>CM035626.1:12611475-17611475 GCA_020496765.1 Gossypium stocksii | reverse complement strand
TATCAAACATTTATTTTGGTACTTTTGAAGTTGTATATATTTGGTATATGGCATTTATAGGCTATATGTAGTATTTTGGTTGTGAATATAGCCATGAGATTTGGCTTGTAAATGATGCTAATGTTGATGTGTGTTTGGTCATTTGAAATGGCTTGATAATGACTATGGTTTGATGTATATAATGAATTTGTAAATGGTACATTTTGGTGTGGCAGAGGTTGAGATATTTTGGATATTTAGATAGTTAATTGGATGATGTAGATGAATGCTTAATGAATGTATTATTATGGCATGAATTTATATATCAAATTGGTAACTAAATGGTATGTATTTGAATTAATGAATTGATTGAATTGGGGATGGATTTTGCTTGTGAATTAGTGAATTATAAGTTGGCATATACTTGTATGAATTAAGGTGATGATCATATTGTTTTGGTACATGTTTGAGTAACTGAAATGATTGAAATGGTATAATATGATTTATGCATGAATTGAGGTTGTTTTGGCTGCTAATTATGTATAGAAATTTTATCATTTGCCTTGTATAGGTATCTTTAAGTCGAGGTGGCAAAATGGCCTATTTTTGTTCACACGGGTGTGTGTCTTAGTCGTGTGCGACGCACGGTCATGGTACACGGCCGTGTGTCCCCTGAAGCTTAATTAAAATTCAAGTCAGTGAGTTACACGGCCTAGACACACAGACGTGTGGTCAGCCGTATGGCCAAGTTAGTATAACCTCAAATTTTCACACGGCCTAGCACGCGGGCGTGCGGTCAGCCGTGCGATGCAAGTCAGTATGTATACCTTGTTTTCACACAACCTGTGATTCGGGCGTGTCCATAGCCGTGTAAGGCACACGGCCTGTTCACACGAGCGTGTGACCCCTGTTTACATGAAAATCTTTCATATTTTCCAAAGTTCTTGTATGATATCGGTTTAGTCCCGAACCACTTCTAAAGTATATTTAAGGCATCGTAGGCCCATATAAAGGACAATGTGATTGTGTTTGAATGATATTTGATCACATTTGATTATTGAATGAGAAATGTTTGTTTAATGATGTGTTTTGATCGGTAATACCTCGTAAACCTATTCCGGCGATGGATACGAGTTAAGGGTGTTACATTCGTTAATAAAATTATTCATGAATTACATTAATACTTTGTATATTGTCCTCACTTGGTTTTTGCGTGCAAAACAAAATAGAAGTAAATGTTGATCATTGGTTGTCTAATGTTTAACTAATACTAAGTGGTATTACATGGTCAAATCGTAATACAGAAAGATAGGTTGTATTAGTAGGCAAACCTAAACATGTCTTTAGTGTAATTAGAAATGAGCAAACTGATTGAAAGACTAATATGTCATATATCAAGTCCAATTGGGGAGATGTCTTGTCTTAGGCATCAGAGCAAATGACTCCTAGAAGATAGAGACGTAGATGTGATTTGTAACGACCCGAATTTTTCGGTTATCGAAAAAGTTTATTTTTGGGTCTTCGTTTATGAAAAATGGGTTCATAAATAATTATTAAAAATAATTATGAAGTTAGATGAGTGGTTAATTAAAGTTTAATTAAGTAAATTTAGCTTAATTAAGGATAATTTGATAAAAGGATTAAATTGAATAAAGTGTGGAAGTTGAATTATAGATTAAAAGAAAATGTAAAGGACCAAAATGGCAATTATGCCATTTGTCAAAAGATGGAAAAATCTAAGATTTTTCTTAAAATTAATTTATTATGGTTAGTATTTAATTGATATTAAATTATTATATTATTAAATAAATTAAAAGAGTGACAAATGTATGGCTTGTATAATGACATGTGTAATATTAGTATACATACATTTGTAAAATACATGTATGTTTTCTTATTATACAAGTATATTATTAAGTTATTATATATAAAAGAAAAGAAAAACAAGTGTATAAAAATAATTGGAACAAGTGTATAAAAATAAATGGATACAAATGTCAAATAAATATTTGGAATAAATTAGATATTTATTAAGTAACATATTATATATATGTATATAAGAGAAATAAAAGAAAAAGGAGAATGAAAAGAAGAAAAGAAACAGAGAACCAAACGTGAAAGCAGGGGAGAAAGAAGAAGAAAAAGAAAGGAAAGAAAAAAAGGAAAAATTGGAGGTTTGATGCTTGAAGCTTAAATAGGTAAGTCAATTAAGTCCTTTTTACTTAATTTTGGATGTTTTAAAAGCTTTAGAATAAAGTTTTGAGGAAATTAAATGGATATTTTGAAAGTTATTAGATTTCTAGATAATGTCTATGTTGAGTAAAAAGATAAATTAGGGGTTAAATTGATAAGAACTCAAGTTAGAAGTGAAATAAGGATTGAATTGTAAAGTAATTCATAAGTTTTAATATTGTAGGGACTAAATTGATGAAATTTCGAAATTAGAAAAATATGATGAAAGTTCAATAGTTAAACTTGAGTTGGGTAAAATTTGGTTAGGAATAGAAGTGTGAATCGAATAAGAAATGTAAGTAAACTTAGTTAGGACTTAATTGCAAAATAAGCTATAAGAAACAGTTTTGGACAGCAACAGAAGTATAACTTTGAAAAATCACCAAAAATAGTAGAAATTGAATTAGAAGTTGAATGAGATATAGAATTAAATATCAATGAGTCTATTTTTAGATAAAAGAAACAGAACAAGAAAAGGAAGTCTATAGATTGAGATATTTAAGTTTCTGTAAGACTGGTTCAGGAAGATTTCGAGATACTCTGTTTTAACTTTATAAAATCATTAAAAATTGTACAAAAATAGTTATGAGTTTTAATTTATATGTTCAGAATCCTCAGTGAGTCTAGTTTCAAGAGAAATAGACGAGAACATTACACGAGTCCTGAGTTATGAGATAATTGAATTTTAGTACAGGAGGGTCGGAACTGTCAGATAGTGAATCAGGCGTAACTTTGAAGAATAAACTGTATTAAGTGGCAAAACTAAAAATTCTGGAAATTTTATGGTAGAAAGGTACATGAGTCTAGTTTCAGGAAAAATTAACGGAACTTAATTTGGAGTTTCGTAGCTTCAGATATAAACAATTTAGTGACTATTGCGCAGGAAGACAGCTTTAAAAGAATATATGAGTAAATAATAGGATTGTGTAAAAAGAAAGTAGAATGAAGAGGAAAAATGGAAATTGTATTAATTAGTTATAAATTAATAGTGAATTAAAGAATATAAATTGTTTTAATTTCCGTAGTTATTGTGGTCTCGGGAATCTTGGCTAAGCAAGGAAAATGGCAAAGACAACGGGAGTTAGCTCGAGAAAATACGGTTTGTATTTCTATAATCCGAACCTAGTTATTAATTCTTAAATTTTTTTTATGCATTTAGTAAATGTTGAAGTAAGCATTATTGTGTTTATAATGGAAATGGATTAATTTGGTATGTGATGAATTTATATTGGTTTAATTGAATTGGAATATATATATTGAAAATATATGTGTAATTGTGATATTGAGTAAATATGATAATTGGACTATTTTTATATAAAATTCAGCTTTAATGCCCAAGTAGGCGGAATTTAGAACTACTGGGATATTAGTGGCATGCCATTAAGGAACTCTAGCGCGCTCTCTGACTATTAGCACGATAGTGCTCTCTGATTATTAGCACATTAGTGCTCTCTGTTTAGCACATCAGTGCTCTCTGTATAGCACTTTAGTGCTCTCTGTTCATTAGTGCGTAATAACGCACCTCTGTATTTGTTCCGTATATCCGGTGTGTTCTATAAAGTCTACTTTGGGCTAAGAATATGAAATAGTGAATTGGAAATAGAATGTGAAATATGTTGTAAAGACATGGAGTATGCAAGTTATGTATATTCATGAGTTGAATGAGGAACAGATAGTGTTACGGTTTAAATGATATGAGAACAAATTATGGAAAGCTATTATACATAACAAGTGATGAAAATTGAGTATTGTATGGTTTTAAATGTTCAATTGTGTTTAACATTTATTTATACGTATTATATTGTTTTATTTTAAATATTCGGATTATAGAAATACCACTGAGTTCATACTCAGCGTACGGTTGTTTCCGTGCGCAGGTTAAGTTAAAGCTAGATCGTTAAATCAGCATCCCAGGCCGATCCCGAATTCAATGAGGTAAAGAGTGTTAATAGTTGGTAATGGCGTGTACCTAGATTGTTTTACGTATGTGTCGTTTTGGATTGTCGATGTACTGATGAAATAAGTAGAATTAAGTTTGGTAATGGTATATAATAGGACTTGACTAATTTAGTATGCATTTGAATCATATTGATAATATATGATAAGTGATTGGAATTGAGTATTGGATAATATATAAAATGTCTAATTTAGCAAGTTTTGAGCATATTTTAATGTGTTTAGTTTAGTTGAACATAGGTATTTTATGTAAATTATTCAATAGGTCTGGTAATGCTCTGTAACCCTGTTCCGGCGACGGTTTGGGGTTAGAGGGTGTTACATTTAGTGGTATCAGAGCTACAGGTTTAGCCGATTCTCGGACTAAATTGAGCTCGGAATTGAGTCTAGAGGTACATGCCAAAATTAAGTTGAAATTTAATCGGGATCGGATGCTGATATATTTGCTTGCTTTTGTTTTATAGTGAAAATGCTAGAAGAATATATTGATAGAATTGATTATAAGATGTATGCTGAAAATGAAGAGTTTTGTGAATAAAATAGAAACTGAATCGATAACATTGAGTATTACCTTAATGAGTAATTAATCAGTGAATATGGAATGATGAAATAATAGAGAAAGAAATGATACATAATGTTTATAATTATAAATGATGCTCTTTAGTGAATATAAGAAATTATATCTGTTATGATAATTACCTCTCCTGTTTCTCAATCGGTTCCCCAAGTGCTTCAAGATACAGAGTTCATCTGAAAGTATCTGTTGTTAAATATTCCATAAGTATAGTGTGGAAGAACTGGGAATTATAGCTAAAAATGATCTGGAAGGAATTCAAATTTGGTAAGAGAATCTTATCAGGGCTGTAAATGAATTGCTTCGTTTGCCGAATAAATAGTAGAAACGTATGATATTCTGCTAAAAGATTTAGCTTGCCAGTAATGGAAATATTGATTTATGTTGTGGCTATGAAATTGTTATTTGAAATTTTTTGAAATGAGTCCTGAAAGAAATATACATATATTAGTCAGAGATTCCTTGATCAGAGATGCAAAGGAATTCTTGAAGATTAAGCAGGGTCATATGATTGTAACCGAGTATGAAGGGAATTTGTTTGATTAAATAAGTATATCAAAGGGTATATTTCGATAGAAAACATAATGTACATGTGGTTTGAAGATGGTTTAAATGAAGACATAAAGCAGAAGAATGTTGAATAAAGAGCGGAATATGAGTTAGATATGATTCTTCTGATCATTATTTTAGTGATTGATTGAAGAGAGTTGAAAAATAATTTATTTAAATTTCAAGACAGAATACCACAGTTATCAGAAGTAGATTACTCTGTAAACCAGAAATGCGAGTGATTGTCGAAGTGTGACAAAGGATTTCACTGTAAAATCTGGAGAATGAATATCAACCAGGGTATATATTAATCGCGAAGAAGAGGATATTTTTCTACTGGATGTCATTCTAGGTACTTTCTTCTTTATCGAATTGATGTGGTTATTCTAAACTGCTTTTGGTTTGATTATTCTCATGATTATATGAATTTATTATCTACTAAGGATTTATCTGTTGAGTTCATTGAATTTGGGTAGAAGTATCAAATTTTCCAGATCAGTAATCATTGGCTGATAAGATCTGCAGGAACTGTTTGATAATGATACTACTGTTTTCTGGTCGATTTGATATTATTATTGTTCGGTGTAATTCTGAGAATGGAACGGTTAACTTTGCAAGATATTATGGTAAATTATAGGCAAAAATATATTATATTGTAAAGTTGGGATGATGAAGTGTTTAGTTTGAATCAGAGAAGATTGAATGATTTGTCTATTGTGATATTGTTTATGTTAATTCAGAAATGTGCTGGAAAAGATTATGGTACTTATTTTGCTTATCTATTGGATATGAAAGTATCTGAGTTAAAGTTTAAATCAGTGGCAATTCGGATATGTTCCAAAAAAGAGTTACCCGATTTATTGATTAGAGAAGCTGAATTTGCTATAGATCTTGTGTCTGAAATAATATTGAAAAATATATCTGAAATCAGAAGTTTTCTGAGATTAGTCGGTTATTACCAGAAATTTGAAAAAAAGAAAAAAAATTCCAAACAAGCCTTGTGTGTAAATTGAATGATACGGGATCACTGATGATTATGTATATTAGTAGATTAGTGGTGAAGTCGCAAACATATCTGGATGCAGCTGCTATAGTCTGGTATTTTACAGCGATATTTTTTTTGGGTATTTTATATGGGTATTCTATATGTTCTTTTGTCTTCAGAGGTATATGCAACTGTTCATTCTCAGATGTGGTTCTTATTATATAAGGAGTTTGGTTAGTCATAACATTAGATAGAAGTATTATTGATTGGGTTAATTCATAATCGATATTCCTCTACTTTCTTTGGATTTCTGATCTGCTCTATTAGACAGAAGATTTGATGGTTAGACTCATATGAAGATATTTTCTGCTTTTACTAGTGGGTATTCTGAATTATATTATGCAATTTACATCATCTCTATGACCATTGTTTCTAGTGGGTATGAATGATATTCTTCTCCTGGTTTTTCTCTGGAGTATTATGGATTTCTTTATCGTTCAATGTGGTTTTCTATTCTCGAGGATTCAATATAACTTCATAATTGGGATTTCATTATTTTGGTTTTCTTATTATTTTATGGGCTGATCTTATCTATTAAATATGATTCGTCTTTGAAGGGGTATTCTTTGATCGAAGATAAATGTATATTACTGCTATAAATCATGGTTCGGTTATGGAAGCTCAGTGGTATGGATCTTAGATTATAGAAGTTGTGCTACTATACCAGTGGTTAATGGAGCTATTTCCGGTATTCATTTTCTATCTTAGAGTGCACTATTGATATTGAGGTACTGCTCCATCTACATAATTGAAGCATCAGTTTTGGTTCAGTCTGAATTTGGGTAAGGAACTTATTATTGCAGTGGTATATTATTAAGTGAATTAGATTGCTATTATCTGATAAAGAATTAATTTCAACTGAATATTCGGTACTGGTACTTACAGAATTATTACAGCTAGTGAATATACTGGGACGAAAATGAGATATAAGTTATGAAATTGACTAGCTATATGAAGTGTCAGTTTCCGATATGTTTGATAAAGATCTATAGTTTATGGTTCACTTCTTGATTTTGGGATGAATTGTAAGAATGATATATGAGTGATAATTGATCAGTTTATAAAGTTAACTCATTCTATAGTGGTCAGAACTGATTAATTATTTCAAAAACTTATTGAGATGTACATTTGGGAAAATTGTGAGATTTCATGGCATTCTAGTATTGATAATTTCTGATCGAGTTTATAGTTCGCTTTGGGATTCTAAAAACAGTTACAAGAAATTATTGAGTATTTATTTTGATTTCAGTACAGTTTTCCATTTATAGACAGATGGATAATCTGGGAATGAGATAGCCAGATTTTAGAAGACATACTATAAGTTTGTGTAATTGGTTTCAGATCAGGTTGGGATGTTATTTATCATTGGCTGAGTTATGTATAATAATAGTTTCTGATCAAGTATTCAAATGGCTCTGTATGAAGCACTATATGGTTGAAGTTGTTGGACATCTAAGAGTTGGATAGAGTGAATGAAAGTGATTCGAGATAGATTGAAACAGTTTGTCAGATAGGAATCATATGTAAATTTGAAACGTCAGAATAATTAGTGCTTATTTTGTTGGGCTACGTAAATCTGTGGAAAGATTGGACTGACAATATATTGAATGGTATGGCTTCTGAACTTATGGAAAATTATGAAAATTTTTAGGACTTAGCGTTCAAATGATGTAGAACAGATTTTTTTACATGTTATCTCGAACAAAGGATATTGAGATTTGATATGATCTATAGTATGAAAAAGAGCCGGTTGAAATTCTAGCCTGTGCAATAATGTCATAATATTGAGAAAGCAATACGGGAACCGAGAGAAACAGCGAGATCTTTGTATTTATGCCCCCACCTCTCTCAGGTAAATTTCGAGGACGAAATTTATAAAAAGGGGGGGAGAAATGTAACGACCCGAATTTTTCGGTTATCGAAAAAGTTTATTTTTGGGTCTTCGTTTATGAAAAATGGGTTCATAAATAATTATTAAAAATAATTATGAAGTTAGATGAGTGGTTAATTAAAGTTTAATTAAGTAAATTTAGCTTAATTAAGGATAATTTGATAAAAGGATTAAATTGAATAAAGTGTGGAAGTTGAATTATAGATTAAAAGAAAATGTAAAGGACCAAAATGGCAATTATGCCATTTGTCAAAAGATGGAAAAATCTAAGATTTTTCTTAAAATTAATTTATTATGGTTAGTATTTAATTGATATTAAATTATTATATTATTAAATAAATTAAAAGAGTGACAAATGTATGGCTTGTATAATGACATGTGTAATATTAGTATACATACATTTGTAAAATACATGTATGTTTTCTTATTATACAAGTATATTATTAAGTTATTATATATAAAAGAAAAGAAAAACAAGTGTATAAAAATAATTGGAACAAGTGTATAAAAATAAATGGATACAAATGTCAAATAAATATTTGGAATAAATTAGATATTTATTAAGTAACATATTATATATATGTATATAAGAGAAATAAAAGAAAAAGGAGAATGAAAAGAAGAAAAGAAACAGAGAACCAAACGTGAAAGCAGGGGAGAAAGAAGAAGAAAAAGAAAGGAAAGAAAAAAAGGAAAAATTGGAGGTTTGATGCTTGAAGCTTAAATAGGTAAGTCAATTAAGTCCTTTTTACTTAATTTTGGATGTTTTAAAAGCTTTAGAATAAAGTTTTGAGGAAATTAAATGGATATTTTGAAAGTTATTAGATTTCTAGATAATGTCTATGTTGAGTAAAAAGATAAATTAGGGGTTAAATTGATAAGAACTCAAGTTAGAAGTGAAATAAGGATTGAATTGTAAAGTAATTCATAAGTTTTAATATTGTAGGGACTAAATTGATGAAATTTCGAAATTAGAAAAATATGATGAAAGTTCAATAGTTAAACTTGAGTTGGGTAAAATTTGGTTAGGAATAGAAGTGTGAATCGAATAAGAAATGTAAGTAAACTTAGTTAGGACTTAATTGCAAAATAAGCTATAAGAAACAGTTTTGGACAGCAACAGAAGTATAACTTTGAAAAATCACCAAAAATAGTAGAAATTGAATTAGAAGTTGAATGAGATATAGAATTAAATATTAATGAGTCTATTTTTAGATAAAAGAAACAGAACAAGAAAAGGAAGTCTATAGATTGAGATATTTAAGTTTCTGTAAGACTGGTTCAGGAAGATTTCGAGATACTCTGTTTTAACTTTATAAAATCATTAAAAATTGTACAAAAATAGTTATGAGTTTTAATTTATATGTTCAGAATCCTCAGTGAGTCTAGTTTCAAGAGAAATAGACGAGAACATTACACGAGTCCTGAGTTATGAGATAATTGAATTTTAGTACAGGAGGGTCGGAACTGTCAGATAGTGAATCAGGCGTAACTTTGAAGAATAAACTGTATTAAGTGGCAAAACTAAAAATTCTGGAAATTTTATGGTAGAAAGGTACATGAGTCTAGTTTCAGGAAAAATTAACGGAACTTAATTTGGAGTTTCGTAGCTTCAGATATAAACAATTTAGTGACTATTGCGCAGGAAGACAGCTTTAAAAGAATATATGAGTAAATAATAGGATTGTGTAAAAAGAAAGTAGAATGAAGAGGAAAAATGGAAATTGTATTAATTAGTTATAAATTAATAGTGAATTAAAGAATATAAATTGTTTTAATTTCCGTAGTTATTGTGGTCTCGGGAATCTTGGCTAAGCAAGGAAAATGGCAAAGACAACGGGAGTTAGCTCGAGAAAATACGGTTTGTATTTCTATAATCCGAACCTAGTTATTAATTCTTAAATTTTTTTTATGCATTTAGTAAATGTTGAAGTAAGCATTATTGTGTTTATAATGGAAATGGATTAATTTGGTATGTGATGAATTTATATTGGTTTAATTGAATTGGAATATATATATTGAAAATATATGTGTAATTGTGATATTGAGTAAATATGATAATTGGACTATTTTTATATAAAATTCAGCTTTAATGCCCAAGTAGGCGGAATTTAGAACTACTGGGATATTAGTGGCATGCCATTAAGGAACTCTAGCGCGCTCTCTGACTATTAGCACGATAGTGCTCTCTGATTATTAGCACATTAGTGCTCTCTGTTTAGCACATCAGTGCTCTCTGTATAGCACTTTAGTGCTCTCTGTTCATTAGTGCGTAATAACGCACCTCTGTATTTGTTCCGTATATCCGGTGTGTTCTATAAAGTCTACTTTGGGCTAAGAATATGAAATAGTGAATTGGAAATAGAATGTGAAATATGTTGTAAAGACATGGAGTATGCAAGTTATGTATATTCATGAGTTGAATGAGGAACAGATAGTGTTACGGTTTAAATGATATGAGAACAAATTATGGAAAGCTATTATACATAACAAGTGATGAAAATTGAGTATTGTATGGTTTTAAATGTTCAATTGTGTTTAACATTTATTTATACGTATTATATTGTTTTATTTTAAATATTCGGATTATAGAAATACCACTGAGTTCATACTCAGCGTACGGTTGTTTCCGTGCGCAGGTTAAGTTAAAGCTAGATCGTTAAATCAGCATCCCAGGCCGATCCCGAATTCAATGAGGTAAAGAGTGTTAATAGTTGGTAATGGCGTGTACCTAGATTGTTTTACGTATGTGTCGTTTTGGATTGTCGATGTACTGATGAAATAAGTAGAATTAAGTTTGGTAATGGTATATAATAGGACTTGACTAATTTAGTATGCATTTGAATCATATTGATAATATATGATAAGTGATTGGAATTGAGTATTGGATAATATATAAAATGTCTAATTTAGCAAGTTTTGAGCATATTTTAATGTGTTTAGTTTAGTTGAACATAGGTATTTTATGTAAATTATTCAATAGGTCTGGTAATGCTCTGTAACCCTGTTCCGGCGACGGTTTGGGGTTAGAGGGTGTTACATGATTGACTGGACTAATAGTACATCGAACAGGACCCAAGTAGAATAGATCCTAAATTTGTTTATGGATTTATTCACTTGTGACATTCATAGTATGGCATATCTAAATCCTAAGTAGATGGTGGACTATATATGTGTGACTCGTACACTTTGATATAAGTAAAAGCCTAAGTTCAAATAGATAAGGAACCGAAAGCTGGTGTGTTGGGTGTACAAATTTTGTAGCATGTAGCATCATTCACAATAGCGGAATTCATAGCTCAAAACATGGGTAAATGATATACTCTCATTGGCATTACATGGTCGATGAAAAGTAAACATAGCCACGAGCCGTCCGTTTTTGTGATGGATGACTTGATTACTATTTGATAGTGACTGACTTTTTATGAAGGAAGATGTAATGATTTCCATGAGATAAAATAGGATTATATTGGGAGAGCGGATATTATCTCAAAGAGATCAATGATATCCTATAAGAGTAACATACTTATAACAAGGTCATTAGATGAGTACTAAGTAGTTGCTTTCGTAATGATATATTATTAAGGAGAGCTCAGCTATGGTACTGTAGTGGAATGACTTCGTGACTAAATGAGTTTATAATTAATAGGCGAAAAACCAGAACTTAATTATAAATCATTTAAGCCTCAATTATATATGTCCAATCAGTTCCTCTGTTAGCTTGTTGAAACCAGAAATGAATTGAGTGTTTGAATATAAATGAATGGAATGAATAGAAAAAAAACAAATGGGAAACATTCAGAAATGATTATGTTTTTCTCCGAAATGGAGAAATGGAATCATTTAAAAAGGATGTAGGTTTCAAAAAATGGAAATAGAAATTTACAATCCTATATAGGATTACTTAAAAATGATGGAAGAATGAGTTTATGTTTTTTGGCCAGTTTTAAAGCTTGAAAATGAAAATAAACCATTTGGTCATAGTGAAAATGTTGAGTTGTGACATACTGAATGAATTTTCTCAAAATTTTACCGTGGGTAAAATTGTCAAAAAATTTACTAAGGTAAATTTATGATGAGAAAATTATTTAATATGTAAATATTAAATTTTATTTTAGGAAATAAAAAAATTGAATCGGGTTGGATCATATTACAGAGTACAGGGTTAAAAAAGCCTAGGAAGTATTCGTAATTGGACCTGAACTGAGAGAGGCTCAAAACCCCTCATATAACATAAAAAGGGCGACAACCCTAGTAAAAATACAAGGGTGAGTCGCAAGGGTGAGTCGTTCACCCATTTCCTACTCTAAGTAGGATGTTGTTTTTTTATTTAAAATAAAACTTTACAATTCTATATGGGTTCTACCTTCTCTTCCTATAAATAGATAACACCGGTAGAGCTATTAGCACAACTTTAAGAGATTGTTGTTCTACCAAAAAATAGAGAGAATTTATTCTCAACTTATAAACATATTTTTCAGAATAACAGTTTTATCGATTTCTACTAAAGAAGAGAGAGTTTCGTTTTCACCCTAAAAGAAGAGAAAACTTTTTCTAGTTCTGTGTTTAGATTCAATTGGTTCGAACCTACACTCGAAGCAGTTTATGATATGAGAATAGCGGAGAAGATCGTTTGGTTGAAAGTTGAGAATAACAAACGTTTGAAAATGAAATTAAAAGGCTTTGCTCTAAATCTAATGAAGGAAAAGCCAACAACAAAACAATTGCTAGAGACTCCACAGTACCTTGATGACAACATAGATGATGTTCCAGTTCGAGGCACAAGATCTTTATCTAAAATTTATGAAAGGTGCAATGTTGTTGTATTTGAGCCTACCGAGTTTAAAGAAGTTGAGAAGTATAACAAGTGGATTGAAGCAATGAGAGAAGAGCTAAAGATGATCGAGAAGAATGACACTTGGGAGTTGGTGGACAGGACTCAACATAGAAAGGTCATTGGAGTTAAATGGGTTTACAGAATCAAACTTAATGCATACGATTCTATAAATAAAAACAAAGCCAGACTAGTTTGTGAAGGGGTACAGTCAAGTGTTTGGAGTGGATTTTTCACAAACTTTCACTCCTATAGCACGCTTAGAAACAGTCATGATGTTACTTGCTTTGGCTGCACAAATAGGGTGGAAGATGTATCAGTTCGATGTAAAATTTGCATTTTTAAATGATTATATTCAAGAAGAAATCTATGCAAAGCAATCTGAGGGATTCCAAGTCAAGGGACAGGAGAAGAAAGTCTACATGTTAAACAATGCCTTATACAGTCTTAAACAAGCTCTTATGGCCTGGTACAGCAGGATTGATAAATATCTTCAAAACCTTGGATTTGTTAAATGACCTAGTGAAGATACACTATATGTGAAGAAAACATATGCTAATTTAATTATAGTGTATGTTTATGCTGATGATCTTCTTGTAACAAGAAGCAACAAGAATTAGTGAAAGAGTTTAGAGCTAAAATGCTTAAAGCATTTAAGATGACAGACCTTGGTTTGATGTCCTATTTTTTGGGCATGGAGATCAAGCAAGATCATGATGGAGTCTTCATATGCCAAAAGAAGTATGCAAAAGAAATCCTCAAGAAATTTCACATAGAAGGCTGTAAAAGCACCAGCACACCAATGATTCAAAATGAGAAGTTTAGCAAAGAGGATGGAGCTGAAAAAGTTAACGAAAGTCAATATAGAGGTCTAAATGGTTGTTTCATGTATCTCATAGCCACAAACCAGACATATTGTCTGTAGTAAGTTTACTCTCAAGATTTATGCATTGTGTAGTGAAGTGCATTTTCAAGCTACCATTGCAATTTCAAATGATCCTGTTTTCCAATGAAGAACAAAACATTTCAAGATCCAATTTTATCATTTGAGAGAATAACAGAAGATTGTTGAAATCAAGCTAATTTATTTCAAGGTTGAAGATCAAAGTGGAGATGTGTTAACCAAGGCTCTTTCAAAATTTAGAGTTGAAGTTTTAAGAAATAAATTAGGCCTCTGTAATTACTAAGGGAAAAAGAAGTGTTGAAAATGTGCCTTAGACTTACTGAATAATAAGTCTGTAGACTAAGTCTTTAGGAAGTTTTTAGTTTATAACATGATTTTAAGAGTTAGTTAGGATGTGACTAGATATCAGCAAAATATATTTTCTTCTGAACAATGCAACAAATTATAAAGTGCTTCGAACATATTTGCTTTCACATTTTCTTTCTTTCATATTTTTTAACTAAAATAACAATAGTCACATTTGCTTTCTTTTCTTCTAGTTGCCAGCCTTTTGTTTCATTACTATACTCTCTATACTAATTTCCAATGTACCATGTTATGTATGTTGTTATTTCTAAACTTATTTACCAGTATGTTATTTCGTCGAATAAAAAAAATATTAGTATATTATTTCCAAAAAGTTATAGTATGCAAACCAATGAAACTATTTGTCATAAATGTGGTACCAAATGCCACTGGTCTAGAATATGTTTCACTCTAAAATATTTAGTTTATTTTTACTAAAAGAAAAAGATAAAATTTCTAAAGTGATAATAAATCCTGTTTATTTTGATGTTTCTAATCCTGTTTTATGGAGAATTGTTAAAAAATTGATACTCATCTTTTGGAGATAAAAATATCATTATTATGTTTGTGCTATCATATATTATATGATTATATACTATATGATTTAATATGTCATGCTTATTTTTGTTTATCATTTTTTAATGTAATGGCCTAATGGTTAAAAATGTTCACCACCTTAAATGTGACCTAAGTTTGAATTTCGTTAATCGTATTTATTATTCGGGCTTTATCCTATTATTGTAATACATCAAAAAAATTTATCCAATTTTATATTATAGAAATGACAAATACTAAAACAATTCTCCGTGGTTGAAAATATTTTTTAAAATTAATATTAATATAATATTTAGTTCTACTAATGTAATTGAAAACTCCATAAAAGTCTATTATATGTTTTCAAATGAAGTAAAATTAGAAGTGCATTATATTCTAAAAGATCTAAACTTTAAAAAATACGTGTCACAATAAATATCATACAAATAATTATTATATCTTTATACAACCTTTTACAATTTTGAACCAAAAGTTCATATTTAGAAAAACTTTTAAGTATTTCATTCAACTTCTATTTCATAAAATAAGGATGGCTTAATCGATGGTTGGATTTAGAAAATCCAAAAAACTAAATCAAATTTAACTGATATCAACTTATTTGGAACACGTTTCGTTTACATTGCCAACAACATTTGTTAAGTTTTTCCTTGCATAACTCACACATGAGTCTTGTCTAACCTATATCCAACCCATTGTTACTTACCTAAAAACTATCATGCCTCTCCAATGGTCAACTATGATGAGACATGTGACATACACGTGTTAAGACCCGAGAAAAGGCCATCCACACTTATAAATACCTCACTCTAGTATGGAGAAAGGGTTTTTTTTTCCTTCAACTCTTTCCACCTAAAAAACCAAATCAAAAGACACCATAACCTTTAATTCACAGCTCTTCACACGCTTCTATGTGAACTATCACTTTGACTTATTTCCTCATTTTATCCTCAATAAGTGTACTTGATCATAGTGATTCATTTAAAATAATAATAATTTGTGTTCATTTCATAAACTTATATGAATTGTTACAAATTAATAATTTATTTTATCTAAATTTTAATATGTTATTTTTTCATGTTTCTATGTGATGTAGTGAGTTAATTTTTTTTTAACTTCAAATTTATTTATTTAAAAAAATTATTACCGTATTATTTCACATTATATAAAAAATTATTTAATTCACCATTAGTGAAACTAAAAAATTACTAGCATTTAATAAAAAAATTTCACCTGTTGCAACTTTTTTATTTTTTAAATAAATTGAAATGAAAATAATAATTTAAATATCGAATGAAAAATAAAAAAAATTTAGATACCAAAATTTAATATATCTATCTATATATAAAATTAACGAACCAAATCTTAAAGTAGACTTTTTGAAATTTAACTATTATTATATAATTTTAAATTTGAGTATAGCCTAAGGATTAAAACTAATATTTGATCATTTAAAAGGGATGTTGGTCCACGTGTCACCTTCCTTCATTTATTTATATAGATAGCCTTGGGACTAAAATTGAGATTTGACATTTTAGTATATAACCGAAAAGGGAAAAAGGAAAAAGAGATGTTGTAGTGTAATTGATATATGGATAAAGATTGTAGTTCAAAATATAGAAACTATTGGTTTTATTTAATTGTTTTTTACTTTAGCAAAAAACTGCCTAACCTTATAGTGTAATTAATACACCTATCATTTTTCAAACAGTTTTAATAGAGCTAATTTATGTGTATATATATATATATGCTTCAAAAAATGCGACGTTTTCTTTTTAAAGGAAAACGTGTTTTACAAAAAGTATTTTCATAATTTAGTTTTTTATTAGATGATTAAATATTTTTATTTCATATTGTTTTAAGTTTTTTTAATTAATATTTAATATATTAACTTTTATGGTTAGATAATTAGATAATTGTGATTTATCCTTGAATTTCAAGTTTAATTCTCCATATAAGTATTTTAATATGTATTTTATTTTATGTTATTTTTTTATAGTAAATTGGCATTTTATATACTTTTGTATGCGCATTTGAAATAACTAATTAAAATATTTTACATATAAAAATATTTTAAATATTATACCTACAATGTAGATAAAAATAATATTTTAAGTAATTATTTAATTTTATAATATTAGAGTTTAATATATAATTAACTAACCAAATGTTAAAGTAGAACTCTTTGAAATTGAATCATTATTATATAATTTTAAATTTAATTATTATTATATAATTGTTTTTTCCTCTAGAAGAAATTTTGTTGTAGCAAAAAACTGCCAAAATCATTTTTCAACGATTATTAATAGGTTTTTGTACTTTTTTTTAATTATGGTTAATAAATAAAATAACTTTATTTGACTTTTTGGTTTATCATTAAAGTTTTAATTGCAATTATGAGATCGAAGATCGTCCACGTTTGTTGAGCGTGTCAAATAAAAAGGTGGTCCACTTTTCACCATTTTAGATATGTCATATGAGATATACTCTTTTTTTTTTAATTTTCTATGTACCTTATAATATGATATATATATATATATATATATCAGTTTTTTATCCCGTATATATCTATTAAAATATACTAATTTATTCATAGAAAATATTGTTAAATTCATCACTATTTGTAACATTCTTAACCCGTATCTGTCACCGAAATAGAGTTTATGAGCATTACCGAAATTTATAGATCATATTCATATCATTTACTATTCATATCTGAAACTAATCATATCGTCCCTTAATTGGACCATCGAGGCCCAATTTAAGCATCAGAAACAAGTTGGGACTAAATCGGATCTTAGAAAATTTTTTGTAACATTTTAAAATTTTTCTTATATACAAGGGTCACACACTCGTATGAATAGCCACACGGCCAAGCGACATGCCCATGTCTCAGGCCATGTGGCATATAAGGTAGGGCACATGCCCTTGTCCCTAACTCATGTAACTCTCTGTTTTGTGATTTAATTAAGTGCATGGGTCACAAGGCCAAGCCACACGCTAGTGTACCAGGCAGTGTGATCAATTCTAAGCATTCTGTTTTGAAATTTCAAGATGCAGGGGACACACGGCCAAATCACACGCTAATATCGTGATTGTGATGAAGTAATAAATTGAACGTACCTAAAAAACTAACTATTATCACGATAAAAGGTAAGCGCACCTATCGAATAGTAGTATAGCTAGTGGCAAGACTGGAATATCGAATCCAATGAACTAAAAGTACTAGTAATGACTTTCTTCCTATTATCTTGCCTAAGAAATAAAAAGGGGTTTGGTTGTAAACTATCTAAATTAAACTAAAGAAACGACAAAGAGTAAATTGGGAAAATTACTTTGGAAAAACTGATTCATAAGGATAATACCTAAGGAAGAATCCACCTAGACTTCACTTGTTATCTAACTCTGAACTAGACGATTTCTTCATTCAACTTGATCCGTAGAGATCCCTAAATTATGTTAATATCTCCGTCGAGAATAAGAACAACTAATCCTAGGTTGATTAATTGAAATCTCTTTCTAATTAAGACCCCTAGTCTTGCATTAACTCGATCTATGAATCCCCATATTAGATTTGTCTCTAATCCGGCAGATTTTCGTCGTCCTATGTCTAGGATTGCGATCAACTCCGCTTAATTGTGTTGGATCTACTCTTAAACAAGGACTTTTGCTCCTCTGCCTAAGCACATTCGTCTTAAATTAATATCCTGGAAATATCAATTCAAGAATTAAAAACACAATTAAGAACAAGTCAAATATTTATCATATAGTTCAGATAACAATAGCAAGATTCATCTTAGGTTTCATCCCCCTTAGATATTTGGGGTTTTAGTTCATGTTTATAAAAAGAAACATTTCAGAATAAAGAAAATAACAAAACATAAGAAAACCCAAAAACTTCTTAAATGAATGAAGGGAGATCCTCTGTCTTGATGTAGACCCTGGCTTTTGAGATGGATCAATCGGTTTTCCTTCAAGTAATTCCCTGCCTTTAGCTCTCCGTCTTGGCGGGAAGACTGTGTACCCTTAGCGGGAATAATGCACACCCTTGTAGTTGCCTCCTAAGGTCTTTATATAGAGTTTGGAATGTCTTTCTTAGCCCCTAAGTAGCATTTTCCTCGTGAAATTGAACTTCATCACGACAGGGGCACGCTCGTGTGCCACGCCCATGTGAGTCGATGTTGGGCCATGTTTAAGCCTGTTAATATGGCACGGCCGTGTGACACGCCCGTGTGGTGAACTCCAGGCCGTGTTGATTCCATGCTTTGGCCTATTTTCTCCTTTTTTGGCCCGTTTCTTGTTCTTTTCACTCCCCTATGCTCTACTAAGTATAAAACATGAAATTAAAGGATTAGGAGCATCAAATTCCACAAATCAAGGAATAATTCATCTAAAAATGGGCTAAGCATGATGTAAAAATATGTATAATTTACGGTTTATCAAATACTACCACACTTAAGCCTTTGCTTGTCCTCAAGCAAAATCTCAATTCATAATTAAAAATTATTCATCTCAACTTATAATCCTTATCAATAATGTTTCAAACTAATCCACAAGTAATCATACATTGAAAATTCAACCAAAAGAAAATCAAAGTCTCAAACAGTCTAAGTTGAGAATTTTATCACAGAAACATAGGTTTCCTCCCTTCTTCTAGGTAATTACCTTGAACTCAAAATCAACAAGAGTTGACATCCTCACTAAAGATTCACTCTATCCACTCGAAGTGTTTAGGGTTCAGAAATTAAGCACTCATTAGTCAACATGAAAAGTTATTACCATAAGCTTGCAGGAAAATCAAATCTCCACCACTATGTATTGACATGATACATCGATCAAAAAGTCTTTCAAGGGTTGTAACGTGGCCTTGGTTAGGGGTGTGGTCACAAGCTGAAAAAGAGGGTTAGAATTGAGATTGAATTGAAAAATCATCTAACTAGAAAAATCTCTATCACTGAACATATTTATAGAGTAAAGCCTTTCTCTTTTGGATAACATCGTCTAAGAACAGAAGCTCAAAAATTACATGAAAATATGCAAAACATTGAATTACAATTGAAATATATATATATTTAGGAACAAATTGAATATTTTACAAGCTGAAAAGGAGAACAAAGCTAGATAATTATTTAACTCAAATCTCGACAAAAATAGGGACCAAAATAATTGAAGGGAATTCAACAAAAAAATAGGTTATAGGTTAATATTGAAGGTAAGTCAATGAATGGTTTGTTAAGATCAATGGGGTTCACTAGGGGTTAATTTATGAAGGTAGGCTTTTATGGAGTAAGTGGGTTAAAACCTAAGTGCCTTTATCATTGCGGTATATCAAATCAATGATGTGGTCTCAACATGTATAATCGAAGCAAGTTCCAGAATAACAGATCAATATTGACTCACTCAAAGCAACAATAAAAGTAAGCACGAAAGGATGTATGCTCAAAAGGCTTAAAAATCTCACCCGAATTATGGCCTTTGATATCAATCATGCGAATTTCAAATTTCAAGATAACACTTAAAATTGGGGAAAATAACCTAGAAAAATTTAAATTCTCAAAAATTTCAACTTATCATGCTTGATTCTTTAATGTCTTAAAGTTTGAATAATCAAAGCATAAGTACCTATGTCTTAATTCTCAATATATCAATAAAAATCATAAATCTATCAGAATTCATTTTAATAGGGGATTGAGAATAATGCAGAGAGTGAAAGTGAGAATTCGGGATTTGAAAACAATACAACAAGTTAGTGGAAAAATTTTCAGGGGTTCGAGGATAATGTAAAGAATGAAAGTGAACTCCTCCCACACTTAAGATGTACATTGTGCTCAATGTACAAAGATAAAGTTAGTGAAAATAGAAGCATAAAATCATAAGATAGGGAGAGAAGTGGAACTCCCTGAATATTTGGATTAATTCCTTGAGTTAGAGGTGTGAAGATTTGTAGGGAAAGGTGTTGATCCACAATTTGTGTGCCACAAGGATATGCTGATAGGGAAAGGTGTTGATCCACAATTTGTGTGCCACAAGGATATGCTGATAGAGGTCATGGTGGCTATGTCGTGGTCGAGTAGGACCCAGCAGTTGTGGCAGGGTTTTCCCATTAGATTTGAGCTGTAAAGCTCTTTTGAAATTGCGATAGCATTTATAAATTTTAGAGAATTTGGATTAGCACAATGTACTCGTTAGGAAATAGCCACTATTAAACATTTGAAATAAAATAAACGAAGTTCTTAAAATACTAAAATTCAAATAGTGAAAATGATAAGGTTTAAATAAAATAAAAGGAAAAAGTAAAATAAAAAGGAAAATAAAGAAGAAAATAAGAGGACTCGTGAACCTTAATCTTCAGATGGTTCGTGAGGTGGGGATGGCGGTGTGAGATGAAAATGCTGACAAATCTGAGATAGAGTAGCATTAATGTGATCAAGGCGCTGAAAACATTGTTGCTGGAATTGTGCGAATTACTCAGAAGTGACATAATCTGACGTTACCGTATGAATTGGGCGGCGAGTAGGCGGTGGCTCCTCATGGGATGGGGGGACATCATCAGAAATGTCGTCTGGGTTCTCATGTTCGGTAGACTGGGTTAGGTGGTATTGAGGAGGTTCGATCTCACGTTGGCGCTCGATCATCCTCATGTCAAGCATACTTGGATGCCCTGCAGGGACATCTAGTCGATGATAGTGTAGGAGGATGCCTGGGCCTCTATGTTGAGGAGGCCGAAGTAGCGGGACAAGCGGGTCACGTACGGGCCTATCGGTATTACACCCATTCGATGCCATTCGGTTTAGTGCTGAATGGCATGGGCGATGAAGTAGGCGAGGTCGAGCACGCGTGTGTACGCCATGCTCCACAAGAAGTAGGCGTCGTGGGTGTTGATGACGTCGGTGCTTTCGCGCTTGCCTGTCAATGTATGCTCGAGTAATGCGTGAAGGTACCCCAATAAATGGGCGAGAGATGTTGCCTTGGAGCGACTGGGGTCGTATGTGGCTAAAACAGGGACTAAGGCCTGCCAACACTTTGCTGGAGAGAAGTGGACATGGCGGTGCAGCTCAGAGAGGTTTTCTTCTTCCATGAACTGCTCAGTGTATAGCCTTAGTACTATACCAAACTCCGGTACACTGAGCTGTCGAACAAGGCCTCCGAGGCAGAATTGGACTATCCTTGGATCGTCATATCTTGACATGACCGTTTGGAGATGGAATGTGAAGTAGAGCTCTAGAGTGAGCTCGAGGTAAGTGGGCTCAATGATTTGGAAGAATTGGTCCCACGGGTCCGTTGTCAATAAGGCTCATACTGCGTCTGCTAATTGGACCCGTTCTAATGTGGCCCAATCGATGCACCTTCCTACTCCGAGGGGTCTGGCCCTTAGAATTTGAAACAGTTTCTCTTGGGAACTTTGTGAAAATTGGAGGAAAGGGTGTCTGATTTCAGTTGTGGCTCTGAAAGAGAAACCACTAGGCCCCTTTCGCTTTTCAGAGGCGGGGACAGCTGCTTTCTTCCCTTGGGATGATGACATGATTCCTGAAAATAAGAATGAACAAATGTGAATAAAAAGAATAAGTTATGAGGACTCATAAATTCCTAAACTAATTGACAAATTAGACTAACCAAAATTACTAAATTCTTTCATTTAAGAGATGAATTCAAAGATAAATTTATTCCTAAGCATAGCATCAAATAATGAGACATGGGTATCAATTTATACTAGAAATCAAATTGCTCAAGATAGTTAGAAGTAGCAACCAAAGGATGGTTCTAAATGGCATAATAAGTTTCCTAGATGAATCATGCAAAATGTATGAGCATCATATCAATAATAGTGTAAACAAATAAAAGAATGAAATCATGAATAGATAAATAGTTAAAAGCATTAAAAATTAAGAAAAAATAGAGAAAGGGGAACAAAAAACGTGAGATTAAAAGCAAAACACGGTTGTGGTGGTGCTTGCACGGACGTGGTGGTGTGGCCTAGGTTAGCAGCGGTGCTAGAAAGGCTAGTATGGGCTGTGGGTGGAGAGGGTTTAGGGTTTTGAGTGAAGATGATGATGAATAGTGAGGGTTTTTTTTATAGAAATTGGGGCACACGAGCGTGCTACACACCCGTGTGAATCGTTTTTAGCCCATATGGTTCAAATTTCAAGGGTTTTGGCACGCCTGAGTCGTGACACACACCCGTGTTCCTTAGACGTGTTGGGGCACACGGCTGTGTCACACGGCCGTGTCCTTTAATGTCCGCTTCTCCTACGCCCTTGTATAGGGTTACACACCCGTGTATGAATTGGCTGGTTCGACCACGAGGTTAGGGCACGGGCGTGTCGCATGCCTGTGTTAAATTAACATGATCGACCACGGCCTTGAGGCACGAGCGTGTCGCACGCCCATGTTGATTTATCAGGATTGGCCACGGCCACCTCACACGGTCGTGGCTCATTATTGCAGCCAGTTTCGATTTGTCAGGATTGGCTACGGCTACCTCGCACAGCCGTGGCTGATTGTCGCAGCCCGTGTGTTAGAAAATTTTTGTCCTATTTGTGCACGGCCATATAACACAGCCGTGTCTTTACCCATAGTGTCCACACGGCCTTAGGCACGCCCATGGGCATGGCCGTGTGGCTTGGAAAACCTGCATTCAAGAGGTTAGTTGATGAATTAAAGAGCTTAAATTAAAGAACTTTACTATGTCAGTACTCAATTGCCTCCCGAGAAGCGCTTGTTTATAGTGTAAGCTCGACTTCTTTTAAGCTTGCATGGTCATAGTGGTTTGAGGAGTTCGAACTTCTCTCTCTTGCTATTAGTCTCACTATCAAAATAAGGTTTGAGTCGAGTATAATTTACCTTGAAAGTGCAAAATGTCTTATGTGTTATCTCAACTGTACCATAGGAGAAAATTTTCATTATCGTGAAAGGAGGGGTGTCACCTGTATGAACTTTTGAATTCGAAATTTGAAGATCTTTCTCCTCTAAGTATACCGTATCCCCTACCTTAAATTGATTCATTTTTACCTTAGGGTCATCATGGTGATGCTCTAGTTTGATGTGGCATACTTTGGGCTTCTCTTGTTGATAGTTCAACCACTCGTCCAATTCTTCAATCTGTAGCATTCGTGTTTCATGGGTGGTCTCCTTGGATGGGCTCGTCTGTTGTTTGATCGTATTTATGTGAAGAGTATCCTGCAAAGAAGGTTGGGCGGTGAGATCATTTTTATGACTCATAATAATTTCTTTATCGTCAACAGTCTTATTAGAGTTACAAGCCTGCAAAGTGATTTTGTCATCACCTACGCGAAGTGTGAGCTCGCTTGTGCCTACATCAATTATGGTTCTAGCAGTTGCTAAAAAGGGTCGCCTTAGAATTAGGGGTACATTGCTATCCTCATCTATGTCTAGAACAACAAATTCGACTGGGAATATAAATTTATCAATTTTGACAAGCACATCTTTGATTATGCCCCTAGGAAATCTAATGGTTTTATCAGCCAATTGGATGCTTATCTTAGTTTGTTTAGGTTTCCCAATACCTAGTTGTTTAAACAATTTATAAGGCATTACGTTAATACTCGCTCCTAGATCAGCTAAAGCATTTTTAACATCTAAGTGACCAAGTAAACAAGGAATTGTAAAACTGTCAGGTCTTTTAGTTTGTTGGGTAGCTTATTCTACAAAATAGCTGAGCAAACTGCATTCAGTTCCATATGCGATATCTCATCTAGCTTTCATTTGTTCGTCAGGACCTCTCTTAAAAACTTAACATCGTTTGGTATCTACGAAAGAGCTTCAATAAACGGTAAGTTAATATGTAATTTCTTTAAGAGTTTAAGGAATTTACCAAATTACTCGTCTGTGCGTTCTTTCCTTATCACGTTAGGATATGGGACATGAGGCTTATATTCTTTGACAACTAGTTCTTTGTGACTTACCTCGTCCTTACCTCTACTTACTACAGTCTCCTTACTTGGCTCTGCTTTGGTTTTAGCTAGTCCTTCTTCATCAATTGTGTCGATGGCGTGGAGTTGCTCCTTAGGGTTAGTCTCGGTGTTGCTTGGTAAACCATATTATGGTCTTTCAGATATTAGCTTAGTGAGCTGGCCTATTTGAGTCTCGAGTCCTTGGATGGATGCTTGTTGGTTCTTAAGTGCCGTCTCGGTGTTCTAGAAACAGGTTTCTGACACGGAGATAAATTTTGTAAGCATCTCCTCAAGGTTTGGCTTTTTCTCTTGCTGGTATGGTGGTTGCTGAAATCTCAGAGGAGGTGGTGGTCTCTGGTTTCCTTGGTTACCTTGTCCTCCCCATGAAAAATTGGGGTGATTCCTCTAACCTGCATTATAAGTGTTACTATAAGGGTTGTTTTGAGATCTAGGATTATTACCCATATAGTTGGCTTGCTCGTTTTCCATGCCATATCCATAGGTGGGGTACTCAAAATTGCTCATGTCACACTGCATCACTAGGTGTACCTGCGTAGAACCAACTAAACCGTCAATCTTTTTATTTAAGAGTTCTACCTGATTAGAAAGCATGGTGACCGCATCAACATTAAAAAATCTTGTAGCTTTTTGTGGCTTTGTTCTCATGACTTGCCACTGATAGTTGTTCAGTGACATCTCTTCTATAAACTCGTAAGCTGCTTCTGGTGTTTTGTTATTGATTGTTCCACTGGCGGCTGCATCGATCATCTGTCTCGTCGAAGGGTTCAAACCATTGTGAAAAGTTTGAACTTGTAACCATAGAGGTAACCCATGATGAGGGCACCTTCTTAATAAATCCTTGTATCTCTCCCAAGCATCGTAAAGTGTTTCTAAATCCATCTACACAAAAGAAGAGATATCATTCCTTAATTTAGTCGTTTTAGCAGGCGGAAAATATTTGAGTAAAAACTTTTCGGTCATTTGTTACCATGTAGTGATAAACCCTTGTGGTAAAGAATTTAACCACTGTTTAGCTTTATTCCTCAAGAAAAATGGGAATAGCCGAAGATGAATGGCATCATTAGAAACTCCATTTATTTTAAATGTGTCGCATAATTCCAAAAAGTTGGCTAAATGAGCGTTAGGATCTTCATCCTACAACCCATCAAATTGAACAAACTGTTATATCATCTGAATAGTGTTAGGTTTCAGTTCAAAATTATTTGCAGCAATAGTAGGCCTAACAATACTAGATTCAGTATCAGCCAAATTAGGTTTAGCATAATCATACATAGTACGAAGAATAGGATTTTGCTCGACAGGATTTGCGACTACTACAAGAGGTAGCTGATTATCTTGATTCGCGTTCATCTCTTCAGTAGGTTCAGGTTCTGCTTCTTGTCCTTCTTCTGGGTATCGCAAGCTTCTTCTTATTTCTCTGCGAGTTCTACGAACTGTGGCTTCTAAATCGTCGTTAAACAATAATGGTCCTCCTGGGTTTTTTCTAGTTATAAACTAGAGACACCTGGAAGTGAAAAATAAAATTTCAGTAAATAAAACCTAATATATAAAAAAAACTAAAAATAATTAAAAGTAGTAATAGCTAAAGTAATAGAAATCGAGTGTTCCTAATATTTCAGGTTCCTGGCAACGGTGCCAAAAACTTGATCTCGTGATTGTGATGAAGTAATAAATTGATCGTACCTAAAAAAACTAACTATTATCACGATAAAAGGCAAGCGCACCTATCGAATAGTAGTATAGCTAGTGGCAAGACCGGAATATCAAATCCAAGGAACTAAAAGTACTAGTAATGACTTTCTTCCTATTATCTAGCCTAAGAAATAAAATGGAGTTTGGTTGTAAACTATCTAAATTAAACTAAAGAAACGACAAAGAGTAAATTGGGAAAATTACTTTGGAAAAACTAATTGATAAGGACAATACCTAAGGAAGAATCCATCTAGACTTCACTTGTTATCTAACTCTGAACTAGACGATTTCTTCATTCGACTTAATCCGTAGAGATCCCTAAATTATGTTAATATCTCCGTCGAGAATAAGAACAACTAATCCTAGGTTGATTAATTGAAATCTCTTTCTAATTAAGACCCCTAGTCTTGCATTAACTCGATCTATGAATCCACATATTAGATTTGACTCTAATTCGGCAGATTTTCGTCATCCTATGTCTAGGATTGCGATCAACTCCGCTTAATTATGTTGGATCTACTCTTAAACAGGGACTTTTGCTCCTCTGCCTATGCACATTCGACTTAAATTAATACCCCAGAAATATCAATTCAAGAATTAAAAACACAATTAAGAACAAGTCAAATATTTATCATATAGTTCAAATAACAATAACAAGATTCGTCTTAGGTTTCATCCCCCTTAGATATTTGGGGTTTTAGTTCATGTTTATAAAAAAAAACATCTCAGAATAAAGAAAATAACAAAACAGAAAACCAAAAAACTTCTTAAATGAATGAAGTGAGATCCTCTGTCTTGATGTAGACCCTGGCTTTTGAGATGGATCAATCGGTTTTCCTTCGAGTAATTCCCTGCCTTTAGCTCTCCGTCTTGGCAGGAAGACTGTGTACCCTTAGCGGGAATAATGCACACCCTTGTAGTTGCATCCTAGGGTCTTTATATAGAGTTTGGAATGTCTTTCTTAGCCCCTTAAGTAGCCTTTTCCTCATGAAATTGAACTTCATCACGACAAGGACACGCCCGTGTGCCACGCCCATGTGAGTCAATGTTGGGCCGTGCTCAAGCCTATTAATGTGGCACGGCCGTGTGACACGCCCGCGTGGTGAACTCCAGGCCATGTTGATTCCTTGCTTTGGCCCATTTTCTCCGTTTTCGGCCCGTTTGCTGTTATTTTCACTCCCCTATGCTCTCCTAAGTATAAAACATGAAATTAAAGGATTAGGAACATCACATTCCACAAATCAAAGAATAATTCATCTAAAAATAGGCTAAGCATGAGATAAAAATATGTATAATTTACGGTTTATCACACGCCCATGTGCTAGGCCATGTGTCACACACGACTGAGACACAGGCCCATGTCTCTGCCCGTGTGGATAAAATAAGGCCATTTCTTAACCTTATTTCTCACACATTCTCGTCTTTTACCTACATCAATTCTATAGCATATTCACAAGCCAATTTAAAACAATTAATTCAATGTAAAAACCAAGTTTCATGCATGACATTACCTCATACAATTAATGTGCTCTTAAGTACCTCAAATGACATTTGTTATCTTGTAAACAAATTTAAAATTTTACTTAACTTAATCTTACCAAATATGCTAAAATTATCAATATGCCAACATGACATCTATTAGTCAACTATTTAAGCACACAACAAACATGTTATAGTCTCATTTATACATATCAAAACACATTCATCACAAAGTCATTCTACTGGCTAGTTGTAACCAAAACATATACATGCCAACATTAGCTAGTCATTCTATACATAACATTATAACAGTACTTCATTTACCATAATTACCGAAATAGGCCTATAGATAGTGTGAGTGATCTCCACTAAGCTTCCAATCCAACGAGCTTCCGAATTACTATAGTACAGGGAAAAATAAAACAAAGTAAGCATATAATGCTGAGTAAGTTTGTATAACATGGTAAATAACTTACCATTAATTTACATATTCAAAATAAACATACAAAGCACATTCAATCAGTTTGATCACAAGCCCTAACACATATCCTCATCACCCTTGTTAGTCATATATTTCATACAAATATCAAGAAACATGTATGGGCTCAACAATAATTAGATTTCCATGTATATATATATTCCAAATCATGAATTCATATAACATGTACAAATCTCATTCTTGTATTTCAAATACATTTTCATAATAATTTGTCTCGAGTTCAAATTATTTCATGTCAGAATTTTACCCTTTTAATCATTTGAATTAACAATGTCACATGGGAAGTATACTTGAGGTGTACAATTCTTTAATCACAAATGAACATATTCATCAAGCATATTTCTATGTTCATATATCACCATCTCATATTTCCAAATTACCCTGGCAGATACTTGACCTAATTCATTTCATGTTCATATCTTCTTCTGTCAAAATTTTACCCATTGAATCATTGAAAATATCGATGGATACATCGATAGTACACTCGAAGTGTACAAACCAGAATCCGTCAATTCATTCTTGGGAGTACTATTACGAGCACATTAATAGAAAGCTCTCTCTCAAGCCATATAACAAGATGCTTGTATAAGCCATGTAACAGAAAGCGTATCCGGGCAATATAACAGAAAGCTCATAAAGACCTTATGACGGGTAGCTCCGAAGAGCACTTAACGGGAAGTTCCGGAGAGCACTAATCAGGAAGCACCGGATAACTTATAACTGGAAGTTAAAGCGAGCCATATCAAGATGGTCATAAAGAGCTACGTTTGTGTCTGCAACATATACAAGATCACAACCGATCAATAACAGGATGCTCACAAAGAGTTGCGTTGGTCTCGACAATTATTCGTGTATATACAATCTACTAATTCGACATTTCTCCTTTCCTCATTCTAACTCCGAATTTGGTCTATCCAGATCTATATGAGGAAACTTAACATCAATTCATACTCAATTCAGTCCAATTTACATTTTAGGAAAAATTATCATTTTGCCCTTATACTTTTAATTAATGACGCTTTTGTCCCTAGGCTCGAAAAATGAAATTCTTGCAATTTAATCATTATTCCAAGCCTAGAAAAATTTTACCTGTAACATTTACAGCCCATGTATTTCATAAAATTTAGAATTTTTTAATGGATTTCACACTTTTACAATTTAGTCCCTAAATCACAATTTCATCAAAATTTACTTTACAAAAGTTGTTTATCTATTAACAACCTTTCATTTTCTACCATAAATTTCAAAATTTCAGCATTTCCATGGAAAATTTTCTATACTTTGATAACCTTGCAATTTAATCTCCAAAATAGATAAATTAAGCTATATCGATTTCAGAAATATAAAAATTACTAAATAAGGGACAAGAATTCATACCTAATTAAGTCAAGAAAGCTTGTTTTCTCTTTCCTAGGGTTTCCATGCATTTTTGGGGAAGAAGATGATATAAAATGATGTTAATTTCTTTTTATTTATTATTTATCATCTTTATTTTTCATCTTTCCAATTTTGTCCTTTTTTATTTTATTTTTCATGGATGAATCATCATCCTTAATCACTAAGCATTTTTAAATGATCTATTTACCATATAAGGACCTCCACTTTGAAGTTCTATAGCTATTTAATCCTTTTAGCTATTAGAACTCAACTTTTACACTTTATGTAATTTGGTCCTTTATCAAAATAAACATGTAATCGGTAAAATTTCTTTACAATATTTTCATATGACATTATTATCATACTGTAGATCATAAAATAATTTTAAAATAAATTTTCTTTCCGTAATCGAATTTGTGGTCTCAAAACCACTGTTCTGATTTTTATCGAAAATGAGCTGTTACACTACTAGTAATAAGTTATTTTAAATAATCGAATATAACAACTAAAATTTAATAGGGACTAATATTTAATTTTAAAAAATTAATTAACTGATTTTTTTATAATATTTGAGTGAGGGATTAAAATATATATTATACACACTCAAGTAATTACTTCCAACAATAAAAGAAAAACAATCAAATAGTTTAATTTACCAGCAATTAAAGGGAAAATTTGTTAACCATTTGTTAATAATATTTTATGCAATTACTTGGAAAAATACATTAGTTAAAAAACATACTATAATTCTTAATTTATAAATAAAAAATAGTGTACGGTTCTCGTTGTACAATGTTCTCCGCATATTTGATTTATTGCATGTGTTTGTCTCTCTAATAAATATTAATGATCTTTTATTACCTTTTACATTAACAATAAAAAGTACATTTGTTTTTTTTTATATATATTTATTGTTGCATATAACATTATTTTACTTAAAAAAATGAATATTTGACTGCTTTCAAAGATAGATATAACAAATAAAGTTTAATATGAAATGAAGTGCTAACATTATTAGTTGGTACTTAATAGATTTAGTGGTAAATTGTGTTAGTAGTAAATTATAATTAAAAATAGAGTATGAATGATTAATAATGCAAATGTGAAAAATATATTGAGGAGTTATTTAGAATATTTAATAATTTGTAATTTGTAATTAATGTAACACATTATTAAGGGAAAGAAAATCATATTTAAAACTTAATTATAAAAATGTAGCCTACTTTAAATATAACTAAATAGGAAGTATTTTGAAATTTAAACAACTAATCTAAAATTCAAGGATTTCATATATACTTCTGTACCTATAAGTCTTTTCTCATGAATTTTCTGAAATGAAGTAACTCTAAACAACTATATAAATACTAACAAAAGTGACATTTATAATGTAAGTGTTTCTTTTGCATATAATATATTACTATATATAAATAATAAATGATAATAAAAATAATATATAAATAAATTTAAACTATATCACCCTTTTCATAATTTTTTTAAATGAAGAAACTCTAAAATATTTTTATTAAAATTTAATTTTAAATATTTATATTTAATTAAAAATGCCACATGATTTAGTTAGTTGATGGGTTTTATAATAAGAGTAGGTGGTTAGTAATGGAATAAAAGTACTACTTTGATAAAAAAAAATATACTTACGTAAAAGAAAAAAAGACATTAATTACCTGTTTTTAGTAAATATAATTTACAGCAGACGGTTAGTAAAACCCCTCATTTTAGATTCCCTATATATTGAAGCTTGGTGTACTTTTATAAATCAGAAAAACAAAAACAAAAACAAATTTGTGTTGGTCTTACAAATTATTATTTCCTTGTTCTTAGTGCCTTGCCTATTCAACACTATTGCTTTATAAAAGGAGCAACAAGTCAGGGTAATTCAGTTTTCTTTACTGATCATGGATTTAGCCTCTGGTCTCCCAGCAATTGTTGTAGGCTCTTTAGGATTGTTCATATTGTACAATCTATGGTGGACTATTTGTAGCCACAAGAGGGAGGGCAAATTACTTGTCCCAGAACCCTCTGGTGCCTTACCTTTCATAGGCCACCTTCACCTGCTTCGTGCCCAACAAACAGGTGCTCGAACCCTTGCGGCCTTGGCGGATAAACATGGACCCGTGTTCACAATCCGGCTCGGTAGATCCCACGCCCTTGTCGTCAGCAGCCCGGAAGCTGTCAAAGACTGTTTCACCATTAATGATAAGGGCTTTGCCGATCGGCCAAGATCGAATGCAGGAACGTACCTGGGTTACGACCATGCAGGCTTCGGGTTTGCTTCCTACGGAGCGTATTGGCGTGAGATTCGTAAGCTAGCCGTGGTTGAACTCCTCTCGGTCCATAGATTAGCGTTATTAAAGCAGGTACAGCTCCCGGAGGTGAATGCATTTATTAAAAATTTGTACTTGTTTTGCAAGAAAAATGAGCAGGTTCCAAACCAGAAGATCTCGGTCGGTCCAAGGCTTGAAGTTTTGGTTGTAAACATGATGGTGAGAATGATTGCTGGGAAGAGATATTTCACGGGTGCTGATGGCGAAGCCCATGAAGAAGCAAAGCGTCTCATCAAGTTGATTAAAGAATTTGCGTCAGTTTTAGCCACTACTGCAGTTTCAGAAGTGTTTCCGTTTCTAAAATGGATGGATAAATGGAGCAACCAAGTGAAATCCATGAAGCGTATTTCAAAGGAGATGGAGTCGCTTATCGAAACTTGGGTCGATGAACACAAACTAAAGAAGCTTAAAACAGAAGCAAACAACAGCAACCAAGATTTCATCGACGTGATGCTCTCTACGATAAAGGATGGTCATGCCATGTCCGGTCATACACGCGAGAAGATTATCAAGGCAACGATAACGGTATATATATGTTTTTGCACCGTGGAATCTTCATTTGTTGATGGTTTAACCATTAATGCATCCATGTTTGGACCATAGTTCAATGATCCTAAGCTGGGTTTATTCTTTTATGTATTATCTAGATGTTAATCATAGCAGGGATTGACACCACGGCCATTGCAATGACATGGATATTGTCCAACTTGATGAACAATAGGCACGCTTTGAAGCGTGCTCAACAAGAGCTAGACCTCAAACTCGGAAAAGACAGATGGGCAGAAGACTCTGATATGGAGAAATTAAACTATCTCCAAGCCATTATTAAGGAAACATTTCGTCTCTATTCACCAGTGCCAATGTTAATCCCTCATGTCCTCATGGAAGATTGTTGTGTCAGCGGCTACCACATTCCACAAGGCACTCGTTTATTTGTGAATGCCTGGAAGTTGCACCGGGACCCACGGGTTTGGTCGAACCCCGAGGAGTTTGAGCCGGAAAGATTTCTCACGAGCCATCGGAAACGTGGATGTTTTGGGACGGAACTTTGAGCTGACTCCATTTGGTTCTGGTAGACGATCATGCCCGGGAATTAATTGGATGTTGCAGGCTGTACATTTGACAATGGCTCGGCTGCTTCAAGGGTTTGACTTAACTACACCCTTAGATGCTCCCGTTGATATGACTGAAGACCAAGGTGCAAGTGTAATCATGCCTAAAGCCACTCCTCTTGAACTTGCCCTCACACCTTGCCTTCCTCCTCATCTTTATCACCTCTAGATGCAGTACATGCAGATAAATAAATACAATATATAAAATCCTAAACCCTAATACTTAGATATGGAGGGAAAAAAAATCAGAGCCGAGCAATCCATTGACTTGGTTTAGGTTCGGTTTTGCGGAAACAAATATTATTTGCTATGTAAATCCAAGTTTTTCGTATATCTACTTATAACTATAATATAAACCTAATTTATGTGAAATAAATTTCTTATATAAATGTAAAATTTATCAATTTTCTAATATTTATTTGCGAAAGAATTAAAGTTATAAGGTAGAAAATATAAAAGAAATTAGATTATAAAATATGGATTAATATTTGATACATCGTCAATTTAAAAATCTCATGCACTATTAATTAATAATAAAATGATATATTATCTTTGATGAAAAATAAAAAAAATGAAGAATTTAAAAATAAATATAATTTAATTTATTTAATATAAGTAAATATTAATTATAATTATTATCCTGTATGAGAGTTTTTTTTTACTCTGAAAAAAGTTTAAAATCGTTCCATATCTCATTTAATTAACAAAGGTTAAAAGGTTAAAAAAGTTCTCGATAAAAAGTAAAAAATTTAATTAAACCCTTATAAAATAAAAACGTACCCAATTAAATTTTTAGTGACCCAAAAAATATTAATTTAGTCTAAATTACTACAAATTACTAAATTCAAGCTCCTATCTCTAATTTTCCAACTTCATCCCTTAAAGAAAGTTTAATTATTATAATTTGACATAATAAATTTAATTTGATTTTTAAAAGATTTTACTTTTAATATATGGAATAATTTTAAAATTATGATAACGTACACTACAAGATGTAGATTAATTAATAAAAAATATTATATTTACTTAGATTATTTTTGAAATTACTTAGGTAAAAAAAAGTCTTAAGAGTTTTTATTTACTTAGATTATAATAATTTTAAAATTATTATAACCTCTTGCCAACTTTTTTTGATCAAATGTAAATTTTCTTTTAAAATCTTAGTGTTTTTATTTTATTTTTCTAAAATTAAAACTAAATTAATAACATCGAAGACTAAATTCCACAAAATCATAATTTAAGTGACCTAATGAGTAATTGACACAATTACTAAAATAGACTTCAAAAGATAAAACTCAATTAATTGGGTAAAAAAATTAAGAATCATCATCAATTTTATTACATCAACTACCACCAATGTAGTCTCAAACAATATACGGATCCCGAATTAAAATCAACAATCTATTTTTGTTCATTAAGATTTTTTTCATTTTAGTCATTCAAGTGTTAAAGTTTTAACAGCGAGTAATTGTATATGTTACATTATGTTTGCACTTTTATTTTGGTCACTCAACTTTTAGGTCGCTTTCATTTCGGTCACCCAACAAATATCTTTTTTAAGTATTGATTGGTGTAAAAAAATCAAGAATTAAAGTTAAAAGGTGGTAGAAATTAAAATAATACATGCAATTTATTAAATTGTACTTATTTATCCAATTACTGAAAATTCTAAATTTGGGTTTTGAAATATAAATTTTTAAATATTAAGATTCAAAAATATTATTAGAGTTGTGTGATCCAAATTCTAAGAGATTGCTTCCAAGTCAAGTTAAACAAAATATATTTTCTTTCTAGAAGATTTAGTAGTATAATATATTTAGCATTTATTAGCATAATATATTTTCCATTGATTAGAATTAGGCTTTTTCAACCTATAAATAAATGTAATCGAAACTCCTCTTGTATTATTCAAATTCGACATTAGTGAATTTTCTTCTCCTTTGCCCAGGGTTTTTATTGAAAGGGTTTCCACGTAAAATATGTGTTCTATTTTTTTCCTTTTTTTTTCTTTGCGACTTTTCTATATTGCCATTATCGACGTTCAATTTTCACAAACTAGTATCAAAGCTTTCCGAGTTGCTTATCTCGATCACGGTAACGATATCACTGAAGTATAAAATTTTGTTGTTGGATAGCAACTCCAGATTCGCATTGTGGCAGATAAAGATGCAAGCAGTTCTTGCGCAAATAGATTTGGAGGATGCCCTGCTAGGGATATATAAGATGCTTTCGACGTTGACGGAAGAAGAAAAGAAGCGTAAAGATCGAAAAGCTTTGATGCAATTATATTTGCATTTTTCTAATGAATTTTTGCAGGATGTGATGAAGGAGAATATTGCCACTGCATTATGGGCGAAACTGCAACAGCTATGCATGTCGAAAACCCTGACCAGTAAGTTATATATGAAGTAGCATTTTTATGTTCATCATTTGGAGGAAGATGTGTCTGTGCACGAACACTTAATTGTGTTTAAAGAAATTCTCTTAGACATGGAGGCCGTGGAGGTTTAGTATGATAAAGAAGATCTAGGGTTTATTCTACTTTATTCGTTGCCCCCATCTTATTCAACTTTTAGAGACACAATTTTGTATAATCGCAAATCTCTTACAGTTGATGAAGTTTATACTTCTTTGATCTCGTATGACAAGATCAAACATCTTATGGTTGGATCCGACTTTCAAGGAGAGGGTCACATTGTTCGTGAGAGACAAGAACGAAATACCGTGATGATCGTAGGAGGTCAAAGGATCGAAATCCTCGCAGTAAATCTAAGAGAAAATCGAAATCTTCAAATAAAGGTAAAACCTGTAACTTCTACAAGAAAGGGTACATTAAATCTGAGAGTTATAAGTTGTAGAACAAGATCAAAAGAGAGGTTGCGAATTAAAAGGGGAAACAACTAGAAAAATTCGGTAAAGCTAATGTTGTAGAAGACTACAGTGATTGTGAACTCATAGTTGCTTCTACCAACAATTCTAAAGTGAGTGAGGAGTGAATTTTTTATTCTAGCTGCACCTTCCATATGAGCCCCAATCGAGATTGATTTACAACTTACAAAACAGTGTCTAAAGGTGTTGCTTTGATGGAAAATAATGTTTCATGTAAAATTGCAAGTGTTGACACAATCAAAATCAAGATGTTCAATAGAGTCGTTAGAACACTTAGTTGCATACTACATGTACCATAATTGAAGAGGAATTTAATTTCGTTAAATACTTTTAATTCAAAATGACATAAATACACAACTAAAAGTAAGGTTCTGAATTTTAGCAAGAGTTCCCTCGTTATGATGAAAGGGTAGAGAAAAATTGCCAAGTTATATGTTTTGTAGGGTTCTACTGTTACTAATGATGCAACCGTCACTTCCTCTTCCTTGTCAGATTATGATGTTACTAGATTTTGGCATATGCGTTTAAGGCATATGAGTGAGAACGACATGGCAAAATTGATAAAAAGAGGACTTCTTCATGGGCATGGAATTTGAAAACTCAAGTTCTATGAGCACTATATCTTTGGGAAGCAAAAGAGAGTTTGATTCACCAGAGGAATCCATAACACGAAGAGAACATTGGATTATATTCATTATAATCTTTGGGGATCATCCAAAGTGCCTTTAAGAGGTGGAGCTAATTATACGCCAACACTTATTTATGATTTTTTCAGAAAAATTTAAGTGTTCTTCCTGAAGTAGAAAAGCGATGTGTTTTTCACATTCAAGTCTTAAAAAACTATGGTTGAGAAACAAATAGGAAAATAGATAAAACACCTCTGCATATATAATGGCTTGGAGTTTTTGTTCTAATGAGTTTAATGAATTGTGCAAATCAGAAAGGATTGTGAGATACTTGATAGTTTGTCATACTCCACAGCAAAACGACATTGTAGAATGAATGAATAGAATGATCATGGAGAATGTTCAATGTATGCTGTTTAATGCTAATTTACCTAAGTCATTTTGGGCTGAAACAACCTCTATTGCATTTTTTATTAACCGATCTCCATCCGTTGCCATTGAAAAAAAGACTCTACAAGAGGTATGGTTTGGTAATCTTGCTGATTATTCTAATTTAAATATTTTTTAGTGTCCTGCGTATGCTCATGCTGATAATAGAAAATTAGAATCAATATTAATTAAATGTGTTTTTACTGGTTATAATGTTGGTGTAAAAGGGTATAAGTTGTGGTGTCCTTAAAATAAAAAAGTTTTGATTAGAAAAATGTTATTTTTTTATGAAACTATTATACTGCCTAATTTATCTCTTAAAGACTCTTCAAATAAGGAACAACAAAAGTAGGTGGAGCTTTACATTGATCCAGTATCTACAACAGAGTCGACTCCTCAAGTTAGTACAAATATTCAAAATAGAGTCGTTTGTTCACCACAATATTCTATTACCAAAAATAGAATTAGAAGAGAAATTAAACCTCTAAAAAGGTATGTCAAGGCTGATCTAGTTACTTATGCTTTAAATGTGGCTGAAGATATAGAGGCAAATCAAAAGTCATTAACTTATTTCGAGGCAGTTAGCTGTGAAGACTCAGAAAAGTGGACGTTTGCCATATGAGAAGAGATGAAATCACTCCACAAGAACAAAATATGGGATCTTGTGAAGCTTCCTAAAAGTAAGAATGATGTTCATTGTAAATGGGTGTTCAAGAGGAAAGAAGGAACTCTGAGAGTCGAAGAACCCAAATATAAAGTAAGACTTGTTGTAAAGGGTTATAGTTAGATTCTAGGTGTGGACTTCGCAAATGTGTTTGCTCCAGTTGTGAAGCACGGCTTAATTCGAGCCTTGCTTGGTATTGTGGCCATGTATGATTTAAAGCTCGAACAGTTAGATGTAAAAATAATATTCTTACATGGAGAACTTGAGGACATTTGCATGCAACAATCGGAGGGCTTTATAGTCTCAGAAAAAAAGAACTATGTTTGCTTGTTGAAAAAGTTTCTTTATGGTTTGAAACAATCACCAAGGCAGTGGTATAAGAAATCTGATTCTTTTATGACTACCCATTATTTCAAAAGAAGTAGTTTTCACAGTTGTGTTTATTTTAAGAAAAACAATTATGGTTCTTTTATGTACCTACTCCTTTATGTTGATGAAATGTTGATAGCAGCGAAAGATAAAGGAAAAATAAGAAAGGTTAAAGCCTAGCTTAGTGAAGAATTTGAGATGAAGGATTTGGGAGCAACAAAGAAGATACTTGGTATGGAGATTCTTAGAGATAAAAAAGTAAGTAAATTGTACCTAAGTTAGAAATAGTACATTGAGAAAGTTTTTTGCAGATTTAATATGTAGAGTGCTAAGTATGTTAGTACTTCTTTAGCAATACATTTCAAACTTTCATCGGCTTTGTCTCCACAATCAAATGATGAGATTGAATACATGTCACATGTTCCATATTCTAGTGTAGTGGGATCTCTTATGTATGTTATGTTTTGTTCACGTCCAGATTTATCATATGCAATCAGTGCAGTTAAAAGATACATGGCGAATCCTGGTAAAGAACACTGGAAAGTAATTTAGTGGATTTTGAGATACAATGTACTATTGATGTTTGCTTACCGTTTGGAAGAAATAGAGATAGAGTCATTTGGTATATTGATGCTGATTTTGCTGGAGACCTTGATAAAAGAAGATTTCTCACAAGTTATGTCTTTATAATTGGGGGTTGTGCAATCAATTGGAAAGCCACTTTGTAAAATACTGTCGTTTTGTCTACCACTGAAGCTGAGTACATAACAATTATTAAGGCTTATAAAGAAGCTATTTGGTTAAAGAGGCTCTTTAGTGAACTTGTGAAGACCTTCAAATCAGTATAATATTATGTAACAGTCAAAGTGGCATCTTCCTTACGAATGATCAAATGTTTCATGAGAGAACAAAACACATTGATGTTCGGTGTCATTTTGTTCATGATATTATTGCTCGTAGTGATATTATTGTGAGCAAAATTAGTATTCATGAAAATCTTGCAGCTATGATGACTAAGTTACTTCCTATAACCAACTAATGCTTAAACTTGGTTGGTCTTCATTGCTGAAGATGATCCCTTTAGGGGTTTCTTGTAAGAGGTAGAGAATTTGTTCGTTGAGAAATCATGTCAAGGTGGAGATTGTTAGAGTTGTGTGACAGCAATTTTAAGAGATTGCTTGCAAGTCAAGTTAAACAAAATCTAAGAGATTTTAAAAGATTTAGTAATATGATATATTTAGCATTTATTAGTATAATATATTTTACATTGATTAGAATTAGGCTTTTTCAACCTATAAATAGATGTAGTCGAAACTTCTCTTGTATCATTTGAATTCGACATTAGTGAATTTTCTTCTCCTCTGCTAGTGGTTTTTCTCGAAAGGGTTTCCACGTAAAATCTGTGTGTTTTAATTTTTTTCCTTCTTTTTTTTTTCTTTGCGATCTTTCTACATTGTCATTATCGACATTCAATTTTTACAATTGTTGCAGCAAATCGGTTAACATTATCAATAGATAAAAAATTTTCAACAATTTATTTAATTTATTTTGATGTATTGGAATTATTTTAAAAAATTATCAATGAACATGATTATCTTTAATAGTTGTCCACAAAACCCAAATTTCTTTTGATTATATGATATTGAATCTTCTATACTAAGCTAAAAGTAAAGAAAATTCCTTGCAATTAATTCAATTAATTAATTTTATCTTCCATTCCAAACAAGATGCATAATTTTTCATCAATTCTTTATCCAAACAAAAAACAAGCAATTAATTTAATTAATTACAAATTTTTTTCTTTTAATTTTAGTTTAGCAAGAAAAATTCGAGATTATATAATCAAAATAAATTTAAATTTCATAGATAATTATTAAATATGAGTTATTTGAGTTGATTTCATTAAGGGACTTTGGAAACATAAAATGTACCAGCCCGTTTTTAGTGAAATCAAAATAGTGGTTTCGGGACCACAAATCCGAAATTGGAGAAAATTTTATTTTATTATTATATCATCTACTATATGATAGTAATACAGTATAAAAAATTCGTTAAAAAATTTTACTGTTTACATACCTAATTTGATGAAAAGGACTAAATTGCATTAAATGCAAAAGTTGAGTTCTAATACCTAAAGGTATTAAATAGCTATAGAATTTGAGATTGGAGGTCCTTATATGGTAAATAGACCATTAAAATGCTTAGTGGATAAGCATGACTATTCATCATTGGAAACTTAATGAATTATTAAGGGTAATTTTGGAAAGTAATGATTTAAGTGATAAATAAATAAAATAAAATAAACTATTGTCATTTTCATCATCATCCACCAAAATAAATAAAAGGAAACACTAGCCATGGAAGCTTGAGTTTTAGAAAACTTATTTTGCTCAATTAGGTATGTATTATTATCACGTTTTTTATTATTTATATGTTTTCGAGATCGTAGTAGCTTAATCTAGCTAACTCGGAATTAATTTGCAAAATCGTTAAAGTATTAAGATTTTGTCATTGATGAGTATACTTGAATTATGAAGTTTTATGATAGGAAATGAAAGGTTGTTGTTAGATAAACAACTTTTGCAAAGAGAATTTTGATGAAATTATCAATTACGGACTAATTTGAAAAGATGATAAATTTGTGGTAAAATTATGAATTTTATGAAATTATATGGGCTAATATTAATAGGCATAAATTGGCTAGGCTTGAGTAAGGATTAAATTGCATGAAAGTTATTTTCTGAGCCTAGGGACTAAATTGCAATAAATTAAAAGTATAAGGGAAAATAATAATTTTTCCAAAAATATATGCTGGACTAAATTGAATATGAATTATATTGAATTGAGTTAAATTCATTCGCATAGATCCGAATAGATCTCGTATAGAGCTAGATCGAGGTTAAGAGAAAATATCAGATTAGTTGCCTCCGTATCTACATACATTTATCGAGGTAAATTCATGTAATTAAATTGTACATTAATATGTACTTAATTGATTTATTGTTTGTGAATTATACAATTGCCATGAATAAATATCGATTGCATATTTGACAATTATTGAGTCTCGTTTGAACCGTAGGAATTCGTAGGATACATATGACAATGTCATTAGGGTTACCCATTTGGTTGGAGTCCTGCATGCGCTGCAGACACACCACAGCTCTTATGAGCTTCCCGTTATTTAGCTCGCATAAGCTTCCCGTTATACAGCTCGCACGAGCTTCCCGTTATTCAACTCGGAGGAGTTTCTCGTTTACAGCTCCTATGAGCATATATGAATATGAATTGACGAATTACAGTTCAGTACACCCCGTGTGTACCAGCCGTGCATCCAACGATATTCTAAATGGTTCAACGGGCACAATTCTATTATGATATTATATGATGTTCGATATGAATTATTACCGATATATACATGAAATTTATGAAATGTGATTACTTGATGAATTCATCCATGTGTGTTGGATCTTATATGTGATTTACATACTTCGGTAATACTCCGTAACCCCATTTCGGCGACGGATTCAGGTGAAGGGTGTTACATAAAATACAATTTTAAATTTTAAAATGTGATTAAATTAATTAATTATAATATTATAGTAACAAATCAGTTTATATTTTCAATAGATAAAAACTCCAAAATTTATTCAATTTATTTTGATGTTTTGAAATTTTAACAGTTTTTGTGTATTATTTTAGTTCAATCGCTTTTACTTTAATCCTTAATTTTATTTACCCTAATCATTACTTAAAAATATATTTTTGAGTGACCAAAATAAAAGGAAATTGAAAATTGAGTGACCAAAATGAAAACATAAACATGATGTAGTGTACATAGTTAATCATCGTTAAAAATTTAATACTTGAGAGCTTAAAACGAAAACACTTTAAAAATTGAATGACAAAATCTTATAAATTTCATTTTAATCGACCAAAATAAAAATATCCTACAAATTTAGTCACCAGTTACCCTAAAAAATTTATCGTTAATAGAAATATTACTATAATATTATACGGTGTTTAGTGTCAAACGAAAAACAAAAACGAAGTTGGCGTTAGCATTTTGCTCCTCCGTCAGATGACATGTCCCATCACAATACCAACAAAGCTGTTCTCCCTATTTAAACCCTTGTTTCAAACTTATGAGACATAATTATTATGGTTTTCATGTTTGGTGTTTGATTTATTACTTATCTTTTAATTAAATTATAGTGTGAAATTTAAAGATTATAAATTTTTTTTAAATTTTTTTCCCTTTGTAATATTTTTACTTTTAAGAATTTAAGAATGTTTTATTTTTTAAATTTAAAAATTTAAGTTCATTTATAATATTGTTAGAATATCTTTTGTGTTGTTGTGAGGTTTTGAAAAATAAAATAAAATTAATTTTTATGTAACAAAAAATATCATTATAATGAACTTAAATTTAATAAAAGATTTTAACTATGCTAACAATTTTTAAAAATTTACATTTATCTTTGTAATTAAAGTTAAATATTTAAAATTAATTAATGGTATTATAAAAAATAAAATATTAAATTATGTCAAAATTAAAATGTATATAGATTAAATCTTAAATTAGAACGAAATATAAAATCAAATTAAATTTAATACTTTTATAATTTAAAAAAATAAAGGGTTTAAATTTACTCATAACATTTTCACGTAAAAAAAAAAAAAGAAAGAAAGACAAGTGTGGAAAGCTTAGTACCTTAGTTGTAGAGATTCCCACTCTCACAAAGCTTGTCATTTGCTCTGCTCCTTCATCAACATTGCCACGTGGCCTTCATGCGCCCACTTCCTCCACTTTCGCTATAGACCGGCCCCATGTCTGGCAGCGTACATCCCCCTTGTTTTTTTAAACCCAACCTTCTTTTAAGATTAATACGTGTCAGTGTTTTTATCGAGAGATCTCTCACCACGTAGATCATATGACTCACATCCCTCCCAAAAGCTGTGAAACGCAACAACTTGACAACCTTCAGCCACGTGTCCTCATAATAGATTATGTAAGGCAGGGAATACCGGTCCTACTCTCACGAGATTTTACACGTTTCGTATTCCCCAGAAGCCGCGACGTAGTTTTTTGATTCCTGGGGATTCGTGTAAAGTGAATGAGACGGTCGAGATCCTCGGGACATCGAGATCTCCCCCCACATGGCAGTATCTGCTAGAGTGTCAAAAAGTTCCTCTGTTTTGTTTCATCAACTCACACCACCAAGCCAAGAAACGTGGCGTGTCCCTCACCTCCTCATGCACGTGAAACACGTGTCATCTTCATATAATTATAACTAAACCAGCTATTTCCCGCTAAATTTAACTTTGTTGGGGGGATAAAAAGAGAAGCCAATGAGGATTTAATTTGAGGCCCTTGAGGACGTTTAAAAAAATTAGTGCTAATCCGGCCTTAATGCTACTTAACCCTCCCGTTAAATATGTTAACAAAAAAAAATCTCTCGCGTGTCAACACCAACCGATTTTCTCCTCTTCTCCCAGCTCGACACGTGGCCTTTCCTCTCCTCTTCTCTTCCCTCTTCCCCTACCCTTTTTCTCTCCCCTCAAAATCTGAATCCAAACAGTCTACAAAAGCAAGTAGCCGTACAAAAGACAGTACATTTTTTCCCCTTGCATTTATTTTATTTTATTTATTGTTTCTTTATTAGTAACATGAGGTTTTAGCCGGAAGGCGGTGCTTTTGAACTCTTTTTTTCTTTTGAAATGGAAAATAACGGTGGGATTATGGGGTTAAGAGAGGACGGGATTGAGCTGGAGCTGAGATTATCAATCGGAGGAAGCTTTGGAAAAGCCGAGCAATTAAAGCCCATCAAGAACGAAACAAAACCCAATGATGTGCCGGTTGTAGATCTCGGGGAAAGCTTGGTTTTTGATCCACAAATGAAACGCAAGATTCAAGCTTTAAGGAGACAAGAAGCGAAGAAGAAACGAGAAGAGAAGCAGCAGAAAAGAGGGACAACAATACCATCAAGATGCCGCGACGATGTAACAGAGGAAAGAGAATGTAAGAAGAACAAAGTTGAAGAATTTTTTGGTGGCGTAAATCTTAATCTGAGCACCGAACTAAATAATCCGCCGGCGTACCCAGTTTTTCCGGTGCGGGTCCCGTGTCCCTACCCTCATCTCCAGTTTGTGCCACTCGCCAATGGCTTCCCCTATCCTTGCGTAAATTCGGTGCCTTGTTGGGGTGAGAAGGGCGTGGCGATGAATTGCGGGTTTGAGACGGGTCGTGTGCATGATGGAAATAATGGATATGATTCTGAGCAGAATAGCAGCAAAGATGAAAGGAATAGGAAAACTGGATCAAACAAAGTCTCCCATGTATAGTTCTTCTGTGGTTTCGGATCTTCAAAGCTCTTCTAATCAAGGTAACATATACTTGCAAGTTTTCCTTTTTGTCTTGTACCACTAATTCTCTTTCATATATCAATCCTGCAAATTCATGCAAGTTTTGAAGAGTCATAAAAATACAGTAAAATTTTTTGATGTGGCTCCGTAGAATGGAAATCGTAGCTTGCATCACCCACTTTCTTTTATCAATCTGATTCATATTTCTATTAAAACCTTACAAGTTAGGGTCTAGTAATTAATTTGTATGTAAACAGGGGTTCGCTTGCTTGATTTTGATTTCAGAAATGTGGTTTTTGAATAATGTATTGATTAATTGAACAATAATGAATCTCGGGTTTCGAATAAATGTAAATTGCTTCTCTCAGCTTGTTTTTTCGTGTTAATTACATTTGATACTCTGTAGTCCAAATATCGATTTCCTTGTGTTATTTAGGTGGTCGAAGCAGTGAATCAGGGACCAACACAAGTCCTTGTCAACCGGCCGAACATACTCAAATAAATTGTTCTGCTGGAAGCAATCAAAAGGGGCGGTCTGAACAAAGTTGTACCTCCCACCAAAACGACTCCGCCCAAAGCATGGACAAATGTAGCAAAGGCGGCATCGAAAAGACGCCATCTGTAGAGTCCACTTCATTGAACCTTAAGAAAGCACCACCCAAACCCGAAATTAAAAGCAGCAATTCAACCAAAGATACCAACAAGGGGGAGATGGGAAAAGCTCCCAAGCCTCCAGCTCCTCCTATTCACGACGGCATCGTTTCCCTTCGTAACATGCCTTGCGTTTCGACGACGGGCAATGGCCCGGATGGCAAAACCATAAACGGTTTTCTGTACAGATGTACGAAATCAGAGGTGAGCATCATTTGTGTGTGCCATGGAAGCTCGTTCTCACCGGCCGAGTTTGTGCAGCATGCTGGAGGTAGTGATGTATCGCATCCTCTGAGACATTACCGTGATTCATCCCGCTATACAACAAATGTAGCCATGTCTAATTCTTTGTCTGCTCTCTCTAGTTTTTTCTTTTTTTTTTTTGTCTTCTAACTTTTTTAGAGCTTGGGAGTTGCAGAGAAAGTCCAATAGCCAGGGCTGAAAATTATGGGTGTATACTTGTGAATGAGCTTTTTCTCCCGAAGCTGAATGGACGAGACTCGTCGTTTCCTTTCCTTGCGAAAGGGTTTAACTCCAATTATTAACTGACAAAAATATTTTAGGTCATTTGTTTAACTGGTTAAGCTTGGTCTTTTTCTTAAGTACATAAGGTTAGTTTCGCCTTTTAAAATAAAAATTTAAAATTTTAATTAATTCATTTTAATTTTTTTTTACTCATTAACTATTTCCTTGTATCAAATTACAATACTTTTAATTCTCACAAAATTTTGTGACATTCTAATCTCCTCTCATTGAATGCTATTATATGCTAGAATTTTTTTGAAATAATTTCAGAATTTTTTTTTTCAAAACACAAACTTTTTTTAATCTAGATAAAATATTATATTTTAATTTAATTAATTTATTTTAAATTTTATTTCTAATATTTTTTAATGATCTTTAGAATTGTTAATTGGATATATTTTATATTTTTATGCCCCTCCTCATAAATAGGGGCAAAAGAAATATACTGATTAATTTTACATACTAAATTTCACATAATTCTTTGATTATTTTCATTAAACATCAATTAAAATTACAGTTTCTTCGTACAATGGGGATGGGGATTCTCATCCTGATCTTGATCGTAATACTAAAAAAGTGAGATTCAAAGATCGTGCTGAGGATGAAGACACCAACATGATCGGGGTTCCAGAAGACAATATTATGGTCAAAGATCCAAAGTCCCAATCGGTTTTGTCTTGGAAAGACAAGCTCTTGGGAGGTAAATCGGGCGAAACAGTTTTGGATCGGTCTGATCCCATTATGGAATGTGAGAATGATCTTGATTTACTTGAAGGAGATGTGAAAACAACCCTTATCGATGGTGTTCCGGCCATTACCTTTTCTGATCGTATCAAGGAGATTCATTTCAGAGAGATGGAGTTAACTGTTGTTGTTAAACTTTTAGGGCGTAACATTGATTACAATGCCCTGTACAATCGTATCATTTCTCTTTGGAAACCTGTTAAACCTATTCGAATAATGGACATTGACAATGGTTATTTTTTGGTCAAAATGCAGGATGTTGAAGATTATAATGGAGCTTTGACACAGGGTCTTTGGGTTGTTTATGGACAGTACCTAATCGTCCAGCCTTGGACTAAACACTTTAGTCCTTTTCAACCCTATCCAAGCATTGTCTTGGCTTGGATTCGTCTACCGAATCTCCCGGACTATCTATACAAACGGAAAATAATTGAAGCCATAGGGGGCCTCATTGGGAAAGTGGTTAAGCTCGATTTTCAGGCAGATAACCAGACCAGAGGTAGGTTTGCTCGATTGGCTGTTTATATTAACCTAGATAATTCGTTGATTTCTCAGGTGATAGTCGACGGAGCTGTACAGAGAGTTGAATAGGAAGCCCTCCTGACGGTTTGCTTCGCCTGTGGAAAGTATGGCCATGTTAAATACTCTTGTCCGACAGTTGCGAACGTACAAAAAGAGCCACGAAGTGAGTCGTTGGTCGAGTCAAACATTTCCAAAGAAGGAAGATCGGACGGCGAATCCCTGGTTCCCAAGAGCGGCGAGGAAAACCCGATTTTTGGGCCGTGGATGCTGGTTGAAAGGAGAACGTCACGGAGAGGAAAGAAGGATCTTCAGGCTGTTAACAAGTCGAAACAAATGAAACAGATGCATGGGTCTAGGTTTGCGGCATTAATGGGGGAGAAAGAATCAACCGACGATGGAAAAATTAATGCTGGGGTTTTTTTAGGGAAGGAAATATTGGGGAAGGGGGGCACTAATCCTAGGGATTCAGTGGTTAGGGTGACTAATAAAGTAGGGCTTGGGTCTTCCACTGACTTAAGCCATATGAGCGGTTTGGATGTGGGTTTAATTAGGGAATTGGGCTCCAAAGATTTTCCAAGCCAGAAGGCCTTAAATGAAGTAGGCTGGACATCCAAAATTTCTATGGACAAAGCTCTGGGTAAAAGGCCTGTGGACAAGGATAGCATTCCAAATTTTAATAAGGACTCCATGGCTAATTTACTAAAACAGATTCCTTTTGTTAATGATGTTTTACTTTCGAACCGTGCAGGGGCATCATCAAAGTTATATACTGATGCTAATAATCAAGGCCGATTGGATAGTTCAAATCAGACAAATATCAGCATGGTTGAGTTGGAAAAAATTAAAGCGCGTTATAATCTCATTTTTGACGAGTCAGAAGGCTTTATTGTTCCAATTTCAGATAATTCTCTCGATCCAGGTAATCATCCTGCTGTTACTTTTAGTAAAAATATACATAACTCTCATAAGGTTCTTAAGGACGCACGATCAAGGGAACCTCCGGAGGCAAGTTCGACTTCTAATTTTTCTGGTCCTAAGGATCGGAAAAGTGGAGGTAGTCGGAGTTTCCGTAAAAACTCTTTTGCCTTACGAGGTAGAGGGAATCATTTTAAGACTTCAGGAAATTCGTGCACTCCCTTATCTGAATTTATGGAAGCCATGGCAGAACTTTTATCGAGCCAAATCCTTGATAAGGATTTAAATATTGAGGTTGATAGTGACATCTCAAATTCGGTGGGCATAAATGGCCATGAGAACTAGGTTTGATTTCTTGCCTTTATTATTTTTACTGTTTATGAATATCACTATTTTTTCATGGAATTGTCAAGGTGTGCCAATGTTAAATTCCCTAGAATTTTTCGGGAATATAATATGGATTATAAACCTGATATAGTTAGCCTTCTTGAGACAAGGGTTAGTGGGGCCAAGGCAGATAATATCATCGCTAAGCTGGGATTTCAATATTCACATCGTGTAGAGGCAATTGGATATTCTAAGGGTATTTGGATTGGTTAGAAAGATACGGTTTGACTTGAAGTGCTTTGCAGTCACCCTCAATTTATTTTGACTCGGATCTGTAATTTCCTTTGATTCACCCTATTTTTATTACTTTTGTCTACGGGAGCCCCAACAGGAAAACACGTCAAGTTCTTTGGAAAGATTTGAGGAAATCTAAAATGGTTGGTCAGATCCATTGGACGGTTATTGGTGATTTCAACGCAATCATTTCTCATTCTGAGAAATCTGTAGACGTTTCTAAAGGCAAGAGATGTCCCTTTTTTGGTGATTTTGTCGATTCATCTGAGCTCCATGATTTAGGATTTAGTGGGCCGCCTTTTACTTGGCATAGGGGCACTTTGTTTGAGAGACTAGATCGAGCATTGGAAAATGAGGCTTGGATTCGTAATTTTCCAAATTGTATGGTTTACCATCTTCCGAAGATTAAATCTGATCATAGCCCCCTTCTTATGGTGCTTAACCCGAGTTTTATTCCTCCCCGGGGTAGGCCTTTTAGGTTCTTAGCTGGGTGGGTTAAACACCCAAATTTTGACGAGTTCTTGAAGAAGAATTAGGAGTACTCTGGTAGTATGTCGAATTCTCTGGATAAACTCACCTTTCACCTCAAGAATTGGAATAGAACAGTTTATGGAAACATTAATCTCGTAAAAGAGACCTCATTAGAAGAATCGCCAGTCTTCAGAAGAGAATTGATTACGATACTTCTAATAGTTTTAATCATGAGGATTCGAGTCTTCGCCAAGAACTTGAGAATGTCCTTAATCATGAAGAGCTTCTTTGGAAACAAAAAGCGAGGTGCGATTGGTTAAAGTTTGGAGATCGTAATATTAAATTTTTCCGCTCTCGAGCTTTACAAAGGAGGAAACAAAATCGCATTCTTGCTATTCGTAATTCTGAAGGCAACTAGATTTATGATCTTGATGATATTGAAGGTGAAGCGAACGATTTTTTTCAAAGGCTCTATAGAGAAACCCCTGCTCCTTTGGGTCATATACCTACGAGCGCTTTTCCCTAACTCGATTCTGCTGATATTAACTTCTTAGGGAAACTGGTGTCTAATGAAGAGATTAAGGAGGCCCTTTTCGTAATGGCTTCGCTTAAAGCCCCGGGTAGTGATGGTTTTCATGCTATTTTTTTCAAAAGCACTAGGACTTAATAGGGGGAGCTGTGTGTGAATGGGTTCGAAAAGTTTTTGATGGGACTCCTATCAAGCTAGAGCTGAATAATACTTTAATCGTCCTTATTCCAAAGTTTCAGAATCCTGAAACCTTTGGCCATTTCAGACCTATTAGCCTTTGTTTAGTGCTTTATAAATTAACAATGAAGGTTATTGCTAACCGCTTTAAATTTATCTTTCCTAAAATTATTGCACCGGAACAAGCTGGTTTTATTGCAGGAAGGAACATCAATGATAACATTATCATAGCTCAAGAGGTCATTCATTCTATGAGATACCAGGAAAAGAGGAAATGGATGGCGATTAAAATCGATTTGGAAAAAGCCTATGACAAAGTTAGCTGGGAGCTTATCGAAGTCTCTCTACATGCCGCAGGTATTCCTGAGTACCTTATTAGTGTCATTATGAACTCTATCTCCAATTCTACTATGCAGGTTATGTGGAATGGTGCCCCTCTCCCGAAATTTAGACCAGTTAGAGGTATCCGTCAAGGCTGTCCTCTTTCTCCTTATCTTTTCGTGCTTTGCATGGAGTGGTTAGGGCATATGATTAAATCGACTATTTCTGGAGGCATTTGGGATCCTATTCGACTTTCTAGAGATGGTCTCAGTATATCTCATCTTTTTTTCATCGATGATTTGGTGATCTTTAGTAGAGCAGATCCGAAGCATTGCAGTTTGCTGAAAAGAATTCTGGATAGATTCTGCTCGTTTTCCGGTCATAAAATCAACATAAGAAAGACTAGTATATTCTTCTCCAAAGGAGTGGATGAATCATCTATGGATCTGATCAGCAGGTTTTTTGGCTTCCAGAGAGTTCATAATCTTGGACAATACCTTGGAGTCTCCATTCTTCACCAGAGAGTTACTAGTAGTACCCTTAAGTTCGTGGTGGAAAAAGTTCGAGGTAAGCTTCATAGTTGGGAGGCCAAAAAATTATCTTTAGCTGGGCGAGTTACTTTAGCTCAATCTGTTCTTTTATCTATTCCTAGTTACTTCATGCAATCCATGATGATTCCTAGGAAAACTCGAGATGAAATTAAAAGTTTAGTCAAGCAGTTTATATGGGGTTCATCTGAGGGGAAAAAAAAGATGGCTTTGGTCGGATGAGACTCCATTTGTTAACCAAAGATGTGTGAAGGGCTTTGTCTGAGGAAATTTCAGGATGAGAATATTTCTTTTTTATTGAAACTGGGCTTTAAGTTGGTGTCTGAAAATGAAGTCTTTGGGTTCGTCTGCTAAGATCTAAATACCGTGCCCAAGATGATTTACCTATTTCTATTATTAGAAATAGAAGCTCTTTTCTTTGGAAGTCTTTCTCAAGAGTTTGGGACTTACTTCGTGAGAACCTACATTGGTTAGTTGGAGATGGTCATAAAATCCAATGCTGGAAGGATAATTGGATAGTATAGGGCCTCTGGGAAAACTTATTCCTCCTGTTGCTAATATTAATTATGAGTGTTTTCTGCATGAGATGACCACTGAAGAAGGTTCGTGGAATCTGGATAGTTTTCTAGTAGGGCTTTCGGATAATATTATCCAAATTATTAAGGGTATCCCTCCCCCTCATAGTTCGGATGGTCTGGATAGAATTTCTTGGAATCACACTTCAGCGGGGGTCTTTTCTGTTAAGTCAGCTTATGCAAATCTTAAAAAAGAAGTTTGGAATCCCATTGATGAAAATGGAAGAATGTTTGGAAGTATCCTGGTCCTCAAAGAGTTCTCATTTTTATTTGGATGATTTGGCACGAGAAAATTCTCAGCAATGCTGAAAGAGTTAGAAGGCGTATCTCAGATGACCCATCCTATTTCATATGCAGTTTTCATACAGAAGATATTATGCACATTCTACGAGATTGTCTGGCTGCTAAGGATGTTTGGACCCACATTAATCCAGGTAAGTTTCTTCCAAATTTTTTTCTCACTTCCTTTTCATAACTGGTTCTCTCTTAATATGCAAATGAATAGGTTGGTTCACGAGGGAGGAGCCAGTTGGGCATGTTTGTTTGGCCTGATTATTTGGCGCATTTGGAAAAATCAGAACTTATTCATCTTTCAAGGCAAACTTTGGTGCTCAAAGGAGATTATTCAAAGTTCTTATAGCTAGGTGATTCAAATCTTTTCTGCACCTGAAAAGGCTCATAACGAACCCATCCATTTCCCAGTAAAAGTTCATACATTTGAGGATTCGATTCTTCTTAACACTGATGGAGCAGTTAAATTAGATTCTGGGCTAGCTGCTGCAGGAGGAGTCATTCGTGATAAGGAAGGAAATTGGATCGTTGGATACCACCGGTTCCTGGGTAAATGTGCAATCTTTGATGCGGAGTTATGGGTGCATTCTTGACAGTCTTAAAATTATCCAGCGTAGAGGACATGCCCATGTTATCATTCAGACGGATAGCTTGGAAGTTGTCAAAAGCACACTCGGAAACCCTTCTATTGATAGTAACTCCTATTTGATTAGACGAATTCGTAAAATCTTGTCTCAGGAAGATAATTGGATCTTAAAATACATTCCGAAGGAGCATAATCAGGTTGCGGATTGCTTAGCAAAGCAAGCTTTATTGGATGAAGCCAACTTGCAGACGTTCGAAGCTCCACCTGAATTTACTAATTCCGTTTACAATAGAGATAGGCCTACAGGCAGCTGTTATTTTTAAGTTATTTTTGTAATGTTCTAAGTTGTTGCTTTTTCTCACCAAAAAAAAAAAATTAGTTTCTTTATTTAATGTTGAAACTCTAAATCCATTGACTTTTTCAATTATCTAACATTGAAATTATAAGTTGATGAATTCATAATAATTCCTTGAATCTAAATTTTCAATTTCTTTTATTTAATATAGAATTTTTAATTACATTGAATTTTTCAATTAATTTGTTATTCATTATTACTTTTGGTTATTAATTTTTACTATAAATATGTATTAATTTAAGTTGTAACTTTCTTACAACAAAATTTCTTTTAATTTAAAATTCACTCAAGAAATATTTGTACCCATGAATAGAAAGAGAAGTTAAAATTGAGGATTTTTTTTACCTAAATAATATAAAAAATAATTAATTATCAAAAAAAATGAAAAACAAATTAATTATGAAAATAGATATTTGTTTGCTTGACATATTAGCGGCACGAAACTGAAATGTGATGATCTAAATATTTAAAGACCTGATATGTAAATTTCCTGTTTTGGTTGGCAACTGGAAAAAAGGCTTTAAGGGTTGACAGCACCAAACTTTAAATGGGTAAATCGTTTCCTAAACCCCTATTATTTATTATTTTCTTTTATTCTCCTTTAACACTAAAAATATATAAAATAATATATATTTTTTAGATTGTTCAAGGTCTCCTGGTGATATTCATGCCTACCATGGGAGAAATTGAAGTGAGCAACATTCATGCTGGCCTCGACAGCTTCTCGATCAAGGGTACCAATTGCGATGCTAAATCTAGAGTGCAAACAATTTTGGTTTTGGCGATACAACCATCATTTGGAAGCTCCTTCAAGATCTCATCAATGTCAATATCCATCATTTCCTTTTTTATTTGCTCGAATTAAAAATATGCTATACTGCATCCGTTATCAATTAAAAAATATTAAAAGTCATCAATGAAAAAGATTGAGGAAGAAAACCCAGACAAAAGGAACATTAAGATAAACAAAATGGGGTTAAGGTAGGATTGGTGAGATAGATCAAATGAGGTAAATACAGAGATGGTTTTTTAAGATATCTATAATCAAATATGAACAAATTACAAGCAATTCGAAATTAAAAAAAAAATGCTTTATGTTGAGTTAAATTGAGAAATGAGATACTATACCTTATAAGCAAAAAAAAAAAAAAAAAAGGAAAAAGAGAGAGTTTTGAAGAACAAAATAATGAGGAAAAATATTTTTCGAAAAATAAAAAGATTTGGTGTTAAAAGAGAATAAAATAAAATAATAAACAATGGGGTTTATGAAGCAATTTACCCATTTAAAGTTTGGTCAACGGCACCTTAAAGCTTTTTTTTCAGCTACCATCCAAAACGGGAAATTTACATATCAAGTCCCTAAATATTCTAAGTTATCACATTTCAGTTCAGTGTCTCAAATATGTCAGGCGACACTGTCAGAACACTGTAGAAAATGCCTCTTTTCATAATTAGTTTGTTTTTCATACATTTTTCGTAATTAATTATTTTTTATATTATTTGGGTAAAAAAGCCTAAAATTGATTATGAGATCAAGCTCCATGCCGTAATTTCTTGATGTACAAAGAAAGATGCTAGACCATGAAGATATTGAGATATTTGCTCATAGTCTGATGTATGGAATTGCAAAATTTATATGGCAAAATTTGACTGCTTCAGAAGGAAATTATTGACTTGCAAGTGCCCAATTACAAGCTAACACATACTAGGCTGTTACATCCCATACCTGGTCCAGTTACCGAATTCGAGTTATGGGAATGCTACCACCAAAACAGAGAACATCACATGCAATTCAGACTTAAAATCAATTAATCATTTCATAATTTGTCCAAAACATGATTTACAAGCTAATCTAATTTCTAATCAAGCTTACAAAAGCTCTAAAACAAGTTCAAAACTGAATGAAAGCCAAATTAAAACTTTTAAAATTAAGAAGGGTAAACATGAAAACAGAGGTCACACAGCAGTGTGAAAGACTGTGCCCAATTGTGCAAAAGTCACACGGCCATGTAATTAACTATGTCAGTGTGGTAGAAAAATTACCAAACCTATAGTGCCCACATGGGCGTGTGGCCAACCTGTGTGAGGTACACGCCTGTGTGCCATTTTAAGTGTTCATCATGTACCAAGAAAACCTATGATTCAAGTAATGCCTAAATAGCCACACAACTTGTATAAGAACCAACCAACAATCATGCCAAAACATGAATTAACCATTTACAATAATAATTACCCATATCACATAGAATTTCCTCTACACATATATCCATTTCCAACTCAACTCAAAACGTAACATATACCCATTTCCTAATCTTCTAACCAATATGCCTCAAGGCATCATCACAAACATAAATCAATACCAAAGTATTTTCTATTTCAAGCCAAGTTAGAACATAACTATGCATGTCTCATATGTATAAACAAAATGCCAAATTTCTATCACTTACCATTAACCATCTTACCAATATAACCATCTATAAGTTTAACACCTGAGACCATTTTACATGCCATGCTTATAACATCCAATTCAAACATCTATTTATTATGCCATATACTCCAACAACATTTCACATATTCAATCGTTGCATAACATAATCAAACTTACCAAATTCTTGTATTATTTCATCACATACCAAACTTAACAACCACCTTTAAGGATACTATTTCAAGCCATGATCAAACACATCCACATACCCACAAGCGGACATACATTGTGCAACACAAATCACACTTTACTTTTACAAAACACTTATATACATTTCAACTCCTATTATATGCCACATAACCGAAATGAACATTTAAAATACTACCGAAAATGAACCCTAGTAGTGTAATCTTCAAGATGATTCAACTACCAAGTTCTGCAAAGAGGGTCAACTACCAAGTTCTATAAAGAGGGTCAACTACAGACAACAAAAAACAAAATAGAATAATCATGAAACATGCTTAGTAAGTTCATAGGTTTATAAACAAAAACTTACCTCAGTTCACAAAAACATATACTGAATTTAACTAATTTATCTATTTCCCTATCACAACATGTCACATTTACAAGGTGAGCATTTCATATATATATATGATTAACTATAAATTCACTCAATTCAATATCATTTCTGAATAACTGTTAAACACATATACATAATTTATTCGGTTCAATCATATAACCTTTTAACAATCATAAAAACACATTCATTTTCATGCATCACATAGAATTAATCAATACGTTCTCCTTTTAACAGTTAGTCCGATGAACCAAAATAATAAGATATAAATACACATGTAACTACACTACACAAGATAACTTGATAGAGCGATAACTACACCACACCAAATAACTCGACAAAGCGATAACTACACCACACCAAGGCACTGTATTGCAAAGCCTGTAGGCCCAAATACTATAACATATAATGTATCATCCATCCACCACATCAATGTCTCCTTAGAGACAAAGCTCGGTAATCTACAACAAATGCAGGATTCTGACGTAAATAATGATATCTTAATTAGATCTTTTTCCCCCACATCATTTTTTGCGCATATCTCGTACTAGTGCATGATTAACCTTATTGGCATACCAATTGTATCTTATCCTACGTTTATCCGAGCTCCATTAACACATTAATATCATTTATTACCAAACAAAGTAGATAAAAGCACACCATGAAAGTATAATAATAGTAAAGTGCCTTACCTCTATCATTCTTGACCATCTAATAAAAAATGTTCTGCAAGGAGTCAAGCTGCAGATAAAGATGACAAGCATGAAGAATAAGGGTCCATACTTGTTGAGAAAAAGAACAAGTCCTAAAAAGGTGATCTCTAGGCACACAAAGAACACATCAAATTAACCTAATAACCCCATTCAATCAACCTTGATTTCACTTAAGTCTATCCAAAATTGCCAATCAAACAATGATAGGATGTCCTCGAAAACTTAGATTTTCCCATACCAGTCTATGCTAAGCAACTTTTTCCTTTTGAGTCACTATCTTCTCCCAAAATTTATTTGCCTTATAAGTGGATTGTAAACCACCACACAATTTTAACAAAATTTTTATGTTTTAACAATTTCTTCCAATACCAGCAATACCCTTGTAAGGACTATATTTGGAGAGTTCAAACTATAAGTTTCAATTCAAGATATCCATAATGAACCTTTTTTAGTCCAAACTATCTAGATTAACAAAGGCTTTATTCTAGGAGCTAAGGTTTTCAAGGCCAAGCCCATATTCACTCTTTGGATGATAGATACCATTTCAGCTAACTTTTGAATCTCTAATAGTTCCATAAACTCCTTTGCAAAGAAAAGCTGAACAAATCTTGGAAATATCCTTAATTATTCTAGTAAAGAGAATAAAATCCTTCATCATAACTTAGGAATACTAAAAATAATAGATTGTAATAGTTGTAATATTTCAACAAATGAAAGGAATTTGGCAGTTCAACTTCTGATCCTCTGAGTAATTTTATCAACAAGACCTTGATAATCACAAGGCTTAAGATTCCTTGTAATAAGAGGGATACCAAAATGTCTAATAAATAAAGACCGACTATTAAAACAAATGCACTCCCTATTATATGAAGATAAGATTCACTCGTATCGAAGCTTAAGAGTTCACTTTTAGAATAATTTACTTATAAGCAAGAAAAATAGTAGAAGAAATCTAACACCTCATTGGTAGCAAAAATAAAATCAACAAAACATTTAACAAAAACTAGGAGGTCATCAACAAAGCTTAAATGAATGAGTTGAATCTTCTTACATTTGGGATGTAGCTCAAAGACACAATTTGTAGCATCATTATTTAAAAGACAAGAAAGCACATTAATGCCCATAATTAAAAGCTAAGGGGATAAGGGGTCTCCTTACTTGATACCTTAAACACTTGAAAATTAACCAGCATGTAACACCCCAACCCGTATCCGTCGCTGGAATCAGGTTACGAGGCATTACTAAAGTTTACAAAATATTTCTAGATATTTCGAGTTATTCACTATTCATTTCCCGAGAATAGTCATAACGTTCCTAAAATAAACCCTCGAGGCCTAAAACATGCATTAGAATCAAGTCGGGACTAAATCGGGGTCTCATGGAATTTTTTACAAAATCTCAAAATTTTTCTCAATAATAAAAGTCACACGCCCGTGTGGTTAAAGGGCATGCCCATGTGGTTCAGGGACACGCCCGTGTGGTTAGGCCGTGTGGCCTATACGGCCATGTGACTTACCTTCGATCTAAGCCGTGTGGCTTTACACACTCATGTCTTTAGGCTATGTAACTCTCTGACTTATAACCTATGAACAAATTGATCTCACACGGCCAAGGCATACCCCCGTGTCACTAGACCGTGTGGTTAATTTTAATTTTTGAATTTAGGTGCAGGTTTCACACGGTCGTATCACATGCCTGTGTATATAGTCCGTGTGCCCCACACGAGCAAGGCATACGTCCATGTTGAGCCCGTGTGCTCAATTCAGGACATTCGGCTTTCTCAAATTTTAGGATGCAGGGGACACACGGCTAGGCTACACGCCCATGTATCAGGCACGCCCGTGTGGACAAAATAAAGCTAATTTCCAAGTCTTATTTCTTACCCATTTCCATTCATCACCTGCACCAACACTTAAACACATTCAAAAATCAATTTAAGGCATTTAACTAAGCCTTAACTAAGCCTTATACATGATATATTTTCATTGATGTTCATGTATGCAAGCTTATTTATTTACTCCATTTCATATATATAAGCATAATTTATTAAATAAGTTATCTCATTTATTTTATTCATGTAACTACCTCTACTTTGCCATTTCATAGTCTTTCACAACTAATATGTGAGACTTTATAGTTGTACATCTCAAGCATATCAAACACAAGTCATACCAATGGCTAGTTGCATTCATAATGTTTTATGTGCCAACATTGGCTAAATATCCTATACATGTCATTATAACCATAATTAATTTACCATGTATACTGAAATAGGCCGATGAATAGTGTGAGTGATCTCTGCCAAGCTTCCCAACCAACGAGCTTCCTAGTCACTATTGAATAGGGGAAAAATAAAATAGAATAAGCATATAATAATTGGTAAGTTCGTATAATTTGGTAATTAACTTACCACTCATTTCAATTCAATATAATCATACTGAGTACATTCAATCATCTTGACCACGAGCCCTAACACATAACCTCATCATTCTTATTAGTCATATTCTTCGTATAAATATCAATAAATATGTAAGAGCTCCATAATCATCAAATTTCCATATTCATATACTTCTTACATCATGTATTCATGTAACATGTACAATTTTCATCCCTGTATTTCAAGTGCATTTTCGAAATTTCTTATTTCGAGTTCAGATTATTTCACATCGGAACTTTTCCCATTTAATCATTTGCAATATTAATGTCCCGCATGTAGTACACTCGTGGTATACAATTCTATCATCATTGTTGAACACATTCATCAAGCAAATTCTATATTCATATATCATCATCTCATATTTCCATATACCATATATCATAACATTCATGGATTTCAGGTGGACTCGTGTAATAGTTCATTTCATGGTCATGTTCTCTCTTGTCAAGATTTTGCATGTTGAATTTGTTAGAAATATCGATGGATATCCACATGTAGTACACTTAAAGTGTACAATCAAGATCTGTCAATTTATATCCAGGGGTACCCAATTAGGGCCCATAATCAAGAAGCACACTCCTACGAACCTCATTTCTTATAGCAGGGTTACCAATCCAGGCTAAATCCCTTGTAAAATATGCTCAAAGAGTTTTGTCAAGATTACCAGTCTAAGCTAAATCCTTTAAATGATAAAACTCTATATCACTTAATTTGAATTACCCGTACGGGCTAAATCCATTTCACTATATATTCATCGGGAGGGCTTATAATAGGATTACCCGTCCGAACTAAATCTTTTTTACCATTCATGCCGTAACTATTTTAGTGATCTATTGAAATTCAATATTCAAACGGGTCTTATTCCTTTTCTCAAGTAAGTTCGAGCATGCATTCAATTCTTGCATTTTATACCATTCATATCATTTATAGAATCATTTAACATTTATCAGGTAATCTCATATATTCATTTATCAGGCATTATCAGACATTCAATGTATTTCTTGTACCCAACAGTTATATATTTCACATATATAACCTTTAATTCAAACGTATATTTTTAGCACTTTTCATTCTGACGAGGTTTATCATTTATTGAGTATAGTCGGGCATATGATCGATTCTTACACAAAGCATTCACATACCGAATATTCACACAATTCACACATACAACATTTATTTCAAAAATAAAATATATTCAATTAAGTTACACAAACTTACCTCGACAATTGTTCGTGTATGTAAAATCTACTAATCCAATATTTTCCTCTTTTCTTCGTTTTAACTTTGAATTTGGTCTATCCAGATCTATACAAGTAAATTTAACATCAATTCATGTTCATTTCCATTCAATTCACATTTTTTGGAAAAATTACCATTTTTCCCCTAACTTTTTACTTAATGACGATTTCATCCCTAGGCTCGGAAAATCAAATTCTCACAAATTAATCATTATTCCAAGCCAAACTAAAAATTATAGCTCATGTATTTCATAAAAATTAGAAATTTTCTATGGATTTTACATCTTTTCAATTTTGTCCCTAAATCATGTTTTCATCAAAATTCACTTTGTAAAAGTTGTTTATCTACTAACAAACTTTCATTTTCTACCATAAATTTTTCAATTTCAGCATATTCATCCATGGAAAATTTTCTATACTTTGATATCTTTGCAATTTAATTCCCGAAATAACTAAATTAAGTTGTTCCAATCTCAAAAATACAAAAATTACTTAAAATCGGACTTGATTACTTACCTAATTTGGACATGAAAACTTGCTTTCTCTTTCATAGGGTTTCCATGGAGTTTTTGCGAATGAAGATGATATAAAATGATGATATTCTTAATTAATTAAAATATCATCTTTTAACTTTTCATCTTTCCAATTTTGTCCTTTCTTTTTCTAATTTTACATGGATGATTCATCCATAAAAATCTACAAAATTTTGATTGATGGTCTAATTACCATATAAGGACCTCCAATTTTGAATTCTATAGCTATTTGACACTTTTAACTACTAGAACTCAACCTTTACATTTCATGCAATTTGGTCCTTTCATCGATTAAACCTGTAATCGATAAAATTTCTTCATGAAATTTTCACATATCATTTCTATCATACCATAGACTATAAAAAAATAATAAAATAAATTTTCTTTTCGAAATCGGGTTTATGGTCCTAAAACCACTGTTCCGATTTTTACTGAAAATAGGTTGTTACATAGCAAGTCCCCCATTTGACGCAATAGAGAAAATAGATTAAGTGATACAAGCCTTAATCCAGCTACAAAAGATGGCTGTAAAATCCATAATTGTAATGACCCAAAATTCACGGGCACTAAAAAAATGAGTCATAGGGCCTCCGTCTTAGTAAACCGAGTTAGTAAATAATTATTAGGAATATTTGTGAGTCTAGTTGTATGATTAATTAAGCTTTATTTAGGTGAATTTAGTTTAATTAAGGGTAATTAGGGAAATAGACTAAATTGAATAAAAGGTAAAAGTTTAATTATAGATTGATAAACGATAAATTATACATCTTTTTTACCTTATGTTTAGCCTATATTTTGGATGAATTATTATCAATTGTGTGAGAATTGATGCTCTTAATCTTTCTTTTTCATATCTTATACTCAGGAGAGCATAGGGAAGAGAAAAGAACGGAAAACGGGCCGAAAATGATGAAAATGGGCCAAAATGCAAACACGACACGGCCTAAGAAATCACCACACGGCCGTAGCACACGGCTGTATAACATGAAGCTCACACGGTCCAGCCCTCGACAAGCACAGCCAGGCCCCACGGCCGTGCCTTTACCGATAGACCCACACGGCCTCTTGTCGAAAGTCACACGGGCGTGGCACACGGGCGTGTTCTAGTCGTGAGGAAGAGGAATTTCACTCGGATTGGGATGCTTTGAGGCTAAGAAAGGCTCCCCAAAGCTCTATATAAAGACCCGAGGAGGCAACTCTAAAGTGTGCTTATTTCCCGCTAAGGGAATACTCTATTCTCTCAAGAAAGAGTGCCATAATTCTGCCAACACAAGGAGTGAAAGCAAGGAATTACTCCAAGAGAAGCCGATTGATTCATCCCAGAAGCCAGAATTCTATATCAAGACAGAGGATCTCCCTAAATTCCTTTAAGGGTTTTCGGGTTCTTTATGTTTTGTTATTTTAATACTTCTGAGATGTTTTCTTTCTTTATTATGAACTAAACCCCTCAAATACTTGAGGGGGATGAAACCTAAGACAGATCTTGTTATTATTTATTCTTGAATTATATGATAAATACTTGAATTGTTCTTAATTATGTGTTCTTCATTCTTGATTTAATAATCCTAGGTATTACTTCAAGAACTTGATGTGCTTAGGCAGAGGAGTAAAAGTCCCTATTTTAAGAGCAGATCTACCATAATTAAGCGGAGTTGCATGCAACCCTAGAAATAGGGTGATATAAATCTGCCGAATTAGGGTCAAACCTAATATGGGGAACCATAGATCGAATTAATGCAACCTAGGGTGTTAATTAATAAAGAAACTTTAGTTAACAACCTAGGCCTAGTTGCTCTTCACCTCGAATGAGGGTTTAGCATAAATTAGGGATCTCTACGGATCAAGTCAAGTGAATAAATCATCTAGTCAATAACAAGTGAAGTCTAGGTGGATTCTCCCTTGAGTATTGCTCATATCAATCAGTTTTCCCAAAAGTTTTTCCTCAATTTACTTTTTGTGCACTTTTAGTTAGTTTTAGGATTAGTTCCAATCTATCCTCTTTTATTTTTAGGCTAGATAATAGAAAGGAAGTGAGTATTAGTACTTTTGGTTCCCTTGGGTACGATAACTCGGTCTTGCCACTAAACTATACTACTGTTCGATAGGTGCGCTTGCCTTTAATATCGTGATATTAGTTAGTTTTGGTGTGATCAGTTTTATAAATTTTATTACTTAATATCGCGAGACGTTATCATAGATTAATAAAAAGTAAAAAGGGCTAGAATGGCAAATAAGCCATTTAGCAAAAGTGAGACGGCATTGATGATAAAAAAATCTAATATTTTTATTATATTAAATTATAATGTATATCATTATTTTATTATTTTATGGTTTTATATTATATATTATTATTATTATTATTAATTAATATTATATTGAATGAATTTGGATGATGACAAATGTGTGCTAATGATAATAACCATGTGTAGTAAATATATAGGTACAATTGTATAATAAATACATAATTACTTGTATTTTAAGTTAAAAGATATTTATATAAAATATTATTATATTATATTATAGTAAATAAAAGAATAAAAGAACTAAAAAGATATGAAACTAAAGAAAAAGAAAGAAAAGGTTACAGAGAACCAAACGAAAAAGAAAGAAGAAAAGAAGAAAGAAAGAAGAAAAATGAGAAATTAGAGATTTGAAACTTGGAAGTTTGAAAGGTAAGTCAATTAAGCCCTTTTCTTAGATTTTGATGTTTTTAAAGCTTTAGAACTAAGTTTTGATGAAAGTAAGTTGAAGTTTTGGAAGTTAATGGGTTTTTAAGTAGGGTTTATGTTGAAAAGATGATTAAATTAGGGGTTTATTTGATAAACTGATTTATTAGAGTTGAATAAATTATTAAATTGTAAAATAGGCTATAAGTTTTGTGTTTGAGGGACTAAGTTGAAAGAGAGTTTAAATTAGGGTTTTACTATGGGTATTAGATAGTTAAGCAGAATATGGATAGAAATTGAAGAAAAATGGAGTATGAATTGAGTTGGAAAAGTAAGTGAATTTAATTTGGAACAAATTAAAAATAGTAAAGAAAATGAATGGAAATTCTATTACTTATTATGAAATAATGTTAATATTAATAGTATAAGTTATTTAATTTTTCGTAGCTAACAAAGAATTAGAAACATCGGCATCGAAAGGGAAGGAGAAAGCCATCGAAGACTAGAACGAGAAATATACGGTCTGTATTACTATAATTCAAACCACTATTTTTTAAATGTTATATTTAAATTTATGTTTATGGTAAGTAAAATTTTCAAGGTAAGTATTATTATTGAATGGTATGAATTTTTATTATTTGAATATGTATTGAAGTGTGAATGGTATATAGAATTGGAATTGAATTGAGAAATAGATTGAATACCCTATTAATTAGTCGGGCTAGATCAGATACAATTGGCATGCCATAGGGTTTAGAAGAGTACGGGATTTATCGGCCTTGTCGATCAGGCACTTTATGTGTCGTATCAGGCACCTCGTATGTCGTTTCAGGCACTTTATATATCATATACTAATCAGGTACTATGTACCGTTTAGGCACAATGTGTCGTATTGGTGTGTTTGGGTTGGAACCCACGTATTTGTCAAGTCCAAAGTGTTAATAGGGTGTATAATTGAAATGAGAAATTTAAATGAATTTGATTGTGCTATTGAATATTAATAGGAATGAGGAAATTAAAATGCGAATTGAAACTGAAATTGGAAATGGAAATTGTGAAATAAATGTTCATGTAGTAAATGTAATAGATATTATGATCTATAGATGGAATTGATGTGTAGCTAAAGTGTATTATTGTTGCCAATATAATTTAAGTAGAAATGCATGAGAAATTCAATTGTTATATATATTTAATGTTTATCTTTAAATTTAGTTATGTATGATTTGAATTATAGTAATATCACTGAGTATTTCCAATACCGTGTATAGGTTAGTAGGTGTACAGAGTCCCGGTTAAGCATCTAAAGCGATCCTAACTCTAATATAAAATTTGGTGTTGTAATCCACATTTTGGTAAATGTGGCATGTACTAGGTTTTATTTAGTCACTTGTAAATGTTTTGTGTTTTGGATATAAATGTGGTATAACACTTAAGTTGGAGTTAAATGAAATGGTATGTTTTGTGTTAAAGTTTGATTTGAATCGATGAAAATCATTTTGAGTTATTTTTTAAGGTATAATTATGTATGTTTAAATGTAGAAATGTCATGGTTGGAATGTTGGTATTAGCTTGGTCTTGGTTTGAAATTGCAGGGAGGTTAGTTTAATGTTTTAGGCTTATTTTTTAGTCCACACGGCTTGGCACACGGGCGTGTGACCAAACCGTGTGAGACACACGACTAGCACATGGGTGTGTGTATTGGCCGTGCGTCTCCTGCATCATAAAATGTGAAGTCAGTATAGCACACGGGCTAGACATGGCCGTGTGAAGGACATGGGTTTCAAGCATGGTCGTGCGTTAAAACCGTGTAAAAATGGCTTAAAAATGGTGAAAAATCAAGTTATTACATGGCCTAATCACATGGGCATGTGCCCAGGCTGTGTGGCTCTCTGTTTATGCCATACGGTCCGGTACCACGGCCATGTGTGTCCAGTTAGAACTGCCCACGGGCTGGCCCCACGGCCATGGGAGCCCTACGGGCAAGCCATATGGGCATGTCCCAGGCCACACGGGCATGTGCCCCTATTTTCAAAGAAAAGTTTCCAAAGTTCTCGGTTTTGTCCCAAATCACTTCCTAAACATATTTTGGGCCTTGTAAGTCCATATTAGGGACTTTAAGATAGAATTTGGAAAGTTTAAAATTGAAACCTAGATTTATGACTCGGTTTTGTTTGTTTAATAGGGTTTAGGTCTGGTAATGCCTTGTAACCCTGTTCTGACGACAATTTAGGGTTAAGGGGTGTTACATTTTATTAGTATCAGAGCTATCAGGTTTAGCCGATTCTCAGACTAAATCGAGCCCAGAAATTAATTCTAGAGGTACATGCCACTGTAAAGTCGAAATTGAGTCAGGATTATTGGATGCTGACCTATTTAATTATTTTTGTTTTATAGATTAAAGATGTCTGATAGAAGAATAAATGATACGGATGAAGAAATGTATACTGGGGACGATAAACCATATGATTTAGAAGAAACGGAGTCAGTTACACCTAGTTTAAACCTAGTAAGAAACTTACCTCCTAGAACTGAAAGGAGAAACGATAGAGATGATTATGATATATTACGAGTCATAGCTAATGCTTTACAAAGAGTGGTGGGAACTGCTCCTACTACTACATCTGTACCCACTCAAAGATGAGCCCCGATAAAGGAATTGAGGAAGTACTGTGCCATTGAATTTATAGGTCTAAAAGGAGTTGATCCATCCGCAACTGAAAATTGGATGGAATCGACCAAGAGAGTGTTGCAACAATTAGAGTGTACCCCCAAGAGTGTTTGTTGTGTGCAGTATAATTGCTACAAGGGGAAGCCTACTTATGGTGACATGAGATCTGTTCCAAAAAGAATTTCAGAAGAAATATATTGGGGAAATGTACATCGAAGACAAGAAGCAAGAGTTTTTAATGCTGAAACAGGGTAATATGTCAGTAATAGACTATGAGCGGGAATTTTCGAGACTTAGCAGATATGCCTCAGAGTTTATTCTGACAGAAGTTGATAGATGTAAAAGGTTTCTACGGGGTTTAAGAGATGAAATAAAAGTGCAGTTGATATCTCATCGAATTACTGAATTCGTGGAATTGATTGAACGGGCCAAATTAGTAGAGCAAGTATTGAGACTTGACAAAAAGACTGAAAATGCAAAATCGTCTGGAAAACGTATAGGAACTACCAGTTCAAATCCGCTACCTAAAAGATCAAGAGATTCTAGAAGCGGATGGCTATCAAGTTTTAGATCGGATCTAGTAGGTAAAAGTCGAGGAAAACATACAACAGTGTCTACCGATAGTGTAAGAGGTCCATCTCGAGATGTAAAAATTTCAGAATGTGATCATTGTGGAAAAAGGCATTTGGGTGAATGTTGGAAAATGACTGGGGGTTGTTTCCGTTGCGGGTCAACGGAGCATTTTCTTAAAGACTATCTGAAGAATAAAGGTGATACTCCTGTTACATCACAAAGATCAGTATCTACTGCTCAAGGTAAAGGATCAGGTAGAGGTAATTCAGTCTCTAGAGGAGGAGGTGTTAGAAAAAGCAGTGACATAGTTACACAGCAGTTAGATGCCAGAGCTCCAGCTAGAGCATATGTAGTTCGAACTCGAGAAGAAAGCGATGCCCATGATGTAGTAACAGGTATATTTTTACTGTATTCCGAGCCTGTTTATGCTTTGATTGATCTCGAATCTTCACATTCATATATAAACTTGATATCGCGTGATATGAAGTAATAAAATTTATAAAGAACTTGATCACACCCAAACTAACTAATATCACGACGTTTAAGGCAAGCGCACCTATCGAACAGTAGTATAGCTTAGTGGCAAGACCGAGTTATCGTACCCAAGGGAACCAAAAGTACTATTACTTACTTCATTTGTATTTTCTAGCCTAAGAATAAAAGAGGGGTTTGTTTAAACTACTTCTAAAACTAACTAAGAAAAGCACAAAGAGTAAATTGGGAAAACTTTTAGGGAAAAGCTGATTGATATGGACAATACTTAAAGGAGAATCCACCTAGGCTTCACTTGTTATTGTTTTCTTGAACTATATGATTTGTTTACTTGACTTGATCCGTAGAGATCCCTAATCTATGCTAAACCCTCCGTCGAGGTGTAGAGCAACTAGGCCTAAGTTGTTAACTAAAGTTCCCTTATTAATTAACTCCCTAGGTTGCATTAATTCAATCTATGGTTCCCCATATTAGGTTTGACCCTAATCCGGCAGATTTATGTCGCCCTATGTCTAGGGTTGTATGCAACTCCGCTTAATTATGGTAGATCTACTCTTATCACAGGGACTTTTGCTCCTCTGCTCTAAGCACATCCAATTCTTAAAATAATACCTAGGACTATTAAATCAAGAATGAAGAACACATAATTAAGAACAATTCAAGTAATTCTCATAAAAATCAAGAATAAATAACAAGATCTGTCTTAGGTTTCATCCCCTTCAAGTATTTGAGGGGTTTAGTTCATAATAAAGAAAGAAAACATCTCAGAAGATATAAAATAACAAAACATAAAAGAACCCGAAAACCCCTGAAGGAATTTAGGGAGATCCTCTATATTGCTGCAGAATTCCGGCTCTGAGATGACTCAATCAGCTTCCCTGCGAGTAATCCCTACATCCACTCTCTATGTTGGCAGCAAAGAATACTTCCCTTTTGGGGGAAATAAGCACACCCCTAGAGTTGCCTCCTAGGGCCTTTATATAGAGCTTTGGAGAGCCTTTCTTAGCCTCCAAGTATCCTAATTCGAGTGAAATTCCTCTTCCTCACGACTAGAACACGCCCGTGTGCCACGCCCTATGACTTCGACAAAGGCCGTGTGATTTGGCACGGCCGTGTGGCTTGCCCGTGCTTGTCGAGGGCTGGACCGTGTGGTCTTCATGTGGCACAGCCGTGTGGCACGGCCGTGTGGTGATTCATTGGGCCGTGTGTTATGTCATTTTTGGCCCATTTTCCTCAATTTCTGTTCATTTCCTATTCTTTTCTCTTCCATATGCTCTCCTGAGTATAAGATATGAAAAAGAAGGATTAAGAGTACCAATTCTCACTAAATTGATAATAATTCATCCAAAATATAGGCTAAACATGAGGAAAAAATATGTATAATTTATTGTTTATCAAAACTCAAAACGAGTTGAATCGAGAAAATTAAAATATGAAATGTCTAGAGTGTTTATAGAGGTGTCGAGTCCGTTAGGGCAAATAGTATTAGTGAATCAAATATGTCTAAGATGCCCGTTGGTCATACAGAATAAAACTCTTTCTGTTGATTTGTTGATTATGCCGTTTAGGGATTTTGATATAATATTGGGAATGGATTGGTTATCTGAACATGGAGTTAATTTGGATTGCTATAAAAAGAAATTCAGTATTCAAATAGAAAATGGAGAGCGGATTGAGGTAAATTTCTGATAATTTAAGTCATTTACTATTCATCTTCCAAAATCAATCATAACATCCCTTACATGGGCCATCGAGGCCCATAACGTGCATTAAAATCGAATCGAGACTGAATTAGAGTCTCAAGAAATTTTTCGTAACTATTCAAAATTTTTCTTAAGTAAGGAGTCATACGTCCGTGTGATGAGGGACATGCCCGTGTGGTTAGGCCGTGTAGCTTACACGCTCGTGTTCCTAACCCATGTAACTCTCTGACTTGTAACCCATGAAGAAATTGAAGTCACAACGCCAAGTCACACGCCAGTGTGGTAGGACGTGTGGTTAATTTAATTTTCACAATTTAGGTGCAGGTTTCATACGGCCTTGTCACAGGCCATGTTATAGGCCGTGTACCTCACATGGCTAAGACACACGCCCGTGTCTATACCCATGTGCTCAATTTTGAGCATTCTGTTTCTAAATTTTAGGGTGTATGGGACACACGAGCAAAACACATGCCCATGTACTAGGTCGTGTGTCACACACGACCATGACACACACTCATGCCTACCCGTGTGGACGAAAATAAGCCATTTAAGGCCACTTTTCTCACCCTTACACTTACAACCTGCACATAAACACATTTATATACCAATATAGCACAACCAATCAACCAACTCTAGCCAAAATATGCATTATAATGATCTAGCATCTTCCACACAAGTAAGCTTTGAATATTCTGTTTATCCCACACAAGTCCGGCGATGGATACAGGTTAGGTGTTTTACAGAATATCCCACACAAGTAAGCTTATTGAAGCTTAGTAAATTCATAGGCATTTAAAAATAAATCTTACCGAACTAATCATTATAATTCACAAACATATATTTTAATGACACATCCTGCCAAACACAATGACTAAATTGTGAAATAGCTTAATTGAGCTCAATTTCATTGTTCACTGAAATTTATCAATTAAAGTCATGTACCACTTACCAAACACTGTCAAATTAGGGAACGTCTTATGGAATTGAGTACTTCATTTTCTCAATGCCATAGTCCAACTATAGTCTTACACATAATCACATATCGATGCCATAGCCTAACTATGGTCTTACACATAGTCACATAGTCACATACCGATGCCATAGCCCAATTATGGTCTTATACAGAATCACATATTCACATATTGCCATGGTCCAACCATGGTCATTTCCGTCAATTTATCTTTTATCACTGAACGAAAGTACTCAATCCTGCATTCCACTCAATTTGAACTTTTTAAATCAATTTTCATCCTTTTACAATTTTTTCTATAGCAAACATATGAATTAATATATCATAACGTTCCTATAAATTAAAAAAAAAATTATTAAATTCAGCCATATGAACTTACCTGGGCTAATTTGTAAAGATTGCAACAATTTAAAGACTAATCTGTTATTTTCTCTTTTCTTCGATTATCATTGGTCTCTTGATCTATAATTATAAAATCATTTATTTATTAGCATCTAATTCAATTCTAATTCAGTTCGCAATTTATGCCCTTCAATTTTCAAAATTACACATTTACTCCAAACTTTACAATTTTTATAGCCTAGTCCCTACTCAAATAACTCATCAATTAAGCTTTTTTTCCTCAATTAACATTTTATCTAACCATTATAGACCATTTCTTAGTCTTTGACATTTAGAATTTCAACACCAAACCCTAGTTCCAAACTTTTTCAGAATTAGGTCCTAAAAATCAATTTCTACTAAAACCACTTGATAAAATCATCATATAATAAAATTAGAGCTTCAAATCCATGTTAATTCATCATAAACTTCCAGAACTTATCCACGGAAACTTTCAAAATCACTCATAAAATCAAAAACTAATGAATTAAATAATTGGACCTAATTGCAAAGGTATCAAAATCACAAAAATTACAAGAAATAATCAAGAATTGAACTTACTTATAGGAAGAGCACGAAAAAACAGCTTAGAAGAGCTCTCTAATGGTGTTTTTGGCTGAAATTAGAATTCTTTTAATTAAGATTTTTATTTGTTAAATTTTGTAAAACTTCCAATTTTGCCCCTATTACATAAATTTTCAAATTTTTTTCTTCTTATGCCGCCTCATGCATGTCTCTTAGGCTTATTTATGCTTCAAGTCCTTCCTTATTCCCTACTTAAGCTATTTAATCATATTTCACATGTTTGACCTTTTTCAATTTAGTATTTTTTAATAAATTGACTATCAAAACGTCAAAATTTTCTAACGAAAATTTAATAATAACTCACTAACACTCCGTAAATATTTATAAAAATATTTAGGGCTTGATTTATAAAATCAAGGTCTCGATACCTCATTTTCAAGATTAATTTATCTAATAATTTCTGTAACAGCCCAAATTTCAGTGGTGTCGGAACAGTGATTCGAGATCACTAAATCTGACAAATTAGTATAAAATATTATTAATTTAATGAGTATAAGTTAAATGTGAAGTTAGGGAAATAATTGAAATAGTGAATAGTGTTTTAGAAATAAATATTAAATAATTGAGAAGTGAAAACGAGGTATCGAGACCTCAGGATATTAAAACGAGCCGAAAATATTTTTATAAATATTTATAGAGTGTTAGTAATGTGGTGTTAAAATCTCGTTAGAAAATTTTATCGTTTGGGTGGTTGATTAAATAAAAAGGACTAAATGATAATAAATGCAAAATTTGCTAGAAGGATTAAATAGCTTAAGTGTTAAAAGAAAGAGGATTTAAAGGGAAATTAAGCCTAAAAGTGAATAGGTTGGACGGCAAGGGCAAGAAAATCAGCAGAAAAATAAGGGAAGTAAGGGCAAAATTGGAAATTTTATAATTTTAACATATAAAATAAGGACAAAATTGAGAAATCTAGAGATCTCTTCATATTTCTCAGCCAAAACGCCATAGAAGGTCTGGAGAAAGCTGGTTTTTCATATTTTTACATCATGTGAGTTTCATTCTTGCTTTTTCTTGATAATTTTTATGTTTTTATGACTTTTACAACTAGGTCCACTTATAGAATTCATTAGTTTTTGATTTGGTGGGTGAAATTGGAAGTTACCCTAGCTGATTAAGGGAAGTTTATGATGAATTATTATGAAATTTAAGTTCTAATTTCATATTAAGGTGGCTTTATTAAGTGATTTTGATAGAAAATGGTATTTAGGACCTAATTGTGAAAAAGTTGTGAATTAGAGGTTGGTGTTGAAATTCAGAATATCAAAGGTTGTGAAATAGTTTATAATGATAAAATAAAGTGTTAATTGAGAAAAATTAGTTCAATTGATGGGTGAATTGAGCAGGGACTAATTTGTAAAAACTATAAATTTTGGGGTAAAAGTGCAATTTCAAAAGTTGAACAGCATAAATTGTGAAGTGAAATAGAAATAAAATAAATGCTAATGAGTGAAAATATTTTGCATTTATAGACCAAGAAATCGAAGCAAGTCGCGGAAAGGAGAAAATAACCGAATAATTCCCGAATTTCTACAACTTTTGTGAATTAGCCCAGGTAAGTTCATGTGGCTAAATTTTAATGATCATTGTTAGTATTATGAATTTTGTAATGTGTTATATGATGTGTATGTGACAAAATTATGTGATAAGATTATAAACAATGTAAAAGCATGAAATTGTAGGAAACTATCGGATTGAGTACTTTTGTCTCATGATACGTGACGAATTGACGGAAAAAGACCATAGTTGGATCATGGCAACAAATGATAAGTGATTTTCGTATAAGACCATAGTTGAGCTATGGCATCAGAAACAAATGATAAGCGATTCCCGTATAAGACCATAGCTGGGCTATGGCATCGGTAAAGTGTGCCAAGTGATTTCCGTATAAGACCGTAGCTGGGCTATGGCATCGGAGAAAAGTGATATGTGACCTGTGTAAGACCATATCCGGGATATGGCCTCAGTATGATACGTGATCCGTGTAAGACCATGGCTGGGCTATGGCTTCGGAAAAGGAAATGTGATTATGTGTAAATCCATAGTTCTACTATGGTATAAAGAAGGCAATGTACTCAATTCCGTATAGTTCCTAATTTGTGAAGAAGTGATAAATGGTAAACAGGCCCAAAAGGATGAATTTCGAGTATGGATATTATTGAATAATACTAAGTAAAATTGATTTGATTTGTGAATGACAGGAGATAGTAGTGAAATGTAGACTATGTGAATGATTTATTAATTTGGTAAGTTTACTTCCCAAGCCTATGAACTTACTAAGCTTTCATAAGCTTACTTGAATGTGTTTGACATGTGTTGTAGATTAACGTGAGTTCGGAGGATCGGATCATCGCGAGGAATCACACTATCCTGATTTATTCCGGTAGTTCTTGGGTTATTATCTTTTGGTTTATATGGCATGTATAGTAATATACTCATTTTATGTAATTAATCTTGCGATATGGTTGTGGTTGGGTTGAGAAAATGCCTAATAATGATTAGTCCTTGGAATGGTTAATTTAGATCATGTATGAGACCATGTATGTTCAAAGTGATAATAGTTTATAAATTTTCATAGAAAAGTGAAAATTTGACATAAAACAGAATATTGTAACAGCAGTGATGTGAGTTTGAAAAATCACTAAAAATAGTAGAAACCGAATTAGGTGATGAATTAAATATGGAATGGAAGCTTATTGTGTCTACTTTCATATGAAAGAAGCAAAACAGGTAAAGAAGTTATATGTTATGAGATATTTGAGTTTTAGTGAAACATGGCCAGAGCGATCTCTGGATCCCCTGTTCCAACTTTGAAAATTCACCATAAATTGTACAAAAATAATTAGGAGGTGTACTTTATACGTTTATAATCCTTATTGAGTCTAGTTTTAAGAGAAACAAACATCATATTCATGTGAATTTTTTTCAGAGAGAAAAGTGGTTCGTAGTAAGTAGAGGTCAGTCCAGTCGAGATCTGAAATAGGGGTAACTTTAACTAATAAACTGTACTAATTGGCCTAGCCAAAAATTCTAGAAAAAAATTAGTAGATAGATATATGAGTCTAGTTCCAAGGAAAATTTACGGATCTTGATTTCGAGTTTCTTAACTTGAGATATGATTTTTAAAGCGACCATAACGCAAAAAAATAGTTTGCTACGAAAATTAAATTGGTTGTTATAAAATTCAAAAAGTGATGAAACAAGTTTGGTAACACCTCAAACTTGACTCCGGCGACGGTCTCAGGTAAGAGGGCGTTACAATTTCCTTCAAATCTCATAATTCATTAATTTAAAAATACTTCTATAACCACATTTAACTCGTAACTTATTAATTAACAAATTTTCTAACTTTCTTATCTGATTTAGTGATCTCGAATCACTATTCCGACACCACTGAAAATTGGGCTATTACAACACTGGTAGTAGAGACAGATGCAAGCAAACAAGTCTTCAATCTATTGGAGATAGTCTTAGTAATCCATTTATACACAGTAGTGCAACCTGCAATAAGCCTAAAATCAGTACAAAAACTTGGATTGGACTCCTTGGGCTCCAATGTCAAAATAATAAAGTCAATAACTTTAAGCACGGTCCTTGACTTAAAAAAAATCTGAACAACTTGAATTACATTGGTTTTTATGATACTCGAAGTAGCTTGGAAAAATTTAGCATTAAAGCTATTAGACCTTAGAGCCATATTACCATGCATGGCAAACATCACACCTTTAATTTCTTCAACAATTATAGACCTAATTAGGTTATTCTTTAATTTTTCAGGGATAACAACACCAATAATATCCCTTAGTAACTCAAAAAAAGCACCTACATTTGCATCAGGCATAGCCAAAGTGCTCTTGAAATAACTAACAAACTCATCAACAATCTGATTGTAAGAAATTAAACTATCCCCTGTTGCATTCTTAAGCAAGTTGATAGAAATGACGTTGTTCTTTACCTTCACAAGCATATGAAAATAATGTTTTGATCCCCATACTTGACCCATTGGATTTAGGATTTTTGCCTAAAAAACTTTTCTTCAACACTAGCTAGAGTATATTACTCATAGTAAATCCTTTTCTCCTTAGCAATAAGATCACTAGTTGGGCCATTGAGAATATTTAGTTGAATACTCAATCAGGGCTATCTTTGCTTAAACTCTCTAAGATGTACTATTGAAATACATTTTGTTAAAAGAAATTAGCTCACTTTTCAATCTCTTCAATTTCACTTGAAGCCTTTGCAAAGGGTTACCTTTAGTAGGCTGGTCCTATGAATTCCCAACAACTTCTATGAAGTTCAGACGATCAACCCAGAAGTTAAATAATTTAAAAGGCCCTGGGGGCTGAAACCCACCAATATTAAGAGTAATAAGACTGGGAGGAGTTAAGAATTCTACCGTCGATCTGGGAAAACATCATGCCATTATAGTTGACTAAGACTCTGTACAATTTCCTTGCAAGGGAATCATCATGCCTTTTATTACCCCAAGTGAACAAAAGACTAATAAAAAGATGGTCAATCACTTCCAAATCATGTTGACGATTCAAAAAAATCCTGCATATCACTAGTAATAATCTAGGAACCATTAAAATCCAAGCTCTCATTAGGATTGCTAGTAACATTAAAATCCTCAGCAATAATCCATGGCCTATTCACCTGTCTACCTTTCATAGAAACAAGATTATTCTAATGCAATTTTCTATCATTCCCATTATTATTATTAGCATAAACAATAGACAAATAGAAACATAGAACACCATCATAAACATAATAAGCAATGTACTTGTTTAGTAAAAACAAGCTTATCCACCCCATCTATCTTTCCAAAATAACCATATTCTTATATTGCAAATATTGTCATAATTATTCAAATGATTCTTGTCTTTGAATATTCTGTAACACCCTTAACCTGTTTCCATCTCTGAAATAGGGTTAAGAGGCATTACCGAACATTTCATAACATTTTACGATCATTTCACATACATAGCTCATATATCATCGAATCATATTCGTTCATAAACTCATAGTCCCTTTGGAAGGTCTACAAGACCTTAAACATGCTTTAGAGAAGGCATAACTTTTGTAGGGGTGTTAGTCAAACTAAAAGGCATAACTGAGAATTCATAGTGACTGTACCATGTTCTGAAAGTAGTTTTCGATATATCAGAATCTTTAACCTGCAACTGGTAGTATCTCAATCTCAGATCGATCTTTGAAAATACTGTAGCCCCTTTTAACTAATCAAACAGGTCGACTATTCGCGGCAAAGGATATTTATTCTTTACAGTTACCTTATTCAATTGCCGATAATCGATACACATTCTTATTGACTCGTCTTTCTTTTTCACGAACAACACCGGAGCACCTCAAGGTGAGAAGCTAGGTCTCGCAAAGCCTCTATCTATTAATTCTTGCAATTGTGCTTTTAACTCTTTTAATTCGGTCGATGCCATCATGTACAGAGCTATCGATATTGGTGTAGTGCCCGGTAACGACTCAATGCCAAATTCAACATCTCTGATCGGCGGCAAACCCAGTAACTCTTTCGGAAATACATCTAGAAATTCACAGACAACCGGTACAGATTCAATCTTCAATTCTGACACCTTAGTATCCAGTACATATGCTAAGTATGCATCACAGCCCTTTTTCACATATTTCTGAACTTGCATAGCAAATATCACAATCAGTAACTCATTCGAATCACTTGATTCAATCCAAAGAATTTCACCATTCTGACACTTCAACTCTATACTCTTTCGTCTGTAATTAACAACCACTTCGTGGATGTTTAGCCAATCCATGCCCAATATCACGTCAAACTCATCAAATGGTAGGAGTATCAAGTCAGCCGGAAAACAGTATCCCTGAATCATCAATGGACATTTCTTACATATTTTATCAACTAATATAGACTTGCCTAACGAATTCGATACTTTAACTACAAATCTTGTAGACTCAACATGTAAACTCTTTTTAAACATTAGTTCCATGCAGATATACGAGTGAGTTGATCTAGGGTCTATCAACACAACTATATCAGTGTTATAAAGACAAAAAGTAGCAGCAATGACATCAGGTAACGAGGCTTCCTCGCGTGCACGTATAGCATAAGCTCGAGCAATAGCACGTGTCTTAGATCTAACATTTGAATCTTGTGTAACATTGCAGTTTCCACTCTGATTCCCGGTATTCCGGGGTGGTCTACCTCTAGCAACAGTATTACTAACTTTTACAGATTGTTCTCTAACAGCAGTAGATCTCTCTAGACAGTCTCGGAGGTGGTGATCTAGTAATTCACATCTAAAACATGCTCTACTTTTCAACCGGCATTCACCAAAATGCTTTTTGTTACAATGCTTGCAATCAGGTCCCAAATTTCTCACACTACCCGTACTAGCAACAGATGTCGTCTGGGGCTTCGGATTAAATGATCTTGCATTTCTATCTCTGCTTGTTTCTCCTGCAGAAGCAGTGGAATGGGGATAAAAATCTTTTGATTTCTTTGACCCAGACTGATGCGACTTACTCGCAAATCTCTTTCTAGACTCTCTTGATTCAAACTCAGCTTTTCGTTTTTCTTTAGCATGTTCCTTGGCTTTACAAGTCCTATCGACCAGAACTACAAATTCTTTTAGCTCAAGTATTCCGACTAGCAATTGAATATCTTCGTTCAACCCATCCTCAAACCTTTTACACATGATAGCTTCAGTAGAGACACATTCATGAGCATATTCACTAAGTCGCACGAACTCTCTTTCATATTTGGTTACCGTCATACGGCCCTGTTTCAGATCGAAAAACTCTTTTCTTTTCTGGTCGATGAATCGCTGGCTAATATATTTCTTCTGGAATTCGGTCTGAAAGAAATCTCAATTAACTCTTTCACGCGGAACAACTGATATTAGAGTATTCCACCACTGATATGCAGCATCTTGTAACAATGAAATAACACATTTCAAGCATTCTTTTGATGTGCAGGCTAATTCATCAAAAACCCTGATCGTATTTTCAAGCCATAACTCGACCCTCTCGGCATCATCACTAGCTGAAGCTTGAAATTTTTTGGCCCCATATTTTCGTATCTTATCAACAGGTAGTCTATTAAATCTCAAAGGATCCGTACCTCGTATAATCTCAGGGTTTGGTTAGGGAACCGAAGGGGTAGAGGTTGTGGAGCAGTCGGGTTTGCTCGCACAAATTCGAAAAACCATTCAGACATCATTTGGAAGAAAGCTTGTTTAGCTTCTCCCTAACTACCCGTAGGACTCGATTAGGTAGGCACATCCCCTTGAGCGAGAGCTGGCGCATTACTTTTAACATCGTCTGTTATTGTTCGATTTGGATCCATTTACTATATAAAACATAATTCAGAAGATGTTAGGAGATATCACACTATTACAATTACGTATATGCCATGTATAGCTAGACTCGTATACACTACGGTAGTCCTAGAATCGACTAAACCGTAGCTCTGATACTAATAAAATATAACACCCCTATCCCTTAATAGTCACTAGAATAGGTAAGGGGCATTACCAGATTTGTTAACACAGATCAGAACAGTGTAATATCGACCATGTAGCATATAATATCATAATTCAATAACTTTTCAAGCATTCAAAATCAAATCATACTAAAAATAGACTTATAAAACTCAAATCATATCATAGGGACTAATTCGATAACAATTAAAAGATATAAGAAAACTTAAGAAAATTTTTGAAATAGGGTCACACGGCCGTTTGCCGAGGCCGTTTGCCTTATACGGTCACCAAACACACCCTGTGTCCAAGCCGTGTGAAAATCGGGCATACATACTACTTGTGCACACGGTCATAAGACATACCCGTGTGTCTAGGTCGTGTGAAAATTAAGAAGCTACTGACTTGCGCCCACGGGTACAAGACATGCCCGTGTGTCTAACCCGTATGGCATCCTGATCAATTTAACTAAGATGCAAGGATCACACAGTCGAATCACACGCCCGTGTGCTCTGGCCGTGTGGCACGAAATAGGATTGGTTTAAGCCATATTTCTTACCTAATTTGGTCAGGTACCTAAAACATCAATTGCATAACATTTATAGGCATAAATAATCAACCAATTCAGCCAATGCAAAACACATTTATACCAATTTGTATCATTCAAACATGTACTAATATGATCTAATTTAATACCTATTTCATCTTACCATTTCAATCACAATTGAAATCTATCAAATGACCATATTTAAACACCATATACGCCATGTATCATTCATCCACTTACCTCAAAATGAGTATATCATATGAAACCTTTATGCCAAATTTACCATATCCAAACCAAGCCATATCACATAGCTTGGACATGTACCAAATTTTCATACCAAAAACATCAACATAGATAAACATACAATTTAACCTATAAACTAGCCTATAGATGCCATATTTACATCATTACAAAAGTTCCAAAAGTACCAAAAGTTAGCTTGGATAGTGCGATAGCAATCTCTGACTTCGTCCGAATCGAGCTAGCTTCCGAAATCTATAAAACACGAGAAAAATAAATAGAGTAAGCTTAAAAGCTTAGTAAGCCCGTATAATATAGAAACAAACTTACCAAAATATCAATAAGCATTTAAAGCAATAAAAACCAATTCATATGCTCACATTGCCTATTCACATGATTCAACCACATGTTAGTCATATAACAAACATATATTCATCCATTCAAAGGATGAACCCAAGCATATAACATTCATGTTCATTTCCATGCTTATAACTTATCACATATCATCTTTCATTTCTAAGATTCATATATACATACTTATATACCATGTAACCTTTCATTCATTCAAATCATATACTTCATTTAACAAATCATCATATAGCATTTATACACTTGTACCATGTAATTTATGTAAACTATGTAACATTTCCTTCTTGTAATTCATGTAATCCAAGTAATTCATATAACATATATACCATGTACATACTGTACCTTTAAAACATGTATTCTTTGTTTTTCATTTCGGTACAATGCTCGTTGAACTTTAAAAAATATCGAGGGATACTCGGGTGATACACATACAGTGTATATTCGGTAATCCGTCAATTCATCATGTATGCTCTTTCGAACCATGTACAGTAGGCTCCTCCTAAGCCGGTAACGGTAAGCCTGAAAGCTGAATGGTAAGCTCGAAAGGTGAACATGTAAGCCCGAAGGCTAAACAGTAAGCCCGAAGGCTGAACATGTAAACCTGAAGGCTGAACATATAAGCTCATGAGCTGTGGTGAGTCCGCAACAAATGCAGGAGCTCGACCAAACGGTAGCCCTAGTGACTTGTCACTTGTATCCTACGACTTTCTACGATTCAAACGGGACCTGGTATTTAATCAATTCGAACATGTATTCAATAGGCATTTAAGTACAATAATTTGTTATACAATCATATAACATTAAAATTAGCAATTATAATTATAATATAAGTTCGATTCTAATTATACGAACTTACCTCGATTTAGCTCGTATACCCGATATCTACTTGTCTACCTTTTGTTTCCCCCGATCAAATTCTAGGATTTGTTTGTCTTGATCTATATTAATACAAATTTAACTCAATTATTCACTATCACATTCAATTTAGTCCAAACACATGCATTTTAGCCATTTCTCAAAATAGCCCTTGTATTTTCATACTTTGACAATTTAGTCATTAATACACAAAATAACAAATTACTCAATAATAACCACAATTCATCATAGCCGAATACTCATGTGTTCCATACAAGCACATATCTTTCAATTATTCACATTTCTAACCACAAAAATTCTATCTTTTTCAATTTAACCCTTAATTCACATTCTTGTCAAAAATCACTTTATAAAACTTGTATATCATTAAACAACCGTCAATAGTCTAGCTTAAAACTTCAAAACACATAAGTATTCAACAATGGCATCTTTCAAAAATATCAACAATTTTAGAAACTGAGGTGCGGGCTAGCTATATCGAGCTACAACGAGCTCAAAAACATAAAAATCATTAAAAACGGATCAAAAGCCGTACCTTAATTGTAGCTTAAAGCTTGGCCGAATGTGACCTAGGCTTGGCCGAATGTGACCTAGTGAAAATGGCTTTTCTTTCCTTTACTAATCAGCGAAGATGATGAAATGAGGCCATAATTTCATGTTTATTTTATTAAACATATATTTTATTATCAAAAGACTAATTTAACCTTTATAAATATAACTAAAATTCATATAATATATGGACATGAATGTCCACTAACATAATTAAAGGTAAAATAAAAATTTAAAGGCTTCTACAATACAACACAAAGTCAATTTAGCCGATTCACTAATAAAACTCATGTTTATCGCTTTATGCGATTTAGTCCTTTTTACCGAATTAACTATTTAATAGGTAAAATTTCTTTACGAAACTTTCACACCGTAATACTATCATCTGTAAAACTTATAATAGTGACTGAGAATGGTCTTTGGGATTGTGATCGTCTTACTAATCTTGTACCATGCCCCATTATTCAACAAATCGCAGCGATCATACCCCTATCTGATGTTGTAGGACAAGATTGTTTGGCTTGGAAATGGATAGAAAATGATGGTTTCTCATCATCTACGACTTATAAGAATCTCTTTAGTCAAGTTTCTGATGATGCTGCTATTTGGAAGATGATTTGGAGAGTTCTGGCGCCTCAAAGGGTACGTGTTTTCTTATGGCTTTTATGGCATGATAGATTATTGAGAAATAATGAGAGAAGACATAGGCATATTACAGAGGATGGTCTTTGTCCTTTGTGTACTGATAGGTTGAAGACAGGGATTCATGCTTTTCGGGATTGTGCTTTTGCTAAGACTGTATGTCGAATAATGGTTCCTTGACAAAGCCCATAATATTTTCTTTTCTTTGTCAATGAATGAATGGTTAGTTTGGAACTTGCAGGATAAAGGTAATCTTCACTGTGAAGGAATAGAGTGGTAAACATTGTTTGTGTAACACCCCTAACCCAAATCTGTCACCGGAATAGAGTTACGGAGCATTACCGGAGTTACCGATTTATTTATCAGATATTTTACTTCATCTAACATTCATATTTGAAACCAATTAAAATTAAACATGTTGTCCCTTAAACGTGCTTATTTTTCTTGACATGTTTTACTTGAATTTATTAATTGTCTCAACATACTTAATTTTTTTTATCAACGTAGTAATGATAATCATATATTTACATGTCATGATAAATATCATTTTCTTGCCATTTCTTCATAAACATAAATTAGGTAATTTATTATATCAATATTTCATGTATTTAAAAAAATACAATTCAAGTTACACCAACTTACCTCGTTGTTTATTCATGTTTATAATTTCAATAATCTCTTTCCTTTTTCACGTTCTAGTCTCATATTTGAGTCATCCGGATCTTTATAAATAAAGATGATTGTCATTTTCATTTATTTCATATTCTAATACATTCAACTAATGTTCTAAACAAAATTTACCATTTTGCCCTTAAACTTTTAATTAATGACGATTTCATCCTTAGGCTAAAAAAATAAAATAATTGCAATTTAATCCTTATTTCCTACCGTTATTGTCATACATATTGATAACAGCCCATAAATTCTATAAAATATCAGATTTTTTCATAATTTCAACACTTTTCAATTTAATCCCTAAAACATGTTTTTTCCCGATCTTAAACTAAATTAATAATTTCATTTAAATTTTGCAATTTAAATAATAAAATAATCCTTTTCATGTAATTTGATCATTTCTAACATTTTTACAAAATTTCCCATAAAGTTTTAGTTTTATTCAATTTAGTTCCTGAGCCTAAAACATGCAAATTAGCCATGCTAGCTGAATATTCATACATATTTTCCTCCTCCTCCTATCCATTCCACATGCTTAATTTATATAACATGCTTAAAAGTAGGGGTGAGCATTCGATCGAATCGAATCAAATTGAATAAAAAATTTTCGAGTTAATCGAGTTTTCGAATTATAATTTATTATTCAAACTTTATTTGAAATTTTCTCGAATCGAGTCGAGTGAGATAGAATTTGAATCGAATCGAATCGAATATATTTGTTCAAATTAAATTTTAAAAAATAATTTTGGGTTCTTGTAACCACTATCACCCATCGTAATAAAAATTTTTCACTATAATCAAATTTTTTATTATCTTTCATCACCTCATAATTTATTTATTAATCTTTTATATACGGGTTAGCTTCTTTGTTTGCTTAGTTATTTCAATTATCTTCAGATTCTTGTCACTATGTATTTTGGAATTAAAAAATATATTAAATGTAATAATGTGACTTTTTAATAAAAGTTATTTTAAAGATAAAATGTGAAATTATACAGTTAGGAATTCGACCCGATTAAGCAAGAACAAGTAAAATTAGCAGAAGAAATTGAGAAATTGAACACACAAATTTAACATGGAAAAACCCCTCCAAAGAGGATAAAAAACCACGGGCAAAGATAATTTTACTATAATGGCAAAAGAACGAAGAGTACAAAAGATGGAGATAATAACTAAACCTCAAAAACCCGAAAAATAAAGAACCCTCAAAACGTAAACACAAAAAATTCTCTAAATGTGTTATGAGTTCTAATCTCTAATGGGTGTGTTTTTCTAAGGTTGCAAAAGAGTCTATTTATAGGCTAAATTCAAAGGTCAAATAATAATAAAATAATCTAAACTAATTAATGTTTGATCGAAACAAATAAACAGAGTTTAACTAGAAGATTACTTCTCAAATTTGACTAAAAATAGGAGTCATATTTAACAAATCTCCACCTTGACTCATATTTCCACAATGCCATCTTTGCTAAAGCTTGCCACGAGCCTATCTTGAACTATGCAGGGAATTAACTGAGTCGAATCTGTGCTTAAAAACTGGAAGACTTCTAGCCTCTGACTTGTACACTGCCAAATTAACCAGGGTGTGATTATCACGAACACAGTGCCCTAACTTTTCAAAACCTGCATCCAAAAGAGAACCTCTCTTCAACGAAATGGTCATACATTTTTCCCTCCTATGACCAAGTTGCCTCTGCTTTAAACGAGTTGACTTTGACTCTGTAACGGACGAGGGACGTCCGATTTCACCGGTCACTGTAGAACCTTCCAGAATATAAAGACTGCCAGTTCTTTTACCTTTTAATAAAACGAGAGATCCACGAGATACTTTAATACCGCTTGACTCGATGTTGATTTTGCATCCTTTCAAGTCTAAAATACTCAAAGAGATGAGATTCTTTCGTAAATCAGGTACATACCTGACATTTGAGAGTGTCCTAATTGTCCCGTCGTGTATCCTAATTTTAACAGTACCAATACCAATTACCTTACTAGATGAATCGTTTCCCATGCGTACAACTCCACCTTCAATTGAACTGTATGTGGAGAACCATTCTCTATTGGGACACATGTGGAAAGAACATCCAGAATCTAGGATCCACTCGGACGTAAACTTAGAGTTATCGCCCGTTGACACTAACAAGAAATCATCACCGCTTTCATCGACTAAATTAGCACCAGCTACATCTTCCTCGTTACTCTTAGCAGCTTTTTTATTTTGCAGTTTATAACAATCTGCTTTGACGTGACCTAACTTTTTACAATAGCGACACCTTTTGTCTCGTTTCTTTGATGCTACCAAAACGGAAGCTTGCCTATCTGCCTTGGTATCCAAATGAAGCTCATTGTCGAGTTTGTCTCTACTCAACAAATGACCCTTCACATCTTCGAATGAGAGTTTGTCTCTGCCATAAATCAGGGTCTCCCTGAAAGACTTGTATGAATGGGGTAAAGAGCACAATAATAACATAGCTTGATCTTCATCATCAATATTAACCTCAACGTTCTTTAATTCATTTAAAAGAGTAATAAATTGACTGATGTGATCTCTAAGAAGCTCACCTTCATTCATGTGAAACGTAAATAGACATTGCTTCAACATTAAACGGTTAGCTAGAGACTTAGTCGCATAAAGAGTTTCTAACCTTTTCCATAAGGCGGATGAGGTCTTCTCCATCAATACCTCCTGCAATACCGTATTCGTGAGGCACAACTGGATTGCAGATAAAGCCTTTTCATCAAGCTCTTCCCATTCTGTTTTATTTAGATTCTCAGGCTTTTTCCCGGTAACAACCTTTTTCAAACCGGATTGAACTAGAATTGCCATCATCCGAACTTGCCATAGATTGAAATTTGTTTCACCATCGAACTTCTCAATTTCAAACCTTGTTGCTGCCATATCTGAATGGGCTGATCTATGAAATTTTAACTAGCTCTGATACTAATAGTTAGGAATTCGACCCGATTAAGCAACGAACAAGTAAAATTAGCAGAAGAAATTGAAAAATTGAACACACAAATTTAACGTGGAAAAACCCCTCCAAAGAGGATAAAAAACCACGGGCAAAGATAATTTTACTATAATGGTAAAAGAACGAAGAGTACAAAAGATGGAGATAATAACTAAACCCTAAAAACCCGAAAAATAAAGAACCCTCAAAACGTAAACACAAAAAATTCTCTAAATGTGTTATGAGTTCTAATCTCTAATGGGTGTGTTTTTCTAAGGTTGCAAAAGAGTCTATTTATAGGCTAAATTCAAAGGTCAAATAATAATAAAATAATCTAAACTAATTAATGTTTGATTGAAACAAATAAACAGAGTTTAACTAGAAGATTACTTCTCAAATTTGACTAAAAATAGGAGTCATATTTAACATATACCAATATAAAATTTTAACACGAATAATTTATGGCATCATTAATAATTCAATTTTAATATAAATATTCAATATGAATAAACAACTCAATAATATAAATAATATAAAATGTGAAATTTAATTTAATAATATAAATAGCATATATAAATAAAATTATTACTATTTACGTTTATGGGTTTTTTTTGGATAATTTTGATTTTTTATTTGGGAGTAAATAGTGAGAAGTAAAAGTTTAGAGGGAAAATAAAAAAATTTAGGTGTAAAAGTTTGAGGAAAAGTAAATAGGGAGAGTAAAATTTTGGAGGAAAAATATTAAAAAAAAATTTGGGGAGATGAGTTTGGGGTAGATGGGGGGTGGGATGAAAAGGGAATAAAAGTTTTAAGGGGAAAGTGGGAGGGAGTAAAAATTTTGGGGAAAAATAAAAAGTTTTAAGGGGTTTTGGGAGTAAAATTTTGAGGAAAAGTAAATAGGAGAGTAAAATTTTGGTGGGAAATGGATTTTGGGTAGATGGGGGGTTGGGATGGGAGAGGAGTAAAAGTTTTGGGGAGAAAGTAGGAAGGAGTAAAAGTTTTGAGGAAAGAGTAAAATATTTAGAAGTTTGGGGTAAAAATATAAAATATTATAGTTTGATATTCGAATTATTCGAATTATTCGAGTTATTCGAATTTAAAAACTCAACTTGATTCGAACTCAAAATTCGAAAAAAATTCGAGTTGACTCGAATAACTCGAATAATTCGAATAACTCGATTCGTTTAACTTGAAATTTGAATTTTTTTTATTTTTTCGAGTCGAATCAAGTTTTGCTCACCCCTACTTATAAGTAACATTATCAAAACTTTCACTATTTACTTATATGTATTTTCAAAACTATCCATTTGAGTTATAGTTACTAAATTATTTATATCTTGAGCTACAGAACTCCAAATTAAGATTCGCTAATTTTCCTTGAAACTAGACTCACATGTCTTCTTACCATAAAATTTTTAGAATTTTTGGTTTAGTCAATTAGTACAGTTTATTCATTAAAATCTCTCCTATTTTGCTGTTTGACAGTTCTGACCACTCTTCGGTAAAATTTAATTATCTCTTTTTACAGAATTCAAATAATGTTCTCGTTTGTTTCTTATAAAAATAGACTCATTAAAGAATCAAACCATATAAATTATGTCCCGTAATAATTTTTATACAATTTTTAATGATTTTTCCAAGTCAAAACAGAGGATCCCAAAATCATTCTAAATCAGTCTCACAAAAATATAAATATCTCAGAGTACAGAATTCATTTACTTGTTCTGTTTCTTTTGTATGAAAATAGAATCATTAAGATTTAATTCCATATCTCACTCAACTTCTAATTCAATTTATACCATTTTTGGTGATTTTTCAAAGTTGACCTACTGCTGCTGTCCAAAACAATTTTAGTGCAAAACGTTGATTATCAAGTTTATAACACTCTTATTTCCCTTCTCTACAATATTTCCCATCACTTTCTCTTATTTTCTCTTCACTAACATATCAAGAACATAGAACCATATATAAGAAAACTCTACATTAACATCATTTCCATGCTTTTTCAATAATATCAAACTTAAAAATATATGGAAATCTTGATGTTCTTACCTTGTCCACTTGGTTTCAATCTTTAACTTGATATTCTCTCTCTTCCAGCTTCTATTTCTTGAGTCCAACTTGACATTCTAACTCCCCATAGTCTCCTTAACATTTTTCTCCTTTGGTAGCTATGGAAATTCTTTTGATTTCTAAGTGATAATGATAAATTTTTTGTGGAAAGATCAAATTGTAAAGAAAGGAAAGTTTGCTTCTTCTCTTCTTCTTCTAATGTGGGATCCATGGGAAGAGGTGGCTAGTGGTTTTTCCCCCTTTTTTTTTCCCACACACACACATATGTATATACTAAATAAAATAATAAAATAATAAAATATCTTATTAAAATATTAATAAAATAATAATTATTTAATATATAATTGTAAAATATCATCAATATAATCATTACTTTCTAGATTTCTCTCTCTTCTAATTGACCATTTTACCCTTTATGATCTTTTAAAATTCTATCCTTGAGTCATCACTTAATTTGGTAAAATTGCAATTTAGTCCCTCATAATTCTTCACCTATTTAATTTAGTCCTAATTCATCAATTTTCCTTAGTTTCTAGATTATTCTACCCGTAAAATATTTGCACTATTGGTCCTTCAACTTTTCATATTTACACTTTTAACCCCTTAAATTTTGAGTATTTATTCATATTTACACTTTTAACCCCTCAAATTTTGAGTATTTACTCTTGGACAACAAAACTTTTCTCACTTTTACAATTTAGTCCTTTCTTGAATTAATATGTCATAATATATTTCCCAATGACATAACTCAAATTTCCTCTTTTCGTCACTTTATTTCCTTATTTTACTATATCAAGGATAATATTTCACTGTAGAAATTTTCGGGGTGTTACAGTTTGTAATCTTGTATTGGCTACTTTGGAAGAGTAGAAATGAGTGTGTGTTCTTTAATAGTCACAGGAATATAGAGGCTATTGTGAATACTGGCTATATGTGGGCTAGGAGTTATTGGGATTTGGATGTGCAGATGAAACCCTTAAGGATCATGATGGGTCTTTTGAGTTAGACTCCTCCTAAAACGGGGTGGATAAAACTCAATTCAGATGGAGTTGTGTCAAATTTGGAAGAAAGGGCTTCTATTGGTGGTGTTCTTAAAGATTCAAATGCAAATTGGTTATGGGGCTATGCAATGAGTTATAGTCACGAGTCAATCTTTAAAGTTGAAACAAGAGCAATGTTGGAAGGGTTATTCTTAGCTTGAGATAAAGGGTTTCAGAAAGTTAAAGTTGAATGTGATAATGCTTTGTTAGTTTAATTACTTTTGTTTGGTGGAGGAACTAGTAGTAGTTTAGTGGAACTGCGACTATTACATCAAGTTTTGTGTCGGAAATGGGAGATTCGTATCCGACATATCTCAAGAACTCGTAATGGCATTGCTGGTCACATGACTAAATGTGCTGATACAAGTAGCTCTTTGATACATTTATTTAGATCTCCACCGACTTGGGTCATGAACTTATTGGGAAGAGATCGCAACATTCTATTTATTCTTGATTATGGGTTTATCTAGTGTAATCGCTTAATGCTATCATTTTCTAAAAAAAACTTATTTATTTGAAGTTAAATCAATTAATCGTTTTTCTCACTCTAATTATTTAAAAAACAATTAAATTAGTAGTTAAATGGAATAATATTTGGAGAAATCAGAATAAAGAGTAAGAATACAAAAGCCAATATGCTTTTTTAACTCTTTTTTATTTTTATTTTCCTTCCGGAGTATAAATATAAAAAATCCTGGTGCAGAGGAGTCCTCTCTTGCTCCTCGGTCTGTCTGCGGCTCTTCAACATCATAAAAAAAACCCTAAAACCCGCCAAATCACCCCCCACAAAGAGGGGTGAGAGTGAGAGAAAGATTAATCAGAACAAAAGAAGAAGCGATCTGAATTCAAATCCAAATAAAGAAAATCATAACCTAATACTCTCTTCTCTCTCACCTCTCTTTTCTTTTTGTTCTCGCGATAAGAATCTAAAAGCTCAGGTAAACTATCGCATATTTCAACTTTTTTATTTTTATTTCTTGTTTGGTTGCTTTAATGTATATATCTTAGATCAATGACGATTGTTGGGTTAGGCGAAACAAAAGATGCTTAAATTTTCCCAGGAATATGATTATGCTGAATTTTAACTGTAAACTTACTGTTTGGTGGATCTCGTGGTTCTGTTTGTTTTAGCGGAAAGTTTTCCTATGATATACTCACTTGTTCAGCAGGTATAAGTTGGAATTCTTCGTGGTTATTTACTGGGGAAAAAGATTTATGCCTTTGGACATTTGGTCGGGGTTAAATATTTGGGTTTAGGGTTTTGAGTAGTATTTTAATTTAGGTTTTGTTGTTTTGCAGGCTTCAAATCGGCAATGGCATCTGTAGAACAACAAGTCCCGGCTGGAATTGCTACTCCTACTTCCGATGTTGTATGTTCCTCACCTGCTTTTTTTTTTTTTTTTTGTTGTGGGTCTATGTGTTTAGTGATTATTTATTTTAAAGTTAAGTTTTGCTCTCTATTGTTGATGGTTTAGGTCGGTAATGCCTTTGTTCATCAATACTACCTTATCTTACATCAATCCCCTGAGCTGGTTCACCGGTTTTACCATGATAGCAGCAAACTTGGCCGCCCTGAAGAAAATGGCGGCATGAGTATTACAACTACTATGCAAGTGAGTTTTCTGTCTATCATTCTATCTCTTTCATGCGTGTGTGTTTGTCCCAGGTCAAACGTTTTAAATGTGCATGTTCCGTAGTCATTATGTTTCTCTTCAAATTTTTCTGCACACCATGTTTTTTCCGTTTTCAAAGCCATGTATTATTAAGTCCAGGTTTACTTGGTTTGTAATGTAAAAACTTACTCTAGTTGTGGTTCTATTTGTGCAAAAATAGAAACCTAGGGCATGTACAACAATTGGATTTTTTCTAAATGGAAAACGATTCAATAATAGAAATTTCTAATTTAAAAAAGCACTGGTTGTATAACCAACTTTGTTCTTCAACTTTTATACTGTTGGTTGTATTGGGGCTTAGAAACTTTTTTTTTTCATTCTCTTGAGTCTTGATGTAATTTCCAGATGGTTAATGCCTTAGAGGAGTTAAAATGATAGATCTGAAATTGTGCTTCATTTTGTGGACCAGGCCATCAATGAGAAGATACTCTCACTTGGTTATGGAGAATTCACTGCAGAAATAACAACTGTAGACGCACAAGACTCTCACAATGGAGGAGTACTTGTTCTTGTGACTGGGTATTTAACTGGAAAGGACAAAGTGAAGAGGAAATTCACTCAGAGTTTCTTTTTGGCACCTCAAGACAAGGGCTATTTCGTTTTAAATGATGTTTTTAGATTTGTCGATGATATGAAACATCAACCTGTGAGCCAGGACCTAGTTAATGGTTTTGAGGCTTCTCTTACTCCTGAGCAAGGTAATCTGAAACCCAGAGTCTGCGACTGACTCCTGACATGGAGAATTATAATGATGTTCTCCTATTGATATTAATATTTGACTGCAGACCAGTCTCCTGTTCCAGAGAATCACATTGAGCAACCGGCTGCATTGCCTGAAGAATGTAATGGACCAGAAGTGTACAATCCTTCCGAGAATGGAGATGGCTCTATTGAGGAAGAGGAATCACCAGTGGCTGAGGTTGTTGATGAGATTCCTGATGATTCAAAGATGGTTTCTGATTCTAAGCCCGAAATGGAGGAACTGCCAAAGAAGTCATATGCATCTATTGTAAATATTGAGTACCATAATGCAGCTTATTAGACATCTAATAGTTTTGAGATTACTTGTTATTTTTCTTTTCATATATGGTCAGTTTTAAGGTGACTGATTTAGCCTTATCTATTATTTCCGTAGTTAAAGGTTTTGAAAGAGAATGCAGTCCCTGTATCAGCACCTACACATTCCCCTGTGAAGCCTGCAGTTAACAGCCAGGAGCATCCACGAATTGCTGCACCACCTTCTGCTCCAATGCCTGCCTCTGATGCTCAGGTTTCTAGCAACAATGTTACTGAAAATGGGAATAATCAAGATGCAGAGGGTATCCTTGTTTTTGTCATTATTGCATAGTTTTCAAATAGTTAGTGTGCCATTTATTTGTTTTGTGCATTATATTGATTATTTATTTATTTATTTATCAATGGACCTTCACACATGATTTACTTGCATATTCCTTTTAATTGTGGACAGCTGAGGGTCCCTCTATCTATGTCAAAGGTCTGCCCTTGAATGCTACACCTAGCATGCTGGAGAATGAATTTAAGAAGTTTGGACCTATTAAGAGTGGTGGTATTCAAGTTCGAAGTCAGAAGGTAGATGTTAGCTCATTTTTCAATGTATAAATTTGTGCATTCATGGTCAATTAACATTTTCTTTATTCACTACAGGGGTTCTGTTTTGGTTTTGTGGAATTTGAAATGGCAAGTTCTGTGCAAAGTGCTATAGAGGTATTTCAATTTTTCTCAATTCCTGTGTTGACAGCTTTTCATTATTTTTCATTTTTCAACATGGTGCTATTTGTTCCATTCTTTGGAGTTCATATCATAGTATGGGTGGTAACATTTTTTGCACTAACCTTGCTTTGGTCAAGCATACATGTTTTGCTTCATAGCTAATGATAAGGCTTTTGGGTGGTGACAACTTTTGCACTAGAACTTGCTTTTGCCAAGCGTAGATGTTTTCCTTCAGCTAATGATAAGGCTTCTGTATTGATCTCTTGAAAATTTCTTAACTGAAGATATGAGTGCACCTAACTTTAAGTGAATGGCTGTCATTCTGTTAGAAAATGGACTTTAGAATTTATTAGAAATGAGGAAAAGGTGTTATTTTTAGATTGCTAGTAGATGAAGAGGGATTAGCAATTAGCTGCTTCTAGAGGAACACTGGTGCTGCATTGCTGTGAGTTCCTTTTCACTCGTATGATTTCATAACTGTCCACTTTGTGCCTCAGGAGACTTGTCCAGTATAGCCTAGTACATACTTTTGAGGTATGTAGGGAAGGTTGATGCATGTCCTCATACGCAGAAAGATTAGAAGCTTGGATGTGGAACAACTGTGGTGATTTAGGGAGACATGAAGATTAGGTTGTGGAACTAATTCAGTTGTTTTTTGTTGATAAGCAGTAGGAGCCTCTGTGGTGGAAGGCTAAAGGCTAAAGCATATGAGTTTATGTTAGGTCTGTTGGTAAGAGAAGTATTGCAGCAGTTCTCAAGTAATAGGGTTTAAAGTCCGTTAAAGATTGATAGAAGCTTGGTGGAACATTGGAGAAAGCCTGGAGTTAGTTAAATGATTAGGGGAATGGCTATAAGATTTCTAGGAATTCCTAAGCCATTGATCCTTTTTCCCTTATAGATTGAGACTTGTGAATTTTATTACCAACTGCTAATAGGTTTTGGATAAATGATCTGTGGCATTTCCATGTGATTACTTTTGTCAATTAACTTTCTGCTATACCTCAATTGTGAATTATGTAAGGTTTGGCAATGCTTCCATTCTAGTTGCTTCTTACGATCTTTACCCTGTATGGGACCTTTGAAGTAGCCTCATATTTGAAACACAGCAGTATTGACCCTTCCTTTTTCTTTGACTTTGACATTTGCATTAAGCTCTCAATATAGGAGTTTTCATCCAGTTTAGCCAATTCAAAATTGTAAAATGTCGTGTTCCCTGTTTCGGATGTGGAGTTTTTTCAATTGTACATCTCTTGTGGAGTAATTAGTTTGGCTACTGAAGTTATCAAAAGGTTTTAGTGTTATTTTGGATAAATATCGGTTTTTTTGAAGTTATCTTCTGTTGTCTATATTGGAGCTTAATTCATGATGTGATTTTTGACATGCCTCTCCTATAACCAAGAGTGTAATGTTACAAGAATCTGTTTATCTCCCAGTATTAGATGATTCTTTCCTGCTGCATTTATTAATTTCTTCTGTTCAGGTTTAAATGTTATGTTTATTTTTGAAATATCTTTCAGGCTTCACCTATTAATATTGGTGGACGCAAAGCAGTTGTTGAAGAAAAGCGGTCTACCTCCCGAGGCAAGTTGGTTTTATTGTTAACTTCACTCAAAATCATATTAAATTATCTATATTATTTGGTAAAAGGATACCATATGGAGTTATTGACTGGAATATAGAGATCATTCACTTTAGTAATACAAGCCACTTCATGGTTGTTAGAGGAATTAGAAATGAGCTTCTACTTTGCTCAACTATGATTATGTGAACAATGGAGCTGTCTTCTCATTGTGTCGCATTTGAACTCTTTGGTTCTTGGTGGCGGAGTGATGTTTTCTTTTCTTGATTTGATGTAAATGGTCTAAAAGAAAAACGACTTTTGCAATTTATCCAGATTCCAGAGTTACTGAGTTAGTCAAGAACATGGACCCTAAACCTTTGGGTGAATATATTTTGCATGTTTTAAGACAGTTTCACTTACAGGGAACAAAGGGCGGTCTTCATCTGTTTCTGGGGCTGGATATAGAAATGAGGGAGCAAGGGGGCGCGGAAACTATGGTGGTGGAAGGGGTTATAGCCGGGGTGAATTTGGAAACAGGAGCAGCAATAGAGGAGGATATTCCAACCGTGGAGGTGATGGATATCAGAGGGGTGAGCACATGGGGGGTAATGGTGGCCGTGTGAGCCGCTCTGGTGAAGCAACTTTTAATGCATCAACAAAGAGTGTGGCACCAAGGGTATCTGCCCCTGCTTGAAGAAAGTAATCCAGAGGGGAGTAGTCAAACAGTTTGTTTGTAGTGTAGTGATGTATCAAATTGTTGCGTAGCATTTAGTGGAAAGAACTGACTGCTTGGGAGAGGAGTGCATCTGAGATTTGTTTAGGGTTTTCTTTTTTTAACTTCTCCTTTTGTCCATTTTGTCATTCTATAAATATATAATAGAGAGATTTTTACTGAAAGGTACGGTCTTTGCCTGGATAATAGATTAAATTCATGTTTTCAGTCCAACTGAAATGATTAGTCATTTTGGATGGGTTTTTGGAAGATGTAGGTGAATTAATAATAGTTCATGACTGCTTTCCTGGGTTTTTGGACTTAGAAAGCGCATCCATATAAAAATTTTGTTTGATGGATTTTCATTTTTGCATCGATCACCCTTGCGTAGCGGTCTACTTAATTAGATTGCTGATCTTGTGGAGTCGGAATATATTTTTATGATCTAACCGTCTACTTCATTAATTTGTTTATAATGATGAACCCATCTAATGACAGAGCGGTCGTAATTCCAACGGTCGGAAAGGGAAAAGGAAAAACAAAAAAAAAAGAGAAGGTCAAACAGTCAGAGGATAAGGTGAAAGTGCTATGCTAGGAGAGGAAAGGAAAATGCTACACTGTCGACTAACAATAACATGGATCATTGTGTTTGCAGACTAATAATTTAATAGCTTAAATATTGCAATTAATTTTAATTGCAACGGAAGAATTCTAAATATAAAGCGATAAAAGTATGCAATCCCAAGGGTAGATTCCTTCAAGACGGGACCCCGGGGGAAGAGGGGGGGGGGGGGGAGGAGCTACCTGCGGCAAGTCTATTCGAGATTCGAGATTTTAGTAGCTCGTAGCCTGGTGAGAATGTGATAAATTGGTCTTTGGGTACATCTTTGCTCGGAAAAAGGAATGTTGTTGCTCGATTGGAAGGGATTCAAAAAGCTATGGATACTCTCTATTCTAACAACTTGCAAAAGATAGAGGCCAAATTGAGAGGAGGGTTTGAAAATATTTTGCTATATAAAGAGACTCTTTGGAGGCAGAAATCGAAGTGAATGGCTCATGGTTGGACACCGCAATATCAAATATTTTCATAACCCAAACCTTATTAGGAGGAAATTGAACAAGGTTAGAGCTCTTAAATTGTCTGACGGTGAATGGTGCTATGACGACCGCATTTTTGAAGCTGAGGTCATTAGTTTCTTTTGTAATCTCAACTTCATTGAGATGTTAACAGGAGGATCCTTTTGAGAGGTTATTTTCTGACTTTCTGTTTTCATCCGATATAGAACTACTGAGAGGAGGTGATGTCCGCATTGTTTGGCATGGTGCTATTGAAAGCTCTTTGAATTGATGAATTTCATGCTCAGTTATTTCGAAGTCAGTGGGACATCATGTGGGATTTAGTTTATGATATGGTTTATCAAGTCTTTAATGGTAAGCGAGCAGACCATGAATTAAAAAGAAGATTTTATTAGTCTTAAAAACAAAGATAGTGAGTCTTGGATCGCTCTCACAATTCAAATTTATTAGCTTTTGCCTAATTTTTTTATAAGATCATATTGAGTAGAGTGGTCAACAGATTACGATCAATTATGCCTAAGCTCATAACTCCTAACCAAGTCTACCTGGAGAAATATTACTAACAAATTCTTCATAGCTTAGGATGTGATCCACTTGATGAGAACAAGCAAGGGTCAAAACAAGTGGATGGCAGTTAAAGTTAATCTAGAAAAAGCCTATAATCACATTAGGTGGGATTTTATTAAGGATTCTCTTATGGAGGTTGGTATTCTACAAGATTTGATAACTACCATTATGCATTATATTACGACCTTTTTAGCAAGCATATCCTATGAAATGGGGCGCTTTTCTAATCTTTCACCCTAGCTCAGGGTGTTCGGCAAAGCTGTCCACTCTTTGCATATTTGTTTGTTCTTGAAATGAAGAGAGTTGGGCTTGCTATTTATAAAGCAATGGCGGATGGTAATTGGCAGCCCATCAAGCGTGTTAGAAGGGGACTGATAAACTCCCATTTATTCTTTCTAGATTTAATTTTTTGTAAAGTTGATTTGGATTAAACTAACATGCTTAATCGAACATTGGAGGAATTTGTTTATTTTTCTGGGCATAGGTGAGTGCGCACAAACTCGGGTGTTTTTTTCCTCATAAAAGCAAAGGTAGTTTGGCAGAGGCTATTAGTGGGTTCTTAAAGGTAGATGATTTTGGTAAGCATAAGGGGGTTTGCATGGGGCTCCACAAGCGAAAAGCGGAAACTTGCTCCAGTCCCTTGAGAAAACTATTGTATGCCGTTGGGAATGGGGATTTAGGCAAGCTAGAGAACAAAATAAAACTCTACCCTTAGGCTCGGCTAGAGGTGATCATGGGTTGGGTGGCCCGGCCCTGCCCGAAGGCCTGCCCAAAAAATGGGAGGGTTCGGGTAAAAATATATTCTCAAAATATGGGTTTGGGCAAAAATACGAGGCCCGTTTAGAAAACGGGTCGGGCCTCGGGCCAATCTTTTTTGACCCGAGTCCAGCTCGGCCCGGCCCGAATTATATAAATATGTATATTTTTATTTTTTTAACCATATTTTTAGTTCTAACTTGTTTCAATTTTAACATAACCACTTTTTATTATATTTTTAATTTGTGTATTATTTTAAGAATTGTTTGTCTTATTTTTATTTTGTTTCTTGTTTTAATATTTATTTTTATGTTTTTAAATGTATTTAATTTATTATATTTTTAAAATTTCTTTAATGAAATAAGCAAAAAAAATTAATATGGGCCGAGCCAGGTTAGACTCGGGCCTAGCATTTTTATTTCGGGTCGAGCCTGGTCAAATTTTTAGGCCCATATTTCAGGCCTAGCCAGGCTTGGGCCTAGAAAACAGGCCAAAATTTTTTCTGGACCCAGCCCAACCCATGATCACCTCTAGGCTCGGCTATAATATTGTTGCAGATGAGGAAGCCTTTTGAGTAATGGTTCTATAGACCAAATATAATATTACCGGCAAATTATCTAAATGGTCATTCTAAATTTTTTTTTTTGGTCAAATATAATATTGTCGTTAGTAAGTATTCATGTTTTGGTAACTGGTCAATTGAAATCTAAGCGAAAAGTTGATTAGGCTGTCATGTATTAAAAAAAATTACACTTAAGAAAAATAAATAAATTTTTAATATCCAAATGATGACGTTTCAATTAAAGAAAAAGAAAACATTAAAAAAATTGGATAAAACATCGGGATAACTTTTTGGGGGGGAATTTTAGAGTGATTTTTTAATCCTAAACTATTACAACCGATTGTTAATAGTGCACTTTTTTAAGTGAAATTTGTTATTCGAGATAAAGCGAAGAGAGATTAGATTAGAAATCATCAATGAAGTGGAGTAACAATGTTTGAAGGGGATGCATCGGTTACATATGGTAAGTGTGAATTTTTTTTTTTTTTAAATTGGTATGGTCATTTAGATATTGTTGGGTTTAGGGATTTTATATGTATAGAGTTTAGGGTTTGTAAAGTAGAAATTGATGAAATCCAGTTTCAATGTTTGTATTATTTGGGTATATTGGGTTTTGATTTTTGGGTTATGCAAGTTGTTTCAAAATCCGATTTGAATGTTTGTATTGTTTGAGTATACTAATTATTTTGGTTTGTTGTTTCATAATCACGTTGGAAAATTTTGAAACATAAATTGACCTTTTATATAGGTGACATTATTGCTTTTGAGAGATTCCATATTTTTTTTGGACTAAAGTGCATGATAATTAGTTTTGATAGGTGGAATTGGGTGTGGTAGGAGACCATGAATTATAATGAATAAAAAGGGCTGTTGTTTTTTAGATTGGAATTGTTTGTTTAGGGTAGTGTTAACTGTTGAGAAATTAAAATTAGTGGGTATCTAATAGTGACAATTGCTGCATGCCTTTATTTTAGATTAGCAAAAGGGATATGGGTAAAAACTATATGTTGGTTTTCACCAAATAATGTTGTTAGCAAATCGAGCCATAAGCACTTTTGTCTAGTGTTTGATTTGATGCAAGGTAATCGTTGGGGGGTTATAGTATGTGCTCTTTAAGTGACTTTATTTTACATTTTCATGATTTTGCATTATAAATGTTTAAAAAGGCACCAAGGAAATATAGAATAAAATTTAATTGCGATTCTCTAATCTATTCCATTTGAAATATTGTTTAGATATATGTGTTAGAATAAGAATCCGGGCAATAGTTATCTAGCATGAAACCATTACTTTCTCACCACCAGTCAAACCACACAAAGCAAGAAAGAAGACTACAGATAAAGCCTCTACAGCTATTGAAAGATGGTGGAGAAAAAGCATGCACATACTTGTAAGAAATGTGGAGGAAAAGGTCACAATGTTAAAACCTGTAAGTGTCATGGGTTGTGCATGGAAGCCCATAACCATGGCACAATTATGTGATCCATCATGTTCAAGGGAGGTTATTTGGCCTAACCAAATTGACCCGTTGCTTGGAGAGATTGAAGGATCATATATAAAGTAAGACCAAGTCAAAGATATGCAATCTTAGAGATAACTTGTAATCTTAGAAGATATAATAAATGTAACCTTAGAGATATGATTCGTAGATAGCTTTTAATCCTAGCCATTGATGTATTTTATTCCGTACCATTGATTTTGGAGAGGCGCAACTATAAATAGAGGCAATTCCCCCTCATTGTAAATAATTCATTGAGTAATAGAATTCCTGAGAGCATTCTCTCAAAACTCTCTCTTGTGTTCTTAGCTTTCCTCTTACTTTATTCTTATATTTCAAATTATTCATCTTTGTTCTTTGTTGGTGTCTTAGAAGAATTTTGTTCGATCTTCGATTGTTGGGAGTTAGGTTGACTTAGGTGTTTTTGAAGAAAGAAAGAAAACCCCTAAGGTCATATGGATTGTTAGGCGAAAATCTAAGTCTGTAACAGTTGGTATTAGAGCTAAGGTTTTGAAGGCACCTTTGAAAGATGTCGAAAGAAGTTGTTAATATGCTGAGCCAATAGAGACCCGTGGAAGGGCTAAAAAAGCTAGTCAATCAAGGGACATGCTGTCGGCTTTGGAAGATCGGGTAGTGACTCTCTAGGAGTCCATGGGGGATGCCAAAGAGAGGCTTGATAAAGTTGAGGAGGGACTCACCTATGGGCTGCAATCCATGAAGGAACAACTCAGGGACTATGTGTCAGAGTCTCTCGGTTCAATTGAGAATAAGCTGACTGATAGGGATGATACCCAAGAGGCTATGATGACGACCTTAAAAGAGGAGATTGCGGAGCTTAAGAGTGAACTCACAATCTATAAGGTTACTTTGGGCAATGGAAGGTTAGCTGTTGCACTCAAATTGAGTGTGGATGTTCCCAAGCCCAAAGAATTCAATGGGATAAGGTATGTAAGAGATGTAGACAATTTCCTATGGGGAGTGGAGCAATACTTCTGTGCTAAAGGCATCATGGACGATGCCACTAAGGTAAATACTACTGTTATGTATTTCACCAATGTTGCTTTGTTATGGTGGTGTCGTAGGTCCACAAACATGAGACGTGGTGAGACCAAAATTAGGACTTGGGAAGAGTTTTCAGAGTGAGCTCAAAGCACAATTTTATCCGGAGTATGCCGAGGATGAAGCTCGGGTAAAGTTACGCCGGATTACACTACAAGGCATAGTGAGGGAGTATGTGAGGGAATTTCATGAACTCATGCTTCAAATATCAGATATGGGCGAGAAAGAGGCATTCTTTTCCTTTATGGATGGATTGAAGCCATAGGCGAAGCAATGAGCTCAATAGCTTACCAAAGCCATGTCTGTAGTAGAATCTTTTGTTGAGTTAGACCCGAGGAAAGATAAGCTAAAACCTTCGAAGCTTAAATTCAAACTAATGGATAATGGTGGAGGAGACAAAGACAAGTCTGTTAAAGATGCGATAGTAAGGCTTAAAGACTGTGGGATAGGAAGGAGAATGAGCATTTAACTTGTTTACTTTGTAATGGTCTATATATAATCAATGATTGTCCAAAAAAGGCTATTTTTTTTGCTATGGAAGCAAATGATGAGAAAGACGAGGTGACCAAAAATCTCAATTCGATACTGGGAGGTGTTGAAGACAAGACGAGTCGCGAGCTAATATTTGTAAACATCACTATGGTGGGCAGAAGATTGAATACGCTTGTTGACACAGGTACTTTAGATTTGTTCATGTCCAAAGAGACTACTCGTGATCTCAAGCTTAAAATAAGGAAGGAATCAAGTTGGATCAAGACTGTCAATTCAAAAAGTGTTAATATTGAGGGCGTGGCCAAAGTAGTCGAGATCCAACTTAGCGAATGGATTGGTAAAGATACCATTAAGGTAATACCACTTGATGTCTTTGACTTTGTGGTTGGATTAAGCTTTCTTGATCGAATTAATGTGAATATTTTTCCTTTTGGTAATTATATGGTGATATCAAACCCAAACCATCGATGTATGGTACAAATGAAAAGGAAAGGAGGTGTGGAAGGAAAAATATTATCGGTGATCCAATTTGTCTAGAGTTCGTAGAGATGAAGCATCCTACATAGCCACATTAAGGCTAAGAAAGTCTTTTAGCCCATTGGTGAGATTCTAAAAGAAGTGAGCCAGTTATTGTGGTCTTTTAGAGATGTGATGCCTGCCAAGTTGCTCAAAGAATTACCACAAAAAAAGAAGGTAGATCAGAGAATTAAGTTAGTGTCCAACTCGGAGCCACTGGTAAAGGCCTCTATCGTATGTCCCCGTAAGAATTAGAAGAACTGGGAAGTCAGAACTTTGGCCCTTTTGAAGGATCGTTACTATTGGCCTCATATGGGTGATGATGTAGAGACCAATGTAAAAACTTGTCTAATATGCCAACAAGACAAGGTTGAACTGAAGATTTCGATCGGTTTACTACAACCTTTACCCATTCCGAAAAGACGATGAAAGAGTGTATCTATGGACTTTATTGTTGGTTTACCTAAATCTGATGGGTTTGCAAGTATTCTTGTTGTGGTGGACAAGTTTTCAAAGTATGCAACGTTCACTTTAGCAACCAATGAGTGCCTTGCTGAGGAGGCAACTCGTTCGTTCCTTAGACACGTAGTGAAATATTGGGGAGTGCCACTGTCTATCATCAGTGATTAAGATGGCTGATTCACAAGCTAGTTTTGGACGGAATTGTTCAAGTCTCTAGGCTCAGACTTGAACTTCTCCACTAGCATGCATCCATAAATCGACGAGCAAACCAAACAAATGAATGCGTTGTTAGAGACGTATCTTCGACACTATGTGAATGTCACACAAAAGGATTGGCTAAAGTTGGACGTGACACAATTTTCTTACAACTTGCAACGAAGTGGGGCTACGAATCAAAGTCCGTTCAAGATAGTAACAGGACAACAACCTCTCACACCTAATGCTATTTTGACTCATTATACTAGACCAAATCCAGTAGTCTATCGATTTGCGAAGAATTGGCAAGAAAAAAATGACTTAGCTAGAGCTTGTCTACATAAGACAAGTAAGCGCAATAAGAAGTGGGTGGATCAAAATAGAAGGGATGTGCAATTTCAAGTTGGAAACGTAGCCGTTGCTAAACTACTTTTGATTTTGTGACATAATAGCTTACATAAAGGGCTTGTGCAACGGTATGAAGAACCCTTTCCAGTTTTGAAGAGAGTAGGCAAGGTGGCCTACAAGTTTGAGTTGCCAACAAAACTTAAAGTCCACCCAGTATTTCATATGAGTATGTTTAAGCGATTCCATGAAGACCAAAAGAACCCAAATTGAGGCAAGTTAGAACGAGCACCAATGGGGGTAAATGTCTCTTGCAATTGTGTAATTGAAAGTATCAAGGCAGACCGTATGACCAGACGAAAGAACTATAGGCCGAGGCATAGGTACTTAGTGCGATAGAATGGACTTTCCAACAGTGAAGTAAGTTGGGAACCTACCGAGGCCTTCTGGCAATTTCAAGGCAAGATAGACCAGTTCCATGTAGAGGACGCGACGAGGGCATCGCTAAAATAGGTGGGAGAGAATGTCGTGGGTTGCGTATGGGAGCCCGCAACCATGGTACAATTATGTGATCCATCATGTTCAATGGAGGTTATTTGGCCCAATCAAAATAGCCCGTTGCTTAGAGAGATTAAAGGCTCATCTACAAAGTAAGAACAAGTTAAATATATGCAATCTTAGAGATAACTTGTAAACCTTAGAAGATATAATAAATGTAATCTTAGAGATATGATTCGTAGATAGCTTCTAATCCTAGCCATTGATGTACTTTAATTCGTATCGTTGATTTTAGGGAAGCTCAACTATAAATAGAGGCCTTTCCCACTATTGTAAATAATTCATTGAGTAATAGAATTTTTAAGAGCGTTCTCTCAAAATTCTCTCTTGTGTTCTTAGCTCTTTTGTTACTTTGATCTTATATTTCAAATTCGTTCATCTTTGTTCTTTGTTGGCACCTTAGAAGAATTATGTTTGATCTTTGATTGTTGGGGGTTAAGCTGACTTAGGTGTTTTTGGAGGAAGAAAACCCCTAAGGCCGCATGGATTGTTGAAAATAGTTGTACAAGTGCGAGTTCGGTTTAAGGTTTATAGCTATAAATATAATAAACTGACTTGATTTTCAAAATTTTAATTTTTCGCTATACAAGAAAATCGCTTTCAAATTAATTTTTTTCAACAAGCTGTATGGTTGAACAATACAAGATGGATTCCAAGGATAACTAAGTTAGGTAGAATGGTAGTTCATTTTCTTGATGAAGGCACAATTATTTATTCTGAAACAGAGGATGAAAGGGTCGAAAAAAGAACAAGAAATGATTGAATAACTCTGTGAAAAGCTTTGGGTTCAAGTTTTGTTTATTGCTACTGATGTGAATGTTTTTGCCTCATATAATTGGACATCTTTTTTGTTTCTCATTGGATGGATACATAGTTCATTCACAATTTAGTTATATAGTGATGACTTTGCGTTACCAACTCAATTTTTGGGAAAATGGCAAAAACTACAAACTTAAATCAATATCGTTTGCAACTTCTTTCAATTTTTTCTTTTAAATTAGTAATCCACATTTATATGATAACTTTTTTATAATAATAGCAAAGATTCTTTACTTTTGGCTTTATTATTATTATTTCTTAAATTTCTTTTTCAATTTATAAACTTTATAAACATCTTTCAAGTGTGCGAAATAAGCTAACAATAAAAAAAAAAGATAACTAAAATTTAATATTATTGTTCTTTCCAAAACAAATAAAAATCAATTAATTTTTCATATCACTCATCAAAATAAACAAAGACCAAAATAAGATCACAATTTTTTCAAAATTTTCACATTTCAATTAATAATCTAAGTTTTTTTATAAAATTATTCAACCCTAAATCACAATTATCATTCTACTCTAAATCAAAATCAAAATTGAAATCGAAATTAATTAAACCCTAACTCCCACTATCACCTCTAAACCAAATAATAAACCCAAATCACAACCTAAACCCAAAATCACTCAACCCTAACCCATTACCATCCTTAAACCTAAAATCAAACTCTAAACTTCCTTTTATCATCTCGTTTCATCAATACCCAAATAAAAAATATAGCAACATTCATGCCACTACCCCACATTATCCGTTCTTTCTCCATTTCACTTTCCATTGTTTTTTTTCCTTAACAACCCAATTATTATAACTCGTGCGTGAGAACTCTTTAGATTATCAAACCAAGTGAAGAAGTAGCAACATCTCCAACCACCATAGTTTCGGCAACCAAAGAATCTTTTTTCGGGATTATCGTGACTAAAATGCCCTTAATGCTGCCAGAATTCCACAGTAGCAGATCGTGATGGCATGTGCTTCATCCATTTCTATCTTTCTCTGCCTTGAATTCAAATAGAAAAGAAACAAAAGAAAACAAAAAAACAAAATTAGGGATTTTACCACGAAGGTAAAAATTTTTAGTTAATATTAAATGATTTTTTTTTAAAAAATTACTTTAATGAACTGTAAAATATACACAATTGGCATATTACTGATCAAAACAAGAATATTTACTAAGTGTTATATTGGGCAATTTACTAATAAAGGCCCATTTTCAACATTATTTACAGAAATAGATCATTTTTTTCATTATTTACCGGAAAGGGCTGATCTTAGGCAAAACGCGTCCACGTCAGCACGATTTAAAAGGATATGCCAGCAAAGCGCGTCCTTGAGGGCGCGTTTTTGCCACATCAACACAAATCGCATCCTCAAGGACATGCTTTTCTAATGTGGCAAAATGCTCCCCCAAAGACGCATTTTAGCCCATGTTTTTTCCCCAAAAAAACCTATTCTCAAATTAAATTTTCAAAAAAGGTCATTTTTTAAATATTATAAAAATAAACCAATTTTTAAAAAAAATTATAAAAATAAACCTTTATAAAGACTCAAAGTGACAACACAATTTTTTTAAGGTGTCACCAATTAATATGGAAATAAAACTTACAAAGCAAATCTTTATATAGACTTAAAGTCTCATTTCCTTTGTTTTCTCAAGCAACGTGAGATATAAGATATGTGTATATATAGACTCATGAATATGTTTGCAGCTTGTTCCTAAACAATGTGGGATTCCTTCCTCTTTTAACTAACAACACGAGATTAAATGCTACTCTATATTTTATATTTTTTTTACAAAACAATTTCTTTTTTTTTATATTTTTTTAGCATTTTCTCATATTATAAAATTATCTTTTGAGATCTTTAGTCTTATTACATTTTAGAATTGTTAACATATACAAAAGAACTATTAAAAAAAGAGAACAAATTGCACATATGAAACTTGTACATGCAATAATCTTCTATTCAATTTTAAATGTTTGAAATTAATATCAATGCAATTCTAATTTTTAAATTAATTTTCCATTATTTAAATTTAGAAGTTATACTTTTAATTTTTATTTTATATTATGAATGTTTGATTAATAAATAAATGATGAGTATTTGGTACTCAAATAGTATTTTTTTGTAATTTTAAAAAAATTGTTATATCTTTTTAAATATTTATTTATTTTTAATATTTTACTATACTCATTAATTTTTTTAAATCTAATTTTAATTTAATTTTCATCACCTAATAAATGCTGATAAATTTATTTCAAATATATTTTGACTAGATAGATAATCTATTTAAACATAGTATATAATTATGTTAAATAAGTTTTTTTTATAGAAATATATAATATACATAAAATATAATAATTATTTTTTATATTTTATATCTAGATTAAATTACATCAGTAGTCACTTAACTATGATTTTTTAGCTATCGAATTATAAAAACTTACAAAATGATCACTCAACTATTAGTAATTTTTTAAATATTTATTTTTTAATTTTTTAGCGTACTCATTTTATTTTTTATAATTTTTTTACTTATAGAGTTTAAAAGTTTTATTTATAATGTAACAAATGTTAACTTTTTTGTAAAAAAATTTAAACTCTAAGTTAAAAAATATCAAATATAGTGTAGCCTTTAATCTCATTTTGTTAGTTAAAAGAGAAAGGAATCACACATTGTTTAGGAACAAGCTGCAAACCTATTCATGAGTCTATATATACACATATCTCATATCCCACATTGCTTAAGAAAACAAGAGAAATGAGACTTTGGGTCTATATAAAGATTTGCTTTGTAAGTTTTATTTCCATATTAATCGGTGATACCTTAAAAAAAATTGGTGTTGCCACTTTGAGCCTTTATAAAGTTTTATTCTAGTAATTTTTTTAAAAAATTGATTTATTTTTATAATATTTTAAAAAATAATTTTTATAAGAGGCCCAATTTGCCTGGGCCCATTTCAAAAAATCAAAAACAAACCAAAAAAACAAAAAATCAAAATTAAATAAAAAGTCCAAATTCAATGTCCATTTACAAGCCCATACTAATCTAGCTACTCTAAAAACTAAATTGGGCATGACCCAAATCGACCCAAACACCAACCTAAACCCGAACCTAAGGGCCCAAAAAGCCCACAAGCTAAGCCAACTCAGAAACCCTAGGGTTTCTGAGCCTCCTTCGCGCCGTGCTCCTCCCACATGCCTCGTCAGCACATCCGGCGCCCGAGGTGCCGCTACGTCTGCTCCCTCCGATACTTGAGGCTTGGCTATATCTGGTCCTTAGCACCAAAACGGAAAGCCTGTTTGTTGACCTTCCTCCTCACATGCAAATAAACCAAAAGAAGAACGGAAGTAGTAACACACAAAGAAAATAGTGGCAGAAAAGAAATGAAAAAATATATTTTGTACCTTTTATTTTCGGGTATAAAAAAGAAGCCAGAAACGATTGTAACTCTCTCTTATGATTTTTTGAAATACAAAATAGAAAAAGCAGAGGTATATTTCAAATATTTCAGTCTATTTTGCTTCTAATCTACTGCACACATATAGAAATGCAATAAAAATACAAACTTTTACCTGCGGTAACGATCAGAGCTTGAATCCGAATCATTTTTTTTGCTTGGATCTCATTTTTTAGGTGAGGTTTTTGCTCGTTTTAGGTTTATATTTGGGCTTAGGGGATTTAAAGGGATCCAGAGAGCCCCTTTCGCGAACTCCGACCACCGTATACGGTGGCGAAGGCGGCAGAGGTCGAAGCCTGATGACCGGAGCATGGCCGGGTCTAGGCTGGTGCTCGGAGGGCAAGGGTTTTTAGAGAGACTTTTGAGTTTTTTTGAAGAAATGGGGTTTCAAAAATGTTTTTTTTTTCTAAGTTTCGAAGTACTTATAGCCCATCGGAATGACGCCGTTTTGGGAAAGTGACTGATGCCCAAAACGACGTCATTTAGAGGCCAGACCCGTGCGAGTGGCCCGACCCGGGGAGGATTCGGGCGTTTTCGATTATTGGTAAATTTACTCGACGAGTCCTTTAGGTTTTGTGCTCATTTTCTAATTCGGTCCCTTTTCTTTCTATTTTGTATTTTTTAATTTACCCTGTGGGTTATGTGCTTGTTTCATTTTGGTCCCGAATGCAACGCTGCGTTTTGGGAGTAGGGATAAATTTCCCAATTGGCCCCCACGTTGTTACGCGCGTTTAATTTTGGTCCATATTGGCTTATTTTTTACTTTTTACTACCCCTAACTTCATTTTTGTTCCGATTTAAGTCTTTAACCCTTTTAGTTCGTTATTTACTTATCCGTTTTAATATTATATATATAATTTATTTTAACTGTTTTACTCATTTTAAATTTTTATTTTATTGGATTGTTTTATTATATATGTATTTTTACTTATTAAATATGTTATCTTTTAGATTCTATCTAGTCCTTTTTTAATATAATTCAAGACTTGTTATGTTTTTTTTTAAAACTATGTCACTATTTATTTAAAGTTTTACATATTATTTATTTAAAATATATGCTATGTATTTCATTCTATTACATATAAGTGTATATATATATATATATTATTTTTAAATTTACCGTATTGATTTCAATTGTTGTGCTTCGATATTTCTATATATCATTTGTTTATTTTTATATATTTGATCCCTTTTGTATAATTTCTTAGTTTTTATCTTATCTATGTATTTCTTTTATTGTTATTACTTATTTTTTATTTTTATTTATTTATTTCCTCAAAATTTAGATTTTTTATCGCTTTCATTGTTATTTTCATGTATGTATTAGCATTGTCATTATACTGTATATACTACTTGCCATTCTATGTTATTCTTTCACTAGATTGTATATTGGTGTAATAGGGCCATTTTGCCCGGGCCCAAAATAAACATTAAACAATAAAACCAAATCAAATTAAAAAGTCCAATGTCCCTTTACAAAATTTTGGCCTACCCTTAAACCCAATTCCAAACCCAAAATTACCTATTTACAAAACCCAATAAAGACCAACCCATACCCGTTACATACGACCCAAACCCATAACACCTTGACCCAACAGGCCTAAATCCTACCCAAGCCCAAACCCCTTCTACCCGATCGGCCCAATACCAGCCTAAACCCGATCAGCCCAATACCAGCCTAAACCCGATTGACCCATTAGCCTAAACTAGGGTTTCAGATTTTCTGAAACCCTAGCCACCTTGTCCCATCTACCGCGCCGTAACCACCGCCACCAACTCTCTGCCAAGGCACCAGCACCGGTCACCTACCTTCTGCCATCACCATGCCGTTCAACAGACCTGCAAACAGAGACTAAAATGGCAAGCAACAGCAAGCAAAAGAACAAAAAATAGAAATGACAGCAGAGAGCAGAAGAATAAAAAAAAACAACGATAATTTTTATATTGTTTTTTTTTCGGCTATAAAGATCGAAAATGGAAGATCTTGGGGGAGGTTTTTTTTCGATATCCAAGGAGTGTAATCGGGGGTTTTCGTTTTTAGAATCAAAAAAGAAAAACAAAAAAACAACTTGTAACAGAACAAAAAATCAAGCAAAAATACATTTCGAAAGGTGATTTTCACTTTAATCTCAGATCTGTTTCTCATTTGTTGGTCTTCTTCATTTCATCGTGATTCAATAGATAAAACGAGTAAAGAGAAGGGAGAGAGGTATACCTGAAGTCTCCGTCGTTGGAAGTCAGTGGCCGGCGTCGGAACCAAGCCGAATGGGCTCGAAAGCCCTTGTTCCTTCCTTTTCATTCTCGAGCCAAGAAGGTTAACCTTCGTATCTCTTTCCAAAAGAGTTAAGCACCCATTTAGGGGAAGTCTGAGCCACCATCCATGGCCGAAGTGCGTCGGATCTGCGTCGGATTCGGTGTCTGTCGGATAGGGAGTTAAAAGACGACTGCTGTTTTTGAAAGCAGAAAAAAAAGGGCACGGTTAAATGAAAGAAGTAAAATAGGGTTTAGTAAGCCTACTGAAACGGCACCGTTTAGGTGCCGACCCGCTTTCGACCCGACCCGTGACCCGTGGGGATCCGCGTGTTTCACCCTTTTGGGTTTATTGCACGCTGAGTCCTTTCGGTTCGCGATAGGTATTCAATTAGGCCTTCCGTATATTTTACATTCTTTCTAAATTTACCCCAGGGATTTGAATGTCACCTCAACCAGGTCCATATCCGAACGCAGCGTTTTGAGGACTGGTTTATTACCCGTTTTAGTCCCTCATCTTTATTCGCGCATCGCAATATAGTCCATTTCCCCTTGTTTTATTTCGGATTCGCCCCAATTGTTTGTCTTAACTTCAATTTCGTCCTTTTTTTACCCTTTTGCATTATTTCCTTTTTTTAAATATTACTTTTCACTATTATGTATTACTATCGTATTATTATTATTATTATTATTATTAGTATATTTTATTTATATGATTGTTATTATATTTTTATATTTATTATTAGTATTAGTATTATTACTATTATTATTTTACATTATTGTTATATTTTGTGTTATTTTTAGTATTATATTTTCCACTATGTTGTTTGTTTTCAATATGTTCTCTATTATTTTATTTTTAATATCATTATTACAGCAAAATTGTTGTTCTCTATTTACTTCTATATTTATATTTACTTTTACTACTACTAGTATTATTATTAATATTGTCAGTATTATCATATTGTTATTATTATTTGTATTAGTAGTATTTTTTATCTTATATACATATTTTCATGTTTCTTTTATATACTCTATATATTATGTAAGTACTTGTTAATGCTATCATTATACATATATCTATATGCATATAAATACATTCTCTACAAACATTTAACATCATTATTTATTTCTAGCATACGTATGCATATATTTTTGAAACATTATTAGTTGTTTTTATTCCTTGTTAACCCTAATACCGTCATTTTATATTATGCATGCATCCTTTTTATATTGCATATTATATTACGCACACCTATATAGTTATTATTCTTTTATTATCTCATATATGTATTGTGTTTTTTATTATTATCAATAGATTATTCATATTATACTATAAATATGTCATTTCCCTGATTTTATTTTCATCCCATCATTATATTTTACTTAACATCACCTTATCATCCCTATTTTACCACTAATTCATCATTCTCATTATTATTTTTATCGTTTTTTTTATTTATTATTATCATTTTTATTATTATACAATTATTTTCATTACTATCATTTGTTTTTAATATTTTCATTACAAATTCTACAATTTTTTTTATCCTATCAATCTCTTTTTAAATAAGGCAATGTTTCGATGTTTAGAAATTCGAGTACCGTGCCCTAACGCATTGGGTTGCGGTTTTCTCGTCTAAATCTAAATGCTCGAAAAACCTTCTCAAAATATAAATTCAAACAAAAAGCTTATAAAGTACTCGTATTTTTGCATATTATTAATCATTTTTATGTATTCCATTTCCGTACTTCATTTTGCTATACCTTTATCCCATGTATTTCAAATTTCTTTTACCCATCACAAAATTTTTATAAAGGCAATGTTCGGTGTTCAGAAATTCGAGAACCGTGCCCTAACGTATTGGGTTTCGACTTCCTCGTCTAAATCTAAATATCCGAATATCCTTCTTAAAAAACATATGTTTAAAACCCTATTATTCTCATTTATTTTTGCATGTTATTATCGCTTTTATTTATATTATCATGTTTCATACAAATTTGCATTATCCTTCGTTATGCGTCTTACAAATTACCCTTTTACCCAACGTAAAAAAAAAAAAATGAATGATTTTCATAAAAGGTAACGTTCGTACTTAGACACTCGGGAAATTGTACCCTAGCGTATTGGGTTTCGATTTTCCGTTTAAGTCTAAATGATCGGATAGCCTTTTAAAGCCCAAGAATAATTTTCATAAAATCAAGGCAATATTCGGTACTTAGGAATTCGAGAAATTGTGCCCTAACGTATTGGGTTTCGATTTTCTTCATTTATCTCGAGTATTCGAATACCCTTTCAAATCAAATACGTGATTTCTAAATAAAAAGCAAGTTTAGTTTCTAAGGTCGAAATATCGTGTCCTACCGTATTGGATGTGATGTTTTACCTTAAGGCAAACCAACCTTTGATTTACGTCTTTAACATACCCAAATGGTTTTAAAGCAAATAAGGATCGTATATTAAAATTCTCCCAAGTTTTCGAATTATTGACCCCCAAAGACATCAATTAATCAATAAGGTACCGGTTTCCGGGCGTATCGGGGGTGCTAATCCTTCCCCGTGCGTAACTGACTCCCGAACCTATTTTTCTGGTATGCGGACCAAAACCGTTGTTTTAATAAATCAAATGGTTTATAAAAAACAATCCCCTTTTTGAGGTGACCGATCGCACCCTAAAAAAGATCGGTGGCGACTCCAATTCATATTTTTAAGTCGACGTCCGTTTTGTTTTCACAAAAAAAAGGGTATCGACAATTGGCATTAGATATTGGTACATCATGCAATTTTCGTGAGTTTGTTCTCAGTATTTGGGTTTTGTAATTTATTAGTATAATGTTTTATCCATGAATCATCGTCGTAAATATAAAATGCATTATGTTTAATTACTACATTTTGTTCAAAGTTTTTTAAAATAAGGCAATGCTCGTGTTTGGAAGCTTCGAGAAAATCGAGCCCTAACTCACTGGGTTCCGATTTTTCTCGTTAAACCTAAGCAACTGAGTACCCTTTTCTTTTTAATCAAAACACATAAGAATTTTAAATAAAAGCTTACTCTCGAGAGTTGGAGATGTTGCGTCCTAACTCACTGGATGTGACGTTTTATCGCATCGAGATAAGAATTTCAAAAATAAAGGCAATATTCTATATTTGGAATTTTGAGAAATCGAGCCCTAACTTACTGGGTTCCGATTTTTCATTTGACCCAAACAATTGAATATTCTTTTCAAATTTAAATGCATAAGTTTTTTTTAAAATAAAAGAGACAAGTTTGATTCCGAAGGATTGAAATGTCGCATCCTTACTGGGTACTTTAGTTCTTTGAGATAAACGCGTCTCGATATTCACTTTGATTTGTTCAAGTGTTCTTTTAAATAAAAGGATCGTGTTTTTAAAAAATCTTTTCAAACATTCGATGATTGGACATTAGGTAATCAATTAGGTACCAATTTTGGGCGTCACGAGGGTGCTAACCCTTCCTCGTACGTAGTCGACTTCCGAACCCATTTCCTCGAGTTTTGTAGACCAAAATTGGTTTTAATAAATCAACATTTTATTAAAATGATCAATTTCAAGGTGATCCGATCACACCTCAAAAAGGTCGGTGGCGACTCCGTTTTTTATTTTTAAATCGATCCCCGTTTTTCAAAAAATGGTTTCGACAACCTCTTTTGAAAATTTAATTCGAGAATAGTTTTTTTTGGAACAAAAACACGGGCTAAAATGTGTCCATGGGGGAGCTTTTTGCCACATCAGCAAAGCGTGTCCACGAGGGTGCGATTTGTGCTGATGTGACAAAAACGCGCCCTCAAAGACATGCTTTGTTGGCATATCCCCTGAAAATGCGCTGATGTGGACGTATTTTGCTTGAAATCAGCCTTTTCCGGTAAATAATAAAAAAAATGGCCAATTTCAATAAATAATGTTAGAAATGGGCCTTTATTGGTAAATTGCCTGTTATATTTGACCAAAAAAATAGAGTAATCAAAATAAGAATAAAATAATTTTAGAACGACCATCTGAGTAGTTTAAATGTCCAAATAGCATATTGAGTACTAACTGCTCTAGTGCTCTTCTGTTTGGTGCTTGATTGCAGATATTTGGACTGATATACGAGAAGTCATGTATTGGACAATCGGTAACGGGAAACTAGTTGGATTTTTGAAGGACAATTGGACACCAACAGTGGTACCCCTCGAGAATCACATTGTTGCCTCGGCTGGAGTTGTGGATAATACCTTGGTGAGTTATATGATTAAATATTAAAGGCAATTGGGGTTGGAACAGATTTGCACACTATCTCTCGACCTCAAGCGTCATTCATCTTACAGGGATTAGTCCACTGGAGGTCTAGGTATGGGATCGTTGACTGCATGGGAGAGAGGATCTAGCCGCGTGCTGGTGGAGAGCGACAACCAAATATTGGTAAAGATGCAGCAGCAGCAGATAGGAATAATTCCTTGATACGTAGAGTGAAGCATTTGTTGACAAGGAACTGGAAGGTTAATTTCTATCGAGTGACTAGTAGAGCTGCACACACTTGACTGGGATGCCTTTCAATTTAGCTGCTTGTTTGTAATTTCAATGCTGGAGGATGATAGACTAGGAAGGCATTTTGTTACACTTCTGCTTTCTTTGTATTAGACCTGTGGCCTCTTTTATCTTACCAAATAAAAAATTAAAAAATTATCATGTTTACTTGGGTAATATTAGAACATAATAAATAAATAAATAAATAAAATTAGATACATAAACTACTTGTAAAATTAAAAAACTTAAGAGACAAAGGGTATATAAAACTCACCCAAATTCCAATAGTTAACAAAGAAGGCTCCCATGATGAACTAGCAAACAATTGGGCGCATTTGGGTACACATGACCAAATGAATGGTGGTGCTTTGTTCTGTAGCCCACGAGAATTGTATGCCACTACCAATTTCATTCCTTACCCGACGAGCATGGGCATGTTAAGTTGAAGCACATGATTCTTGTCAGACAGCTAAAGAGTGAAGACAAGGAACATTTAAGATAAACGAAACGCTTGAGGTTGAGTTTTCTAATTTCTTTGCCCATCCTTAATTCCTTATTATTCACTACCTTTCTGTTTTTAGTAATAAGTAGGAAGGGTACCGACTCATTTTTGGGTAAATTATATAAATATTCATTTAACTATTCCGTGTTTATGTTTTGGTTACTCAAATTCAAAATTTTTTATTTTAGTCACTAACATTTTCGAAATTTAATAACATTGGTCACACCTCCGTTAAATAAAATATTTATAAAATACATAAATAAATATAAAATATTTATAAATAAATAAATACCTATTTTTCTCATTTTCTAACATGAAAATTATTTATTAGGCAATTAAGAAGACTTTATGTAGATTTAATTTTTTTCCCTTTGTTTCAACATTAACAATCATCATGTTTAGTTTGGGTTGAAAATTACAACATAAGGTCGAAAAGGATGAGAATCAATGTTTTTAGGTTGTTGCCTAAAACGGGTTTTTTGTGTTTGAGTTTTAGGTTGTGCTTGAGGGCGGGCGTGATTGAGGATTCTATAGGTGAGAATAAGGCCTTGGAGACCCAATAGATGGAAGGTCATGCCGACAGCTCCACATCCAATTCCTAATTCAATGACGCGATGATGGAGGGCATGGAAACCAAGAAGTTTATAGTAATGGTTATTGGTGCCAATGGTAGTGGGAGAAGGAAGTGCCTAACGCTCGGCAAATTTGACGAGGACTAAAGAGTAAGGTCAAAAGTATAATCAAATTTATTATTTATAAAATAAATTAAAAAAGGAAATTTTTGAATTTGATTTAAGTCTTGCTTTTGAATTTTTTTTTTGAAAAATATTTTATTTATAAAAGGATTATTTTAATAAATAAATCATATCAAGAAAAGAAAAAAATGAGTATTCATTTATTTATAATTTTATATGTGTTTTCATAAAATCTTATGATATTTATCGAAAAATGAACTTTTAAATATTTTATTTTTAAATATTTTTTTGAACTTTAAGAAGCAAAATTAAATTGATATAATGTGTAAAGTTGAGGGTCGTTAAATTTTTTTAGAATTAGGACTAAATTGATAGAATTTATAAATATTAGAAGGTTAAATTTATTATTATGCCAATTAAAAAAAGTCGCCGTTAATGATTTAACGGAGTAGCGACCAAATCCTACAACATTAGTTATTAAAATAGAAAATTTTAAACTTAAATGACCAAAAGTAAAAACACTTTAATAATTAGTTCACTATCTTTACAATTTACCTTTCTTTTTTTATGTCAAACGAGGAATAGAACTCCACAGGAAGATGTTACGTACTGCCATATCTTTGTCGAACTGAAACAATATCTTTGGTCTATGAAGACACAAGCATGTCCAAACAAGTGAATCTGATAAACTGTAGCTGAGCCTGAAAATCTGTTTCATAATTCTTTCAGTTTTACATACCTTTCTTTAATCTTATTATGTTCAAGGTTTCAGGTATAAGGATTTAATTATTTTATGCAAAGGGCCATCATTTCTATTGGTAGGTGGTTTGTGAGATGCATTCACCTTGTAAATTTATTGCCTCCTCAGGTAGTCTTTTAAAGCAATTAGGGTCTATAGAGTCAAAAGACAAAAACCTCAGTTCAACCTAGTAAAAATATCGACCTATTAAAGAATTCTTAGATTTTCAAAAACTTCTCTAAAATAGCTGACTTTTCCTAAAAAAATGTAAAATTTTCAATAAGATTCATAACTACAAATTGTTCAATTTAGATGCCAAACCGAGAATTTATGAACAATGTCAAAGATCACTTGATGGATATTAGGTGAAACTTCCATTAGGCTGTCTCTGATCATATATAGAATTGCATATGCTGCATGTGACATAAACTTAAGGGCCCTTAAACCATTGTTTAGAGAGAAAAAAAAATAAAGGTTTCCTTTAAGGAATCAATGATTGTATGGGTTATGATAAAGCATCAATCTAGGCCTTCTGATTTAATACACCATTATTGCAAAAGCTTGTAAAAAAAAAAGCCTAAACATATACTCGACCAAAGCATGCATAAAAGAATCACCAACAAAGCAGGAAAATGGGAAATCATTTGTTTGCCATAACAATAGGAAATGATCAAGTGTTCAAAGTTGGATTTCCGCATATTGTTTGATGTTCCACCACAAACAAATAGGGAACAAGAAAAAGAAAAAAAAAAGTTACATTTCATGTCGAATCAAAAGAACATATTTACTTTGTGATCGTTAGAGAAATATATAGATATATATATATGATATATCCGCTATTCTCATCAAGCTTAAATTAACAAAAAAGAAAAAAGTGGAACCTAAAATTCAGTGGTACCCTTTCTTGCCATGCCTGCTGCTAACATGGTGCAACCATCCAATCCCTTTGAGGGCCTTTGAGATCTTGACAAGGTTAGGCCTTCCCATTCCCAAATTCATCTTGCCAGCTGAGAACTTGAGAGCCTGTAAGCAGCACAATTGCCCATTGGACTCTTCCTCATACTCATCCTCATCATAATTATCATTATCGTAGCAGTAATCTTTGTTGTTGCCACCTTTCTTTCCTTTCTTTGAGCTGCTTTTCATTTCTACTTTATTATGGGAATGGGAGTCGGTTTCATATGCCTCCCAAAGCAAATCCATCCCTTCAGTACCCTCAGCAACGTTGTGTGAGTGTCTCTCTTCGAAAAGCTTGCATGCCAATGTCCTCTTCCACTCCTTTTGTTTCCTCATCGACCCAAAGTTGCCAAGATTTGATCCCATTGTTTGGTAGTTATAATTGTCTCCATTTTTAGTACCCCATTCACCTCTCACTCTCGGGGAACCATTCACCATTGCTTTGGCAGCATGCTCAAATCCATTATCAGCACTGATCACTTTAGGAGGATCACTTACTTTATTGGCCTCGGATCCCCTTCTCATGAATCCTTCTTTTTGTTCATCACCTTTATTGGACTCCACGCTTAGTGACTTGACCTCTTTGTCTGTCATTTTGGACGACAAATTTTCAACCCCATCTTTTTCCTGCAAAAAGTCTTCAAAGATCTTCACTACAGCCTTTACCTGATTCGTTTCCGGTCGCCTAATCTCTGCTGGTTTTTCATCTAAAGCAGTACTCGTCGTCGACGTTTCAGCCATACCTAGGCTACCATCGTTTTCAAAGCTCGGACCTTGGTCGATGGAAGCTTCAACAGCTCGAAAGCACTCTCCTTGGGACTCCACCGCCAAAACATCATCTGGATTTTCACAAGTTTCGATGACAGTAGTCGACGTTTCAAACATGATCTTAAATGCTTCAAGCTCTTCGAAGCATCCAAAGCCATCGCTTTCAGCATCGTCAACTTTAGACCTCAACGTTTCAACAAGAGTTCGGTAGGCAGTAAGCAGGAAACTTGCCTTGGAATCCGGCGAGCTGTCGAGGTGGAAAGCCCCACCATGGTTGAAAAATGTGGGAGTGAGAGTAAGAAAGGCAAGAAGCAAAAGGGCGGTGGTGACAAAGAGAGGGGAAAGGAAAGAGAAAACCTTGAAGAGGTAAGGGGAGAAGAAGATGAAGTAAGAGAAATACAGAGGGTGAGAGAGAAGGAAAGAACAAAAGAGCATAAAGTCAGAAAAGAGAAGACTTGGCAAGTCCTTAGGTTGCTTCTGGGCAGCCAAAGACATTTTTGGTGAAGAAAACGAGAGAGAGTATCAAAGTAAGAGATGGAAGATGGCGATGGATGACAACATTCTAACACGAAACCAAGACTTGGAGAAGAATTTTGGAAAGGGAGGGCGAGAGAGCGGCGTGAATAAAGGGAAGAGATTGATAGAGAAATAAAAAAGAGTGAGAGATTAACTACCGTAGCCATTGATATGAAAAACAAAAGTCGCTTTAGAAACTTTCCCTGTCTTGTCCCCGGCCCCTTCAATTATCTTCATTTCGGATCAGTGATTGATGTGATTATCTCTTTCTTATAACGCTTAATAATGAAACCAGCTATCCAACGAGCGGGGTATTGAATATTTGAGATCAAAATTCATTATACGTGATTCTATATCTATACCTAAATTTTTTAGTTTTGTGTGGTTGTTATAAGTTTAATTCGATTGGTTTAATATATTAATTTTAATTTGAATTGTATTAATTTTAGTCTATTTATATTTGTAATTATTTGATTCTACTTTCTAATTATATGAACACTCCATATTATAATAGTTTAATACTTATAATTATCTCGCCATATAATTATATTTGTAGCACTTTAATATATATATATATTGAATGCAGCTAATTGGTTAGTGACACTGGTGCTTATTCTAAAAACTTATTTTATGGGTTTGTATTAGAAATGCAATCTTGTGTCCTGTGAATTGGTGTTAATATATATATATATATATATATATAATCAAAATTGTGTTAGTCAATTATAAATGTTTAAGGAAATATAACACTTATACTAACTGGACGTTTAAGAAAAAATTATATATAAAATCAATATAAAGGATTCAACTAGCATTTAAAATTTTTAATTTTTTAAAATTTCAATCATTTTACAATTAAATTAATATCTAATTAATTCATAACACTAACTTAATAAACTTTACAAATGGTATAAATATAACATTAATTTTTTCCTATTTTAGCACTTCTTAAAAAACGGAAGATATATCCTACGTTTATAACAAGTCATATGTCATTTTTTTTATTGTATATGATGTGAGTATAAATATATATTATCCAAAATAAAATTTTTAAATTTTTTTAATACAAAGTTTATTTCTATCAATAATCTTTCTCCCATTTTTAAATCAGAGAAAAAATTAGGTTTAAACGCGCTCAAACTAATGTAATCTTAATTGTGCTATAATAGCAACAATGTCAACTATGTTAAGGTTTAATTAGTAAATTTGAAGCTATTTAAGGAAATATTAGTTGTTAATGAGTTATCTTTATCACAAGTGGCACATTCTATGATTGTCATATCAACGCTTAATGGTTAATTTATATAAGGTTGTTGAGACCTACAAAATAAAAATCTACTTGAAAAATATAAAAGTTAGTATATAGCAACAAGTAGGGTCGTATTCATAGATATGGGTGATAATTTTATTTTTTTAATAAATAAGTAAAACAAAAATAAAATAAAAAGAGATCATAAAATAAAATCAACAAGAAGAAACTCTAGCCAAAGTTAAATCTTAGTTTGATTTATAAATTCGATCATCGATGCAAGGATAACTTGAATGCTTTTAATAAATCAATTCTAATTGTTGACTCAATGTTGGACAACCAATCTCTCCTTACTTATTCAGTAACCAATAGGCAACTTGTTTCAGGGATCTGAAGTTAGGTCACCTTCGAAGTTAGTCATGTCTATACTATAGCAAGTCATTTTTATTAGATTACAATATACCTTAAAGAAGTTAATTCTAATCTATTTTTCGAGTAATTTTAGTCTATTTTCTTAATAAATGCAAGTTTATTTTACGGTTTATGTTCAGGGTTCATGGCTGCCTTTTTTAAAGATATCGTCTTCAACATTCGAATCTTATTCTCCTTCTCTTTAGAGTGCAATATGCCTTATCATTGCACTCAACAGGTGAAGAATTTCAACTTTAATAACTAGCAATTCATGCATAATTACATATGTTTAACTCTTTTCTTTCCGTTAAATACAAATATAATTTAAGATATTAATATATTAAAGTTTTAAATGCAAATATTATAAGATGGCAACTATAGTAAAAAAATTGATAATAAAAATTATAATTATGATGATAAAAATAATTTTGGATTAAAGTAAATGTTTTTAAGCAATAGATTTATAGCTATCGTCAAATAAAAGGTAAAAGAAATACCGCATCAATATTTTCTAATAAAATGATTAATAATCAACAAACCTATTGATAAAAATATTAATATCTTAAAAATATATTTATTTAATTAAATTTAAAAATATATATTTAAAGATTGAGTCTTAGCTCAATTGGTATGGACATTGTTGTTAATACAGGAATTCGACTGCATTAAAGCATTATCTTCCTATTTATGAGTTAAACTCAACAAACTGATTCACATATTATATAGAGAGATGGAGTACATTGTAAAATGAAAATAATTTTATATATTTTTATTATTAATATTTAACAACCAAATTATCATATTCTATGTTTTATTTATGTAGATTCTAAAATATCAAGTTTATAATAAATTAAAAATTGATAATTATTTGTTTTAAGTAAAAAAAAAATTGTAAACGTTAAATATATATCACTATGATTGAAATATTGGATCGATTTGAAAATTTATATGTATAATAAATACAATTATATTAATATTTGCACAACCAATTATGAAAAATTATAACACTATTTTAATTTTACATCGAGGGGTGAAGCTTGAAAATTTTTTAGAGGGACAAAAATTAAATTATAATTTTTACAATAGTAAAAATATAAATTTACCATTTCAATAGCATATATTTTTATAATTTTTAAAAGATTAAATTAATTTTTTATCATTTTTAAGGGGTGTAAAGTAATTTTATATTTATTAATTTAAAAATTTAAAGGATTTAAATGAATTTTTTTAATTTTATTTTAGGGGGATTGAGACACCACCAGCCGACCCTCGCTACACCACTGTTTACATTCTCTCACAGTAATGTTTGGCTTTTTCTCTATGAAATAATAAGTATAATTGATTGGACAAACTTACAGTTAAAACAGATAAAGGCTTCAAGTTCCCTTGTACAAACAGATAAAGAAGTTGAATAATGATTTTATGTATGAAGACTTGAGAGTACATTATTTTAAATGAGAAATTATGGGTAACTTATATGCCTGTCTGAAATGATACTCAAAACCTTAACAAGCCAGCTTAAAACTATCTATTATCAACAACAAGAATTAAAAAATGAAAAACACAGCAGAAACCAACCCAGACCCTATAAATGTTAAAGATGGTTAACAAACCTAATACAAGACATCTTTTTGGGTACATTACAAATTGGGGGAGGGGACTACAATTTCTATAGTTGGTTTCATCTCACCAATAATTTTCATTTTCATTAATTATACCTAACACTAACAGATGGTAGATTCAAACTATGGTAGCTTTGAGTTTAAGATTAAAACGGCCCACTTCAATTATACACATCTGAGACGAGAGTTAACAACTTACCAATGTTGTGGAGCACTTGTCTAAAATTAATAACAAAAATTATTGTTATGGTGGAGTCAGGCCAGGTTAACAAATCCCTGTGTTTCCTTTTTTTTTTTTTTCTAGTTTTCAATTTTTAAAATATAAACTAAAAATACGTTATTTTTTTACCCTTTTTTGGAGTTGAAAAAATGTATCAAATGATTTCTAAAAAAAATGAAAACATTTCAAATGATTGATTCATTTCAGATCAACTATATAATATACTCTGTTTTTTTTTTCCTTATTCATGAGCTGGATAATTTGAAATTTAGGAGGAATTATCATTTCAAGAAGTTAATGAACATTTGCTAGTGTGTGCATTTTTTACTCCATTTCATTTTGTTTTTGAAATATTAAATTAACGTCGATTACTTTCTAAAATGTAATTATAGCTTATATGACTATGAAATGTAACAAGTCAAGATTGTGTATAAGGTAATAATAATAATAATCCTTCCAAGTCATCCATAACTTACTCTCTGAAAATAAGAGGGTGGAATTGGGCGTGCACATGGGTAGGCACCGGCACTCAAGTGCATGCCATGCATGCAATACTACCTTTACTTCTCTTCTTTCCACATCTTGATGGGGACCCATATGTCTGTTGTTGTCCTTCCACTCTCTGCCTCACTCTTATATTATTGTATTTCTTTTTACACGCTTTCTATTTTTCCATGTTTTACCATAAATATCAAATTCATTGTTCATCGCCAAAAAGAAATGAATTTTCTCATTTTGTCGGAGAGGGCTTTTTTACAAACATGGCGATTCTTTGACATATCATCAACCATACGTCCTTGGGGATTAAAACATATCACACATACTGAACTCGGCACCTCACCTTTTTTGAATAAAACCAACTGAAAGCCCATCTTTGTAACAAAAGTAGTAACGGATAAGGCTTTCCTCGCTCCAACATAATTGTCTGTCTTAAATCGGATAGTTCATTTCAATCATCAACATTATACACCTGACCATACTTTGCTAGTTTATTAGAAATCCTTGTAAGTTTTAATTTAATTCCAATCTCGAGAATCGGCTTAATGCAGAAATATTAACTAAGATTTGGCCCTACATTAGCAATACTTCCCCTATAAATTAACAAGTAAAATAAGGGCCAACATGGTCATAAAACTCATAATGGCTCCATAAATTACAATGAAGCAACAGGGGACCAAACTGCCAACAATGTCATCATGCCCCCAGCAAAGAGAAAAATCTATGAATATTCCAGCACGAACTAAAATAACATCAGGAAAGTAGAAGCTCGAATGCCAGATGAGAACATGGTCATTCCAAATCAAACAATAAAAACTGTTATAATATAGAAATTAGAAACATCCACAATAATTTCCATTCTAAAACAACATCCAACCTGTCCCCATCTTAAAGCAGACTAAAAAAAAGCATCAGTTACTCTGTCATAACAGGTTTGTTCTCACTTGCTTTGGGTCTCTGTTCCTTTGGCTTCTGCTCCTCCATTTTCCTGAAAAGTCAAGCAAAAGTTACACCCCCAGATTAGAAGCATCTCACCGGAACAAAACCTTTTCTTACAATAAGATTTCAGTGAGGCAGATTGCGAATGACACATTGGAAAACCTCACATAATCATCATTTGTAGCACAAGGCAAAGCATGGGAAAGGAAACAAGTTGTTTAAACAGCATAACAAGCTAAACTAGAAAGACAAACAAATCTTTCCCCAAATTGAGAACATAAACCATAAAAGAAACAATTCAATGTTGTATCTAGAAAGAGCTGGCCATAAAACAGGCTTCACTGAGTGTCAGAGAGATCGATAACAGCTTCCTAAGTCGCAAGTTGCAGGTTATTGAATAGAGTCCAGTGGATACAGTTTCAGTAACCATAACTGCTAGAGACATCTAAAGCAATTAGCAACCATATCCTCCTAATTTCATAAGAATCAATCACAAAATAAACCAGCAAGCTAAGCCCAGTGCAAATAAAGCCCTCTCTATATATGTTCAAACAACATAAACACAAAGAATCTAATTCTAAACATCATACTCATTGTTCGCAATCACAATCTTCCCAAAAAAAAATAATTAGCTTTCATCGAATAGTTGAAAAATACATGCTAAATAATTGAAATAAACAATTAGTGAACATTTTTCTGGCCAAGTTTCCGCCGGAATCAAAAGTAAGCACTTGATAAAATTTCCCCTTTGACCAACATTCCCATTAAAATAGCAAACAAAAATCTTGAAAAGAGAATACGTCAGCATTTCATCAACTCCCAGTGACTATAATCATTTACGTTAATAACATTGAAACTAAACTAAGACGGGAGCAAGTTTACACATAAATTAGGATGGAAAAGGATAAAGATGCATATATATAAAGATGCATATGTATATATATAGAGAGAGAGAGAGGAACCTTTTGTCGGAGGAGCCGCCCTTCTGGCTGAGGAATGAGCGGAAGAGTGGAGAATTGACGTCGTAAATCATTCTGTAAGGAAAGAAACCCTAGCTAGCTTTCTCTGCTGACGCTGCTTATCTATTAGCCTTCGCCGTTTTAGCTTTGGGTCTTGAAAACCGCCTTTATATTTAGATTTGGGTCTCCTGGTACCACGTTTTATTATGGTTGGGCCGTTGCCTATATATCTGTTAAAGATTCGGGCCCTCTTTGGGCTTTCTCATGGACGCCATCAATTTTTTGGTTCTTTTAAAAATAAAAAATTTGAATGTCAGCAACATTATTAAAATGTCCCACGTTTTTCTTTTACATTTTAATATACCATTAAAAATCTATGATCGTTTATTATTTTTATTTTTCAAATGCGAAACATACGATTCAAAATTTAATATTTTCTATCAAAAGAAATGTTATTAAAAAAAAAACTAAAGACTAAAAACAAATTACAAAAATAATCACTCAATTTTGGTTAAATTTATTTTTTACCTCTCAACTATAAAATGTTATATTTTGGCCAATAACGTTTTTAGGTTGTAACATTTCAATCACTTGCCCGTTAAATTTTTTTTGGTAACAAGTAACAACTAAAAAGCGAATGCAAAGACGACAAATTAATTAGAAGTAACAACCATAGAATCAAGATCAGCCTTGAAAAGCTCTCGTAATAAGGGTTAAGGCCTCTTCATATACTTGCATCTCATCATAATTCTCGCTTCCCGATTTAGCCATCCAATCATCTACTTTGTTAAGTTTCCTAGAGATGTGTCAAAACCGAACCTTCCAATTTTGACATAAAAGTTGACTAATTAAACTCAACTCTGATAACATACTAGTACTCGCACCACTAGCTAAGATAGTTTCCACAACTAAAGTATAATCACACTCTAACTCCAATTGTCTAAAACCAAACACCCATGCTAAATTGAAGCCTTCTAATATAACTCTCAGTTTTGAAAACTAAATATTTTTCAATCCATATAGCAAAATCGCACATCCAATTAGCATCAGGGTCTATAAATACTCCAAAATCGCACATCCAATTAGCATCTGGGTCTATAAATACTCCTCTAATCGCAACAGTATTATTGCTTTCCAACAATGCACCATCTACTTTCAACTTAACCCACCCTTTCTCAGGCGGTCTCCAATGATCACCCGACACCATCTAAATGCAATAGAGTTCACAAGATTTTGAGTTTACAAAGCTCGCAGCCTAGGCTAAACATGTACCGACAACAACATCAACATTACTATAGCTATTATTGAAAATGAAATTATTTCAGCTATTCCATAACAGCCAACACAATTTTGCAAACAAAATCGGCCAATTTTCCTCCTACATAGTCAATTCCTCTTGACTTAACAAATTATTGGTTAACCATATATTCAGATTCGTTGAAAAGAACATACGCTTGATTGAATTAAGAATCATCGTTTTCCAAACTACTTTTGAAAACTCACAATCTCGTATGGCATGTAAGCTTGTCTCAATGAGCTTTCCACAACGAACACAATGGCCTTCATTAGTCATATGTCGTTGAACCCGTTCCCATTAATTAGAATCTTATTTTGCCACAACAACCATAGAAATACACGAACTGTTTGAGGAGCCTTACACTTCCAATTGACGGATGGGTTTACATTACCAAAATTGGTCAAATTCTTGTATGTTTCAGCTGAGGAGAAAAGGCTACTCACCAACCACTTCCAAGGAATATCTTGGCTCAAATGGAACAATGTTTGTCAACCAAAGAGTATAGGGGACATGGGGTTTCGGGATTTGCATTTATTCAACCTTTCTCTTTTATCGAAACAAGGATGGCGTCTCCTTCGCAACAAGAGCTCACTTTACCATAAAGTCTTTAAAGCTAGATACTTTCTGAATTGTTCCTTTATGGAAGCAAGTGTTGGTTGCAACCCCTCTTTCCTTTGGAGAAACATTTGGAACAGCAAAGTTATTCTTCATAAAGGTGCTAGATGGTGGATTAGAAATGGTCTCACCACACGAGTTAAAGAAGATGTTTGGATTCCAACCCAATTAAATTCCTTGGCTCTATCCCCTTGTACCAACTTCAACGAAGAGTCTAAGGTTTGCGAACTCATTGATGCAAGCCGAATGGTTTGGAGGGAGAACCTTATTAAGAGGGAGTTCTCTAAAGAGGAAGCAGAGGCAATTTGCAAGATTTCGTTGGTGAACCAGAATGCTGAAGATAAACTTATTTGGAAGTGGAATGCTGACGGGAATTACTCAGTTTGAAGTTGGTATAGATGTTTGATTCAATCGGTTAACGAGTTGGGACTTGGGACCTCATAGAATTGCATGGAAAATGCATATGGAAAGCGAAGGTGAGCAATAAAATCAAGATCTTCTGTTGGAGAGTGTGCAATAATATTCTCCCCTCGGGTTGTGCTTTGAATGCACGAATACAAGGCGCAAGTTTTGCTTGTTTAAGATATAGAAATAAGTCAGAAGATATTATGCATGCCCTACGTGAATGCCCTATTGCAAAGAGTGCATTGGCCCTAAGTGGATTTTCGAATCAGATTTGCAATGGGGACGTTAACAATGGAGTGGAATGGATTGAAATTGCAGCTCCTGAATTGAAGAAAGATTATTTTGACAGGTTCCTCTTTTTTTTTTTTTTTTTTTGACATTATGGAACCGGAGAAATGCTTCATTTTTCGCATTTCCAATGATACCGATGTGAGAATTGTTGAAAGTAATAAAAATTGCTACAAGGATTTCGCTGAAGCAAATGTGAGAAGCAAAAGAAGTTATGGTTCTTCACCTTGCTGCCAATGGAGAAGTCCAACCTCCAATTTTATTAAGGTCAACTTTGATGCTAGTTTTAAGGCATCAAACAACAATGGAGGGGAGGGAGTTGTGTTAAGAGACTTCGAAGGATTTGTGGTCGGTGCAGCAGCTTTGAAATTGCCAATTGCAGCAAACGCTGCTACTACTGTGAAAGCTATTGCAGCTGTTAAAGCCATTGAAACAGTTATTAACATGGGATTATCCTATGTTATTATTGGAGGTGATGCAAGAGTGATTATGAAAGGATTGAATAGTAAAGAACACTTCTCTGAGATTAGACCAATTCTTGACAAGGCCAAATTCTTGCTGCAATAGTTTGCTGAATTTCGTATCAACCATATGCGACGGGAAGGCAACAAGGCTGCCCATCAGCTTGCAAAATTTAGCAGTATTCTTGACGATGATTTGTATTGGATCGACGACTATCCTACTTGTATCCACCAAGCTATTTTGACTGATACTGTCAATCTCTAATGAAAACTTTGATGTTTCCATTAAAAAAAAAAAAATTTCATTATGCGATTAGGTGGAGGGTATTTTGAGTCTACTAAACTCACAAAATAGATGATTATTAGTAGAGTGGTAAAGGATTTTTTATATAAACTTATTGATTTTATATTCGATTCTTAAATAAATTTATTTATTTATTTATTAGTAAATGGTATGTTTTTCGGTAATTGTATTAATGAGAAGGTGACATAATAGTTAAAGAATCAGTATGATAATAAGTTTAGCTTTAAACTTGTACATATTATATCGATTTAGTCATAATTTTAAAAAAATTAACCATTAAAATTTACAAATAGTCACAATTTGATCTTAATTTTTAAAAAAATAAATAAATATATATAAATATATAAATATTTTCAAAAAATATATAATAATAAATTTAAATTTTATATTAATATTAAATAAAAATAATTATATTAAAATCAAAATTTTAAAAATATATAATAATAAATTTAAATTTTATATTAATATGTTGAATATGTTAAAAATGCTTTATTTATTATTTGAAAATTTTCTATTATAATATTTGAATTAATAAATTAATATATTTTAATTATATTCAATAATTCAAATAATAAATATTATTTTATGTTAACTACTACAATTAAAAATACAATATTTAAAAAATTAATTATATATTAAATACATAAAACATTAGAAGCTAATAAACAAAAATATATATAGATGAGAAGCCAAGTAGTCAAGTGGTTATAAAGGAACATAGACTCCTTGATTACATGGTATAATTGTCTGAAAGTCTCTTTAATAATAATAATTTAGTTTAACTTTTTAACCCTTCATTAAAATAATTTTTTACTTTTAGCTAATAATTCAATTTAAATTGTCATAATATAAAATTTTTAACATTTCATTGTCTATTTTTTTTTTAAATTTTATTTCAATTATGGACATAAAATTTTTAATTTCACTCATGATATATACATATAAAGGTGAATCTAGGGAGGATTGCAGGTGCCCAACCCCCCTTAAAATGAAAAATTACTATTTAGAATTTTTAAAAAATTTTAAAATTTTAATTAATAAAGGTAAAATTACACTTTGGCCCTCCTAAAATTATTAAAGTTCGATTTAATCCTTTAAAAATTACAAATATATAGACTATAAAAAAATAAAATTTCACTCGGCCCCCCAAAAAAATTGTTTTGGCTTCGCCTCTATATACATAGAAAGAGAATATGAAAAAAAGAGTAAACTACCTTATTACTCACTTAATTATAAGTATGTTTTCGTTTTGATCTTTTAACTAAAAAGTTATAATTTGATTACTAATGTTTTTAAAATTATTTTTTTAGTCATCCAAGTGACTAACGATTAGAGGTGCTTATGGGTCGGGTCAGATCGGGCTCAATTAAAAATTTAGGCCCATTTACTAGGCCTGGGCTTGGCCAGGCCTGAAAAATTGGCCTAAAATTTTACTCAAACTCGACCCTATAAAAATGCTAAAACCCGGGCCCGACCCGTATTAATTTTTATATTATTTTTAAATATATATATAATACATCAAAAAAATATTTCCCAACAAATTGAAAATAAATTTTAAAAAATATGTAAACTTAAATAACACTAAGATAAATGCAACTTAACAAGCAAATGCCTCTAAAATAATAACAAGATTAACAATAAAATAAGTTTTATATAATATCCAAACAATAACAACAAAATAGTAGCAATATAATAGTAAAATAGTAGTAAATTAAGGAAAAAACAACAAGAAAATAACATTAAAAAAAAGAGCAGATTTTTTTGTACTTTAGTGAATTCTGGCCGGGCCGAGGCAAAAAATGTCTTAACTGAGGCCCTGCCCGTTTTTTAAACGGGCCTTATTTTTTGTCTAAGCCTATTTTTAGGGCCTATATTTTTACCAAACTTTCCCACATTTCGGGCGAGCCTTAAGGTTGGGCCACCATCAGGTCTACTAACGATGGCTCTTTTTTAGTTGGCGCAATAATAATTTTTGTCCTCAATTGATATACTTTCTTTCAGTTTAACCCTAAATCTATATAAAAATATTAAATAACTCACAATTATTTAGAAAAAAATAAAAAAATTCTATATAAGAATTAAAGTTATTGCCAAGTTAACTGCAACAAGAAATATTTAGCATTGCCATAAAATCATGAAAACGGGTAAAAATAAATCAAACTCAATCTTTTAACATAATATTTATATGGTATAAAACTTAAATTTGATTAAAAACTATTGTTCATACAAGAAAGCTCAATATTTTGTTGAAGTAAAGCTTAAGATTGTTCAATATTGAAACATAAGAATGAAACTGATCACTCAATAGGATTCAATAACAAATTAATAATAAAACAAAATCAAACTAATAACATTATCAAGTTGAATTTCATGCTACTAAATGACTTTTTTCCATAGTTAATCTTACAAAAACTTGTGAAATTGGTTGTGGTGTTATTTTTTAAACCACAAATATACCAAATACACCACAAAATTTTTTTCAAACATAATTCAAAATTTCAATTCATATAAAATATTTTCTGATACTAAATCATAAAAACAAATTTTATTCTAAATCCTTTCCTATTTCTTTTCTTATAATCAAAAACTAATTTCCCCTCACTTTATCTATTTTTGAATTTTTTTATGAATTTTCTGTATTTTTAGAATTTTTTAAATTAAAAAAATCTAATTTTAATATTTTTATACAGAATCAAGTTGAAATTAATATAAAGTATAAAAGATAAAAATTATTATTATATCAATTAAAAATGTGTGACAGTGAAACAGTTAAAGATAAAAAGTTATTTCAAAAATATTATATTTTTTAAACGAAATCTTACAATGAGTACGGGTGCAGTTTAGAGAAGAAAAATGGAAATGGAATAAGAGTGAGGTCGGGGGGACATTTATGTAGGAGGGTGAAATGGCAGGCGGCCCATCCAATCAAGGCATCGTCGGTGCTACCAAGTACCAACCAACCAACCCACACTCCTCACCAATCATAATTTGTCTTAGCTTCCATGCTTTTCCCTTTTTGCCCTTTTCCTCCCCTCTTCTCTACCATGTGATATGACATCATTCTCCTCCATTTTCTTTTCTGGATCCAACGAAAATATTATTTGTTTTTATAGAATAAATAATTATGAAGTTTTAATCTATAATTTTTTAAAAAAAAATTTGATCACTAAAAACATTATATATCACGTAAATAGACATCGAATTAAAAGTATTTCAACTTTAGAATACTACTTATGTTGAATACTTAATAGACACATCATCTAATATATCTTCAATTTTCACCACCATACTTTAAAAGTAAACAATAAAATTACGACCTGTATTAAACTATTCATCCATTTTAATATTATAACACTTAATCATAATCAACAATAAAATTGAATTAGAAATTTGTCAAATAGTAAACCCAATATCACGATTCCCCAACTATCCAAAATAGTACCAAATGCAAACAAACGTGAAAATTTTGGATAAAAAATAAATTTAATGAAAAAAGTTTATATATTAAAAGATTAATAATTTTATATGTTTAATGTTTTAGGTTTAAATTCCATTATTTTTATGTTTACTTTGGATTTTTTTATAGATTTTATATAAAAGTATAAAATAAAAATAAAAATACTCAATAATAATATTTATTGATTGTTTAAATTTGATTTAATGTAAAATTGATTTGTGAAATTTAATCATATTCTTAAATGATAATGTAAATTAGGCTTCAAAACACCCCCCAATAGTTTCAATAATATTTTAAATACTGTAATAATTTTTTTAAATGGTAAAATAATATGACGGAAGGTAGTTTTCGATGTTACAATTTTAAGGTTGGTCCAAGTCTAGTAGATTCAAAATCATTATGTTAGACATGTAGTAGCTTTCCGACGTTTTCATGATTAAGCTATATCATCCTTTGTTTCAGTTTGGCATATACCATGTTGTATACAATAAAGTTTTTGATTTGACCAACTTTTAAGAATAATATTTTGACCCAAAAAATTTATGAATAATAGACAATTTTTATCAATATTTTCTTCGCCTAATAATAAAAATATTATGTGTTTTATTAAATGTAAATTGTTTAATTTTATATTCGTTTATTAATTTATTCATTGATTTTCTTAGTAAAGTTGTTAATTGTATTATATTTAATCTTAAAGAAAACATATAGTAAATTGTTCATGGAATTTAAAAGTTCTACAAGTAGAGTTGGTTGATGACAAATATACTTAGGATATAGTAACAACTTTTAAAAAATTGAAACACGTGATAATTTAATAACTCTACTTGTGGAGTTAAAAAAAATGTACTATCAATATATCAAATACTCAACCTATTCTGTAATAATATTTCATCATAACACTTAAGTTTATTAGAGCTGATTTTTTATATATTCTTCTTCCTTTCCACAAACGTTTTTCCTTTATAACAAATATAAACTATGAAGCACACTCTTGATTAAATTAGTTTTATATAATAATGTTTATCTCAATTTTTAGTAAAATTAATTTAAATCTTAATTTATCTCAATTTTTAGTAAAATTAATTTAAATCTTAAATGAAATAAAAATTATAAATTTTAGATTTTAATAAAATTTCTAAACTTTACATAAAATTTAATTCTCAAATGCCACTTTTACATAAGCGAGTTATGGGCACTGGTCGGACTTATCCCTTATACGATAACCATCAAGAAGACATTGAGAACATTCTCTGCTGCCCACTTAGTGATCACTAATGGAATAAGCTATGTAATGAAGGCTCGAACAACAAAGATTGGGTGAATTGGTTATTAGAAACCTTCAATCTAATGCTTGATTGTCTAGGCCTTCGCTACCTAGTCTTTACCTTTTTTCTTTCCTTCGGGAATTATGGCTTTCAGGAAACAATATTGTTTTCTATTCTACCCCGATCAAAACCAATGTTATCTAGCACTACCTCAAGAATGTAGGTGTCTTCCATGCACTGATCACCACTAAGGCAAAGAAGTGCACCATGCCAACAATGGTGGAACTACGATGACAAGTTTCGAATAGAGGATGAGCCAAATCAAATCCAAATGGCTAAGCCGTAACGAATCCAAAGAAAGTGAGTGTTGGGTACTCATTCGAGATGAGAATGATAGATAGGTTATAGGATCTTATTGACACCATTGACTTAGAATAGTTGCTAAGTCTATAAGATACGAAATATGCAAGTAACAAAGTATGAGCAGAAGTGACTGTAAAAGTAGACATTTCTACAAAAACTACGATAAACACAATGTAAATAGGGGATAACAAAGTTTATTTATCCAGTTTGATTTCCTATATTTGTAGAGCCTAGTTCATGAGAAGAATCTACTACCCTTAAATCAAATACAACCGATGAAGAACATCACTCTTATATACCAAATATTAGATCTTTCACCTCTAAATTTTCCGCTTGAGAACTTAGTATGTAAAACTATAACCCAAAGGTTTTACAATTACAAATGCACTTTCACTAATAATTCCTGAGTCTTAGTATATCAACCTATATAAGTTTTCCAATTATTCAAGGTTTTTGAGACTTACTAACATAATGAAAATCAATCATAATGGCTTCTAAACAACAATTAAAATAGCTAAATACAATATAACATTAACAACTAAGGTGAAATAGATTGTTGACAGATAAGTTTTCAAAGTTTTAATCCGGTTAATATACATGATCCAATTTCTAAATAAATTTTTAAAAATAAATTAATATTCACTTATGTGCTTAATTTATTCTACAATCTCAGTTTACCCCAAAAATACCATTTAATAAATTTTAAATATTCCAAATATGGCAAGTTGCTGTTTTATTCCAATGGTGAAGGAAGTGGACTTCAACATATTTCAACAAACACATTCCACATGCAAATAGTTTAAAAGCAGAGCTATGGGGGCTCAAAAAGGGTATAGAGCTAGCCGAGATACTTGATTTGCAAAAACTTAGTTGTAATAAGCTTGATTCATAATGCTCTAAATATAAGAAGTTGCTATCAACTCTAGTTTCATATAAAGATTGGAAGGCAAGCATATTTTGAGAGAGAATAATAGGTGTTTCAGATTTATTTTATGGGCATGATTTGTACTCATCCCCTCTTTTGATGGCTGATCTGTATGAGAATATTTTGTGGCAAGTGTTAATTTCTAGTTTAATTCGATCCTGTTTCAAATTAAGCAGGAAAGGAAAAAATCCATGAAAAAAATCACTTTTCACCTAAATTGGAAACATTTCTTATTATTTGCCTAAAAAACCAATAATAGTCTATGTAAAAGGGTATTAAAGTAAATGTAAAAGGGAATTTTAGTGTTTACAACATAGAAAGAAGGAAAGGGGGCAATAGAGGAATCATAGGTGATTAAAAAGCACACAAATACAAGCATATACGTTCCTCTTCTAATATCTACAGACTACAAAGACTTCGGCCTTTGGATTTGGCCCTTTGCTTCTTTGATTATTTCCATTTCCCTTGTTTACGCAATCAGCAGCAGCTCCGCCACCCTTCCATAAAAATGGAGCCTTTTTTCCACTAAAAAATTAGCATAAATGCAGAAAAAAAAGGTGGTGGTAGATGCATGACTCATGAGAGCCACTACCAACTTCTCATAAACAAAACACTCTCTTTTCTTTCCCCCTTCACTCTTCTCTTCAAGCACCATCTTCCTTTCGTCCCTTCACAACAACACAGTTTATATATATATCCATATATTCTTTTCACCAGATTTTAGTGTCAACTTTACAAAACCTGTCTTTTTCTCTCGGTTTCTACGCTGACTCCATCATCACCTTGTTTATTCTTTTTTTTTTCTCTGTCTCAGGTACCAAACAAATGATAAAAACAATGCCTTGTCTTTTTTTTGTTGTTTATCTTCTTGTAATGGGTGGCTTTTGCGTTTCCTGGTCATGGGGTTATCGCCATTTTTCGCTTTGATGGGTTTAAAGGCTTTGGGCTTGTTTGTGGGTTTCTTTCTTCTCTTTGATTTTTGTGTATTTTGGGGTTTGGGTTCTGTGTAATATTTGTTTTTTCTTTTCACCGCATTTGCTTCCATGAGAGGTGGTAGGTTGGTGGGTTGACTTATTTGGGAGAGATAATTGGGATCTTTTTTAGGCAAAGTCATTGGGCGGCTTTGTTAGTTTCACATGATTAAAGTTTTGGCTTTACTTTATGCAAATTATGATGAATTTATTTATTTATTTATTTGTTTATTTATTTATACATAAAAAGCTTATTGTCACCTGGCCCCCTTATCCGGAGCCTGGTTAAATTTTAGAAGTGAATACAATTTCCCCTGAAGTGAGAAAGGACTAGATTTTAGTTCGTACATGGTGAGCTTAGATTTTAGTTTCTGTGTGGCAATATTGAACTGAGACGCACGTAATGACGAGAGAAAGGCTGGTTTTCAGCCATCGGAATTCTTTGTCCGGATTACAGTACTTGTATTAACTTATAGCTTTAATGGCCTTCAGTTTATGTGTTGACCTTCTATCCTTTTGCTCTACGATATGTGATATCTTTGTTTACTTATGATGCTGTTTCCTATCTCTGTCGGCCATCTTGTTCATTTTGCAATATATGATGCTTGTCATTTTCAAATTGTTTTTTCTACTGATACACGCCCGTCGTTTGTAATCTTACAAGCAGACATAGGGATAAATGCAAAGGGCAACCAATTAAACCATCGTTTGCTGGTTCAAGCATTTCCCGACATGGTGAGCTTACGCAGACGCAAGCTCCTGGGACTCTGCTCTGGTAAACTTTGGTTGTGGTGTACTTTAAATTGCAAATTAATTGCTTCTGTTGATTGCAATGAGTAGGGAAATTCACCATATATGTCCTTCAATTATTTTCTTTTATATTTTCTACGTAAGTTTGTTTGATTAAATTACGAGTTAGATAGAATGTAAATAAACAGGTTCTATGTTATGCTTGAACAATGCCACTCACTGAATTTGATGACCTTTTGCAGGGAGGAGTTCCTTTTTGACTCCACTTCCTAGAGCTTTTGATAATGGAAATATACCTGAGAATTCTAGTCATAATGCGAAATCAGTCAGTGTGCATCCCTTGCCCTCAGATTTCATCAATCACGTGCATGGGGTAAGAATGCTTTGTTAGCAAGCTACCGAATATAGTATTAAATGGTCTAACGGTTTTAATTTGACATCTTGGTTGTGTTGATATGAATTGGTTTTGTATCACTATTCTTTTACCTTTTTTGTATCTACTTGTCAGCTTGCAAAGATTAATTTTATCTTTTCCCCTTGGTTCATGGATGTTTGCCTTAGTAATTTCTCACTATCTTATGTCAAACTATTGGCCAATTTTACATATTTATCAGTGTCCACTATTTTAAATGACCTGCATGCATGGTACACTCAAGGGTGGGCTTGGGGATTGTGAGGTTTAGTACATGTTCATGAAGAGGGGAATAAAAAAGAGTATTACCACTGTGGATCTTCCATCATAGTTCATTTCTCACCTCTTAAATCTCCGCTAATCTTAAATCAGTGTTGTAACTTAGTTTTGTCCATAATTATATATTTACTGTTGTGTTTTTCACAATATAATAATTCTAGAAGTGAGTCATTTCATCCACCTCTGTCCACAAAAAGGGGAAAAAAAGAAAGACCATGGTTAGTTTGAAAGAACTATTCCCCTTTTATAGTGGATCCTCTCTATTTCCATATTCTATGAAAGATTTGTAACATGCAATAATGCAAACATGATAGAGTGTCTCCTTAGTTGATAATTACTGGCAGAGATTGCATTCTATCTTCATCAGTGTTTTGCTAACTGTATTTTCATGGTACCCACTCAACTGCATGCTTTCACGTGGTTGGCGAATTTTTATGGTTGGTGTAGTAGTTATAGTTGAATGAATATCCACCATCTGTTGGAGGCATGTATAATTTATAAGAAGTGATTCAGAAGGTGGATCAGTGTAATTATGAATCATTGAATAGAAAGAATTATTTTTTTTCACTCATAATTTACAGAACATGTTAAGCTTCCAATCTAAAACCTAACGGTAAAAGATGGATGCCTGAACTTGAACATAAATGACTAGAGGAAATACAAGATTTAATAGATGTAGGGTAACACTGCTTACTAGAACAGATGCAATAGGAAACGATAATATATTTTATTTTGTGTCTTCCAAGTATATGATCCTAAGGATTCCTCGGTTCCTTGCCAATATGGAGAAATAGTTGATGCTGGTAAGCCGTTGCATTCTAAGGCACCCTTTCTTTTAAAAATTTTTTTCAGTATATTGCGGTTCCTTTTGAGCTAGAATCACAGGGTAAATAGTGTCAATTAAAATGCTCATTAAGCGCATCCATATTTGGCTTACTAGTCCACTGTACTCTTGATTCAGAGTTGCTTTCACTTGTAAGGTAAAAAAGCTGTCTGTATTTCCAAATTTGTTGTATTGTTTGTGTAAACCCTTCTCTGTTCTGAATTTTTAGTTCATATTATTGTGCTATTTTTAAGTTATTTTAACTCACAGCCATCCAATTTAAAGTTCTTTATAAAGATGTTAAATGATTAAGGTTCTTAATGTCGTGATAGATAAATTATTATTACTATTTTTATTATTTTGGAAGTGGAATTAACACTTGCATGTACCTCTTTGGTGCTGCTCCCCAGAAAAGCATTGCTAAGGTTGACTTTGCATCACCAAATGTTTCTGGATCTGGTTCATCAAAAGAGCATCATAGTCAACCTTTTCCAGGTTTGTATCTTAAGAACCGTGTTCCAAATGTTTGTTAATATCAATAAAGCTGGAAAACTTGTTACTTGTTTATAGTTTTGTGTTGGTCTTTCTTTCTTTCTTTGAAATTGTACGTCTATCAAGATGATACTAATAGGTTTCCAGCTTATCAAATTCTATTTGCATCTGATCAGAAAGAATACATCAGCTGGCTATTCGTGCCCTTTTGGGATTAATGGAACCTGAGTATTTGGAAATACTAGCTTATACTCACTAATGGGTTTACGTTATGGTTGTCTATTCAGACTTAAATGGCCTTATTTGCATTTATGATGGTGGAGCCTAGATTAAAATGACACCTCTGTTCTCTTGTATACTGTTCTTGCCTTGTTGAGGGGTCACTACAGATTCTTGCAGATGGCACCATTGCGATGGAATGGATTGGCACCCTTGACTAATGGGACCAGTGTCAAGGGAGAAAATGGTCCCTCATCTACCAGTCAAAGTTAGGATTGTGGCCTTATAAAGCAAGGCCACCATTCCCCTATCAATGTGCCTTTCCTTGGAGGACAAAACTGTGAGGGCGAACCCTCAGGCCCGCAGAACTGGCAATGACTCATGGCGGGGGCATTTCCAACAATCCTTGCATCAATATGCCTCTCACTAATTGGTTCATGTATCCCAAATTTGGGGCTATCTTATAAGTTTATCTCTGTGCAAAATAAGAAAAATAAAAATTATTGCACAATTGGTTCATTAAAGTTCAATAGTTTTGCCATCATCAGTTGAAGCATGGCACTACTGCCTAGAGAATCAACAATGTGAAGTTATGAAAATGATCTGATCTGCTGATATTTAATGGGGAACATTGAGTCTGCTTTCTCTTTTGAATCCTGTTTTTGTTTATTCTCCTCTCGGGGCTACCTTAGAGTACTGCTTGTGATGAATGCCATGCTTGACTCATATATGGAAGCAATTTGAGGAAGTGATGGTTTTTATCACTTTTTGTATCTTAAAAATAAAGAGGAAAATGTTATATCTCTGAACTGAGTTCATGCCATGGTGCTTCCAGATAAAACATATCATTACTCGTTGGCATCAAAATCAGATACCTGGAGCCAATTTAGTTCCTAAATTTTTGTATGATGTCCATGAACAATGTTATTATATGTAGGGCAACCAATAAAACGCAGAAAGCGACACAGGAGGAAGCATCTTCAAAACCAAGAACAATGTCTGATGAGGGGTGTATACTTCAAAAATATGAAATGGCAGGCAGCAATAAAAGTTGACAAGAAACAGATTCACTTAGGGACGGTTGGTTCGCAAGAAGAAGCTGCTCGTTTATATGACAGGTAATAAGCTGGCTTTTATCTTGCTTGTAATGATTGCTACTACAATTTTTAGAATCTCTTATCACTATTTGTAATGCAAATTCTACTGTTTTGGATTAAGGTTGATTCAATAGTTCAATAGAACTGCAAAAAATCTTTAAGCCTGAGTCTGATAAGAACATTGATTTGCTATAAAGAACAAGTCCTGTTCATTAAAGTTGTTGCTCATTTTATTAAGAAATTTCTTTGGAAGTCTTCACGTATATTGGTCATATATACAACAAAAGTGATATTCATATGCAAATTACAAAAGAATATCAGATGGTAAGCGTGAAAAAGTTATGAAGGTATATGTGATTCCTAGCCTCCTTAAATAAAGGGATGGTAAAGAGCTGCATTTGTCCGGCAGTTTTATATCTCAATTATTGCCCTTATATTCATTGGTTTTATTTTCTATTATGTCAACTACTATAAGTAAAAAAAAGCTGGACTCTTATCATTTCTTTATGTGCTAAGATGTATTTCTAGATCGACCCTTTTTTTGGTAATGCAACTTACGGAGTAAATATTTTGATGGATAGACTAATGGATTTTGAAACTCATTGGTAGATTTTTTTTATCTGTAGAGCTGCATTCATGTGTGGAAGGGAGCCGAACATTGAGCTTCCCGAGGAGGAAAAGCAAGAGCTTAGGAAATTCAAGTGGGACGAGTTTTTGGCGTATACTCGACGTTCAATTACCAATAAAAGTAAACCCTTCTCTTTAAGGCTCTATCCTTATTATCCAAACTTTAAACGTTTAAATATTCAATGGGTTTATTTTCAACAATGATTACAGAATACAAGCGAAGGCTCGAGGTTGAAGCACAGAAGAGGCCTGTGTCTGCAACAGCGAACGATGAGTGGGACACCAAACAAGTTGTCAAGAATAGCTTCTCAGCTTCAGAAGAGATGGGACCAGACTCTTCAGCCTCATAAAAAACAAAGGTGTTGAGGGTGAGGCTGACTAATCCGGTTTGAATAATTAAATTCTAGTTGCGGGGTCTCCATTTTTTGGGTGTACGAAGAGCCCCTACTAGAGCCAGCCAAGTAATGATATTTTGATCTCGTTATCTTCTGGTAATAATATATAATGTACAGTGTTTTAAGTTTGAATTCAAATAATTAGTAGTAAATATTAGTTGCATCTTCACCTGATCACGATTCCCGGTTGTTAGGCAGATGGAAGGTATTGCAAATATGAAGCTATATAGTGCCTAATTTGTTCAGAGGTCATGGTTGCTGTCAAAGTGTAGTGCAAAATTGCAGAATGGTTAGGCTCCAAGAAGCATTAATCCTTGTTTAGTTTAGTCTAAGCCCGTGTCTATGGTTTCATCAGCCATTAATGGGGAGATTCATGCTCAGGTGGCTATCACCCAGGATTATTAGTGCAACTCTTTTGAGTCAAAGCACCGAAATACGTAATTGTGGTGGGGACATGAGAAAAAAGAAATAAATTTAATTTTTGCAGCTAAAATATGCAATCTCAAGGACTGGGAATAAAGAATACATATAGGCCTTCTGATGAATAAAGGCTCTAATTAACTCAGTTCCTTAATAATCAATCCATCCAACTCTTGCAATCGATTAACTGTGGAAGAGATGTTTGCATTGCTGCTGGTTTAGAGTTTCAAATTGGAAGTGGTGAGCATTATGCTTATTAGTGAAAATCAAAAGAGACATTTTGAAAATAAGCAGCAGTCTTCTGTTCAACCAATAATCAAATATTAGTACAATCCCATGAAATAATCGATGAACACAACCAAAGTCAAATCGATCTCATGTTAGAAATAAAAACTTATGAAGCTAGCTGGGCTTAACACAATAGAGAATATACAAATAAAGCCAACCAGCCTCATTGAAAGCAGCATGTAGGAAGGGCAGATGTCGTTCGGGCCAAACCCTAGTCCAATCTGCTATGGTCGTGATATTTCGAGTGATATCCTCCTCTTTAGAGCTATAACATTGTCCTCTGCTCTGGGTAGCTTTCTATAGCCTCCTCGATCATGAGTTTTGAGACAACAGTCAAGTAAATGAACTGGAAACTCAAATCACATGCAGGACAACACATTGGTTCTTCTTAATCCATCAAATAACACACAGTTGTAGATTTGGAGCACTTTGGATAATCTACAATGTTTCCCCCTTCTTCCATCACAGACCTTTCCCAATTCAACACATTAGAATCAAATGCTTGCTTGCCTGCTGCCGCTAAAGAAATTATTTAATGGACACTTACGTTATTATCGTCTAAAAACAAGCAAAACCCAGGCCATTAATTGAAGACTAGAAACTAAAATAAAGACAGCTAATAAACAATACAACAAATTACAAGCTTAAAGGCTTAGAAACTAAACATTAATGAAAACGCAACAAACAGATCCCATTAATTAATACAAAAGGCGTGTGATGGAACATAGTAAACGAGACGCTGAAACAAAGTCACGCCACACAAACAACTTCGAGACTCAGTCCAATTTACTCATGTCTCATGCACCAACTTTTCAAGGAACTAATATATATATATATATACATACACACACACACGTACACATATGGTTAGAGAGTAATGGAAGCAGTGGAGTTACGAGGTCTCCGTTGATGATAATGTGGCAGTGGACTTGGACGTCCCAGCCGTTGTGCAAGTTTTTCTCCTTGACCAAATCCCCAATGCTTTTTGCCTGTTACCAAAATGTTTGGCCTCTTCCTCTTCTTACTGTCTGGAGCCATACATAAGCCTTCTTCCTCCTCAATAGAAAGATCAACCCAAAAAAACTCAGAACAGGACACGCTCAATGACAAGGACACACAAAGCATTGCGTCATAACGACATCAACAACAGCAAAGGGGAACCAAACTCAATAAATAGGCGCCGACCCCTTTCTCTCACAGGCAACCAAATCACGTTTTGTGACAGTAGGTCAGGTACAATGAGCAGAGGAAAAACAGGAAGTCCAAGGTCGCACTGAAGCAAAAGCCCACGGTGCCTTGCAGAAGTTCTAAGGCCATGCAATGACCGAACTTTTCACAGCAACCACCACCCTGTCGCAGGAGAAAAGAGAAAAGCCACAAAACCAGCTTCATCAAGCCTCTCTGCAAGAGGGAGGCAGAGAAATCGTCCAACATTACCACCACTAAAGCCACCCTTAAAACCACTGAACCGCCAAATTATAACGAGAGAGTCCTACTTTTCCTAAGAAGAACGAAGAGAGAAGGAAAGAGGAAAAGGGTGATCCATTACCCTTTCTTGATCGTTAATAATAAAGTCAACAAAGACAATTCCGCTTAACCCAAGCCCGTCTGTTGCTGGAACAAGGTCACAGTAAGACTAGAACTTAATCGGGATCACTCTTTTAAGATTAATTAGTAAACCATTTATAATAATACTATTATGTTAAATATAACAGTTGACATCTCCAGCACATTTAGTGAAAATATTCTAATTATATATAATCACCTTAAAGAATGTTCTTAGAACACTAGTCAGCAAAATCTTAATAACAAATTTTAGTAACAATGAAAGCTCAGCCAGCCTGAACAAGTAAATCAAAAAGATTGTCCATTAAAACATAGTTTTAGAACTGCACATGTCAGAAATTCCAAAAACTAGCTCCACTGACACCAACAGATGAATTGACTTTTTTTTTAATCTTTGCAAGGGCAGTTTGTATTATCCCTGAAATAAAATAACAATCACCATTAGAACACACTCCTTAAAGACTAAAGAATGGTATCAAGATGGAGAAAAAAACCATCATCACCGCAAACAAAATGCTTTAGAAGAAAAATAGCAGAGTAGCATATCAGACATCGATTTCAATAAAACCCACATCCATGAAAAAAAAAAAAAAACGGCATCCAAGCACATGAGGTAGATATGCACATCTTCCACAATGTATAATTCAATTTCACAACCTATGTTTCTATTTTCTTTGGCTAATGAAATTTTAACCTAAAAAAGGATAATAGAATAGTAAACGTACGTTACTAGTTGAGAATGAAATTTTTATTCAACTGGCTGATGGCAGGAAGACCCTAATTAGTTCCTTCAAAGTGACTCTTTTCCTGCAAGTTGGGCATTTTGCCTGTGTAGCTATTGCAGCTTTAATGCATGCCTTGCAGAAAATATGCCCACATCTTGTTGATGTCTCCTCTGTTAATGGACCCATGCAAATTGGACAATTGAAGGTTGGTTCTTTTGGAGGTGGCTGTGGCTTTGTGATTTCCTCAACCTGCTAATATAATGGTTAGCAAGTGTAAACATTAAGAAATTTAATGAAATCGAGTGATGCACCCATATGAACCTAAGAGCATGTAAAAAAATAAAGAGATGTCCAGACTCCAGTCACAATGTATTGGATATGATGACCAGCCACATATGTACAGTTTTCCTCCAAAATACTTTATATATTTGGAACAAAGACTGAGAGATAGAGTTCTTACAATTGACTGTGGCGAGATTTCCAAATTGATAATGCTTGAGCTCGGAGGAAGTCTTCTGTGCCTATTCTGATTGTTATTACTTGACCTAGCTGACCAGCCTGGAAGGGCAGAAATGCGAGCTACAACAATTAGAAACACAGAGTGATATAAGGTTTTAACTTCAAAAAATAAATTAAGTAGATAAAGAACCAAAAGTCTATGAATTGGTTGACCCATGGAATCACACAAGTAAAACATAAGATTGGATTAGCTACAAAACTGAAAAGCAATAATGTCTACCTCAGTAAATCCCACTCACAGGCCACAAACACCGAATAAGGGTAAACAGCTTGATTAAAAACCAGAGAATTGTATATTAATTAACAAAATCTCTTTTATTTTATTAATCACAGACCCTATAAGAGTTGGTTGCCCAATGCTCACTAATTCTTTATATACAGCAAAAGCAGGAAACTGATAAAATACAGACAGCAAAAAGCAAAGTAAAATTACTAATAGTATCTCCTCTTTTATTTCCATTTTACTACAATTCTCTGAGTTAGATAAAGAAGTGTTTTTATTCATCAGCTTCTTTTAATCAATTGCAAAGGACATAATATATTACCTGCATTTTCACTTCGATTATGCCATGTTAGGTTAAGTGGAGTGTGACTGATGTGTTTCTAACTTGTCTTATTTCAAACATGAAAAAGGAATTGCAATTCCTTATGTCCAAAAATTATGGGGGTGAGCTAACTTTTCTCTAGGACCCTAAACCAACAAGAACAATGAAGCACCTAAATCAAGACAGGAATTGAAACCCACAAGACATCAACCTTAACATTCAGATGTTGATGGCATGAATTTACAAAGGTAGTAAATGAAAAAGGCTTCTGCCATGCAACACGAGTATGAAAATGCACATAATACTAATGTAAACAGAAATTCTAAAACCCCAATTCCTCATAAGTTAACTACCTGAATCAACATCAACCACAGTCCTTCCACGGCTCCTCCTAGAATTGTTCTGAGCCTGATATATAATCCAGGTAAATTAATAACAATCAGCATGATGCCAATTATCCATAAAAACAGATTTCATGTAAATTTAAGGTGAAAACACAACATAACAAAACAAGAGAAGCATACCTCTGCAAAAGCTCTAGCAGAAGATTCAATTACATCATCATCAATAGCCTCAACATCAATGGTTGGAGGTGGACCAGACTGTACGGATTGATTCGTTTGATCCTCATACCCAGCCTGTTGAGATGTACCCTCCTGCTCCCTGATTTCACTGGGTGGAACATTCAGATCAAGCACTGCCTTTCTCCTTCGATATCCCCTAAGAGAAGGCCCCCTAATCTCAAGAGTGCTCATGTTCTGCTTATGATTTCTCAATGTACCATCCAAGGACTGCAGTCTCAATAAACCTAAAAGAGGCTAAAAACACATCAGTAAATTTACGATAAATACTTTTCATGCTTTCACTAAAAGCAAACAATTACTTTATTTCAGTGCTTAAGAAAACAATTAAACTGACAACTGATAGTCTAATATACTTGCTAATTACATTTACGCACTAGAGTTCAATCTGAAAAGCAACACCTCCAAAGCAACAAACCTCGTGATTTAGAACTTGAAAACAAAAAAAAAAAAATCCAGAATCCATTCTTTGAAATTTTTTGATATGGGACGAGTAATTAAAATAATACTTTTAACATAAAAAATAAAATCTTTCTAACAAAGAGTCCAACTAGCAACAAATTGATCAACATATTCCAGTTCACGTTTGATATTAAGTTTTCTAGTAAAAACATAAAATCATTGTTATAAAAAGAACGTAAACTTAATTAAAAATTCAAACTTGAACCACTACACCAACACATCGAATCGGAAAAAAAAAACCAGATTGATAAGTGAGAGTATATGAAATAAAATACCATACCAAGAAACACAGACGAAATCGAATCGAGAAATCAAAAATTCTACCAAAAAGGAATTGAAAAAATCTTTTGGATCAAAGTAAGGAAAAGGGAGAATCGAGGTGATTTATTGCCTCTAGGGTTTTTAAACAAGGGAAAATTTTCCCAATTGGAAAGAAGCTGTGCGGTCGGTGTGAGACTACACGTGGCAATATCTCTTTATATTCCTGAACCCGGGTACGTCTTCGCTTACATATGCAGCGCTCGCTCTCACAAGTCTTTTGCTAACCGCGTTCGCTTGGCTATCCTTTTTGACTGAAAGTTTTGTTTTTATTTGGGAATAATTCAATTACACGCTGTAATATTAAAATTGTAATTTTTTTATACCATTAATGTTTTAATAATATATTTTAGGTTCAATTAATATATATTATACGTACCAAATTTAATATAAATTAAAATATTTTAATTTATTTATATTATAATAGAGATATCCGATCGATTTAAAATTTTACATGCATATTAAATATAAGTATATCAATAAATTTTAAAAAATATAAAATCACTTTAATTTCATATTGGTATAAATAGATTTTCTTTTATATATAATAGTTGATTGAGTTGTTAGTTGTTTTTGAAAAATATTTTCGAAAAAATATTTTTCATTTTAAACGTGATGTTGTCAATAACTTTTAAATTTATTAATATTATGATATTTTAGTAATAATATAATAAATATTTTATTATAACTCATTATTAATATTTTAACATCTATATTATAATTTTTAAATATTTGAAAGTAATTGATATTAATTATTTATAAAATTTAATTTGAATATATGATCTATGTTTTAAATAATATTAAAATATAACCATTATAAATATATGATGTCATATGTTTGAAATAAATTTTAATAATAAAATAATTATATATCTATATAAATATTACCTAAAACATATTAAATTATAAATAAGTAATTTCGGAAATTTTCAGCTTTTAAACTCTTCCCTACTTGACATATGTCACCAATTATTAGATGACACTTAAACATTTACCATAACATTTTTATGTTTGCAATTGATTTCCTCTTAAGAGGTATGAAAAAATAAATTACTTTCAATATTATTTTCTATTTGTGTTTGTCGCCTAATGATGTCCAACAACGACCCAATGATATTGCATTCCATTGATATTTATTTTCAATGGTTACCTTTTATCTGTCTTTTAATCCACCTTTTAATCTTTTTTACAATAAAAAATAGAAGTTGCATGTTTATGCAATGATTTTCAACATAATTATATTTTAAAAATATAAGTAATTATGATAAATACCCTTGCAAGGTAGCAGGAAATGTTATAATTAGACTCTATTAATAGAGTTTTTATTTTTTGATATAATATTAAGGGTTGGAGATAAAATTACATACTTTGAATTCATGTTGAACGGATATTTGAAAAAAGCTTATTTTTTTAATAAATAATATAAAATCATAACATAATATTAAAAAAATATGTTTTACAATGCCAATTATATAAAATCCTTTTTCAACACCTTTTATTATTACTTTTGTCCTACTTACAACAGGTTAGCTTCCTGTTATACCCCTATCTCAGCAATGACACGTGGTAGAATGAAGAATGGCTTGGCAAGAGCCTAGTCAGGTGCTCCTAGGTGGCCCTTCGTGCAACACCTTTCATGGTGCCTTTTTATCTGATCATTTATGACCAGCTACTTGTGAACCCCACTCAAGTTAACTGAGAGGCATCCGTGTTCGCTCAAGTGCCCTAAGTAGAGCATTTTCGTCTATATATTTGAACAGAATAATTTAATAACATTATTCATGAATAACATTAATACCCTTTTGTATATTATCCTCAATTATTTTTTACGTGCAAAGCAAAATGAAAGCAGATATTAGCTCGCTGGTTATAAAAATATGCTTAATAAATTCATATGAAAATTACACAACTTACATTGATAATATAACAACGAATCAATTAAAAACACATTAGCATGATTATGTCATTCTTTGGCATCTTCATCTTTCATTTACATTTCAATAAAACAATCAATAGGTTAATTTGATTATACATCAAACACTTATATAACATGTCACATATACATATCCAACACTTCATATAGCATGAGATATGTCATTACATTCATATTCAATTCATAGCAATTATATTAAATTCTTATCCATGTTACATACAATTCATATTCACTTTGCAACATATTAATATATAATATGATCACATATATCAATCGTTTCATTTTTGCATTAAATCGTCGTATTCAATTCCTATTTTTCTCTCGGAGTTTTGAAGCAATTTAAGCTCAGATATACAAAACTAGTTTGATCATATATACTGACATTATCGGGCTGTTAACACTAGCTTTGGATCACAGTTGCTAACACTAGCTTAGTCCGACGATACGATCACTAGCTTCAGAGGATCAACAACAAATATTGGATCTCAAGCCATCGAATTAATCCTTGGTTGCAACACCCATTTGTTTATACAAGCTGACGTATTCGGGCTACTAACACTAGCTTCTGATTAGGATTGCTAACACCAATTTAGTTCGATGTTGCTAACATTAGCTTCAAATATTCCACAACATATATCGGATCTCAAGTCATCGAATCAACCTTTGATAAAAAACCATGTCCTTTTTCTGGAATCTTAATAACATGACATTCTTATCTCAATTGTTTACTAAGTTCATACATACATTTACATATTCCAAATAGCAATTCATATACATCTTTAAACCATGTAACATCACCATGTATTTATCATCCATTTGTATAACAAATTTTACATTCATTCGATATTGTGTATCTATTCGTATTTATCACAAATCTCACATTTTCTAATTTAGTCCTTTTTTATGCCATAAATCATTAAAATTTCAAATACATATAAATTAATAAATATAATCATACAATGCAACATAATATAAAATATTATAGTAAGTTCCATATGAACTTACTTGGGAAAACAAGCACCACAAAACTGATGCGATCATAGCCAAGGATTCAACCAAAACAGCTAGTGATCTAATTGAGTTGCCAATGGGGCCAATCACTCGTGCTCGAGCTAAGAGGTTCAAAGAAGCTATCTCAAATCTCAATGATCGAGTTTGGGGAGAAGCTGTTGCAAGATTCATTGATCAAGCTTGAGCATGCAATCTATGCGTCCCATGCAATTTGCTCCAAGCCAAGTTATAATTTCAGCTAGCTTAATTCGGCTGCTGGAATAAGGAATTTCATTTATTTTAGTTAATTTAGTTTGAGTCTTTAATTATGTCATAATTTGAACATCATTAATATGAGTTTTTAATTATGTCATAATCTAAACATCATTAATAAGAGCCTTTAATTATGTCATAGTTTAGGACATCTTTAATACATGTTTTAAGTATGTTTAAATTCAGACATCTTTAATGTTAGTTTAATTTCCTACATATTTAAAGTGTGTTAAACTTTGTTTAATGTGGCATTTACCCGTCTCTTTAATATGTAACAAGTTGTTCACATTGGCTACTGCTGGGAAGCTTTCTTCAAGCTGTTCATACGGCGCAATTAATGAGCTGAACACATCCTCCCAAGAGCCATTTTGTGGCGAGCAAAACATCAAGTGCTTTCACACTTGATTGACCAATTGGCTGCCATGTTCACACCTAAGGACTATCCAATTTTGGCTGTTCACATTGAAGACTCTTCATGCTCCCAAATCAACCATTAAGAACTTCATGTCCATTGGGGTTTCTAAAGTAGCATCTATACTTGTTCACACCACCTTGGCCAATCAGCTCCATGCATATCCAGCTCAATTTTAAAGTCAAATGAATTAGCTGATTAGGATTGCAAATAGATATGGTTGTTGGCATCTTCCATATTTAGAAGTCTTTAAGGGATGTGTTGGACAATTCAATAAGCTTTTAGCTCATTAAATCTGTTTGTAATCCATACCTACTTAGCTGGCATTTTATGAACCTATAAATATCATGCTTGAAATGTTTGGTAAGAACTTTTTGATGAACTTTTACAGAATTTAGAGTGTTCAATCTCTTTGTTATTCATTGACTCAAATTGACTTATTAAGTAAACCTTGTGGTGTCAATCTGATTCCTTTTAAACTTATCACTTCTAGTAAGTGTGGCATTCACCCCTATACCGATTGGTTCCTATCTTCATAGATAGAAGTTCACGATTTGATAATTTATCCCAACCATTCTAAGTATTGACATAAGAATCGGGTCAATATTCACCTATAATATTGGTTCATTCTTCAAGCTTTAGTTTGAAACTTAACTTATCCATTTTCAAACATCCTAAACATCCTTTGTAAATCTGCCATTTTTTATTCAACCCATACTTAGCCCAATATCTTTAATACTTCTTAATTTACGATCGGGAACATTTGGAACTCATAATCAACCAATGAATACGAGCTTGCATCATTTGGTATCAGATCTAGCCAAATTAAGTAAGTATCTAGGTTTTTGTAGCTCCTAATATTGAAATATAAAAAATTCAAAAAAAATATTCAGCATATTGCATTACAAGTACTAAATACAAAAAGGGATATCAAAATTATATGTAAAAAAAGAAGAAGAAAAAAGCAAAAATTAGCTTGAAAGTATTTTCTGTTGATCGAGCTCAAAATTTTCTTTTACCAAAACAAATTAGCCACACTCAAATAACCATTGTTTTCTTTCAGCCTACCCTAATACCCGACATTAACTCCTACCTCTACATAATCTTTGAAGTCGATTCCACAATATTGCTGCTAAGTCTAAAATAGTCACTTAAGAACTTAGAGAGGTGAACAAGAGTGGTAAAAGGTAAGAGTGTGTAAGAGCAATAGAGTGATAAAAGCCAAGGTCGAGTACAAACACAAGTGGAGTGCACATTTTTCTTCCTTTTTGAGTGAAATTAGTAAAGTTTGGGTAAGGAAACTACATGTCTCAAAGTCTTAAAATAAACATTGCTGGTGGTGGTGGTGAGCCAAACATTACTGACGGTGGTGGATTGCACCCCATAAGGAACGTCACTGGTGGTGGTGGTGTGCTCGACTTAGAATACCAAGTCCTAATTCGAGATATGGACCGATTGCTACAACGTCGTCTGGAACTAATGCAAGAGCAATTGGACCAACTCGAAGAAAGAGCCCAACATGAACAAACTCATCCAAATCCGAAGAGAGAGTGAGGCTGACCTAGGCTAAATCAAGACGACCTCTATGAGCCTAGTGATTTGGAGAGTGATCAAGCCTTCAATCAAAGTAAGAGGCGACGAGGCCAAAGGAACTGAGGGCCGAGGAAGTGAGAACCGAGTGGATGATGACCTTAAAAACATTAAAATGGCGATTCTTCCGTTCCAAGGGAAAACTGATCCTAAGGCGTATTTGGAGTGGGAGAAGAAAATTGAACTTGTCTTCGAGTGTCACAACTACTCGGAAGGCAAAAAGGTCAAGTTTGTTGCCATTAAGTTCTCTAACTATGCCATCATTTGGTGGGATCAATTCACCATGAGCCGGAGAAGAAATGGTGAACAACCCGTGTCTATATAGGCCAAAATAAAGGTCATCATGAGAAAACGCTTCATACTAGCCTATTACCATGCGAGTTATACCAAAAGTTACAAAATTTCACTCAAGGAAACCAATGCGTGGAAGATTACTACAAAGAGATGGAAGTAGCCATGATTCAAACAAACGTCGAGAAGGATCAAGAGGCTACTATGGCAAAGTTTCTTACTGGTCTTAATTGAGATATTGATAACGTGGTGGAATTGTAACACTATGTTGAGATTGTTGACATGGTGCACATGGCAATCAATGTGGAAAAGTAATTGAAGCAAAAAGGTGTCACACGTCCCTTTTCTAACTCTACTTCGAAGTGGGGTCAATGAGCTAATAAGAAGTAAGCCATTTTTTGAACCAAAGAAACCGTTGAAGCCACAAAGCCTAACAAACTGAGTAGAGAATCAAGCAAAAGTAAGAGCGATGCTGTGCCAAACAGAACCCGAGACATCAAGTGTTTCAAATATCTTGGGAGGGGCCATACTGCTAGTCAATGCCCCAATCAGAATGTGATGATTCTAAGAGACAATGGTGAGATCGAGTCTGAAAGGAAAAAGAAGATGAGCCTGGAACATCCACCGATGAGGAGGAAGATTTGGAGTATGCTGTAGAAGGTGAAATATTAGTCATCAAGTGAAGTTTGAGCCTTCAAAGTAGGGAGAATGAGCAACAACGTGAGAACATTTTTCACACACATTGTCACGTCTAAGGCAATGTGTGTAGTGTGATAATCTATGGAGGTAGCTGCACGAATATTGCTAGTAGCTTGTTAGTGGAAAAACTTGGCCTAGAAACCACCAAACACCCGCATCCTTACAAGTTGCAATGGCTCAACAATAGAGGAGAACTTAAGGTCACCAAACAAGCTGTTATTACTTTCTCAATTGGCAAGTACAACGATGAAGTTGTTTGTGATGTAGTGCCGATGCATGCTAGCCATTTGTTGTTGGGGAGGCCATAAAGATTCGACCACCGAGTCATCCATGATGGTTACACTAACCATTACACTTTCAAACACCTTAGAAAGAACATGACTTTGGCACCTCTTACCCCTAAACAAGTGTATAAAGATCAACTTCAATTGAAAAACTCTTTTGATAAATCGAGAGCAAAAGAAAAATAAAAAAATAGTGAGAAAGAAAAGAAATTAGAAAAAAAAGAAATAATAAGGTAAAAACAAGAGAGAAAAATAAAGAGTGTGAATTACAAACACGAGAGGAAAAGGAAAGAAAAATAGAGAGTGAGTCTGAAAAATTGAGTTTCTATGCAAAAGAAAGTAAAATCCAAAAATCTTTGTTATTGAAACAGCCCATGCTTATACTCTTGTACAAGGAGAGTTTATTTGGAACTAACGAATTAGATAACACTCTTCCTTCCTCTATTTTATCTTTGTTGCAAGATTTCAAGGATGTGTTTCCTGAAGATATTCCGAGTGGTTTGCCACCCATTAGGGGCATCGAACACCAAATTGATTTTATTCTTGGAGCCATCATTCCTAACTGTCCAGGCTATCGAAGTAACCCCGGAGAAACCAAGGAACTACAAAGGCAAGTGGCTGAACTAATGAGAAGGGTACGTTCGAGAGAGACTAAGTCCATGTGTTGTGCCCGTCCTCTTGGTGCCTAAAAAGGATGGTTCATGGCGCATGTGTGTGGACTGCCGAGCGATCAACAAGATCACCGCCAAATATAGACATCCGATCCTGTACTTAGATGATATGCTGGATGAGCTAAGTGGGGCTCAAATTTTTTCCAAAATAAACCTCAAGAGTAGCTAGGGGTGAGCATTCGGTCGAATCGAATCGAATGAAAAAATTTTCGAGTTAATCGAGTTGACGAATCATATTTTATCATCCTAATTTGATTTGAAATTTTCTCGAATCAAGTCGAGTGAGATGGAATTCGAATCGAATCGGATCGAATATATTTGTTCGAATTAAATTTTAAAAAATAATTTTGGGTCCTTGTAACCACTATCACCCACCGTAATAAAATTAGTCCACCGTAATCAAATTTTTATTAACTTTCATCGCCTCATAATTTATGTATTAATCTTTTATATATAGGTTAACTTCTTTGCTTACTTAGTTATTTAAATTATCTTCAGATTCTTGTCACTATATATTTTGGAATTAAAAATTATATTAAATGTAAAAATGTGATTTTTTAATAAAAATTATTTTAAAGATAAAATGTGAAATTGATACCAATATAAAATTTTAACACGAATATTTTATGGCATCATTAATAATTCAATTTTAATATAAATATTCAATATGACTAAACAATTCAATAATATAAATAATATAAAATGTGAAATTTAATTTAATAATATAAATAGTAGATATAAATAAAATTATAAAATTATTACTATTTATATTTAGGAATTTTTTATGGATAATTTTGATTTTTTATTTGGGAATAAAGGGTGAGAAGTAAAAGTTTAAGGGGAAAATAAAAAGTTTTAGGAAGTAAAAGTTTTAGGGAAAGTAAATAGGGGAGAGTAAAATTTTGAAGGGAAAATATTAATAGAAAAATTTTGGGAGGGGGATGGGTTTGGGGTAGATGGGGGGTTGGGATGGAAAGGGAGTACAAGTTTTAGGAGAAAATAGGAGGGAGTAAAAAATTTGGAGGAAAATAAAAGGTTTTGAGGGTTTTTGAGAGTAAAATATTGAGGAAAAGTAAATAGGAGAGTAAAATTTTAGTAGAAAATGGATTTTTGGTAGATGGGGGGTTGGGATGGGAGGGGAGTAAAAGTTTTGGAGAGAAAGTGAGAAAGAGTAAAAGTTTTGAGGGAAAAGTAAAAAGGTTTGGAAGTTTGGGGTAAATATGTAAAATATTATAGGTTGATATTCGAATTATTCGAATTATTTGAGTTATTCGAATTTCAAAACTCAACTCGATTCGAACTCGAAATTCGAAAAAAATTCGAGTTAACTCGAATAACTCGAGTAATTCAAATAGCTTGATTCGTTTAACTCAAAATTTGAATTTTTTTTCAATTTTTTTCGAATCGAATCGAGTTTTGCTCACCCCTAAGAATAGCTATCATTAAATCCGAATGAGGGAAGGAGATGAGTTGAAGACTGCATTTAAGACCAAACAGGGTTTGTATGAGTGGTTGGTTATGCCTTTTGGCCTAACTAACATACCAAGTACATTCATGATTTTGATGAATCATATCATACTATCTTTTATTGGTAAATTCTGTATGGTTTATTTTGATGACATACTTGTTTATAGTAAGTCTTTGGAAGATCATATTCATCATTTGAAATATGTTTTGGAAGTATTGCGAAAGGAAACTTTGTTTGCTAATATTAAAAAGTGTTCATTTTGTACTAATAAACTTGTTTTCCTAGGATTCATGGTTAGTTCGGAAGGTCTCGAAGTCAATCAATAAGAGGTGAAGGCAATTTGAGAATGGTCACAAGTTACAAGCATTAACCAAGTAAGAAGTTTCCATGGCCTTGCTAGTTTTTATAAAAGGTTTGTGCCTAACTTTGGTACTTTGGCTACTCCTCTAATGGGAATTATCAAGAAAAATTCTAACTTCCAATGGGGTGAGGAGAAAGAGAAGTCCTTCGTATTGATTAAAGACTGTTTGACTAATGCTCATTTATTATCCTTACCTGATTTTAACAAAACTTTTGAAATAGAATGTGATGCTTTAGGAATAGGGATTAGAGCTGTGCTAACACAAAATGGGCGTCCCGTAGCCTATTTCAGTGAGAAGTTAAATGGTGCAACACTCAACTACCCCACGTATGACAAAGAATTGTATTCTTTGATACAAGCTTTGGAAACATGGCAACACTACCAATGGCCCAAGGAGTTTGTCATACATACCGATCACGAGGCTTTGAAACACCTTAAGGGGTAAAATAAATTGAACAAAAGACATGCCAAGTGAGTGGATGTAATGATCCAAAATTCACGAGTACCGGAAAAACGAGTCTTAGGGCCTCCGTCTTAGTAAACCGAGTTAAAAATAATTATTAAAAATAATTAGAAGTTTAGTTGTGTGTATAATTAGGTGTTAATTAGGTGAATTTAGCTTAATTAAGAGAATTTAGGAATAATGACTAAATTGAATAAAGGGTAAAAGTTTAATTATAGATTAAAAGAAAATAATAAGGACCAAATAGGGAATTAAGCCTTTTTGGAATTTGAGGCAGCAAATTGAAGATTTTTCTTAGATTTTATTTAATAAGATTATTATTATTGTTATTAATTTATTTATATTAATTATGTTATATTATAAAATAAATTAAGATGATGACAAATGTATGGTGATTAAAATATACATGTGTGAAATATATATTAGTACACTTGTAATATATTTGTATATTTTCTTAATTAATAAGTTAAAGATATTTTGTAATTATATTATTATTATTCAAAATAATTATTATATTATATTATGAAATAAATTAGATATAGACAAATGTAGGGTGATGATGTGGGACAAATGTAAATATGTGAATTAATACACTTGTAATAAATATATTTGTTACTAAATAGATATTTTATAATTATTAATTAAATAAGTATTAGTAAATAATAAATGAAACAAAAGAAAATTAAAGAAAAGTTACAGAGAAAGAAACGAAATAGAAGAAGAAAAGAGAAAGAAAGAAGAAAAGGGAAAATTTAGAGATTTGAAGCTTGGAAATTAAATAGCCAACAAAGAAACCGAAGCATCAGCATCGAAAGGCAAGGAGAAAATAAACAAGGAGTAAACACGAGAAATCCGAGTTTGTATTACCATAATTCGAGTTATTATTTATTATGTGTTAATTTCAATATATGTGCATAGAAAATGAAATTGAGGCAAGTATTGACATTTGAATTGAATGTGAATTGGATTAATTGATGAAAATATATATATTTGTGTGAAATTGAATTGTATATTGAGTAGTAGTGAATTTGAATTGAAAAAGTGTATTTGAGTTGTGATTGAATTAATAGTATATTGAATTGAAATTGAATGATTTGTGATAAAAGAGAATGTGAAAGTGAATTAATATGTGACTCCGATACTCTATTAACTAGTCGGGCTTAGTCGGATATAGTTGGCATGCCATAGGATTGGAAGAGTTCAGGGATACTTCGACCTCCAGTCGATGAGACACTGGGTGTCATTATTTACTTCGGATAGATTCAATGAGGTACTGGGTACCACTTTACTTCAGCTAGGTTGATGAGACACTAGGTGTCATTTATTTGCTTTAAACTATCCGATGAGGTATTGGTTGCCAATCTAGTGTGTTTGGTTGGATCCGCGTATCCGCCAAGGTCCGAGTCATGTTAATAGGGAAAATAAATGAAATGAGAAAATCAAATGAATTTGATTAATTAAGCTACTGAATGAAATGAGAAAGTAATATTGTAAGATGAAATGTGAAATGAAATTTGTAATGAGGTTGAATGCATGAACTAAATGTTCATGAAGTGTCCATATTTGAAATGTGAATTGAATAATTATATGTGGTTAAGAGATGAACCAAAGGTTCATGAATTGTTTGAAATCTCATTGGTGATATATGGAATCAATTATTGGAACTGATATAATGGAATTATGATATTTTGGTATGAACTTATATGTATGATTTGCTAATTATCTATGTATGTTTATGATATTTTATTGTTGTTATAGTTTGAATTATGGTAATACCACTGAGTATTTCCAATACTCAGCGTACGTTGTTTTCCATGCGCAGGCTAGGTAAAGTTGAAGTTCAATCTAGCATCCTAGTCACTCCGAATCTCAGCTTCATTTTGGTGATGTAATTTAACTTTGAGTAAATGTGGCATGTACTAGGTTTTGGTCTTGGTCACATATATTTGTTTTGTAATATTGGATGTAAATATAGTATATAAGACATAAGATAAAGCATGGTATGTTAAGTGTTGAATTTAAAATGAATAAATGAAATACAAGTTGAACTTTGAATGGCATTATAATTATCTATTAAATAAGTTAGTAAGTTATGATTAGGGCATAATAAGTATGTTTGACTGTGGAAATGTCTTGGTTGATATATTGGTTGCAACTTGGTTTTGGTTTGAAATTTGCAGGGAGGTTAGTTTAATGTTTTAAGGCTCATATAGAGTCCATACGGCTTGGCACACAAGCGTGTGACCAAACCATGTGAGACACACGGCTAGCACATGGGCGTGTGATTTGGCCGTGTCTCTCCTGCATCTTAAAATGTGAAACTAGGATATCACACGGGCTAGACATAGCCGTGTGTCTTGGCCGTGTGAAGGACACGATTCTAGCATGGCTGTGTGATACGGCCGTGTGAAAATGGCTTAAAAATAGTGAAAAATCAGGTTACCATACGGCCTAGCCACATGGGCATGTACCCAGGCCGTGTGGCCTTCTGTTTCTTATTAAATTGCAAGTCAGCCTGCCACACAGGCTAGTCACACGACCATGTTCCAAGCCACACAGGCGTGTGCCCCTATTTCTCATGAAATTTTTTTCGAGTTTTCTAAATTTTCCAGTTTAGTCTCAAATCATTTCCTTAGCATGTTTTGGGCCTCATAGGCCCATATTAAGGACTTTATGATGAAATTCAAAAAGTTTTAAATTAAAATGCAAAAGTTATGATTTGCTTTTGTACGATAGCTGGTGTTTAAGTCTGGTAATGCCTTGTAACCTGTTTCGGCGACGGTTTGGGGTTAAGGGGTATTACAGTGGAGTTTCTTGAATCATTTCCTTATATGATCAAGTATAAGAAAGGTAAAGAGAATGTTGTAGCCGATGCCTTATCAAGAAGGTACGCATTGCTTAATAACTTAGATTCTAAACTACTTAATTTTGCTTATCTAAAAGAATTGTAAGAAACTGATTCTGATTTTAGTAAAGCTTCGAAGACTTATGAAAAAGAAGCCTTCGAGAAGTTTTATAAGCATGATGGTTATCTATTTCGAGAAGGTAAGTTGTGCATACCTCAAGGATCTATCCGGGAGATATTCGTGAATGAGGCGCATAGTGGAGGCTTCATGGGGCACTTTGGAGTGACCAAGATGTTGGCCATGCTTCATGAGCATTTCTTTTAGCCAAGGATAATACGCGATGTGGAGAGGGTGTGCAATAATTGTGTTGCTTGCAAAAAGGCCAAATCAAGAATCAAATCCCATGGATTGTACACACCCTGCCCATACCCGAAAAAACTTGGGTTGATATATCTATGGGTTTTGTAGGACTTCCTAGAACTAAGAGTGGAAAGAATTCAATCTTTATAGTTGTTGACAATTTTTCTAAAATGGTTCACTTTATTGTTTGCCATAAAATTGATGATGCTTTGGATGTTGCAAATCTATTTTTTAAGGAAGTAGTATGGTTGCATAAAGTCCCAAGGATTATAGTGTCTGATCGAGATGCAAAGTTCCTTAGCCATTTTTGGAGGACTTTATGGGGCAAACTTGGCACTAAGCTGTTGTTTTCTACAATATGCCACCCACAAATGGATGGTCAAACGAAAGTTGTGAACCGAGTCCTATCTACATTGTTAAGAGCGATCATTAGGAAGAACCTAAAGACATGGGAAGAATACTTGCCTTATATTGAATTTGCCTACAATCGATTTGTCTATTCGGCCACAAAGCATTCTCCATTTGAAGTTGTTTACTGGTTTAATCCTTTAACCCCTTTAGACTTAGTTCCCTTACCTACTAATCAACTTGTGCATGTAGATGGCAAATAGAAGGCTGAGTACGTGAAGTAACTACATCAAAGAGTGAGGGAAAATATAGAGAAGAGAACCGAATAGTATGCGCACATGAGTTGTCTTCGAACCCGGAGATTAGGTCTGGATTCAAATACGAAATGAGAGGTTCCCCGCACAAAGGAGGTTTAAGTTGCTACCTCGAGGTGATGGTCCTTTTCAAGTGTTGGAAAGGATAAATGACAACTCATACAAGCTGGACCTTCCAGGTGAGTATAACGTGAGTGCTAGCTTTAATGTGTCTAATTTTTCTCCTTACAATGTAGGTGACAATTTGGGGACAAATTGTTTCGAAGGGGGAGGGGATGATGCGATCATGGCCAATGATTCAACCAAAACAACTGGTGATCCAATTGAGTTGCCAATGGGGCCAATCACTCATGCTCAAGCCAAGAGGTTCAAAAAAGCTATCTCGGGTCTCATTGATCGGGTTTAGGGAGAAGTTGTTGCGGGATTTATTTATCAAGCTTGGGCATACAATCCATGCGTCCCATGAAATTTGCTCCAAGCCAAGCTATAATTTCAGCTAGCTTAATTCGACTGCTGGAATAAGGACTTTAATTTATTTTAGTTAATTTAGTTTGAATCTTTAATTATGTTTAGTTTGAGTCTTTAATTATGTCATAATTTGAACATCATTAATATGAGTTTTAATTATGTCATAATCTAAACATCATTAATAAGAGTCTTTAATTATGTCATAGTTTCATAGTTTAGGACATCTTTAATACATGTTTTAAGTATGTTTAAATTCATACATATTTAATGTTAGTTTAATTTTCTACATATTTAAAGTGTGTCAAACTTTGTTTAATGTGGCATTTACCCGTCTCTTTAATGTGTAACAGGTTGTTCACATTGGTTGCTGCTAGGAAGCCTCCTTCAAGCTGTTCATATGGTACAATTAATGAGTTGAACACATCCTCCCAATAGCCATTTCGTGGCTAGCAAAGCATCAAGTGCTTTCACACTTGATTGACCGATTAGCTGCCATGTTCACACCTAAGGACTATCCAATTTCGGTTGTTCACATTGAAGACTCTTCATGCGCCCAAAGCAGCCATTAAGAGCTCCATGTCTATTTGGGTTTCCAAAGCAGTATCTATGCTTATTTACACCAACTTGGCTGATCAGCTCTATGCATATTCAGCTCAATTATAGAGTCAAATGAATTAGCTGATTGGGATTGCAAATAGACATGGCTGTTGGCGTCTTCCACATCTAGAAGTCTTCAAGGATGTGTTGGACAATTCAATAGCCTTTAAGCTCATTAAATTGTTTGTAATCCATGCCTATTCTGTTGGCATTTTGTGAGCCTATAAATACTGGGCTTGAAACATTTGGCAATAACTTTTTGATGAATTTTTATATAATTGAGAGTGTTTAATCTCTTTGTTCTTCCTTGACCCAAATTGACTTATCAAGTAAACCTTGTGGCATCAATCTGATTCCTTTTGAACTTATCACTTCTATTAAGTGTAGTGTTCACCCCTATAACGATTGGACCCCTATACCGATTGGTTCCTATATTCCTAGATAGAGGGTCACGGTTTGATAACTTTATCCCAACCATTCTAAGTGTTGACATAAGAATCGGGTCAATATTTACATATAATATTGGTTTATTCTTCAAGCCTTAGTTTGAAACTTAACTTATCTATTTTCAAATATCCTAAACTTCATTTGCAAATCTGCCATTTTTTATTCAACCCATACTTAGCCCAATATCTTCTATACTTCTTAATTTGCGATCGGTAACATTTGCAACTCGTAATCAACCAATGAATACGAGCTTGCATAAAAAATAGTAGGGATTAATCCGTAATTTTTCCTTTTTTCTCGATTAGCCTCCAATCTATAATAATTCATTACAATTTATCAATTTCAATTACTTTATTTCATCCTATTATAACTCTCAAATATCTATAATTACAGATATTTCATGCTAATTTTAATATAATTACATTGTAATCCCTATACTCATAACTAACAAAATTTACTCTATAAATTAGTCTCTAGTCATCTCTACACACCAAATTTATCAATTTAACACATTTTAATATTCAACAATGAAAGCATCTCAAATTTTAACAGTTTTGAAAATCAACACACAGATTAACTAAATTAAACTACTACAATATCAAAAACATAAAATTTATGAAAAATTTTACTTACCATGCAAAGAAATGAAAATTTTGAAACTCAAGCTTCTTTCCTCCTCTAAGGTTCGGATATAGAGAACAAAAGAAGTGAAAATTTTTCATCTTTATGTTTCTTAACTTATTAAAATTTTATTATTATAAAAATAAAAGTTTTAATATTATTTTAAATAATCTCTCAACCCATTATCAAAATAAAATGGTCTAATTTTCATTTTAGGCCTTATCTAAATATTATTTAACCCTATTATCAAATAAAACCAATAGAAATCAATTTTTACATTTTTTACTATTTAGTCATTATACCTTAATTAACTATCCAATTACTAAAATTTTCAAATTAAAATTTAAATCACCTATATAGAAACTCCGTAAATATTTAATAAAAATACTTACGAGCTCAGTTTGCAGAAACGAGGTCCCGATACCTCATTTTCCAAAACCATTTACTTTAGGGTCAAACCATTTGTACTTTAACTAACTATCCAATTAGTATTATATTTGGTCAAAATCTAGTATGACATTATAACAAACTCGTAAATATTAGTTAATAATATTTACGGATTTGACCATTGGAGAACAGGGTTTCGAAATCATCATTTTTGGCACCACTGAAAATCGGGTTGTTACATCATCTACACAATAACTTCGTAAATATCACAACTTAATATTTATGGACTCAGTTTACAAAAACAATGTCCCGAAACTACTATTTTCGATGCCACTGAAAACTGGATTGTTATAACATATATCCAGTCGGTCTCTTCACTAGCTTGTTAAAACTAAAAATGAATTACATAAAAAAATTAAATGAACAGAAATGGGTAGAAATGACAAAATTAGAGAAATGAGTTACATTAGAAAATGAATGTAATTTCTTACTAAATATGGAAATATTTGGTAATTAATTTAAGTTTTTTGAATTATTATTTAATTAATTGAAGTTCGAAAATGAAATTCAATTAATTGGTCATTATAAATCCGTTGAATGTAGAAATTAAATATATTTTCTCATAGATTCTTTTAGGGAAAAGTTATCCTGATTTTAACGGAATTAAAATCGGGTTGAGAAAATTATTTAATTGGAAAAATTAATTTATTTGATAAATATAAAAAACCATGTATTGGGTTGGATTAAATTATAAAATATTAGGTTAAAAGTCCAAGAAGCACGTATAATTAGACTCAATACAAGAGTGACTTGAATCCTCATAATAACACATACGAGGGGAAGAACACCCTATTAGCCCATCTCTCTCCTAGTTCAATTAGGGCGTTGTTTTTTTTAATTAAATAAGTGTTAAATGCATTCTACTAATTTAACTAGGGTTCCACTCTCTCCCTATAAATAGATGGTACTAGTAGGACTAAAAAAAGAATAAGTTATACACAACTTTTGAGATATTGTTATTTTGCCAAAAAATAGTGAGAATTTATTTTTAAGAATAATTTGTATTTTCCAATAATAACAATTCTACCGGTTTCTATAAGTGTGAGATTTACTTTTCTAATGAAAGTAAGAAAATTATTTATGATTCTGTATTTGATTCGAATTTGTTCGAGCCCACACTCGAAGCAGTTCTTGGTAAAAAAATAATGGAGAAGGTTGTTCGATTGAAAGCCAAAAATATTTAGGATCCGTCTAGTCCAAAAAATAGGTACGGTTTTGGGAAAAAGTTTATTGCTATAAATATCACAAATCGACTCGATTTTCAAAATTTTTAATTTTACGTTGTGTAAGAAAACTATTTTCAAATTGTATTTTTTCCAACAATCCGTTGTAAACAACCCGCTTTTAGCCACTTGCTACATACCCTTCATAGTGACCACTGATGGACCACTAAGGCAGAACAACCTTGTACAACCTCAATAAGGTGAATGTCAAAGTATGACCACATAATGCTATGCATGATGATAACTAACATGCAATGAATCTACCACCTAGACAAACCTACTATTTGTATTGTCAGTGACATAACACTACCCGATAAGAACCCTCCCCTCTATATATACTGAAGCATGAGGAACATGGGATCGATCATTCTTCCTCTCAAAAAAACCCTAAGCCTCCAACCTTCTACTTTCTTCTCTCTCTATTCTCATTCTCCCTTAGCCTTATAGGTAAGTTGACCCTCCAGTCACCATCATTTTCTCCTCTTTATTAATTTGTTGTATTAACACTTTCTTACATGCAAATGCAAAAATTAAATTATATTAAAAATAAAAAAATTTATTATAGAATATCTCTTTATTAAAAAAACCAATAAAAATATGCACGTGATAAATTTCAACTCAGCTAAAACTTATCACAACATTTTTTATATATTTTAATTTTATTATTCATGCTTCTTTACATGGTCAAATGTATATATATTAATAATGTATTTGATGAGTTGGTGTCACAAATTACCCCAAAATCAACTCAAAATTGATGACAACACCATGATAAATAATTTAATTTTTTTCATTTTAATATTATATATATTACAAAAATGCCCTTTCATAATTATTATGCACATGTGTATTCCAAATACATCATGTTCACACGCATACGCATGTGATAAAAATACTAGTATATATTAATTGGTTGACTAAATTAATGTCACTAGTTAACTCGACACCAACTCAATTATAAAATTATCAAAATATTCTTATTTTAAAGGGTAATTGATATTGTTATAATAATATTTTTGTCTTTTCATATTTTTTATACAATATTCAAATAGAATAATTGAAAAACATTATTAGAAATCAAACACAATGCCCATAAATTTATATGAAAATCTCTTACCACTTTATCAATAATAATTTAACATAAAATATTTTTGCCTATTCACATTATGGGTGTGATAAAAATTAGTATATTTTATAGATTGTTGGAAGGTGAACCCCCATTTTGAACCTTCGCATGATCTTATAATTAATTTTACATTTTATATATATAATTAATTTAATTTAAAACAAAAATTTTATTTAAAATTAATTTAATATTAACCGAACAAATAGCTTAAACTTTGGAGAGAGATTACTATCATTCATAGGGGAACTACATAATATATGAATTTTTTGGAAATTTTTATATTTTCTAAATTTTAAATTATTTAAAAATCTTTTTATTTTTAATTTTAAACATTCTTTTAATTTTTATATTTTTATTAAAATATAAAACAATTTTTATTCTTTTTAAAACACTTTTTAGTAAATGTTTAGGTACTTTTAAAAATAACTACCAAAGTAACAAAAAGAATTTGTAATTTTTACCTCGTGAATTATTATAACAATCACGTCAACTTCTTTTACAGCAAAATTGAGGGAAGGACCAAGATTTATTAAGTTCAAAAAAATAGGGTCATTGAATTTTGAATTTCAGAACAATATAGGGAGCATTGGCATATGTAAACCTAATATATATTAATCTCTCTTTTCTAAAACTATCCATGTAAATATAAATAGGGCAAACTCTTCAGTTAGTCATCAAAATTTTGAAGTGCTTTCATTTTGGTCATTTCAAAAAAATCTTGCAATTTCATTACTAAACTTATAGGGTAATTTCATTATTCACTCAAACATTATGTCCTTAACAATGACTGATTGTACACACAATATCATGTCCATATCATGTTTACATTTTTATTTTGATCATCCAATTTTTAAGTCGTTTTCATTTTGGTCATTAAAATTTTTTAAGTCTTTATCCGAGTAAAAAAATTTAAGGATTAAAATGAAAAAAAAGTAAAAACTATAATGATGCATTAAAAATTTGTTAAACTGTATTTGTTCATCGCATTGCCAAAAAATCAATATTTTTTTTTATCAATCTAGACATTTTAAAATTTAAAACATCAAAATCAATTAAATAAATTGTTAGAAAATTTTTTATTCCTCAACAACGTCAATCAAATTGTTAGTATAATATTGAAATCAATAAAATTAATTAATTCAATCTCCTTATAAAATTTAAAATTTTATTTTATGTTTCCATATTATACTTAATGAAATCAACTTATATAGTTTATATTTAATAATTGTCTACAAAATTTAATTTTCTTTTTATTATAATAATTTAAATTTTACATGCTAAGCCAAAAGCAATAAAAAATATTTACAATTAATTAAATTAAGTGCTTATTTTTTGTTTGGGTAAAGAAGTAATGAAAAAATATTCGAGGTCTTGTTTGGTGTGAAAAATAAAATTAATTAATTAATTAAATTAATTACAATAATTTTTTCCTTTGCCTTCAAGTTAGCATGGAAGATTTAAGATTATATAAAAAAATTTAAGTTTCATATACAATTATGAAAAATTATTTATTTGAATTGATTTTAATTTAAAAACATAAAATAAAATTTTTAAAATTCAGAAAGAGATAAAATAAATTAATTTAATTAATTTTAATATTACATTAACAAAACGATTTACACATGTAAGGAATAACAATTTTCAACAATTTATTTTATTAATTTTGATATTTAACGTGGAAAAATGGACTATTAAAAATCACGAGCAAATATAATTTTACTATAATAGCAAAAGAACAAATAGTATAAAAGATAAGATAAAAGCTAAACCTCAAAACTTGAAAACATAATATTCTTCAAAAGTGTTGTAGGTTGTCAAAGAACCTATTTATAAACTAAATTCGAAGATCAAATATAAAACAATTTAGACTAATCAAAGTTCTATTGAAACAAATAAATAAAATTTAATTGAAAGATTATATCTCAAATTTGATTAAATTATGATACATACTCAATAGAGAATGGAAGTGACTTAGAAAATGGGTAATAAAAAATAAAAATAGCCTAAAAGTTAAATGATAAAATTGTAAAAATTTCCTTTTTAAGTGACCAAAATGAAAGCACCTTAAAGTTGGTCACCCAACTGAGTAGTTTACGCATAGAAATATAGGGTTTAACCGGTTCACTTATTTGAATAGGCTTCTCTCTCGTCCCTGGAAATCAGTTTTCTTTTCTCATCTCAGTTCTCACCCACCGCCGTGTCCGCTGGTTTTTGCACCCCAAAGTGCGGAGTCCAGGAAACGAAGATGGCCAATAATCCCTTCAATCTTTCGGGTTTGTTTCTTTAATTTCTTACTTTTTATTTTCTTTTTTAGTTTATATCAATGAGATCTGTCAGGACATTTTGGAATTCATTTAGTATTTTACTTAACACTATAACAGTCAACATTGCTTAGCAAAGAATAATATCATTTTCTTTTCCATCATTTGGTGTGACTGTGATGTTTATATCTTCATTATTTTCGCTATTGTAACTGATTCTCTTGTGTTTTGATCTTATTAAACTAACAAATTGTTACCTATTCTTTTTGGGTTAAATTTATATTTCTCAGGAGGGTTTGGGACATCCTCATCCCTATTTGGAGCCAGCAGTGGTTCTTCTCTATTTTCATCTTCATCTGCTACTGGCCCTTTTAGTTTTGCATCTTCGTCTTCATCAGCTTCTACTGCTACTACTGTTACAACTCCATCGTATTCAGGCTTGTTTTCGTCAAGTTCAGCTGCAAATTCAGCCACTACATCGCCTTTCGGTGCTGCTGGGTTCTCTTCCTCAGTTGGTTCGCCATTTTCTTCAAGCAGCGCTAGTTCGAATACAACAGCAGCCTCTATTGCAGCAGCTTCTACTTCTTCTAGCACTTCAGGCTTCTCTTTTGCTCCATCTTCTTCCTTTGGATTTGGCAATCCAGCTTCATCATCATCTCCGGCATCCGTACTCTCTGGTGTAGCATTGTCAAATCTACTTCTTTATTGTATCTGCTTCAATCTCTTTATACTAACATTTCCTTTTTTCAATTTTTGTTTCTCAGAAAAGGTCGGTGCATCATCTTCCCCGTTTGGTGCCAGCAGTGGTTCAACTTTATTTACATCTTCACCTGCACCGGCTACTTCAAGCACTTTTGGTTCTTCGTCTTCATCTTCAGCGGCAGCTCCAGCCCCATCTTTTTCAAGCTTCATATCTTCGAGCTCAGCTTCAAATTCTACCACCACTTCACCTTTCCCATCTTCTACCGGGTTCTCTTTCGCGGGTGGTTCATCTTTTGGAAAGAGCACTGAAAGTTCGACTACAACAGCAACCTTTACTACAGCACCTTCCTTAACAGCTGCTTCTTCTTCTTCATCAAGTTCTTCAGGGTTCTCTTTTTCCCTCCCTTCTTCAGCCTCTCAACCTACCTTTGGTTATGGCAATGCAGCTTCATCTTCGTCATCATCATCAGCACCCACAGTCCCTGGTTCTGCCCTGTCAAAACCTGCTTCGTTGTTGTCTCATCTGCTTTTGTTCTCTGATCTGGTAAAGCTAACCAAGATTTTCATTTTTCCCCTTTTTTTTCTTAATTTTTAATTATCAGGGACATTTGGGACATCTTTATCCCCATTTGGAGCCAGTAGTGGTTCCCCTCTATTTTCATCTTCACAAGCACCGGCTACCACTACTACCACTACTGCTGCTATGAGCTCTTTTGGTTCTTTATCTTCACCTTCTACTGCTACAGCTACTACTCCATCTTTTCCAAGCTTATCATCATCGAGCTCAGCTTCTTCTACGGGATTCTCTTTTGGGGGTAGTTCACCATTTTTGAAGAGCACTGCTAGTTCAACACCAACATCCACCTATACTACAGCACCTTCTTTAGCAGCTGCTTCTTCGTCAAGCTCTTCAAGCTTCTCATTTGCCTCGCCTTCAGCTTCTCAACCTGCATATGGATTTGGCAATGCAGCTTCATCATCAACACCTGCACCCACATTGTCTGGCTCTGCTGTGTCAAAACCCACTTCCTTGTCTTTTGGAACATCATCAGCGCCATTGTTTTCGACTGTTACTACCACAACTGCTTCTACCCCTGCAGCTAGTACTACCACTGCTTCAACTCCAGCATTCCCGGCCTTTAACTTAAGTTCTTCGTCTTCTTCTGCTACAGCTTCATCAGCTGCACCTGCTAGTCCAGCTGCTACATCAGCTGCTGTGAGTTCTTTGACTGGATTTGGTGTGACAAATGCGGCCGCCACATCTGGGAGTTCTGGTTCTTTCTCTGGCTTTTCTTTATCAACAAAACCATCCACTCCTGCTTCGTCCTCACAAGCACAATCCATTGCCACTGCTTCTGTATTCAGTGAGTTTTATTATATACTACAATATTCTGGGTTTGTTTGTTTAATGCTTATTTTGTGTTTATATATATTACATTAAGTTCTAATAATTATTTTTATTATATTTTGCCTTCTAATAATTATTAAGTTCTTACTCCAAATTGCTTTCATCCTGTAATCAGTCGCTTCATAGAATTCTAAAGTGCCTAGATTAAGTAGTGGTGATAATATATTGAAGTCTTCATGCAATTGTGAATTCTGATCCTGCAGGTCTCACTGCTTCCGGTTCTTCTGCTTCAACAACTTCAACTTCCATTAGTACTTCTGCCCAAACATCATCGGCACTTGTTGTAGCTTCAAGTAGTGGGTACGTTTAGGTTTTATTTTCGTTGGCTTTATGTTTTATCCCTTTGCCGTATTTGTTTAACTTTATCTGCTTTTCTGTCAATATTAGATTCTAATTCTTTTATAACAAGTATTATTTTTGTCTTTGAAACTTTATATAGAAAAATAGTGTAAGGGAGATTGAACCCATCATTTCTCACTTTCCTGGCTTCTCTAATATTTCCTTGTCATTACTTCTTGTTTTTAAATTTTTTTGTGTCAAAATGTTTAATGGAAACAAGATAAGGGCATTGGAAATGAATTTGGGGTGCCTAAGTCAGGAGTATAGATAGGACTGGAACCCTGTCATATTGGACACCTGAACTTGCGATTGGTGGAACTTGTGAGAGACGATTGTGATGCGTACAAGATTGCAGGGTGCTAAATAAAACTGGTCTGATTTTTGGAGGTTCTAGTGCTTGAAACATTTTTAGAGCCTTTTGATGTTTTAGACTATAGGAACTATTCCTTCGTACCTCTTTACTGTTTACAGGGTAGCATCCTTGTGCTTGTTATTATCGTCTCTGCATTTCTTTACTAAAAATGGTATTGTTTCTTTTATATTCTTTAAGCCGTCTTCAATAAAAATGTTGTGAAATTTCCTATTGAATGTATGAAATAGATTTTGGCATAACTTCTGTATAATGTCTCCACTTTTGTTTATTTTTCTTATAGGACGAGTTCAAGTGCTTGAAAGATTTTTAGAGCCTTTTGATGTTTTAGACTATAGGAACTCTTCCTTTGTACCTCTTTACTGTTTACAGGGTAGCATCCTTGTGCTTGTTATTATTGTCTCTGTATTTCTTTACTAAAAATGTTATTGTTTCTTCTATATTCTTTAAGAAGTCTTCAATAGAAATGTTGTTAAATTTCTTATTGAATGTATGAAGTAGTTTTTGGTTTAACTTCTGTATAATGTCTCCACTTTTGTTTATTTTTCTTATAGGACGAGTTCTAGTGCTGCTGCTGCAGTATCTACCACCCCAAAATTACCTTCGGAGATAACCGGAAAGACAGTGGAGGAGGTAATTTCGTTTTAGTTTTTTTGATTTAAACTTCCTTTTTCATGTGTCTTAATGTTTCCCCAGTATTTCATATGCTATGAGCAATTATTGTAATCATGCTAATAGAAAGGGCAGGTTATCTTTCCATAGCAACATCCAATAAGATTTTAGGCCATTCCAAAATAAATCCAAGAGAAAAAGGCAATATTCATAGGGTATCTGGAAGAATAAAGAAGTCAGCAGGTGGAACAGTGGATGTGAGGGATACATGTCTCAAGCATGTTCAAGGCAAACAAGTCTGATTGATCTGCCTCTTTCAAACCGTTCAGTCTTCTTTCGAGTGTTTCTCAAACTTCACTTAACAGGAAGAATAGTGACAGTCTCTTTTTAGTGGATCCAAGATGCATGTTTCATCTCTTCAGCCCCTGCATTCTAATTTATGGTTGTCATTGAGCTAATAAGCTTCTTCCTTTTGGGGCCTGCAGATCATCAAGGAATGGAACGCTGAACTACAAGAACGCACTGGAAAATTTCGAAAGCAGGCTAGTGCAATTGCTGAGTGGGATAGGCGAATCTTGCAGAATCGTGATGTTCTTCTTAGGCTTGAGGTATTATATTTTACTGTGAGGCAACTTTCCTATTAGTTTATTTATATGCCTTGTTGACAAAGAATTTATATTGACATCCAATAAGGTTTTTATACTCTTATTTACTGAATTTTTGCAAGTAAGTTGTCTAAATATATTTCTCTATTAATTCTAAACATCAATTCAGATTGAAGTGGCAAAAGTGGTTGAGACCCAAGCTAGCTTGGAGCGACAACTGGAGTTAATTGAGACTCACCAACAAGAGGTATTTCAATGGTTTTTGCTGGTATACATTTTGCTAACTTTTAAACTTAACATACTTTAGTTTAGATGACATTTGACCGCTATTAATGTTGTTTTGTTGGAGGAATCTCTATATAACTACCGAGATTTGTATTACTTAAACCCTAGATGAAAATGTTTGCTTGCTTTGGTTAGCAATGCTGTCCTAGTTCTAAGAGGATTCATTTGTCTTTACTATTAATGACTTTGCCATCTAGATTGTTGCTTCCTTATGCTACTTATAGGTTTTCAACAATAAGCCAGCTAGTTTTTAAAACCCGCTGAAGCTTGTTTATGTTTAACCTTGCATGTGACTGTAGCATCTCTGAATTGACCAACTATTCCGTGTATCTCTTTGTGTGTATTGTCCAATATGCTTAAACTTTTCATTAGTGAGGTCTCTTTCAGTTCTGCTTTATAATGATTAATTCTAATGATAGTTATTCAGATACTTTCTTTGTAATTGTGACTGTATTTGTAACTTAAAATAAACTTACATATATTTCTTGAAAATATATATTATATTTAACATATGATATATTAGAATACAATGCAATTTATAATTTAATAATAATTAAAATATTTTATTACCAAGTAGATTTTTATTATTTTTAATTGAAAATGATGGAATATGAAGATTAAAAATAACAAAAACAAATAGAATAATTGATTAAGGGTAAAGTTGTCTTTTCATTTAAAATTCATTTAATAAATAAATCTTAAGAAGATTAGTGGATTTTTCATCAAACCTATGAACTTAAATGTGATGCGATATAGTCATAACTATTTGAAAATATGCTTGAATATTAGGTTGATAAGGCTTTGCAAAGTATTGAAGAAGAAGCAGAACGAATTTATAAAGATGAGCATGGATTGCTTCTTGATGATGAAGCTGCGTCAACAAGAGATGCAATGTGAGAACATGCTTGTTTGAAGTTTTTACTGAAGTCCACTCTGCATTCTTATTCCAAGCTTGGTCTAGTTGTGCTCAAGTCAGCTTTGCTTTTACATATAAACATTTGAAGAACCTTATCTTTGTCAAATCTGGAGTGCAATCGAACTGTGGCCTTCATCTCTATGTACATTGATATATTGCAATTTGCAAAGTGTAGGAGTTTATTCTTTCATTTTCTTTCCAGGTATGAGCAGGCAGAAAATGTGGAGAGGGAACTGGAGCATATGACGGAACAGATCAAGTCAATTATTGAGACAGTAAACTCTAGTCAGGTAATTGTCCTTGGTCTTATGATCAATTTGCGATTTTACAGCATAAGCAGAAATGACAACTGCCTTGCAATATGTTTAGGGTGGGGAACTCGAGGCACTGGACGGAATGACTCCCCTAGATGTGGTGGTCAAGATCTTGAATAATCAACTAACTTCTTTAATGTGGATCGATGAGAAGGTTAGTAATCTTCACTTTGGCATCCCTTGGTCTCCTCAATTGTATATGTTGTGTGATGCAATTGTTAGGCTTGTAATTTGTGAGAAGGAACTTTTTGGTAGAAAAGTGGGAATATGCCCTGTTTACCTGAATAAAAAAATCATACCCCCGAGTAATGAACATCATGTTAGAGTACCCAAAATAGATCTGTAGATAGTTTTGAGGAGACACTGACTCATGTTAATGACAGGCTGAGGAATTCTCTGGTCGTATTCGGAAGCTTGCAGCCCAGGGTAATGCTGCAGATGGAGAATTAATGGCTGCTCCAAAATATTGGATGTCCTGACCCTTCCAGAAGTTGCTGTTGTTGAGTTTAGTAACTACAGAGGGAGTACGGTTAATTTTTCCAAATTATTTTGGCATCAGATGGATTATGTATAAGACCTGACTTTCAGACCTAGTCTAACTGATTGTTTCTTTAAGAAAAATTGAGGTTTCAAGGCCTGTATTTCGCTCTTGTACCTCTAATTATTTAGAATGATTGCTTCACGGTCTATATATAAAGTTCGAACCAAACTTTTTTTTTAGTTAATTAATTCCATTGAGAAAAAGGATAAATTCACTTCTTGCTATGGCTTTAATGGAAGATTTCAGATGGGGTACATTAGCCTAAATCCAACCGATTTCTTAGTATCGCTACTATGACGTACTGATAAGGTCTTATAATTTGCTTCGTCAGTGGGAAATTCTATTATATAATTATTAGGGTTAATTATATAATTAATCACTCAACTGTTAAGTATCGATTGGTGTTTTTTCATGTTATAATTCTAATGGAATGTGGTGTGATTGTCAATAAAATTAGTTTACAATGTTTGATGTTTATGGAAAGATATTGATTAAAATTTTGGTTCATTAAGTATTTTTGTTGGAATGTAAGGATTATTTATGAATTTACCCTATTCTCGTCCCTGCTGCTCGATTGTATTGGCTGCATGACTCGTTTCTTGCCTAGTTACACGTCTGTGACCCTGTTCTGCTCGGCACAATCCTAATGGTGCGAGAAACTTCACTTCTAAAGGGGAAACGGTTGGGTCAGGACCTTAAGTGATGGCGGCCCGTGTCTCCCCCATGTCAACTGCACATTCATCTTAATCCTTATTCCTTCTTTTCCACCTTGTCTTCCTATCGATCACAACTAGAAAGAGCTGCATAACTTACGCCAATTTTTGCCTTACAATTGCACCATCCACTACTCATGCTTCCTTATTTTTCCCTCTTTTAATACACTTCAAATCACTTTTACAGCATTTTTTTTATTATGTCTAACCTGCTAATAGGTATTCAAGATGGAAAGAGGGAGAGGGACGGGGTGGCGTATTTTTTTAATATTAATATAATTACTTTTATTTAATATTAATATAAAATAATTTTTTAATTATATTTTTTTACATAATTTTTTAATTATATCTTAATGGGTGATAACATGATATTTTTGATTGGTTGAGTTGACTTTTTTAGCGAAATATCATAGTTTTAAAAACTTTTTGTTCAATTAAGCCACAAATTTATTAAATTTAACAACCAATTTATATTTAATTTAAAATTTAACAAGTTATATTAATTATTCAAAAGTATTTAATTTTTAATTGTCATTTAAATTAATTTATCACTACTTTTTAAGTGAAGGAAACTTACAAATAACGTAGATAATTATTAGACTCGGCTAAATCTCTCTGTATCAACAAAAAGGGATTGAGGAAAATAATGGATTTGCATTTTAGCTAAAAAATTAGTCACTTGGAGCAAGGAGCAAATGTTTTTCTATTGAGAACATGCAAAGTTTTCGGTTCACCGCACATTGAAACATCAAAGCTTCTCAGTTAATCTAACCATGAAGGAATTGACAGCACCTGCATCCAACACAATCCATGAAGATTCAAAAAGCTCATGGAAGTATTCAGCTCCAGTTTCCTCGGCAGCATTCCTGAATGCAAGACCAAATGCATTCCCTTGAAGTGCTCCAAGGCGAGGCTTTCCACACACCCCAACAATCAACACCTTGGCTGCCTCTTCTGACATGCAGGCACAAAGCAAAGGCTTCAACCTAGCTCCTTTCTCTTTCAAGGCATCCATTAGAAAGTAGCAGAACTTGGTCAGAGCCTGTGGGTGACCCAACAGCTTTGTGTCCACAGAATCTTCAACCTTCACCCACCTAAACTTTCTTCCACTCCTGATGCACCCACTCTTTGTTATTGCAGCACTTCCTTGTCTGAGAATAGCCCTTTGTATCTTGATTGCTTGTTCCATTCCAGCCTTCAGCTTATCAAGATTACTTAAGGACAATGCATCGTACGCCATCCCGAATTGCTTCAAAGCACAAAAGCCATCAGATTGCACAAATGATTCAAGCAGTGCAGTGACTCCATATACCATGTCTGCAGCTGAAACCCTTGAAGTATAACCATGATGACGCAAGAAACTTTTGTAGTAAAAATCATTGAGTCCATATTCAGGCAAAATTTGTTCGAATTGATCTTTCATCTTCTGTTTCACCTCATCATTCATGTACTGAAACTTCTGCTGGCAATCCACCAGCGCAAACCCCATCCTTGCAAGAAGAAGCTTAAGCTTTTTCATACCATTATCGCTCCATGTCTTCAGCTTAGGGGCAATGTACGAGGAACACAGCATTGAATCAAACAAGTTCCATTCTCTTAACAGCATAAGTCTTGGTTCTTCTTCATAGGCAATTCTTGAGGAATCAGGTGCTCGAACCTTGGTTCCATCTTTAAGAGTCACTGAAGTAACTACATCCAAATTCCCTAAACTGTTGATATGCTGCTGAAGCTCCATGACCCCAGCTTCATACCTCTCATCTGTCAGCCTCTCGTGAACAAACTGATCAGCAAGCGAAACACAGGCCAGCCAAAGCAACTCATTTGTGTTTTTCCTCAAAGAATGTGACAAGTCATACATCAAACACCCTGATGGCTTACCATGAAAAGTTCCCATCCGATAATAATCCCTTCTGAACTTCTTAAAACGCCGCGCCGCAGGTTCTTCTTCACCTTCTGAAGACATTCTTCTTCTTTTGCTAGACCCATCCCGACTTCCACCTTCCTCCTCATCACCATTGGCTTCATCCTCATCTTCACTTTCACTATCTTCATCTTCTTCACTATCCAACTCCGAATTATGTAAACAATAGCTGGCATTAGCCAACTCCATGACCTCAAAATCATACGCCAGATCAGCCAACCGCTCATCGTCATTTGTATAAATAACAACCACCTGGTCATTCTGTTCACTCAAGTTATGCAAGTGAATCGGCCTATGACTATCAACAACAAAAACCCGCACGCCAGGTCCTAGTTTAAGATCCTTTTGGAGGTCACGGTGGCATCCCCAGTTTATCAGAAGTATGGTAACAGGCTCAGAGGAAGAACTCAAATCAGAACCAACGTATTCGCGGATTTGTTGAAATGAAGACACCGGATAACAGGAGTACCGGACTGAATCAGATTCAAGAATGTGGAAAATGATTTTGAGAGTACAAAGAGAGTCCACATCAGAGGTTGAAGGGAATATGAGTAAAGGAGAGAAAGATGATGACCTAACCGATTCTCTAAGCCTTGCGTAAAACGACTCTACTCTTTCCTCCCTCACCATGTTATTTCTTTTCCCTCAAACCAACACTTAAATTCGGTGCCAAATTGGAAACTTTTCTTGACGTGAAAAAAAAAAAATCGGGGATCTTAGGGGATAGATCAATACCCAGAAAGAAAATACCCCTCTTTTCTTCGATTTTCCGTCATTTCACTAGATTGCACCCAACATGGATAACCTAGAAGAAACAGCTCATAATAAAAATTTATACATATTAATTTCAATTAGCTACAATTAAAAACAAAAAAGATTGAGACAATTCCACATACAAGAAAATGTTAACCAAAAACAAAAAATTAAAAATTGGTGATATAATAAAAATACAGAAGAAGGATCCAAGAAGAGGAACAGTTCGAAAACTGGAAATGAAGAACAGTACAAGTACCTGAGAATGAAGAAAAGAAAAAACAAGGGTGAAATTCCTTTGTGCCGATCTCTTTCTTTTTCACCTTATTTTTTAAAATCACAGGTCTCAATGGTGAGAGCAAATGAAAGAGAGGAGGAGGGAGGGAATTGTGTTTTGATTTAGCTAAGACGTTAATTTGGATTTTGGAATTTGAATTGTTTGAAGCAACCGCGAAAAGTTTGGCGCTCTTGTGTTTTCACTCACGCCGTAGGATTGCTGTTAGTAGTATTCTTTTGGCAGAATTGCAAAATTTACCCTAATGTTTTTATATTTTTTCACTTTGGCCCTTAATCTTTTTTCTCATTCTCATTCTCATTCTCCCCCCATAATGTTGCAAAAAAAATTTATCTTGACCAAAATTTACCCTAATTTTTGTGAGTTTTTTTCACTTTGGCTCTTAATTTTTTTCCCCATTCTCACTCACAATATTGCAACAAATTTTCAAATAAGATGAAAACTACAAAAACTATCGGTCCACATTTTCCTTTGACGTGGCATGACATCACAGTCAAGTTAGAGCTTTGCCTCTCGTCAAGAAATCTGATCTAACTTGATCTTGAATTTAATCGAAAACCCAATTGCAGAATGGTACATATTTCTGTGTGTAAGTGATTTTACAAGACAGAAAAGATAGAGAATTTTTAAAAGTTGAATCTTTCTGATGTGAAATATGCTATTGGGTGATCTAAAAGGGAAGTGAATTGGCTGAATGGTTGTTCTGTTTCTATTGCTAGCTCTTTCTTTCTTACTGGTATTGGTCATGTTTGACAGTCTGAGCTTGGTATTGCAGGTTTTACATTGTGTATTGGGTTCATAACTGACTAGCATATGAACAGTAACCAAAAAGAGCACCTCAGGAGACATGATATAAACTATAAAAGCATATGATGAAAAAGGCAAAAGGGAGCTCTTAATTTCTTTGATGATGCAATACCTTCATATCTCAGTGGCTGGAGCCAGGGAGAAAAAAGAAAAAAAAGAAAAAGTCGCCGTCTGTGGGAATCGAACCCACGACCACATGGTTAAAAGCCATGCGCTCTACCGGCTGAGCTAAGACGGCTTTGATGATTAAGTGTGCTTAAGTTGATCCTCAGGCCTACAAAACAATTTTAGTTAACCTGAATCCCACCAAAACGGGGTGAGAGGCAGAGTTATTCGGGCATGCATGGATGGATGGCGCTGACGGTAGTGGTAGGAGAAGGGTCCATTTCAAAGGAGTTCAATTTGGAAGTTGGAATTGAAATTTGATAGGCAGACTTGTCGACTTATAGTCGAACGGAGATACCAATGTTTCTTACTTGCTTAAGTTTGTTCTCGAGGAAACTAGAAAATTATAGAACCTAATCCACCATAAAGGCAGCCGTGGATGGCTGCTGATGGTAGTGTAACAGCGGAGAAAGGTCGATTGGAACTGAAATTTTGGTAGGCAGATGTGTTGTCTATGGAGGTCAAAATGAATGAGTTGCTCTTAAATTTTGCTGACAGCAGCCTCATACTTCATCCTTTGATTTCAACACCAAGCTCATAAACCCCTTTTTTGTCAGTAAAGCTACACTCAGAGCACAAATTAAAGAAGTAATATCGGATGGAATTGCTACATGCAGGGTTGCCAATAAAACAGATCGATCTACACCCCCTTTTCCCATCAGCCCATGGTCTTTTAAAAGCTTCAACAATGGCCTCTAAAAGCCCATCCGCCCATGGTCTTTAAGCCCCATCCAAAATCAATGGGTCTACAACTTTTTTGAAAGATACTTCCAGAATCCGTTGGAAGTTGAAAGCAACGCAAACTGGAAATCAACTCTACCCATCTCAGCAAAGCAAAGCTTCCATAGCTCAAGGCTGAGAACAGAGATTGAGCATCAATGTCAAGTGATAACAAAGAGAAACCAAAGACAATCCAGCTTTTCTGCCCTTCGGTATCCAAGCTAATCCGGTTTGTGGCATGGGATAGCCAGAAACTGGACATTGGGTCCATATCTCGAATGTTCGGGCTAGACCCATCAACGGTTAAGCTCAATGGCCACTTTATAAGCCGAGGGGTTGATCTTGTTTCTTCTTCTGTTACGTGGAGGTCGTTGCTTTCTTTCTTCTCTTCTAAAGGCTTGTCTACCGGGACTGATGATCATAAGGGCGCTCTCATAGTCGATGGCAAGCTTTGCAAAGTTGGGAGCAAGAGTACGCACACTATTGTTGTCTTTTTATGGGGGTTTCTCGGATGAATATAGTCGCCTTTTTGGATTTCTGTTTGGTTCTCGGGAAAGTTTGGGAAAATCAGGAAGGTGGCCACTGGTTTGTTCTTTTAGAATTGTTGCCATTTCATCCTCTTTTTTTTTTTTTTTTGTAGGAGCACATGAGCCCCAAGATGGTGTTAGCTGGAGTCCAGATTCAGCTGGAAAGCCTGGAATAAACGATGTTGGACTTACTGCAAAGCTACAACTTAAAGATATTTACTCGTTTGAGAACAAAAAGTTAAGGAAAAGCAGCTTAACAGGTAAAATACAAACAACATTGTTTAAAAATAACGGGGAATTGGCTTGGCTAAAGCAGCTTATTCGCCTTGGCATACAGGATCCCATGATGGAGGTGATCGCTCAGTTTCCGAAATCAGTATTGGGGTTGGCCTCAAAAGACAGTGTTCGATAGACCATGCAAGCTTGCTCAAGAAATTAAAGATTAATGACACAAACTCAGGTTTGTTAAAACCATTTACCATTCAACAATCATCCCATCATCATTACAGCTGAATGGTTCTAATTCATTGTTTAATTCCTTGATCGTTTACCATTTCCACTGATGCATTCGGTGCTTCATATTGTAGATATTAAAGGTAACAGTAAAGCTAGGAATGTTTCGAGCACACCTTTTAAGTGCAGTTATTTGAGTGGCACTATGAAGAGGAGGAGGGAAGATGAAGTGATTGTAGGTGTCCCTTGCAAGAGGATCAGTTCTGGTTGATTCCCGAGCCTAATGCACCAAATGGCAAACATTGTAGATGAGAGTCTTGTAAGTTTTAAGGATGTAAATAGTGGTTCGACTGAATTCATGTTTCTTGTAGTGAAGACACACACAAAAAGTAAAAATAAAAAATAAAAAGAAGAGAGCTTGCCATAACCCTAGTTTGCATTTACAGGTTACATGCACAGCTTAGTTTATTTCCACAACAACCATGTATAATCTATACTGGAAAAGTACTTGCTGCAATGAAAATAAAGAGTGCCAAAGAAAAGTTGGATCTCTTCCTTGGTAGCCGATGATTTTGTTATGTTATTCGTGCATGTTAGTCGTGTCTTTTATTGATGGAACTTATTAAAGTAGCTCTAATGGGATGCCTTAACTGGTTTTTAAGAATAATGAGACAAGAAATTAGTAAAGGCTAAATTATCATATACTTCAGCAACATGAGGAACATCCTTAAGAAAATGGCAGAAATACCAAATTTGAAACTTTGATCAATTTTCTTTGTCGGACTAGGAGATTTACACAAACCCTCACACCACAACAGCTTGAAACTCAATGACTTTGATGCATATTATAACAACCATGTGAAACAAAGTTCAGTTAGTTTCGGAGTTTCATGAAAAAGGATTAAAAATTTCAGGAAGTAAAAGAAAATGATCAATAGCTGAGAATGATGCAAAGTAGAGTCTCATGGGATCGTGGAGGAACATAATCATTTTTACTAACTCGGAGGTCAAGTATTCTTTCATTTTGCTCTCATATTCTATGCTGAAAAATTCCACATTTTTTACTTTTAAGAGAAAAAGTATTGCCAACCTACAGCAAGTCCAGCTACTAGTATGACTTTTAATACTAATTTAGAATTTATGAAAGATGATGAAGATGGAGGTGAATGAAGAGGTTCCCGTCGTCTACCTCTAAGCTTGGCAGACAACATCGATAGCAGCAGAGGTAGCCGGCCAGTTTTCTTGGCAGCTGTAAGCAGAAAAAATAAAAAAAAAAGTAAAATATCAGTCAGACATCAAAAGCTGCAACCACAACATGAATATAGGTACTTCAAAAAAAATGAAGAGTTGAATTAACATAACCCCAAATACCAACAAGACCAGAAACATAGAGAGAGATCTTGGATTAGAAAACAAGAAAATAGGAACTATATTATCAAGTCCTTAAGCAACTTGACAGGGCCACAATTTAAGTATCATTCATTACGACTTAAGTCTACCACCTTTAATTTTTGGTTCATCTCCAAAGCTGCTCAACTGACCATGTGAGGCTAAAGTACTTAGATATATACTTATAGAAACAACTGTTACAGATGTTACAAAAGTTTGCATTGAACATGACAAATAGACTTGACTGGTATTGACAAACTACACATAGAAGGGCTATTGCCAAAAAATTTAGGAGAATGACGTTAATCACATTCTCAAGATAACTGATAATGTCCTATTCAATGAGATAAATTTACCCTTGGCTTTAAGAAATCTCTCCTCCTCAGCAGCACGCCTTTGCAGTACATTGAGCAATGATCCAAAGTATAGTGCAAACACTGTGCATGTGATTGTGATGACATTGTAAGGCATGCTAAAATCAGGAGTTGTCAAAGGTACAAGTAAGACTTCTGTGTAAGACATTACAGGACATTTTTCCTGCATGACAAATCAAACTAATATCAAATGAGAGTAGAAGAGAAATTGGTCATGTTTAGGAGCAGAAAATATCAAGAGGTTAATACCTGAAACTTTGACAACAGCGGTGACTTGCTCAAAGAGTCATCTTCGAGAAAAACCATGCTTGCATGGAAGTTGGGAAAGCTAATAATAGCAGATGGTATGTCAAATCCTTGATTAGCATCTGGGGGATATTCATCAATGTGCAAAAAACCCTATTCAGACAATTCAGAACAGAGGATCAACTAATCAATAATATACCAAGACACATAAATCATAGTAAAGTTTGGCCCTTCGAGCAAGAACCAGTATGTATTTTTTCAGTTCAGTATAATTAATCTCATCAAAATATGTATCATCTAAAAGCAGGGAATGTCCTAGACTGATAGCAGTATATTAGGATAGCAACTAATTTTCTATTTTCTGCTGAAGCAGGAGTGTATGCAATGAAGGATTTCTAACATTCTAAGTGAAATAAAAAATTATGAGATATCTAAAAATAAGATACATCAGTCTTTTGAGGATGATGGAAACAGCTACTGCTAACTTATCCGTTTTTCTTTTTCAGGCATAAGCAAAGGTTATATAATTTGAAGGTATTGGTAGGTTTCATCATATCCATCCAGCTTAAGGAGTGACCAATGGGTTGAGAATCTAGAAATTGGGCTAGGTCTATGTTTCAGCATTACACATAACAAATGGCATTGGTTAATTGGTTTTTGTTCGAATTCTAAAACATTTATAGTCAAGGTCCGAATTCAGATACATTGCATAATCAATACTTTTTTGATATAATGCCTAGAACTACTCATAAACCCTCCCCAACCCTTAAATAGGAGGATCAACACGCTTCAGCGCGCTCAACCCCACATCCTCTTGCACTGGCAACAATGCCAATGCCAACCGAGTATTGCATCATCAATATTATATATGCTCGAGGGATTCAGTTTGCCATTTTATATGACTGCTTTATCAGAAATAGCTTTTACAGAAACCAGTTTTCTGTTTTAAGCTAAATAATTGGACTCCATTGCAGCAGAAATACACACCAATATTTTGAGCTGATATCACTATGCCTAACACCCTACCGCTATGAACCAAATTAACAGTTTTAACAAATTCACTTCAGAGGTAAAAGAAAATAAATTGTGTTGAATTAATAGAACTTGTAAAGCTAGAATGACTATTAGCTGAATAAATATAATAAAAAGCACACCTTATCAAACTCTATGGTTAAAGCAGCAGTGTTCACTCTGCAAGGAAGTTTCAGAACCACCTCCATCACACCAGGAGACATTTTATCTTTGGAAGGTGAAACGTGTATCTTCTCAATAATATCCGAAACAGCCCTAGGTTGTTGATCAACAAACACCCGCAAAGAATGGAAATAGACCTTAACATACCAAGGGACAACTTGGAAAACATCAACTCGCAGTTCACAACTTCCATCCTTGGAATTAGCACTCATGAAGCCCTCAATGAATTGTGTAGATTTTAATGAAATAGCAATGGCACCCCTCTCATTTCCGCTTCCCATCAAAAACCTACTAGCATGTAATGGTGTTTGTTGACACAGCCAAGCGACAGGAACCTTCCACATAAGACCAATATCAAATGGTTCAGATTCACTGCATTTCTCAACTTGAAACATGTACAAAATTGATAAGCTCTTGCTATGAGAACTGCTTTCTTCTAAAAATATCCTGTCTGGGTTAGCAGACAGCTCAAAGCTCGGATTAGACCAAACGTTCTCAGAGGTCAAACCATTTGCTGCAGACTTCCCATTTTCTTTATTTGGGAACTTCAGTTCGGCAACTAAGCCCCTGTCAAGGAGAAGATACACACTGCTGGACTTTGCAAGAACACATCTTCCACTAACTTGTTTCCCAAAAATTGAACTAAGAGACCAGCTTGGTTGAATATGTTTTTCACTAGCATGGACCTCAACGGCCCTTTCACTATTAGGCTGGAGAACAACTGTAAGGGTCTGTTCTAATATGATGCCCGAATCAATCCCCTCTGAACTAGATTCAGTTGAGGTTAAATGCAACCGCTGAGAATGATAAAAACCTCTGTAAAGTGATGGCCTATCCAGTAACAAGGCAATCCCAGCTTTGTCCCGACAAGGAAGCAACTTCAACCATGGAGTCAGATTCTCCGTGCAAACAGCTTCACAGGGCAATGTACCATACCTCACATTGCCTGAAGCTGGTGGAAAACTCCATTCTGGAGTAGAATAAGTAGCAGTAGACTCTAAGAAGTTGATTGAGGCACAGAAAAGACCTGAGAGAGTGTGCGTTAAGTTCTTCCAGGAAGCATCAATATGATGTTGTGGGACATCAAAAACGGCCCATAACTCAACTCCAGGGGGCTTTGCATTGCTGCTTGATATGGGATCAAATCCACCCCATCTTTCATAGTTCCAACGACCTTGTGTGAAAGACAACTCCATTTCCTTGACTCGAAATTTCTGAACCTGTACAAAGATGTTTACGTGCACAGTTTTAAACACTGCAACGACTTGATCATTTATAATGTTTGGTAAGGCGGAGGGCAGTAGGCTTATAACCCCCACCAAAAAAAGAAAAGAAATTAGATTAATCATTAATCTTTTAATATTTACAAGAAAGCTACTTATCTGAATTGTCAATTTATTGAAATCTACAACAAAGCTATTTATCAGAACTATTATCTTTTCCTTGCAGAAAGTGATGCAGATTACTGCAACACATACACAACTAGTGCAGGACATTTTTCAAATAAACTTGTAACCGAGTTTGTACTTCATGTCAAACATAACATTGTCGAAAAAGTTAGATATTTCAAAAACATTTCACTCTCATGTACATTTATGAATTTGGAAATCATACCTTGAGCATGAAAATAGAAGAAAAAGGCGGAACGACAATTTAAAGTTTATAGGCTAATAAAAAGTTTTCCAAAAAAGGAACCTTAAAGAACTATCTTAAATGACCCGAGCCAAGCTAATAAAAGGTCCTCCTACAATAATAAATGGTTCAGTATATTGCTAATCAGTGTATCAACATAGAAAAAGAGAAATGTTCAATAATTAACTAATAATAAATGCATAAATCCTTAGGTTTTTCTTACCAATAAATTCAGACACTATAGGAATGCAGTTGGCTAAAACTTCATTTAAACGAAAAGAACCATGAAAGAACATAATAAACAAGAATTGGCAGTGACCCAAAGGAATTAAAAGAAGAAAAAGTACCAACTGAGAAATGACTTTGGGAAATAAGTGGTGGTGGCAGCCATTAGAGGTAGAAGGAGGGGCGGAGCTTTGAAAATGGAAATGAGCCAACAGTTTGTGATCCGGCAAAGGCTTCAATAGAAGTTCTTCACTGAATTCTTCTTGTTTTTGGCCCTCTTCATTGAACGATCCAAAAGCAATCCAGCATTGCAAGAATTGATGAGTGCCTATAAGGAGGAGCAAAATATGTGGTCTCTGAAGAAGGACCATTACTGGGTTTTCTTACCAAATTGAAACTATAATATTGAGTGCACATATTCCGCCATGGGACACCAAGTCCGCGGAGGTTTCAAATAATAATATTATTAATTATTAAAAAATAATACCTGAATCCTGATCAGTGAAGACTAAAGAGCATTCTTTTTGTTTTGTTATGAAAAAAACCTTAAATGCTCTTTCTCTTTTAGGCCGATTTCAGATGTTCTTTTTATGATTTGGGCTTAAAAACCCCATTTACACTGCAAATGAACGAGTTTGACTTTTACAAAATAAAAGCGGATTTTCTTTAAAAACCAGAAATAAATCTCTATTTTTTTTTACTATGGTGATATTTTATGCTGCATTTTTATATATTTTATTAATTTCAACTTTTTAAACTAAAGTTGCTTATTAATCTTAAAAAAAAAGTTAAAGAATAAATATTAATTTTTAATAAAAGAATAAAGTATTAATTTTTAATAATGTTGTTTCATATTGGTATAACATTATATATTTTATATGTCATATCAATGATAATTTAAAATTTATATAAATATTCAAAAAAATTCAAAAAATATAAAAAGTTAATAAATACTCAATAAAAATAGTACAAAGTATATGTGAATTGTCGTTCAAACTATCATGTTAAAAATTTAATGTTTTAGTTATTATTTTCGTTAATAAAATAATTAGACTATTTTTTAAAGATTAATAATTAAATTTGACTTTGATGTCAAATTTAGCTAAAAAAGAATAATAATCAAAATAACAAGAAATATAATTGTTGAGAGTTAAAATTTACATTATACTTTTTTAAAACTTCACACAAACCTACTACATGTCATGATTATTTATTTTTTAAATACAATCTAAGAATGTCAATTTTGAAAATGAACAAATTTGTCTCATTCTCAATGAAAATTTCAAAATAATTTAAAATAATTTTTTAAAATTCAAAGATTTATATTTTTTTAAAATTATAAATTTTTTAAAAAAATTCTAAAGAATATATAAAAAATTAAAATTTTCTAAATAATAATTTTGGGAGCTAGATAAGTTTATTAATGATTTAAGTTTATAAAGTATGTTATTTTTTATTATTTTGGTTTGAAAAAGATTTAAAATATATGGTTTCAAATTTATGTACTCTAATATGAAATTAGTTATACTGTAACAAGAATTTAATTTGACATGTTTAATTTTTTAATTTAACTCGAACAATTTTACTCAATTCAACTTTACTCAACTTTCATTTCACTAGACTCGATTCAAAAAATTTCAAATCGAGTTAGAATGATAAAATAAGACTTGTCAATTTGAAATTTTTTTCACTCAATTTGACTTGATTCAATTGAAAGCTTACCCCTAGAATGGAGTGGTGATTAAAAATATTGTCAAACACTTGTTTGACATGAGTTTTAGCTGTGTTACCCAAGGTAGCCGGTTTCACCAATTGATGTATCATTCTTCTATTAGAACTGGTATGTATTGATATTGGCCTATTTCGACATAATGTTTCAAATTTACCGATTTTTAAAAAAATATTTAATATATCAAATGAATTAGATTAAGAAATTTCAAATATAAAAATATTAATTGATTATATAAAATACTTATCAGTAAACTTCACAAATAAAATTTATCATTTAATAAATCTAAAGTAAATAAAGAAAATTTTTTTTACACATTAAACAACAAAATTATCATGACATTATTTTAAAAAAATCTACAATAAAATCATCCCACACTAAATATATAAAATGAAAGTTCAATAAAAATAGAAACAAAAAAGTTATGTTCATGAAGCAATTAGAATTTTTTTTTTTCCTTTCAATTTGTTTGTTATATAAATTCTTTTTTTTTATTCTTTATTAATTTTTTACTTTAAAATTTAAAATTGATGCTTTACTTTGTTTAATGTTGAATTTCAAATTTGATTAATAAAAAATATTAATAAAAAAATAAAGTCGATAAATAAATAATTTTATCTATTTTTAACATTATTTATGCATCGACCGTTACATAATGTTTTGGTTGGTGCAATTGAAATTAGCCGGAACGAGCTGCTGCAATCGATATAAATTGAAATTTATATTAATAAGGATCCGAAAAGAGAAGTGATCGTTCCGATACCGAAACTGTGCAGACCATTTATTCCCTACCCCTCATATTGAGTAAAAAATTGATTATTGAAAGTTGTGCATTTTTATTTTTTATTACAGGTAAATCAATTTTAAAATTTTGATTTACACCAAAATTATATCTTAAAATTTAATGTATATTCAAATTAGTTTTTACATTTGAAATTTGTTTTTTTGGCAGTTTGTCTAATTGAAAACCCAAAAAATTTGTTTATTAATTTTTTTTCAGAGGAAAGTTAAGCATGATAATTCTTATTTTACCAACATATATGATTAGTCATATGCACACTCATTATGTGCTTGGATAAATAAATAGAATAAAAATTGGGTGAAAAACTAATTTAAAAAAAATACTAAACTTTTTTTTTGATATAATGGTTAGTAAAATATAAATATTATTTTAATAAAAAAACTATCTAAAAATTAATAGGGTGAAAATTTTTATGAGACTGAGAGCGACTAAAATTGTCAAATTCTAATTTAAAAATTGAAAACTGGACAAAATAGGACAATATCTATTGATTGAAGAAAACAGAAACAAAAAGCATCCAAGTCTACTACCCTAGTACGTCTCTATCTGCTCTCTCTGTTAGGATTTAGGTTTTTGTTCTTTTAGTCATTGTTTTGGGTTTGACGGCGTTGTGCTACCCATTGTTCCTTTTTTCATTAGCAAATTGCAATATTCAATCGAATTTGGTATGAGATTATGGAGTCAGAATTTGCTGGATTAACAATTAATAAGGAGGAAGATGAGATTTTGCAAATACAAGTCGAGCAAAGTGTAGAAAGGGAGAGAGGGGCCTTTCATTTAGTGGGTTGTTTCTTAACGGCCAGTATCATCCACTTTCCAGCAATGAAAAGTACCATGACAAATTTGTGGCATCCTGTTTGGGGTGTTCAAATTCGGGATCTGGGGGAGAAAAGGTACTTGTTTCAGTTTTTTCATGTTATAGATATGAAAAGGGTTTTGAAGGGCTCTCCTTGGACTTTTAACAACCATTTATTGGTATTATACAAGCTGTAGTGGGGGGAGGACCCATTGAAAGTCCCTTTTAATTCTTACACCTTTTTGGGTTCAGATTCATAATATTCCTATTGGTTTTTTCTCTGAGCACCTAGCATCACAACTTGAGAATTTTATAGGGGTTTTGATGGAGTATGATGGTTCTAATCTGGGGAAAGAAAATCGCAATTATATGCGGATAAGAGTCCAAGTTGATATTCGACGTCCTTTGAAAAGAAAGAAACAGCTTATGTTTAATGGACAATGCTCATATGTTCAATTTAAATATGAACGATTATCACTTTTTTGTTTTTATTACGGTAGATTAGGCCATAGTGATTCTTTCTGTGAAGCAAAAATAGCGTTAGGAGTGGAAATTACTGAAATGGGATGGGATTTATCGTTGAGAGCTTAGTCTTGAAGAGCTCTTGCTATGAAAAACGTTTGGTTACGTGAGGAAGGGGAAGACGAATGGGGCGGAAGTCGAGTGGGACATCAAATTTTAGGAAACACAATGGGGGTTTTTGGAAAAACTACAGTAACTAGGAATAATATAGATCCTGTTTTGGGTTTTAATTTTGATTCTCATCAAGGAGGTGACAATTCCTGCCCGGTTTATTTACCCACTACAATGGACCATGATCTTGAAGATAGTGTGTTAATTGGAGAGAAAGGTAAAATGAGATCTAGAGGGGAGGTTGAAGATTTAACAAGAAGCGAAGAGGTAAATTCTAAGGCGATAAGAAATAAGGGTGCGAAGGAAGTTAATTATTTATCTGTGGTTGCCAAAAGGCATGTCAACCGGGCGCAATAAAAATCTTAAGTTGGAACGTCCGTGGAATGGGGAGTCCACGGACAATTCGTAGACTTCGGAATTCGCTGAAGTTATATAATCCTCAAATAGTCTTCTTTATAGAGACAAAAGTTAGTAGAAGCCAAATAGAAAAAGTTCGAAAAAGATGTGGTTTTCTTAATGGAATTGATGTCGACTCAATTGGTTCTAGGGGTGGGTTATGTTTGGCATGGAAAAGGGATATCAATGTTCAGCTCCAAAGCTTTTCAAAAAGGCATATTGATATGGTAATAGAGGATGTGGATGAATGTAATGAATGGAGATTTACTGGGTTTTATGGATCACCTTACCATCAAGATAGAGATGCAACGTGGAGACTTTTAAGACAGTTGAGTCATGCTGAAGAACTTCCATGGATAGTATGTGGAGATCTCAATGAAATCCTATATAGATTTGAGAAAAAAATATGGTTTACTTCATGAGGAAGGGAGAATAGAAGCTTTTAGAAAGGCGTTGGAAGATTGCAATCTAGTGGATTTGGGTTTTTCTGGGAACTGGTTCACATGGGAATTGGGTAATTTGCCAAAAACTAATATCCAGAAGCGTTTAAACAGAGGTGTAGCTAATGATGATTGGGTGTCTCTATTCCCTGAGTATTAAATTCGTCATCTACCTTATTCCTTTTTAGATTATTGTCCATTACTTATAACCACAAAACGTGAAGTTAAGAGGCAAGTTGCAAGAAGGTTCAAGTTTGAAGCATGGTGGGTTATGGAGGAATCATTTATGGGAGAGGTTAAGAGTATATAGGAAAATTCCATTGGGGACTTGCTACATAAATTGGATTGTGTTAGAAGGGGGTTGTAGAATTGGGCTAATGGTGTTCGGCATAGTAGAAAAGTTAAGAAGGAGGTTTTAGATTTAGAGTTGGCAAAATTACTAGAAGAAGAAAGAAGCAACGACAATATGGCAAAACTTATTGATACAAAAGTTGCACTTAATTTAGAGATTGAAAAAGATGAGCAATACTGGGAACAAAGGACGCGTATTAATTGGCTGAAATTAGGTGACAGAAATACTGCCTTTTTTCATAAGCAAGCGACGCAGAGACGAATAAGGATTTTCATTCAGAAACTGCAATTTGAAGATGGTAGGGAAACGAAAGTTTTGGAGGAAATGGAAGAAATAGCAAGATCGTATTTTCAACATTTGTTCTTAGGTGGAAGAAGGGGAAATTATAATCACATTTTATTGGGGATCGATCGATATGTTTTTGAAGAAGACAATCTAAAACTCAAGGCAAGCTATACGAAGGAGGAGATACGTGAGGCATTAAAAGAAATAGGCCCTACAAAAGCACCAGGAGAGGATGGTTTTTCGGCACTTTTCTATAAAAAATGCTGGTCGATTATTGGGGAAGAAGTTACATCTTATTACCTTAACATACTAAACGAAGGTATGGATCTGAGCCCAATTAATAAGAAAAATATTGTGTTAATTTCGAAATTGCAAATCCCTTGAATATTACTTAATTCAGACCTATTAGCTTGTCAAAGTTATAAATTGATTGTCAAAGTTATTGCTAATTGTCTCCAAATTGTGATAACTAAATGTATTGATTCAGCACAAAGTCCTTTTGTGCCCGGAAGATTGATTTTTGATAATGTATTACTGGCCTATGAGTTTCTTCGTACTCTAAAGCACAGAAGAGTCGGGAAAAAAGGGTTTATGACGGTGAAGTTGGATACGAGCAAAGCATATGCAGGGTCGAAGAGAGTTTTATGGAAGAAATAATGAAAAAAATGGGATTTGATTCGGATTGGGTTGATTCGTTGATGATGTGTAACTACAGTATCTTATTCGGTAGTTTTCAATAATTATACCGGTCACACTTTTATTCCCTATAGAGGTTTTTAACAGGGGGATCCTTTGAGCCCCTTTTTTATTTTTGTTCTGTGGTGAAGGATTATCTAGTCTTATGAGGTCAGCATTGGAAAGAAAAATAGTTCGAGGAGTCAAGGCAAGTAGAAGTAGTCCACATGTTTCACATTTATTATTTGCGAAAGATTGCATTCTATTTGGGGAGGCTACAGAAAGATGAGCAACCTCATTGAAGCAAATTCTTTATGAATATGAAATTTGTTCGGGTTAGAATGTGAACTGCTCAAAGTCCACCATTTTCTTCAGCTCTAATATGCAAGAAAAGGGAAAAAAGAATGACAACCAAAGTGCTCGAAGTTCGTAGTTCAACCTATCCAGAACGGTATTTAGGTTTGCCTAATTTGGTGAGAAGGAGAAAGAAAGAATCTTTTCGAAATTTAAAAGATAGATTACGAGTACGAATAGATAATTGAAGCATTAAACATATTTCTCAAGGGGGGAAGGAGGTTTTTATTAAGGCCATTTTGCAATCCATCCCAACTTATTCAATGGATTGTTTTTTACTTCCTAAGTCCCTATGTACCGAATTGGAAGGATTAATAGCAAAATTCTAGTGGCAAAAAAATAGGGGAAAGAAGGGCATTCACTGGTGTGCCTCGAAGGATATTTGTTCATTTAAAGAAGATGGAGGCCTTGGATTTCAAAAACTTGATAAGTTTAATATCGTATTATTAGCTAACAAGGTTGGCGTATAATTACTTATCGGAATTCGTTGTAGTAAGAGTTTTGAAAGCTAAATATTATCCATCATCAGATTTTTTAAATGCTCAACTAGGTAACATACCTTCACTTACCTGGAAGAGTGTCTGGCTAGCTAAAGGATTGTTGGAGAAAGGTCTGTGTTGGAGGATTGGCAAGGGTGATCATATTTCCATCTGGTCTAATTTCTAGATTTCGGGTCATGAAGTAGACAAGTTGCATAATTACAGAGGAAATACAAATATGGAGTTAGTTTCAGATTTGATTGATAAAAACAATAGAACATGGAAAGCAGATATACTGGTTAATACCTTTAGTGCTGATATTGCAAAAAGAATTATGTAGATCCCTTTGGCAAGGTCGATACATAATGATCTCCAAGTATGGGGAGGAGAACCATCAGGCACCTTTTTTGTTAGAAGCACTTATAAACTATTACAGAAGACTACTCGGATTCTTAGTAATGATATTATACAGGCCGAAAACAAAACTTTTTACAGAAAATTATGGAATTTACATATCCCCTTGAAAATTAAAATTACAATTTGGAAGATCTCTTAGAACTATATCCCTAGTTTTGCTAATCTCAAACTAAAGAGAGTGATTGCTGAAGCTTGGTGTCCAAGATGTAGACAAACAGAGGAAGATAGTAACCACGTTTTTCGATAATGCCTTACAACGGAGGAAGTTTGGAGACATTTAAATTTTGCTTGGGTGCTTAATACTAATATTCAGAGTGCCTGGGAATGGCTAACCTTGGTCTTTAAGTAGGGGAAAAATGAGCAGCGTCGTCTATTTTGCTGTGGGCTTTGGCTTATCTGGTCAAATAGAAACCGGTTACTTTATGAAAATAAAACCACAAATAGTAGAAATATCTCAATACAGATAATAAGCTATAACTCAGAGTTGCATGGAATAGAGGAAAAATTGCTTATATGTGAAACAGGTAAACTCCTTATCAGGATAACCGAAGGACAAGTGTAGCCATTTACTTCGATATGGCTTTTGATCAACACTCTTCCAGATCTGCCTCAGGGCTAGTAGTTCGAGACATGCGAGGGGAAATTTTAGCGTCGAAATCGATCCTTCACTCAAATGTTGCAACATCGTTCGCGGCGGAGGCACATGTAAGATTACAAGTAGTAAGATTAGGGATTTCATTGGGTCTTAATACATGTGAAATATTTGGGGATTCAAGAACAGTTATCAAAAAATGTCAGAGCACAGAAAGGGACAAATCAATTATAGGAGCGCTTATTAGAGATATTCAAGATGCGAAGCCATTCTTTCAAGGAATAGGCTTTCATTTTATCATAAAGACAGAAAATGTTCTTGCGCATGTTATAGCAAAAGAGGCATTGAAGGAATGTGTGGGTTATTACCTAGAGAGTGGCATTTCAGAACAGGTTCGACATGAGATAGAGAGGATAAGGCAAAGGCTTCCAGATAGATGAAAGTATATGGCCTTTGGAGACGTGTAGCAGAAGTCTAAAGATTTTCTGAAGATATGAAAAACTCTGCTTTCAATGGCTGTGATGATTCAGAGAACAGAGAAATGTCATTTATGTGGTCCAGTTGTTTCTATCGACTGGAGATATTTTAGGTTTTAAGTTTCCCATTTCATTTTCTTTTACTTCTTTATTATTGGATTAGTTCTGTTTAGTGGCCCGTTTCTTTTATCGCTTTTGGGTCTATTTATTTTATTGTTTTATTTGTTTTGGTTAAGGGCTGTTTGTTTGAGTTCTAGGCCTAGTGACAAGCAAACTTTTGTTTTGTATTTTATTTTCATAAATCCAGACGACTTCCTCAAAAAAAATTTTCAAATTCTATTATTAGATCATGTATTTTAGTTTGATTAATTTTAGTTTTTTGTATTTTTCGAATTTTAAAATTTTAGTCCTAACTCAATAGTAATAGTTAAATCTGTTTGGTTAAATTATGTCATTAGTCTTGTGTTATACTTAAAGTTATAGATTTAGTCCACGTTCACTCATTGGATTATTCTTAGTGATTATATTTTTTGAATTTCAAAATTTCAATCTTAATGGAAATGATAATTGTTAAATCTCTTAATTGACTTTTTGTGAGTAATATGTGAAAATAATAAAAAGACATATAATATGTTTGACACACTAAATTTTTAAAATAACAGAACTTAACTTAATAAATTTAACAATTATCATTTAGTTAAAACTAAATCTACAACTTATTTCACCCTTCAAATTTTTTTAAAAGAAACTGAATTACTTATATGCTGATACTAATATAATATTTTTTAACCAATAACATAAATTAGAGATTTAATTATAGGTAATATCCCTTTGTAAACAAAGAAAGACAATATAATAAAGAAAACATATAGTATAATTTATTTGCTCTATCTAATTATGTGTGAAACAGTCCAACACAGAAGAACTATTATATATATATATATATATTAGTATTTCTTAATTGTAAGTATTTATAGGGTAAAGATGTACGCAACTTTTTTCTAATAATTTAATATTACATCAATATTTTCATCCTGAACTTTAGTATTTTCATCATTAAAAAATCAAATTCAAATGAAAATCCTAAAATTTAAAATAAAATTACTGATGTGGCATTAAATTATTGGGAAGAGATAATATCCTATTTCATACAATACTTTCTTGTATATTTATTCCCCTATACCATATGATGTATATTTATTAATCTGGCATTCTTTATGAATGTCAGCATGTTTAGAACAGTAGTCATCATACAAATATTTGGTTCTAGCATCTTGTAAAGCTTTACGCTGAGCAGGGTCAAGTCCTAAATACTTATCCCCATTCCACCACAGCTTGGGTTGGAAATGTAGCATTGATCTTTGCTAGCACTGTTCTAGAATTGGCAGCCGATGACACCAAACCCTATAAAACTAGCTATAAATGGCACTTGGCTCCAATCAATTTTCCTTCCACCTGATGCCTAAGTTTCTTCATTCCATATGCTTCATTGAATCACTAATTGTTGCAATGGATAACTCACTCCAATTTTTGTGTTGTTCTTGAAAACCCTTATGGGTGTCTTGTCCACATAAAACCTATCAAAAAAAAAAAGTAAAAGTAAAAGTAAAAGGGTTTTTAGTATCCGATCCAGTTCATTGGACTGATAGATTTGTAAAATAAATCTGAAATAAAACTTAATAAACCGGGATCTATCATGTCAAATCATCAAGAATAAATCAAGAACAAAACTAGATGCGGAAGCATACCTGAATTCATGAATTCCTTGAAGTTTTACCTGATTTTTGAGATTTGATCTTCCAAATTAACACATAAGAAATTCAGAGAATATCTACTCTCTCTTTCCTAATGATGGGATATTAGAAAAGATATCTTGTGTATAATTTAGAGACCATAACCCTAATATTTATAACATTGGCATATTAGTTCTAATCAAATTCTAATTAGCCCATCATTAATTAGAATTTTGATTAGAACTCAATTACTAGAGTATCTACACATATTTGACACATACTTTATTTAATAATTAAAACCCAATAAAATTCTAACCAAATTAGATCACTTTTAATGTGGGTTAACCTATCATGATAGTAAATAATAACATGTAATTACCCTTATTATATATGTGATGTCCATATTTTTCAACAATCTCCCACTTGGACCATATATATATATATTAATTACTCTATAATTATATGTCATTATATAACCTTATGAGCTCAAAATTTTACTATAATATCCAAAAGGTATTCCGAATAATCTCGTCCATTAATTATGTTAACATAGAACCAAAGCGACTTTCGTTACATATATCGTAACTAAATCCATCCATGATCACGTGTATTAACACAACCAAATGACATAGATCAAGTATGGATGTGTAGTTTGGAAATTACATGCAATATGATCGAAACATGTCTATTTCCAACTGGTCCTCCTTAGTGAGATCAAACCTTACCAAAATCAAAGTGTGAATAAACTAAATAAAATTTATTTCTGCAGAAAATAAACTTAATATCTTTAAACTAAAATAACTAAAAATGCATCTATAACATAAAAGCATTTAAAAATACAAACTCCCACTAAAACCAAATATCCTTTAAATGACATTACACCCATATGAGTAGTGTGCTCTTATAAAACCTTAGGTGTAGTTCCTTAATAAGCAGATCTGCAATCATGAAGTTTGTCCTAATATGCTTTATAGGCACCTAACCCCTCTGAACTTTTACTTTAACAATCAGTAACTTAAAGTCTATGTGTTTTGACTTTGATGTACTCATGTTGCTATTGGAATAAAAGACTGCAATTTGTTTTCACAATTTGCACCTTAGTGACAATCTTATATCCATATTCCATCAAAATCGGAGTTCTATATACTTGATGATCTCTAACTGAATAGATGTCCGATATGTGAGCATGTAATCTTTTGTTCTCTAAAAATACCTTATAACCCTTTTGGATGCTATCTAATGGTCTAAACTAGGGTTGCTTAAAATATCTGCCTAACATCCCAATAATGTATACAACATTCCAATGTATACATACCTGAATGTACATTAGACTTTCCACTGCTATAATGTAAAAAAATCTTATGCATTTGTGTAATCACAAAATCATTCTTAGGGCATTGATTGAGGCTATACTTATTATTGACAAGCAGTATGTCATTAACATATAAAACCAAATATAGAGTCTTACTCCCACTAAATTTATGGTATATACGATTATCAACAAAATTCATCTCTAAATCGAATAAGATAATCATTTGTTAAAATTGTAATACTATTGACGAGAAGTATGCTTAAACCCATAGATGAAGTTCTTTAATTTGCAAATCATTAACTTTGTATCATTAAACACAAAGTTTACTAGTTGCACCATATAAATGTATGATCAATGTTACTATTGAGAAATTATTAACTTAATATTCATCTGATGCAGCTTGAGGTCAAAATATTCTACTAAAGCCATCATAACCTTTTCTTTAGTGGACCTTTTTAATGACATTCATTTTTAAGGTTGTTGAGTTTGTTCTTCTGGAACAATTACCTCATCTTGAATAGGGAGTTGTTCAACATTGTCTTATTGAGGTTCTGGATTCACTTCTTAATCAATGATAGGTATGAGACCTAAACATCGTCAAAAGTGATAGTAGGAACTGAGTTAGAATTCAATTCCTCCTTAAAAACAATGTCTCTAACCTCATTTCTCCCTCCAAACTCAACATTCTAAAATAATGTTGCAATTCTCATCTTAAAGATATTCCTAATTGTGGGATCACAAAACTCATAGCTTTTAGATCGCTCAGAATTTTCTTGACCCTTAACTTTATAGACATCAAAGAAGTCAGAAGTGATGACATTTCAACCTTATCGTTTTTAGCAAAACGTTTCTCAATTTCATCAAAGAAACCTTAGCCTGAGTAATCTTTTTAGATTCTTTGCCCCTAAAGGCTTCTAAAATGTTGTACTTCATGATCATTAGACTCATGCAATTTGAACGATCCCACCTCTCAAAATTCCTTTTAACATAAGGGGTGTTTTCCACAGTGAGAGGTGTGGGTTGCTCTTCCCTTAGTGCAATGTCTATGTTCATACAGCCAAGCACTATAAGTAAATGTCTTTTACATCCATTGAAATTAGTTCTATTAAATATGGGTATAGAATTTATATTAGCAGATATTATAGCAGTAGAAGATGAATTAGCTGAATATAGAATAAAAAAATAAATAAAAATAAGCTCACAGCAATATTTTCCATTCATTGTTATTTGCATTAAGTATGGGTATAGAATTTATATTAGCAGATATTATAGGAGTAGAAGATGAATTAGCTGAATATAGAATAAAAAATAAATAAAAATAAGCTCACATCAATATTCATAAGTAAATAATAAATTCAAGATAATGGCTAATCCCATCTCAAGATACCAAACACAACATTAATATCAAGTCTTTGGATAGTAATATTAACAATAAGCGGTACTCTTATTGTAGCAATCAAACATTGACAATAAATTATGTCAAACAATTAATTAATCTTTGAACTAACTTATTGCTCACATAAAATACCTTATAATTGTCACATGTTTATCACCACAGATGTCGTTAAAATTTTGCCAAATATTAATTTACCTTTGGGTCAATTAATAAATGCATGAATCACGAAGACATATAATCATCTTAATATTTCAAATAAACTAATCTACACAAAAGAGGTCACTTTGGCAGCATTTTGTTTCAACTAATTTATTTAAAATATTAGACATCCTTAATTAAAAGCCAAAATCTGAATTTATTTATTTCAAAATATCTCTTAATTTCATCTTTCAATCAAATTAAAAGATAATAGTATATATATGTATATATTTATCCCAAAACAACATACAATGATGTTGGCAAATATAATAATAGTTGAATAAATCATAAACCATAAACAACTTCATATAAGACTTCAAATTTAAATCAAAATAATTTGAATAAAGGTAAACATCATCTCAATATATCAGACACTCCATTAATATTTTATTTTTGGACAAAATATTAACTTGTAAGTGATATCTTGGTATAGTAATCAAACATTGACAATAAGCACATGTCGAACCATAAATCTTCCTTTAGGCCAATTTATTACTCACATGTAAAACCGAATAATTTTCACATGTTTATTACCATAGTTGCACATTTAATTTTATTAACTTTCATTTGGGCCAATCAATATTAACATAACTTAAGTTACATGCACAACCTTTTATATTTTAAAAAAAATAAAAAAATATATTTTTGCTTCAGTTAAGTTATTTTAAAATATATATAAATATACCAATATTCAAATTTAAAATTTCCCCAATAGTCAAATTTCAAAACTATTTTTTTATTGCTTTATAGACTCCGAAATAACCCAAAATAAGGTTGTCTTAATAATGCAATTAAAAAAAAAACCAAAAACCTTAATTTTTGATTTTTTTCTTGTTCCAAAACCATATATATCAAAACCAAACAGAAATAATGTAGTGGTTCAAAGTTAAATAATTAACATGTATTCATAATTTTGGCATGGATAAAAACACCAAAGTAATTCACGCATATACATGTATTCATAATCAAATAGAAAAACTTACCTTGAATTTACCATGTAAATCTAAAGTTGTATTTATGATTAAACAGATATTCACATGAATACTTAAAAAATATTTTCAAGCCAATAAATCTAAAAAAAAAAAAATCATAATAGTTGGCATATCCCACAATTCATACAATAAACCATGTCATCATAAGATGCCAAAACCTATATAATAGAACCAATTTTAAAATCAAATTCTTTAAACATGTATCATGATTGACATAAATTTGCATCAAAGCACTCAAAAAAAATTGAATATATATTCATGGCTAAAATTAACAACTTCAATGAATATCCATTAAATCAATTTGGTTAAAAAAATCATAATTGAATCTATGAATTTTTATTTTTAATAATCTTAGCATCAATACACACAAAACTTAAAACCATAAATATTTAGCATCAATGCACACAAAACTTCAAACCATAAATATTTATATATTCAATTAAAACCAACTCACACGTGTAAAATCATGTAGTATACTCTCAAAAATCGTTTATATGTAAATACATATAATAAAAAATACTACTCACTTATCTTGCATATACAAAATAAATCCAAAACTGTATTTATAATTAAATAGATTCGCAAAAAAAAAAAAAACCATTACATATTCTTAAACATATAATTCCTAAAAAAATAAATATATATGAATTAATTATTCTAAATACTCAAAAAAAATAGATGAATTCATATTTAAAATATTGTATCCATATATATTTAGAAAAAATGAAAGAATAAAAAATCAAAACAATATCACTGCCCCAATAAGAGTTGTACGGGGGATTCAACTTTCATTCTTTCCTTTAAAGAAAAATAGAAAGCCGCGATTTCAATCGAACTTTTAGAAACACAAACTTTATTTATCAAGGATCATTGTAATGGAAATCAAAATCATACAAAATATCATTAATTTTCTATTCAATTCGGCATTCAAGAGTCAAACTAAAGTCATCATTGATATATATAATTGGAGAATAGATTAAAAACAAAATTATATATTTATAAATCCTAAAACTTTAATATAATGAATCAAAATCTAAAAAACTTTATCAAGAATATCAAAGATTCAACATAATATATAATTAAAATATCAAATTCATAAAATTAAAAAAAAAAAAGAAAAATGAATCAATAAAGAATCAATTCATTCTCAATAATTCAACATGACAAAACTCAGATGGCACTTGTTAGACTTGTAAAATAAATCTGAAATAAAACTTAATAAATCAAGATCTATCATGTCAAATCATCAAGAATAAATAATAACAAAACTAGATGCGGAAGTGTACCTAAATCCATGAATTCTTTGAAGTTTTACCGAATCTTGGGGATTTGATCTTCCAAATTAGCACACAAGAAATTCAAAGAATATTTGATCTTCCAAATTAGCACACAAGAAATTCAAAGAATATATGCTCTCTCTTTTCTAATGATGAGATATTAGAAAAGATATCTTGTGTATAATTTAGGGACCATAACCCTAATATTTATAACCTTGGCATATTATTAGCCCATCATTAATTAGAATTTTAATTAGAACTCAATTACTAGAGTATTTACACATATTTAACACATACTTTATTTAATAATTAAAATCCAATAAAATCTTAACCAAATTAAATCACTTTTAATTTGTGCTAACCTATTATGATAGTAAATAATAACATGTAATTACCCTTATTATATATGTAATCCATATTTTCTAACATGAACATCTCGATAATCTACAAACAAACACGATTAGGTGTTACTTACACTACTTGGTGTTGGTTCCAAACAATTCCATAGGTATGAAAGTCAGAAGTGGGGTCAAACCAGAGATGAAATCTTTGCTCTCTCCCTCCATCATTGGCAAACACATTCGTTTGCAATGTAAAAGGTGGTCCATTGTTACCCAAGAACTCGAAATCCAGCTCGTCATGGTTTCCTCCTTTGCCATCTGGGTCCGATGTCAACTGCATGCATGCATGCAATCAACCCACCCATTTTTTTTTTCATTAAAAACACACTTACAGACAGTAATTTTCGTACATGTTATTTAGAGAGCCTGAAAGGTAAATGATAACGTACGTAAAAGGCTACAACAACCCCAGAAAAATCCTTGTTGAGTAGCTTTATTTTTATCTGGAAAAACCCTGAAGCATATCCCACGTTGGATTCAAACCCAGCCCCTGCATTATGTTGGACAAAGAAACCATGTTATTCACTTGTATACATAGCGTCGCATTTTAAAATACTGCCGATTGAATTTAGCTTGATTGGCATCGGCATTGTTGTCAGGGCAAGAGGGTGCAGGTTCGAGTGCGTTAAAGCACATTATCTTCTTATTTAAGGGTTGAAGAGTAACTATAAGTAGTTCTAAGCATGCTATAAAAAATAGCATATAAAATAAGGAGATTAATGTTAAAAAATACTATATAAATGGCTAATATACTAAAAAAAGTCCTTAAACTATTACATTGTGTTTAAACAAGCTCTTAAACTATTTTTATAGCTAAACAAGCTTTTATTTTATGATTTCTACCATAAAAGCCAATGATTTTAATATTAAAATAAAATCATTTTGAATTTCAAACTCTTATTTTAATTTTTTGTTGATGTAATAAAAATTGTATATATTTTTAACATCAATATAAAATTTAAAAGAATAATAAAAAATACCAAAAGAATGATTACATGAGTTAAGTATATAAGGACATAAATTTTAAAATATTATTATTTAATAAACTATTTTTATCAAATTTAAATCAGCACAAAATGTAAATTAATTTCAAATTTTAAATTTTTTGTACTTTAATATTAAAAGAAAAAGGGGTAAAAATTATAGGTTAGTGGCTTATTTAATTAAAAAATAACGTAAGAGCTTATATAAACAGTGTATAATAGTTTAAAGGTTTTTTAAATATATGTAAATTTTAATAAATTCATGTATTTATGTTATGTGTATTTGAATATTCGTATTTATTATATGCATACATGCATAAAATTAGCTAGTAATATGTTTGCATAGCATGCATCCATTGTGTATTAAAAAAAACATGCACGCATGCATGCATCGAAACATACACACATAAATATGCATGCTGTTAAGATTAATTGATTTTCAAAAGACCTGACGCTTTATCCATCCGGAGATGGACTTCAGTTCCCTGGTTCACAGAGGTTACATGAGAGTTTCCCCATGTGACGTGATAATTCTTGTCAAAACTAACATTATGATCAGCTCTGCTTCCACGTGTTATAACTGCAACAACCATAGCAACCAACAACCTGTATTTTAGAATAAAACCATGAATATATTAAACCATGAAACCCATTTTTTAAAAAAAAAAAGTGACTTGCAAGACAAGGGGAAAAAAGCACCTTTTTGCCATAGCTATTTCCTTTGAAGTTTCTGCTTGAATGAATGGAACCCTAAACATAAATTCTTCCCTAATCAAGAAAGTAAGTTGTGTATTTAAAGAAAATTATGACAAGTCTCTTATTTAATAATATATATTCTTTTTAGATTTTATTTATAACGAAGATAGGGGAAATTCTTAATTCCTTCCCCTTACTTTTTCGGTTAATTATTTATTACAAAATATAATTTTAATTATCATCAATAAGTATGCTTTTCATAAATTTTATAATATTCCTGAATAATATTCATTTACTTATCATTAATAAGCATGATATGGATGATATTGATGAATATATTGAACGTATAATGAAAAGGAGTTCCAGCTAACCATTTTTAGTAAGGTAAGAAATTATAATGCATTTATTAAATTAATTCATGTTATGTTTACGACATCATATGGATATTTTTCATTTTTATAGGAATTTTTGTACCAAAAACAATGGTATCTCTAATTATAGTCTCACTAGGATGTAAAATATATCTTTTTTCACCATCCTCATAATGTATGAGACAAATGTATGCATTTCAATTAGGGTTGTATTCTATGGTTACGATTCTACCATATATGTCTTTTTCATTTCATCGAAAATCAATTTTACAGTATAGATGCTTATGACCTCCCCCTCTATGCCTTGTGATAATTATTGTCAAATTTCAAGAAGCGTATATTACTCAAAGTTAATCATGAATATACTGACTGTTCTTAGCTTTATACACACATGAAAGCTTAACAGAATATCTAACTATCAACTAACGAGTAATTGCTTTAACAACAATATTAACTACTCACCAGGAGCAAGAACGCACAGACCATGTCGAAAAGAAACAAACTGCTTAGGCATAATGGCCTTTGTGAGAACATCAGCAAGCTACTTTGTTGATGGCACAAAATTAACTTGAAGGAGTCCAGCAAGCACTTTTTCACGCACGAAATGGTGATCTATCTCAACATGCTTCATTCTAGCATGATGTGTTAGATTTGCAGCCATCGACACCGTACAGGTATTGTCACACCAGACAACCGGCAACTGAGATATCGACACACCAATTTCATTGAGCGATTATTTTATCCATAAGAGCTCAGACACACAGTTGGCGAGACTGCGATATTCTGCTTCAACAGACGACCGAGACACAATTGCCTGCTTCTTCGAGCACCAAGCAATTGGATTTGGTCTGAAATATATAACATAACCTGACGTAGAACGACGATCTTCAATTGAAGAGGCCCAATCAACATCAGAATAGCCTACCAACTATTGCTTACCTTTGGAGAAATATAGTCCATGATCCATGGTGCCAACCAAATATCTTAAGACACGTTTAACTGCTTTCCAGTGATTATCACTTGGACAATTCATATACTGGCTAAGTTTGTTCACACAGAAAGATAGATCAAGACGAGTGATACATACATATTGAAGTATACCAGTAACACTACGGTACAAATGAGCATCAACACATGAAGACTGACCATCAGTAGGAACCAACTTAGGGGTACTCACCATTGGTGTAGGTGTGGTTGCTGCACCAACCATACCTGTTTTTCGAAGGATCTCATTGACATATTTCTTTTGACTGAGTAACAGTCCGTGAGGCGTTCGCTTGACATCAATGCCTAAGAAGAAGTTACGATCTCCCATGTCTTTGAGAGAAAATTTCTTGTGAAGTTGACATACCACGTCGCCGATATCATTGGTCGAGCTGCCTGTGATCACTATATCATCAACATAGACCATGAGCAGCAAGTGACTTCCTGCTGATACTCGAATAAACAAAGAGGGGTCAGCTTTGGATGCCCGAAAACTAAGCTGAGCAACAAGAAACTGCTTGAGAGTCTGAAACCAAGTGCGAAGGGCTTGCAGTAGGCCATAGAGGGCCTTGTTTAATCTGCACACTAGCTTCTTCCAGTGTCGCTTGATACTTCAAAGCCAGGAGGTTGCTCCATGTATATCTCTTCAGTGAGCTCCCCATTAAGGAAGGCATTGTTCACATCGACCTGCCTTAAAGACCATCCCTGCATAACAGCAAGAGCCAGAATTGTTCAAATGGTAGATGCGCGAACCACTGGAATAAAAGTGTCAGAAAAATCAAGTCCTGGATGCTGAGAGAACCCTTTTGCAACCAACCGCGCTTTATACCTGTCGATCGATCCATCAGCCTTTGTTTTAACTTTAAACAACCACTTGCACCCGACTGCACATCGATTCTCTGGCAAACTACAAAGGGTCCATGTATTGTTGTGAAGTAACACTTGCAACTCACTCTGAACAGCTACTTTCCAACACTAAGACTTCATGGCAGCATAAATGTCAAGAGGAATATCACTTGGTGAACAAGATGCTGTGCTAATATAGACTTTAGGTTTAAAAGTTCCAACCTTACTTCGGGTGACCATGGGATGGGTATTAATAGGAGCAAGTTGAGAAGACTGGTATGGGGTAGGTATGGAAGAGCAAGATGGTGTAGGTGACATATGTGGTGAAGGAGGTCTAGATGGTATAGACTGAGCAGGCATAGAATTCGGTAGTCTAGGAGAAGTGGGTGAGCGAGACTGTGCATCAGGACAGGTGGCAGATGATGAACTGACACATGAGTTAAAAACTAGGGGCAAAACAATAAGTTTGGAACTAGTTTGTGGAGTAGGTACAAATGAGGCTACTGGTGCAAGTTTTGTTGTGCATGGAAATATATTCTTATGAAAAGTGACATGACGTGAGATGTAGACTCTACCAGTAGTATATTGACACTTGTACCCTTTGTGTATTGGTGAGTACCCTAAGAAAAGACACGGGGCAGACTGAAACTGTATTTGTTCTGATTGTATGGCCTAAGGTTAGGGAAACACAAGCAGCCAAATGTTCAAAGAAAAGAATAATCTGGTTGAGTTTGAAACAATTTTTCATATGGTGAGATGCTGCCTAATGGAGAAGAAGGTAATCGGTTTATCAAGTATACAGCATAGCAAAAAGCATCATATCAAAACGTTAAGGGCATGGAAGCATGAGCAAGCATGGACAACCTTGCCTCGATAATCTGCCAGTGTTTTCGTTCAACAATGCTGTTTTGAGGCGGACAAGTAAATCGCTGCAGTATCCCTTACTGAGCTAAGTAGCTTTTTAGTGCCTGAAACTTGCCCCCACTATCTGTTTGTAAGACCTTAAGTTTGAAGCCAAGAATTCTTTCAGCTTGATGCTGAAACTGTGGAAACACATTGACAACATCGGATTTCTTCTTCAAAAAATACATCCATGTATACCGTGTGAAAGCATCAGTGAAAGCAATGTAATATCGAAAGCCTTTAGACACAACAGGTGCTGGCCCTCAAACATCAACACTCACTAATTGAAGGGGGAAGTGTACTCAGTGGTTGAATTAGAAAATGGAAGCTTACACTCCTTTCCCAAGTGAAAAGCAATATATTCAACATGTTTATTATTTCCAACAACTAGTATATTACAACGTAGAAGAGCCTTTGTAAGAATGGCCTACAAGAATGTCCTAACCTAGAGTGCCAAATACTGATAGGCTGCACTGTAGTAGTAGTAAAACACTGAGCTTGCCTAGGTGAGAGCTTAGCATTGGAAGAGCTGGGAAGGTGTAGCTTGTATAACCCCTGATGCACCGAGCCTTGAAGAAGAATCTCTCTAGTTCTTAAATCACGAACCTTGCACTGTGTAGGCAAAAACTCAAACATGACTTGATTATCTTGTGCAAACTTTGACACAGATAAGAGATTTTTAGTAATGCCAGGAACAAGTAACAAAGAACGCATGTATAGTGGTCGAGAACGAGTGAGCAATGAAGATTGACCCGTAGAGACAACAGGAAGAGCTGAACCATTCCCTACAAACACCTTACCTGGACCACCATAGGATGAACTATCACCAAGCGCAGCAGCAGAGTACGTGAGATGGTGTGTGGCACCAGAATCAGGGTACCACGAGTTATCACCAACAGTTTCAGGAGTTGCAACATATGCCTGAGACTGTGGTGCACCAGGACTAGACATATTGACCTGTTGTGAAGAACTACTAGCAAAAGGATTAGTCCAGGAAGAATGTGCATGAGGTGCAAAAAACAACCTAGCGAAGGAGTATTTGATAGAGACACGGGCAGAGAAGAATGTACCAAAGGTGTAATAGTGGATCCTGCACCAACCATGCAAATATTTGCTTGTGGAGGAGGGTGATAATTTGTACTTTTGTACATCGAATCAAACTGATAATAGCATCGATCGACAAGATGACCAGCTTTTCCACAAAGTTGACATTGAATGCGTGATACTGAGGAGCAACCACGCGTATGACCCCGCACTGCTGAGGATGGCCAATAAGCTGTTGCAGAGTCTCTGTTAGTATGATTGTCTAAAGGTTTGTGAGTAACCATATTAGCAGAGCTAGGTACTTCACAACTCACAACCAGTTGTCGAGCCTCTGCATCAAGAAGCATAGTAGATAGACCCTGTACTGTGTATGGAATTTGACTGGCGGAGATAATGGCAATAACAGACTCATATTCGGACGAGAGACCATTAAGAATCGCAATGATGTGTTCATGATCACTGATAATCTCACCACAATTAGCAAGGTTTTCACAGTAACCTTTGACTTTCATCAAGAACTCATTTATGCAAAGATCACCCTTACGTTAAGAGTGTAGTGCCCTTCGATAGAACATCAACTTAGAGGTAGTCTTACCTCCATACAGATTGACAAGTGTAGTCCAAATTTGAGCGTTGGTATCCATGCCAATGAGATGCGGGAGAATAGCCTGACTGACGGAAGAGAGTAACCATGACGCAAGGGCACTATCTTGCTCTTCGAAGCGGACAAACTCTGGATTCTCATTAAGCGCACCACTGTCATCTGAAATGAATTGAGTGAGAGGAACCGTGCGAGAGTCTAAGAAGGCCTGAAGCTTGTATGTTTTCCTACTAGGAGCACCTGTTGACGCCATAGCATATAATTATTATCGTCAAGAAGAATACTAATTTTGTTTGTAGAAAAGAACCTGCAGTCAACCACCCTGCAGAATTAGAAGCCATTACTGGTGAAGTATGAGTGCACAGCAGGCGGACTAGACGGATGATCCATTAAAGCAAGAAAAAATTAGAAAAAAATCCAAGAATGAATGGCCATCTGATACCATGTCAGATTTCAAGAAGAGTATATTACTCAAAGTTAATCATGAATACACTGACTGTTCTTAGCTTTATACACACATGAAAGCTTAACAGAATATCTAACTATCAACTAACGAGTAACTGCTTTAACAGTAATATTAACTACTCTAATAATTATTCCTTTGGCATTACGACCTTTACCACAACGATGTTGTCCATAGATCAAATTATTTCGTGGATTGGATTTCACTTGACTGTCTATGACTCCATTGTATGTGCCCAGGGTAGAAGTTTTGTATAAATGTATCGCCATGCTATTAAGTATTTTGATTTAAGTTCTTTTCGTTCTAAAAGGTTGAATAGAATAACCCGGTTGAAGCGTAACGATCATATGCCTGTAATGCATTGTATGTCCTATAATAGGTCCCTTTCTTCTACCTTTTTCGGGGGAGTCGATGACTATTCATAGCTATTACCTTGACTGTACCAAAGAAGAGTTTGACCTAAAGGTGATCATGGGTTGGTGGCCCAGCTCGGCCCGAAGGCTCGCCCAAAAAATGAGAGGTTTCGGGTAAAAAGATAGGCCTGAAATATGGGTTTGGGCAAAAATACGAGGCCCGTTTAGAAAACGGGCCGAGCCTCGGGCTAACCTTTTTTGGCATGGGCCCGGCCCGGCCCGAATTATATAAATATATATATTTTATTTTTTAACCATATTTTTAGTTCTAACTTGTTTCAATTTTAATATAACCACTTTTTATTATATTTTTAATTTGTGTATTATTTTAAGAATTGTTTGTCTCATTTTTATTTTGTTTCTTGTTTTAATATTTATTTTTATGTTTTTAAATGTATTTAATTTATTATATTTTTAAATTTTTTTAATGAAATAAGAAAAAAATTAATATGGGCCGGGCCGGGCTCGGGCCTAGCATTTTTATTTCGGGCCGGGCCTGGACAATTTGTCTGGCCCATATTTCGGGCTGGACCGGGCTCGAGCCTAGAAAACGGGCTGGAATTTTTTTGGGCCCGGCCCGGCCCATGATCACCTCTAGTTTGACCCAATAATTTATTTTTGTCCTAGTTGATCCTGATTTGACATTAGAAGTATAACGGCAAATTCTGGACTGGTAGGTACTTTTATAGTTTATAAAATTTTAAATTAATAATAAAATTACACTTTAGTCCTTCAGAAATAATAAAAATTTAATATAATTTTTTAAAAATTATGAAAATATAAACTATTAAAATAACAAAATTACATTTTTACTATCGTAAAAATATATAATTTAATTCCAAACCCCACATATAAATACAGAAGCACAAAATAATTTCAAGTTTAAGTTCAACTCTCCATTCCTTTTTTTTTTTCCTTGTTAATTGTTATAAAATATAATTTTAATTCTCATCAAATATAAATGAGCTTTGAAAGTTTAGAAATATAATTACAATTATCAGATATGGAATATAAATGTATTGAGTTGGATTAAATTAAAAGTGTTAGGTTAAAAGTTTAGAAAGCACGTATAATTAGAATCAATATAGGAGAAGTCCAAATCTCCTTATCATAAGAGAGAAGGGTGACATTCGTAGTATTATTTATTAGAATGTGTCACTCACTCCATTCTACTTAGATTAAAATATTATTTTTTATTAAATAAATATTATTTGTGTTTTACTAATCCAATAGAAATATAATGTGATTAAGTGAAGCATCAATAAATGCAGTTAAGAATGTACAATCCTCGATATGCACTGTAATACAAAAGAAAGACATGAGGAAATCTGTCAATCACAAACCTAAAAATTACTTGACAAAATGGACTCATTTTGTTTTATTCAAAACTTCAAATCGCATTTGGAATCATATGTAGAACAACTTACAATTTCAATCTTTAGTTTGCCAAATTAAATAAAGTAAACTTTAATTCTCTAATTCAGGCCTATTATTCTTTTCTTCGGTAATAAAAGGCACCTAACAATTTCATATTACGAGCAGAACTCATTATTGCTTGAAACACAAAAAGATACTAAACTTCATTGAGTCCTAAAACAACAAAAGCTACTTTAGCATCCAAAATATGATGTAAAGGTAAAGGAAAACCCAAGTTTTGGCAGTGAGACTATGAAGTGTGAACTTCAATTTGCTAATTGAAAAGATAATCCTTACCATATGATTAAAAGTTAAAACATAGGTTGGACCAATCGAAGAAAAAAAAAGTACTAACATAGAGAGCAAAAGATCTAAGATAATGTCAATAAACTAAATAAACACTACTGCTTTAAAAACATTGAAAAATTTTGAAGCATACCCAAGAAAAAATACGCATTTGCCAGTCGGGTTGTCAATGTTTCTAGTCCTTTGTCAAGAGTATAAGTTGAGGAAGTATGGTAAGTGGTAACAGCTTCTAGATATAAGGAAAAAGTCCACATTACCTGGAACCCATTTTCCACAAAATCAAAACATAATTGGAAAAATCAAAAAAAGTTGAAAAACAATTACCTCCTTGAAGGTGAGTTTCTCATGAACGAGAAGGGCCAACAATAGGCAAGGCAATGACGGAAAGTGTCATGGTCTTTATCATAAGACCTATGAACAAACTTATGGAAATGACGGAAAGTGTCATGGCCTTTATCATAAGACCTATGAACAATCTTATGGAAACGCATGTACCAAACAATCGAAAGGAGCTTACCAAAAATATTAACTTCACCAGTGAAAATGCCCAAGTAATAGCTACCAAAAATGATGGCGTAAATATCTTGTGTTTCAAAGAAATACCTCGTGCTAATTAAGCAAAATTAATTTTTTTAAATAATAAAATAAAAAAAAGTTTTTACATAGAAGAATAAATTTCCTCATATAGTTATCTAAATTCAAATGCATCTAGATCTGTCTAAATTCATTGTAGACATACTTTTTAGTTCTCTTATAAACTCTTTTTATAAATTTATATATTTTTAAAAATAATAGTAACCTAAAACTAATATTTTATAACAAATAAAAAATATAAACTTACTAAAAAATCTATCTAGAATAAATTTGGACAAATGTATGTATTTGAACAACCATTTCTCAAGTTTCATTCTTGATGTGAAGAAATATATTTTTATAAATTTATATATTTTTAAATATTTTTTAATTTATGTTGAGATTGTCACATGTAACCATTAGATTAATTATTAGTGGTACATCAACACAAACTAATGGTACAATTACAAAAAGAGTAAATTACAATAGCAGTCACTTAACTTTGATGCAATTGATAAAAAACAATCACTTTGATTTCAATTTAGTCACTCAATTTTCTAAAAATAACAAATCAATCACTAGCGTATCAAAAAGTGACAAATCAATCACCTATTAACATTTTCTGTCACAAGCTTAATGAGACAACTGACGTAGCCAATTAACTAGTTGATGTGGTTAGTTAACTTGCCACGTTGGACGATGCAAAGTTGAGTGTCTATTTTTTTTCATCCTTCCTTTTTTGTTTTTAAATAAATGACCCAATATTTTTACTTTTTGCGCAAATGACTCAATATGTTTGTACTTCTTCTTCTCCACCCCAACTATCTTTGTTTCAAAAAATGGTGATCTGCTTCACTCTACCATCAATCTCTTTTATCTCATTTTCTACCTTCCAATCTCTCCCTATCTAGATTTCAAAGGTAGGAAAAGAATTCAGAACATGAGAGATTGGAAGGACATTACTATATGGGGCTATTGCTAATGCCGAAGTTGCTACTTACCCATTTGAGGTTGTGAGAAGACAGTTGCAATTACAAGTCCAGGCAAGCAAAATGGGCGCATTGGCAACTGGTTTAAAGATTGTTGAGCAAGAAGGAATTCCCGCTATTTATGTTGGGCTAATTCCCAGCTTGCTACAAGTGAATAAGCTTTTAATAAAATCTCTTGAATTGTTTCTAAAAAGCTTTATGCTAATTATTGCTCTGTAAATGTGGACATGGGATTAGATATCTTTGGATACTTCTAAATTATTTGAAACTATTGATAAGAAGGATTCAAATATTTGTCACCATCATTGGCCAAAAAGACAAAAAAATTTCCCATCTCAATTCATTGAAATGTGCTTGTATTGCATCTAAATGAGCATTCTCAAGTCAATATTGGCATTTGTAAAGGATGCTTTTGGTTAAATGAGGAAATGTTTCAAATCAATAAAGCAGAGGGTCATAAAGAAGATGATGGAGAGGAAAATCGAAGTAGATTTTAGAAAATAAGGTTGAAGTTTGCCCCATCGCTGTCGCTACGATTCTTCTTTTTCTTTTACTGCCCAGCCCAACTAGGGTTTTAAATTGGGGCCGTTTACATAGTAGGATGACAGATCATCTTTTCGTTATGTCTGTAACGAAAAATAGTTATAAGGATTGATTTGTTACTTTTCGAAAGTTGAGTGATTAAATTAAAATCAGAGTGATGGTTTTATCAATTACATCAAAGTTGAGTGATTGTTAGTATAATTTACCCTTACAAAAATACCAACCTAAATAATAGAATACAAATCTAAATATTAACTAAATAAAAAAAAAACAACAACAAGCCCATATTTCGGTAGCAAAATAGGGAGAAAACAATAAGAAAATAATATTTAAAAACAAAAAATAGCATATTTTTTTGTCCTTTAATGAATTCGGGCTGGGCCGGGTCGGGCCCGGGCCAAAAATACGTTACCTGAGGCCCGGCCCATTTTTCAGGCCTATATTTTTACTCAAACCCTCTCACATTTCGAGCGAGCCTTCGAACATGCACACCTCTACTTCTATTAAATTATATATTAACCATTTTCTGAACATAAGAAGTGAAGTGAATGTTGTATACTACAAAACTCTTGGGCTACGTATCTTTCACGCCTAGAGAAAAGCAGTCTAGAAAGATGGTCGCTTCACACATTTCTAAAAGTTAAGGTGGTAAAGCGAATCTTAAGCACCATGATTGTACATATTTATTTTGAGCCTTAGATTTCTTACTTACTGTCTTCAATAATTTAATAAAATAAATCCTTTAATATCATATTATGTATGAAATTTATTTTAGTATAATTATGATGTGAATTGAGATTTAGTGTAATTATATATAATATTTTTAAAATATGTTTTTTATGTTGATTTTAAAGTTTTTATTAAAGATTTGTGATTATTAGTAATATTCTTTTCAAACATGCATTCTTTTTTTAAGAATATAATAAATTATATATATATATATAAAGAAGGAAAAATATTTGATATACTATCAGTTGAGTTTTTAGACTCTATAAGCTAAGTTAGGGTTGACAAGTGTTTCATAGAAATATAATAAAATATTAAGAAAAAGTGACACATGTTAATTTTTTTAAAACTGCTTGTAAAATAAAAAAATATTACCAGTGTATCAAAATACTCAGTACTTTAAAAAGAATAAGACATATGTTAATTTTTTAACCATGCCTGTGGAGTTAAAAAAATACATTACCAAATATTAACCCCCAAAAGTAACTATTTACTTAAAAATAATACTTTATTTTCTATATTAAGATGAAATTTTTATATGTGCAATTAAATAATTTTTTATATTTACAATTAAATTAGTTTAAATTATGACAAATATATGATGTAGATGAAAGAATTATGAAAAAAAAAACATATTTATTAAAAAATTATGTAAAAAATAAAATGATATTTTAGTTAAAATAATAAAATTGAAAGTTTAAAATATTTAATGTTATAGGTTCAAACCTCATTATACATTGATTTTTATTAATTTTGTATAAAAGAGACAAAAGGACCATTAATATAATAGAAAAATAAAAAAGATAAAATATGCTTATAATAATATAATTTTTAATCATTTTCTAATTGAGTTAAAATTGTTTTGTTTTTTTTTTTATGAATTTTTTAATAATTTATTTGATTGAATTGAACAAAAATATCAAAGCAAGAATTAATGGTCTGATTAGTTCAACCATCAATTCGATTTTGAAAACTCTAAAGTCCAAAATACTTACATTTGTAGAAAAAATCAAAAAATGAGAAAAAAAAAAAAAAAGAAGAAAGGATATAAAATTGAAGTAAAAAGATGTAACGACCCGAATTTTAAGGTTATCAGAAAAATGTATTTTCGGGTCTCTGTTTCTGAAAAAAATGGATTAATAAATAATTATTAAGTAATTGTAACATAAATTGAATGTATATAAATTGTTGTATAATTTGAATTATGGTAATACCACTGAGTATACCCATACTCAGCGTACGGTTTGTTTCCGTGCGCAAGTTAGATAAAGATAGAATGTTGAATCAGCATCCTAAGCCGATCCCGAATTCAATAAGGTAAAGTGTGTTAATTATTGGTAATGGCATGTACCTAGAGTGTCGTATGTGTGTGTCATTTTGAAATTGTAAATGTAAGGATGAAATATAGGTTTGGGTTTGGTTATGATATATAATAGAATTTGGTTAATTTGGTATGAAATCGATTTATTTGATGATATATGATATTTGAATAGAATTAAATTTTGGATAATATGTAAATGTTTAAATTTGGCAAATTATGAGTGTATCTGGTTGTGTTGGTAATTATATTCATTTTAATTGTAAATGTCTGATAGGTCCGGTAATGCTCCGTAACCCCGTTCCGAGAACGGTTTGGGGTTAAGGGGTGTTACATTTAGTGATATCAGAGCTATTCAGGTTTAGCCGATTCTCGGACTAAATCGAGCTCGAAATTGAGTCTAGAGGTACATGTCATAATTGAGCTCGAAATTAAATCGGGATCGGATGCTGATATATTTGTTTATCTCTGTTTTATAGTGAAAATGTTAGATGAAAATATTGATAGTATTGATCATGAAATGTATAGTGAAAACGAAAAGTCTCGTGAATTAGATGAAAACTGAATCGATAACACTGTGTATTAACTTAATGGGTAATTAGTTACTGAATAATGACTAATGAAATAATAAAGAAAGAAATGATATATAATTATTTAGAATTGTAACTGATGCTCTTTAATGAGTAAAAAAAAAAACTATATCTATTATGATATTTACCTTCCTGTTTCTCAATCGGTTCCCGAAGTGCTTTAAGGTACAGAGCTTGACTGAACGGGTAAGTTTTTTGTTGTTAATACTCCGTAAATATAGTGTGGAAGAATTGAGAATTATAGCTGAAAATGGTCTTGAAAGAACTGAAATTTGGTTACATAATATTATCAAGGTCTTGAATGAATTGTTCTGTTCACCGATTAAATGTTAGAAGGGTATGATATTTCTGTTAAAAGATTCAGCCTGCCAGCGGTGAGAAATATTTCTTTGTGTTGTGATTAAGAAAGGGTTATTTGAAAACTTTTTGAAACGAGTTCTGACAAAAATATATATATATCAGTTAGAGATTTTTTTTATCAGAGATGTAGAGAATTTTGAAGCTTAAATAGAGTCATGTGATTGAATAAATATATCAGAGAAAGTATTCCGATAGAAACTGTATGGTACAAATTGTTAAAGAGTGGAATATGAGTTGAATATGATTCTTTTGATCATTATCTTAGTGATTGCTTGGAGAAGTTAAAAAAGATATTATTCAGAGTTTAAGACTGAGTAACGCAGTTATCGGAGGTAGGTCACCCTGTAATATCAGAAATACGAGTAAAAGCTAAAGTGTGACAAAGGACTTCACTGTAAAGTTTGAAGAATGAACATCAGCCAGGGTATATGCTAATAGTATATAAGAAGATTTATCTCTATCGGATGTCATTACAGGTACTTTCTTCTTTATCGACACTAATATGATTATTTTAAATTGATCTTGGTTTGACTATTCCTATGATTACATAAGTTCAGTATCTATTAAAGATTTGCCTGTTGAGTTTGCTGAAATTTTTGGGTTGAGGCGTTAAAATTTTCCGGATCAGTATTTATGGGCTGATAAGATCTGCAGGAACTGTTTGATAATGATACTATTGTTTTCTGATCGATTTGATGTTATTATTGTTTGATGTGATTCTGAGAATGGAATAGTTAATTGTGCACGATGTTTGTGATAAATTATAAACAAAAGTATAATATGTTGCAAGATCAGGATGATAAAATATTTTGTTTTGAATAAGAGAAGATTGAATGATTTATTTATTGTGATATTAATTATGTCAACACAAAAGTGTGCCAGAAAAGAGGTTATGGTACTTACTTTGCTTATGTATTGGGTATTGAAGTACCTACGTCAAAGTTTAAATCAGTAACAATTTTGATATGTTTCTAGAAAAGTTATCTGAATTATTGTCAGCTAAAGAAGCTGAGTTTGCTATAGATTTTGTGTTTGAAATGATATTGAAAAGTGTATTTGAAATCAGAGGTTTTCTAAAACTAGTCGGTTATTACAGAAAGATGTGGAATTGGAATGATCTAATAGACGTTAGCAAGGTTCTGATTAGTTGAGAGCTCAGTTAATTGAAGCATTAGTTCTGGTTTAGTCTGAAATCCGGTGAAGAAACTTGTGATTTACAGGGATAGCAGTGTTTTGATGCAAGAAAGAAAACTAATGAATTATGTTTCGAAAAGTTAGAATTACATGAGAAAAGTTATTGGACACATGATTCGGAAGTGGAACCTATTGTCCTTACACTAAAGGATCATGATTTGATAATTGAATATCATCCAGGAAAAGCAAATGGAGTTATGAATACTCAGAATTGAAAGTTTTGCTTTGTGTTACGAGCTATGAATATCCGACTATTATTACCTGATGATGGCTCAAGTGTAGTTGAGATAAAAGTTAAACCGACTTCTTTACAGTAGATCTGCGAAGCTCAGAAATGTGGTGATGAGTTATTGGTTAAACGGGTATAGTGTACAGATAATTTCTGATTAAACATTTAGGATTGGATATGATGTTTGTTGCTATTTAAAAATAAAAGCTGAACAGAGGGATTCAGAACCTATACAGGAGAATTTGCATGAAATTATAGTAGTATTATGTCTATGCATTCTGGAAGAATAAGATGTACAGTGATTCGAGACAGATGTATTGAAGACTGAGAAAAGAAAAGCAATACTTTGAATATAAATGTTTATATCAGATATAGATGTCTTTAGAACTGTTACAACCAGTGGTGATATCAGAATGGAACTGGGATAAAATTTTTATGGAGTCTAAGTTGGAATTATCTCTATTTTTGAAAAAGAAAGATGATATTTGAGTAATCGTCGAAGGTATGGTGAAGTATGTATATTCTACTCTGGTATGAATAAGTTTATTACTTAATAATGGTATGAAATATGGGTTTCTAAGATTGTTAGATCATATGGTATGCCAGTTTCTATTATTTCTAATTAAGATACATGGTTTACGTTCTGAATCTAGAGCAAGTACAAGAAGTTTTGGGTGCCTGATAATAGTTTTCAACACTGTATGGAGTACTGAATGATTATGAACTTAAAACTGCATGGAATCTGATTGAATACAGTGAGAAAAAGAATATGCGGAACTATTTGATTCGTGAAATTGAAGAAAAGTGAAAGTGATTCGAGATAGACTGAAAGCAGTTTTGATAGATAGAAATCATATATAGACTTGAAACATTGGGATATTGAGTATTTTGTTAGTGATATGGTATTTCTTAAAGATTCACTTTGAAAGAAAATTTTAAAGATTGGGTTGAAAGAGAAATTGAGTTCCTGTTCTGTTGGGTTATATGAAGTTGTAGAAAAGTCGAACCAGTAAAATATTGTTTGGTTTTGTTTTTGAAGTTACAGAAAGTTTATGATAATTTTTCATGATTTGAAGCTCAGAAGATGATATAGATCAGATCTCTTGCATGTTACATCGACAAAGGATATTGAGATTTGATGTAATCTATAGTATGAAAAAGAACCGGTTGAGATACTAGCCTGAGCGATAATGTCATAATATTGAGGAAGCAACACGGGAACCGAGAGAAACAGCGAGATCTTTGTACTTATACCCCTCCTCTCTCAAGTAAATTTCGAGGACGAAATTTATAAAAGGGGGGAGAAATGTAACGACCCGAATTTTAAGGTTATTAAAAAAATGTATTTTCGGGTCTCTGTTTCTGAAAAAAATGGATTAATAAATAATTATTAAAAATATTTATGAAGTAAGTCGAGTAGTTAATTAGAGTTTAATTGAGTGAATTTAGTTTAATTAAGAGTAACTAAGAAAAAGGACTAAATTGAATAAGGGGTAAAATTTAAATTATAGATTAATAGAAAATAAAAAGGACTAAATAGGCAATTATGCCTATCTCATTAGATGAGGCGGCATAGCATGATAAAATCCTAGATTTTTTAGATTATATTATTATATTATTGTAAATTATGTTAATTATATTATAATATTATTTTGACAATTGCATGGTAAATAAAATAAATGAAACAAATTAAAATAGTGACAAATGTGTGGTTATTATAAAATACATGTGTAATAAATTGAATACATACATTTGTAATATGTATATTTAATTATTAGTAGATATTTATTATTTATAAAAGATATTTATTAATTAAATAATTATATTATAATATTTCTATAAAATAAATAAATAAAGGTATGACAAATGTATGGTGATAAGTGAATACATATGTACTAATAATACACACATATGTAATTAATAAATAAATATTACATATTATTTAAGTATAAAATAATGTTATATTATATATAGATATAAAACAAAACAAAAAAGAAGAAGGAAAAGAAATAGAATAGAAGAGACGAAACAGAGAAGGAAGGAAAGAAAGAAACAAAAGAAGGGAAAATTGGGGGTTTGAAGCTTAAAGTTTAAATAGGTAAGTTAATTTAGCCCTTTTTACTTAATTTTGATGTTTTAGAAGCTTTGGAATAAGGTTTTAGTGAAATTAAGTTGATATTTTGAAAGTTATTAGATTTCTAAATATGGTTCATGTTGAATAAAATGATGGATTAGGGATTAAATTGATAGAAATTCAAGTTAGAAGTAATATAAGGATTGAATTGTAAAGTAATTCATAAGTTTTATATTGTGGGGACTAAATTGAGGAAAATTCAAAATTAGGAAAATATGTTGAAAATTTAATAATTAAATTTGAGTTTGAATGAAATTTAAATAGAAATAAGGTGTGAATTGGTGTTACAAATTTGGTTATTAACATTTTACACCAAAACAGCTTTGGGCAGTAGCAATGGTCTGACTTTGAAAATTTACTAAAAATTGTAGAAATTGAACTAGAGGATGAACAAAATATGGAATTAAAGTTTATTGAGTCTAGTTTCTCATAGAAGAAACGGTGTAAGCAAAGAAATTTTAGATCATGAGATATAATAATTTTTGTAAGACTGGTTTAGAATAACTCCGAAATCCCCTGTTTAGTTTTGATAAAATCATTAAAAGTTGTACAAAAATAGTTATGAGATGTAATTTATATTTTTAGAATCCTCAATGAGTCTAGTTTCAAGAGAAATAGACGAGAACATTATCTGAGTCCTGATGTATGAGATAATTGAACTTTAGTACAGGGGGTCGAAACTGTCAGACAGTGAATCAGGGGTAACTTTGAGGAATAAATTGTACTAATTGGAAAAACTAAAAATTCTGGAAATTTTATGGTAGAAAGATACATGAGTCTGTTGCGTAGGAAGACAACTTTAAAAGAATATATGAATAAATGATAGAATTGGGTATAAAGAATGTAGAATGAAGAGGAAGAGTAGGAATTGAATAAAAATTCAATTATTTAAATTTTAATGCTGTAATTAATAATGTAAATTATTGTTATTTTCGTAGCTAGCAAAGAATCAGAAGTATCGAGCAAGTAAGGAAAAAAGAAAGTAAACGAGGAGTAAACCAGGAGTAAACGCGAGAAATCCGGTTTAGTATTACTATAATTCAAAATTGATTATTTGTTATATTTTAAATTAATATATATATGATAAGCAGATTGAGGTAAGTATCAAGAATGAATTAAGTGATAAATATGTATTGGAATTGAATTTATTATTAGTAATTGTTGAATTTTGAATAATATGTTTAATAAAAAAGAATAATATTAATATTGCTATTGAATTAAATAAAATTGGTTTAAATTGTGAATTGCATGAAATTGGAATGAAGTTTGAATATGTATGAACATGTGATGAAATATTGATTGGGAAGTGGAAAAGTGATTGGAATTGAATCAAATTGAGTTGAAATGTGATTTGAAGTGAAATTATGTGATTTATGTGAATTTAAAATTGTGATTGAATTGCTATTGTGATTGAATTGAATCCGAATGATTATGATCAATTGAAAGTGAAAGTGAAATGGATATGTGATTTCGATACCCTATTAACTAGTCGGGTTAGGGTGGATATAGTTGGCATGCCATACGATTTGGAAGAGTACGGGATTTATCGGCGTTGCCGATTAGGCACTTTATGTGTCGTATTTCAGGCACTATGTGTCGTATTTAAGGCACTTCGTGTGTTGTATTTCAGGCACCTCGTGTGTCGTTTCAGGCACTTTATGTGTCGTATACTGATTAGGTACTATGTACCGTTTTAGGCACAATGTGCCGTATTGGTGTGTTTGGTTGGATCCGTGTATCCGCCAAGGTCCGAGTAAAGTTAATAGGGGTAAATATGTGAAATGATAAATTCAGAATAAATGTGATTGAGCTATTGAAAGAAATAAGAAAGTGAATTTGTGAAATAAATTATGATATGAAATTGGTGATATAAGAAATTGATTAGTGAAATTGTTATTGTTGAGACATGACTATAGTAAACACAAATTGTAATAGAATTAATATTGAATAAAGTGATAAAAAGTTAGTGAATTGTATATGATACGAAATGAGCTAATGGAATGAGATGTGAAAATTCACTGAAAATTGGATAGCGAATTAATGTATGAATTTGATTAAATACAAGTCTTGACATAATGCTTATTATTATCAAATAATTTGATTAAAAGTGCGAAATAATTATTAAGTAATTGTAACATAAATTGAATGTATATAAATTATTGTATAATTTGAATTATGGTAATACCACTGAGTATACCCATACTCAGCGTACGGTTTGTTTCCGTGCGCAAGTTAGATAAAGATAGAATGTTGAATCAGCATCCTAAGCCGATCCCGAATTCAATAAGGTAAAGTGTGTTAATTATTGGTAATGGCATGTACCTAGGGTGTCGTATGTATGTGTTATTTTGAAATTGTAAATGTAAGGATGAAATAAATAGGTATGGGTTTGGTTATGATATATAATAGAATTTGGTTAATTTGGTATGAAATCGATTTATTTGATGATATTTGAATAGAATTAAATTTTGGATAATATGTAAATGTTTAAATTTGGCAAATTATGAGTGTATCTGGTTGTGTTGGTAATTATATTTATTTTAATTGTAAATGTCTGATAGGTCTGGTAATGCTCCGTAACCCCGTTCCGAGAACGATTTGGGGTTAAGGGTTGTTACAAAAGATTATATATAAAAGAGAAAAATAATACTTTTTGTTTTTTTTTGTTACATGAAAAATTTTAATTATTTATATATTCTTTTTAAAAAATAGATTTAATAATTTACAAATAGTTGAACTAATAAAAGTATAAATTTGAAAAAAAATAATTTAAATATTATTTGGGAAAAAAATTTTAAATGTTAAAATGAGAAAAATGCAGTTTATATATGAATTTATAGGTTAAGTTTTTTTTTTTTTCTATTTAAACAGTTAACTAATAATTTGACTATTAACGATACTAAGTAAAAATAATAATTTAAATATCACTTAAGAAAAAAAAATTAAGTTATGAGAAAAGGAATATACTTAAGTTAATTATTAAATTAAATTAATGGGGTCTAAAAAATAAAAATATTAATACACGCAGACGCAGTGCAGACAAGTTTCATAAACTAAACTGTCGTAACTGCCAGCAAAATCCACGCGTCAGCTTATCATATATCCGTTCATCCGACGTTTAATATATTCATTTCTCTATAAAATGGAGAATATATTCATTTCTTCACATACTCGCTATTTCTCTCGCTGGAAAGTCGAAGATGTTCTTAACGATGACGTTTCGGTGGTTCCTCGTTTTCTCAGTCTCCATCGCCGTCGCCGCTATCGACGACGACCTGATTCCTTCCACTCTCGACGGGCCTTTCGAACCCGTAACCGTCCCCTACGATGTCAGCTTGCGCGGTAACGCTGTCGATTTGCCCGACACCGATCCCCGTGTGCGCCGCTGCGTTGAAGGATTCGAACCCGAGCAGATTTCGGTCTCTCTCTCCGTCAATTACGACTCTGTTTGGATCTCATGGATCACCGGTTGCTCCTCCGAATCTTATGTTTATTATTTATTATTGTGTTTCTGGCTTGTTTGGCTCCCAGTAAATTACCATTTCTTAGATTACTGACTGTATAAAGTATAGAATCATAATTCATAAATAACAGAGTTAAAATGAAAGTATGTTTTGAGTAGGAATGCATCTGCATGCCATGAACGAAATGAACTCAATGACTTAAGCTTAAAGTACAATATTATATAATTTTCTTACATGAAAGAAATGCTTTACCATGTTTGAACTCCGCTGTTTATTAGCCATTTGTTTTTTTAACAAATTCTAAGTAAATAAAATGAAATTTAAATACCAAAAGCTATAAGTAAAAGGAGAATCATGAGAATTTTCTTCCTTATTGATTTTGGAATTCGTTTAATTTATAGGCAAAACTTTTTTTTTCTTTTTCTTTTTGGTTGCTACAACACAAATTTGTTTGGCTGCCATAGATTTTCGTTTGATATTTTAAATTTAGCTGCATATCTGCTTTTATCTGTCTCTGTTTCTGTTGTTACTAGTCTATTGCTTGATTTTATGTGAGCTAGCTTTTGGAAAGTTTGGCAGGGGAATTCCAAATTGGTAATAACATAAAGCCACTGAACCCCAATACTGTTGCAAGTGTGGTTCGTTATGGGAGGTCAAGGGTTCCATTAACTGATGAAGCCAGTGGTTATTCTTTGGTGTACAACCAACTTTATCCCTTTGAAGGTCTCCAGAATTACACTTCTGGGATCATCCACCATGTTCGTCTAACAGGTTTGAGACATAGTGGTTACCTTAGTTTAACTCAGTATCATATGGATTTTAACTTGGAATTCAGTATGCCACTATGCCTGGTTCCACCGGATTTTTTTCTGTTCCAACAATGTAATGATTGTATTTGTAGAGGTCTGCTCATTGGAAAAAAGTTAAAAATTAAATAAGAAACAATAGAGACGAGCTTAATGAAAACTTTTGGCCTTATTCTTGTTTTATTGGATTGGTAAAGTGTTTCTGCTTTTGATGGAGGAGTTGTTGGATTCAATTTATAGTTATCATGCAGTTTGCATTAGAAGCAACCAGGTTGGATTTAAATCAAATAGTTATTTTTACCACCAATTTTTATGATATCCACAAATGTTTGAGCTGAAGATAATGCATGAATTCTGCGAAGAAACTAGGATAAGGTTACCTGATGATTGTTGCCGGTTATTAGATGATGGAAAATGATTTTTTTCCAAGTATTTTACTCTTGAAAAAGAAATCATTTCTCAAATGCCCTTCCCAGACATTTTTCTCCCCTATTTTGGTGAATACTTCTCTATGTAACGTATTTTATAATCTCTGCGAGGACTTGTGATTTGAGCCGTTGGATGAGTGTTGTGTGTTCTTTTTCTTTTTCCTTTTAATGTAGGACTGAAACCCAGCACACTCTATTATTATCGATGTGGAGATCCCTCAATATCAGCCATGAGTGATATCTACCATTTCAGGACCATGCCAGTTTCTGGTCCCAGGAGCTATCCAAACAGAATAGCAGTTGTGGGAGATCTTGGACTAACATATAATACAACTGACACTATCCATAATTTGAAAAGCAACAAGCCTGATCTAGTTCTATTAGTTGGTGATGTAAGTTATGCAAATCTTTACCGCACAAATGGTACTGGCTCTGACTGCTATGATTGCTCATTTCCGGAGACTCCAATACATGAGACCTATCAGCCTCGTTGGGATTACTGGGGCAGGTCAGATAATTCACTATTACCTTCTTTTTTGTATTTATTGCCTTTCTTTTTGTCTATTTTTGGTTGTGGCTAGGAGAGGAGTTTGTTGAGTCACCTTATTAAGCCTAAAATCAACCGTGCCAAAAGGCTGAACTTCTGTTAATTGAATGTTCTCTGCAGGTTTATGCAGAGTTTAATTTCTAGAACTCCAATAATGGTGATAGAAGGGAACCATGAAATAGAGGAGCAAGTTGGGAAACAGAGCTTTGTAGCTTACAGTTCGCGATTTGCATTCCCTTCTGAAGAAAGCAAATCTTCATCCCCATTTTACTATTCCTTTAATGCAGGGGGGATACATTTTATCATGCTTGGAGCATATGTTGATTATAGTAAATCAGGTAGTATCTGTCCGTGACTCCTTGTATAATCATTCTACAAATCTTTTTCGTAAAGATATCAAGGATAATAATCTATTACTAATGTAGAGTTTCAAGCATTTTAATCTCTTTGAAAGAAAGCAAGCAGTTGGGATATTCTACTATGTTATGAGAGTAAACATATGTTAGGAATATGTACCATTTTCTTGCTAATATGAAGAATAAAAATTATAAAATTGACTCACGAGTCCCCTCCTAATTTCAAATTATTGTGTAAACCTTGTTAAGACCTTTACTTATTTCTTCTGCAGCAAAGCAATACAAGTGGCTGGAGAGAGACTTAGCTAATGTTGATAGATCCATGACACCATGGCTGGTAGCTGCCTGGCACCCACCATGGTACAATACATATACTGCACATTATAAAGAAGCAGAATGTATGAGGCTGGAAATGGAAGAATTACTGTACAGTTATGGTGTTGATATAGTCTTTAATGGACACGTAAGTCACGAAAACCTACTTTGGTATTTAATTTTAGGCAATATGGTATCAAGGTTGAAACAGTAAAAGAACATGAAGAGTTGATGGTCATGGACTAATTTTTAATTTTTAATCAAATCATCTGAATTAACGGATAGAGCCATTAGATTGAATTCACACACACGTGCGTGTGCACACACACATGTATGTATGTATGTATGTATGTATGTATGTATGTATGGGTTTTTTTTTTGGGGGGGGGGTGGTTTGGAGGGGAAATCCTTTCCTCCTAAACATATGTTATCTCTTAGAAATGTCAGACTTATTCCGCTCCAAATTTTACAGGTTCATGCCTATGAGAGGTCCAATCGAGTTTACAATTATTCATTAGATCCATGTGGACCAGTACATATCACAGTAGGAGATGGGGGAAACCGTGAAAAAATCGCAATTGAACATGCTGATGAAGCTGCTAACTGTCCAGAGCCATCATCTACCCATGACGAAGATATGGGTGGCTTTTGTGCAACAAACTTCACTAGCGGTCCAGCAGCAGGAAAGTTCTGTTGGGACCAGCAACCTGATTACAGTGCCTTCAGAGAGAGTAGCTTTGGTCATGGGATCTTGGAGGTATTTTTTCTGTGCATCTCTGTCTCTCTGCTTCTGCAAGTTCCACAGCCTAAGCATCATAGAACTGTAAAAAATTTCCTATTATGTTGAATTTGGATTTTTAACTTGCCATGTACTAATTTGCTTTATTTATGATATTTCCAAAGGCACCTGAGAGAACTTTGATTTAGTATGTGCCACTGTCCACAACGTTGTCGTGGTGCCCTTCATCACATCTGCACCTTGTAGGAATAGCTTTTCTATGGTTATCTCGTGAAGTTGCATGGAAAATTTGCAGACATCAGCTGAAATATAGAGAGAAAATTTAGATAGATCCATTAATCAGTCGATGTTTCACCAGATAAACGTACTGAAAAAAAAAAACATTATTTTGCAAAACAAACAGATTGTGAGTTCAATTTCAGCCTGTTATCATTCACCGAAAGCGTCATATTATTGTGAGTTCAATTTCAGCCTGTTATCATTCAACAAAAGCGTCATATTAGAAAACTAGATTCGAAATGCTCCACAACATGTTTAAAACTTCTGACGTGGGGTACTTAATTATTTTTCTACTTTATTTTTTCTTGATTTAATGGCGAGCCCTTGATTGGCTTTTTCTAACTTCTAAGTGAATTGCAGGTGAAGAATGAGACTTGGGCTCTATGGACATGGTATCGGAACCAGGATTCAAGTGGTAAGGTTGGCGATCAAGTTTACATAGTGAGGCAACCTGAGCTGTGTCTTGGCAGTATCAAACTCCCAAAAAGTTTATTTGCAGACAGTTGAGTGACACTAAAAAGGTTCCCTTGTAGGGATTTAAGGAAGATCCAGGTATTTTCAAGCATATATAAAATGAGGGAATAATGCTACAGCTATAGTTATATGCGATACAGCTGATGGAATGTAAAAAAAGAGAAATAAGATCATGATAATATTACTTGCAGTTTTCTCATGCGGAACTAACTTCTCTGAACATCTGGTCTACAAATGGGGACAACGATGCATCATGAAGTAACTTTCTATTTTATAGCATGAATGAAACAAACCCAAAATTTGGAAAACACAAAATGTTTATTATATCATCAGAATCTAGCCAAGTGATTGCTTGATACTAAGTTCAAAACAGAAGCTGTTTGTTGTATTATCTAAGCTTTCTCTTATGTAGAAACTGAAGTAGCCTCCAGAATTATTAGAAACCATGGTTCAGTAATGTACTCATGGCTTTCTCGGTTGCAAAAATAAGTGTGTAACTTTGGAGTATGGTAGGTAGTATTTTAGAATCTTTGTTGGTCAACAGAGTTGAGCCTCATATGGTTTGTGGTTGGTTGAAATTGATTCTGAGACAGACTGGTAGAGCCTCTGCAACACCTCAATAAATATAAGCCAAAGGGCTTTTCCTGAACAGTCGTGTGTTTAAGCGTATTGTACCCAACCAAGTACATTGTCTATAACTTTGATTAGAGTTGATCATGGGTCAGATCAAGTTCAAGTTAAGTTTAAATTATATTTATGCATGATTTTAGTACAGGTTATACTTATTTAAGTTAGGTTTCATCCAAAATATGAATCTTAAATTTTGCTTAAGTCCATTAATATTAGTAAACAATTAATCTAAATTTATTTTAGATTAATGGATATTATTATTTTCAAAGTTTATATTATTTTAAATTTAAGATTTCTTAATTTTATATTTTTTTTCTTATATTATCAAATAACATATTTTTTAAGACAAGTATTATATATTTAATTTTATTTGATATAAGTAAAATAATAAAATATGTATTGCAGTGTAGAAAATGGACTAAGTTGGAGCCAGATTTTGAAGTTCTAAATGAGTTTTAACTTTTCTGTCCTTTATTCCGGATAAATCTTTCACCACTAACCTGACCTTTGAATAGGTTAATGTTGTCTGTCCATTATTTCCGTGGATTTTGGCATTATAGATAAATAAGTAGAGACAAGAGTTTGAAGACGTTGAAGCTCGAGCTTCCAGCTTATTGGATACCGAAAATGATTGCACGAATTACCTTTGATTATGTTTTAGTTCTGATTACTTGATTCCTTCGGTTATGACTTTAGACAAAATGTATCGAAAGCTTATTACGTGGCAGAAACAAAATGATTGAACCGAGACGATGCAAAATTAATTACCATCAAGAGCATTATGATAAATTATTGACATTCTATTTATTTTACAAAATTTATGAAATAAATCACATCTCAGCACGTGACTAGCGATCAATTCGACACACCTCTTCTCGATAAACAGTTATAAAATACAGTATAATATAAACAAATATATTCCAAATCTTAATTTATTAAAATTTGTTACCTACTGTTTAAATAAAAATTCAAAGACAGAATCTCTCACTTTGAGGAGCAAAAATCATTGCAATCCCTTTTTAACAGTTCCAAAGCCAGAGACAGCTTTGCTTCTCACCCAAACGATTCATCAAATCAGCATTGCTTTACAGTCTCCAAAGCCTATCAGTTTGTTTCTTTCATATATAAAGAAAGAAAGAAAGAAAGAAAGAAAGAAACCCCCATATTCAGGGCCACTGGTCATCTCTATTCATTTTGAAGCATAGAGACAAGAACATGATATTACTATCATCATGGCATCATCCAATTCGCTTTCCAGCTATTTCCAAATGTTTTTTCAGCCTAAAGAACAAATGGAAAACGATAAAACCATGGGTCTTGGTCATAATCATGGTAATCAAGTTGTCAACCACCTAGCAATGATATTACATTCATTGCGTTCCCTGAACTGACAAATTCTAAATGGATCGCTGAAACTTGATAATTTACTATCTACCTCAAGACAATCAACCAAAAGTTGGAAACTAGAAGACATGAACTATTGTTATCCTTACTGATAATGAAGAAAAAGAATAGATAAAATTGTTATGAAGAACAAACGATAACGCGGATTTAAATATAGATTAAAAGATATCAAGAATTTCCAAGATGGAGCCATTGCAAAGTGGGCAATTCCCTCGCTGAACCCAGAGTTCTCTTGAACAGAGACGACAAAATGTATGCCCGCATGGAATAAACGCAGCACCTTTATGCCTAACCATGCAAACGCAACAAGCGTGCTCCATCCCACCGCTGCTTTGCACCACCTCTTTTTCGTCTTCTTCTTCATCCGTCACTTCCTCTTTCTCATACTCTTCACCGGCGTCGCTTATGATGTAACTGGAACCCATCAGCCCCATTTGTTGGCTTGTTTCTTCCAATAATTCCATTAATGACATCCTCACCGGCTCCTCGGACGCTGGTGGAGCATTGTTCACTGTCACCGCAGCTTGTTCCACCGCCGCAGCGGCTGCTTCCGCTGCTTCTCTTGCAGACAATGCCCTCTCCTCTGCCAAAACCGCTCCCAGTTGGCGCGTTACATGACGCGCCAGAGGAGAGTTATCGTCCTCGCTGCTGTCAATGTTGTTTACGGCAGTGTTCGAGGAAGGTAAACGATTCGAATCATTGCGGTCTGTTTGTGGCCTGACTCTTCTCAACGGCAGAGCGTTACTAGGCATGCTGACATCAGCTGAATCATCGTAAAAGGGCTGCATTGGATCGTGCCCGAACCGATCCGAGTCCGAGTCCGTCCGTGCCAGTCGCAGCGGAGAATTCAGAACCGGCGGGTCAGAAACCGGGGCACGTTCACCACCATCCTCAACCCGAACCGAGTCATCCGGGTCGGAAAGAAACGGACCGCGCCTCGGTAACTGAGATCTATCAGTCTGAACATTGACATCGGAAACCGGGACATGAACCGAGGAGGTCAAGGCAGAGCCCGGTCGCTTGAGCCGGATCTTGTCCCGAAACGCCTTCCAACTGTTCTTGTCTTTGTTGGACCCATCGTCTAATATAATCTCCAGAAGCGTACGGTTGTGAGACGGCGGTTGTTGAGGCGGCTTAGTGTTTCCCAAAAGGGCATCGAGAGTGAAAGCAGCGGCCAGACTGGTGCGGCCGTTGTGGACCGCTGACATCTGCTCGAAAAGCGTAAGTCTCCGGTTACTACTCTCCATGGCATTAGATTAGAGTAACATAAAACAAAAAGAGTAAATAATAAAATAGAATTTTAGGAGAAAGAAATGTTGGAAATGAAAGACGAATGAGAAAATTGGGAGAGTTTGTTTGGTTTAAAACCCGAAGAAAAGGAGATCTGAATTAAAAACTGTGATTAAAAGAAGAAATCCTCATTATTTTACAAATAAAATAACTCAACATCGGATTCCTTCAGAGCACAAAAAGGGAAACAACTGTGGTGAAAATAATTTCTTTTACAGCTTTTCCATTACAATTAAATTTTAAGGAAACAAAATAGTAAATATTTCTTGATGTGAGACAGCAATCATATTTTTCTCAGCTTTGCCTTTCTTTCACCCCAAAATAAAATATTTATTAAATAGGTCCGTTTGTCCAACCAAATCATCTTTCTCTTTTCCTTTTTCGCTTACATTTTTCTTTTTCTTCTTTTAAATCGAGAGTTTAATTGAGGACAAATAATAAATAAAGTAATATTGTTATGAAAATGTGATTAGAGAGAGTTACAAGTCATTGAGTTGGAAGAAAGAAAATTATGAAGAATTTGAAAGATACTTCAGATAGAGAGAATGGATTGTTCTTTTATTATGAGATTTAGGGCATATTTAAAGGAACATTTTTATAATTTATGTAGTCATATGGTTTGTCATTCAATATGGATAACTTATTAGGTTGGTTATATAATTTAATGTGAGATGGTGATATGATGGTAGTCTTATTAAAATGGTTCAACTCCGTCTGGTATAATACTTTACAATGTATATCTCTTGATGGAGTTTGGCAAGATTTCTTCTCTTAGCAGAGGCTTTGGGATATATAAAACAATTGTTGCCCTAATTGATGCTAAGTTTATAAATTAATCTTGCTTGAGATGCAAAGTATCGGTAAAGTTTTTATGTTGTAAGCCAAGTTTTTTTTTCGTAAAAGGTTTTTGTGAAGTTTGTCTTTGTTTTAATTATGGCTTTAGTTCTATTTTGATCACCCAATAATTATTTCTTTCGATTTACTCACTTAATTTTTTAAAATTAAATATTTTAGTCACTTTTTTATTTGTTGTCATTAGATTAGTGATGAAAAATTAATATTCTTCTTTTTTATTGGCTTAATACTAATTTTAGCCTTCCATATTTATAAAATTTATCATTTTAATTCTAATTTTAAAAAATTTCAATAAATTTAACTCTAAAAATTTAATTCTTTTTTTCAATTTAATTATAATTTTAAAAGTTAAAAAAATATTTTTGTATATTGAGTCTTTTGCCGGTTGATCTTATAACTAAAGCTTCGATTAAAATGATCAACAACTCGGTTCAATACTCTCATTTGATTAATAAAATTTTTTGTAAAAAGAACCATATTATCGACGAAAGATAACAAGCCCCCCTCAAAAGAAAAAAGCCTGGGAACACTCTATACAAAGAATGGACAAATAGGGTGATAAAAGGGATCACCATGGGGATTCCTCTTTTCAATTTGAAGCTTTCGGAAAGGCTACCCTTCTACTTGAGTTGCATAGATACAAAACTGGCGCCCCGCAGCTTCACAAGAATGCCAATGCCTACAAATAAAATGTTAATCTAACTTGTGGTGAGCCTTTCTTAAATCTATTTTGACAATCACTCATTCCTTTTTACCAAATTTTTTATACATAAAATGAATAATTTCTTGCGCTTAAACTTGATGGCCCGACTTGAAATGTGGGAGAATTTGGATAAAAATATAAGCTCAAAAAATTAGATTAAACAAAAAAATAAGACCCGTTTAAAAAAGAGTCGGGTCTCAGGTAAGGCTTTTTTTGCCTGTCCCGGCCCGAATTCACTAAAAGACAAAAAAATCTGCTCTTTTTTTTTAATGTTATTTTCTTATTGTTTTCTCCCTATTTTGCTACCATTTTACTATTATGTTGCTACTATCTTATTGTTATTGTTTGGATATTGTATAAAACTTATTTTATTATTAATTTTGTTATTATTTTAAAGGCGTTTGTTAATTTTGTTATTATTTTAGAGGCATTTGCTTGTTAAGTTGCATTTATCTTAGTGTTATTTAAGTCTACATATTTTTTAAAATTTATTTTCAATTTGTTGAGAAATATTTATTTTGATGTTTTTAGTATTTTTGATGTATTATATATATTTAAAAATTATATAAAAATAATATAAAAAATTAATACGGGCGGACCAAGTCGAACTTAAATTTTAATATTTTATACAGATTGAGCTTGAGTAAAATTTAGGCCTAATTTTCGGATAGAGCTAGGCTTAAACTTAATAAATGGACCTAAATTTTTAATTGAACCGACCTGAACTCGACCTAACCCGCTCCGCCATGAGCACCTCTACTTACGCTACAATAATATTATTAGTAATAATGCAGCCTGAAACTAAACTAACATGCTTTTAATGTAATGGCGGAAATTTTGTCACAATTTTGCAAAGAACAATGGACAAGCTGGTAAGATTAATATCCCAAATCCTTAGTAAATATTAAACTTGTTTATGAGTCAAGTTAGTGCTCACCAAAAAAATGAGATAGTTTAAGAAAAATATACGTTAAGAGAAAAGAGTTTGAATAAAAAAAAAAAGATCTATTTAGAAAATATGTCAGGCCTTAAATAAATTTTTATTAGTCCGAGCCCAGTCCAGATACTTTAACAAAGTATCAATAACTTTTACGAAAGTATCAATACCGTTTTAAGATTTAATGTTTTAAAAATTAAAGAAATATTTCCTGAGTATCAATATCCTCCCTAATGTATTGATACCTCATAGCAAGTATCAATACTGTAGGCTTTAATACAAGTCGGATTAATTTAGAATTGAGTTTAACATATATAATTTAGGTTGGGCTTGAATAAAAATTAGACCTATTTTTTGAGATGAGTCCGAATCTATTAATCGAGTCTAAAATTTTATTAAGAGCCAATCTAAACCAGACGGTATCTATGGATAACTCTAATAAAGAAAGAGGTACATATAATTAAATAGTTTGAATACGGATGGGTCTTTAACACTACCTTTAAAGCGGGGCTTTCGACAACACTTAATATTAGGGGAAACCCAAACAATCCAAAATCGAATACAATAACCAAAGCCCAACAGTGAAAATATCTGAAAACTTACCTTACCAACTCCACTTAAATTTCTGGTGCTCAATTTCTCTGCAAATCTAAATGGCATCTCTCTGCAGTCACCCCCACACATTTCTACCCGCTGTCAATCGGCCACCGTCGCCTAGCCTTAAGCCCCTCCGGGTTTCGCCCGTATCCGCTTCCAAATCCGAAACATCTGCTCCAAACAAAGACGAAGAAGAGGAAACGAGGAGCTTAACGGTGAGTGAGAGAAGAAGGGAAAAGGGAAGACTTGTAATTGCCGAGGAATTGAAGCAGAGAGAGACGAGAGGGAGGAGAGAAGAAGTGAACAGGAAGATAGCTTCAAGGAAGGCTATTTCCGTCATCCTGCGAAGAGAGGCCACCAAGGCTTTTATCGAAAAAAAGAGAGGACCCAACAATTCCAAGAAGTTGCTTCCGAGGACTGTTCTCGAAGCCCTTCACGAGAGAATCACTGCTTTGCGTTGGGAATCTGCTCTTAAGGTCTGATTGAAATCTTGAGTTTTCCTTTTGCTTTTCAAATTTTGCTTAACCACTTCTGTAAACAAGTTACAGTGGAAGAGAAGCTGAAATTTTTATCTTAAAAATCTGACAGTGCTCTCTATTCCTTTTCATTGTTGCCTTGAGAAACAAGTTTAGCTTCCTATATCACGCACATATTCTAATGATAATACCAAGGTCATCACGTTTCTTTTTTCAGGTTTTTGAGTTACTACGGGAGCAGCTTTGGTATAGACCCAACGCTGCTATATACATCAAGCTTATTGTTTTGCTTGGGAAATGCAAGCAGCCTGATAAAGCCTATGAGCTCTTTCAGGCTATGAGCGATGAAGGTTGTGTTATGAACCATGAAGCCTACACTGCTCTCTTGTCTGCCTACAGTCGGAGCGGTCTCTTTGATAAAGCATTTTCTCTTTTAGAGGAGATGAAAGACACTCCTATTTGTCACCCTGATGTGCAGACCTACTCCATCCTCATCAAATCATGCCTGCAGGTTTTTGCTTTTGATAAAGTACGCGCCTTGCTTTCCGACATGGCAAGTTGGGGAATCAGGCCCAACACAGTTACATACAACACCCTTATCGATGCCTACGGCAAAGCAAAAATGTATCTTGTTAATCCTTCTCTATGATTTCAAGAATATGCTCTGTCTGGCTGCCAAATTATATGCACTATAGTCTATAACAAAATTTCAAGTCCACTTACATGAAAGTAACTCATTCTTTTGGTTTACTGAAAGGTTTCAAGAGATGGAAATGACACTCGTGGAGATGCTTAGAGGGAAGGATTGTGAACCAGATGTTTGGACCATGAACTCCACAATTAGAGCCTTTGGCAGCAGTGGGCAAATTGAAACCATGGAGAAGTGTTACGAGAAGTTTCAGAGTGCTGGTATCCAGCCCAATATTAAGACCTTCAACATTCTGCTAGATTCTTATGGAAAAACTGGAAACTACGAGAAGATGAGTGCTGTAATGGAATACATGCAAAAATACCATTACTCGTGGACGATTGTTACCTACAATGTAGTGATAGATGCCTTTGGAAGGGCTGGTGATTTGAAACAGATGGAGTATTTGTTTAGGCTAATGCGGTCGGAAAGAATCAAGCCTAGTTGTGTCACACTTTGCTCTCTAGTAAGGGCTTATGGTCAAGCTGGGAAAGCTGAAAAAATTGCTGGTGTTTTGCGGATCATTGAGAATTCGGATGTAACATTGGACATTGTGTTCTTCAACTGTCTAGTGGATGCTTACGGTAGGATGGGATGCTTTGCAGAGATGAAGGGGGTGCTTGAAATGATGAAGCAAAAAGGATATAAACCTGATAAGATCACATATAGAACCATGATTAAGGCTTACTCTATCAGTGGTATGACTAGCCATGCAAAGGAGCTTCGCAATCTTGTTGAGTCAGCGGCAGGGTCATCTTTGGGGATGCCAAAGCCTGATTTCCGACAACCAGAATATTACAGGTCATATTCCTGAGGTCTAATGTATATTTTCATTTTTTTTCCCCTTATGTTGTAAATGTACATCAGCACCATGAGTAAAATGAAATACAACAGATCACCACTTCTGTATAGTTTTGCATCATTTAATTCAACTTTGTAATTTAATAGCTCTATGGGTGTTGTTATTGTTGAGAAAATTTAACATTCATTGAACCGGAGGTGACATCCTTCAATTCAAATCTCAACATCCTAACTTTTTTTTTTTTTAATCCCAACATGACCTTCCTTTTGTTAGAAAAAAGAAACCCTTTTAACTCTAAAGTTCCCTCTTATGGCAAACCGTTGAATGCAGTATGGAAACAGTTGGTTAATATCTTTACTCTTTCAACTTTATGTACTATTCTTGATTGTTACTCTTCATCGGTGAAACTCTGTTGAGTCTAGTAAGAATTTGCCTGATGAGTCTATAGAGTTTATGATTAAAGTCTCAAACTCCTTAGGCAAATATGTTTTAATTGACAAAGTTTGCAAGAACTGTCCCTTATTAACTTGAGGTTACTGTTTTCTGGCCGATTTAATATTGTTACCATTTGATGAGTTCGATTTAATTCTGGGTATGAACTAGTTGACGTTGCATGATGCGATAGTAAATTGTAAACGAAAGACAATTGAGTTGAAATGTCAAAATAATGAAATTATCTAGATTGAATCTGATGATCTGAGTAATTTGCCGGTGGTGATTTCGTCGATGTAAGCTCAGAGGTTTGTGAGAAAGGGATGTGATACTTATCTTGCTTACGTACTTGATACGAAAGTGTCTGAATCAAAGATTGAATCAGTACCAGTTGTATGCGAGTATCCAGATGTGTTTTCAAAAGAGTTGTCGGGTTTGCCACCGATTAGAGAGGTTGAGTTTGGTATTGATTTAGTGCCGGGAACTTCACTGATATCGATAGCTCCGTACAGAATGGCGCTGACAGAGTTAAAAGAATTAAAAGCTCAGTTGCAAGAGTTAATCGATAGATGATTTGCACGACTAAGTTTCTCGCCCTGGGGTGCACCAGTATTATTTGTAAAGAAGAAAGATGACACTATAAGGATATGTATAGACTATCGACAACTCAATAAAGTGACGATTAAGAACAAATATCCTTTGCCACGAATAGACAATTTATTTGATCAGCTGAAAGGAGCAACAATATTCTCGAAAATAGAACACATATTCTTTGCCACGAATAAAGACTCAGATGTGCCAAAAACTGCATTTAGAACAAGGTATGGATATTATGAATTCCTTGTTATGCCTTTTGGATTAACTAACGCTCCCGCAGACTTTATGGATTTGATGAACCAGATTTTCAGACCGTATCTAGACTGATTCGTTGTTGTTCTTATCGATGATATTTTGGTATATACCCGAGATGAATCCGAACATGCCGAGCACTTGAGAATCATGTTGAAAACCTTGAGAGACAAGCAGTTGTTCGCAAAATTTAGCAAATGTGAGTTTTGGCTCCGACAGGTTGGATTTCTAGGGCATATTGTTTCAGCCGAAGGTATCCAAGTTGACCTGAGTAAGATATCTTCAATTATAGATTGGAAACCTCCGAGAAATGTATCCGAAGTCCGTAGTTTTCTGGGACTAGCCGGCTATTATCGACGTTTTGTGAAAAGATTTTCTATAATTGCAACTCCGATGACGCATTTATTACAAAAAGATGTAAAGTTCGAATGGTCCGATAAATGCCAGCAGAGTTTCGAACAATTGAAAACATTATTGACAGAGGCATTGGTGTTAGTTCAGCCTGAATCGGGTAAAGAATTCGTAATTTTTAGTGATGCTTCGTTGAATGGTTTGGGTTGTGTTTTGATGTAGAAAGGTAAAGTAATAGCTTATGCCTCAAGACAGTTGAAGCCGCTTGAAAAGAATTATCTGATGCATATTTAGAGTTGGCCGCAATAGTGTTCGCACTGAAAATTTGGCGTCATTATTTGTTTGGTGAGAAATGTCATATCTATATCGATCACAAAAGTCTAAAATATTTAATGACTCGGAAAGACTTGAATTTGTGACAGCGGAGATGACTCGAGTTGCTAAAAGATTATGAGTTAGTAATTGATTATCATTCGGGAAAGTGAATGTAATTGCTGATGCTTTGAGCTGGAAATCATTATTTGCTTTGCGTGCGATGAACACTTAGTTAGCTTTGTCTAATGATGACTTGATTGTAGCTGAGTTGAGACCGAGACCGTTATTTCTTCAGCAGATTTGTGAAGCTCGGAAATTTGATAATGAATTGCAAGTAAAACAAGTTTAGTGCGAGTCAACTTCTGATTCAGAATTTCTAATCGGATCCGATAATTATTTGAGGTTCAGAAATAGAATATGTGTATCGAGAAATTCCGAGCTCATTCAGAAAATTTTAAATGAAGCACACAGTGGTTGTTTATCAGTACATCCGGGAAGCACAAAAATGTATAATGATTTGAAATAACTATATTGGTGGCCTAGCATGAAACATGATATCTCAAAGTTTGTTTCGAAATGCTTAATTTGTCAACAAGTTAAAGCTGAATATCAAGTACCGTTAAGATTATTACAGCCTGTCATAATTCCGGAGTGGAAATGGGAGAGAGTGATTATGGATTTCGTGTAGGGTTTGCCCCTATCTCCGAAAAAGAAAGATGCGATATAGGTTGTTGTAGATAGATTGACGAAATCGGCGGATTTCATTCTTGTACGTATGGATTATTCACTTGATAGACTTGCAAATCACAAATACCACATCTTTTTCACACATATACTTTTACCACAACATCAATACTTAATGCTCAAACAAATATACTATTTCATATTCTCCACCTATAATTTTCTTTACAAATTTCAAAATTTCATAATCTAATATCATTTTTATTATCTATTTACAAATATAAATATAAATTCTAAATTTTTATTCTAAGTAATTCCAAATTACAATATAAGCATTTAAATAAAAATAATTTTAAAAAAATCTTGTAGTACTTACAACAAAAAGGTTGAGATGATGTATTTTCTTCTTCCTTCACTCCTTAACTTTCTCTTTTCCTTTTTCTTCAATTATGTCCCCTCCTTTCTTTTCTTTCTCTCCAATTTCATATAAACATTTATATGTTAAAACCACAATCAAGTAACTTTCTTATACTATTTAATAAAAATAAACATGTATGGTATGATAATTTCATCATGTCTTACCTTAGCTCTTTAAACACCTAGAATCCTAACTTATGTTTTTCTCTATTTTAACCCATCTATGGAAATTTCCTCATGAACTAAAGTTGTTCACAAGTCTTCTCTTTGGTTTTTACTAAAGAAATTTCAAAGAAAAAGGGAGGTTTGAAGCTTGAATGGTTCAACAATGGATGAAGGACATGAAGGGAATTAAAAGAAAAGTTGGATGAAACTTGAGGGGAGATAGAAGTGACGGTTTAGGGGTGAAAAAGATGATATCTTTCATCTTTTTTTTTTCCACTTTTCTACCTTATTCCACTAAAATATCTCACATTTTTAATTAAATGATCAAATTGCTAATAAGTCTTTAAGCCATCTATCTTTATATTTTTACCCATCATCATTACACCTAATAAATATCTACTTGGCTAATTACCACTTTGTCCTTCCCCATTTTTCTTATTTCCTAGGATGACTCATACAACACTTTGGTTAAATTTCTTCTTGATCCTACCTTCCTTTCCTCTACTACTATATATCTTCTAACCTATTATTTTCCTACTTTGGCCACAACAAATTCTCTATTCTTTCAATTAAGTCAATGTTTCTATTTAAAATTTTCCTACCTAAATAGTATTTCCTAATTTCTTATTGGATCTAAATACCTCCTAATTTAACATTAAAAATTCTTGTTTATTATATTTCAAAAAATTTTGCACTAATTCTTAGCCCGATCCATCATTGTACCTAACCCCGAGTTAAAACACGAATGTTACATTATGTGAACTTAATTGTATAATGTTGGATGATATTAATGCATGTAATTGAGAATGGAAATAATGAATTGATATAGTATCGATTACTGATTGAAATACTCTGAGCTAATAAATATAGGATAGAGTATGATTGGCATGCCAATAGGTTATTTTGTGCACAGTACAGGATTGGTATGTGATGTGACGATAATTTCTGTATATCCTCTATTCACTGAATATTCCGAGGTCCTGCATTTGTTGTGGACTATCGTGTTATATTACAGTATTTTCTGGTGTATTACGGGGGCGGATGTTAGCCTACAAGCTAGGCACTTAGTGCCGAGGTGTGTTACCAATTGGTATGCTTATATGAGTGCCTGGTGTGTTTTGGATGGTTAACCTTGTACTCGTATCTGTATATCATTCATCGTGCGTTGATTATTGATCACTTAATGCTATTGAAATAAGGAAAAAAATTGATTGTACTATTGTTTAAGCATTACTCACCTGTTATGAATTGTGATTGACAAGAACGTTGTTAATAACCTTGTGACAGGAGCTCTGTTCATTAATCTTGTTATTTGAATTATTATATTTCATTTAGTAAGCTTTATCATTTATACGACGAACTTACTAAGCTTTATGAAAGCTTACTCGTGTTATTTGTCTTATTTCTTGTAGATACTATTTATTGAAATCGGGAGATCGGATCAACTCGAAGAATCACACTATCAGAAGACCCTTAATAGACTTCGAATATGCACTTGACTTATATGGCATGTAATAAGAGAATTTGATTATGTTTTGTAAAGGTTCATAAGGACTTATAATTGTGAAGTTGTTGTGCATATGATGTTATGGTATAAGTAACTATGTATGATAAACATGCTTAATTCTAAGTTAGAGCATAAGTGGATGAGCATGAAATGGTAAGTTTGGCATGAATTGAGTATGGTATTTAGGGATTGTTTATAAGACATTTTTTAGTGTATAATATGGCTTTGTTGAGAGTTTGATTTGGAGTGTCATTGATGACACATTGGTTAGATCTTAGGTTGATTGATTTGGCATGTTATGTTTGTTCTTGAATGTATTTAGAAGTATTATGATCATGTGTTATAAGTTGGGTTAGGTACCTAATCATTTGGATGTGAAATTGGCATAGTTTAGGGTCATTATTGCACATGTATGGCCTGGGGCACGGGCTACTACACGACCGTGTGTCAGACACGGGCAACCGACATGGGTGTGTGCCTTTAGTGTATTATGGTGTAGGTCGATCCATACGGGCACAGAGAGTTACACTGCCTAGCTATACAACTGTGTGACCTTATATTACGCGAGCATAGTGAGTTAAACGGTCTGCGCACATAGGTGTGTAGAGTAATCACACGAGCATGTAGAGTAGCCACACGACCATGTCCTGAGCCGCATGGTCTAGGTTCTGTCACACGGCCGTATGACCCTTGTTTTGAAATTTTTCAGTTTTTCCTGAATGTTCTAGTTTGCTTTGAATTGGTTCCTAAACTATTTTAAAGGCCTTGTAGGCTCGATTTAAGGTTCATGACTGTTTGTTTTACTCCAATCTAATTATTTATGAATTTTTTAAACTTGATACTATTTGTTATTATTTGTTCTGAATTATACGATAATACTCCGTAACCCTAATCTGATGATGAGTATAGGTTTTGGGTGTTACACAAGTTGTAATATAGTTTGTTTACAACGAAACACTTGGTAAGTATTTTGAGGATCGTACCCAATGGATTATAGTTTGGGAAAAACTGCTATCAAGCCAATTACAGGAACTAATTACTAATTTACTCGAGTCACGAATTAGTAGTGTTAACGAAGAAGCAAGATCATAATAATAATAAGAAACTAAATGAATTTAACTAAACCTAAATCTACTCCTAGTTTCCTATATCGGCTTTTCCTATTCTCTGTTTTAATTATGCGAGTTCCTTTTAGTCTAGATCCAACTATTTTACCTAATTAATTATTGATGTAGAGTTCTAATCAATCAACTAGTCGATACCCTAGTAGGACCTTCCGATCTTCCACTAGAATAACGAGTCAGTAAGAACTATTTATCTTCCAACCTCACAGTTCAGGCTGGTTCGGGGTTAAGGTGTTTACGGATAAACCATACCAATTTTGGGTTAATTCCTACCTAAATGACTTCCTAGGGTTGTCAAGCCTAGGGTTTAAGTTCTTCCTCTCCCAAACAATTGATCCGCTAAAAAAACTCTATCATTCATTCAATTAATTAAGTTAAAGCAATTGAAACATGCAAAATATGTAGAAAGCATAAATTGATTCTAATCTTTGCACAAACATTCATCTAACAATGTTAAAGAAAGAAAATATAAAGAAGAGAATAAGGAAAATAGATGCTTATAGTCATTATATATAGGCTAGACTCAGAATATTAAACTGTCTAAATGAAAACTAAGAATGAACAAAAAAAACTAAGAATCAAACCCTAAAAATTATGTTTAAACTGATTATAATGGTCTTTATATAGGCTAAACTTGGAATATTAAAGTGCCTAAATTATCCTTGAAGTCCTTAGAGTTCGACTGGGACAAATACACCTAATTTCCCTCTAAAACATAACTAAAACATGCAAGAGTTTTGGGCTACGTAGGAGGTTGGTTGTAACATAGGCTTGCAGTGTTGCAACATTAGAGTCCGAGGTCTAAATTATACTAAAATGTTTTGATTTACTACTAAACAAGTTATAATTATATGTAAAAAAGGATGTAAATAATAGTGCGATTTATAGCAGGTCACACTTATGAGAGAATATCTCTAAATAGAACATGGCTACGACCAGACTAAGGATTATGTTATCCAATAGTCAGCTTAGAGAGAATGAGGCATTGGCATCGCCAACTAAGTTGTGAATCCTCTTACGAAATCTAGGGAGTTTAATTTTGGGCCTAAAATCTCATTTTCTTAATATTAAGCAGTCTTCCATGAATTTTATATACAGATCTCACTAAGTTCTTCTGAACTTATAAAATTATTGCTTGGTTGCAGGTAGATGAAGATTTAAAAATCAAGAGGAGGGACAAAGCCAAGTCCCACCAGAGTTAGTGGTGGGCACGATAGTTGTTTCATGTATATAGAGAGGTTTTCTAACATCCTAATTTAGGGCTTAGTCGGAATAGTGGTTTTGAGACCATAAATCTGAAGTCAAAATATTTTTTTTATGATTGTTTTGAGGTCTATGATGTGTTTGCATGATTGTGTAAAAGTTTCATGAAGAAATTTTGTGAATAAGAGTCCAATTTGACTTTTAAGACTAAATTACAAAAATTGAAAAATATGAGATTCTAGAAGCTTTAAGTATGAAATAGCTTTGGATTATTAATTAGAGGTCCTTAAATAGCAATTTACCCAATTTCTATTTTTATGGACAAAAATGAACATGGAAGGGAAAAATATCAAAGAAAGGCCTTAAGGGCATTTTGGTCATTTGGTTAATAAATTAGTAAAAAGGGAAAATCAAGTCAAAATTGTGTCCATCTTCTTCATGCCATAGTCGAAATTTCCATGCTCACCATAGCTAGGGTTTTTGTCATTTTCAAGCTCAATAGTAAGTGCATCCTAGCCCTATTTTTAATGTACTTTGTATTTTTGAAGTTGTTATCAACCGATCTAGCTATTTTACCATTACTTTGAGCTAGGGTTCATGTTCAAAAATTTATCCATGTGTGACATGCATGTATTTTGATGTTTAATGAAGGAATATGAAAGTTTCATGTGTGATAAACATCTTTTACAAGGTGATTTTTCATGAAAACACTTACAAAAGACTTATTTGTAAAAGTTGTAAAATAAGTGGTAAAAATCTGATTTGAAAGAAAATATGGGCTGTTATAAGCATGAAATGTGTTTTGCTAGGCTTAAAGTACAAAGAAATCGAATGAAAATCATTTTACGAGCCTAGGGACTAATTTGTAAATATGTGAAAGTTTAGGGGAAAAATTGTAATTTTTTTAAAGTATGATTTATGGGCTGTTTTAAGCAATGTGATAGTTAAATAAGTGAAATTTGCTATTATAGATTAAGAGAAATCGAGTTTGGACCTAGACTGGAGAAAGAACAAGCTTTTGGACTAAATCGAATAGTTAGTCAAATTTTGGTATCGAGGTAAGTTTGTGGGTAAATAATGCAACATTTCATTATTACGTATTCAATACTTTAATATTGCATGAATTGTGTAATTGTTTTTATGAAATTGGTTAATGATGGATCAATGACGTTGTGATGAAGTTTTGGTATCCCAAAATCCCAGTTGAACCTTAGGGGAATAGATGGGATACAAATGTCATGACATTAGGGTTATTGAGATTCTGTATAAGACCATATCTGGGATATGGCATCGGTATGTGAGTACGTGAAAGACCATATCTGGGATATGGCGTTGTTATGAGATTTCGTGTAAGACCATGTTTGAGACCTGGCATTGATATGAGACATCGTGTAAGACCATAGTTGGGCTATTGGCATTGATATGTGATCCCATGTAAGACCATATCTGGGATATGGCATTGGCATCTTGCTATGTGTATAAGATTTCCCAAGTATCCTTTAGTATTCCAAGCGGTTCAACGGGTAACTCAATGACTATGTCAAAGAAATGATGAGGTATGAACATGTTGAAAGGATACAGGTATGTACAAGAAGCTAATTAAACATTAAGAATATGGCTCGACGAGTTCTCGGTAAGAAGTGAATAAAGGAATCATGAGCATGAGTTTTATTGTTCACTATGTGAATGACGTGATTTAAGATGTACCTATGATACTTGATGACATTGTGACAAGTCATATTTATGTTATGTGTATGATATTGCATGATTAATGTTGTTAATTATTTACATGCAAACTTACTAAGCTTCATGCTTACTCCCCTTTCTTTTTTATTTTTCTTATAGTATCGCCAAGCTAGCTCGGGGATCGAAGGACGTCGGAGACTCAATCACATATATTTTTACCATTATTTTGAGCTAGGGTTCATGTTAAAAAATTTACCTATGTGTGACATGCATGTATTTTGATGTTTAATGAAGTAATATGAAAGTTTGATGTGTGATAAACATATTTTACAACGTGATTTTTCATGAAAACACCTAAAAAGGACTTATTTGTAAAAGTTGTAAAATAAGTGGTAAAAATCTGATTTGAAAGAAAATGTGGGATGTTATAAGCATGAAATGTGTTCGGCTAGGCTTAAAGTACAAAGAAACCGAATTAAAATCATTTTACGAGCCTAGGGACTAATTTGTAAATATGTGAAATTTTAGGGGAAAAATTATAATTTTGTCAAAGTATAGTTTATGAGCTGTTTTGAGCAATGTGATAATTAAATAAGTGAAATTTTCTATTATAGATCAAGAAAAACAGAGTCCAGACCTAGACTAGAAAAATAATAAGCTTTTGGACTAAATCGAATAGTTAGTCATATTTTGGTACGGAGGTAAGTTTGTGGGTAAATAATGTAACATTTTATTATTACATATTCAATACTTTAATATTGCATGAATTGTGTAATTATTTTTATGAAATTGGTTAATGATGAATTGATGACGTTGTGACAAAGTTTCGATATCCCGAAATCCTGGTTGAACCTTAGGAATAGATAAGATACAAATGTCATGACATTAGGGTTATTGAGATTCTGTATAAGACCATATCTGGGATATGGCACCTGTATTTGAGTACATGTAAGACCATATCTAGGATATGGCGTCATTATGTGATTTCGTGTAAGACCATGTCTGGGACCTGGCATCGATATGAGACATCGTGTAAGACCATAGCTGGGCTATTGGCATCGATATGTGATCCCATGTAAGACCATATCTAGGATATGGCATTGGCATCTTGCTATGTATATAAGATTTCTCGAGTATCCTTTAGTATTCCAAGCGGTTCAACGGATAACTCAATAACTTTGTCAAAGAAATGACAAGGTATGAACCTGTTGAAAGGGTACAGGTATGTACACGAAGCTCATTAAACATTGAGATTATGACTCGACGAGTTCTCAGTAAGAATTGAATGAAGGAATCATGAGCATGAGTTTTATTGTTCATTATGTAAATGCATGATTTAAGATGTATCTATGATACTTGATGACATTGTGACAAGTTATATTTATGTTATGTGTATGATATTGCATGATTAATGTTGTTAATTATTTACATGCAAACTTACTAAGCTTCATGCTTACTTCCCTTTCTTTTTCATTTTTCTTATAGTATCGCCAAGCTAGCTCGGGGATCGAAGGATGTTGGAGACTCGATCACAATATCAATTAGAATATTTGGGTATAGCTAGTCTTAACATTTTGAGTATGGCATGTATAGGGACTTGGTCTTTTTGTTATATGTCATATTGGTTTAGCCAAATATGTTGGCTTATAATGAGACTTGATTCATTTTGTATAAGGCCATTTAGTATTGGCTAATATTGATTATAAGTAAATTTGCATGATGATGCATTCCATAAATGTGGTAATTTGCATGTTTTGAATTGTTGAGTATGTGATAGGCTAAGTATGTTATATATGTCATGAAAATGAGGAGATGATGTCTTAGCTGTGGACATGTTGGTTGCTCAAAAATGCTATGAATTATATCAATGCATTGGTGCTTGTGTGTTTATGTCTCAGGGTGGCAATTGGCTTGGTAAATAGCCTATATACTGTCCACACGGGTAGACACACGGGCGTGTGTGACACATAGTCAGCCCCATGGGCATGTGAACAGGCTGTGTGTCCCCTGCACCTTAATTTTTAAGAAACAGAATACCCAGTATAGAGCACACGGGCAGAGACACAGGCGTGTGTCTCAGCCGTGTGAAGGCCACGGCTTGGAACACGGGCGTGTACTAGGCCGTGTGAAAACTAGTTTAGTTTCGAAATGAAAAATAATTCGACATAGGCTGAGCACATGGGCATGTTTCTCAACCATGTGGACGGCACGGCCTTCGACACGGGCGTGTGCCAATGGCGTGTGAAGTTTGCTCCTAATTTACGAAAATTTAATTTGTCACACGGCCTAACACACGAACATGTGGCTTGACCGTGTGGTTTCATTTGGTTGATGATGTCATAAACAGAGAGTTACACGGGATATGGACACGGGTGTGTATGAACACACGGCCTACCCACACGGGCGTATCTCATATCTACACGGGCTTGTAACCCCTGTTTAGGGCAAAATTTCTATAAGTTTGTAAAATTTTCAGAAGTTCTCGGTTTAGTCCTGAACCGCTTCTAAAGTACGTTTTGGGCCTCGTAGGCTCGTAAAAGAGACAAAATACATGTGTATGAATGGTTTTTAATTGGACGGAATTTTATGGCCAGGTTCTACGTGGATGTTTACGTTTAAGTCCGGTAACGCCTCGAACCCTGTCCTAGTGTCAGATACGGGTAAGGGGTGTTACAGGTTTCCTTGGAGGCCACGCCTTAGGGTTTAAGTGATTATGACAGTAACTGGATTTTATTTTGAAACTTTTAAATAGATATGGGAATCAAAGTTGTAAGAATTATTGTAATTTATGTACGAATCTTAATAGTTTGGTTTTGAATTTTAAGTTGTTCAAGTATGCAATGAATGTAGAATTATAAACAATGTTAAGTTATTTGGGTCATTGTATCATCATGTACCCGAACTTGGTGATTGGATCGGGTATAAGGTATTATACATATCCCGAGACATGGGTAAATTATGTCCTCTCATCAGCATTACATGATTGATGAAAAGTAAAGGTGATCACAAGTCATTTGTCTTTTGTGATGAATGATTTGATTACTATTTAATAGTAATTGACTTTTCATGAAGGAAGTTGTAATGGTTAGCATGAGATGAAATTGGATCATATTGGGAGAATTGATTTATCCCAAAGAGATTAAGGTATCTATGAGGGTAACGCACTTATAACAGCACTGATCGAGTTACTTTCGTAATGGTATGTCGTTGGGGAGAGCTTAGTCGCAATACTATAGTGGAATGACTTCGTGACTAAATGAGTTTATAATTAATAGGCGAAAAACTAAAACTTAATTATAAACCTTTTGAGCCCTAGTCGCACATGTCCAATCAGTCCCTCCACTAGCTCATTGAAACCAGAAATGAATTGCATATTAAATTAAATGAACAAAAATGAATAGAAATTGTGAAAATGGATAAATGAGAAATGTAACACCCCTAATCCGTATCGGTCGCCGGACTAGGGTTACGAGGCATTATCGGACATTTCATATCATAATCAAACCTTTCATAAACATTAAACATACACATCATCATATCACATTCCATTATAATCATATAGTCCCTTCAAAAGGTCTACGAGACCTTAAACATGCTTTAGAGAAGGTTTGGGACTAAACCTATCTCGTATATAATTTTCTGAAACTTAATAATTTTTCAAAGCTACAGAGGTCACACGCCCGTGTGAACAGGCCATGTGCCTCACACGGCATTAGACATGCCCGTGTGTTTAGGCCGCGGCAAAACAGGGCATACATACTAACTTATCTACACGGCCACAAGACACGCCCATGTACCAGGCAGTGTGAAAACTGGAGAGGTTACTAACTTGGGTCAGACGGCCAGCCACATGCCTATGTGCCAACCTGTGTGCCACACACGGCCAATAGACATGCCTGTGTGTCTAAACCGTGTAACTCACTGACTTGTTTAAATAAGCTTCACGGGTCACACGGTCGAGTCACACTCCCGTGTGCTTAGACCGTGTGGCACGAAAATAGGCTTGGTTTAAGCCACATTTCTCATCCAATTTCATACACCTACAAAAGCTGAAATAACACAAATCTCATACCAATATGCAGTTAAAACCAACTCCAAACCATGCTTATTTTATCCCATAATAACATCAACCATTTCAATACTCATTTTCAACTCAAATTGTATCCATTTCATAAATCAAAATCATACCAATCCATATGTCTCAAACAACATTTTAACCAAACTCAAAATCATATCAAAACCTTACTTTTTCAATAATGAAACATACCATTTCATTTTCACCAAAAACATACCAAAATAGCCATTCACACAAGACCAAATATACATATCAAATATACCAAAACCAAATTCATTCTTTCCATCCAACTCAAGCTATATCACATGGCAAGATATACACATCTCAAAAAATATTATATTATCCCTAGTCTATACATGCCAGACACTAATATTTACAACTTCAAAGTACCAAAATGTCGATCGATAGTGTGACAACGATCCTTGACAATCCCCGAGATCACAGTAGCTTCGATAGTCTATAAAACAAGTGAAAACACACAAAGTAAGCTTTCAAAAGCTTAGTAAGCCATATACAAATAAACTTGATACATAAAACAAACTTTAACCATTTCATCCATGATAACCATAGAAAATCACATATACAAGCTTCATAATTCATATCTAATTCACTTGTTCTCAAATCACTTGCATATAACATATTCTTTCTCATATAGATCACATATCATCACTTATGAGCTTATTCCCTTTTCATTCTCGAATAACATATACATTTTATACGTACCTGAATCAGATACACATTTACATATTTATTCATTTCTCGATATTGCCTGTTGAACCGTTCAGAATTGACAAGGATACTCGGATATCACATATCCTAAACAATGCCGACGTCCCAGACATGGTCTTACATGTTGTTTCATATCGATGCCACTGTCCCAGACAGGGTTTTACACGAAATCATATACGATGCCAATGTCCTAGACATGGTCTTATACGTAATCTCAGATCGATGCTACATCGTCTTACACGAAATTACACCTCGGAGTCCTAATGTCATGACATTCGTATCCTATACTATTCTTATAGTTCGTACGGGGCTTTCAAACATCTCAACTCTGTTGATACTTTCTCGCATTCCAATATTCAACATCCATAGCAATTCAATATCATAATAACACATATATCTTAATTGAAATACACAAATTTGTATTTGAACTTACCTCGTACGGAAACGAACGGATTGAAGCAATTGTTCAATAACTTTCGACTTCCCCCGATCTAAATCTGATTTCTTTCGTTCTGGATCTATATAAATTCAAATTTAACTAATTTAATTATACATTCATTCAATTCAATCCACAAACACATGATTAGGCCTTTTTACACATTAGCCCCTATAATTTCACACTTTTACATTTTAGTCCCTATTTCACAAATACATCAAATTCACATAATTCATCAAAACCATAGCTTAGCCGAATTTTCATATAACCTCTATTAGCCCATAACTTTCATTTATTTCTCATTTTAGCCTCACATTTTCAACACTTCACAATTTAATTCTTAACAAGCCAATTCATAAAAAATCACAATACAAAACATGTTCATCTACTATCCAACACTTTTTTTCTCATCATCAAACATCACAAAACTCACGAGTTTAACAATGAAATTTCATGAAATCATCAATAAATTCCAAAATTAGGATATGGGTTAGCTAGAACACAAAGCAGCGATCACAAAAACATAAAAATTATCAAAAACAGATAAAAAACGAACCTTTAATCAAGCTTGAACAAGACTGAGCCCTAGAAAGCTTTATTTCTTTCTTTTTCTTTCAATAATCGGTGATAGATGAACAAGAATGATGAAAGAATTTGATTTATTTTATGTTTTAATTAACTTAAATTCACATTTACTAAAATACCCTTAGTACATAACATTAAAATTCCACTAACCTTAGGCATTTATGTCCATCCAATAAACACATGGTCTAATAACAACATAAGGACCTTTCATTTAAAAAGTCATGTCAATTAGGCACTTATATAATTAAAATACAACTTTTACATTTTATGTGATTAGGTCCTTTTATCAAACTGAACACACAAACGATAAAATTTCTACACAAAACTTTCACACATACTTATTCACATACTGTAAACACTGAAAATAATATAAAAATAATTTTTTTACCTCGAATTTGTGGTTCTGAAATTACTATTCCGTCAAGGCTCTAAACCGGGCTGTTACAAAAAAAATTTGGATATGAATGTGATTTTCTCCAAAATAAAAATGAAAATGGAGAAATGGAATCATTTGAATGTAGTTTTCTCCAAAATGAAAATGACCTTGAAATGAATTTATATTTTTCGAATTAAATAAAGTTTGAAAATAAAAATAAATCATTTAATCATAGTAAATTCGTTGAATATAGAAATATTAAATATATTTTCTCATAGATTCTTTCACGATAAAGTTGTCATGATTTTATCAAAATTAGAATTGAATCGAGAAAATTATTTAATTGGTAAGATGTTTATTTTGGGAAATAGAAAAACAAATATCGAGTTGAATCAAATTATAAAGTATTGAGCTAAAAGTTCAGAATTACTTGTAATTGGACCCGATATGTGAGAAGCCCAAAAGCCCCTCATGTTTAAAAGAGTGACGACAAACCCTAGTATGTTTAACCAGGGTTGTTGCCTCCTATACTTCTAGTTAGGCTAGGAGTTTTGTTTTTCTATTTGAAATAGACTTCTACAATTCAATAAGGTTTTACTTCTTCTCCTTACAAATAGATGGAAAAATACATAATTTTAATATATTATTACTCTGCCCGAAAATAGCGAGAATTTATTCTTTAAGTATTAAATATATTTTTTGGAATAACAATTATGTTGATTTTTATTAATAAGAGTTTTTCGTTTTCATAAAAGTAGAGAAAATTATTTCTAGTTTTGTGTTTGATTCGAATCGTTCAAGTCCATACTCGAAGCAATTTGTGGTACAAGAATAGTAGATAAGGGAATTTGATTGAAAGCCAAGAACGATAAAAGATCCATCTAGCCAAAAACACAGGTGATAAATATAAAAAATCGACTCAATTTTCAAATTTTTTATTTTCAACAATGCAAAAAATTCGTTTTCAAACCAATTTTTTTCCTAATAAAAATTTGATCCCCAAGTCTAACCACATAGCACCGATATTTAACTCTCACAAACAAGCAAACTTCATATCCGAGCTTGGATTGGGATCCAAGAGAAAAGGGAGTTCAGCCTTTGCAACAGATAGAAGTCCCGATATCTTTTCCACAGGCATCCATGGGAGCACCCCTATGGCCAAACAATATATAGAAGTGGAAACCAACTCGTTAGGAATTTCTAAATCACAATTATTACTTTTGTTTTACATTAATCATAAAATGTTAAATTTCACTATGTATGTCTTTTACTATGACAAAAGTTGCTTCTGGCCACATTTATGAAGATCCATCTCATAATCAGCCAATGATGGCAGGACCAACGGAAAGCAATATGGCAACAATGAGAAAGTGGCTCCATCAAGTAATATCATCAGCATCAGGGATGAACAACAGCGAAGTAGTTCCTCTCCAAGTTCGAAAAACAAAAGGCAGTGTTAGCTATCAATGTAATCACATTAGTGTCATAAAGAGAAAATGTACCGATGATAATATCTAGAGATGACGCTTCTTCGCGAGAGCGAATAGCGTAAGCTTTGGCAGGTGCTTTAGCTTCGGATATCACAGCTGAGTCCTTTGTCTCTCCTCGACTACCACTCACATTTCTAGCATTTCTAGGTGGTCTTCCTTTGGTTGATGCGTTACTCGGTCTCATATTCTGAGGTCTATCTTTCTCAGCTAGTTCTAGACAATCTTTGATAAAATGATGCAGCGAACCACATTTAAAACAGCCTTGATCATTCATTCTACAATCACTGGGATGTCATTTCCCACACTGTCTACATTCAGGTCTAATAGGTCTTGCACTTCTGACACTTGCTATAGACATAACTGGAGCCTTTGCACTCGTAAATTGTTTCCCTCGATATCTATTAAAATGCTCCTCTAATGCATTTGAACGACTATACCCATCTTGTGATTTCTTGGATGAAGAGTGATATGGTTTATTCATCAATCTCTTTCTCGAATCTCTAACTTTAGAATCAACTTTTCCCTTTTTATTACTCAATTCTTCGGCTTTGCAGGCATGATTAGCAAGTACTACAAACTGTTTTAATTCTAGAATACCAACTAGGAATCTGATGTCTTCATTCAATCCATCTTCGAATCTTTTACACATGATAGCTTCTATTGAAACACATTCTCGAGCATATTTGCTGAGTCTCACAAATTCTCGCTAGTATTCTGGCATAGACATATGGCTCTGTTTCAATTCAAGAAACTCTTTACGTTTCTGATCGATGAATCTCTGGCTGATGTATTTCTTTCTAAATTCAGATTGAAAGAATTCTTAGGTAACCCTTTCTTTCGGTAACACTGATGTCAAGGTATTCCACCATTGATACACAGAGTCTCTCAAGAGCGATACAGCACATTTAATGCATTCTTCGGGTGCACACGATAATTCATCGAATACTTGAATTGTATTTTCAAACTAGATTTCAGCTTTCTTAGGATCATCGTCAACAGTAGCCATGAACTCTTCAGCCCATATTTTCGAATTTTATCAACTAGCGGCTTGTTCAACCGAATAGGATCAGTAACTTAAGTAGCTACAGGGATTGGTTGAGGAATTGGTGGAGGTGGAGGTTGTTGACCAGCCGGATTCGTTCGAACGAACTCCGTAAACCACTTACTCATCATTTGGAAGAAGGCTTCTTTAGCCTCTCCTTCTTGACTACCTGTAACGGGTCTCAGTTCCGATTACGCGGCTTTGTAAACAGAGGTTGGTGCTGTAACACCCCTAACCCGTATCCGTCGTCGGAATACCGATCAATCACATAATATAAACATACATTTCTCATACATAAACAATTAAAGTCAAATATCATTCAAACATATTCACATTGTCCCTTAAAGGTCTACGAGACCTTAAACATGCTTTAAAGAAGGTTCCGGACTAAACCAATCACATATGAAAACTTTAGAAACTTAGAAAATTTTCATGCATACAGGGGCCACACGACCGTGTGAACAGGTCGTGTGCCTTACACGGCTATAGACATGCCTGTGTCATAAGCCGTGTGAAAACAGGGCATACATACTGACTTGTACCACAAGGCCAACCGCATGCCCATGTGCCTGGCCGTGTGAAAACTGGAGGGTATACTAACTTAGGTTACACGTCCAGTCACATGCTCGTGTGTCTAGCCCATGTGCCTAGTCGAAATGGCCTCACACACCCGTGTCCAGGCCGTGTGCTCGGTCGTGCCAAACCTATAGGGTATATTGACTTATGCCATAGGGCCAGTCACATGCCCGTGTGTGAGACTGTGTGGAGCATCCTGACTTAATTTGAATTGCCACACTAGGGGACACACATTAGGTCAATCCTAACTTATGCCATACGCCATTTGCAAGGCCAATTTGCCACCCATATAAGACATACCCTACAAGATCAAAATGCACCATTTTCATACACAAATTAAGCAGCCATTCATCATCAATTCAAACATAAATCATACTATATCAATCCCAACCATTTCAATTCACATTTACTTAACTAAAACATACCAAATCATTATACCATAACCATCAATTCAACCTAACTCCAATATGCATTTTCTCACCGTTTCAACAACTAAACCAATTCTCAATAGCATACCAAATCATCATATTAAAATCATATCAAAATATACCATTTCTCAAACCACAATACATCATTAATAACTCACCAAATAATCAACCACCTAACCATCAAAATAGCCATATTGAATTTGCCAAATCACAAGGCAAATTATATACATCACCTACCACATACAAACGCACAAAATAAGTTAATTTGGATGGCCAAAATCACTTCCATCAACTATACCATTTACAAGCCAACCTACATGGCTAAATTCATAGCTCAAAACATACTAAAATGACACTAGCCTATACATGCCATATACCATATACACATAACATCAAAAGTACCAAATATATATTTAGTAGTGTGATGGCGTTTCCTGACGATCCCCGGATCTGAGCTAGCTTCGATTCTCTCTAAAATAGGGAAAAAATAAACACAATAAGATTTATAGCTTAGTAAGCTCATATGTAAATAAACTAAACTCATCAATTTATATCAATATAATCAATAAGCATTTTAAATGACAAGATACATACAAATAATCAAACCTTTTTCCATGTTTTACACATGATCATATATCAACTCATCAAATTGCCATCATCTAATATTCACATGAATTTCATATATACCTACATCACTTAATTCGATTATACTTTCTTTCTCGTATTGACTTTGCCCGTCGAACCATTCAGAATACATTCAGATACTCGGGAATCTCATATACACAGTACAATGTCATATCCCAAATATGGTCTTATATGTAATCTCATATCGATGCCAATAGCCCAACTATGATCTTTCACGAATCACAAATCGACGCCATGTCCCAGACATGATCTTACACGTAACCTTATCTCGGTAACCCTGATGTCATGACATTTGTATCCTAACTATTCCTATGGTTCGTATAGGACTTTTACTCGTCGATTCTCTATCGTTCATGTCTCAAAGACTCATATATGATCATTTCAATTCAATACAATGATAGTAATGCATAATAACACAATTCAATAATGTTTAATAACATACAAACTTACCTTGGATGTTAAAATGACGAATCGAGTCAACTATTCCGTAACTTTATTCTTTCCTCGATCTAAGTCTGAATTCTTCCTTTCTTAATCTAAACATAATCAAATTTAGCTTATTTAATAACCTATTCATTCAATTTAGTCCAAATCACATTTTAAAACACATTTACACTTTTACCCCACATATTTCACATTTTTTACAATTTAGTCCTTATTTCATAAAATCACATTAATGAAATTCACCATAGAACCATGCTAGCTGAATTAATATTATGCCCCTAGCAGCCCATAATTTTCATTTATTTTACATTTTAACCACTAACTTTACACATTTATCTATTTAATCCCTATTTTGCATTTTCACTAAAAATCACTTAACAAAACTTGTATATCTAACATCAATTACTAATAAATCCACCATAAAACATCAAAGAACACACATGTTCATCAATGGCAACTCACAAAACATTTAACAATTTTGCAAAATAGTCCCTAGGCTAGCTAGTACTAGTTACAATGATAAAAAAAAAACATAAAAATCATCAAAAATTGAGCCTTTATAAGGGACAATGTGATTGCACTTGAATGATTTACAAATGTGAATGCTTAATGTATGAGGAATGTTTGCTAGATGATGTCTTTTGATCGGTAATACCTCGTAGCCCTATTCTGATAACGGATACGGGTTAGGGGTGTTACACTCTTGATCTAAAATATAAAATTATTCATTCATTAACATATATTTAAGTTCCAATTCACTTCACAATTAATACCCCTCAATTTTTCAAAATTATACAATTACCCCAACTTTTACTACTTTTGCAATTTAATCTTTTAACTAGTTAGTCCATTAAATGAACTAATTTTTTTTCTCAATTGATAATTTATCTAAATATTCTAGGCTATCACATAGCCCTTACTAAACAAAATTTAATACCAAACCCTAATATTTAACATTTTCACAATTTGGTCCTAAAATCAACATCTAACAAAATCATTTTATAAAATCATCATACTACAAAATTAAGACTCTAAATCCATGTTATTTCATCAAAAACATCCAGTATTCATAAATGGTAATTTTCAAAATTCTCAATAAAAAAAACTAATGAAATAGCTAGTTGGACCTAATTGTAAAAGCTTTAAAAACATAAAAAATTACAAGAGAAAGGCAAGAATTAAACTCCCATGAAGCTAAAATATAAAAACCAACTTTTAGAGCTCTTCAATGGTGTTTTTGGAAAAAAAGGTTGGAGAAGAAATTATCTAGAAACTATTAAAATCTCATTTGGCTATTTTAATTTTATTTTATTTCCAATTTTGCCTTTAAATAACATAATTTTATTTTTTTTTTCTGCTTATTATTCCTCAACCATCCCATGTGTGTCCATTTGCCCTTTTAGTCCTCCTTTGTTTATTATTTAGGCTATTTAATCACTATTTCTTTAATTAGCTAGTTTTGCATCTTTTTCAATTTAGTCCTTTTTAATTCATTAACTATCAAAACGTTAAAATTTCCTAACAAAAATTTAATTCTACCTTAATGACACTCCATAAATATTTATAAAAATATTTATGACTCAGTTTATAGAACCGAGGTCTCGATACCTCATTTTCTAAACCACTTGACTTATTAAATCCTTATAAAACACAAATAACTAATGTAAAAATCTTTCTAAATTCACATTTAACTTGTAAATATTAAATAATAAAATTTACGAGCTTACTTGTCGGATTTGGTAGTCTCGAACAACTGTTTCCGTGTAATAGCCCGTTTTTCGTTAAATCAGAACAGTTGTTTCGGAACCACAAATCTGAGATCAGAAAATTATTTTAATATTATTTTTGGTGTTTACATATTTTAATAATAATTATATTAAGAATGTTGTTAAATTATATATGATTATTTTTATTAAATTATATTTAATAATCATTATATTACAATATGAATAAATTATTTATTTATTTTTAATAAATTACATTTAATAATAATCCTATTAAAATTTAATGATAATAATATCTATCTAAAAAATTTCTATTAAGCGTACTCTTGTTTTTTTAATTTTTTTTCTTATGCTATTACAACATAACATCATGCCATTCAACTAAACACAAAAATAGAATACTATTACAGTTCTATTCTATTCTATTCAACCAAACAAATGACTAATATAACTTTAGAATCAAAGTATGTATAAATTCATTTTCATTATAATTTTATTTTATTATAGCACTATTTAATTTCAGTATGCTAAATGTGCCGTTAATATTAGAATTTTGTTTTTTCGTGCGTGCTATATATTTTAATGGGAAACCATTTGTAATCGTATGTGCGAGAAAATCGTAAACTGCTATAAGGTAAGATTTAATGGGAATTGAGACCAGTGAGAAACATATAAATAAGTCTTAACAAAATCTAGAGTATAAAGCCTAATTGGACTCTCTTCAAGTCGTCCGTTTGTTCTCAAGAAACTCGTGTATAAGCCTGTTTCCTAGCTTGTCAGCAGTTCTTCATCTGGGTGGATTCCTTTTCTTGTTTCTAATATAAATAGGGAAGTTTCTCTTTCTGCTTTGCTGGTCGCTTAGAAATCAAGAGAATTAAGAGAGTCCTCACGTTTCTCCTGGCGATTCCCGATGTTCTTTGTTTGATCTTTTTCCTTCTCTAGTTCTAAATCAACTAAGTTTCTTGAATAAGCAATCGTTTCTGGGTTTTTCTTATTTGCTTGGTTTATTGGACATAAGATTTCAAGGACCAATGGCTGACAATGATCAAGGTGAAGATGATAAACGAATCAGAGTCCGAGGCCAAGGTCGAGGTCGAGGTCGAGGTCGCCCACGCAAAAGGAAGCAACCTGAAGCATCTTACTTTTCAACGTCTACCCTACCAACGGACTATAACAATACGTCCAATTCTTGGAGTAAGAATTATCTTTATGGAACAACCTTTCTTGGTGCCCCCTCTTTGGCAAACCGACCGTCATTTAAGACTGCTTGCACTATATGCAAGAAGGAGATGGACTCTCCTATGATTTGCATCAACACTGATTTTCTATGCCCTTCCTGCAATCACTGCTTTTTGGCTTCAATCAAATCTTCAGTTTCGCAAAATCCACAACCAAAGGTTTTGCCACCTCTCTTCTCTACTATCTTCCGAAGCCAAATTCTTGAAATAATGAATCATCCCTACAGCACAGACTTACCGGTATACAGTATTTATGATCAATATAAACTTGCACTGAAAGATCCACGTTTCTTCCGTATCATGCTGGACCTTGTATCTATTGTAAAAAACAAACCTCTCCCGTAAGCCTTTTTCTGTTTCTTATTTCACCCTATTGTTATTATTTTAATATGTTCTTGATTTTAAGATTTTTTTCCTCTCTGCAAATCGCAGAGTTCCTATATTCCAGGGAAAGGAACTCAACTTGCATCCGATTTTCGTCCAAGTTACTTGTCGAGGTGGTATACGTAAGGTAAGATGAAACAATTTTAGAATTGCAAGCAGCTCTTGGTTCTTTCAGCTGTTTAAATGACTTTTATTGCAATGTGCAATATTGCAGGTAGTTCGGGAACGAAGAATGCAAGAATTGTGCGCTGCACTTGCTGCAAATTTAAGTGCTGGGGTCGTATATAAAATGTATATGAAATGGTTGTATGACTTAGAATCCTGGTTCTTTGATTCCCCTCCTAGTGAGTATTTACAAACTTCTTCAACTTCATTTGCAAGAGGACATCTCATGCAAGGGTTACTAGGAGCACAACCATCATCACAACGAATACAAGCATCAGCTCCATATAGAAATCCAGCATCAGTGAATACCAATAGGCAGTCGACTAGCTTGCAGGCTGGTTTCGACTTCGGTTTGACATGCCATCTGAGTAGTTCATCTTCCAGACCATGTCCAATGCCAGGGGTGATAGGAGGACATCCATCATCTTCAAATTTGGATTCAGCAGTAGCAAATAACAATCGGCTCTGGATTACTGAACCCTCCGCCTATGATTACGACTCCGATTTCGACTACAATTTGGATTTTGATTTCGCTTCACCAGATCATCCTTTCAGTTCACTTCCCAAACCACATCCGATACAAGGATTGATAGGAGGACAACCATCACAACAATGTCATACATCATTTGCAGATCTGAATTCAGCAGTTGCCAATGATCAGATAACTTTCATTGATGATGGTCAGTTAAGAAATTTCTCTTCATCTTCTATATGGAACTGTCATATCAACTATTCAATATATTGTGAAACTATTTCAAAGGGGGCCTGAATCAAGTTTAGCACTACCAGGTACTACATCTCGAGAATTTGCAGACAATAATCAAGACTTTGCCCCTGCTGGTTTGAGCCAAAAACTCGTAATTTTTTTAGTTAATGCAACATAAAAGTTGGTCTTCACGTCTAACACTATGGCCCCAATGCTTATTCTCACAGATGAGCAAAGTTCATATGTGAGCTCGGATTGGGTTCCAATTGAATGGGAAGTTCAGCCTGAGGTCACAGTCCCAGATGTACATTCCACAGGTATCCATGGGAGCACCCCAGGCATTGGTATGTCCAAACAATGGCTAACCATAGAATGTCGGTTCACTTTGTTATGTCTTTCACCACGTTGATAAAAGTTGCTTTTTAACACCTTTTTGAAGATCCATCTCATAATGAGCGGAATATGGTGGGATCAACCGAAAGCAGGGATGGCAACTATGAGAAAGGAGCTTCATCAACAAGTACTGTCACCAGCATCAGCGCTGAACAGCAGCCAAGTAATGACAGAAAACCAGAAAGTCCCAACAAGGAAACTCCTCCTACTTATGTTCCTACCCCACCTGGACAAGAAAAGACAGAGTAATAGCAAACCAGAGTGTGAGATTACAACCTTCATAGATGAAGAAAGAGTAGCAGTCAAGAATAGAATAGGATAGAAAATACATTTTTCAAGTTGAAAGCGAACCTCTTTTTTTCTTTTATACAAAACAGGTTGCAGTTTGGTTAAGGAAAAGAGTTGAAAGATGTTGAGATTGGAGATGGAAGTTAACTTTTGCCAATGATAAAAGAATCCAGATTCATATTAGGAAGTTGAACCAAATATTCAAATCAGGAAAACCCTTTTTAACAGTATATGATAGAAGGAGATAATTCTCATCATTAGTTTAAATAAATATATCTGTAATTTGAAGAAGGAATCACAAGTTATGCTATTTGATTATACCAAACGAGGTGGTTGTGCTAACCCTGAATAATTTGCATGTATTTGAACGTGAAATACATGGTTTCATAGGAAAAGAGACGGGGTGGCTTTCCGTACTACCACAGGTCTGTGAGTTCGTTAATTTAGTTAAACTGTTTTCCAGCCTTGCCACATGCTGCATAACTGAAAACTGAAGCCACAACAAGGACATACATACATACATACATAGATACAGCAATTCAAGAAAAGCAGAAAAATATTGTCACCAGGTTAGTTAAGTTCAGTTACATTGTCACCAGGTTAAGTATAAATCTCTCTTAGAAACTCGTCACTTTTACAAAAGATTACGAAGATCAATGGCTGGTAATGATGAAGGGAAAGATGATAAAGGAACAAGAGTCCAAGGCCAACGCAAAAGGAAGCAACCTGATGCAGCCAGCAATACTGCAACCTGATGCAGCCAGCAATACTGCAACGTTGAATTCTCCGACTAAGAAACGTCAACATCCAACATCCTTTCTTCCTCTCCCTTCTGTTACAAACCGACCGTCATTTAAAACTGCTTGCACCATATGCAAGTGTCACAGATTTAGAATTTACACCTTGTGATTCATACGATCTTAGACAGTTTCGTCGCTCTAAAAATGCCTAAATCAGCTTAACTACTAACAATTGAGGATTCAATAGAATTCCTCTAAGACATCAACACAAAGCAGAAACAACTCAAAGATGAACCAAGAACAAAACAAGAATAAAGCCACAAAAAAGCTACGAACACAAGAAAGAAAGTTTTGACTGAATGCTCTCGGAAATTATTATTACTCAAGAATGAAGTGATTTACTGTTGAGATTTGGCCTGCATTGCAACAAAAGAACCAGCAGCAGGACATTTGGAGCAGAACCGGTTGCAGCAGCAAGTTTGGTTCATTTTTAATATTTTGTTCCTATGTATTTTTAATTTAGTTTGATTGTAAATTGTCCATATAGCTAGATTGACATGTTTTTAATTTGATTTGATTTTGATGTAATAGCTAGCAATGGCAGCTAGCTCAAGGGTCTTATTAGTAGGCATAGGTAAATTATTATGCTATGGTCTTTTGACCTTTGAAACTTGTATTTTGTATCTTTTTATATTTTCTTTGTTTTAATCAAAGTGTATGAATGTTGCTGTTTTTATCATCCGTTTAGTGCAAAAAGTCCTCTGGTTTTTCTTTCCTCTCTTGGTTTTCATTTGGTTCTTAAGCTTGGTGTTGTTTCTTAAGTGTGGTATGCTAATTACCTATATAGGTAATTACCTTTAGTTTCCACCATTGGTAATCTCCTTTGCTCACCACCATCGGTAATCACCTCTGTTTACCACCATCGGTAATTACCTTTGTTTTCATCATCGGTAATCACCCTTGTTTAAAACCATTGGTAATTACCTTCTTGTTTAACAAAGCTGATTACCATCATAGGTAATCCTCTTTTCGTTCCAACAAATGGTATCAAGAGCCTAAGTCTTTAAGGGCCTTCTCTTGTTGTTTGTTGTTTGGAAGTTTAAGCTTAAGAAAGCAGGAAATCAAGGCTGTTGAACTTGTTGCAGCAGGATGAGCTTCACACCACCTCCACCTCCGGTGTTCACTGGTGAGAACTACCACATTTGGGTGGTAAAAATGAAGACTTACCTCCAGGCACACGATTTGTGGAATGTTGTGGAGAATGATGTTGAGCTACCTCCACTGAGAGCCAATCCCACCATTGCTCAGATGAAGCAGCATGCTGAAGAGTCTGCTAAGAAGCCAAAAGCCATGGCCTGTTTGCAGAATGGAGTGTCTGATGTGATCTTCACTCGCATTATGGCATGTGACTCACCTAAGCAAGCTTGGGACAGGTTGAAGGAGGAGTTTATGGGGTCTGAGAAGACCAGGCAGCAACAGCAAATTAATTTGAGAAGAGATTTCGAAAATCTCAAGATGAAGGAGGCTGAGACTATCAAGCAATATGCTGATAGGATAATGGCCATAGTGAACAACATAAGATTGCTTGGTGTGGACTTTGCTGAAAGCAGAGTGGTTGAGAAGGTGATCACCACACTTCCTGAGAGGTTTGAGTCTAAGATTTCCTCACTGGAAGATTCGAGGGATCTCACCACTATTTCTCTATCAGAACTGGTTAACTCACTCTATGCCTTGGAGCAGAGAAGAGCTAATCGACAAGAGGATCAATCCGAGGGAGCCTTTCAAGCAAAGGTCAGAAAGAGCTCCAATGCAAGTCAAAAAGGCAAAAAGCCTTGGCTTGACAAGAAGGAGAGGTCGAAAAGAGATTCAAGTAAGAAGAGTTACCCACCATGCACTCACTGTAAGAAGACCACACATTCTGAAAAGTTCTGTTGGAGAAGACCAGATGTTCAATGCTGGAAATGCAAACAATTTGGTCATGTTGAGAAGCTTTGCAAGAACAAAGGCAAGGCACCAACACAACAAAGTCAGGCACAAGTTGCTGAAGATGTTCAAGCTCAGGAGGAGCATGTCTTCAGTACATCTTTCCTTGCAACCACAAGCAAAACCAAGTGCAGTTGGCTAGTGGACAGTGGCTGCTCGCATCACATGGCAGCTGATGTGAGTTTATTCAAAGAGCTTGACAGGAGTTTCAGCTCGAGGATCAGGATCGGGAATGGAAGCCTAATTGAAGCTAGAGGCAGGGGAGATGTGTTGATCAGCTAAAGTTCAGGTAACAAGCTGATTACTGATGTGCTGTATGTGCCTGATATTGATCAGAATTTGTTAAGTGTTGGTCAGTTGGTTGAGAAAGGCTACTCGTTGGTGTTCGAGAGTGATTCTTGTGTCATCAAGGATTCTCTTGGGCAAGAAACTGCTACTGTTCCTATGGCAGATAAGTGTTTCATGTTGGATGTTAGCCAACTTGAAAAGAAGGCTTATCCTAGTCAATGTGACAGTGCTGGCCTAGGGCACAGAAGGTTAGGCCATGCCAACTTCAGGTCACTCGACTTGCTGCATACACTTGGCTTGGCAGAGGATATGACCAAAGTGGAGCCAATTGAAGGTGTTTGTGATGTGTGTCAACTTGGCAAGCAAGCAAGGCTGCCATTTCCTGTTGATCAAGCATGGAGAGCTCGAGAGAAGCTTGAGCTAGTGCATTCGGACATTTGTAGCCCAATGAAGACTCCTTCATTGAATGGGAGTAAGTATTTTGTTCTTTTTATTGATGACCTGACCAGGTTCTGCTGGATTTTCTTTTTGAAACAGAAATCTGATGTATTTGAGGCCTTTGTAAAGTTCAAAGCATTGGCTGAGAATCAGGTTGGTTGTAGGATCAAGACATTGAGGACAGACAATGGGGCTGAGTATGTGTCTGAGAGATTTAAGAGGCTGTGTGAGCAGGCTGGAATCCATCATCAATTGACCACAGTGTACACTCCTCAGCAAAATGGAGTGTGTGAGAGGAAGAATAGGACTGTGATGGATATGGCTAGGTGCTTGCTGTTCCAAAGCAAGCTACCAAGCTCATTTTGGGCTGAGGCTGTCAATAACTCAGTGTACCTACTCAACAAGCTTCCAACACATGCTGTCAAGGACAAGACACCCTTTGAAACATGGCATGAACTCAAGCCAACAGTGTCTCATTTGAAAGTCTTTGGATGTGTATGCTATGTTCTTGTACCTGCTGAAAGGAGAACTAAGCTCGAGAAGAGGTCTGTTCCTTGCATATTTGTGGGCTATAGCAGTGATAAGAAAGGCTATAGGGTCTATGATCCTTCAACAAAGAAAATTTTGGTAAGTAGAGACATCAGATTTGATGAAGAGAGGACTTGGGACTGGAATGGTTCGAATGCAAGTCAATTTGATGAAGATTCAGCTGAAGGCAATTTGGAACTAGCTGAAGGTGAGCCTAGCAGTGACAATGTTGATGACTCTCCTGTGAGAGGTACTAGGCCTATTGCTGAAGTTTATCAGAGATGCAATGTGGCTATTGTTGAGCCCTCAAGTTATGAAGAAGCTGCTAGGAACATGAATTGGAAGAGGGCTATGGAGGCAGAATTGGACATGATTCAAAAGAATCAGACTTGGGATTTAGTTGAGAGGCCAGAAAAGAAGAAGGTTATTGGTGTTCGATGGGTCTTTAGAGCTAAGTTTAATGCTGATGGGTCATTGAACAAGCATAAGGCTAGGCTGGTGGTCAAGGGATATAGCCAGCAATATGGAGTTGATTTTGAGGAGACATTTGCTCCAGTTGCACGATTAGACACCATCAAACTTTTGTTTTCTTTGGCTGCACAGAAGCAATGGAGGATCCATCAATTGGATGTTAAGTCAGCCTTCTTGAATGGCTTTCTCAAGGAAGAGATTTATGTTGAGCAACCTGATGGCTACAAGGTTCAGGGTCAAGAAAACAAGGTGTATAGGCTTAAAAAGGCCTTGTATGGGCTGAAGCAGGCACCTAGAGCCTAGTATGACAGAGTGGATAGTTACCTATCGAGGCTCGGGTTTGAGAAGAGCTTGAGTGAGCCTACACTCTTTGTGAAAAAATCAAAGGAGGAGACATTGCTAATTGTCTCGATTTATGTTGATGATTTGCTGGTAACAGGAAGCAAAGATGATCTGGTTCATGAGTTTAAAACTCAGATGCAGGAAATGTTTGATATGACTGACTTAGGAACCATGACTTACTTTCTTGGCATGGAAGTGAATCAGTCAGATCGAGGGATCTTCATTAGTCAGCAAGCATTTGCCTTGAAGATTCTAAATAAGTTCAGCATGCAAAATTGCAAGCCTGTGAGTACACCAATGGCTCAAAGTGAGAAGCTGTCAAGCATTGGTGATTATGAAAAGGTCGATGAAAGGGAGTATAGGAGCTTAGTTGGGAGTTTGCTCTATTTGACTGCAACTAGACCTGACTTGATGCATGCAGTCAGTTTGTTAGCAAGATTTATGCATTGCTCGAATGTAGTGCATTTTAAGGCTGCTAAGAGGGTGTTGAGATACATCAAGGGAACTTTGAAGCTTGGTGTATTATTTAAGAAAGAAGAGGAGCTGAAGCTGGTTGGTTACTCAGATAGCGATTGGGCTGGCTGCATAGATGACATGAGGAGCACATCAGGGTATTTTTTCACCCTTGGCTCGAGTGTGTTCTGTTGGAGTTCGAAGAAGCAACAGACTGTTGCTCAATCCGCAGCTGAGGCAGAGTACATTGCAGCAGCAGCAGTAAATCAAGCCATTTGGCTTTGAAAGTTGCTAAGTGATTTGAATGAGAAGCAATTTGAAGCTACTGAGATCTTGGTTGACAACCAGTCAGCAGTTGCAATAGCCAAGAATCCAGTCTTTCATGGAAAGACCAAGCATTTCAAGATTAAATTCTATTTTATTCGAGAGATTGAACAGTCAGGAGAAGTTAGCTTAGTGCATTGCTGTTCAAAGGATCAGTTAGCTGACATTTTGACAAAGCCACTTGGAACAGCACGATTTGAAGCTTTAAGGGAATCTATTGGTGTTTGTTGCATACAGTCCAAGGAGGAGTGTTGAGATTTGGCCTGCATTGCAACAAAAGAACCAGCAGCAGGACATTTGGAGCAGAACCGGTTGCAGCAGCAAGTTTGGTTCATTTTTAATATTTTGTTCCTATGTATTTTTAATTTAGTTTGATTGTAAATTGTCCATATAGCTAGATGGGCATGTTTTTAATTTGATTTGATTTTGATGTAATAGCTAGCAATGGCAGCTAGCTCAAGGGTCTTATTAGTAGGCATAGGTAAATTATTATGCTATGGTCTTTTGACCTTTGAAACTTGTATTTTGTATCTTTTTATATTTTCTTTGTTTTAATCAAAGTGTATGAATGTTGCTGTTTTTATCATCCGTTTAGTGCAAAAAGTTCTCTGGTTTTTCTTTCCTCTCTTGGTTTTCATTTGGTTCTTAAGCTTGGTGTTGTTTCTTAAGTGTGGTATGCTGATTACCTATATAGGTAATTACCTTTAGTTTCCACCATTGGTAATCTCCTTTGCTCACCACCATCGGTAATCACCTCTGTTTACCACCATCGGTAATTACCTTTGTTTTCATCATCGGTAATCACCCTTGTTTAAAACCATTGGTAATTACCTTCTTGTTCAACAAAGCTGATTACCATCATAGGTAATCCTCTTTTCGTTCCAACATTTACAATGAGGGAGAGAGACCTCTATTTATAGTTAAGCCTCCCCAAATTTAATGGTATAGATCAAAACACATCAACGGTTAAGATTAAAATCTATCTACAAATCAAATTTATAAAATTATAGAATCATATCTTTTAAAATTTACATACTATATTTAAAATTGTATATCTTTAAAGATTACATTCCATATGTTCCAAGTTTTGTAGATGAGCTTTTAATTTCTCCAAGCAACGGGTCAATCCGATTGGGCCAAATGACCTCCTTTAAATTTAATGGATCACACAAGTGTTCCGTGGTTGCAGGCTCTCATGTGCAACCCATGACATTCTCCCCCACCTGTTCTACCGATGTCCTCACCATGTCCTCCGCATGGAACTGGTCTATCTTGTCTTGGGACTGCCACAAGGCCTTGGCGGGTTCCCAACTTATCTCACTATTTTGAAATCCTTTCCGTCGAACTAAGTATTCCTGATGTGGCCGATAGTACTTTTTCTGGTCACATGGTTTGCCTTGATGCTTTCAACTTCACGATCGCAGGAGACCTTTACCCCCGTTGGTGCTCATCCAGACTTACTTCGATTTGGATCTTCTTGATCCTCATGGAATGACTTAAGCATACTTACATGAAACACTAAGTGAATTTTGAGCTTTGCAGGCAACTCAAGCTTATAGGTCACCTTGCCTACTCTTTTCACAATTCGAAAAGATCTCTCATACCAATTATAAAATAATCCAGATTCATATTAGGAAGTTGAACCAAATATTTCAAATAAATATATCTGTAATTTGAAGAAGGAATCACAAGTTCTGCTATTTGATTATACCAAACGAGGTGGTTGTGCTAACCCTGAATAATTTACATTTATTCGAACAAGAAATCCACGCATGGTTTCATAGGAAAAGAGATGGGGTGGCTTTCCGTACTACCACAGGTCTGTAAGTTCGTTAGTTTAGTTAAACTATTTTGCAACCTTGCCACATGCTGCATAACTGAAAACTGAAGCCACAACAAGGTCATACATACTTACATCCATTCATCCATCCATACATACAGCAATTCAAAAGAAAAGCAGAAAAATATTGTCACCAGGTTAGTTAACTTTGATTAGTTAAGTTTAGTTACATTGTCACTAGGTTAAGTATAAATCTCTCTTTTATACACGAGACCCTTTGCATTTTCAAATTGTCGGCATTGTTAATTATCTAACAAATTACGAGACAGAAAAGAAAAACCCGCAAATTAAAAGCCTAATTCAACTCTCTTTAAGTCGTTCATTTATTTTTAAGAAACTGACTGAAGGTCGTCGAGTAAGTTCTTTTCGATGTTCTTCATAACTTTCTCGTGCATTGTTTCTCTCTGTTCTCTTGTGAATGATTTTCTGTTGTTCTTGATCTAGGTGGGTTCTTTTTCTTGTTTTTAATGTAACATGGAAGTTTATAGTTTTCCTTTTGCTTTGCTGGTCGCTTAGAGATTAAGTTACTTGCGTAAGCAATGGTTTCTCAGTTTTTCTTATTTGCTTGGTTTCTTAGACGATTGTGGCTACTACTTTTACAAGGATCAATGGCTGGCAAAAAACAAAGCAAAAGCCGACGCAAAACGAAGTTGCTATCATCTTTAATGTCAGATACAGAGATAGCCTCCAACAGCAGTAGCAATACTGCAATGTCGGTAGGAGAACAGCAACCATCGTCTTCAAATTTGGATTCAGTGGTAGCAAATAACAATCAGCATCAGGATGACTTCAATTTAGGTGCGGCAGATCATCCGACTCAGGAGTTGATAGGAGGAGAACAACCATCAAAACAAGGTCATATACCATATGCATTTCTAACTTCAAGCATTGTCAATGGTGAAATAGTTTTCATGGATGAAGGTATCTTCCATATGCAACTATTATATCAATGTATTATGAATCCATTTGAAAAGAAACTTATTTGTAATGACCTAAAATTTACGAACATCGAAAAAATGATTTATAGAGTCTTTGTCTTAGTAAATTGAATCCTTAGATATTTGTTAAAAATATTTATGAAAATAGTTATGTATTTAATTAGGCTTTGATTATGTGAATTTAGTCTAATTTAAGAGTAATTAGTAAAAAGGATTAAATTGAATAAGGGATAAAAGCCTAATTATAGATTAAAAGAAAGTAAAAGGGACTAAAATGGAATTAGGCCATTTAGTATGAAAGAGGCGGCAATTGAAAGGAAAAATCTTAGATTTTTCTTTTCAGTTTTTTTTTTTTAATGTATAAATGTTAAAATTATTAAAAATATTATAATTTAATTTAAAGACAATTGTATGATAATAAATATGTATATGTGTATTAAAAATATTTGTATAGTTGTCAAATAAATATATAATTTCTTATATTTTAAGCTAAAGATATTTATCATAATAATAATTATTAAATTAATTATAAATATCATATGATGAAATAAATGAAATAAAGAGAAGTGTATGATAAAAATAAAATACAAGTATATTAATTTAAATGAATACATGTGTATTATTTATTATTAATTAATAAAAGATATTTATTATAAATAATTATATTATAAGATTTTATGTGATAAATATATTAATTTAAGACAAATGTATGGTGCATATGGTGACATGTGTGATACTAATATACATACATTTGTAAAATACATATATATTTACTTATTATATAATTATATTATTAAATTATATATTATTATTAAGTAAAAGATATTTATATAATAAATAGATTAGAGAAAAATAAGTGTGATAATATAAATGGATACAAATGTTAAAAGAATATTAGTTATTAAATAGATTTTTTTATAATAGATATTTATTAAGTTATTATATTATATATATGGGTGGAATGAAAAAGAAAGAAGAAAGAAGAGAAATAGAAACAGAAAGCCAAACGAAAAAGGAAAGAAAAAAAAAGGAAAAAAGAATGATGAAAAGAGAAAATTAAAGTTGAAGCTTGGAAGTTTAATAGGTAAGTTAATTTAGCCCTTTTTACTTAATTTTGATATTTTAAAAGCTTTGGAACAAGGTTTTGATGAAGTTAAGTTGATATTTTGAAAGATAGTTAATTATTAGATATTGTTCATGTTGAATAAAATGATGAATTAAGGGTTAAATTGATAGAAATTCAAGTTAAGAATGAAATAAGAATTGAATTGTAAAGTAATTTATAAGTTTTATGTTGTAGGGACTAAATTAAGGAAAATTTGAAATTAGGAAAATATACTGAAAATTTAATAGTTAAATTCGAGTTTGGATGAAATTTGAGTGAAATTTGAATAGAAAAGAGGTATGACTTAAGTTAGGAAAGTAAGTAAACTTAGTTAGGATTAAATTGTAAAATAAGTCATAAGAAACAATTTTGGACAGTAGCAGTAATTTAAATTTGAAAAATCACCAAAAATGGTAGAAATTGAATTAGAAGTTAAGTGGGATATGAAATTAAATCTTATTGAGCCTACTTTCATATGAAAGAAACAGAGCAAGTAAAGGAACTCTGTATTCTGAGATATTTATATTTTTGTGAGACTGGTTCAGAATGATTTCGAGATCCCCTGTTCTGACTTGGAAAAATCATTAAAAATTTTATAAAAATAATATTGAGACATAATTTATATGGTTAGATTTCTGAATGAGTCTATTTTCAATAGAAACAAACGGAAACATCATCCAAATACTGTAGGTGGAGATAATTGATTTTTAGTGAGGAAGGGTCGAAACTGTCAGACAATAGAATAAGGGTGAATTCAAAGAATAAACTGTACTTATTGGCTAAACCAAAAATTCTGAAAATTTTATGATAAGAATATATGTGAGTCTAGTTTCAAGAAAAATTTGCGGATCTTAATTTTGAGTTCTGTAGGTCAATATATAAATAATTTAGTGACTATGACGCAAATGGATAATTTTGAATATACATATAGGTAAATAGTGAAATTATTGATAATGTTACTTATAGCATGTTATATAAATTAAGGACGTGGAATGGAGAGGAGGAGGAGGAAAATATGAATGAATATTCAGCTAGCATGGCTAATTTGCATGTTTTAGGCTCAGGGACTAAATTGAAATAATGTAAAACTTCATGGGCAATTTTGTAAAAATGTTAGAAATAACCAATTTGCATGAAATGGATTATTTTTATTTAAAATTGAAAATTTTAATGGAATTATTAATTTAGATCAAGACCAGTTGAAAAATCGAGGAAAATAAAAAATTTCTAAAATGCCCTTGAATTTTGGTATTTTTGTAATTAAACCAGGTAAGTTCATGTAACTTAATTGTGTGAACTGAATTGAATAAGTTTATATGACTGGATTGTAGTGATTAATTGTTAGTATTATGAACGATATGATCTATTATTTCATACGTGCGATATTAAATATAAGATTATCTTTGATATGTTGATACAATGAAATTAAGTATGTGAGACGAATAATAAATTCAAGTAAAACATATAAATATATATATATATATATTTAAGCATGTTTAAAAGATAATATGTTTAATTTTTATATGGGTTCCAAATATGAATGTTAGATATAATAAAATATCTGATAAATAATTCGGTAACTCCGCTAATGCTCCGTAACTCTATTCCGAGATTGATTCGGGTTAGGGGCATTATTCAAGTTTACTACTACCAGATGTCAATTGATACTTTGCGGAGGAGAATCCTCAAGACATTGTCCCTGCGGGTTTGTGCCATACCTCGTTTTCTTTTGTTAATGTGACATAAAAGTTGCCCTTCAAGTCTAGCCCTATAGCATCATTAATGACTTTGCCTCTGCTGGTTTGTGCCAATAATTTCTTTTCATTTTTGTTAATGTGACGTCTTCAAATCGCACCATTAATGTTTTTTTCTCACAGATGAGCTTATACCACAAATGGGGAAGATCCAACTCCAAGATCCATGTTCTACGGGCATCCATGGGAGTACCCCGGGCATTGGTATATCCAAACAATCAATATAGAGAGAAAGGGAGATTTGTAATTAATTTCTTTAGGCTTTTCTAATAGTTGAATTTGATAACCTTTCTGAAGATCCACCCCATAATGAGCCGGCCAAGGTGGGAAGACAGGGATCAGGCAAGAGCAAGAAGAAAGGAGCATCGTCAGCAAGTAAAAACGCCATCAGAGATCAACAGCAGACAAGTGGTGAGGGAACCGGACACGGATATAATCTCCGAGTTCGAAAGCAAGACGGAGTTAGCAAAGCAAAGTGAGATTACAAACTTCATTGATGAAGGAAGAGTAGCAGTCAAGAATGCACATAAAGCCACCAAGGAAAGAGTATCTAGCTATTAACCAACTGTTTCTATACTGCATGCAACTGAATTTTGTGTTTTTTCTGTAGGAGGGAAATTTAAAGCTGAAACTATTTTTTCCAGAGTTTACGATGTTAAGATTCGAATAGCTAGATGTCAAGCTCGGATTGGTCGATAACAGAAGCATCCATTGAGCTATCAAATTGCAAAGTTGAACAAAATTATGCAAAATGATAGACTAGATGGAAGGAATCTTAGTCTTTTAGTTGGAGAAATGATATTGTGGATCGACAATGATTACATCACTGGATGCATTTTAAATATAAATCCAAATAAAGTCATGTGTTGGGTGTCGTTCCTTGGCTTCACTTTTCAGCTATGTAAGGGAGTTACACGAATTAGAGTAAGTCCACCATCAGGTTGAAATATATATTTAAAAAATAAGAGGGTTTAATAATATTTAAAATATGTTTTTTTATATAGATTGTGTTTTGGATAAGATTTTTTGGTCCGAGATTGATGCGGCCCCATTCAAATGTATAATGTTATAAAAACTATTATATGAAATAATAATTATATATCTATATTTATATTAAATTATTAACTCAACAACAATTGAATTTATTATCTAAAACTTATAAATTACTTACCCAACTAAATAACCCAACTCAAAATATAAAATTTTAAAATTATATTTAATACAATAAAATATTTATTATATTCATTTGTGTTTTTTAATATAAAACCCTTTTAATGTAATAGAAAACTTTTATTTTAACATTTTTTAGTGCATTTAGTGTATTATATACATTTTAAAAATTAAATAAAAATCAATCTACAAAATTTAAATATGGGTGAATCAAGTCAGGCCTGGGTTTACCTTTCTTAAATTGAGCAAGGCTTAGACGAAAAAATAACTCCATTTTTAGACTAGATCAGACCTGAACTTCAAAAAATGATAAAAATGCCTTACATGAACCTAACCCGATCCATGAGCACCTTTAGTAGAGAGCACGCGCCAAGACTGAAAAAAGAAATTACTTAATTGGAAAAATAAAACTAAAGAACAAGAACACACTTATATATCATCCCCAGAAAGCAATATATATATATATATATATTTCTCTATTTGAATACATTATTAGTGAAAATTTTAGTTTCCAAATAATGTTTAAATAATAATGTGTGTAGTAAAAATAAATTTTAAAAATTAAGTATCATGAAATGAGTATGATAGTATTTGAACTTATTTGTGTAACCCTATTTCGAATTGTACAAAGTCATGTAACCCTATTTTTGAATTGTATGCAGTCTGGTCACACGACAATATTCTTGAGCCACACAAGCTAAGCTTTGTCACACGGCCAGGCGACACGGTCGTGTGACCCTAAAACCACATGGCCTCAAGTTTTTGCATAGTTAGTTGCACAGCCATGTGAGCCATTCACACGGCCTCGACTATTCCACATGGGCAAGGAACACGGCCGTGTGTCCCCTGTTTTCAATTTTTTTTTTATTTTTGATTCAAATTGATCCCTCTTCATTCCCTAATCGTTTTCAAGCTTTCGTTTTCTCTATATTTACCTGAAATAGATTGAATAATGACCTTATACATGCTTGTATGAATTATTTAGTATTTATTTATGAATTTTGAATTGTAATTTTTTTTGTAATTATATGGTAATTATTCGTATCACCTTATAGCTCAAATCTGATGACCAGACCAGGCAAGGGGTGTTGCACTATCCTATGGCATGCAAATTATATTCCACTCTGCTCGAATAGTTAATTGGGTAACAATTTCTCAATTTCATTTCTTAATTTCATCAACCAATCATCAATTCTCAAATATGATAGCATATTTCATAACAATATTGATTCAAACTTATAATAATATATAATATTTTTATATATATTCAATTCGGTCTTTATCCCTATCAATCGATCCAAATCAAATAAATTCAACTCATTTTATCAAATCATCACTTTAACACATAACATATCCTATTTCAATCCAATTCAAGGCCAATTCCTTAATTTATCGAATTACACTGTTTTCAATTCTATTCAATTTAATCATCTATCTCGATAATCTATTAAATTCACACTAATATTATTCAATCAATTATAACCAATTATCAATTCATTACTGATCTCAAATTGAAATTCATTATATTCAATTTATCAATTAATTGATCATTTCCTTTCGATTTAGTTCATACCTCACCTTTTTGCACCAAATTGCAAGCAATTTAATTTACTATCAAACATACTCAAATTTATAACTCAAATATATAGAGAAATAATTATAATCACAACATATGAACTTACCTGAAAAAATACAGCAAACGGACAATTCTCTAAGGACTAATCAGTAAATTTACCTTTTCCTCGATTAATTCTGATTTGGTCCAATTCCTGATCTATACAATTATTCAATTCAATTTATCAACTTCAACCCTCTTGTTTCATCCTATTATAAACATGTATCAGCTCAATTTCATTTTTTGAATGCTCCCTAAGGTTTTACATTTTATTCAATTTAGTCCCTAAAATCAAAATTACCAATACTTTCAAATTTAAGCTTCGATTTTGAAATTGATCTCAATTTCATCCTTATAAAGCCCTCTATTATCTATAATTACAAATATTTCATACCAAATTTAAAATATTTACTATAACACCCTTAACATGTCTCTGTCGTCAGATTAGGGTTACAAAGTATTACGACACATATAAAAATAATTTACATCATTAATTTATTCATTTATTAATTTAAATAACAACATTCAAATATGCATTTCATTCATAGCAAAATAACATTTATGGGCCTTAAAACAGGCTTACAGAGCCCTAAATATAGTTTGGGAACAATCAGGGACAAATTTTAATCAAAATAGAAAAATATGCAAAAATTTGAAAATTTTGGAAACAGGGGTCACACGGCCATGTGGCCAGGCCATGTGAAAGAGGCAAGCCCGTCTGGCTTCAAACACACCTCTATGGATATCCTACACGCTTATGTGGCTAACTTACGCACTTGTGTACTCAGATCGTGTAACTCAATGTGACCGTGTGAAAAATCTTGCACTTAAAATTAATAAGACACACGGCCCCATGGCCAGGACGTGTAGATAAGCCTAGGCCGTGTGCACCTTAAAAAGCTTTAAAAATAAGGCATATTGTAACCCCCTAACCCGAATCAATCACCGGAATAGAGTTACGGAGAATTACCGGAGTTACCAATTTATTTATCAAATATTTTATTTCATCTAACATTTATATTTGGAACCAATTAAAATTAAAAATATTGTCCTTCAAACGTACTTATTTTTCTCGACATGTTTTACTTGGATTTATTATTCGTCTCAACATACTTAATTTCCTTGTATCAACGTATCAAAGATAATCACATATTTACATGTCATGATAAATATCATTCTCTTGCCATTTCTTCATAAACATAAATTAGGTAATTCATTATATCGAGATTTCATGCATTTAAAAATACAATTCAAATTACACTAACTTACCTCGTTGCTTGTTCATGTTTATAATTTCATTAATCCGATATCTTTTCTTTTCCACGTTCAAGTATCGTATTTGAGTCATCCAGATCTTTATAAATAAATTTGATCAATCATTTTCATTTATTTCATGTTCTAATACATTCAATTAATGCTCTAAACAAAATTACCATTTTACCCCTAAACTTTTTAATTAATGACGATTTCATCCTTAGGCTAAAAAAAATAAAATTCTTGCAATTTAATCCTTATTTCCAGCAGTTATTCTCATGCAAATTAATAATTTCATTCAATTTTGAAATTTTAAATAATAAAATAATCTATTTCATGCAAATTGGTCATTTCTAACATTTTTACAAAATTGCCTATAAAGTTTTACTTTTATTCAATTTAGTCCCTGAGCCTAAAACATGCAAATCAGCCATGCTAGCTAAATATTCATACATATTTTCCTCCTCCTCCTCTCCATTCCATATCCTTAATTTATATAACATGCTATAAGTAACATTATCAATAATTTCACTATTTACTTATATGTATATTCAAAATTGTCCCTTTGCATCATAGTCACTAAATTATTTATATCTTGAGCTACAGAACTCGAAATTAAGATCCGTAAATTTTCCTTTAAACTAGACTCACATATCTTCTCACCATAAAATTTTCAAAATTTTTTGTTTAGCCAATAATTACAGTTTATTCTTTGAAGTCACCCCTGTTCTGTTGTCTGACAATTCCGATCCTTCCTAACTAAAAATCAATTATCTCCTCATACGGTATTCAGATGATGTTCCCGTTTGTTTCTATTAAAGTAGACTCATTCAGGAATCTAACCATATAAATTATGTCTCAAAATTATTTTTATAAAATTTTTAATGATTTTTAAAAGTAAGAACAGAAGATCTCGAAATCATTCTAAACCAGTCTCACAAAAATATAAATATCTTAGACTACAGAATTCGTTTACTTTCTCTGTTTCTTTTATGTAAAAACAGACTCAATAAGATTTAATTACATATCTCACTCAACTTCTAATTCAATTTCTACCATTTCTGGTGATTTTTCAAAGTTAGGCTATTGCTTCTGTCCAAAACTATTTCTTATAACTTATTTCTCAATTTAATCCTTTCATCAATTCTAACTTGAAATTCATTCAATTAAGTCCCTAATTCATCTTTTAGTTTAACATAAACTATACTTGAAAACCATATACTTCCAATATGTCAACTTATTTTCATCAAAACCTTATACTAAAGCTTCTAGGATATCAAAATTAAAAGAAAGGACTTGATTGACTTACCTATTAAAACTTAAAGCTTCAAAATTCTAGTTTCCCCTTTTTCTTCTCCCTTCCCATTTCTCCCTCCCTTTTTCCGATTTTAACTTCTGTTCTTCTTTCCCTTTTTTTTTTGACTTCTATATATATATATATATATATATATATTAGTTTATAACAAATACTTTAATTACATTTTTCACCATTTAATTTGTTAAAATACAAAAATCTTATAATATAATTAAATATCTTTCTAATATTTAACAACAAATAATAATATTACAAATGTACATATATTTTATTCATAATTGTAAAATGTCATCTATACCATACACTTGTAGAAATCTTATTATTTAATTAATTATATAATAATTATCTTTTAAAAATAAATACTAAATATCTTATACTTGAATAATACATGTATTACAATTGTATGTATTTTAATTAATACATATGGACTCAATCTCAACCATACATTTGTCATAAATCTAATTTATTTATCAATTAAAAATCTCATATGTTAATTATTTAATTAAAAAAATAATAAGATAATATATATAAATATCTTATTCTTAATTAATAAGATAATATATAATTATATTACAAGTGTATTTATTTGTATTATTACACATGTATAGTTTCTTTTCCATACATTTATTTAATCTTATTAAATAATAATAATATAATATAATATATAATGTATTCTTAATTAAAGAAAAATCTTAGATTTTTCTTACAACTATGCCGCCACATTAATGTGGATTGGCGTATTTTCCTTTTTAGTCCCTTTAGCTTTTCTTTAATCTACAATTCAACTTTCACTCCTATTTCAATTAGTTCTTTTTACTAATTACTCTTAAATTAGGCTAAATTCACCTAACCAAGGCCTAATTAAACACATAAATAATTTCATAAATATTTTTAATAAATATTTTAGGACTCAATTTACTAAGATGAAGGCTCTACAACTTACTTTTTCGATGTATGTAAATTTTAGGTCATTACTATTTGACACTTTATTTTCTTACTTTACTATATCAAGGATAATATCTTATTTTCCTATTACAATAATTTTCGGGGTATTACACATACTTTCATCCAAAACTTAGGTACCAAGCCAAATCAAAGTCAACCATTTCCACACTTTAAAAACACATTTAAACAAGCCTAAAACATGCCAAAACAATAAACCTAAGTGCCAAATCAATGTGTCCTCATTGACACCACAATTCAATTATCAACCTCAATTCACATGACCCATCAACTAATTTGCATTCAAATTTATAAGTTCATATATAAAACTCATACCAAACTTATCATTTCTTCTTATTCACTCACATTCATTCTTACCATGATTCAAACACTTAAATACGGTTTATATCAAAAGACCAAAACAACTTTATATAAACATATTCACACCAAGATTAAAGGCAAATACACAAGTAAGCTTATACCAAGCTTAATACATAACATTTGTAATAAGTATCCAAGCATATTCAAATACACCTATTACATATGAGCCTTATACATGTCATTTATAACCGTAACCAAAAAGTTCAAAAACTACCAAAATGATCGGCAGATAGTGTGATAGGCTTCGACTAGATTCCTACTGATTGGGCTTTCCAATAATCTATAAAATAAAGGAAAACAACTACATAAGCATTTAATGCTTAGTAAGTTCGTATAAGAAAAACTTAAACTTACCGTTCCTTAATAATTAATCATTCAATCATGCTCATTAAATCATATAATTCTTGACTTTCCTAAACACCACAATTCACATCATTAGTAAATAACTTAACAATTTATCATCTATGAAACATAGGATAGAACATGAAATAAGTTGCATTTACTCACATTACTTTACATTTGTGATTAATGCCCTTATTCATTTGTTTTTATAGCTCATGTTACCATTTCATAAAATCATCGATATCCGTAATTTCATATCTAAACCTTTCCATTACTTTACTTACCTATTGAACTGTGTAGAATAACATCGAATCTCGGGAATGCCTTTCCATATAACCATAACCTTTTCAATAATACTTACACGAGCTATGAAATTGGCCTGCTCACACGAACTGTGGGTCGGGATGTTAGCTACACGATGCTGCTCACACGAGTTGTGGAGAATCCATAACAAATGCAGGACCTCAGCCATCGGTAGGACATCCAAGACCAACACTCGAACATATAATCCCTAATTACATGTCATTTATATCCTAAGCATTCTTTAGGTTCAAACGGGACTTTTGTCGTCAAGTATTCAATTATCAAATTATTACCGAATCAATTATAAATATTATAGCATTAACAAATAATAAACCAAAATAAAATTTAATAAATATATAATTCATTCAAACTTACCTCGACCACAACAATTGTATCAATAAAAGTCTAGAATTAATCTGAGCATGTTATCTAGGGGTGAGCATTCAGTCGAATCGAATAAAAAAATTTCGAGTTAATCGAGTTGACGAATTATATTTTATCACCCTAATTTGATTTGAATTTTTATCGAATCGAGTCGAGTAAGACGAAATTCGAATCGAATCGAATATATTTGTTCGAGTTAAATTTTAAAAAATAATTTTGGGTCCTTGTAACCACTATCACCCACCGTAATAAAAATTGTCCACCGTAATCAAATTTTTTATTAACTTTCATCACCTCATAATTTATTTATTAATCTTTTATATATGGATTAGCTTCTTTGTTTACTTAGTTATTTCAATTATCTTCAGATTCTTATCACTATGTATTTTGGAATTAAAAAATATATTAAATGTAAAAATGTGATTTTTTAATAAAAGTTATTTTAAAGATAAAATGTGAAATTGATACCAATATAAAATTTTAACACGAATATTTTATGGCATCATTAATAATTCAATTTTAATATAAATATTCAATATGACTAAACAATTCAATAATATAAATAATATAAAATGTGAAATTTAATTTAATAATATAAATAGTAGATATAAATAATTATAACTATTTATATTTAGGGATTTGTTATGGATAATTTTGAATTTTTATTTGGGAATAAAGGGTGAGAAGTAAAAGTTTAAGGGGAAAATAAAAAGTTTTAGAGATTAAAAGTTTGAGGGAAAGTAAATAGAGGAGAGTAAAATTTTGGAGGGAAAATATTAATAAAAAAATTTTGGAGGGATGGATTTGGGGTAGATGGGGGTTGGGATGGAAATGGAGTACAAGTTTTAGGAGAAAATAGGAGGGAGTAAAAATTTTGGGGAAAAATAAAAAGTTTTCAGGGTTTTTGGGAGTAAAATTTTAAGGAAAAGTAAATGGGAGAGTAAAATTTTGGTGGGAAATGGACTTTGGGTAGATGGGAGGTTGGGATGGGAGGGAAGTAAAAGTTTTGAGGGAAAAGTAAAAACGTTTGGAAGTTTGGCGTAAATATGTAAAATATTATAGCTTGATATTCGAATTATTTGAATTATTCGAATTTGAAAACTCAACTCGATTTGAACTCGAAATTCGAAAAAAAATTCGAGTGGACTCGAATAACTCGATTAATTCAAATAACTCGATTCGTTTAACTCGAAATTTAAATTTTTTTCGATTTTTTCGAATCTAATGTAGTTTTGCTCACCCCTAATGTTATCTACCAAAAGCTAGGCATACATTTAGCTAACACATGAATTGTCACAACAAAGTGAACGTAAGAATCATAAGTATTCCTATGAATTAAACATGATAAACATAACTTAAACATCACCAATTTGCACACTTTCATATAGGTTCAATCACATTTTCACATTCATTAAGTCACTAATCTATGCCACTATCATTTTAGTCACATACCTTTTTAGCATATAAATCCAGTTAATTTCCATTTTTCTGTTTCAAGTTCAATTTCAATTTTTCGCCTAATTGAAACCCTAGTAAAATGGACTTAGACACATGGTGAACTACACCATACTAAAATAACTCGTATGAGCATAAACTACACCACATCAAGGAACCAAAGTGCAAAGCCCATAGGCATTAAATGTTTAAACATATTCAAATACATCCCTTCACCACCAAGGTCTTCGTAAAGACAATGAATACTCGATGATCCATAACAAATACTGGATTCCGAAATAACATGTCATAATTTCCATATCATCAACTATCCCATACATAAGCGGGCATATGACCCTATTGGCATGCCAACTGTACCCTAGCCTTTTATTAAGTTCACATGGGCATCAATCATTAATAATTGCATATTCGTACCTTGTAATATCATATATCAATTTCCAAATTCCTTCAATTGAATTTGAACATATATTGCACATACATTTAATGATACATTTTCAGATCCTTGTCATTCTTCTAATTTCATTCAATAGATACAACATCAATCACTTGTTTCAATTCAATTTCATTTACTAGCCATGTATGCCAATTTTTATCAACATTTCAATTTATGTTCAAACATAGATAAAATGAAAATAACACAAACAAATCTAAGGGTGAGTAAAACTCGATTCGATTCGAAAAAAGTAAAAAAATTTGAGTTAACTAAAACAAGTTATTCGAGTCAACTCGAATAAATAATTCGAGTTTCAAGTTCGAGTCAACTTGAATTTTACAATTCAAATAACTCAAATAATTGGAATAACATATTGGTGTAAATACTCTTTGATCCCTGTCATTTTTGAAAATGAGCAAATTGGTTACTCTCTCAACAAAAATTACAAAAAAATTCAAAATAAATTTCAAAAGTTCAAAACAAATTTTAAAATTCAAAATATTTATAAAAATCCAAAATTTATATTTTATAAAAATTAAAGAAATCTAAAAATATATATAAAGAAAGTTAAAATTTTAAAAATATTCTAAAATAGTAATTTTGAGACCTAAATAAGTTAATTAATAATTCAAGTTTATCATACTAAAGTATCCTTTTTTTTTTTATTAGTTTGTTTTGAAAAAGTTTTCAAATATATATGGTTTCAAATTTATGTGCTCTAACATACAATTAGTCTTAGTATAACAAGATTTTAATTTGACATGTTTAAATTTTTTTCATTTAACTCGAAAAATTTCACTCGATTCGAGTTGACTCAAATTCCATTTCACTTGACTTGATTCGAAAAATTTCAAATCGAATTAGGATGATAAAATAGGACTTGTTAACTCTAAAATTTTTCACTCGATTTGATCGAACTCTCACCCCTAAACAAACCTATTAAATAGGAAGTGTAGTAAGTTCCATAAGAACTTGCCTTTCAAAACACAACCGAGTAGTTTCTCAAGACTTATTTTACATCTTTAGCTTTTCCTCTACTATCTCCACTTTTATCGAGTTTTGGTTCTATACAATTATATATACACCAATCAATATCACATATTAATACAAAATAGCCGTTCATTGGCTCACAAAACAATGCCATGAAATTCATGATTCAACTAATCCCCTTTTTGATTATATACATATTTTATATTTTATTCAATTTAGTCCCTGAACTCGAGATAAACATATCTTTCGATTCCTAGCTTTAGATTAAATCTGATTTCACATTCTTTCATTAATGACCTTATACTTTCTATTTATAGAACATAATTTCATGATAGGTTTTACATTTATTCAATTTGGTCCCTAATGTTACAAAGCTATCAAACAAGCTTAACTAACTTTACAATTTAATCCTTTTCATAATCTAAGCTCAATATCTATCAATTCCAAGTCTAAGTCATCAATTTATCAACAATGAAAACATGCTAAAAGTTCAACAATTGAACAAATTGATGCATAAGCTAACTAAATCAAACTCTCATGATCATAACTCTATAGAAATTACAAGAAAATAACTTCAATTTCTCACTTAATTGAATGGTCGAATGTAAAAAGGGTTGGAAGTTTTTCTTCTTATTTTTCTTTCTTCTTTGGATGGTGAAGTGAGGAACATGATGATGGTTGTCATCTTTTTCCACTTTCTCTTATATTTATACTTTAATTAAACTTAATTAATCTAGTTTAATTTAACATAATGAAGCTTTAATCACACTAATCTTAGTGCTAAGTAATCTAATTGGATTCTCACATCATCATCCACCAAATCATAATTAAGAATGGTCTAATAACCATTTTGGCCCTTTAATTAATTATTTTCTAGGTCCTCAAGCCCATTCTCAATTAAAACTCAACAGCAATTGGACTTTTACAATTTAGTCTTTGAGTTTTAATTAAGTATTTTATCGGCTAAATTATTTGATCATTCTTTAATATATTTATGCCAACTCTGGAAATATTCCTAGTTTATATTTATGACTCTATTTACAAAAATGGGATTCCAAAACTGTATTTTTTGATACAACTGAAAATCGAGCTGTAACACCCCTAACCCATATCCGTCGTCGAAACAGGTTTACAGAGCATTACTGGGGTTTACTGATCAATCAGACAAAAATTTCAAACATTTCATTACATATCAATACTCATAATAAAACCAATTAAAATCATATATATTGTCTCTTAAACAAGCCCTCAAGACCCGAAACACATATTAGAAACAAGTCGGGACTAAATCGAAAACTCATAGAATTTTTCAAAAATATTTAAAATTTTTAACACTATAGAGGTCACACGGCAGTGTGGCCAGGTCGTGTGACCACACGGTCAGGAGACACGCCCATGTCTCAAGCCATGTGGGCATTCAAAATAGGGACACACGACCGTGTCTCAGCCCGTGTCCATACCCGTGTAACTCTCTGACTTGGGTCACATGGCCAAGTCACACGCCCGTGTGCTAGGCCGTGTAAGCATATTGACTTGCATTCCTAAAAGATACAAGGGACACACGGCCATGTCTCCTGGCTGTGTGTCACATATGGCTAAGACACACGCCCGTTTCTTTACTCGTATGGACGAATATAGGCTATTTTCTAAGCCCTATTTTCACCCAAATTGACACCAACTTGGCCTCAGGAATTTGCACATTAGCAAACCATAACAAAGCATTCAACACAAACTAAAATCAAGTCTTAAACATGTATTATCACCACATACAACTAATAAACCCTTAGATACCTCAAATGACAACTTAAAAAAATGTCAATCAAGTCTCCAAACTTACCTAATTAACCTATCTAACCAAGTTTGTAACACCCTGAATTTTGGGCTTGGAAGTCTGAGTGTTTGACCATATGGACAGTGGGGAGGTCACACATATAAGTTAAGTTGTGCATGTTAGTGACAAGAAAGGGCCTGCTGGTCTGGTGGTGAAGTGGAGTGTTTGATTGTATGAGGTCTTGAGTTCGAAACCCTGCACAGGCAAAAGTGATATTTTTGTTTCTTTTTATTTGTTTATTATTTGTGTAAATGTTATTTTTATAATATTAAGGTGTTTTAACTGTGATGATTATTTTTTATTTTTATTTTTAGGTACTTTATTTTATTATTCTGTTTTGTACGTTCTTTTTTTCTTCTCCATTCTTCCTCTGTACTTTTGTCTTTTCCTCGGTTTTCAAAAAATTACTCAAAGTTCGGTTTTGGTTTTTGGCATCTAGGATTTCTGCTCCTCAGTCGTCTTCTGCATTGGCAAACAAGTGTGGGATTCTGACCTTAACTACTCTTACTTTCGTTTGTCTGAAATTGTGATAGGCTTCCTGAAAATATATGTTAATCCGATGAATACGAGTTTTAGTCATGTAAGAGAGGGAAAACCTCCTATTCTGACATATATTTGATGAGGTTAAGGTTGAGGGCAGTTCTGGTGGCCAAAACGGTGTTTTCGAGACTAAATTGAGGTGGTTTCATAACCTCAGCACACGTCCATATGGATTTAGGAAATAGGGTTTCCGAGCTAAATTGGGTGCCACACGGCCTGGCCACACGGACGTGTGGCTGATTTGAAGATTTTTGTTGAAAACCACATGGCCGTGTCCCTTGGCCACACTGCTGTGTGACTGATTTGGGTAATTAAGGCTTTCACACGGGCGTGTGTTATGGGACGCACGACCGTGTGACCAATTTGGGAAATTAGGGTTCCCATACAGGCATGTGTTTTGGGACACACAGTCGTGTGACTAATTTTGGGGCCTAAGGATTCCACACGGGCGTGTGCTTCAGACACACGGCCGTGTCTAATGACCACATGGGCGTGTGACACCTTCACACGACTATGTCTGCCCTGTACTGGAATTTAGAGAAATTGGATAGTGAGTTACACGGTCTGTTCACACGGTCGTGTCCCTGCACCACACGGGCGTGTGCCTCTATCACATGACCGTGTGCTACCCTTTATACGGATGTTTGGATCCCCACACGGCTTAGATTGCTCTACATGGCCAGAGCATACGGGCGTGTGGCCCTAACTCGCCAAATTCTGATTTGGGGCAAATTGAATGCCTTTGTGAGTCTATGTAATCCAACCCCTTGATTAAGTTTACTGAGGGTGAATACGACTCTATTCTGACTTTGATTATGTACTGCTTACATTTGGTTGTATGAAATTATAGGGACTGAATCTGAGTGCATAAGTGTGTACATTTTTTAAACCAATTGACTGCTTCTGAATGACTGCTTTCGATTGACTACTTCTGAATGACTGTTTCCGAATGGCTATTTCTGAATGACTGTCTGAAACTATGTTCTGAGTTGGTGCATTTGTATTCATAAATTTGCACTCATTCATTTGCATAAACCATTATGGGTTGGGAGTTGAAAGAGAAAGAAGATTGATTTGATTTGACAGTTCAACTGTATATATGATCATCGTTGTCGGGCAACCCAGGATGACATCATTTAGACGGTATAGCGGTTTACCATATTGTACCGTACCGTACGTAAGTTAGCTGTGCTACGTACTATTATCTGATCTGGCAGTTCATATTGCATGTCTGTACTGCGGTATTCCGCATTGCACCGTACGGCTTATACACTAGCATTGCTGCATTATATACGAGACTGGCAGTTTGTCTACACACTGATAGTCCCAATACCCTGAGGGTCGTGGACAATACTGATAATCATCGTTACCAGGCAACCCGGGGTAACATATTTGAGGAACTATCTTGAAAGTCTCTTATGCCTAATTTACTAGCAGCTCAGCTGCAAATTTCTATTTAGTGCCGCAATCGGTGCTAATTGTAAGTGTAGGGATGGTGGGTTGATTAAATCCCCATAGTAAGTGTAGGGTTGGAGGAATAGGTGTGTTGGCTAGATGGGTGGGTGCATTTTTGTAACTCATCTGCACTTATATGCATTTGGTTGAATCTGATTGATTGAATGTGTTACTGTGATCGAATGTGACTATATTGTTTGTTTGATATGTTTGATTGACTGTTTGCGAATGACTGATTGGCTAAAAGGCACTCCTGCCTAAGAGAATTCTGTAGAGTTTGACTGCTACTGTACTGAGATGGGTTAATGCCCAACTTGGTACTGATTCTGAAAAGGGGCTTAGGCCCAGATTGTATTCGTTGAGAACTATTGCTATTGTTCTGAATGAGCCATATGTCTGTAAAGTTACATATGGTGTGTGTATGTGATTTTGGGCGAATTTGCCTAACTATCATCTGTCTATAAGTATGTTCAGTTTCTGGTTTGCTTCTGATTTCCTATTTATGCATCTGTAGTTTAATTGGTTTGGTCCCACACTGAGCTCAGGTAGCTCACCCCCTCATCTGTTTCCCCTTTCAAGTACAATCCTGGTTTCTAGACGCTGGACTCAGTACGCAGAGGTCTTGGACAGGCACATGAGTAGGAACTGAACAGTTTGTGATTTCTAGTTTTTACATTTGGTTTTGAAATGTAAAGGTTTATAATACCGTGGTACAGTTACTGTTTTGAACTTTTGTTTGTCCTTTTATTTCTGTTGAACGTTTTTGATTTGTTTTGAGATAAACATTTTTGGAAATGGGATTTCGAGCGACTCGTTTTTGTAGTATTTTCTCATGATCACTTTGATGATCAATGTAACATTCCAAATTCGGTCTAGTCTTCTAGGTTGGGTTTGGGGTGTTACAAAGTTACCAAAGTTCACTTTAACGGAGTTATATATATACATATATCACTTATACTAACATCGCACTTATACGTTAATTTCATATCAATATGTATGTTGGTTATATAAACAAAATATTATTCATAATATTTACATAAGCTAAACTTTGACTAAGTCCATACAAAAGCCTATACATGCCATATAAACTGTATTTAATGTTTCAAAAACTACCGAGATAAGATGGATAGTGTGACTTGAGTGCCGATCCGATTGTCTAACCTTTCGAAAATCTATAAAGATATTAAACAATACAAATAAGCTTAATGAAGCTTAGTAAGTTCGACGGGTTAAACATAAATCTTACCGAACTTACTATAACAAGTCAAATAAATAAAATCGTTAATGTCAACTCCCTGTCATTCACAACTTCAATTGATAAATACCTCTGTATTCAAATCAATACAAAAATGCATAACATGTCATTAAAATTCATTGAATAAATCACTTTACCAAAATTTTCCATTCGAAGAATGACTTACGAATAAGAGTACATCATTAACAGAAGCTTGAAAGCTGAACAGAAGCTCATAAGACTTGAATAGAAGCTCGTAAGAGCTGAATAGAAGCTTGTAAGAGCTAAACAGAAGCTCGTAAGGGCTGAACAGAAAGTAAAACATGAGAGTTCGCAAAAAATGCTGAACCCCGATTTACTTGGGAGAAGTGTTGTTGTCTCCTTTCAATATCATACACCAAAATACGAATGTACTCAAATCCCACGTTCCATTCAAACTGAAATCCAATTCAATATTATAATTCCAACAATAATTCATTTCAAACAATAGAAGAAATAAATAGTACCATTCACCAATTTATACAAAATATTAAATTTTAACTGTACGAACTTACCTGGATTGAATTGTAGTAATTGTATAAGTTCAGGGACTATTCCGCTATTTTTCCTTTTTCACGAGTATCTACGGGATCTTGATCTAAAATATAAAATTATTCATTTATTAGCATATATTCCATTTCCAATTCATTTTACAATTAATACCCTTTTATTTTTCAAATTTACACAATTACCCTAAACTTTTACAATTTTTGCAATTTAATCCCTTAGTGAGTTAATCTATCAAATTAACTAATTTTCTCAATCAATAATCTATCCAAATATTTTAGGCCTTCATATAGCCCTTAATAAACCCAAAATTCACTAATATTTTAATCTTTTCACAATTTAATCCTAAAATCAATATTTAACAAAATTACTTTATAAAATCATCATACAACACAATCATAGCTCTAAATCCATATTATTCTTCAAAAAAATCTAATATTTATCAATGGAAACTTCCAAAATTTTTAATAAAATAAAAAACAAAGGTATAGTTTAGTTGGACCTAATTGTAACAATCTCAAAAACATAAACATTACAAGAAACGAGTAAGAATTGAACTCACATGAAGCAAAAATTGAAGAACCAGCTTAAACTTTCTCCTATGTCTGTTTTGAACTGAAAATTGAAGAAGAAATGTCTAGAAGACTATCCAAATCTAATTTGTTTTATTTTAATTTCATCAAATTTACAATTTTGCCATTGAATGGCCTTATTTTACTATTTTTCTCTTATTATGCTGCCTCATCCATTAAATTTAGGTACAATTATTACTTAGCTCCTTCTTTAATTACTAATCAAGCCATTTAGTCACTTAAATATTAAAATTAGTAAGTTTAGTCTTTTTTAATTAATTAACTATCGAAACGTTAAAATTTTTCAACGAAATTTTAATACTACCTTAATGACACTCCATAAATATTTATAAAAATATTTACAGCTCAGTTTATAGAAACGAGGTCCCGATACCTCACATTCTAAAACCACTTGACCTAGGGTATTACCACTCAAACCTAATAAATTATTATAAAATATAAATTACCAAATAAAAAATCTTTTTAAAACCATATTTTACTAGTAAATATTAAATAATAATATTTATGATCTTATTCGTCAGATTTGGTGGCCTCGAACCACTGTTTCCGTCACTACTGAAGAATCGGGCTGTTACAATCGTTGTATGATATTAATATAATATCTTAGTCAAGCTTGGTTCAGTCCAAAATATGAGCTCAAAATTTGTCAAAGTCTATCTTTATTTATAAATGATTAAGTCAAACTTATTTTAAGCCAACTCATATTTCTTTTAAAATTATTAAAAAAATTTATGTTATTTTAATTTAATATCTAATTATTTTATTTTATTTTTATTAAAATATTAAATATAGAGAATTTAACATATTTTTAATATTTTTTAAGTAAAAGATTATTTCATTAAAAATAAAATCTAGATAAAAGAAAATGAGGAGAGAACTTAAACCTAAGCCAATACTCTTACCCTATACACCCGGCCTTAACTAACCTCATTATCACCCAAATCATGACAACAGTTAAAAATTAAAATTTCTCCAATAGGAGGACAAATGACAAATTAAAAGTAGTCCACTTGAGATAAAACCAGCCTCGTCAAGGAATGAGGAGTTTTATTAGTGTTTCTACAAGCCCAACAAAAAGATATAGTTAAAAGAAGAATTAAGATGGATATAGTCTTGAATCTACAACCTGGGATGATTCGAAAAATCAGAAATACCATGGGAGAGGGCAGCCTAAAGTCCACGATTATCAATTTCCAAAATGATACCCTTCGCATGAAAAGATCTAACCCATGAGAGTGCCTCTTGAGCAGCTATAACTTCAGCCATAAAAGGGTCCAAATTACGTCTCTTAAAACCGGCTATGCACCGAACAAAACGACCCGAATCACTCCTCACAATAGCTGCGCCCAACCAACAACTCCATTATTCGTAAAAACGGCCCCATCAATGTTACATTTAAGCTTACCCGTCAGTGGTTTACGCCATTGTACCTCGCCACCCGTAATCGGCTGTGGCGATACTGTCTGAGCCTAATGAACCACGTGAGCAGCCAGCCATCTGTGTAGATAGACATTCGCATGCTGCTCGATATACCCTATTGTTGGCGTTTACTGTTTTCATAACGCGACATTTCTATGAAACCATATCCTTTATATGGTGCAAAGGATTTTCCCTCTATGCGCCACTTGCCACTTGTTGATCCGCAAGAACCATGCTAATAAAATCCAGAATCAATAAAGAATGGCTATCAATTCCCATCAAACGACAGACATCCCTAGCATACGTGCATTAGAAAATAGCATGCTTAATATCCTCCCCCACCTGCTGGCAACGAAACATCTTGGACCAATATTTATTCCACGGTGAAGAAATTTACTGTTACAAGAAATAAACCCCCTCGTACATCGCTAAATGCACTCTTTAACAGGCAAAGCTTTAATCCAAAGTGCTTGCCATGGGCCATCAATGTGGAAATTTGATATATTGAATAGCAACCTGATACATACCATTATGGGTGAAGTGCCAAATAATTCTATGACGGAAACCAACTAACCCGCCTGCGCAAAACCCGTTGAGTATCATAGGGAGAAAGCAACCCTTCTAGAAATTAAGCAACCCTTATACCATATCAATATCCCAAGAACTGCCATCAGGATGCAATAAATCATAAACTTTCATACTCTTATACCCTTCAATCGAAATAGATTCAAATTCAACGTCAAAATTTTCAGCAAGATCATTGAAAATATCTATCTTCGTCTTATTCTTAACTCACCACCTAACACTTTTAAAAAGCAAAGATTTTGTCTTATAAATACTTTTCCAAATGAAAGAAGAGGTTGATCTTTCCATGCATCAAGAAAACTGTACTTCGAAAAATATTGAACTTATATTATAGTAATATGTATTATTCTAGATTTAAATTTTTTTTTATAAATTATGTAATATATAAAAATAAAATAATAAATTATAATATTAAAAATGAGACAGGTCAAATCGAATATGTTTTTTAAATTAGCTAAAATTCTATTTAGATTCTTTTTTAAATTTTAATCTTTCTGCTTAATCTCGTAAATACTAGGGTTGGATAAATAACCAAATTAAAAATTCTAATCGTAATCTAATTCAAATTTGTGTCAACTGAACTTCTTACATCACTTGAACTGTGTTTCAATATAAAGTATACGAAGAGACGGCTTGGTATTTTCAATTTTGGTAGGTTTCTTTTCCATTTTTTTCTTTCTGGTTTGTTGGTCGCTTAGAGAAAAATCAAGAGAATTACAGACTCGTCACTTTTACAAAAGATTACGAAGATCAATGGCTGGTAATGATGAAGGGAAAGATGATAAAGGAGCAAGAGTCCAAGGCCAACGCAAAAGGAAGCAACCTGTTGCAGCCAGCAATATTGCAGCGTTAAATTCTCTGACTAAGAAACGTCAACATCCAACATCCTTTCTTCCTCTCCCTTCTGTTACAAACCGACCGTCATTTAAGACTGCTTGCACCATATGCAAGAAGGAGATGGAATATCCTATGATTTGCATCAACGCTGAGGTTCTATGCCCATTCTGCAATCGCTACTTTTTGGCTTCAGTTCCACAAATTTCACAACCAAGGTCTTTCCCACCTCTCTCTTCAACTAATTCACCGGTATTCACTGATTATGATCAATATAAACTTGTAATGAGAGATCCACGTTACTTCCGTATCATGCTGGAGCTTGTATCCATTATCAAAAGCAAACTTTTCCAGTAAGCCTTTTGCTGCTTCTTGTTTCGGTCTTTTGTTATTACTGTAATGCGTTCTTGATTTTAAGAATTTTTGTTTCTCTCTGAAAATCACAGAGTTCCTACATTCCAGGGAATAGAACTAAACTTGCATCGGATTTTCGTCGAAGTTACTCGTCGAGGTGGCATACATAAGGTAAGATGAAACAATTGTAGGACTGCAAGCAGCTCTTGGTTCTTTCTGCTGTTTAAATGATTTTTATTTCAAATGTGCAATACAGGTTATTCGGGAACGAAGACTGCAAGAAGTGTGCGCTGCACTTGCTGCAAATTTAAGTGTTGGGCTCGTATATCAAACGTATATGAAATGGTTGTATGACTTAGAATCTTGGTTCTTTGATTCTCCTCCTAGCGAGTATTTACGAACTTCTTCGGGTTCCATTGCTGGAGCACATCTCAAGAAAGGGGTAACAGGAACAAAACCATCAGAACAAGGCCATACATCATTTGCAGATCATTCTTTTGGTTCATGTCCCACACCATATCCGAAACAAGGGTTGATAGGAGGACAACCATCAGAAGAAGGATATTCATCATTTGCAGATCTAAATTCAGCACTTGTCAATGATCAAATAATATTGGTGGATGATGGTCGGTTGAGAAATTTCTCTTCTTCTATATGGAATTGTTATATCAAATATTTATTCTATTATGAATCCATTTCAAAGGGGCCTGAATAAACGACCAGGTACATCTCGATACTTTGCAGACGATACTCAAGACTTTGCCCCTGCTGGTTTGCGCCAATAACTTGTTTTCTTCAGTTAATATGGCATAAAAGTTGGTCTCGCGTCTAATCCTACGGAACCAATGCTTGCTCTCACAGATGAGCATGGTTTATCTCTGAGCTCAGATTGGGATCCAAGTGAATGGGAAGTTCATCCTGCAGTTCCAGATGTATGTTCCCCTGGCATTGGTATGTCCAAACAAAGATTAATCATAGACTGTTGAATTTCATTATGTTATGTCTTTACATTGACAAAAGTTGCTATTATGGCCTTTATGAAGATCCATATCATATGAAAGGAGCCTTATCGACAAGTAACATCACCAGCATCAGAGCTGAACAGCAGCCAAATAATGACAGAAACCGGTGAGGCTCACCAAGGCAACTCCCGACTTGGACAAGCCAAAGGCAGAGAGTGTGAGATTACATCCTTCATTGACGAAGGAACAGCAGCAGTCAATAGTAGAATAAAAAGAAAACCAAACGAAAGAAGAAGAGTTAAGATAGGAAAAAGAGTTAGATGGTATTCCAAGGTCGAAGTTTTTGAAATTATTTAAATAATAAAATATATAGCAATTCGAGAATGCAGAAAATTATTTATATGAATAACTTCCATTTTTAGTTTTCATGAAGAACTTAGTAAAATTTTATGGATGTAGTTTAATATTGATTAGTTAAATGCAGCTACATGAGGGTAGGTTAAGTATAAATATCTGGTTTATGCAGGAGACGCCATACCCTTTTCGTTTCTCAAAATTGTTAATTATCTAACAGTTTAAGAGGGGAGAAAAAAAAAATCCTAATTTGACTCTCTTCAAGTCGTCCATTTGTTCTCAAGAAACTGAAACTCGTCCAGTAGGTTGTTTTCTATGTTATTTATATATTTCTCATGCATTTCTTCTCCCTGTTTTCTTGTGAATGATTTTCAGCTGCTCTTCATCTGGCTGGGCTCCTTTTCTTGTTTTTAATGTGAAAACAGGGAAGTTTATGGTTCTCTTTTTTTCTATGCTAGTCGCTTAGCAATCAGGAGAATTAAGTTTCTTTAGTAAGCATTTGTTTCTGGATTTTTCTTATATGCTTGGTTTCTTGGACAAGTGTAGCCTATTTTTACGCCAAGATTTCAAGCAAAGATTAGGAGGACTAATGCAGGGAAAAGATCAAGTGAAAGATAATAGACAAACAATTGGCGGACGCAGAAGGAAGGAACCTGCTCTCCACTTAGCTCCGACCGTCGTTTAAGACTTCTTGCACTGAATGCATGAAGGAGTTTTACTATCCTGTGAATTGGAAGAAAGCTGTTGTTCCATGCATTTACTGCAATGCCTACTTTTTGGCATCAGAGAAAGGATCAGATCCACAAATTTCACAACAGATGCATTATCCACCTCTCTTCAGCAATCCTCCGTGGCCAATTTCCTAATGGGGGAATAGTTTAAAAGGCGCAACAGCAGTCCATTTATCTCTTCCTCAATATCAGCAACTTGCACTAATAGATCGACGTTACTTTTATTTCATTCTGAAATTTGTATCTGCTTTCAGAAAACTGTTAGAAGATGGCCTTCCAAGCAACTCATGCAGCATCAAAGGACCTGTACGTGCAACAAAAGCAGCAGCAAACATGCCATGCAGTCGAGCCATGCTGGAGCTGTTATTGTATGTGCAAACTCATGCCATTTTGTTCATTTTGTAATCCTTAGTCAATGTAATGAAGTTTAGTTCATTTGTAACTATGTTAGGCTAATATTTTATGTAACTTTGATAGTGGTTGAGCTGATAAATCAGCTTTACAAAGTGTGCAAGTCATGTTTTAAGAGTTTCAATGTAATTTAGTGGCATTAGGTAAGTATTAGGTAAAATTATGTTTGACTTTGTTATGCCAATGTCTCTTATATGTAATGGTTGTATGCCAAAGTTGTGTGTAATGAAAATTATCAGTTTATTTTCATTCATATGCTCCATTTTCTTGGCTTTCGATTCTGTTCTTGTTTCTCTTAGCAATATTTCTGCTCTTGTTTCCTCGACAAGTCACGAGGCTTGTTGCACAAGTTTTCTTCTCTGCTTGTTAAGTTGAGTTTCAAGCACCAACAATTGGTATCTAGAGCTGTTGTCTTAGAGGACCTATCATAGTTCAACACTTCAAACCATGGCTTCTTCAGGATTCTCTCCAGCAACACCACCAGTTTTCAGTGGTGAAGGGTTCCGCATATGGGCTGTCAAGATGAAAACTTACTTGCAGGCCTTTGATCTGTGGGAAGTGGTCAACATAGATGCTGAGCCAGCTCCACTTAGAGCCAATCCCACAGTAGCTCAGATTAGGCAACATGCTGATGAGAGAACAAAGAGACACAAGGCCATGTCTTGCATACAAAACAGTGTATCAGATGTGATTTTCACCAGAATTATGACTTGTGAAACTCCAAAACAAGCCTGGGACAAGCTCAAGGAGGAGTTCCAAGGTACTGAACGGACGAGGCAGCAACAGTTGCTGAATTTAAGAAGAGATTTTGAAAATCTCAAGATGAAAAAAGAAGAGACAGTGAAACAGTATTCAGATAGAATTACTGCTGTGGTCAACAGCATAAGGTTGCTAGGAGAACAGTTCAATGAGGAAAGAATCATGGAGAAGGTGCTCTCAACACTGCCTGAGAGGTATTAAGCAAAAATTACATCCTTCGAGGATTCGAGAGACTTGGCCGGCATCTCTTTAACAGAGCTCATCAATGCTCTGTATGCTCAAGAGCAAAGAAGGGCCAGTAGGCTGGAGGAACACTAAGAAGGTGCCTTTCAAGCTAAAACAAAACCAGCCTCGAGCACCACTGCCTACAAAGGCAAAAAGAATTTGAAAAACAGGCCTAAGCCTGATGTTGTAAGAAAATGAGACCAACTTTGCAGGCACTGCAAAAGACTAGGTCATCCTAAAGACAGATGCTGGTTCAGACCAGATGCACTATGTCAACATTGTAAGAAAAGGGGCCATGTTGAAAGGGTCTGCAAAAACAAAGGCAGGCCTAGGCAAAATCAACCACAAGAGAAAAATGTTGAAGCTCAAGTAGCTGAACAAGGCAGTGACAATAAAGAACAAGTCTTTGCAGTCTCATGCTCAGCTGTAAAAGAAAAGGTTACCAAAGGGTGGCTCCTAGATAGTAGCTGCACGAACCATATGACACCAGATATTGCCATTTTCAAGTCAATTGATAGAAGCTTCAAAGCCAAGGTTAAAGTTGGTAATGGTCACTTTATCAGGGCAGAAGGCAAATGTGATGTGTTGATAAACACTCCTACAGGCAACAAACTAGTTTTGAATGTGCTGCTAGTGCCTGAGATTGACAGAAATCTGCTTAGCATAGTTCAGTTGCTAGACAAGGGCTATACAGTGGTGTTTAAAGCAAGGAGTGTAAAATAAGTTATCCAAATGGATCTAAGCTCATGTCAGTCACTATGGCTGATAGAAGCTTTGTTGTTGACTGGACAAACAACACAGACTCAGCATACACAGTTTCTGCTGAAGACTCCAAACTTTGGCATCAAAGACTTGGGCATGCCAACTTCAGATCAATGGCTCAAATGATCAATAGAGATTTGGTTAAAAACTTCACCAAATCAGTGAAGCATGATGATGTTTGTGAGATATGCCAGCTAGGAAAATAGGCCAGACAACCATTTCCCTTGAATCAAGCCTGGAGAGCATCAGAAAAGCTTCAGCTAGCACACACTGATGTGTGTGGTCCTATGAAGACTGAATCACTCAGTGGAAATAGGTACTTCATACTTTTCATTGATGATAGTACTAGATATTGTTGGATTTATTTCTTGAAGCATAAATTTAAGGTAGCTCAAGTGTTCTTAAAGTTTAAAGCTGAAGCTGAAACAGAAAAAGGCTCCAAGGTCAAGACTATCAGGTTAGACAATGGAGCTGAGTACACCTCAGCTCAGTTCCAAGCTGTTTGTACTGATGCTGGCATCAAACATCAGCTGACCAATATGTATACTCCTTAATAAAATGGGGTAAGTGAAAGAAAGAATAGAAGTTTTATGGATATGGCTAGGTGCTTGCTGTTTGAGAAGAACATGCCTAAAACTATGTAGGCTGAAGCTATAAACACTGCAGTCTATTTTCAAAATAGACTTCCAACAAAAGCCTTAGCTCACAAGACACCCTTTGAAGCTTGGTTTGGGTTCAAGCCATCATTGGCTCATTTGAAGTTTTTGGCTGCCTATGTTATGCTCGGGTGCTATCTATGAACAAGGACAAACTGTCAAAAAGGGCCCAATCCGGTGTTCTAGTAGGCTACAGCTCAGTCAAGAAAGGCTATAGGATCATAGATCCTTCAACAAAAAAGATACAAGTGAGCAGAGATGTAGTCTTTGATAAGAAAACATGCTGGAATTGGGAAAGAAATCAGCCAGAGGCTCCTTCTGAGGAGTTGATAGTAAGTCAGCCTGAAGATGATCATACTGGTCCAGAAATAGACATTGATGATATCCTAATCAGAGGCACCAGACCTTTGGTAGAGATCTATGAAAGGGCACAAGTTGCCATAGTAGAGCCAACCTGTTTTGAAGAGGCTGAAGCACACCAAGGCTGGAAACAAGCAATGGCTAATAAAATCCACATGATTGAGAAAAACCAGACATGGGAGCTGGTTGAAAGGCTAACAAACAGGAAGATTATTAGTGTTAAATGGGTCTATCGAGCCAAACAAAATGTAGATGGTAGTCTAAATAAATTGAAAGCAAGGCTAGTTGTCAAGGGGTTCAATCAGAGATTTGGTTTAGACTAACTGAAAACTTTTGCTCTAGTAGCTAGACTTGATACAATTAGATTATTGGTTGCTTTGGCAGCACAAAGGCAATGGTGCATACACCAGCTTGATATGAAGTCTGCATTCCTCAATGGTTTTCTTGAAGAAGAAATCTACATTGACCAACCTCAAGGATTCATTGTGTCTGGCAAAGAACACATGGTGTACAGGCTCAAAAAGGCTCTTTATGGACTGAAACAAGCTCCTCGAGCCTGGTATGCTCGAATTGATAGCTATCTGATTAGTTTGGGATTTGATAGTGAGCCAACACTTTATATTAAAAAAGAAGAAGCTAAAACACAGCTCATTGTGTCCCTCTATGTTGATGATCTCTTGGTGACAGGAGGAGACCAAGTCAAGTTGGCTGACTTCAAGGCTAAAATGAATGATATGTTTGAAATGTCTGATTTGGGGCAGATGACATACTTCCTTGGGATGGAAGTGTTACAAACTCAAAGTGAAATCTTCTTAGGACATAAGTCATTTGCTGCAAAAATTTTAAGCAAATTCTCTATGGAGAATTGCAAGCCAACAAGCACACCTATGGCTGTTGGAATGAAATTGTCAAGCAAAGATAATCATGATCGAGTGGATGAATCTACCTATAGAAGTCTAGTTGGATGCTTACTGTTTTTGACAGCAACCAGACCAGATATCATGTTTGCTGTGAGTATGCTATTGAGGTTCATGCATTGCTGCAACAAGCAGCACCTACAAGCAGCAAAAAGAGTGCTCAGGTACATCAAAGGCACCTTGAGCTATGGTTTACAGTTCAGCAAAGCTGAAAACATGAAGTTGATAGGTTATACTGATAGTGACTGAGCTGGTTCAAAAGATGATATGAAAAGCACGTCTGGTTATGCATTTACACTTGGCTCAGCAATGTTTTGCTGGTGCTCAAAGAAGCAATTGATGGTAGCTCAATCAACAGTAGAAGCTGGGTATGTTGCTACTACAAATGCTGTAAATCATTGTGTTTAGCTGAGAAAAATCCTAAGTGATTTAAACCTACATCAAGGAGGAACAACAGAGATCTTTTGTGACAACAAGTCTGCTGTTGCAATTGCAAAGAACCCTCTCTTCCATGGTAGAACCAAACACTTTAGCATCAAGCTGCATGTTGTAAGGGAGATGGAACAAGCTCGAGAAGTTGAGCTGATTCATTGCAATTCTGAAGACCATATTGCTAACATTTTCACTAAGGCCCTCAATGTAACAAGGTTCACTAAACTAAGGAAGAAGTTAGGAGTTAGCAGCATGGAGACCAAGGAGGAGTGTTAGAAGATGGCCTTCCATGCAACTCATGCAGCATCAAAGGACCTGTACGTGTAACAAAAGTAGCAGCAAACATGCCATCAGTCGAGCCATGCTAGAGCTATTATTGTATGTGCAAACTCGTGCCATTTTGTTCATTTTGTAATCCTTAGTAAATGTAATGAAGTTTAGTTTATTTGTAACTATGTTAGGCTAATATTTTATGTAACTTTGATAGTGGTTGAGCTGATAAATTAGCTTTACAAAGTGTGCAAGTCATGTTTTAAGAGTTTCAATGTAATTTAGTGGCATTAGGTAAGTATTAGGTAAAATTATGTTTGACTTTTGTTATGCCAATGTCTCTTATATGTAATGGTTGTATGCCAAAGTTGTTTGTAATGAAAATTATCAGTTTATTTCCATTCATATGCTCCATTTTCTTGGCTTTCAATTCTGTTCTTGTTTCTCTTAGCAATATTTCTGCTCTTGTTTCCTCGACAAGTCACGAGGCTTGTTGCACAAGTTTTCTTCTCTGCTTGTTAAGCTGAGTTTCAAGCACCAACAAAAACAACCTTTCTGGTAAGCCATTGCTACTTGTTCTTTCATCCTTTTCGTTATTATTTTTACTCTGTTCTTAAATTAATCAACTATTTAATATATCATGAACCCACTTCAAAGGGAGCCTAATTCAAGTTGACTACTACCAGATACCTCTTCATATGAAAGTCCCTCTCGATACCTTCTAGACGATCCTCGAGACTTTACCTCTGCTGGTTTGTGCCAAAATCTTCTCTTCTTTGGTTAATGTGACACAAAAGTTGGTCCCCGAGTCTAACCCTAGGCCTCCGGTAACTATTCTCTCAGATGACCTGAGCTTGCAGGCTGGCTTAGACTTGGATTTTACAGGTCATCCAAATAGTTTATCTTTAGGACCAATTCTAATGTCGGGTGATAAGAGAACAACCATCAGAACATGGCCATACATCATTTCCAGATCTAAATTCAGTACCGGTCAATGATAAAATAATTTTAACCGATGATGGTCAGTTAAGAAATTTCTCCTCATCTTTTATTATATAAAACTATTATATCAAATATTTAATATATTATCTGAATGTGAGGCTGATTCAAGTCCACTTCCCACACCACATCCGAAATAAGGGTTTGTAGGAGGACAACCATCAGAAGGCCATACATCATTTTAAGATCAAAATTCAGCCCTTGCCAATGGACAAATAATTCCAATAGACAACAGTGAGTTAAGAAATCTCTCTTCCTCTTGTGTCTCTATTGTTTTTAGACATTTCTAAATCATAATTATTTCATTTATATTAACATCAATCTTAAAAAGTTACGTGTTTTACTATCTATGTTGATAAAAGTTGCCATTGATAACTTTTACGGAGATGAAGCGATATTAGTGGAAAGAAGAAAGAGTCAAAGGGAAGCACAGATGGGAACAAAGAGAAAGGAGGCTCAACAAGGCAAAGAGTTTGAGATTACTTACAACCTACAGTCAATAATAGAACAGCAAGAAAGAGCATGTAGTTATTAACTGTTGAAAATGGCCAACCATGTTATTTTTAAGAAATCACTTTCATGCAGCCTGTTTTGTCGAGTCATGCATGTTGCAGCAGAACAACATACTGCTTATGTTTGCATTTTGTATTTTGCCACTTAGTTACATTTGAACTAAGTTGATAATGTATTTTCTTTCATTAGGTGCTGATTGGTTTGATAAATCAGCTTAACTATGTGTACAATTTTTGTTTTATAAGTTTCAAGACAACTTAGTGGTTAGGTGTGTTTAGGTGATAGCCTTGAGCTTTAGTTAAGCTGTTTACTTGTTTAAATGGTTGTAAAAACTTCAATTATGTATGATGAACATTTTAACATATCTTTCTCTTTATTTTTTATACATATTAAGCAATTCTTTTTAACTAAATAGCCTGAACTTTTGTTGTTTCTTGTTGCAAGTCATTGAAGCTTGTTGCTCAAGACTTAGCTTTGTCTTTCAATTATGTTCTTAACATCAACAATTAGTATGGAGAGCCAACTTCCTAGAGGGCTTTTTCTCTTTTCTCTTCTCAAAACCACATGTTTTCATCCAGTTTCTCTCTAGCTTTACCACTTATGTTTAATGGTGAAAGCTACCACATTTGGGTAGTAACAATGAAGACCTACTTACAAGCATTGGACTTATAAGAGGTTGTTAATGTTGATTTTGAACCACCACCCTTAAGAGCTAACCCCATGGTAGCTCAGATTAGACAACATTCTGATGATAGAGCCAAGAGGTACAAGGCAATGTCCTGTCTCCAAAACAGTGTGTCAGACTTGATTTTCACAAGGATTATGGCCCGTGAGACTCCAAAGTAAGCTTGGGACAAGCTTAAAGAAGAGTTTCAAAGTATTGAAAAAACAAGACAGTAATAACTCATCAATTTAAGAAGGGATTTTGAAAACTTGAAAATGAAAGAGACAGAGACAATTAAGTAATACTCAGATAGGATTATGGTTGTTGTGAAAAATATAAGACTGCTTGGGGATCAATTTAGTGAAAGAAAAATAGTAGAAAATTTTATTGCAACTTTACCTGAAAGATATGAAGCCAAGATCTCTTCCCTAGAAGATTTAAGAGATTTGTCAACAATCTCTTTGACTGAGCTAATCAATGCTCTTTATGCTCAAGAACAAAGAAGAGCTAGTAGACAAGAGGAGCATTATAAAAGTACATTTCAAGCCAAGAGCGGACCAACCTCAAGCTCTTCTAGTTACAAAGGGAAGAAGAGCTAGTCAGACAAGTCCAAAAAAGATGGAGGAAGGAGAAAGTATCCATCATGCTTTCATTGTAAAGGACTAGTTACCAAGAAACATATTGTTGGTACAGACTAGATGTGCAGTGGAAAGTTTGTAAGCAGTTAGGCCATGTTGAAAAAGTTTGCAAGAATAGAGGCCAACAAAAACAACAACAATCACAGTAGTCTAACACTCAAGCTCAAGTAGCTAAAGAAAGCCATGCTCAGGAGGAACAAGTGTTTGATGTTTCTTGTTCATCAATCAGGAGAAAAAAACACAAAAGGATGGTTGATTGACAACGGCTGCACTAACCACATGACCCTTGATTCTACTATCTTTAAGTACATAGACAGAAACTTTAACTCAAAAGTGAAGGTTGGCAATGGGCAGTACATCAAAGTAGAAAGAAAGAGAGATGTGTTAATTGACACTCTTTCAAGTACCAAACTGTTTCAGATGTCCTTTTAGTACCTAAAATTGATAGAAATCTACTACGTATTGCACAGTTACTTGAAGGGTATCCTGTTGTGTTCAAAGGCAAAGAATGCCTAATTAGTGATCAAAGTGGATCCAAACTTATGTCAATAGCCATGACAGATAGAAGATTTTTTGTTGACTGGAACAAAGAGTCTGTTAATGCCTAAACAACTGCCTTAGATGAGTTTGAGCTGTGGCATAAAAGAATGGGCCATGTCAACTATAAATTTTTACTTTAGTTTTCTAAGGGAGATTTAGTTGAAAATTTTACAAAAGTGGTTGAATAACAATATGTTGTGAAGTGTGTCAGTTAGGAAAGCAAGTTAAGCTCCCATTTCTAGCAAACAAAGCTTGGAGAGCCTCTAAAAAATTACAGCTAGTTCATACCAATGTGCGTGGTCCTATGAAGTTTCAATCTTTGAATGGCAGTAGGAACTTCATCCTTTTCATTGATGATTATTCTAGGTTCTGCTGGGTTTACTTTCTCAAGCTAAAGACAGAAGTTGCCTCAGTATTTTGGAAGTTCAAAGTAACAGTTGAAACTCAATCAGGTTGCAAGATCAGGACAATAAGGTCAGAAAATAGGATAGAGTACACCTCTGATCTATTTCAAAGGTTTTTTTTGAAGAATTAGGGGTTGAAAACAAGCTCACCAACACCTACACACCTCAGCAAAATGGTGCCAGTGAAAAAAACCCGAACCCTGATAGATATGGCCAGATGTCTAATGTTTGAAAAAAGTTTGGCTAAAAGTTTTTAGGAGAAGGTAGTGAATACTACAATTTATCTTCAAAATAGGCTACCAACCAAAGCCTTGTTGAAGAAAACTCCATTTGAAGTTTGGTCTGGATTCAAACCATCAATCTTGCTATCAAAAGGGAAAAATTGGAAAAGAAGGCTCAACCTGGCATCCTTGTAGGCTATAATAGTGTTAAAAAGGGGTATAGAATCTGATATCACGTGATATGTAGTAATAAAATTTATAAAAAACTGATCACACCAAAAACTAACTAATATCACGATTTTAGGGCAAGCACACCTATCGAATAGTAGTATAGTTTAGCGGTAAGACCGAGTTATCGTACCCAAGGGAACCAAAAGTACTAGTACTTACTTCTTTTCTATTATCTAACCTAAAAATAAAGGGGGTTTGTGCGAAACTAATTCTAAACTAGCTAAAAGTGCACAAAGAGTAAATTGGGGAAAACTTTCGGGAAAAGCTGATTGATATGGGCAATACTCAAGGGAGAATCCACCTAGACTTCACTTGTTATTGGCTCCTTGAACTAAACAATTTCTTCACTTGACTTGATCCGTAGAGATCCCTAACTATGTTAATACCTCTGTCGAGGATAAGAATAACTAATCCTAGGTGGTTAACTAAAGTTTCTTTATTAATTAACACCCTTAGGTTGCATTAATTCGATCTATGGATCCCCCTATTAGGTTTGACCCTAATCTGGCAGATTTATGTCGCCCTATGTCTAGGGTTGCATGCAACTCTGCTCAATTATGGTAGATCTACTTTTAAAATAGGGATTTTTGCTCTTCTGCCTACGCACATCGGTTTCTTGAAGTAATACCTAGGACTATTAAATCAAGAATGAAGAACACATAATTAAGAACAATTCAAGTATTTATCATATAATTTAAGAATAAATAATAACAAGATCTGTCTTAGGTTTCATCCCCCTCAAGTATTTGAGGGGTTTAGTTCATAATTAATAAAGAAAACATCTCAGAAGAAATAAGATAACAAAACATAAAGAACCCAAAAACCCCTGAAGGAATTTAGGGAGATCCTCTGTCTTAATGTATAATTCTGGCTTCTAGGATGAATCAATTGGCTTCCCTTGGAGTAATTCCTTGCTTTCACTTCTTGTATTGGCAGAAATATGGCGCTCCTTTTGGGAGAAAAGAGTACTCCCTTAGCGGGAAATAAGCATGCCCTTGAAGTTGCCTCATAGGGTCTTTATATAGATTTTGGAATGGCTTTCTTAGCCCCTAAGTATCCTTTTTCGAGTAGAATTGAACTTCCTCATGATAGGGACACACCTGTGTGCCACACCCGTGTGGATCGATAAGAGGCCGTGTGCAGGCCTGTTAATGGTGGCACGGCCGTGTGGTCTGGCCGTGCTTGTCGGGGTTGGGCCATGTGGTACTTTATATGGCACGATAGTGTGCCACGGTCGTGTGGTGAATCCCTAGGCCGTGTCGTTTTCTCGTTTTGGCCTATTTTCTCCATTTTTGGCCCGTTTCTTGTTCTTTTCTCTTCCCTATGCTCTACTAAGTATAAAACATGAAATAGAAGAGTTAAGAGCACCAATTCTCACAAATTTAGTGATAATTCATCCAAAATATAGGCTAAGCATGAGGTAAAAATATGTATAATTTATCGTTTATCAGAATCCTTGATCCTACAACTTACAAGGTCTTTGTAAGTAGAGATGTGGTGTTTGATGAGAAAGCAATATGAAACTAGGACAAGGCTGAGCCAAAAAATGTTACTGAATATTTAGTGACAGGGGAAAATGAAGCTAATCAGATTGATCAAGACATGAATTTTGATGATGAGTCTATTAGAGGAACCGCCAGATTGATTAATAAGTGTATGAGAGGGCTGACATAGCTGTTGTTGAGCCAGTTAGTTATGAAGAAGCAGAAACATAAGAAGGCTGAAGGCAAGCCATGCTGGATGAAATGAGTGTGATCCACAAAAATCAAACTTGGAGTTAGTTGAAAGACCAGCCCACAAGAAATTCATAGGGGTGAAATGGGTGTTCAAAGCAAAACATAATGTTGATGGAAGTTTGAACAAGCTGAAGGCAAGGTTAGTTGTGAAGGGTTTCAGTCAAAAGTATGGTGTTGACTACTTTGAAACATTTTCACCAGTTGCAAGACTAGACACCATCAGACTTTTGCTTGCATTGGCAGCTCAAAGACAATGGAAAATACATCAACTTGATGTAAAATATGCCTTCCTCGATGGATTTCTCAATAAGGAAATATATGTTGAACAGCCTGATGGTTTCAAAGTGGCTGGTGAGGAAACAAAGGCGTACAAGTTAAGAAAGGCCTTGTATGGCTTAAAACAAGCACCAAGGGCCTAGTATCACATAATTGTCAGCTACCAGTCAAACTTGCGTTTGAAGAGAATCATTAGTGAGCCAACCTTGTATGTGAAGAAGAAGGGTGATAAAACACTTCTGATAGTCTCATTATATATGGATGACTTCTTAGTGACTAGTGGAAATGATGATATGCTAGTAGAATTCAAAGGTAAAATGGAAAGTGTGCTTGAAATGTTTGATTTGGGTGAAATGTCTTTTTTTCCGTAGCATAGAGGTGTCTCAAACTTAGTAGGGCATATTCATATGTCAAAAGGCATTTTCCTTGAAGATTTTGAACAAATTTTGCATGCAAAACTGCAAAGCTACTAGTACTCTAGTTGTTGTTGGTGAAAAACTCACTAGTCAAGGTGACTTTGAAAGTGTAAATGAATCAAGTTATAGAAGCCTAATGGGATGTTTTCTCTACTTGACAGCCTCAAAGCCTGATATAATGTTTACAGTTAGTCTCTTATCTAGATTTATGAACTATTGTAATGTGGGCCATTTTCAAGCAGCCAAAAGAGTTCTGAGATACGTCAAAGGGACTCTGAGCTTTAGAGTCATGTACACCAAGGCTGATAACATGAAGCTCCTTTGATTTGCAAATAGTGATTGGGTTGGATCCATTGATGATATGAAAAGCACTTCAGGGCATCTGTTTACCCTTAGATCAACTATTTTCTGTTGGAGTTCAAAGAAGAAATCTATTGTATCTCAATCAATAGCTAAGGTGAATATATTGTAGGTACTGCAGTTGTTAGTCAAGCAATTTGGCTAAGGAAGCTATTAGTAGATCTCAACTTGTACCAAAGGGAAGTAACATAGATCAAATGTGACAATCAATCTACTGTTGCAATTGTAAATAATCCAGTGTTTCATGGAAAATGAAGCATTTCAAGATTAAGTTTCATTTTGTTAGAAAAGTGAAACAATCACAGGAGATCAAACTGATTCATTGTAGTTTTGAAGAACAAATGGTTGATATCTTGAAAAGGCCTCTTGGTACAATAAGGATCGAGAATTTGAGAGCTAAATTGGGATTTCGCAGTATGGAAGACAATGAGGAGTGCTAAGAAATAGCTTTCATGCAACCCATTTTGTCGAGTCATGCATGTTGCAGCAGAACAACATGTTGCTTATGTTTGCATTTTGTATTTTTCCACTTAGTTACATTTGAACTAAGTTGATAATGTATTTGCTTTCATTAGGTGCTGATTGGTTTGATCAATTAACTTAACTATGTGTACAAGTTATATTTTATAAGTTTCAAGACAACTTAGTGGTGTTAGGTGTGTTTAGGTGACATTCTTGAGCTTTATTCATACTGTTTACTTGTTTAAATGGTTGTAAAACTTCAATTATGAATGATGAGCAACATTTCTTTCTCTTGCTTTTGATCCAAATTAAACAATTCTTTTTAACTAAACAACCTGAATTTTTGATTTTTTTGCTGCAAGTCATTGAAACTTGTTGCTCAAGACTCAACTTTGTCTTTTAATCCTATTCTTAACATCAAAATTTATGTTTTTTTTTAAGTGCATGCAGCTTGTATACATGCTGCAGCAATTGTGCATGTTGCGGTAACATATTTTCTATTTTAGTTATAATGTAATTTAGTTTGGTTGAAAATAAACTTAGTTGTTGATGTTTTGATGGGTTTAGGTGATGATTGAGCTGATAAGCTAGCTTGTTTATGTGTGCAAGATAAGTTATGTAATTTTTAATGTAATTAGTGGGAGTATTTATGTATTAGGTAACTGTTTTGTAACTTATAACTTTTGCCTTAATAAAAATTAGTTATGCAGATCAATTTTGATCATCTTCTTCAGTTTCTTTTCTTTCATGTTTTTTCCTTTCTTTTGTTATTGATAACCTCAACAAATGGTATCATGAGCCTAAGTCTTTGAAGGCACACACATATACTGGATAATGTACTGATTATGTCAATATTTTGGTTTGAATTTAATAAGACATGAAACCTAGCAAATGTCAAACACCAATTTTTATCGCTGCAAAAATTACTATCACCGTATTCCAATTGTCAAGTGGCTTTGGCTTGGAACCCATACAAACTGGTATAAATAGGTTTTAGTTCTAAGCCAAGAGACACACCGTCTTTGAGAGTGACTTAGGTAACGAGTGGTTAATTTGAGAGCAATTGTATAATATCTTTTGGGTAAATTTTTGGGTTTGAGTTGTAAGCTTTTTGGGTTTTACTTTGAGCATAAAAAAGCTTATAATCTTTTTCTTTTTATTATAGAGAAATTTCTTGTTGTATCTACCCATTGAGGTAGGCTTTAAAGTCGAGCCACGTAAATCCTTGTGTCTATTTATTTTTTTCGCACATTATTTATTGTAGTGTGTTTGATTATTCTTAATAAATTTATTTGTGGTTGTATTGATGTACTTAGTCTGATCCATCCTCAACAAATTGGTATCAAAGCTCTATGTTGATTATTTTTGCAATATTTGCAAAGTGGTTGTGTTTTTTTTTTATATATATTTTGCATCTGTTATGACTTAAAACGTTTATATGGTTGCAAGTGTATCATCAACTAACTATGAAGTCAAAAAATTTACCAGGAAAAATAGTTTCTATAACAGCCCGATTTTCAGTGGTGTCGGAATGTAACACCCCTAACCCCTATCCGTCATCAGAACAAGGTTATGAGGTATTACCAATCAAATCACACCATTTAGTATACAATTCTCATACATTAGACATTTATATTTCATTCAAACACAATCACAATGTCCTTTATACAGACCTACGAGACCTTAGACATGCTTTCAAGATGATTCGAGACTAAACTGATAACATACAAAAAATTTGGAAATTTAGAAATTTTTTCAAACATATAAGAGTCACATGCTCGTGTGAATAGGCCCTGTGCTTCACACGGCTACGGACATGCTTGTGTCACAGGCCATGTGGAAACAAGGCATACATACTGATTTGCATCACATGACCGACCGCATGTCCGTATGCTAGGCCATGTGAAAACTGGAAGGTATACTGACTTGGCCACACGGTCGACCACATGCCCGTGTGTCTAGGTCGTTTAACTCTCTGACTTGAATTTTAATTAAGCTACAAGGCACACATGCCGTGTACAATGACTGTGCGTTACACTGCTAAGACGCACACCCCTGTCTCTGCCCGTGTGGACAAAAAAATAGGCTATTTACAAGACCATTTTGCCACCTTATTTTTATGCACCTACACAAGCAAATTTAACACCATTTCAAGACACAATTAAACAATCAAAACAACCTTATTTCATGCATAATTCATACCATATTGATAAACCATGATATATACATATTTTTTATCCTATGCTTGGCATATTTATGGGTGATTTATCATTAAATTTAAGGAATTTGATACTCCTAATCCTTTAATTTCATGTTTTATACTTAGGTGAGTATAGGAAAGTGAAAAGAGCAAGAAACATGCCAAAAATGGACAAAATGGGCCAAAATCAGTATTCAACATTGCCTAGGAATTTTCACACCGGTAAACCATACGCCCTTGTGTGACACACAGAATTGCACATGACCTGAGCATCCTCACACAGGTGTGTCCCTGTCGAGCCCTGTTTCAATTCTACTCAGAAAAAGCTAATTTTAGGTAATTTAGGCATTCTAAAGTCTATAAAAACACCCAATGGGAGGAACAAAAAGACACATAGAGTAGCAACCAAGGAATTACTCGAAGAACACTGATCGATTCATCTCGGAAGCAAGGATTTACATTAAGACTAAAGATCTCCCTTCAATTTCTCTCGAAGTTTTTGGGTTCTTTATGTTTTGTTGTTTTCCCTATTTTGAGATGTTTTCTTTTATCAACATGAACTAAATCCCCTAAATACTTGAGGGGGATGAAACCTAAGACGGATCTTGTTATTAATTTCTGAATTATATGATAAATATTTGATTTGTTCTTAATTGTGTTATTAATTCTTGTGTTAATATTTCAGGATATTAATTCAAGTTGAATGTGCTTATTCAGTGGAGCAAAAGTCCTTGTCTAAGGGTAGATCCAACACAATTAAGCAAAGTTTATCGCAATCCTAGACATAGGACGACGAACATCTGCCAAATTAGAGTCAAATCTAATAGGGGAATTCGTAGATCTAGTTAATGCAACACTAGGGGTGTTAATTAGAAAGAAATTTCAATTAATCAACCTAGGGTTAATTGTTCTTAATCTTGAAAGAGATATTAACATAAATTAGGGATTTCTATGGATCAAGTCAACTGAATAAATCATCTAGTTTAGATTTGTATAATAAGTGAAGTCTAGGTGGATTCTTCCTTGGGTATTGTCTTAATCAATCGGTTTTCCAAAAATTTATTCTTTGTCGCGTTCTTAGTTAATTAATTAGTTTAGTTTAATTAGCTTAAAATAAATCTCCTTTATTTTTAGGCTAGATAATAAGAAGAAAGTTCGTACTAGTACTTTTAGTCCCTGTGGGTTCGACATCCTGGTCTTGCCATAAGCTATACTACTGTTTGATAGGTGCGCTTGCCTTTATCGTGATAATAGTTTAGTTTTACAGGTTCGATCATCATAAATATCACAATCAAGTTTTTGGCGCCGTTGTTGGGGAACTAAGATATTAGGAACACTCGATTTTTATTAGTTTCGCCTTTTTTACTTTTATTGCAATTTACTTTCTGTTTATTAGTTTAGTTTTTATTACTAAATTTTTCTTTTCATTTTACTGATAGGTGTCTCTAGTTTATGACTAGAAAAAATCCATCAGGACCTTTGCTTTTTTATAGTGATATAGAAGCACCAGCTCGTAGAAACCGTAGAGAAATAAGGTGAAGCCTACAGTACATAAAGGAAGAGCAAGAGGACGTGACCAATACTACTGAAGAGATGGAGGCAAATCAAAATATTTCGTTACCTCTTGTGGTAGCTGCAAACCCTGTGAATCAGAATCCTGCTCCTCGTACTATGTATGATTATGCTAGAATCCTGCTCTTCGTACTATGTATGATCATGCTAAGCCTAATTTAGCTGGTACTGAATCTAGTATTGTTAGGCCTACTTGCTGCAAATAATTTTGAACTGAAACCTAACACTATACAGATGATTTAATAGTTTGTTCAGTTTGATAGTTTGCAGGACGAGGATCCTAACACACATTTAGCTAACTTTTTGGAACTCTACGACACCTTTAAAATTAACGGTGTTTCTGATGATGCCATTTGTCTTCAGTTTTTCCCCTTTTCTCTGAGGAATATGGCTAAACAGTGGTTAAACTCTTTACCTAGAGGGTCTATCACTACTTGGGAAAAAATGATCGAGAAATTTTTACTTAAATATTTTCCGCCAGCTAAAACGAAAAAGTTGAGGAATGACATCTCTTCTTTTGTGTAGATGGATCTAGAAACTCTTTTTGACACGTGGGAGAGATACAAGGATTTATTGAGAAGGTGCCCTCACCATGGGTTACTTCTGTGGCTACAGCTTCAGACTTTTCACAATGGTTTGAATCACTCAACAAGGCAAATGATAGATGTAGTTGCCGGTGGAATGATAAATAACAAAACACCTGAAGAGGCTTATGAGTTTATAGAGGAGATGTCACTGAATAGCTATCAGTGGCAAGCTATGAGGACAAAGCCGAAAAAAAAACCACCAGTGTCTTTATTGTCGACGCAGTCACTATGCTTTCTAGCCAAGTAGAACTTTTGAATAAAAAGATTGATGGTTTAGTTGGTTCTACGTAGGTACATCCAGTTATGTAGTGCAACACGAATAGAAGTGGTGTAAGTAACCCGGAGTACTCCCACTACGGACATGGTATGGAAAACGAGCAAATGAATTATATGGGTAATAATCCTCGACCTCAAAATAATCCTTACAGTAACACTTACAATGCATGTTAGAGGAATCATCCAAATTTTTCATGGGGAGGTCAAGGAAATCAAAGGCCACCACCCCCTTCGGGATTTCAGCAACCCCCTATCGGCAGGAAAATAAACGAACCTTAAAGAGATGTTGGAAAAATTCATTTTGGTGTCAGAAACCCATTTTCAGAATACAGAAATAGCACTTAAGAACCAGCAAGCTTCAATTCAAGGACTTGAGAATCAAATTGATCAACTTGCTAAGATGATATCTGATAGACCATAAGGTAGTCTGCCGAGTAATATTGAACCCAATCCTAGGGAGCATGTTAAAGTAGTCACATTAAGGAATGGGAAAATGCTAGCTGAACCTGAAAAGAAGTTGTTACAAGAGCCTGATAAAGAGAAAGTTGAAGAGGCCAAACCCAAGGAGAATGCCCTACCGGTACTTAGAGAATACAAGCCACCCATCCCATACCCAACAAAGTCAAAAAACGACCGCATGGATGGAAAATTCGGTAAATTTCTTAAACTTTTTAAACAGTTACATATTAACTTACCTTTTGTTGAAGCTATTTTGCAGATGCCCACGTATGCAAAATTTTTGAAAGAGCTTCTCGCAAACAAAAGGAAGTTTGAAGAGTTGTCCATAGTGGAACTCAACGAGCAATGTTCAACTATCCTCCAGAACAAACTGCCAACCAAATGGAAAGATCTAGGAAGTTTTACTATTCCCTGTTTAATTAGTAGTTTAAATATGGAAAAGACGTTAGCTGATTTAGGTGCTAGTATTAATTTAATACCTTATAAAATGTTCAAGCAACTAGGTCTTGGGGAACCAAAACCCACTAGGATGAGTATTCAATTAGCTGATAGATCTGCTAAATATCTTGGGGGTATCATTGAAGATGTGCTAGTAAAAGTAGATAAATTTATATTCCCTATTGATTTTGTTGTGCTTGACATGGATGAGGATGTTGAAGTGCCTTTAATCCTAGGACGCCCATTTTTAGCTACTGCTAGAGCAGTTATTGATGTGGGGGATGGTAAACTTGTGCTTAGGGTGGGAGATGAAGAAATGATTTTTAAAATTTATGATGCCATGCGATTCTCTAGAGAACAAGACGATTCATGTTATTTTATTGATTCTATTGACTACTCTGTTTAAGATTCTTTTTAATAAATCGCTCTTAAGGACACGTTGGAACTGTATCTCGTTCAAGGTGGGGAGAAGGACGAAGCTACCACTGAGATGGATAAGGTAATAATTGACTTGGACTTTAACGAACTTTCTCCAAAACAAGTAAATTATGAGGGTATTGAGATAAATGATAAACTAAGACAAAAACCCTCTGTTGATAAACCTTCCAAACGAGAACTAAAGCAATTACCCAATTACTTGGAATATGCATTTTTGGGAGATGACTCTACATTGCCAGTAATTATTTCCGCAGACTTGCTACCCAAGGAGAAAGAAGAATTACTCCAAGTATTGAAAGAACATAAAAGAGCCATAACTTGGAAAATTTCTGACAAAAAAGGAATTAATCCCTCTTTTGCACCTATAAAATTTTGATGGAAGATAAACACAAACCATGTGTGCAAGCTCAAAGAAGATTGAATCCCAACATGAAGGAAGTTGTCAAGGCTAAGGTAATTAAACTTCTAGATGTTGGAGTTATTTATCCTATTTCTGACAGTGCTTGGGTAAGTCCTGTGCAGGTTGTGCCTAAGAAGAGATGCATGACTGTTGTTGCCAATGAAAAGAACGAATTGATCCCTATAAGAACAGTTCTTGGACAGTGAAGAGACAAACATTTTTAGCCAATTTATTATGATAGCAAGACTTTGATAGCCGCACAAGAGAATTACACTACCACGAAAAAAGAATTGTTAGCTGTGGTTTTTGTGTTCGACAAATTTAGACCATATTTGATTTTGTTTAAATTCGTCGGTTATACTGATCATTCTGCTCTTTGCTACTTTTTAACTAAGTCTAATGCGAAACCTCGATTAATAAGATGGATTTTATTATTGCAGGAATTCGACTTGGAAATACAAGATAAGAAAGGGGCTAAAAACCTTGTGGTTGATCACCTTTCTAGGCTTGAGAATCTACATCTCAAGAAACTTGATGAAGCTGAGATAAACGACTCGTTTCCTGAAGAACAACTTTTAGTCTTATCTGATTCTAAGGTACCTTAGTTTGCTGACATTGCGAATTATTTAGCTGCTAACATAACCCCAAAAGGGTTGACACATCAGCAAAAGAAGCGATTCTTTGCTAATATGAAAAAATATTTTTGGGAAGATCCTTTTCTTTTTCGTGTATGTGCAGATCAAGTCATTCGAAGATGTGTTACGAGGTCAGAAGTAGACAAGATCTTGGAACACTACTATTCAAGACCGACCGGAGGGCATTACAGTGGGACTAAGATAGCTCATAAAACACTTGAATCAAGTTTTTATTGGCCCACACTATTCAATGACGCCAACAGGTATGTTATTTCTTGTGACAAATGCTAAAGGACAGGTAATATCTCTAAACGTGATGAAATGCCTCAGATATATATGCTCTCATGTGAAATATTTGATGTATGGGGTATTGATTTCATGGGTATATTCCCTAGTTTGTTTGGGAATAAATACATCTTAGTAGCGATTGATTACACGTCCAAATGGGTGGAAGCCCAAACTTTACCTACTAATGATGCTAGAATGGTAGTGAGATTTCTTAAGAGACTCTTTTCTCGATTTGGAACACCTAGGGCAATTATTAGTGATAGGGGTACTCATTTTTGTAATGCTCAGTTTGATAAATTGTTAAAGAAATATGGAATGCACCACCAAATAGCTACCCCTTACAATCCACAAACTAGTGGCCAAGTCGAAGTAGCTAATAGAGAACTTAAACGTATCTTAGAGAAGACGGTCGAGTCAAATAGGAAAGATTGGGTAAAGAAAGTAGATGATGCTTTATAGGCCTATAGAACCGCATACAAAACTCCCATCGGAACATCCCCTTATAAACTTGTTTATGGGAAACGTTGCCATCTACCATTTGAACTTGAACATAAGGCATTTTGGGCTATTAAATTTCTAAATTTTGATTTTAAACTTGCAGGGAGAAAAGATTAATGCAGTTGAACGAGTTGTATGAGTGGCGCGCTAATGCATATGAAAATTTGCGCCTATACAAGAAGCAACAAAGCGACGCCATGATGCTCGTTTAAAGAAACCTAAGCAGTTTGTAGCTGGTGATCTTGTCTTGCTTTACAGCTCGAGGCTCAAATTGTTCCTTGGAAAGTTGAAATTAAGATGGTCATGCCCATTTGTAATTAAAACTATCTTCCCATACGGCACAGTAGAGGTAACTCATCCAAACCACGGCACTTTCAAGGTAAACGGTCATCGACTTAAACTTTATAATGGTGAGGATTTTAAGAATAACAGAGAGGAGCTTAGGCTCCACGAACCTTCATAAAGGTGCAAGCAAGGTAAGTCAAGCTTAGACTCTAAATAAGCGCTTCTCGAGAGGTAACCCGAGCACTAACATTATTGACTTTCTTAATTTCAGTTAATAACCTCTAACAAACACTAACTGAGTTACTAAAATGTAGGTTTTAATGACCACAAGGCTTGGCACACGGGCGTACCTTAGGCCATGTACCCCTACCACGGGTTGGAGCTACGAGTATTGATCGTGATCTGATGAAGTAATAAAATTGATCGTATCTAGAAACTAACTATTATCATGATAAAAGGTAAGTGCACCTATCAAATAGTAGTATAGTTAGTGGTAAGACAGAAATATCAAATCCAAGGAACTAAAAGTACTAGTAATGACTTTCATCCTATTATCTAGCCTAAAAATAAAAGGGAAGTTTGTGTAAACTAATTAACTCTGAACTAAACTAAGGATGCGACAAAAAGTAAATTGGGGAATTGCTTTAGAAAAACTGAATGATAAAGACAATACCTAAGGAAGAATCCACCTAGACTTCACTTGTTATCTAACTCCGAACTAGACGATTTCTTTATTCGACTTGATCCGTAGAGATCCCTAAATTATGTTAATATCTCCGTCGAGAATAAGAACAACTAATCCTAGGTTGATTAATTGAAATCTTTTTCTAATTAAAACCCCTAGTCTTGCATTAACTCGATCTATGGATCCCTATATTAGATTTGACTCCAATCCGGCAGATTTTTGTTATCCTATGTCTAGGATTGCGATCAACTCTACTTAATTGTGTTGGATCTACTCTTAAACAGGGACTTTTGCTCCTCTGCCTAAGCATATTCAACTTAAATTAATATCCCAGAAATATCAATTCAATAATTAAAAACACAATTAAGAACAAATCGTATCATATAATTCAGATAGCAATAACAAGATTCATCTTAGGTTTCATCCCTCTCAGGTATCTAGGGGTTTAGTTCATGTTTATAAAAAGAAACATCTCAGAATAAAGAAGATAACAAAATATAAGAAAACCCAAAACTCCTGGAAGGATTGAAGGAAGATCCTCTGTCTTGATGTAGATCCTGGCTTCTGAGATGGATCAATTGGCTTTCCTTCGAGTAATTCCTCGCCTTTTACTCTCCATCTTGGCGGGGACACTGTACACCCTTGTAGTTGCCTCCTAGGGTCTTTATATAGAGTTTGGAATGTCTTTCTTAGCCCCTAAGTAGCCTATTCCGCGTGAAATTAAACTTCATCATGACAGGGACACACCCGTGTGGCACGCCCATGTGAGTCGAGTTTAGGCCGTGTTCGAGCCTGTTAATGTGGCATGGTCGTGTGGGTTACCCGTGTGACGAGCTCCAGGCCGTGTTGTTTCCTTGCTTTGGCCCATTTTCTCCTTTTTTAGCCCGTTTCTTGTTCTTTTCACTCTTTTATGCTCTCCTAAGTATAAAACATGAAATTAAAGGATTAGGAGCATCAAATTCCATAAATTCAAAGATAATTACTCCATAAATGTGCTAAATGTGGGATAGAAATATGTATAATTTATAGTTTATCAAGCATATCCTTGACCATGTGCAAACAGGACTAAAATTTTCCCAAACTCAGGATGACCACACAGGATGCGACTAATCACCACGTCCGTACAATATGGCCGTGGGCAAACCTGATTAATTTACACGAGTGTGCGAACTGACACACGGGCATGAGAGAAGTGAATAACTCCAAACACAGCCGTGTGATACGACCGTGGACGATACCACGGGTAGGAAACACAGGCGTGGCCACAACCGTGTTAAAACTGGACCTTTAATTTTCAAAATATGCTGAGACACGAGATGCGAGAGATCCCCACGGGTGTGTCCACAGACCATGCACAAACTTGGTGATAAACGCTAATTTATACATATTTTTACCTCATGTTTAGCCTATATTTTGGATGAATTATTATCAATTTAGTGAGAATTGGTGATCTTAATCCTTATTTTTCATATCTTATACTCAGAAGAGCATAGGGAAGAGAAAAGAATAGGAAATGGACTGAAAATGAGGAAAATGGGCCAAAAACGACATAACACACGGCCCAAGGAATTACCACACGGCCGTGCCACACGGCCGTGCCACATGAAGATCACACGGTCCAGCTCTCGACAAGCACGGGCAGGCCACACGGCCGTGCCAAATCACACGGCCTTTGTCGAAGTCACACGGACGTGGTACACGGGCGTGTTCTAGTCGTGAAGAAGAGGAATTTCACTCGAATTGGGATACTTGGAGGCTAAGAAAGGCTCCCCAAAGCTCTATATAAAGACCCTAGGAGACAACTCTTAGGGTGTGCTTATTTTTCCCCAAAAGGGAAGTATTCTTTGCTGCCAACATAGAAAGTGGAAGTAGGGATTACTCGCAGGGAAGCTGATTGATTCATCCCAGAAGCCGGAATTCTGCAGCAATATAGAGGATCTCCTTAAATTCCTTCAGGGGTTTTCAGGTTCTTTTATGTTTTGTTATTTTATTTCTTCTGAGATGTTTTCTTTCTTTATTATGAACTAAACCCCTCAAATACTTGAGGGGGATGAAACCTAAGACAGATCTTGTTATTATTTATTCTTGAGTTATATGATAAATACTTGAGTTGTTCTTAATTATGTGTTCTTCATTCTTGATTTAATAAACCTAGGTATTACTTCAAGAATTAGATGTGCTTAGAGCAGAGGAGCAAAAGTCCCTGTGATAAGAGTAGATCTACCATAATTAAGTGGAGTTGCATGCAACCCTAGACATAGGGCGACATAAATCTGCCGGATTAGGGTCAAACCTAATTTGGGGAACCATTGATCGAATTAATGCAACCTAAGAAGTTAATTGATAAAGGAACTTTAATTAACAACTTAGGCCTAGTTGCTCTTCACCTCGACGGAGGGTTTAGCATAAATTAGGGATCTCTACGGATCAAGTCAAGTGAATAAATCGTCTAGCTCAAGAACCAGTACAAGTGAAGTCTAGATGGATTCTCCCTTAAGTATTATCCATATCAATCAGCTTTTTCCGTAAAAGTTTTCTCAATTTACTCTTTGTGTCTTCTTAGTTTAGTTTTAGAATTAGTTTAAACAAACCCCTCTTTTATTCTTAGGCTAGATAATAGAAAGAAAGTAAGTAATAGTACTTTTGGTTCCCTTGGGTACGATAACTCGGTCTTGCCACTAAGCTATACTACTGTTCGATAGGTGTGCTTGCCTTAAAGCGTCGCGATATTAGTTAGTTTTGGTGTGATCAAGTTTTTTATAAATTTTATTACTTAGTATCGCGAACGAGGATATCAAGTTTTTGGCGCCGTTGCCGGGGAACTAAAATATTACGAAAGCTCGATTTCTATTACTTTAGCCATATATTTATATTTATTTATTTTTCTTTTATTTTTATTTTTATTTTCAATTTAATTTATTTTTATTTTTATTTTTCTTTTCTTTTAAAATTTTGAGTTTTCTTTGTTTTTTCTTTTTAGGTATTTTTAGTTTATGACTAGAAACAATCTAACAGGACCACTACTTTTCGACGAAGATCTAGAAGCAACAGTTCGCAGAAATCGCAGAGAAATCAGACGCAGTCTACATTATCCTGAACAAGAACCTGATCTAGAACCAAAACCTACAGAAGAGATGGAAGCAAATCAAGATGTTCTACCACCTCCCGCAATAGTCGCGCCACTAGCAATTCAAGAAGAAGCTCCGCGCACTATGTATGATTATGCTAAACCTAGTTTGGCTGGTACCCAAACTAGCATTCTTAGACCAACTATTGCTGCTAATAATTTTGAGTTAAAACCTAACACCATTCACATGATACAGCAATTGGTACAGTTTGATAGTTTACAGGATGAAGATCTAAACTCACACATAGCCAATTTTTTAGAACTTTGTGATACCTTCAAAATAAATGGCGTTTCTGATGATGCCATTCGATTGAGGCTATTTCCATTCTCTTTGAGAAATAAAGCCAAACAGTGGTTAAATTCTCTACCACGAGGGTCAATTACCACATGGGAGCAGATGACCGAAAAATTTTTACTCAAATATTTTCCTCCAGCTAAAACAGCCAAATTACGAAACGATATTTCTTCTTTTGTGCAGATGGATTTAGAAACACTTTACAATGCATGAGAGAGATACAAAGATCTTTTGAGAAGGTGTCCTCATCATGGATTACCTTTGTGGCTACAAGTTCAAACCTTCCACAACGGTTTAAATCCGTCAACCAGACAAATGATCGATGCAGCCGCAGGCGAAACCATCAATAATAAAACACCTGACGCAGCTTATGAATTTATTGAGGAGATATCATTGAATAACTATCAGTGGCAAGTCATGAGGACAAAGCCGACGAAAGCCGCAGGAGTTTATAATATTGATGCTGTTACTATGCTCACTAACCAAGTAGAACTTTTAAATAAGAAATTTGATAATTTTGTTGGTTCTACGCAGGCTCAACCAGTGATGCAATGTGATGCAGCTCCAGGAAATACGTTTAATTCAGACCATCTACACAACATAGAAGCCGAACATGCCAATTATATGGGTAATAATTCTCGACCTCAAAATAATCCTTATAGTAACACTTATAATGCAGGTTGGAGAAATCACCCAAATTTTTCATGGGGAGGACAAGGAAATCAAAGACAACAACCTCCGGTATTTCAGCAGCCACCACCACAACAGGAGAAAAAGCCGAACTTGGAAGAGATGTTCACCAAATTTATTGCCATATTAGAAACTCGTTTCCAAAATACCGAAACAGCACTAAGGAACCAGCAAGCATCTATTCAAGAACTTGAAACTCAAATAAGCCAGCTTGCTAAGCTAATTTCGGAAAGACCACAAGGTGGATTTCCAAGTAACACTGAGACCAATCCAAAAGAACAAATTCATGCCGTGAGCACAATAGATGAGGAGGTTTTAATCAAAGACAACTCAAATAAGGAGCTTGAGGTGAATAAAGGTAAAGTAGAGGTAAGCAGGAACAAGCCAGACATCAACGAACACAAGCCTCGTATCCCATACCCAAGAGCGCTTCAGAAAGACCGCACAGATGAACAATTCGGTAAGTTTCTTAAACTCTTAAAAAAATTACATATTAACTTACCATTTGTTGAAGCAATTTTGCAGATGCCAGACGCGGTTAAATTCTTAAAAGAACTCTTGACAAACAAGCGGAAGCTAGAGGAGAAATCTCATGTGGAATTAAATGCAATCTGCTCAGCTATTCTTCAAAATAAACTACTAACCAAACTGAAAGATCTAGGGAGTTTTACTATTCCTTGTTTATTTGGTAGCCTAGACACAAAAAATGCTTTAGCTGATTTAGGGGCTAGTATAAATGTCATGCCTTATACACTGTTTAAACAACTAGGTTTTGGAAAACCTAAGCAAACTAAGATGAGCATTCAACTGGCTGATAAAACTATTAGGTCTCCTAAAGGAATAGTAAAACCTAAGCAAACTAACCAACTGAAAGATCTAGGGAGTTTTACTATTCCTTGTTTATTTGGTAGCCTAGACACAAAAAATGCTTTAGCTGATTTAGGGGCTAGTATAAATGTCATGCCTTATACACTGTTTAAACAACTAGGTTTTGGAAAACCTAAGCAAACTAAGATGAGCATTCAACTGGCTGATAAAACTATTAGGTCTCCTAAAGGAATAGTTGAAGATGTGCTCGTCAAAATTGATAAATTTATATTCCCAGTTGACTTTGTTGTTTTAGACATTGTTGCGGATAGCAATGTACCCTTAATTCTAGGGCGACCCTTTTTAGCAACTGCAAGAACAATAATTGATTTAGGAACAGGTAAACTTACACTACGTGTGGGTGATGACCAAGTTACCTTACAAGCTCGAAACTCAATTACGATTGTTGATAATAATATAGTTACGAGTCCTTGTAAAAAGAATAATCTCACCACTCAACCTTCTGTGCAGGATACACTCTACATAAAGGCAACCCAATCACAAACAAGTCCATCCAAGGGAGATGCACCTGAAAAGCGAACGCTTCAGATCGAGGAACTAGATGAGTGGCTGAACTATCATGAAAAAACCAAAACAGGTCACACTAACCCAGAGCATCATCAAGACGACCCCCAGGCACAAACGAATCAACTCAAGGTAGGGGATAAGGTAATCTTAGGGGAAGACGATCCTCGAATCTTGAATTCAAAAGAGCATACAAGTGACACACCTTACTTCACGGTAATGAAAATCTTTCCCTATGGTACAGTCGAGATAAAACATAAGTCACTCGGCACTTTTAAGGTAAATCACACTCGACTCAAATCTTACGTTGATAATGAAATTGTAAGCAGGATAGAAGAGTATCAACTCTTCAAACCACCGTGAACGTACAAGCTAGAGCAAAGTCGAGCTTAGACTATAAATAAGCGCTTCTCGGGAGGCAACCCGAGCACTAACATAGTAACTTTTCTTCTATTTTGTTTTTAGTCTTTTTATACAGCAACTAACACCTTTGATGCAGGAAATTAGGACCACACGGCCTGGAACACGGGCGTGCCTAAGGCCGTGTGACATCTTAAAATAGAGACACGGTCGTGCACTCAGACCGTGTACAAACAGAGTAAATTTTTCCCAAAAGTACGGGAGGTCGACAAATCCCCACGGTCGTGCAACATGGCCGTGGCAACCATGCAGTATCAACACAGGCTCGCACAACGCCACACGCCCGTGTCCCCAAGCCGTGGCCAACACTGTCAAATCAGACACGGCCGTGTGACTACCTACACGACCGTGCGAAAAAGCGAACAAGTTCTCCACGGCCGTGCAATATGGCCAACACGGGCTAACCCCGAGCCACACAGGCGTGTGCCTCTATTCTCCCATACGTTTCAAAAAGGAGCTCTACAGCTCATATTCAAACGGAAATGGGAACACCCTGCCACAATTGCCGACTCTTCCTCATAAATTCATCCTAAATTCAGGAAGTTTCAATTCTCTCCCTATCTTATGATATTATACTTCTCTTGCTATTTATGTATCTTTGTACATTGAGGGCAATGTACATCTTAAGTGTGGGGGGGAAGCTTACTTTAAATTTTTACATTATCTGAAAAATCCCTGAATTTTTTTTCCTTATGCTTTGTTCTCAAATAATTCTCAGTCTCTTATTAGGAATTAATTCTGATTGATTTATGATTTCTATTGATATGTTGAGAATTAAGATATAGGTACTTGTACTTTGATCATTCAAACTTTAAAACATTAGGGAATCAAGCATAATAAGTTGAAATTTTTGAGAACCCCTAATTTTTGCATAAGTTATTTTCCCTAATTCTATGTATTATCTTGAGATTTGAAATTCACAGGATTGACATCAAAAGCCATAATTCTGGTGAGATCTTGAGCCTTTTTTGAGCATACATTCTTTCGTGCTCACTTTTATTATTGCTTTGAGTGACTCAATACTGAATTGTTATTCTAGAACTTGTTCGATTATACATGTCGAGACCACATCATTGATTTGATATACCGAAATGATAAAGGCACTTAGGATTTAACCCACTTACTCCACAAAAAGCCTACCTCCATGAATTAACCCCTAGTAAACCCCATTGAGCCTAAACAACCTTCTCCTTGACTTACCCTCTAAGTATTAACCAATAACCCATTTTTGTTGAATTTTATTCAATTATTTTGACCCCTATTTTTGTCGAGATTTGAAGTGATTTTTTATCTAGCTTTACTCTCTTCTCCATTTTTAAATTTTCAAGTTATTTAGTTTGAGTTGTTCTAAAAAAAAAAAAGAAAAGAGTACATACAGTAAAATTCAATTGTAAATTGTAAATAGTTCGATAAATTTTTGCATATTTCTATTTTAAGGCTACCAAGGCAGAAATGATAGTATCATAAGAATTAGCTGAGAAATATGTTCCATTGATAGAGATTTTTTCTAGCTAGATAATTTTTTAGTTCAATCTCGATTCTAACCTTCTTTTTGCAGCCTGTGACAACACCCCTAACCAAGCCTCGTTACAACCATTAAAAGACATTTTGATCAATGTATCATATCAAACTATAGTGGTGGAGATTTGATTTTGTTGCAAGCTTATGGTAATAACTTTTCATGTTGATTAAGGAGTGCTTAAATTTTGAACCCTAAACACTTCGAGTGGATAGAGTGAACCTTTAGTGAGGATGTCAACTCCTGTTAATTAAGATGGAGAGATAACTACTTACAAGGAAGGAAGAGACTTATGTTTTCAATGATAAAATTCTCAACTTAGAGTGATTGAGTCTTTAATGTTCTTCTGATTGAATTACTCATTGTATGATTACCTGTGGACTAGTTTGAAACATTATTGATAAAGATTGTAGGTTGAGAGGAATAATTCTTATTTAGGGATTGAGATTTTGCTTGAGGATAAGCAAAGGTTTAAGTGTGGGGGTATTTAATAAACGCTAATTTATACATATTTTTACCTCATGTTTAGCCTATATTTTGGATGAATTATTATCAATTTAGTGAGAATTGGTGCTCTTAATCCTTATTTTTCATATATTATACTCAGGAGAGAATAGGGAAGAGAAAAGAATAGGAAATGGACTGAAAATGAGGAAAATGGGCTAAAAATGACATAACACACGGCCCAAGGAATTACCACACGGCCGTGCCGTACGGCCGTACCACATGAAGATCATACGGTCCAGCTCTCGACAAGCACGGGCAGGCTACACGGCCGTGCCAAATCACACGACCTTTATCGAAGTCACACGGGCGTGGCACACGGGCGTGTTCTAGTCGTGAGGAAGAGGAATTTCACTCGAATTGGGATACTTGGAGGCTAAGAAAGGCTCCCCAAAGCTCTATATAAAGACCCTAGGAGGCAACTCTTAGGGTGTGCTTATTTTCCCCTAAAACGGAAGTATTCTTTGCTGCCAACATAGAGAGTAGAAGTAGGGATTACTCGCAGGGGAGCTGATTGATTCATCCCAGAAGCCGGAATTCTGCAGCAATATAGAGGATCTCCCTAAATTCCTTCAGGGGTTTTCGGGTTCTTTTATGTTTTGTTATTTTATTTCTTCTGAGATGTTTTCTTTCTTTATTATGAACTAAACCCCTCAAATACTTGAGGGGGATGAAACCTAAGACAGATCTTGTTATTATTTATTCTTGAGTTATATGATAAATACTTGAGTTGTTCTTAATTATGTGTTCTTCATTCTTGATTTAATAAACCTAGGTATTACTTCAAGAATTAGATGTGCTTAGAGCAGAGAAGCAAAAGTCCCTGTGATAAGAGTAGATCTACCATAATTAAGCGGAGTTGCATGCAACCCTAGACATAGGGCGACATAAATCTGCCGGATTAGGGTCAAACCTAATATGGGGAACCATTGGTCGAATTAATGCAACTTAAGAAGTTAATTGATAAAGGAACTTTAATTAACAACTTAGGTCTAGTTGCTCTTCACCTCGACGGAGGGTTTAGCATAAATTAGGGATCTCTACGGATCAAGTCAAGTGAATAAATCGTCTAGCTCAAGAACCAGTACAAGTGAAGTCTAGGTGGATTCTCCCTTAAGTATTGCCCATAACCCGTGGACGACACTGAAAAAGTAGCACGGGAGTGTGACATGCCTGTGTCTAACCCACGTGGGCGCCTCTGTTCATAACACACGGGCATATGACCTAATACACGAGCATGGGAGAAACAAACAAAGCAGTACATGGTTGTGCGAGTTGGTCGTGTGCACCAACACGCCCAAGGAACACGGGCGTGGTCAAAGTCCGTAAGTGACATGGACTTCAATTTCACGATAAGCACGGGCTGATTCTATGACACACGGGCGTGGGCCACAACCATGTGCCTAACCCCTATTTAAACACCCCATTGCTATTGTTCATCATCCATACCAAATCGCTCAAAACCCTAGCCACCCTCCCTTCCCTTCATCTCCTCTCTATTCCGACTCCCCCCTCTCTCTTCTTCCTTCTCACCACCATCAAACATACATTCACCATACCGAGGCATAAAAACCACCTTTACCATCCTCCCATCTCTCCTCCCTCCCCTTCCAAAACTACCAAACCACCGACCACGTTAGCCTCTCCCTTCTAATCTGACCGCAGTCATCGTTGTGCATCCATAACCCTACGCCCGTGCCGCCTTCCTAGGCACTACTCCCTCCCCATCGGTTTCCCCTCATCCCTTAACTTGCTTCTTGGTTTCCTTTTTATTTTACTAATTCATTTTGATTTTTTTGATTTTCTATTGATTCTGGGTTTATGCTCATTCTATTGTTAATTTTCGTATCAATTTACCAATTGTTTAAGAACAGCTTGCATTTACGAATTTGGCTGTATTAATTCTTGCTATTTATTCTTAGGTTCATTCATTTTATTTTTGCATTTGGTTAGTCAGTAGCATTGTTAAGATTTCTTATTAAGTCCCTATTTGTCTAAATTTGATATAAGTTTTCGCTATAGTTTTGGTTTATTAGCACATATTAACTCACTTGTTATTCCCGCTATTAAGTCATGTTCTGTCTTCCTTTTATCACGTTCGTTTATTCTAGTATGCACTTACATTTTATTTTACTTTATTTAGGACCATTTAAATTCTATTGCCCTTGGGTTTAGTTTACTTAGTGGATAATAATTTCCTTAATTAAATAACTTTTGGTTTTCTTACAGATTTAAGATGACAAATACTCGTGGAAAATCCAAAGTAGCCGTCCCCGCGTTGAAAAAGCGGAAGGGATCTGACACTTCCTCCTCCAGCGCAACCACTAAAATGTGCCACCCATTTTTACAGTTCCCACAAGAAACTCAAGATGAGTAATTTCAGATCCTTCGGTGAGACCCCTTGGAGTGGGACGGTGTATCGACTGGGCTGTATTAGAGCAGGTCCAACTCGCCGACGTAGTAAGGGCTCTCTCACTACCGACCTATGGGGGCATTTCTTTAATATTGTCAAGCCGACGTACATGGAGCTCACCTTAGAGCTCTGTTCTATATTTCATTGACAGATGGTTATGTCGGAGTTCGACGATCTAGGAACAGTACAATTTCGTCTCGGTGGCTTGGTATGCCAACTGAGTGTCCCAGAATTCAAAGTCGCTTTGGGACTTTATATAGAAGAATTCATGGACGACGACGATTTCTCTGATCTCCATCGCCACATTTACTATTCACCTTCCTCTTGTTGGAGGGCCCTGGTCACTGCTTCAGCCACTTATGACCTCAGCCGCTCCAAGGCATCAGCTCTCCTCCCCATCACTACGATACCTACACGCCATCCTAGCTCATACATTGATAAGTCAGCGAGAGAGCACCAGCGTCATCAACACCCGTGACGGTTATTTTTTATGGAGTATGGTGTATGGGCACGTCTTTGACTTAGCATACTTTATTTCGCTCGCGATTCATCATCAAATGGAGCGACATAGGAAGGGAGCAATTTGCATCGGTCCTTATGTGACACGACTCGCACGGCACCTTAGCCTCCTCAACACAGTGGCGCAGTCCTCATCGCTCACACTCATCGGCCAGATGTCTCCACAGGGCATCTCGAGTATTCTACATATGAGGATGATAGAGCGTCGTCGTGGGTTCAATCCTCCTCAATACCATTTATCTCAGTTTACCGAGCAGGATGACCCCACAGATATTACTGATGATATCCCTCCACCTCCTGAGGATCCGCCTTCTCAGCCACCACCGAGCCATAGACCAGTTCATGCGGCTGCTTCATTCACTAACATTTTTGAGTGCCTCACTCGATTCGAGCAACAGTGCTTTCAGCATTTCTATCACATCGACGCGACCCTACAGCAGATCTATCAGCACCTCCACATCTTATCTCCACCACCCCTACTTCACGAACTTTCTGCCGATGAGGACTTTTAAGTCCATTTATCTTTATTTTTATTTTTCTTTTTATTTTAATTTTTATGGCTCTTTATCTTTATCTTTATCTTTATTTCTATTTAGTATTTATGTTATCCAAAACTTCTCTTAGTATATTTTGAACATTTTATATTTCTGGCTGTTCTTAACGAGTAACCATGCTAATCCATGTTTCCTAAAACATTATTAATGCAATCGCAGTTATAAAGTACTCAAAAGCTCAATATTACTCAGGAATATACAACTCCACTGGGAAAGGTACTCCACGACTGCCATGTCCTGCTCGACCACGACCATAGCCACCACAATACCAAACACCGCGTTAATATCTTCCTTTGGAATGGTACTTGTGGACACCCCATCCTCTACAACCACCGTAGTATCCTCCCCCACATTCACCTCTGCTGAGTTTTGATTGATTTATGATTTTTTTTATTGATATGTTTTGGATTAAAACAAAGGTATTTGTGCTTTGATTATTTAAACTTTAAGACATTAGAGAATCAAGCATGAAAAGTTGATTTTTGAGAATTAGAATTTTTTCTAGGTTGTTTCTCCAAATTTAGATATGATCTTGAAGTTTGAAATTTGCAGGATTGACATCAAAAACCATAATTTTTGTGAGATTTTGAGCCTTTAGAATGTTTATTCTTTCTTGCTCACTTTTATTACAGCTATGAGTGTGTCAATTTTGATCTGTTATTCTAGAACTTGCTCTGATTATACATGTCGAGACCACACCATTGGTTTGATATACCGAGATGATAAAGGCACTTAGGTTTAACCCACTCACTCCATAAAAGCCTACCTTCATAACTAACCCCTAGTGAACCCCCTTGAGCTTAACAAACTAGTCATTGATTTCCCCTTAATATTAACCTATAACCTATTATTGTTGAAATCCCCTTAATCAATTGGATCCCTATTTTGTTGAGATTTGAACTGAATAATTATCTGGCTATGTTCTCAATTTCAATTAGTAAAGTTTCAACATTTGATTTGTTCTTAAAAAATAATAATAATAATAATCATTTTTTTCAGTTGTTAAATCTGTCGTTTAGCATATTTATGAAGTTATGCTGTTAAATCATGATTCTTTTATAAAAACACAAATAAGTATTTTGGATCATTTTATAATCCTCCTTCAACTACTATTCACTAAGTCTAGTTTACCACATATGTTCAAATTATTTCAATTCATATAAATGAACAATTTCTCGAGAATTTCAATTTGCTTCTAGCATCCTAAATCTTTTAAGGATTTTAATATAAACTTTACTATATAGTGATTCATAAAAGGTTGTAACAATAACCATTAGACGCAAGTTAAATCTTTTATGAATTGTCAGTTTAATAATATATCTAAAGGTTATTACATCCACCACAAAACAATATTATATCTTCATAATCAATGCCAGGACTTAGCAAAAAACTTCATATTTTATTCTGCTTTTGCAAAACTACTTCAATTGCACCATCACTGGCTTTATACCTTTAGATATTTGGACTACTGGTTAAAAACTCCATAAATTTTCTTGTACTTGAGTTGTGTCTTTCTATTTTGATCAATTTATTCCATATCTACATTTCTCAATAGATTTATTCAACATTCTCATTTTATTTCATTATTTTAATAATATTATTGCATGTAAAATCATCGTCGACCACTTTTATTATTCGATTCCACATTTTCTCAAATTGACATAACTTATCGAGATCTCTCATTTTCAGTATTTTAAAATTCAGTTTCAGGTATCTGAATCTCTTCTGAAGTTTTACTTATTAGTTATGTCTTGGATCTCTTCTGGAGCACCCGCCTCCACTATATGACCATCTAGAATAATTTTTCATCTTTGAAATCGATCAATCTATTATTTATTCTAACTGGTTGTCCTACTAGGACTTTGATTCAAATTAAAATATTAGATGGTATATGACACTCAGTTATTCTCATTAAGGTTGTGAATACATCTAACAGTTAACTTGTAATGAGTTATCCTTATTGAACTTCCGGTTCAATTACTCTCTCCCTACCTCATTACAAGTTATTGTTTCTCTCCCCCTAATGTTGGGAAAACAGACAACTCATGTCACAATTAAATCTCAAATTAATTGCTCAAAAATATTATAATGAAACTCATATAAATATACATTCCCAATCTCATATTATGACTTGTGCATTGTGGTGGAGCAATTGGAACATATACTGCACATCTAAAAATTGTAAGATGGAAAATATTTGGCTCTTGACCAAAAATCAATTGTAATAGGGAGTATTAATAACTTATAAGCTTGATGCGTACAACATGTAAATCAATACAAGCATGAATCTCATGCTGAAATAGAAAGTTTTGTTCTCATAAGTAATGGTTTAGCTATTAGTTGAAGACATTTGATAAACAATTCAGCTAAATCATTTTGTGTGTGAACATGAGTTATAGGATGTTCAACTTTTATCCCAATTGACATGCAATAATCACTGAAAACTTGAGATGTAAACTCACCAATATTAGCAAGATGAATTGTTTTAATTGCATAATCTGAAATTAATCATTTAAACAAGTAATCTCGCAAACGACAGGTTGCTAGTTGATAACTGAATAACGACTCGTGATATTAAGTAATAAAATTTATAAAACTGATCACACAAAAACTAACTAATATCATGATGTTAAAGGCAAGCGCACCTATCGAACAGTAGTATAGTTTAGTGGCAAGACCGAGTTATCGTACCCAAGGGAACTAAAAGTACTAATACTTACTTCCTTTCTATTATCTAGCCTAAAAATAAAAAGAGTTGATTTAAACTAATTCTAAAACTAACTAAAAGTGCACAAAAAGTAAATTGGGGAAAACTTTAGGGAAAAGCTTATTAATATAAGCAATACTTAAGGGAGAATCCACCTAGCCTTCACTTGTTATTGGTTCTTGAGCTAGACGATTTATTCACTTGACTTGATCCGTAGAGATCCCTAATTTATGCTAAACCCTCCGTCGAGGCAAAGAGCAACTAGGCCTAGGTTGTTAACTAAAGTTCCTTTATTAATTAACACCCTAGGTTGCATTAATTCGATCTATGGTTCCCCATATTAGGTTTGACCCTAATCCGGCAGATTTATGTCGCCCTATGTCTAGGGTTGCATGTAACTCTGCTTAATTATGGTAGGTCTACTCTTATCACAGGGACTTTTGCTCCTCTTCTTTAAGCACATCCGTTTTTTGAATTAATACCTAGGCTTATTAACACAAGAATTAAGCACAAATAATTAAGAACAACTCAAGTATTTATCATATAACTCAAGAATAAATAATAACAAGATTCGTCTTAGGTTTCATCCCCCTCAAGTATTTGAGGGGTTTAGTTCATAATAAAGAAAGAAAACATCTCAGAAGAATTAAGATAACAAAACACAAAGAACTTGAAAACCCCTGAAAGAATTTAGGGAGATCCTCTGTCTTAATGTAGAATTCTGGCTTCTAGGATGAATCAATCGGCTTCCCTTGGAGTAAGCCCTTGCTTTCACTCTTTGTGTTGGCAGAAATATGACGCTCTTTCTTGAGAGAAAAGAGTATTCCCTTAGCGAGAAATAAGCACACCTTTCAAGTTACCTCCTAGGGTTTTTATATAGAGTTTAGAACGGCTTTCTTAGCCCCTAAGTATCCAAATCCGAGTGAAATTCCTTTTCCTCACGACTAGAACATGCCCGTGTGCCACGCCCGTGTAACTCGACAAAAGGCCGTGTGAGATTTTGTCAATTGAGGCACGGCCGTGTGGCCTGGCCGTGCTTGTTGGGGCTGGACCGTGTGGTCTTCGTGAGGCACAGCCGTGTACCACGGCCGTGTGGTGACTTCTTGGGCAGTGCGTTTTCATATTTTGGCCAATTTTCTCCGATTTTTTGTCCATTTTCCGTTCTTTTCTCTTCCCTATGCTCTCCTGAGTGTAAGACATGAAAAAGAAAGATTAAGAACACCAATTCTCACTAAATTGATAATAATTCATCCAAAATATAGGCTAAACATGGGTAAAAATATGTATAAATTAGCGTTTATCAAATACCCCCGCACTTAAGCCTTTGCTTGTGCTCAAGCAAAATCTTAATCCCTAAATAAGAATCATTCTTCTCAACTTACAATTTTTATCAACAATGTTTTAAACTAATTCACAGGTAATCATACAATGAAGATTCAATCAAAAGAACATTAAAGACTCAATCACTTTAAGTTGAGAATTTTATCATTGAAACATAAGTTTCTTCCTATTGTCTGAGTAGTTATCTCTCCATCTTTAATTAACAGAAGTTGACATCCTTACTAAGGATTCACTCTATCCACTCGAAGTGTTTAGGGTTCAAAAATTAAGCACTCTCTAGTCAACCTGAAAAGTTATTACCATAGGCTTACTAGAAAATCAGATCTCCACCACTGTAGATTGATATGATACATCGATCAAAAGGTCTTTCAAGGGTTGTAATGGGGCTTGGTTAGGGTGTTGTCACAGGCTGAAAAAGAAGGTTAGAATTGAGATTAAACTGACAAATTATCTAGCTAGAAAAATATCTATCACTTGGAACATATTTCTGGGGCTAATTCTTATGATGACCCTGTTCTGGATTTGGGAGCTTGTAGAAATATGCAAAAAATATTGAACTATTACAGATTACAACTTAATTAACTGTATATACATTTTGTTATTGTTGCTATTGCTGTTGTTTTTTTAAGAACAATTCAATACAATAACTTGAATATTTACATTCTGAAAAAGAGAATAAAGCTAGAAGATAATTTCAACTCAAATTTCGAAAAAAATAGGGGTCAAAGTAATTGAATAGGATTCATCAAAAAATGGGTTATTAGTTAATAATTAGGGGGTGAGTCAAAGAATGGGGTGCTAGGCTCAACGGGGTTTACTAGGGGTTAATTTATGGAGGTAGGCTTTTTGTAGAGTAAGTAGGTTAAATCCTAAGTGCCTTTATCATTTCGGTATATCAAATCAATGATGTGGTCTTGATGCGTATAATCAAAGCAAGTTCTAGAACAACAAATCAGTGTTGACTCACTCAAAGCAATAATAAAAGTGAGCACGAAAGAATGTATGCTCAAAAGGCTCAAAATCTCACCAGAATTATGGCTTTTTGATGTCAATACTGTGAATTTCAAATTTCAAGATAATACTTAGAATTAAAGAAATAACTTATGCAAAAATTGGGGTTCTCAAAAATTTGAACTTATCATGCTTGATTCCCTAATGTTTTAAAGTTTGAATAATCAGAGTACAGGCACCTATATCTTAATTCTCAACATATCAATAAAATCATAAATCAATCAGAATTAATTCCTAATAGAAGACTAAGAATTATTTGAGAACAAAACATGAAAAATTTCAGGGATTTTATAGATAATTATAGATTTAAAGTAACTTCCCCCCCACACTTAAGATGTACATTGCCCTCAATGTACAAAGATATAGATAGCAAGAGAAGTATAATATCATAAGATAGGGAGAGGATTGAAACTCCCTGAATTTAGGATGAACTTGTGAGGAAGAGTCGACAATTGTGGCAGGGTGTTCCCATTTTCGGTTGCATATGAGCTGTAGAGCTCCTTTTTGAAACTGCGAAAATATTAATTAGTCATGGGACTTTTGGATTAATAGAGATTGCTCATTAGGGATTGGCCGATATGAAAGATAGAAAAATAAATAACAGAAAAATAATAAACTAAGTTCTAAAAATACTAATAATGTAATGATTAAAAGGAGTTAACATAATAAAAATAGGATTCGAAATAAAAATGAGACTAATAAAGGAAAAATAAAAATGAAAAATGAGAAAGATAAAACTGAAAGGGAGAATAGAGGCACACGCCCGTGTGTCTCCGGTTTAGCCCGTGTTGGCCAGATTGCACGGCCATTTGCGAACTTGTTCGCTCTTCACACGGTCGTGTAAGTGGTCCCACGGTCGTGTGCAATGATGCTTCGCTACTCCCACAGTTGTGTAGGAGGGCACGCGGCTGTGTTTAATTTGGCAGTGTTTTCCACGGGCTGGTGACACGAGCGTGTGGCGTTGTGCCAGCCCGTGTCTAAACTGAAGGGTTGCCACGGCCATGTCGCTTGGCGTGGGAATTTGTCGATGGCCCGTTCTTTGGGAAAAATTTTCCTTTGTTTGTACATGACCTAGGTGCACGACCGTGTCTCTACTTTAAATGTTCACACGGCCTTGGCCACGCCCGTGGGCATGGCCGTGTGGTCCTCAATTTCTACAAAAAAAAAAGGGTTAGTTGATGAATTAAAAGAAACTAAAATAAAAATAAAATAAAAGTTACTAAGTTAGTACTCGGGTTGCCTCCCGAGAAGCGTTTATTTATAGTCTAAGCTCGACTCTGTTCAAGCTTTGTATGTTCACAGTGGCTTGAAGAGTTGATACTCTTCTATCTTACTTGCTATTTTATTATCAACATAAGATTTGAGTCTAGTGCGATTTACCTTGAAAGTGCCGAGTGACTCATGTTTTTTCTCGACTCTACCATAGGGAAAATTTTTCATTACTGTGAAGTAAGGTGTATCACTTGTATGCTCTTTTGAATTCAAGGTTCGAGGATCATCTTCCCCTAATATTACCTTATCTCTTACCTTAATTTGATTCATTTTCACCTGAGGGTCGTCTTGGTGATGCTCTGGGTTCGTGTGGGATATTTTAGGCTTTTCATGATAGTTCAGCCACTCATCTAGTTCCTCAATCTGAAGCATTTGCTTTTCAGGTGCATCTCCCTTGGATAGACTCGTCTGTGATTGGGTTGCATTGATGTGGAGCGTATCCTGCCCAGAAGGTTGGGTGGTGAGTTCAGTGTTTTTACAAGGACTCGTAACTATATTATTATCAGCAGTCTTAATTGAGTTCCGAGCTTGTAAAGTAACTTTGTCATCACCTATGCGTAGTGTAAGCTCACCTGTTCCTACATCAATTATAGTTCTGGCAGTTGCTAAAAAGGGACGCCCTAAAATTAAGGGTACATTGCTATACTCATCAATGTCTAAAACAACAAAGTCAACTGGGAATATGAATCTATCAATTTTGACAAGCACATCTTCAATTATTCCCTTAGGAAACCTAATAGTTTTATCAGCCAGTTGAATTCTCATCTTGGTTTGCTTAGGTTTTTCAAGACCTAGTTATTTAAACAATTTATAAGGCATGACATTTATACTAGCCCCTAAGTCAGCTAAAGCATTTTTGGTGTCTAGGCTACCAAGTAAACAAGGAATAGTAAAACTCCCTGGATCTTTCAGTTTGGTTGGCAGTTTATTTTGGAGAATAGCTGAGCATTCCTCGTTGAGTTCCACTGTGGACAGTTCTTCCATCTTCCTTTTATTTGTGAGAAGTTCCTTTAAAAATTTTGCGTATTCCGGCATCTGCGTAATTGCTTCAACAAATGGTAAGTTGATATGTAATTTCTTTAAGAGTTTAAGAAACTTACCGAATTGCTCATCTGTGCGGTCCTTCTTTAGCGCGGTTGGGTATGGGATACTAGGTTTAAATTCTTTGGTAATTTCATCTTTGTAACTTACCTCATTCTTTCCTTTACTTACCACAGGCTCCTTGCATGGCTCTGGGTTGGTTTTGGTTATCCCCTCATCATCTATCGTATCCACAGCATTGAGTTGCTCCTTATGATTAGTCTCAATATTGCTCGGTAACCCACCTTGCGGTCTTTCAGAGATTAGCTTGGCGAGCTGGCCTATTTGAGTTTCAAGTCCTTGAATGGATACCTGCTGGTTCCTCAGTGCCGTTTTGGTATTTTAAAAATGGGTTTCTGATACGGCCATAAATTTTGTGAACATCTCTTCAAGGTTCGAATTTTTTTTCTTGTTGTGGAGGTGGCTATTGAAATCTCGGAGGAGGTGGTTGTCTTTGATTTCCTTGTCCTCCCTATGAAAAATTGGGGTGGTTCTGCCAACCTGTATTGTAAGTATTACTATAAGGGTTATTTTGAGGTCTAAAATTGTTACCCATATAGTTGGTTTGCTCAGTTTCCATGCATGTCCATAAGAGGAGTAATTTGGATTGAACATATTTCCCTGGATTGCGTCACACTGCATCACTGGATGTTCCTGCGTAGAACCAACAAAATTATCAAACTTTTTATTTAAAAGTTCTACCTGGTTAGTAAGCATGGTGACAGCATCAATATTATAAACTCCTGCAGCTTTTGTCGGCTTTGTCCTCATGACTTGCCACCGATAGTTATTCAATGACATCTCTTCTATAAACTCATAAGCTGCTTCTGGTGTTTTATTGTTGATTGTTCCTCCGGCGGCCGCATCGATCATCTACCTTGTTGATGGATTCAAACCGCTGTGAAATGTTTGAACTTGTAACCACAAAGGTAACCCATGGTGAGGGCACCTTCTCAAAAGATCTTTGTATCTCTCCCAGGCATCGTAAAGTGTCTCTAGATCCATCTGCACAAAAGAAGAGATATCGTTTCGCAATTTAGCTGTTTTAGCTGGAGGAAAATATTTAAGTAAAAATTTTTCGGTCATTTGTTCCCATGTAGTAATTGAGCCACGTGGTAGAGAATTTAACCACTGTTTAGCCTTGTTTCTCAAAGAGAATTGGAATAGCCTAAGACGAATGGCATCATCAGAAACGCCATTTATTTTGAATGTATCGCATATTTCCGAGAAATTGGCTAGATGCGAGTTAGGATTGCAAACCATCAAACTGAACAAATTGTTGTATCATTTGAATAGTGTTAGGTTTCAGTTCAAAATTATTTGCAGCAATAGTAGACCTAACAACGCTAGATTTAGTGCCTGCTAAATTAGGTCTAGCATAATCATACATAGTACGCGGAGCAGGATTTTGCTCAATAGGATTTGCGGCTACTACAGGAAGTAGCTGATTATCCTGATTTGCTTCCATCTCTTCAGTAGGTTCAGGTTCTTCTTCTTGTCCTTCTTCTGGATATTGCAAACTTCTTCTTATCTCTTGGCGAGTTCGACGAACTGTCGCTTCTAAATCGTCGTCGAAAAGTAATGGTCCTCCTGGGTTTCTTCTAGTCATAAACTAGAGATACCTAGAAGGAAAAAGAAAAGTAAAAAAATAAAAAAATAAAATAAAAATAAAAATAAAAATAAAAATAAATAAAAATTGAAAATAAATATAGTAATGGCTAAAGTAATAGAAATCGAGTTTTCTTAATATTTCAGTTTCCCGGCAACGGCGCCAAAAACTTAATAACAACTCGCGATATTAAGTAATAAAATTTATAAAACTAATCACACGAAAACTAACTAATATCACGATGTTAAAGGCAAGCGCACCTATCGAACAGTAGTATAGTTTAGTGGCAAGACCTAGTTATCGTACCCAAGGGAACTAAAAATACTAATACTTACTTCCTTTCTATTATCTAGCCTAAAAATAAAGAGTGTTAATTTAAACTAATTCTAAAACTAACTAAAAGTGCACAAAAAGTAAATTGGGGAAAACTTTAGGGAAAAGCTTATTGATATAAGCAATACTTAAGGGAGAATCCACCTAGACTTCACTTGTTATTGGTTCTTGAGCTAGACGATTTATTCACTTGACTTGATCCGTAGAGATCCCTAATTTATGCTAAACTCTCCGTCGAGCCGAAGAGCAACTAGGCCTAGGTTGTTAACTAAAGTTCCTTTATTAATTAACACCCTAGGTTGCATTAATTCGATCTATGGTTCCCCATATTAGGTTTGACCCTAATCCGGCAGATTTATGTCGCCTTATGTCTAGGGTTGCATGCAACTCCACTTAATTATGGTAGATCTACTCTTATCACAGAGACTTTTGCTCATCTTCTTTAAGCACATCCGTTTCTTGAATTAATACCTAGGCTTATTAACACAAGAATTAAGCACATATAATTAAGAACAACTCAAGTATTTATCATATAACTCAAGAATAAATAATAACAAGATTCATTTTAGGTTTCATCCCCCTCAAGTATTTGAGGGGTTTAGTTCATAATAAAGAAAGAAAACATCTCAGAAGAATTAAGATAACAAAACATAAAGAACCCGGAAACCCCTGATAGAATTTAGGGAGATCCTCTGTCTTGATGTAGAATTCTGGCTTCTAGGATGAATCAATTGGCTTCCCTTGGAGTAATCCCTTGCTTTCACGCTTTATGTTGGCAGAAATATGGTGCTCTTTCCTGAGAGAAAGGAGTATTCCCTTAGCGGGAAATAAGCACACCTTTCAAGTTGCCTCCTAGGGTCTTTATATAAAGTTTAGAATGGATTTCTTAGCCCCTAAGTATCCAAATCCGAGTGAAATTCCTCTTCCTCACGACTAGAACACGCCCGTGTGCCACGCTCGTGTACTTCGACAAAAGGCCGTGTGAGATTTTGTCGATTGGGGCACGGCCGTGTGGCCTGGCCGTGCTTGTCGGGGCTGGACCGTGTGGTCTTCGTGTGGCACGACCGTGTGCCACGGCCGTGTGGTGACTTCTTGAGCTGTGCGTTTTCATATTTTGACCCATTTTCTCTGGTTTTTGGTCCATTTTCTGTTCTTTTCTCTTCCCTATACTCTCCTGAGTGTAAGACATGAAAAAGAAAGATTAAGAGCACCAATTCTCACTAAATTGATAATAAATCATCAAAAATATAGGCTAAACATGGGTAAAAATATGTATAATTTAGCGTTTATCAATAACGCATGTGATTATTTTGTAGATGCATCTACCAAAATCATATAATATCAAAACCATCCTAAGAATCAATTTTCATTGAGAATAAGCAACAAATGAGAATTCTTTAAATTAAAAAATCTTTTGATTCTTTAATGGATGTCCATATGAATTCTTAATTAATTTTCACATCATATACGATCTAGGATTGTCTAACTGGTCATACCAAGTAGTAAACGTATTTGTATTAGTAAACGTCTAGTTTACTTTAACATGTGTTTCAATTGTACTAAATTGTAACAAATTGATAATTTTATTATCATTTCTTTTAATTTTGTATCCACATATAAATACTATTGTGACATTTACTACTATAAATATCTAAATCAATGTGAAGTCTATAATGCCACCAAGTCAATAAATATAATTTCCAAATAATTATATGCAATATTCTCTTTAGGGAATATGCTAAAATCTCAAATGCCCAAAAATGTATTAATAGCAAACTTTGATATTGAATCTTATTTTCCAGGTGTATGACATGTACATAACCAATGACTTTTCATACATAAGTTTTCTCTCTTGCAAGTTCTCATCAGTAATATTTTACCACGTAATTTTAATTGAGAACTTATTCTGAATACCGTAGAGTTATACTTACAGTTTTTAGAAAAAACTTACAACTTCAGGTGCATCCAACCATAATAAGCTTTAGATAGAATTATCACGATATGAGATCCATTACAAATAACTTTTAAAAGTAATGCATTAACCATCACAAATTTTGTGCTTTTTAGATAGTGATATATTAGCTTTTCTAGAGCTTTCAACTAATTTTGTACTATCAAATATTGGAATAATATTTGTTTGTTTCAGTCTCAAATAAGATAACTAATTTCTATCTGTAATGATAGAATTTATTACTACATTCTCATATCCTTCCTCAAAGAATATTAACAAAACAAAATATCATATGTGGCCAATAATATTTCATATCACATTGATAACTTAAGTTATCTTTACCCTTTGAAGAGTTATCTTGAGAACTCTTATTGTTCTCTTATTTATTACTATGTTCCCACTTTTAGTGGTTCAAGAGTATATCTTTTATTTTCTTTATGTTTACATTCACTTGGGGGAATGCAACAAATCTAGTAGGACGGACTTATAAACATCCCAATAGATTCTTTATTTCATAATCACCATAGCAAACATGGTGAGATTTCAAATCAAAATCTATCTATGCATGTTGTCATGATTAGTCTTCAATTATAATAAACAATAAATAAAACATATTAAAATATACCTGAAGATCTTTAACATCATCGTCATCACTAGAAGGTATGAGATAGTTCGAAAATATTCTTGATTTCATATAGATAACGGTATCAAATCTTTCACTATCCTTAAGAACAAAAAGTAAAATAAGTTAATCAAAACAATGATAACATATAATGAAAGAAGAATGAAAAATAATAATCAAATATGAAACATTAAATAAAAGAAACTTCCTGTAAAAACTTTGCATCTTGCTGTCAAATAAATTGAAAATCATGGAGGATAAATTTGATCGTCGATAAAAGGAAATATCACTTTGAGTAAGATCGTGCTGATAACATGTTATAAAATAAAGAGAGATATGGAGAATAAAGAACAAAGAACATATGAAAACAACAAAGAATGTACTTTATTAATCAAAAGGGGTGGTTACAATGCTTCATCATAATCTCTCTTTATAGGCATAAGAAGTATAAAAGAAATAGAGACCTAATTCTAATAACTATTAGAATTTAAAGTATACCAAAACTTTATCTTGATCATGTTGGACATCCACTTAATAAGATATTCATAACAGAGTATTAATTTTAAAATTTTATAAGATTTAATATTTTAAGAAAAAATTATAATTTTTATAATTTCCTAAATTTTTTATAATATTTTAATAACTCTTAATAATTTTAAAACTTTTTTTTTTAAATTACTACTCATTTTTATTTTTCTACACATGTTGCCATACATCATACCTTCACACATCCTTATTAAGGATGTCCATCATATCACCTCTCCTCAAACCAAAATTATTACTCATCACTCACCTTAAACCATCGAACATTAAATCCATTATTTCTTAGACTCTTTACTTGACACCCACCGTCACACTTCAAGTTCTTCATTAAAATCTAATCGAAACCTTCAAAATAACAAAAATTTCCTATAATTTCTTATATACTTTTAATTTTTACAAATTTTTATACTTTTAATAAATTTTTATGGCTTTTTTTACAAATTTTTATATATTTTTAGCATTTTAATTATTTTTATATAATTTCATATAATTTCTAATTTTTTTCTAATATTTACTTAATATTTTTATAATATATTAATAAGATTTTATATTATTTAATAGCTTTTATAATTTTTTTAAATTTTATTTTATTTAATAAATTTTCTATAATTTTTATAATTTTAAAATATTTTAATAATTTTTGTTTTAAATAATTAAAAATCAATTAAAAACTCCTAAAATAATTAAAAAATCAATTAATCCCTCATAAATATATTAAAAACCCAAATTTTCTTTTGCTTGTTGTTTATTTTTTATCTAGCTTCACATCTAACAATTACAAGCCCATAAAAAAAGTTAGCAAAAGAAAATCAAAAATTTAAGAAGATAATTTCCTTGATACTAGTGATCATATTTCGTGTACGACCACAACAGAGTATGTATTGTGGGTTCTTTTAGTTTATGGGGATTAGGGATCCCTGTTATAGATATAGATTGGCCGTTAGAGATGGTGCACATCAACTGCATGACATCGTAGACAATGGGAAGGGTATTTTCTTTCTATTATATATTTTCGAATTAGGCTTTCATTTTCTTAATCATTCATGGTTCGTAGAGGTATTGAATTCTTTTGTCATGGCCCTAGGAGAATTGGCTAAAGGATCTTGGTTTGACTTAGTGTCATATTTCCTAAATTGCCATATGAAGGGGGAACAGCCTCGCCTGATTAGTTTTCGAAACATATACATCCTCCAATTCCATCACGAACCGGGCTAGTAGGGACCACACAAAAATGACCAATTTTTTATAAGCTTAACAACTGATACAAAGATAAGGGTCAATTTATCTATATGGAGGATAAGTTAGGTGTATTTCCTTTTCCTATAGTGAGGGAAAAACCTGGCACTTGGAAATTAAGCGGGGCGCTCAACTTAGAAGATGACGTTGCTAAGGGCCAATATGATCACTACAAGCTAGAGTCCTACTTTCTATTGTCGAGTTGCTGAGGTTGAAACTTGTCTAGGTATATTTACTCAAGGGGAAAAGTCCAAATGGCATGACTCCTAATGATGATAACTTCAAAGACTAGCGATATGTCTTGACATGGCATTGGGAGCCACTAATGACTTGGTTGAATGCTTACAGGTACTCCAGAAGAACTTGAAGAATTTTATAGAGCTCTTCTTAGTGGTTGTCTCAAAGGCTTCCGAGAAGCGAAAAGGAATGTACAACCTTACCTACATAAACTTCTACAACGCATGGGGTTATTGATGACATGAGAAAAAATACAATGATTTAAAGTAGCGCTTTTTGGAAGTGAATAGGTGATGGCATAGGAAATTACTCAATGAGGAATTTTAAGCAAGATTTTTAGAACTAGATCAATGGTCGAACCAGTTAGACCATCAATTCTCAATTTAAATGGTCTAATCAGTTCATCTAGTTAAATTGAATAAATTATTAAAAATAAAAATATTAAAAAGAAAAAAACTAGTTTCAATTGATTCAATCGAGTCAACTGATTTGCGAGTCAATTGGCCCAACCCCTTATGATTTGGACCAATCCCTTAGTTAATTCCTAGTTTGACCGGCCGATTCGATCTAATTTTAAAAATAGTGGTTCTAAGATTAATCTTATTTTTGCCACCTTATGCTTCTAGCTAGGGGATTCAACATTTATCAATAGTAGCATTTGGCTTGTGTTGCTTAGGAGATTCATAGTTATTGATATTTTATGATAATAACCAATATACCAGGGCTTGCGTGAAGAAGGCCAAAGCATCCATGTAGAAAAAGGTTAATTTCTTCTTGCTATTTTGTACATTAAAAGTGATTTTTCATTTATATCTTGAACATTTACTAACACTTTATATTTATTGATAAACCGTAAATTATACATATTGTTACCTCATGCTTAGCCTAAATTTTGGATGAATTATCATTAAATTTGTGGAAATTGGTGCTCCTAATCCTTTTATTTCATGTTTTATACTTAGGTGAGCATAAGGAAGAGAAAAGAGCAAGGAACGGGCTGAAAACGAGCAAATTAGGCCCAAATCAATAATCAACACGGCCTGGAGGTTCACCACACGGGCATGTCACATGGCTGTGCCCCTTTAACAGGCTTGAGCACGGCCTGGAAGTCGATCCACATGGGCGTGGCACACGGGCGTGTCCCTGTCGTGAGGAAGTTCAATTTCACTCGGAAAAGGCTACTTGGGGGCTAAGAAAGGCATTCCAAAACTCTATATAAAGACCCTAGGAGGCAACTACAAGGGTGTGCATTATTCCCGCCAAGACGGGGAGTTAAAGGCAGGGAATTACTCGAAGGGAAGCCGATTGATCCATCTCAGAAGCCAATATCTACATCAAGACAGAGGATCTCCCTTCACTCCTTTCAGGAGTTTTGGGTTTTCTTATGTTTTGTTATTTTATTTCTTTTGAGATGCTTTCTTTTATAATTATAAACTAAAACCCCAAATATCTAAGGGGGATGAAACTTAAGACAGATCTTGTTATTGTTATCTAAACTGTGTGATAAATATTTGATTTGTTCTTAATTGTGTTTTTAACTCTTAAATTGATATTTTCGGGATATTGATTTAAGTCGAATGTACTTATGTAGAGGAGTAAAAGTCCCTGCATTGGAGTAGATCCAACACAATTAAGCAGAGTTGATCGCAATCCTAGACATAGGAGGACGAAAATCTGCCGGATTAGAGTCAAATCTAATATGGGAAGCCATAGATCGAGTTAATGCAAGACTAGGGGTTTCAACTAGAAAGAGATTTAGGTTAATCAACCTAGGATTAGTTGTTCTTATCCTCGACGGAGGTATTAACATAATTTAGGGATCTCTACGGATCAAATCAAATAAAGAAATCATCTGGTTCAGAGTTAGATAACAAGTGAAGTCTAGGTGGATTCTTCTTTAGGTATTGCCTTAATCAATCAGTTTTCCCAAAAGCAATCTCTTTCTTTACTCTTTGTCGTTTCTTTTCAGTTTAGTTTAGATTAGTTAATTTAGAAACAAAACCCCCTTTTATTTTTAGGCTAGATAATAGGAAGAAAGTTATTACTAGTACTCATAGTTCCTTGGATTCGATATTCCGGTCTTGCCACTGACTATACTATTATTAGATAGGCGCACTTGCCTTTTTATCATGATAATAGTTAGTTTCCAGGTATGATCCATTTTATTACTTCATCACAATCATGAGAGATCAAGTTTTTGGCGCCATTGCCAAGGAACTAGGATATTAGGAACACTCGATCTCTATTACTTTAGCCATTACTATTTTTATTTATTTTTCATTTTTATATTTAGTTCTTTTTATTTACTTAAATTTTCTTCTTTCCTTCCAGGTATCTCTAGTTTATGACTAGAAGAAACCCAGGGGGACCTTTACTATTTGATAACGATTTAGAAGCTACAGTTCATAGACCTCGTAGAGAGATAAGAAGAAGCTTACAGTACCTAGAACAAGGACAAGAAGAAGAACCTGAACCTGCTCCAGAGATGGAAGCCAATTAGGATAATCAGCTACCTCCTGTAGTAGCCGCAAATCCTGTCGAGCAAAATCCTGCTCCGCGTACTATGTATGATTATGCTAAACCTTATTTAACAGGCACTGAATCTAGCATTGTTAAGCCTACTATTGCTGCAAATAATTTTCTAACACTATTCAGATGATACAGCAGTTTGTTCAGTTTGATGGTTTGCAGAATAAGGATCCTAACTCGCATCTAGCCAACTTTTTGGAATTATGTGATACATTCAAAATAAATGGCGTTTCTAATTATGTCATTCGTCTTAGGCTATTCCCATTCTTCTTGAGAAATAAAGCCAAACAATGGTTGAACTCTCTACTCTAAGAGTCTATCACTACATGGGAACAAATGACCAAGAAGTTTTTACTTAAGTATTTTTCGCCGGCTGAAAAAGCTAAGTTAAGGAATGACATTTCTTCTTTTGTGCAGATGGATTAAGAAACACTCTACGATGCATGGGAGAGATATAAAGATCTCTTGAGAAGGTGCCCTCACCATGGATTACCTCTGTGGCTACAAGTTCAAACCTTTTACAACTGTTTGAATCCTTCGACAAGACAAATGATCAATGCAGCCACCAGTGGAACAATCAACAACAAAACACCAGAAGCAGCTTACGAGTTTATAGAAGAGATGTCACTGAATAACTATCAGTGGCAAGTCATGAGAACAAAGCCACAAAAAGCTGCCGAAGTTTTTAATATTGATGCAGTCACTATGCTTTCTAATCAAGTAGAACTTCTTAATAAAAAGATTGATAACTTTGTTGGTTCTATACAAGTACACCCAGTGATGCAGTATGACTTAATTCAAGGAAACATGTACAATCCCGACTACTCCTCCTATGGACATGGCATGGAAACCGAGCAAGCCAACTATATGGGTAATAATTCTAGATCCCAAAATAACCCTTATAGTAACACTTACAATGCAGGTTGGAGGAACCACCCCAATTTTTCATGGGGAAGACAAGGAAATCAAAGACAACCACCTCCTCTGGGATTTCAACAACCACCGTTCCAATAAGAGAAAAAGTTGAACCTTGTCGTGTTAGAAACCCGTTTCCAGAACACTGAAACGGCACTGAAAAACCAGTAAGCATCCATTCAAGGACTCAAAACTCACATAGGCCAATTAGCTAAGCTAATTTCTGAAAGACTACAAGGTGGGTTACCAATTAACACAGAAACTAACCCTAAAGAGCAACTTAATACTGTTGATACAGTAGATGAGGAAGAGTTAGCCAAAACCAACCCAGAGCCATGTAAGGAGACTGTGGTAAGTAAAGGTAAGGACGAGGTAAGTTCCAAAGAAGCAATTGTTAAAGAGTATAAGCATCGTATCCCATACCCAAATACTCTAAGGAAAGACTGCACAGATGAACAATTTGGTAAATTCCTTAAACTTTTAAAGAAATTACACATTAACTTACCGTTTATTGAAGCTCTTTCGCAGATGCCAAACGCTGTTAAATTTTTAAGGGAGCTACTGATGAATAAACGGAAGCTCGATGAGAAATCTCATGTGGAACTAAATGCAGTGTGCTCAGCTATTTTAGAGAATAAGCTGCCCAACAAACTAAAAGATCCAGGGAGTTTTACAATTCCTTGTTTACTTGGTAGTTTAGACATCAAAAATGCTTTAGCTGATTTAGGGGCTAGTATTAATGTAATGCCTTATAAATTGTTTAAACAACTAGGTCTTGGGAAACCTAAACAAACTAAGATGAGTATTCAATTGGCTGATAAAACTATTAGATTTCCTAAGGGCATAATTGAATATGTGCTTGTCAAAATTGATAAATTCATATTCTCAGTCGACTTTGTTGTTCTAGACATTGATGAGGATAGCAATGTACCCTTAATTCTAGGGCGTCCATTTTTAGCAACTGCTAGAACAATAATTGATGTAGGAATAGACGAGCTTACACTACGTGTAGGTGATGACAAGGTTACCTTACACTACGTGTAGGCGATGAAAAGTTACCTTACAAGCCCGAAACTCGATTAAGATTGTTAATGATAAAAATACTGTTTCGAATCCTTGTAAAAAGAATGATCTCACCATCCAACCATCTTTGTAGGATACACTTCACATAAGTGCGACCCAACCATAGACATGTCCATCCAAGGAAGAGGTACATAAAAAGCGAATGCTCCAGATTGAGGAATTAGATGAGTGGCTAAACTATCAACAAGAAAAGCCCAAAATATGCCACAATAACCCAGAGCATCACCAAGACGACCGCCAGGTAAAAACAAATCAAATCAAGGTAGGGGATAAGGTAATATTAGGGGAAGACGATCCTCGAATCTTGAATTCAAAAGAACATATAAGTGATACACCTTACTTCACGGTAATGAAAATCTTCTCCTATGGTACAGTAGAGATAAAACATGAGTCACTTGGCACTTTTAAGGTAAATCATACTCGACTCAAATCTTATGTTGATAGTGAAATTGAAAGCAGGATAGAAGAGTTTCAACTCTTCAAGCCACCGTGACCGAACAAGCTTGAGAAAAGTCGAGCTTAAACTATAAACAAGAGCTTATCGAGAGGCAACCCGAGCACTAACAAGTTTGATTTTCTTAGATTCATAACTAACTCCTTAAAACACAAATTCCTCAGGACCACACAACCAAACACAGGAGCGTGCCTAAGGCCGTGGACACCTCACGGGTAGAAACACGACTGTGCGATACTGCCGTGGTTGAACGTGTCCATTCATACACGGGCATGCAATTTCAAACATGACCGTGAGAGAAGCGAACACCAAAAGACACGATCGTGCTATATGGCCGTGTATCCCAACACGCCCGTGCCAACGAGCCGTGGGCGAGACTAAGAAATTACCACAAGCATAGGGCACGCCTGTGCCGACCAACCGTGGCCACATCGATAGGACCATAAGACACACGGCCAACCCACATGTCACACGGGCGTGCGCCACGACCGTAGGGCCAAATTTCCATTATTTAAATTTTAAATTTTAAATTTTCATTTTCTTTACTTTATATTCCCCTTTTCCCCTTATTTTTAAATTCTTATCGAGTAATCCTTGAAATTTACACACAGTTGTACTTATCCTCTTCAATCACCTAGAATTACGAACTTCAAGTAGTCATTTCTCCAAGTCTTCACACCTCCAACTCAAGGAATTCATCCAAATACTCAGGGAGTTTCACTTCTCTCCCTATCTTATGACTTCATGCGTTTATTGCTACTAATGTATCTTTATACATTGAGGGCAATGTACATCTTAAGTGTGGGGGGGACTCACCTTCATTCTTTGTATTATCTCTGAAACCCCTGAAAAATTTTACCACCAACATTTTGCATTGTTTTCAAAATTTTAACTCTCACTTTCACTCTCTGCATTAGTCTCAATCCCCTAATAAGATGAATTCTCATTGATTTATGATTTTTATTGATATGTTGAGAATTAAGACATAGGTACTTATGCTTTGATTATTCAAACTTTAAGACATTAGGGAATCAAACATGATAAGTTGAAATTTTTGAGAATTTAATTTTTTTTCTAGGTTATTTTCCCTAATTTTAAGTGTTATCTTGAGATTTGAAATCCACAGGATTGACATCAAAAGCCATAATTCTGGTGAGACTTTTGAGCCTTTTGAGCATACATCCTTTCGTGTTCACTTTTATGGTTGCTTTGAGTGAGTCAATACTGATTTGTTATTCTAGAACTTGCTTCGATTATACATGTCGAGGCCACATCATTGATTTGATATACTGAAATGATAAAGGCACCTAAGTTTAACCCACTTACTCCATAAAAGCCTACCTCCATAAATTAACCTCTAGTGAACCCCATTGAGCCTAACAACCCATTCTTTGACTTCTCTTTAATATTAACATATAACCCAATTTTTGTTGAATTCAATTCAATTATTGTGATCCCTATTTTTGTCGAGATTTGAGTTGAATTATTATCTAGCTTTGTTCTCTTTTTCAAGTTTGTAAAGTTCATAAATATTCAATTTATTTGTATTTGATTTGTTCTAAAAAAAAGTGTATTTACATTTAATTCAGTTGTAATTCATATTTTAGTTATAAGTCAATATTTTTGCATATTTCTATTATAAGCTTTCAAACCCAGAACGATGTCATCGAAAGAAGAGCTTAGCTCTAGGAATATGTTTTAGTGATAGAGATTTTTCTAGCTAGATGATTTTTCAGTTCAATCTTGATTCTAACCCTCTTTTTCAGCTTGTGACAACACCCCTAACCAAAGCTCCATTACAACCATTGAAAGACTTTTTGATCGATGTGTCATATCAATCTATAGTGGCGGAGATTTGATTTTCCTGCAAGCTTATGGTACTAACTTTTCAGGTTGACTAAAGAGAGTTTAATTTTTGAACCCTAAACACTTTGAGTGGATAGAGTGAATCTTTAGTGAGGATGTCAACTCTTGTTGATTTTGATTGAAAGGTAATTACTTAGGAAAAGGGAGAAAACCTATGTTTCTATGACAAATTTCTCAACTTAGAGTGTTTAAGACATTAATGTTCTTCTGGTTGAATTTTCATTGTATGATTACTTGTGGATTAGTTTGAAACATTATTGATAAGGATTATAAGTTGAGAAGAATGATTTTTAATTGTGAGTTAAGATTTTACTTGAGGACAAGTAAAGGCTTAAGTGTGGGGGTATTTGATAAATCGTAAATTATACATATTTTTACCTCATGCTTAGCCTAAATTTTGGATGAATCATCATTAAATTTGTGGAAATTGGTGCTCCTAATCCTTTTATTTCATGTTTTATACTTAGGTGAGCATAAGGAAGAGAAAAGAGCAAGGAACGAGCCGAAAACGCGTAAATTAAGCCCAAATCAATAATCAACACGGCCTACAGGTTCACCACACGAGCGTGTCACACGGCCGTGCCCCTTTAACTCGAGCACGGCTTAAAAGTCGATCCACACGGGCGTGTCCCTATCGTGAGGAAGTTTAATTTTACTCGGAAAAAGCTATTTAGGGGCTAAGAAAGGCATTCCAAAACTCTATATAAAGACCCTAGGAGGCAACTACAAGGGTGTGCATTATTTCTACCAAGATTGGGAGTTAAAGACAGGGAATTACTCGAAGAGAAGCTGATTGATCCATCTTAGAATCTACTTCAAGACAGAGGATCTCCCTTCAATCCTTTCAGGAGTTTTGGGTTTTCTTATGTTTTGTTATTTTATTTCTTTTGAGATGCTTTCTTTTATAATTATAAACTAAAACCCCAAATATCTAAGGGGGATGAAACCTAAGACAGATCTTGTTATTGTTATCTAAACTGTGTGATAAATATTTGATTTGTTCTTAATTGTGTTTTTAACTCTTAAATTGATATTTTCGGGATATTGATTTAAGTCGAATGTACTTATGTAGAGGAGTAAAAGTCCCAGCATAGGAGTAAATCTAACATAATTAAGCGGAGTTGATTGTAATCCTAGACATAGGACGACGAAAATCTGCCGGATTAGAGTCAAATCTAATATGGGGAGCCATAGATCGAGTTAATGCAAGACTAGGGGTTTCAACTAGAAAGAGATTTCGGTTATTCAACCTAGGATTAGTTGTTCTTATCCTCGGCGGAGGTATTAACATAATTTAGGGATCTCTACGGATCAAATCAAATAAAAAAATCATCTGGTTCAGAGTTAGATAACAAGTGAAGTCTAGATGGATTCTTCTTTAGGTATTGCCTTAATCAATCAGTTTTCCCAAAAGTAATCTATCTCTTTACTCTTTGTCGTTTCTTTTCAGTTTAGTTTAGATTAGTTAATTTAGAAACAAAACCCCCCTTTATTTTTAGGCTAGATAATAGGAAGAAAGTCATTACTAGTACTCATAGTTCCTTGGATTCGATATTCTAGTCTTGCCACTGATAATAGTTAGTTTCCAAGTACGATCCATTTTATTACTTCATCACAATCACGAGAGATCATTTATCTAACTGTAGAAGGAGTGGATGATTTTTTCGTGGATAATACGAAGACAAGGAAGCTTAATGAGAAGCAAATGGAAAGAGAGAATAAATGAGAAGTAGAGGTGAGGAAACAAGAGACCTACCATCATTAACACTATAGCTGGCCATGCTTAATTAAAGATTCAAGGTTTGGTCCAACTTATTCAGCTCCTCTTTGTTATCATCTGCTTTATCCTTTAGATCAAATATGAATAAAGTTTACAGTGTTTTTCTAATTTTATATGTTTTTAATAGCCCCTATACTTGATGCTACGTTTGGATTTCAAGGTTAAAAAAATGCTTCTGTTCTTTTAGGATTTCAGTTTAAAACTAGCAATTTTCACGACACGTTAAAACCTCACAACCTACAAGCAATCATCTAAAAAGTATGGTTGTGAGAGACAATTTTCATAGGTTAAAGTTAATTTTCTTCATGTATAATACAAAATTGGATTTCACATGAACTTAAGTATGTCATATTTTCCTATTCATAAATACAAGAATTTCTTCATGAGTTTGGAGTTCTTTTGAATTTTTGGCGAAACCAAATAAGAATCTTCTACATTATTATCTACAAAATATTGGATCTAGTGCCATAAGTGTAATTTTAATATCCTGATTTTTAATGATACCGGGAACTGTGGTTCGAGGCCACTAAATTCGACAAGTAATCCCGTAAATTTTATTATTTAATATTTAAGAGTCAAATGTGATTTTAAAGAGATTTTTGAATTATAAATTTGGGTTTTATAATGATTTATTAGGTCAAGAAATTGAGAAAAAGAGGTATCAAGACCTCGATGTTATAACCCAAGCCGTAAATATTTTTATAAATATTTAACGAGTGTCATTAAGGTAGTATTAAAATTTCGTTAAGAAATTTTAATGTTTTGGTAGTCAATTAATTAAAAAGGACTAAATTGAAAAATGTGAAAAACTTGCTAAAATGATTAAATAGCTTAATAATTAATTAAGGGAGGACTAAAAGGGAAAATGGACACATTTTAAATGGCTGAGGCGGCATAACATGAAAAGAATCAAGGATATTATGTGGTTAAGGACAAAATTGGAATTAAAATAAAGTTTGTATGGCCAAATGTGATTTTAATAGTTTCTAGACATTTTGTTCATCAATTTTCTGTCGAAAATAGCCATTGCAGAGGGTTTAAGCTGGTATTTCATATTTTAGCTTCATGTAAGTTTAATTCTTGCTTTTTCCTTGAAATTTTTATGTTTTTAGGCTTTTACAATTAGGTCCAACTTACTAATTCATTAGTTTTTTATTTTGTTGAAAGTTTTGGAAGATAACATTGATAAGTTCATATGATTTTAGTTATTTGATGATAAAATTGAGATGTTAATGGATGTTTAAAGGTATTTTATCAAAGAATTTTGGGTGAAATCATATTTTAGGGATTAAATTGAAAAGTGTTGAATTTATGGAAAATTTTAAAATTTCATGGAATTCATGGGTTTTTATTGATATGTATGAGAATAATTAGGCTTGGAACAAGGATTAAATTGCATGAATTTCATTTTCCGAGCCTAGGGACGGAATCGTCATTTAGTAAAAGTATAAGGGCAAAATAATAATTTTACCTAAGATGTGACATGGATAGAATTGAATGTAAATTGTATTAAATTGATGTTAAATTTACTCGTATAGATCCGGAAAGATAAAAAATGGAGTTAGATCGTGGTAAAGAAAAAGTATAGGATTAGTAGATTTCAACTCACGAAGAATTGTCAAGGTAAGTTCGTGTAACTAAATTGTATATAATTATATGCTTAAAGTTGAATGATTGAATATGTAAATTATATCAATACCTTGTATGTGTATGTAATTTATATTACATTTGATATTCCCTGATAAAATAAATAAATCTCGTATAGATAAGGAGACTCAATTGGATACAGGATTCTATTTCCCAAAACGAAAGTGGCCCTGCATTTGTTGCGGATGTACCGTAGCTTGAAAGAGCGTCCCGTTACAAGCCTTCTCAAGCTTCTCGTTATAGTGTTCTTGCAAGCTTCCCGTTAAATGCTCTTCGGAGCATCCCGAATGGTCTTGATCTGCATATGTTGTAGTCACACTCATGCTCTAATGAGCATTTTGTTTATAGGTTCTTTGTGAACCTCCCGTTAAAGGCTCTTCGGAGCTTCCCGTTAGTGCTTGCTTGAACTTCTCGTTATATGGCTATCCGATGCTTTCTATTTAATTGTTCTTCGAAGTTACCCGATATAGGCTCTTTGTGAGCTTCTCGTTATTAAGCCCGGATAAGCTTCCCATTATATGGCTCAATGAGCTTCCCGTTATAGTACTTGAGAGAGAGCTTTCTGTTTAAGTGCTCTAATGAGTACTCCCGAACATGAATTGACGGATTACTGATTATACACTTTATGTGTACTATCCTTATATCCATCGAGATTTCAAATGATTCAACGGGTGAGATTCTGACATTAATGTTTGAAAAATACATGAAATACATAGAAGTTGATATTTGATGAGTTTATCCCTATTATTGATATTTACATGAGATAAATATGACTAAACTAATATGTTGGTTGAAGTGTTGTGTGCTTAGGCTATGGCCAAGTTGCTTGGAATGTATATGTATGTTTATTTAATGTACAAGTGTATGGTAAGTTTATTTCCTGTTATACGAACTTACTAAGCACTAAGTGCTTACTCTATTGCATTTTCTCTATTTTATACTACTCGGAGGCTCATAAAGGTTGGAAGTTGTTCAGAGCTACATCACACTATCAACCGCTCTCTTTTGGTATAAATATTATATTGACTTTGGTATAACGGCATGTATAGGCTAGCTTTGCCAATGTTGGCATGTAAATGGATGTTTTGTAATCTAGCCATTGGAATGGCTAGTAATGGTATGACTAATGTTGTTTTGGTATATTTATAAGGTTAAATCATGATAAATACATATGTGTTTAGTATGGTTTAATTGAGTTATGTTAAACATGTATGTTTATAAAAGGTAAGATTATAAAAATGAATGCATATGATGATATATCATGCTAGATGATAGAGTTGGCTTGGTTATCATGCTTGAATTGGTTGGTACATGATTGCAAATATTGGTGTAGGTTGTTGGCAAATTTGGGTTAGAAATAAGGCTAGGAAATAACCTTATTTTGTCCTGTCCACACGGGTAGACACACGGGCGTGTGTCTTAATCGTGTGTGACACACGGCCTGGCACATAGGCATATGGTTTGGGTGTGTGTCTCATGCATCTTAAAATTGAGAAACAGAATACTCAAAATTAGGCACACGTGCGTGTGTCTCAGCCGTGTGTAACACATAGCCTAGAACACGAGCGTGTGTCTTGGTTGTGTGACCCTTGCACTTAATTAAGTTGCAAGTCAGAGAGTTACACGGGTTAGGGACACGGGCGTGTACCGTACCTGATATGCCACACGGCCTGAGAAATGGTCATGTCACCTAGCCATGTGAGCCATATGGTCTGACCACATGGGCGTGTGACTCCTTGGCACCCTCGGAAAAATTTTAAAATTTTGCAAACAATTCTCTGAGCTCCTGATTGAGTCCCGACTTGTTTCTAATGTATGTATTAGGCCTCGAAGGCCCTAATAAGGGACTTTATGATAAATTTTCTAACATGTATGATAAAATAATATAAAATATATGTATTCATTCTATAAGTTCTGGTAATGCTCTGTAACCCTATTCCAGCGACAAATACGGGTTAAGGGTGTTGCAGTAATATTTTTGTCTAAGTAAACTTGTAATTGTTTCGAACAGATTGATTAATAAAATTATTCATAAATTACATTAATACTTTGTATATTGTCCTCACATGATTTTTCATGTAAAGCAAAATGGAAGCAAATGTTGCTCATTGGTTGTCTAATATTTGACTAATACTAAGTGGTATTACGTGGTCGGATCATAATCTGAAAAGACAGCTTGTATTAGTAGACAAACCTAAACATATCCTTAGTCTAATAAAAAATGAGCAAATCAATTGAAAGACTAATATGTCATCTACCAAGTCCAATTGGGGAGATTTCTTGTCTTAGGCATCAGAGCGGATAACTCTTAGAAAATAGAGACATAAATGTGACTGATTGGACTAACAATACATTAGACTGGCAAGTAGAATAGATCTTGAATCCGTTTATGTATTTATTCGCTTATAACGTTCATATTGTGGCATACATAAACCTTAAATGGATGGCAGACTATGTATACGTGACTCGTACACTTTGATGTAAGTAAAAGACTGAGTTCGAATAGATAAGGAACCGAAAGCTGGTGTGTTGGGTGTACGACTTCCGCAGTACATAGCATCATCCACAATAGTGAAATTCATGGTTCGAGACATGGTTAAATGATATCCTCTCATTGGCATTACATGGTTGATGAAAATTAAACATGGTCATAAGTCTTTCGTCTTTGTGATGAATGACTTAATTACTATTCGATAGTAATTGACTTTTCATGAAGAAAGATGCAATGGTTACCATGAGATAAAATAGGATCATATTGGGAGAACGGATATTATCCTAAATAGATCAAGGATATCCTATGAGGGTAATACGCTTATGGCAATGTCATTGGATAAGCACTGAGTAGTTGCTTTAGTAATGATATGTCATTAGGGAGAGCTCAGCTAGAATACTATAGTGAAATGACTTTGTGACTAAGGGTTAGTTTAGCAATGTTTTTCAAAAGTGCTAAAAGAACTTTTGAGCAAAAATTAAAATTTTATGCTTATGCTTTTGGCCAAAAAAAGTGATTTTTCAAAGTATTTATTGTCTCAAAAGCACTTTTAAAAAGCTCAAAAAAATCTTGTTTAGCAATATTTTTATCTCAAAACTGCTTATGAGAATAAATGCTAAACTGGCATGATGATTTGGAATAAGTCTTTATAAAAAATCCACATCAGCTACCAAAATTATTAACCGTGCTAATTATTTGGACTAACTAATACATTATTTTTTTCTTTTTTAGTCATTATAAAATAATGGTAAAATTGCAGTTTTGATTTCTCTACTATTCTCACTTTTGATACTTAATCCTTATATTTTAATTTTATATAGTCTGGTTCTTTACCTTTACAATGGCATTAATTAGTCCAAATATTTAACATACTTATATATGATAGTTATCTTATTGTACTATCATATCATTTATACGCTAACAAATGTCCATGAAAAAAAAAGTTATTTATATGTGAAATGTTAAAGGTGATTTTTTTCAACTATTTATAAATGTTGTGGCAAAAAAAAAAAAAAACTATAAGCATGGCAAAGTGGCATGACACCGTCTTTTTTCTATAGATTATATAACAATGGTCAAGTTTCAATTTTGGCCCCTAAACTATGCTCAAATTTAAGATTTAATCATTAAACTTAAACTTCTTGACATAATTTAGTATCTCAACTTTTACAATATCATTAATTAGCACAAATGTTTTATTTTGATTAAAATGATTATGTAATTTTAAGAGTTGTCAACACCATTAACATATCTATTAAATTTAGAACCATTTCAATTTTTTTTTGTTACATGGTTATGATAAATGACAAAAGTAACATATTTAAACTCATTCTTAATGCGTTTTTGGATTATTAATTATGCAAATTGGTGAATTTGATGCTCCTAATCCTTTAAATTCATGTTTATTTACTTAGGAGAGCATTTGGGAGCGAAAGGAGTGAAAAAGGAGCAAAAATCGGAGAAAAAAAGTAGATTTCAGGAGCTAGACGGGTTAGACACACGCCCATGTGTCAACCCGTGTCGATTTTGCAACCTACTTCCCAAACACGCATAAAAACACAATTTTTAGGCTTTTTGAGCATTCTAAAGTCTATAAATACCAAATAGAAGAAGAGATAAGGGGCTATAAGAGAATATCAAAGAAACAACTCGAAGAACACCATTGGAGCCAACTCTGAAGCAAATTTCAATCAAGATTGAAGACCTCCTTTTAATTTCTTTTGAAGTTTTTATGAGTTTTTTTGTTTCTTGTAGCTTTTTGAACCTAGGGAGGATGAAACTTATGATGAATTCTATTATTTAATTTTTGTTTTACGTGACAAATACTTGATTCTTGTTCTCAATTATGTGTGCTTATTTCTTGTTTTAATATTTTTGGGATATTAATTCATGTTTAATGTGCTTAATTCAGTGGAGGAAAAGCCCCTATTTAAGAGTAAATCTATCATAATTGAGTAGAGTTGCATGCAATCCTAGAAATAAGACAACATAAATATACCGAATTAGAGGCAAATCTAATAAAGGAATCCATAGTTCAAGTTAATGCGACGATAGGGGTTTTAATTAGAAAGAGATTTCGATTCATCAACTTAGAGTCAGTTGCTCTTACTCTCGAAAGAGATATTAGCATAATTAGGATTTCTACGAATTAAGATACTAAGTGAATAAATCATTTAATTTAGGTTCATAATAATAGATAAAGTTTAGGTGGATTCTTTCCTTGGTATTATCTCTCTTATTGCTTATCTTTTGATTATTTTCCTTATTAATTCTCTATTGAGTTTTTAGTTAAATTAGTTTAGTAAATTTAGTTTTAAACACATCACTCCAATTTGTTGGCTAAATAATAAGAAAACGGCAATTACTAATAATTTTAGTCATCGTGGATACGAAATCTCTACTCACCGCAGCTGTACTATTTATCGATAGGTGCACTTGTGTTAGTCGTACTTTTAGTTAGTCACATGAGACACATCAAGTTACCATGTGAGTATTTTAAAAAAATTAAAATATCACTCTAATTAATTTAAAATAAAATTTAATGTTGGTAATAATTGGAGTTAATTTTTTTACGTTTGAAAAATATATTTCTAACGTTCAAAATTTTATTCTATAATTAGTAAGAAAAGATACTGGTGTTCTATAATTGGGGAGATGTGTCTCTATTGACATTTTAGTTAATCCTACCATTTTAGATTTTAGTAGAATCTTATCACTAACTTTTATGAAGGACTGCCAGTGAGTACAGAAAGTTCCTTTAATAAAGCATGCATGGATTTCACGTTAAAACATGTGCAAATTATTTAGGTTTAGATAACCAACGCTTTTGGTATAATCAAATTATTTCACGTTAAAACATATATGCAAGTTAGTTCTTAAAATATTCCTTCCACTCGGTCATCATTTTGCATTATTTGGTTCAACTGTAATCTGAATATGGGTTCTTTTATCATTTATCATTCGCAAAAGTAAACCTCAAGCAATCAGGGCTAGTAATCCGAATCCCAAACTCTTCAACCTTTTATTTATCCCGACTTTTATATGTATAAAAAAAATTTGCTAACTCTGCCTTCTGCTAGTCGAAGTCAATATCAAGATCCTCATCAGGGTTGCCTTGGTCTCTGATGGTGAAACTACTTGCTGATGAATCTCCTTTCTCATTGCCATCCGTTGATCTCTCTTTTGAAATCATTCGGTGATCTTGTTGTGGATCTTCAAAATGGGTTATCAAAGGCAACGTTATCAACATGGTAAAAGACACAACGTAGTGAAATTATATACTGTATAAATGTTATAATAAGCAGGGGTGAAGCCAAGGGGCTGGCATGTGCCTGGCCCCCTTAAAATGTAAAATTATTATTTAGATTCTTAAATTTTTTTAAAAATTTTAAATTAGTAAAGATAAAATTATACTTTAGCCCCTCTAAAATTATAAAATTTCGATTTAATTCTTTACAAATTATAAATATATAAACTATAAAAAATTAAAATTTTATCCAGTCCCCTTAAAAAATTGTTCTGGCTTCGCTCCTAATAATAAGTAATAACTATAAACGCCTAAAGAATTGCTTATCACTAAACTCTCTCTTCTATATATATATGCCATATGCGCAAAAAAGGCAAACATTAATAAGACATTAAAGAAAAAGGCTTTTAGACTTAATTACCAATGCTTGGGAAGCTCTCATGGATGCCTGTGGAACTCAGGATGAACTTTCCATTCACTTGTATCCCAATCAGAGCTCGGATGTGAACTTTGATCGTCTGTGAGAATAAGCATTGGTGCCATAGGGTTAGCCTTGAAGACCAACTTTTATGTCACATTAATTAACAAAAGAAGAGAAGATATTGGCACAAACCAGCAGAGGGGAAGTCCGAAGGATTGTCTAAAAGGTATCGAGAAGGGCTTTGGTATGGAGACGTATCTAGAGAGGAAACAAATCAGGTTCCCTTTTTAATTGGTTCATTTCATGTATATATAGAAGAGGAATTAGAGAAATTTTCTTAACCGACCAGTACTAAGATCTGTAAAGTCGCCCTTCTCTGAAGCCAAAAAGTGGAATTTGCAGCAAGGGCAAAAAATATAAGCGTCAATATAAGTCCTAGGGCATTCCATCTCTTTCTTGCATGTAGTGCAAATAGTCGTAAACCATGGATTTCCTCGTGGAGGCGATGATAGACGACGAGTTGTTGGTGCAGTTGTACTTAGCGTGGCAATTGAAAATCCAAGGGTTCTAAATTACAAATAAAAGATACAAAGGGAAACTCTTATTTTTCTACTAAAAGAAAACAGAATGAGAATGTTAGACTTATAAAATAAATCTATAATAAAAAACTTAATAAACCAGGATCTATTATGTCAAATCATCAAGAATAAATTAAGAATAAAATCAAATGCGGAAGCGTACCTGAATCCATGAATCCTTTGAAGTTTTACTGGATTTTGAGGATTTGATCTTCCAAATTAACACACAAGAAATTCAGAGAATATATGCTCTCTCTTTCCTAACGATGGGATATTAGAAAAGATATCTTGTGTATGATTTGGGGACCATAACCCTAATATTTATAACCTTGGAATATTAGTTCTAATCAAATTCTAATTAGCCCATCATTAATTAGAATTTGATTACAAGAGTATCTACACATATTTGATCCATACTTTATTTATTTAATAATTAAAGCCCAATAAAATTCTAACCAAATTAGATCAGTTTTAATTTGGGCTAACCTATCATGATAGTAAATAATAACATGTAATTATCCTTATTATATATGTGATGTCCATATTTTCCAACAATCTCCCACTTGGACCACATATATATACTAATTGCTTTATAATTACATGTCATTACATAACCTTATGAGCTCAAAATTTTACTATCATATCCAAAAGGTATTCCGAACAATCTTGTCCATTAATTATGTTAACATAGAACCAAGGCAACTTTCGTTACATATATCGTAACTAAATCCATCCATGATTACATATATTAACACAACCAAATGACATAGATCAAATATGGATGTGTAGCATGGAAATTGCATGCAATATGATCTAAACATGTCTATTTTCAACTGGTCCTTTTTAGTAAGATCAAACCTTACCAAAATCAGAGTGTGAACAAACCAAATAAACTTTATTTCTGCAGAAAATAAACTTAATATCTTTGAACTGAAATAACTGAAAATGTGTCTATAACATAAAAGCATTTAAAAATACAAACTCCCACTAAAACCAAATATCCTTTAAATGACATTACACCCATATGAGAAGTGTGCTCTCATAAAACCTTAGGTGTAGTTCCTTAGTAAGCGGATCTGCAATTATGGAGTTTGTCCTAATATGCTTTATAAGCACCTAACCACTCTGAACTTTTACTTTGACAACCAGGAACTCAAAGTTTATGTGTTTTTACTTTGATGTGCTCCTGTTGCTATTGGGATAAAATATTGCAATTTTTTTTTTAATTTGCACCTTAGTGAAAAAATCTTATATCCATATTCCATCAAAATCGGAGTCTATATACCTAATGATCTCTAACTGATTAGACCCTCGATATGTGAGCATGTAATTTTTTGTTCTCTGAAAATACCTTAAAATCCTCTTGGATGTTATCCAATGGTCCAAACCAAGGTTGCTTAAAATATCTGCCTAGCATCCCAACAATGCACGCAATGTCCGGACGCGTGCAAACTTGAACATACATTAAACTCCCAACAGCTGATGCATAGGGAATCTTTTGCATTTCTTGAATTCCAAGGTTACTTTTAGGGCATTGAGTAAGACTAAATTTATCTCCTTTAGCGACAAAGGTGTCACCTGGTCTACAATTCTGCATGCCAAACATTTTGAGTACTTTATCGATATAGTTCTTTTGTGATAATCCAAGAATACCTCGAGATTGATCTCGATGTATCTGAATTCCTAAAACAAAAGAGGCGTCCCCAAGATCTTTCATCTCAAAATGCTTAAATAAAAATCTCTTGGTTTCATGCAATAAGCCTATATCGTTAGCGGCAAGCAAAATGTCATCAACATATAGAACCAGAAATATGTACTTACTCCCATTAAATTTGTGATACACACAATCATCAACAATATTTATCTCAAAACCAATGAGACAATTATTTGATGAAACTTATGGCACCATTGACGGGAAGCTTGTTTGAGTCCATAGATGGATTTTTTTTAATTTGCAAACCATGTTCTTTGAGTCTTCTGATTCAAAATTTTCTGGTTGCACCATATAAGTTGTTTCTTTAATGTCGCCATTAAGAAACACAGTCTTAACATCCATCTGATGTAACTCAATATCAAAATGAGCAACAAGCACCATGATGTCTTCCAATTAAACAAGGAATAGTAAAACTCCTTGGATCTTTTAGTTTTGCCGACAGTTTATTCTAGAGAATAGCTGAGCATTCCTCGTTGAGTTCCACTGTGGCTAATTCTTCCAACTTCCTTTTATTTGTCAGAAGTTCCTTAAGGAACTTCGCATACTTCGACATCTGTGAAATCGCTTCAACAAAAGGTAAGTTAATGTGTAATTATTTAAAAAGTTCAAGAAATTTACCGAACTGAGCTTCTGCATAGTCTTTCTTCAACTTTTTCAGATATGGTATGGGCGGTTTGTATTCCTTGAGTGTTGTCGAGTGTTTTCCTTAGATTCCTCTGCCTTGTCTCCTAAAGATTCTGGAGTAGATCTCTTTTCTGGTTCAGCTAGGACTTTCCCATCTCTTAGAGTAATTGCTTTGACATGTTCTCTGGGATTTAGCTCAGTATTACTTGGTAGTCCACCTTTTGGTCTTTCTAAAATTAATTTTGCAAGCTGACTGATTTGATTCTCAAGCCCTTGAATTGATGCTTGCTTGTTCTTTAATGCTGTTTCAGTGTTTTGGAAACGGGTTTCTGATGCGGCCATAAATTTGGTGAACATCTCTTCAAGATTCAGTTTTTTCTCTTGTTGTGGTGGTGGGTGCTGAAATCCCGGAGGAGGCTGTTGTCTTTGATTTTCTTGTCCTCCCCATAAAAAATTAGGGTGATTTCTCCAACCTGCATTGTAAGTATTACTATAAGGATTATTTTGGGGTCTAGAATTGTTACCCATATAGTTGGCTTGTTCAGTTTCTATGCTGTGTCCCGAGGATGAGTAGTCTGGATTGAACATATTCACTGGAGTTGTGTCACACTGCATCACTGGTTGTGCCTGCGTAGAACTAACAAAATGATCAAACTTTTTATTTAACAGTTCTACTTGGTTAGTAAGCATGGCGATAGCATCAATATTATAAACTACTGCAGCTTTTGTCGGCTTTGTCCTCATGACTTGCCATTGATAGTTATTCAGTGACATCTCTTCAATAAATTCATAAGCTGCTTCGGGTGTTTTATTGTTGATTGTTCCTCCTGCGGCTGCGTCGATCATTTGCCTTGTTGATGGATTCAAACTGTTCTGAAAGGTTTGAACTTGGAGCCATAAAGGTAGGCCATGATGAGGGCATCTTCTCAAAAGATCATTGTATCTCTCCCAAGCATCGTAGAGTGTTTCTAAATCCATCTGCATAAAAGAAGAGATATCATTTCGTAATTTAGCTGTTTTAGCTAGAGGAAAATATTTAAGTAAAAATTTTTCGGTCATCTGTTCCCATGTGGTGATGGAGCCTCGTGGTAAAGAGTTTAACCACTATTTGGCTTTATTTCTCAAAGAGAATGGAAATAGCCATAGACGAATGGCATCATCAGAAAACGCCATTAATTTTAAAAGTATCACAAAGTTCCAAAAAATTGGCTATGTGTGAATTTGGATCTTCATCCTGTAAACCATCAAGCTGCACTAATTGTTGTATCATCTGAATAGTGTTAGGCTTTAACTCAAAATTTTTAGCAGCAATAGTAGGTCTAAGAATGCTAGTTTGGGTACCAACCAAACTAGGTTTAGCATAATCATACATAGTGCGAGGAGCTACTTCCTAATTTGCTGGTGGCGCGACTATTGCGGGAGGTGGTGGAATGTTTTAATTTGCATCCATTTCTTCTGTAGGTTCTGGCCTTTGTTCTTGATCTTGTTCTGGATACTGTAGGCTTCGTCTGATCTCTCTGCGATTTCTGCAAACTGTTGCTTCTAAATCTTCGTCAAAAAGTAATGATCCTGCTGGGTTGTTTCTAGTCATAAACTAGAAATACCTAGAAGGAAAAATAAAAGAAAAAAGAAAATAAGATAAATAAATAAATAAAAAATAAATATAAAAATAAATAAAAACTGAAAATAAATAAATATAGTAATGGCTAAAGTAATAGAAATCGAGTTTTCTTAATATTTTAGTTCCCCGGCAACGGCGCCAAAAACTTGATATGCTCGCGATATTAAGTAATAAAATTTATAAAAACTAATCACACCAAAACTAACTAATATCACAATATTAAAGGCAAGCATACCTATCAAACAGTAGTATAGTTTAGCGGCAAGACCGAGTTATCGTACCCAAGGGAACCAAAAGTACTAATACTTACTTCCTTTCTATTATCTAGCCTAAAAATAAAAGATGATTGATTTAAACTAATTCTAAAACTAACTAAAAGTGCACAAAAAGTAAATTAGGGAAAACTTTAGGGAAAAGCTGATTGATATGAGCAAGACTTAAGGGAGAATCCACCTAGACTTCACTTGTTATTAATTTCTTGAACTAGATGATGTCTTTACTTGACTTGATCCGTATAGATCCCTAACTTATGTTAATACCTCTTTCGAGGATAAAAACAACTAATCCTAGGTGGTTAATTAAAGTTTTCTTATTAATTAACACCCCTAGGTTGCATTAAGTCGATCTATGGATCCCCCTATTAGGTTTGACCCTAATCCCGGTAGATTCTTGCACGGTCGTGGGTCGAGTATGCACGGGCGTGGGTTAGCTAATTTCTAGGGTGGTGGTGTTTTGAGGGCTATGGCGGCGCTTATGGTGGTTGGTAGGGGGAGATTTGAGGGTTTTGAGTGAGGAAGGAAATGAATAGTGGCCCCTATTTATAGTTTTTGGGTCACACGAGCATGTCACACGCCCGTGTGAGTCGTGTTTTACCCGTGTCTTTCAAAATTCAGGGGTTTTGGCGTGCCTGGTTCGAAGCACACGCCTGTGGGAATGTTTTACACGGCCGTGGGAGATCGATTCTTCGTCACTCACACGGTCATGTGATGGTATACACGGCCATGTGCGATCGTATTCGTGTGTCACACGGTCATGTGATAAGTTCCACGGCTGTGTGAAATTTGACAGTGTCTTCCACGGGCTAAGGATATAGGCGTGGGGATTTGTATAAGCCCGTATTGATACTGCAGGGTTGCCGCGGCCATGTCGCACAGCCGTGAGGTGTTGTTGGTAATCCGTGTTGAAGTCAAAAGGTCACCACGGCCTTAGCGCACGGCCGTGGCTATTTATCGGTTGCCCGTGTTTTGGGAAAATTTGTGCTCTGTTTATACACAGCCTTGGTACACGACCGTGTCTCTATTTAAAATGTTCACATGGCCTAGGGCACGCCCGTGGGATTGGCCGTGTGGCCCTAAATCTCTGCATGAAAAAGGGTTAGTTGATGCATGAAAAATACTAAAATCAAAATAGACGAAAAATTACTAAGTTAATGCTCGGGTTACCTCTCGAGAAGCACTTATTTAGAGTCTAAGCTCGACTCTTCCTAGATGTATCACGAAGGGATTTCGTGGAGCTGAAGCTCCTCCCTGTAATCTTTAAAATTCTCACATTTGTAGTGTTTAAGCCTATGGCCGTTTACCTTGAATGTACCGTAGTTGGGGTGAGTTACCTCAATTGTGCCGTATGGGAAGACAGTTTGAACAGTGAATGGACCTGACCACCTTGACTAGAGTTTTCCAGGAAATAGTTCCAGCCTTGAGTTGTAGAGTAAGACAAGATCACCTGTTTTGAACTTCTTAGGTTGTTTCAGTTGTTTGTCATGACGTCGCTTCATGGCTTCCTTATATAGCCGTGAGCTCCCGTATACATTGCAATGCCATTCATTGAGTTTATTTAACTGCATTAATCTCTTCTCACCTGCAAGCTTGAAATCAAGGTTTAAAAATTTGATAGCCCAAAATGCTTTATGTTCAAGTTCAAATGGTAAATAACAACTTTTTCCATAGACAAGCTTATAAGGATACCTATGGGTGTTTTAAAAGCAGTTCTATAAACCCATAAAGCATCGTCTATTTTCCTTGACCAATCCTTTCTATTTGTTTCTATTGTTTTCTCTAGGATGCGTTTTAGTTCCCTATTTGTCACTTCGACTTGACCACTGGTTTGTGGGTGATAAGGGGTAGTTGTTCTATGGTGTATTCCATACCTTTTTAAGACTTTTTCAAACTAGGCATTGCAAAAATGTATGCCCCTATCACTAATGATTATCCTAGGTGTTCCAAATCGAGAGAAAAGTTTCTTTAAAAATCGCACTACCATTCTAGCATAATTAGTAGGTAAGGCTTGGGCTTCCACCCATTTTGACATATAATCTACCGCTACTAAGATGTACTTATTCCCAAATGAAGTAGGGAATGGACCCATGAATCAATACCCCATACATCAAATATTTCGCATGAAAGGATATAGTTTTGAGGCATTTCATTATGTTGAGAAATATTACCTGTTCACTGACATTTATCACAAGAGGTCACATACCTTTTGGCATCCCTGAAAAGTGTAGGCCAGTAAAAGCCTCATTCAAGTACCTTATGAGCAGTTCTAGCTCCACTATGATGTCCTCCTGTGGGTCCTGAATGGCAGTGATTTGAAATTTGGTATGCTTCTATTTCAGTAACGCATCTTCGAATAACCTGATCTGCACAAATTTAAAAAAGAAAAGGATCCTCCCAAAAGTAGTTTTTCACATCAGCGAAGAATCGCTTCTTTTGCTGATGGGTCAACCTTTTGGGGTTATGTTAGCTGCTAAATAATTTGCAAAATCAGGAAACCAAGGATCTATTGCATCTGCTAAGGATAGGAGTTGTTCTTCAGGAAATAAATCGTTTATTTTGTCAATGTACTTGGTTTGCGTGTTTTCTAATCTTGAAAGGTGATATGCCGCCAAGTTTTCAGCTCCCTTCTTGTCCTTTATTTCTAAATCGAACTCCTGTAACAATAGAATCCATCTTATTAATCGAGGTTTTGCATCAGTTTTAGTTAAAAGGTAACGAAGAGCAGAATGGTCAGTATAAACAATGACTTTTGACAAAATCAAATAAGATCTGAATTTATCAAATGCGAAAATAACGGCTAGCAATTCTTTTTCCGTGGTAGTATAATTTGCTTGAGCGGCTGTCAAAGTTCTGCTAGCATACTAGATCGGTTAAAAGTGCTTGTCTCTTCGTTGTCCCAAAACTGCACCTACTGCAAAATCACTTGCATCGCACATTAGTTCAAAAGGTAGATTCCAATCAGGTGAAATCATAATCAGGGCATTGACTAACTTTTCCTTAAGAGCGTTAAAAGAGTCTAAACATTCTTGGTCAAAGTTGAAAAGCACGTCTTTTTCTAGCAACTTTGTTAAAGGCTTAGCTATTTTAGAAAAATCTTTAATAAATCTGTAATAAAAATTGGCATGTCCTAAAAAACTTCTTATAGCCTTAACTGAATTAGGGGGAGGTAATTTTTCAATTGTTTCAATCTTTGCTTTATCTACCTCTATCCATTTACTAGAAATTTTATGTCCTAATACAATACCCTCTTGAACCATAAAGTGGTATTTTTCCCAGTTTAGCACTAAATTTGTCTCTTCACATATTATAAAAAAACGTTTTAGATTATTAAGACAAAGTTGGAAAGAATTACCGAAAACTGAAAAATTATCCATAAATACCTCCATGATGTCTTTCACGAATTCATTGAAGATAGCTAGCATGCATCACTGAAAAGTAGCAGGAGCGTTACATAAACCAAAAGGCATTCTACGATAAGCAAACGTACCGTATGGGCATGTAAATATCATTTTCTCCTGATCTTCTAGAGCTATCGGGATTTGGAAGTAACCAGAGAGGCCATCTAGGAAACAATAATACATGTGACCTGATAATCTTTCCAACATCTGATCAATAAAAGGTAAGGGAAAATGATCTTTTCGAGTGGCATCATTCAGCTTCCTATAATCAATGCAAACTCTCCATCCAGTGACTGTTCTTGTAGGTATTGACTCTTTCCTGTCATTAGACACCACAGTCATGCCTCCCTTTTTAGGAACAACCTGCGCAGGACTTACCCAAGAACTGTCAGAAATAGGATAAATAATGCCTGCATCTAGAATTTTAATTACCTCGGCTTTTACGACTTCCTTCATGTTGGGATTCAATCGTCTCTGAGCTTGCACCGATGGTTTAAATTCATATTCTATTGAAATTTTGTGGGTGCAAAAGGACCCTTAATATCTGAAATTTTCCAGGCTATAGCCTGCTGGTGCTCCCTTAACACATGGAGTAGTTCCTCTTTTTCTGCAATGCTCAAATCTGATGCGATAATGACTGGTAGAGTTGAATCTTCCCCTAAAAAGGCATATTCTAGATGATCTGGTAGTTACTTCAACTCTAATTTAGGGGGTTCATCAATGGAAAGTTTCTGTTTCAACTCATCATCCATCTTTATACTTTCATAACTTATGTGTCTTGTAATGATTTTATTAGAATCTAACTCCTTTCTTACTTCCTCAATTTCAGTGGTGACTTCGTCTTCTCCCCCACTTTGAACAAGACACAGTTCCAACGTGTCTGCGATAGAAAGTTCCTGAAACTTATCTTGAACAAAGTAATAAATAATATCAACAAAATAACAGGAATCATCATGTTCTTTAGAAAATTTCATAGCATCATAGATTTTAAAAACGACTTCTTCCTCACCAACTCTAAGTACTAATTTACCATCCCCTACATCAATAATAGCTCTAGCAGTGGCTAAGAATGGACGTCTTAAAATTAAAGGTACCTTAATCTCCTCATCCATATCAAGCACAACAAAATCAACAGAGAATATAAATTTATCCACCTTTACTAGCACATCTTCTATGATTCCCCTAGGATATTTAACAGACCTATCAGCTAGTTGAATACTCATCTTAGTGGGCTTTGGTTCCCCTAGACCTAGTTGCTTGAACATTTTATAAGGCATGAGATTAATGCTAGCACCTAAATCGGCTAAGGCTTTATCAATAAGTAAACTACCAATTAAACAAGGAATAGTAAAACTCCCTGAATCTTTCAGTTTTGCCAGCAGTTTATTCTGGAGAATAGCTGAGCATTCCTCGTTGAGTTCTACTATGGCTAATTCTTCCAACTTCCTTTTATTTGTCAGAAGTTCCTTAAGGACCTTCGCGTACTTCGGCATCTGTGAAATCGCTTCAACAAAAGGTAAGTTAATGTGTAATTGTTTAAAAAGTTTAAGAAATTTACCGAACAGAACGTCTACATGGTCTTTCTTCAACTTTGCCGGATATGGTATGGGCAGTTTGTATTCCTTGAGTGTTGGTCGAGTGTTTTCCTTGGATTCTTCTGCCTTGTCTCCTGAAGATTTTGGAGTAGATCTCTTTTCTGGTTCAGCTAGGACTTTCCCATCTCTTAGAGTAATTGCTTTGACATGTTCTCTGGGATTTGGCTCAGTATTGCTTGGTAGTCCACCTTGTGGTCTTTCTGAAATTAATTTTGCAAGCTGACTGATTTGATTCTCAAGCCCTTGAATTGATGCTTGCTGGTTCTTTAATGCTGTTTCAGTGTTTTGGAAACGGGTTTCTGATGCAGCCACAAATTTGGTGAACATCTCTTCAAGATTCGGCTTTTTCTCTTACTGTGGTGGTGGGTGCTGAAATCCCGGAGGAGGCTGTTGTCTTTGATTTCCTTGTCCTCCCCATAAAAACTTGGGGTGATTTCTCCAACCTGCATTGTAAGTATTACTATAAGGATTATTTTGGGGTCTAGAATTGTTACCCATATAGTTGGCTTGTTCAGTTTCTATGCTGTATCCCGAGGATGAGTAGTCTGGATTGAACATATTCACTGGAGTTGTGTCACACTGCATCACTGGCTCTGCCTGCGTAGAACCAACAAAATGATCAAATTTTTTATTTAACAGTTCTACTTGGTTAGTAATCATAGCGACAGCATCAATATTATAAACTTCTGTAGCTTTTGTCGGCTTTGTCCTCATAACTTGCCACTGATAGTTATTTAGTGACATCTCTTCAATAAATTCATAAGCTGCTTCGGGTGTTTTATTGTTGATTGTTCCTCCTGCGGCTGCGTCGATCATTTGCCTTGTTGATGGATTCAAACAGTTGTGAAAGGTTTGAACTTGAAGCCATAAAGGTAGGCCATGATGAGGACATCTTCTCAAAAGATCCTTGTATCTCTCCCAAGCATCGTAGAGTGTTTCTAAATCCATCTGCACAAAAGAAGAGATATCGTTTCGTAATTTAACTGTTTTAGCTGGAGGAAAATATTTAAGTAAAAATTTTTCGGTCATCTGTTCCCATGTGGTGATGGAGCCTCGTGGTAAAGAGTTTAACCACTGTTTGGCTTTATTTCTCAAAGAAAATGGAAATAGCCATAGACGAATGGCATCATCAGAAACGCCATTAATTTTAAAAGTATCACAAAGTTCCAAAAAATTGGCTATGTGTGAATTTGGATCTTCATCCTGTAAACCATCAAGCTGCACCAATTGTTGTATCATCTTAATAGTGTTAGGCTTTAACTCAAAATTTTTAGCAGCAATAATAGGTCTAAGAATGCTAGTTTGGGTACCAACCAAACTAGGTTTAGCATAATCATACATAGTGCGAGGAGCTGCTTCCTGATTTGCTGGTGGCGCGACTATTGCGGGAGGTGGTGGAATGTTTTGATTTGCTTCCATTTCTTCTGTAGGTTCTGGCCTTTGTTCTTGATCTTGTTCTGGATACTGTAGGCGTCGTCTGATCTCTCTACGATTTCTGCGAACTGTCGCTTCTAGATCTTCGTCAAAAAGTAATGGTCCTGCTAGATTATTTCTAGTCATAAACTAGAAATACCTAGAAAGAAAAATAAAAGAAAAAGAAAATAAGATAAATAAATAAATAAATAATAAATATAAAAATAAATAAAAACTAAAAATAAATAAATATAGTAATGGCTAAAGTAATAGAAATCGAGTTTTCTTAATATTTTAATTCCCCGGCAACGGCGCCAAAAACTTGATATGCTCGCGATATTAAGTAATAAAATTTATAAAAACTGATCACACCAAAACTAACTAATATCACGATATTAAAGCCAAGCGCACCCATCGAACAGTAGTATAGTTTAGCGGCAAGACCGAGTTATCGTACCCAAGGGAACCAAAAGTACTAATACTTACTTCCTTTCTATTATCTAGCCTAAAAATAAAAGATGATTGATTTAAACTAATTCTAAAACTAACTAAAAGTGCACAAAAAGTAAATTGGGGAAAACTTTAGGTAAAAGCTGATTGATATGAGCAATACTTAAGGGAGAATCCACCTAGACTTCACTTGTTATTAATTTCTTGAACTAGATGATGTCTTTACTTGACTTGATCCGTAGAGATCCCTAACTTATGTTAATACCTCTTTCGAGGATAAGAACAACTAATCCTAGGTGGTTAATTAAAGTTTTCTTATTAATTAACACCCCTAGGTTGCATTAAGTCGATCTATGGATCCCTCTATTAGGTTTGACCCTAACCCGGCAGATTTATGTCGCCCTATGTCTAGGGTTGCATGCAACTCCGCTTAATTATGGTAGATCTACTCTTAAAACAGGGACTTTTGCTCCTCTGCCTAAGCACATCAGTTTCTTGAAGTAATACCTAGGATTATTAAATCAAGAATGAAGAACACATAATTAAGAACAATTCAAGTATTTATCAAATAATTTAAGAATAAATAATAACAGGATCTGTCTTAGGTTTCATCCCCCTCAAGTATTTGAGGGGTTTAGTTCATAGAAAAGAAAGAAAACATCTAAGAAGAATTAAGATAACAAAACATAAAGAACCCAAAAACCCCTGAAGGAATTTAGGGAGATCCTCTGTCTTGATGTAGAATTCTGGCTTCTGGGATGAATTAATCGGCTTCCCTTGGAGTAATTCCTTGCTTTCACTCATTGTGTTGGCAGAATTATGGCGCTCTTTCTTGAGAGAAAAGAGTATATCTTTAGAGTTGCCTCCTGGGGTCTTTATATAGAGTTTAGAATGGCTTTCTTAACCCCTAAGTATCCAAATCCGAGTGAAATTCCTCTTCTTCACGACTAGAACACGCCCGTGTGCCACGCCCGTGTGGTTTCGGCAAGAGGCCGTGTTCAGGACTGTTGAGATGGCACGGCCGTACTTGTCAGGGGTTGGATCGTGTGGTCTTCGTGTGGCACAGCCTTGTGCCACGACCGTGTGGTGACTTTTTAGGCCGTGTCGATTACACATTTTGGCCCATTTTCTCTGTTTTTGGTCCATTTTCTGTTCTTTTCTCTTCCCTATGCTCTCCTGAGTGTAAGATATGAAAAAGAAAGATTAAGAGCACCAATTCTCACTAAATTGATAATAATTCATCCAAAATATAGGCTAAATATGAGGTAAAAATATGTATAATTTAGCGTTTATCAGTACAATCGAAACTTTTAAACTTAATTGCATTCAATATCATAAACATAACATAAACCAGTCATACATACACACACCGTCCCTATATTGAGCCCCCGAGGCCTAAGAAACACCTAAGAAACAATTTGAGACTAAATTGAAATCATTTGGAAAGTCTAGGAAAAAGTTACAAAAATTTCAATACAGGGGTTACACGGCCGTGTGCCTCACATGGCTGAGACAGACGCTCGTGTCTCAGGCCGTGTAACCTTTGAATTAGGGACACACGGCCGTGTTCTAGCCAATGTCCTCACCGATGTAACTCTCTGAGTAGGGTTACATGGCCATGTCACATGCCCGTGTCCTAAGCCATGTAACACTCGAAATTACCCCACACGCTCGTATGTCAACCCATGGGCCAGGCCGTCTAACTCACTGACTTGTACCTCAAAGAACTCATCAAATGACACATGGTCATGTCACTAGGCAATGTGTCTAACACGACTGAGTCACACGCCCGTGTCTCAGGCCGTGTGGACCTAAAATAAACCTTAAACAAGTTTATCATTTCAGACTTTCTTGGTCTCTAAGTAATCCATTTACCAGCCAAAAGACCTATTCAAATTGATATTAAACAAGCCCAAAAACATGCCAAATCAACATCCTAAGTGCCTAACCAATGTATCCATATTGATACCATAAGAATATACAATTATACATAAAAAATAAACATCAATCACAACTCATCGATTCACCAAATCTAACACCTACCCAATGTACCTATCATAGGCACCTCAAAGACAACATTGCATTAACACAAATAATTCATATTTGCATTGAAACATCTTACCTCATTCATATATATATAATATAAGTTAATTATTTGCATTTAAGATCATACTTAACATTTTACATAACCAAAACATTAGTAATGACATACAAGCCTATTACATGTCATATAATCCAAAATGAACTTTCCAAAAGCTATCGAAATTTATGGATAGTGTGACTTGAGTACCAATCCGACCGTCCAACCTTCAAAGTATCTGCAAGAACAGAAAGTAACATAAGTAAGCTTAATGAAGCTTTCTAAGTTTGACGTATTAAAATGATAAATCTTACCAAAGTAAGTACAACAAATCAAATAATAATAATACAATCATGAATGTTCCCTGCCATCCACAATCTCAACCAGTAAATCATAAAAGTTTAATTCATTACTCAAACATATGGTAAATCCATCAAAATCCCATTCTTAATACGTGTTTGAATGACTTATTATGTAAATTAGTGAATTTGTTGCTCATAATCCTAAACACGCAGAGAAGAACAAAGAAAAGACTTAAAGAACACCACTGGATGCATTGTAGAAGCGGATCTCCTTCAAGATTGAAGATCTCCATTCAATTTCTTTAGAAGTTTTATTGGGTTTCTTTATGTCTTGTTGTTTTTCTAACTTTGAGATGATGTTATTCCAAATTATGAACTAAATTCCCTAGATACCTAGGGAAGATGAAACCTATATGAATGTTATTATTTGATTTCTGAATTACATGATAAATAATTGATTCTTATTCTTAATTATGCATGCTTAATTCATGTTTTAATATTTTCAGAATATTAATTCATGCTTAATGTGCTCATTTCAGTGGAGCAAAAGTCTCTGTTTAAGAGTAGATCTAGCATAATTGAGTGGAGTTGCATGTAATCCTAGAAATAGGATGACATAAATCTATCGGATTAGAGTCAAATCTAATAGGGGAATCCATAGATCGAGTTAATGCGACAATAGGGATTTTAATTAGAAAGAGATTTCAATTAATCAACCTAGAGTCAGTTTTTTTACTCTCGAAAGAGATATTAACATAATTTAGGGATTTCTAAGGATCAAGGCACAAGTGAATAAATCATTTAATTCAGATTTAGAATAATAAGTGAAGTCTAGGTGGACTCTTTCCTAGGTATTGCCTATCTCATTGGTTTTATTCAATTATTTTTCCTAATTTATTCTCTGTTGCGTTCTTAGTAATTAGTTCAGTTAATTTTGGACTAAAAACAATTCCTTCAATTTATTGGCTAGATAATAAAAAATAGTAACTACTAGTATTTTTAGTCTTCATGGTTACGATATTCCCTACTCACCATACTATACTATTGTTCGATAGGTACGCTTGCCTTAATCATAATTTTAGTTAGTTTAGTGACACATCAGAGTTCCAGATTATCTAAAATCTTAAGTAGATAGTTCAAATATACATTATATATATAAAACTAGACATTTCATGTGATAAGCCATAAAAGTAAAATATTTTTAATCTCATTCTTGATGCGTTATTGGATGATTAATTATGTAAATTAGTGGATTTGATGCTCTTAATCCTTTAAATTCATGTTTTTATACTTAGGAGAGCATTTGGGAGCAAAATGAGTGAAAAATGAGCTGAAATCGGATAAATAGAGTTGTTTCCATAATCCACACGACCTGGGCATTTCCACACGGGCTGGCCAAACACCCATGTGCCAACCCGTGTCGATATCGCACCCTACTTCCTAGATACATGAAAAAACCCAATTTTTAGGCGTTCTGAGCATTCTAAAGTCTATAAATACTAATTAGAAGAAGACCTAGGGGGACACTGAGAGAAGATTGAAGAGAACACTAGAAGAACGCCATCGGAATCAACTCAGAAGCGAATCTTCCTCAAGATCAAAGATCTTCATTTAATTTCTTTTGAAGTTTTATTGAGTTTCTTTATGCCTTGTTGTTATTCTGATTTTGAGATGTTTTCATTCAGTTTTATGAACTAAATTCCCTAGATACCTAGGGGAGATGAAACCTATGATGAATCTTATTATTTGATTTTTGATTTACGCGATAAATACTTGATTCTTATTCTCAATTATGTATGATTATTTCTTGTTTTAATATTTCAGATATATTAATTCAAGTTTAATGTGCTTTTTTCAGTGGAGCAAAAGTCTCTATTTAAGAGTAGATCTAGCATAATTGAGTGGAGTTGCATGCAATCCTAGAAATAGGACGACATAAATCTACCAGATTAGAGTCAAATCTAATAGAGTAATCCATAGATCGAGTTAATACGACAATAAGGGTTTTAATTAGAAAGAGATTTCAATTAATCAACCTAGAGTCAGTTGTTCTTACTCTCGAAAGAGATATTAACATAATTTAGGGATTTCTACGGATCAAGACATAAGTGAATAAATCGTTTAATTCAAATTCAGAATAATAGGTGAAGTCTAGGTGGATACTTTCCTTAGTATTATCTTTCTCATTGGTTGCCTTCGATTATTTTCCTATTTCATTCTCTATTGCATTCATAGTTAAATTAGATTAGTAAATGTAGATTAAAACAATCACTTCAATTTATCGGCTAAATAATAGAAAAACGGTAATTACTAGTACTTTTAGTCCTCGTGGATACGATATTCCCTACTTATCATAGCTATACTATTATTCGATAGGTGCGCTTGCCTTTATCATAATTATAGTTAATTTAGTGACCATCACCATGTCTAACTCAAAGAAACCACATAGTTTATACAAGAACCATTAAAAACGACCAAGAATCACATTAGGACTGTTATAGAATTTGACAATGATGCATGGTGAGTTTCTAATAGAAGGTGTGTGAACAAACGTTAACCAAATAAAAAAAAAAATACAGGAACTCATCTCTCCCAAACTGAAAACTCAAGAGTAATTAATTGTTAGTCATAACAAATCAAACTTCCAAATCGACAAAGACAAGTAGCCAAATTTGCCCTAATAACCATGCAAACTCATAAACTGACGTAGACAACTCAATTAATCTCCCATCTCCCGAGAGAATTGAGACTTACTCCCAACCTCTGTTCCTTCCTTCTTCATTGAACCCTTACCTTCTTCCCTTTGTTCACCTTGGTTAACAGCTTTTAAACATATTGTTCCTAAGAAGATTATCTAAGGAGACATCAATAACATTATGTTCTAAAGAAAAGCCTATAAATCCTACATTGCAGAACGATTTCAATGAAATTCCATCACCGAATCTTTTTTATCATAAAGAAAGCTTTTTCACAATAATATATCGCTTAAGGAGTATGGCCACAGTTATTTGAATAGCCAGAAATAACATTCCATAAAGCTTTTTTTTTTGGGTTGTTCCACATAAGCTACTCATCCTTAATCAATGTACTAGAGAGCGAAACGAACTATTGTCTTCATCTAAGTCAGGGTCGTCAGTTTTGCCTTGTTGAGCCTCTTTGGATCTATCACTACATTGCAACTATATATTAAACCCCCGTGATAGAACTGCTTGCTGATGAAGGAGATCCTTTCTCAACGTTGCCATCCCCGCTTGCAAGAAATTGTGATGTACCTGGAATGGAAGGTGGTGGGCCTAACGTTGGACTTCGCTGGCCTAGTGGTTCTACTTCTCTTTCTGGCAACAATGGTAGAAGAGGAGGCGTTGGTGCAAGTCGACTTGGTGCCTCGAATCCAAGGGATCTATTACAAGTGAAAGATACATAGGGAAACTAATTTTTTTTTCCAACCAAGAAAGGAACAGAAAAAACATAAATGAGGTGATAGAACATGTAGCAATGTTACAGTGGTTGAAATGAGAGAGTGACTCTAAATAAAGGCCGTGGAGATAGTGGCCTAGCTGGTTTTTTATCTAGGTCGCTGACGCCGGAAGGATCATGTGAACTTGGTGTGCATCCAAGGGTTCTAATACAAGTGAAAAATAAAAAGGGAAACTCTATTTTTCGAACGAAGAACGGAAAACAAAAAGAAAAATGAATGAGATGATACAACAAGCTTACGATGCAAGTCTTGCATGGTCGGGAATTGTAGGATCCTGTCTTGCCGGCTCACCGCCGTTATTAGCAGCACTTCCTATTCCCTACTTTCGTCTGCCTCTGCCACCCATTTCTTGATCTTGTTTTTCTTAGAACAATGCTAAGATATCCATTTTAGAAGAAACCCAAATTAGTAAACTGGAACTCGAGTAATGAAAGGTAGCAGATTATATAGAACCAGAAATACATCTAGAGTGATAAAGAATAAAAAGAAATCGAGAAAGAAATAAAATGAAAACAAAAAGAAACAGCTTGGAAACTTATGGGATAACTCAAGAAACTATGCCGTTCATACAAAAAGAACCACATTAGGGGAAAAAACCTTATGCCTGATCACTCTTTCGGTCCTTCTTGTTTTACTAGTAATCTTTATGTAAACTTTGGAAAGTAGGAAGAAGATATACAGTGTAGAGAAAATACAGAGCGAAGAAAACACGTACTAAGAATAAGAGTTAATGCAGTTGCAGATTCTTGAAAATGACTCCCAGAGAGAGTTGAGGAGAGCTGAGGAGGGCTTTTGCAGAGTTGGCTTACATATAAATATAGACATGCCTTTTATAGCTTGCTTCCATAGAAGCAATGCCTATCATTTGATAAAAACATAGAAATGCTTATATATTTTCTGTTAGTTCAAAAATGATATTTCAACACAAATTTGCATGATACTTACGTTGGCTTGTGGCTCCAATAACAGTGGGTTCTACCATCACGTATGGAGCACAGCATATGAGAAAGAGAGCAAGATTGGTCACAAGGAAGTCATAGTTTGAACTTTTAGTACCACTATTTAGACAAACTGCTAACCATGTTTGAGCATATAGAGCATGGATGTAGAATCAAAGGAGCATATTGGTTGCTCGGTATGTGGCTTGCTTCATATTCGCGAAACATGCTATGTAGCATGAGCACCTTATAAAATCATGCTGTTAAATACGTATAACCTCTTTTTTGGGAAATTATATTGATTTATGCCAAAAGAAACCTCTCTGTTTTTTTTTTTTTTTATCAACAAGAGAACAATAACAATGAAACAAAGAATTACAAAGTTAATCCAGGCCAAGTTAACATAAAGAAAAATTTGCCAAACCATCAGCTACTTTATTTCCTTCTCTGTACGTATGCACCACCTCACCTCCTAGTGTCACGGGTCAAGGTTCGAAGCCCGTGACTGATAAACGATAAATTATACATGTTTTTACATCATGTTTAGCCTATATTTTGGATGAATTATTATTAATTTTGTGAGAATTGGTGCTCTTAACCCTTCTATTTCATGTTGTATACTCAGGAGAGCACAGGGAAGAGAAAAGAACAAAAAACAGGTCGAAAATGAAGAAAATGGGCCAAAGTGTAAAAACAACACGGCCCAAGAAGTCACCACACGGCCGTGGCACACGGCCATGCCACACTAGGTCCAACACGGCCCAGCCCCGATAAGCACGGCCAGGCTACACGGTCGTGCCACCCTCAACAGGCCCACATGGCCTCTTGTCGAAACCACACAGGCGTGGCACACGGGCGTGTCCCTGTCGTGAGGAAGTGCAATTTCACTCGGATTTGGATACTTAGAGGCTAAGAAAGGCATCCCAAAGCTCTATATAAAGACCCTAGGAGGCAACTTGATAAACGCTAAATTATACATATTTTTACCTCATATTTTGCCTATATTTTGGATGAATTATTAATAATTTAGTGAGAATTGGTGCTCTTAACCTTTCCTTTTCATATCTTATACTCAGAAGAGCATGGGGAAGAGAAAAGAACCAAAAATGGACCAAAAATGAGGAAAATGGGCCAAAAATAGCTTAACGCACGGCCGTGGCACACGGCCGTGTAACATAAAGATCACACGGTCCATTCCCGACAAGCACGGCCAGGCCACACGGCCGTGCCCCATAAATAGAATATCACACGGCCTCTGTCAAAGTCACACGGGCGTGGCACATGGGCGTGTTCTAGTCGTGAGGAAGGGGAATTTCACTCAAATTGGGATGCTTAGAGGCTAAGAAAGGCTCCCCACAAGCTCTATATATAAAGACCTCATGAGGCAGAGGCAAAAGGGGCGTCTAGAGATATATTTTTCTTCTCGTTTTTCTGCCACACTGAGGGTAGAAGCAAGGGATTACTCCAAAGGAGAAGCCGATTAATTCATCTCAGAAGCCGAAATTCTGCAGCAACATAGAGGATCTCCCTAAATTCCTGCAGGGGTTTTTGGTTTCTTTTATGTCTTGCTATTTTATATCTTCTGAGATGTTTTCCTTCTTTATTATGAACTAAACCTCTCAAATACTTGAGGGGGATGAAACCTAAGACAGATCTTGTTAATTATTCTTGATTTATTTGATAAATACTTGAATTATTCTTAATTATATATTCTTCATTCTTGATTTGATAATCCTAGGTATTATTTCAAGAATTAGATGTGATTAGAGCAGAGGAGCAAAAGTCCCTGTGATAAGAGTAAATCTACCATAATTAAGCGAAGTTGCATGCAACCCTAGACATAGGGCGACATAAATCTGCCGGATTAGGGTCAAACCTAATATGGGGAGCCATAGATCAAATTAATGCAACCTAGGAAGTTAATTAATAAGGGAATTTTAATTAACAACTTAGGCCTAGTTGCTCTTCACCTCGACGGAGGGTTTAGCATAAATTAGGGATCTCTACGGATCAAGTCAAGTAAAGAAATCATATAGTTCAAGAAAATAATAACAAGTGAAGTCTAGGTGGATTCTCCCTTGAGTATTGTCCATATTAATTAGCTTTTCCCAAAAAGTTTTCCCAATTTACTTTTTACGCTTTCTTAGTTAGATTTAGAATTAGTTTAAACAACCCTCTTTTATTTCTTAGGCTAGATAATAGAAAAGAAGTAAGTACTAGTACTTTTGGTTCCCTTGGGTACGATAACTCAGTCTTGCCACTAAACTATACTACTGTTCGACAGGTGCGCTTGCCTCAACGTCGTGATATTAGTTAGTTTTGGTGAAATCAAGTCTTTATAAATTTTATTACTTCATATTACGCGATATCAAGTTTTTGGCGCCGTTGCCGGGGAACTAAAATATTACAAAAGGTCGATTTCTATTACTTTAGCCATTCATATATATATATATATTTATTTATTTATTTATTTATTTATTTTTATTTTCAGTTTTTATTTATTTTTATTTTTATTTTTCTTTTCTTTTAAATTTCTGAGTTTTCTTTCTTTTAGGTATTTTTAGTTTATGACTAGAAACAACCCAACAGGACCACTACTTTTCGACGAAGATCTAGAAGCGACAGTTCGCAAAAATAGCAGGGAAATTAGACGCAGTCTACATTATCCAGAACAAGAACCTGAGCAAGAGCCAAAACCTACAGACGAGATGGAAGCAAATTAAAATGTTCCACCACCTCCCACAATAGTCGCGCCGCCAGCAAATCAAGAAGAAGCTCCTCGCACTATGTATGATTATGCAAAACCTAGTTTGGCTGGTACCCAAACTAGCATTCTTAAACCAACTATTGCTGCTAATAATTTTGAGTTAAAGCCTAACACTATTCAGATGATACAGCAATTGGTGCAGTTTGATGGTTTACAGGACGAAGATCCAAACTCACACATAGCCAATTTTTTGGAACTTTGTGATACCTTCAAAATAAATGGCGTTTCTGATGATGCCATTCGATTGAGGCTATTTCCATTCTCTTTGAGAAATAAAGCCAAACAGTGGTTAAATTCTTTACCACGAGGCTCAATTACCACATGGGAACAGATGACCGAAAAATTTTTACTCAAATATTTTCCTCCAGCTAAAACAGCCAAATTACGAAACGATATTTCTTCTTTTGTGCAGATGGATTTAGAAACACTATACGATGCATGGGAGAGATACAAAGATCTTTTGAGGAGGTGCCCTCATCATGGTCTACCTTTGTGGCTACAAGTTCAAACCTTCCACAACGGTTTAAACCCGTCAACTATACAAATGATCGATGCAGCCGCAGGAGGGACGATCAATAATAAAACACCTGAAGCAGCTTATAAATTTATTGAAGAGATGTCATTGAATAATTATCAGTAGCAAGTCATGAGGACAAAGCCAACAAAAGCCGCAGGAGTTTATAATATTGATGCTGTCGCCATGCTTACTAACCAAGTAGAACTTTTGAATAAAAAGTTTGATAATTTTGTTAGTTCTACGCAGGCACAATCAGTGATGCAATGCGACAAGACTCAAGGAAACATGTTTAACCTAGATTTCGCATCTTATGGACACAACATGGAAACAGAACAAGCCAACTGTATGAATAACAATTCTAGATCTCAAAAAAACCCTTATAATAATACTTATAATGCAGGTTGGAGAAATCACCCAAATTTTTCATGGGGAGGACAAGGAAATCAAAGACAACAGCCTCCTCCAGGATTTCAGCAACCACTACCGCAACATGAGAAAAAGCCGAATCTTGAGGAAATGTTTACCAAATTTATGGCCGCATCAGAGACACGTTTTCAAAGCACTGAAACGGTACTGAAAAATTAGCAAGCATCAATTCAAGGGCTTGAAAACCAAATTGGTCAACTTGCAAAATTAATTTCAGAAAGACCACAAGGAGGATTACCAAGTAATATTGAGCCAAATCCCAGAGAACATGTCAAAGCGATTACTTTAAGAGATGGAAAGGTCCTAGCCGAACCCGAAAAGAAGACTATCCTAGAAATTTCAGAAGAAAAGGCAGCGGAACCCAAGGATAACACTCACCGCCACTTAAGGAATACAAACCGCGCATCCCATATCCGGCAAAATTGAAGAAAGACCATACAGACGCTCAATTCGGTAAGTTCCTTGAACTTTTCAAACAATTACACATTAACTTACCTTTTGTTGAAGCAATTTCACAGATGCCGAAGTATGCGAAGTTCCTTAAAGAACTTCTGACAAATAAAAGGAAATTGGAAGAATTGGCCACGGTAGAACTCAACGAGAAATGCTCAGCTATTCTCCAAAATAAATTGCCAGAAAAACTGAAAGATCCAGGGAGTTTTACTATCCCTTGTCTGATTGGTAGTTTACTTATTAATAAAGCTTTAGCTGATTTAAGTGCTAGCATTAATCTCATGCCTTACAAAATATTCAAGCAACTAAGTCTCGGGGAACCCAAGCCCACTAGGATGAGTATTCAATTAGCCGATAGATCTGTTAAATATCCTAAGGGAATCATTGAAGATGTGATAGTAAAGGTAGATAAATTTATATTCCCTGTTGATTTTGTTGTGCTTGACATGGACGACGATATTGAAGTACCTTTGATTTTGGGACGACCATTTTTAGCTACTGCTAGAGCTGTTATTAATGTAGGGGATGGCAAATTAGTACTTAGAGTTGGCGAGGAAGAAGTTATCTTTAAAATTTATGATGCCATGAGATTCTCTAAAGAACAAGATGATTCGTGTTATCTTATTGATATTATTGATTATTTTGTTCAAGATAATCTCCAGGAACTTTCTCTCATAGACATGTTAGAACTGTGTCTCATTCAAGGTGGTGGGAAAGATGAAACCACCCCTAAAATCGAGGAAGTAAGGAAAGAATTAGATTCTAATGAAATCATCGCTAGGCACATAAGCTATGAGAATTTAAAGATGAGTGATGAATTGAGACAGAAACCTTCCATTACTGAACCCCGTAAATTAGAACTAAAACAATTGCCAGATCATTTAGAATATGCCTTTTTAAGGGAAGAATCAACTTTACCAGTCATTATTGCATCTGATTTAAGCCTTGCAAAAAAAGAGGAACTACTCCATATGTTAAGAGAACACAGAAGTGCTATAACTTAGAAAATTCAGATATCAAGGGAATTAATCCTTCTTTCTGCACCCACAAAATTTTAATGGAGGACGAATTCAAACCATCAGTGCAAGAACAGAGACAATTGAATCCCAATATGAAAGAAGTTGTAAAAGCCGAGGTAATTAAACTTCTAGATGCAGGTATTATCTATCCTATTTCTGACAGTTCTTGGGTAAGTCCTGTGCAGGTTGTTCCTAAGAAAGGAGGATTGACTGTGGTGTCTAATGACAACGAAGAGTTAATACCTACAAGAACAGTCACAGGATGGAGAGTTTGCATTGACTACAGGAAGCTGAACGATGCCACTCGAAAAGATCATTTCCCATTGCCTTTTATTGATCAGATATTGGAAAGATTATCAGGTCATATGTATTATTGTTTCCTAGATGGCCTCTCTGGTTACTTCCAGATCCTGATAGCTCTAGAAGATCAGGAGAAAACTACATTCACATGCCCATACGGTACGTTTGCTTATCGCAGAATGCCATTTGTTTTATGTAACGCTCCTGCTACTTTTCAGCGATGCATGCTAGCTATTTTCAATGAATTCGTGGAAGACATCATGGAGGTATTTATGGATGATTTCTCAGTTTTCAGTAATTCTTTCCAACTTTGTCTTAATAATCTAGAACGTGTTTTGATCAGATGTGAAGAGACAAATTTAGTGCTAAACTGGGAAAAATGTCATTTTATGGTTCAAGAGGGTATTGTTTTAGGACGTAAAATTTCTAGCAAAGGGATAGAGGTAGATAAAGCGAAAATTGAAACTATTGAAAAACTACCTCCTCCTAATTCAGTTAAGGCTATAAGAAGCTTTTTAGGACACGCTGGTTTTTATCGAAGATTCATTAAAGACTTTTCTAAAATAGCTAAGCCTTTAACTAAATTATTAGAAAAAGACATACCCTTCAACTTTGACCAAGAATGTCTGGAATCTTTCAACAACCTCAAGGAAAAGTTAGTTAACGCCCCAATTATGATTTTACCTTATTGGAATCTACCTTTTGAACTAATGTACGATGCAAGTGATTTTGCAGTAGGTGCAGTTTTGGGACAGCGAAGGGACAAACACTTCCAGCCGATCTATTATGCTAACAGGACCTTAACAACTGCTCAAGCAAATTACACGACCACAGAGAAAGAATTGCTAGCTGTTATTTTTGCATTTGACAAATTTAGATCTTATTTAATTTTGTCAAAAGTCATTGTTTATACTGATCATTCAGCTCTTCGCTACCTCTTAACTAAAACTGATGCAAAACCTCGATTGATAAGATGGATTTTATTGTTACAGGAATTTGATTTGGAAATAAATGATAAGAAAGGAGCCGAAAACTTAGCAGCAGATCACCTCTCAAGGCTAGAGACCGCACAGCCTAAATATCTAGACAAGATGAATGATTTGTTCCCTGAGGAACAACTCTTAGCCTTAGCAGATACGACACCTCCTTGGTTTGCTAATTTTGCAAATTATTTAGCGGCTAACATAATCCCAAAAGGGCTAAACCATCAGCAAAAGAAGCGATTCTTCGCTGATGTGAAAAACTACTTTTGGGAAGATCCTTTTCTTTTCCGAATTTGTGTAGATCAGGTTATACGAAGATGCGTTGATGACACAAAAACATATCAAATTTTGAATCACTGCCACTCAGGACCCACAGGAGGACATCACAGTGGAACTAGAACCTCTTATAAGGTACTCAAATCAGGTTTTTACTGGCCTACACTTTTCAGAGATGCCAACAGGTATGTGACCTCTTGTGATAAATGCCAACGAACAGGTAATATCTCTCAGCATAATGAAATGCCTCAGAACTATATACTTTCATGTGAAATATTTGACATTTGGGGTATTGATTTTATGGGTCTATTCTCTAATTCATTTGGGAATAAATACATACTAGTAGCAGTAGATTACATGTCAAAATGGGTAGAAGCCCAAGCTCTACCTACAAATGATGCTAGGGTGGTAGTACACTTCTTAAAAAAAAATTTTCTCGATTTGGAACACCTAGGGTAATCATTAGTGATAGGGGTACACATTTTTGCAATACTCAATTTGAAAAGGTTTTGAAAAGGTATAGAGTACACCATAGAACAACTACCCCTTACCACCCACAAACCAGTGGCCAAGTCGAAGTGACAAATAGAGAGCTGAAACGTATCCTAGAGAAGACAATAGAAACAAATAGGAAAGAATGGTCAAGAAAATTAGATGATGCATTATAGGCTTATAGAACTGCTTTTAAAACACCCATAGGAACATCTCCCTATAAACTTGTTTATGGAAAAAACTATCATCTACCATTTGAACTTGAACATAAAGCATTTTGGGCTATAAAGTTTTTAAACTTTGATTTTAAAAGTGCAGGAGAAAAGAGATTAATGCAGTTGAATGAGCTTGATAAATGGCGCTAAAGAGATTAATGCAGTTGAATGAGCTTGATGAATGGCGCTTCAATGCTTACAAGAACTCTCGACTATATAAGGAAGCCATGAAGCAACGCCATGACAAAAGGCTGAAACAACCAAAGCAATTCAAAACAGGTGATCTCGTCTTACTCTACAACTCAAGGCTGAAACTATTCCCTGGAAAACTCAAGTCAAGATGGTCAGGTCCTTTCACTGTTCTAAATGTCTTTCCATACGGCACCATTGAGGTAACTCACCCTAACCATGGTACGTTCAAGGTAAACGGCCATAGGTTTAAACATTATAGAGGTGAGAATTTTACAGAAAACAGGGAGGAGCTTCGGCTCCATCACACCCCTTCTTGACACATCCAGGTAAAGTCGAGCTTAAACTCTAAATAAGCGCTTCTCGAGAGGCAACCCGAGCACTAACTTAGTAACCTTCTTTTCTTTAAAATTTTTAGTATTTTTTTCATGCATAAACTAACTTTTTGAATGCAGAAATTTAGGACCACACGGCCAGGCACACGAGCGTGCCTTAGACCGTGTGCGCACTTGAAACAGGGGCACGGTTATGTATCCAGACCGTGTACAAACAGAGTAAAATTTCCCCAAAACACGGGCCATCAATAAATCCCCATGGCCGTGCGATATGGCCGTGGCGACCTTACAAATTTCACACGGGCTATCAACACCTCCCCCACGGCCGTGCTATATGGCTGTGGCAACCCTGCAGTATCAACACGGGCTTGCACAAATCCCCACGCCTGTGTCCCTAGCTCGTGGAAGACACTGCCAAATTTCACACGCCCGTGGCACATATCACACGACCGTGGGATACACGAACACGATCGCACACGACCGTGGATACTATCACACGACCATGTGAATGACGAAGACCTGATCGCACACGGCCGTGCGAATCAACCACACGGGCGTGCTCATCGGGACATGGCGCACTAAAATCTCTGATTTTCAAAAAACACGGGCTAAATACGACTCACACGGGCGTGTGACATGCCCGTGTGACCCAAAATGTATAAATAGGAGGCATTTTTCATCTCCCCTTCCACTCAAACCCTAGAAAACTCCCTCCCTAAACCACCACAAACGCCGCCACAACCCTCCAAACGCCACCATACCAGATTTCATCCTCCCCACGCCCGTGTAACAGCCCCCCACGACCGTGCAACTCATAATTGGTTCTATTTTCTCATTTTTCTCATTTATTTTGTTTTATTTCACTTCTTTAAGTTTTCATTTATTTTTACTTTAGTCTAATTGTTGATTTAAGCATGGAATTAGGAAATATAGGATGAATACTCTAGAATAATATAGAATCAATTAGGATTACATGCCACTTAATTTTATTTTTACTTGCCATTTAGATTCCATTTTATTTTGCCACTTGGACACATATTTGCATGCCATTTTTTCATAATCACTATATATACCCATAATTCCTAGTTTTCTTTGTTATAAGTTTCTAATATGATTAGATTTTACTATTCAGGTTACTTCTCATTTGTTATTTTAGGAAAAATATTAATTTTAAATTATTTCTAATCTTAATTTTTAGAACTAATGCTCGTGTTTTGTTATTTCAGATACTATGTCATCTTTACGTGCCAGAAAAGCTGCTGTCCCCGCTTCTAAAAAACGAATGGGACCCAGAAGTTCTTCATCGAGACACGCCACCCGTTCCTTATATTTCTGCAGAACTCCCAAGAGGAACACTACCAGTTACTCTGAGCACGCACTATCTCGATGGGCCGATGCATTGACTGGGAGGCCCTCGCGCAAATCAACCTGGTGGACGATGTCCGAGCCCTGCTAGCCACTGACCCATGGGACCAGTTCTTTAGGATTGTGGAGCCCACCTACCTAGAACTCACTCTCGAGTTCTGCTTCATATTTCACCTCCAGACCTTCATGAACAGATTCGACAATCCCGGCACGGTCCAATTCCAATTAGGAGGTCTTATGCGACAACTAAGTGTCCTAGAGTTTGGCACAGCTCTCGGTCTCTATACCGAGCAGTTCATGGCAAAAGAAGACTTCCCCACCCTCTCTCGTCGCATCCACATCCGGCCCCTCGACTGCTAGAACGAGATCGCCCCAGGACGGCAAGTTTATAACCCCAGCGTCAGCAAGGCGACCGCCCTCCCTCCTTCTCTCAGTTTCAAAGGAGCCTTACAGTTCAAATCTCTACGGAAATGGAAACACCGTGCCACATATGCCAACTCTTCCCATATCTGTCTCACAAAGCCATCCACATTTCAGGGAGTTTCATATCTCTCCCTCTCTTATGATATTATGCTTTTATTGCTAATATTATCCTTGTACATTGAGGGCAATGTACATCTTAAGTGTAGGGGGAACGTACCTTAAATTTTATTTTATTCTCTTTAAAATCCCTGAAATTGTTCTAACTAATTGTACTGTCCTCAATAGCATGATCTTCAGTCTACTATTAGGAATTAATTCTGATTGATTTATAATTTTTATTGATATGTTGAGAATTAAGATATAGGTGCTTGTACTTTGATTATTCAAACTTTAAAACATTAAGGAATCAAGCATGATAAGTTGAAATTTTTGAAAACTCTAATTTTTGCATAAGTTATCTTCCCTAATTTTAAGTACTATCTTGATATTTGAATTTCACAGGATTGACATCAAAAGCCATAATTCTGGTGAGATCTTGAGCCTTTTTGAGCATACATTCTTTCGTGCTCACTGTTATTATTACTTTGAGTGAGTCAACACTGAATTGTTATTCTAGAACTTGCTTTGATTATACATGTCAAGACCACATTATTGATTTGATATACCGAGATGATAAAGGTACCTAGGATTTAACTCACTTACTCCACAAAAGCCTACCTCCATAATCTAACCCCTAGTAAACCCCATTGAGCCTAACAACCTTTTCCTTGACTCACCCTCTAATTATTAACCAATAACCCATTTTTGTTGAATTTCCCATTCAATTACTTTTGATCCCTATTTTTATCGAGATTTGAGTTGAATTTATTTAAACTGTGTTCTCTTTTCCATATGTAAATCTTTACTAATTCATTGTATCACTTGAATTGTTCTTAAAAAAAAACATGTGTGTATACAGTCAAATTTAGTTGTAATGTATAATTGTTCAAATTAAGTTTTTGCATATTTCTCTCTTAAAGCTACCAAAATGATGCTATTAAGCTTTGAAATTATGTTCCAGTAATAGAGATTTTTCTAGCTAAGATAATTTTCAGTTCAATCTCGATTCTAACCCTCTTTTTGTAGCTTGTGACAACACCCCTAACCAAGCCCCGTTACAACCATAAAAAGACCTTTTTGATCGATGTATCATATCAAACTATAGTGGTGGAGATTTGATTTTCTTGCAAACTTATGGTAATAACTTTCCAAGTTGACTAGAGAGTTGCTTAAATTTTAAACCCTAAACACTTTGAGTGGATAGAGTGAACCTTTAGTGAGGATGTCAACTCCTGTTAATTAAGATGGAGAGATAACTACTTAGAAAGAAAGAAGAGACTTATGTTTTCAATGACAAAATTCTTAACTTAAATTGATTGAATCTTTAATGTTCTTCTGATTGAATTTTTCATTGTATGATTACCTGTGGATTAGTTTGAAACATTATTGATAAAGATTATAGGTTGAGAAGAATGATTCTTATTAGGGATTGAGATTTTGCTTGAGGACAAGCAAAGGCTTAAGTGTGGGGGTATATTTGATAAACGCTAAATTATACATATTTTTACCTCATATTTTGCCTATATTTTGGATGAATTATTAATAATTTAGTGAGAATTGGTGCTCTTAACCTTTCTTTTTCATATCTTATACTCAGAAGAACATGGGGAAGAGAAAAGAACAAAAAATGGACCATAAATGAGGAAAATGGGCCAAAAATAACTTAATGCATGGCCTAAGGATTTACTGCACGGCCGTGGCACACGGCCGTGTAACATAAAGATCATACAGTCCATTCCCAACAAGCACGGCTAGGCCAAACGGCCGTGCCCCATAAACAGAATATCACACGGCCTCTGTTGAAGTCACACGGGCGTGTTCTAGTCATGAGGAAGGGGAATTTCACTCAAATTGATATGCTTAGAGGCTAAGAAAGGATCCTCACAAGCTCTCTATATAAAGACCTCATGAGGCAGAGGCAAAAGGGGCGTCTAGAGATATATTTTTCTTCTCGTTTTTCTGCCACACTGAGGGTAGAAGCAAGGGATTACTCCAAAGGAAAAGCCGATTAATTCATCTCAGAAGCCAGAATTCTGCAGCAACATAGAGGATCTCCCTAAATTCCTGCATGGGTTTTTAGTTTCTTTTATGTCTTACTATTTTATATCTTCTGAGATGTTTTCCTTCTTTATTATGAACTAAACCTCTCAAATATTTGAGGGGGATGAAACCTAAGACAGATCTTGTTAATTATTCTTGATTTATTTGATAAATACTTGAATTGTTCTTAATTATGTGTTCTTCATTCTTGATTTGATAATCCTAGGTATTATTTCAAGAATTAGATGTGCTTAGAGCAGAGGAGCAAAAGCCCCTGTGATAAGAGTAGATCTACCATAATTAAGCGGAGCTGCATGCAACCCTAGACATAGGGCGACATAAATCTGCCGGATTAGGGTCAACCTAATATGGGGAGCCATAGATCAAATTAATGCAACCTAGGGAGTTAATTAATAAGGGAATTTTAATTAATAACTTAGGCCTAGTTGCTCTTCACCTCGACGAAGGGTTTAGCATAAATTAGGGATCTCTACGGATCAAGTCAAGTAAAGAAATCATATAGTTCAAGAAAATAATAACAAGTGAAGTTTAGGTGGATTCTCCCTTGAGTATTGTCCATATTAATTAGCTTTTCCCAAAAAGTTTTCCCAATTTACTTTTTACGCTTTCTTAGTTAGATTTAGAATTAGTTTAAATAACCCTCTTTTATTTCTTAGGCTAGATAATAGAAAAGAAGTAAGTACTAGTACTTTTGGTTCCCTTGGGTACAATAACTCAGTCTTGCCACTAAACTATACTACTGTTTGACAGGTGCGCTTGCCTCAACGTCGTGATATTAGTTAGTTTTAGTGAAATCAAGTCTTTATAAATTTTATTACTTCATATCACGCGATATCACAACTCTAAGAGGGTACTCTTTTCTCCCAAAAAGAGCGCCATATTTCTGCCAACGTAAGGAGTGAAAGCAAGGAATTACTCCAAGGGAAGCCGATTGATTCATCCCAGAAGCCAGAATTCTACATCAAGACAGAGGATCTCCCTAAATTCCTTCAAGGGTTTTTGGGTTCTTTATGTTTTGTTATCTTATTTCTTCTTAGATGTTTTCTTTATTAATTATGAACTAAACCCCTCAAATACTTGAGGGGGATGAAACCTAAGACAGATCTTGTTATTATTTATTCTTGAATTATATGATAAATACTTGAATTGTTCTTAATTATGTGTTCTTCATTCTTGATTTAATAGTCCTAGGTATTACTTCAAGAAACTGATGTGCTTAGGCAGAGGAGCAAAAGTCCTTGTTTTAAGATTAGATCTACCATAATTAAGCGGAGTTGCATGCAACCCTAGACATAGGACGACATAAATCTGCCGGATTAGGGTCAAACCTAATAAGGGGATCCATAGATCAAATTAATGCAACCTAGGGGTGTTAATTAATAAAGAAACTTTAGTTGGTCACCTAGGATTAGTTGTTCTTATCCTCGACGGAGGTATTAACATAGGTTAGGGATCTCTACGGATCAAGTCAAGTGAAGAAATCGTCTAGTTCAAGAAGTTAATAACAAGTGAAGTCTAGGTGGATTCTCCCTTGAGTATTGCCCATATCAATCAGCTTTTCCCAAAAATTTTCCCCACTTTACTCCTTGTGCACTTTTAGTTTAGTTTTAGAATTAGTTTCAAACAACCCTCTTTTATTTTTAGGCTAGATAATAGAAAGAAAGTAAGTACTAGTACTTTTGGTTCCCTTGGGTACGATAACTGCCGCTAAACTATACTACTGTTTGATAGGTGCGCTTGCCTTTAAATTGTGATATTAGTTAGTTTTTGGTGCGATCAGTTTTTATAAATTTTATTACTTAATATCGCGAGTTTCAGTGACTATCGCACTAAATGCATCCGATAGAGGTCTATTATTGAGATGGGGATCATTTGGCCCACGTGAGCTGGTCTGATTCAAGGAACTATTAGAGAAGCCTGTCAGATTGAAGCCTGGTTGGCCCGATAGCGAAGATATGGCAACTTAGGCTAATATGGTAACTAATCTTGTAAGATAGAGGGAATCATATCTTGTAAAGATTAGATAGGATTTGATATAGCATATCTTGTAAATCCCTTAAATCATGGGATATGGTTAATCTCGTCCGTCGATGTAATTGTATCTTGACCGTCAGTTTTTGGGAGCTCAACTATAAATAGAGAGCCTCCCCCTCATTTGTACTCACTTCATTCCATTGTTTCATTATTCTTTGTGAATAAGAGAATAGAGAGCATTTACTCAAATACTTTGTGTGCACCTTTCTATTGTTCTTTTGGTTACTTTCTTTTGGCATAAATCGCTTCCGCTATTCAATTGGTGCCTTGGAGGAGTTCTTAACGAATTCTCATTCGAGTTAAAGGCTGACTTAGGCGAGTTTGGGCGAAGAAACTGCCTAAGGCCGCACGGATTGTGAGACGAAAGGTCTAGCCCTGTGACACTAGTCCCTATGTATCAACACCCAGGTAGCCCGTAGCATTGTCTTTAGACTCTTCTCATTTCCCATATTATTTACCTGCTGGACAGCAACTAAACAGTCCAATTCAAGGATCACTTGATGTCCTCCGATTTTCCAAACTTGATCAAGACCATCAAATGAGCCCCATAGTTCAACCTCAAAGCGTTACAATACCCGATACAGCGAGCAAAATCGCACAGCCACTTACCAGCAGAATCCCAAATAACCCCTCCTGATGCCGCTGTTGCCATGCCATGTTTTGAATGCCCCATCATTATTAATTTTCCATTTGTTGGACGGGGGAGGTAAGTCACGAAATCGACCGCCACATTTTGTTATTGTTATCATCAGTGATTACCGACATTCTATTTAATTGCAAGGCATATACAACCTCATCCTTCATGCGGATACAACGATCCATAAGGCTTTCAGCATCTATATGGTCCAACAAGCAAATACCAGCAAATGACAGCAAAAAGTATGTCCCAATTAGCGGAGAACTTTGCAAAAAAAAAAAAAAATCAGGTTTTGACAGATTGAGATGAATCTAATCCTGTGGATTCAAGCTAAAAAATTCAAGCACCTTATCTTCTTTTATTAGTCTCGACCATAAAGAAATAGGCGCAAAAAAACACCCTCCAAAGATATGATTGATATTCTCCACTCCAATACCACACAAAGGACAATTCGGGTCACCACTTATATGCCTTCTAACTCAAAAGAAACCTCTTTTATTTGTACATGAGAGAGTGATTGTAGATGCTAAGTTTTGAATTTAAATTTGTACAACATTACTTTATAAGGTGTATCTATGAATCAATTGATTTCGGCTTAGTTACTTACAGTTGCTAACGTGAGAAATATTAAAGTGTTTATCTTTTAAATCCTGCTTGAAACGTGTTATCATGACAAAACGAAGCTTTTTACTTCAAAATTGGAATAAAAAAAGCATCCCTCTTATTTATCAAGCAAAGTAATCCATAATCTATAAAGCCTGATGCTCTTTTCCTTTCGCTGCGCGGTCCCGTCTATGGCGTTGCTGAGCCGATGGCGGTGGATTACCCTCTGCCACTGGGGCTCCTTCCTCATTGCCGCCATTGCCATCCACCATTGCTCTTACACTCATTCTTTTCTTCAACGGCAAATCACGATCTTCAGAAAGGTGATGAAACGAAAAGCAGCTTCATTAATCTCTTCATAAAACTTAAGATAGGTCTCAAAATGGATTAATCTCTTAAGGTGTGGATTTCATAGGTATATATGGACCTGAGTAAGGCTTTCCCGCTTGATTCTGTAGGCCAACCATCCCTTGATCTCGAACTGGTCCCGCAGACTGTCCTGGAGCAGGAGCTGAAAATTAAGAGAATACAAAGCGTTAGCAATGGAATTCATGCGAGACAAACTATGGTCTGAGTCAGGATCATCAGAATTGCCTTGTTGAGGCTCTCTAGATCTGTTACTACTTGGCGGTTGTTGATCCCTAATGACGATGCCGCTTGCTGGTCGACGAGGACCTCCTTCCTCATCATTGCCATCCTTGCTTTTCTCTGATCTCTTTCTCTTTGTGGTTGTCTTCGACTGGTTTCTTTGCGGTCGATCTTCAGAAAAGCGATGAAAAAGGCAACTTTATTATTGTAACTTTCAGAGATAGTGAATTTTTAAAAAAAATTCTATGATTAATGCTATCAATGTATTCGGTGTAATTTATAAATTCCTATACAAGTTGGTCACTAATGGAGAGTTGAGAAAGATGGAAAATTAACAGTGTAGTGTGCAAATTACTGGAGAAAAAGGGTCAAACCAGGTATTTCATGCCAAGGCGTTGCGTTTATTTTAAGTGCCTTATATGGTCTATCCGTCCCTTGAAATGAAACCAAAAAATTGGCTTCAATTACCACAAAAAATATGCCTTGACTTATATTAAATGTGAAGAATCAATTATTGTTTTCCTTAAGCAATAAAAGATGTTGTACCTGGAGAGGTAGGTCGGTGGCTTAATGATAGACTTGGTTGCCTTAGCGGTTGTTCTGGAGGAGGAAGAATTGGTGCCGTTGGAGTTGGAGGCCGAGGAGGTTGACATGAGGGAGGAAATGTACGAGGCGGTGGATATGGAGGAGTACGTATAATAGGTGGACGACTTTGTGGTGGAAGCCGAGGAGGTTGACGTGAGGGAGGAAATGTACGAGGCGGGGGATATGAAGGAGTGCGTCTAATAGGTGGACGACTTTGTGTTGGAGGCCGAGGAGGTTGACATGAGGGACGAAATGTACGAGGCGGTGGATATGAAGGAGTACGTCTAATAGGTGGACGACTTTGTGGTGGAGACCGAGAAGGTGATCGAGTATAAATATGCGAGGTGAATCTCCTTGGTTCTGCTTGTTGTTCTTGGCCGATGACAGCAGAAGGATTCTGTGTTGCCGTGGGCGAAGTGGAGCCCTCTCTTGGTTCATTTCCACCGTCAGTAACACTTACTCTGCTCCGCTTTGGTCTGCCTCTACCACCATCTCCGCCCCACCTTCTGCCATCCATCTCTGGCTGTAGTTTTTCTTGGAGTAATGCTATGATCCATTTTAAAAGAAACCCAAATTAATAAACTGGAAATCCAACAAGGGAAGGTTGCAGATTATCTGAAACCTCAAGTCTAAGATGGAAAAGCGGTGATCTTTTATCCTGCTTATATATATATATATATATATGTAAATAAAAAGAAAGAATGAATACCACTTTTAAACTAGTAAAGAATAAAAGGAAATCAAGAAAGAAATGAATGAATGAAATGAAAACTAAAAGAAACAGTTGACAACTTCAAGTTCAATCAAGAACTATTGGGCTTACATTTACAAGGCAAAACCTACAAAGCCTTGGACGTAGGTCCGATGAAAAAGAATCACATTAGAAAAAGGAACCTATTATGAATAATAACTAAAAACCCTTTGGGTTCTTTACGTAAACTTTGAAACATGAAGATAACACGGCGTATAGAAAACACGTACCAAGAATAAAAGCGTTGCAGTTTCAGATTCTTGAAAACGAGGGCTGATGAGGGTTTCTCAGTGCTGACGTTTGGATGACATTACCTTTGGCAAGCGAAAGGACTTTCAAAGCACTGGAAGTCAAAATTTGGACCGGAGCAAAGAAAACAACAGCGGGAGCCCCTTTTACCACAGCAGGGTGTTATTACTTACATGTATTATATGTATGAACTAAAATATATTAAAATTATTTTATAATTTTATATAAATTGACTTTATAATTAATATTATAAATAAATTTAAATTATTTTATAATTTTTTATTTTTTAATTCAATATTTTATTTATAGAAATATTGTCTTAAATTGTTGTTGTTATATGCTATATACATTTTAATATAGAAGAAAATGTGTTAATGGAATCTTGAAATCTATTTATACTAAATGTTTTAATTTTTTTTTATTTTTGTTAAAACTCAATCCCATTAAATGAATCCCAATTAGAATAAAATTATTATTGAGAAATTTATATAAAAACTCTAATGAGAAATTTATATTTGAAAATAAAAAAGTATGTTATGAATATTTTATTATTGAGTGAATATTCATCAAGATCAAGATAATATTTGATGAACTTTAAATTCTAATAATAATAGAGCTCTATTTCATTTATACTCATTATATCTATAAATATAGACTTTGGAGAAGTATTGTATATAGATTTCCATTGATCAATAAAATACACTCTCTCTTTTATTCTCCTATCTTGTTTGTTCTTTACTCTCAGTCTTTTTATTTTATAACATGTTATTAGTACGATGGTTATTTATTTATTTTCAATTCAAAATCTTTCAAAGTTGTTCCACAAATCTAATTTTTCTTTTACCTTAATCTTTCACCCTCACAACTTCATCTCCAAGATATTGAAAGAATCAATTTCATAATGGATCATGATTATTATTCCTGATTTTTGATTTGTCATTGTACAAGCATGGGTAAAGTATAAATTTAGTAAGAAACTTTTATATTTTGACCGTATTTTCTTTTTCATTTAAGGTATGACTACTATTAATTTTTATCTTATATAAATTTTACATTCTGATGGTATTTGATTTTTGGTCAATTTTTTTATGTAAAAGATATAATTATTTATTAGATATGTTTGTTATTAATATGGTATATATTACTTTTTGATAACTTTTTTTTTAGGATGAATCCTCTGTGATTAGACTCAATGTTTTGTCATGAATTATTTAATTTCTTTCATAGTTGAATTATGGTTAACTTATTTATCAAAATTATTAAGTTATTTTTTTGTGTGCTCAATTAATGAATAAAACAATCATGATCCTCTTTGATTTATTGGTTTATTTTTTATTTTTAAAATATAAATTAATGAATTGTGTGATTTATAGGTTATGATTAGATAAAGAAAGATATAGTCATAAGAATATGATAGTTTTATGATTGGATGCACTTGAAAGGTCTTCTATAAAAAGTTTGTTATGGTTGGATGTACCTAAAGTTGCAAGTTTTAAAACTATGAGTATAACTCTACAATATTTAAAATAAGTTCTCAATTTAAAAATTACTTAAAAAATATGCAATTGAACTTTTACCATTTTTACAATTTAGTCCTTGTACCACTAATTTGACAAAATTACTTATCTAGAATTCAATTTCCTTATATTATAACTTCATAAATATTCAATAAAAATATTTACAATTCCGGTTTACAAAAATGGAGTCCTATAATTGTATTTTCCGACACCACTGATCTTCGGGTCATTATATAAATCATATAAGTTATTTGGAAATTAACATAATTTAATTTAATAGGTTAAGAAATAAAATTTAAATTTTATAAAAGAATTAATATCAAATTATTTTATATTTTTTGTTAAAAATATATATTTTAGTTTAGTATGAAATGTAATTATTCTTTTATATATAATTTAGTTTAAATTAATATCCTTAATAATTTTTTTAGATATCATTATAATTGTTTTATCATTAATTTTAATCTCATCTTTTTTTAACCTCCTGAATAATTCAAAGGAAGCGAAAGTATAGTGTCTTGTTTCCAATGCCACCACTCACTAATCAAAAATAAATAAACATACTAATTATATTGCCTTCAACCAAACAGCAGTACGTGTTGGCTGTCACTACAGTCAAAGAACCCAAAGCAGCATAGTATTAAATTGCGGCCGTAACGTAACGGCCACATCGTAACGGAAATAAAAACTATCGCGACACAATATTGGCGCAACGTATCAGAGAAATTGCATCACGACGTTGCGGTTAAAATCTGTTATATAATGCCACAACAGTTATTAAAAAGTGGCGCAACCCCGCATCAACACCGCAGCAGGTCATTTAGAGCTTTGTTTGCTTAATTGCAAACTTAAGTACATATAATAATCAAATTTAAAGCTTTTATAAACTAATGTTGGAGTTTTTCAATGTTTAGGCTATAACGGGATAACTATAATATGCAACCACCAAGATAATTAATGGCCAAAGATACTTGTCTGTGGGTCAAAAGAATAAGAGAATCAAAATAAAAACAACATTGAATCTTAAGAATTTTAAAGTAAGAACCAAAAAGAATCATTAGCAGTATTACACTAGCAAGAATGAAACTTGTAGACATTGTGAGAGACTTAAAAACTAAGTTCCCCTGATACAATAAAGCAATTAAAATGGTTAGGTTTCTTATTCTTGAAAATTAAATGAAACTCGTACAATGTATAAATATAATTTGTTAAAAGTAGACAAATCTAGATCATGTTTCATGTAAGCTACAATACTTTTTTTTAGTTTGACCGAGATTTTTAGTTTTGAACTTTTGGTAGTATATCAAATTTTTATATCAATTATTATATTGAAGAGTTGTGCCTACTTGTACAATTATTTTGGTAAGAACTAGGCATGTGGGTATTGAGTTTTCTTTTGAATTTTTACAAAATAAAGCTTCCTAAAGTTATGTGAAATGAAATGAAATCACACTATCACATGCTTTGTGTAAGAATAAGAACTAATGTGTGTGTATATATATATATATATATATTTCATTCTCTCTTAAAATTCAGCTGAAAGCTTTAAAGCGAAAATTGTAAAGTGTCTAATTTTTTTTACACTGCTAGTTTACTACAAAATAACATTTTTGGGTGAAAGAGTAGGAGTATTGAATTTCAAATTCCCGCAACTATTCTCTACAACATTTCAAGAGCTATTTCTTATGTTTTCTATTTCAAGAGTTGCGCTATTGAGTTAATAGTGAGGAATCAACATCATCTCAACTCATTTGTGAAGCATGAAATACAAGTTATGTAATTATTATTTTTAAAATATTATTAATTATTTTTATTACTTAGTTTAAATAATATATTTGTCTTACTAGTTGAATTTAGAGTTGCTATGTAATTATTATTTTTACATATTTAATTAATAATTAGTTATATTTATATTGAATTTTTCTGAATTTTTGTAAATATTTTGTAGTGTTAATAATGAGTTTTATATTTTTGTGAATCTTTTGTATTATTAATTGTAGGTCTTATATTTTTTTTCCATTTTTTAGTTTGAAGTCTTATTAGTAGTGTTTTTGTTGTTAGAGTTTTAAGTCTTTTTATTTTTGTTTCATTTGTAGTTTTAAGTCTTATTATTTTTTCTTTCATTTTGTAGTTTAAGTCTTATAATTTTTGTTTCATTTTTTAGTTTTAAGCCTTATCATTTTTGTTTCATTTTGGTGAATATTTTTTATTGTTAGTTTTAAGTCCTACAATTTTGTTTCATTTTTATGAATATTTTACTAGTTGTTTTGAACTCAAGTAATGATTAACAATAATTTTCATGCAGATATAAGAAAAAATGCCACGTTCAAGAAATAAAGAAGATGTAGCTCCTAGTGATTACTATGGTTGGAGGTGTGGAGAACCTATTGAAGGTAATCGTAATAATGTCAAATGCAGATTTTGTGTAAGAATTAATAAAGGAGACATAACACGGTTGAAAGAGCATTTGGCTACAAAAAAAAAAAGGGAATGTAGCATCTTATCCATATGTCTCAACAAAAGTTAGAAAAACCATTGCACAACAGCTTCAAGAATATCATAGTGAAAAAGCTGCGAAGTAGAGGAGGAAAGAAGCATTAGAGGAAAGAATAAGATTAGAAGACCGTGGAGACTATGGTGATAGTAGTGATGATGATGAGTTAACTATCGCAAGACGTGAGAGTATGGGATCTCAAGTTGAATGGGAAGAAAGACAACATCGAAGAGCAAAAACTGATCAAGATTCAGTTTTTGAAATTAGAGGAGGTAGTAATTTTGGAACTTAAGAAATTAGACGATTATTTAGTGTCCATAATTCTGAAAGAAGTGGGAGGGAACGTCAATGGACTAAACTTGACTCTCCTAAAGCTAGATTAGCAAATATGGATCATGTTCTTGAAAGATAAAAAGTTTGAAGTAATCAAAACTTAGTTCGAGCTTTATTAAAAATGCAAAAGCTAAGTTAGGGAAAGTAATGTCCAAGTTGATATTGCATAAAGCTTTACCTGCAAGAATCGCAGAGTCACCATTTCTCCAACCTGTACTTCAAGTTGCAGCGGAAGTTGGAAAATTGGTTAGGGGTCCTTCAGCTTATGAGGTGACAGGAATGTATTTTGAAGATAGTATAAAAAGATACAAGAATGGGTAAATAGCTTTAGCCTTATATGGGAAGAAAGAGGGGTGATCATTATGTGTGATGGGTGGAAAGGGACAACTAATCAACATATAATCAATTTCTTAATTTATAGTACAAGAGATACTATTTTTTTAAAAATTCATTGATGCTAGCAGTGTTACCACCTGTACTGCTGAGTATTATTTTGGTTTAATGGAAAAAATGGTCGATGAAATTGGTGAAGAATTTGTTCTTCTAATTGTTACAGACAATGAATCAGCTGTCAAAGTCGACGGGCATATGTTGATGCAAAAGAGAAGGCACTTGTATTGTTCTGCATGTTCTGCTAATTGCTTGAATCTTATTTTGGAAGAATTTGATAATAGAAAAAGTGTGAAAAATGTCTTAGATGATGCAAAAAAGATAACTTCTTTCATATACAATCGTACTTGGAAATTGATTATATGAAAAAATATACCAATGGTGTAGAACGCTTACGACCTGGGATCATTAAATTTGCTACCAATTTTTTTGCTTTCGAGAGCATTGTTAGAAGAAAACAAGCATTAAATGAAATGGTGACTTCTTCGGCATGGAAAAGGTCCACATATGCAAGAAAACTAACTAAACTAGAAATGATAGAAGTCATTAACTAAAGTGAGTTCCGGAAAAAGGCTATTGATGTTTTTAAAGATCCAAGAATCGTTGCTTACAGTATTAAAAATGTGTGATGGCGATGAAAAACCAGCTACGAGTTTTATTTATGAAGCTATGGATTGAGCAAAGTTGGTAATTCCAAGAGATTGTTGCTATTACTAGAAATATTGGGATATCATTTATAAGAGATGGAGTAATCAACTTCATAATGATTTGCATTCTGCTGGTACGTCATAAGACTTTTAAATATTTTACTTATTAAAGTGTTTTATTTAGATATTTACTATATTATTAATTACATAGGATATTTCTTAAGTCCACAATTTCTATTGAGGCAATTCCATAAACCATATGCTTTATGAAACAATGAATGGAGTTAGAAATGTTATACAACAGTTAGAGCCTAAAATGAGTAATCAAGTTTTGACAATGAATCAAGTATATACTTATATACCTAAATTTGTAAAGGAACCTATAAATTATTATATTGTAATTATTGATTTATTTATTTTTTAGTTGTTGCTATATTGAGATAAAGTGGATTCTTTTGGAACACCATTAGCTCAAGCTGCAATTCTGAGGACTAATCCTGGTAAAAAAGAATTTTACCTTTATAGTTTTGTAGATAATAAAGATATATTTATAGATAACAAATTGCATCTTATTATTTATGTTTTTTGTGTAGCTAAATGGTAGATTAATTATGGAGGTTGTGCACCTCGGCTTCAATGCATTGCTGTTAGATTTTTGAGTCAAACAACTTCATCTTCAAATTGTGAGCTCAATTGGAGTACATTTAGTTTGATCCACACAAAAAAGAAAAACAGGCCCAAGCATAAAAAGCTTCAAAAATTAGTTTATGTCCATTATAATATGAAGTTGAAGCTAAGGCACATGAAAAGAAAAAGTGTAAAAGAGTTAGAAATGGGATTTAATCCAATCAATATTGATAATATTTTTGAAGAGGATGATCCATTAAATGCATGTATTGAAGAAAGAGAGGATTCTAAGCTTAATAGTAAACCCAATTTTTCATGGTTACCTGAAGAGTTACTTAATGAAACTAATGAAGAAAATGTCGATGAAGAAACTCAAGGCGACAATATGGATGACATTTCGCCTGCTCAATCTAATGAGGAAGGTGTTCAACTATCAACATCAAGTGGTGGTGATGGTGATGATCTTGGTGGAAATAATGAAGATGCATGCCAAACAGAACCTGAGCACATGTATTCTGACACATTTTATGGAGGCCAAGGTATGGCTAGATATCTTTATGCTGCTAATCTAGGTTTGTATAAAACAAATCCATCTATTAGTTCACAACATAGAAGAGGTAGAGATGATAGAACTCATAGGAGGATGAGAGAGCATTTTCATAATTCATTTATAGGCTTATTATCACGTAGTTTAGCTACAAATGAGAATGAAATTAGTGTATAATCATATCAGGGTTCTCATTCCTACAAACCAAATACATTTTATCAACCTTACTTTGGACATAATTCAAGCTATGGATCTTTTTGTTATCATTTACCTCATCACACGTTTTCTACCAATGACGCATCTCATGGTTCTATCCCTCGACATTTTGCATACAATGTGATGCTTTTTTCACATGGAATGAGAGGTGGTTGAAACCAAGGGAGTTATGAAAATAGAGATGATTTAGATTTTCTACGTCAATCAATATGGTGGTGAATTATATAACAAATGGAGTTTTTATATTTATATGTTTATATTTTTCTTTTTTAAGTTGATGTAAAATTAACTTTTCATGTCAAAATATGAGATAATTTATATGTTATTTATTAGAATTATGGTTGCTATTGTACAAGCCCAATTTAGCCTGAGGCCCCAAAACCAAACCAAACTACTACAACCCCAAACCGAACAAACCCAAACAGACCTAAAATACTAAAACCCAACCAATTAAGCCCAAACCCATATCAGATAACCTAATAAGACCCAAAACAACTAAATAGACTCAAACCCAAAAACCCTAGCCCAATATAGCCCACATTAAACAAAAAAGAAAAGAAACCCTAGCTAACCGCCCCTAACCCTAAGCGCCGCCTTAGCCTCTGCCAAGACTGCAGCACTGCCACTACTGCCACCGCCTTTGTCACGTTGCCACTTGCACCACCACCTGCAAGGATTAAAAGAAGAAAAGACAGTAGACATAAAAAATAATAAATGAAAATCTTGTAAATGGTTATAAAAGCCATCAAAAATCAAATGTAATTTTTTCTAGACATTTTTTATACAAAAAATCGCAAGGCAAAAATTTTAGAAGGTTTTTTTCTTCTTTTTTTTTCATTATTGTTATATTTTATTTTGAATATATATAATAAACGTATAAGAAAAGAGAAAAAACATACTTTTTTTTTCTTTGGAGCTGAAAGGCTCCTTCTCCTTTTGGCCATTTTTAGCAACTTATTTCTAAAAAACGGCCTCAAATTCGGAATCAGAGAATCGAGAGGATTAAACAGGGTTTTTTTTAATTTTTCGGCCACCACAGACGGTGGCGCTGTCGCGGTGGCCAGTGGTCAGTGCGGCAGCGGTTCACCGAAGGACGACCGAATTCTGAAAAAGGGTGAGAGGATTTTTGAGAGAAAAAAAGGGTATTTTAGTTTTTTTTTTGGTGAAATGGAAAAAATGAAATCTTTCAAAAAAAATTGGCTTATATAGGCCCTCAAAACAGCATCCTTTTGGGACTGGCCTCAAATGCCAAAACGATGTCGTTTTGGGATGACCTGATCCAACCCAACCCACCCAACCTAGGATCTTCATTTTTTTAAGCAAAAGGGTTATTTGCGCTTTTGGCCCTTCCCTTTTTTCAACCATTTTTTAATTTAGTCCCTTTTTGCTTTTCTTTTAATTTTATCGCATAATTTTGTTTTTATTTCAATTTGGTCCCCATACAAACAACATCGTTTTAGGGGACAGGGAAAATTTTCCCTTTTGGCCCCTCTGTTTCCCTCGCGCGTTGCATTTTAGTCCTATATTTTGTTTTTACCCCGATTTCTCCCCTAAAGTTATATTTAAGTTTCATTTTAGTCCTTATTATATAATTTTGGCTTTTGCTAGATTATTTTCCTTATATATTTTTTTATTTTATAAATTTTTTATTATTTTATTTATCCATTTAGGTACATAGTTTATTATTTTTTGGTGCTTTTACATTTAAAATTGTTTTCATTTTTCCATTTTATCGTATATTCTTTTTATATATTTTTTACATTTTCATTTCTTTTTATATTTTCATTTATTTCTTTAATTATTATTATTATTATTATTATTATTATTATTATTTTATCATTATCATTATCATTACTATTATTTTTTTTAATTGATGTACATAATATTTATTTACTCATTTGTTAGCATAGATTTGTAATTTTAAATTTTCCTTCGTTTTTTAATTTAGTTTGTTCGTGTTTTATTTATTTTATGTTATTTTAATTTCGCATTTATTATTTTCATTTATATTATCTCATTTATTATTATCATGTTACGCATATTAGCATCATAATTAGTTTTTTTACATTTTTATTACAAATTCGAGTAAGATTAATTTTATCTTACGCATAAAAAAAGTTTTTTAATAAAGACAATATTCCGTATTTAGAAATTCGAGAAATTATGCCCTAACGTACTGGGTTTCGATTTTTCCTCATTTAATCTAAATAACTGAATATCATTTTTTAAATAAAATACATAAGTTTTAAATAAAAAATTTGTTCTCGAGAATTCGAGGTATTGTGTCCTAACTTACTGGATGTGTCATTTTGTTACCTCGGGATAAGATTTTTTTAAAAAAATAAAGGTAATATTTTGTATTTAGAAATTCGAGAAATCGTGCCCTAACTTACTGGGTTTCGATTTTTTTCCTCATTTAATCTAAATAACCGAATATCCTTCTAAAATTGTAATACATGAGTTTTAAATAAAAATAAAAGGCAAGCTTATCCTCAAGGGTCGAGGTATTGTGTCCTAACTTGCTGGATGTGACATTTTGTTACCTTGAAATGAGAAGGTATTTGACATACGTTTTAATTTATCCAAATGATTTTTAAGTAAAAATTACCACAAAGAGGGATCGTATTTTAAATTCTCTTCAAGTTTTAAATTTTCGACACTAAAAAATTAATTAATCAACTAGGTACTAATTTTGGGCGTTACGAGGGTGCTAATCTTTCCTCATACGTAATTGACTCTCGAACCTATTTTCTGAATTTCGTAGACCAAAATCGTTGTTTTAATAAAATAAACCGTTTATTAAAAACAACTGTTTTACGAGGTGACCCAATCACACCTCATCAAAAAAGGATTAGTGGCGACTCTCTTTTTTTCGTTTTCATAAAATAAAAGTCGACCCAATTTTTCAGAGAAAATGGTTTCGACAGCTTGGCGACTCCACTGGGGACTAGAAAGAGAGTCAAGCCACGAGTTGATTACTTTTTGTCTTTTGGTCGAAAATTGAAAACTTGGTTTACATATACGATCTTTTCATTGCATTTCATCCATTTTTGTTAGGATCTTTGTCATTTTATTCATATTTGCTTTATTGTTTTGAGTCTTTTGGTATATTGCCACATATTGCATTGCATGACCGCTCGGTTATACCCTTTTAAGTGGGAGTGAGAAACTACTCATTCGTGAGGTTTTCACCTCCGCATGGGATAGTGGATCGATTTCGGGATACATCCGTACTTATGTCTTCATGAGAGTTTCATCTTCAGATGGCCATAGGGAAATGTATTCCCCTAAACTGAACTCGGTCTATATAAGCATATAATGGGTGAGGATCGAGGAATCTGCCAGTTCATGTACCTTTACTCTAGAACCAAACCCCATATAGCGAGCTTTAAGAGCCCACCTTAGGTAGAGCCATTCCATACTCTAGTGGTTACCCGAGTAGGTGCTTTATTTACTATTTCTTGCTTGCTTTAAATTGTGTATGAAATACTGACTTGCTTTGTTTTTACTTTGATTGTAATTGCATGGCATTTTCATCACAAAAAATGTGTTGATTCACATTCGGTTCCTAAATAGATAACTTATCATGGAAAATGGGTTTTTTGATAAAGTGGAGGATAACGTGCCCGTCCGGATTTGGGCCGAGACAATGCAGCAAGAAAAGAGTGATAATCTTACAGAAAGGTACGTGTCGGAGTTGTGGGATTTTACTCGTATCAGCGTAACCCAAAATAATCTTCAAGAGATGAATAAAATATGGGATCAGTGGGATGATGAGATCAGGCAGCTATTCTACTGCAATTATGGTGATTTGCCCTATCTACTTGACATCCAAGTGGACAAACACCTATTCCGAGCTCTCGCCCAGTATTGGAATCCTGCTTATAGCTATTTTACTTTTGGAAAGGTGGATTTGGTACCTACTGTGGAAGAGTACACAGCGTTGCTCTGTTGCCCGAAGATTCAAATTGACAAAGCTTACTCTAAAGCTGTCAGCGCCCCAATGTTCTTAAAAAAAGCTTATGAACATCACAGAGATGAGCGAATAGTGGGTTGCAACCCGAATCCAGCAGAAAGGTGATTGTAAGTGCATCCCTGGGGAAAATTTGAGAGATTTGATCCTAAAACATCCCGATGTAAAGAAAAGAGTTGATGTATTCGCTTTGAGCATTTATGGATTAGTGATCTTCCCCAAGGCTTTAAGGCATATAAAAGAAGCGGTCGCCGATTTATTTGACTGACTTGATACGGGTCACACCCGTTCCTGTAAGTTTGGTCAAAACTTTCATATCCTTGAATGCATGCCGAAGAGCGGGTGAAGGGAGATTCATCGGGTGCACACAACTCTTACTAGCATGGTTCCACAGCCATTTTTAGAAGGTAGAAAAGGTCTCATACCGAATCTTCTCTGAAAACTATTCCCCGTTAAAAGAGTTAGTGGCTACGCCTGTAACACCCCAACCCGTATCCATCATTAGAATAGGGTCACGAGGTATTACCGGAGTTTATAGAACTTTTTTTTATTTTTTTATTTTTTTATCAAATGATAACTCATTTTATAAGAAATTATACAACTTAAATTTTACCACTCTTCCATAAACACATGTATATTTTCATTTGATCATTTTCCTTTTTGACGTATCAAATAATAAACATATTACCATTTAACCGATAGCTTGGCACTTGTCTAAGCGTCAACAACAACAGTCATTAATATACTTGAATATATTTCATATAATTTTAGAATCGATAAACTCATTGTATCAACATATCATACTTGAGATTATTACTTATTATGGCTTACCCAATTTTCATGTATCAGCATATTAAAGATAGCCACATATTCATATAATATGATACATATTATTCTCTTGCCATTTCTTCAAAACATAAATCATTCATTATACCAAAATTTCATGTATCATTATTTTCATGAATTTTGTATATATTTATTCCGGGACAATTCATAATCTTGAACATGCATAATTATCAAGTAAGTTTCATATACATGTATTTTCCATGTCATATTTTTTAAAATATCGAATAAATATCATTTTCTTGTATTTCAAGTTCAATTTCATGATTATTGTTTCGTGCTCAAATTATTTCCATGTCAGGGCTTTATTCATTAAGTCATTCGAAATTTCATCGTCATACAATTAATATTATTAAAGTATACGAATCTATAATCATGGATGCATATATTCATCAATAAATTCCATGTACAAATATCATCATCTTATATTTCCATATATCCAGTATCACTGTCATTTTTTTTTCATGTACTTCAGGAATATATGTACAAATCTTTTTATATACATATTTCCTTTTCTGGTCAAAATTCTTATCTACTGAATTTATCGGAATATCGATAGTTAAAATCATAGAGTATACTTAAAATGTGCAAATCCGTAATCCATCAATTCACATTTACCATTTTTAGCTATGTGTTTACCATCTTCTATATTTATCCCGTTGAATTTCTCGGAATTTCGATGGATATCCAATAGTACACTCCTGGTGTACAATCTCATTAACCGTCAATTCATACAGGAGTACACTTTTAGTGTACAATTCCGGGTCCGTCAATTCATATGCATGTGTTGCCATGGTATCTTTCAACCATGGTCTTATTCATTGCCATAGTATCTTTCAACCATGGTCTTATTCATTTTCTCAATTTGTTGCCATGGTATCTTTCAACCATGGTCTTATTCATTGCCATGGTATCTTTCAACCATGGTCTTACACATTTCATTTCAGTAAGCACACTCCCGCGAACCTCACTCTCCCGCGAACCTCAATTCTTGGCACACTTCCGCGAACCTCAGCTCCCATGTATTCTTCGGAAGGGCCTATACACATATATTCTTCGGGAGAGCCACCAGCACACTCCCGCGAACCTCATTTCCCATATATTCTTCGGGAGGGCTGATATTAGGATTACCCTTCCGGGCTTAATCCTTTTTCCTGTATTCTTCGGGAGGGCTACATCAGAATAGGATCACCCGTCCAGGCTAGATCCTTTTTACCGTCAATTCCTTTTCCAATAATCCATCGAAATGCATTCCATTCAACCGGGATTTACTTTCTTTTTATATCGAGTATTATCAATATTTCATCAATTATTATGCATTGATCATTCAAATCATATTTTCATCACATAACCACATATTTCAAGTGTTTAAAAAATACAATTCAAGTTACACGAACTTACCTCGTTGCTTGTCTGTGTTTATAAATTCATTAATCCAATATCTTTTCTTTTTCACGTTCAAGTCTCGCATTTGAGTCGTTGGGATCTTTATAAATAAATTTGACCATTGTTTTCATTCATTCCATATTCTAATACATTCAATTAATGCTCTAGGCAAAATTACCATTTGGCCCCAAAACTTTTAATTAATGACAATTTTACCCTTAGGCTCAGAAAAATAAATTCTTGCGATTTAATCCTTATTTCCAGCCGTTGCCATCATACATATTAATAAAAGCCCATAAATTTTATAAAATATCAAAATTTTCCATAATTTCAACACTTTTCAATTTAATCCTTAAAACATGTTTTCCCCCGATCTTGAACTAAATTAACAATTTTCACTTAAAATTTTCAATTTAAATAATAAAATAATCCATTTCATGTAATTTGATCATTTCTAACATTTTTACAAAATTACCCATAAAGTTTTACTTTTATTCGATTTAGTCGTTGGGCTTAAAACATACAAATTAGTCATGCTAACTGAATATTCATACATATTTTCCTCCTCCTCCTCTCCATTCCACATCCTTAATTTATATAGTATGCTTATAAGTAACATTATCAATAATTTCACTATTTACTTATATGTGAACATTCAAGCTGTCCACCTGCATCATAGTCACTAAATTATTTATATCTTGAGCTACAGAAATCCAAATTAAGATCCGTTAATTTTCCCTGAAACTAGACTCACATATATTCTTACCATAAAATTTTTAGGATTTTTGGTTCAGCCAATAAGTACAGTTTATTCTTTAAAGTTACCCCTGTTTGGCTGTATAACTGTTCCGACCTTTCTTCATTAAAATTTAATTATCTCCTTGTACGGGACTCGGATGATGTTCCCAATTATTTCTCTTGAGAATAGACTCATTAAGGATTTCAAACACATAAATTTAAGTCCCTAATTATTTTTATACAATTTTTGGTGATTTTCCAAAGTCAAAACAGAGGATCCCAAAATCATTCTGAACCAGTCTCACAAAAATATAAATATCTCAGAATACAGAATTCATTTACTTGTTCTGTTTCTTTTATATGAAAATAGACTCAACAAGCTTTAATTCCATATTTTATTCAACTTCTAAATCAGTTTCTACCATTTTTGGTGATTTTTCAAATTTAGCTTACTGCTGCTATCCAAAACTGTTTAGTGCAAGATATTAATTATTAAGTTTATATCACCCTTATTTTCTTTCTCTACACCATTTCCCATCACTTTATCTTATTTTCTCTTCACTACCATATCAAGAATATAGAATCATATATAAGGAAACTCTACATTAACATCATTTACATGCTTTTTCAATAATATTAAACTTAAAAATACATGGAAATCTTGATGTTCTTGCCTTGTTTTATTGTTTCCAAACTTTAACTTCACTTTCTCTCTCCTCCAGCTTCTATTTCTTGAATCCAACTTGATATTCTAACTCCTCATAGCCTCCTTAACATTTTTCTCCTTCGGTAGCTATGGAAATTCTTTTGATTTCTAGGTGAAAATGGTTAATTTTTGGTGGAAGGACCAAATTGTAAAGAAAGCCAAACTTTCTTTCTCCCCTCTTCTCTCCTAACGTGAATTGCATGGAAAATGGGTGGTGGTTTTTTCTTTTTTTTTTTTCCACACATACACATATATATAGACTAAATAAAATAATAAAATAATAAAATATCTTATTAAAATATTAATAAAATAATAATTATTTAATTATATAATTATAAAATATCATCAATGTAATCATTACTTTCTAGATTTCTCTCTCTTCCAATTGACCATTTTACCCTTCATGATCTTTTAAAATTCCATCCTTGAGTCATCACTTAATTTGGTAAAATTACAATTTAGTCCCTCATAATTCTTCACCTATTCAATTTAGTCCTAATTCATCAATTTTCCTTAGTTTCTAGATTATTCTACCCTTAAAATATTTTTACTATTGGTCCTTCAAAATTTCCATATTTACACTTTAACCCTTTAAATTTTAAGTATTTACTCTTGGGCCACAAAACTTTTCTCACTTTTATGATTTAGTCCTTTCTTGGATTAATACATCATAATCACTTCCTACATAGATTTTGTTGATATAGCTCAAAATTTCTCTTTTTATTTCTTTATTTCTTTATTTTACTATATCAATGATAGAAATTTTCGGGATATTACAACGCCGAGACGGGACGATATTACGGAGGAGAAATGGATGATGATTCTCTAAAATTTACAAGATGAAGATGTCGAATAGAGAGCCCCTTTGATGGTCCCTGATGAAATTTTATTTCGGTGTAGTGATTTTGATTGGGTTCCCTTACTTGGGATATGGGGAGCCGTTAGGTATGCTCTTCTCCTCGTGTTAAGGCAGTACAGATCAAGATAGTTTATGCCAGCAACGCAAGGGTTAGTTGAGTGTGAGTTTGCATACAAGGGAGATAATTACAAAAATAAAGTTCATGAAATATCGAACGCTTGGAAACAAACTCGTAAAATGAAAAGGTTTGCAGCCAACCCGATGACGACCCCTAAATATGATCGGTGGTGGGTTCAAAGAATCAACGACAACATCCCCACGTCAAACCAGGAAGACACCAATTCCATAGAAGAACACTTGTAAGTGATCCTGTCTGAGCTGGAAATCATTAAACATGATTTTGAGAAAAGGAGTTTGGAGCTAGAAAAAAGAATAGAGCAATTAAAAGAGGAGAAAATGCAGCTGGGGCTGGATGTCGACGTCTAGAAACTAGAAGCTGAAAAGTTGAGAAAGGGAAAGAGTAAGGCTGAAGAGGATTTGGGCAATTTGAAAACAGACTACAAGAAGCTGCGGAGGTCAATGAGAATCGCTGGTTTGGGAAAAACATCAGAACAATGGTGGTAAGAAATTAATAAGGAAAAAAGTAGAGCCAGCCAATGGGAAGAGAAATTCCGAGATGCTTAAGCTTGAGAAGATACTCTAAAAAGGATTTTGGTAGAAAGTTAAAACGAGAATGAGGGATTAAAAACTCGGGTGTCAGATTTAGAAAAATCCTTGTATTAATATCGTAGTCGTAACTCCGTAATCAAGTTGAAAGCTAGTCTGAGCAAAATTGAAAAGTTAAAAGGGAAGATAGAAGAACTTGAAACCGCGCTGCAAAACTGTGAACTTTAGGTTAAACTCTTTGAGGTGAATAATGAGAGATAGAAGGAGCAGCTTCATCAATCCCAAGATCAAGTCAATGATAAGGATTACGCCATGAGCGAAGCTTTGGCTCAAGTGCGAGAGGTGGCCGATTACTTACAAACCCTAACAGTCCAGGCCGATATACTAAGTTTAAAATACGAGTCAAAGTCAGAGTCAAATCGAGGCCGAGAGCTAGCTTGGCTTCTTAGGCAGGTCAAAGCCATATATGTAATCTGTTTTATGTAAAGAAATTTGTTTTCTAGAAAAGTTACTCTAATAAAATTGAATGAAAATCAATGCATTTTTGTTGCATTCAATACATTCATGCATCAATACTGCATTGCATTATACGCATTAAAACTTACAAAAGACCCTAAAATCATGGCAGTTACCTTAGAACATCGTTACGGTACACGAGGAAAAACTAAAGCAATGGACCAAAGGTTGGAAAGATTAGAACAAATGCAAAAAGAGATACAAGAACAACTGGTCAAAATTCAACAGGATATGAGGGATCAGATGCCAGAATCCCAAAGAAATATGATGAGCTAATTAGCCAATTGTTGACTGGAGGGTCAGATAAAGGAAAAAGTCCTATGGTTAATTCTGGGGACGATAACGAGGACCCTGCTTATCCTCCAGGCAAATACCTAAGCACAACCAAACGCATATCCATAAAGGGTGTCCGTCAATATCAGACCGATACCTCAACATCGGTTAATTTTCTGACGGGTTCAGGGTCCAACCCAGGAGACAATCCAGTAAATCCCACTATCCTTAATCTTGATGATGTAGTAGAAATAGAAAAAGCGAGAGTGGAGCTCCCAAAGCAGCTTGAAGACGATGCAGATGGCTAAAAAAGAAATTTAAGGCATTGGAAAGCACTGATTACCATTGTGGAATTGATGCTAAAGAACTGAGCTTGGTATCAGATTTGGTGCTCCCGCCCAAGTTTAAAACTCCAGAGTTTGAGAAATATAATGGGACCAGCTGTCCCGAAGCTCACATTACAATGTTTTGTCAGAGAATGACAGGATATGTCGATAATGATCAATTGTTGATTCATTATTTCTAAGATAGCCTGACCGGGGCTGCGGCCAAATGGTATAATCAACTAAGTCATGCCCAGATTAAGTCGTGGAAGGACCTGGTGCTGGCCTTCATGAAACAATATGGCCACGTGACAAATATGGTACTTGACAGAATCACGTTGTAAAATATGGAGAAAAAGCCAAGTGAGAGCTTTAGACAGTACAGTCAAAGGTGGAGGGGAGTCGCCACACAAGTCCAACCGCCTCTGATTGAAAAGTAAATGACAATGCTTTTTATTATTACCCTGAAGGCTCCATTCATTAATCACATGCTGGGAAATGTAACTAAGAGTTTTTCAGATATAATGATGTTTGGAGAAATGATAGAGAACGCAATAAGATACGAAAAAATAGAAGCCAAGGAAAATGCAAATAGATCAGCCCCGAGGAAAAAAAAAGTGAGGTGAATAATGTGAGCACGTACAACAAGGATTACTCAAAGCCAATTACTGTCAGCCAGCCAAGAACAGTAACCATTGATCATCAAAGCCCACCAAGATAAGAGTCTAACACAAGGCAAAACACGAAGAAACTCTAATTTACGCTCATTCTAATGACACATAGGGAGTTTACCAAAATTTATTTGACGCACATATAGTATCCCCTTTCTACCTAAAACCTATACAACCCTCATACCCAAATGGTACGATGCAAACACCCAATACGAATACCACGTGGGGATCACGGGACACTAGATAAAAAACTGCACTGCTTTAAAAAAATTAGTCGAAAGGTTCATCAAAATGGGCATTATGAAATTTAATGATCCATCTAGTACAGAAAATACGTTACCCAACCATACGGATAAGGGGGTAAATATGATAATCGAGATTACAGGGAAGAAAATCAAGATGAATGTTGCAGAAGTGAAAACTCTGTTGAGGGAGGTTTGGAAGGAAATAGTAGAAAGAGGTTTAATCATGCAGGACTCAAGGGATAGCTCCCGAATAGGAAAGAATTATTGTGAGTTCCATGATAAAGAGGATCATGAGATTCAAAAATGTAATGAATTCAGGACCCTAGTACAAGGTCTAATGGACAATAATGAGCTAGAATTCTTTGAGTATACCAAAGACTCAAAAGGAGAATATGTATGCACTCAGAAGAAGGATCGACAAAGAAGGTTTATAGGGCCAATCATCCAGTAGTAATCATTTCACGACCAAAAATTAACGAAGCCAGAGCATAAGTTGCACCAAGAGTCGTAATCCAGAAACCCGTTGCTTTTCCTTATAAAGATAGTAAAAGGGTACCTTGGAACTATAGCTACAATGTGACAATCTCGAGAGAGGAAAAACCGATTAACACATCGGAAGAAGGTCAAGAAGTGGGTTTTTATAAACGCAGTGGAAGACACCATGATACTCTAAATATAAAAATCAAACTTGTTAAAGGAAAATCTTGGGTGATCGAGTAAAAGAAAGAAATTCCGGTTAGACTTGAACTACCTGTTAATGAACCAGTAACGGAAAAAGAAGCCAAGAAATTCTTGAAATTTCTAAAACACAGCGAGTATAGTGTCATAGAATAACTGCATAAATAGTCAGCTCGTATATTGGTACTGGCTTTACTCTTAAGCTCAGAGACACACCGTAGTATACTGATAAAGGTGCTAAATAAAACCTATATCGCTGGTGATATCTCCGTGAACAAGCTAGACCGTCTTGTCAACAACATAAGTACCGATAATTTCATCTTTTTCAATGATGATGGAATACCACCAGGAGGCATGGGATCCACCAAGGTTCTGCACATCACCACCTGCTGCAATGAGTATACATTACCGGGGGTACTAATTGATAATGGATTTACACTAAATGTACTGCCTTTGTCCACACTGAATAGGTTGCTTATGGACAACTCTCACATGAAGACATGCCAAAACATAGTGAAAGCATTTGACGGTACCGAAAGAAAAGTGATGGGAAAGATTAAGGTACCTCTCTTGATCGGTCTAAACACATATGAGATAGACTTCCTGGTGATGAACATCAAGCTTTCTTATAATGGTTTATTGGGGAGGCCTTGGATTCACTCAATATGGGTAGTACCATAGTCACTTCACCAAAAGCTAAAGTTGGTAACAGAGGGCCGACTGATAATAATAAATACGAAAAAAGACATTATTGCATCTGTTACCAGTGACGCGCCATACATAGAAGCTGATAATGAGGCGAAAGAATGTTCCTTTCGATCTCTCGAATTTGTAAATGCAACCTTCATTATCGAAGGAAACGAAATCCCAATGCCCAAAATATCCAAAGCCACAAGAATGAGTTTTACAAATGACCGTTGAAAAATGAGTGTTATCTGGAATGAGACTCAGGAAATTCCTCCAATGACGAGTCATAGTACCAATATTGACGGACAAATGGAATCGATTTGGCTTAGGGTATAAGCCAGATGTGAAGTAAAGAAAGAAAGAGTTGGAAAAGAAGCAAGAGAGAAGAAGAGCGCGATTAAGCGGGGGCAGAGGTTAAATGGGAACCAATGACCTTTCCCCATATATCCAGAGCATTTATGTTGGGAGGAATGATTCACCCTGGACAGAGGATGACAAGAAGAGAAATTGCTAAAGAAATGATAGAAAATATGAATATCAATGCCATATCTGAGGAGGGAATTAGAGGAGAAAACCTGTTGGGCATTCGCCCTTACAAGCCTAGAAGTGTTTTGAACAATTGAACTACGGAAGTGATTCCTGTAGTTTTTAGAGCTAATTCAGAGTAATGTTCAAAACACGCTTATTGCTTTAAGCCTAGAAGTAATAAGAGTCCTTTTGTGAAATAGGCTTATGTCCAACATCTTTATTTCAATGAAAAATACATTTCTGTGTCTCACTCTGAGCAAATATTCTTTTATTCTTTCATTTTATTCATATTCATACCACATAAATAGCTATTCTTAGATTCATTTATTCTTTGGAATATTCCTTCGTGCCTACAACAGGGCTTCAAATATTAACGACGTGAGCGATGCTGCTATTGACCCTAAACCTCTTTTTGAGCGAGATATGTGTCTAGAAGGATCTCAGGACTTTGAAGATGACAGAGATTGTAACTTGTCTCCTGATTTGTTAAGGATGGTAGAACAAGAAGAGAAACAGATCCTACCTCACAAAGAGTCAATAGAAATAGTGAACTTGGGAGACAAACAAGAAAAGAATGAGGTAAAAGTTAGAGCTTACACAGGTGAAGAGACAAAGCAAGACCTCATTAAGTTACTCAAAGAATTCAAAGATGTCTTCGCATGGTCGTATCAAGAGATACTTGCTCTAAGTACTGATATCGTGCTACACTGGCTCCCCATAAAGGAAGAGTGCAAGCTAGTTTAGTAAAAACTTCGAAGGATGAGACCAGATGTTCTGCTAAAAATAAAAGAAGAGGTCAAAAAGCAATTCCATGCTAGTTTCTTACAAGTGGTTAAATATTCAGAATGGGTAGTCAATATCGTCCCCATCCCTAAAAAAGATGGAAAAGCACGAATGTGCATAGATTACAGGGATCTGAACAAGGCCAGCCCAAAAGACAATTTCTCATTGCCTCACATCGATACCTTAATAGACAACACGGCAGGTTACTCGCTGTTCTCCTTCATGGATGGCTTCTCAGGATACAACCAGATAAAGATGCATCCTGAAAACATGGATAAGACCACATTTGTAACCATGTGGGGAACATTTTGCTATAAGGTGATGCCATTTAGACTGAAAAACGCGGGAGCGACATATCAAAAAGCTATGGTAAACCTGTTCCATGATATGATGCACAAAGAAATCGAAGTTTATGTCGACGATATGATTGTTAAATCTCGAACTGAAGAGGAGCATGTGCGAGTCTTGAGGAAATTATTCTTGAGGTTGAGGAAATTTCAGCTAAAGCTTAGTCCAGCAAAATGTACCTTCTGGGTCAGGTAAGGAAAACTGCTGGGATTCATAGTCAGTGAAAAGGGGATTGAGATCAACCCAGAAAAAGTCAAGGCTATACAAGAATTGCTTTCGTCGCGCACTCAAAAAGAAGTTCGAGATTTCCTAGGAAGACTAAATTACATTGCCCGGTTCATTTCACAACTAACTGAGAAATGTGACCCCATATTCCGTCTTCTTAAGAAACATAATCCAGGTGTATGAGATGATGAATGCCAGAAAAATTTTGACAAGGTAAAACAGTACATGTCCAATGCCCTAGTGCTATCACCACCTAGTCTAGATAGGCCATTGATATTGTATTTGATAGTATTTAACAATTCTATGGGATGTGTGTTTGGCCAACACGATGAGACAGGAAAGAAAAAAAAGGACGATATACTACCTCAGTAAGAAATTTATTGAGTGTGAAATGAGATACTCGCCAATTGAGAAATTATGTTGCACCTTGATCTGGACAACTCGGAGATTGAAGCAGTACATGTTGTACCATACGACTTGGCTAATCTCAAAATTAGACATTCTAAAGTACATGATGGAGTCAACCACTTTGAAAGGAATGATGACGTGATGGCAAATTCTACTTTCTGAATTTGACGTAGTTTATGTGAATCAGAAGGCTATAAAAGAGAGAGCAATAGCTAATTTTCTAGCCAGTAGAGCTCTAGAAGATTATGAGCCTTTGAACTTTGACTTTTCAAATGATGATCTAATGTATGTTACAAACACTGAAGAATACGCTCTAGAAGATCATCCTTGGAAACTAAACTTCGATGGAGTATCAAGCACTGTTGGTAATGGAATTGGGGCAGTCTTGGTATCCCCAAACAGGGATCATTATCCATTTACTTACAAATTTTTTGATTGCACAAATAATATGGGTGAATACGAAGCACGTATCATAGGGATTCGTGCAGCCATAGAATGCAAGATCAAAGTGTTAGAGGTATATGAAGATTTTGCACTATTGATCTATCAACTAAAAGAGGAATAGGAGACCAGAGATCCCAAGTTGATTGACTATAAAAGACTGGTCTTAGAGTTGATTGAGGAGTTTGATAATATCACTTTCTGTTACCTCCTGCGAGATGAAAATCAGATGGTTGATGCCCTAACTACTTTGACTTCCTTGGTCAATATAAATAAACAAGAGGATGTAAAACCTATCCAAACGAGTATTTATGAGGCTCCGGCTCATTGCTACAATATCGACGAAGAAGAAGAAAAAAATGATCATCTCTGGTATCACCATATATTGCGATACGTAAAGAATCGTGAATACCTTGACCAAGCAACCGAAAATGACAAAAGAACATTGAGAAGGCTGGCCAGTGACTATGTCTTAGACGGGGAGATCCTATACAAAAGAAGAAAGAATCAGGTGCTACTAAGATGTGTAGATGCTGTTAAGGCTAAGAAAAATCTTAGAGGAAGTTCATGAGGGTGTCTGCGGAACACATGCTAATGGTTTTACAATGGCCAAGCAAATTATGAGATTCGGGTATTATTGGTTTAGCATAAAAGGGGATTACATCAGTTATGCCAAAAAATGCCATAAGTGCCAAATTTATGGAGACAAAATTCATGTACCTCCTTCACATCTTCATGTTATGACTTCCCCATGGCCTTTCTCTATGTGGGGCATAGATGTCATTGGGCCGATCTCACCAAAAGCTTCTAACGGGCATCGTCGATTCATTTTTGTAGTTATCGACTACTTCACCAAGTGGATAGAAGCTGCTTCATATGCCAATGTCACAAAGGCAGCAGTCAGCAGGTTCTTAAAGAAAGAAATCATATGTCGATATGGAATGCCAGAGAGGATTATATCTGACAATGTGCTAAATTTGAAAAATAGCATGATAGCAGAGGTCTGTAGTCAGTTCAAAATCAACTCGTCACCATATCGTCCAAAAATGAATGGTGCAGTTGAGGTGGCTAATAAGAATATCAAGAGGATTGTGGGAAAAATGACAGAGACTTGTAGAGATTGGCATAAGAAGTTACCATTTGCTCTCAATGCTTATCGAACATCTGTCAGAACCTCTACCGGGGCAACTCATTTTTCCTTTGTCTATGGAATGGAGGTAGTTTTACCCATCGAAGTTGATATTCCTTCCCTTCAAGTCTTGTCAGAGTTGAAGTTGGATAAAGTAGAATGGATCAAATCCCGATATGATTAGTTAAATTTAATAGAAGAGAAGAGGTTGAAAGCTATTTGTCATGGTCAAATGTACCAAAAACAAATAATACGAGCTTACAATAAAAAGGTTCGCCCCAGAGAATTTCATGAGGGAGACTTGGTATTGAAGAAGATCCTTCCTCTACAAAAAGATTTCAGAGGGAAATGGATAACAAAATGGGAAGGACCTTATGTGATAAAGAAGGCTTTTTTTTGAGGAGCGCTGATATTAACTGAGATGGACGACAAGAGCCTGCCTAATCTAGTAAATTCAGATTCAGTCAAAAAATACTTCACTTGAAAAAAAAGGGAGAGAGGCCAAGGCAAAAACCCGCAAAGGGCTCCTTGAGATCAAAGGGGTTTTGAATTGAAAACCCGTGAAAGGGCAATTCAAATTTTGATCGAAGTTGGGGCATGCGGTAGTCTTGCTATGCCTGAATTAACAAGGAGGATGTATGCTGCATCTTAGGGCATCAACAAAATACTCTAGATCTCTTAAACACATGTTGAGCTCAAAATGGTCCTCAAGAAGTTCGTACAGAGAAGCTCAGGTTGCGATATCTGGGGCACCTATTTTGCCTCTCACCCATTTTATATACCAGCAATGTTTGCTTTCTTTGATTAATTCACTCTTTGTTCCTGATAAATTTCAGTTTTGTCCATCATTATAATCTTTTTCAAGCATTTTGCATTGAAATAACAATTAATGGACTAATAATACTTTCATAAAAGGAGTTCTTCATATTACTCTGACAGCTTCTAAATAGTACAAGAACCTAAAACAGGATTATTATTCAGAACTAACCAAACCTAAGGGTTGGAAATATTTGAGAAAGAAGAGTCTAAATTGTGACCATTTCTTCGGATTTTCTGTCAAAGATACTAGCTGAGCAAAGAAGGCAGGTTAACACATCAGTGACAGAACCTCGATGAGTAACAAGTGATGATAACCTAAGCATTACAAATGGGTCATTCTCGGAAAATAACATTCTGTATTCATGCAAATATCATTCATACACATCTAATCAATAGCATTTGATTCATTCTGATCATGATATAATAATCATTTGGCATAAGCATAGGCCCATGAAATCAATTCTACAGGTCATGTCCTCCATAGGACGATGTAGCAAGATCGATGAATCCACAAGTCTTATCTCCCTAAAGTTGCAGTGGAGCAAACTGAAGATAGCAAATCTTATTTCCCTGAAGTTGCAGTGGAACAAATTGAAGCCATAAATTACAGATTTTATTTCTCTAAATTTGCAGTAGAGCAGATCATAACAAACCTTATCTCCCTGAAGTTGCAGTGGAACAGATTAAAACAATGAATCCTATACCTCTGAAGTTGCAGTAGGTTGGATTAAATCTACCATAGCAGGTCTTATCTCCATGGTGTTGCAGTGGAGCAGACTGAAGATAACGAATCTTATTTCTCTGAAGTTGCAGTGGAACAGATTGAAGCTATAAATTACAGATCTTATCTTTCTGAAGTTGTAGTAGAGCAAATCATAGCAAAGCTTATCTCCCTGAAGTTGCTGTGGAGTTGGTTGAAGTTACAAGTCTTATCTCCTTGAAGTTGCAGTGGAGCAGATCGAAGATAGCGAATCTTATTTCCTTGAGGTTGCAATGGAACGGATTGAAGCTATAAATTACAGATCTTATCTCTCTGAAGTTGCAGTAGAGCAGATCATAACAAATCTTATCTCCCGAAGTTGCAGTAGAGCAAATTGAAGCTACTAATCCTATCTCCCTAAAGTTGGAGTGGAGTAGATTAAAATGATGAATCCTATACCTTTAAAGTTGCAGTAGCTCGGATTAAATCTACCATAGCAGGTCTCATCTCCCTGAAGTTGCAGCGGAGCAACCTAAAATCACAAATCTCATCTCCATAAAGTTGCAGCGGAGTGGATTGAAACTATAAGTCTTTTCTCTCTGAAGTGGCGGTGGAGTAGATCGAAGCAACCAGATGCAATGGGCTGGAACGAGGCTACCTGAAGAAAATGAGCACCAAAGAAGTAAAGACTCAGCGAGACCAGGTAAAATTGGTCTTTCTTAAAAGTCTTTGCTCCATTCTCGTTACACGATAATAAGTAAAGAGGGGCAGCTGTACAAGCCCAATTTAGTCCGGGGCCCCAAAACCAAACCAAACTACCACAACCCTAAACCAAACAAACCCAAACAGACCTAAAATACTAAAACCTAACCAATTAAGCCTAAACCCATATCAGATAACCCAATAAGACCTAAAACAACTAAACAGACTCAAACCCAAAACCCCTAGTCCAATACAGCCCACATTAAACAAAAAAAAAAAAGAAACCCTAGCTAGCCGCCCCTAACCCTAGGCGCCGTCTTAGCCTCTGCCTAGACTACGGCACAGCCACTACTGCCACTTCCCTTGTCACGTCGCCACTTGCACCGCCACCTGCAAGGATTAAAAGAAGAAAAGACAGTAGACATAAAAAATAATAAATGAAAATATTGTAAATGGCTATAAAATCCATAAAAAATCGAATGTAAATTTTTTGGACATTTTTTAATACAAAAAATCGCAAGGCGGAAATTTTAGAAGGTTTTTCTTATTTTTTTCATTATTGTTTTATTTTATTTTGAATATATATATAATAAACGTATAAAAAAGAGAGGAAAAACATACCTTTTTTTTCTTTAGAGCCGAAAGGTTCCTTCTCCTTTTGGCCATTTTTAGCCACTTATTTCCAAAAAACGAACTTAGATTCGGAATCAGGGAATCAAGAGGATTAAAAGAGGTTTTTTTTTTTAATTTTTCAGCCACCACGGACAGCGGCGCCGTCGCCAGCGGCGAGTGGTTGGCGCGGCAGTGGTTCACCGGAGGACGGTTGAATTTTGGAAAAGGGTGAGAGGATTTTTGAGAGAAAAAAAAGTATTTCAGTTTTTTTTGGTGAAATGGAAAAAATGAAATCTTTCAAAAAAAATTGGCTTATATAGGCCCTCAAAACGACGTCGTTTTGAGAATGGTCTCAAATGCCCAAAAAAACGTCGTTTTGGGATGACTCGATCTGACTCGACCCACCCGGCCTAAGATCCGCGTGTTTTTTAAGCGAAAGGGTTATTTGCGCTTTTGGCCCTTCCGTTTTTTCAACCATTTCCAATTTAGTCCTTTTTTGTTTTTCTTATAATTTTATCTCATAATTTTGTTTTTATTTCAATTTGTTCCCCATACGAACGAAGCCGTTTTAGGGGACAGGGGAAAATTTCCCTTTTGGCCCATCTGTTTCTCTCGCGCGTTGCATTTTAGTCCTATATTCTGTTTTTACCTCGATTTCTTCCCTAAAATTTTATTTAAGTTTCATTTTAGTCTTTATTATATAATTTTGGCTTTTACTGGATTTTATAAATTTTTTATTATTTTATTTATCCATTTAGGTAGATAATTATTACTTTTTGGTGCTTTTACATTTAAAATTGTTTTCATTTTTCCTTTTTATTGGATATTCTTTTTATATATTTTTTACATTTTCATTTCTTTTTATATTTTCATTTATTTCTTTTATTATTATTATTACTATTATTATTATTTTTTAATTGATGTACATAATATTTATTTACTCATTTGTTACCATAGTTTTGTAGTTTTAAATTTGCTTTCATTTTTTAATTTAGCTTGTTCGTGTTTTATTTATTTTATGTTATTTTAATTTCGCTATTATTATTGTCATTTATATTATCGCATTTATTATTATCTTGTTACGCATATTAGCACTGTAATTAGTTTATTTTACATTTTTATTACAAATTCGAGTAACATTAATTTTATCCGACGTATAAAAAATGTTTTTTAATAAAGATAATATTCCGTATTTGGAAATTCGAGAAATCATGCCCTAACGTACTGGGTTTCGATTTTTTCTCTTTTAATCTAAATAACCGAATATCGTTTTTTAAATAAAATACATGAGTTTTAAATAAAAAACTTATTCTCGAGAATTCGAGGTGTTGTGTTCTAACTTACTGGATGTGGCATTTTGTTACCTCACGGTAAATTTTTTTTAAAAAAATAAAGATAATATTTTGTATTTAGAAATTTGAGAAATCGTGCCCTAACTTATTGGGTTTCGATTTTTTCCTCATTTAATCTAAATAACCGAATATCCTTCTAAAATTACAATACATGAGTTTTAAATAAAAATAAAAGGCAAGCTTATCCTTAAGGGTCGAGGTGTTGTGTCCTAACTTGTTGGATTTGACATTTTGTTACCTTGAAATGAGAAGGTCTTTGACATACGTTTTAATTTATACAAATGATTTTTAAGTAAAAATTTACCACAAAGAGGGATCGTATTTTAAATTCTCTTCAAGTTTTCAATTTTCGACACTAATACATTAATTAATTAACTAGGTACCAATTTTGGGAGTTACAAGGGTGCTAATCCTTCCTCGTACGTAACTGACTCCCGAACCTATTTTCTAAATTTTGTAGACCAAAATCATTGTTTTAATAAAATAAACTGTTTATTAAAAACAACTGTTTTACGAAGTGACCCGATTACACTTCATCAAAAAAGGATTGGTGGCGACTCTCTTTTTTTCATTTTCATAAAATAAAAGTTGACCCCTTTTTTCAGAGAAAATGATTTCGACAGCTATTATACATGATAATGTTTGTATGGTTCATATTTGTTTTCAATGAAATTTTATTTATAAAATTAAATTTTTATTTTTATAAATTAAATAAAACATAACAGTATCATCAACATTAGAATAATAAAATATATTTGTAAAATGTATAAATATAATATTTTTGAAACATTGTGATTTTTGAAAAAAAATCGGTTCACAACAACTATTATACATTACACAACGTCCGTAACATCCGCAACTGCAACACCGCAACCGCAACGGACTCCGCAACCACAATTTAATACCATGCAAAGCAGCTATGTAGTAGCCGTTCTTCCCTGCATGCACCAAACCCAGAAAGTAGCTTCAGTCCGGAGGGTTGACCCACCACCGATCGTCCTCCACGGCCGCCGTTACAGTGTCCGGGCCTCCTCAACCCAAAAGGTAGCCTCCCTTATCCGAAAACCCTCCTTAGCTAAAACATGAGCAGCTCTGTTGCAACTTCTTTGGACATGACGAAAGTGGCAACTATTGAAACTTTGAGCAACCATCTTATAATATAATAATCCGGGATCTGTCATTGTAACTACCAGCTTCGGTAAGACCGTCTAAGAGCATTTATAATAGCACCGCCTCCAACAAATATCAACATATTCCAAATGGCCACCGGTGTTTTCCTCCAATTGTTTGTTTGGTTTTTCCCGATGGATTCAGCAATTTGTCTATGGCTTCTTTTAAGAGAAGCTATATATATTCATTGTTAGATTTTATTTACCAAATTTACTTGTCTGGAAAGAACGATTTCTATAAAAATCCATCACGGAATCTTTTTTTATCGTAAAGAAAGTTTTTCACAGTGTTTTTTTATTTAATAGCCACCACATATAACAATCCATAAAGCTGTGGTTGTTTCATTCATCTAATCTACTATTCCTTGATAAATGTCCATGCGGGGCAAACTATCGTCTTTGTCCGAGTCAGGATCATCAGGGTTGCCTTGTTGATCCTCTTTGCATCTGTCTCTACTTGGCGGCTGTTTATCCCTGATGACGATACCGCTTCTTTCCTCATTGTTTCCATCATTGCTTTCCTCTGATCTCTTTCTCTTTGTGATAATCTTCAGCCAATTTCTACGCCCTGGATCTGTGATGAAAAAAGGCAACTTTATTATAACTTTTGATGAAAGACAGTGATAGTAAAATTTAAAAACATTATTCTACTATTAATGCTGTCCATATTGCTAGTAGTAATTTAGAAATTCCTAAAGGAGACTTGAGAAAGAGGGAAAATTAACAGTGTAGTGTGCAAATTACTGGAGAAAAAGGGTCAAACCAGGTTTTGCATGTGAAGGCGTCGCAGAACCAGAAGGGTTTAGTTCCAGTGCCACTGATGATTCAGCCATCCCTTGAGATTGTGATGTACATGTTAAGAAAGGTCGTGCTGCTAAAGCTGGACTTGGCTGCCTTAGCGGTTTTGCATGTGAAGGCGTCGCAGAACCAGAAGGGTTTAGTTCCAGTGGCACTGATGATTCAGCCATCCCTTGAGATTGTGATGTAAATGTTAAGAAAGGTCGTGCTGCTAAAGCTGGACTTGGCTGCCTTAGCGGTGGACGTGGTGTGGGAAATGAAAATCCAGGGGGTCTATTACAAGCAAAAGATATGAAGGGAAACGAAGAGAGGAACACACAAAAAGAAGATGAATTAGATAATAGAACATGCAATGTTACTTACGGCGGAATTCTTGCTCGGAGAGGATCTGTGGGACGTGAAAAACTAACATTAGTAACAGTTAGAGGCCTTCGTGGAGGCGGAGGAGGTGTACATGAGCGAAGAGATGTACGAGGTGGAGGCCGAGGCGGTGGATACGAAGGAGTGCGTCTAACAGGTGGAGGCGAAGAAGGTGGTGGATGCCAAGAAGATGGTGGAGGCGAAGAAGGTGGTGGAGGTGGACTATAATTATGCAAGGAGAATCTATTTTGTTCCGGTTGGTGTTCTTGGCCGATGACAACGGAAGTATTCTGTGTTGCCGTGGTGGAAGTGGAGCCTTCTATTGGTTCATTTTCGCTGTCACTAACACCATCTCTGCCCCTCCCTCCACCATCCATCTTCTCGGAATAAAGCTATGATCCATTTTAAAAGAAACGCAAATCAGCAAACTAAGAGGGTTGCAGATTATCTAAGATGGAAACTATATCCTGCAAAACTACAGTAGATAGTTCAAATATATAATATATAAAACTAGAAATACCTTGTTTCAGAAATAAAAGAAATCAAGAAAGAAATGAATGAATGAAACGAAAAAGAAAAAGTTGGCAACGTATGCATAACTCAAGAAACCATACAAGACCATTTGCCCAGAGCAAGGCTTACAATTACAGTCACACAACAAGGGAAATACGTACCAAGAACAGAGTGTCCCAGATTCTTGGAAATGAATACCAGAGATGTCGGGAGAACTTATATACAACTACAAGCACTACCTGTCATTTGATCAGAGTACATATATTACATAGCCATGCCTATATAAATGTTCGATTAATGTAAAATTTCACCTAATATTTGAGTTTAAAGTTGTAAAATATTATTTTATAACTTTATATTTAATAGGTATAACTTGTCTAGTTAGAGGAAAAAACTTGTTTATTCTCTATGTGTTACAATAGTTGATAAAAATAAATAATAGTTAATATATAAATTTACATATAATCTATATTAATTATTTAAAAAGTATTTTATATATCAGAATACTAACAATAGGCACCATAAATTAATATATTATATTTGTAATATAATTTAAGTTGAATATTTATTAATACCTTGCTAACTAAGAACATATAAAAATAAGGATTTTTTACATTTGAGTCAATTATAAATTTTATTATATAATTAATTATAATTTAAAGTTTTATATTTCATATATTACAATATTAAAAATTTTAAATTTATATATTTTCCATGTATTATTTATACCATAATATTTATTACTTAATATAATTTAAATTTATATATTCTATATATCATAATATTAATGAATTTTAAATAAAAATTTTTATTTTACAATATCATTCTTAAAATAAATATTTTATCTTTTTTAAAAAGATTTTTTTGACAATAATAATAAATGGAATAGTATTTTTTAAAAAAAACTTATCAACCGCAATTATTAATACTTTAAATTATGCAAAACCAAAATGGTTAGCAACATAAATGGAAATAAGAAAAATAATTAAATAAAAATGCAATTAAGAATCTTTTTAAATGGAAAAACAAATTTTCACGAAATAAATTATGAATTTTTATTTTTATACAATAAATCTTTAGGCTTAACCAAAAAAGCCCAGATTGGAAGGAAAACCCATAAAATCCTCGTCATCTTCCTCAAGTAAAAAGTAAAGCCCACTCAGAAAAAACCCAAGGCCCACTAAATCAGCTTATCCGAACGAAAAAAAAACTCGAAGGAAAAAAAAAATCGCTTAAAAAAAAAAAAACAAAAAACTTTTTTAACGAGCGAAAACGAAAAAAAGTTACACAAAGGTGCAAGGACTCTTAATAGAGAGGGACTCGACAACGTGCTCATGGCTTGCATTTTACAGGGATGTGTCGTATTTTGGGGTAAGTCGTGTCGTTTTGATTGAGGACTACGACGTTGAGGAAGGGCTCGAAGCTTGAAAACCCTAGGGGAGAGAGATATAGAGGTAACGAGAGTGTAAAAAAGAGCGGGAACGTTCCGGTGCTCCTCGGTGCTGTGCCCTAGTTCCCAATTGCACGACTCCGTACCCCAATTCAGGTTTCCTTCGTGCTTAATTTTCGTTCTGGAAACCCTAGAATTTGAGTAATGTTCCAAATTAGGGCACTCTTTTCGTGATTCAATGCGTTTAGGGTTTCGGTTTGTTCCTTCCTGTGATTTTCTATTCACATTTCTATTGAATGCTTGTGGATTTACGTGGCAGCGTCTTCATATATGTTTATTGACATTAATTCGAAGTTAATTGCTGGGAAAGCTCATTTCGCTCTAAACTTTGTTGTTTAGCTACTGATTCTTGACTTCTTGTGGTTCTTATCCGGAAGCTGTAGAGAATTGCTGGTGCGGAGCCCTTTTCATGATATCATTTACTCTTATGCATGCGTATATATGAAATGCGAGTATGCTTATCGGGTGCCATTGATGTAATTGTTAATTTACTATTATTCAGCATTGCTTTTTTCCTTCAAATTAATGTCGGTTTTTTTTTTTCTTTATTGTGTTTTTTAACTGTTCAAAACTTAGTGGGAATTTCTCCTCGTGCAAGTTTAACTTTGTTTCACATGTTTTTAAATGGATACAAGATAGGGAGTGCACTTTAATGGCTTTTGGAGATAAATTAAGTTGCTATGAAACTGCTGTGTGGGAGGGGAAAATTAAAAGATAAAAGATATGATATCTAAGTGGGATTGATGATGTTATGTAAAACTCTTTTTTCTTTCCCTTTCTGGCAAGTGACAACACATTGTGGAAAAGAATAAGAAAAAATAGGAATAATATTGCTTCTCCTTATTTCTTAAGCTATTTCAAGTCATTCTTATTGTAAACAATGTACAAACTACATTCATGATTCTTCTCTTTGTATTCTTGTCCATTTGCTGGGAGTTTCTACCTTGTATTTTGGAGTTGGTTTCATACATATCCGAGTGTCTGGAAAACTTCATGCTTCTTTTTTTATTTTTTATTTTTTATCTTGAGTGATTTGATGATAGTAGTTTTTGTATGATTGTGAATTGTTACAAACTTGAATTTTTATTTGAATGAAGAAAATTATCTTTACTGTGGTTATGAGGTTGTCTGGATTGCAACTTACTGGAGGGGAAATTATTTGTTCATAGTTCTTTGCTGCTGCTTTTCAATTCATTATTTGTTTATTTGCCTTGGTTTCTGTATGCTCTGTTTGTTATTCTGATTTTCTTTTTCCTTTTTTTACTCAAACATCTTTTGTAGGTATTCACGAATATCATATTCTTTTTTCTTTTTGCATCAATGGGAGGGGCTAGCCTGTAGATATTTAGGTAGGGATGCATGGATGTAACTCAGGGTCTGCTCTCTTAGTAAATGCTGAGGTTGATTCCATGGGAGGTATTGTCGATGGTGGAGTTGGGATTGGTGTCAAGACCTCTCCGCGCAGAGTAGCTATTGAGAAGGCTCAAGCAGAGCTTAGGTTATACTTGCAGTCCATTGCTTAAACAAATTCTTTTGGTTATCTTGAAAAGTGCACTTGGTTCACATCTCTAGCAACATGCAAATATTCCTTTTTAATTATCATTTTTACTTGTCTATAACAGGCAGGAGTATGATGTTCGCGAGGAAAGAAGAAGAGAACTGGAGTTTCTTGAGAAAGTATGCTTTTTATCTCCTGTTGCTATTTCTTTTTTCTTATTGATCAATATTCACAATAAAACACATTGCTGTCAGGGTGGAAATCCTTTGGATTTCAAATTTGGCAATGCAGCTTCAGTTAGTGTCCAGTCTACATCTCTCACTGATCAGCAAGCAGAACATTTTGCTATCAGGTATGTCCTTTTTTCTGTTATGTGCTGCAAAATTATGTTCTAAATTGTAATGGAGTAGCAAGCTGATGTGTCACCTGTCCATTAATAATACAGTGAAGCTAAGGGCAGTTTTGGATTGACTGCCTCACCTCATGGTGATTCTGTAGAAAGTAGTGGTAGACCAGGGATTCCTGCAGTTTGTGAACCCAATAGTGCTGATAATCTCTTACTTTTTCATGGTGAAAATGAGTTGCCTGAAGGTGAAAGGAAATCAATGCATCGTAAGAAGAATACTGTTGTTCCATCAGAGCAGTCTTCTCAGAAGGGTCGGACTCAAAATGCCAAGGAATCAGAAGATTCTGCTATCTTCCGCCCATATGCTCGAAGGAACCGGTCAAAATTAAAACGAGATGCAGCACGATCAAGTTCAACAGAGATGGGTCAGGTTCGAGGTGGTCATGGCCCTTCTTTACCTGCTCGTGTATCATCAAAGGATGAGAAGGTTTTGACAAATAACCAAAAAGACAAGACTATACCTTCTGTTAATACTGCAAAATCTGCAACTTCAAATGGTGATTTGGCTTCGAAGGTGATCACTTCTGGTAATCTGCTGAATATGGAGCTAGATGGTGGGCAGGCTGCCGAAGCAATGACTGACCAGTCAAAAGGTGATCTATCCAAAAGCAAGGTTGATGCTACAGTACCTAATGAGCCTGTTCAAGTGGATGTTCACAAATCTGCTGTTAACTTGGCTTCTGAGGAACCTGATCTTGTTGGAGGGAAAGAGCAGGCAATTTCAACTGGTTTTGAATGTCCAGCTGATTCAGGTGCAAACAAAGCTGAAAATGAAACTATTTCTAATAAGTTAAATGGGTTTGGTGATGCCAAAAGAGATGGGAAAAACATACGAGTTGAAGGGCAAAATAGCAGTGCTGCAAGAGGGGTGAAGGGATTAGATTCTGAGTCCTCTTGCACTGAAAACAGCTTAAGCTTAGATGTAAATAATGATAATGAAGCATGTGTTAATCCAAAAAATGTTGATTCTAATGGAAAGCCCATGGAACAAACATCAGAAAAAGAGGAGTCACTAAACTTAGCTGTTGGTGAATTGGCAAAAGAAAAGAATGAGATCGTGGCTGTTGATAATGTTGCTATTATGTGTGATGCCCAAACTCCCATGACCCAAAACCACTTCCTTACCAATTCTATTGTCAAAGTGGAGGAAGAGATTAGATCTGAATTACAAAATGAAGTGAGTTGCCCTTCCAACAAAGAGGTGCAACAAAGCAGTACCCCTGTATCAGAAGCTGATAGGAAAACTAATATGGTGCTGGGTGATAATTCTAACTCCAAAAACGAAAACATTTGTGCTAGTGGGCCGTTGGGCACCATGGGTAACTCTATTTGCGAGATTCCTGAGAGGACTTTGTTAGGAAGAATCTCGACGGCTAATACTGATGTTCAGACTAATTTGGATGATCATGTAAAAGTGGACAAGGCGCATGAAGATTCAATCCTGGAAGAGGCTCGGATTATAGAGGTGGTTTGTTTATATATTTGGTTTATATATGCCCTGTGATCTCTTAAATTAGATGCAAGGTTTAAAAAGTTTCAACGGTCTCACGTTATGGTAAACAGGCTAAGCGGAAAAGGATTGCAGAGCTATCTGTTGGCGCTTTACCCTTGGAGAACCGCCGGAAATCTCACTGGGACTTTGTGCTTGAGGAAATGGCATGGTTGGCAAATGATTTTGCCCAGGTATTATTTTATTAGATGTAAATTGAATCCATCTTATGCATTCTTCTCGTTCTTTTTCCCTTCTTATTGTGAGCTTTTTAATTTATTAGCTTTAATCAGATACTGGAGCTGTATAAGAAGTTGACTAGAGAGCATAATTGACATAATTTGCCTATAAGCTTACTTTTTTGTTCTTTATGTGCCTATAGGAGCGTCTCTGGAAGATGACTGCTGCGACTCAATTGTGTCGACGTGCTGCTTTTACTTCACGGCTGAAATATGAAGAACAAAACCAGTTCTGGAAACTCAAAAGAGTAGCTCTAACCCTTGCTAATGCTGTCATGGAGTTTTGGCATTCAGCAGAGTTGGTTCGAAATAGTAAGGATAGAAGTCTTGGTCCTAACAACTGTGGTCATGATTTGGTGGGGTCAAGGGCCAATGAAGTTACTGAGAACAAGAATGCAGAACTGGATATGGTATTGGTTATATTGTTGGACCTTTTTATCTTTATTTCCAAGTAATTTATGCATGCCTCTTGTGATGACTGTCATGATAATTTTTTATGTTTGAATTTCTTACTGAATCATGGTGCTAGTTTTTTCTATATTCCTTTTAATAACTGGTTTTGTATGTTAATTATGTTGGTTATCTGCTTATAAGTTCTGTTCTTAGATATATGGTATGAAGGTAATTTTACTTGAACTGGGAAGGAAGAGAAGATGTAGTTGAGAACTTAGGTATATATATGGATTAGTCTTGGATGGTTACAATTCAAAAACAATAACTTAGGTCTACTATAAAATCTGAGCCTTGGGCAAGAATTTTTCAGCCCAGGCTTGGCCTTTTCTTATTTTTAATCATTAACTGTTAGTTTTAATTGTAAAATATATTTAATACTAATATATAAAATTTGATCTTTTTAATATTAAAAAAGTTTTCCTTTCTCTTATGAAAACTTCCAAATACTTCCATCGTATTGATGCTACCTTTTTCTTTCTATCTTCTCTTCATGTGCAACATGTTCTGGAGCAGGATATCCATAAGGAGCAGCAGGAGCACCCTGGAAAGAACAATGAGTTTGCTATTCAGGCATATGCTGTTAGATTTTTGAAATATAACAGCTCCCCTGTCCCAACACTTCAAGCTGAAGCACCAGCAACTCCTGACAGGATATCTGACTCTGGCATTACAGACATTTCTTGGAGTGAACACCTAACAGAAGTATGGCTTAAAATTTTCTGGCTATTAAGATTTATTAGCACAGCATTGTTAGCTTTTGAATATAGCATTGCGATCTATCTCTTTTAATAGTTTGTATCTGTTTAACTCTTCATGCTCTGTTTGGGGGTTCTTTATCTTATGCAGATGTTTTCTTTTTCTCCTGTAACTTTTTATGTGCTTTATTTTCAGGAAAGCCTCTTCTATTCAGTTCCTTCAGGTGCTATGGAAACCTACCGGAGATCTATTGAATCTTATTTGGTACAGACTGAGGTAAATATAGGTCCTTAATGAGTTTATACATGCCCTTTCTCTTTTGCTTCCCCTATAATACTGGGCTGATGTAATGCATGTGAAAAGTAAATCAATGAAACTTATCATGGAGAACATATATACATTCCCATTTCGATTTCTTCTAATTTGCCCAGTGCAGCAGCTTTTGGAACTTCTCTGCCCAATCTTGATTATTATTGTATATTTTCATTTTTTTTAGAAAACTGGGAGTAGTGCACAAGAGGAAGTTGAAACATCCGCTTATGATGATGGAGCAGGTAATCATGACACTTCCTTTCTAGTTCTTTTGGTCATTTAATAGTCTTCTGTTCCTTACAATTTCTTCAAATTCAGAGTTTGGATATGGTGACTTTGTTTATGATGAGGATGAAGGAGAAACAAGTACATATTATTTGCCCGGAGCCTTCGAAGGTAGAAAATCATCAAAACTAAACAAGAAGCGGAAGAACCCTATGAAATCATATCCTGCAAGACCCTATGAAATGGATGCTGATTTGCCATATGGAAGCTGTGTTCAGCAGTCTGTGTTGATTGGAAAACGGCCAGGTAGTAGTCTAAATGTTGGTCCAATTCCAACAAAACGTGTGCGCACTGGTTCCAGACAGAGGGTTATAAGTCCTTTTGGCAGTGCTGCTGCTGCTGGGGGCTTACAGGCTACGATGAAAACAGATGCTTCTAGTGGAGATACTAATTCTTTTCAGGATGATCAGAGTACTTTGCATGGAGGATTCCAGATGCAGAAAAGCAATGAGGTTGAATCAATCGGGGATTTTGAAAGGCAGCTACCATATGATTGTGCAGAAACACCAACAAAACCTAAAAAGAAGAAAAAGGCCAAGAATCTTGTACGTAGGAATTCCTCTGTTTTAACTGACTGGGGTCTGTTTATCCCCGAAATGGTATGGCTAGTTTCGTTTTTTTTTCTTTATGGTTTTTAAGTGCCTGAATCTTGCTTTTCGTAGGGTTCTGCATATGATCAGGGTTGGCAGCTGGAATCTACTGTTCACAGTGAACAGGTGAATTTGTTATCTTTATTATGACAAGTTGTTTATTCTGATATAAACAGACTTGTTTTCTTTTCTTTTCTTTTGCTTCATTGTTTTCTTTATATATTTTTTTAAAACAGTATATTTATTTTATTGTTAAGAATTAAAAAAAAATTGCTGCCTAGATGAGTACTTAGAGTTTTAGGTTATTGTGTATGTTACTTTTAAATTGTGATTTTACCTGTCCATTTTTCGAAGGAATTAACAGTTTTTAAGTTAATTTTGAATAAGCTTTGTGCCAAATTTGTTCCAGTTTCTTGATTTAAGTAAAATCTCAAAATTAAGTTCATTTTAGTATTTTTAATAGTACATCAGAGCAAGGAGTATGCTGACCAAGTTGATATCATTCTTTGCATGATAGATATCAGGATGCCTTCAGTCATAAGTCTTTTTGTGGCATTGAACTTTATTTGATATTCATCTGTTCTTCCTTTGTCTTCTCTAAATTATTTGTTCATTGTACTCTTTTTTAATTGATGATCTCATGTTTGATGGTACCATTTCTTTGACAGCGAGATTATTCCAAAAAGAGGTCAGAGAGTCATCATTTTGATTCTAATGGATCCAGTGGTAAATCTCTGTTTTCTCATTTTTGAGTCAATGGTTGGTTGGTTGGTTGGATATATCTATTCAGTGTCATGTTCTTCACACTTTATATTTTCAATTGTCTTTTCCTTAGTTTTATATGGGCAACAGAATGCCAAGAAGTTGAAGCTAATGAAGCAACAACCAGATAATGCCTTTGACATCAATCCTAGTGGATCCATCCCTTCACCAGTAGGGTCACAAATGAGTAATATGTCCAACCCCAACAAAATCATTAGATTAATTCATGGTCGTGACAGAGGTAGAAAAGCCAAAACACCTAAGGTATTTTTTCATTTATGCATTTTTTGTCTGGTTGATCATGTGCTTCATGGTTGTCTCATCTCTTGTTTAATTATTATAATCATGTTAACTGCTTCTAGATGTCTGCTGGCGAGCCTGGTTCTGGTTGTCCCTGGTCGCTATTTGAAGATCAGGTTAATTTTTGTTATCCTGTTCTTATTCTTCTCTATGCATTAGCATTAGCAGCAGAACCTTGAGGTTTTACTGCATTTATGTTCAGGCACTTGTTGTCCTAGTACACGACATGGGTCCAAATTGGGAGCTTATAAGTGATGCCATTAACAGTACCCTTCAGTTTAAGGTTAGTGCTTCAGCTTAATGTCTTTACAAATATTCTGTTATCTAAGGCTTCCTTCTAATGTGCCTGAAATGCTTTTCAATTGTCACCAGTGATGTGTATATTGCTCTAAAACCACTACTCGTTTGTTTCATTTGTCTATAATCTCATTCTATATCTACAGCAGCCTTACTAGTTCTGTTTTTTTTTTTCACCCTTTCCTCATTTCTCCCATCTACCTCCCCTTTTCTGCATCGGGCAATTATCTCATGAAACTTATCAATGCATCTAGTGCATATTCCGCAAGCCTAAAGAATGCAAGGAACGGCATAAAATCTTAATGGATAGAAGTGGAGATGGAGCTGACAGTGCTGATGATTCAGGATCTTCTCAGCCATATCCATCCACATTGCCTGGCATTCCCAAGGTCCTCTCTGTCCCTAAAAACTAGTAGATTTCCATTTTTCAATTCATTGATGATGGACATGTTCAATGGAGCTAATTTTACCATGATTGTATCCTACTGCTGTGTGTCATGCAGGGAAGTGCCAGACAGTTGTTTCAACGTTTGCAAGGACCAATGGAAGAGGATACTCTGAAGTCTCATTTTGACAAAATTATACATATTGGCAAGAAACAGCACTACCGGCGGAATCAGGTGCATATGGGATACATTTCTAATCTCTAGAGATCCTGGCATTTGATAGTTTTAAGAACAAATGAGTCTGATTTAATCAATCAGTTGAAGATAGTCTTTTTGGCATCTTCAGCAATGTCAATTTTGCTGTTTTTAATCAGTTAGATGCAAATTTCTGACCATGAACATTTTGAGAAGACTTGTGCATTGTTAAGTGAATTTCTGAAAGTGCATGTAACTTGTTCATTTAAAATATACTAGTTTTGCTCTACTCCTGCTATTTTGAAACATTAGAATCTATTCATCAAGGAAAGAGGTAAATTGTCACTGTTTAGGATTCTATTTGATATGTCAGATATGTCTTGATCAACACTGGTATGCTGTCATCCTTCTTTTTAGATGTAGAAATATGCGAATGATGTTTCACATATTGTGATTGTTGGTGCCCCGAGAGACTTAGACTGAAATGAAAGTACTAACTTCAGGAAATTCCTAGAAGATTATGAATAAATCATAAGGTGGAAATAGCACACTTTTAGTTCCATTGTCCTCGAGCTGCAACTTCTTGCAAGTTAAATTTTTTTTTTTTTCTGTTAGGCTTCTTAGATATGCAGAAGAGCGATAAAAGAATCTTTTGGTTTTAGATGACCTCTTCTCTGCTCCCAGTCATAGAATAAAGGCTTGCTATGAATCCATAGTATCCATTGTACTTCTCGCTTCTCTTAGTCTGAGCAATTTATGTAGCAATTGAGTGGTAGAATAAACATTAATAAATAGTGATATATTAGTTGAATCGCACAATAGACGGAGATTTTGAAGTTTGAGATATTCTTTAAAAACTTTGAATTAGCTGCCTTTGAACATCTCAAAGTTGCGCTGCTATACGTGTACTTTGTTTAACATAAGATTGTGCTCTTAATGAAATTTCAAATTAATTTTGAACCTAGATTTATAATGCTGTCAGGTATTCTTCTCCTTGTTTCACAATTGTGTTAGCACTCTCTGGTGTGGCAATTAGTATGGACTTGAACATAACCTACACTCTTAATAGTTGGAAGCATAGTAGATTATCTTTTCTTTAATTTCACCTTGATCCTTTCAAACTCCTGAATTGGCATTTATCTTATTGTATCTTGTAAAGCATGATAACCAGGATCCGAAGCAGATAGTGCCAGTCCACAACTCTCATGTTATTGCTCTTTCCCAAGTCTGCCCCAATAACCTAAATGGAGGGGTTCTAACGTAAGCCTTGTTGTCCCCTTTTTATTAATGTTTTAGCTTTGTTAGTTGAATCGTTGTTATTAGTTTCACTGTTGCTATTGTGTTAGTGCCAATATCATTTTTATTTTCATTGTCTGGATAAAGGCCTCTTGATCTTTGTGATGCCACTGCATCAAGCCAAGATGTTCTACCCCTTGGATATCAGGCTTCTAATACCAGTGGTTTAGCAATACCAAATCAAGGAGCTGCAGGATCAATGCTTCCTGCCTCTGCAGCCAATTCTTCACTACAGGGATCGTCTGGCATGGTTCTTGGCAGTAATTTAGCATCACTGTCTACACCACTCAATTCATCTGTGAGGTATTGAGCTAATGTGTAGATTGCTGTTATATGTGCCTGCATAGTTTCACATGCTAATGGCACAAATTTTGGGTCATATTTTGCTCTCAGGGATGGTAGATATGGTGTTCCGAGAACATCTTTGCCAGCTGATGAGCAGCATAGAATGCAACAATATAATCAAATGTTATCTGGCAGGAATGTTCAGCAGTCCAACTTGTCTCTCCCTGGGGCTGTTTCTGGATCAGATCGAATGGTTCGTGTACTAAGTGGGAATAATTTGGGAATGATGTGTGGGATAAATAGAAGCATGCCAATTTCAAGGCCTGGCTTCCAAGGAATGACATCATCAGCAATGCTGAATTCTGGCAGCATGCTTTCCTCCAATTTGGTAGGTGGAATGCAAAACCCTGTCAATATGCACTCTGGAACAGGTTCTGGTCAAGGAAACTCAATGTTAAGACCTCGTGACACCAAGCACATGATGCGAGTAAGTTATTTACTTTTATAAAGTAGTATAATCTAGTCCGTGCTCCAACATATCGTGGTTTGGCTGTTTGGACCTCTTCTGTTCCATATAAATGGTTAATTGTTATATATCAATAATCAGCTTTGATTTTTTGCTTGATAATTGGTTGCACTATCAAAGATGCCAGTTCCTGAACATAGGGACTTTAATCCTGCATGCTTTAACCATATGGATGCCGGTCAAAAGCCTTGTGATAGTTCTGTAATATTTTAAAGTAAAAGGAATTTTCAATGACTAAGGATCAGTTATTGCCAAAAATCTCATCAAAGTGAATCCCTTTTACAACTGTAGACCTAAAATTTTCCTTTGCCATAGTTCTTGGGATACCAAGCAGAAAGATAATAACTGTGAGCATCTAAATAACCACTTTCAGTAGATTTAAAACTTGCCGAAATTCAAGACTTAAGTAAAGGCTGGATAATAGGGCCTTTACGTTGGATGGTATTCTGGATGATCAACAACAATATGCTTTCTCCTACCAATTTTTTACCTTTCTTCATAATTTATTTTGATTATCTATTGATCTCATCTCTTCAGCTTTAAGGTGTTTCTCTGCGTATAGGTATGTGGTTGAGTTGGCCATGTATGTTTGTTTACTTTAGAGTTACTTTGAAACTTCTTACTAATCAATGACATTAGAGCTCTATAGTTCTTGTCCATGTGACGATATACAACTTTCAATTATATGACTTTTTTCCCCTTGTTTTGATAGCCTGGCCACAGTCCAGAGCTCCAAATGCAGGCTCAAGGGAATGGCCAGGGAATTTCTGCTTTCAATGGGCTGAATTCTGCTTACCCTAATCAATCTACTGCACCATCTGTTCAGTCATATCCTGGTCATCCCCAGCAGCAGCAGCAAATGCCTCAGCAGCAGTCCCATGCACTGAGCAATTCTCATCATCCTCAACATCAGGGTTCCAATCATGCTTCTGGGCCGCAGCAACAAGCATATGCCATGCGCCTCGCTAAAGAAAGGCAAATGCAGCAGCAGCGTCTTATGCAGCAACAGCAGCCCCAGCAACAGCAGCAGAAACAGTTCACTGCATCTAGCGCTTTGATGTCACATGTCCAGCCTCAGACCCAACTTCCCATATCCTCTTCTCTTCAGAATAGTTCCCAGATTCAATCTCAAGCATCAACTCAACCAGTGTCACTCCCCCCTCCTTCTTCACCAATGACTCCTATGCCATTACAGCACCAACAGAAACACCACTTGGCCCCTCATGGGCTTGGTAGGAATCCCCAAACTGGCGCTAGTGGATTGAACAATCAGATAGGCAAGCAACGGCAGCGGCAACCCCAGCAACAGCAGCAGCAGTTTCAACATTCTGGCAGGCACCATCCTCAGCAACGACAACAACCTCAGTCTCAACAGCAAACTAAACTTTTGAAGGGAGTAGGAAGAGGGAACATGCTGGTGCATCAGAACCTTTCTGCTGACCCTGCTCATCTGAATGGCCTCAGCATGTCCCCTAGCAACCAAGCTGCTGAGAAAGGAGAACAGATCATGCACTTGATGCAAGGTCAGGGCTTGTATCCTGGGCCTGGTACAAGCCCTGTCCAACAATCTAAACCTCTAGTTTCCCAGCCACAGCAAAAGCTATTTTCTGGGGCAACGCCCCCTTCTACAAAGCAACCCCAGCAGATAGCTTCCCATTCGGATAATAGTTCTCAAGGTCAAGTTTCCACAGTGCCTTCTGGTCATATACCATCAGCTGGGAATCAATGTGTCTTGCCAGCCTCTGTGGCTCCAAACCACCAGCATTTGCAGCTACAGTCACAGCCACACCAAAAGAAGGTTAACCAAAACCAATCTACCGTTCAAAGGTTGCTTCAACAGAATCGACAAGTGAATTCGGATCCTCTCAGCAAACCTCAGGCTGAGCCAGCTCAAGCTGACCAACAGCCCATGAATAATGCTTTGCAGATGGGTACAACCACAACTGCAGCAGTGTCCGAAATTGGCATTGATTCAGCTAACAACACAGTGCAAAATGTTCCTTCTGCTGGTTCTCAGTGGAAATCATCAGATCCAGTGTATAATCCTGGTATGCCAACCGTGGCCACTCAAGTGGGATCCATAGGGAGCCCCCCACTTACAAATTCAGCTGCTAGTGTTCCAGTACCTTCTGTCAGCCAAGGGTTAGGGCAGAGACAATTACCAGGTGGCTTACCACTTCATGGGAGCAAGGCTGGGCCACAGCGGCCACAACTGCCACAAATACAACAATCTTCAACACCGGCCCCATCTCAACAGCACTACCAGCCAGAAGAGCAGTTACAGCAAGACCTGCATAATTCACCCCCACAACAGCTGCCATTGCAGCAACAGTCACAACAGCAAACTCCACATCTACAAGCAGTGCAAGGCAGCTTGTATCACAGGCCTTCCAATTCTAAGCCAGAATGAAGCAATCCTATGGACAGATCAGTTCCAACAGCAAAGGGTTATGCTAGGTTGGGTTTGCATGTCCTCGTAACAGCAATGTACAGGTACTAATGATTTTCAGAGGTAGGCAGGTTTGATATTAGAGCTATTACATGTTAGGTTGGCATATTAGGAAAAACTAAAACATTTGGAATTGTCATATACTGTTGTAAGACTTAATGATGATAAATGCTAACCCCTCTCTAGCATCGTTGTTCAATTGGTTTTCTTAAAAGTTTGACTCTCTCTATCCCAATATAGCCTCTGTTGATTGAAAATTATTTATGGATGGACTACCTTTTACAGCTAGCAGTCTGTTGGTGCTTGGCTCTGTGAACTGTTTGGATTATGTACTTTTTCTTTTCCTTTGTGTTTACTTATTTGGTATCAAAATTTCCTTCAACTTGAATGGGGAGTAGACACTAAAGGAACTTTTGGTTGTATGCAGATGAAGCTGGTTATTCTACGGGGGCATTGCAATGCGGAAAGAGGTGGTTTCTGTTTGCAGGTTAGAAATTCACAGAAAGAATGGACCTTTTCTCTTTAGTGGTTTCTGTTTGCAGGTTAGAAATTCACAGAAAGAATGGACCTTTTCTCTTTCTGTTTTTACCTCTTGGGGTTTTGGGAGATTTTATGTATATTACCAGTGGTCTAGACTAGAGCATTGGGAAGATGGGGACGGAATATAGAGGCATTTTGTACATAATAGGTGACATCTTCGATTTCTTGTACTTCCTTGCCCTCCCATTCCTTTCACGGTGTCCCTGCTCATATGCAGAGGGGAGGGGAAGTCTTATTTCATTTTACCCCCAGTAGATCAGTGCCATGTATTATTTACCCTTTCCAGATCAAGTGGGTAGCAATGAATGATTATTATGGGCAAAAAAGCCTTCGGAAATTTTGTGAATATATAATATAAGGTTTGTTTCTGGTGCGCACTGGTTGGTGTAAGTATCCAGATTATGATGGGCGTTTGTGACTGCCATTTCATGGCCCACTCAAATGAATTATTGCTGTAATTTGTGTACCACTCCTCAAATTCTCATAATGCAACAACCACCCTTTAATTGCTCATCTTTTCCATTTCTTGATGTGTCTATTAATTGAATCACGAATCATTTGAACGTTCACTGATGCTTTGGGTTTCTCGCATTAGTTATTCAGATGTGTTCGACTTCAAATTTATTGTCTTGCCTATCTACACATACACCCAAACATGTATCGGTTCAAAGCTTGATGGTTTCCAACATTACTGGAATGTGAACAATGTCGAAGCTGTGATCATGGACAGGAAATACGCTTCAAGGCTCTTGTATTACAAGACAAAATCAGGCAGTAGCTTATTCTGTAACAGTGTCGCCGAACTTTTGAGAGCAAGATGCAATAAAAAATACAGCAGGATGTAATACAACACGGCAATCCCTATCTTTACATAATCATTCAAAAAATAATAGCTAGGGTTGATCCATAAAGCACAAAAAAGTCACTCGTATATACCATCAGTCATTTTACACTAGCACAGCTAAACCACCGACTCAAAGTAAGGTTCCAACTTTTCAAAATGTTAAAACACTAACACTAACACAAACAAGTGCGAAGTGCAACGTGAATAATTCCGGGAACATCATACATTCTTCCCGGAAGATATATATACATATATATAAATAGTTCCCCTGCAAAAATCTTGATTGTACCAAACCCGAACCTGCTTCGAGATTCTTCAGGAACCCAATTTTTGATCCACCTTGTTTGAGCCGAAACTCGCCGAGATCACATCCACAAATTTCTTATTTGCATCCAGAATCATCTCAATCCTTGTGTTCTCCATTTCCATTTTCAATCTTTCAGTTTCTAGCATCATTTCCATTCTTTTCCTTTCTACCCACATTAGCTTCTCACCAAATCTCCTTATTTCTACTGCTAGTGCCATTCCCTTGTTCTCTGCCTCCATTGCCACAACTGCCACGTCATTATCCCCCTCTTCCCCTCCAATCCTTTTCCTCCCCCCGCTTAAGAATCCAGAAAACCGGTTCACAGCATTCGGCCGTCGCAATATATTGTTAATACTGCGGCTTTTACTGAACTGGCTGTTTTCTTCATCATCATAATAATAATCTTCTTGTTCCTCCTCGACCACGTAGTTGCTATAGTAATTATTCCCAGCTTCATGTCCATTTTCGGAATAGAAATTTAGCCCTCTGGTAGGAACCAAGGAAGCCAACGGTCGAGCCGAGATAGGCAAAGGCTCGTGCTCCAGAGCTTCCATGGCGTCGTAATAAGGTCAATGGGCTCCCGAAGCGAGACATTGGCGTTCGGAGCGGTAACGACGGCGGAGCTTCTCCATCTTGTGACGGCACTGGAGAGCGGTTTTGGCGGGTGAATCGTCTAAGTGGCCGCAGCGTACAGCGACGGTTACAGCTATCTCTTGCCACTGCCAGGCTTTGAGTTTGCTGCGTTGGAGAGAATACCATTTTTCTTGGTAGGCTTGGATTAGGTTGAGAGTTTCTTGGTATGTCTATGGAAGGGGTCGGGGCTTTTTTCTGGGTGTTGGGTCGGCCGCCGGAGATATATTTGACATTTTAGGGGGAAGATTTGGATTCCTAAACCTCAAATTTTGGAGAAGAGGGTGGCGGTGGAGTAGAGTGGGTCGGTTATATTTTAGTTTTTCCGTTTTTTACATCGTAATTGAGGGCCAATTTCTTTGCCTAGCCAATAAGATTTATTACATTATTATTTATAAGCTTGCTTTAATCTTGTTTTATTTTTGAAATTTGTTGCCTAAGAGATTTAATCAAGTAGTAATAGTTTCTTCACTTATTGCTGTAATTGACTATAATCCTTTGTATTACAATTTATACCCATCTACATTCATCTTTCCAAAATTCTGTATAAATTAAAAGTCACAAAGCATCACCGGTTTTCGCAGCACCTCTCTAACTTAGCCCCTTAACACTTGGCTTTTACACGAACTTACCTGCTCTTTTCAATGCTATGTGAGTGAGCTCAAGAACGGCTCTTTTCAACTACTTTGTCAGACAGTTTATTTCAATGATCATCTCGCAACTGTCTGCATCAACCTTGACTGCCCATTTCAAGGCCCCTATATAGGATCATACAAGTGAAAGAGTGTGATGTAAAAGAGTTTGTCAACCTGATTGAAGCTGTCAAGAGAGAAAGATATCCAACTCCTGCTCTTATAAATAGCATTTTTGAGAGACAAAACAAGACAGCATATTGGCTACTCAACCTCATCACAATCAAAGCTAAACCAGCGGCACCCAAGCAATTTCATCTTTCTGGGTTCAATGGTTTGTAGTTTCTTCCCCAACATGAAAATTTCCCCTGTTAATGTCATACTCACTACCATCAGAATATGCGCCTTATTTGAACACATCCACAGGCACTCTTCACTTAATCTATTCCATATTTAGAAGTTAAAAAAAAAAAAGCATTTTTTGTTGGGCATGCACCAAGCAAGTTCAGTTTTCTATATAAGACAAAGGGGACAGATAGTTTTACTCTGAACCTGGCCAACCAGATTACTTACCTTCGAAGGAAGAGAAGATTCAATTTCATACAACACAAAATATCTGTGTTTGGAAAGCTTGGGTTAAAGCACTAGATTGTAACAGCTTTTATTGTCGTGAAGCATCTATATGCTTAATACCATATTTCCTTTGGCTCTAACAAAATGGATATATCAACAATTCCAAATATTCAGGTATATGCTGCGGTTGAACAATTACAGTCACCAAATTACTTTCCTACACGAACAGTTAAAATCCATTCTTATCTTCCTAAGGAAGATTCCCAGTTCTATATTTTCTTCCCCAAGAAAATAGGAACTTACAGCTAAGTTGCTCTCCTTTAAATCCTCCAACAACTCAGCAAGTTCTACTTGTTTTGATGCAGTTGTAAATAATGCCTACAAAAGATCAAGTCTGTGTTCAGCAACCATAACTTATGAAGGCACAAAAACTGGCTGCGATAAAGATTAAAGAGTAGAAAGAGGTCCTACTTTCTTAGTTCTCTGTAAATCTTGTTCCATGGATTTAATCCGATTCAATGATTCAAGAAGCATGTCCTCTTTTTCAGGAGGAATATTTGCAGGCTTGTTATAAAGCTTGGTTACCATTGTTTCTAAATTTTGTAGCCTCTGCCAACATGGACGGAGCAAGTCCTCTTCTGCTTCTGTCAAAATTCCATTTTCTGTAGACCCTGAACCTGCCATCTGGTCATTTGACTGGTTTTCTGTTTGTTGTTTCAAGTCTTGTGCTTTCAGAAATCTTCCCAGTCCAGGGACTAAGAAATATATAAATGCTAACAATTTGAGTACAAAGTGAGTAAAAAAACTTGTCACATGGTATACAAGCTTCTTTCCTGCATTTCTGGGACTAACATCGGTAGTTATGTCATCTGAAAACAGCACAAAATTAAGATGTAAAAAAGCTTGCGGCACTAGAAAAAACTTGAAATGTTGAAGGTGAATACAATTATACAAGTTCAAAACTAGAATGGATGGTGAAATCAGATAGATAATTACAGGCTTCCACATCTTAATCAAGCTTGGCTAATTGATCAAGTTTTCCCTACACATGGAAGCATATGCTAGGGCTACTATTTTTACTTTTACTTTAAGCCACCTTCATTGGCCTATATGATAATCATTTACTATGATATACAGCAACTATGTCTTAAAAAGTTAGGAGACACACCAAAGTTTGATTGGGCATAGAAGTTCATAACCATCATGGCCAAAGAAACCACACACAACTACCAACTTTCATATGTTATTAGTGTGGATGATTGGACATAATTCTTCCAGTACCTTTCCAAGACTAATTATTGCTACTAGTTATGCTTTAATGGCCCCATTCTCGGTCCAAATTATGGTTTTTACTATGAGATCATAGGAACATCTCACAAGGACATGTAAGAAAATTACCACAACATGTGCCCCGACCAGATTCAATGATCTGATATAAATCAACAGACAACAACGGAAACACAAATATGATGTCCAATTAGGATAAGTGAGTAATCACTCACTTGTTGAACTAGCTAGAGTTCTTGCAGCGTTTTCTGGTTTGCTAGTACCATACAAAGAGTTAGGACTACTCATCCTTTCCTGGCACAAGGATCAATAAATATTAAATAATTTTGCAAAAAAGGAAACAAGGATTATAAACTCTAATAAATAAGTTCATAACCAAACTTAAAATAGAAGTCAGAAAGATGAGGCAGAGACGATTACTTCGTTGGAAAGTGACACTAACTGCATGAAATCTGAAGTATCTGGCCTCACATCAGAAATGCATGATATTTCACTAGTTGCAACCTGCCAAAGAACCAATTAACTTGGAACATGATGCATAGCTAAATAATGATAAAATGACAGTACTCAAAGAAATTGATGAATATAAAAGGTAGTGAAAGGAACCCTAGTAGACAAAAACTTGACTTCCAAATTGTCATTCTTAGAACTTTCTGTTTTCCTCAAGTACAAGGCATCACCCAAGTGTGTCAACTGCAAGTAGATTACCGGCAATCAGTTTTAGCTTAGAGCATAGAAAATAATAACAACCATGGCATTTCTCTGACATCAACATGTCTGAACAGAGAGGAGTTCTACTAAATGCTTCAATTATTTATTCATTTTCCTTCTAAATGCTGATAAGGGTCCTACCTTCATTATTTCTGGGTTTTTCCAGGGTCCCATATCAGATCTAAGACACCCGCCATCATTAGGGCATGAGCAAGTTCCACCAAGAAACTCTGGCAATTGGCTGCTTGGGAGATTTTCCACAAACAAGTTTAGTTAGAAAGTCCAAAAACAAGCAGGCAGTAAGATAATTCGGTAGTAATACAGAAGTCGCAACCTTGGCTCAATAATCTCCAATAATTTAGTATGGAATTTGTTCCCAAGAACCTGTATGGTGAAAGAAAACTGCTTGATTAGTAAACCAACCTCCAAATCAAAAATCCTGCATCAAAATATATTTGTTAATGATCACATGTTTCAATATTTTTCTACATGAATCTTTGCAGTAGTCTTTGGATCAAGAAAGCCTCTTGCAGTGTTCCATAGTATTTTGAATCTGCTTCCAGCATTAACTATGTACATTTGATGTAGAGTCTAAGGAGAGAATTATGATGTTAGCAACAATAGAGAAATTTATACATAAATAATATATATATATATATATATATATTCATTCAGCTTAATGAAACAATTAAGACACCTCAGGATAGTTGTCACCATCAATTTTCTGCATGCGCATCACAAGATCATTTGCAACCTTGCCAAAGCTCATCCAGTTCTGCATAATGAGGGAAATAATGAGATATATGATACAGCATGAAATGCATATGTTCTGTGATTGATGAATACAGACCAACCCCTGCACATCTAATATTGTCGTTGTACAATCTATAGGCTTCTTGGCAGCCATAGAACAGGCAGGAAACTTCTCCAAGAAAGCCTTCTCAAAGCCCTGCACATGATATTTTAAAAATCTTTCAACTGTAGTGACCTTCATCAGCTTGCCAACGTCAATTTTACCAATTCTTTCAATATAAACAGGGTGCCCCTGTTTGTCCACACCATGGTAACCATGGGGATAACACTGTTGAACTTCTTCATATTCATCATACACAAAATCCTGCACATGCATCACAGCATATGTTAAAACTATGATACCTGAAACTGTTACCAACATTAAAGAGAGACAGCACACTTCCTTCATAAACAACAAGATATGCAAAGTTGCTATTTCCATCATTTAAATTTCTACTGCACTTCTTATGATTTGATGAAGTTTAAAAATAACAGAAGGAGCAGTTTACCTGTACAATAGTATCTACACCATTCTCATTTCTCCAGTTCAGCATATCTTCCCACATCTGGATAGTTTTATCAAGGTCAAACTTCCTTGCTTTCAAGAATCTGCAAAAACAAATTCCAGACTTTTAAATGAATGGACACTGTTGAATGGAGGTTTTGACTATATGATTTCTTTTACTTTCCTCTTTTTTTTTTAAAAAAAAATTTTGGATAAGCTGGAATAAGTATTCTTTTTTTTAAAATATAATGTTTAGTGGAGCTAAGTTTCCACTTCTATGTATACTGGTTCTGAGAGTATAGTCCAGGGTTAACTAGGGAGTCACCAGCTCATCAAAGCAGACTCCGTTACGTCATGCTTCACAACAAACCCCGCAGATGAATTTGCATTATGTCCATCAAGATACTCAGAGTTCGAAGTTAAAAATCTTAGTTTTATTAGAATAAGAGTCTACTCATAAATCATCCGAGTTAGGCAGTAGCTTTTTAAATAATTCATTTATATAAGATACATTTCTCAAATCCTTGCTGCTAAAAATTTGATGACCAAAACTAGTACACTGCCCAAAACTCAATAAAGGGGGCAGTTGCAGTTCAATGAAATAAGTAAATTGAAGATGGTTTGATATAGTACACCAAGAAATGAACCACCAATTATGCAGCCAAGAAATAATTCTGATATTTATATTAAAAAATTCCAATAAATTTCTTCACTAGAAAACCTAGACCATGAGGTGTGGAAAACATTTTTTCCTGATCAATTAATCTTTCTTTTTCATTTGAATCCAATTTTGTTAAATCTTTATTTTGAGCCAGAATTTCAATAGTGGCATCCAAAATTCCTATAGAAACTCAGGGCTGTAATGATGAAAAAAAATCCAAAAATTGCCTTCTAGATTTCAGATTATGAAATTGTTAAGTGGAATTATCCGCTTTGGGTTTCTGTGGTCTTATATTCAAATTGAGCCCTCCATCTATTTCCAGTTGTTTTAGGTTGCATTCTAATATAGTATCTGGGCCAAGGATTGTTATGTTCTTCCTGCCTAACCCTATATAAGGTTGAAAACCACTTGCAAGGCTATCCACTTGTAAGCCTGTTAAGCTACAGACAAGGGGAGTGTCAAGTAGTACGATCACAGCTCTACTAAATGTTGGGAATTATTACAGGTCTTATGTTCAAGTTGGACCCACCAGCTACCGTTAATTGGATGTTTGACGAAAGTAATAAAAAATTACCAAGGAAAGACCACAGGAAATGATGAAAATTAGAGAACAAATGGAAAATGTTGTTCACAGCAATAAACATTTACAAAATCTTCTTAAAGTCAATTGATGGGTAGCATTATTCAAGCTATCATTTGTAAATTTTAAAACAGCATATGTTTGATTCAAAGGAATGATCTCATCTCTTAAACATGGTTAATGCGAAGTACCCGCGCAAATGAATAACATAACTTCCTTCCAGAAACTGCAGTACAAGTCTACTGGTTGTTTACCTTAACAAAGTGTAGTAATCATCATGACGTGGGGGAAGCCGGTCCTTTGCAAGCAACGCCTGGCGAAAAGCTTTGACAGCCTTTTCCTCCTCCGCATCCCTTACATCCTCGATAGAAATTACCGTGTATTTGCAATCAGACAAGCGTCCGCGACGCTTCTTAAGGCTATGAGTTAGCTTCGTCGAAGCAGTCATCGCTTTCTTTTTCAGAGATCTCCCTCGTCCCCTCCTCCTTTTCTCGTCTTCAGACGTCTCAATATCCAAATTCGCATCCTTGCTAAACTTCTCACTTTCTTCAAATGCAATTAACTCTCCTGGAACTATTGAAGAAATTGAAAAATCAACCCACGAATCACCATTTTGATCTCGAATTTGAACAAAAGTCAGTAAAATTAAACATAACTTACCAGGCATTGTAATTTTATCCTCGATCACGATATCTGCAACCAAACAGAATCTGAAATCTCAGGAATAACAAAAGAAGGTAGTTTTACATGCTAGAAAAACTTTCAGACCTGTTCGATTCTCTTTTACAGCCCGTTGTTGTTAAAAAAACGACGAAATTGACCAAAAAAAAAATCAAGCGGAAATGGACAAAAAGGACATGAATCGGCATACAGAGAGAAAAAAAAAGTTTATTACTAGTCAGAAACAGGACCGAAATTAAATTGCGTCAGATCCAACAACGAAAATCAAAACAAACACAATTAAAAGAAGAAAAAAAATCCTTCAATGGAATCATTAATGTATCAACAAATAACAATACAGTTTATAAAAATATATATCCAAATATACCTTGAAAAAAAAACGTATTCACTTCACACGAATTGGACGAGATTAAATTCACGAAAAACGGATGATTGAATTTCTCAGATTCTCTCGTTATTCTTTATGTACGAAAATATTTTTTGTATATAATAATCGAAACCATATATAAGAGGATATGAGCAAAAGCCACTACTTTAGGAGGTTACAAGGGCGGGCTTTTTCTCTCTATCGTTTTCGGAATAAAATAATTATTGGTGGTTTTTTTTCCTGTTTTGGGTCAGTTAGCTTGGGAACGTTGCAGAGGCGTGTCGTTGTCAAAAAAGGTTTTTTTCTTAGATTATTTTAAAAAGAAATCATCGTTTTCGGAGAGCGAAATTGGAAGTTGAAACGTAGTAACGTAGCGTGAAACCGCCGCTTCAGCTACTCAAGTGGCGGAGATTCAGACCGACGACTTAACGTTTGCTTTGGGCGTTATTCCTAAAGAGGGAGGGAAGCGGGGTTTCGACGGTTAGCTAATGGAGGATGAGATTAGAGATGGTTAGGTGCAAAGGAACAAAGCCAGATGGGGAACTGATTTTCTTTTCTTTTGTGTATTTGTACTTATACACAAGGAAAACCAATAGAAAACGTTTGGCATCAAACATCTCATATGCCACGTGGGTTTAGCTTTTGTCATTTTATTAAGTTATAATAAATCAAGTGATAAAATCTCAAACTCTTATACGATGTTAGAAATTTATATTATTAATATATCAAATTATTTTATTATTTAAATATTTTATTATATTTGTTTCACTTATTTCAAAAAAATTATTAAAAATTTACTCTTTTACAAAATAAAAAGTGTTACAACAAGGGTGCTTATGTTATTTTATTTTATTAATGAAATTAGAAAATATATATTTGATGGGTTTAAATTTAAGTCATTTTTAACATCTCAACATTATGATTTTAATTAAAGTTTAATTTGTTTTCTATATTAATTTTTAATAAATATATTTGTTATAAAACTTTTTTCATATATATTATGGCGTGTTATAATCTAATATTTAAAATTCAATTTAAAGTAGTGGTTAACGCTTCCTTTTAACACTTAGATAAAAATGGTTCAAACTTCAAAACGTATTTCTCCCTTCCTAATATTGTAATGATAAAAAAATATTATTATCTTATCAATCGTTATTAGTATAACTCTTTAGCAAAATTACGAATTTCACATATTTTTCTTATTTAATTTTTATTTTTTAAAATTGTATTTGTGAAATTATAATTTTGTAGATATATTGATATTATTAGATGTAATTAGAGTTGTCCATGGGTCAGGTTCGGGTTGAGCCAAGTAAAAAATTAATGTCTGTTTTTTAGGCCCAACCTATAAAATGGGCTTAAATTTTTGCCTAAATTTGACCCGGATAAAAATACTAAAATCCGAGCCTAGTCCGACCCTCCGATATTAAATTTTTTATAAAAAAATAAATTTAAAAAATATAATACATCAAATGCACTAATAACATTAAAATAAATGTTTCCCAATAAATGAAAAAAAAATTAAAAAATATTCTTAAATAACACTAAGATAAGTTCAACCTAGCAAGCAAATATCTCTATATTAGTGGTAAAATTAATGATAAAACAAAAGGTATACAATAACCAGACAATAATAACAAAATAGTAGCAATATAATAGCGAAATGATAGCAAACAATGAAAACATAGTGGCAAAACAGTAAAAAAATAGCATCATGTTTTATTTTTTTGCAAATTCAGGTTAAGCCGAGCTCAGGCCAAAAAAGTTTACCCGAGATCCGACCCATTTTTCTTATCCAAGCCCATTTTTGGGCCTATATTTTTTCTTAAACTCTCCCACTTTTCAGGCGAGCCTTCGGGCTGGACTAGATGCAATGATAAAATGTTACACTTTTTAAGGAGAGAACTCATATTTAAACCTTAAAGATGATACTCTTAAATATTTAAGAACATTGAGAATACTTAACTCCACACACACTCAAAATCAATCATCATGAAAAAAAATCAAAATTTTTTTTTTTAAATTACAACTTACAAATATATCACTTATTTCAACAAAATATGGCGGAATGAGTTATAAGTTTCAAATCTTATTTGTGAAATTAAATATTTTGTGAAAAATTCTTTTGTTCTAAATTACAAGTATATTGGTGATTACAATATGTATATATATCCTTTGTAGTATGGTTTTCTTTTGGGTTTCTTTGGCAATTGTTGTATCATTTCCCTCTAAACGTTTGTTTCTTTCTATTTTGGTTGGCATGTAGCAGATTTATAAAGGTTTATAATTCATGAGTGACAATTGTGTCAATCTATTTTCACCATCCATTGAGATTCTCTAGTTGGCCATTAGTATCTTGCTATCTTGGTTTCATTGATTGAGGGTTGCCTTCTCATCTCCATTAACCATTTAACTTCTATTTTAATTAACCGTCATAAAGGTAGGAACGCCAATGATTCCCCTTTTAACACTATCTATATTTTAAGCAAATTGCATACAACACCCTTCTTTTTCAGTTTGAACCAAACCAAATAACTTATTCTCTTCCACCTCTTCTCCTCGAAAGATGAACAAAAATTCAATCAAAGATTACAATTAGTCTAAAAGTAGTGAATTGAAAGCTCCGTCATATGAAGAAAGCCTAATACAACATTCAGTGGAAGCAAAGCTCCAACCAGTAATCATTGTGACCGTTAGAAAAGGAATTGTTATTTTATTTGATTAAGAAGATTTAGCCCTTAGCAATGCTCCTTGAACCACTATTTGGTTACTTATATGTATGATTTCAAATAGTTTTTTATGTGGTTACTCAAAATGCTAGTAAATAGAGTATGGAATCTACGTGGTCATGGCTTGGTCTTCTCTAGGAATGATACTTTTTCATACTAAGGTTCAATAACATCTTTGATCTGTATTTTGTCCACAAGGAGGGGCCTTGGGCGCTTGATGGGTCACTATTAATGACGGCTAAATGGAACCCTAATATCTCCCCTAGCTTGGACTTCTTATCTTTCTTGTTGTTAGCTTTGATGGTACAAGCTTTTGATACAACAACATTTAAAATGTACAAGCTAAAGGGTCTTATTTAAGCCATAAAAACTAAGGGAAGGTTATGTATTAGCTTTGTGAAAAAGGATAGGGATTGTAAAGGTTATACATTTTCATTAAAAGACAACAATTCAATTATAATGAATTGGGAGATCATTGGTTTGTTGGATCTGGTACCCTGAGTATAGTATATCCGTTTGTAAACTTATAATTTTTTTTAATAGATTGGTTAATAAAACAGATTCATTGATATACTTTGTATAATTGTCCTCATATGGGTTTTGCACGAGAATCAAAATGGAAGCAAATGTTTCTCATTGGTTGTCTAATGTTTAATTGATAATAAGCAGTATTACGTGGTCGGATCGTAATACGAAAAGACAACTTATATTAGTTGATAAAGAATAAGACAGATGAATGCGAAAGCAGATCGTAAAGTTGGTCAAAGTCGCGGATTTAACTTAGGGCTCTAAACATTCAAAAAGAAACTTGAATTCTGACACAACCTAAAACGCAAACAAAATTCAAGTTAGATAAAAATAAAGAAAAACAATTAAAAATAAATAACTAAGATGAATAAAATAGTATAATGAAATCTAAAATTAGAATTAATAAAGAAGAAAAATAAGAAGATAGATGCAAAGATAGAATGTGGTATGTAGAAGTCCTAAGAAGCATTGGAAACACGAAGAATCCACAACTCCCTTTAGGCGGCTCTAATTTCCCCTCCAAGAAAGAAAACTTACAAGAAAAAGTTTGAAGATGATCCCCACAATATGAAAAGATAGTTAAAACTCTTCTAAAAGAAAAACACAAAGAGAATTTATTAACACAAAAAGAAAAGTTGAATAATAATGAATTGTATGATTTGTGTACAATGTAAACTCCTATATATAGGCTAGCTAAATAAATCTAAATAAAACTCTTAAGTATACTAGAATTCTAATTTAACCTAAATAAGAAGTAGTTTTAAACTAAACTTTCTTATTAACATAAAACTCTTAAATAACTTAAAATACTTAATAATTATAAAAAAATCAAAATAAAATAATCATAAAATAATGAGAGCTGATAAATACAATATTGAGCTCATGTATAATAAAAATTAAACCTAAAACACGAACCTAATATGAAACGTCTAGGCTTATGGGATCGATTGGGGTCCTTGAAGTGAAATGCCTAATTTTATTAACATTTTCCACATGAGCTTGTCATAATAGATTGAAAGTTTAGGCCCACGCACAAAATTAGCCCCTTCTAATTCATCATTGCTCCAACTTTTCTTCTTGAATTTTTTTGTGATAAAATCTTGAACGAATAAGTTGAGTTTTGTCTTTAGCTGCTTGGATTTGGATCTCGTAATTGGGCCTTGAGGGAAACTAAGCCCATATCTATTATGGTCTTTGAATTGGATTGAGTTACTCGTACCATTAGTAGACAATCCTAAATATTTTCTTAGTCTAATCGAAAATAAACAAATCGATTGAAAGACTAATATGTTGTCTATCAAGTAAAATTGGGGAGATGCTTTTTCTTAGGCATCGGAGTGGATAACTCCCGAAATATAAAGACATAGATGCGATTGAATGGACTGATAGTACATCGAACTGGAACTAATAAGAATAGATCTTGAATCTATTTATGAGTTTATTCACTTGTGGCATTCATAGTGTGGCCTACCTAAATCTTGAGCAGATGACGGACTATGTATGTGTGACTCGTACACTCTGATGTAAGTAAAAACCTGAGTTCGAATAAATAAGGACCAAAAGCTGGTGTGTTGAGTGTACGACTTCTATAGTACGTAGCGTCATTCACAACAGTGGAATTCATAGCCCGAGACATGGGTAAATGATATCCTCTCATTGGCATTACATGGTTGATGAAAAGTAAATGTGACCACAGATCGTTTTTCTTTGTGATGAATGGCTTGATTATTATTTGATAGTAATTGACTTTTCATGAAGGAAGAAGTAATAGTTACCATGAGATAAAATAGAATCATATTCGGAGAATATATACTATCCCAAAGAGATTAAAGATATCCTATGAGGGTAACACACTTATGAAAAGGTCATTGGACTAGCATTGATCAAGTTGCTTTCGTAATGGTATGTTGTTAGGGAATGCTCAATCATGATACTATAGTGGAATGACTTCATGACTAAATAAGTTTATAATTAATAGGTGAAAAGCTAGAACTTAATTATAAATCATTTGAGCATTGATCCCTCTGCTAGCTCGTTAAAACCATAAATGAATTTCATGTTGAATCAAATGAACAAGAATAGATAGAAATGATGAAGTTAGAGAAATGGGATACATTCGATATTGAATGTGGTTGTAATGGCCCATTTTTAATAATGTCGAAACAGTGGTTTCGTGATCACAAATTCGAGTTAAAAATAAATTTTATTTTAATACTATTACATGGTCTATATTATGATAGGAAGGTTGCATGAAAATATTGATATGAAAATTTTACTGATTAAGTGATTAAATAGAGAAAGGACCTAATTGCATAAAATGTGAAAGTTGAGTGCTAGAAGTTAGAGGGATCTAATGACTATGAAATTCAAAACTAAAGGTCCTTATATGGTAATTAGACCATCAATCAAAAGATGGAAAAATATCTAGGGTGATTCATCCATAGAATTTGGGAAAAAGAAAAGGACTAAATTGGAAATAAGGAAAAATAAAAGATGATAATTAATTACATGGAAATATCATCATATTTTATCATCTTCATCCTCAAAATTTGATGGAAACCCTAGGAGAGAGAGAAGAAAATTTCTTTGCTTAAATTGGTAAGTTCCTATGTCCCGTTTTTAGTAATTTTTATATTGTAAGAACCAGGAGAACTTACTCTCTCTATTTTGGGATTAAATTGAAAGTTAGCAAAGTGTGAAAATTTTTCCGTGGATGAATATGCTAGAAATTGAAAGTTTATAGTAGAAAATGAAAGGTTGTTAATAAATAAACAACTTTTATAAAGTGAAATTGAGTGAAATTGTGAAAAAGGGACTAAATTGTAAAATGGTAAAATTCAAGGAAAAATTCCGATTTTTGTGAAAAATAAGTGCTGTAAATGTTACTTATAGAATTCGGCTAGGCTTGGATAGAGGATTAAATTGTATGAATTTCATTTTCCGAGCCTAGGGACAAAATTGAAATTAATAAAAAGTTTAGGGGCAAAATGATAATTTTGCCTAGAGCATAAATTGAATAAAATGGGATATGAATTGAATGAAATTGATGATTAAATTCATTTATATAGATCCGGAGAACTCAAATTCAAAGTTAGATTGAGGAAAGGAAAATATATCGAATTAGTAGAATACAAACACGAACAATTATCAAGGTAAGTTCATGTAACTTGAATTTGATTCTTGGAATGCTTGAAATGCATGTTTATATGATATGAATGTTCAATGTATGAAAAAGTGATGAAATGGTGAATAATACTTGATAAAAAGGGAAAATAGATCCTGGTTGAATAAAAAAGAATTTGATGGATCAATGAAAAAAGGATATTACATATGACATGGAAAGGATTTAACCCGGACGGGTAATCTTGAAATAAGCCCTTCCAATGTATATGTTACAGAATGGATTTAGCCCGGATGGGTAATCCAGAATAAAGCTCTAAAGAGTATTTGTCACTGAAAGGATTTAGCCTGGACTAGTAATCCTAACAAAACTCGTTGAGCATATGTTACAGGGGATTAGCCTGGACTAGTAATCCCGCTATATAAAATGAGATTCGGGAGTGTATACTTTGATAATGATAAATGTGAATTGACGGATTATGGATTTGTACACTATAAGTGTACTACCGAGTATCTATCGAAATTCCATTAAATTCAACAAGATATAAATCATGAAAAGGGCAAGTGATATGGAAATATTGAGTATATGGAAATCATGGTATTGATGAGCTCATCATTCATCTATATATTAATAATGCCTAAAATTTTTTAGACTAACTCAAGTGTTGAAATTGTGCATGATAGGGTAATACTTCATTGTTTGGATATATGTATGTTTGATCTAATTAATGGATGTTTGTGGTAAGTTATATTCCTGTGACATGAACTTACTAAGCACTATGTGCTTACTCTATTTTATTTTTCCTTGTTTTAAAGAGCTCGAAGGTCAGAGATAGGTCGGAACTTGGTCACACTATCAATCCATACATTTTGGTATATGAAAATATTTTATTTTGTAGTAATGGCATGTATAGGCTAAAAATACAAATATTGATATTGAAAGGATGGATGTAAACCTAGCCATTGGTATGGCTAGTGTTAACTTGTTTTTGAGTATGTTTATAAAGTAAATAATGGATTTCATGTATGATGAAGTGGTTCAAATTGATAGATTATATATGTAAGATTATGAGGTAAGTTTTGCACCAAATATGTATGTGAAAATATGGCTTAATATATGATGAAATTGGTTGGGAATCATATATGATTTGCTTGGTTGGTATTGAAATGATTTGGTGCAAGTATGGGATGAAAATGGGTAAGAAATGAGGCTTGGACATAGCCTTATTTTGTCGACCGGGAAGACACACCGGCGTGTGTCTAGGCCATGTGTGACACACGATCTGCGACATGGGCGTGTAGCCTGGCCATGTGTCCCCTACATCCAAAAATCTGAAAACAGAATGCTCCGAATTGAGCACACGAGTTGAGACACGGGCGTGTGTCTCAGCCGTGTAAGGCACACAGCCTAGAACATGGGCGTGTCTCTTGGCCATGTAAAACTTACACCTATTTTTGAAAATTCGAATTAATCACACGGCCTAGCACACGGGCGTGTGACTTGGCCGTGTGACATCAGTTTATTCGTAAGTTACAAGTCAGAGAGTTATAGGGGTAAAGGACACGAGCATGTGAACCCACACGGCCATACCTCACGAGTGTATCCCATACCACACGGGCGTGTAACTCATCATAGAGAGAAAAATTTTCAGATTTTGCGAAAAATTCCCAATGGTTTTGATTAATCCCAGATCTATCCCAATACATGTTTTGGGCCTCGAGGGCCCATACAAGGGACCTTAGAGATAATTTCAGATAATGAATAGTAAATGACTCGGTTAATCATAAAATGTTCTGTACACTCTAGTAATGCCTTATAACCCTGTTCCAGCGATGGATACGAGTTAAGGGTGTTATAGTGGTTTTCTTGATAGTATGAAAATGACCTTAGAATTAATTTATGGTTTTTTGAATTATTATTTAATTTATTAATTAGATAATTGAAGTTCAAAAATATATTTAAATTATTTGGTTATTCTGAACTCCGTTGAATGTAGAAAAATTAAATATATTTTCTCATAGATTCTTTTACTGTAAAGTTGTCATTATTTTAATGGAATTAGAAGTAGGTTAAGAAAATTATTTAATTGAGAAATTATTTAATTAAGAAACTAAATTATTTAAATTAATTGAATAAATGATATTTAACTTAGGTTAGAATAAACTATAAAGTGTTGGGTTAAAGTCCACGAAGCACATATAATTGGACCAAGTACAAGAGAGACCCAACTCCCTTTATATGAAATGCATGGGACAAAAAACCCTAGTATTCCTAACTAGGATAGTCGTTCATCTCCCTAAATAATAGGGAGTTGGAGATTTTTCTATTAAAATAATATTATTTGTATTCTTTCACTTCAACCAATATTTTACCAACTCTTTTTATAAATAGATGACACTAGTAGGCTTCAAATCACAGCAACAGAAAGAGGAAAACATTAGTTTCTTTGAAGTTTTTAATATTGTTATTCTGACAGAAAGTCAGAAAATAGTAGAAATTTCTTTTAAGAATAAATTATGTTTTCTAGGAATTGCAATTCTAACGATTTCTATTTAGAGAGATTTACTTTCCCACTGAAAGTAAAAAAAAAAAATTCATGGTTTTATGTTTAATTTGGTTTGATCAAACCCACAAACCTCAATCCATTCAAGAAAGCATCACTATACACTATGAATTCCTTTCCCGATTCCGGTTGTACTAGCACTAGGGCTGCGGTGAAGAAAGCCTTTAACTTCTCAAAACTCTGTTGGCACTTTTCTGTCCACTCAAACTTAACATCCTTTTAAAACAGCCTTGTCATTGGAGTAGTGATCATCGAAAACTCTTTAACAAATTGTCGGTAATAGCCTGCTAGGCCCAAGAAACTCCTAATCTCCGTTACGTTCCTCAGTGGTTTCCACTCGACAATAGTCGATATCTTCCTCGGGTCAACTTTGATCCCATCTCCTGACACAATGTGTCCCAAGAATCAGACCTCTCATAGCCAAAATTCACTCTTGTTGAACTTGGCGTACAACAGTTTATCTCTCAAAGTCTGCAATATGGTCCTCAAGTGCTTAGCATGCTCACGCTCATCATGAAAATAGACGAGTATATCATCAATAAAGACGACTACGACCTTGTCCAAGTACGGTCGAAAAATGCGGTTCATTAAGTTCATAAATACTGCAGGGGTGTTCATCAAGCCAAAAGGCATGACGAGTAACTCATAGTGATCGTACCTCGTCCGAAACGTAGTTTTTAGCACATCTTGTTCCTTAACTCTCAACTGGTAATACCCCGACCTTAGGTCAATCTTAGAGAACACAGTCACTCCTTTCAGCTGGTCGAACAAGTCGTCGATCCTCAACAAAGGATACTTATTCTTCACTATAACCTTGTTGAGCTGACAGTAGTCTATGTACAATCTCATTGAGCCATCCTTTTCTTTACGAATAATACCAGAGCTCTCCATGGAGAAAAGCCCGGTCTCGTAAAACCCATATCCGTTAATTCTTACAGCTGAGTCTTTAATTCCTTAAGTTTCGTCGGAGCCATCCTATATGGAGCGATCGAGATAGGTGTCGTACCAAGGACTAACTCGATACCAAACTCGACTTCCCTCTCTAGAGGTAATCCGGGTAACTCTTTCGGAAATACATCCGAGTACTCACATACCACTGGCACTGAATCAATCTTTACTTTTGATGTTTGAGTATTCAATACAAAAGCAAGGTATGACTCATACCCCTTTCTTATATACCTCTGAGCCGTATAGAAGATATTACTATAGGTAGACCATCTGATTCACCTAATTCAATCCGGAGAACATTCTCGTTTTCACATTTCAGTTCAATATACTTCTTTCCATAATTTACCACTACATCATGGGAATCAACCAATCCATACCAATTATTATGTCAAATTCATCAAACAGCAATAACATTAAATTAGTCGGGAAATAATGACCTCTAATTATCAAGGGACAATTCTTACACACTTGATCAACTAGTACATGTGCGCCTAGTGGGTTTGACACATTCACTACAAACTCGATTGACTCGACCAGCATTTTCATTCTAGACACCAATTTCATGCAAATATAGGAATGAGTAGAACACAGATCAATCAAAGCTATCACAGAGATGTCATAGATAGAAAAGATACCCATAATCAAGTCGGGTGACGAAGCCTCTTCACGGGCACGAATAGCATAAGTCCTCGTAGGCACTCTACCCTCGAACCTCACAGCAGCATCTCTAGGAGCGCCTCAACTACTAGCCCTACTACCTGGGTTCTTCTGTGGTCTACTTCTCAAAGGAGCACTACTCGCTCTCACTTCTTGCTTTATTGCCCTCATCCATCTCAAGACAGTCTCGGATGAAATGATCAAGTGAGCCACATCGGAAACAACCTTTTTCATTTCCTCGACACTCGCCGAAGTGTCGTCTACCCTATTATGAGCACTTAAGTCTATCCGGTCGAGCACTACCAACACTCGCAACCGAGGTAGTCTGAGCTTTGGATGTTGCATATTGCTTACTCTTGTTCTTACCCGAAAATCCCACTAAAGTATTGGATCAGGTAGTAAACTCTCTCGATCTCTTGGATGATGATTGATGCAATTTTTTCATCTGTCTTTTCGTTGAGTCTCGGGACTCCATATCAGCTTTTCTCTTCTCTTTGGCCAACTCTTTGACCGTACATCCTTTATTAACGAGCACTACAAACTCTTTCAGCATCAAGATACTAACTAGCAACCAAATGTCCCCATTTAGACCATCTTCGAACCTTCTACACATCGTAGCCTCGGGAGATACTCACTCTTGAGCGTACTTGCTGAGTCTTACAAACTCGTGCTCATATTTCGTCACTGTCATTCAGTCTTGTTTAAGTTCCAGAAACTCCTTCCTCTTCTAGTCGATGAACCTCTAACTGATATACTTTTTTACGGAACTCCTCCAAAAAGAATTCCCAAGTCACACACTTTCTCTCGGTACAATTGACACGAGAGTATTCCACCACTAGTAGGTCGAATCTGGTAGAAGTGACACTACGCATATTATGCACTCTTCAGGTGTGCATGATAGCTCATCGAACACTCTGATGATGTTCTCCAACTAGAACTCGGCTCTCTCCGGGTCATCATCTTTATTTACCCGAAATTCCTCAGCCTCATGTTTTCAAATTCTATCAATCGGGGGTTTCTCCCTTCTAACCAAATCTGCCCATTGAAGAGTTGCAGGGATAGGCTGAGGAATCGGTGGAGGTGGGGAGGCGGAGTATTCGGATGGGCACGAATAAACTCCGTGTACCAAGCATTCATCATCTGAGGTAGGCCTATCTGGCCCTCTGCCCTGACTCATCGTCACAGGCCCTGTCTCAACTGGCGCGGTCCCTTTAGCGGGAGCCGGCGCATTACTTTCCACATCATCCGCCATATCTCCTTCAGGATCCATTTACTATAAAATACAATTTATAATCGTCAGGAGTCGTCACACTATCATATTATAATTATGGCATGTAAGCTAGACTCGTACACTAGCTAGGTTAGCCCTAGAATCAACTAAACTATAGCTCTGATACCACTAAATGTAACACCCTTTACCTGTACCTGACATCGGGATAGGGTACAAGACGTCACCTTAATAAAACACTTGCAAACATAACTTCAACTCATTGAAATGCGTCCCAATTTAAAACTTTTTCAAACATTGTCTTACGAACCTCCAAATGGGCCTACGAGGCCTACAACTTGGTTTGGAAACTATTCGGGACCATTTCGAGTACTTGAGAAAATTTCATTAAAAACTACTAAAAACATGGCACACGCCCGTGTGGAAGGGCAACATGCCCATGTGACCTCTAGACATGGTCGTGTTGATGGCCCATGTAGTTCACACGACCTAAGCACCTAAGGACACGCCCGTGCCCCTTGTCCGTGTGGATTTATTTTCTAACATCGAACCTACAGAGGTTTTCACATGGCCTGGCACACGCTCGTGTGCTCAGCCCGTGTCCCTCACACGGCCATGACACGCCCGTGTCGTAGCCCGTGTGCAAAAACCTTGACATTCTGTTTCTGACATCAGCAATCACACGGTGGCATACGCCCATGTCCTTGGCCGTGTCCTTCACACGGTTGAGACACACGGTCGTGTCTCAGCCCGTGTGTTTATTATTGGGCATTTAATTTTACTAATTTAAGGTGTAGGGGACACACGGCCTAACCACATGCTGCGTCACATACGGCCTAAACACACATCCGAGTGTCCACCTGTGTGGACAAAATAAGGCTATCTACCAAGCTTTTTTGCCACCCTAAAACGAAGTCAAACACATACCAACACATAACAAGTCTCAAATACTCAACCAATGGCCATAATTTGGCATCCCAACATATTCACATAAAACCAGTCCAACCAAGCATGCATATTACTACTCCTAGTACACATATTCATCCACAATACCTTGCACATTATAAAAATCTCATTTGCATTTATCAATAATAAATATTAGCCATTATCCATGGCCAAATACAAAATAGAGTATCTTTGAAGCAGACCAACACATTTTTCCCAAAAAAATATGACACTTGACAAAAGAATAAAATCCTATACATGCCATATTTGAAAAGATCAAACTAATTATACCAAATGCTTTAGTGGATAGTGTGAGTGAAGCCTCCGACGTTCTTTGATCCTGAAGCTATTTAGGCGGCACTATAAGAAAATAGAAAGGGGAGGGGTAAGCAATAAGCTTAGTAAGTCGCAAGTAATTAAAAAAAATTTACCATACTAAGACATGCTTTTAATACATCACAGTTTATCCATGATACAAAGAATGACCATAACATAACTTACTCGTTTTCATCCATTTCTAATTATACAACATAAGTTCGAGCTCATATTTCATACATTTCATATAGGTACCTTCACCACTCACAGGATCATTATAATATCTCTCAATCTTAATGCAACTTAAATTTCTCGTTGAACCATTTAAAATACGAAAGGATATTCAATAAGCCGTAAATATAGGGTATCCAGCCGACGCCATGTCCCAGACATGATCTTACACTAGCTCACATATCAAGTCGACGCCATGTCCCAGACATGGTCTTACACTGACTCTCAATGTATCGAGGCCGATGCCATGTCCCAGACATGGTCTTACACTGGCTCTCCTTTATCCGTGCCGATACCATGTCCCAGACATGGTCTTACACTGACACCTATCCAAGCTGATGCCATGTCCCAGATATGGTCTTACACTAGCACTCATCTCAATGTCAATGCCATGTCCCAGACATGGTCTTACACTGGCTAGCACATTTCCGTGTTGATGCCATGTCCCAGACATGGTCTTACATTAACACGTAACAAGGCTGACGCCATGTCCCAGACATGGTCTTACACTAGCTTTCGTATCAACCCTAGTATCACAACATGAATATCCAATCTATTCTTAAAGTTCAACTGGGCTCTATTACATAGGTTCTTGTCCTATCAATACTAAAAATCATCATTTAACAAATCATGTTCGATAAAAGTTCTCATGTATATCTTATAGACACAAATAGTCAATTTAAACCAATCAATGATTTTATGAATAATTATAGTAAAGTTGTATTATTTACTTACAACTTACCTCGATATACAAAATAGAAATGACAACTTGGTTCAGTCGATTTGCTTGGCCTTCCCCCGGCCTAAGTTCAGATTTTGTACACCTTGATCTATAACAATAAAAAAAATTTACTAATTTAATCACCGATTTAATCTAAACAAGTCAAGAATCATAATCTGGTAAAATGACCATTTTCCCACTAGATTTTGGCAAAATGACCATTTTACCCCTAGGCTCGGAAATTGATTTTTATCGAATTTCAAGCTAACCAAACTCTTTTTACTCTTATGAGTGCCACAAATTCTCTTTATTTCATACAAGTACCAACAACTTATCAACTTTACAAATTAGTCTATTTAAGGTGTTTTCCATGAACACCTCTTCATAAAAGTTATTTATTTAACAACTATGACTCATTTCCTTCCATAAAATTTCAGCAAATAACACTCATGCATTCATGGTGAATCTCTAAATTTTTAACCAAATTACAAAATACACCCCTCAATAGATAGGTTATGCTACAAGGGTCACAAAAGTATAAGAATTATCAAGAAAAGTCATTAAAATCACTTGCTTATGAGTGCTAGAAGTTGCTAAAAATTTTGAAGCTTTCAAACCCTTATTTTTTCTGGTATTCTTGGTGAAGAAGGAGATGGAAAGATGAAGCCTATTCCTTTTTGTTTTTTTAAAAAAATCATTTCTAGTCAAAATAGGTCACCAACTCTACCTACAAATTTTGACTTTCTAATTTCCTTGTCCTTATGGCTGGCCAAGGCTGATTTATTGTCCTATTTAACTCAATTTAATAGCAAATCATAACTTTTTCTCCTTACGCGATTTAGTCCTTTTTCGCGATTAAGCCTTCAATCGCGTAAATTAATTCACCAAAATTTTTATACACCCTTACAAAAATACTTCAACATATAAAACAATATTAGAAATAATTTCTTTGACCTCGAGTTAGTGATTTTGAAATCACTGTTCTGACTAAGCCCAAATTCGGGTTGTTACACATAAAGTTAAGTGAAAATATGTATTAAATGATACGGAATTTATATATTATGTTAATGAATTGAATTATTATAGTGTATATAATTGAAAATTTGATATGTGCACTAAATCATAAATAAAATTAAAATTTTATACTCTATTAACTAGTCGAGCTGAGTCGGATATAGTTGGCATGCCATAAGATTGATTTGTGTGCGGAATATGCGCTTATGTGCCAGGATGCACTTCGTGTGCCAGGTATGCGTTTTATACGCCTAAATGCACTTTGATGCCAGTTTGGTGTATTGGTTGGATGATCAGAGTATTCATCCGAGTTCGAGTTAGGTTAATAAGGGTTGTATAATATAATTTGTTGAATGATACTAATAAGAATAAATGATGCTATTTGAATGATTCGTACTTAATCACGAAAGTAATGTTGAAACTACACAACTGATTAAACAAATAAAATTAAATGGTGATATTATAAGTGGTTACCAAATATAGGACTTATAAATGAATATTTGATATTGGTATCTTTGAAATGTTGTTATTATAAGTATAATGATATGTCTATATAGATTGAACTGAATTAGGATGAAATCGTGTTAGTTTTGTACACTTAATATGTTTATATTGAAGATGCAAGCTTGGTAACTCCAAGTTATAAGAATATGTTTGGTATTTGCATGTCGTTATACATGTTTATTTTTGAATTGATTTGTTAATGCTTATATTATATACTTGAATTCTAATTATACCGCTGAGCCTTATTGCTCAGTATAGGGTTTATTTTCTTCGTGCATTGATTCAGGTGATTCTTGAAGCCCCGAGACTTGAAACTAGCATTCAAATAACTGTATATGACTCAAAAAAGTTTGAATACAGCAACTCAATTTGGTCTTTTGGGCATTTACCTAGGAAACTTGTGTTAAATGTTCCGAATGTTAAGTTATACGTATGGTATAGCTCTTGTTAGTGTTTTGGTCTTGTGTTGAAATAAGTTCTAATTGATGTGGAATATGTGGAATGGTTGTATTAGATGTATATATATATGAAATTTCAGGTCACTTTTTACTTGTAAACAAGTTTATTTTGAATGAAAGAGTGAGTCATATCGCAATGACGAACCTTTGACATCGCAATGAGAAACAAGTCAAAGATTTTAGGTGGAGAAGTCATTGCTCAAGGTCATAATGAGCACAAAAAAGAGAGTCACGTGCAATGATAGACTCTCGATGTCAGAACGAGACAAGACAGTGAGTTGTGTTGCGATGAGGAACTCCCGATGTCGCGACATCAACCCAAAAATTTCAAATTTTTACATTTTGGTCCTATTTCAATTTTGGGTTAGCAAAAGAGCTTTCGTGAGCTCATATAAGATGAGGATATGATTATAAATTATTTTATACACTTGCATGAATACATTTGATTGTTTAAACGATTGTTAATAAATGTAATTTGACTGTAGTTGCTTTGGTAATGAACGTGGCACCATGTAATTCGAACCTGGTGACCAGGTCGGGTAACGAGGTGTTACAATATAGTTTTTAATGTTGTTGCTAACAAGGGAATCAATGAAGTAAAATTGAGGATGAAATTAAAAGCAAAGAAAACAAAAGGAAAAGAGAAAAAGGATTAAGCTAAATTGGTGTTGGTAATAGAATCTCTAGTGAAAAGACAAAAAATTCAAATTGTTGAAAATGGTGAAAATTTACAAGTTTAAAATATTGTTGCTATTGACGAGAATTTGCAGGTTTTGTCTGAAGTTGCTGCTAATGAAGTTGTTCAAACTGGTGTTAACTACTCTTTGAGGAGTAATTCTATTAAGGCTAATGATGTGTCTAAAAACTCTCGTAATGTTGTTGGTTGTGATTCGGAAAGTGTTAGGAGTCAAGATAATGGGAGTAAGGTATCCTCGATATCCTCCTAACCATTAATGGTGATGACATTGGAATTGGTAGGGATCGACCTGTTTATTCAACAAGAAAATAAAAGTAACAGTAGAGAAGATCAAACTCACAAATATTTACGTGAAAAAATTCTTCCAAAAAAGAGGACAAAAAACCACGGGTAGAAAAGAGTTCACTAAATAAGCAAAAATCAAAATAGTACAAAGATGGAGATAATATCAACAAACAACCCTAAATCCAAAAAGAACAAAGAACTCTATCTAAAATCCAAAATTTCCCAAAACTCACAAAACTCTCTCAATCTCAAAGTGTTGGGAAAAAACCCGATTTCAAAATGGTTTTCTTGCACAGTGGAAATTAAAATTTTGAAAATCGACCTGATTTGTGATATATATAGCAACAAACCTTAACTGAATTCATATTTGTGTTTTTAGATAAGCGGATCATTAATGTTTTTCCAACTTTCAGCCAAACAATAGTCGTCTTTATTCTTGTACTATGAACAGCTTCGAGTGTAGGCTCGAACCAATTGAATCAAAACACAAAACTAGAAAAAAAAATTTGTTTTAGGGTGAAAATAGAAATTCTCTCTTATTTAATAGAAACTCATAAAATTGTTATTCTGAAAAATATGTTTATAAGTTGAGAATAAATTTTCACTATTTTTTGGCAGACAATCTCTCAAAAGTTGTGTTAATAGCTCTACCAGTGCTATCTATTTTTAGAAAAAGAAGGTAGAACCCTTGTAGAGTTGTAGAAGTTTATTTTAAATAGAAAAACAACATTCTACTTAGAGTAGGAGAGGGGTGACTGACTCACCATTGGATTTCTACTAGGGCTGCCACCCCTTTCATGTTATATGAGGGGTTTTAGGCCTCTCTCACATCGAGTCCAATTACGAGTACTTCCTAGGCCTTTTTGACTCAGTACTCTATAATATGATCCAATCTGATTTAGTTTTTCTCTTCCCTAAAATAAGCTTCAATATTTACATATTAAATAATTTTATCATCCCAAGTTTACCCTAGTTAATTTTTTGACAATTTTACCCTGATAAAATTTTGATGATTTTACTCCCAGTAAAATTTTGAGAAAATTCATTCAATATGTGACAAATCATCATGTTCACTATGATGGAATGATTTATTTTCATTTTCGGGCTTCAAAACAGTTCAAAAACATAAACTCATTCTTTCATCATTTTTAAGTAATCTTATATAGGATTGCAAATTTCCATTATATTCATTTCCGAATGATTCCATTTCTCCATTTCGGAGAAAATCATAATCATTCCTGAATGTTTTTCATTTCTCTTTTTTTATTCACTCCGTTCATTTTTATTCAAACACACAATTCATTTATGGTTTCGACGAGCTAGCCGATTGACCGATTGGACATATGAAGTTAAGGCTCAAATGATTTATAATTAAGTTTTGTTTTTTCATTTATTAATTATAAACTCATTTAGTCAAGAATTAATTCCACTATAGTATCGTGACTGAACTCTTCCCAAAGACATACCATTATGAAAGCAACTGCTTAGTGCTCACCCAATGATCTTGTCATTAATGTGTTACCCTCATAGGATATCTTTGATCTCTTTGGGATAATATCTGTTCTCTCAATATGATCCTATTTTATCTCATGGCAACTATTACATCTTCCTTCATGAAAAGTCAATCACTATCAAATAATAAAGTCATCCATCACAAAGATGGACGACCTATGGCCACGTTTACTTTTCATCAACCATGTAATACCAATGAGAGGATATCATTTACCCATGTTTTGGGCTATAAATTCTACTGTTGTAAACGACGCTACATACTACAAAATTTGTACGCCCAACTAAACCTGTCTAAAGGCCAGGCCACCCGAAAAGTTGGAGGGTTTGTGTAATGATCCAAATTTTCACAGGCACCGAAAAAATGAGTTTAGGGCCTCCGTCTTAGGAAAACGAGTCCGTAAATATTTATTAAAAATATTTACGAAGTTAGTTATGAGTTGAATTAGATTTTTGATAAGTGAATTTAGTTTAATTAGAAATAATTAGTAGAAAGGACTAAATTGAATAAAGCATAAAAGTTTAATTATAGAATAGAGAAAGGTTAAAAGATTATTAAACCAAATTAGTGACATGTGTAAGATAGAGAATAAATACATGTGTATTTAAATTATTAGTACAAATGTATGTTATATATATACATATTTACTTATAAATTAAGTAAAAGATATTTACTTATTATTTATAATTATTATTATTATTATTATTATTATGTCATATTATAATTTATTTAATAAATAAATGGTGACAATTGTATGGTGATAAATTAACACATGTGTACATGTGTGTATAAATACACATGTATTATTTTTATTTGTTATTATATAGATATTTTATAATTAAATATTAATTAAGTTATAAAGTAATAAATAAAAGAAATAAAACATAAAAAAAAAAAGAAAAAGAATAGAAAGTTACAGAGAAAGCAACGAAAATTGGGAAAGAAAAGAGAGAAAGAAAGAAGAAAGGGAAAATTAGGGTTTAGAAGCTTGAAGATTATATGGTAAGTTTAATTAAGTCATTTTCATGTGATTTTAATGTTTTTGAAGTCTTAAAGTTGAGTATTTTTGAATTTGTGTGGAAATATTGAAGGTTGATAGATATTTGAGTAGGGTACATGTTGAACAAATGATGGAATTAGGGATTTATTTGATAAAATTATTGATTAAAATTGATTAAAGGACTAATTTGTAAACTAGGTCATAAGTTTTGTGTTGTAGGGGCTAAATTGAAAGAAATTTGAAATTATGGAAAAATGATGGAAATTTGATAGTTCAATTAAAGTTTTGATGGAATTTGAATAAGAAAATGCTGTGAATTGTAAAAAGGAAGAAGATGAAAATGGTTAGGACAAATTTGGGATTTAGGTAAAAGTTGCATGGAAATTATATGTGTGTTATTAATTAATTATAATTATACTAATTTTTGTAGCAAGTAAGGAAACCGAGACGTTGAATACAAAGGGAAAGGAAAAAGTGATCGAGGAGTAGCTCGAGAAAATATCGGTTTGTATTATCATAATCAAGTTAATTATTATTATATGTTCAATTTCATTATGTATAAATGCACAAAAATGAAATTAAGGTAAGTAGTAATATTTGAATTGAATGTGATTGGATGTGATTATTTGAAAGTATGAGAAAGTGATGGAGTTGAAATATGAATTGAAGTAAAAATATGTGATTATGTGAATTTGTTTGAAACGTGAAAGTGTATCTGAGATTGAAAAAGTGATTTGGAAACCCTATCAACTAGTCGGGCTTAGTCAGATATAGTTGGCATGCCATAGGATTGGAAAAGTTCAGGGATTCTTTGACCTCAAGTCGATGAGACACTTAGGGTGTCATAGATTTGCTTCAGATACTTTCGATGAGGCGTCGGTCGCCACTTTGCTTCGGCTCAGCCGATGAGACACTTGGTGTGTCATAGATATACTTCGAACTATCCGATGAGACGCTGGTCGCCATTTTACTTTGGCTAGGCTGATGAGGCATTGGTCGCCATTCTGGTGTGTTTGGTTGGATCCGTGTATCCGCCAAAGTCCAAGTCATGTTAATAGGGGCAGTTAAGTGAAATGAGAAAATCAATCGAATTTGATTACTTGAACTATTGAATGAACAATGAAAGGGGTATTGTGAAATGAAATGAGAAATGAAATTTGTGCTATGAGATTGAAGGCATGAATTAAAGGTTGATAAAAAGGTTCATAATGAAATGTGAATTGAATATTTATATGTAATTGAGAGATGAATCAAAGGTTCATGATTAGTTGGAAATCCTATTGATGAGATATTTATTCAAATATTGGAAATAATGCAATGAAAATATGATAACTTAGTATGAAATTATATGTATGATTTGTAATTGTCTATGTATGTTTATGTTATTTGATTGTTGTTATAATTTGAATTATGATAATACCACTGAGTAGTTCCAATACTCAGCGTACGGTTTGTTTTCGTACGCAGGTTAGGTCAAGTTAAAGTTTGGCCCAGCATCCGAATCAATCCCGACCTTAGTTCAATTTCTGGTGATGAGTCTATCTTTTGGAAATGTTGCATGTATTAGGTTTTGTTTTAGTCACTTGTATATTTTATGATTTGGGTATAATGTGATTTGCAACTTTTAAGAAGTATTTGATATGAATAAATGAATAGTTTCTAAGTTTTAATGGAGAAATGAATATTATTTGATCAAGATTTATAAGTCAATGTTTTGGGCATGAATTAGGTGACCTTAAAAATGATGAAAAATCAAGTTTTCACACGGCCAAGTCACATGGGCGTGTGCCCAGGTCATGTGCAAAGTTAGAATTGCTCACAGGCTAGTCCCACGGTCGTGTGTAGCAAGTCAGATCTGCCCACGGGCTGGCCCCACGGGCATGTCCCAGGCCACATGGGCGTGTGCCCCTATTTTCAAGGAAAAATTTTTAAAGTTTTCGGTTTACTCCCAAATCACTTCCTAAACATATTTTGGGCCTTGTAGGCCCATATTAAGGACTTTTTGATGGAAATTAGAAGGTTTTAGATTAAAACTCAGATTTATGACTCGATTTTATTCGTTTACTAGTGTATAAGTCTGGCAATGCCTGGTAACCCTATTCCGGCGACGGTTTGGGGTTAGGGGGTGTTACAGTTTGGGTAAAAAGATAAGCCCAAAAATAGGCTCGGGCAAAAAAAATAAGACCCATTTAGAAAAGGGGTCGAGCCTCGAGTAAGGCTTTTTTAGCCCAAACCCGGCCCGAATATGCAAAATAAAATAATTGTATTTTTTTCCATTTTTTATTATTTTGTTGTTATTTTTTTCACTATTTTGCTACTATTTCGCAATTATGTTGCTACTATTTTGTTGTTATTAGTTGGATATTGTACAACTCTTATTTTATTGTTAATTTCGTTACTATTTTAGAGGCATTTATTTGTTAAGTTGCACATATCTTAGTTTATTTAATTATACATATATATTTTTAAAATTTTATTTTTAATTTGTTGGGAAACATTTATTTTAATGTTTTTAGTATTTTTATGTATTATACTTTTAAAAAAAGTATATATAAAAATAATATAAAAAAATAATACGGGCCGAGCCAAGTCGAGCTCAGGTTTTAGCATTTTTATCCAGGCCAAGCTTGGGCAAAATTTTAGGCCCATTTTTCGGGTTAGGACTGGCCCGGGCCAAACAAATGGGCCAAAAAAAATTTATTAGGCCTAGCTCGACCCATGGACACCTATACACCCGACGCACTAGCTTTTAGTTCCTTATCTATTTGAACTCGGGCTTTTATGAGTCACGCTTACATAGTCCGCCATCCACTCAGGATTTAAGTATGTCACACTATGAACATCATAAGTGAATAAATCCATAAACGAATTTGGGATCTATTCTATTTGGGTCATGTCCGATGTACTGTCAGTCCGACTTAAGACAAAACATCTCTCTAATTGGACTTAATAGACGACATACTAGTCTTTTAATTGGTTTGCTCATTTCCAATTAGACTAAAGGCATGTTTAGATTCATCTACTAATACAAGTTGTCTTTTTGTATTACGATTCGACTATGTAATACTGCTTAGTATTAGTTAAACATTAGACAAATAATGAATAACATTTGCTTCCATTTTGCTTTGCGTGCAAAAACCATTTTAGGACACTAATACAAAGTATATTAATTATAATCAATGAGTTTGTTTTATTAACCAATCTATTCAAAAAATTACAAGTGTACATTGACAAAAATGCTACACTTAAGGTTTCAGATCCAACATAAAGATGATGAAGATTACTATTCTAGGTTACGATCCCTTTGTAGGCTAAATTCGTAGATAAAATATGACTAAAATAACCGAGATTAATCAGAGTTTAACTAGGAAAAAAACATGTTTGAATTAGGGAACACGTTACAATGTCGCTTGCTCCTCGGCGGGACATGGCCAATCTTCTTGTCGGGACGTCGTGGTCGTGGTTGTCTCGTCACAATATCGACTCGTAAATATGAGGCACACTCTACAAATCTCCACATTGACTCGTATTTTCTCATGTCTCTTTTTTTTAGCTCATCACGGGCCTATCTAAACATTTCCAAGATACTTACCTAGTTCAAACCGATGTTTGAATTTGAAAACTGAAAGACTCTTAATTGCAGATCCACTACCTAACCTAAAAGAGTCAAAGTTCTTAGACTAACATCGAGTAGACTCCGACTCCGTAATTGTTGAGAAAATTGTTGCTACACCAATCACAGTTGAACTTTAAAGAACATATAAACTGTCATGGTTTCCACCTTTTATCAGAATGAGAGCTCTATGAAATACCTTAATGCTGCTTGACTCAATAACGATTCTGCACTTTTTCGAGTCCAACATACTCAAGATATTTTTCTCTAAGTCAGGCACATGCTTGACACTTAACAGTGTCATTATAATCCTGTAGTGTTTCCTAATCTGAACGGTTCTAATACCATTTATCTTACAGAGTGAACCATTCTCCATACGTACAACTCCACTATCAATTGAACTGTATGTGGAGAACCAATCCCTGTTGAGACACATGTGGAAAAAAACACCCTAAATTTAGGTTCCACTTGGATGGATATTGAGACCTTTCATTCGTAAACACCAAAAACCAATCATCACCTTTGTCTTTGGTCGTATTAGCATCAACTACTTCATCCTTGTTACACTCAGCAACCCTCATGTTCTTATTTTTTTAGTTTGTAACAATCTATATTAATGTGACTTTTCTTCTTGCAGTAGCCACATACCTTGTCTTGATTCCTCGATCTCAAACCAGTCATACTTTTTTGCAAAGAATGCCTAAAGTTTTCAACCTGAACTACTATCTGAACCAAAATTATTGTCGAGTCTGTCTTTACTCAACTAGTTTCCCTTCACTTCCTCGAACGAGAGCTTATCTCTCTCATAAATTAGGTTTTCCTGAAAGACTTATATGGATGGGGCAAATAGCACAATAATAGCATGACCTGATCTTTATTATCAATATGAACCTCAGCGTTCTTTATGTCATTCAACAGAGAAATAAACTCACTACTGTGAGCCCTAATGGAGCCATCTTTATTCATACGGAATGTGTACATTCGTTGCTTCAACACCAAACAATTAGCTAGAGACTTTGTCATATATAAGGATTCTAACTTTCTCCATAAGCTTGTTTCTGTTTTCTCAAAAAGTACCTCTTGCAACACATCATTCGTGAGGCACAACTGAATTGTAAACAGGGCGTTCTCATCAAGCTTATTCCATCCTAACTGATCTAGATTTTCAGGTTTTTTTCTCGATGACTACCTTTTTCAAGTTATTTCGAACTAGAATTTTCGTCATCCAAACTTGCCATAAATTGAAATTTGTGTAGTTGTTGAACCTCTCAATATTGACCTCATTTCCATCTCTGAACGTGTCGATTTGCGAAAGTTAAGTCAGGCTCTAATACCAGTTTGTTAAGGATTGACTTGTTTATTCAACGAGAAAATAAAAGTAAAAGTAGAGAAGATCAAACATGCAAATATTTACGTAGAAATATTCCTTCAAAAAAATATAAAAAACCACGGATAAAAGAGACTCTACTAAATGAGAAAAAACCAAAAGAGTACAAAGATGGAGATAATATCAACAAACAACCCTAAATCCCAAAAAAACAAAGCACTTTGACGAAAACCTGAAATTCCCTAAAACTTACAAAACTCTCTCAATCTCAAAGATGATGAAGATTATATTTTAGGTTACAACAACCCCTTTTATAGGCTAAATTCGTAGATTACGTATGACTAAAATAACTAAGAATAATCAGAGCTTAACTGGGAAACAATAGTAGAGTTTAACTAGAAGAATAAAACCTGGTTGAATTGGTTAACATATTGCTACGTCGCAACGTCGCCTACTCTTAGTCGGGACATCATTCTTCGCGTCAACGAAACGTGGCCAATCTTCTAGTCGAGACATAGTGGTCGTCTTGTTGCGACGCCAGGTCTTCCTTATCACAATGTCGACTTGTAAATACGAGGCACACTCCATAAGAATGGTTGGGTTTAGGTAGGTTATCCCTCAACAACCTCCCAACCATCAATAATTGTCTTAAGTTGGAATGTTAGGGGATTGGGTTGGCTCCTAACATCCTTTCAATGTCATCAATTGCCCATATGTTTAATGTTAGATGTTTTTTAGTGGAAATAAAAATGAAGGCCAATGAGTGTAGGAAGTAAGCCTTCAATTGGGATTGTGATAATCTTATTGAGTTTGGTTGTATTGGAAAAAGAGAAAGTACTATGTTTTGTTGAACAAAGTTTATCGTGTGTAAGGTGGAATTTATTAATAAAATCAACTTTTTCTATATATTAAAAAGCATTCAAAAGCTCTTTGGTTAACTTGTATTTATGGTTATCCTAGTATCTTGGAGAGACAAAAAGTTTGGGACCTACTAATGTCATTTGCAAAAGTAGTGTCAAGAGAATGGATTGTAGTTAGAGATTTTAATAGATTCTAGAAAAAAGATAAACTCTCTTTTTGTACAACAAAAGAAGTAGTGGAAAAGGATGGGGACATCATACCAAGTGGAGTTGAGGCAACTAATGAGGAAGAAGTAGATTGCAGTCTATGCCCCCTTAAAAGAAATGATGGGAACATGTTTAGGGGTTTAGCTTTGGTCTAAAATTGCGAAGAGGGTTGTTTCATTATTTGCAAAAGCTTAAAGGTTTACTCAAAATTACATGTAAAAATTCTTATTCTTCAACTCATTTTGCTCATTCTTAAGGAACAACAAATTAAGACTTGCAACCTCATCAACAAGGAGAAGGAATGTATCAATATAATTTTAAGGATGTCAAGGGTCAGATGGAAACTTTTTCCAACCTTCAAAGACATACAATCTATGCTTGTCCAAGTTAAATTTGTTCATAATGATTGTTAAAATAGAATGTTGATAATGACAATATATCACAAAGAAAAGAAAGAAAAATAGAATACACAGATTTTACGCGGGAACTTTTTCGAGATACACAAATTTACTATGTCGAATTCGAATAAATACAAGGAGTATAAACTGCGTCTATTTATAGGTTTAGGAAATCTTATTCTAATAAACATCTAATAGAAGTAATGTAGTAAGGTTGAAACATCTTATTCAAATCAATATCAAATAGATGAAGTAAACTTTTATACGGATTCTTATCATGGATCCCCCTATCTTGCCACTTGTATTTTATTTTAATAAAAATTTGGGTCATAATTCTAACAACGATGACCGCAACCAAATACTAAAAAGAGAAACAAAAAGATAAGCAAAATGTGCGTTAAAACCTCGCACATCCTTCTCATAGTCTTAATGTTTATTATCATTGTTGGTTATTGTGATTGATTTACTATGTAAAAAGAGAACTTATCAAAATGAATTTAGATAAAAAAAATCATTTAAATTTGGCACATGAGGTTTAAACCTAAAAATCATTTCCAAATTTATTTCATTTCATTTATACTCCTATCAAGGATTGGGAGGTATAGAGTATGGACCATAGTTTGGTAATAATAACTAACTAAACCTAAAAAGAGTAATATAAAACTTTAATTTGTTTTCTCTAAACGTTGATAGAATATATTTTTCATTACTATTTAGGGTTTAAAGCCATACATGAATAAATAAAAAATGTGTAAAAAAACTGAACTTACGTATTTAAGTGAGCAACGGCAATTACATGTGGTCATAATTGTTATTGACATTTAATTTGTCAATTAATTAAGTAATTAAGGGCTAGAGATGTGATTCACACTTTTGGGCTTCAAAGTTCAATACATGCCAACCTTTCATCTCCAATAACATAGTGATTTAACTTTGATTATTTATTGACATGTGTCCAATAGTGGACCGCCATACCATAATTCAATTGACTTTTGTTAAGAGGTGTGCGTGGGCTGGGTCGAGCCGGACTCAATTAAAAATTTAGGCCCATTTGTTAGGTCTGGCCCGGCTCAAAAAAATGGGCTTAAAATTTTTCTCAAGCCTGACCCGAATAAAAATGTTAAAACCTAGGCCCATCCCGACCAACCCGACCCACCCATATTAATTTTATATTATTTTTTATATAATTTTAAAATATATATAATACATCAAAAATAATAAAAATATCAAAATAAATATTTCCCAACAAATTAAAAATAAATTTTAAAAAATATGTATACTTAAATAACACTAAAATAGATGCAACTTAACAAGCAAATGCCTCTAAAATAACAATAACAACAAAATAGTAGTAACATAATAATAAAATAGTAGCAAAATAGGGAGAAAACAATAAGAAAATAATATTTTAAAAAATAGATTTTTTTGTCCTTTAATGAATTCAGGCCGGGCCGAGCCGGGTCCTGGCCAAACATGCATTGTCCGAGGCTCGACCCATTTTTTAAACGGGCCTTATTTTTTTGTCCAAGCCCATTTTTCAGGCCTAATTTTTGCCCAAATTCTCTCACATTTTGAGCGAATCTTCGGCCCGGGCCAGGTGGTCCGACCCATGAATAAGTCTACTTCTGTTACTACATTAATTTCCTTTAATGTAATTTCCATATAACGTCTATTCTGGTTATTATTTTAATTTCTGTGATGATTTTAAAAATTTAACTTTTACCAAGCAGTCGATATGTCCGAGTGGTTAAGGAGACAGACTTGAAATCTGTTGGGCACTGCCCGCGCAGGTTCGAACCCTGCTGTCGACGGACTTTTAATTTTTTTTCCCGCCATTTTCCACTATTTTAATATATAAAATCTTTTCGACCTTTGATATTTGCACTATTTTTTTCTTAAATATAAGAAAATTTACACATGCAAAAATAAAATTAATCGTCAGGATAAGTTAAGATCCATTCCTTCAGTGGTAAGACCGGAGAACAAGTCAAAAACTATAAATTAGTATTACTAAATAAATTATAGCACCTGTGATTATAAAAAAAAAAAAAATCCATTTCTGACATATTTAAAGGCATATAAGGCTGAATGGTGACTCATAATAAACTTGATATAATTTATAAAGTTGGCCAAGTTTCTTGCTATGGAAACCTTGCTTCATGGGCAATTGAAGAAGATTGCTGCAGGTGGAGAGGTGTTGAGTGTGACAATCGAGCCCGTCACATCATTCGGCTTGATCTTCATCCCGTGTTCTCGCATGCCGACCATGATGACTTTACTTGGACTCCCATGGACGGTGTAATAAGCTCTTCGCTGCTCGACTTGAGGCACTTGAGTCACTTGGATTTAGCCGGAACCAGTTTACGAAAATTCCAGGCTTCGTCGGTTCACACACACAGTCGGTGTACCTTAACCTATCAGGTAATAGTATAAGTGGAATTTTTCCTTACTAGCTGGGGAATCTCTCAAGATTGCTTTCTCTTGATGTAAGCAACAACAATGGTGATATGATTTCTGATAATCTCGAATGGCATTCTGGTCTTTCTTCTCTAAGAACCTTCAAACTGAGTCGAACTAATTTAACCATGGCCGTCAACTGGCTTCACTCGATTAAAGCCCATCCTTCTTTATCAAGCTTATATTTACAGGATTGCCAATTCCCTGTGGTTGATCCTTCATCTCTGTCTCATATTAACTCTTCCAAGTCTCTTGCAGTTCTTCAGCTTATTGACAGTATTGTTCATCCTTCAACATTTCCTTTGTTGCTCAATATGAGTAATGAGCTGAATGCTCTTCATCTTTCCGAGAACCATTTGAATGGTACAATTCCAATTTCTTTTGCTCACATGGGTTCTTCATTGGGGAATCTCTGCAAATTAAGAACTTTATTGTTGAATGGGAACTATATAAATGAACCCCTTCCTGTAATTCTTGAGAAACCGACTGGTTGTATCAAGGATTCCTTGCAGGTTTTGGATTTGAGTGTAAACCAAATCAAAGGGTCATTACCTGAAATTATTACAAGATTTTCATCATTGAAGGAACTGTATCTTGACGATAACAAGTTGGATGGAGCATTGCCAGATAATGTTGGGAACTTGTCGTCCCTTGCTGTCTTGAATCTGGCAAGAAATAAACTCACGGGATCATTGCCTCAAAGTATTGGACTAATGTCCGGTCTCAAGGTTTTAGATGTTTCATCAAATTCTTTCAATGGTTTCATTTCTGAAATTCACTTTTTGAAGCTATCCAAATTGAAGTTCCTCACTTTATCCTTCAACTCACTATCTTTGAACTTCAGTTCTGGTTGGATTCCTCGTTTTCAACTAAATACTATTAATTTGAGATGTTGTAAGTTAGGTCCATCATTCCCAGTTAGACTTCAAACACAAAGGAACTTCTCCCACCTCAATATCTCCAATTCAGAGATTTCAGACAACATTCCCAACTGGTTCTGGAGACTACCTTCCAACTTGCTGTTCTTATATCTTTCCTTCAGCAATCTAAGTGGGAAATTTCCAGATCTTCATTTAAGATTCAATTCCTTTCCTTTGGTGTCTTTAAGCTCGAACAGGTTTCATGGCTCTATCCCAAGATTTCTTTTCAACACAACAGTACTGAATCTTTCGAAGAACATGTTTTCAGGAACCCTGTCAACCTTATGCTCATTGATTAATGACAATCTCAATCATGTCTCTCTTTCAGACTATCAGCTATCAGGCAACCTTCCTGATTGCTGGATGAATTTCAAACAACTGGTCGTTCTCAACTTGGAAAGCAATAGTTTATCCGGCGTAATACCAAGCTCTTTTGGCTTGCTGCACAAACTTCAAACGTTACGGGTGAGTAACAACAGTTTTTCCAGTGAACTACCTCCATCTTTGACAAATTGCAGGAGTTTGAAGCTATTGGACCTCGGTGAAAATTGATTTTCTGGAAATATCCTGGCATGGATGGGGGAAAACTTGTTGAGCTAGATTGTTTTGCGTCTACGATCAAATGAATTCTCTGGTAACATACCAACAACACTTTGTAAACTGAACCATCTGCAGTTATTGAATCTTTCTCTCAACCATTTATCAAGCACAATTCCAATTTGTTTACAAAATTTGACTGCAATGACCAAGAAAGGTGTTCAAATGCAACCATAAAGTACACAATTTTATATTCCAACACCATTTGGGACAGTAATGGCGGCACCAGTGACCATTCTGCTGCAACTTACACTGATTATGCATCAGTTGTTTGGAAAGGGGTAGAGCAAGAATACGGGAAAATTCTTGGATAACTGAAGGTCATCGATCTATCAAGCAATAACTTGAGTGGAGAAATTCCTGGAGAATTAACAAGTCTTGTGGAGTTGAGTACCTTAAAACCTGTCAAGAAACTTGTTGAGTGGTATCATCCCTAAGGAAGTTGGCCAATTGAGAGCACTGGAATCTCTTGATTTGTCCACAAATAGACTTTCTGGTGAAATCCCATTGAGCTTGGCTGATTGTTCCCTCCTGAGTTGCTTGAATCTATCATAACAACCTGTCTGCAAAAACCGCATTGAGCACTCAACTCCAAAGCTTTCTTGTTGAATCATATATGCGAAATGTTGGGCTTTGTGGACTTCCACTCAATGCCATATGCCCTGAAGACGAAAAACGGCAAGACGGGGGACTTGAACACAGCAATCTAGATGACGAGAAATGGTCCGAAGGCTCCGGATTTTATGTAAGTTTAATTATCGGTTTCACTCTAGGCTTTTGGGGACTTTGCTGGACCTTACTGTTCAACTGGCCTGGAAAACCTGCCAGTTTCCGATTTTTTGATAATATGGTGGATTGGCTCAGCTTGACAATGGCATTGATTGCCGCAAAAGTGAGGAGAAGAGTTGACAAGTTAAGGGTAAGAAGCAAATTTTACATTCATCGTGTATAGCTTTGGACTTGGTTATACTATTATGTTTGTTTGTAGGACACTGTTACATTTGCTTTGGGTTTTGTCTAGAATAACATAAAAATGATAGGATTTGATCAAATTAATGAGCAGATATTCAACAACCAAAAAGTGATAGCCAATGCAGTGGTTTTCTAACAACGTATCAATTAACAAACAATGTTGCAACTGCCAACACCTCGAATAGAATACAACAATGAAATCTAATCCATTCAAATAACAAAATTGTAAGAAAAACAAGCTAGTCGCTAGAAAATTCAGTACTTAACAGGCGCAATGATGTCAAGTTGAGAACCAAGTTTCTCTTCAGCAGCCTTCTCAGCCTTCACCCTCAGCTTATTCAGCTCCTTCTTCCTCTCATATGCAACTTGAGCCCTCTCCTTCCTCTTCTTCTCAAGTTCCCTTATGGTATCGTAATGGTTCCATCCAACTTCGGATGACAAGCGACCCAACAGGCAGTACTTGTGACCCTTTAGAAGCCTCAAGACCCTAATCACATTTTCAAATATGGCAGAAAATACTTAGAAGATATCAGAGGGTTACATTACAATGAAAAGTGGGAAACAGTGGTGGAACTTACTTAAGAGCATCAGGGATGACCATCCTTTTAACCTTATCATACGGGGAAGGAACACCCTCATAAGCTTTCAAACGAGCAAGGGCGGCCGCTCCACGCTTAGTCTTATGTGGTATCATTCTGCAAAAAATGGCATGAATCTAGTGTTTAAACTGCGTGAATCTAGGCAAACCCATTTTGCGAATGGGGTGGAATAAGTTAAGGGTAAAGAGGCGGAACTGACCCGCGAACGGTGCGCCAGAAGATCTTCGCGGGGGCACGGAAATGGATAGGACCATGAGAAGGCTTGGTGTTCATGCGTTTGCGAAGGAACCTCATGTACTTCATCTTCTGACGGACGAGTCCGCCCGACATGCAGATTTCCTCGCATCTGACAACGACAAGTTTCTGGCCGTTGAGCAACTCCTTCGCCACGATTGAAGCCAACCGTCCCAACATGTGGTGGCGGGCATCCACCACCACTCTCTTTGCGCATACCCCTGATCCCGACACCATTGTTCTTTTACCTTATTGGAGTTTCCCTTTCTTTCAAAGAAGGACTCGCCGCTACATGAAGAAGAAATATAGCGATTCCTAACTAGGGTTTTTAGGGGGTCATGTGGTACGGCAAGAGTGATGGACTTCTTTCTCATGGTCTTGTTTTTGGGCTTTGAGTTGTGGGCTGAAAGGAAGAAAAGAAAATGAACGACAAAATAATGGATTTTTCCTGTGGCATAAAGACTTAAAAACCATCCAAAGACTTGAAATAACGCACCTGTAAGATTCAATCCGCATCAATTTCATCTTTTTATATTTTATTCCTCAAAAGAAAAATATCTTTTTCTTACTCATCAAAATATAAAACAAGATAACAAATTTGTCTCAATCCACCAAAGAAAAATAATACCATAAATGAAAGAGAAAGGGCAACTAAGAAATGGGATCAAAATTGCGAACTTCCCCAAAAAGTCAAAGTAAATGTTTTAAAACTTGGGCTTGGTGAGGTGGTTCAGTGTTTGGTTTGTTGGTGGTGAATTTGGATACAATACAATAAAACCCTGTCCTCAGCGCCTCCTCACCGACCCCACGACCAATCAAATTATTTTGAATTGACCTCACCACCCAATTAAACTCCCTCACTCAGTTTATCTTAGCTTCGCTTTGTTTTTGTAGTTTCCTGTATTATTCAACAAAACACAACGCCACTAGAGTTTAGTTTGATCAGCAACCCTTTGCTCTTCTTCTTCCTTAAACAAGCAAAACAAAAAAAAAAAAAAAAATTATGGGTGGAGAACGAAAGGTCTATACTTTGGCTGAGGTTTCTCAACACAACAATGCCAAAGACTGTTGGCTTATCATTGAGGGCAAGGTACATCTTTTTGTTGGTAAAAATTTCTTGGATGATCCACTCTGGGATTGCCTTTATGTTTTTTGGTAAAAATTAGTTTCTTTTTTTTTTTTTTTTGCTTTTTTTTTTGCCAAAGTTGGGTGTTTTAATTCATTTCTGAAGTTGCATGTTTTGACTTTTGAGTGTTCTTGGATTTAGGGAACCCTATTGCCTTTTCTTTTTCTCCCTTGTCTGTTTGATTTTTGTTAATTTTGGTTCTGATCGTGAGAAAATTTTTGAATCCCAGTGGATGGATCTCTCTTTGAAAGGGTAACTGAATCTTAAACAAATCTTGAGTGTCCTTGTTATTCCTGGACTGAGAACTCAGATTCAATATAAATCAATCTTAGGATCAAAAGTCAAAACCAATCTTTTGGTTAGATCTTTACTTACGATCTTTTTGATCCTTGTAATTGCTAAAGCTGCATGCAAGTATAGGCCCTCTGCTTCTCAATTCCTTGGATTTTTTAATCATTAGTTTAATCTGGATTGATTGTGTAACCATTCATATTCTGCTTCATTGCCATTAGATTTAGTCCCCCCCCCCCCCTCCAAATCAACTATTTCTGATGAATTCTGCATGATGGACTTTGCATAATGTATGCTACAACCCATCACCATTTGTCCGGTCCCAGGCTGAGCACAATAGGAGTATTTTCTTCAAACGTGTGTCCGGCTGGATGTGAGCCCAAGACCTCTTGCAATTCACATAGGAGTCTTTCTTGCAAACACGGTACCATTGTTACCATTTAACAATACTGGTATTGTGCACGAGAGACGGCCTGAGGCCAGTTGAATGGTGGTGGGTTGTTGTGATAATGTATTGGTAGCTTGTTATAAGTTTCATCAAGAGAGATGAGCTGTTATGTGTGTTTGTTATCATATTCACTGTATTTTCATAGAGATTTAGAAATCAGTAATTATCATCAGTTTAAAAAGAAGCAAGCAGAAAACACCATGAGCATTAGTTTGGATTTCTCGAGTTACAAGAGGGTATGGAGTTGAAGCCTGTTTGAACTTGGCAGTAACGTGAAGCAGGATACAGTTTTAGCTATCAATCTAGCCGTTGATTTGATTGCTGAATCCTACTCTAGAGCTAACTATTTATTTCTTTTGATTTGGCTCCATTTTTATCTCCTAAAAATTCCTTATGTTTGAACAGGTATATGATGTGACTAAATTCTTGGAGGATCATCCTGGTGGTGATGAGGTCCTGTTGTCTGCAACAGGTTACAAATCTCACATATTTTCTACTTATTTCGTATAATCCAATGTGGGAATTACAGTAGAAGATGGAGAAAAGTGGTAATAACATCGGTTTAATGTTTGGCCTGGCAGGGAAAGATGCAAGTGATGATTTTGAGGATGTTGGTCATAGTAGCAGTGCTCGGGCAATGATGGATGAGTTTTACGTGGGCGACATCGATACATCAACTATCCCAACTAAGACCAAGTACACCCCTCCCAAGCAGCCTCACTATGAGCAGGACAAGACCTCGGACTTCGTTATAAAGCTTCTCCAATTCCTCATTCCCCTGCTGATCTTAGGATTGGCCTTCGGAGTCCGCTTCTATACCAAATCACCTGCTTAAGCATCAAGACCACAACCCAGAATGGAAAAACTTCTCAATATTATTATTATGTTAGTTTAAACGTTTGTTTGGAACTGTTACATATGGAGGGATGGTTCGAAATACTATATTTACTCGTTCTGTTTATTGACCAGTTCCCGGTGCCCCATTTTCAATGTAATATCTAAACTCGTCCTCTATGGCATGTACCCAGTAAAACTACCCTTGCTTTCTGGTTTGGTAATCTTCAAAATCTGTCTCTTTGAAAGCAGTAATGTTCTGTTCTTCAGTTTAGTCCATTGATTTATGAGCTAAATCCAGGTTAAATACTAGTTGTGGACGTCTAAAAGTATCCAAAATTTAACCAAATGTTGCATGAAATTGCTATCCAAGATGAGGAACAAAATTCACGAAAATGGAATACCCTAAAAAGCTTATGCACTTATGCATAAATATCAATCACCTTAGATCTTTAAATTATTTGTAGTTTGAGATTTTTTAACATGTTTTGATATTAAAATTTTTAGTTACTTTCAAGGGTTAATTTGTATTTGAAATTGACAGATTTTTGTGCCAGGTCTCAGTCTTTTCTAGGTGAAAAATAAAAGCAGTAATTTCCTCTTTAACCGGCATTGTCTATATCTGGTCTGGAAAGAAGGTTGTGCAGTCAGGGTTGATGCCATACCATACACTGAATGCGACAAAATATTCCCTTAGAGCACCACGCATCTTTATCTGTTCATCTCAAATTCTCAATCATGCTGTACAAACAAACAAGCTGCCAAGTTGCTTAGTAACTAGAATTTTCATTTCTCCTAAGACCCTTCATTGATTTCATCACCATTTTGGTTTTATTACTCACCAGTCTGCCACTATAAGAACAAATAAGAGCTTGCAGTGTATTCCCTCTTCCTTCCCCATTTTTGTTTTTCTATTTGCTTTTACAAGTACCTTTTTTTTTTTTTTTTGGCTAATGAAGAACCAAATATGAGAGCCACAGAAGCCGAGGAAGGTCTGTTGAAGTTGGTGCATCCAGGAAGGTATGTAGAGATTCACTATGAACCCATTATTGCTTCAGAAGTGTTGAAGAGGAACCCCAGACACAGCGTGACACGACCGGACGTGTTTGAGTATCCATGGATCGTGGTCAGACCGGAGTCTGTGTTGAAACTAGGGAGAGTTTTTTACATTGTTCCTAACCTTACAATCTATAAACTGATAAAAGAGAAAGGATACACCGTCCAACCTTCCTTGCAGCAACAGAAATCACCCAAAAGTTATGCTCAGCGGCACCTTCTCAAACAAAGCTCACCAAGCAAATCGTCTGCTGGAACAACTCCAAAGCACGAAGATTATTGCCAATCAAATTGGCAACAATTTCAAGCCACTGGCTTGGAAGAGTCAAGGCTCCAGGAGCAAGCTTGTGGTGAGAGAATCAATGGACCTTCAAAGTTAAGAGTCCCTTACTGATATGATAACCAAGCACCAGAGCACTTACAAAGAGTTTATACAGATGTCAGACACAGATTCTCCATCTAAAACCGAATCCACGGGTGAAAAAGAGCGCCATGCTTATGGGGTTTGCAGTAATCAAAAAGAAGCTTCGGAACAAGATCAAGCTCTAGGAAATCAATGTGAGAAACATATTACCATTTTGAGAACTTGCTTGAGGAAACATGACAGTGCCCGGAAGTTGCTTCATTTGAAAGTTTCCTTTTACTTGTCTCCCGATAATGAGGAAAGGAAAAGAAAAGTTGCAGAATCTGCAGGTTTTATTACTTGTTGAACTTAGTAAATCAATGGATTTCTCCGGAAGTAAAAAATAAATAAATAAAGCCCCAAAATCTTCAAACAATGTAGCTTGATCTGCACTTTGATTATGATAATTTGCTCATTTTCTTTCCCCATGTGTTTATTCAATGATGTAAAATAACAAAGCTGCTGAAAACTACTAGATTTGCCAATGACTTTGGAACAACAAAGCCCCCACTCTTGACTCTTGGTAACTCAAAGCATCACAATCATATACAATGTGGCCAAAAGAAGGAAAAAGAAAAGGTTAAAAAGCATTAACATACAAGGTTGCCAAAATCATGGCCTTAACAAATACAGGCATGTCATTTTAATTACCTAATCAGTGCTTGCACATGTCCTCTCAATCACCTTAGAATCCGTTCTGTAGGATTGCCTTGAGGGCGAACTTGATCCTCTTGAAGAACTATGTCCAAATAAGCTTAGTCCACCTATCTTCTTCGTGAAGGAACTCATAAATTTACGAGAACTAGACTTTGCCATATCTCTCTTCATACAAACGTGTTCTTTTTCTAGATCGTTTAATCTCATCCGCATCCGAGCCAGCTCAAGTTTTAGCTCCCGGTTTTCTCGCCTCAAAGATGCATAGTTGTCTTTCGGAGACATTGCTGCACTGAGTGCACTACTGCTGATCCGCCATGATTGGTGATTTACTGGCTTGCGGTCATCATCGGCATAAGAGCAGCACAAAGCATTTCTCAGCCTTAATTGCTCGAAGTAAAGAACTTGGACTATCGATTGGAGGGGAAGTCGTTCGTTTTGTGCAGCATGTGCTCCGGCTTCTTGTGAGAGCTTTTGGAAATCAATCAACTTGCAGAGCTTCTTCTTGTCTGCATCTGGTAAACCCTGATGAGCCTGAAAGATGCATTTGTTAGAAAGTTTATCAAGATAATCTCAGTAACTTATTACATGTCAGCTTGAAACAAAAGCAAACAGATGAGATGTTAAAAAATGAAGATATCGGCATACATACTTTCAGGTAAATATCAATGGCTCGATATAGCCCGTCATGGATAGTACGAGCATGTGTAGGTAAAGTCTCTGCAATCGCCATGAACTTTGCAAGCTTGAGGTTTGCATCAGGAGCAATTTCAGCAAGGTAATTATCCACCAACTTCGAAACTTTAAATAATGCACCTTGTGATGGTGAATGAGGACTATCGGATTCGAAAACAGATGCATCATCCATATCATCTTCACTATCATCTTGCTGAGAAAAATTTACCAATATTCTTTGAACTGTATCAACGTCGAATAAGGTGTCACCTGCATGCCGAAAAGATGGGATCAAAAGGTCGTCAAGAGTTGCAATATCCAACTGGGAACCGATCCTCCGCTCTAGATCAAGCCTACAAGCGATACTGCAATCAAGCATCACTGCACTTCTAAGAAGTCCAAAAAGGAAAGTGATGGGAACAGCAAGTTTCTCAACAGGTAAAAGGCTGACAATCGTCTCAACCACGAGGCGTTCATGGTCAGTTGAAAGCAAATCAATTTTCGTGTGGCCAGAAGGATTCCACAAACTGGATTTCTTAGTCAGCTCCTTCTGAGCATAATTTACAAGCGACGCGCCAATACTCTCGGGACGAACACCGCGGCATTTCATCGCTGTCATGACTCTTTGATACAAATCAATACGAATAACAGAAAGATCTTCTATCCACCAGTCTCCATCACATTTGGCTTGCCTGTTCATATGAAGTCTCCCTGAACTACTGTATTCTAAACGGGAGAAGCTCGATGCTATTTGCTCGGCACAAGCCTTTGAAGCTATTGCATCAATGCAACGGCTAACAATTTTCAGCTCATCTGCAAGAGGAAGTAAGTTTTCACATTGTTGTAAAACTTCAACACACATCTCCAGGTTCTTGCAAACAATACTTTCAAGATACTCTTCAGCTCGCGAGCCGAGATTATCCTTTGAAAACTCCTCAGTCATTTCAAGGTAATCAGAAACACAACAAAGCTGAGCCACATTTGAAGATGTAATTTCAAAGTTAATGCCATAACAAAATTTAGCTGCCAACTCGAATGTCTCAGCACCGCCGGGTAAATTCAGTAGCTCCACTCTCGAGATATCGGAATCTCTATGCTCTGCAACTAGCTTCCTGATTCGCCCGCTTCCAGAAACAAGAGGAAACTGCATATAACAACAACAATCATCAGCAAGAGAATATCCTAATTCCTATGTCCTATGCACAGGTTTTGTGTGCTATTTTACTTCTATGGCAACCATATTAGTTTTCCAAATCTTCCCACCCAAGCAATGATGCTTACTCAGTTAAGCAAGTCCATATTCAGCTATATGAACTAGTACTCCCATTGGAACAACCATGAAAAAAAAGTTTCAGATCTATTCAAGGCTAAGTACATTTTTCCCTAATGCTTTAGTTGCACTGTTGGAATAATTAAAGTGCTTAGCCAATTATAGAGTCCATTTAAATCTAATCAAAATATATGAACAATTTTCAACGGTAAATCACCAAAATTACCTTGTGTAGAGCAAAAGTCCCTCCATTTACTTCTATTGTGATATCACTTTTAACATCCCGAAAGATCCTACAATAACAGAAGCACCACTTTGAATATGCAGGGAAAAAACAAGAAGAGATAATCTAGGAATATTCACATGTAGCTTTTCACACATACAAATCCATCATCATAGTCCCCCAAAGAAAAGAATGAACATAAATAGCTGGAAGATAAAATAACATACTAATTCTTTATATAAAAACAAGCAGAGCAAAGATTCTGAGTGGCTGAGTATGACACTTCAATCAAATGGATGATCTGGGATACAATTTTTTTTTCTCAATAATTCAAAGCATAAAATAGACAAAATAAGTGAAAAAGAAAAACCATTTACATAAAAAGCAACAAAAAAAACCTGTTCTTTCGTAAAAAAACTGAAACTTGAAGCAAACTACAACATCAAAGAATTTTTAGAAAAAAGAGTCCCTTTGCATCACTACAGCAAAGAGTAGCAGAGTAGCAAAGTGAGGAAAAAGAAGAGTTGCAGTTTTAGAAAAAACTGCCTAGCTATCTATGTAGAAGCATCAAAGCTTTGAAAAAAAAAAACACATTAAACAAACCATGAAACTACTCAATAACAGTTCAACAATGATAGAATCAAACTTGTATACCATTCATTGCAACGCTGCCTGGAACTCTTTGCCAAAGACAGCTGGTGATGCTGCTGCTTGTCCATTGACAGAGACACTGAGTAAACTCAGAAGAGAAAAAGAAAATAAAGAAGAAAAACCCTGAGAAATAGAGAACAGAGAAAGAGAAAGAGAAGAAGAGAAAAGTGTGGGGTTAATTGAGAGAGACAAAGACAGAGTCCCAGTTGTAGATTGTATCTCGTTGCTTAACTACTTTGGCCATTTTTGTCAAACTGCTGATCTTCAAACCATAGATTGCTATTGTCCAAACCATTGGGGCCTCTTTGGTGGGTCATCTTTTTGCATCCCTCCCCTCTTAATCTTAACAAGTTTTTTGGATTGTTCAAATCTACTGAAATTACCGTTTTTGCTTGATTCTTTGGTTTGTTGCTTCAATGATTTTTTTTAAAGCAAAATCCAAAACAAAAAGGTGTTTTTGTATACTAATTTTTGTTTTTGTTGGATTAAAAAGTCAAAAACCTCTCTCTCTTGTTAGAAAATATGAACAAAGATGAGATAAAAGCGGGATGAAAGGAGGAGTTGTGACCTTCGGACATCTTTTTGATTTTTTTTGCATGCTTTTGTTTTGCTTTGCTTTCTTCTTTGTCGTCAAAAGCATAAAATACAGTTAACATGCCTCTTCTTTTCTCTGCCTTTGCCCATCCCATATTTTAGCTTGTATACTATATTTTGGATATTTGCATTTTCATCCCATCTTGTTATGAGAATTTCATTATACCCCACTCTTTTCTGTTGTATTAGGATCGCTTAATTAGTACACTGTAACCCTGGGCTTTAATCTTTGGCATTTCATCGGCTTGCAATATTTTATAAGAGCCAAATCTGTAATTAGGATTGGATTTGGATATTTGTAGATAATCAATTTGTTTTTCTACAAATTTGAATATTGTGTTTTCAGATCCACAATAGATTCCAAGCGAATAAAAATGTTGACTTTTGGATGACCATTATTTGAAAATACTTTAATTTTGTAGATAATGGTTACATATTTCAATATTAAATATTTTTTTGGTGAATACACTGATCATAAAATATTTAATTTTGAAAATACGTATCAACTTTCTCAACCACTTATAAAAAAATCATAAAAATATTAAAATTGATATAAAGTTATAAAAATTATTAAAAATATCATAAAAATATAGATTAGATAGAATTAGTCGATTGGACCAATTAGACTGAAACTGACAAGGGTAACATTCTAAAGAAAGCCATTAGATTGGTTGACTTGGGAACTGAGCAATTAAACTGATTTTTTTATTTTAAAATTTTATTCAATTAAATTGGATGATCGGTTGAATTGATAAACCAGTATCCTAATCATTTTGACCATCAGTCTAATTTTAAAAACCTTGGTAAGAATATTTCATACTGTCATGTGCTAATAGTTGAATAATGAAATTTTATAAAATCAATAGAAACAAAATCAAAATTAAGTATTTTTGGTATAGTTAGACCAGTGGTCGAGTCAGTCAAGCCACTGGTTTACCAATTCGACCGGACAGTCTAGTTTAATAAAATAAAACATTAAAAGAAATTGGCTCAACTGTGCGGCTCCCAGGGCAACTAATCTAATGGCTTTCTCCAGATTGGTACCTTTGTCGATTTCAATCTAATTGGTCCACTGAATTGTCTGGTCCAATTCAAGTTTTTATGATTTTTTAAAATTTTTATAATTTTATATCAATTTAATATTTACAAAATATTAATATTTAACGACAAAAAAATTGAATTAATTCGAATCTATGTTTGAATACAAATAATAAATAGATTTAGATTTAAAAACAAATTTATGTAATTAAATTTGAATTTATAAAAGTTATAAATATTTGACCCAATGTGAATCTTAAAAATGATCATTTAATAGTAATTTTCAATACAGTCGACCTCCATGATTGCTGCATAACTTTTTATGAATATCACAGTAGACACCATTCTTGTGAATTGTGAATATGTTAATTAACTGCCTCGAAATGTTGCGATATGTGAAGATTAAAAAGATATTATTATATATATATATATATATATATATATATTTAAAACAGAGCTACTTGTCCTAATATTTTTAGTTTTCATTTTCGGCCATTATCCCACAAGTTGGAAACAAAAAGGCCAACCACCTGCTTTTACAAGGACTTCACCACAAGCATCATATATTATACACTACATTATTGAAAACAATGTGTGATTGTCTATGAATTATATTGGGGTCCAAAAAGATGTCCGATCCAAAAAAATTGATTAAGACCTATCAACACCCGCAAATCCAAAGGATATCATTGCCCTTTAGCACTGGGATAACCATGAACAATATTCCTTTGCCAACTGACTAAAAGAAAAGCTTGCATGAGAGACAAAATGGATGGTATCTGACCCTCTTTTTTTTTTTTTTAATTATTTGACCCCAAATTTGATTGCTAAAAGTAGGGACTTTTTTAGGGTTTTCTTCATCACGACCTAAACACGTGTTTAGGCCATTAATTAAATACAACATCCACAAAATGAAAAGAAGTTAATTAATTGATTTTTTTTTTCTTATCTACAAACTCTACATACCCTTTTCTCTTAGGTTCTTTTTGTTGATTAATTTTTTCATGAGCAAGCATGTAAGAATGATAGATGATAATATAAATTGTTTTTAAAAAAAAAAATTAAATAAAGTGATTTTATCGTATAACGATATTCATTACATAAAATTCTAATTTTATTTTTTACTATGTTTTCTCTTGACGTGAAATATAAATGATGATTCGCTTAATGAAACTCGATCCTAGTATCTTTAGACTTTGGTAAATATCATTAGGTAATCAATTAAGTAAGGCCATCCAATATGTTTATGAAATGCTTTTGGATCTCAATACAACGTTTGATTACATAATATTTTAATGTTTGTTGATACAATGTATTAACAAGGAAAGAGATAAAGAGAAGAGGGTGATGATGCAAAAGAGACCAGTAACAGGCGAAGGGCCAAAAAAGGAGGGGATTGAGAGTGGAGTAAAGTGATATGAGGATAAGGGAAGTTAGGTGCAATAGATAGGTGCTTAGGGTTATTGAGAAATGCTAAAAGATCCCTTCTCGTTTTACAATGTATTTATAGGGGAGAAGTCTCTTGCCCATTAATGCAACATCAGCTAACAAATTTGGAACATGGTAATAAGGCCGTTTGCATGTAGGTTGTCGTCAAATGGGGTAATATTTTGACATTCTCCTTATTGAGGTAGTACTAAGTTGATAAATCTCACTGATCCCTTGTGGAACCCTCTTGGAGGTGAGTGCATTCCCGCTAAAGGCGAGTTGCTTGGAGGACAAGGAGTCCAGGCGGTTGGTCATTGGGTAATAGAAGATAGGGGATTATTCGGGTATTCTTCATATACAAAACCAGCTAAGTGATGCACGACAAAAAAATCATATGCAAGTGTTCTTCAAATAGTTTCTTGTGATGTCATGTGTCCATATTAAGTAAGAGTATAACAATTTTGAATTTATTTTTTTAATTAAATCAATTATTAATGAAGTAATAAAAGATTTGATATTAAATTTTCAATTCCTGAATTTTGAGAGGAATTTAGTTATAAAAAAGTTCATCTTTTATTGGACACCCTAGTCCCTAGCTAGCTAATGGGTAGGCTTTAGGGGACCCTCTCGCATTAGAGTATAGAGTACTCCAATTCTAAAAAAGAAACAGACTTGAAATATAAGCACTCTAAATGCTTTACTTACCTACTGCCACCGCTTAATCCTCTAAAGATAAAGCCTAAAATCAGGCAGGAAAAAAGTAGCCAGCTGATTATTGCTGACCGGTCTTTGTTATGCCTAAATATTCTCCCAAAAATCCTCATTTCTTGTCTTATATACAATTAATGGTTACATTAATATATTTTAAAGGAGCCAATAATTTTCCCTTATAAAAAAATATTATAAATATTAAAATTTAAAATTTTCAGATGTTATTTAATAATGATTGCATAAACAAATAAATTAAGTTAGATTAAACATCAAAGGAAAAGTTGGATTATATTATATTAATTAAAACGTTAAAAAATGATTAAGTTTTTTTTTTAATTTCTCTATATTTGAAATTCATCTCTTTCTTTTCTAATTTAAAAATGTAAATTTAATTATTAACACCTTCGAATATTTTTTATTAAATTTGTATATTATGTCATTACAAGGCTTTTAAATAAATATTTTTATATTAAAGTATCAAATAAATAAATTTAATAATATTAAAAATTAAATTTAATTTTAAAATTTTAAAAACAAATTAACTAAATTCTTAAAGCTAAAAATATAAACACTAAATTCTAACTTATGAATAATACTAATATATTTTAACCTAATTCAAAACACAAGTACTCTGTTTTTTAACGATTCTTTTTATAACTATTTTTTTTCTTCGCCATAACATATTTTTTAACTTATTTAGTTTAAGAAATTTTAAGCTATATCTTATAATATTTTTATTGGGAGAGAATTCACTCTTTTATTGGGAGAAGTCTTTAAAATGTCACATTTTCAACAGTCGACTCAAATTTTGAATAGTGGAGGTATTGTATCCACGGTATCTATGCTTGATATTAGCCTCAAAGTTTTGTTTCCCGACTTTTCAAAGAGAGGACCTCAAATAGTGGAAGTATTGTACCCAGGACATTTATGCTCGGTTTTGTCTTTCTACTCTGAGGAGAGTCCAAAGGAATTCACGGAATTTATCGAGAGTACCAAGGAGCCACCAGGAAAATGCTTGTATCATTTGGCCTAGCCAAGTGATAACAAGTATGCTAAGGCTAGACATTTAACCCTTAATTGATGGTTCGATCCCTATAAATGCAACATGTATAATTAATATTTCTAACAATATCGATACTTCTCCCGTGAACTTATAGGTCATATATACATCAACTGAGGCACTCTCTACTAGATATAAAACTTCCGAATAAAACAATACCTTCTATCGAGAGTCCGAGTCTTAACTCCCTTCAACAATTTTACATTTTATAATTTTTTTGGAAATTATATGTTATAATTTCTTTTTATTTATTGAGGGAGGAGACTCAATATTTTATAAAAAGTTAATATATTTAAGGAGATGGATGGAGCTTGAAAATATCGGATTGGATGAATGGGCCACAAATTCATATAATTTCCGTATAATATATAGTATGCACATTTATTGTCGAGATATGATTGTCTAACTTGTAACAATCGAGACATTCAAAAAATTATTTTTGAAGTGTAGCTTTCAAAGAAAATAAAAATACATACATTTTATTAAAAAAATACACATATAGTTCTATATATTCACTTCCCAACCATAAAAGTATATTTATGTTTTTTATATTCAGAGTTGGTAATTATCTCTCTCAACAATGTTATCTTTAAAGTTTAAACTTAAGTTTTCTTGTTGAGAGTGTAACGTACCTTACCATTGCGTCAATCACTTGTTAGTGGTAATAATATTAAAAATATAAATATTGACTTGTATGAAGCGATAGTTTATTTCTTCAATTATCTTTTTCTTTATTTTCATGTGTGCTTAAGATTAAGAAAATAACATTTCTTTTATTTTTGACAATTTAAAATTTATTAATTTTTCTCAGTGAAAATTAATGTTTTTGTTATTATACTCACAGATAATAATGGATACCTTTCTTTTATGTAGTAATAAAGACCAAAGTTATCAACATTGTATTTGTAAACATATTCTTTTATCATTTTAGAATTATCAATATTTTTTAAATGTTTTCATATGTTTAGTTATAGTCTCATATCAAAATTTTAACATGTATTAATATAAAAGAAATTATTTGATATAATGAGTTTTTTAAACTCCACAAATAAGTTGATAAGTGTCCTTTATAGTAAAATATTTAAAATTAAAAAAATGTCAATTTTTTTATAGTGCTTGTGGAATTAAAGAAATTATTAGTATTTACTATTTGGTACAGAAGCAACCTTAAAAATTTACACATGTCTTTTTTTAAAAATATTTTATTAATATTTTATATATCTCTATAAGACACTTTTCAACCCCTTGATGTTACTTGTGTAGTCTAAAAACTCCATTGACAATGTACCGAATATTTGGTACACAAGCAACCTTAAAAAATTAACATGTTTCTCGTTTTTTAAATTTTTTTTATGTTTTATACACATTTATAAGACACTTGTTAATCCCTTGACACTGCTTGTAGAGTCTAAAAACTTCATTGACAATATACCAAATATTATTCCATAAAATAATATGTTTAAACATAAGTATAAATTTAAATTTATCAATCAAGTTTAATAAACTAATTTAGTAATATATTCATTTTAATGTAATTATGAAAACAAAAATATTAAACAAAGAATATTAAAATTTAATTTAAAATAATAAAAGTTTGTACACATTTGTATGGATCGATACACAACGATACATGTAGGGTACATTTGATTCACAAAATGTAATATTATGCCTTATACTCTCAAATTCCGAAATAATATTACGTTGTATGGATTTTTAACATTTTTGTCACCTCCCTCAAACAGTCTTAAGATGCTAAAATATAGATTGTAATATTAATACCACTCACTCCTCATGTTATATTATATTATGAGAGTAATCTTAAATTTGGGACCAATTTATCATTTTACTTTTATTATTTTAATTACTTTTTATATTTTTTTCGAAATAAATTTTAATTCTAATACAAAACAAAATTTTTTGTTTATCTTAACAATGAAATAGATGTCATATTTTAAAATTAAAATTATTATATTTACTCTAAAATTTTATTTATTAGTATATTAATTACAATTAATAATTATTTATAAATCTATTAAACATTATATAGTTAATTATTAATAAAAATTATAATAAATATAAGGATTATCATAAATTTATAAAAATTAAGACTAAAAAATATTAAATGAACTAAATTTAGTAAAAAGAATAAATTATAACAATGACAATAAAATAAAATATATTTCTAAATAATTTTACATTCCATCAATCAATTCCAAAATCTTATGTGACAATTAAATAAACCAAACAAAATAATATAACATACTTTCACCTCGTAATATTAGTATTACATCTCTATAATATTACATTCTTTAAAGGCTTAAGGTAGGGGTGTGCAAATTTGAGGTAAAACTGAATTAATTTGATTAACCAATTGAATTCAGTTAATCGGTCGGATAACCAAATTAATTCAGTCAGGGGTCAGTTAATAATTTTTTGAAAATTCGGTTAACGGTTAATTCGGTTCGAAATAGGTCGATTAACCGAATTAACTGAATTTAATAAATAATATTATAATATATATGTATACGGTCGGTTCGGTTCGGTTCGGTTCGGTTAATTTTTTGGAAATTTAAATTAACCGGTCAGTTAAGTCGGTTAATTTTTTATATGTTTTATACTTATTTTAACCAAAAATAAAAAATATATATTTCGGTTAATTCGATTAACCGACCGAATTAACCGAAAAAAGTTTGGTTCGGTTAATTTTTTTTAAAAAATTTTGGTTCGGTTAACGGTTAAGGATTTAAAAGGGTCGGTTAATTCGGTTAATGGTAGTTTAGGTCGGTTAACAGATTGAACACCCTTAGCTCAAGGGTATAAAAAATCCTCAAACTTAAAAAAAAAAAAAAAAGAACAATTAAGCCCCCTTTTTTTCACTTAATTGGATATTTGAATTTTTAAAATGCATTCAAAAGGTCCTCAAACTTTTTTTAAAAAATCAATTAAGCCCCTTTTTTTTTTACACTCAATTGGATAGTTGAACTGTCAAATTGCATCAAAAAAACTATTTAACAGTTAAAAGTTAAGTGCCATTAATTTTTTTTTCAGTTAGAGCCCCCATGTTACAACTGGGCTTGACATGTGGCACAAAATTATAAAAAATAAAAATAAATAAAAATTATTAAATTATTAAATATTAATAAAAATATAAAAAAATAATTAAAAATTAGAATAAATATAAAATTATATTTTTTAAAAAATTTTATATTTTTTATAATTTTTTACGGCTTTATATAATTTTATATTTCTATATATTTTATATTTTTTACGATTTTTATAATTTGTTTTCTAATTTTTAATAATTTTTTACTATTTTTATGATTTGTTTTCTAATTTTTAATAATTTTTATATTTTTATTAAAATTTTATAATTTTTATAACTTTAATTGATTTTTATTTTTCATCCTTTTTTGTCACATGTCGCATCGTGGTTGTGACATGTTGTGACTTTAACTGAAAAAAATTAGAGGTAATTAATTTTAATGGCCAAATGAGTTTTTTGAAGCATTTTGACAGTTCAAGTACTTAATTAAGTGCAAAAAAATGGGCTTAATTATTATTTTTTAATGTAAGAGTTGTTTTTATGTATTTTAAAAATTTAAATACCCAATTGAATAAAAAAATAACTTAATTACTTTTTTTTCTAAAAAAATTGAAGATACCCTTAAACATTCTTTAACTAAATATCGCTTAAACATTTACCGAAACACATAAAAAGAAAACATAGCTTGAATTGTTTTAGTCTAATTAAGATGGCAACAGTACTAATATTAATGCAATGCCGACCACCATCATCTAAACAATATTAAATGCTTTTGCCTTTGAAATTTCGGCACTTTCCTCGTGTAAGCTTAAAAGGAGCCATGGAAATTTTCAAAAAAAAAAGTCAAAAACAAAGAAAGAAGAAAAAGACAACCCAAAACTTGGTGTAAGATATATCTCCCTCACCTCCACCACCACTTTATTGGTGGGTCCTAAAAGGGTTATTATTAGGAAGGGACGATGTGGGATCCCATTCCCATATTATTTACCTTACTCTGATATCATTTGATATGATATCTCTCACCACTACCCACCACTTCCCCTCTCATCTTCGTCTTCGTCACCTCACTTCATATAGTTACCAACAATTTTTTTTTTCAATTTCCAAGTCAAATGTATTCTAACCATGTCCAATAATCTTTAATAATTTTAAACACGATATAATTATATAAAATATAATTAAAATAAAATAAAATAGAGACATGGAACATAAAATCATGTTAGTTCAGAATAAAATATATTTTATAATATTTGGTTTTGTTTTTGCATAAGAATAAATTATTGTTATATTTTAGTGTTGGAACTGAAATCTTTATATATCTAAACGGACAAAGCTTTTACCTAAAACGATCAAATCTGAAGCTTTAATGAAGCAACAAACAAGGAAATGTAAGGAGAGGCATCAAAAAAAGTAATTAGTTTGGTGCTGAAAAGAAATATTTATTTTTTTATTACATAAAAAAAATTGATGAAACAACTTTTTACCGCAGCCCCATCAACTCATCATCACTGTTTAGCACGCGTTTCGGCTTAATATTTTGATTGTAGAAGTCATTGTTTGCGAGACAATATTATAACATTGGCATCCTATGTTCCAACAATATCTTACACTGATTTGGGGCATGCAATAGTTTCTTGTAATGGAGTTAAAAGTCCACTATTTATCAATTAACCAAAAATAAGAAAAGAAAATATTTTAGTATGTTATAATTTTTTCTAGCGTAAACTAATTAGATAGCCGCTCAAGTTTATTCACGTTTTTATTTTGGTTACTCATTTAAAAAATTTATTATTTTAGTCATTCTTTTTAAATAAGTTGTACGGTTAAATACCTTTGTTCATTAGATACAATGCTGACGCGATCTTATTTTAATTTGTGAAATAACAAATTTAATCTTTAACATTTTACACATTTTATCAATTTAATCCTAATTCTAAAAATATTCAACAAAATTTACCCACAAGTTAAACATTATTATAAAAATACATAAAATTTAAATTTAAAAACATATAAAAATTGGTAGGTGAAACCAAAAAATAAAATGAAATCCGTATAAAGTTTAAATTAAAAATTAAAAAACATATAAAATTCATAAAAAATAAAAAAAATACAAAATTTGAGCTCCACGCTAACATATTTTTTAAATAACCACAATTTCAACATTTCTTTTTTTAGAGACAGTTTCGACTATCTTTTTTTTACGTGCTACAGGACTTTGTAATGGTGAATTCTTATAAATTTATGAAGTTACCGAATAACTTTTTCTTCAAAAAAAATATATAAATTTTAAATAGTATAAAAGAGAGATCAAAATTGTAAATTGACCATAAACTTATAATGACTGAAATAAAAGAAGATGGCATTCCTTGGTATAGATTATTACATGAATTCAATTACAAAACAACAAATTTAAACATATAGTACAGCCACTATTTAGAGCCCAGCAATAACAAGGGTCAAACTTGTTAGGCTAATAGTCCCTCCTATCCATTCTGATTCTACAACAGGTTATAGGCTGGGCCGATTTGGATTTTCATTTTCTGGCGTAAGAACTTAAAAAGATAATTATTTGAGTGGCCAGCCATATGCAAACTTCTTCATACTTAATGACATGAAAGGAAAACATAAAAGGCGCGTTTCATATTCGTTTCCCAATATATGTAACAAGGATTTGCCCCAATTCTACACGTGCATAAAAAATTTGAGGCAATTACTTGAGATACATCTATCTATATATATAAATAGATATTCGTAAAGATTGAACGGTGATATTAGATTTATTGTTCAAAATTCCATACCATTAAATTAATAATATGGTGTTCAAGACTCGTATATGAAAACACTAAAATTTTTTGTGGGTAGACCATGTTCTGTATATAATTACAACTTTGATATTAACGTTAGTTTAGCAAATACGTATAAATATGGTGCAATATTGACATTCAAAGGCAATCCATATTATTCGCTTGGTACCTATAGCACCCCTAATCTATGTGTATCTTACTAGATACAACAACTGATATGTGGTTTTCAATCTGAATTAGGGATTCAAAAGGATAGTGCAGAAGCTCCTAATGACGATGAGGAATTGATATGGAGGTAGAGGAATTCAGTGACCCCCATGCTAATGAGGTTCCCGATGACGTCAAAGATGAAGAAGAGGGCAATGATTATGATGATGTCCCTTAGTCTAGGCAGCTTGCTAGTGGCATTGTTATACGAAACAAACTCTCTGCCATATGTTAAATGTTAACCCAGCTACAGCGCATGCACAGAAGTTCTCGAAATATTCAGATATATTAGCTAGCCATATGTTGATGCCAAATGTAGAATTGGAAAAGTTTCGAGTAAGGCGGCTTCAGTCTTGGTTGGTTGCAATGCAAGAGTAAACGTCGGGAACTAAGATACACTCGATGCATACAACCAAGCTTACCAGCCAGAAAAAAAATATATTCAACATTTATTCTGAACATTTTGCTAATTGTAAGTCGATTGTTGAAGTTGACAAAACTTGTCTTTAAAAGAAATACACACAAATCCTACTTAAAAAGATTAGAAATGTGGGTGGGTGAATTTTAGTGAAAAAAGAAAAAGAAAATAGAGAAAAGTAGTTTAAGTAAAATTAATGAAGAGAAAATTTGTTTGTGATTTTTTTGGCACTAGTTTGAAAATACTGCTGGGCTTTTACATAGGGGATTGAAGGGGGATGGGATTTTAATGGGGAAATTAAATAGGGTTTAGGCCTGTTGATTGATTCAGATTATTGCCTCCTTCGTACTAACATGGCATTGAAAAAAATTTTTATTCAAATCACCCTTTAAAATGGAGATTTGGTGCCAAACATTTATACCACGGTTCAAAAAGTATTATTCTCGTAAATAATTTGAGCAATTAATTTTTAAATTTATATTATTTTAATTAAAGAGCCAACCCTATACACTTGGATAAAAAATACTTAAATTTGAACCTTGCGAAGAAGGTGTTTTGACTTTATTTAAGAAAATTACAATCAAAATTACTACAATTAAAAAAGCAAAGGACATAGACAAATTGAGAATTGATGAGCTCAGAAGTTTATTACAAACTTTTAAAATGAATCTTGACAAGATAAAAAAAAAAAAAAAAAAAAAAAAAAACAAAGTCAAAGGCGAGAAAAATATTGAGCTCTAATTACAATTAAGGGTAAATCTCCCATAGAAGAATTGTAAGAGCTTTTATTTGCTCATAACTTAAATAGAGCATTCAAGAAGTTTGATGCAAATAGAAAACTTGCAAAGTTAGAGTGTAAGGGAGTTCTACAAGAAAAAAATACAATGACATTAATGTCATGACTTTAGTTATATTCAAATTGAAGGTGCAAATATTTTGAAAAATAAGAAAAAAAATATCACTGACTTACACAATGATGAAGATATGCCATAGTTAATAAAAAAAAAATTTAAAGGGAGGAATCCACTTACATTGGTATATAATTTTATATTATTTCATATTATTTTGTACGATTAATATTTTAATAATTTATCGTTGAATTTAATATTTTATTTATATAGACATGCATGTCAATTTTGATGGAAATTAAAATTTCTTAACGATTTATTTTATGTAAAGAAACTTCAATATATTAATATATAGAAAGTATTTTTAAATGAATATGATAGAGATATAAGAACGATTCAAGAATTTATATATATATGGGAAGTACAATTATATCAATAAATTCAACGTTGAATCATTAAAATATTAATTGTACAAAAAAAAAGTGTAAATGGATCCCTCCAAAAAATTAAGGCCAAATGATTTTTTTTGCCTTCTAACTTCTTATATATATATATATATATATAAGGGTCATTTTAGCCGTTCATTTAATTTTTTGCCTCTTTTAGTCCTTGAATTTACATTTTTTTATTAAATAACCCCAAAATTAATGGAAAAGTTAACGTTTGCTAACTTTGTTGATGTGGCATACATGTAAATTGCACGTAAATAACACATAAGCATTTAATTATTTTTTAAAATTTAAAAAAATATATTTTTTATATTTTTAATGATTTTTAATTTTTAAAATAGTTTTTATATTTTTTGAATTTTTTATTTTGGAAAATTAATTAAATGCTAACATGTTATCCACGTGTGTTAACATGTTATCCACGTGTATGCAACGTCAACAAAGTTAAAAAAATGTTAAATTTTCCATTTATTTTGGGATGATTTGACAAAAAAACGCAAGTTTAAAAGCTAAAAAAAGACAAAAAAAAATACATGAAAAACTAAAATGGTTTTTTTATAAAGTTGGAAGCCAAATAAGCTATTATGCCAATATGTAAAATTATATATAGACAAGGATTTTTTTACCATTATTTAAAAATTGGTAAGGAAGTGTGTTTTCAACTTTAACTAAGAATTTTGTCATCAAGGTGACCATAATTAAGGAAGCAAAGGACATAGATAAAATAAGGATTGATTAGCCCATAGGTTTGTTACAATGGATAGTAAAGGGGCGAATTTTTGCCTACCTTGCCTTGACTTAAAGTTTGACCAATCCGCCTTGATTTTGACTCTTAAGAAAAAAAATTGTCCCAAACTCGAACCTGAAATTTAATTGGAGACTTGGCTCTAACCAAAATTTAATTTAATTATTTTATTTTTTTATTTTGATGCAAATAAGATTATTTTTTGAGTTTAGAGTTAAAACTTAATATATTTATTTATTGAAAGCAAAAACTTAATATATATGTATATATATTAGGAGCATTCTTGTAAATATCTTAGGTAGGGTGAAACAGATTTACCTCGAACCCAAACCGCCCAAAACTCAATTTTTCAAAAAAAAAACAGACACTAACGAACCAGATCAGGTCAAAATCTGTCAGATTTAGGTTTTTTGTCATTCTATCCGTTACAAAATTTTTAACTGAATCTTGATGAGATAATAAAAAATAAAGTCAAAGGCGAGAAGAATATTGTTTTACAAGCTCTAGCTTATCTCCCATAGAAGAATTGTAAGAGTGAAAGGCTCTACTCATTCAAAACTCTAATAGGACATTCAAGAAGTTAATTAGGAGGAACAAAATGCTTGATGTAAATAGAAAACTTACAAAGTTGGTATCGAACTTACAAAAAATTAATCAGGTATTGAACAATGATCAATTTGAAATAAAAACGAAAAGTTAGAAAAAATCTGCAAATAGGGGTCACACGAATGTGTCCCTTGACCTTATGGAAAGTTGAGGCCATGTGGGTCAAAAGTGTAAATATTCAAAAGATGTCACATGTCCATGTCGCCGAGCCATGTAACAGACTATGGATGTGTGCACCAAAAATAATTCAAAACTCACAAACCACATGGCTGTGCCATATACCCGTGTATGGCACACGGCCGTGTCTCAGGTCATGTTAATATCTTTCAATACAAGCTTTATAACCCTAAATCTCTTATGCAATATGTTGAGTATGACTCATATTTCAGTCAAATTTGAGAGATAATCTCCTAGTTAAACTCTGTTTATTTGTTTTAGTCGAACTCTGATTAGTCTAGATTATTTTATTATTATTTGACCTACGAATTTAGCCTATAAATAGGCTCTTTTACAACCTTAGAAAATACACCCATTAAAAGATTAAAACTAATAACACTTTTGAGAATTTTATGTTTACATTTTGGAGGTTCTTTGTTTTCGAGTTTTAGGGTTTAGTTTTTATCTCTATATTTTATACTCTTTGTTCTTTTGCCATTATAGTAAATTTATCTTTGTCGTGATTTTTTATCCTCTTTAGAGGGATTTTTCCATGTTAAATTTATGTGTTCAAATTCGTAATTTTTTTCGCTATTTTGACTTGTTCGTTGCTTAATCGGGTCGATTCTCAACACAACAAGCAAGCTAATATACCATATCTCAATCAATTTCAAAAGCATCAAAATCATGCTAAAACATCACTTACAACATCCATCCTAAGTACCTAACCAATATGCCACAATTGACACCTCAATCAACAATTCAAAATCAACCCAAAATATCACATTCAAACCATACTAATATGCCTTCAGATGCACCTCAACAAGTTCAACCTAATAGATCCTTTAACCCTTTAAGACATACTAAATAACTTAACCTCAACTATAAAAATATGCACCAAAGCTTTCCATTTATCACAAGTTCAACACAAGCATACCATCCATAACTTTCATCACCATATATCAATCAAACACATCACTTAGCATATTATGTTCTCACTAATTAGACCATTAAGCATCTATGCCATACTACGTCAATAAGATAATATTAACATGACCATTTCCAACACCTACATATACATTTATATACTTGATCCTCAATTTGCCAACAAATTCAATATAGACATTGTTTAACCAAACACACCTTAGGTATATGCCATGACCAAACTAAAAATATCACTAACACTTGAGTCCAGGACTGGCACTGGATGCTGAAGTTGACAATTAAATTAAAAAGTGTCTAACCTACGCACGAGAAACAAAACCATACACTGAGTATAACTCAATGGTATTTCTATATCTAAAATTTAAATCATAATATAATTCTTGTATTGCATGAATCAAAAAATGAAAGTTCAAATGCAAATTAATATTATTATCTACATATCAAAATATATAACTTGATTATACAGTTAAATTTTACATTTCCGAATTTATAATCCAAAATCCACTGTCTAACCTTAATTCCATTTAAAATAATTAATGTATCAATTTCACAACATAATTTCATCATCCAATCACCCATTCACATATGTAACAATATAAATCATTAAATTTGAATTCAATTGCATAACTATAACAATATATCATATTTTCAAAATTATTCAATTTAGTCCCTATTGCAAACAACTTATTCAAATCAATTCAATTCAGCTTGCTCTATCATTTCCAGCTTACTTATGTTTTCATCATGCAACGCACTTCATAAATGCGACAATTAAAAAGGTTCAGATCATAGAAATACAAACCATAAACTCCGAGCTATTTGCCGATGACTTTATCTTTTCATTTCTGTTTTGAAGAATTCGGGTCCACGTTAGCTATGGATTAACATAAATACACCAAATCATCAATACACAATCATTTTCACATTCAATTACTAATTTGTGTAAATTTTGCATTTATTTAATTTAGTCCCTAAAACCTAGACAAACATAACTTTCAAATTTAACTTAAATATTTCATGTCGGTTTCACTCTAGTCCAAATTTGACTTTTTATTTCTCCTTTCTACCACAGATTTCAAAATTAATGCATTTTAGTCCCTATTGAACAAGACTATCAATTGACTTTACAATTTAGTTCTTTTTTAACTCTAAACTTAAAATCTATCAAATTAACCTCTAAAACTCCAAATATCCATCAATGACAACATTTTCAATCTTGAAAAATAAAAAAAAAAAATACAACATGAGTAAGCTAGCTTAAGCTATCGAGATTCTGAAAACAAAAAAATTACAAGAAAATGGACTAAATTGACTAATCAATTGAAGCTTAGAACCTTTGAAACTATTATTCGAATATATTTCTCTTCTTTTCGCTTTGTTTTCAGTTTGATAAAATGGAGAAGATAACCTTCTCTTTCATCCTACTATCATATTCTTATTATATATGTTTTGTTTTATTAATTATTGTTATTTTATTAAAATTTTATAACCTTTCTCTTATAAATATAAACCAAGCTATCGTCCACTAACTTATAAGTGCTATAATTACCACTTTAGTCCTTAATTTACTTTCAATTATTAAAAATATACAGTAATTGAACTTTTGACACTTTTTATGATTTAGTCCATGTACCCTAATTAAACACTATTTCGACAAAATTGCTTAACCGAAATTTACTTCACTTCAAATATCACTCCGTAAATATTTAATAAAAATATTTACGAGTTCAGTTTACGAAAATAGGGTTCTGAAATCACACTTTCCAATAACACTGACTTTTTGGTCGTTACACCGCTAGATCGAAAACAAACCGCAAGAAAATCTACTTGAAAATCCAAATGAGATAATACCTACTATGGTTTTTGAAGTGAACTTGGTTGAGAGCAATATTGAGTGGATTGTAGACACAAAAGCTTCCAAACACTTCTGCACCAACAAAGAAATGTTCACCGAATTTAATAGTGTAGTTGAAGTTGAAGAAGTCTACATGGGTAATTCTAGCAATTCAAAAGTACTCGATAAAAGAAATATTTTTCTTAAACTTACTTCTAGCAAAACATTAGCACTAAATAAAGTTCTTTATGTACCTGCCATGTGTAAAAATTTAATTGATAGTGGATTACTAAATAAGGAAGGTATTATTAAACTAGTCTTTGAATCTGATAAACTTGTACTTTCCCATAATGGAGATTATGTTGGGAAAGGTTATCTTAGTGGGAGTTTATTTGTGATTGAGACTATGTTTAATGATAATAATAAAGGCACCACTTCTGCTTATATTGTTGAATCTTTTGATATGTAATATGCTAAATTAAGTTATGTGAATATTCATTCTTTAAAAAAGCTCATAAAAATGAATCTACCCTCTTATCCAGATGTAGTAGCTTTAATAAATACAAAATCTGTGTTGAAGCCAAGCATGTGAAACTTTCCTTAAAAACTCGTACTGATTGGAAGATTGAGCTTTTAGAATTATTTTATAATAATCTAGTAGACTTCAAAAACACAGAAAGTAAGAGTGGAAAAATACTACTATATCACCTTTGTAGATGACTACTCTAGATATACAAAGGTATATCTCCTAATATCAAAAGATAAAGCTGATAAAACCTTTCTTATTTATAAAGTAGAAGTAGAAAACCAACTTGATAGTAGAAGAAATGTCTTAGATCTAATAGAAGTAGTAAATATGAATATGTGAGACACTTAATAAAAAATAGAGTACTTGTTTTGGAGTACATGAGGTCTGAAAGGAGCCTAATTGATCCACTAACCAAAGGGTTAAGTAGGAAAATGGTTCTTGATTCGTCAAGGGGGTGGTTCTTAAACCCAGTGGTTGAGTAATTCATGGTGGATACCCAACTTAGTTTCTTAAGTTCAATATAGTCAAATGAAACTATGGAAAGACCCATAGTGTACATTTTACCTATCTCTATGGCGAACGATGTACATGCATAAGGTTGAGTTATTACTTTTAATGAATTCATAGCCTAGAGTTTGGGTGGTCTTATTAAGAAAGACTTGATGAATTTACTGACGTATGAGGTTGAGTTTCTTACTCTTAGTGAGTTCATATAGTAGAGTTTGGGTGGTCCTATTGAGATGGACTTGATGAATTCGCCAAACTTAAATTTGAGAGGATGAGCTTAATAAAATGCTCTTAATGATTTCATAGTCCTTATTTTGGGTGGTTTATATTGAGATAGATTTGATGAAATCACTTACTTAAGTGTGAAAAACTAGCCACCTTCTAAGAATAACATTGGGCATTCTTTCTAGAGCACTTATTAGCATCCCGAGGTGTATGGCTAAAACATGTTGATCTATCGTAGAATATCAATTAGTTCTGGATTAGTCGTGTGTCATGAGTTAATCATTATCTTAACAAGTTCAAGATTCGTTCACTTGTTAAAGAGAAGAATCATTCATTTCACTATGTATTATTTCAAATCCACAAGATACTAGTGCTTAAGCGGCTAATTTTCTATTGCTCTTCTTGTGTCTTACCTTTTTTTTCATGTTTACAAAATTTTATGATTATTTCCATTTGTGGGGGAATGTTGGTAATGCAAAAGAAAAGGACAATCCCATATTAGTTAGGCATAAGCTTTTAAAAGGGTTTATGTATAAACTTGACTCTTTCTCTCATTGAGTAATTGGAGCTAAAGGTTTAACATACGCACACCGTTGCCCGGCCCTATTCGTGTCCGTGTCCATGTTAATACGTATTGCACGTGTTTATTTTTGGATAAAACTTCTACATTATTTTTTAAAAAATTAATTTGTTTAGATTTTAAAAATCTAGTCAGAAAACTATCTTTGCCTATTTTACCTTTTTGCCTCACGCTTTTACTATTTTGCCCTTCAAAAAACTGTGTAAATAAGGGGTTAGTTCTCTCATTTTTCATAATACAGGAAACAATGAAAATACAATTATCTCATTTCTGCCATTCTTACTCTCTAAAATTCTAGTGTTTTCCTAAATTACATAGTGTGATATTCCATCTAGGAATTGGGTTTTAAGCGGGATCATCTATGATCCCTCTAATCTTTCCTAGGAATTAAACCTATTATGGTTCATCCTAATTTTTTCAGTTTATTTCCCGATTCTTTTGAGAAAAAAATTCCAATCATTGTTCCACATTCTCTATTCGGTGTACGAATATAAAAGTACTATGTTAACCTTGGGGGCAATATATGTTATTTCATTACACCGATTAGGGTAAATTTACTTATAAGACAGTGGTTCTTCCACAACGCAGTGGTTACTTCATTTTTATTTGTGTTTTATTTATTTTATCCAGTTAATACTAATGAGTTTATTTTGTAGTAGTATTATTTCCAACTGCTAGGACTACAAAAGTTGCAACATTTTTTGTGGTTGGTGGTAAAGAAAACATTGCTAACAAATGTTGAATGGGTTAGGCATGTTATGGCGAATGACCCAAGTTATTGTCTGTGTAGGGGTGGTGAAGAGATTATCATTAATGTTTTAAGTGATTGTCCTATTGCGGTTGGGACGTGGTAGAGTATTTTGCCTCGTCAGGTGACTCTAGATTTCTTTCGTTACCTTTGCAAAATTGGATAATTCAAAATTTGTGCCACTTCTAGGATATTATCATGATTGGGGTTAGTTGGTATGTGTTGCTCAGTGTTGTTCTATGGCGTTTATGGAAGCGGTGGAACCAACATGTTTTCGCTAATGATTTGGTTTATTTTGGTGATGTTGTCAAGGAAATCTTGTCATGGGCAAAAATATTATACTTGCAAGTTTGGGAGATTGGGCTGGGGGCTATGGATATTTCAAGTGGTGTTGCTTCGACTGAAGGTGTCCTCTGTGATTGGACCGGCTATTGGCTCATGGGTTTAGTCAATTTATTGGCGTTGGTATAGTGTTGCAGGCAAAACTATGGGCAGTTTATAATGGTCTCTGAATTGCCTAAGATGAGGGGTATAAAAATGTGTCGATTGAGAGTGATAATTTATTGTTGGTTCAACTGTTAACAAAGTGTCATGCTAGAGCTACTTCCCTTTCTTTAGTGTAAGACATTAAAGGCTTATGTGCTCATGATTGGTAAGTTTCGTTTGGGCATGTATTTGGGTGTAAACTACTCTAAGGAACTTGAATTGTAGAAAATAATACTGAATTGAAAGAACAATATTGAGATACTGAAATTGTGTTTGAACGAATATTCTATCTTTCTTGACTGTACAAGATAAAGTTTATATACTATGACTAACTTTATCAACTACTACTAACTGACTTGCTAACAACACATCATTCATAGGCTAACAGCCTAACAACCTAACAACTTATACTTTATCATTCACCCAGCTTCTAAATAGGTAAGACCTGAAGTGAAGAACGAAACCTAGCAAACAACGAGATAGACAACAATTTCATAAAGATGTCAGCAACTTGGTCATAGGCGGGGACTTCACCAACAACAAGCGAACCGTCAGTGACTTTTTCATGGACAAAAAACAAATCAAGCTCAACATGTTTGAACTAGGAGTGTAATACTAGATTGGCAGCAACGACAACCGGACTTGAACTATCACACCAAACCATAGGAGAATCAGCAAACTAAATATGTAACTCTGTCAACATAGAAATTAACCACGTAATATCATTGGTAGTGGCCGCAAGACTCCAATACTCTGCATCTGTAGTAGATTGAGACACAACTTGCTGCTTTTTCGAACACCACGATATGGGTGTTGAGCCAAAGTACACACAAAATCCCATTGTAGACCGGCGATCATCAAAATCTAATCCCCAATTGGTATCAACATAGGCAACATGAGCCAACCGATTGGATGGACGAAAAACTAAACCATGATTAAAAGTCCCACATAAATATTGCAAGATTCGTTTCAAAGCTGCCAAATGTACTGAAGTAGGTGCATGCATAAACTGACACATATAGTTTACTGCATACGCAATATCTGGTCGAGTTAACACTATATACTGAAGAGCACCAGCAAAACTTCGATACTCTGTAGGATTAGCAAGTCTCTCACATTCATGTTTAGATAATGTAGACAAGCTGACCATCGGTGTAGGAATATTTTATGCATATGTCAAGAAACTATTGTCAAGAAGATCTCTAATGTACTTACGCTGACATAAATGTAAACTTCCAGTGGCTGACCTGGTGACTTCAATACCTAAGAAGTAATGTAGATCCCCCATGTCCTTTAGGGAAAACTCACTGTGTAACAGTTGAACAAAACTATTTATGCTGTCAGGCACACTTCATGTAATGATGATATCATCTACATGGACCAGAATATAAAGTATAGATTCTGATGTTATATGTACGAACAAAGACGCATTAGATTTGGACGCAAGAAACCCTTTGGAGACAATAAATGCTTTTAACTTTGTGAACCAGACCCGTGGAGCTTGACGCAAACCGTTCAAATCCTTTATTGGATAGCACACCAACTGTTCCCCATTCAGACCGATCTAAACATAACTCGGGGGTTGTTGCATGAAGACTTCATCAGTGAGATCACTATTTAAGAACGCGTTATTAATGTCTACTTGGCGAAGTTGCTAGCCACGAGAAACAACAGTGGTTAAAATGATTCGAATAGTCACAGGTTTGACAACTGGACTAAACGTTTCCTTAAAATCACACTCAAGAACCTGTGCACATCCTTTCACAACAAGTCTAGCCTTCTGTCGAGTAACCTTGCCATCAGAATTTTTCTTAATCTTGAAAATCCATTTGTAACCTATCACTTTTTGACCATGGGGCAGAGGAGCCAGTTCCCAAGTAGAATTAGCCATAAGTGCATCATACTTTGCTTGAACGGCACATCTCCAATCTAGATCGATTAATGCCTCTTCAACCGTACGTGGTTCATAGTAAAAAACTTCTGTCGTTAGAACCTTAGGTTTAAAAATCCCAGCCTTAAACCTGGTGATCATATTATGCGTATTACTTGTTGGAATATTATGCATATTACTTGTCGAAATAGATGGAGGAGCCGAGGGGTATACTTCTGACTCATGTCCTGGATCGGTGCTACATGCTTCATTAGTAGAATTCGGGGAACAGAGAGGCTCTAAAGTATTCTCGAACATAGTTGAGAGATTATGACTATTTGAAGTTGGTACATGGGCAGAGCTAGGCTAAAACGATCCTTCAATGGTGGTGCTGACCCTTGCGGTAGTAGAACATGGAACACTAGCCTTAACTAGAGGAACATACATAGAGATAATTGGGTTAGGTCAGGCTAAGGCTACTGAAGAAAACAAAAATCGTCGTTCATCAAAAATAACATGCCGAGAAATAATAACCTGACCATCTGGCGTGAGGCAGTAATAACCTTTATGTTGAGAGCTATACCCTAGGAATGTATACGGTTGAGAGCGAAAATCTAACTTGTGACTATTAAACGGACACAAATATAAAAAAAAACAACACTCAAATACCCGTAAATGATCAAGTGTAGGCTCACGACCATGGAGCATCTAATAAGGAGACTATCCTTTTAATACCTGAGTAGGTAGACGATTTATGAGATGAATTGCACTACAAAAAAACATAACCCTAGTAATCAATGGGCAAATTCGCTTGGGCTAAGAGAGTCAGACCGGCGTCAACAACGTGTCTATGTTTTCGCTCTGCCATTCCGTTTTTCTCCAACATAAGGATAATCGATGAACAATCCCAAAATCAGTCAGAACCTTTGTGAATGCATGGTACTCACCGCCCCAATCACTTTAAAAATGTTTAATTTCTTTCCCAAACTGAGTTAGAACCATTTTTTGAAACTGAAGAAAACACTCCATAGCTTGTGACTAATGCTAAATGAGATAAAGCCAGGTGAACCTACTACACATGTCAACAAATGAATTATAATACAAATTTTTGCCACAAGAAACTAATGCCAGGCCCCACAAGTTAGAAACCACCAATTCAAACATAAAGGGAGGTTATGAGACTTCCCATTTTGACATGTAGTATAGATATTATCAAAGCATCACTTATTAGATCGAATTTTACATTTTGTAAGAACACTTTTAACAACTGAAGCAGACGGATGACCAAGTCTGCGGTGCCATAACGTAAACATATCAGCATCATCACTTGAGGTTTGAAGACTGGTGTTGAGTACAGATGGTCCACTGATAGAGAAGTCAGAGGTGACTGGTGAAAAATAGCAGAACCCGTCACGTGTGTAGCCCCGTAACAAAACTTCCTCAGCCAGGATGTCCTTAACAACACAATAGGAAGTGTGAAACTCAAAAAACACATTATTGTCTTTAGCAAATTTTGATACTGACAGTAAATTCTTCCGTATATGTGGGACACATAGAACATTTGACAAATGAAGGACCTTACTTGTTGTAAAAAAGTTAGAACTCCCAACACATGATATTTTTGTAGGTGTTCTATCACCCATAAGAAGACAAGATGTACCTGAATATGGCGTGGATTCGTGTAAGACCATGTCATCCCGATAAACATGATATGTCACCCCTGAATCAGGACACCAAGATGCGGTCCTGACAAGCATCGGAACATAAGAATTTTCATTATCAACATTAAAGTCAGACTAAGTTGTATTGGTATTGGACCCTGAAGTGGTAAAAAAATTCGAGATATTAAAATCGAGAACCCTAGGTAAGCTGACGTAAGGTAAAATATCAACATCATGAACCCGTGCCCTCGATTTCGTTCGCTATGGTACATAACAGTGTTGAACAGAAGTATTTCCAGTAGGCTCAAATCCAACAAAATTAACACTGTGCCTAATAGGACTAGTACCCGACCCATTATTCTAGTCGACATTCTGATCTCTATTATTTGGCCTACTATAAGGCCCAAGTCCATAAGTTGATCCATGAGGCCTAGACGCTCCATAATACCCACAAGTATGCGACCCAACATGAGATGGCCCAAGCTGATTTTCCATTTGTGGTTGCATCGACCACTTACCAATCGGCCCATATGATCCACTAGGGTAAGCACCTCATCCACCTGTTACATCATTATTAGTGAAAAGAAAAGGATTAGAAACCCTCACCGAATGTTGAAACAGCGCAACCACATTTCTTATTTCAAAACCATACGGGCATGCCAAAGAGTTCACTATCGAGGCGTCGACGAACCGCCCAAGTCCACTGTCTAAAGCATCCAGACCACCGCGTCCACCAAGCGAGGTCGGAGCTCCACGAGTCGACCACCACCCATGCTCTCCAATCAATACATCGCGTGGGCCTTTAGCTGCTTCACCAAGCGTCGCGACAACAGAGTTGAGGTTGGAATTAATGTACCTCTATAATCTCGGCCATAGCAGTAATAACACCGCTGGGCTAAGTACCCAAACCTCTCGCATATCTGGCATTGAATACGGCTTCTGAACTGTCTGCCATGGCCACCAGGTGACGAACAACCACCACGATCAGATTCCATCAGTGTCGATGGCGTGACGAACTCTACAAGATTCGCCTGAAGTGGAAGATCTTGAACGGCATGAGTGAAGCGTGTTTCATACTCGATTAGCACATCAACTAATCATTAAAATGGCAAGGTCTCAGTGAAAAAAGAGGCGACGGTAAGAACAACGTCAAAATCGAGAAAAAGATCCGCAAGAACGGCTTCGACCTTCTCTGCTTTCGATATTCAAGAACCAGAAGCCTCGATCAAAGCACATAAGTTTTGTATCTTGGCAACATATTCAGAGACCGAGAGAGTACCTTTTTTGAGAGAATGAAGCTCATGGCGAAGGCGTGACAATTTCGCACCAGTGACCGCTATAAAAAGGCGGGTAGCCGTGTTCCATACATCACAGTCCACACGAGCATCTGTGAACGAGGGCAACAACTTAGGAGAAATCGTTGAGAGAAGCCACGGTGCAAGCAATCGGTCCTGTTGAATAAATACCGAGGCCTCCGGATTGGAAACAATGGATCCCTCTGGCGGCATTACAAATCGAGGTGGAGCGGACAACGTACCTTCTAGAAAACAAGTCAGGTTATAGCCTTCAATGATGAGGCAGATGTGTTGCTACCACTGAACAAAATTTCCAACAGCAAGCTTAACGGTGTCATGATGAGGAAAGGTTTGAACAAGGCGAGCTCTAGTAAAGGATGAACGCCCTTGCTCAAGAGATGCTGAGTTAGGGGAGGCTTTGGTAGTCATGAAACCACACAAGATTCAGGTCTCCAGAACCACGATGACTGATACCATGCAAGCTACTCTAAGGAACTTGAATTGTAGAAAATAATACTAAATTGAAAGAACAATATTGAGATATTGAAATTGTGTTTGGATGAATATTCTATCTTTCTTAACTGTACATGATAGAGTTTATTTACTATGACTAACTTTAACAACTGCTACTACCTGACTTGCTAACAGCACATCATTCATAGGCTAACAGCTAATAACCTAACAACTTATACTTTATCATTGGGGAAGCGAATAAAGTTGCAGATGTTTGCTGATGGCATTGTTGGGTTGCAGTGTTTTACTAAACCCCCTATTACTGTTCAGGCGGCCATGGATGATGATGTAGCTAGTGGTGTTGGGCACCGACTGGTTTAAGCCTGCTTGTGCTGTTTCTTTAGGTGTTAGACCTCCTTTTATTCATTAAAAAAGTTAAAAAAAATCAACGAGAGAAAGAATTTTTTAATAATTACAAATATAATTAATGAGCACACGGCACACCTAAAACAACATGAAACCAAAATAGGAAATAATTTAATCTACGTTTGGATAGAATAGTTAAAATCCCTATCTAACATCTATCTTATAATGGGCTTATAATATTAAAATATGCGAAGAGTTAGTGACTAATAAACACTTTGTAAACAAACAAAATAATTAATAAAGCGAAGTAAATCTTTGTGAAACTACTAAATAATCTTTGACTAAAAATCTCTGAAAATAAAACATCTCAAATCAAAGCATCCCGACCAGACAAAACAATGAATCTGTCGTCGTGGTTTCGCCGCAGTGTTTCAAGGGATAGTAAAAACAACAAAAACCCACCAGATCAACCTCAACCCCACCACCAAGAACAAGAAGAATTTCTTGGAATTACCCATCAATTAATCGATCATGTCAAGTCTTTTACTTTAGAAACCTTCAAGAATTTCCCTATCCAAGGTACTTCCCATCTTTTTTCTTTCGCTTTGGAAATTTCTAAAGAGAAAATTGGTTTGATTGAAGCTTATGGTGTTCAGATAATGGTGACATTGAAGCCCAAACTTCTTATAATGTGCGTAAAGATCTTTCTGATTGGCAAGAGCGTCATGCTGTCTTAGTGCTTTCTAAAGTGAAGGTTTGGGTGTCTTTTTTTTTTTTTTTAAACCTTTTTTCCCTCTTAATAATTTATAATTATTGTTCTATTCTTCTTTTTTTTCCAGGAACTTTCACAGCTTAGATTCAAGCTATGCCCTCGCCATTTGAAGGAGGAAAAATTTTGGAGGATATATTTCATGCTTGTCAATAGCTACGTGGCTGAGTAAGTTTTACATTTTTTTTCATGATAATTAGTAATTTAGAACAAGGAATCTGTGCATATATTGTTGCTTTGTGGATTTGAATCTGAGCTTGATTTTAGATGCCTATATGATATTGCCATTCTCTCATCAGATATATCCTTCAAACATTTGCCAACACATTCTTTGTATTGACCTTTCGTTTAGTGAAAAATTATTTCTTGAAAGAAATTCTTGAATTCTGTTTCACAATACATGCTTATTACATACATACTAGGATTTCGTGACAATGCACAAAGGTAGCCTTTGTGTCGCTATACATGAAAATATAGAAATTACTGTCAAAGTTAGCGCTAGCTGTTCGGAGATATAAAGCGTGTTTAAGGATGCTAGTGGAGATCTGTAGAATGTAACGCCTTGATGTGGCTTTTCTTACGTCTTCAAGATGTCCTAAGCGGATATGTGATTTTGTTTGCTAGGGTTGCACCCGGAAGTTTGAATTAGTTTTTAGGGTGCTTTTTAGTTGATTACTGATTTCTTTGCTGTCTTTAATCATGTTTGTTATGAATAGAACTGATATATCATGATTATCCTCCTATTGCACCGAAATGTATACTTTGTCTTGCACAAGTAATCATGGGAAAAAATTACAAGATGGAAAGTTTTGTTTCTTGCAATTGAGAAAATATAATGAAGTTCTTGCTTGAGTCCGATTTATTTGAAATTTTAAAAAGAGATTGCATTAGTGAGACAATCTGTTCCCAGTTCAATTATATATCAGTATAGATTAACTTCTTATGCCCTTATTTATGCTATGAGAACCATATTTTTCAAACCACGGAATTTATTTGGATAAAGAATTTCTTGGGAAAAAAGAATGCCAACATTGTCAGTTTAATTGGAAATGTTATCATCTATAAACAACGAACAAGTCAGTATATTCTGTTGGAAATTGAAAAAAAAAAATTCATTTTGTCTTCGTCTGTGGAGAATGAAGGAGGGGCAGCAGCGTTTCAAACATAGAATGGTACTCTTTTTCTTTATAGGATAACATTGGTCTGCATCCCTGGCGTTTGGCCCTTTCCAACATAGCACCATTGTTCTTTTAGTTTCCCCAAATAGCTCCATGTTTGTAAAGTTCTGTTTCCAAAGAAGGTTGCTCTTTTTATTTTGCCTACTTGTTCATTATGTAAGATTATTAGTATTCCATCTTAATCAAAGTTAATCCCTAATACATGTAAAACCAGATAAATCCAAGCTCAAATGCTTGTCTTTGTGTTGATCAGATATGAGCTGCATGCCATACAACGTGCTAAACTGCAAAGTATTGCTATGAAGGATGAGAAAACATCAGATACCTGTGCGTATGAAGTTGAAATGGCCGAAAGAAATCAAGCAGATAGTGTTGCACCATCAACTCCATGACCCCAATTAACAACAAAAACTGCATTGCCAAGTATGGTGTTCATTTCCAGTGGTAAAAATGACCATGTAAGTACATTTAATGTAGGTCAGGAAGTGTACAACAACTAAATTTGCATGTTGAAGGAATCCGATGATTCGCTCTCTACATAAAGATGGGTGCAAGACCCCTTTTTCTTTAGATGCATTTGAATTGTAAATCAAAACAGTTGCAGCATTTGTGTTGGCACTCTATTATATGCAGCATTTGTTGGTTTTGCCTTTCCCAGACAACTGTCCTTTTACTTAATTTACAAGAGATGGAAGTATGCTAGCCAAGCACCCTTTGGTGTTGCCATGTTGATCTTTTACCTCTGATTTGGGAATTGCAAGATTAAGTAAAGAAGCAGAATAGATGGTTTTAGGGCAAGTTAAAATACACAACTATCTGTAGTTTAAAATAAATATCATTTTAAGCATGTAAATGACTGGAAGCAGAAGTAACGCAGTTGTTTAGATTGTTTAGATTGTGGTACATTAGAGTTAGTACCTTACAATAAATTTGTCTCTATATAAATACTAGAGAGTGTAGGGGATAGATAGATTGAACGCTGTAACTGAAAATTTTTTGTTTCTCTCAACATTTTACTTACATTTGTTTTAAAATTAGATTCAAATTTGTGATAATATTATCCAAATTTAAATTTGAATTTGAATCAATTAAATTATACATGGAATATCTAAATTAATTTTAAAAACTAATTTAAATCTAAACTAAAATCAAATATATTATTCACAAAAGTAATATAAATTTAAAAAATCTTTGTTTGTATTTACATCTATTAATTAAAATAAAAATAAAAATTTGTTAAATTTAGATAATAGATATTCAAGGATTAATATCCAAATCCGTTCTAAATTTGCTTTAAAATAATAATTAAAATATCTAAAATCAAATATTTTCTTAAATTACAAAATCCAAATTCACAAAATCCCCGTTTGCCATCCTTAAGATCAAGGTATCAATTTAAAGAATGTAGGCAAAAGAAGAATGGTTTAATGATAAATTATTTGGTGCTAAGAATGTTGGTGGAAGATGTATTAAATTTTGAGGCTGAAATTGATGAAAGATGGCAATCACATCGTTTATACATGCATAGTGAATATTAACAATGTCCACCCGGAATAGACAAACAACTCTCATACTTATTAAGCAATGCCTCAAATGATGTGCAATTGCCACCGACTATGGCCGCTCACATACTGTTGCTTCACAAAACCACAAACTAATGCATATGCTGGAGCCACCAAAATGGGTTTTTTTTTTTTTTAATGAAATGCAAGAAACCAGGTTGCAGCTTAAATATGGGATCCGAATGGTACTTTACAGAACTAATTAAGGAGACATGAACTTATACGTAATTCACCGGTCCCTACCCACTAGAAAATTACTAAACATCTTCATCCGACTCCTCATCTTCATCCTCCATGCTATCAATCTCTAAAAGCGATGCAGCTAGATTATTATTGCGAATGTACTCTTGAAAAGCGCCTGATAGAGCATAAGGTACCAGTCCATTTTCCAGATTTTCCGAAGCTTCGTCGAAGGCAAAAAAAGAAGAAGAACCACGATTCAGCCGCCCATACCTTCGGACAATGTCAGCAGGCTTTATAAGCTCAAGTTTATGTTCTGGGGTGTGTCTCTGGTTGAACCTGCCTGGAAGCTTCGGTCGAGTTTTAAAGCAATCTCCACAAAGGTCAAATCCTATTTTCTCTGTGCAATCCTTGCATTGGTATCTATCCCCGATTATTGGAGACATCTGCCAGTACAAACTCAAATATTAACAAACTCATTGTAGATTTTAATTAAAACCAAAAGGAAATAAATAAATATATAAGATTAGCAAAGCTTCAGATTCTGCTAAGAAACACTTTAAATACAAATTCAAATCTACAGCAAACTTAACTATGCTTTCATAACTTGCCTTAAATAAAATTCAAACAATATTAATATACAGCAGATAGAAGTATCAATCAGTTTAACTCTTCAAAGCAATAGAATCCTTCATCTTCATGCATTAGGTTAAGTAAAATGTTGCTTGAAATGCAGTGAACAAAATCCAACAAACACCGAGTTCTAAAGCATTTAGAGAGCAACTTATCCTACGAAAGGGTCCCCTCCTCAAGAATAAAATCCTATTATTACAAATTCCCAATGCCCAATAACTATCAATAGAAATTAACTAATTCATGGTAGAAAAAAAGAAGAAGAAAGGATACTAGCAAAAACAAGCATGTATATATATTTACAAATAATTTTAGTTAGGTAAAATAAAAACTAAAAATGTTCTGAGAGGAAATAAAGGACGAAAGTTTTTAAAACTGTAGAATGTGCTATGTTATTTATAAAGATAAAATGAGAAACAGAAAAAACTAATTATGAGCAAGCATGAAACCAACTCAATTGAACTTTTAAAGAGACTAAATTGGTGTGGCTCCAGAACACACACATACATATGCACTCATATAAGAGACAATGAGCAAAGCATTTACCCCACAAGCATCACAACCAACTCCTATATGTGTATACGGGCGAGGCTCCCCTCCGGAAGGCAACTGGACAGGTGAGGAATCTTGTTTACCAGCTTCCGTGGAACCTAAAAATTTCGAACATAATAACTGCTCTAAAAATTGTGGACTCAAAGTTGATGCAGCAGTATTGTAGCACGACCAGTTGGTCAGATTCTTTTCATGATCAATTTACCCACATGACTGAATAAGAAATTCTATATACATATATAATATGGATATTGAACTAGTAATGATATGCTTCAGTTTTAAGCTTAAAAAATGTGGCAATAAACCAAGCAGCATTAAAAAGGGTGGAACCAATAGTGTTGTACAGCTAACCACTAAATCAACGAAAATGTTAACTTGATAAACCTAGAACAAGATGGGATCAATGGAGCATTGAGACATACAAGTAGTTGGTTTCTCATGCTTGGAAGAAACTTGTTTGAGCTGAACAGCGTCTTTTCTCAGTGCATATTCTTTGGGAAATTTAGCCGCCAAAAACTGATCAAGTGTCAAGCAGACTTTTATAGATCCCTTTGGATGCAAACATTGACAAACTTGACACCTAAGCATCTCATCAGCAGGGATGGCTATGCAAGTTTGACAATAAACTACCAAAGAAAAAATATAAGTTAAAAATATCAGAAAACTGAGGCTTAATTATGCAAATGTAAAGAAAGAAGAAATAGTAAAGGAATACCATGGCCACAGTTAAGAACAATAGGACGAAAAAGCAATTGCTTGCAATCAGTACAAAGCAGATCTGCAACTGAAACCTGATCATTTTCCTCCCTGGAAACAAAAGACTGCTTTTGTCCAATCAGTACACTATGTTCCTCTTTGCCAGCAGAAGAAGAGTCTGAAAGTGCGGAAGACTGCAACGAGCTTCTGAGGTGATTAATTTCTCCATCAGCCTCTGATTCACAAGCATGACCATCGAATTCCGGTGAGAAGCAGTCCAGTTTCTTTTCCTCATCTGTAGCAAAGATAATAAGTTTCATAATGTTGAACAGTATAGGTATAGTATTGCACTAGCTACAGTGAGAATAATCTTGAAACTATCTACAATGATTCATCCCCACCACTAAAAGGTGTGGCAAACATTAGCAGATTGTTCCAATGCAAAATTGAGTCACAGATTAGCCATAGGATAACTTCATCAAATAAAATGTTCCCCTCTTAAAAGATTATGCTAAGTAGCAAAGCAAATATTTTAGTCGCCACTAAGCATAGCCATGAAAACATGAAAAATAAAAACACCAAACTTACCGAGAACCTGCACTTCTCTTTTCTTATATGTAATGGGATATAATTTTAACAGCAAGAAGTGAAGCATTTCGCAGATGCTTGGAAAGTGAGAATATGGATTTCTACAAACTGGACAATGAGACTCGTACCGAGAACTCATTGATCTATGGACACACCAGAAACATGATATATGACCACAATCTGCATATTTCGAGGGAACAAAGAAATTATTAAACTAATCAACAATAATAATTGAACACTAAAAAAATGAAATTCACAATTCTTTCTAGAAAACTAGCAAAAAAAAAAAAAGAAAAAGAAAAAAACTTACGCAGAACGATGGGTTTGTAGAGAAGATCCCTAAAACAACATAAATGAAAAGAGAGCAGATTAGGTATTTTCCAAAAATCAAATGAAAGGATAAGATCACAAGAAACATTGAATTTATTTTGTGGTAATCATAATTGCTTACAAACAAACGGAACAAACAAAATCGTCAGAAACTTGTTCAGCATCAGGAGATTGATGATGTTCCATGGGAGAAGCTTGGAAGGAATCCATGAATTCTCTTCCAGTCCGAGATTTGGTGGGTGGGTGGGTGGGAGGGTGGCAAAACACCAAATTGAACTCCTTTATAAACTCTCACCTTTCTGTCTTCTTTTTCTTTTTTACTTTTCAAACTACTTAATTGTGTTCGAAAAACGGATCGATATATATATATATCAGTTAAAGATTGATATTGCTTCGATGATGTAAGTAAATTCCAATTTCTGATTAAATTTTTTATGCAAAATTCTGATTAATTAACCTAATGCTTAAGGCTTAGAAAGGTTTCAATTTTTTTCTAAAAAAAATATCAAGGAAAAATAAATTGAAAAAACCTTTGACCGACATGATGCTGGATGTGGATATGGTGTTATTTTATTTGATAAGCTTAATCAACACAATCATATTTAAATTATACTCCTTTTAAGTTGGTGTTTAAATTTTTTTATCACAAGTAATTCTTAAAATATACATCCTTATTTAAAATGATAGTTAAACAATATTATGGTATTTAAATTATCTCCACAGTTAAAAAATAAATTTAGCCAATCATTTTGTTAATAATTTCTAAAAAAAATTTAAAAATTTATTAATCTCTTTTGTTATTCATTCAAGATCACTAGTGATGAAAAACTCATCAAACGGGTCCTAAAGTTACTTAAACTGGACCGATTGATCGAGCTAAGAATAAGTCAAGATATCAATCCGAAGAAGGGCATTGAACCACAAACTAGTTGAACTAGGTTTTTTTTTTTTTGTTTTAATCGAACCAATGTCTTGATTGATTCGATCACCGGTCCAATTCCAAAAACATTATCCAAACCCAGTTTATGGTGACAAAACTCAAATTCTAGCGAACTTCTATTCTTTAAACCTTAATTTTGATTTCAATTTCCTTCTCATCCTCAATTCAAAATTTATATATTATTTTTCTTAAAAATAATTTTTTCTATTCTTTTCTATATATTTTGTATAAAATTATTGATGTTAGGTGAATTTTATAATAAAAATTAGATAAAATATGAAATTTAAATACAAAAAAGAAGTTAAAAATAAAAAAAAAAAATTGGTAAGAGGATTACAAAAAAATTTGATTAGTTAAAATAAGTGCATTAAAAGAGAAAGAAAGAATCGTGGGGAGTGAGAGTGTAAAACAAAAAGTGTTATATTTGTAATGTAAATTAAAAAAAATGAAAATGAAAAAATTCATTGGAATTTGAGTTTTGTGTTATAGATGAGTTTTTTTTTATGGATTCTTGAATTTTTGTACGAATATTTTTATAAGTTTGTTTAAAAAAATGTTTAAGGAAATAATTTTTTTTTAATTTTTAAGTTAAAAAATTTCAAGTGTTACAAGATGAATTGTTTAGAGAATATTTTACCGAATGAATAGTTTAGGTAACGAAGTATAGTTTAAATACCACTTGTGATAAAAAAATTAGATATCAACTTGAGAAAATGAGTGTGATTTAAGTGACATTTTGTGATTTAAAACTATTTTATAAGTAATATAGCGAGAAAAATAAAAAAATATTTAAAATTATTTATAAATTATAAAATTATAAAAAAATCAAATTAATTGTATAAAAATTATAAAAGAATTTAAAATTATAAACAAATTAAAAAACTTAAAAAACAATTATAAATTGTGAAAAATATTAAATAATTTCCAAAAGAGAGATTTAAAAATTAATCAAAATTATAAAAAAAGAATTTAAAATTTTCAAAAATAATTTAAAAAGTTATAAAAACTAAAAAAATCAAAAGATAATTATGAAAAGAATCAAAAACAAATTATAAAAATTATAAAAATAAAATAAAATAATCTTTGCAAGTTTTAACCACATTCCATTTATTCAAAAGGATGTTAAAATTCTTTTCTTTTCTTTTCTTTTTTTTTTTTTTGTTGGAACAAAAGAATATTAAGGTTATGTATTGAAAAGGGCATGAATAAATTCCTTGTTTTTGTATGTGTTATCTTTGGACTGACTTTGCTGCTTCGAATTTGATCTTTTTCATTAATGGTTGTTTTATAGGGGTGGAGGATGCCTATTTGCTTCTTATTCCCGAACATTCTTACTTTTTATTTCTGCCAACATAATATTTTTAAAATTATAATTATTTTCAATTTTGATATTATTAGTTGAGGGACGGCGTCGCAGGGGCGAAGTCGGAACTATCTTTAAGGGGCCGAATGAAATTTTAATTTTTTTATAGTCTATATTTTTATAATTTTTAAAGGATCAAATCAAATTTTTATAATTTTAGGGGAGGCCAAAGTGTAATTTTACTTTTACTAATTTAAAATTTAAGAGCCTAAATAATAATTTTCTATTTTAGAGGAGGCCGAGGCCCCTGCTAGCCCCCTAGATTCACCTCTGGGGCCTTGATCTTTAAGCATTTAAATTTGAGTCTTATTTTAAACAAATGCAAATGTTGTAACAACCCGTTTTCAGTAAAATCGGAACAGTAGTTTTGGGACCACAAATCTGAAGTCGGAGAAAAATTTATTTTATTATTATTTTATGGTCTACAATATGATAGAAATATTGTTTAAAAATTTCGTTAAGAAATTTTATCATTTACATGTCTAATTTGATAAAGAGGACTAAATTGCATAAAGTGCAAAAGTTGAATTCTAGTAGCTAAAGCGATTAAATAGCTATAGAAGGTCATTATATAGCAAATAGATCATTCAGAGTAGTTAATGGATAAGCATGATTATTCATCATTGCAATTTTAATAAATTATTAAGGTTAATTTTCGAAAAATAAAGATTTAGGTGATGATAATAATAATTTTCTTATATTATCATCCATTCTCATCATCTTTACCAAAAATAAAAGAAAGAAAAAAGATGAAAACTCTAGCCATGGAAGCTTAAGTTTTTAGCAAGCTTATTTTCTCATTTGGATCCGGATAGACCTCGTACAGAGCTAGATCGAGGTAAAGAGAAAATATCATATTAGTTACCTCCGTATCTACATACATTTATCAAGGCAAGTTCGTGTAATTAAATTGTACATTAATATGTGATTAATTGATTTGTTGTTTGTGAATTATACAATTGCCATGAATAAATACTGATTGTATATCTGAAAGTTATCGAGTCCAGTTTGAACCATAGGAATTCGTAGGACACAAATGACAATGTCATTAGGGTTACCGATTTGGTTGGGGTCCTATATGTGTTGCGGACACACCACCGCTTTCATGAGCTTCCCGATGTTTAGCTCGCATGAGCTTCCTGTTATACAGCTTGCATGAGCTCCCCATTATTCAGCTCAAAGGAGCTTCCCGTTTACCGCTCATATGAGCATACATGAATATGAATTGACGGATTACAGTTCAGTACCCCTCGAGTGTACCTTGTGTATCTAACGATATTCTAAATGGTTCAATGGGCACAATTCTATTATGAAATTATATGAGATTGATATGAACTATTACTGGTATATACATGAAATTCATGAAATGTGAATACTTGATGTGTGTTGAATCTTATATGTGATTTACATGGCTAACATGTTGAGAATATTTGTTTAGACTTTTGGCCTAATTGGTTTGGATATGTTTGTATGCTTACCTTAAATGTGATTAAATGGTAAGTTAAATGTTGTATTATATGAACTTACTAAGCTTAAATGCTTACTCTGTGTTACTTTCCATGTTTTACAGTAATTCAGAAGCTTGTTCGAGTTGGAAGCTAGTCGCTCTATTTCACACTATCCATCGACTCTTTTGGTACTTTTAGTAAATCAATATCGGATATAATGGCATATATAGGTTATTTTGGGTCAATGTTGGTATATAAATATTTTGTTAAGACAAGTCATTTGAATTGCTTGTGTTGGTATATTTTAATGTATATTTATATAAGTGAGTTGTCATGTTTGATGTGTGAGTGATATGGTAGAATGAAGGGTTTTTTACTAAAATAACACAAAAAAAAAAAGAAAAAAAAATACCAAAATAATACAAAGCAAATATTATGTACCAAAATGGTACATCTGGGGTGGTGTCGCTTATGGTAAAGGCGTGACCACCCCATGTCACATCTCAATTTTCAAAGATTCTGTTAATATGTGTATATATATATTAGTTTTAAAAAAATAAAAAGCTGGCAAAAAAGTGATGGAGAAGGTGCCACAGGCGGCACCGGTTGTGCCTCTGGCAGAGGCAGCACCTACATCAGACACACCCACCTCCTTTGTTGTTTTGTGTTTGGGACCATTATAAGGTCCGCAAGTTTCAGCAGTAGCTCCAGAAGCAAGATGCAGCAAGGAGAAGAAGAGAAAAAGAAAGAAAAAGAGAAGAAGAAGAATGAGAAAGAAAGGGCGCAGCAGCGTGAGGGAAAAAAAAGAAAAAGAGAAGGAGAAAGAGAAGGAAAAAAAATAGAAAAGAGAAGGTATATATTTTTTAAAATAATGGATTTTTATATCGTTCTTGTGTTTTTGTTGTTATTATTATTGTTGATTATTATTGTTTTTTTTTTGTTAGTTATTATTATTGTTATTAAAAACACTTATTATTATTGTTAGTTATTATTATTGTTAGTAAAAAACCCTTATTATTATTGTTAATTATTATTGTTAATAAAAAACTCTTATTATTATTGTTAGTTATTATTATTGTTAATTAAAAAATCATTTTTATTATTGTTGGTTATTATTGTCAGTAAAAAAACCCTTATTATTGTTAGTTATTATTATTGTTGATTTATATTAATTTTGTAAAAAACCCTAAAAAAGTTTATTTGTGTTATGTAAAGAATGTTTTATTTTTTTATGTAATTTATTTGTTATGTGTGTTTTAGGTTGATTAGATAATATTTATGAAATTTATTTGGCATGTTATATATTTTGATTATTTTAATATTATTTTTTTATTTTTATGTGTAGATGGGTTTTTTTTACTAAAACATTATTAAAAAAAATTTATTTGGCATATTATATATTTTGATTTATTTTAAAATTATTGTTAGTATCTTTATGAAAAAAATAAAATACAAAAAAAATTTGGTGAAAGTGGTGCCCTCGAGTTTTTTACTAAAATATTATAAAAAAATTACAGAAGAAGAGAGGGAGAAGAAGAGAAGAAAGGAGAAAAGAGAAAGAAAGAAAAAATAATTTTTTTTGTTATTTTAAAATAAAATAGAATAGATTATGATAAGAAAAAATTATTTTGTTAGCATTATATAGTTTGTATGTTTTGTTTATTGTTTTTGTTATTTTTATGTTTTATTTTAAAGTTATTTTGTTTGTTTATTGTGATTTGTTAGTAAGTTTTGTGTTTAGATTAATTATGTGTTTATTGTGAATGTTATGTTTTAAATTTTTTTAATATATTTGAAAGTTTTTATGTTGGTAAAACTATTATAAAGTAATTGGTAATTAGCGATAAGAACTAAAAATATTTCTGTTATAGATATTTTTAGAAATGGCAATATATTTGGGATTGCCTGATGAGATAATAACTTTAGCACAAAGGCAGAAAGTTGATAAGATGATAAGAGAAGTGCAAGATTATATAATAAAACCAGAAGAAGACATTGTTGAACAAGTTATTATAGTAAATAAAAAGATGCAAGAAGTGTTGTGGAAGGGTCATGAAATGATTAGAAAGAATTAAGTGCAATACTTAACCCTTAGAGGGAAATTAATAGAACGGGACTATCAAATCATTTTAGATCAACTTTGGAAGACATTGGTACCACAAACCTATTGGAATTTAGTTATATGATTCGTGAAGTTTATAATCTCTTATGGAGCAAGGAAAATAGCGAGACAAAGTATAGGTTCACGAAAGTTGACTAGGAAGCAAAATGTGATTGACATACCATGGATGGATAAATTAGACATTAGGAAATTACCAAGAAAATTTCTAAGTTCAATACCCGTTATAAATATTGAAGAGGAAGAAGATCCCGAGGAATTTCCAAATTGGATTGTAGAAGATGAATATGAAGAGAATCAAGAATATCTAAATTGGATTATATAGTATTTCTCAAAGGAAGATACATGATCGGAGATGGAAGAAAACGTAGAACTGAATTTAAATGGTTAAATGTAAAGATAAATGTTATTCATGTACAAAATGATAACTGAAAAAGTATGAGCTTATGAATAAAAAAAATTGCATATTGATTAATTAAATTTTTTATTTAAGTAATTTATTTGCTATTCGAAATTGTTTTGAGAATTTTTTTTATTTTTTAACAGATTGAGCATTGAAGATGGATAATCAATTTTTTTATGCGTTTATTTCGATGGAATAATCTTGACAACAACTATTGGATGCATATTTGAATATCAGCAACAAATAGCAATGAGATTTAATAAAAATATCTCATTAGATGATATGAAGGGAAGGATTAACGCAAAAATTATTAGACATTGTAGGAGAAGGATATTGAAACTTTTCTACAAGTTTCTAGTTTTGATAGATCCCATCAAATTTGCCGAAATGGAACTTGTAGACGACGAAGACATAGAGACAATTATCACTCTTTACTATGAGAATGAGAGTGACAAAAATACACCAATTCACTTATTTGCTGAGTTAGACGGTATAAAGCAAAATGAAGATCTTACTGCATATGGTGAAGAACATGAAGCTCAAGAATCGTGCATGGTGGCTCCAATATCGTACGTTGATAGTGAATCGACTATACGTGGAATCGATATCATCTTAATGTTACACCCGATATTGATGTGATTAGTGATGATGGATACGATAGCAGTGATCCTTGTGATTGAGAGGTCGATAGTGATAGTGATCCCGATGTGGATGATGTCTCCAATGATATTGAGAAAGAAGACGTGAATGACGATAGAAACATTAATGCGTCTTCAGTCGGGAACCAGATGCGACGTATTGTGATACACAATAATCCTGGGCCACACATGTCGCTCATAAATCCCGACACAGCGCACGTAGCTGAGTTCCCAGAGTACCTTGAAATATTTTTTGCTTACCGACTGGCCGTAAATTCTGATCTTGAGGAGTTGTTCATAGGCAAGAGATTCGAAAGTAATGAAGAGTACGTATTTGCTATTAAGCGGTATAGCATGAATATATCAGTAGATTGCAAAGTCGTAATGTTTAAACCGTCATTATATATTGGAGAGTGTTGGAAGTCGGCGAAAGGCTGCAATTGGCGAGTACAAGTTGCATTTATTCAAAATTTGTAGATTTAGGAGATACGAAAATTTGTTGGGCCTCACATATGCACATCAACACGTATGACAGAAGATCATCAAAAACTTGATTCCAAAATTATCTGTACGTGTATCATGCCAATGGTGAAGGACATGCCAACTATTAAAGTTTTTGTACTAATTGTCGAAATACAGGCATGATTCCAATATCAAGTATCATATTAAAAGGCGTGGATAACTAAACAGATGGCAATGGAGCAACTGTATGGGGATTATGATGCGTTGTATAACGAGCTACAGGGGTGGATAGTCGCTATGCGAGAGTACATACCGGGGACTGTCATTGAGTTATAGACATGACCTTATTATGGCCCTGATGACCAACTACAGCCGAGAAAAAGAATTTTTTATCGGATGTTTTAGACGTTTGATCCATATGTGTAGGTATTTACCCACTGCAAGCCGTTTGTGCAAATGGATAAGACCTGACTATATGGAAAATATACACAGATCCTATTTCTTGCGGTTGCTCAAGACGGCAATAAGAACATGCTCCCCATTGTATTTGCCATTGTAGATAAAGAGAACTTGAAATCTTGGGAATTCTTCCTTACCAACCTACGGAGGTATGTTATTAGCAATGATATATTTGCATCCATCTCTGATATTCGCGATATGAAGTAATAAAATTTATAATAATGATCACACCAGAAACTAACTATTATCACAATTTTTAGGCAAACGCACCTATCGGACAGTAATATAGCTTAATGGCAAGACCGAGATATCGTACCCAAGGGAACCAAAAGTACTAGTACTAACTTTCTTTCTATTATTTAACCTGAGAATAAAATGGGTTTTTATTAAACTAAACTAATTCTAAAACTAACTAAGAATGCACAAAAAGTAAATTAGGGAAAAAGTAAATTGGGGAAAAACTCTTTAGGAAAAACTGATTGATTTGGACAATACTCAAGGGAGAATCCACCTAGACTTCACTTGTTATCAACTCTTGAACTAGACGATTTATTCACTTGACTTGATCCGTAGAAATCTCTAACTTATGTTAATATCTCTCTCGAGACTAAAAACAATTAACCCTAGATTGATAAAATAAAATTTCTTTCTAATTAAAACCCCTAGAGTCGCATTAACTTGATCTATAGATTCCCTTATTAGGTTTGACCCTAATCTGGCAGATTTTTGTTGTCCTATCTCTAGGATTGCAATCAACTCCGCTTAATTGTGTTGGATCTACTCCTATGTAGGGACTTTTTCTCCCTACATAAGCACATTCGACTTAAATCAATATCCCAGAAATATCAATTTAAGAGTTAAAAACACAATTAAGGACAAATCAAATATTTATCGTATAATTCAAGAGAAAATAATAACAAGATCTGTCTTAGGTTTCATCCCCCTCAAGTATTTGGGGGATTTAGTTTATAATTATAAAAGAAAACATCTCAGAAGAAATAAAATAACAAAACATAAGAAAACTCAAAACTCCTGAAAGGATTGAAGGGAGATCCTCTGTCTTGATGTAGATCCTAGCTTCTGAAATGGATCAATTGGCTTCCCTTCGAGTAATTCCCTGCCTTTAACTCTCCGTCTTGGCGGGAAAATAATGTGTCCCTTTGAGGTTGCCTCCTAGGGTCTTTATATAGAGTTTAGAATGACTTTCTTAGCCCCTAAGTAACTTTTTTCGAGTAAAATTGAACTTCCTCATGACAGGGACACGCCCGTGTGGATCATGGCTCAGGCCGTGCTCAGGCCTGTTAAGGTGGCACGGCCGTGTGACATGCTCGTGTGGCCAATTCCCAAGCCGTGTTAATTGTTGAATTGGGTCTAATTTGCCCGTTTTTGGCCTGTTCCTTGCTCTTTTCTCTTCCCTAAGCTCACCTGAGTATACAACATGAAATTAAAGGTTTAAGAGCATCAATTTACACAAATCAAGGGTTAATTCATCCAGAAATTAGGCTAAGCATGGGATAAAAATTAAGCTTATCAATCTCCGATAGAGGGAAATGATTAATTGCTGCAATTAGGCGTTTCGGTGTGCCATAGAGATCCGTTTACTGCATCCGTCACATTGCATCTAACTTCCATCGAGATTATAAAAATGCAGACTAGAAGAGACAAGTTGTGAAAATAGGTAGAGAATAACCTTATCTTTTCAATATAAGTTTTAATATTTTATGTTATCGAGTTACTATAACTTATCTTTTCTTAATACATATACAACGTACGAGTTAGAACCACATATTTTTCGCCAAAGAATGACTCAACTTGAGAGTGACATGGAGGGTCAAACGAACACATCTTTTTTATAGTGGTTGGGTACAATGGTGCCGTAACAATGGGCTCAAAGTTTTGACGAGGGTTTTCGTTATGGTTAAATGACCACAAACTTGGTAGAGGGGGTTAACACTGTGTTGTTGAAAACACGACATCTTCCAATTTAATCTATCTTCTCGGCTACATTTTATAGGTTGGCTACCTTGATGCCAAGAATGGGTCAGCAACAAGTCAACCAGATGGAGGCTGGACACGTGTTTGTCAAAGATGTCAATGATGCAATGGTTGCAAACCGTTGAATGACGAGGTCGATGTATATAGAAATATATTCACGATGCCTAGAAATATTTCGAGTTACAGAGACCATCGATCGTTGACCCGGTATACCACCTAAGTCTTATGGAGTTGATATCTAGAACAAACGGTGCGATTGTAGGATGTTCCAAACACTTCATTATCCATGTGCGCATGTCGTGGCAGCGTGTGCTAAAGTGATCCTTAATGTTAAAAAATTTGTTGATGATGTGTACACACGCAAACGCATGTTACGTGTCTGGGAAAATGAGTTCCCCTTCCTGCTTGACATGTCTACATGGGAGGTACTTCTGACAACTTTCGAGCTTGTCCCAGATAGAAGGCTACGTAGGAATCTGAGAGATCGTTCGTAATCATCCAGAGTCTATAATGAAATGGACATTAGGGAGAAATCCAACGCTAAGCATTTTGAATTATGCAGGTTAGCTGGTTATAATCAGAGTAAATACCCGCAGCGAAACTATCATGTTGGACAATCGTCACAATCGGGTAGGAATTGAGCTTATGTTGTAATGTATTTAATTTATATAAAAAAATTATATTGCAAAGTTTGTTCCAACTAGATTAATGTTGTAATGTATTTAATTTAAATCACAAAATTTATATTACAAAACTAAGTTTGTTACAAGTTTTAGTGTTTTAATGTTGTAATCTCCAAATTAATCTAATTTGCATTATGGTTAAATTTTGTTCTAATTTTTAATCTAATTAAATATATACAAAAAAATACAAACTTTGAAATATCAAAACCGCAAGAAACCCCTAAAATTGATGGTTCGATAGTGTGGTCCTAGGGGTATATTTCTTCGGAGGTCGACGTTCACGTTGTGGGTGATTGCGACGACTAACATCCTCATCAGTCGCAGGTGGGGGTGTGTTAAACATGCAAGAAAATTCATGTGGCTCGAATGACATCGATGAACTTGAGTCGGGAGGAGTGCCATGCTGCGATGGATACGACCCAAGAGGAGTGAAGTACTGCGACAGAGACGGGGCTTGGAAGAGTGTTGTACTGCTATCAATACGACCCAAAGATATCAAACACGTAATGGTATTTGCCCCCTGACGAGCTCGAGAAATAGTCATTGTCCGGCAGATCTGGATGATAAGAACTATCAGCTAAATGTGTATGCGATTGCTCGGGCTCCGATTGTAGCTTGGGCTCTGACTCGGGATCTGGCTCTGACTTTGGCTCAGCCTCTATATCGGCCACTAGCTCGTATGCCCCAGGTCGCTACATGTACGAGGGGACTACAGTCGACTGCCCACCAAGTAGATATGACTTTCTCAGACTAGAGTACCATTGTATGCACTCTAATGATGGTTGCAAATCGGAAGACATATCCATCTGAGGTCTTCGAGCTATCTGATTATCCCACATCGCAATATATCTCCGGTGCACAACCCCCCAATACATTCCATGTTTCCCTCTCTTGTTGATCAAGTGAACCTTCCCCACCTGCATTGGTGGATCCGGGATATACTGGATGCAACCAAACTGTCGTAGTACTCGATGCTCGTGGTACCACTCGATTGTATTGAAATTGACAATTGGTGCATTAATATACCACAATTGAGAATGTATGTAGGCAGGCGAAGGTATAATAGCCGTAATTTCTGGTTTATGATATGGCATTCATATAAACTGCATGATTAATACCATGGTTAAAATTTAACACGGATTGAGTAAGATATACAAAGTAACATGTCACGAATATTGGAATAGCTTACCCCTTCCCCGGCATGTTGTTCAATCATCAGACGATATATTAGTACAATGTACGACTTCTTGATACCCGGATAAATACTCCATCTATGAAAACAAATTTCAAGTAAATATAGTATCGTTAGAATAGTATCATTATAAAGAAATTGTCAATTAATAACAGGTTAAATTTTATCACCTGTTAACTAGTGGAAATACGTATAGTTGGTGACTAAACGATGCCAAGAATGGCATCCAATAAGGAGCCCATAACTACAACAATATAAGACATCCGCTTATGTCTACGGCATCAGGCTTTGTCGTCCGACAAAGCTCACGATACAATACAGCCAGAATTACGGAACCCCAACTATACAAGCGAACCTTACTCAAATCAGCTAATAGAGGTAAATACTGGATATGAACCTTGTTGTTGTTTGCATTGGGCATCAGTACACCTCCTATAATATGCATAATGTACGTTCGAGCTACGCACATCAACTTTTCTTCAGTGGCATTAACTGGTAAGTGTTCAAAATTGGCTTTCAACCATGTAAATTTCAAACTCGAAAAATTGACCTCATCATCACCGGGCGAGGCTCCTAGTAGGCTATAACAAAGTGCAACCGGCTCAGCTATCGCACTTACGTTCGTTACGGGACTCTCGTCGATTGGGAGCCCAAGTTGCAATGCAACACCCTTTAGAGTGACAGTGCACTCCTCACACGGCAAATGAAAAGTGTGGGTCTCCACGCGCCAACGCTCGACTAGTGCGGATATTAAATCGTACAGCAAATCAAATGTCCGGATCAATGATACTGACCCAAATCCAACTTGCTCCAAGTAGGGCATCAGTCGTTCATCCGAGGAATATCTTAAACCATTCCCCCGACCCCTTAATGCACAGTATGGGCACTGACAGTGTTAAATTACAAAAAATAATTATAATAACATAATTTGTTTCCATAAATTACATAGATCTTTTTTTAATAGAACCCGTGACTAACAAATAACAATATATTACCATATTATTAACTACGTCAGATATGTGAGGATAGTTATTAATCAATCGAGCCATTGCGATACCTGTAATTTCAAAATAAATTTCAGTTATTATTTTCAATCGAGTCATTTTATTTTTTATATTATTTTAGTAAAAAACCTACAGGCACCACTTTCCCTAAAAAAATTATTGTTTTGGTATTTTATTTTTCATAAAGATACGACTTTAGTATTTTATTATTTTTATAATATATTAGTAAAAAACCCTGAAAAATAAAAAAACATTCAAGGAATATTTATTATTATTATTAAAATATTGTTTTATTTTATTTCCTATCATTTTGTAACGGTGTTCAAGTTATTATTATTAATCATATAATTTAATATATGCATTATTTAAAAATAATTCATTTATTTTAATTTATTATAATTTTGTGATCATTTGAAAAGTTTGACTAATTAGGTAACATTGTTAAACTTTTATTCAATCACTACTAAAAATTAATAATTTAATTATTTTATACGTAAATAATTAATAAAATTAATAATTTAATAATTTTTATACAATAAATTAATTAATAAAAATAATTATTTAAGTTTATGTGTTTATCTAATTTTCTAATTTTCATAAAATAAGATATAATCATATTATCATATTTTAAAGAAAAATTAAAGTTAAATTAATGTTTCATTTCCCATAATAAAGTTGAACAACAAAGACCAACATAAAAAACAAATTAAAACATTAATCTATAATTGATAAAATAAAAAAAATTACCTTTTCTCTATTAAATTTTTTTCTCTTCTCTTTTTCCTTCCTTTTTTCTCTTTAATTCTCTCCTTCTCTTTTTCTTTCTTCTTCTTTTTCCCTTACCAGTGCCGCCCTCTCATTCTTCTTCTTCTCTTCTCCTTTTCTTTCTCTTTCTTCTTCTCCTTGATGCTTCTTACTTCTACTACTGAAACTTGGGGGACCTTATAATAGTCCCCAACACAAACCAACAAACGAGATGTTGCATGATTCGTCCCATCTAGGTGCCGCCTCTGCCTGAGGCACAACCGATGCTGTCTTTGGCACCTCCTCCATCACTTTTTTGCTAGCTTTTTGTTTTTTTTTACAGTTTTTTTGTTTTTTTTAAACTAATATATATATATTTAACAGAATCTCTGAAAACTGAGATGTGACATGGGGTGGTCATGCCTCTGCCATAGGCGGCACCACCCCAGATGTACCATTTTGGTACATAATGTTTGCTTTGTATTATTTTGGAATTTTTTTTCTTTTTTTGTGCTATTTTAGTAAAAAACCTAGAATGAAAGAAAGTAAAATGTGGTTTGAATATGCATATATGAATTTGGTCATCTAAGGTAACTTGAGATACTTGGTTGACATGTTCTTAAATTGTCATTTGAGGTGCCTAAGGGCATATTGGTTGTATGCGGTAATATTTCATGTTTAAGACATGATTTTGGCTTGTTTTGAATGCTTTGTTATAGCTTGTTGATATGCAAATTGTTGTGTTTAGGTTAGTACCAAATTGGGTGAGAAATGTAGCTTGGAAATGGCCTATTTTTATCTACACAGGCAGAGACATGGGCGTGTGTCTTAGCCATGTATGACACACGGTCGTGTGTCCCTGTATCTTTAAAATTGCGCAAGCCAGTATGCTAAACACAGCCTAGCACACAGGTGTGTGACTTTGTCGTGTGACCCAAGTCAAAGAGTTACATGGGCTTGGACATGGGCTGGGACACTGCCGTGTGTCCCTATTTCGAATACCCACATGGCCTGAGACACGGGCGTATATCCCTTGCATCTTTGAAAAATTTTCATGTTTCAGAAAAATTCTTTAAGTACCCAATTTAGTCCCAACTTGTTTCTAACACGTATTTTAGGCCTCGAGGGCTCGTATAAGGGACAATATATTTGATTTTGATTGATTTCTGATATGAATGCTATATCATATGAAATTTCTGATTAATTGATCTATAAACTCCGGTAATACTCCGTAACTCTGTTCCAGCGATGGATTCAGGTTAGAGGTGTTACAAATATTATATATCAGTTTTGTTTAAATTTATTTTGATTTTGTTTAATTCTTTGTATGTTTTAATTGCTCAAAAATATATTTGTATTTATGAATATGATCTATTTATAATAAAAATTTAAAATAAAGGTTTGAATTCAATAACCAACTCCATCATTTTTCCACTTATCCAACTTATTCTTCCAGTCTAACTTCTTTTTTCTTCTGGAAAAGATAATTTGGTGTAATATATACATTAAATTTGAATTGTGCTTCATATATATATATATATATATATATAATTTTAATTTTGATTTAATTATACACATTTAAAAAAAGAAATACATACACTTATTTTCATATCAGATTAATATAATTACTTATGTATAAAATACATTAATGTAAAATGATGTTAATTAGATAATATTGTTAATGATTTGTGAAAGTTGAATCAAATCAAAATTTCATGTATAAAATCGTATCAAATCAAAACTCATACATGACATTGCACATTAAATTAAAATTCATGTATTTACGTCCAAATGTCTAGCAGTTCAATAAAAGATGCTACGATAGTTAATGCGTAAAAATTATAATATAACCTATTTCATATATCAGTAAATACTAAAAAAAATCTAAAAATCTTATTTTACTTGCTAAAAATATATTAAAATTTAATTTTTTAAATAATATGAATAATAGTAACTCTAAAAATTTAAAAAGATGAGAACTTTTAAAGTTTTCCAATTAATCCATAAATTTAATAATAATAATAATAAATCAATCAACACATTTTAACTTGCATTTGTTCATTGAAATTTTATACGACACAACTATAGCATAAAAAATAAAATAAAATATTTTTTACACTAAATATAATTAAAACTCTATAATAAAACATATTTTCAAAACACAAATATGGATATATCTTAGGATCAATTTGGAACACCTCAAAAACTTCTAAATAAAATTTTGCCATCATTTACAAATGTGCCACTTGACTAGATTAATCATTTACCTGGACTATTTTTTTAATTTTTAAATGTTCTTTTCTTTTTCTCTCTTTTTTGAGTTTTCTTATTATTATTATTTGGAATTTTTTTTATGAATTTCTAGAATTTCCAATTTAAAAATGTTCAAGTATTTACATGACATTTAAAATAAAATAAATCACATACTCATATAATCAAAACCTTCGAGGAAAAAATAGTTAATTTCAATAACTCAATAATTAATAAACTTAATTTTTTTTCTCATTATTTTACAGAGCACTTAAAATGTATTTTAAGGACAATTACACGACTCATTTTATCAGTATAGAAAACACATGAAAGTAGCTTAAGGGCACATTAATTAATTTAATTGCAAATGCAGGAGGATGATTTTCTGAATAAGAAAAATATTGCCTAAAAAAGCGCCAAAAATGAACAAAAAAACAGAAAATTTTCTGCTCTAACTCAAAGCAGAAAAGCTACCCATAGCAGAATTATGAAGAGGATTCCAGAATAAATTACACACCATACCATATTTATACATACCATTTCCATGGGACCGGAAGCAATGCTGTTTTTTTTTCTCCTATTTCTGTCGTTCTATTTCCATAGCTTAACAGAGCCGTCATGACTTGCTGTCGCAACAATTCCTCCGACAGGTGATTGTGCGAGTGCCGAAATTATATTCTCATGAGCTGGAATTGTCATGCTCTTGTTCTCAGCCATGTTCCACAACTCCAAAGACTGTGGCCCCATTGAGAAAAACAAGATGCAGAAAATTAGCTGCAGATGAACATGAAAGTAACTTCTATTTTTTTTCATTTGTCAATGAGAGCTACACTGAAGTGGCATATAATTGGCATTAAGTCCATAAACTCGGTTATTAGCATGTATCAAAAAGAGAAAACTTTTATGATCAATCAGTGAATTTATACATAAACTAGATAATAAATACTAGTTTTACAGGCTAAAATATGGGGAGCTAGCCATGTTGATTTGAACCGTACCACTCATTGAGAAAACATAACTATTTTTTATTATGACCTTAAATATACCTCCATAAATGGAAATGGAAACCATAAATATAACTCAAAGAATTACCGAGATTCCTCCAACCACCAAAAGAGTGGAATAACTTGGATGAAATACACAAGAGTGGAACTGGTTCCCACCAGAACTGAGTTCTTGAATGCACTCCCCTGTAGCCACCGACCATAGTTTTACCAAGTCATGACTCACGGATGCCAAATAATCTCCATTTACATCCCAGCATATATAGTTTACAATTTCCAAATGCCCCTGTTATTAAAGGGAAACAAGGAAGAGATGTGTATTACTAATGTAGTACTGAAGCTATTAATAGGGATAAATCTTGGCTGTTAATGAAAATGGAAGATGATCTGACATCATGCCAAGGCCGTTACCGGAGCAGTAAAAGTATACAAGCAATACCTGAAATGTTAATATTTGCTTATCGGTTTCCACGTCAAAGATAGACACTACTTTATCTGAAGCTGCTGCCAGAAAATGTCCAAGTCTTGGTTGAAATCTCACTTGGGCCATACCTCCCTGCATCAGGATGATGAATATTGAACAAAAAGAACTGAACAAATAAAATATAATGCACCATAAGAGAGTATAAAGGAATAGAATAGTGAGTAACTAACCTTGGACATCCTCATGCACGAGAATAAATTAAGATTCCAGTAGTGTATTTCATTGTCGTTATCACAAAAACAAAATAATTCAGTCTTCCTGGGGTGGAAATCAAGGGACATCACGGGTGAAGAGTGGCCATTGTATGCTTGCACACAATAGCTTGGCTGCAACAATGAACTAAGTATGTTAATCACGGTAGAATAGAAAGAATTTTCATGCATGCTTCAAAAAAAAAAAAAAAAGATCAGGTATATGCCAGAAAATTGACAACAAAGTCAGAAGGCATAGAGTAGCAAAAGTAGCAAGAAAAGCAGAAGATTACATTGGCTGCATCCCATATTCGCACTGATTTATCAACTGAAGCTGTTGCCAACTGAGTTGAATTTGGTCTGAAGCGAACATCTGTAATAACCAATTTGTGTTCTTCCGGACTACTCACTGTTTGAAGGGCATCCATATTCCAAAGCACCACCTAATGGAAAAAAATGCCCATCACCATGTGATAAGTATCCTTCAACCTTTTTTTCCTATACATACTCCACTAGTAGAATAAATTAACCAAACAGAGGTGATTGCCAACCCAGCTTACAAATTACCTACTAGAACAATGAAGGTTTTGTCATCCAATTCACTTCTCTCGAGTAACTTTAAGTAGTCAAATAGTTTAGAAAACTTTTGCCACAATGGCTAATCAGGTTTATCAATATATTTTTCCCAAGTGACCTCAATTTTGTGTTATTTCGAACCCATTGGACTTAATCAAGTTTTCTCCCATTGTTTTCACAGAGTGAATTTCCAAACAATATACCGAGGTATTAAACTTGAGACCTCGTTTTTTATTCACTAGGTGTTACATTTATAAACTTAATACTGAAGGAAAGGGTTGGAAAAATGGAAGTCGTCAAATACCTTCTTGTCATGCCCAGCACTAGCCAAGAACTTCCCATCTGAAGAAAAATGACAGCAAGTAACTTTGCTATTTATGGTCCGTATACAACCAACCTCAGCAAAAGTGAAACCTGAAATGGAGAATTTGGGGTCAGACTACCAAAAAGAAAAATCCAACAATAGGTAAAGACTAAAGACAGAAGATAGATAAGGCTTACCTTTAACAGACTCCTTTTGGTGCTCATTAGGAATTTGTTTAACTGTACCATAGATGCCCCTCACATCACTTCCATCATGCGAAAGTAGCGTCTCCGTATTATCATCCAAAGGATCAAACCTTTCTATGTCTTCCTGCAAAAAGAAATGATGTTATTAGTAGTTTCAGTATTTTTAACTTTTACACTAAAGCAAGTGTTGAAGAAATACATATTGACCCAACTATTAGCTCAACCTAACAAACAAGTTGCATGCCATCACATGACAATAAGATTTTGATGTCTGAGCTGAAAGGTAAAATTATCACTTGGAGTTATTAAACGATGATCTCATCCATTGCTAGAAAAAATACAGAAAATATCCTAGGCAAAGCATGCTTATGCTTTGCATGTACATAAAACTAGAGTATGTTTCTGTTGCACACTTTGAAAGTCATTTCAAAGCCTGTGGATTGCCTACCAATAGATTTGAAGATGATGAAAGGCACGCTGTTGAATCTTCCCCATAAATCATGCTTTTATAAGCATTATTGACATGCTGCAGACTAGATGCTGTAGTTATTGCATCACCAGGCAGGTGAGTTGATGGAGGTGAATTTGGTGAAGGGCCAACTGTGTTTCCAGTTCCAGTGCTCTTAGCTGCTCCAGAAGAAGAGGGTTGTTTCCTTTTTCTGTTATTCTACAATGTAATGAATCATCATATGAGTTAGTTTAACCAGAATTTAAAGATTTTAAGAAAAATCCATCTAAAAAATGCATGCTTTAGTTGGGAGTCATATTGTAGTTTCTAAAAGATTCTTTCCTGTAAAGTATCAGTTCAGCTCATGAATGAAGGATTCTTTAATTAATTCTCATTGAAGTACAACCTGATGCAGTTGCTGTGATGGCTGCTGCTGTTGCAACTGCTCCTGTTGTTGAGAGGAAGAATGTGACATTTGACTCATCTTCTTCTGTTAATCACCCAGCAAAAGTTACATGAGACACAAGGCATATACATTAGTCCATATTAACAGAGACTGACTACCGTAAATCATCAGAACGAAAGCAACTCCAGCATAATGATTAAAGAGTTACAAACATCAATATAACCCAACAGGTAAGAGCAGGATTTAATAAAAGCATGTCAGTATACCCCAAGTTACTGGTGCGGCTCTCACACAATACTTATAGATCTGGAACATGCATGTGATCCTCATTCCATATTTGGAAATTTAGGAAAAAAAATCCTTTCAATAATATGAGGTAGCTTCTCTGTTTCTGGAAACAGTAAAACTCAATTTTCATGAGTAGCCTTCTGGTATCAGGAATATGTTCAAACCTTTGGAGAACTTGAATGCACAGGGGAGCATGTGGATCCATCGTTTCTAGCAGATTGACCATCTTTTGCATTCAAGTTGCCCCTAGACAATTGACCAAACCTACAAGGGTCTGTGTTCCCAAAGTTTGCTGAATTTCCAAGGTTGCCTTGTATCTGAGCCTGTGCCAAGACATTATGTTTTTGAGAAGCCAAAAGAAATTGATTTTGGGTCTGCAGATTAGGCTTTTGCATTTGTATGCCCAAACTTGGTCTTAACTGATCAATGCCTTATAAAGTTTAGCAAAATCCAACTAAGTCTGATGTATCTAGGTACAGAACAAGGACAGGAAAAGGTCAATGGAACTTACAGTTAGAGGCCAACACCTTAACGGAAGACTAGAGACACCTTGATTCAGTCCTGAGGGCAGTCAGTAGAGGTATACAGGTTAAAAGCAGGAACAAGTTGTCAAAAATGCTCCAGAAAATCCAAAATCTTTTACTACTACTACAAAGAAACTCCCAAGAAAAATAATATCCTAGAACAGTTAGCAAAGGTCACTGCTACTATGAGCATGCAGAGTATCTCAGCTTAATATAACTGCTAGATGCATTTTTGTCTCACATTTGCAGTAATTTTCACCCCTAGCTTAATCATGAGTCTTAATCTTTCTTGTCACCCCTCAGACTCAGCAAAGCCAATCTTCATGTATACAGCTTCCCAAAATTCAATGCCAGCATTGTTGGTCTAACAAGCTTGATTGCAATTAAAGCTGTAAATTTACTGCCTAGAAAATCCAGCAACAAATATAAAAGCTAAGATGTCTGACAATATGCTACCTCCAATGATCACCTTTTAAATTTAACATCTAATCTATGTGTACCATACAATGAAATCAAGGAAAATAAAAACTATACATCATTAACGTAGAAAGATGAAACTATATTATCAAAATTGTTTTTCCATTGAAAAAGTCAGGTATCTTTATGAGCACCTCCTAGTCCTGATTTAGGCTGTAAAATTGCCTGCCCATAGATGGATGAGGGATCCATAGGTAAGCTTTTCTGATTTCCACCCAAATTAACTTCACTTTTGATATCCTAGAAATCCAAACATAGTACATTTCAAATTAGAGAAGAAATAATAAAAGTTAACAAGAGTACTAAAAAATAACATTATCTCAGAAGATCAAAAGCAGATGACCTGGGCAGTTACAGTGGCTAGTGGTGTTTGTGATTGGATTTGTTGCAAAGCTGCTGACGTATTTCCACGGCTACTTTGCACCAACTGGCTGTATATACAGAACGTGACATCATAGAGATCTAAACTGCAAACTAGGAAACCAAATGCTCACTAGGATCAGTTTTTCATACCTATGAGGATTGGCCTGTGTTTTCAGAAGGGCCATCCTCTTGGCATCTATAAGTGCTGATGATGTCTCTGAATCTACAGACTGAGGGTTTTTCACACGTTCTTCATACAGTTTCATGGCCAAGATACTTGCTGATGGATGTCCCATCATTCCTTCAGAGTTAGTATTTACAGAACCACCAAGAGCAGGATGATTGGGATCCCTTCGTTGTAACTGAACATTGCGGTGCTGCATTAGTTGCAGCTGCTGCATTTGTAGTTGCTGCTGTTCCCTTGCTTTTATTTGTTGTGCCTGTTTTTTAATTAAAAACACACTCACATATAAACATGCATAGAGATAAAAAGAGTACATGATGAGATAAAGCAACCAGGTAAATGTATGGAATACTTTATACAACAAAATAGAGGTACCTCTATATAAGCTGCAGCAGCAACAGAATGTTTCTCATTTGTTCTAGCAATAAATATGTCCCAGAAGACAGACCACCATTCGAACAGAAATCCACCAGGTGCGTCAATAGCTGCAGAAAAAAATTACATCTCGAGATAAAGCTTATGGTACAAGGAAAATGGGCAATAGTCCCACTGGATTAGATAATTCAACAAGATAGTAAAAGAGCAAAAGTACTATGAGACAACACAATCGCCTGAATGACTTTGGCATGCATTATAAAAGTATCGTCAAAGAATCAGACTCTAAAAATATTTGCAATTTCGATTACTGTATGCTATAAATAAACGAATTTGCTTGCGAAATTACCTACTGGATCTGTGGCAACCTTTCCTTCGGTCATAAAAGCTTTTGCAGAAGCATGCAACTTTCTTTTCAACATATAATCATGAATATACACATCAAGCCTGTAGCACGAACCAAAAAAACGCAAAAATCACGATAATTACTGCTTAAAGCTACCGAAAGGCAGTAACCAAGTTCAAAATTAGTTAACCTAATAATCAACAAAAGTTTTTAACTACAAATTTACAACCAGTCCTACATCTTGTCAGCTTCCCAATTACCCTGTGCCATTTTTTTTTCCTGCAAAACAAAAAAAGATACTAAATTCCATTGCTTTAGATCTTTCCTTAACAAATTATAATCTAAAGGAAAACGTAACTTTAAGAAGTAGAATACTAAAAACTCATCAAACAAATGAAGAGGAAAGAATTCAACTATAGTCAGCGTGCGTTTACTTCAACAGAATTTTACTATCTCTTCTCTTTAAAAAAAACTTCAAACTCTTTTTATTAATTTTTTCTCAGCTTTCTTAGCAACCAAACAAATCAAAACTAGAAATTCAGAAAACGCAATCCTTAAATAACCGAAGAAATCATTACCGGTGAAATGGATCAATGCTTAAACAAAATTTCAACAAGATCTCCACTGCACTTACTGTAATTCAATCTAAACAATTTAAAGAATAAAAAATCAAACTTAGCAATAAAAATCAATAAAAAATTAAGGCCGTTTTTTTTTTGCGACACTGACTGAATAATGCAGAGCTCAAAGCGATTGGAACTGAAAACAGTATACAAGCTTGCAGAGCTTGTATTTTTTATTTTGAAATATTTCAACAGACGACAAAAAAAATTATTTCTTCAAAAAGAATTTTGTTTTTGAACGATTGTTTTGAGTGTAACCGAAGTAGAACAGCTCGAACTTTAACAGTAGAAGAGGGAGAAAAAAGGTTTTTTCTTTTTTTTTTTCAGAATCAGGGAGGCAACACATAGATTAAAAAGGACAAGAGCTTATTCTGAAGAAGCTTTTGCTGCGGTTCGTGTTCAGACTCTGTTTTGTTTATATAGAGTTTCTGGTTTGGTATTTGGTTCGGAATTTGAAAGTAGATCTTTAGTTGGTTCGGTTAGCCGCTCGGTCCCGGGTTGATGCGTGGTTATATGTCGAGCAAGTTTGGTTGTCGGGACAGGGGGTTTATGGTGAAATGCTTGTTAGGAGAATGATGTGGACTTAAGTAAGGGAGCAAGTTGTTGGAGGTTTAACGAGTGGCATTAGGATGTAAATTTTGGAGGGTTTGTGGGATTTTTTGCCACGTATGGAATATAATTAAAATAAAATGATAAAAATGATAAAATATGAATTTATATTTCATACAATATTAGTAAATGAGATTACAATGCATTATTAAAAATTTTAAGCAGAAAGAGTTGAATGAGCGACAACCGATAGAGGAGATAGTGGTGTGGCGGTCTTTTTCGGAACCTTCTGTCCGAATAAATTTTTATGTAGATTTCTACAAGGAGTTGGAGGTAGTGAGTATGAGGATTATCATTAGAAATAATAATGATTCGATAATGAGAGCAACTTGCCTGGAATAGTTATGTACTGAATGCGTTGGCGAAGAAGGCGTTGGCTGGTACCTAGGCTCTCAGATTCGCTCAAGAGTTAGGATTTTGGGCAATGAAGGTTGAGGGGAATTCTTTGGTGGTTATAACAAAGCTCTGAGCGACATGCATTGATCGCTTGAAACTTAATAACTATATATGGGAAGCAAAACAGATTGTGTTTGGTTTTGAAAGATGTAAATTTTAGCATATCAAGAGAGGGGGCATCAAGTCACTCACCTGTTGGCCAAAGAGGGGTTCCGTCGAAAACATGATATTTAATGGGTGGAGGATGGCCTAGTGGTGATTCAGGGACTAGTAGGGGAAGAGGTACAGTCCACTCTTCAAGTCAATTGAGCTCCATCAATTCGACGACAGGAGAGATTAGAAGATCCAATCATAACTAGCAAGGTTAGATTGCTTCAAATCGAAGCAATTCAATGCCAATTTTAGGTATTTGAAGTGGATTATAACATGTGACGTGGGTTGTGAGAGGAAAGAAAAGTTTTTTTTTCTTAAATAATCGAGAGTCACAATTATTTTTAGTATATAATAACTTTTTTAATGATAAATGTATGTCAAGTAAAAAAAATTAAAACTAAATTTATTAATTTTATTTTTAATGATATATCATCATATAGTTATAGTGTATAAAATTATACCATCAAATATATCAAATATTATAAAACATACATTAATAATATTATATTATATTACAAAGTATACAAAAATTTAAAAAATTATATGGTGTGGCTATTTTTGTAATAAGTAAATACTCTTTTGTCTTTTATATTAAATTAACGCGACCCCACTATTTGTTTAAGTTTTTATAGTACAATATCAATCAATATTTTCATGTTAAAGGTCATAAAGAAAAGTTAAGTCAGAGAATGATAATTGCTTAGACAATGAAATTTAAGGAAGGAGTTCACAAAAATCATAATTCCATTTTTTTTCTCAATCAACACGTAATTCAATTATCATTTTAATATTAATTATCAATATTTTAAAACTATATATATATATATATGTAATATTTTAATTCTTTAATCGTATTCTTTATGAAATGTTACAATTTTTTTTAAATTTTAAAAAATAACTAATATGATTTAGTTATAACATAAAACTAATCCCTACATTCAAACTAATATAAGAATATAATAATTACATTTAACATTTAAATGTACTTAAAAAAACATTATGAATGTGTAACATGAGTATTGAGTACACCGTTAATTGAAATTTTAGTAGTTTAGATAATGTCACCACCATTGAAATTTTAGTTTGGTGTGATAATTTATTTTATCCTTTAATTTTATAAAAAAATTATTTTAGTCTTTTATTTATTTTTTTGCATTTAAATTTATTTTTTTGTCAAATCGCTTCAAAATGGATAAAATAATTAATATTTTTTAACTTTATTGATGTGGTTGACATGTGAACAATTAATTAATTTTTAAAAATTTAAAAATAATATTTTTCTTATTTATTTTAATAAATTTAATGATTTTTAAAAATAATTTTAAAATTTTTAAAGATTAATTAAACATTGATGTGTCATCCACGTGTATACCACATCAGTAAAATTAAAAAATATTAACTTTTCTATCTATTTTGGGATGATTTGACAACAACACATGTTTAATGGCTAAAAAAATAGAATGCTAAAATGATTTTTTTTTTTTTTTTGTTTGTAAAGTTGGAGGTCCAAATAAGTCTTTATGCCTTTTAGTTTCATAAAATAAAATTTAGTATTTAATAATTTGAAATAAGATTAAAATATGCTAGATATTTTATCACATGCGTATGTATGTGAAAACTACATATTTAAAACACAGAGGTTAGTTTAAAAATAACAAAATAAATAATAAAATATATGGTTTGAAACTAATTAATCATAACATATAAAAATTATATATATTAAAATGAAAAAATAAATTAAATTACAAGAAAAATGAAATTTAAACGCGCAAATACATCATATTAAGAATACTAATGCACTATAATTTTTTATCACGGTGTTGTTATCAATCTTGAGTTAGTGTCAAATTAACTTGTGGCACTAACTCAATCAACAACATTATCAATAAGAAATGCTATTATGTATTCGTGTGAAAGTGACGCATTTAAAACACAAAGATTAGTTTAAAAATAACATAAAAAAATAATGAAACATAAAAAAGGTAAAAAAAACTCTAGAATAATATAACTTATTTTAATTAGAGAAGTATATTTCCGTAATGTTCTTACTCAAGTTGGTACCCGGTTAACTCGTGCACCAACTCAGTCAAAGGTTTTAAATAACAGTATAGCAATATAACTTATTTTAATTATAAAATAACATTTCTGTAATTCCTCTGGCCAAGTTGGTGCCCGTTGGCTCGTCACACCAACTTAGTTAGTGATTTAAATAATAGTATAGATTTTGCTCCTGAGCTTGTCTAAAATTATTTTGTTGGTACTTTTATTTGACCTAATTGATATTTGAACTTATATTTCGCCATCTAAGTTGGTACCTTTGCACCAACACCATTAATGTATGCTAATATGGTATTAACAGCGAGTCCAAATATACTATTTGGTAGCCTCTCAGCATGCCATGTGACAAACATAAATAAATAAAATTTAAAAATATATAAATTAATAAAAATATAAACTTTCTTACATTAAGAAAGAACCTGAATAAATAATTGTCTAGCTACATTTGACCCTAAACAACTATTTATCCAGATTTATTTCAGAAGTGGTTTTTTAATAAGCTTAAATATTTTTAATTTGGATAAAAATATTAGGTTGTTTATATATTATTATTTTGAAATTAAAAACATACAAAATTTAAAAATTTAAAAAATATAAATTAATAAAAAAGTTTACACCAATAATAAACTTGGGTAGGAATTTTTCAAATTTAAATATATTTGAATAATTATTTGTTCTGATTCATTTTAGACGTGCTTTTTAGTAAATTTATATATTTTTAAAAATTATAAAATTTTAGTTGTTTATATATTTATATAATTTTTTTAAAAATGGTTATCTCTCTTCATTAAATTAATAAGTTTATATATATAATATTAACTACAAAAGGATTGTTATCTCTCATCTTGGTTCTACTTTTTATTTTAAAAAATGGATTTTTCGGTTTTTCATTCTTTAAAATTCCGTTAAATTTGTTGTAACTAAAAATCCTAAATTTGGAATCGTGACGGTGAATTTGCGTCAGATCAGAACAAAAGCCATTTAATTTTATTAATATTACCATATTATATTTTCAAAAAACGCAACTTGGAATTTTTGGAAAGCAAAGCCAAATACAAGTTCGCTGGCCATAGTGGTTTTCTTTGCCACGTATGACCAACCGTTACCGTCTCTAAACAGTAATTAGATACGTGTAGAAAAATGAGTGGATAGTAATTTCTAGAAGGTAATAGAAGACCGCGAACCCGAACTCCGAGATCGTTGTAGAAAATCCAAACCCGACCGCCCAACTATAAAAAAAGTTCTCACCTTCAGTTCCTAGTCTCGCGCAACGGGCCGAAAGGGAAAGAACATAACTTACCGTGATTCCGCTCTTTCCTCTCAGGTACGCTTCTCCGTACTGTTTCCTTCCCAAACTATTTTCAAATTTCAAACACTTATTTACCAGATAGTTGTGTTTTCGGTTTGGGTTCTTTCGATTCGATATCGTGGTATTTTAGATCCCGTGTTTGCAATGTGCGGTAAATGTCGATTTCCTGATCTGCAATGAGGGAATTCTGGGGTGTGTGAAATATAACTCCATTTGAATTATCTCGAGTGAAATTCTAGGGCTTTTAACTTAAGATGTGTGATTATCTGGGTAAGTAGCTATTTTAGGTCTAAAATTTTGAATTTTTCGTAGAAAAATACGGGATATTAGCCTTTGCATAACACGAGTGAATGTATTGAGATCTTTGTTAAAATGGCACTTGAAAATTTATTTGATCTACGGAAAGCCTTGAGAAGCAAAGTCATATATTTGTTCTTCATTGGATGATATAAACAGTTCTTTGCTTGTAAATTTGTCTCACTGGTCTGTTTGGACAGGTCATCTTCCTCAGTTCTGTTCGAGGGTGCAATAATTCTTTTTCTTCTCTTTTCTACCAAGAGCTATCACATTGAACTGCAGGGATGGCTGAGGTATCAAATTCTCCTCCTCATTTATTTCGACTTATGTTTGATTCTTTCCTTTGCTCTGTTATATTTTCTTTGCCTTTTAGCACCTATTTTTACAGTGCGCTTTTTGAGGATTTTATTTGGCTTGGTAAATGTTTTGTCAAAGTCTGTGGACTAATAGTGACTTCGAACCGGTGACAGGAGGGTCAAAAAGTTATCTTGAATGTGTATGACTTGAGCCAAGGACTTGCTCGGCAGCTTTCAATGACCTTATTAGGGAAGCCTATTGAGGGAATATGGTAAGCATTTAGTTTGAAGGGGAAAGAAATTTGTCATGGCTTTTTCAACAAAAGCTACAGATTGTTTCAATGGTCTGTGTACTGTAAATATACAATCCACGCATAAGCTCACTTTAATATTGTTAAATACGTAAAAAGAACTCCAAATTTAATGGAGTCAGTGAATAAACAAATAGAGCCTCCATCTACGGGTAAAGTTTCCAGCATATATTATAAACTAGCAAACAACTTAAATTAATAAACTAATTCCTTGTATAGGAAGAGCCTATTTTTCATACTATTTATCGAACTTTGACTAAAAATTCCTTTCATTATTCGTAGGACCTTGTAGGTAGTTTTTTTTTATTTTACCAGTTTTAAATTGTTGAGTCTGGCAGTTTGTCATCTTTATCTGATTTTGGCTTGTAACCTGTTGCATCTTCATTTCAATATCAGATATGTTGGGCCTTGTTAGTGAATGTTAGCATTTTTTCTTTTGTTTTTCTCACCTTATTTTCTTAACTTAAGCCAGGCTTGAAACTTATGTTTGGATGGTTTGTATATACTCTTTCCCTCTTTTTAAGTTGAAGTTATTTTACTTATCTTTGTGACATGAAGTCTTCTATTTCCCATTGCAGACTTGGAAATTGAATGGGGTTTATAGTTGCATTGCTTGATTCACATTTTCTTACTTGGGTTTATTAAATTCTGTTTGCTTGATAGGCACACTGGGGTTGTGGTTTATGGCAGTGAATACTATTTTGGCGGAGGAATCCAACATTCTCCTGCTGGGACGACACCATATGGGACACCAATAAGAGTGATTGATTTAGGAGTCACTCATGTGCCTAAGGATGTGTTTGAGATGTATTTGCAGGAGATTAGTCCCCGCTACACTGCTGAGACCTATAGTTTGCTCACCCACAATTGCAACAACTTCAGTAATGAGGTTGCCCAATTTTTAGTTGGTTCCAACATTCCGGACTATATTTTGCAGCTACCTAATGAAGTTATGAGCAGTCCGATGGGTGCACTTTTAAGTAAGTTTTACTTCATTCATTGTATCTGTTTGATGAAGCCCCGAGGCAGATATACTGTAGGGACATCTTAACCCTTTTCATGTTCATCATAGTAGATTATAGTGGTTAGTATTTTCCCTAATCGGGATTGGCTTACTAGTACCTTCCATCTGGTATTGTGATTTTTTATTTCCTTGAATGAAACTTCTCATCTTGCCCGAAAATTGCTAAACTAACATGCTTGATAGTTGATGGATAAGATTGTATTCCATGATGAATGTGATCCATTTTCTTTTTGGTCTTTTCCTCCTCACAAGAGGCATAGTAAATATACCTGGACCTCCCAACCATGGTTTTTGTTTTCAGCAAAAACATATGCTTCCTTTTCTTTCATGGTCTAATTGAATGGTTTCTGGAACCAGACTTGTTAACTGTTGTGCCTCGTCAATGAACATTGCTGGTTAGTTCAAAGTTTTAGGAGCTACTTTTCAGGTTATGGAGTATGCGTAGGATTGTGTTAAATTAGTCTTTTCATCCTCCTTGAATTATGAAACTTTATTTAATATGTGATGCTAATATGGCAAGTTTGTTTATATAGTGCCCATGATACAAAATCTGGAGACAACTTTGAGGGCTGGTGCTGTTCCCCAAGTTCCCCAATTCATGCCTTCTGTATCTGCTCAGTCATCCCAGTCCACAACCATCAGTGTGAACGGGTCCTTCATTAGTAGTCAGCCAAAAGAGGTAGACAATAAGGTGAAAGATGGGGAGCAACCAAAATCTGAAGAAGTCAAGACATCAGAAAAGACAATACCACCTTCTAAACCAACCGGCACACAAGAAAAATTAAAAAACAATGGAGCTGCAGCAGACCCTCTTGGAGATGCTCGAGCCAAGGTCCAAGAGGAGATAACCCGTGAATTTGCCGCAATCATGGCGAGTGGAACATTGCGAGCTAGTGAGGCAGCAGCACTAGCAACTAGGAAAGTGATGCAGAAATATGGACACTTGAATGCTGCTATGCAACAAAGTTAGAAGCAGGAAACAAGAAAAAAACGATTTTTTTTTTTTTTTTGTATGTCCTGCGTTTACCTTTGGGGATCTGGACAAAAATGAAATCATTTTATGATAACTATTCTACTTATTTTTGAAAAATGACTTGAATTTTTCTAAATTAAATGATTGGAATTGTGAAGATCTTAAAGACGGTAAGGTTTACTTGCATTGTATTGCATACAACAAAACTTTCTTAGGCGCCTTGTTACTCTGAGTACTGCATTACTTTTCAGCTATATGAACGAGATCCATTGACCTGTGTGTTTAATGAAATAAATCCAAACATTTTATAAATTGGAATCAGAACTTTTGTGTTGTTAAAATGTGAACCATACATAAATTTCTTGTTAAAATGTAAAGTATGCAAAAATTAATTACCAATGTAAATTATACATAAATGAATTACCAAGGTAAGTACAAAAAAATTACAAAAGTAAATACTAGAATATTTTAATTTATTGGGACTTTTACATTAAATGTAAACGTTAGGGAAAAAAGAACTTTTTGTTAGACAAATAAATTTTAAATTTTTAAAAAATATATTTATATTTAAAACTATATATTTTTAAAGAAATCTAAAAAAAAAAGGTTAGATTTTTAATTGATGAGAAGTTAATAAAAATAATAGAGATTAATTAAGACAATAACGATACTGTACACTAGCTGAAAATTGAAACAATATAATATTTAAAAATATTTATAACATAAAAGGTAATTAATAAAATAAAAGATTTTAAAGTTTCCAGATAAATATTTTTTTAACGAAGTTATTTGTAGTGGACTCTTTTCTAAATTGAAATAATTGTAAGTTCTTGAAATAAATAAATTAAAATTTCCTAAATTTATATAATATCACATATCTATATTAGTTTTTCATATTTGTTTGAAGTTGACTCATGAAATTAACTTATTCAACTTTTTTATTAATAGTATGGATAAGATTAGATTATTTTAATGTTATAGTAAGAATTGACAATTCTTTTAATGATTGGATTTAGATATAATAACATATAAATAATATGTTTGGGTAATCATTATAATGTCAGTAATTTTAATAAATTAAATTTAAATCAAATCATCTTATAGTTTTCTAAAAAATATATGATTAAATTTAGGGATAAATAGCAAAATTATACATAAACTTTAATACATTTTGCAACTTTATATAGTAACTCTAATTTTGATTTAATTTTCATATTTAACAAATCCCATTATCTATATGGCACCATTTTCACTTAATAAAATTTTTTCACCTAATAAATTTATTAAGATTTTTCCCAAAGAAATATTTTTTTAATCTAGGTAAAAATAATTGAATTTTATTTGTTTGTTTTTTAACCTAATAAAATATCATGTAAGCAATTTACACATGACTTAATCAAAAATTGTGTCTCATAGATAACAAGTTAGTAAAATGTGTAAATTAAACTAAAATTAAAGTTTGATGTATACAAATGCACCAAATTAAATTTGAAGTTGAAGTTTAATATTGCAAATTGTATCAAAGTTCTGTATAATTTTGGTATCCTTTAAATTTAAGAAGTTATTTTTATACAACAAAAATAGTATTTTAATTTAGAACATAAACTTCATTTTTTAAAAATATAATTATTTTTTATTTTACTAATTTAGTTTAAATAATTTAAAAAATATTGAAAAACACAATTTTCAATACATTTTGATATACTAAACATTTAGATATACTAAATATTTAGGCAAATTATACAGTATTTATTATAAATTATTTATATTAATTTTAACTAAATTGTATAAGATTTATTATTAATTATTGATACTTGACAAATGACCAATCAATAATGTCGAAGGAGTATATGTTTAATGTTAGAAAGGGTATACCTCAACTAGAAATGCTAAGTAATAAAAATAAATTGCATAGTATTATTTTTCTTGTTAACTTTATTAATAATCGTAATGTTAAATACTTATTAGACAAATTACTTGTTAGAAAAGAAAATTTTCAAAGTAATTATGAATACATTTTTTATAATAATTAGTGTTTTTTAATTTAAATTATATAATTACGTAATTACAATTTATACTATAAAAAAATACAAATTACAGTCTTCTTATTGTCATCCAGAATGAAGAATTAAAATTCATTATGGTAATCACTGCCTATTAATTACGAATCAGCAGAATATAGAAAATGTAAACAGCCCGTAGGATGGTTCAACAGAAGAGAGGGGCATAGCTTTTCTTTGCTTGGCTTTCAATCTTCAATAACCGTATTTCCTTCTTGATCTGTATTTTTTAATTATCATACTAAACACACCAAAATGTTAACTACTTTTTAATTACGATAAACATGATACTTTTTGGATTGATCTGTGAGAGCCAAAAAATTAAGTTCACCCTCGACATATCAGGGACTCACTAAAATCCACATCATCCAATTTAAACGTAACATCATAAAACAATGATCAATTCTCCCTAAATTTTATTTTTTAATAAAAAATAAAAGGACTAAATTCATTTCAATGGGAATAGAGAGGACTAAATCAGTAGTATTATAATAGTAAAGATTCAAATTTTAACCTAAGAAAACAATATAGGCTCAAAATAATTACCTTGTGGTAACTTTACAGCAGCAACTGGAATAACAACAACAATGACGCGTTAGTCAGTAGGAATTGTTTCTTGGAGAGGCAATGGTGTATGCTCTTGATTAGCTAAAGTAATATTTTCATTCTCTAATTCAATTGTAGTTTCTTTAGATCTACAAAAAGCATCAGAAGGGATGTTGATTCCCGCAAAACCAATCATCACGGCTGCAGCTCCCAGGTAATCCATGAGATGAGGAGCGTTGCCAATTATCGTATCGACGATGGCTGCCAATGGCACTTGAATAGTAAGACCAGCTGTTGCTACTGTTGTTGTGGTAAGAAGAACAGCTTTCGCCCATAAATAATCACTCAGCACATTGTCCAACAAACCTATGCATGATGAAGACATGAATCAGGTATGGGCATCATAGTGCAAAAGACAGTTAATCTGCTAGGAGAGAGAATCGATAATAGTGGTAAAATGAAATTTGTATCGCTTCATCAAGGAAGTGAAATGAAATGATCCATCAAACTGCCTTTTATATCTAAATGCATACATGATTGTTTTCTGCAACATGTGCAGGTTCGTATGATGTTGTGCAGTCATGAAAGGCAGCAAGGAACATGAGATTATGGCAAAGTTTTGATATGGCATACAGCCACATTTATTCTTCTTTTTACGATTATGCCTACTTTTAAATGATTAAAGACTTGAAACAACAATATAATTCAGGGATGTGTAAGAAAGTCAATACCTATGTAACTTGCATATTATTTATGCACAAACAGTGCTAAGTATGCTCTTTACATAATTTTGAGCCATCAGTGTCACAATGTGATTGACAATGAGGACTCCCATATAAATTATAAACGAGCAGTTTGGAAAGGAGAAATCCATAAAAAGGTTCTCAAAAGGAAGGATGTTGACAAAAAGGTAGGCAAACCCCATAAAGGCACTAATATTTCCTAGTATACAAACAAATCTGATAAGGCATCACCTTAAAAAACAGTGAAATACGACCTAGCCAATAAACACCAAGCAGAAATGTCACCTACATATGCAGATACATAAAGTCATGCACCTTTTCCTATATATGCAGACAAATTAGGTAGATAAATTTAATAATTTCATCAGTTAAGAGAAAAAAAGTAACTGAAAGCCAAAGTAAAATACAAACCTTTTCCTATAATCAGGCCAAACTGCTTCCAGGATAATGTGTTGAGAGACTCTAGCTTGGTGACATTGAGTATAAGAGCCACGGGAAGGAATATTAATACATTGAAAAGCCCTAGAAATCCCAGGAATTGTGCCATGCTGGCCTGACCACTCTTTTCATCATTATCAGGCAACTGTTTACGAATAAGTGTAACGTATATAGCATAGAAAGCAGCTGAGAGCAGAGCCAGAATGTCTCCAAGAACAGGGTTTGAAGCAATTATTCTTAGATTCTTGGAGTTGCTAGAGTCACCCAAGCTGACAATAATGGTTCCTGCCATGCAAAGGAGGACACTTACAAGCTTTATCCAAGTGAACTTCTCACCCAAGAATGCCAAAGATACCAAAAACGTGAAAAGGCTGGACGCACTGCTTAAGATGGTGTTAGACTGCAGACAACAAATGAAAGTAAATTATCCGACAAACATGAAAAGAACCTGTGCAAAACCTGAACAAATACAAACATTGAAAACATGCATTATGCTTACTGTTACAGTAGTATACTTCAATGAGAGATTAAAAGTCAGTTGAGCAAGAAACCAAAATGGGCTTATTGACAGGCTAACTTTAGCCACTCTAGTACGTGTCCATCGCCCTTTTGCATCTAAGCCCATGTCAGCAACTTCACCTTGTTCAGGCAAAGTCTTAATATGCTCAATGGAATCATTTTCCAATTGTGAACCATCTGGGATTTCGTGACTAATTTCTCCCTCTTCCGCAAGTGAGAATCGACTTGATCCATCCTCTCTTGTACCTAAAACACCCTCTGCAAGAAGGATAGCTTGCTCTGATCCTCCCAACTCTTGTAAATGACTTCGTCTATTTCTCCAGAACATTAAACTTCCACAATTATCTTCCAGATACCGTCCAATTTCAACCAAGGGAATGTAAAGAAGGAATAAGGCATTGCAAATGTATGTTATAAGAAATGGTGAAACACCTGCATCAACAACAGACTGTACCACAAAACTAGCAGATATCCATATAGACGCGACGGCCAATATGTAAAACAAACCTAAGCCCCACCTCCAAGCTTCACTTTTCATTTCTCTCGAAGTCATTTATGGATCAAACTACCTCCCAAAGTCGCAATCATTCCAGAAAAAAGATCAAAAACCAATCACCGAACTTCAAATTCTAGAATCCCCATAGAGGAGGGAGCTCCTGAAAATGTAATATCCAAATATCAATAATTCACATAAAAATTCGAAGCTTGCCTGGAAAAAAAAACAAAAAAGAAAAGAAAATAAGCAAACAGTGGGGAAGATTGCAACAGAATGAAATTCAAAGGTTAAAATCAGATTAAGAAAAAACAAACTAATAGAGATTAAAAGGAGAACCCATTCGTAAGTTCATCAAGTCAGGGTGAGTAATTATACCAATCATGCCAGAAAAATTAGAAACACAGATTAGAACTAACATCAAAATGCAATCAAATTTTTTTTAGAAAAAGGAAATGATAATCCTAACAAATAAGACGCGGAGCAATAATTTACCTGCCCCCCACGAATCGAATGCTTTATTTATATATATAAATATGTTCTATATTTTCAGTGTCTAATAGATTTGCTTCTATCCCAGGTTTTCTGATTCTGAATTGTTTTTCAGATTCAGTTGTATAGAAGAAGAATGATTGTCGAGAACCAAACAGGGAGCTTATGGCCCAATTTATTAGCTCTTTAAGGCCCAAACTAAGATTTTTGTCTTCTCTTGATCCTTTGATCTCTCTTTTTACATTCCTCGGTTTTGTTGATCTCGAATCTTTATAACAAAAATGTCAAACAGTGAGCTGGTTGAAAATCTTTTTCAACCCCGCCACGATCTTGCTTTATTATTTTCTTTTGGTTAAATTCGTTTATTAGTCCCATGCTTTGAGAAAGTTATAGATTTAGTCAGTGTACTTTTCAAATCAGTGAATTTTAGTTTTGTATTTTTTGAAATTTGAGATTTTAGTTTTAATCCAAATAATATCAGTTAAATCTGTTTGACTAAATTCAATTGCTAGTCTTCCACTATGCGTAAATTTGTAGGTTTGGTCTATATTCTCAAATTGGATCATTCTAAGTCTTTATACTTTTCAAAAATTAAAATTTTTATTTTGATGCAAGTGATAGTAATTAACCCATTAGTTAGATTTTTAGTGATTAGTATGTAGAAATAATAAGCTGACGTAACATTACATATATGATAATAAGTTTAGCGCGTCAAATTTTGGAAATAACAGAAATTAACTTAATGAATTTAACAATTATCATTTGGTAAGGACCAAAATTTTAAATTTTAAAAAGTACGTGAACTAAAAATAAACAAATTAAAGTATAGAAATTAAATCCGCAACTTTCACAAAACTACAGGGACTGATAACTGAATTTAACCTTCTCTTATTTTTTTTTTTATGTTTTTTGGGTTAAGAACGACTTAAAAAACCATTATTAACTAAAATAACCAATTAAATTTCTTCGATTATAGAACCCGTTATTGATTATATTGAAGTTAACATAAATTATCAAATCAATCAGATAATGACATTAAGTGTAATATAATATTTTCTCATAAAAATTATTAAAAATTATAAAAAACTAAAGTAAAATTAAAAAAATTATTAAAATTTAAAATATTTAAAGAAAAAATTTAAGTTATATAAATTTATAAAAATTATAAAATAAAAACTTATAAATATTATAAACATTAAAATTTAAAAACTCTAATCAATTATAAAAAATTATAAAATTAACAAAACATATTTAAATTTTTATAAAAATATAAAAACCATAAAATATTATAAAAAAATATTAAAATTAACATAAAATTATTAAAAAAGATTATAAAAGTTTAAATTGGACTTATCAATCTATTAGATAGATTATACCAAAAGTACAAGAGTATCAGTCCGTAAAAAACTATTAGACTGAAAATTGAAGCTCGAGTCCAATCATATTTTAATCAAATCTAATCTTTTTGTCTAAACTCATTTTTTATACTTAATATTTTTATTTAAAGCATCTCAAATTTCATGCAAAAGTTGGAGTTTGGATGGATAACATGGCTAATAAACAGATTTACTGCAAAGTAAAGGTTTATTATATACTTATATATCTCAAATTTATAAATTTTGTTCCACCGTGCATGATCACAAAAATACAGTAAAAAATAAAACAGCAGAATAAAACAGTAGTATTTTACAGTAGTATTATGCACTCCTCGTGTTTGTATAAATGTCTGCTAAAATTTTACAGCGATGCGCTATGAGTTTGCGCCGAATTGTGTTCTGAATTTGAACCCCACTCGATCGCTTCCGCAACAGCTCGTTGTCGTTCTGCCCTGCTATCTTCACCATAACTTCCACTCTCTGAAAATGAATATCCTGCTTTATTGTCGGATTCCTTGTAAGCAGCGGCGTTCATGTTGGCATCTGGATCATTTCCGAGGCAACTCAGAGCAGTCACCACGTCGCTAATCAAGGGGCGCATCTCACCTTCCTCTTGCAGGCACATGGCCGCCACTGCCAAGGCTTGTTGCAGGCCTCTTTCGGGGAAATTGCCTTCCAAGAGTGGATCAGCGAGTTCCGAGAACTTGCTTGGTTCCTTGAACATTGGTTGAGCCTGGTAATGGTTAAAGATTAGACTGACAAAGAACCAAAAAGACATTGATTGTTGAAAGAAACATGAGGGTAGATGTTGTGAAAAAAAATAAGTGAGCTTTACCCATGAAACTAGATTCTGTTCATTGTTTGGCCTCGTGGTGTCAATGGCTCTCCTTCCAGTGATTAACTCCAACAAGACGACTCCGAAACCGTAAACATCGGATTTCACGGTTAACTGACCTGTTCTTTGATACTCCGGAGCACAATATCCGTATGTTCCCATGACCCTGGAAGATACATGTGTTTTGTCCCCTTGAGGTCCGAGTTTGGCTAACCCAAAATCAGAGAGTTTGGCATTGTACTCATGATCCAGCAAGATGTTGGCGGATTTCAGATCGCGGTAAATGACCGGGGGATTGGCCTTACCATGTAAATATTCCAAGCCTTGAGCAGCACCTTGTGCTATTTTCATTCTGGCATACCAGTCTAATGGCTTCTGACTCGGGCTAATATCTGAAGTTCCAAAGGTAAAAACATTCATAAATGCATCCCCTTCTTATGAAAGTCATATGATCCAACATGAAAACAAAGGAAAAAGGAAGAAAGAAAGGAAGTATACCAAGTAGATGATCATCTAAAGATCCCAATGGCATGTACTCGTAAACCAGAAGCCTCTGATCACCGTCGGAACAATATCCGATAAGATTGACTAGGTTAGGATGGTGCAACAAGCTTAGCATCAATACCTCAACTAGGAATTCTCTATTCCCTTGCAATCCATTCCTGTCAAGCTGCTTTATGGCTACTACCTAAAATGAAGTAAACCCAATGTGACCAAAAGAAAAAAACCAATGATATTTCAATGAAAGCCATGGAAGAACTATGCATTACCTGGCCAGTTTTTTCAAGTTTTCCCTTGTAAACTCGACCGAATCCACCTTCCCCTATCAAGCATTCTTTTCTAAAGTTTCGGGTCGCGGCTGCCAATTCACGGAAGGTGAAAGTTTCCACCGCGATGTTACTGTTACCATTGTCTTTAGTGCCATCGGCAGCAGTCTTTGCAGGTTCCGTTGCTGTGGTCTTTGGTCTAGGAATATTCTCTGCCCAAAAAAAGGAAGATCATACATTAAAGTTATGTATGATTATCATCATTATGCATGAAAGGCTTATTCGTGGAACGTGACATTACCAGGGGGATGTTGCTGGGGAAGAAAAGCTTCAGTTGTAGCATTATCACAAGCCTGATTATTTTTGGTGGAACTATTTTGCCTTTTAGCTGCCTTTTTTTCTGAAGAAAAACATGAAAAACAATTCATTTTTCTTTGGATTCTGAATCAAACAACTCCTTTCCTTAACCCTTTTTTTAAATGTTTACAAAGCTATTGAATCTCAAACTTGGTGAGGTAACCCATGGAGGTGCTGCTATTTAATCACAAAAATGCCTCTAAAACATTTTCTATAACAACTTGGATTAATGTTATAACATCTTATCCTATGATAACTCCTAACAAATAAAAAAGAAGAAAAAACTAAAGCTTCATAAAAAAAAAATAAGAAAAAAAAATCTAACCTAGACTAGTAACAAATTAACTATACAAGGTTCCAGGGAAAAAATCTCAGATCAAAGGGGGGAAAAAAAAAAACCTTCATGAAACAGTGGGGTGAATGAAAGAAATAGTGACCGTAGAATTGAAACAAAAACAAGCAAAAATGTTCTTAGTACTGTTATGTATTGTTGGTTAGAAATGAAATGGTTAAAACAAGCTTGTAATTTTATGTAGGTCCGTGGAAAATGGAGACAAATGTGGGATTTTTTTTTTTTTTGTGTCTGTGTGGACATTATATCGGACAGATTATGTAATAAAATCTTTCAGCCTCGAAGCAAAGATAGAGAGTGGCCCGCAATGACATGCATCTCGAGTTAGGACATAGAGGGGATGTAACACCTTTATATCCAGCTCAAGTACTAAGTCAAATATAAGAATGTCGCGCCGAAATAATTCCAATTAAATTCAATTATTTAAACTCTTTTTCGATCATATTTTAATTTTTGTCTCTCTAATCTCTTCAATTTTTTTTAAATTTTCTTCACTTCCAACTCCAATTTTTTTCTTCTAATGTAGTATTTTAACTCTCTAATATCTTTATTTCACTTTTCCTTTTAGGTGACTGAAAATTTTAAAAGAATTTGAAAGAAAAAATAGGTTTTATGATAAATGATCAAAGTGTTAAAAAATGAAAACCATAACCAACGTGGGAAGCAATAGATGGATAGAGAAATTTTTACTTTTTTCTTTAAAAATATCTTAATTAATTATTAAAATATTTTATAAAATAATAAAATATTCAACCAATCAAATTTCAACACATTTCATTTTTAACTATTATACCTTATAATTAACTAATTTGAGTATTGACTATTTTACCTTTCATGATTCTTCAAAATTCCACCCCTCAATTTTGGTAAAATTTTAATTTTAGTCCTCTTATTTCTATACTTATTCAATTTAGTCCTTGCAGACAATTCAATGTCATTAAAATTGGATTATTTTCATTATTGGTCATTTAACTTACTCATTTTTATACTTTGACCCCTCAAATATTGAATATTACACTTAAGCCATAAACTTTTTTACATATTTACAGTTAAGTCCTCTCTTTAAATTAATGAATCACAACATGCTTCTTAATTCTTTTCTTTTTCTTGTTATCGTTCAACCTTTCTTTTATCATCTTTACATCATTTTCTCACTTTACCCAAAAAATCAATTACACATCATTCAATTTAATACTATTTTTATATTATATTGATTTTAGAGTTCTTACAAGGGATTCATGATTTTGAAGGTTGTAAGCTTAAAATGGCTTTTTTTTGGAGTAATTAGTAGTTCATTGATTCAACAAGTCTTTTGATGAAAAAAAAAAACCCAATTTTCTTTTTAAAAACTTGAATAAAAATTTGATTGATCCATCTTCTATCTTACAAGGACAATGTTGCAGAACCGATCACCCTAATTATTCCAGAAATCCATTGGTATTTTCCAGTCTTCATAAAAAAAACACAATGAAAGATAATTTTCCTTCCATTTTCCTTCATACCAAACAGTGAAATTTCCAGGGAGATGATAAAGAATTACAGGTGTAAAAAAATATGAAGAGATTATTGCTTAAATTTCCAAACCAAAATTATATGGTAAATTACAACAATATGCCAGCATCAACAATCATGGCCTTCAGTTCAAGGATACATCAATATTAAGGGAGGCGTCTGTTAAGACAATGTCCTTTGAGTTATCAGCTTTTGGGTGATCTTGAGAATTCAACTTTATTCTTACATGCAAAGGTTTTACGAAAAAGAGGTCTCTCAAATCTCTGTTAGATTTTAGCAAGAACTTGGTGCAAGATTTGCCATCAAACCTTTCATTTTCCTTAGGGTTCAAAATATTTGCTATCCTTGCTGCAAATTTCTCTTGATCGTTGTCATCTTGTAAAACAAGATTTCTTCTAAGTTTTAGATATAGTGCTGCATAAATTATAACCTGTGTGGCGATAGGAAAAGAACAAAATCAGTCTTGTCGTATCTTGGCTGAACAACATAAAAGACGGTATAAGCTTTGCATCAATCACTAGAAGAGGCGGAGAGAGTAAATATACCTCGCTTGTTCCGGGGCTTGTATTAACAACACAATCGATATGCATCCTCTTATCTTCAGGATTTGTGTCCCTAGTAGCATTCTCATCCTCGACTACCAGTTCTGATTCAGTTTCCCAAAAGGCAAGGTTGTCGAGTTCATCATACCATTGCTGAGCAACACCAACCTGCGTAAACCCAATAACTGAATTAAGCTCATTATCAGTTATTACACAACTAGACATGGAAAATTACATGAATGCAAGGTGAAAACCTTCTCTGAGGATCCTGCGACATTCTCTACCACCGATAACTCAGTAGCAGCGCCCCTTGCTTGGCACCATATGCAACTTTCATGCAAAGGTTCCACAAGTTCAGTGTCTGTGGGGACGTCTATGCTTAACCGGATGTCAACCCTACCTGTTAGAGAACCCATTTTAGGCATAGAAAAAAGAACCAAACAATGGCACGCAAGCATCTATTCCAGTGCATGATAGTTTAAGCTAACTTCACTTTCTTTTTCGGTTGTATCATGAAACATTTGGTGACAAGAAAGGGGCATAGCTGGTTAAGGTGCCCTACTGCATGCTACAAAGGGAGCTCGAGCAACAGCATCAGATAAAACAAAATACTTTTGGCTCGTTTGTTGAATTGTTACATGGTCTTAAATTTCAAGGGGACTCAAATTCTTGATATTTAAGCCCTGTTAATATCAACCATACATGCTGACATTTGTAAGTATTCACTTTTGACATGTTATTAAGATGATGCCATGCATGGTCCACCCATTACCATAAGGTTGCTAAATAATGAAAGATTCCCATTTTTTTACTTGAAATACAGACTACAAGTTTGGCCATAATTTCTTCCAAATGAACATTCTAACAAAGAAAAATGAATAAACAAGTCTTGTGTCCATCTTCTAGAGATCAGTTGCTCCAAAGCCCTTAATGTTCATGGGAGGAGATAATAAGTTATGTCAGTTAGAGCCAGACGTAAAATGGATTTAATTCTTGACATTTGACACAAGAAAGAAATGCAGCTATACATCTAAGCACCTTAGAAACAACCAAGAGAAGCATGGAACTGAAAAAGAAGTCTTAGTTTCATAATTCAGTGCTGACGACGTGAGCCACAATAGTACATAATACATCTTGTGCAATTACTTGGAAGGAAGAACCAAAAAGAAAATAATATACAGCAACCAAAACAAAACCATATAATCAGCATCATAACTGAACACCAAATTATGGAGGGCAGATTGATTATTATTACATTTAGTATTATTATCTTATGGATATGAGGAAAGGGGTGGATTCAAACATTTTTCAAAAAGCTTGAGGATCATGCACCAACCACTGAATCAAATACTCTGGTCATCGAAAGAGAAATAGCAACTAAACATTATTTGTGCAAGGGAATGCAGAGAGCAAGACATTAACTGTAGCCAGTAAACTACCTGGCAACAAACTGAATTGCTGAATATGATCAGTTTGTCTGACAGAAAGTCCAGTGGCACTATCAATAAGCCAAGAAAAGTGAAAAGATCAGAGGTGTTAGAATGAAATAAAGTTCTCACTCAAACTACAGAAAATAGAAGAATACTGTCATTATGCAGGGCATGCAAGACAATAATAACTTGGCACCAATCCATCAATGTGAGAATAAAAAAAGGTGAAAAAATTGAAAGAGGGAAGCAGATGAAAGAAGATCAAAGGAATTCAAGGAGAACACGTCCAGTTTTACGAAGGAAAAAAAAACTCACGCAGCATAAAAGCTTTCCAGAGGGAAGGACAGCCAATAAGGTAGTCCAAGCATCCCGAGATTAGAAAACTGGAAACTTGAACTGATTCCAGATTCTCTATTTAGTTTAAGAACTCCCTGACCCACTTGAAATACACATTAAGAAATGAGTAATACTTGAAAACCTCAGAATACATCTGATTAAAGAGGCAAAACATAAAACAGACGCAAAAATGGAATACCAGTGTCACACATGATTATGTGATTTTCGAATGTTGTAATGCATGATATGAGACCAGCATATGGAAGGCCCTCTCGTCCTAAGTTGGCATCTCTTTGCTGTTGCAACAGGTAATCTGGCATCTTTTTCAAGAGGGCTACTTTCTCCAAGATGAAGTGCCTGCAGAACTCCAAAGTGTTTGGAAATCCTTCATAGAAATGAGAGAAGAAATATTAGATGGACTCAACTGATTAAAACACAAATAATAAACATATAGAAAAGTAACTTTAAACCTTTGACAACTTCTTTAATCTCTCCCAATTCAAAATCCATAACCCATAATGTTTCAAAGCTGCAAAAGGATATCACTGTTAAGTAGAATTATAGGCATCAGTTATGCAGCCTACTGATTGAAGACATTTACAATATAAATAATAACATGGATTGGTGCTGGAGCACTGTTAGCAAGTCATATTGCTAGTTTGGCACCAGAAGAAAGATTATTTTTGTTACCTTGAAGTTAAAACAGCACATAAGCAACTAATGAAACTATAAAAATCAATAAACAAATCAAAAGTAAAAGCCAAGAAGAATTTGCTTGACAACCATGAAGCTTTAAGGAGTATGGTAAGAATTCTAGGGAAAGAATACCCAGGGTGTTGATAAGAGAAATAGAATAAGAATATACTTAAAAAAAAAAAAAAGTAGAATAAGAAGATTTACCTTCGACTGATAATTAAAAAATTATCCTCAGTCTTTATCAGATGCCAAGGACACATTAGTGAAGGGGAATCATGCTCTTCAAATTTCACATCATCATCGCTGGTAAAACCCAGTTTACTCTTTATCCAGGTCCACAAACCAGTACTTTTCTTGTGGATGCTAGATGTCGGATAAACTGTTTCCAAAACCCTCCTTTCCAAATCAGCTCTCCTGATGGCATGATTCTTAACAGAAAGGACGAAACCAAAAATATTAATTAAAACCTACTTAAAATACCACCGGCATATGACATGCTACTAGACAAATTGCCAAAAGATTATATAACAAGAAATCCAACCAGCACAAAGAAGGTAAGTAACAAAGTTCCAAGTGACTATAGGATAGAATTGCAAAGAATTCATATCTTATTTTCAATCTATATTTATCTAGAAATAAGCACGTAACAAAGGATACCTTATGGTTAGAGCCTAAAATGCACATTATATATCAAGAGAGTGACAAGCATTAAATTGAAACTTCGTTTCCTTCCATAATCATAACCCCTCTTATAGCAGGGAGATTTTTAAACCCCAAGAACTTAGTGCCTCAAATATAAGATGCAATGCAAAATCATGTTAAGATCCTAAGACCATACCTCCGAATCTACAATAAAAAGGCAATCTTCAGTTTCATGATAAAAGGAAGCAGCTGGGCGAAGCAGCTTTGCAGACTCAAATTCACCATCCTCAAAACCTGGGCAAGAACCAATCTGACATATAAAAAATTTAAGTTTGAATCTAAACTGTTTGTCTTTTATTTCAGCTTATATAAAAGGAGAAAATTATTGAATAAAGGATAACAAGTATATGAGAAATCTTTGAACCTAAATTTCACATCACCAGCCAGAAATTATTACTAGTTCATTAAGCAAAAAACTTATGTTTTGTCTTTTGGAGACTATTCAACAGGTATACTAGGTCCAAGAATAATCAACTGCCAAAAAGATGTTGTCCTGACCTATTTCAGTTCATTGATGTTAAGTAGTCAAAACGGATAAAAGAATCTGTTTGAATCCCCCCCCCCCACCAAAAGGAAACCTTATGATTTTTTCATTTTGCTAAATTCAGTAGTTTGGGGAAGTACCCAATTGTCCTGCATTCTATTTCTACTTGTTGCAGATATACTAAATTTATCTGTCAAATATTACATAGTTGAGAATAATCACCAGCCAAAGATAGGAACTTAAAACAGTAAAGTTTAAGTGCTTACACAGTCTAAAATCTTCCCATCACCATCAAATATAATTATCCGATGATGATTGCTGTCAGAAAGGAACAAGCGCTTGCCACTTTCATCTGTTGAGATGCATGCTGTAAAAAAACGAAAGCTTTGAGAATACTGCATTTTTCATTTCATCCCATCACTCTAAACTAAAGGGACAAGCCATTACTATTCTTGAAAATGATATTAACTAGATCGGTACTCAATTAATCATTCAGTTTTAGATAAACCAAAGTTCTTGAATTGAGCAGACTTCATCTCATTATTTATTCAAATTCATTTGGCCCTCTTACAAAATTTGCTGAAAAGCTGAAATACCACATGGAAAACCGCAAGAAATAGTGCCATAAAAGACCCATACCAGGGAAGTAAAGAAGTAAATTCTGCAGGACAGTGCAAAAATGGGGTTCCTTAATGATCTCAGCTTCTTTTGACCACGAAGTTTTATGAAGTGCAATATTATTGACATGGTATTGTACACTTAACTCTTCAATGGCTGCAAAGGAAGCAGAATCAAAGATAAGAAAGGTAGATGAAAGTGTACATACATGCATGGAAATTGAGTACCAACATGTGCACATGCAAATGCATAAATATCTAGTTGATAATCACTTTGACAAGACATAAAACTCAAAGAGAGGGGGACGGTTGTAAAAGCCATAAAAGAAGAAATGTTCCGACATGGTAACAACCACGTTAAAAGGAAGAGCATGTCAAGATGTAGGAGCTTAGGGCATACAAACAGTCATACAGGAGGAGAGAAGAAGAAAATAAGGGGGGATAGAGAACAATTTAGGACAATGCATTTATAGGTCCACCATCTCATTTTCATGCTTTGTAAGTTATCTACAATGTAATCATATACATATTCTGTTGGTCATAATTATTGAAGCAACTAATCCAGATCAAATACTTAAAAGAAAAAGCTTCAACATTTTTTTCAAGTGAAAAACATTAACAAGTAAATGCAATAATTGATAAACAACAAAATACAACTGATAATATCAGTCGAGCAGTACTCTGGATAAAGCGTTGAAAGGGAAGGCAACCATCCTAACTCCAATAGATAGCCAACTTTTATCAGTTATCCCTCAAAAGATTGCTTCAATGTGCAAATCAAGAAGCTCAAAGCTCACATTAACAAGCCCAAATTCAAAAGTTATCCCTCAAATGCTTGCTTTTCAAATGTGCAAAATAAGCTCAAATGATTGCTTCAATGTGCAAATTAAGAAGCTTGAAGCTCGCTAATTATACTAAGAAGTTTGTAGTTTAACAAGGTGTAAAATTTGTATAAGAAGAAATGTTTTGCTTGTTCTAAAATGTAATAGAAACAGAAGCAATAACTTCAATCCTGATGAAAGATCCTTAGTGTAAAAACGTCTACATCAAAGTGAATAGATTTGCTGTTACACCTTAATAATAAACATACCTTTGTTAAGCATTGCTATATCCAGGTCCTTCTCATGGAAAACTAGAGAGTTCTTAAAATCTTTAGACAAAATGAAGCATGCCTCCTCTGTCAACTAAATACATAGAGAGAAAAAGAAATTTTAATCAATCTCCTTGATGAACATATAATGTCGAGAAATAGAACAGAACAGAAAGTTGTGAAGAAAAGAAATTAGTCAACCATGGTAGACTGATTGTAATTTCTAAACCATGTTTAAAATCATAAAGGCAACACAAAATAGTATGCTGATAAATGGTACTACAGCTTTAAAAATTCATGAAATAGTTTGAGAGTAATTCATAGCAAAAGATCCATCCTTGATTATGTTGTAGTCTGAAGTTACACTGAATTGTCAATGGAAGATCAGAAAAGTGCTCTACTCTACTTTGACACCTTTCCTTTTTTTTCCCTATTTCAAATGCTTTCTAATAAATTTATCACTTGTTATAATGTATAAATACATATAAGGAGGAGTTGGCAGAAAATAGCATCTTATAAGCTAAGATTGACGTAGGTTGAATGTCAGCAGAAAGGAGAAGAAGAAGAAGAAGAAGATCTCACTGATTCCTTCTGAGCAACTGAGGGAACCGTATTTTATGGCAATGACTTAATTGTGAGAATATGCTTTCAAGTAAAATTCAACTCTCACAAGATTATGGGAAAGGATTTTATTCATGGGAAAGTATGGCTTTGCTGCTATATAGTCTTAAATAGTTCCATTTTCAAACTGTACCTTAGAAAAGTTTTTGTTTGAAAACAAAAGAGGAAAACTAATGTATTCTTCCATTATCAATTGAACAAGTTGACTTCGATCATCAGCAGAGCAAACTGAACTGCAATCCTGGAAACCAATAACCTGTATCGAAGGGAACCTACAACAGCAAAGCATGAACTTTTTTTCTCACATGAAGAAAAAAAAATTAATATTCGAGAAACTTAAAGAAAAAAATTATCCACTCTCTCTCTCCCTACCTCTGCTGAAGCAACTTCACTTTTTCGAATATAACAGCTGGATTGCATCCGACTTTCTCTGAATTCTGAAAGAACCTTCCAGCAACAACTAAAAAAGTCCCGTCCTTCTTCAAAAATTCTTTGTTTTCATCAACTTTATTCAACCAGCAATAGTTTGGACCTAAATCGAAGACGTATCAGTAGGTTAACGTCAATTCAAAGAAACAAAAACAAAGCAGTAGATTTGAATACCTTGAAGCTGATCAAGAGCAGATTTAAGGAAAGACAATAGTTGTGTTTCAGAAAGAGAAACTTGAGATAATTGTGAAGTTGTTGAATGCCTGAAAGAGACTGTCTTTGGTAAATTAGGAGAGTCAGAGTTACCCAAATCTTGAAACTAATGTTACGTTAAGATCATAAGTCATAATCTGGTCATTTTAAAATATTAAAAAAAAAAAAAGGATTACCTGAAAACCTCTCGGAAAATCTAGTGTCAATTCCATTGCATTGCTGAAGCAAATGACTCGATGAGGAAGCTACTGAGTTGAGTAATCGTCTAGACGGCTGATAATGATAGCCTAAATTGACAACAAACATAAATTTAACCAAAATATAATTAATTTAATAAAAAAAGAACCCAGGAAAGGGTACTAAACTACATATATAAGACCTGAGGATATATGGGGCAAAAAGCTTGAAAATTTCCTGAGATGACGGTGTCTCAAAGACATTTTTCTAAGAAAATTTTGCAGGATAGTAAAATGTGATTTTGGAATTTAACGAGTTGAAAACTTTCTCCTTTTTTTTTTTTTTTGTCTTTTTTTCCTGCAATTCTAAACTGGAAATTTGGAGTTAAGAAACAGAATGAACACCGGATGAGGGTTTTCAGACTCCGGGTAGGGTTTAAGCTATCCACTTGCCATCCGGGGTTCAGTGGAACTGTGGAAAATGCAAACGGGTCGGGCCAATTTACATTGGGCTTGCACCGTAAACCCATTAAACTATATCCTTTCAGCCTTTCTTTTTTTTGAGCTCTTAACAACCCAGAAGTAATTACAATATTATATGTTATTTTAGTGTTTTTTTCATTTAAAATATTTTATTTAAAAACTATAATGGATGGGAAAACTCCAGTAATTGTTTAATTCCAATTTCACTTTGAAGGTCCGTCTGAAATGTTTACATTTTTTCTTGAAGAATAAAATATTCAAATATTTTCCCCTTAAATTTAAATTTTTATTCCATTTTCCATGGTTGTATCACAATCTAAATTTTTGTTTAACCTTTTCAAAGATTCAAATTAAACCATTTCTATATCCAAAATCCAATTTTCTACCATTTATTTTAATTGATTGTTAACAAAGGGAGTACCTCTAACCTAGAAAACACATGTGACAACATGGCATGGCTTAAGTTTTGTGGCGATTAGATTTCTCTAATTTTCAGTAATTCAGTTTGATCAAGCTTTTGTCAAAATTCATTTTCATTTGGATTTTCATTATATTTATTTATTCAAGTCAAAAATATTTTTATTGTCACGATAGTTAAGATTTGTATAAAAATTCACCATTTTACTTTATTGATGACTTTTAAAACATTTCGAATGAAAGCATCGTAAACATGTATTTAGATTTTTTTTTACTCTTATTTATCGAAGTAACTAATTCAATCAATAGAAACTCAGCTTTCTTTTAAAGGATTATAAATTTTATTGATCTTTTTAAGATTTTATTTTGTTAGAGATTGAAGTGTTGAATTTTACTGGATATTTGTCATTATCATATATGTAATTAATATTTGATAAAAGTTATGTGAATAAAAAATCATATGATTGGGTAGTTCAAAGAAGGGAGAAAAATGATGAGGAAATAATTAAAGACTTTTAAGCATCTCAACTTTCTCGAGTTATGTGTTGGGCAAGACAAAAGCAATGTTTCAAAGCACTGCCATTGATATGACACTATGACACTGATTTGTTTGTAAATATGTCTGAGTTGACTCTGTTGCCATTTTTTGCCCAAGCAATTTCCCCCAATAAACAGGAATTGAAGCAAAGGGAAACCTATGCACTGTCAGACTCATCATTGTATAAGGTTAAAATCTGCTGTTAATACTTGTACTTGTATAAAATTTAAGATTTGGTCCTTGTATTTTAAAATTTAAAAATTCAATCCTCCAATTTTTTTTAATTTGAAAATTCTAATCCAATTATTATGATTGTAGGTAGATTTATCAAAATGTGTCAATTTAACGTGGTTATTTTTTTATCAATTATATGCCATGTCATATGAGGACAGCCTAATCAAAATTTTAAGTTAAAAAATTTCAATAGAAAATATTTATGATTGTAATGACTTAACTAAGATATTTAAATAAAAAAAAGTAGGAGGGACTTAACTTTTAACTTTTTTAAAATATAATAACTAAATCTCGAATGTTATCAAAGTATAGGAATAACAACATATTTTAACCTTTATATAATTGCTTTTTGAAACTACCTTTATATAATTTAAAATATTTAAATTAATTGCAGTAATTAAATAGATGAAGTTAGAGTTTAGATTTTCTTTTATAAAATCAAGTTTCTTTCCTATCTATTTTATTATCAATAAAATTTAATCTTTTAGGGTCTGTGAATGGTTTTTTTAAGCCAAAGAGAGAAACTCATCAAGGAGTCTCACTTCACTTAAGCTTATAGATTAATAGAAAAATACTATAAAAGGAGATCCATATCCACCAAGTAATAATCATAGGAAAAAACATGAATTTAATTTAATTAATAAAAGGGTAAACTTATATTTTAGTCACTTTATAATTTATATTCTAGTCACTTACATTAACATGCTGAAATATTTTAGTCACTGAACGTTAACTGTCGTTAACGGTGTAACGATAAGCTGACGTGCCACATTAAATTATTATTTCAAACAAAAATTTTAAGTTAAATTTTACAATTGATCCTCATATTTTTTTTCGTTTTGAGCATTTTTTTATGTTCTTTTAACTTTCTATTTTTTTCTTTATTTTTCGTTCTCTTCTATTTCTCCCTCCATTTTCCTCCCTTTCCCATCTCTTTTAACGTAAAATAAAAAAAATTTAAATTGCTCAAAATAAAAAAAATATAGGGACCAATTGTATAATTTAACCTAAATTTTTCATTTGAAATGGTGATTTAACATGCCACATCAGCTTACTATTACGATGTTACTTACCATTACGCTGTTAATGACAATTAACGCTTAGTAACTAAAATGATACAACGCGATAACATAATTAACTAAAATGTAACGTGAAGGAAACAAAAATGACTATTTTAATAGTTTACCTTTAATAAAAAGGAGTAACATTATCATTTTATAAAACCATAAAAGAAATCAAAGTAAATAAGTAAACCAATCATCATCATCATCATCATCATCTATATAGATCATGAAATAAATACCATACGTCATACATGCAGAAAAAATGTATAGTATCTCTCTTAGATCTTAATATACATTTCTTAAAAAAAAGGAAAAATAAATAAACCAAAATAATGTCCATGATCATAATAAGGATGACGGCAAAGGTAACAAATTCCTCTCACAAAAGACAAGCAATATATCAATGGCGGAACTCATAAAGATATTCAAAACAAATTAACATTAACTCTCTTGACGTAGGTCTCGACGCCTATCATATCTTCAACCAACCAATAATTTATTACCTATTGGAAATAGGGTTTGGACCGCTTGGAACTTCGTGAGCTTCGCCTCCAAACTGTCTACGTGATGATGATGAAGAAGAAGTGTGAAGGTTTGGGGATTGGTTGATTTCCATGGTGGAAGATGTGGGTGATGAGTTTATGGGGATTGAATTAGGGTTAAAGATAAGAAGGGAAATGAAGAAAAGGGTGAGGAAGATGATGAAAAACTGGGATTTTGCATTGGTTTTTGAGTGTGTTGATGATGGAGGTTTAATTGCTGCTGCCAGATAAAATATTAAGCAAAGGAAATGAGCAACCCTCCCCATAAGAGTACACAAGGGTTCAATATCCATGAACCAGCTAAGCTAGCACCTGAAGGAGAATGGGGGGAGAGAAAAGAGAAGGGAACCCAAATCAGTGAAAAATCTGAGAAAGCAAAGCAAATGAAAAAGAGAAAGAGAAAGAAAAGAAGCTTCACCAATGGTGAATGGAAAGTAAGCTTTGAAATTCTATACAAATTTATTAGAAGAAACCAAGTTAAAGAAAGGAGGAATTTATATGAGAGATGTTGGAATATGAGTGATGAATTTTGTTTAGTCTATCAAATTTAGTAATGTTAATATACTATGAGAGAAAAATTTAGATTTCACAATAATAGTAGAAAGAATTAATAAAATAATAAAAATTATTTAAAAAATTATGGAGAGAAATATTCTTATGTTATTGTAAAAGTAATCCAATCATTAAATTTATTAATATAATGATATTTATTGTGCATGAATCGAAGTGATATCTCTATCTTATAGTTCTAAAATATTATATATATTAATATTTATTTAATGATTGAAATTTTTTATATAAAATAAATAGTTAGAACTTTAAATTTATATCAAATTTAACAATTTATTATTTTATTAAAATATAATTACAAAAATAAATAGCATTAATATAACGTACTTTCTTAATAATAATTTGAGTCCTCAGTCCAACTTGGATCCCAACTCTTTAATGAAAGTAGGAGACTTGTGGGAAAATAATTGAAAATTCCCTCATTAAAGCTTGGATAAAAAAATTTTAATATGTTGGTGAGATAAAATATTTGTAAACATATCAAATAGTCAGATGTCGGAAAGTTAATTATCCTTTCATCAAAACAATAAAAAGTGGTAATTGGATTAGAAATGCAACAGTTGGTAATTAATTTGGTCCTGCCCTGCAAATCGAATAAATTAATGAATCATGTAAGATATATGAAAAGTGGCTCACAAATAACAATGGAATGGAGGGAGAGACTTTTCAGTTTCCCAAGAAATCTTATTTTGACTTGATGAACCCTCAGCAGGGTAAAATATATGATAATTATCTTCATTCCTTGCTTGCTTTCTTCTGCAAAAATCTGGGGTTTACTTTTTCTTTTTCGTTAATAATAATATAATTTATTACTTTTTCTTTTAAATTTCAGTCATGATTACACACTCTCGATGTTCACATCAAGACACATTAGTAATAAATTATTGTAATTTTATCAAGTGACATTTTATGATTCATTGAAATTATGCATATCAAATATATTTTTAATTATTTTTATGGAAATCTTTTTAATTGTTATAGTTATGTTTTGTATTTTTTTTTATCAACTAGATCAAAAATAAACTTAATAAACAGAAAATACATCAGAATATATATATATATATATATATATATTAAGACTCAAACCAAAATAATAAAACTCAAGTAAGAAACGTAAGAGTCCCACACATCCGTTTTGTATCCATACCATACTTTTTCGGGGTTTGTTCATCTTTCGTATGTTGTTTAAGTATATTCTTCTGTAGTCTTAGAAGAGAGTGATGGCAAAGGCGTTCAAAGTAGGGCTGATCTGAAACAACAAAAACATGATTGGTAATTTTGGGAAACCCTAGAGAAAGAAAAGTGAAAAGGGGCTACACCAGTCAGGTGGAAAGCAAAACGAAGGGTGAATAGAATCCATATATTCTTTGTTTAATACTTTAATTTATGTTTTTAATGCATAGAAAGCTAAGGAATATTTTACATAAGCATGGAAGAATGTTCAGATGTCATGTTGATCATAAATTTGCAAGATTGATTAAATCAAAGAGAAAGTGAGTAAATGTACGAAATTAAGAGGAAAATAATGTTGTTAGGGATAATTAATCAAACAAAACATTGATGAAACGAAACAACCATAAATCAAGGGAATGCATGGGATGCCATTGCCATGCAGGCAATAATGATGCCAAAAGTCAATGTTGTCTGTGGACCTTGAAAATTTTAAAACCTTATTTTTAGTTCTGCCCTGTTTGCTGAGTGGCAATAAATCAGGAATGATTTCAACATCTTAAAGGTAAGCAGTATGGCAGTTAGAAACAAATCCAAGAACATACCGTTCTGATCATTAATGTCAACAAATTGAGCTCAGCTCTCAACCTCCATATCTCACTCTGCCTTTATTTTTTATTATTATTGTCTTTTGTATCTTTTAGTATCAATGTGAGTGAGTTATTTATGACGAAACTAAAAGATAGAGTTTCAGCAACATATCAAGGTCATTCAAATATTAAATCATGGACATCTACAGAAATTTTTAGTGGCAATTATTGACCAAATTAATAATCAAGGAAAGAGAAAAAGATACATAATAATGGGGTCAATGTGAGTGAGCATTATTGACAAACAATGAGGCAAAATTATCAGCTAGGAAGCAGTGTTATCAACTAATTAAAATATTCCCGAATACTTACTCCACCAGTGGTTCATTCGACATAATAAATTTATTGTTAAAAAAGTTAAATCTAAAAGTTTCTATATTTAAATCTTGAGATGAACATAATTATTCATTGGGTATAAAATACACCACAAAGGGAATATATGTTTGTAGGTTGGAAATAAAAGAACTATGAGTAAGATAATTCAAATCTGAAACAATATTAGACATTTTAAAAGGGTAAATCATTGGTTTAGGAATGTAATGTTAGGAAAAATGATTGATAAAGGGTTACACTATTGAGAAGCTAAAGAGCATTCGTACCAGAAGCAGGGGACAAATGCTGTATCTTGGATGCAAGCTTGATGCCAAGTGATATTCATGACCTTCCCTGATAATTGATAGCAATTAAATCCACAAATGCTTCATCTTTGATGCAACCAATCTCGGTCTCAGACAGCAATCCTCACTAATTTCATAATATTTCATGGTTGTTCAATGCTAGTTCACAAAAAGGTTGCATGGATATAAGTAAGATTATACAATAGTAAGGGTAAAAAAAAAAAAGCCTCTCTTTTCCAACCAGTAAAAACCTAGAACAAATATGTGTTCATCTTGATTGAGCAAGTACAACTCTCGGCCCTAATCTCATTAACCCTAGTTTTTCTCCGTAACAGATCTCCTTACCAGGGAAAGCTTAATTCAGAGTTTCAGATTGTAAACTGGACACCCCATGAATTCACTCATGTATAATAATAAGTGATGGTAGGGCACAAAGAGAGAAATTATCTTCTGAAATGTACGTTTTTACTTTTGCCCATCTTTTCAAAAGTATTAGTCTGTGTCAGTTACTTCCACATGCCTGTGCTCCCACCATTTCCTTCTGGAACATTAAAAATTCAACAGACATGCAAAATCGGAGACTATCAAGCATGAAACAATGATGTAATTAAATATATTAAATTATATAATTCTTAACCTGTATCTTTAACTAAATCAATTAGCATTTACTGCAAAAGCAGTTGAGGAACTTTACCTAGCTTAACTGAACACCTATAGTTGGAGCCTATGGGTAGCGCCAGTTACTAAGTGGAACCTCAACCAAATCTTGAAAATTCTCTCAACTTATTAAGGCATACCACCTATTCCGTATTTTGATTTCAGTAAGACTGCCCAAGGTGCATGTGTGCATCGAAAAAGACTGAAACTCAAATACAAACACAACTCACTTCACATATGAGCACACGCAGAAAGCAATTTGATGAACAGATATGGTTCTAAAGCTAGGGTGAGTTCTATCCACAAACCAAAAGCACATAAGAAAAGAGGAGACAGCTAAATATAAGGGCAAATTCCACAATTAATGGAAATGAAACCATCTGGTTAAAATCACACATTAAAAATCAATAATAAAAAGTGTTGTTAACATAGAACTAAAACAGCTTCTCAAAATTTATTGACGAAAAGATTTAGAGAAGTATCAGGCTGCACCAAGGCACCAAAAAGAAAAAACTTTCCAGAGTAACAATGCACAGATCACCTTCCTCTGGACTGCTACAACAAGCAAAAATCAATATAATAGAAAATTGTAATAAACGGCAAAAGTAATGTACCGTTTACATCTCACTTCCATCTGAGGGACTGCCTAATTCCCGTATATATGAGTCCTAATGACCTCCCAATCAAGCAAACTAGAAAAAATGAGATTGCATTGCTAACTTTGTCGATGACAACTCTAACCATAGGCAAGCTAATGTCAGAGAACTCGAGGAACAAGCTGAAATAGTACCTCCTGTAACAAAGAGAATTTCATATTAAAAACTATATCCAAGTTCTCTAACATTAAGAATCAGAAAATATCTGAAACCTGCAGCAAGATCATAAAACACAAATTCATGGTATTCAGTTTGATCTAAGTGAAGAAACATAGATTTTCTGAATCTTTGTGTATATTTAACCAACCATTACCGTTATATTTACATGTAAAAAAGAGTGGAAGAACCTTTTACTCATTTGACCATGCATCTTCTTTCCCTAAAAATCACACCTTAACTTTAGAAGGAACTACTATTCTATGAAGATTCAGTAAAAGTAGAATAATAAACTTTAGGCATGGCAATTCACTGATTTGCCAAGTTATACATTTACAGTGAGGTCACAAGGTTTTCAATGTTCACTTATCATGGATACAACAGACCAAATTGAGGAACATTTTTTGACCTGAGGCATTAAAACAAAATCCATATATGGAAATGCTAACAAGCACTGACACCAGAGCTAACAAGACATATTTTTGCATTCATGTATCTACAACAGTATGCTTTCATCAAGGTAACAGCCTTTGCCACCATCTAAAAACAACCGTTATTCATGCCATCCTATTGCAGTTGTCCTTGTCATCGAAAAGGCTAGGTATTAATAATGAAGAAGAAATCACCACTTCAGAATTTTTTTTATCCACACCATGAATCCAGTCCACCAAAGCATGTTTGGTTTCACAGTTTTTATAATTGCCCACACTATCTGAGATAATAAAAGGCATTCAAGCACAAATCCAGTGCGGTAGAGCTAATTTTAAGTGCTTCAGGACAAAATTATATAAGTGGGGCATATCCAAGCCACAGAAATTAAAAATGACAATAACATAAGTGCCATAGTGTTGCCTCATATCTAACCAATTCCAGAGTTATTCCAAGATGATCTAAATCCACTAAAGTTCAGTTAATAACAATGGAATCAAGCAAAGAAAAATATTTATGGCCAAAAAGTTATGGAAAACATACCACCCTATCAAGGCTCTTAATTCCTTGGTGCGTTTTACAGACATAGAGAAATGGCTTATCACAACATATTGCAATGAAGTAAGCACACTTTCGTTTTCTCTTAGCATAAGCTTCTTCCACCAACTAGAAGTTTCAGCATAATCACTACTTTTTTCCTCAATGAGGTGGCTCTTAAGTGTGTAGAGATCAAAGCGATCCTCATACATTGATACAATAGCCTCCAGATTTTGATACAACCACTGGTTTAAAGCCACCTGTTAACAAGCATATGCTTTAAAACCTTGATGAAATATAACCAGAAGTCTTGATATTCAGTGCAAAAATCTGTAGTGCGTTAATATTAACAAATTAAAATCTTCACATATTGCATATATCCTTATTATCCCATTAACCAAACATCGCTGTATTATTTCACTGAAGAACAATACACTTTTGTGACATGCACCGATATGACATGAAAGCTTTAAATTGCTAGGCTCCATTTAATTTCTGAAAATAGTTTCTGTTTTTATTTTCTATTTTCATTTTCTATTTCTTAAATTGAAAAACACATTTGCTAAATAGAAACAATTCTTTTTCAATAATGAAAATATGAAAACACATTTGATACCTATCTTCTTATTATAAAAATATGAGAATAAAATTTTAAAAAATCCCTACATTTAAACAAATTTGAACCAGGGTTAGAGATTTGATATTTAAAAATCATCAAAAAAAGAATAGAATTGTGTTTTTATGGACTTGAACCAAGGTCAATTCACTAATTAAATTTAAAGTTAAAAAGCTCCCTTTATTTTCAACTTTTTTCAATTTTTCAAAGCATTTCCAGTGAAAACATATTGAAGTTTCACATATTTTCATTTTTCAAAAATCCTTTTAAAATTTTTCAACTAAACACATTTTTTTTATTGCTCTCCATTTTCTCATAAAATGAAGACGGCCTTTTTTTTCCTGAAGCCAAAAGAAGCCTTAGTCTTTCAAATATGAGAAACAATTCCCTCCTCACTACATCACTGATTTAAAATGAGAACAGAAAATAGACACCATCGAAGTGTTCCAACTTTAGAAATATGTCATGTTAGCTTTATAGTTGCATCTGGATATACATATTCAGAGACATAATGTGAATCAATTTTATAGTATGTATCCATGAGGAGCTTGAAATACATGCAAAAGAGGTAAGGACAGAAAAAAGATAAAAAGCCTTGATGATTTCTGCCATAAGCAATGTCATAGGCCTGCGCTATGTCAACATGCTCAATCAGTCAATCCATCAAACCTCACAATGAGAACCTCATTCTTTTACTTCCAGAAAAGCAGAAGTAATATGCTAACTAACATAATGAGTTAAAGACAAAAATGTGCTACCACTAAACTCAAAAAGGGAAACAGCCATACCTCATTACGCAACCTTTGGAGTGCACGAGTAGATAAATTACAGATGGCTAAACCCAGATCATTCACTTCATCAGACAAATTGCCATCAACAGAAATAAGGTCCAAATAAGTGCTTGCTATCCCATCTGCTATAGTTATCACCAGATCTTCCAATATGGAATCCCCATATAAAGTAAACAAGCTTTGGTCGTAACAACAACCTTTCCTACAAAATAGATAAATGAACAAATAAGTTTCCCAACAAATATTAAATATATTTTGACAATAGAATCAAATTAAATTAAAAGAAAAAGCAGATGTCAAAGCCTAAATATATTGTAGCCAAGAGCAAGTTATCCTCCGACAATATATAACATTTAGCAGCAAACATTTATGAATTCAGCAACCATCAGAGATAGATATCATTTTGTTGCTGGCATAATTATTCTGCCAATTGCCAAGTGATGATGATACCGGACACAATTATAGGTTCTTCAATAATCCTACTTTGGACAACCATCAGGGCAAGTTACCTCCATTCAGTTCCTTATCTGGAAACAACTATAGTATGTAAACCAAGTAAGTCACGTTAACAGCCATATGATTAGGGTCTGTACCATAGTCAACCAATGGATTGGTCAAGGGAATATGGCCTACTTGTTAGAATTATATCTATTAAGATTTTAAACTTCCGAAAAAGTAAAGGGATGAAACAGGGGTAATCAAGCTTTTGGAAAGAAAGATAAGGTAGGAGAAACTGGATATTTGGGGGGGGGGGGGGGGGACTAAACATATGCGTAGTTTTCAAAGTCGATTAAACATCTTCTACTTTACAAAGTCCAATAGTTTAGGGATCCAAAACTTTGGAAAGTTCAAATATTTGTGTTCCAAAAGTTTCTCTTAATACATGATATAAAGGGCAATTCTAGCCATCTAAATCCCACATCTTAGAAACATCCAGCCTCCTTTATTCTGAACCACCTTGTGTACATACATATGTTAGTACATACAGAACTTGTCATTACTCTCAATTTACATATTAGGAAAATTGATGCATAAAAAATTACTAAAAGTTGTTTCCAAAGAGAAAGAAACATGTAACAAGATAACAAATGCAACAAGTGATAAGATTAGTAACTTAGAAGTTTTATGCAGTGCACTAAAAGCAACTATTAGAAATTCATATCATACAAAGTTCTTGTAATCTTTAAAGATATAAAACACATTAACAATAATCTTCGAACATACTGTAATAAACACACACATGAAACAGAGAAAGTGACAATTTATTTACCTTAGAGAACCAAATCTAAGAAAATACAACAATTCTGCATACAGGTTTTTCTTCCCAGACTTTGTAATATTTTGTAAAACTGTGTTGTCTCCATTTAACTTCTCAGTTATCAAAGAAACAAGTTCCTGTCAGGAGAGGGAAAGAAAAGGATGTCTCATTCTAACAAGCTAGCAGCAAAACAAACCATACAGTTACAATGAGATTTTTGAAGTACCATATTATTGGTTTGAAGTCCAAGTTCCTTTTTCAGCCAAGCAAAGCATGCTGGCTTACAGGAATTTTGAATAATTCTGGAAAAGGCTATCAACCAATCATCTATATTGCCGGTATCAGAAGTAACAACATTGTTTTTTACCTGAAAAAACAAAATTTGGGACCTTGAAGCAAATACAAACTTAATAGACAAGAAAATTGAAATTCAACCAACCATGCATGCATTAGGAATTTTACTTGAAAAGGCCTGAGACATTTCTATTTAATAAGACCAAAAACATAAATTTATTAAAAGGTCCATACTATAGTGTTTCCTTATTGTGAACCCAGAAAATGATCATAAGATGATCCCTTATTAGCACAAGTTGGCATCTTTGGATTTAGAAACTCAACTTTTCAGAGCAACAGTAAGTTTTCTCGTGCAAACACGAATCTATTTCAAGGTCTGTGGATGCAATAAACAACTCAATAACTCACTCATTATCACTTTATCAGATATCTAAATATAAGAGCTTCTTTTTTTCCCTCAAGGTCGTAGATTTGTTTGTCCTAAATTAGAACTCAAAAAACAAGACGTGCCATAAGCTTTTGGTGAACAAAGAATTTTGTCTCATACATTGACATCTAAAAGATCTTTTCTTTCTGTATATATATGATGCAAAGCAAGAATGATTTCACAATATTTAACTAAAACAAGCAGTTTCTTTGGAAATAATGAACTTATATGAACTAAATTCAGCGTAAGGAAATAAGAAAAATAGCTGCAGACAAAGGAACCAATAGAGACAGTGCCTGCCTCTTCCTCAAGTTGCTGAAGAGAAGCCCAAAGCAATCTTATCTTTGGACCTTCAGATAAAGCGTACAAACTCAAGGGTCGTTTTGCGCGTTGCTGCTCATCAAAGACCACATTTCTGAAATCATTCTCACTTTCAATAACATCTAGAGAATCTAAAAGTTTTCCTCTTACTACATCCCAGACAGGCTTCAAATTATTTTGATCACTGTTTGTCCTGGCACTGCATTTAAAAAGTAAATGTCCTCAACAAATGAGATAAACATGGCATACGCATGCCAAAGAGCTGCAATTAAGTATTAAATGAAAAAGAAATACAGGCACTACTGTTTCGTGAACCATGTGTAAGGGCAACACTCATAGGATTATAAATATTTGATGCGCTTACCCTTACCTCCCAGAAGAGGTTGAACCTTGGCGAAAGGCATCATTGTCAGCTATGCTCTTTGGAGATGTGGAACTGAACTTTTGGACAGGAACTACTCCAGCCACATACGTGAGAAATATACCAGTCATCAAGAGTAATTGATCCCCGAAAGTTATCCAATCAGAGGCTGTTATACTATCAGAATCCACTAATGACCCCACGCTAGTAGATCTCAAGGGAGTTTCCATGAAGCAGGGACTTACTTTTAGATTTGAGAAAAATGGATCATCAACCTTCCATTTTCTCCATGTTGAAAGCCATAACACTTTGCAGCTCCCATAGGAAAACTTGCTACAAATAAAGAAACAAATGCGATAATGAGGTTATAATTCCAATGGTTATCGCAATGTCTAACAGCAGAGAGAAAATTAAGCATGTGATTTTACACTCATTCGCAGTTAAAAACATAGCATTGCGCCATAACAATATCTACCAGTTTGACCAAGTACACGCTTCCCAAATTCTGAAACGTAGTGAATATTTAGAAACTTCATAAACTTCTTACAATCAAATAAGAGACCGCATACTAATAAAGGATGAAGAAGTTCACTACAATCTGAAACTCCAATTGTTATTCAAGAAAAATCATGAACAAACCCCTCCTCAATATATTATCAGATTGAGTTGACTAACCTTCGCGGCGTCCTGAAATTGGAATTCCGATTCACAAATCCTCTCTGCCTAAGAAAACTTGGGTGCAAATGCAGCTTGATGCATGACGGTGAAGCCACATATTCCGCCATTTGATTAAAATAAACGGAAAAAAAAAACGCGGTATCCACCGAAGCAATCACCACATTTCCTCTACCATTTACGGAATAAATTTTACACGAAAGGGAAGGGCATTGAAGTGAGAGCAATGTGGCGGTTAGGATTTAGGGTTTACTTTAACCAACGTATAATAAAACAAAGTAATAGGTGGGTAATGGTGTTTGCTTCGTGTGTTTTGAAGGCAAACAGGGGGGAGGAAGGAGAGGTGTGAAAGAAAAGAGGGGGAACAAAATAAAATAAAACGATAAATAGATAGATTGGAAATGTGCGACCCTAGTTCTATCCGTCTCGCTCCTTTTTTTTCTTTTTACTTATTTTGCCAACCTAGATTGACTTGGCTCGGCTCGGCTCGGCTCGTCACAAATGTATTATATTTTTAGGCTTAATTTATAATTTCACCCTTAAAGTATATTTATTTCTTTGCTTTGGTACCTAAATTTCTTTTATAATTTAATACCTGAAGTATGCTAATGTTATGTTTTTAGTCCCTATTTTAAGGTTACAAAAAACACTTAAACAGTTTTATAAAATCTATTTTTTATCAAATATGTATAGACCTTAAAAATTATAAAAATGAAAATAAATATATATAAATATTCATAAACATGCATATAATTTTATAAAATTATAAAATGGAAATAAACTATGATATACGAACTTTAAAATAAATATATATAAATTCAAAAAAAACTAAAATTTGTTTTTCTTTTCTGTTTTTTTACTTAAAAAATATTTACTAAATTGAATTAAAATTTTATCTTTTGGGGTCAAAATGCAATTTGTTCATTTACTAATTTATAATTTTATAAAATAGAAAAGGGCTAATGTTATAATTTTTTTTCCATTTTAAAGGGATCTTGGCTCTTGCTAGTTCCTGCCATTTGGTGCTAATGTATAGTATGGACTAGTGTTACGGGACTAGAACTTTAGTCTGACAAACCGTGTGGTCTTAGGTGATTTCTTTGCTTCAAATCTACCTAAGTTAGCCTAAAACTCGAAAAGTAAAAATTCTCCCGAAAATTTTTTAAGGCACTAAAAATTATAGAGAAAGCGAACTCAAAAGAAAGAGAAACAAAAGATCTAAAAAATCACACAAAGTGTTTGAGTAAATGTCCTCCAATATATTCTTTAACTATCAATTAGATAATTACAAATGAAAGGGAGGCGTCTATTTATAATTGAGTTCCCATAAATCCAACGGTACAAATTGAGTTACATCAACAATCAAGATTAAAGCCTATTTACAATTAAGAGTGTAATAGCCCATTTTTATATAAATTGGAACAGTGGTTTCGGGACCACAAATCCGATTCCAGAAGGGAAATTATTTTAATATTATTTTATGATCTATAGTATGATAATAATGTAATAGGAAAATTTCATAAAGAAATTTTACTGATTACATATTTATTTTGATAAAGGACCAAATTGCACAAAGCGCAAAAGTTGAGTTCTAATAGCTAAAAGAATTAAATAGCTATAGAACTTTAAATTGGAGGTCCTTATAAGGTAAATAGGCTATTTAAAAACGCTTAGTGGTTAAGGATGATAATTCATCTATAGAAAATAAAATAAAGAAAAAGACAAAATTGGAAAGATGATAAATAAAGATGAAAAAAAAAAAAACAAAAGAAAATATCATCATTTTATGTCATCTTCTTCCCCAAAATACATGGAAACCCTAGGAAAGAGAAATCAAGCTTTCTTGGCTTAATTGGGTAAGTAATCTTGTCTTGTTATTAGTAATTTTTATATTTTCGTGATCGGGATAACTTAATCTATCTATTTTGGGGGTTAATTTGTAAAGTTATCAAAGTATGAACTTTTTTCCATGGATGAATATGTTAAAATTTTGAAATTTATGGTAGAATATGAAAGGTTGTTGATAAATAAACAACTTTTACAAAGTGAATTTTGATGAAAACATGATTTAGGGACTAAATTTAAAAATTGTAAAATTCATGAAAAAATTCTGAATTTTATGAAATACATGGCTGTAAATGCGACATGTAAAAATCAGCTAGGCTTGGAATAAGGATTAAATTGCATGAATTTCATTTTTCAAGCCTATGGATGAAATCGTCATTAATTAAAAGTTTAGATGCAAAATGATAATTTTGCCTAAAATGTGAATTGGACTGAACTAAGTTTAAATTATATTAAATTAATATTAAATTTACTCATATAGATCCGGATAGACCAAATTTGGAGTTAGAACGAGGAAAAGAGAAAAATATCGAATTAGAAGATTTTATGTACACGAACATTTGTCGAGCTAAGTTCGCGTAACTAAATTGTGTATATTTATATGTTTGAATTAAATGTTGTGTATGTAAATTGTATAAATATTATATATATGACATTGAAAACATATCTGACAAAGCCCGATAAATGATAATGCTCGATAAATGATAAATGATAAAAATGTTACTTTTATGCTTGAAATGAATGTGGAATGTGTTTATTTGAATTATCTAAATATTATAAATGTATGAAATAATCACATGTCTGATAATGCCTGAAAAATGTTAATTCCCATTTGAATAAATGAAAGTCGATGGATACGTGATTTTCCATAATGAATATAGTCATGCATATGTTGCGGACAGGATTTAGCTCGGACAAGTAATCCTAATTAAAGCCCTTTCGAGAATTCTGTTATATAGTTCCTACAAGCATCCTAACCGGTAGTGTTTTAGCATGTGTTGCACACTACCACAGCTTTGTGGGAGCGTCCTGTTACATGACTCGATCAGTTGTGATCCAGCATATAATGCTGACACAAACGCAGCTCTACGTGAGCATCCTGATATAGGCTCTTATGAGTTTCCTGACATGGCTCGCTTGAACTCCCTATTACCTTACCTGTGCTCCCTGATATTGTCTCTTCGGAGATATCAGATAAGCTCTATGAGCTTCCTGAGTAAAACTCTTATTAATTTCCTGATCAGCCGCAGTCCTCTTACATGGTTATATAGCTCATCTAAGCATCCTGATATGTGACTTAAGGGTGTGCTATCTGGTTATGTGCCCTAACTAGTACCCCTAAATATAAATTGATGGTTTCTAATTTGTACAATTCAAGTGTACTAACTGTGTATCCATCGATGTTTTAAACGATTCAACAGGCAAAATCCTGACATGAGAAAATATGAACACGAAATGAATTATTACATGTATCTGCCTGAAATACATGAAAATGATGATACATGATATATGAAAGTATGAGATGGTGATATATGAACATGAAACTTGTTTGATGAATATGTTCACCTAAGATTATAGATTTGTACACTTCAATTGTATATTCCCGGGTTTCTATTGATATTTTTAATTGATTTAATGAGCAAATTCCTGACATGAAATAATCCGAACTCGAGACGAAATGTTATGGAAATGTACTTGAAATACATGGGTATGATTTGTATATGTTATTTGAATTCATGATATGGAAAGTATATGTGTGACACCCCAAACCTGTATCTGTCACCGGAACAGGGTTACGAAGCATTATTGGAGTTTACAGAACATTTCTAGATAAATAGAGTAAAGAACTATTCATTTCCCGAATTTATTCAAAACGTCCATTGATTGGGCCCTGAGGCCCAAAACATGCATTAGTATCGAGTCGATACTAAATTAAGATATCAAGAATTTTTTCGCAAAATTCCAAAATTTTTCTCATATACAAGAGTCACACGCCTGTGTGGTGAGGGACACGCCCGTGTAGTTAGGCCGTGTGGCTCACACGGCTAGATAACATGCCCATGTCTCAGGCCGTGTGGCAACACACACCCGTGTCCCCAACCCGTGTAACTCTCTAACTTGCAACCCATGAAAAAATTAGGGTCACAAGGCCAAGGCACACGCCCGTGTTGCTAGGCCGTGTGGTTAATTAATTTTTTACAAATTAGGTGCAGGTTTCATACGGCCGTATCACACGCCCGTGTTTTCATGCCATGTGTCTCACACAGCTGAGGCACATGTCTGTGTCGAGCTCGTGTGCTGAATTCTGGGCATTCTATTTCTCAATTTTTTGGATGCAAGGGACACACGGCCAGACTACATACCCGTGTATCAGCCTATGTGTAATACACGGTCTAGACACACGCTCGTGTGTCTACCTATATGGACAAAATAATGTTATGTTCCAAACCCTATTTCTCACTCATTTTCATCCAATACCTGCACAAAATTTCACCAATAACAACCAACCAATTCAACAATGTTTTCATGCCAATTAAAACATCTAACTTAATGCATATACTTGCCTTCTTACTTCATCTCTTACCTTTCCACAATATACATGCTTAAACTAATTATAGCAACTCATTAAACTTGTGTCTAAACATTGCATTCTATCTTTATACACAACAAAATCAAACCATCACTAGCCATTCTAATGGCTAGTTTACATCATTCCAATTTATTATCAACATTGGCCTTAGTAGCTTATACATGCCATTATAACAAAATAAAGTATCCTTTATATACCAAAATGAGCCGGTTGATAGTGTGAGAATGCTTCGACCAATCTCCAACCTTCTTGAGCTTTCGAGCACTATAAAACAGAGAAAATGAAACAGAGTAAGCACTTAGTGCTTTATAAGTTCATATAACAGGAAATTAACTTAACAACCACATTTATCAAAATAAGCGTACATTAACATGATTTCCATCCAATTGGCAAATTGCCTATTCACACACACTAAATCAAGCAAATTAGTCACATATTTCATATTTACATCAAATAGCATGGATGAGCTCATCAAACAATATTGTTTCAAGGCTTTACCATTTTTCATCACATATCCCTCATGTCACGTTAATTATTATATATGTTGAATCATTGAAATTTCGATGGATTCTCAAATAGTACTCTTAAAGCGTACAATCAAAGTCTGTCAATTCATGTCCAGAAGTACCCATAAGGGCACTTATCAGAGAGTACACTCTCGAGCCATGTAACACCCCTTTAACCCTAAACCGTCACCGGAACAGGGTTACGGAGCATTACAGAACATATAAGACGTCTTACAAACAATTCAAAAATAAATAACAAACATATCATAATTCAATTCAAGTCCCTTTAATGGACCCTCGAAGCCCCAAACACGTATTAGAAGTAAAATAGTACTTGTTCGAGTACTCCGAAAATTTTTTGTAATTTTTTTTGATAACTTAACATTTCATTTACCATTCAAAACATTATAAACCATTTCTTTATAACCAAAATCACTTGACCTTTATACATGACTCATACATTCACCTACTACATGCCACTTTTACCTAAAAGGAAAAATTACATCACCAAAGTTATGCTGAGGCCGGGATCGATCTGAATGCTAGACCGAAACCTTTGACTCCTATTGACCTGCGTACAGAAACAACCGTATGCTGAGTATTTCATACTCAGTGGTATTACCATAATTCAAACCATATAACATTATTGAATTATAAATAGCGATCATTTAACATAAAAAAAAAATCATAAGGACTAATTTACATTCAAATTCTTATGTCATCTATCACATTCATCAACTAATTTCAATATCAACAATTCGATATTTTAGCAAATTCATGAACCTTAAGTTCATCCTTCAAATCTCACATCTTCTAATCTTATGGCATGCCAACTATATCCGACTCAGCCTGACTAGTTACTAAGGTTCTCAAATCACTTTTCAATTTCAATTCCACTTTCAATTCAATTTCACAATTCAATTCAATTTCACTTTTTAACTTTCTAATCAACATTCAATTCAATACTAATACATAATTATCATTCAATTCAATTTCCATTCAATTCAATAATAACACTTGCCTCACAATTCACTTACCATACATATAATTTAATATTTAATATTTAATAATAAATAGCTTGAATTATAGTAATACAAACCGTGATTTGCTCGATTACTCCTCGATAACCTTTTATTTTCCTTCCCTTTCGGTGCCGATGCCTCGGGTTCTTTTCTAGCTACGAAAATTAAAATAATTACACTATTAATTATAGCACTAATTTACAATAAATAATTAGATTTCTATTCAATTTATACCTTAATTTTCAATTTAGTCCTAACTAGATTTATCTATTTTCCTAACTCAATTCATACTTCATTTCTACTCAATTTTCAACCAAACTTATACATGTATATTAAAATTTCATCATAAATCCCTAATTTGGAAATTCTTTCAATTTAGTCCCTACTATGTAAAACTTATGGCTTCTTTTACAATTTAATCCCTTATTCAATTCCAACTTGAAATTCATTATTCAATTAAACCCCTAATTCATCATTTTGTTCAACATGAACTATGTTCCAAAACTTAGGAACTTCCAAAACCTCAACTTAATTTCAACAAAACTTTGTTTTAAAGCTTCTTAAACATCAAAATTAAGTAAAAAAAAAAGCTTAATTGACTTACCAAATTAAACTTCAAGCTTTAAAACCTTAGTTTCTCCTTTTCTTTCTTTCTTTTCCCACTTTCGAATGGCTTTCTCAGTTTCTTTCTATGTTTTAGTTCCTTTCTTTCCTTTATTTGTTTCTTTTTCTTATTTACTTTACAATTAAAACTTAATATATATATATATTAACTACTTAATTTATAAATATCTATTTGATAGCAGATATATATGTTACAATTGTACATTATCTTCACTCTACATTTGTCTTGATCTAATCTATTTCATAAATAATAATATAATATTAATAAATAATAAATATCTATTTACTTAAATAAAAAGTAATTAAATAAAAATATTACAATTGTATGTACTTGATTTATCACACTTGTATTTTACTATCACCTTCCAGTTGTCAACTTATTAATTTGTTCATTAATTTATAATATAATATCAATTAAATATAATAAGCATCTATTTAATACACAAATACATATATTACAAATGTACATTTATACATTTATACATTTATACATTTGTATATTATCATCACCATCCACTTATCATGAATTTAAATTATTTATCATATAAAAATCTTTTAATATAGTTAATAATCATAAAATATCTTTATACTTAAGTTATAAGTAAATTATGTATTTAAATTGCAATTGTACAGATATGATTTTTTAAACATGTATATTTTTATTTAATTTGTTTCATAATATAATATAATTATAATATAATCAATTAATATTAATATATAATATATATACCTAAGAAAAATCTCAATTTTTCAATCTAATTGTCGCCTCAATTATATCAGATGGCATATTTGCCATTTGGTCCCCTTTTCTTTTTATTAATCTATAATTCAACTTTTGCCCCTTATTCAATTTAGTCATTTTTTCCTAATTACTCCTAATTAAGCTAAATTCACCTAATTAAAACTTAATTAAGCTCACTACTAGACTCATAAATATTTCTAATAATTATTTAAGAACTCAATTCACTAAGATTGAGGCCCGATATTGCACTTTTCTAATACCCGTGAATTTTGGGTCATTACAAGCCACATCTCATACAGCAGGATTACCAATCTAGGCTAAATCCTCTATAACATATGCTCAAAGAGTTTTGTCAGAATTACCAGTTCAGGCTAAATCCTTTCAGTGGAAAATACTCTATAGAGTTTAATCTGGATTACCAGTTCAGGCTAAATCCAGACTTGGGCTCAATTAGGATTACCAGTCCAAGCTAAATCCTGATTGCAACATATGTTCAAGAGACTTGTATCAGGATTGCCCGTTCGGGCTAAATCCTATCATTAATGAGGTCAACAAGATTACTTGTCCGAGCTAAATCCATTCTGCAACAAATGCAGGATCTCTTTCCAATTGGGAAATCACCTTTATCCATCGAAATCCAATATTCACACGGATTTTAACCATTTCCAAATATTCTTGAACATGTGTTCATTCATTGCATTCACTTCATTCATATTATGTACATATACTAATATTCTACATTCAATCCAATAAAACATTCAATTTAACATATTTACACGCTCAATTAAGTTACACGAACTTACCTCGACACTTGTTCTCGTATATGATCTAGTAACCCGAAATCTTTTTCTTTCCTCGATCTTGCTTCGTATTTGAGTTTTTTGGATCTATATAAACGAATTTAATCATCAATTTATCACATTTCCTATTCATTTGGACTCAATTTACATTCTAGGCAAAATTTCCATTTTGGCCCTAAACTTTTCATTAATTTCAATTTTGTCCCTAGGCTCGGAAAATAAAATTCATGCAATTCAATACCTTTTTCCAAGCCTAGCCAAAAATTTCATGTCATATTTGCAGCTCATTTATTTCACAAAAATAAAAAATTTTCCATAAATTTTACATCTTTACAATTTAGTCCCTAAATCACAATTTCATCCAAAATCACTTTGTAAAAGTTGTTTATCTATCAACAACCTTTCATTTTCTACCATAAATTTTAAATTGCCAGCATTTACATCCATGGCACAATCTCTACACTTTGATAACTTTTCAAATTGATCCTCAATTTAGATAGATTTCATTATCCCGATCTCAAAAATATGAAAATTACTAAAAACGGGACTTGATTACTTACCTATTTATGGAAAGAAAGTTTCTTCTCTCTCTCCTAGGGTTTTCATGAAAATTTTGGGGATAAATATGAAGAAAAAAAGATGATATTTTTGTAACGCCCCTAACCCGATTCCATTACCGGAATAGAGTTACGGAGCATTACTGGAGTTATCGATTTATTTATCAAATATTTTATTACATCTAACATTTATATTTGGAACCAATTAAAATTAAACATATTGACCCTCAAACGTATTTATTATTTTATTTTATTTTTTGACATATTTTACTTGGATTTATTATTAGTCTCAACATACTTAATTTCCATGTATCAACGTATCCAAGATAATCGCATATTTACATGTCATGATAAATATCATTTCTTTTCCACGTTCAAGTCTCGTATTGAGTCATCTGGATCTTTATAAATTTGGTCATCATTTTCATTTATTTCATGTTCTAATACATTCAATTAATGTTCTAAACAAAATTAAAATTTTACCCCTAAACTTTTGATTAATGACAATTTTATCCTTAGGCTCAAAATAAAATTCTTACAATTTAATCCTTATTTCCAGTCATTATTCTCATACAAATTAATAACAACCCATGAATTCTATAAAATATCAGAATTTTTCCATAATTTCAACACTTTTCAATTTAATCCCTAAAAAGTGTTTTTCCCCGATCTTGAATTAAATTAATAATTTCATTTAAATTTTGTAATTTAAATAATAAAATAATCCATTTCATGCAAATTAGTCATTTCTAACATTTTTACAAAATTGCCCATAAAGTTTTACTTTTATTCAATTTAGTCCTTAAGCCTAAAATATGCAAATTAGCCATGCTAGCTGAATATTCATACATATTTTCCACCTCCTCCTCTCCATTCCACATCATTAATTTATATAACATGCTATACATAACATTATCAATAATTTTACTATTTACTTATATGTGTATTCAAAACTGTCCATTTGCGTCATGGTCACCAAATTATTTATATCTTGAGCTACAGAACTCGAAATTAAGATCCATAAATTTTCCTTGAAATTAGACTCACATAAATTCTTACCATCAAATCTTAAGAATTTTTGGTTCAGCCAATTAGTACAGTTTATTCATTAAATTCTGCCCTATTTCACCGTTTGACAGTTCTGACCACTCTTTGCTAAAATTAAATTATCTATTTTTACAGAATTCAAATGATGTTCTCGCTTATTTATTATAAAAATAGACTCATTAAAGAATCTAACCATATAAATTATGTCCCATAATAATTTTTATACAATTTTTAATGATTTTTCCAAGTCAAAACATAGGATCCCGAAATCATTCTAAATCAGTCTCACGAAAATATAAATATCTCGGAGTACAGAATTCATTTACTTTTTCTATTTCTTTTATATGAAAATAGACTCATTAAGCTTTAATTACATATCTCACTCAACTTCTAATTCAATTTCTATCATTTTTGGTGATTTTTCAAAGTTGACCTACTGCTGTTGTCCAAAACTGTTTCTTATGACTTATTTTACAATTTAATCCTAACTAAGTTTACTTACTTTCCTAACTTAATTCATACTTCTTTTCTATTCAAATTTCATTCAAACTCAAATTTAACTATTAAATTTTCAGTATATTTTCCTAATTTCAAATTTTCCTTAATTTGGTCCCTACAACATAAAACTTATGAATTACTTTACAATTCAATTCTTATTTCATTCTTAACTGGAATTCCTATCAATTTAACCCTTAATTCATCATTTTATTCAACATGAACAATATCTAATAATTAACTATCTTTCAAAATATCAACTTAACTTCATCAAAGCCTTGCTCCAAGGCTTCTAAAATATCTAAATTAAGTAAAAAGGGCTAAATTAACTTACCTATTAAACTTCTAAACTTTAACTTTAAATTTTCCCTTTTATCTTTCTTTTCTCTTTTTCTTTCTTTCCTTCCCCTGCTCTCTGTTTCGTTTGGCTTTCTATTTCTATTTCTCTTTTTCTTTTTCCCCCCCTTTTTTTCGTTCCACCCACATATATATATATACATATATAATATAATAACTTAATAAATATCTACTATAAAAATCTATTTAATAACCAATATTCTTTTAACATTTGTATCCATTTATATCATAACACTTGTTTGTCTCTAATCTATTTATTATATAAATATCTTTTACTTAATAATAATATATAATTTAATAATATACTCATATAACAAGCAAATATACATATATTTTACAAATGTATGTATATTAGTATCACACATGTCACCATATGCACCATACATTTGTCTTAATTTATTTATAATATAATAATATTTAATATAAAACCATAGTTAATAAATAATCCAAATAATAATTAATAAAATCTAACAAAAATCTTAGATTTTTCCAAGTTTGCCGCCTCAACTATTGCCAAATGGCATATTTGCCATTTTGGCCCTTTGTATTTTCTTTCAATCTATAATTGGGCTTTTATCCCCTATTCATTTAGTCCTTTTTCCTGTTTGCTCTTAATTGAGCTAAATTTACTTAATTAAAACTTAATTAAACACAAAACTAACTATATAAATATTTTTAATAAATATTTATGAGTCCGTTTACTCAAATCGGAGACCCGATAATTTCATTTTTCGATACCCGTACTTTTGAGGTTGTTACAATTTTCATTTAACTTAATTATCATCTTTTAATTTATTCAATTTCCAATTTAGTCCTTTTCTTTTTCTCAATTTCCATGGATGATTCATCCATAAATATCTACTAAATTTTGATTGATGGTCTAATTACCATATAAGGACCTCAAGTTTTGAATTCTATAGCTACTTAATCCTTCTAGCTTCTAGAATTCAACTTCTACATTTTATGCAATTTGGTCCTTTCTCTAATTAATCACTTAATCGGTAAAATTTTCTTATCGAAATTTTCACGCAACTTTTCTATCATGTTATAAATCATGTAATAATATTAAAATAAATTTTCTTTCTAGCTCAGATTTGTGGTCACGAAACCACTGTTCCGATACTACTGAAATTGGGCCATTACAAAATGTATATGGGAATTTGGTTATTATAGAGCCCATACATGTTTCTTGATGTTTATATGAGATAGTATGACTCAGAAACGAACTATTACTCGTATATACCTGGAGTACATGGAAACTATATACCTGGAGTACATGGAAACGACATTACCTGATATGATAATGCATAAATTGATTGTTACATGAATATGGATCATGCTTGATGACTTTGTACATCCATGATTAAGGACTATTATATGTGATTACTTGGCTAACGTGATAAGAATATGTGTTTGGGGCTTGTGACCAAATTAGTTGTTAGTGCCTTGCATGTTTATTTTGAACATAAATATATGGTAAGTTATTTACCATGTTATACAAACTTACTAAGCATTATATGCTTACTTTGTTTTATTTTTCCCTATTCTATAATAATTCGGAAGCTCATTGGATTGGAAGCTTGGCGGAGATCACTCACACTATCCAACGGCCTATTTAGGTCTATATGGAAAATCAGTTACGGTTATAATAGCATGTATAGGTTATTTAGCCAATAATGGCATGTAAATGTTTTGAATGAAACTAACAATTGGAATGGCTTGCGTTGACATATTTTGATATGTTTATAAGTGTATCTATTATGTTTGAAGAATGAATGTGATCATCCATATATGCATTTAGTAACTAGGCAAGTATGAATGATAGTTTAACATGATAATAAATTGTCATCTGAGGTATCTAAAAAATATATTGGTTGTATGTTATAATATGTCATGTTAAAAACATGATATTAGACTTGATTTACATGCTTTGATATGGTTTATGAATGTGTTTAAGTGTTGATGTAGGAGGAAGATTAGTTGGTGAGAAATGTAGCTTGAAAAATAGCATATTTTTGTCCACACGGGCATGTGTCTCAACTGTGTGTGACACACGGCTTAGCACATGGGCATGTAACCTAGCCGTGTGTCTCTCGCATCTTGAATTTTTAAAAAATAGAATACTCAGAATTGATCACATGGCCTGGCACATAGGCGTGTGGCTTGGCCGTGTGACCCCTGCACTTTAATATATTGCAAGTCAAAGAGTTACACGGGCTGGGGACACGGCCGTGTGCCTCATATCGAATGCCCACATGGCCTAGGACATGAGCATGTCACCTAGTCGTGTGAGCCACACGGCTTACCCACACGGGCATGTAACCCCTGCACCTTGTAAAAATTTTGAAATTTTACGAAAAATTTTTTAAGTTCCCGGTTTAGTCTCGACCCGTTTCTAATGTATGTTTTGGACCTTGAAGGTTCATATAAGGGACTTTTTGTCTAATTTCTGACATGAATACTGTATAAAATGAATTATTTGTTTACTTGATCTGTAAATTTCGGTAACGCTTTGTAACTCTGTTCTGGCGAAGGATACGGGTAGAGCGTGTTACGTCAGAATAGGGTACGAGGCATTATTGGAGTTTACCGGATAATTTTTTTAACTCAATATAACCCCTTTATAGATATCTAACCTTCCCTGCAAAATTTAAATCGAGACCAATCCAATCAACCAATCCAATTCAACATATTTTCAAAATAGATTCATGCATATCCATAAGATAATCTCATCACATACCAAAACTAAGATTTGTTAACCACACCAATGGTTAACTTTACATTCATTTCACATTAATATTTACTTTATTGACTTATACATACCATTGATTTCCAAAATAAAGTTTTTTTTTGGTATACCAAAATGTTGAGGTTGATAGTGTGATGTGTCTCCGACCGAATCCGACCTCCGAGCTCTTAATACTACAAAACAGGGAAAAAAGAAACAGGGTAAGCACATTGTGCTTAGTAAGCTCATGTAACAAGAATTATACTTACCTAATATTTTCAATACAATACAATAAACATTCATACATCCATTCAATGTATTGTTACCCTAGCATGCACAAACTCAACATTCAAGTTAGTCCAATAATTTCAATGTATCAATAATATATACCATGATTTCCATTCCATTATTATTTTCTCATATTTATCCCATTGAATTTCTCAAAATTTTGATAGATTTTCAGGGGTACACTTTAGTGTACAAATCCGAGTCCGCCAATTCATACTCATGTGCACACATTTTCATTTCAGAGAGTACACTCCTGTGAACCTCATCCTTACAGCGGGATTACCAGTCTAGGCTAAATCCCCTATAATATAAACTCATAGAGTATTGTTGGGAGTCCAGGCTAAATCCCCTGCAACGATAATTACTCTAATGAGCTTGGATCTGAATTACCAGTTTAGGCTAAATTCAGACCTTAATTCGGATTACCCGTCTGAGGTAAATCCATTTTACACATATTTTTCAGGAGGGCTATATCAGGATAGGATCACCCGTCCGGGCTAGATCATTTTTACTGTCAATTCCTTTTTCTGAGATCCATCAAATTTTCCTTTCATTCAACCGGGATTTCTTCCCATTTTTATCAAATATATCAATGTTTCATCTATCTTCATATAATGAAAATTCAAATCATATTCATATCAATAACATACATTTCAAGCACTTAAGAATATAATTCAAGTTACATGAACTTGCCTCGATACTTGTTCGTATACAAAAATCTACTAATCCCGAACTTTTTCCTTTCCTCGATATAGCTTCGTATTTGAGTCTTCGGGATCTAAATAAATAAATTTAATCATCAAATTAACATTTTATGTTCATATGTACCATTCTTTACAATTTCAGTATTGTTTATAGTTCATTCAAACCTGTCTACTTGAGTCGTAGTCACTAAATTATTTTTATCTTGAGCTACGGAACTCTAAATTAAGATCCAATAATTTTCCCTGAAACTAGACTCACATATCTTCTTACCATAAAATTTTCAGAAATTTTGGTTTAGCCAATAAATACAATTTATTCTTTGAAGTCAGCCCTGTTCTGCTATCTGACAATTCCGACCCTTCTTCACTAAAAATTAATTATTTCCTCGTACGAGATTTGGATGATGTTCTTGTTTATTTCTATTAAAAATAGAATCATTAAGTATTTCAAACATGTAAATTTAATCCCATAATTATTTTTCCCAAATTTTTGGTGATTTTCCAAAGTCAGAATAGGGGAACCCGAAATCATTCTGACATTGTCTCACAAAATTTATTATATCTCATGATTTACAATTCCATTGCTTACACAGTTTCTTCTATGAGAAACTAGACTCAATAAGATTTAATTACATATTTTTTCATCCTCTAATTTGATTTATAAAATTTATGGTGATTTTTCAAATTTGGACTACTGCTGCTGTCCAAAACTGTTTTAATGCAAGAGGTTTATTATCATTTTTCCCCTAAGCTTTTAATAAGTGATAATTTCATCCCTACTCAATTAACCTCTCAATTGAGCTAATTTTTCTCAATTAACACTTTATTATATCATTTTAAACTACTTTATAGCCTTTGGAGATAAGAGTTTCGGCATTAGACTTCAATTTCACACTCTTTTACAAATAGGTCCTAAATATCCACTTCCTATTCATTTCATTCAATAAAATCATCATATAATAAGATTAAAGCTTCAATTCCATTCTAAATCTTCATATACTTACAACACTCAACCATGTTGACTTTCAAATTCATCCATGAAATCAAAAAATAATGAATTTAATAGTAGGACCTAGTTGTAAAAGTCTTAAAAATACGAAAATTACAAGAAAAAGGCAAGGATTAACTCACTTGGTGCAAAAATTATGAAATAACAGCTTAAAGAACCCATCCTATGGCATTTTGGCTGATGAGAATGAAGAGAAATCACAATAAATCTAGATATTTCCATACTAGTCCTAGTTTTATTTAGTTAATAATGCAATATTCTAAATTTGCCCTTAAATCATCCATTCTCCTGATTTTTCTCAGCTTATGCAGCCCAAAATATCTCCTTTGGGCTTATTTACACTTTAGATCCCTCATCATTTGACAATTGAGCTATTTAATCATTCTAGTAACTTTTACACCTTTTTTAATTTAGTCCTTTTCATTTAATTGACTGCCCAAACGTTAAATTTTTCTAACGAAATTTTAATACCATATTACTAACATTTCATAAATATTTATAAAAATATTTCTGACTCGGTTTTATGAGATCGAGGTTTCGATACCTTGTTTTTACCCAATTTCTTCAATAATTTTGTTTTCTAACTAATCACTAAATAGGTAAAATTTTTCTATCGATATTTTCATACGATTTTCCTATCATATCAATATTCATGCAAAAATATTAAAATAAATTTCTCTTTAAATCAGATTTGTGGTTACTGATATGCGTGATATAAAGTAATAAAATTTATAATAATGATCGCACCAAAAACTAACTATTATCACGACTTTAAGGCAAGTGCACCTATCGAACAGTAGTATAGCTTAGTGGCAAGACCGAGATATCATACCTAAAGGAACCAAAAGTACTAGTACTAACTTTCTTTCCACTATTTAATCTAGAAATAAAAGGGGTTTTTATGAAACTAAACTAATTCTAAAACTAAACTATGAATGCATAAAAAGTGAATTGGGGAAAAACTCTTAGGGAAAATTGATTGATTTGGACAATACTCAAGGGAGAATCCACCTAGACTTTACTTGTTATCAATTCTTGAGCTAGACGATTTATTCACTTGACTTGATCCGTAGAAATCCCTGATTTATGTTAATACCTCCGTCGAGGATAAGAACAACTAATCATAGGTTGATTAACTGAAATCTCTTTCTAGTTAAAACCCCTAGTCTTGCATTAACTCGATCTATGAATCCCCTTATTAGGTTTGACCTTAATCCAATAGATTTATGTCGCCCTATGTCTAGGGTTGCATGCAACTCCGCTTAATTATGTTAGATCTACTTTTAAACAGGGACTTTTGCTCATTTGAATAAGGATATCAATACTTGAATTAATACCTAGGACTATTAAAACAAGAATTAAGAACACATAATTAAGAACAGATCAAGTATTTATCATATAACTCAAGATAAAATAATAACAAGATCTGTCTTAGGTTTCATCCCCCTCAAGTATTTGGGGGATTTAGTTCATAATTAATAAAGAAAACATCTCAGAAGAATAATGATAACAAAACATAAAGAACCCGAAAACCCGTGTAGGAATTTGAAGGGAGATCTTTAGTCTTGAAGGAGAATTCAGCTTCTGAGATGGATCAATCGGCTTCCCCTCGAGTAATTCCCTGCCTTTAACTCCCCGTCTTAGCGGGAAAAATAATGTGTCCCTTGAAGTTGCCTCCTAGGGTTTTTATATAGAGTTTAGAATGGATTTCTTAGCCCCTAAGCAACCTTTTCCGAGTGAAATTGAACTTCCTCACTAGAGGGACACGCCCGTGTGCCACGCCCGTGTGGATCGAAGCCCAGGCCGTGCTCGGGCCTGTTAAGGTGGCACGGCCGTGTGGTCTAGCCGTGTGAGTCAGGGTTGGGCCGTATTTATGCTCAAAATGGCACGGCCGTGTGACACGGTCGTGTGGTGAATCTCCAGGCCGTGTTGATTATTGAATTAGGCCTAATTTGCCTGTTTTTGGCCCATTTCTTGCTCTTTTCTCTTCCTTAAGCTTACCTGGGCATAAAACATGAAATAGAAGGATTAAGAGCACCAATTTCCACAAATTCAATGATAATTCATCCATAAATTAGGCTAAGCATGAGGTAAAAACATGTATAATTTATCGTTTATCAAATACCCCCACACTTAAGCCTTTGCTTGTCCTCAAGCAAAATCTCAACCCACAGTTAAGAATCATTCTTCTTAACTTACAATCCTTATAAATAATGTTTCAAACTAATCCACAAGTAATCATACAATGAAAATTCAATCAGAAGAACATTAAAGTTTCAAACATTCTAAGTTGAGAATTTTATCACAAAAACATAGGCTTCTTCCCTTGTCTTAAGTAATCACATTTCAATCAAAATCAACAAGATTTGACATCCTCACTAAAGATTTACTCTATCCACTCAAAATGTTTAGGGTTCAAGAATTAAGCACTCTTTAGTCAACCTGAAAAGTTATTACCATAGGCTTGCAAGAAAATCAAATCTCCACCACTATAGATTGATATGACACATTGATCAAAAGGTCTTTCAATGGTTGTAATGGGGCTTTGGTTAGGGGTGTTTTCACAAGCTGAAAGAGAAGGTTAAAATCGAGATTGAATTAAAAGATCGTTTAACTAGAAAAATCTCTATCACTTGAACATATTTCTAGAGCTTAAGTCTTCTGATGACATCGTTCCAGATTCGGTAGCTTATAATAGAAATACGCAAAAAATATTAAACTATAACTAAAATATGAATTACAACTGAATTAATTGTATAAACACCTTTTTGTTTTTTGTTTTTTTGTGTTTTTTTGTATTTTTTTAGAACAAATCAAATACAATACTTTGAATGTTTATAAACTGGACAAGAGAACAAAACTAGATAATAATTTCAACTCAAATCTCGACAAAAATAGGGATCAAAATAATTGAATAGAATTCAACAAAAAACGGGTTATAGGTTAATATTAGAGGTAAGTCAAAAAATGGGTTGTTAGGCTCAATGGGGTTCACTAGGCGTCAATTTATGGAGGTAGGCTTTTATGGAGTAAGTGGGTTAAATCCTATGTGCCTTTATCATCTCAGTGTAACAAATCAATGATGTGGTCTCGACATGTATAATCGAAGCAAGTTCTAGAATAACAAATCAGTATTGACTCACTCAAAGCAACAATAAAAGTGAGCACGAAAGGATGTATGCTCAAAAGGCTCAAGAATCTCACCAGAATTATGGCTTTTGATGTCAATCCTGCGAATTTCAAATCTCAAGAAAATACTTAAAATTAGGGAAAATAACCTAAAAAAAATTTAAATTTTTAAAAATTTCAACTTATCATGCTTGATTCCCTAATGTCTTAAAGTTTGAATAATCAAAGCATAAATACCTATGTCTTAATTCTCAACATATCAATAAAAATCATAAATCAATCAGAATTCATTCCTAATAGGAGATTGAGATTAATACAGAGAATTCGAAATTTTAGAGCAACTTTCAGGGATTTCAAAGATAATATAAAGAATGAAAGTGAGTTTCCCCCCTACACTTAAGATGTACATTGCCCTCAATGTACAAAGATAACATTAATAGTAATAGAAACACAAGATCATAAGTTAATGAGAGAAATAAAACTCCCTAAATTAGATGAATTCCTTGAAAGTTGTGAAAGCTGGATTTTTAAGTCTTACTCGATAAGAAGTGAAGTGTAAAATAAAAGGAAAAATATAAATTAATGAGAATAAAAATAAAAATAAAAAAATAAAAAAATAGGGAATTGGGCACATGGCTGGTTGGCACGGGCGTGTCTTATGCCTGTGGTAATTTCTCAGTCTCGCCCATGGTTAATTGGCACGGGTGTGTTGAGTCACACGGCCTTATAGCACGGTCGTGTCTTTTTGTGTTTGCTTTGCCAACGGCCGTGTTTTTAATCGCACGCCCGTGTATGAATGGACAGGTTTGGCCACGACAGTATCACATAGTCGTGTTTCTACCCGTGGGGTGTCCACGACCTTAGGCACGCCTGTGTGTCTGGTCGTGTGGTCCTGGGAAATCTGCATTTTAAGGAGTTAGTTAAGAATTTAAGAAAATCAAACTTGTTAGTACTCGGGTTGCCTCCCGAGAAGCGCTTGTTTATAGTCTAAGCTCGACTTTTCTCAAGCTTGTTTGATCATGGTGGTTTGAAGAGTTGATACTCTTCTATCCTACTTTCAATTTCATTGTCAACATATGCTTTGTGTTGAGTGTGATTTACCTTGAAAGTGCCAAGTGACTCATGTTCTATCTCGACTGCACCATAGGGAAGGATTTTCATTATCGTGAAGTAAGGTGTATCACTTGTATGCTCTTTCGAATTCAAGATTCGAGGATCGTCTTCCCCTAATATTACCTTATCCCCTACCTTGATTTGATTCATTGTTACCTGGGGGTTGTCTTGGTGATGCTCTGGGTTGGTGTGGCATATTTTGAGCTTTTCGTGATAGTTCAGCAACTCATCTAGTTCCTCAATCTAAAGCATTCACTTTTCAGGTGCGCCTCCCTTGGATGGACTTGTCTGTGGTTGGGTCGCATTTAGGTGGAGTGTATCCTGCACAGAAGGTTGGGTGGTGAGATCAATGTTTTTACAAGGACTCGTCACTATATTCTTATTATTAATAGTCTTAATCAGGTTTCGAGCTTGTAAAGTAACTTTGTCATCACCTACACATAGTGTAAGCTCACCTGTTTCTACATCAATTATTGTTCTAGCCGTTGCTAAAAAAGGACGCCCTAGAATTAAGGGTACATTGTTATCCTCATCGATGTCTAAAACAACAAAATCAACTGGGAATATAAATTTATCAATTTTGACAGGCACATCTTCAATTATTCCTTTTGGAAATCTAATGGTCTTATCAGTTAATTGGATGCTTATCTTAGTTTGTTTAGGTTTTCCAAGACCTAGTTGTTTAAACAGTTTATAAGGCATGACATTAATACTAGCCTCTAAATCAGCTAAAGCATTTTTTACGTCTAAGCTACCAAATAAACAAGGAATTGTAAAACTTCCTAGATCCTTTAGTTTGTTGGGTAGCTTTTTCTGTAGAATAGCTGAGCATACTGCATTCAGCTCTACATGAGTTTTCTCATCTAGCTTCCGCTTGTTTGTCAAGAGCTCTCTGAAAAACTTAACAGCATTTGGCATCTGCAACAAAGCTTCATAAACGGTAAGTTGATATGTAATTTCTTTAAGAGTTTAAGAAACTTACCGAATTGCTCATCTGTGTGGTCTTTCTTTAACGCATTTGGGTATGGGATACGAGGTTTATACTATTTGATAGTTACTTCTTTGGAACTTACTTCACCCTTACCTTTACTTACCACAGTCTCCTTGAATGGCTCTGAGTTGGTTTTGGTCAACCCTTCCTCATCTATTGTATCCACGGCATTGAGTTGCTCCTTAGGGTTAGTCTCAGTGTTGCTTGGTAACCCACCTTGCGGTCTTTCAGAAATTAGCTTAGCGAGCTGACCTATTTGAGTTTCGAGACCTTGAATAAATGCTTGCTGGTTCCTCAGTGCTGTTTTGGTATTTTGGAAACGAGTTTCTGATACGGCGATAAATTTTGTGAGCATTTCCTCAAGGTTTGGCTTTTTCTCTTGTTGAAATGGTGGTTGTTGAAATCCTGGAGGGGGTGGTTGTCTTTGATTTCCTTGTCCTCCCTATGAAATATTGGGGTGGTTCCGCCAACCTGCATTGTAAGTGTTACTATAAAGGTTATTTTGAGGTCTAGAGTTGTTACCCATATAGTTGGCTTGCTCAGTTTCCATGCTATGTCCATAGGAGGAGTATTCTGGATTGAACACATTTCCCTGGGTTGCGTCATACTGCATCACTGGGTGTGCCTGCGTAGAACCAACAAAATTATCAAACTTTTTATTTAAAAGTTCTACCTGATTAGTAAGCATGGTGACAACATCAATGTTAAAAACTCCTACAGCTTTTGTCAGCTTTGTCCTCATGACTTGCCACTGATAGTTATTCAGTGACATATCTTCTATAAATTCATAAGCTGCTACTGGTGTTTTGTTGTTGATTGTTCCTCCAGCGGCTGCATCGATCATTTTCCTCGTTAATGGATTCAAACCATTGTGAAAGGTTTGAACTTGTAACCATAAAGGTAACCCGTAAAGGCACCTTCTCAACAGATGTTTGTATCTATTCCAAGCATCATAAAGCGTCTCTAAACCCATCTGTACAAAAGAAAAGATATTGTTTCGTAATTTAACTGTTTTAGCTGGAGGAAAATATTTAAGTAAAAATTTCTCGGTCATCTGTTCCCATGTAGTGATTGAGCCTCAAGGTAGAGAATTTAACCATTGTTTAGCTTTATTCCTTAGGGAAAAAGGAAATAGTCGGAGGCGAATGGCATCATCAGAAACACCATTGATTTTAAAAGTATCACAAAATTCTAAAAAATTAACTAAATGTGAATTAGAATCCTCATCCTGTAAACCATCAAACTGCACAAATTGCTGAATCATATGAATAGTGTTAGGCTTTAGTTCAAAATTATTTGCAGCAATAGCAGGTCTAATAATACTAGATTGAGTATCAGCCAAATTTGGTTTAGCATAATCATACATAGTGCGAGGAGCATCATCTTGGTTCACTAGTTGCGCGGCTATCGCGGGAGGTGGTTGATTATCTTGATTTGCTTCCATCTCTTCAATAGGTTCAGGTTCTTGTTCTTGGTCTTGCTCGGGATAATGTAGGCTTCGTCTGATCTCTCTACGAGTTCTACGAATTGTCGCTTCCAAGTCTTCGTCGAATAGCAGTAGTCCTCCTAGGTTTCTTCTAGTCATAAACTAGAGATACCTAGAAAGGAAAAGGCAAAGAGAATTAAAATAAATAAAATAAAAATAAAAGCTGAAAATAAATAAAAATAGTAATGGCTAAAGTAATAGAAATCGAGTTTTCTTAATATTTTAGTTCCCCGGCAACGGCGCCAAAAACTTGATATGCGTGATATGAAGTAATAAAATTATAATAATGATCGCACCAAAAACTAACTATTATCACAACTTTAAGGCAAGCGCACCTATCGAACAGTAGTATAGCTTAGTGGCAAGACTGAGATATCGTACCCAAGGGAACCAAAAGTACTAGTACTAACTTTCTTTCTATTATTTAACCTAGAAATAAAAGGGGTTTTTATGAAACTAAACTAATTCTAAAACTAAACTATGAATGCACAAAAAGTGAATTGGGGAAAAACTCTTAGGGAAAACTGATTGATTTGGACAATACTTAAGGGAGAATCCACCTAGACTTCACTTGTTATCAATTCTTGCGCTAGACGATTTATTCACTTGACTTGATTCGTAGAAAGCCCTGATTTATGTTAATACCTCCGTCGAGGATAAGAACAACTAATTCTAGGTTGATTAACTGAAATCTCTTTCTAGTTAAAACCCCTAGTCTTGCATTAACTCGATTTATGGATCCCCTTATTAGGTTTGACCTTAATCCGGCAGATTTATGTCGCCCTATGTCTAAGGTTACATGCAACTCCGCTTAATTATGCTAGATTTACTATTAAACAGGGGCTTTTGCTCCTCTGAATAAGCACATCAATACTTGAATTAATACTTAGGACTATTAAAATAAGAATTAAGAACACATAATTAAGAACAAATCAGGTATTTATCATATAACTCAAGATAAAATAATAACAAGATCTGTCTTAGGTTTCATCCCCCTCAAGTATTTGGGGGATTTAGTTCATAATTAATAAAGAAAACATCTCAGAAGAATAATGATAACAAAACATAAAGAACCCGAAAACCCGTGTAGGAATTTGAAGGAAGATCTTTAGTCTTGAAGGAGAATTCGGCTTCTGAGATGGATCAATCGGCTTTCCCTCGAGTAATTCCCTGCCTTTAACTCCCCGTCTTGGTGGGAAAAATAATGTGTCCCTTGAAGTTGCCTCCTAAGGTTTTTATATAGAGTTTAGAATGGCTTTCTTAGCCCCTAAGCAATCTTTTCCGAGTGAAATTAAACTTCCTCACGACAGGGACACGCCCGTGTGGATTGAAGCCCAGGCCGTGCTCGGGCCTGTTAAGGTGGCACGGCCGTGTGGTCTGGCCATGTGAGTCGGGGTTGGGCCATGTTTATGCTCAAAGTGGCACGACCGTGTGACACGGCCGTGTAGTGAATCTCCGGGCCGCGTTGATTATTGAATTAGGCCTAATTTGCCCTTTTTTGGCCCGTTTCTTGCTATTTTCTCTTCCTTAAGCTTACCTGGGCATAAAACATGAAATAGAAGGATTAAGAGCACCAATTTCCACAAATTCAATGATAATTCATCCATAAATTAGGCTAAGCATGAGGTAAAAACATGTACAATTTATTGTTTATTAGTTACGAAACCATTGTTCTGATAACCCTGAATTTAGGCCATTACACAAAGAGTCCTAAGGGATTGAAATTCTATACAATCTTATCCTTTTAGGATTCACATTATTTACTCTAGTAACTCTAGTTTTGCTAGATTGTTTCATTGGGCCACTAATGCTTCAAGTAGATGGGCTTCTCCATGGGTTCGTAAGTCAAACCAGTTCAAGCAAGTCAAGTAAACCCCTAGTTCATCCTTATCACTAAAACTAAACTATCGAATACTACAGTACAAAGCGAAATAGTGACAGGCCTTTATCAGACAATGCGAATCAAAAATATTATATACCATAATATAAGTCCTTCAAAACAAATTTAAATATTTCCCAAGCTTAATACAAGCTTACATGAGCTCTAAAGTTGACCCGGGATCAAACAATGACCAATTTGCAAAGTGTGAAAAATACAATACTGACATCATGACGAGTTTTCTTCATGTCGTGACATCACCAAACTGTATGTCATATCATGACGTTGGACCACTTGATGTCAAGACGTCCCAATATGTTGATTGACGTTGTGACGAGGGAATATCAACATCGAGATGTTACAATATGCCAATTCTATGCCAAAACACTTCTAAAACATTACATTTTGACACACTATCATTCTAATATCCAATATGTCTCACAAGATACCATTTTCACAATAGAGCTATGTATACCATTACATGCAATCAACCATTCAATTTCTCAATTCAAACATGCTCATCCATGCATCTATAGGTACTAAACATATATATTCCAACATGTTATAACAAATATGACACCCAATTTTTAAACATAAGTAATTTGGCATAAGTGTTTATAACAAATATGTTTCAAAATATACATAACATTACAAATAACATGACACTCCCAAACACATGTCACATATAACCAAGTTCAAACGATCAAAAGTCTACCAAATTAGGAGATAGATAGTGTGAACTCCTCGAGGATCCCATCGACACATTCCACAAATCAAAATCTACATGAAAAAAGAAAAGCATCGGAGTACGCATTACGAAATGCTTAGTAAGATCATATGTATGTAAACGGTTATCCTACTTCATATAACAAGTATATATGTTAAACAAATGTGTAAAACTCAATATACCTAACATATCAAAACACAATCACAATAAGGTGAGTTTGATTCACATTCAATCATATAACATTTCAACTACTAAGCATATTAATTCATATTCTTGAAATTCAGTTCTTTTACCTTTCAATTACATATGTATATTCAAACTCAATGGTGAAACTATAAAATTTTTTAGGGGGCAAAATTAAATTGTAATTTTTATAATAAAAAAATACAATTTCACCATTTTAATAGACTATATCTTTATAAATTTTAAATGATTAAATCAGATTTTTATATTTCGGGGGCAAAGTGCAATTTTACCTTTACTAATTTTAAAATTAAAAAATTTTAAGGGGGTTATATGAAAAAAATTTTCATTTTAGGGGAGCTGGGGCCCCTGCCAACCCCCTAGTTTCACCACAGCTCAAACTTGTCATTAAGTCATACACTTGCCATATTTGATCATTAAGTTTATAACAGACAATCTAATTTCCATGCTTTATTCCTTGTAAGTTATTTGATAAAGCATTGTAAAAGAACTTGAATACACTAGTATTAATCACATCTGATGTTCGTCCGAGCTAATCATGTCTATTTGTGTTGTGTTACCCGTCTAGGCTAAACCTTTTAATGACAAGTCAGATAACTTGGCCAAAGTTGTAAAGTACAGATCAAGTTACCCGATTAAGTCATTAAGTCACACACTTACCACATTTGATCATTAAGTTACCCGATTAAGTCATTAAGTTACCTATTTGTGTTGAAACTTTAAAATGACTTCAAACTTGTCATTAAGTCACACACTTACCACATTTGATCATTAAGTTCATAACATGCAATCTAATTTCCACACTTCACATATTGTAAGTTACTCGATGAAACATCGTAAAAGAACTCGAATACACTGGTACTAATCACATCCGATGCTCGTCTGACCTAATCATATCCATTTGTGTTAGGTTACCCATTCGGACTAAACCTTTTAATGACACGTCAAATAACTTGGCCAAAGCTGTAATCATATCCATTTGTGTCAGTTTACCCGTTTGGGCTGAACCTTTAAAACCACCTCAAGTTGCTCGTTTGAGCTGAATATATATTAGTGTCAGGTTACTCGTTTAAGATAAACTTTCATTGACATATCAAATAGTTGGCCAAAGCTGTATATACATGCAAGATTACATGTCCGGGCTAAAACTTTAAAACGACATTAGGTTACTTGTCCGAGCTAAACCTATGTCACATGTATCTTCGAGTCCACAACAAATGTTGGATCTCGGAATCATCAGAAATCAACTTGTAACCATGTGTATGATACATTTACGAAGTTTTATCAGGGTAATTCCATCATGTAAGTTCATATTTAATCCTTTTTTCAATTTAGTTAAAATATCACCATTTTGTGCCAAGTTACAATTAAATCAAGGTTTAATAAAACATACATAGATTCACAATATAATATTCATAATGATTTAAACATAATCACCATATGAACTTACTTGGTAAAAACAACAATCGGTAAAGTATAAAGAATTAATCCACAAATTTCTCTTTTCCGCGAAGATCCTTTAATTGGTTTAAATCTCGATCTAAATTATAATTTAATTCAATTATCAACTCAATTTCATTTATTAGATATTCCTTCAAGTTTTATATTTTATTCATTTTGGTCCCTAAAATCGAATTTACCATTTACTTTTGTTTTTAGAAATTTAGATTTTTTTTTAGATATTAAAATTATGATCCATTTGTTACCGTTGATTTTAAAATTAATGAATCTGAATTTAATAAAATATTTTTAATAGTGTTAATAATTAAATCTAAATTTTAAAATCTGAAAAGTAAAAGACTAAATTCTAAATTAAAAAAAATATAAGGAGTTACAGCATATTATAACCTTATAATTATCTTCCACAAACCCTAAACCTTATTTAGCTAGTTAGCTGCTGCTCCAACTTTCCATCAAAATCTTTTAACTTCGCGACAATGGTGAAGAGGAGCAAAAGTAAGCAAAGCCAAATTCGCTCTGTTATTCATTTATTTCTTTAACCGTCTAAGTGTCGGTTTTAAAATTCTGGTCATATAATTCTTGCAGAGAGCAAAAGCAAGCGAGTTTCGCTGAAGCAAAAATACAAGGTTATAAGAAAAGTAAAAGAACACCATAAGAAGAAAGCTAAAGAAGCCAAAAAGTCGGGATTGAAGCATAAGCGGAAGGTTGAGAAGGATCCTGGAATCCCCAATGATTGGCCTTTCAAGGAACAAGAGCTCAAAGCTCTCGAAGCTCGTCGAGCTCGGGCGCTCGAAGAACTGGAGCAAAAGAAAGCTGCCCGCAAGGAGAGGGTATTGCTACAATGCCTTTAAAAATCATATAGTCTCTATAGGATGACCTTTAACTTTGCCATTTTTATTTGATTGACTTAATAATGGTTATTAATATGGTGAATTCTTTACTGCTATGAAGCTGCTTACCTTATAAATTATAATATATTGGACCTTTATGATTTTTCAGGCTAAAAAGAGGAAGATGGGTTTACTAGAGGATGATGAAAAAGAATTAAGTATAGAAGAGGTGAAGGGAATTGATGTTTCTACTGGAATTGTAAATGCCCGGGGTAAGTTGATATTAAGGTGGAGATTGATACATTGTTGGTGGTTCCTATTTTTAATGTGTCATTTTTTTTTACAGATAACTCAGATAGAGCTTTCTACAAGGAGTTGGTTAAGGTAATTGAAGCATCAGATGTCATTTTGGAAGTCCTTGATGCTAGAGATCCGCTTGGTACCCGTTGTGTCGACATGGAAAGGATGGTGATGAAATCAGGCCCTGATAAGCACCTAGTATTACTTTTGAATAAGATTGGTAAGTTCTTTATTCATACATCTTGTGGTAAATATCAAGGCATAACTTTTGTTTGATTATTTCTTTTCCGTGTTCCTTTACGTTTTCTGCCTTGATTGTTTTTAATGAAAACTTGTTTTTTCAGATCTTGTTCCTCGAGAAGCTGTTGAAAAGTGGCTCAAATATCTTAGGGAAGAGTTACCGGCTGTTGCCTTTAAGTGCAGCACTCAAGAGCAGAGGTCAAATTTAGGGTGGAAATCTTCTAAAGCAATGAAGCCTAGTAATCTTCTGCAAACCAGCGACTGTCTTGGAGCAGAAACTCTCATTAAATTGTTGAAAAATTACTCAAGAAGTCATGAGGTGATTCTAGTTGTTTTTCTGACCGCAATGTTGATACTTGATTTCATGCTTGTCTGATTTATCTTCCTGTTCAGATTCTTGTTGGAGTTTGAATCTCTTGTTGTTTTCATACAAATATTCATCTCGTTGCATACTTTGTTTTTGCAGATAAAGAAGTCCATAACTGTCGGTGTTATTGGCCTGCCTAATGTTGGCAAGAGCAGCCTAATTAACAGCTTGAAAAGATGTCACGTTGTCAATGTTGGTGCTACTCCAGGGTTGACGAGATCAATGCAAGAGGTTCAATTGGACAAGAATGTAAAATTATTGGACTGTCCTGGTGTTGTTATGCTTAAATCTAGTGGAAATGATGCATCAATAGCTCTTCGAAACTGCAAAAGGATAGAAAAGTTGGATGATCCAGTTGCTCCAGGTAATTCAACCAGTGAATTTTATGTTTCATGTATATGACTACGGCGCCCATGGGATCAAGTCATAGTTTAGTTGATATGAAAGCTGAGTTGGGATGTTTAACTTATACTGCATTGGTCAAGTAGTTCTGTATTTAGGCGTAGTTTTGGTGGAGCTTCTATTTAATATTATAGTTTCATTAGAAGATAACAAAATAGACTTCCTTCAACATTTCTTGAAAGGAAATATCACTGGCATCAAGATTTCCTACCATGTTAAGATTGATTGAGTGCACTTAAATTGTTTTATTTCAACTACTGGACGGAATTTTAACTTGTCTTGCCAGAATCTAGTTAGCAATACTAATTTGTAATTTTCCTTTTGTCAACAACACAGTGAAAGAAATTCTCAAGCTTTGTCCAGAGCGACTGTTGGTGACAATATACAAGATCCCGGGCTTTGAATCAGTTGACGAATTCCTTCAGAATGTAGCCACTGTAAGGGGTAAGCTCAAAAAAGGTGGTATTGTGGATGTCGAAGCTGCTGCAAGGATCATTTTGCACGATTGGAATGAAGGTATGCATGCCATTTATCCTTTTTCTTTTCTCTCTATTTCCATCTCAATTTGCTAGAAAATCAAGTTAACCCATTGCTATCCGTTTGGCATGATTCAGGTAGAATTCCCTATTACACCATGCCCCCGGGCCGAAATCAAGAAGAGCCTTCAGAGGCAAGGATTGTCACAGAACTTGGAAAAGAGTTCAATGTTGATGAGGTTTACAACACAGAATCTTCATTCATTGGAAGCCTGAAGTCGGCAGATGATTTTCATTCTGTTCAAGTTCCCCCTAGCCACCCTCTCAACTTCGATGAGACTATACTAGAGGTTTGTGATTGCCCTTTTATAAGTTCTATATGGGTATGACCAATAAGCATATGCGAAGTGGCTGGTGGTCTGGTTACCACATGTTAAAAGTTCTAATAACTTGAACTTATCATGTCATGCTTATACAAATCTGTTGGGTTTTTGGTTCATCTCAGGATAATGCGCGGCCCTTGCCATCAACTGAAGTTGATGAAAGCCAAGAAATTATATCCGATGAGCCAATGGCTTCAGAAGAACATGATGCTGAAAAAGCCAAGTCAAAATCTACTACAAGCAAGCAAAACGAGAAGTTATATGCAGTAGAAGGTATGTTTAACCCAAAAATAAAGAGGGCAGAGAATAAGAGAAAGAAAAAAGCCAAAAATAAATCAACATTAGGGGGTGATGCCATGGATGATGAAGATGACTATGACTTTGGTGTGGATTATTTGAAGGGGAGGGGTCAAAATACTTGTGGGGTGCCAATGTCAGGTATTGAAGTTGACGAGTAGAGAGAAACTAAACATACCTGGAAATCTCAAAATGCTTCATCTTTTCATTTATTTGTTTTATTGACTGTCTAATTCAGCTCAATTGAAGCAAGATGTAAGAAATTTTGTTTAATGTATTAATTTCGTTTAATGCTGTCTCTTCTTAATGCCTTTATTTGAATATTTGTTCTCCTAATCCACAAACTAATAGTGAATTAATATGATTAACAACCTTATTTATTGTAAAGGGATACGCCCTTAAAGTTCATGGGTTTATTGCACCAAAGGTGTTCGCATTATGATTTAGATTTTAAATTCACATCTAAACTTCAAATTGTACCAATTAGTTTTGTTAAGCTGACGATTAGACTAATAATAAAACAATTAAAAATCTAAAATGTATAACATTATTAATCCTGATTTTTTAAGAAGCGAATATTGTTTATTAAAACTAAATCGAATTTTTAAATATTAAAATACACGTTATATTATTTTAAAAATGTTAGATTTTGTAATTTTTAAATAATAACCCACATAAAAGGAAGAAAAAAAAGCGGAAAAAAATTATTTAAGCTAGTAACAGTAAGAGCATAACACTGACACAAAGCCAAAGCTATTAGATCAAATCTCCAAATATTCCAATTTCAAAACCCAGACCGCGTGGCATGGCCGTAAATTTCCACACATGATAGATGCCTAAAAAAATAAATAGAAAAATGGGGGAAAGAAATAAGTCACGCTACCTTGCTTTTCATCTAAGCGAAAAGGGAAAAGGAAACAACTCTCCTTCCTTCCGACGATAAAAACCCTTCCCCTTCCTCTTGCTCTTCATTTCAATTCAATCTTCCTTAGTCAAAGGACTGTGATGGGGCAACAATCGCTGATCTACGCCTTCGTGGCACGAGGCACCGTCGTTTTAGCCGACTACACCGAGTTCTCCGGCAACTTCACCTCCATTGCGTCTCAGTGCCTCCAGAAACTTCCTGCTTCCAACAACAAGTTCACTTACAACTGCGACGGCCATACCTTTAACTATCTCGTTGATAACGGCTTTAGTAATCTCCTCTCTTTCTCCTCCGTTTTTTATTCTTTTTTCCCCCTTTTTGTTCATTTCGTTTGTTTATCTATCTCTGATCCGTATTTTTACTGCTTCTTTGATCCGGCGAGGAATTTCTTTTAGTTGTAGCTGTTGTCGATCCATTTATTGTTAGCTGCTTCCGCTTGTTATTATTATTATTATTTCTTATTCTTCCTTGGTAATGATTTCGAGAATGTGATTCTGGATTAAGTTATGTGAAATTTCTTAGGCTTTTAAAAATAATTGTGTTCTGCGTAACTTAGTGCGCCTGAAAGGGGAAAGGCGGTAGAATCAGTTACGTTATTTCTATTTTAAGAGAAGAGTTGGTTATGTGCCAAAAATGAAGTGTGCATTTTTTCATTAATTAATTCAATACATTGGTTTAACTTTTAATTGAAACTTTCCAAAACTGAGTAGGAGTAACAACTAAAAGGCTGAAATGTTTTGAATGAATTAAATCTGCGTATAGATCTTGTGACAAAGGTGCTCTTAGCCTATATTACTTGAACTCGGGTGTCAATGTTATGCGTTTGACACAAGTATCTTAAGTTTTTTCCAATGTATTTGAAGAATTTTGCAGGGTTTTATTCTCATTCCGTTGTTGGGATAATGTGTTGAATGTAGGTTTTGGACAAGAACACTTAATTAAAATGATGTAAAATAATAAATAACATTAATTGCGTTCAGATGCCAAAGCAAATACTAATACATTTTGATTAACTTTTTAAACTAAGAACTTACTTGAACCCTTACAAGTAACCGGAACCAATAATTTACATTATAATGAAAGATAATGTATGAATGTGTTATATATTTTAATAATTTGCTCATCCTAGCAAAATATGATTTTAATTTTGCTCATTCCTAGCAAAATTCAGTATCAGTAAAGCTAGTAACAAAAACAATAACCAAATCTAGAATATATGAAATCTCTGCTTTGATCTTCTTTTTAAGTCAACTCATTCATAATCTCTAGATTACCTGTATGAGTTGGGGCTGAGTGATCTGTAACTTGCTTGGTTCTGATTCACCTTTTTGGTTCAAACATTTTCCTGAATTAGCTTTTTCTCAATTTATGATATGTTAGAGTCCAAAGTTCCATAGCTATTTACTACTATCATCAATGTAAGCCATCCTTGCTTTCCCTTAAACTTAGTTCAAGTATACTGGAAAATCTAGTGGTCAGAACAAAGTATGATTCAAATGTTTAGCATTTTCCATGGTTTAACTGATGACATGTCCAGATATTTTTCTTCTGTGTGTGTATCTTTTAAAGAGTTCGTAACATATTATGTAATTGTAGAAGAACAGGCATGTTTGGCCCTTTAAGGTTGGCTTATACATTGAAAACGGTTGACTTATACATTGAAAACCTGAAATCTCAGGCGGTCATTTCAAAGGTGCATTTTTGTGCTTGCATGATTTTTACTGTTTCTTCATAGCTTGTGCTGCATCATCTGTTATCAAATATGGCTACATCAGTCCTTTCTTGAATTAACATTTCTTGCACTTTTCAGCTTACTGTGTGGTTGCTGTTGAATCCGCTGGGCGACAGGTGCCAATTGCCTTTCTTGAGAGAATTAAGGAGGATTTTACCAAGAGATATGGTGGAGGAAAAGCTGCAGCTGCTCCTGCAAACAGCTTGAGCAAGGAGTTTGGGTATTCTCTTTTCTTTGGCCATCAAATGGAATATATTTGTTGTCATGAAGTGCATTGATGCTATGCTTTTGTTATTGTTCTTATAGGCCAAAGTTGAAGGAGCATATGCAGTATTGCATTGATCATCCAGAGGAGGTTAGTAAGATTGCCAAAGTGAAAGCTCAAGTTTCAGAAGTCAAAGGAGTTATGATGGAAAACATTGAGAAGGTAATTGTTGTTATCTTTTTGCCTTATGCACATATAATATGGAGTGCAATGTAATGGCTTTAAGTGGGTAAGGAATCTAGCTTCACGAATTTCTAGATCATGAATACGAATTGTTGGCATGCTTTTCTGATTTTCATTAAAAATTAACTTTGCAGGTTCTGGACCGTGGTGAAAAAATTGAGCTTTTGGTGGATAAATCAGAAAATCTTCGCTCCCAGGTCAGTAAATTTGTATCATATTGTTTAAAATTTGGAACATGGGCAGTGTTCTTAGAAACTGCACTAGATCAAAGATAGGGCATTATTGGGGCTTTTGACTGGTAAAACCATGCTAACCTCGGACAGGAAAATAAATTACCAGCATGTATCTTAAAATTTTGTTTTCTAAAGCTGTACCGGGTAGTTATTTGCATGAAATAAAGTACTAGAACACATTTTAAGATAACTGCTTATTCACCCAATTGTTCAGTTCTTTCATAAAAGTATTTAGCGATACTAGTTCCCAAAATTTAAAGGGTCCAGCTGAATGCTTCAACTTAAAAAACCTGAGACTTTCTTTACATAAGTTTCCTACTATTAATTCAAAGTTAGAGGTTATATATTTTGGAGGTTTGTCTTGGTTTAAAATGGGTATTTTTTGTTTGAACGTTTTTAGGCACAAGATTTCAGGCAGCAGGGCACCCAGATGAGGAGAAAGATGTGGTTACAGAACATGAAAATAAAGCTGATCGTGCTCGGGATTCTGATCGCCTTGATTCTCATCATTGTACTGTCCGTCTGTCATGGCTTCAACTGTTGATGTATGGCTCGGTTGCTATATTCTATTCATTTGCCCACTCATTGATCGGTATTGTAGCTGTCACCAGTAATATTGATGCTCATCATAGTTAGTAGTTACAGTTTTCTTTAATTCCACGTCCTTTTCTGCTGTAGCCTAATATCAGAAGACTCTGCATATATACTGAGATTCGAACTATGGAAATTGAATTTTGAAATATATAAAAATATCAAATAAGGTACTTTCAGATGACCTTGTCAGGGATATGTTGTTCAAGTTCATGGATTAGTGTTTTGCTCTTTGTTACTTTTGCCTTTAAACTATGGTACTCAATGCCAATCCGGTACCGGTTAATACATACTGTTTCAGTCTTAAATCAGTACTAATACATACTGTTCCAGTCTTAAATCGGTACTAAAATTGCAGTGTATTTTAGGTTGTAGCCCGTTTCGATCAAATTTTGATTTGTACAGTTGATGTAAAATTTTAATATTTTATATCAACTTTTAATTTTTTTTATTTTAACCATTTTAATTATTTTATAATTATATTTAAAATTAATAATTATTAAATTAAATTATTGATCTTAATTAATAATTTTAAAATTTAAATTTAGATGTAAATATGTTTATATGAATTTAATTAAGATATATTTGTATTATATAAATTATTTTTTACCAAAATAATATATAATCTATTAAAAATTAAAAATTAGAATATAAAAAAATAAAAAAATTTAAATGTATATATAATTTATCAAGACAAACAATACACGTATTGATACAATATTGATTCTTGGGAACCAAATACAGTTATTTACAGCATAATTTATTCCTAGGAGTACTGCTCCAACTATATAAAAAGCAGAAATCACCACTCGCCCAAAAGAACAAATCTTATCTATCGTGTTAACCTAGCAAGCCAATTGATCTCTAAATGAGGAGATCTCTTCAAAAATGGGCAGTCTCTTTGATCTAACAGGGGCATATGCATTCATTAACAGCTCAAGCCCATTGAAAAACTCATCATCAAGTCCCACAATATCAGACAACTCCAAAGGTGGCTGAAAGGCTTTAACTTCCATTAACAATTCCCGAGCTTTATTCTTGGCTTTATCGTCCTCTGAACCTGGAATTTTACCTTGCAATACATCTCCAAGGACCGAACCTGCATCATCAAACCTGCCTTGTTTGATCAAGCAATGACCCAAGTTGCAGGCCTTGTTGGCATCCGGGTCGATCATCTGTGCTTTTCTATAAATCACCTCTGCCGTCAAGTAGTTCGATTTCTGCATGTAAGCCCACCCCAGATTTCCCTGTCATGCAAACGTGGAGGCCTTCGTCACCAATTAATTTTACTAACAACCCATGTAGAGAAAGTCAAAATGATACCAGTAATCTTGAAATTTCTTGCTTAACGGAAACTTGAAACTTCTTCCCATGGGAGCGAGCTGTCTTGGTTGGTTTTCCATTGAACACTTCTCCCTGGTATATTAATCTCAACTTTCTTTTCAATAATTCAATTTGCTCGTCTAATCTACCACATTTCTGCCAAATTCATTTATGATCATTCATCAATGTCATTGTATACGTACTGAATATGACTGACAAGCCAACCACGCATTGAGAATTTGTGGAATAAAAATGTATATACACACACCTTGTACAAGTCGATGAGAACATTGTCAAGTGACTCCTGTGCTTGTTTTGAGCAACGAGACCTGAAAGACTTGATAGCCTCAATGGCTTCTTCACTTCGGTCGAGTTGCTTCATCACCACGGCCATGTCCTTCAGTGCACTGTCCACTCTATCCCCAACATTTATCGCCTTCCAAAATAATACTATTGCTGCTTCTGGGTTCCTTTCTATCAGCTGCAACATTCAAGCCATACTTTAGAATTACGCAGTTCGAACCCCTCAAGATATAAAAGCAGAAAAGGCTCACTACTTACTAACACAAACTCGTAAAAGGGAACATTAAGTAATATAAGAACTACACAACAAACTCGATCGAACTCTGAGCTGCCAAGTTTAAAAAATGAAATCGAAAATCCCTTGGTTGTAATAATACTATTTTGAGTAATTAGGAGTCAAAATTTTCAATATAAATAAAATGTAATTTTTAAGTGTCAGTGGAGAAGGTAGTAGGAGATTGAAGAAAATTTGAAAGACATAGACTAAATTGTAATGTTTTACAAAACATTGGGTTCAAAGTGAGAAATTAAAAATAAAAAGGATTAAATTGAATTAATGGTGAAATATGTGAGGACATGAAGAACAATTTTACTAGTGAAAAATCTAGGGAATAATGATGATGGATATATTTTTATGAATAAATTATAATATTTTATTATTATTGATATTAGTATTATTATATTTTATTATTATAATAATGATGATATTTTAAAAGAAAGAAGGATAAGAATCATAAGATTCTCCATAATCATCTCCTTCTCTTACATGTTACAAGCCTTTAGAAAGGATTTTTTTCTTTTACAATTTAATCCTCTATCATCATTAAAGGCTCTTTCAAGCTTGAAATCACTAAATTTTTACAGAAACCTTAGCTAAATCAAGTTGGCTATAATCTAATAAGCTTAGTTTCCAAGCAAGCTAGAAGTGGAGTATTCATGTTTGAAGAGAGAGAAAATGTAAATATTGTGAAGAGCTAAGGTTTTAAGGTAATATTTTCATGATTAGTATATTGATTTAGGTTTTAAGGTTTTAAACTAAACATGAGAATCATGAGGAACTAAGGTTTTAAGGTAATATACTTATTTGAGCATGAAAATGTTATGAAATAAGTATATTGATTTCTCATGTTTTATGGAATTGCTATGAATTGAAGAAAATGATACAAGAAAGAAGAATGGAAGGAGTGTAGACAAGGGAGAACAAGTAGATAAAGTTTGAAAAAAAACATAGCCTAATAAATATTTATAAAATTAAGTTTTTGAAATTTTATACTAAAGTAAATGTTAATGTCATGAATTTGAGTATTTGTAACTTAATAAATATACGAATAATTCAAGAAAGTAGTAAATGAATATGGTTATTGTTGATGATATATGTGTGGAGAAAATGATTAAATTGTAAAAATGTTGAAAAATTATAGGACTATGAAATTATAAACTTGTTTGTGCTTGTAATGAATATTTGGTTTATAATGATAATTAAGCCCTTGTAGACAAGTTTTGAACTTGTGAGACATAGATGATATGCCATTGAGAACTCCTTAGCGTGTTCGTGAATTAATTAGCACTTCGGTGCTCATGTTTTAACACTATTAGTGTTCATGATAATCTAACACTTATATCCTCATGTACTATGTGACTATATTTCGTATATCTTTCTTGTTCATTCAAATTTACAATGAACAAGTGATAAATGAATGAATGATAATGTATGAAGAAAATGTGATAAGTGAAATGATGTTATTTAACTTTATTGCCATGTCAATTTTATCTTTAAGTGATTTCTATTATGTTTATCATTTTAGTACTTATTTACCGATATACTCTATTGAATAAAGGTAAGTTGGAATTTTAAGTGCTTACTAATCTTTCCCAAGTTCAATGAGTTGTTTTGAACGTGCAAGTAAAGATCACTTTGAAGGCAAATTTTGAAGTGGCAATCCTCATCCTCATCTCATCATCAAGCAAGGAGTGATGTGTATGGAACTTAAATATTGATAATAGATTGAGATATACATAGAATTAGGACCATATGAATTTTTGTTGTAAAGTAATTAAGTGATTCTAAAACTATGTCATGCATGCCTAACATTATTTTGTACCTTGGGATGATTTTCCCTAGAAGGATATATTTAGGTGTTATATGAAGTTTTTTAATGTTAATTTGATTGGGTCCAAAAAATGTTTAAATATGTTATAAAATGTTTGAAAATAATTTTGGCTTGTTTTAGGTATTTAAGTTATGTTTTGGAAAATCTGTCTCTAGTCTCGCACCATCCAACTTTTAGTGTTGCGATATTAGAGTCAATAGAGTAATATGTCTCCGGTATCGCGATATTAGTCAGAACAGTAATCTATTCTCGGTGTTGCAACATTAAGAGATCAATGTCACGACATTAGTCAATGTTATGACACCCATTTTCTAGTATTGCAACATTAACCTTCTTTATCCTGTTTTAACTTGAATAAGCCTCAATTTAGTTTTATTTATAATCAAACTCTAAAAAAAGTTTAAAAATGACTTTTAAATAACTTCAAAAGAGCTTATAATAAAACAAAGTTTTAAAACAGAAAATCTAATTAAGTTGATATTAGTGTTCAAATGTGACACCCCTTACTCGTGATGTCGAGTAAGGGTAATTTTGAGTGGGTTCGAGGTGTTATATGAAACCGAGTAGCATGCTACTAAATAATTTACCCTTGAGATTTCAATTTAGGCCACCATAACGGAAAGGTTCATTTACTCTATAAACTTGGCTCCCTATATTATAAACTCATATATGTCACTGTGTGTGTGTCAACATCGTGAGAGGGTTTGATTGAAGCCTTTTGAAGTGACAGAACAAGAACGAAGAAATGGTGACTAATTATTCTATATTGGACCTATCTCCAAAGATAGACATTAGTTTCAACGCTAAGAAATACTCTAGAATTTTGGACCAAACACAAAGGGACAAGTACGATAATATCTTCATTCATCATCTATAAAGTTAATGTGTTCATTAAATTAGTTTTATGTAAGAAAGAGGAGTAAGATTTCATAAATAGATCGACAAATTGATTATAACATTTTCATTTCTTCCTTATTAAGTTTCTTTAATTATTAGGTTATTTAAGATTTAAAAAGTAAATTAAGTTGTAAGTAAAGGTATGGGTACTTGATGCATTAATTATTTTTCAAAATTTAAAAGAAATTAAATAAACATAAATTGGTTATTTGAACTTCAACAGAAGATGTGTAGATCTGCAGACAGTTTAGAGATCTCGAAGAAAACCGAAAAGGAAGACAAAACAAAGTCAACTGTTCATTGAGACGCTGCTATTAACTTGTTGGTTAGAGAAGAAAATTTATGGTGATCGATCTCCATGCAATATATATATATATATATATATATAATCATCACTTCAGTATGCGTGCATGCAGCTATGGTGCAGATCTTAGTTTTCCCTTTTTCATGAGATATGCCATTAATATTCCTTGTTCTCTTTGTATTACAAACTTTTCTTACCATTTTTTTCCCGGAAAAAAAGAAGAGAAAAGAAAAGAATTAACAGCTGGCTACTTTATCCTTCAAACAACTAATTAATCCATAAAAAAGGAGCTGCAATTAATCCATTAAAACAACGAGATTAAATGGATATATATGTTATACGTAATTCGTCATCAAAATTATCTTCATTAGCTTAATGCCAAGTATATTAACAAAACTTCAACAAAAAATAAGAAGAATTACTAATATTTTCCGGATGCAAAAAAGGTTGTACAAAGCTGAAGAAGCTCTAATGGTTTTTTTTTTTTTCCAAAACAAAAGAAACTAATTAAGAAAATTAACGAAGTGAAGAAGAAGAAGAAGAAGAAGAGCAAATCAAATCAATTCAAAGAAAATCAAAGCAAAGCAAAATAAACAGAAGGGAACTAGAGAGAGACCTGAGCACGTTTGGCTTTAACATAAGCAGAATCACCTTGAGGAACTTTATGAATAACATGATAAAGATCTTCTTCATTACTTGAGCTGCTACTCTTCTTCTTCATCTTCTTCATGGTGGTTCTCATTATCCTCATCTGCTGGTTGTGATTGTTGTTGGAACTGATGGAGTTCATAGTTGGCTCCCACCCCTTTTTTCCTTAAATCTTACGTTTCTATTTTTTCATTCTATATACAGTGTGAAGATTTGGTAAAATGATAAAATCATGTACCTAGATGACTTTACAGCTATGTTCACCACGCAACTTTTCCTACGACAAAACTGACTGCCACGTCCTTTTAATTGCTGAAGGGAGCCACGCGCCACTTCACCGAAACGCAAGCAAATCCATCTAATTTATATATATATTTAACGTGCATGATGTCATTTTTAAATTTCACAATACCATTTAATATTAATAAAGTTATAAAAAAGCATATATTATAATAATATATCTACACGAATTATTTTTCCGTTTGAGTATTATAATATGAATACGATGAATAGTGAAATTAAAATTTTTTTAAGGCGTCAAATTAAATTATAATTTATATGATAGTAAAAATATAATTTTTAAAGGGATTAAATTAAATTTTATCATTTTAAGGGGATTAAAGTATAATTTTATTTTTATTAAATTCTTAAAATAAAAAAAATTTCATTTTAGGGGGCCGGGACCTTTGCCAGCCCCCTAAATTCTCCCTAGCTAACAATAATGCTATCCTGTCCACAAAAGAAAAAAAATTAATAATGGTTTTTAACAATTTTATTAAATGTTCTGGTCATATTTGTTCTTTTTGACATAATGTTTAGAATTATCTATAACCGCTCCTAACCCATAAATAAAAAAGTAACACGCTTCAGTGCACTCAAACACATATTCTCCTGCATTAATAACAATATACATACCAATCAAATTAAGACTCAATCGGCAACAATAATATTATTTGTACTATATATAGATTATTAAAATTAAATTTATTATAATAATATTTCTATCTTATTATTTTTATAAAAAATTAAATAAAACAATTGAAAATCACCACTTAAAAAAATTGAATGCTTAAAAATTAAACCAAAACTAATAAAAATTAATTCACAAGTATCATACAACTTGACATAATAAAAACTCTACTAGGTTTAATATGATGAATTATATCTTATATATTATTTTTTGAAAGATTAAATGTATACTAACTTTTAAAGCTATAAGTATTATTATCTTCATAAATTTTTATAATTTTCATTAATTTGTAATACTAATTTCATTAAAGGTTTAAATAATAATATAGAATATATATACACGATGTGGGTGATAGGACGTATTTATTTTTTAAATTTACTTAATAATTATTATTAGTGCAATGGTAAAAATATTATTTATAAATTTATTAAACATGTATTCAATTTTTAGAGATGTTATTTTATATTTTTTATTTAAATTTTTTATAAAAGTATAAAGAAAGAAAAATATCATCAAAATAACAATTATTTAATAAAATAAATTAATTATTTTCTATTTCAACTGGATTGATGATGGATTATAACCATGATAATAGAATAGATATTAAAAACAAAACCAAGTACATCAGGACTGAATAATTGACCAAAGATAATAAATTATGAATGTAGCCATTTTTCCGGACTGTGTTCATTAACATAAATGCTCTTGTTTTCTTTAGGTACACTATTATCGTTTCTCTTGATAAAGACGACATTAAGAAACAAGACATAATAAAAATAAACAATCTCAGTATTTTCATTCTACTTTTTGTTCGATGTTTGACGTATGTTAGCTGTGCTAGCTTTACCTAACGGTCTTTTTAGACTGACGTTGAGCCTGGATATTATAACAAACTAATATCAATTTTTTTTCTTCTTTTTGAAGGAGCAAACTAATTTAAATTATTTTACACAATAATTATCAATTATTTATAACACATTATTTTTTTATGATTATGGGTTATGAAGATTAATTCTTTCGAGTTCGAAGTTCATGATAGTCCATTTTAAAAATGTTGTTTTTAAAGTTTGACATTTATTGTACAACTTTACACCAACACTTCAATATTTATTGTACAATTTTAAAATTAATTAATTAATTTTATATATAGAAAAGATATTTAGTACATGTAAATTAAAAAAATCATAGGATGACATGTGGTTGTACGGTATAATAAAAAATAAAAAAATTATTAAAGAAAAAAAACACTTAGTAATTTTTTAATTCGACTTGTGAAATTAAGAAAAGATGCATTACTAACCATGATGTGTAATTACTTATCTTGTCTCTTAATAATGTGGTTAGAGGTTCAATCTCCACGTGTGAGGATGAAGCACATTTTGTTAGTTCAATTAATCAAACCGAAATTGTCAAGAGGGAGGGGTGAAATGGCTTTTAAAAATTTTATGGATGCTAGAGAGAAAGCATAGGAAAATGAATATAGAAAAATAAAGCTCACAAGTGTATGAAAGAAAAATATGGAAGTATTTGGCATAAAGGTTGTTGATTGATCTTTTCGCTTGAATATTCTTTTTAGTTGTTGTAAGACCTTTAAAAGTTGATATTTATACCCTCTAACTTATTTTCAACTGTTGTGATTGTTGAGAAAATAAATAGAGCCGTTGGGGATGAAAATATCAGATCATTAAATTTACCTGCAACAAAAAGTATTTATACTTTTTTTACGAGTATCGATATTAATAGCATTTAATGCCTGATTCAGTGACTGTTAAAGTTAGTTTACAATGATACCAAAGATGATTTATTGCTACCTGGTAAAAAGTATCGATATGTTTTAATGGGTATCGATACTTTTTTTCATTGTTTGAAAGATCATAAAAACATAATGCAAAAATGGTATCAATATAAAAAATGGTATTGATAAAATTCAAAAGGTATTGATATATTTTGAAAGGTATTGATACGTATTGTTTTTGTTCAATTTTTTTATTCAATTCAACAAGCAAATTTGGTATTGATAAAAAAATGGTGTCGACAAAAGTCATATTGGTATCGATACTTTTTCTAAAATATCGATACTTCTTGCAGGGAACAATTTTTCAATTAATTTAAGATTGTTTCAATCAAGTTCAAGAATTTAAAGTCGTTTTTGAATTTTGTTCAAAATATTCTAAGTATTTAAAACATTTTTTAAGATGTTTGGAAGTCTTAAAATAATTTTTATGCTTTGAACTTAATAATTTCTTTGTTAAAATAATTTTTATTTAAAAATATTTTTTGTTTGTTATATCAAAATTAATTTATCAAATAATTCATGATAATTTGATTTGAAATTAAAAGCAAAAGAAAAATAGAAAATACTGTTGAAGAAGTTGCAATCAAGATAGACAAATTGGGGTTTAATAAGTTGTTATTCATACAGGCAGTTTAGAGGTGGTCCCGACCTGTCTGTTTGATCTGATTGACATTTCTTAATGATAGTTAATGCAACACCTTCTATTATTACCTCTAAGCATCCCATTTTTGTACTTGTTTTCACTGTCCATAAGCATGTAATGGCTTCCGCAGCAAAAGGTGAGCTAACATTCGGGTGAAAAACTGCTCGTGAAACCAGAACCTCACCGTGGGCATTTCTTACTATTATGCCAGAGCACGATCTAAAGCTCTCTTTCTCAAAGGCACCACCAAAATTGATTTTAACAATCGATCCAGTTGGGGGTCTCCATTTGGCCTTCATTCTACTCCTAATATACTTTCTAACCTCTATATTATCTAGTTCCTTTAAATACTAGCCAATAGTATCTGAAATATCCTTTCCAGACTTTTGCTTTCTCTCATGCATTGTTTAATTTCTTTCAGACCAAAGAGTCCACAGAGTACATCCAAACATTCGACTCTGATGTTGAGAGCTCTCCGCAAAAACTTGAGTAGGCCAATCTAAGTGATCCAAATCTGGCCTATTCAAAACCTAGATTACTCCTAAACAGGTCCAGACTTCTACTGATGTAGGGCACTTTCTAAAGACATGGTCCACAAACTCCATTTCTCCCTCACGCCGAGGACATCCTATATTCACCACCAATCTTCTTTGTCTCAAATTTGGGAAAATAGGAATAAAATTTGTTGCAATTTTCTATATTGTAATTTTCACTTTACTTGGAAGTTGTAAGTTCCACAGCTTCTTATAGAAAGCTTTAGTAGCGGTCTGTAATGCATTAAAATTAGGGCCAAAGTTGCTTACTTTACGGACTAAGAATTCACCCGATGGTTCGCCTTGCCACACCACTAGGTCATCATGACGCTCCTTTTCCAAGGGAATCTGTAATATCCTGCCCACATCTCTTGCCGAGAAGATATTGAAAATTACTTCCCTTTTCCATTCTCTGCTAGTTTTATCAATCAAATCTGCAACAAAAGACACATCATTACTTTGCATGTTATCACATAATCGATATTCAACTGAAGTTGGAATCCAAGCATGGTCGGAAATTAAAATAGTCCCTCGAGCCAACCTTCCATCCAAAACCATCTTGCAAAAGACCTCTTGCTACCCATATACTCTTCCACGAATAGGATGGTTGGTTCCATAAACATGCGCTTAAAAAAATCAGAATCAGGAAAATATTTTGCTTTTAACACGCAAGGTAATAAAGAATCAAGACGATTTATCAACCGCCATCCTTGTTTTGCCAATAGGGCAATATTGAATTTCTCAAAGTTGTGAAAACCCATACCTCCATCTTCTTTCAACTCACATGGTCGAGACCATTCACACCAATATATTCCTTTTTTTCCTGTCCCTTTTGCCACCAAAATTGTGCAATGATACTATTTAATTCCCTACATAAAGTTTTGAGTAGTAAGAAACATGCCATCGAGTAAGTTGGATTCGTTTGTAATACCAACTTTATAAAAACTTCCTTACCCCCTTGAGACAGAAACCTTAAATTCCATCCATCGATCTTCTTCTTGAACCTATCTTTCAAGAGCTGAAATGCCACATTCTCCGTCTCCCCACCATGTTAGGCAAGCCCAGGTACCTCTCAGGATCATTTGAATACTAAACTCCCAACCTTTTTTAAGACAACACTCAAATTTCTTTTAGGGTATTTGAGCTTTAGAAAGCGTTGATTTGTCTTAATTCACACATTGATCTGAACATGATTTATATTCCTTCAAAATACCCTTCAAAACCTGAATTCCTCTCTCATTTGCTTCGCCGAAAAGGACATAATCATCGACAAAATGTAAATGCGAAATTTGAGGGCCCCCTCTACTAATTTTTGCCCTTTTAATCAAACCCTCCTGCAAAGCCATGCGCATAAGGGTAGAAAAACCCTTATTGCAAATCAGAAACAAGAAAGGACTAAATAGGTCTCCTTGTCTAAGTCCCCTAAAAGGCCGAAAAAACTCACCCATTTTTCCTTTATTGCTCACTGAATATGACACTGTGGAGACACATTTCATGACAAGGTCAACTCACCTTACATCAAAACCCATACGTTTCATCTTTGCCCTTATAGAGCCCCATTCCACTCGATCATAGGCCTTACTCATATCTAATTTTAATGTCATAAAACACTTCCTTCCTTTTCGTTTCTGACAAAACATATGCAATATTTCATAAGCAAGTAACACGATGTCAGATATCAAACGCCCTGATACAAAAACACTTTGGGCTTTATTAATACACAACTCCAACACCTTTTGAAAACGATTTGCTATTGCATTAGCTATCATTTTATAGACAACACTACAAAGAATAATAGGTCTGAAGTTTACCATGTTTTTTGGATGCAACACTTAGGGGATGAGTACTATATTTGTGGTGTTAATATGATACAACTCCAATCCTTCATTCAAGACTCAAAGTAGAAGGAGGTTACATCCTCTCCCACAATATGTCAACATTTCTAAAAAAATTAGGCCGGAAAACTATCAACCCCGAGACTTTTGTCGGTCCTATACTTTTTAAAGCGACATAGATTTCCTCTATCACAAATCGAGCAGTAAGCATCGTATTCAAATCATCCAAAATGCATTGATGAACTCCCAATAAAAGAATATATGTTTTTATGTAACCATCTACCATCAGTCATTTCATATAGCGCTCCAATATATGGCTTAAATTATTTCTTTTTTTCATCCACAACCACCCTGTACTTTTGGTGTCCATTAATTGAATCATCAAAATTAGTCATATATTTAAAAGTTTGAAGGATATGTATCCATTTTAAGACTAATTGTTGGGTTAATATGCAGAGTAAAGCTGCTAATTAATAAAGGACTCAGGTGCCTTGTGTATAGTTGAACTTTCATATTATAGTTCCATTAAGGTATTATATGTTTGCTTTTATTTTTTTTCTTTATCTATGTTTCTTTCATATTTTTAAGGGGAATAGAAAAACAAAATATATATATTGAAGAAATTTTATTTTATTTTATAAAAAATTTACTTTTCTTTCTAATTACATGTAGTTATTAAATAAGTTTTTTCTTTTTACCAAATGTATTATCTGCTAAATGTAGCAATATTATATTAATGGCTCTGTTAAACCAAATTAGGAAAAATATAAAATTCCCAACGGATAATCGGTCCATACAGCTTTAAGCACAAGTTTCATGGTAATGTTGCTACAGGTAGTAGCTATGCTTACCCTTCGATTGATTCCATAGCCTTAATGGGAATGTCCTTGAATTACTCCTAGATGGGCAAAAGAGAGAAAGAGAGACAAACATATACATCCAAGGAATAAAGAAATCATATTATATATATATATAAACATGATAGGGTATTTGGGATTTGGCAAAACCATAAGGGTAACTTCAATTACAGCACAAATCATATAAACCCATCATCATCATCATCATTTTGCCCTTGGCTAAATGCGAAAAAAAACCCAACAAAACTACCCCTACCCTCTCATCCATATAATGCAGAAACAAACACATTACCACTGCTTAATAGTGCTGGAGATTTTAAGCCACAATCTCACGCTATTAGAAACTGAACTATTCCATAATTTCCCACTGGCCAAGGCAAGCAAGCATCTAGCTAAAGGGGGTAAAAACCCAAACTTCATCCGTCTTTGATTATGCTTCAGTAGCCACCACCCCTCGAGCGACCACCACCACCCATCCTCCCACGGCCACGGCTAAAGCCTCTACCACCTCCACCTCTACCTCTTTCATAACCAGCACCTGCCGCAATAAAACAGCCAAATGAATTTTTTACAGCAATTTGAGATTCATTCATCAATGATTCTACTCTGCATCTACAACTTATTTCAGTAAGATTTTGGCTACTTTGACAGGCTCTCATAATGGATGCCTGGGATGGACATCAAGTGGTTGATATTATCCCCCCAGGACCAGAACTTCTTGTTTCAGAGGGTGAATCTATCAAACTCGATCAACCATTAACAATTAATCCTAATGTGGGTGGATTTGGTCAGGGGGATGCAGAAATAGTACTTCAAGACCCACTACGCATCCAAGGTCTTTTGTTCTTCTTGGCATCTATTGTTTTTGCACAAATCTTTTTGGTTCTTAAAAAGAAACAGTTTGAGAAGGTTCAAGTGTCCGAAATGAATTTCTAGATCTGTGGATTTATCAACATCAAATTTGTAAAAAAGAACAAATTCTTCCTGGCAATTAGGTTAGATATAACCAAGTTATAACAAGCAAAAGCCATCATTCCAAATTAAAAGATTATTGGCACTATCATTGTGAATTTCCTTTGAATTCTACATTACAACTAACATCAAAACTAGACATTCTTTTGCTTGATCTACTCTCAAAACCTTGTTCTACATTCCTTATATTGTAGGCAATATTATTTATATTGAAAGGAGTGAAAATCGACAATGGGTTGGTTGATGAGTACAGATGAGGAAGGAGCAAGGAAACCCAAGTTCACAAATTTAAGAAAAGGAACCTTCACCTATGAACTGTTTTTATTTTAGCATATAAAACTTCTCAAAATTACAAAATACCACTCCTTCAATAAGCTATGAAAAAGTATACTTACCACGATAACCCCAACCTCTTCCTCGCCCACCACCTCTGCCCCAGTTTGAATATCCACCATTATCTATAAGAAATAAGTGAAGTATAAAGAATGGTCTAACTAAAACGCAAATTTTTGCTTCACAAATGTAAAAGTTCAAAGAAAAATGTCAATAATTATCATAAAACTACTTGAAATCCATATATTATACCTTGATAATTTCCATAGCCACCCCTGCCCCAACTCCGCCCTCTCCCTCTGCCTCTACCACGACCCCTACCTCGGCCATATGAATCTACATTTAAAGTACAGGAAATGAGTTAAGCTTGAAATGAACAAAGTTCTTAGAAAACAATTGCAGAACTACTAGTTCAAGAAAACACCTTCATTAACAGAATTATATGGGATGCGAGCTTGTTTCGGCGGTTGCTGCTGCTGATAATGATATTGTGGCTTTGGTTGTTCAGCATAATTTGGAGCTTGATACCTGGAGTCACACAATTCAAATCATACCAGCAAAGACTTGTCTCAATCAAACAAGCAACATAAAAAATAATTCTGTATCACAGGCTATTAAAACATGTAAGAACTGGCATCTAGTGTTATATCAAACCCCATCTAAGCATAATATTAAAAATCTAAGCTTCCCTGGTTTCATTTCCCTGAACAAGTAATACAATTGGCTACCAACAGACATCTCATCAATTTACCATCCCATTGTTGAAAAAAAAAAGCACAAAAAAATACAAGACAATTTAGCCTACCCAACAGAGTTTTTGTTTAGTTCTCTGGTTGACAAGGTGATAGATATCATTGAGACATGGCGAGTCATCTCCACACTGCAAACAAGATAAGAAATGCTCACATGTATTAATTATAAACTTGACACATCGTAAATAGGGGTAGTAAAGTAGGAGACTTACGGAACAAGGCCCTCTTCAATAGGTTCCCACACATCAGTTATGCTCACGGAGCTAATGGAAGTATCTTGATGCAAGCGAGGAATCCGTTTCTGTTTCACAATGCAATTCAGTAATCACGAAAAGTGGCAAAATACAATGCAGGGATGATCAGTAAGGACATCACAACCTTTAAAATCTCGGCGATGGCTACTGTCTTACTGATTGCCTGTCCCATTGCTTTCAAGACAATTTCCTTCACATGCTTGTCCTAAAAACACATCATCGAAACACTTGAATACAAACAACGAATATAAAAAAAAGGTGCACCACTGGCAGAATAGTCTAAAAAAGCTATTGTTCAGAGTGAATCAACATAAAAATAGGATAGGCAAAAAGCAATAGAAACCAGCTTCAAAGAAAAGGTAGCAGAGCCACATAAAAAGAAATTCGATGTTTAAGATTTGATTTCTTCCATATTTAGCTAAGTATATGCTGACAACTAATACCAGCTCATGAATAGTAATGGACTAATAGAATGCTAAAAAATTTTAACCCCAAATTTTATATTAGCTAAAAATAGCACACAAGAATAAGCAGCTATTAGCTAAAAATTGTATCAAATAGCTTTATTCATAACAACAGGATAGAACCCATTGAATAGTACAGGGATTGAACACAAACAACTCTGATAAACAAAGATACCCAATGCAATCATTTTTCTCAAAACCAGGAAAAATAAAACCCAAAACTATCGAGCAACTAACACTTAAAGATACCGAAGTCAAATCCCTAAACCAAAAACTCATAAAAGAAAAAGCAAGTCCAAAAAGAGAGCTATGGAGGCAAATAAATCCATAGAAGAAAGCTACTCAAAACAAGAAGAGAAACCCACGAGCAGGAAATGCCAAGAAACAAAAATGACAACAAGAATGAAGGTAAGTGGAAAAAAAGGGTGAAGATAAAGAGGGAGGGAACCTGAAGAAGAGCAATAGCATAGTTGATGTAGTTCCGAATGGCACCTTGGGAAGTGATTCGGATCTCATTCTCGTTAATGGGTGATTCAGACTTTGGTTTCTCTACTTTCTGGTATCTATCCATTGGTCGTCGATGGTGGAATAGTGGTGAAGCAGTGAGAAGAAGAAGAAGAAGAACAAGAAGGAAAACCCCTTATTTAAACCCTAGCCAGTAGCAGAAGGAAACAAAACGTTGGCTGTTAAGCGAATCCCATTTTTCTTCTTCCGTGGCCTTGCTTAAATCTTTAGCCAATTTTCTCCTTCTCGGGTTTTTATTGGGGCTTGGGGTTTGCTCTGGTTTTCTGCGGAGAATAACCTTTTATTTTTTACACTCTTACACTCGCTACAGGAAAGCGAGTTGCATACACGACCGGCTTAGATGGGTTGATACTATGTGGCCCTAACCTTTGGGCCCAAGCTTTCTTTTGCTTTTTATTTTTTTAGCTTGAATATATTTTCTTGGAAATCAAGAAATGAAGAGTAAAGTAACCCAAAACAAAATTTTAATAAAATGCTTTAGAATTTTCTTTCTTCTATGACTAAATTGGGTTGGGTAGGATTATTGTATCACATTAATATAATTTAAGATCAGGTTGAATTTGTTTATATTTATAAATAGTTAATTTAAATTTATTTTAGATTTATCCATAATTTTTAATTTCTTTTAAAAAACTTATATATAATTTATATGCTTTTTCATTAAAAGAAATTTGGTCAACAAGAAATTTCAATAAGAATAATTATAAATAGATTGTGCCTGTTAGGATTGTTGTTCATTAATGTCTGCAAAAATAATGCAGGCCATTCAATAATCCTAACCTTTACTTGAGAGGAAAAGATTTAAGCTGAACCATTACTCCATAAAAATTAAATTAGTCATACAATTCACATTTCAAATTCTGACATAGAAAACAATTTCAATACATAGACACCAACATAATAGTTAACTGAATGAGAGGATCGATTATGAGGGATTATCGATCGAAAGAAGAAACTAAAGCATCCACAAAGCACTCGGTGACCTTATTTCCTTGTGAGACTCTGCAAATAAAAGCTAACAATGTTTTTCAAAAGACTATTTAGATGCAAGAGCTGGCAGATGAAGAACTGTACAGTAGCAGGCATCGTCAAGCTCATCTCAGCATGAAAGTATGATTCTGTTTTGCAACCACAATTTGTGGGGTTCTTGATAATCTGTGGTTGGACTTGCCTTTAAGCAAGCTGCGGAAAGATGCAATGTAAAGTCAGCAACATCAAGCATTAGACCAGCATAATGCAGCACAAATTGCAAGCATTTGGTAATCGACGACATACTTGGTGTCTTTATTTCAGTACTATGTTTTACTCTTTTGGTTAACTGAAGGTCAGTTATTGAAGTAGAACAGTTGACTGATCAGCAAGCATAGGCATCCTTGGCTGTAGCACTACTAATCAAATGCAAGATTGCCTAGGTTCAATAGGTACCTTAATTTGCAACCATCATGGTAATATACAAAACCACCTCTTATAACTAAAATGACTAACAGTGCATCAATGGCATTGCTATCCTATCTTCACACTAAACGACTTGGTATGTGACACACAAACAACTATGGAATATGATGATGTGATGTTAAGTACGTGCATGACAACCAAAAACGGAAGTAAAGGAATTACAGAGCAGTGTACAAATTCAAAAACTTTTTAACCCAGATTTGCAAAAAGCAAGTGGCTGAGATGCGAATAGCTAGTGAAACAAAGGTTCGACTATGTCGGTGCTATTAGGAATGAATTGTAAGATGAAGAATGAATTACTGAATAATGACAGATAAAAAGGATAGTTATGGGTTTTAACCCACCAAAAGAACTCTTTAGACATTATTTGCGCATAAGACCAATAACCCAGGTTTTGTTAGCATCTTGTGGTCAAAAAATTGCCCCAAGGATGCAACAGAACCTTCCAAATGAGGTCAAGACATCCAGTTTATCCTAGAGCTGGATACAATTCATCGACCAATGACAAACTACAAAAACTGATAGATTCAATCGAGATCACAATCAGTATAAATTCAATCACACTAGAGACTGACCTGTTAAATTCAAAACCATAATAATTCTAATCAAATACCAATGCTTAAATAAAATGCAATCCATCAAGTATAAAAGGAAGACAAGAGGAAAAGAAACTCAAGGTTCAAACTTACCAAGGTGATACATAGCTTGTGCCACCCCCAACATCTTATTGCTGGGGGAAAGAATGAGTTAGAGAAACGGTGGAACAAAAGCTAATGACTTTATGGAATTTGTTAACAGGTAATGGCAACTGAGGCACTCTCCTCCAACTGCATTTCCCATTTTCAGCACTGATTTCGCAAAGACATGATGGGTACTTTTGGTGATACTCTTCATTGAATACATATATAAGATTCCCCATTCCAACGCATTTCAAGCTTGCAAAATTTTCATCTTCCTCGCTCTCTACCAAGCTGTGTAACAAGCTCTGCGGCATGATCGAAATCTCGCTGAATTCCAATGTAGTTTCATCGATTTTCCAGAGATTAAACGACGGTCCCCGTGGCGCGTTGCACATCCCGGCCAAAACAAGCATGTCGTTGCACGGAATCAAAAAGGAAAAAATGACCCCTGGTGGCCTGAGAGTTTGAACCTCACTCCAAACGCGGTTTCGTAAATCAAAAGAAGATACGAAGCAAGAGTAGATCCCAAAGACGTAGAATTTGCCCTTGAACAAAGCTGATGAAAGAGATTGGCTTGAGTTCCCGGACCTGAAATCAGCCGGCAAAGCGGGGCAAAGCTCCCAAGAATCACGATTCGGGTCATATATTTCAACGGCCAACCTGTCTTCGATATCAACCAAGCCACCAATGAACCTGACTCCACCGACGACGATGAATTTGAAGCCGAACCCACCGGAGGAACCATCGTAAAAGACACCCAAAAGAGGGTTAAGCCTGGAAAACTTCAAGGGCGAGGTGAAACGCCAGGCGGATTTGAGAACTGGGGTGTAGCTGAAATTGGGAGTGGTGGTGAAAAAGAAGCCATTGGAGCCGATGAAAGCAGAGGAGGAAGAGGGGTCATCAAGGCGAGGGAGAAGAAACCAGGCGTTGGACAAAGGGTCGAAGGCGAAAGACTGGTTGTTCCGAGAAGAAGTGTTGTGGAGACCGAAGAGGAAGAACCAAGGGTAGGAAAGGCAAGGGGAAGTAAAAGAAGGGGACGAAATAAGAGAATTCCAGAGCTTGCAAACGGCGGAAGCACGGAGGAGGGAAGGGAGAGGAAGGGAAGAGAAGATGAGTTGGGTGAGATCGAGGCTGAGGGAGTTGATGTTGGGTTCTTTAGGGTTGTGGTCTGACATCGAAGGGAGGAAGAAGACCGAAAGGTAGTTGGAACTTGCAAATGAGAGACAGAAAGGTGGGTGAAACCGTGAAAGAACGTGGTTTTCGAAGGAAATGAGAAGAAAAAGAGGATTGAAGTTGAAGTATGCGGTTAGTGCATTCATTTTTATAAAATTTGCGATTTAGTCATTGTGTTTTAAAAGTTATAAATTTAAATTTTTTTTTTAATTTGAAAATTTTAGTCTGATCATTATTATTATTTGTGGTTTTTGAACTTTGGTTAAAATTTATTAATTTATTGTATTTATTTTTTATTAACTATACACTATGCCTTAAAAAGAAAATTTAATCAAAATTTCAAATTGACACATTTTAAAAAAATTACTTATGATTTTAATGATCGAACTGATATTTTTAAATAAAAAAATAGTAGATTTAGTTTTTAATTTTTTAAATATATGAATTAAATTTTAAATTTTGTTTAAGTGTAGGGACCGAGAACATATTTTAACCGATAATCCATTATGGTTTTGGAATTTGGAAAAATGAAATTTCCATTTTTGGATGAAAATTGTATAAGTTTAGTTCATTATGGTATTTAAATTTAATTATATATATATTTTTAAATTTACAATTACAATTATAAATTATATATATTCAAATTAATTATAATTAAAATAAAGTAAGTTAAATTATACAAATGGACACTTAATTATATCTGTGTTCCTGTTTTAGTCACTCGTAGTTAGATAGATAACAGAAAGCCTTTTTCTAACTAGTATAATAATGCATATAATCATCGATACTTATATATTCTATCAATTTGATCCTAATTCTAAATAATTTAATAAATTTAACCCTTCATAATGACAAACTCTATTAATTTGATCCTCAAACTTCCTAACCAAAGCTTTCAACTTTTAAAATAGAGACATTCCGTATTTATTAATTGTTGTATTTATGGTTGAAATTACACTATTTGGTACATAACCCTTTTAATAAACTAAAAGTCATATTTTTCTGTAAACATTTTATGTCATTATGCATTAATTTTTCCTTTTTGCCAAAAATATTAATTTTTTTCATTTATATTTTCTTAAATTCTTGTTTTGGGGACAGGAAAACCAAGCTACAATCACTTACAAATTTATTTTTTCATATATTTTTTCTTGAACAATCTTATTATAGGTTATGATCATATCTTCTTCTTCTTTTTATACAATGCCTAGAACTACCCATAGCGTCTCCCCGACCCATAAATATGAGAATAATGAGCTTTAACGGCGCACTCGAATTCACGTCTTCCTGCATTGACAATTATTCACCCATTTTTAATTAGTTTATTTATTGTCCAAATAGTAAATTGAGCCAGTTACTAGTATATCCAAGCAAAAGTTCGGAAGAGAGGAAAAAGATTTTGAACTTATCTGACTTGACGTGAATAATGTTTAAATACTACATCACTATTTTTTTAATAATCTGGTCATATCTGTTATTTTTTAGATAATGTTTAAAATTATTTATATTTTTTTTCAACATGTAAATAGGATGATAATACATTTCAACGTACTCAAACTCACACCTTTCTACATTAACACCAATGCTCATACCAATGAAGTCATTAATTTTTATTTTTATATATAAAGAATAATATTTACATAGGTATTTTAGATATATTAAATATGCAAAAAAAATAAAAATTCAGGTCAGTTAAAGCACTGGTATAGATTGAGAGAAAATAAAGTTGGAAATTTGTCATTTAGAAATGAGCTCAGTTTACTTCAAAAAGAGAAAAAGAAATGGGTTGGTGTGAAACCAAAAGAAAATGACTAATTGAGTAAATAGTGATAAAAATAAATTTATCTTATAAAGTAAATTGTGTATTTAATTGAATAATGATGAAAATAAATTTATTTTATAAAGTAAATTGTATTATTTTAAATATGTTTTATTATTTTATATATTTTACATTAAAAAAATAGCAAAATATTTGGGCCTATTTAATAATATTTATACCTTATTTTTTTTAAGTAATATTTATATTTATCATTCATCCAAAGTTTTTTTTACGTTTTTTTATCAAATTTTTTATAAATATATTTGTTACTAAATTTTATTTTAAGATGTACTCTATATAATATTTGCAATTCTTTCGAATAAAGAAAATAGAAAATACCATTTTCTTCTTTGATTTTTAGGTAGAAAGAGAGTACACTAAGCAATTTTTCTCAGGAACAAATGGGCATAAGACTTGTTGTTAAGAGTAGTTATAACTACAAAACCATGTATAGTTTGCAGGAATGGAATAAAATAGTAATGAGAAAATTATTTGGTAGGAATGAAATAGAGACATAATAAGTATTTTAACAGCCTCTATAAGTACCCTCTCAGTCAATAAGGAAGGGATCTTTTGGCTTCTTCAACAACCTTTGAGCACTTGTCATATTCAACCCCGTTTTTAGCCTTTTGCTTGTCCTGTAATGACCCGAATTTTACGGTTATTGGAAAAGTATATTTTTGGGTCTCAATTTTTGAAAAATAGGTTCGTAAATATTTATAATAAATATTTACGAAGTTAAGTGGATAGTTAATTAGAGTTTAATGAAGTGAATTAGCTTAAATTAAGAATAATTAGATAAAATGATTAAATTGAATAAAGTGTGAAAATTTAATTATAGAATAAAGAAAATTGAAGGGACTAAATAAGCAAATAAGCCAAAATGAGTACCAAGTGTATGGTAAAAATAAAATACATGTGTAATAAATATTATACATACATTTGTAATACATGTATATATTTACTTATTATTTAAGTAAATATTATTGTATTAATATTATTTTATATTAATTAAATAAAGAAATTAATTAATTAATTAAAGTTGACAAATTTATGGTGCATATAATGACATGTGTAATACTTATATACGTACAATTGTGAAATACATATATATTTACTTGTTATATAATATATTATTAAATTATATTATTATAATATATATATATATAAAGTAAATGAAATAAAAGAAAAAGAAATAAAAAAAAAAAGGAAAGAAACAGAATAGCATGAAACGAAACAGAGAAAGAAAGAAAAGAAAGAAAAAAAGGGAAAATTAGGGATTTGAAGCTTTAAGCTTTAATAGGTAAGTCAATTAAGTTATTTTCTTTTAATTTTGACGTTTTACAAGTTTTAGAACAAAGTTTTGTAGAAATTAAGTTGAGATTTTGAAAGTTCTTAGGTTTTTGAGTAAAGTTCATGTTGAACAAATGATTGAATTAGGGATTAAATTGATAGAATTTTTAGTTAGAATTGATTAAAGGATTAAATTGTAAAAGAATCTATTAGTTTTACATAGTAGGGGCTAAATTGTAAGAATTTCGAAATTAGGGTTTTATGATGAAATTTAGATAGTTATGTCTAAGTTTGGTTGAAAATTGAGTAGAAACAAAGTATGAATTGAGATAGAAAAAGTAAGTAAATTTAGTTAAGATTAAAATTGAAATTAAAGTAGAAATTGAATAGAAATTGAGTAACAAATTTAAATATTAAATATTAAATGTAAATTAGTATTGTATTAATGATTATGAAAATTAGCTTAATTTTTCGTAACTAACATCGCACCTAAGGCATCTACGAAGAAAGGAAAAGAAAAGGTGGACGAAGAATAATTCGAGAAATTACGGTTTCTATTTCTATAATCTGAACTTAGTATTAATTGTGATATTTTATTTAAAGTATATGAAAAAATGCTAAGGTAAAAATTATAGTGTTGTATAATTGAAATAGATTAATTGATATATGTTAAATTTATTGTATTTATATAGATATATGTGATTGATGTGAAATTGAATATGAATGTATGTTATATTGAAAAATATATTGATTTGGAAATGTAATGAAATATTAAAAAGAAAATTGAATTGATTTGTAAATAAATTGAAAGTGGTACTGAACTAAGAAAGTGAACCAAAAACCCTATTAACAGTATCGGGCTAAGTCGGATATAGTTGACATGCCATAGGATATGGAAGAGTACGGGTTTTGTCAGCTTATTGATCAGGCACCTATGTGCCGATTACTGTTACTGTTACTGTTACTGTTACCGATTCGGTACTTTGTGTGTCGAATACAGTTACTGTTACCATTATCGATTCAACACTTTGTGTGTTGAATACTGTTACTGTTACTGTTATTGTTTCGAATTTGTTCCGATGAGGTACTCTGTGTACCGTACTGTTACTGTTACCGTTACTGTTACTGTTCCAGCTTCGGCCGATGAGCACTATGTGCTGTTCCGGTGTGTGGGTTGGATCCGTGTATCCTTCCAGGTCCGAGTTGTAACGACCCAAAATTCTCGGGTACTGGAAAAACGAGTCGTAGGGCTTCCGTCTTAGGAAAATAAGTTCGTAAGTATTTATTAAAAAATATTTATAAGGTTAGTTATAAGTTGAATTAAATTTTGGTGAAGTGAATTTAGTTTAATTAGAAATAATTAGTAAAAAGGACTAAATTGAATAGAAGGTAAAAGTTTAGTTTTAAGAATAGAAAATATTAAAAGATTAAATTAGTAATTAGATCATAAAAGTGACATGTGTGAATGATGGATAAAATACATGTGTATTAATTTTATTGGTACAAATGTATGTTATATGTGTTTGCTTAATTATTAAGTAAACGTTATTTATTTATTTATTTATTTGTTATAAATAATATTAAATAGGTAAATATTATAATTTTGTTGATTAATTATGATGGAGACAAGTGTATGGTGATGGATGATACATGTGTATGTATGTGTGTAAAACATGTGTATTATTTTTTTTATTTGTTATAATTAGATATTTTATATTAGTTAATTAATTAAGTAATAAAGAAACAAAAGAAAGAAAAAGAAGAGAAAGTTACCAGAGAAAGAAACGAAATTGGGGGAAAGAAAGAAGAAAAGAAAGGAAAAAGGAGAAATTAGGGTTTGGAAGCTTGAAAGTTAATTTGGTAAGTCAATTAAGTCCATTTCTTTGTAATTTTGATGTTTTTGAAGCTTTAGAGTTGAGTACTCTTGAATTTATGTGGAAATATTGAAAGTTGATAGACTTTTGAATAGTGTTCATGTTGAGAAAATGATAAAATTGGGGATTAATTTGATAAAGTTATTAATTAGAATTGATTTAAGGACCTAATTGTAAAATAGGGTATAAGTTTTGAGTTTTAGGGACTAATTTCAAAGAAATTCAAAATTATGGAAAAATGATGAAAATTTGATAGTTATATGAAAGTTTTGATGAAAATTGAATAAGAAAATGAGGTGAATTGTTAAAAGGAAGAAAATGAAGTTAGTTGGGACAAATTTGGTATTATAGTAAAAGTTGCATGGAAAGTTAGTAAATTGTATAAATGTGTGTGTTATTAATTAATTGTAAATTTGCTAATTTTTGTAGCAAACAAGGAAAACGGGACGTCCAATACGAAAGGGAAGGAGAAAGTAGTTGAAGAATAGCTCGAGAAATCGGTTTGTATTATCATAATTCATTTATATTTATTATTTATATATTTGATTTCATTATGTTCAAATGAATGGAAATGGAAATTTAGTTAAGTAGTACTATTTGAATTGTATGTTATTAAATGTGAGTATTGGAATGTATATGGATTTAAAGTGTTGGAATTGCTTGGTGATTATGTGATTATGATCAATGGAAAGTGAAAGTGAAACGAATAAGTGATTACGGAACCCTATTAACTAGTCGGGCTTAGTGGATATAGTTGGCATGCCATAGGATCGGAACAGTTCAGAGATTCTTCGACCTTGAGTCGATGAGGCACTTGGTGTGCCATAGATTTGCTTCGGATAGTTTCGATGAGGCTTTGGTAGCCACTTTGCTTCGGCTCAGCCGATGAGGTACTTGGTGTGCCATAGATTTGATTTACTTCGAACTATCCGATGAGGCTTTGGTAGCCACTTTACTTCGGCTATGCCGATGAGGCGTTGGTCGCCATTCTGATATGTTAAGTGGATCCGCATATCCGCCGAGGTCCGAGTCATGTTAATAGGGGTAAACAAATGAAATGAGTAAATTGCAGGAATTTGCTTATTTGAATTAGTGAATGAAAAGTGAAATGAATGTTGTGATATAAAACGTGAAATGAGATTGTGCAATGAAAATGAGGCATGAACCAAAAGCTTATGAAGTGTGTTACTTGAAATGAGAATGTGGAAATTTATATGTGGTTGTGAAAAGAACCAATGATTCTTGAGTTGTTAGAAATCTTGAAGATTATACATTGAGCCCTTTATTTGTATTGTGTTGTCTTAGTATGAATTTATGTGTATGATTTATTAGCTATTTATACATGTTATGCTATTGAATTGTTGTTATGATTTGAATTATGATAATACCACTGAGTATTTCCAATACTCAGCGTACGGTTGTTTTCCGTGCGCAGGTTAGGTAAAATTGAGGTTTTGTCAAGCATCCAAATCAATCCCGATCTCAGCTCAAATTAGTGGTGATGTATCCATCTTTTGATATTGTGGCATGTACTAGGTTAATGTTTGTCACTTGTATATATTTAATATTTTGGGTGTAAATATAGTGTATAGACTTTGAGAAGTTCTTGAAATGAATGATTTTTTATTGTCATTTATAAGCCAATTAATTGGGCATGTATTAGGGATGTTTTGAGGGTAAAAATAGTTTTAAAATGATGAAACCTGCAGTTTTGACACGGCCAAATCACATGGGCGTGTGCCCTGGCCGTGTGGGGGAAGTCAGTAGCTTCCACGGGCTAGTCACACGGCCGTGTGTGGCAAGTTAGTCTGCCCACGGCCTGGCCCCACGGCCATGTGATTTCACACGGGCTGTCCATACGGGCATGTCCCAAGCCACACGGCCATGTGCCCCTGTTTTCTATGAAAAATTTTTAAAGTTCCCGGTTTGATCCAGAATCAATTTCTAAACTTATATTGGGCCCCGTAGGCCTATATTAAGGTCTAATTAATGGAAATTAGAGTGTTTAAAGTTGAAACTCAAATTTATACCTCGTTTTATTTCGTAAATTAGTGTATGGTTCCGGTAATACCTCGTGACCCTGTTCCGGCGACGGTGTAGGGTTAGGGGGTGTTACACGAGTCATGTTAATAAAGGTAAATAGAGGTACTAAATAACTGACTGTTACTGAATAACTAATTATTACTGAATAATTGACTGTTACTGAATAAACGACTGTTACTGAATAAATGATTATTACCGAATCACTGATTAATACTGATGACTAACTAATACTGAACAATAAAGATCAATTGATTGTTACTAAAGAATATTGAAATGGAAAAGTATAGAATATTGAATGAAATGTGAATAATATTATTATTTAAGTGAATTGTAAATATATGTTGAAAACTAATTATCAAAGAATAATTGATTATTACTGAATGATAATGATAAACTGATTGATATTGAAAAATATTGACTGATATAGAGGTTGGATTAAAACAGATTACTGATTGAAAAGTAAATAGTTGATTATTACTTAATGATATTGAACAATTATATCATTGTGTTTATTATATGATTCTAAGAGTTTGTAATATTTATTTTTATTATTAAGTATTCAGATTATAGAAATACCATTGAGTTCATACTCAGCGTACGGTTTATTTCCGTGTGCAGGATAAATAAAGTCAAATCGTTGAATCAGCATCCCAGGCCGATCCCGAATTCAATGAGGTAAAACATGTTAATTATTGGTAATGGCATGTACCTAGGATGTTTTATGTGTGTGTCATTTTGAATTGTCAATGTATTGATAAAATAAATAAACTAAAGTTGGTAACGATATATGGTAGGAATTGGTTTAATTAGTATGAATTTGAAATATTTGATAATACAAGTGAAGTATTTAAAAAAAAATCCATCATATAGATTTAATTATTTTCATAAAATGCCCAAATTGACTTGTTTGAGTAAGTTGGATTGTGATTTAGGGTGTGTGATACTGTTCATTAAAGGAAATTTTAAGAATTTTACGAAAATTTTTATAAGCTCCTAATTGAGTCCCGATTTATTTTTATCTTCTATTTCTGGTCTCGAGGGCCCATTAAAGAGACAGTAGGGCAAATTCTTGAATTGTTTAATAATTACTTCTGTATTATTCATACTTGAACTGTACTAATCGGTAATATTCCGTAATCCTGTACCGATGATGGTATAGGGTTAGGGGGTGTTACATGTCCTTTTTAGCTATTCGCCTTTTAAGGTGAATCAGCCTCCATAACACCGTCACATCCTCCTCCCTATCATCCTTGTGGTACACTGTATTAACAAAATAACAGAGGTAGGTTTGGTTGAATGATAAAATATAAATGTTGAAACTTATAGAGGTTTGGATTCAAATGCTATTATGTGTATATTTTTATTTTTATTTTTATTTAAAAGATATAGAATGTCAAATGCACCTTCAAGTAATACAATATACTTTATAAGCTAAAAATATTTTCGTCATAATTCAACTAAGTTAGTGTTTAATTGACTTATGACATCAACAATATCAAATGATGAATATATAGTATAAATATTTAAAGATTTGGTTGGAACTAATTTAGATTGGAAATATTTTGTTGAAAGTCGCTCGCATGGTCAACATGTTGGTAAAAGCACCATAGAGGCCATTGTACTAGGAGTTAGGTTGTATTTGACCCTTTCTACTTAAAAAAAATAGATAAATTAGTCTTTGTACATTAGATCAAAGAGCAAATTGATTCTTTTTGTTAAAGATTTCATCAATTTATATTGTTCAAGATTGACGTGGTTGACAGAATAACCAAATAGCAACACATGGTGTGCCACGTTTATTTCATACTGATGTACAAAGATCAATTTTTAACATTAAAAATGGAAGGAATTTTTAATAGAATGATCATTTGCTATTTGATTTAATATATATATATATATATATATATATAATTTATCTATTTTTTAAATAGAAGGAATAAAATATAATTTAACTATTAATACAATGGATTATGTGAGTTTACCTCAACATGTTTTGTCACATTGGATCCAAATTTTGTCATAATCAAATTAATGAATGTTAAATATGACTCCTATTTTTAGTCAAATTTGAGAAATAATCTTCTAGTTAAACTCTATTTATTTGTTTCAATCAAACACTGATTAGTTTAGATTATTTTATTATATTTGACCTATGAATTTATCCTATAAATGGGCTATTTTACAACCTTAGAAAAAAAACACCCATTAGAGATTAGAACTCATAACATATTTAGAGAATTTTATGTTTATGTTTTGAGGGTTCTTTATTTTCGGGTTTTCGAAGTTTAGTTTTTATCTCCATCTTTTGTACTCTTCATTCTTTTGCCATTATAATAAAATTATCTTTGCCCGTGGTTTTTTTATCCTCTTTGGAGAGATTTTTCCACGTTAAATTTGTGTGTTCAATTTCTCAATTTCTTCTGCTAATTTTACTTGTTCGTTGCTTAATCGGGTCGATTCCTAACAAGTGACATCAGAGCTAGTTCAATTTTCATAGATTAGCCTATTCAGATATGGCAGCAACAAGGTTTGAAATTGAGAAGTTCGATGGTGAGACAAATTTCAATCTGTGGCAAGTTCGGATGATGGCAATTCTAGTTCAATCGGGTTTGAAAAAAGTTGTTACCGGGAAAAAGCCTGAGAATCTAAATAAAACAGAATGGGAAGAGCTTGATGAAAAAGCTTTGTCTGCAATCCAGTTGTGCCTCGCGAATACAGTATTGCAGGAGGTATTGATGGAGAAGACCTCATCCGCCTTATGGAAAAAGGTTAGAAACTCTTTATGCGACTAAGTCTCTGGCTAACCATTTAGTGTTGAAACAACGTCTATTTACGTTTCGCATTAACGAAGGTGAGCTTCTTAGAGACCACATCAGTCAATTTATTAGTCTTTTAAATGAATTAAAGAACGTTGAGGTTCATATTGATGATGAAGATCAAGCTATGCTATTATTGTGCTCTTTACTCCCTTCATACAAGTTTTTCAGGGAGACCCTGATTTATGGCAGTGACAAACTCTCATTCGAATATGTGAATGGTCATTTGTTGAGTTGAGACAAACTCGACAATGAGCTTCATTTGGATAGCAAGGCAGATAGGCAAGCTTCTATTTTGGTAGCATCAAAGAAACGAGACAAAAGGGGTCGCTATTGTAAAAAGTTAGGTCACATCAAAGTAGATTGTTATAAACTGCGAAATAAAAGAGCTTCTGTGAGTAACGAGGAAGATGTAACTGGTGTTAATTTGGCCGATAAAAGCGGTGATGATTTCTTGTTAGTGTTAACAAGCGATAATTCCAAGCTTACGTCCGAGTGGATCCTAGATTCTGGATGTTCTTTCCATATGTGTCCCAATAGAGAATGGTTCTCCACATACAGTTCGGTTAAAGGTGGAGTTGTGCGCATGGGAAACAATTTATCTAGTAAGGTAATTGGTATTGGTACTGTTAAAATTAGGATACACAATGGGATGATTAGGACACTCTCAGATGTCAGGTATGTACCTGATTTACGAAAGAATCTTATCTCCTTGAGTATTTTAGACTTGAAAGGATGCCAAAATCAACATCGAGTCGAGCGGCATTAAAGTATCTCGTGAATCTTTCGTTTTGTTAAAAGGTAAAAGAACTGGCAGTCTTTATATTCTGGAAGGTTCTGCAGTGACCGGTGAAATCGGATGTCCCTCGTCTGTTATAGAGTCGAAGTCATCTCGTTTGGAGGGGAGGCAACTTGGTCATAGGAGGGAAAAATGTATGACCGTTTCGTTGAAGAAAGGTTCGCTTTTAGATGCAGGCTTTGAAAAGTTAGGGCACTGTGTTCGTGAAAATTAGACTAGGGTTAGTTTTGATTTGGCAGTGTACAAGTCGAATGCTAGAAGTCTTCCAGTTTCTAAGCACAGATTCGACTCAGTTAATTCCTTGCATAGTTCAAGATAGGCTCATGGCGGGCTTTGTCAAAGATGGCGTTGTGGAAATATGAGTAAAGGTGGAGATTTGTTAAATATGACTCCTATTTTTAGTCAAATTTGAGAAATAATCTTCTAATTAAACTCTATTTATTTGTTTCAATCAAACACTGATTAGTTTAGATTATTTTATTATTATTTGACCTATGAATTTAGCCTATAAATAGGCTATTTTACAACCTTAAAAAAAAACACCCATTAGAGATTATAACTCATAACATATTTAGAGAGTTTTATGTTTACGTTTACGTTTACGTTTTGAGGGTTTTTTTTTTTGAGTTTTCGGGGTTTAATTTTTATCTCCATCTTTTGTACTCTTCATTCTTTTGCCATTATAGTAAAATTATCTTTGCCGGTGGTTTTTTTATCCTATTTGGAGAGGTTTTTCTACGTTAAATTTGTGTGTTCAATTTCTCAATTTCTTCTGCTAATTTTACTTGTTCGTTGCTTAATCGGGTCGATTCCTAACAATGAACAAATTGAATGTTTTTATAATAATAAGCCTAACAACCAAAAAAAAATTACAAAATGTGTGGCCTGTCAGTGCAAACGCCTTACCACCCCCATCGGATAAGTTAGGCATGCAATATTTGACCCAACTCTACAAACCAACCCACTCAGGGAGTCCAAGTCCAAACTGTCTGTCCATATTCCATAATTGGGTTTTTAATAGATTATCATATTTATTTTTGGATATAATTCAGATGATTGTTTTAGAGTTTATCCACCCTAATTCTTTGGGAATTAATAATGTAATATAAGAAAAAAATTTATATTATATTTAAATATTTACTTGACTCTAAAATAATTAAAAATATTAAAGATAAATATTAAAAATTAAATTGAAACGGAGCGAGGTGGGACAGGGATGAATATAACCAACATTCATGAAGGTGGTAATGATTTTTAAGATTATGCATCCATATTAGAGCAAGATGGGTGGTGGAATAAAGTGTGCCAACTATGAAGTAGTGATTGATTTAACGATATTCACCTCATCTTGCTCCATCACCATCCCTAATCTTAATATTGCATTCAATATTCGTTGATGTTTTGTTTTAATAATTAAGTAAGAAATACTAAAATTTAAAGAAAAAAAGACAACTTTAAACAGATGAAAAGATGATAAAATATTAGATTACATGTGAATTAATCCGATAGAGATATAGTAAAAAAATAGAATGTAAATATGATAATATTGTAAAATTTTAAAGATTACTTTAATGTACTTAAAATATTATTATGCAAAAATTCAAATTAAATGTTTGTAGTTAAAATTTTAAATAATCAATTTTTATAATTTGAGTAATTGAATTGAATGAGTAATCTATGTTATGAAGAAACATTTCTTGTCACAAAGGCATATGCTAACGAGAAACATAGATACAGTGCCTGTATTAAGCGTAAAAAGCCTGTTTTTTTAACAGTAGATGGCTTTAACTTCATGCGATGGAAAATGGATAGAAGTCAGCTTGGGCACTTAGGTCAATAATCTTGAGTAGTCTTCGATGTTACATTTCAGATCCATAGCACTGATATTTCTACATCTAACTGGATAATATCTAAAATATCTCAACAAATAACCAATCAACTTTAATTAATCAAATCTAAGCCTATACCAATGGAGTATTTCTTTTCTTTTCCTTTTTACACTCCCCCCAAAAGAAAATTTTCAGCTTCAGCCTGCCATCACCTTCTCATTATCTCATATCGTCACAGCTCAAGCACCACAACTGTGTCCACAACAACATACAAACATAATTAAGTGACTTGAACACCATAAGAATACATATACACACACATATATACATATATATATATATATGTAAGTCTTACATTCAGAGTCTGTAGTTATCCAATTCCCTCTCCTGCTACAACAACGGTTTAAGCCATGCATAGGAGTTGAATTCAATGATAATATATTGCAGGTTTCATCATTTCTCAACGAAGAAGTCACTGTGATTCCAGAATAGGCTGAGGAAGTAGTGGAGGAGCTCTGGACATCCCATCTAAAGCTTATCTTAGGTGACTCATTGCTTAATTGATCATGATCACCCGACACTCCTTTCATTGCTTCACGGCTCCTAAACTGCAAAACCTGTCAACAATTTGAACTCTTTTAAACTACACAATCCTTAAACAAACAAAGATTTCGAAGACAAGCTTTTTCATTTACCTTTCTGCCGATGAACTTCCCGCCTAATTTCTCCGGTTTCTTAGCAGCAGCCCATCTCAACAGCTCCTTCATTCTAGACATAGTTTTGGTTTTGTCCCCTTTAACCTTTTCTTTCTTTTCAATGGTGTTACATTGGTCATTTTCCGCCGGGGGTTCACTTAACGGTAAAACGACCTTGTCTCCTGTACGAGTACCTGAATCCGACTTTGGACTAACACCGAACCCTGTAGCGATATCTTGTTTCTTCTTCATCTTCATGGACTGAGCCCAATGCTGTTGTTGTCCTCTATGAGAAGAGCTCCTCACTCTACTCAAATAGATAGTACTATAGAAGCAGGCCCTTTTAACATCTCTATTGCATGGAAATATGATTGGCTTAAAGTACTTATTAAACTTCTTACTTTTTGATCTTCTATGCTTTGAGAAAACTATGTCTTTGGATTTATCTTCCTCATCTGCAAACAATTGGAAACAACATTAGACTCAATTTCAGACATTAACATATATGGTTAATTGGTTATAGTTGACAAGATATATATATATATATACACACATTTTTGCTTACCTTTAGTATTTTCCCTTCCTTGTTCATGTGCTACCTTAAAGAGCCATTGAAGGATCTGCTATATATAAATTCACAAATGAAGGATATATAAGGTCGAGGACAATGCTATGCTGAATATCTTGTTAACGATATATATGATTTTTGAATTGCTAATGAACCAGCTCACCTGCATTTGTATTTTGCTTGATATTTTGTCTTTGAAGGGGAACTGAATAAATTATATAGTATTGGAAATGAGTGAAACTCTACTTTGTTTCAGCAAAATCTTGGTCAAAATGGACAGCTCTGAGAGATCTATGTGGTGCTGTCAGTATTGCTTGAGATTCCTGTAGTAAAAAAAAAATGAAGCACTTGTGAAGATGAAGACAAAAAGAAATTTGAGAAAGGTGAGTGAGTGTTTTGAGGAAGATGATGATGAGACAACCAAGCAGTGAGTGGGGAAGGGTTGGCTTGAGATCCATAGTAACATGGGGCAGTAGTATTATATAACATATGCTCATATGATGAATTTAAGAGGGAGATAAGTATTAATTTAAGAACCAGACCTGGTGGCTTTTGTCTTTGCCATACACTTGTAAGCCAGTGGTTGGTCGGTCCCCGGTGGTCCTGATATCTTGGCCTGAAATGGATTATCAGTTAAGATAAGGGTCTCAAAATCATCATATTAGGCCAATAATGCATTTAAGAGCCAAACTAAGCCAAATAGCAGATTTTGGTTATAATTTGTGATGGATTCTTCATTGTAACAGCATGTTTGTATACACCCCCAGGAATGAAGGTTTTTAAACAGTAATGTGTACCAAAGGAACATGTAATGTCAGAATAAATGTAAATGTTTATTCCAGAAACAGTGTTAGCATGTGAGCAAACAGATATTTTAGGACACTTGAAAATCCGGTGGGGACAAAGACAATGACCCCAGTTTTTGTCTCACATGGCAAGGTAAAGAAGAGATGCCACATAGGGCGATAGTAGTTAGTTGTTCATGTTAATGTAATAATATGATGTTACAAGAAATTTGAGGCCAATCTTTGCACGACTTTCAACCTCTCTAATTATCATTTTCTTTTCTCACAGGGAAAGTGGAGGGGGACTTGTCTTACAAATTTTGATGGAAGATGGGGTAAATCCACGTGTCATTGTGTTTACTTTCGTCTAAATTGAGTTTTTATTTCAAGTGTTTTTATATTTATGTTGGGAAAAGAATGTAGATGAGAGTGAATCAAGGAAGTAAAGGGATAACCTTACATCATGGAATGTCTAGATATATTCTAGAATCTTGTACTTTTTTTATATAATTCAGTGGCAAAGCAAAGGGATAACGTACATCATGGAATGTCTAGATATATTCTAGAACCTTGCACCTTTTTATATAATTTAGTGATAAACTTACGTAGGTTTTAAGTTGATTGATATAAAATTTTGTATTTATTTTCTCATTGTAATATAATTGTTCATTTATATAAAAAAATCCAAAAATTTTAATCATCGGGAAGAAGATGATGTTTTGTTAGGAAGACTAGGGGTATAACAAAACTAGAAACGAGACAAAATACAATTTTCTGCCAAACATTTGATAGCAAAATCGTTGCCAACGTAATGTCAAAACAGGAAGAAGACATGAAAAAGATAGTTTGGTGAAATCTTGAAATAGTCGATGAGCTATGAATACAAGAAAACTTGGACCCAGAAATCCAAAATTGGAGCCTGTTGGGCCAACTGAGCCTGTTTGATCTTATGAAGTTGTTTTCACTAGGATATTTTAGTCATAAAAAAAGATTGTAGCCCTTGTGGACAAATTAAGCTTCAAAATTGGAGCTTTTTTCTTCTTCTTTGTTTTTTTTTCGCCGGAAGGCCCGGAACTCTCTTACAAAGCAATGGCAAACAATCCCTCGCAGCTTCTTCCGTCAGGTGACTTTTTTTACCCCTTTCTGTTCTTTTCCTTCACTTTCTCGAGAAAATCAGACAGAATATCAATTTGGGTTTCTGGTTTTTTTTTCCTCTGCAGAGTTGATAGATAGGTGCATAGGGTCCAAAATATGGGTGATAATGAAAGGGGACAAGGAGCTTGTGGGTACTCTAAGAGGCTTTGATGTTTACGTCAACATGGTCCTCGAAGATGTCACTGAATAGTAAAGTTCTTTCTTCCTTCTTTTCTTCTTTGAAGGTTTAGATTTAGATATTTCAGCTCAGACTTTCCATGCAATGTTTGACTTTGTTCTGTATTCTAGGGTTTCTCACTAGAAAAAAATGGGATACGAAATTAATGAGAAAGATATCAAGTTGTCTGGGTATTATTAGCTATCATGTTTGTATCAATACTTTGGGTAACCTCTACTTTCCCCTTAAATTACTTAAGAGTTCAAACTTTAAGCTCAGGTTTGAAGCAAATTTCCCATAATTTGGAGCTTTACTTTTCATCTTCTGGTTCAAATGTTGAAATTATTTGGAATCTGCATAAAGTGAATGGCTTTTAAATTTGGGATAGAGTAGGTTTTCTACTCTCTTTTTTCTATGCCAATTGATACCTTGTCGTGGAATTAAGGTTTTTCAGTCACCATTTTCGTTACTGTTAATGTTGTGTCAGTAAGAATCCTCATTGTTGAAGCGACATGTTGAGAAATAATTGTTTTGGTCTGAAAATCCGCTTGCTTTGCCAGCTGCATGGCTCCTTTTTTCATTTATGTTTCGTCCCGATTGATCTTCATAGTAGTTCGCATATCTTTTTACTAGGTGGTGATGGTTATTTCTTTTGAGAGTGACAAGATGTTTGGTTTGTTTTTTCTCACATTGACTTGAAAATAATAGTGCTATACAAGAATATGCAAAATATATATATTTCATTTGACTTTAATGACTTAGTAACATGTCTGTCTCATGCTAGACCGCGTGCATAAGTGATTCTCGAGTGTTTGCCCCCCTTAAATAGGATATCCCTCATAGAATGTGCTGATGTTATTTGCTTCTATGCTTCTTTTTTGCATATTACAGTGAGATCACCGCTGAAGGAAGACGGATCACAAAGCTTGATCAAATTTTGCTTAATGGAAACAACATCGCCATTGTAAGATTTTGATTACACACTTTGGATTACCAAAACCAAAGGCCACAGATTATAACGGTTTCAAATTTCTTATACTATTTCATTTTGTGCAATGCAGTTGGTCCCAGGAGGCTCACCTGATCCCGAATGAAAGTGTTAGCTCCTCCATGTTTCTTTTAATGTTATTAATTGCTGGCCATATTCTCAGTTTTAGTGAGAAATCTGGCGCAGAACTTATTAGTTAACTTGGATCACTGTAAGATTCTCGAAATTTGGTGGTAGGGCAGAGTTGGCAACATTTACTGTCATGGTTAATGATTGATTATGCTTATCATAACATTTCAAATGCTTTTAGGTCTAATGTCACTTTATTGGTCCATCATCCTTGTTAACTATTATTATATTTGCTTAGACGGATTTAGCCTTAAGAATCAAGAAGAGCCAGGTTTGGCATTGTTGCAGTTAAGCTCATTGATGCAATTAAAGAATAGTCTGCTTTTCCTTAGGCATTGGGTCTCAATGCTTCTGCATTCTGGGGGATGTTCTTTGGCAAATAAGTACATGTTTTAGGTCAAATTTTTCTATTGGTCTCAGCAAGTTGTGAATTTATTTCATGTTTTTTAATTTTATCATTTTTAGTCCCTATGTTTCTTGAATTTTAAATTTTAATCTCGACTCAAAACAGTAATTAAAAGGGTAAACTACTAACATAGTCACTTTTATTTACCTCATATTATATTTTAGTCACTTATGTTTATATTTTAGTCACTGAACCGTTAATTGCCGTTAATAGTGTAACGGTAAGCTGAAGTGACACGTTAAATCATCATTTCAAACAAAAAATTTAGATTAAATTATGTAATTGGTCTTTATGTTTTTTTGTTTTGAGTAATTTAATTTTTTTATTTTATGTTCTTTTTACCTTTTTTTTTTATTCTCTTATGATTCTCTCTTTATTTTTCAAATAAATATAAAAGAGGTTGGTAGTAAAATACAAACTAAGCTTTAATAATGTAAGCAACAGAAAAGAACTCTTTAAATCCGTAAATGAAATGTATCATAAGTAATATTGATAAAGAATAAATTATTAAAAACAAAGGTAACCCCCAAAAAGTAGGTAAAAAAAAAACTTAAAGATATTATCTTCCTTTGCAAAATTAAACAACTTTTTTCCTTCCCATTTTCCCAAACTTTCTTAGCGTCCAAACACCCAAAAGAGTTAACGGAAAAAATCACAAAAAAAAAAACCTACCAATGATTTTAGCGAGGGTTTTGATATAGCAATCGATTATTTCCTGCTTAGTAGCTTTTTCTTCACTGAGCTTATCCATAAAGATAAGTCAATGCTTATAATCCCAACTTGAAAATAGTCGTGTCATTTCAGTTGGTAGCTGGTTGTTGAAGTTCGACCCAAAGTTGAGCAGAGAGTAAGAGGAGTTTTTGAAGTGGTTGACGCGGCACCGGATGGAGGTGAAGCGCGTCAGGGTAAGAGAGAGACATTGGACGACGTGAGAAAGAGAGGTAAGAGGGTGCGAGAGAAGCGGAGAGAAGGGATGGGAGGAGGATGAGTGATGGATTTGGAGGATATGAGGCATTGGGGGAGGAGAAAGGATAGAGTAAGGTGACGCGTATGTCACAAACCGCAGTTCAAAACCCGTGACCATTGTACAAAATGCATCCTGTGAAGGTCTATTGTTTAGATAGAGACCATTTGACCTACGAGAGCTGGCCCAATTTAAATAGCTATTGAAAAAACCTGTTTGTTTAAAGCCTGAGTGACCCAATGATGCAGATATGGAACATTAGGCTACATCGGTAAATAGGAAAATTAATCTTAGAAGATGGATGGGAATAGTATCTTGTAAGATTAGATATGATTTGATTATGTAATCTTGTAAATCATTTGATTGAAGGAACAGGCTTAATCTCGTTCGTCAATGTAACTTGATCTAGATAGTCGATTTTGAGGAGCTCAACTATAAATAAAAAGCATCCCCTCATTTATAAATCATCCATTCATCCATTGTATTTTTTGACAAATTAATACAATTGAGAGTATTTACTCAAACACCTCTCGTGCATAAATTTTCTTTGGCTATTCTATTCTTTTGAGTCTTCTTTTGATTTTTGTTGCTTCCGCTATATAAATTGGTGCATTGAATAAATTATTTGTGACTCATCACTTTGTGGTGGTTAGGCTGATTTAGACATGTTTGGAATAACATGATCGCCTAAGACCGCACGAATTGCGAGACTAAAGTTCTAGCCCCGTAACAGTGGTATTCGAGCCTGGGTTTCGAAGGCACTGTCGAGATGTTGAAAGAATTTGTTGATCAGAATGAGTCAAAGGAGACCCATTAGTGGGCCAAAAAACTAATCCTATTGAAGGAAAAGTTGACAGCTGTAAAGGAACGAGTGCCTAATCTCAAGGAGTCCATGGGGACGTGAAGGAATCGCTCGAGGACTGGCGGGAACAATCTAGGGACTATGTGATGATGTCTCTCGATTCCAATGTGAAAAATGTATAAGATTTGTTAAATTCCACTAGGAATAAGCTAACGGAGAAGAACGATGCTCTCGAGGCCATGATGATGGCTTTGAAGAAGGAAACAATGGCTACGACGAAAGCTTTGAACACAAGAATAGAGGAGCTCGAGGGTGAGCTTGCCTTGTGTTTGAGAAGTCGTGAGTAATGAAGTGTCAAGTGTAGCACTCAATTGTGAGATAGATGTCCCGAAGCTAAAAGAGTTTATAGGGACAAGGTCTGCATGCGATGTGGACAATTTATTGTGGAGAATGGTGCACTACTTCCGTATGCCAAAGGCATCATGGATGATGCAATTAAGGTAAACATTATTTCCATGTTTCTTACTGATATTGCACTTTTCTGGTGGTGAGGCAGGTCCACAGATAAAAGACATAGTGAGATTAAGACGTGAGAAGAGATCTATCATGAATTAAATGGGCAGTTTTATCCAGAATTTACTGAGGAAGCTCGAGAAAGGTTGTGATGGCTTACGCAACGAGGCACAGTGGGGGAGTATGTTCGACAGTTTAAGGTAGGGGTGAGCGTTCGATCGAATCGAATCGATTGAAAAAATTTCGAGTTAATCGAGTTGATGAATCGTATTTTATCATCCTAATTTGATTTGAAATTTTCTCTAATCGAGTCAAATGAAATGGAATTCGAATCGAATCGAATATATTTGTTCGAGTTAAACTTTAAAAAATAATTTTGGATACTTATAACCACTGTCACCCATCGTAATAAAATTTTTCTACCACAATCAAATTTTTTATTAACTTTCATCACCTCATAATTTATTTATTAATCTTTCATATATGGGTTAGCTTTTTTGCTTGCTTAGTTGTTTCAATTATCTTCATATTCTTGTTACTATGTATTTTGGAATTAAAAAAATATTAAATGTAAAAATGTGACTTTTTAATAAAAGTTATGTTAAAGATAAAATGTGAAACTGATACCAATATAAAATTTTAACACAAATATTTTATGGCATAATTAATAATTTAATTTTAATATAAATATTCAATATGACTAAACAATTCAATAATATAAATAATATAAAATGTGAAATTTAATTTAATAATATAAATAGTAGATATAAATAAAATTATTACTATTTATGTTTATGGTTTTTTTTTTGGGGATAATTTTGATTTTTTATTTGGGAGTAAATGGTGAGAAGTAAAAGTTTAGGGGGAAAATAAAAAATTTTGGGAGTAAAAGTTTGAGAGAAAGTAAATAGGGGGAGTAAAATTTTGGAGGGAAAATATTAAAAAAATTGGGAGGGGGGATGGTTTGGGGTAGATGGGAGGTGGGATGGGAAGGGAGTAAAAGTTTTAAGGGGAAAGTGGGAGGGAGTAAAATTTTTGGGGGAAAATAAAAAGTTTTGAAGGTTTTTGGGAGTAAAATTTTGAGGAAAAGTAAACAGGAGAGTAAAATTTTGGGGGAAAATGGATTTTGGGTTAGAGGTGATCATGGCTTGAGCGGCCCGGCCCGGCCCGACCCGAGGGCCTGCCCGAAAAATGAGAGGGTTTAGGTAAAAATATAGGCCCGAAATATGGGTTTGGGCAAAAATACAAGGCCCGTTTAGAAAATGGGTTGGGCCTCGGGTCAACCTTTTTTGGCTCGGGCCCAGCCCTACCCGAATTATATAAATATATATTTTTTTATTTTTTAAGCATATGTAATTTTTAACTTTATTTTTTTTAGTTTGTGTATTGTTTTAAGAATTGTTTATCTCAATTTTATTTTGTTTCTTGTTTTAATATTTATTTTTATGTTTTTAAATTTATTTAATTTATCATATTTTTAAAATTTTTAATGAAATAAGCAAAAAAATAATAATATGGGCCGGGCGGGTTGGGCTCGAGCCTAGCATTTTTGTTCCGGGCCGGGCCTGAAAAAATTTCAAGCCCATATTTTGGGCCGGGCTTAGAAAACGGGCCAAAATTTTTTCTGGGCTCGGCCCGGTCTGGCCCATTATCACCTCTAGTTTGGGTAGATAGGGGGTTGGGATGGGAGGGGAGTAAAAGTTTTGGGGAGAAAGTGGGAAGGAGTAAAAGTTTTGAGGGAAAAGTAAAAAGGTTTGGGAGTTTGGGGTAAAAATGTAAAATATTATAGTTTAATATTCGAATTATTCGAATTTGAAAACTCAACTTGATTCGAACTCGAAATTCGAAAAAAATTCGAGTTGACTCGAATAACTCGAATAACTCGATTCGTTTAACTCGAAATTTGAATTTTTTTTCAATTTTTTCGAGTCAAATTGAGTTTTGCTCACCCCTAGTTTAAGGAACTCATACTTCAAATTTCAAATGTGACTGAGATTGAAGCATTTCTTGCTTTCAAGAATGGGTTAAATTCGTGGGTCAGATAAAAATTGAAACGATGATGTGTCCAAGAGTTGTCGAAAGCCATGACGGTAGTGGAGTCCATGATCAAGTTGGGTCAATAAAAGACAAGCTTGAGTCTTCCAACTCCGAGGAAATGGGTGTATATGAAGGGAATCACGAGGAAGATAATGACAATGGCAATGACAATGGTGGTAGTGGGCAACCACAAGTTGGGAAGAAGAAACCCAACAAAAATAGGGGCAATATCAAATGCTTTTTTTTTTTTTACGATTCACATATGTTGAAGAAATTTGTGTTTTCTGAGAAGGACAAGTTGGAAGGTAAAGCCGTGAGACTTGGGTCGAGCGCAAAAAGTGCCGAAACTAAGGAGGCCGAAAATGAGAAGAAGTCAGTGGAGTGTTCCTTGTGTTATGGGCCACATAGGTTGCGAAAATGTTCTAAGAAGTCTGCCATTGAATGGGACAAATGGGTTAGACAAAGTACCCAAAAAACTTGGTTCAAGCGCAAGGGGTGTCGAATCCAAGAGGGCAAAGAGGAGCAAGAAGAAGCGAGTGAAATACTTTTTGTGCCGTTGTCCATATGAGTTGCAGAACTGTCCAAAGCAATTTAAGTTAGTTGTGGTCAAGGAAAAGACAACATCGAAGCTTGTTGAGTCATCGAAAGGGCTTCCACCTAAGGAAGAGGTGATTTTGGTGCCGGGCTTAGAGGAAGAAGTAGCGATACAAATTTTGAATCTAGGATCAATGAGGCTCATTTCTGTTGATTCATCGGATGAGCTACCACCAACAGGCGAGATGAGTTGTGCATCAAACTTTGCGAAAGTGGCGATGCAAACTAAAAAGTTGACCAGAGTAAATGTTGTGAGTAAGGTACATATCGGACACTTTGGTAATGTTTTGCATTCTAACTTGTTGGCTTGGCAAGAAAATAGGGGCACTTTCAAAGTTCTTAAGCGAGGAGGGCGAGAGACTGTGAGCATATTGAAGCTTAGTGGTGAGAATCAAGAGGGTTCCGATCAAAACGAGTCAAAATGTGGGCAAGTGAGAGCCGTGGCTTCTTACTGATGAGATGTACCAACGAGTGAGACGGTTCGGTTAAAAGGCAATGAAAGTCGAGGCAAAAGTTTCGAAGGAAGGGACGACCCGATAGTGAGGTTAGTCAGGAAGGAGCCAATGCGGCAAAAGAGTTCCGAGGCGAATTAAGTCAGTGTCATTTCGAAGGCGCAATGAGGACTTTGCAAGAATAGGTGGGAAGAATGTCACGAGCAACAGTTCAAAGTTTGTGGCCATCGCATAAAATACATCCCATGGAGGTCTATCGTTTAAATGGGGATCATTTGACCCACGAGAGCTGGCCTGATTCAAAGAGCTGTTGAAGAAGCCTATCCGTTTGAAGCCTGGGTGGCTCAATGATGTAAATATGGAAAGTTAGGCTACCTTGGTAAATAGGGAAACTAATATTAGAAGATGGATGAGAATAATATCTTGTAAGATTAGATATGATTTGATTATGTAATCTTGTAAATCCCTTAATTGTACGCATAGGCTTAATCCCGTCCATTAATGTAATTTGATCTAGACCGTTGATTTTGAAGGGCTCAACTATAAATAAAAAGTCTCCCCCTCACTTGTAAATCATACATTCATCCATTGTATTCTTGTATTCTTTGAGAAAGTAATACAATTGTGAGCATTTACTCAAACACATCTATTGCATAAGTTTTCTGGGGCTATTTTGTTCTTTTGAGCCTTCTTTTGATTTGTGTTGCTTTCGCAATATAAATTGGTGCCTTGAAGGAATTCTTTGGGAATCCTCACTTTGTAGTGTTTAAACTGACTTAAGCGTGTTTGGAACGAATGGATCACCTAAAGCCGCACGAATTACGAGATTAAAATTCTAGCCCTGTGACACGTGAAGGTGGATGTGGCGGCATGTGTAAGGGTTTGTGCCATGGTGAGTGAGACATTGAATTTGATGAGAGTTGAGAGTGTAAGAGAGTATAAGCTCAGAGAGGGTTTGTGCCATCCTTTGATACGTTAAAAGAATTGGAGAATGGAGGAAAACAGAAGTAGAAGTAAAAGAGAATGAAAAAAAAAGGGAAAAAAATTTTAAAGAACATAAAAGAAGTGCCACTTTAGTTTATCGTTACACTTTTAGTGGCAATTAACATAAGTAATTAAAATGTAAACTGAGGTAAATAAAAATGACAATTTTGATAGTTTACCCTATTTAAAATATTATAAATTTTTGGGGAGTATTATATGAAAATAGTAAATTAATACAATATTATATTTGTTGAATAAGATTTTGATTTTAGAATTTGAAAAGTAATGAAATTGAAATGATAAATATAGGTATTCAAATAACTTGTAAACTTTATTTTGATTTTTCAATATGAAAGCTTTGACAACTCACAAACTATCCAACCCTGGGAAAATGGAAAGTCATATATTTAATACAAATTGTAAGGTAGCAACAAGCATATCTATGGAGCATCCTTTGATATAAGGTCCTTAGTTTTTGACAGCTCGAGCATTGCAGAGTTCATCAACACAGTCTCCCCTTTCAAAAACAGCTGCCGCCCCCATTCCAGTTCCTGCAATCACAAACACTCCAACTATTACCTTTCTTAACCAGATAAAGACAGAAAAAGGAACCAGTCTACACGTTTCAGTTCAATTGTTAACGGCAAATGAAGTCAAATCACTGATTGCAAAAACAATTACAAGCTACAGTTGACCATGTTATCCCATTAAAGGCAACTAAGCCTCACTCCATTAGGTGCTGCCATTAAACTTGTTCCGATTCTTTACTTGGACTATGGAGGGAGGGAGGGGTACCTATGCACATTGAGATCACTCCAAAGCGACAGTCCTTCCCACGACGCTTCATCTCATACAACAGAGTTCCAACACAGCGAGCACCTGATACAAAAAAAACGATATATATCACAAATTAATACCAGACCCTCCTCAAGATCAAGCTTATCCTCTGTAAAGGTTTGAACAGGTAATTTAGTATTTGTTCAGACGTACATATGTTTGAAGAATATCATACATACACACAAATTCATCATAGGTGTGCATTTTAGATTCTTGGTACTTTTCATTGTTTGCTTTTCATGTATTTATTTATTACAAATTGTGAAATTTGTACCTGTAACACCCAAAGGATGCCCAAGGGCTATTGCACCTCCATTAACGTTAACCTTTTCACGATCAAGCCCCAGTTTCTTACAAGAGTATACGAACTGAGATGCAAATGCCTGATGAAAAAAAAAATACATATTACGTACTTAGAAAAGAAAGAAAAATTCAAATGAAATTCATCTTCAACATGAAATTAACTAAAAAAAATCTACTACCTCATTTATCTCAAACAAGTCTATATCATCAATCTCAAGACCTGCAGACTTGACTGCAGCTGGTATAGCAACAGCAGGACCAATGCCCATCACAGCAGGATCTACACCAACAGCAGCAAAGCTTCTACAAAATGGAGCATAGGAAAGCAGAGTGAGGGCCTCATCCTTTTAAGCTGACATATGAGTAGAAAAGATAACTGATTATCAAGTGCAGCAAATATTCCTTCTCCTTTTCTTAAAAGGCTTTTAATCTCTAATTCGGTAAACTTGATAGGCACTGCGGGGTTATTTACTTATTGTCTATTTTTTCCCCCTCAAAGCCATAGCTTCTTTAGCTGTTCTTTTGCAGTCAAGTGACAGAAGTCTAGAACCATATCATCAGTGATCCCTACTACTATTTCGGTAAATGAATGCAAAATGGAGCCATCATCTACCTGGTCACTAAAAGATAATGTAGAATAGCTAAGATAAATGAGCCAAACTCAACTTGGAGCAGTTTTCATTACCTGAAAACACCAAGGATTGGAAGTCCCTTTTGCAGCGCCAAACTTCGCTTCATAAGTAGGACCGCTCCTGCACCATCACTCACTTGGCTAGCATTTCCTAAGAAAAAATTGGAACACAAGTTTTCATTCAATTACATAATGTTCTTGTCAGAGTTTTTTTTCACAAATTTCATCCGTATGTACCAGCAGTTGTGGTTCCATCCTTCTTAAATGCAGGCTTTAACTTGGCTAGACCGGCCATGTTTGTGTCTGGGCGGATACCATCATCCACCGAAATTGTGACTGCCTTCTCTTCTCCAGTTTTAGGATCCACAATCTTTGCAGATTAACAATGTGAGTTAATAAAATATCATAAAAACACTAAACCGGAATAATTTACTACCCGAAATTACCTTCGTGGATACAGGGACAATTTCTTCTTTGAATTTACCAGATGCTGTTGCAGCAGCAGCACGTCTATGAGATTCGACCTATATTATGTTTACAAAGGCGTTTCAGACAAAACAAAGATTTAAGTTTACATAGGTAGGTAATGGTATATTGTAAAGGAAAACCAAAGAACTTACAGCAGCCTGGTCTTGCTCTTGCCGTGTCACACCATAGCGTTGTGCGACATTTTCGGAAGTAATGCCCATAGGAAGAAGACAATCCCGGGCTTGGGCAAAGCTCTCTACCTGTAAAAATAAATGCAGTTGCATATTAAGACGTTAATGTAAAACATATCCAAAATAGTGAAAACAAGCTATGTGTTTTATATACCTTCGGGTTAACTTTGCTTTGATCAGGAGCACTACCATTAGTTGTCATGCTCTCAAGTCCAGCACCAATGCCTACATTGAAAACCAAGAAGGTTAATACAGGATCCGAGGTGAAGGTCGCTCGAATTAAATCTTTCTTAGCATTCAAATATGTAGATCAGATAAAGCATCCTCACCAATATCATAAAATCCTGCTTTTATGCAAGCAGCAACATCGGCAACTGCTTGCAGGCCCGATGAACATTGCCTGTTGACAGTTCTAATAGGCACCATATCTGGTTGTAACAGGTAACTATGTTAGCAACATTTACATACAAAACAGGCCTAGTTAACAAATGAAATTCAATGAAAACAAACAGTTAAAATCTCGAAAAAGATGAGGGATTTGAAAGAACAACTATACCAGGGAAACCAGCATAGAATGCTGCCATCCTACACTCCATTGCTCTTTGTGAACCAGGTGCCAACACTGTACCAACAACTATATCCCCCACTTCACTTGGGTTCAGCTTTGTTCTATCAATCACAGCCTGCATCGAGACTTAACTTAAGATGGGAAGCAAAAGGAATGTGATTTCAAAGACAACTGAACTTTAAAAAGCCAAGGGCATTTAACCTTTAAAACAGAGGCAAGCAAATCATCTGCAAGTGTATCTTTGAAGCCTCCACGCTTTGCTTTGCAAATTGCAGTGCGACATGCCCTGTGTAACAACAATTTCCCCCTCTTTAATACCAAAATTAATCGATCAAAGAAACACATAAAATATGGATATTGTTTTTCTTTCCTACTAATTCCTTTGGATTAAAAAAAAAAAAGAGAGTATATAATTTGGATAACATGATATAGATTATCTGACTTGTAAATAACTTACGCAACAATCACAACATCATCCCCAAAAGCAGCCGTCCGGTGATAAGCAGCGCTATCCCCCGCCGCGCAGTTTGAAGCCTGATCAAACGAAAACAAAACCACTTTCAGAATAATTGAAAGAACCAAAAAAATCCAAAGAAAGAAGAAGATGAAGCTTACAAATAGAATAGCAGCAGATGATTGATGAGATTGAGAAGAGGGTTGTAAATGATTAAGCAAAACTTGTTGTCTGTTGATTGCTTTCTCCATTTTTCTATCAGAGTCTTTCCCTTCTTTTCTCTCAAATCCTTTCACTTCGGTTATTTACTTTCCTCTCCAATGGAAATGCAATAATGGGTTAATATAATACTAGTAACTTAAATACCGTATATTGTCTGTTTCAGTGACTCTTGGGGCAGGTTGGGTCAACATTTTTAGCAGCCTTCCAAAATAGCAAGTCATCCAACAACCAATAAGAATTTGGGATCTTAGCTAGAGTTTGCTTATCAATTTTGGTTCTTTTTATTTTAATTTTCTCCCTAGCTTGGCTTTGTTTGAACATTGAAATTATCCACGTTTTTTTCAATTGGACGGAAGGGAGGGGTATTTTTTTTAGGAACTAAATTATTGGTTTAGTCACTAAATTATTTAAAAATTTTCGATTAAATTACTGTACTGTTAAAATTGATGCCTGTTAACAGGTAAGGTAATCAAGAGAAAAAGATTATGGTTGAATGAGGAAAGAGAGGGTATTTAGGCTTGGTTAGATATCTCTTTGGAGAAAAGTAGAATGGATAGAAAAGAAGGGATCAACATGTAGTGTCTATGAGCTATTTGCATGGTCCCTTTTATATTTAGGGATAAATTTTGCTACGTGTCTGAAGATTGTTGACGTGGAAATTTAATTTTATACCTCCGACAGTACAGTGATATGACATCTTAGGATGAGACATGTTAGGATGACTAGCAAACAATTATTTTAGGCCTCAATGTGGTCTTCATATAGCCTTAGTGGAGATGCATAATTCTAAAGTTCGCTAAGTTGTGGTTCGCGAACCAATTATAGGGTTCGAAGTATCTTTGGTTCCATTGGGATGCACGCTATGTGAGGTTCACTACAGAAGGTATAACAATTGTTATATGGCTTTATCTATTGCATTGTCTACACCAATCAAAAGCTCTCTTTCCTCTTCTATTCTACAGTTTAGTTTTTTTATGAAACAACTTTAAACATCACGAATCTACGAACCAAATTTCAAACAACTTTTTTTCTTCAATCTCCGACATTGACTGTGAAATGGACTTGAATCTAAGGTATGTTCTTCTACTTGTCTATGGATACTGATCCATTGTACCAATCATTGAATCGTTCAATGACTTAAATAAAAACTTTCGAATAATTTAGTGACCAAATTGTAACTTGTTTTAGTTAAGTGACCAAAATAAAAACTTACCCATGGTTTAATGACTAATGGTGTAATTTACCCTTTTATTATTGAATAAATTTATTGTCTTCTATCCATTTCTCTTTTATTTTAGGGGTAATATATAATTTAGTACTTGAATTTGGCTTTAATTTTCAATTTGGTACCTTAATTTTTTTCCAATTTGGTACTTGATTTTGGCTTCAATTTCAATTTGATATCCAAACTAAAGGGCATCATATGACCCAATGAATGTTTGACATATGTGCTCTAACGAAAAGAAACACTCTGACTAGGAAAAAAAAAAAGAAAAAACTTAAATACTAAATTGAATATTAAAGTCAAACTCAAGTACTTAACTGAGCTAAAAAAATTAAGTATTAAATTAAATATTAAAATCAAATTTAGATACTAAATAGTAAATTAACCATTTATTTTATTTTGAGATTGACGTGGTCTTGCTCATTATTATTTTTTAATGATCATTTCAAAGTTTTCAAGACAACTTACGATTCAAAAAATTATCCCTCAAGTGTCAATTATTGTTATACAAAAAATGCATTACAATTAAAAAAAATCTTACTATAATCCCAACTTGAAAATAAAAAGAACACTACTATAACGTAAGAATAATGTTTCTTGCAAGCGAAAGTTTTGTTCTAAAAAAAAAAAAAAAAAAAAAAGTGGTCGGAGAATGACTCTCCGTGTAAGAAAACGTGAAAAAAAATCCATTTGTCCTGAAGTCAACCGAATACTACTAGCAAACAAATATATCTTATTTTTAATTTTTATTTATATAGGACTGCAGAGTTATATTTAATAATTTAAATATCTAAATTTATAAATTTGTAAATTTTGATATTTCAACTTGACATTTTTTTTTATGTTGATATTTATACTTTTTAGGGGTCCAAATTGGTACCTAATCTTTTTTTTTTTCGATTTGGTACTTGTCAAGTATTTTAAAAATTACTCTAATATACTAACAATGTTATTTTTTTAAGGTAACAAAAATAATCAATGTATGATTGACATGTGACAGATGATATGATATTTTTTATTTTATATGTTCAATTATTTTTAGTTTTAATTAATTAATTAATTATTTTATTAATTGAAAATAATGAATTTCTTTTTAATTTAAAATTTTAAAAAATATTTTTTTCTTATTTATTATTAATTCGTTAAGCATAGCTCAATATCTATTTTTTTAACATGAATTTCCTTTAATACTGACAATATTTTTATAGCGTAACAAAAAAATAACATTGTTAGTATTTTTCGTAATTTTTATAATATTAAATAATTTTAGGTACCAAATTGAACCTAAAAAAAGTTTAAATAGCAAATTTAGGTACTAAATTGTGACAAAAAATTAGATACTAAATTTAAAAAAAAAGTCAAACTCAAATACCAAATGTTATGACATTAAATAACATTTTTCTTGGCCGAAAATGAACGAAAATGTGAACAAGTATTGTGATCTTAAATGAATTTTCATTTGAAATAAATACATAAATAAGAATGATAACAAGTTAAGATACTTGCATTTAAATTAAATTGGAATCAGATTTGGTAATGAGTTGGTTTGGATTTGAGTTATGCTTAAATTTAGTCTGATCGAAAATGGGTTTTAAATTTTATTTGATTTTGTTTATATTTATAAATAGTTAAGTTTATTTTAAACTTGTTCATATTATTTTTAATTTTTTAAAATATGTTATTTTTAATTTGTTTATTTTTAATAATTTAAATATTCTTTTATTAAATTTTAAGATAAATATCAAAATTATACATGAATTTTGATCCAATGTGTAATGTCATATATGAACTTTGATTTTGTATAATTTTATACATGAAATCTTAATTTGATTCAATTTTCACAAATCACTAACAACATGTTAACATTATTGAATTAACATCATTTTATATTGATATACTGCATACACAAATAATTATATTAATCAAATATGAAAATAAATGAATGTATTCATTTTTTTTAAATGTGTACAATTGAATCAAAACCCAAGTTACATGTCTAGATATGAACCACGATTCAAGTTTCATGTGTATAATTACACCAAATCAAAGTTTATATATAAATTTGATATTTATCTCTTAAAACTTTAAACATAAATGATAAATCTAACGTCTTAGATTTAGGTTTTTATTTAGGTTAATTTTAGTAGATTTTAGGAATTTTAAATTATTTTATTTCATTTATGTTTTTAATGAATTATATATTATTAGTGTTAAATCAGACTCATTTCAAGTGATTCTTACCCAATATAGGTTTGACAAAGTATGGAGAAAGAATAGTTTAACAAAGGCAATTAAAGTAGATTTTCACTCCTACTAAAATTTTTTTCATCCCAACAAACGCAAGCAGACAGCTCTCCACTCCAACGAACACAGGGAAAAGTTTGTTCACTGGAGTAACGCAACTAGATGTGTCCATGGTCTAGGTTGTGTTGAGGCCCAATTCCAAAAAAATTTCAAGACTAGGCCCACCCAAAAGCCCATTTTATTATTAAAAATTAAGAAAAAATATATTGTAATTGATATTTTATGTACTTTTATAATTAAATTTAAATCCTAAAAATATTTTTATTATTTAAATTAAAATTGGGCCGACTTGAAGTGCAAAAATCCTTGTTCAGACCGAACCTGACTTAGGTCAGACCTTCTAGGCCAGGCAGGCTCCCTAGCCCTTGGACATGTCTAGGCGCAACTACCTGAACAATTTTCAAGAGTTGTGATTTTTAGGGATCATAATAGAGGAAAAGAGACCTAAACTCAATGGAGGAGAGGAGAAAAAGAGAAGCCGCCGAAGTCTTAACGCATCAAGAATCAATAGATTTCATGGAGAAGACTGAGTTTCTCCATCAATTTTCTTCTTGTTTCCTTTTTCTATGACTAGCTATTGTTTTTATTTCATGGTGTTTTTCATTTTCTCCATGAACTAAGTTCTATTTTCTAGGATTGAAATGAATTCCGTGTTTAGTTAATTAAATATTTTTCTATTTCTATATCTTTTTATTCTTAATAGATATTTGATTATTTATTCATTCATGTTCTTTATTGATAATAGTCTAACCAACTATTTATCTGACAAAACTTAAAAGAAATCGAAAGAGAACTTTATGTTTTAGGTCTAGAATGAATAACTATTGATCTAAATTAGATGTGCCAATTCGTGATTCGTAATTATGATAAGAATATGCTTGATTACCTTGAGTAACCATAATTGGAGTTTATTCTTAATCAATTTGGTCTAAACTATTGGCATAGAAATATAGCTCAATAGTTAGATTAAATTAGTTTTTTAATTGCTTGAAAAAGAATTAAGGGGAATTTAGTACCCATGTTAATAATCAACTCTATTAAAGTAAATCAGAACAACTAGCTAATACGTTAGATGAAATTATAATCGTAAGTTTTTATTATTGATTGATTATTTCGTTTTAATTTGCTATCTCATTTTTGTTTATTAAACTTAGTTAGGAAATTTTATTATCGACTTATTTGGATATTTATTAGAGTAATATTTGGTGATTAGCCTTATAATTAGTAACAGCTCTCTATAGGAATGATATTTTTATACTACTTGTCCCGATACATATACTTACATTTGCAATATTCTACCAACAAAAAACAAATTAACATATGACTTAATATTTACATTATAGTATTATATATTATTATTTACAACATTTAATATAAACTTTATGTTTTACTTTTATTTTTTTATTATATGCGGTCTCTTTTTTTTCTTTCATGATATTAAACCATTCGTAAAAACATCACTCTGATTATTCTCAATTTTAATATTCAGTAAATTGATCTCTAAAAAAATTAAAACAATTTAATTTCTATTAATTTTAAAAATAAATAACTAAAAAAATTAACCGTAATCAATTTTAAATAATTTTAATTAATATAATAATAAATTTATTCTTCAATTATATATAACCAAAGTTATAAAAACCCATACCTAAGACACACTTAAACAGCTCCATAAAGCCCAACTCATATGCCTCACTCAACCCGCAAAAATCAACTCGTCATCGAGTTTAATTCATAGCAAAGACATTGAGGTAAAAGGAATACTTGTTAGTAGTTTGCAAAGTTAGTAATATTAGATTGCAAAGAGATATATAACATAAGAAATTTAAATAACAATTTTTTTATAATTTGTATGATTGAGTTACCAACAATATTATCTCGTAACTTCCTTAAAAAATTTCACATGTAATCATATTATCACGCAACTTTCTTAATTAGTTCAAATGAAGAAACATAATATCATTTTTTACCTTGGTTTATATCTTATTTCCTTCAAATTTCCTACCTTAAGGACTTCTTTCCCGTCACGAGAAAGAAGGCTACCCAGCGGCAACTCCAAGTAGGCATTTATCTGATTATTATGAGAGCCAATTAAACTCGCCAACTCGTATCGATGGGATAATATAGTATTAATTATCAACAGCATACAGAATATAGTTTACCATTAGGTCACCTCTCTCACTTACATTTGCTCTTTAAATATGTTGCGCTTTGGTTTTGTACTTGCTTCCACCATGAATGTCTTGATTCTTGGTTGAGAACTTAAGACAGAGTGGAGATAGTACCAGTTGAACAGAATAGTTGATATGGGCTCCATTGGTATGTACAATATGGTGATACTCATAACACTATTCTTCTCCACTTTGCTATACTTCACTAGATTTCCATTCATTATTGCATATTAATGGAAGATTTTTCTAGTCAAAGGGGCACATTTACATTTGCTATTAAAAGCTTGAAAGAGATTCAACTGTAATTTTACATCTTGTATTTTGCAACTGTTAATAGTTCAAGCTCAAACTCCATTTGTGAATTTAGAAAAGACCCAATTTAACATATTACTAAACTTGGGATGGGCTGCTCTCCTGGCCTGGTTTATTCCCTTTTCCCTATTTGCAGGTTGACTTTTGGACTTCCTTTTTGTGTAAAATTATTAGGGAAAAAAAGAAAAATATAAAACAAATGTTAGGCATATGGGCGGGGAGCAATCATGTAGTAGAAGCAATGAAAGATAAATAGTATACGTGTCTGCATATAAGCCACTTGGTTACTCAATTAGCTGGTGCCACTTCGTAGCAATGATATAATAGGTAGAGAAAGAAGAGAGGCCTGGCTTTTAACGTGCTCCATCGGCTTACAATAGAGTTGTAAAACATCTGCACATGCCACATTATCCCCGTCTGCATATATTATGCTATCTATTGTTATTTTATCCAGTTCTAAACCTCAATAATATATGTTTGCAGGCATAATTACAGATCAGCCATGAAACAACCAAGGGATGTTTAACACATATACCATACAATATATGGAAGAGTTACTAAATTACTAAAACTTAGCTGCTTATGGACTTCCTACCAAAAAATTTTTAAAATATGCCATCAGTTTTTCCATTGATTATATTTTTATTTTTAAGAATCTAGCTTTTTACTTTTTAAAATTTTAAGATTTAAGTGCAATTGTTAATATTATTTTTTATTAAATTTATTGATAAGAAATTTTGAAAGAAAAAAAAAAAGATTCACTTGACAGTAGAGTTAATCATGGGCTGAATTCGGGTTAGGTCAGCGCAAAAATTAATGTTGAGCCCGAAAAATTGGTTTAAAATTTTGCATAAGCCCGACTTGGATAAAAAAATGTTAAACTTGAGCTCGACATTGCCTGCCGTATTAATTTTTTTAGATTATTTTTTTATAAAAATAAATTTTAAAAATATAATACATTAAATAGACTAAAAACATTAATATTTCCTAACAAATTGAAAATACATATAAAAATAATTTTTATACTTAATAATACTAACATAGTTGTAACTTAACAAGTAAATACTTAATAAAAATTCGAGCCAGGCTGGGACCAAAAAAGTCTTGCTCGAGACTCAACCTGTTTTCTAAATGAACATTTTTTTGTTCAAACCCATTTTCAGGGATATATTTTTCTCCAAATCCTCCACTTTTCAAGTAGACCTTCAAACCTAGGCAAGTAACCTTACTTATAATCAAGCCTACTTGATAGTTATATAATTAAAAGAAACAACATTATAATGAACTTCGATTTAACAAAAAAAATTGTATTAATAATTAAACAGCTTTTAAAATAAAAATATAAGAATTAAATTTTAAATTTTTAAAAAATATAAAAATTTATGACATATGTAGTACGTAAAAGAAATCGTCTAGTATTATAGTCCATAAATGAGAACAATAAGTACCATTTTGATTGTAAGGTTATATATATATATATATATATATATATGATGCAATGCAAGATGAGGTATGACTTGTATTTTGGCCGACCCAAATCTTTTAAGCAGCAAATTAAGCAATCCAAATAATGCAATAGTATTCATATGCTTAGATACCTCATTAGACCCTCTGCTAACTACTGGCCTACGTGCTGGGATGAAATGTAATCTGCCAAATACCTTGCATTTGGATAATATTGCAGTATTTTTGTTTGTTTATTTATTTATTTTCTCTTATAATAGAGAGATACCCAACTGTCACACCCTACGGTGTCGGTCCATTTTTTCATTCATATTATTCTTATATTTATATAGTTTGGAGAACATATAATTCTTCTTTAATTTTAACTTCACCTCTATCTCTCCTTTTTCTTTTATGAAAATCTATTACAAAATGTCAAAGCCCTTGATTTCTCATTTATCCACCAAAAATTAAAAAAAAAATAAAACAAATACAAAAATTCCGAGAGTTCATCAAACGTTATATATATATATATATATATATATTAATCTCATTATAAATTCTTATCATTAGATGTGTTCATATTTTGGTTAAAATTGAATTAATCGACTGAACTAATTTAATTCGGTTAATCACTTGCTGGTTAAATTTAGTTCGGTTGAAGGTCAATTAATGATTTTTTAAAATTTTGGTTATCGGTTAATTCGGTTCGAAATCAGGTAATTAACTGAATTAACCAATTAATCAAAATATTTATTGTTTTCAGGACTTATGTAGTGTTTGGTTGTTTACTTTCAAGACTTATGTATTGTTTTTAATGTCTTCTTTGTTGTTTTCATCTCCATTAATTATTTAAAGTTTTTTGAACTATTAAATAATAGAAAATGAACATTAGTAATGTATTTTTATTTTGTCTGTTTTATAGTTTCTTATCCAAAAGATAAAAACATATAAATTTCAGTTAAGTTGATTAACCGATTGAATTAACCAAAATATTTCGATTTGGTTAACAGTTAAAGATTTTTACATTTCAAAGTAATTCAGTTAATAGTAATTCTATTCGGGTATTAACCGAATCGATCGTTTGAATACCCCCTACTTATCATATCTGCTCTTTTTGATATAATGTCTAAAATTACCTATAGCCCCTCCCAACCCTTAAATATGAAGATAATGCACTTCAATATACTCGAACTCACGTCCTCCTATACTAACAATAATATTAATATCAATCGAACTAAAACTCAATTCACAATTTTAAAATTATTAAATACGTGCAGACAACTAACATATTTTGTACTAAGAAAATGAAAACCCATAATTAGGGAAAATGATAATTAAGTGTTGTTCTCGAAGTCCTGTATTTGTTCATATCTTTCTGCTGAATGTTTTTGTTTCTTCTAAGAATAAAATTTTCCCTCATCATGCCTCAATCATGAGTTTTAATTCCCAATTTTCCAGGAAAAAAAATGTAAATAAACTTAGCAGATTTATTAATGTGGAAATTTTATTTTCTTTAGCATCAAATTATTGTATGAAGTATATTATATAAAAATATATCCATTGCAGGCTGCAAAGCTTACTTATTGAATGGAATAATTAACCATGTTAAAAACCAAGTATTGGCTTATTCATTTTTGCATAATTTGAGCTAAAAACAGAGACCATCACATGGGTGGGTGCATTACATCTAACTTCTTCTCTGTTTTTTTTCCCTCCCAACTTTTTGTTTAAACACATTATTATCATCTTATTATTGAAGGAATGATTGGGTATTTCATCTAGTTGTAATGCCTATGTATTTTTTTTTTCAATAGAAAAAAAAAATTCGAACTCATACATCAACAATGGATGGTCTACACTAGATTATAAGTTTGGTTATCTTTCCATACTTAAAGGTTTGTCTGGAAAGTGAAAGAATTTGGAAAAAAAATATAGACCCGAAAAATAGATTTGGACAAAAAAATAAGGCCCGTTTTCTAAATTGGTCGGTCCTAAGTAGGATTTTTTGGCCCTAAATTGTTTTCCCCTACTGTTTTGTTACAATTTTGCTATTATATTACAACTATTTTGTTGTTATTGTTTAGATATTGTATGACTCTTATTTTATTGTAAATTTTGCTATTATTTTAGAGACATTTAATTGCTAAGTTGCAACTATATTAGTGTTATTTAAGTATAAAATTTTTTTAAAAAATGTATTTTTAATTTGTTAAGAAACATTTATTTTAATATTTGTAGTGTATTTAATTTAAAATTTATTTTTATATAAAAAATATTTTTAAAAAATTTAATATGAGTGGACCGAGTCGAGCTCGAGTTTAGAATTTTTAATCTGAGCTGAGCTTTGATAAATTTTAAACCCATCTTTTAAACCAAATCAAACCCAAACCCAAAAAATAAACTTAAAATTTTACTTCCACTCGACCCATAATTAGATATAATTACACCACAACATTTCACCATCAAATATCCACCATTGAAATTGGCAAAACATCAATGGTCTTCTTCCTCCTTTTTTGGCTATCAACAACTATAATTTTGAAGAAAAAAAAAATCTGAAACCCATTTAGCATTGCTCCAAATTCAATTTCCAAAAAGATTATGATTGTTGGTAATGAATAATACAATTATCAAACATAATGGTTTTCACCATAGGCTTGATTTCATTGAACAAACAAAACATGGAGAAAGTGGAACCATTTGGTTGGGAGATTATGAACCACTTTGGTAAATCCCTTCCTAATTGCTTCATGAAAACAACATCTCACTTATAAAATATCTTCTTTCCAAATTTAGTTCAACTATTTATTTCCTTCATGTTCAATTCACTTTCTTCCTTACCAAACACATTAACTTATGTTTGTTTATTTAATGTGGTAATGTCAAAAACAAGACTTGTGAAAGCAACATTTGTTGTGGAGAACAAAACATGTTTTGATAAGTGGGTTTTAAATTCTTTGATATGAAGTGTGAACTTGTTTATTTAAAGGTGTGGCAAAATAAATGAGAGAACATGATGGCATGCTTCCCACCATTTGTTTAAAGAACTAATTAGCAGAAAAAAGTCAAAACAAGGTTAGGCTTCCTTTTATTCAACATTATAATCCCTATATAATGAGCACTAACTCAAATAAATCAACTTTTTTATTCATCCTTGCAACTTCATTTATATCTATATTTTTTCTACAAATTTATGTATGTTTAATTAAAGCAATAGGTTTCATTTATTAGGCAGGCTTTAATTAGATGATGGGTACAAATTTTTCACTAGCTGAAGTTTTGTAGTAGTCAACATTGGTAACACTTTTTTTTGGGCTATTGATTTGGTATAATAGAGATAAATATCAAATTTATATACTGTAATTTGGTGCAGTTATAGATTAAAAATTTGATTTTAATATTTTATAAAAATTAAATAAAATTAAATTTCAATATATAAAATCGCATAAAATTAAAATTTATATATAATTTTAATATTTATCCAATTGGAATGGTTAATTTTTATTGTTGGTTCTCAAAGAATTAAGATTCAAGCCTTTCTAAAATTGTCTAGTAATCATCAAATATATTAAAATAATATGGTAAAAGTTTTAAAAAAAATTTAGTAAAAAATAAAAAAAATTAATTGAACCATTAGAGAAAAAATGCATCTAAATGAGTTTTTTATGATAAAGAAAATTAATTAAACCTTTTATTGTTGAAAGTTATTGTTAATCGATTTAATTGTTAATTAATATTGATGTAACTAACGAAAGTAATGAAACGTGACATATGCAAATAAGTACGTTGACTTAATATGTCACATTAGTTTATACTTGATAAAAACTAAAAATTATAAAAAATTTTACTAAAAAATACACATTACAATTTAAACCAAATCTTTGCTTTTCACATAATTTTTTAATAAACACAATTTTTACATCAATTTTTTCATCTACCATATATAATCTAATATTTAATATTTGATATTTTATGAATCCTCCTTATCACATATCTTATTTAATTATGTACAATTTTAATCATGCAAACCTCTTCCCATGGCTGAAATTATGCAAACATTTTAGCCTATAATTTTGATTCTCATACTGGATATACACAATTATAGCCAACCATTTTTTAAAGAGAAATTCATTACTATTTTTTCTATGTTTTCATGTGTGTTGGGTATAAAACATTTGTACAACAAATTAAAATATGAGTCCTAACTGATAGTCTATAAATAAAAGTTTGAAATTTTTTATTTGCACCAACTTATTTATTAGTGAATTAGAAACTAAATTGAAAACAATTATGATACGTGCATGAAGGGCCGTCCATGCCAGCTCTTGACTCACTCCCACTCACTTTCTGCTTTATCCTAGTTCTTATATATTCCTTTGTACGTTAAATTACTTCTATAATCTTTTGGATAATTAAATATTTTATTTCAAAACCCAAAAAAGAAATAAACGTCTACTACGTAAAATAAGGCTTTTTTATACGAATAATCTAAAAAGGTTAATTAACTAAGATATATAGTGATTTAGACCAAAAATTATTTAAGAAAATATTCTTATTTTTACAGTAATACTCGGTGCTGATTGAACAACCCGCGGCACCACCCACTTTCCCCCTCAATCATCAGCTTTTAAAAAAAAAATTTAGTGTCACTATTGTATCAAGTGACACCTATATATATTTTTCGAAATACTCGTGAAAAAAAGAGTAATCATGGTGGAGAAAGAAAAGAAAATTTTTTAAAACCAGTGGCACTGGCCAATTTTTTTTTAAATATCCGTATTTTCAAATGTACATCGGAAGAGAAAATAAAAAAATAATATTTTTATGGGTGTCATTGGTGTATCAGGCTATATCAATGAGAATTTAAAAAAAATGTGAAACAAAAAACAGTTGAAATAGAAAAAAAATCGAAAAAAATAAAGGGGGAGTCGGTAACCGATACTTGCTTTATAGGTTGTTATTGTTTTCTTGGCTTGTCATTAACACCATTAGCGGATGAAATATTATTTCAAAAAAAAAAATAATCTTAGATGAGAAGAGAGTAGGAAATAAAGAGATGAGAGAAAGATAAAAGGAGAACACTCGCCCCCAAAAATATGGCGTTAGGTCTATAAATAAAAATTATTGTGCATATTTTTTTAGAGTTAATTGTATTAAACATTCTCAAACTATGGCCCTAATTTTAAATTAGTCTCTAAGTTAGAAATTATTTTAATTACATTTTCAAACTATCGAGATTATATCAATTAAGTTATTTTGTTACTAAAATCATTAATTTATGTGGCATAATTTAAAATGAAAAGTTTATGAAAAAGGAATATTATAAAAATAGACATTTTTAAAATATTAGTTTTGAGGTACCGATCGTTCACTCTCTCTCTTTCTTTTTTCAATTTTATTTTACTTTTAACTTTTTTCTTTTAAAAGTCATGTGACAACGTTCTATTGTTCTTTAAATTTTTTATTTTAAATTTAGCTACATAATATTTGACGTGTTATTTAATGGTTAAATTTATAGTTTTAATAACGAAAGGACCTAATTAATATAAAATCAATAATTGAGGGTTGTAATAGAATAATTTGAGACCGTCAGTGCTCAATATATACCAAATTCAATAAAATGGCATAAATATTTTTTGTTATATTTATGTTTATTTCAATTTATAATGACATAGAATTGCATTGTTTCCTTTTTTTTTTCATTAATTTACATGTTTTTTTTATCACCCAAAATTTGCAATGTCAATTAGTCTAATTTTCCTCCTAATTAAATTATATATATTAATGCACCAAAATAAAATAAAAAGAGTATAATAAAATTGATTTGACTTGATTCATTTTACAAGGCGTGTTGTGAGTTCAATGGCATGTTCTCTTTTCAATTTTACAACTAGGATAACATGTACACTTCTCTACGCCATGTGCTATTGTGCTTCTTTTTATTCCTAAGAATTATGCTTATGTTTTCAAAAAAAAAAAAAAAAAGAGTGCTTCTGTGAAAATGTGAATATTAAAACAATTATTTTTTAAAAAATTTACTCGAGGAGATGCGATCTTGGCATTTTTGGCTCTTTTGTGTCTCTTAACCAATAATATATCTCCTTATAACATATTTTAATTTTTTAAAATAATAAAAAATTATATATATGTCAGTGTCTCTATCGATTTTTTAACATTTATCCAAGTGTTAAAACATTTCTTTAAATTTAAAACGATTATTATCCATTATTTAAATCTATTAATATGCAAATCAATCAAGTGGTATTTTGTTTTTTTAAACATAGAATTTCTTATACCAGTTCATCTAATAATTTTGACTTTTATGGTAGCGTTAAACATCTTGAATATCTAATTACGGATTTAGGTGAGATGATAATAATTTTTTTAACCTTAACCAATAATTGAGGGTTCGATCCTTAGTCTGAGTATGAAACAACTTTAAAACTCTTGACCAGCATCTACTTCTTAATGGGCTTACAAAATGTAAAAAATTAATTACTAGACTCGCTCCAGTAAATACTTTAAGAAATAGTAATAATAATAAAAACATTTTGAGCGTGCCTTTCATACCTCAAGTTGCTTGAGATAAAAAAAAAATTGCGATTAATATTTTATGTATTTGAGGGATTTCAAATGTTCTGATCATATTTGTTCTTTTTGACACAATGTCTAAAATTACCTATAGCCCATTTCCAACCTATAAATAGGAGGATACTCGAACTCATGTCCTCTTTCATTGGCAACAATACCCATACAAATCGAGTTAAGACTTAATCAACATACACAATTAATAAATTTATGTTTTTTCATAACTCGTTTTCTTAGAAGCAAGAATTTTTTTTAAAAAAATTAACTCTAACTTTTAGAATATTCTTAGTTTTTTTTTCTTAGCAATTAATTAAGCTTCAGTAAAATTTCTAAAACAATTATCATTGTAATGAAAGCATATTAAATGGAAAAAGAATTACATATTTAATAATTTTTGCAACACATAATGAAAGAAAGGGTTAAAATTAAATTATTTAATTTAGAGCATATAATGTATTAAAATTTGATTGAAATTTACAATTATATATAATTGGATGATTTATTTTCATATATTATATTATATTTTAATTTTCATTCACAAACAAAAATCATTAGCGAGAAAACAATAACGAAGGGATTAAACACCAGGGTTTTGTACGGTAATACAGTCTTTCAATTAAAGCGTACCCCGTACGGTGTTTAAGGAAGGACATCTCTGTCCATTGACGCTTTTCTATTATTCCTACACTTACCTATTTTATTTAGTTATCCTTCCACGTCGACCATGTGGCCACCTGGCTTCCGCTCTAAAGCGAGTATAATACTCCACCGTCAACTGCGAGTACGTAATGTTATCATCCAATGATAATTCAAGAAAATGACGTGGAAAATTTGGACCCCAATGGGGACCAGCTGAAGTGTCCGTGGGTGAAAAGGCAGTGGCACGTGAGCGACCGACACATCGACGCGTGGTGGCGTTAAATTTCTTTTCAGTTAGTGGCGGTTAGGGAGGTTAAAATATTTAAACGTGGTTAATGAAATTGAAAAGTTTTGGGTTAATTTGACTTAACCAAGATTTAACGGCGTTTTACGATCCAACGTTATTATTATTAGTTTTTCTTTTCGGTCTCTCTCTCTTTCGCTATAAAAGAGATTGCGCCACTCCAGTTTTTTTCAATTGACTACAAATTTCATTTTCTTTCCTTTTCTGTTTTTCCATTTCTTCCAAACAGAAAATTTTTGAAAACATTCAGTACTGTTTCATAGGGAGGAAGAGAGATTCAACAATGGAGATTTCTCGGAGATTCTTCTTCTCTTCGTTTACGTTGCTACTTGTTATGTTGTTCGTTTGTGTCAATGGCTCAGCAGAGAAAACAGAGCTGAACTCAAGGTACATTTTCCACTTTCTCGGGAAACAATCAGCTAACTTCGAGTTCTCTCTGTTTCCAGTCCAACGGAAAAGCACTTTCAAATGCAAACTTAGCTAGCCAAGCTATATATACACATACATGGTGCAACTGGTTTTTGAATTTTCATCGTGTTTGTAATTGCAGGCTTGCTGAAGGAAACGAATTGCAGGGCTTGAAGAACTCATCAACGGCAGACGGGTAAGCAAAATTATTTGGGAAGTTTATAAGCCATTGAGATTGGATCTTATAGATCATATCTAGAATCAGATGATCAACCAACTTACTTATCTAACCTTAAAAAAAAAAAAAAAAAAAACTCTTTGAATTCATTGCATTTGCAGTTTTAAACTTTGTTCTATATTTATTTTCAGGTTGGATGATGATAAATGGAAAAATGAGCACGCAGTCGACAATCCTGAAGAAATTGCTTCAATGGTTGATATGTGAGTCTCTTTATCTGATCTACAACAGATTGGATCAGCTCAACTTTGTAACTCAGTACTTCGGCATAATTATCAAATTCATAGTCTTTTATCATTTCAGTTTCACATGATAATTTAATCAATTCCTAAATATAATTGAATATAGGATTTCATTAATGCTTGTCGTAATAGTTAGTTCTTTGAGAACTCGTAAGACCCTTGATTCCACATGAATAGTCCCTTAATTGGTTCCCCCCCCCCCCCCCCCCAACTTGCCAAAACCTGTAGTTTCAGACAAGTCCTTTTCACTTGTCTGTCTTCCCCGGCCTTGTTTTTCTTACTTGGCTGGTCAAAAATGTCCTTTCACCTAACATGATCCAGTCAAACAACAAAGGGTCGTTCTTTTTCCTTTTTCAGTTTCTCCCCATGTTCAGTTTTCTTAGGAAAACAATTAAATCTGGATTATATTTAGAGTCCAACTTGAACTTACTTTTTGTTCATGCAATCACGTAATGTTTAATAATTATTCTTCCTATGGAATTGATTCTACTTGGGGAATCCATTGCCATGTTCTTCACTGTTAAAAAATTTACTCTCTGTCACACTGGGCCTACTTTTATTTTGTTTATCTAGTTAGCCAGGTGAAGCACATGCCCATGTCCCGAGATCTGCGCATCTCGTTCTTAATTTATTATTTTGTTGTCATGTTATTCTTTCCTTATCGAAGTATAATTCCAAGAACATCAAGCTTTTATATTAAATTTGCCTACTCACATCAAGTTCGGCCATTGTTCTTTACGACTTCATATATTGCCTTTATGCCAATATCTTTGTCCTTCATCCCCTATCTCTTTTGAACAATGGCAGACGATTAGATTTAAACTCAGCTGAGTTGAACTATTGGTTCCCCTTTTGCCAGCCTGTCAAAGGAGGCATGGAATGAGACTGATTGAGCCCACAAATCAGAGATCTGCTTCCTGCCCTTTTTATTTCAATGCATGCAGAAGAAAAAAATGGCTAAATTCTTCATTGATCTACCACAGCTATATAGCTGACAAAAAAAATTAGCTGTATTTACTGACACTAGGATCCCTACGCATTCAATGTTTTGATTTTCTTTTGCCCCCTCCCACCGACCCACTCTGGGCTCTAACATTTTTAGTTCCCACCTTATCATTTTACAACTAGGACAATATGGTCCGTCAATCCGATATTATACACAGATTTGTTCACTCAAAATATATGTGTAATTCTTAAATATATATTAGCTTAAATCTTTAGAGTTTCTCGATGTGCAGCTAAAAGTCATATGATCAACTCATATAATTTTGTCACGATAAATTTCCATCATTAAATCTGGTTCCAATTAAGAAATGATGATGATAATGATGATGATGGTGGTGTTTTTTTTTTGGGATGTTTTCAGGACCATAAAAAATAGTACAGCAAGGAGAAACTTGGGATATTTCTCGTGTGGAACAGGGAATCCAATCGATGACTGTTGGAGATGTGACCGGCGATGGTATCGTAGGAGAAGACGCCTTGCAAGCTGCGGCATTGGGTTTGGACGCAATGCTATTGGTGGTCGTGATGGAAGGTACTATGTTGTGACTGACCCTGGCGATGATAACCCTGTGAACCCCAAACCAGGAACCCTCCGCCATGCTGTTATCCAAGACAGGCCTCTTTGGATCGTGTTCAAGCGTGACATGGTGATCACGTTGAAGCAGGAGCTGATAATGAACAGTTTTAAGACGATTGACGCTCGGGGCGTCAACGTGCATATCGCTTACGGGGCCTGTATCACCATCCAGTTTGTCACCAACATTATCATCCATGGACTCCACATTCATGATTGCAAGCCCACAGGCAACGCTATGGTCCGTAGCTCCCCTTCTCATTACGGATGGAGAACCATGGCAGACGGTGACGGCATTTCAATTTTCGGGTCGAGTCACATCTGGATCGACCACAACTCGCTGTCTAATTGTGCCGATGGACTTATCGATGCAGTAATGGGATCCACTGCGATCACAATCTCAAACAACTACTTCACCCATCACAATGAGGTCAGAATTCAGAATAAGATAGATTCCCTTGTATATCTTTAGGTAAATTCATGCTATAGAAAGGACTTAAATTAATTCATTGAATCTAATTTTGATGACAGGTTATGCTGTTGGGACATAGTGACTCTTATGCAAGAGACAAGCAGATGCAAGTCACCATTGCTTATAATCATTTCGGTGAGGGCCTTATCCAGAGAATGCCAAGGTAAAAAAAATTTCATAGTGCTATGTAATTTTAAATATCTTATTTCCAATTCGTAAAATTGACCTGGCCATCTTTACCAAATGTTGCAGGTGTAGACACGGATATTTCCATGTCGTAAACAATGACTACACGCACTGGGAAATGTATGCAATTGGTGGAAGTGCAAATCCCACCATTAACAGCCAAGGCAACCGTTACCTTGCCCCTGTTAATCCCTTTGCTAAGGAGGTGACAAAGAGAGTGGACACATATAGTGATGAATGGAAACATTGGAATTGGAGGTCGGAGGGAGACCTGTTGTTGAATGGAGCTTATTTCACTCCATCAGGTGCTGGAAGAGCCGCCAGCTACGCCAGGGCCTCGAGCTTGAGCGCCAAATCGTCTTTCTTGGTCGGCACCCTTACTTCGAATGCAGGTGCCCTTGCCTGCCGCCCAGGCCGCATGTGCTAATGCTTATCAATCCCAAACCAAAAATCCAAGCGAAACAAGATGAAAAACAACTCATTTTTCTTCCCATATAAATATAATATTATATATCGTTTAATATAGTACGTAGTATTCCCTGGGTTTTTTTCTGCTTAATCAATCCTTTTGACAAGTGTACAAAAAAGTCCATAGAAATTGTCATGTACCTCTGCCTCATACACAACAATTTCACTTGTCATAAAACGCCATTGATCGACCTCGGCCTCTTTAAGGTGTCGTAGTGTTGTTCATTTCTTTGTTGCTTCTCTTTGTAATTATGTATCTCGCTTTAACAGTTTCCCCCTGCTTTCCCTCTTTGGTCCCTTGTATTCTTGTCTCTTTGATGAATTTAGCCAGAAAGTAAATTATATAAGTATAAAGCTTCACAGACGTTTCGAATTTGTGATTAAAAGAAGAATCCACACTAGGCCTTTTAGGTGATCAGTTGTAATGAATTACATAAACCCTAGTAAAATTTTTTGAATTTCCACCCAAGAAAAATATAACCTTTTTCTCAAGAAACATTAAGTCATTAATCAAGCACTACCACTTCTTTCCTACTTGACAAGCAGATATTAATAGCAGTAAGGCACATGAAAGGTGATAATTTGATGAAAAATAAAAAAACTTTGACAAACAAAAGCTCAAAATGGGGTGCCAACTTCACTCCTTGTTTCTGAAGGGCTATATAAAGCGGATCTGTTCCTTGGTCTATTGTCTTCCAGCTGCTTCACAACTTCATCCATGGTGGGTCTCACTGAAGCTACTGGAGCACAGCATCCCATTGCAAGCTTTAGTGCTTGAACTAACCCATCTTCCATCGGACTTCGGATACCTTTCAACACTTCTACATCAAAAACCTCCATTGTTGTCTCTTCCAAAACTGCTGCTTTCACAATCGAAGGCAAATCCCCAACATCGTTGCTTCTTGCATTTTTCCCAGGCTTCTTGCCTATCAAAATCTCCAATAACAGTATCCCAAATGCATAAACGTCAGTTCTGGTGTTGCATTTCTTCATGCTTTGAAGTTCCGGTGCCTTGTAACCTTCGGTCTTTGCGAGGGCAACCATTTCGTCGGCCACAGCCGGGATCATTAGCTTGTCGAGTCCATATTCAGTGAGCCTGGCTACAAAGAAGTCATCTACAAGCACATTTTTGGACCTAACATTCCCATGGGTGATCGGCATCTCAAGACCTGTATGAAGATGTGCTAATCCTTTGGCTATCCCCAATGCAATTTTGTGCCGTCGAGCCCAATTTAGAACTGGCTTTCCTGCTCTTGATTCTGCATTTAGACAAAAAACATAAGATAAGAATTCGATGAATTCACAATCAAAGACCACTATACACCAAAGATTCACAAAACAAATTACTTCCAACATTTTACAAATAAAGTTTAAATCAATATGAAGTGACATATTACTATTGCTGCAGATTTTGAAAGCCCCAAATATGCATACCATGTAAAAAGTCATGTAGGCTTCTATTTGGAAGATAGTCATAAATTAGAAGCTTCTCCCCTCTTTTCCCCTGATAGAATGCTCTCAGTGGAACCAAATTCTCATGTCTAACCTTCCCCAGCTGCTTTATGACAGGCAGACATGAACTCCTGTCCTTACAACTGCCTTCCCTCAACAACCTCAATGCTATATTTCCACCATCAGCAAGCTTTGCCTTATAAACAGTCCCATAATTTGTCTTCTCCATGACTTGACCAGTTGCATTCAGTACATCCTCTAATGTCAAATGCTCCCCGCCTTGGAACAAAATAAGCTTGCTCTCACTGACAACTCCCCCGACCCCGTTTTCATCCCCCTCTCCTTCTTCCAGCTCCTCCTCACTATCTCCATTGCTGCTCCTCTTCCTGTTTTGCATATAGCCAATGAACAATGATGCCAAAACTACCACTCCAGTCATTAGACCAATCACAATGCCAGCAATTGCACCTGGACTCAGCTGTGACCTGCCACTACAACTATTCAAAGGCAACCCACATAGCCCTGGATTGTTCCCTTCGAAAGCCTCCGGGCCAAACTTTCTTTCACCAAAAATAGGCAACATTCCAGTGAAGTTATTGTGGGAAAGGTTTAATTTTTCCAGTTTTAAAGTGGCCAAACTCTGTGGAATTTGACCTGAAAGCATGTTACTCGAAAGATCAAGCTCTTTAAGAGCTTGAAACCTAGTTACAAACTCTGGGAAATCCCCTAAAAACTTGCTGTTACCTAAATCAAGGAACTGCAAATTCTTACAAGTGGAGTTCGGTAATGCAGGTTCAGGGAGAGACCCAGATAGTGAATTACCATGAAGCTTAAGAGAAACAAGTCTCTCACACAAGTTCCAGATGGAAGGAGCTAAAACCCCAGTGAGCAAGTTGTCACTCAAATCAATATCGGATAGTGAAGAGCTGTAACCAAGTTCAAGAGGAAGAGTCCCACTCAGTGAGTTAATGTTAAGGTAAAGACTTTGAAGCATAGAGAACTCCCCAAGCTCTCTAGGTAAAGAACCAGTAAGGTTAGCAGAGGGGAGCTGAAGTGAAACAAGGTGTAAAGATGGGTCCTTGGAAAGAGAGAGGTTAGTCCATTGTGGTGAAGAAAGGTCAGTGCAAGAAAGAGGAGTCCCATTGGAGAAGACCCATTTAAGTCCTCTCCACTGGCAAAGAGGAACCGAAGAGTTCCATGAAGATAAAAGCAAGTTCTCAGTGTTACCTTGCAATGAAGCTTTAATCTTTCCCAACAGAAGCTCAACATCTGGTGAAGAAGAAGATGAAGATAGGCCTTTGGCCAACACAAAGAAGAAGAAAATGCAAACACAGTAAAGTTTGAACACCTCCATGAAAGTACCAGATAGAGGAAGAGAGAGAGAGAGAGAGAGAGGAAAAAATAAAAGAAAAAAGAAAGTGCAAAGATCAATGTTGTTTTGTGGAGCTTTTCAATGGGAGAAAGAGAGGTTTTCTTTTTGGGAAAGCTGACAGGGTGTTGAGTATTTTGACTATTAATAAACGGTCATGATTCCACCACCCGAGCTCCATAGAAATTCAAACTCGTATGGTATAGTATAGTATAGTATAGTCATCACCATTAATCAAAAGATTGCATCATAACATAGTGAAGGAGAGAGACACCTGAACTCAGAAACAATACCCATAGTAAAAATCTACATTTGTATATTTATACTTTAGTTTTTATTAATTCCCAATGTATATACATATTTTAATCTTCATTTTGCATTCTTTAAGAAGGAAGGTTTTCTATGCAGAAAACACTGGACACCACCACCAAGCCTTGTCCTTTATTCCATATATAAGTTTCCATGGCAGGTCCAAATTGTTGTTTCTCTTTTCATTAGTCCAAGTACATGGAAAAGAGGCAAATTGTTGAGAGTGCATTGCTATTGATGCAAGTGGAAATGTAGTTTATGTATTTTTTTTGGTGAGCCCAAGATGATTGCTTGTGGGTCACATAGCAAAAGCATGGCTAAGTATGAGTTTAATATTGGTAGTTTTGTTGCAGTGGACTCAGTTTTTATGTCCTAATCCATTAGGATTTACAGGGAATCGCTCCAAAAAAAGAAGAAGATATATTTAAACAATCTTAAGTAATAATGATCGCAGCTTAAATAAATGCATGCGAACTTTGCAGAATTTTACTCTTTTAAAAAAGGACTAAGGTGTAAATGGTAGACATTATATATATATATATATAAAACGTTGGTGCGGCTTTAAATTAAGGATAATTTCAAAAAATTATAAAATGTTTTTATTTACCGTGTTAGGATATTAAAATTGTGCCTTTTATTCACACTGTTAATATTAATCGAAAGTTTTTATTTTATTTTTTTATAATTTAATTTTTTTATAAAATAATTTTAAATGTTACGATTATATAAATCAAAATTAGAACAATTTTTTTTTTTGTCTCTAATACTAACCATTAAATTAACTTAGATCTAAGATATATATTTTTATTTATCAATAGGTACTATTCTATTATATCATTTATCAAATTGTTACTTGAAACTCGTCGATCAAACTTTTAATGAAAAAGACTTAATAATCTAATAGTTTAAATGAAAATTTTTAAATAATTTAAAGATATTTTATAATAGAAATAATGGAAAACAAATATTATATATTTTGAAACATTATACAAATAATTGAAGGTTTTTCTTTTTAGCATTAAATGGGGCCTCCAATTATGTCCTTTTAGAAATAAATTCCTACTATAGAAAAGAAGAAGAAAAAAAGGGTAGGGTTTTTTATGCAAAAAAAAAAAGGGGGGGGGGTTGGTTTATTTGAAAGTTTGAAGAGAAAAAAGAAATAAGGAATTACCAACATTTCACTATTCAAATTCACGCTGCCCTATAAACAATCATTGATTTTCATAATCATGAAATTTCATCTACCATCACCCTTTCTTCTATTATTCTTTTTTCTTTCTTTTTATATAAATAATCTTTCACCTTTTTTTTTGGCTCTCCATTGCAAAGTATTTTTCTTTTGGCAAAAACAAGGGTATTTTTGGAAATTAGTGGCCCTTTGTTTTGCTGAAATTAGGTTCCCAATTTCTTAAAACATTGGTCAGGTTTTGAGAAAGTGAAACCAATTGTAAGGAAACTGAAATTTAAGGTTGAAAACAGGACACCTTTGTTGAGCATGATGGAGACATAGTAATGGCCATTTATTCATGCCCAATGACCTTGTCCTCAAAATACCCTTTTTAAGTCGGTTGGTTAAAGCCTTTCAAGGGGGCCATACCAAGTATTATTATTTTAGATTTTCAGTAATATTAGAACACCTCCTTCAAATTTAATTTTGTGTTTTGGAGTATCGTAATTAATATCTTACTTTGCAATCGCATTTCTTAAACATGCGCACTAATGATGTTCTGCTGGTGAGGGTTGGATTAGTCAAATTGTGTAAAAATTATTTCGAGTTAAATTAAAAAATTAAATATGTTAAATTAAAATATTATTAAATTAATAATTAATTTTATTAAAATATATAAATTTGAAATTTTATATATTTAAAAAAGTTTTCAAAGCAAAATAATAAAAAAAATATTTTAGTATTATAATTTTTTGAAAATATATAAATTTTAAATTTTCATAAATTGCTTTAAAATTTTTTTGTCGAGAGTGATCAATTTGTTCATTTTCAAAATTAAAAAAGAACCAAAAGGTATTTACATCAATTTATTATTTGAATTCGACTTGATTAAATCGAAATTTAAATTTTTTTCGATTTTTTCAAATCGAATCAAATTTTGCTCAATTTAAGGTTTGGGTTATTGTAAAACATGAAATCCTCTTTTAACTTCGTCAAATTCAACATTTTAGACATTTGAGCAATTGCCAATATGGTGAAGCACATATTTAGCCCTTGAAATTAAGAACATGTTGGTAACAAGGCAACGAGATTTGCAGTCTTAAAACACATCATTCATCCAATCAGGATGTTGTTGGATTTTTACTTCGTTATTCATGTTTCTTCAAAAAATTTGATCCCAATCAGAGATAACTAATTATTTAATGCTACCACCTAAAGAAGTTATTAGTATATACTTAAAACCACATAAATGGGGAATGGAGGAGGGGTGTCACCAGTAGTCCTTGCAAGAACATAAACCATTCTCAAAATGGTGAAAACGCTTCCGATCCCTAACAATTATTTCGCGTTTGTAAATCTTCGAGATTAGTTTTATCCAAAAGTGACAATCCTCGCATACACGGAGGTTCTTCACTATCCGAAGCGGTGTTCCAGGGTTTGTGCTGATTAAGCCAAATGCAATGGCAATCCTTTCACTGTGATAATATAGTGTGCTTTCTTTTTCTTCCTCATCGTCGATGTTGAGCAAAACTTGAGAGGTATCAGGCTTATATCCTACCAACCTCATTTGCTCGGCAATTTCGAGTAGCATTGAATGAATCTCTTTAGCTCTGGGGTGGGAATCATCTTCCACAAGAAACTGATGAACAATTCCATCTAGCTCAATCCAACTGCATCCAGGGTCTTTCCTTACATTCATCTCATTCATTTTTAACCTCACCCTTGCAACTGATTCCCAATCTCTAGAAGCAGCATATATATTTGACAATGCCACGTAAGCTCCGCTATCGAGAGGAGCCATATTCATCAAAATCTGAGCAACACGGTCTCCCATCTCTATATTCCCATGCATCTTACAGGCACCTAACAAAGCCTTCCATGTCACATCATCTGGTTTTAATGGCATGTTCAATATAAACTCTTCAGCCTCTTTAAGTAGCCCAGCACGGCCTAATAGATCAACCATACATCCATAATGTTCAAGCCTAGGTTCAAAGTCAACCTCATTGACAATATGGTTGAAAAATAGACGCCCCTCTTCTACTAACCCTGCATGGCTACAAGCACTCAAGATACCTATGTAGACAACACCACTAGGAGTTACCCCCTCACGTTCCATCCTTGAAAAATAATCAAGAGCATCCTCTGCTCTACCATGGATTGCGAGACCCCCGATTATCGCACTCCACGTAATTGTATTCGGTTTACTTATCCTGTTAAAGACCTGAACTGCTTTCTCAATGCTCCCGCACTTAGCATACATATCAATCAATGCAGAGCCAAGCACATCATCGATCAGAATGTCATTCCTTTCAGCATACGAATGCACCCATTTCCCCAACTCAAGTGCCCCAATTCTTGAAATTGCAGGAAGAACACTCACCAAAGTCACGTAATTAGGTCTCACTTTCCTCATTTGCATCAAACGAAACATCTCAATTGCTTCCATAAAATATCCATTTTGGGCGTATCCGGAAATCATCACATTCCATGAAATTACACTTCTTTGAGACATTTTATCAAACAATTCCCTAGCAGCAGTTAAATCCCCAATTCTGATATACCCATCGATCATCACATTCCATAAAACAATATTACCCTCTATTCTCCTCTTATCATTTACTAATTTGCCATCATTTTCAAATTCAACCATCATTTTGTTAAGCAGAAACTGAGCTTTCTCCATGGCTCCACACATAACATACATTCTTACAAGATTGCTCGCAACAAACTCATCTTTTTCAAACCCAAATTTCACAGCTAAACCATGAACCTGTTCCCCTTCTAGAAGCTTCCCAGTTCTAGCACAGGCCTTTAAAACCGAAGGAAAAGTAAACCTATTAGGCAAAACGGTCCCGTCGGTGAGCATTTCAGTGAATAAAAGCAATGCTTCTAGCGGTTCATTCGTTTCATCGTTTTCATCAGATTCCGTTAGAGCTTGGATGACTGTGTTCCAAGAAAAACAGTTAGGTTCGCTCATTTGGCGGAAAACCTTGCGGGCGTAGTCGATGTCACGGTGAGCGGAAAGGGAGCAGAATTTGAGAATTTCGGCTGCGGCTAAAGGGTCGTGGATTTGGCCTGTTTTGAGGAAGTGGGCGTGGACTTGGTGGAGTTCTTTCATGGTTTTGCATCTTGTGATTTGTGGGAAGAGCGATGAAGGGTGGGTAGGTGATCCGGCGGTGGCGGCGATTGTTGTTGGGTTCATCCAGGCGGTTCACATGTGGAGGCTTCTGAAGCTGTGGATGGGATTTATTTGGGTGGTGGAGGCGGGGAGGTTTCTTCCAAGGATATGGCGGGTTTAGGTGAATACAGTTGTAACAGTAACCAATGGAAGTGTGCCATGTCATTTTTCATCTTCTACTAATTTAGCTGTAAAAAATTTAAAACATTATATATTAACAAATCATATATTATTACCATAAATATAAATATTATTTATCTTGATATTTTTAATTATTTAAATAAATTGTTTAAAATAAATTCCATTTTACTTGATTATATTCAAAATTAATTAACATGTTAGAAACATTAAAAGAAAGATAGTTGTAAAACTATTTAATAAGATAATTAAACCACAAGATGAGCTTTTATATGCAAAATTAGATGTATATGTCCGTTTTAAAAATAAATTAGTGTTTTAAGTAATTTTATTTAAAAATTAGATAAATAGATCGATTTGAGGATAAGTGGCAAAAATGCTTGTAATACCCTTAACCCGCATCTGTCGCCGGAATAGGATTTCGGAGTATTACCGGAACAGGGTTTCGGAGCATTACCTGAACTTTCAGATAATCCATGTAAATTACTGTTTATTTACTAAAATCATTCATCACGTCCCTTATATGGACCATCGAGGCCCAAAATAAGTATTGGAATCGAATCGAGACTAAATTGGGATTTCAGGGAATTTTTCGCAAAATTCTAAAAAAATATTTCTCACTATTAAGAGTCACACACCCTTGTGGTATGAGACACGCCGTGTAGTCGGGCCATGTGGATTCACACGCCCGTGTCCCTAACCTGTATAACTCTCTGACTTGTAACTCATGAACAAATTGATGTCACATAGCCAAGTCACATGCCCGTGTGCTAGGCCGTATGCTTAATTCAAATTTTCGAAAAATAGGTGCAGGATTCACACGGCCAAGAGACATGCCCTTGTTCTAGGCCATGTGCCTTACACAGTTGAGACACACGCCCGTGTCTCTACCCGTGTGCCCAATTCTGAGCTTTCTGTTTCTAAAAATTAAGGTGCAAGAGACACACGGCCTAACTACACGTCCATGTACCCGATCGTGTGTCATACACGGTCTAGACACATGCCCGTATGTATGCCCGTGTGGACAAAATAAAGTCATTTCCTAGCCTCATTTGTCACCCAAATTTACCATTTTCCCACACTAAAACATACCAAACACATTCAAACCATTTCAAGCATTCAAATCAAACAAACTCCATCACTTATCATGGCATATCATTTCATGCATACAGGTCTATAATCTTACTTTAGTTAAGTCCTCGAGTTAGACATAGTTTGATCAACTACTTAACATACATGTAGCTACCATAGTTTAACATTACAAGTATATTAGAACAACCCATTACTAGTCATTCTGATTTCGTGATTGTGATGAAGTAATAAAATCGATCGTACCTGGAAAATAACTAATATCACGATAAAAAGGCAAGTGCACCTATCGAATAGTAGTATAGTCAGTGACAACACCGGAATATCGAATCCAAGGAACTATGAGTACTAGTAATGACTTTCTTCCTATTATCTAGCCTAAAAATAAAGGGGGGTTTTGTTTCTAAATTAACTAATCTAAATTAAACTGAAAAGGTAACAAAGAGTAAATTTGGGAAATTGCTTTAGGGAAAACTGGATGATTAAGGCAATACCTAAGGAAGAATCCACCTAGACTTCACTTGTTATCTAACTCTGAACCAGATGATTTTTTCATTTGATTTGATCTGTAGAGATCCCTAAATTATGTTAATACCTCCGTCAAGAATAAGAACAACTAATCCTAGGTTGATTAACCGAAATCTCTTTCTAGTTAAAACCCCTAGTCTTGCATTAATTCGATCTATGGCTCCCATATTAGATTTGACTCTAATCCGACAGATTTTCATCGTCCTATGTCTAGGATTGTGATCAACTCCGCTTAATTGTGTTGGATCTACTCCTATGCAGGGACTTTTGCTCCTCTACATAAGCACATTCGACTTAAATCAATATCCCAGAAATATCAATTTAAGAGGTAAAAACACAATTAAGAACAAATCAAATATTTATCACACAGTTCAGATAACAATAACAAGATCTGTCTTAGGTTTCATCCCCCTTAGATATTTGGGGTTTTATTTCATAATTATAAAAGAAAACATCTCAGAAGAAATAAAATAACAAAACATAAGAAAACCCAAAGCTCCTGAAAGGATAGAAAGGAGATCCTCTGTCTTGATGTCGATCCTGGCTTCTGAAATGGATCAAACGGCTTCCATTCGAGTAATTCCCTGCCTTTAACTCCCCGTTTTGGCGGGAAAATAATGTGTGTTCTTGTAGTTGCCTCCTAAGGTCTTTATATAGAGTTTAGAATGTCTTTCTTAGCCCCTAAGTAGCTTTTTCGAGTGAAATTGAACTTCCTCACGACAGGGACACGCCCGTGTGAGTCGACTTCCAGGCCGTGCTCGAGCATGTTAAAGTGGCACGGCCATGTGACACGCCCGTGTGGTGAACCTCCAGGCTATGTTAATTATTGAATTGGGCCTAATTTGCCCGTTTTCAGCCCGTTCCTTGCTCTTTTCTCTTTCTTATGCTCACCTAAGTATAAAACATGAAATAAAAGGATTAGGGGCACCAATTTCCACAAATTCAATGATAGTTCATCTAGAATTTAGGCTAAGCATGAGGTAAAAATATGTATAATTTACGGTTTATCAAATACCCCCACACTTAAGCCTTTGTTTGTCCTCAAGCAAAATCTTAACTCACAATTAAAAATCATTCTTCTCAACTTATAATCCTTATCAATAATGTTTCAAACTAATTCACAAGTAATCATACAATGAAAATTTAACCAGAAGAACATTAAAGTCTCAAATACTCTAAGTTGAGAATTTTATCATAGAAACATATGTTTTCTCCCTTCTCCTAAGTAATTACCTTTCAATCAAAATCAACAAGAGTTGACATCCTCACTAAAGATTCACTCTATCCACTCAAAGTGTTTAGGGTTCAAAAATTAAGCACTCTTTAGTCAACCTGAAAAGTTATTACCATAAGCTTGCAGGAAAATCAAATCTCCACCATTATAGATTGATATGACATATCGATCAAAAGGTCTTTCAATGGTTGTAATGGGGCTTTAGTTAGGGGTGTTGTCACAAGCTGAAAAAGAGGGTTAGAATCGAGATTGAATTGAAAAATCATATAACTAGAAAAATCTCTATCACTGAAACATATTCCTAGAGCTAAGCTCTTCTTTCGGATAACATTGTTTTGAATTCGGAAGCTTATAATAGAAATATGCAAAAAATATTGAATTACAACTGAAATATGAATTACAACTGAGTTACTGTATATACACTTTTTTTTTAGAACAAAACAAATACAAATAAATTGAATATTTATGAACTTTACAAACTGAAAAAGAAAATAAAGCTAGACAATTATTCAACTCAAATCTCGACAAAAAAAATAGGGATCAAAATAATTGAAGGTAATTCAACAAAAAATGGGTTATAGGTTAATATTAAAAGTAAGTCAAAGAATGGGTTGTTAGGCTCAATGGGGTTCACTAGGGGTTAATTTATGGAGGTAGGCTTTTATGGAGTAAGTGGGTTAAACCTATGTGCCTTTATCATTTCGGTATATCAAATCAATGATATGGTCTTGACATGTATAATCGAAGCAACTTTTAGAATAACAAATCAGTATTGACTCACTCAAAGCAACAATAAAAATGAGCACGAAAGGATGTATGCTCAAAAGGCTCAAAAGTCTCACCAGAATTATGGCTTTTGATGTCAATCTCGCGAATTTCAAATCTCAAGATAATACTTAAAATTATGAAAAAATAACCTAGAAAAATTTAAATTCTCAAAAATTTCAACTTATCATGCTTGATTCCCTAATGTCTTAAAGTTTGAATAATCAAAGCATAAGTACCTATGTCTTAATTCTCAACATATCAATAAAAATCATAAATCAATCAGAATTCATCTTAATAGGAGATTAAGAATAATGCAGAGAGTGGTAAAAATTTTCAGGAGTTTTAAAGATAATACAAAGAATGAAAGTGAGTTTCCCCCCACACTTAAGATATACATTGCCCTTAATGTACAAAGATACATTAGTAGCAATAAAAGCACAAGCTCATAAGATAGAGAGAGAAGTAAAACTCCCTAAATATTGGATGGAACCCTTGAATTGTGAAAGCTGACTTGGAGGAAGGAATACTTGAGGTTCATGATTTTGGGTGACTGGAGAAATTAAGCATAACTGTGTAAAATTGAAGTATTACTCGATAGAAGTTTAAGTGCAAAATAAAAGGAAAAACGAGAAATAAAAAGTAATGAAAATTAAAATGAAAATTAAAAATTATGTAATAGTGATTTGGCCCCACGGCCGTGGCGCACGCCCGTGTGGTGCTTGGGTTGGCCCGTGTGTTTCGTGATTTTATCGGTGTTGGCCACGGTTGGTCGGCACGGGCGTGTCCTATGCCCGTGTTAATTTCTCAGTTTTGCCCACGATTTATTGGCACGGGCGTGTTGGGACACATAGCCATATAGCACGTCGTGTCTTTTGGTGTTCGCTTTTCCCACAGCCGTGTTTGGAATCACATGCCCGTGTATGAATTGACAAGTTTGGCCACAGCAATATCGCACGGTCGTGTTTCTACCCGTAGGGTGTCTACTGCCTTAAGCACACCTGTGGGCATGACCGTGTGGCTCAAAAAACCTGCATTCAAAGGGCTAGTGGATGTATTAGAGAGCTTAAAAAAATTTTACTATGTCAGTGCTCGGGTTGCCTCCCGAGAACCGCTTGTTTATAGTCTAAGCTCGACTTTTCTCAAGCTTGTTTGGTCATGGTGGTTTGAAGAGTGGAAACTATTCTATCCTGCTTTCAATTTCATTATCAACATAGGGTTTGAGTCGAGTATGATTTACCTTGAAAGTGCCGAGTGACTAGTGTGTTATCTCGATTGTACCATAGGGAAAGATTTTCATTACCGTGAAGTAAGGTGTGTCACTTGTATGTTCTTTTCAATTTAAGATTCGAGGATCGTCTTCCCCTAAGATTACCTTATCCCCTACCTTGATTTGATTCGTTTTTACCTGAGGGTCGTCTTGGTGATGCTCTAGGTTAGTGTGGTATATTTTGGGCTTTTCTTGATAGTTCAGCCACTCATCTAGTTCCTCAATCTGAAGCATTCGTTTTTCATGTATGTTTCCCTTGGATGGAATTGTCTGTGGTTGGGTCGCCCTTATGTGAAGTGTATCCTGCAAAGACGGTTATATTTTTAGGTATACTTATAACTCGTATACAAAATCATATTCATATATTTTCAGGTATATTTTCATAACAACTCATATCGAGTTCAGATTGTTTCATGTTAAAACTTTGCTCATTTAATCATTTGAAACATCAATTTCACATGGATAGTACACTCAAGATGTACAATTCTATAGTCACAAATGAACATAATCATCAAATAATTTCCATGTACAAATATCATCATCTCATGTTTCTATATATCAATTTCCATGTATTATCATCTCATGTATCTTGGCAGATACGTGTAATATGTAACACCCTACACCCCCGTCCGTCGCCGGAATAGGGTATTAAGGCATTACATAACTAGATACTTCCTACCGAGGTTCATGGATACAAAGCTAGACGTAAATTCATTGAGTTCTATACTTGAATACAACACTTATAGGTCGGTTCGGTCAAACATCCTATCTCATTTAAAATCGTTCTATAAGCGTGCTAGCAAATCTCTACCTTGTGGCTACTAACGATTTAGCTAAATCGAACAATTTAATATCCAAACATCATGTTAGAAAAGTCATTGCATATTGGATTCTAACTAAATTTCATGCCTCAACATCGAATCGTATGAGAATCATTTCAACACATATAATCAAACTCGAATGACTAAGCAAGCCATTTTCGCATGGCTAGAAATATTACAACTCAAAATGTGGTTTAAAACGACAAAAGGAGATTAGCCTATACATGCCATTGACCCAAAAATAACCATCAAAATGTACCAAAATAACAGCGATAGTGTAGGTGATTAAGGCTTCAATCCCCGAGTCCGTAGCTTCCAAAATGAGATCTATAAAATAGAGGAAACAAGGGAAACGGAATAAGCATTTCAATGCTTAGTAAGTTTTAAGCAATGACATTAAATAGATTATCAAATTATAGTATAATTAATCATATCTTTGTTTCCCTCCCCTTTTCGGGTATGTTACCCTTTTTCTAAACATAGACATTTACATCACATACGAGAATGGATAGCTTCCACTCATAGTAAGTTCACATAACATATACATGTCACAAAAGTCACATAACATTTCACATAGGCCAATTGCACTTTGATCATATTAATAATCTCATTTCAAGTACACGTATGAAATCACATAATGACTTTAGTATTCGGTCCAAAATCCATCTTGTATATAAGCCAAGGGTACATACCTGTATAGTTTAACACTTTCAGCGCAATTCATTAGCGTTCGTTACCTTGAAGACCAGTAGTCTTAGGCTTTTCTCGTATCATCATCGAGATCTCTATCTCGGGTAATTTCTATACATAGCCATCGGGTCTTTTCCCCGGATATAATCTCCGCATATAGCCTTCGGGTCTTAACCCGGACATAGTCTCCACATATAGTCAGCGGGAATTAACCCCGGATTCACATTACAAATTCTCATACACATATATATTCACATGTAGCCAAGTTTCACATAGCAATATTTCATTTGCAATTCAATCAATTCATGTGCATACCAACATATAACATGCTTCTTGACTTTATATCATAATTATACACATAATTCAAACTTATACACATATATTCTTCTTTTCTAAACTATCGGCCCAATGATCAAACATACATAGGCAAAAGCATTTCAAAGCTCAATTTCAGCCCTTTTCTCTATGAGCCATTCGGCCATATAACAAACAAGAATAAGGCTTCTTTCTCAATGGAACATCGTTCAAATATCAGCATGTATATCATGGCATTTTAACTTAAATACCAAATTCGATTACTCAAAACTTACCTTGAACTTTCACGAGAAATTACGAGTTGGCTATTCGACCACTTTAGCCTTCCCTTTATCCGAGCTCGTCCCTCTATGCTCTTGAGCTAAATAAAACATTTAATTCTATTAATCCTTATTCAAGCATCTCAATGAATCATTTTCACTCATAGACAATTCATACATGCATATTCTTCTCATTGCAAACACTCATGCACATTGGAGCATTTCACATACATATCATAAATCACAGCAAGCTGATTTTCTGAGCAGCATTCAATAATTTACTCATAACTGGAGCTATGAAACTCCAAATGAAGTGCCGTTAATTTTATATGAAAATAGACTCATTTATCTTCCATCCATAAAATTTTCATAATTTTTGGTTTGGCCAATCAATACCAGAATTTTCTCAAAGTTTCCCTATTTCACTGTTTGAGTAAACTGACCACTCTATACTACGAACCAAATTTCTCCTTGTACAGAATTCCAAATATGGCCTCACCTATTCCATTCGAAACTAGACTCATTAAGGAGTCTAAGCATATAAATTTTATCTCATAACAATTTTTATACAATTTATAGTGATTTTCCAAAAACAGAGCAGGGGACTTCGAAGTCAATCCGACACTGTCTCACTCCATTCCAAAAATCTTTTTATCAGGAATTCCTTTGCTTGCAAGGTTTCTTTTATAAGAAACTAGACTCATTAAGCTTCAATTACACAATTTATTCAGCCTCTAATTCAACTCACACAATTTATGGTGATTTTTCCAAAACACGTTACTGCTGCTGTACCAAGCAGAATTTATACTAAATTCACTCTTTAGTGATCTTACCCACATAATTAAAACATAACATTACAAGGCATCATTTAAAGAAGTCATTGATTTTAATACAATGTACATATTTCATATTCATTTTAATCATTATACCACTCTTAAGACGCCAATTATCAACACAAACATCAAAGATTTTATGCACATGGCCGAATAGGTCATTTCTTTAACCAAGAAGCTCCCACAAGCATAAATTGGTCAATTGGTTTAATTACCAATTCTAATGCATACTCACTAAGGCCATTCGGCCATATGTCCAGCATGGACTTTATTCAAATCCATTTCATACATAACACCTCCATATAACTTACCCTCTAAGCTCAAATTCGGCTAATACACATACATAGAATGTTACTTTTAAGCAAAAATTTCTAAATCATACATTAATCTTGCATTTCACATAGTAGCAAATCGTCAACAATTTCATTTAACTACAACCATCCTAGTTTAACAATCTCAACTCATCTATCATCAATCTTAATACCAAAACATCAAAATACCTATCAAGAAACACAACATCCCAAAACCGAATGTTCCCTACCTTGGCCGAATGCCAACACCATCATAAGTTCAAAGAAATTTTCTCATGAATTAGGCTAAAAGCTTATCAATTCATCCTTAGTTTCTCTTATTACCAAATTCATCAAATTCAACAAGAATTTCATCACTATTATGGCCGAATAAGCATTTTCCAACCCAACCTAAAAATTCATGCATATACTCAACATGTACAAACGTATTGTTGCTCAATTCATCATCTAATAATCATGTAACTCAATTAAAACCACCAATTTTTAGTTCTTAAATACTAGCATCCAACTATCCACAAATTAGCAACTCATGAACATGACCGAATGCTCCCTTCTCAACCAAAACAAGATTTTCAACGTGGGTTAAGTTAGAATTCAAGTATTTTACTAAATTTTTTTACAAGAATTTGAAGAAATCACATGAAACATACCTTAAATTGGATGCTAGAGTAACCGAAAATCCTCTCCCCTTTTTCTTTTGGTGGAATCGGCAATGAAGAACAAAGGTAAGTGACTTTGTTCTTTTCACCATTCTTTATTATTATTTTATCAACTTTTATTATTTTATTTCATGAAACTAATTTTATTTAATATAAACAAATTTATTATTATCATTATTTACTAACATACAAAGCACAAAATGCCAAACAAAAATCATCATTACCTTCCACTCACATAAAAAAGGTAAATTTGACATGCAACTCCCTCAATTTGCATGCATGCATTAACTAGTCATCACACATTTGTCTAGCATATTATCAAAGTTCACTACTAAGTCCCTTTTTGTAAAATTCAAATTTATAACTCTAAATTGACACACCAAACATGTCACACATGAATTAACACATATTTTAGGCATCTAAATAAATATTAAATTTATTTTATGCCTCGGTTTTGTGGTCCCGAAACCACATTCCGACTAGGGTCGTTTTAAGGCTGTCACATAATAACTCATTTCTTATTTATATCTTCTCATGTCTTAATTGTTACCTGTTGAATTTATTCGGAATATCGATGGAAACATAGGTAGTACACTTGGGCAGCACAAATCTATCCTCATAGATGAATAAGTTCATCAAAAAAATTTCTATGTTCATATATCATAATTTCATACTTCAATATTTCATAAAACATCATTTCAATATACATCAAGCAGATACATGTAAAAACCCATTTCTTTTCATGTCAGGGTTTTACCCATTGAATTATTGAAAATATCGATGGATATTCAGGCAACACATCCAAAGTGTACAATCCAGGAATCTGTCAATTCATGTTTGGGGGTACCCATTAAGGCACATAATCAGAAATCACACTCTCGAGCCACGTATCATACAACAGGATTACTAGTCTAGGCTAAATCCTGTCTCCAATATATGCTCACATGAGCTTAATCAGGATTACCAGTCCAAGCTAAATCCTTTCTATAACATATACTCTAAAAAGCTTGATCTGGATTACCCGTATAGGCTAAATCCAATCTGTATCATATGCTCGAGAGGATTTATATCATGATTACCCGTCTGGGGTAAATCCTATCTGTAATGAGGTCAATAGGATTACTCATCCGAGCTAAATCCCGTCAGCAACAAATGCAGGACCTCATTCATTTCGGGAAATCACATACCCATTGATTTTCCATTTTATTTAATCAGAATTTAAACATTTTTCTCAAGCATTATTGGGCATGTGATTATTTCATATATCCACAACATTCGTATAATTCAACTAAACACATTCCACATTCATTTCAAACATATAAGTAATATGCTCATCGTTTATCATTTATCATCTATCGGGCCTTATCATTTAATTTAATAATTTTTATTTATCGAGCTTGATCATATATGTAATCATTTCACATATTTATGACATTTATACAATTTACATAAACACAATCAATGTAAGCATGTAAGCAAAAACACAATTTAGTTACACAAATTTACCTCGATAATGTTCGTGTACGTAAAATCTACTAATCTGATATTTTCCTCTTTCCTCATTCTAACTCCGAATTTGGTCTATCCGAATCTATATGAGTAAATTTTAAATCAAGTTCTCATATTTCATACTTATTTGGACTCAATTTATATTCTAGGCAAAATTACCATTTTACCCCTAACTTTTTCATAAATTCCTATTTCGTCCTTAGGCTCGAAAAATGAAATTTGTGCAATTTACTCCCTATTCCAACCTAACCAAAATTCCATCACAAAATTTACAGCACATGTATTCATAAAAATTCATAATTTTCCATCAAATTTCACAACTTTGCATTTTAATCCCTAAATCATGTTTTCATCAAAAATCACTTTGTAAAAGTTGTTTATCTATCAATAATCTTTCATTTTCTACCATAAATTTCTAATTTTCAGCATATACACACATGACCCATTTTTCATGCTTTGATAACTTCTCAAATTGATCCCCCAAATAGATAGATTAAGCTATCCTGGTTTCAAAAATATCAAAATTACTAAAAACGAACCAAGAGAACTTACCCAATTTGGCCATGGAAGTTTCTTTTCTCTCTCATAGGGTTTCCATGTAATTTTTGGGAAGAATATGAGAAACTAAGATGAAATTTCTTTTTATCATCTTTTAATTAATTAAATTATTTCACTTTCCAATGTAGTCATTGCCCTTTTTCTAGATTTCCATGGACGAGTCACTAAAAAAAATCTACATACTTTTCTTTAATGGTCTAATCACCACATAAAGACCTCTAGTTTTGAATTCCATAGCTATCTAATCCTTATAACTACTAGAATTCTACTTTTGCATTTTATACGATTTGGTCCTTCTCGTAATTAAACACGAAATCAGTAAAATTTTCTTATCAAAATTTTCACATGACATTTCTATCATATTACAGACCATGTAATTAAATAAAAATAAATTTTATTTTTGACTTAGATTTGTGGTCCTGAAACCACTGTTCCGATTTCACCGAAATTGGCTGTTACAACTCTCCACCTTAAGGAATTTTCGTCCCCAAAAATTTTACCAGTAAAGATATTCAAACATTACTTTCTCATAGTTTCCTCCAGTTCCTAGATAGCTCCCTCCATATCATGTCATTGTCAGAAAACATTTACTAAAGATACTTTTTTATTTCTCAGTTTTTTTTTCAAATGTTGAAATTTTAATCAATCTCTCACTGTAAATCGTGTTAGGCTGAATTTAACATTTATCAAAGCAATAACAGATGATGGGTTTGATAGTTCCTATCATAACACATATACTCATAAAAAAAGTTATGAATTTTGTAGAACTTTGATAATAATACCAATTAATACGCAACAGGTCCAATTCTTTTCAATAATCTTATATGACCTGATAATCCACAGACTTAATTTGCCTTTAAAGCCAAACCAGGGAACTTTCTCCCATGGTGAAACTTTCAAAAATATTTTGTCGCCAAATCTGAAACTTTATTTCTTTTCATTTTTAAATTTACATAGAATTTCAACAATCAAATTCTACTTTTAAACTGTCTTAGATCCCTTTAATCTTTCTTCGGTTTTAACGAATCAAATCATCTACATATATCTTTTCTCACTAAACTCAGTCTAAAACACTAGAGTTTTGCACTTGTGACCATATAAAATGTCATACGGTAAAATTTTATATTTGACTGTTAACTGTTACAATATACGTATTCAACTAACTGCAAATATTTCCTTTTTCAATTGCCTTTGATTCTAAAATACAACACCAAAACATATCTTCAAAATCCTAAATCATATGTTCAGATTGATCATCTGTCTGAGAATGAAATACAGTACTAAAATGTGACTGTATACTTAGAGTTTCTTGTAACTTGTTTCAGAATCAGAATTTAAACTATAGATCACTATCAAACATAGCAGAAACTAGCATATCATATAACTTGGCAATCTCAAAAACAGATAATTCAAGCAATCTATCAAGGGTAAAATCCACTCATTCCAAAATAAAATGTGCAAGCTTCGTCAAACACTCGACAATTACTCAAATAGTATATTTCTTTTTCATAGACAAGGATAATCCTGATATAAAATTCGTAGTAACTTTGTCTCATTTCCATTTCGGTATTTTCACTGACTATACCCATATTGAAAGTGTCATCTCTATCTTGCTGATACATCCAACATTTAAAATGTAGATTCAAAAATACCACATTTCATTCCAGGCTACCAATACATATTTTTCAAATCGTTGTGCATTTTATCATTTCCCAGATAAACAAACATAGTACTATTGTGATCATTCATGTAAAATTCTCTGTAAAAGTTTCAAATTTTTCATTACACAACCTCTATCTCGGAATAACAGACAATCATCAATTTCAAATCTGCTATCCTAATTCAATAATTATTTCATTCTATACCCGTTTAACTTACAACTTATTATCACTTTTTTTGAGTTTCACTGTTCTGTCGTAGAAATATCAGTTTAGCTCTATACTCAGCTAAAATTAAGTTATTATTAGACAATCATAATCGGTATCTATAGCTTGCAAAGTATACAGAGATTTCCTACTCAAAATGTCTGTAACTACATTCGTTCTTTCCAAGTGATATACAATTGTCAAATCATAATCTTTCAACAATTCATGTCATATACGTTGTCTTAAAGTCAAACATTTTTGCAACATCAGATACTTCAACTTTTTATAATCGGTGAATATATGACATTTTTCACTAAACAAGTAATGTTATTAGATTTCAACATAGAAATAGTAGTTGTCAATTCTAGATCATGTATCGGGTAATTCTTTCCATGTAGTTTTTAGCTGTCTAAAAGTATAGGCTATTACTTTGCTTTACTGCATCAAAACACAGTCTAATCCTGTTCAATAGTACAATACTGTAATGAGAATTCCTTACCCGATTCAGGCTGAACCTGAATTAATACTTTGATCAACAGAGCTTTCAATTGGTCAAAACTTTACTAACATTTGTTAGTCCATTCAAATCTTACATCTTTCTGTGATAACTATGTCATCAATGTAGCTATTTCAATTATTAAAGTTAAAGCTTTGAGTTTTTCCAAAGCCACAACCATCAAATAGATTTAAAACCATAGTGCATTAATATGACTGACATTTCAACCGTATAGATAAAACAACACTTCAATATCAATAATATACCTCAAATTAGAAGAGGGAGAACCGAAAGTGGCCCTTATAATAACTAATGCAGTAATTCAGTTTCTATAATCTGTAATCTCTGTCACCAAATTTCATGATCGTATCAATATTTATGACAGTAATAAATGTAATTACCTTCAACCGATGAATATCTTTCACAGATAAGCCATGTTTGAATAATAAAGAGATTGATGATATATTAGAGAAAATTTAGAAGGGTAATATCACGCATACTCAGTAGAAACAACTATGATAAAGACAATATAACTTGCACATACACAATTCAGAGCTTCAATTAATAGAAATAGAAAATAACATCATATGAATCTTATCCTTAAATCTTATATCAATCATGATGAATTAGAAAATCCAAGTAAGGTAGAGGAATACCACTCATAAATTAACCTGACCTATAGTAATTCCATTTATCATGATTTACTAGCCTTTCAATACGACAAATATTGCATCTAAACATAAACAATTTCATATGCCTTTAAAAATAATAGAATTTATAAAGTACCCAGGAAATGTTGCTGTAATATACTCAATTATAACAACTGCCTTCAAATATATGTGCAATTTCATCACTATTCTACCGACTAATTAAGTCATCAATAATCTTACATCATTCAGTTCACTGAAAGAGTCAATTCGGAAGAATTTTTGGCTAATTTGTTCTGTAAATATCATATTTGAATAAGTCGTTTACTCATGAATAACTTCATCCTTAACAATGACATTACAACCTTTTTTAATACCATCTTTACTTACTAACCCATTCTCATTCTGACTACATCATTAATCATTCAGCTTTTGAACTCTTTAGTTCCACATTCATGAGCTTAATCCATATAAATCTTGTGAACTTCATTGTATAACACCATACTGGTAAGGGGTGGAGATCGTAAACCTCAAAATTTAACTTTCATAAATACACACATATCACTTAATATTTATCATTAACACGTCCATTATAAAACATTTATTTCATACCTTTACAGGTCTCCTTTTAATCATACACAATATTTTTACTCGAACATTACGAGTATCACTTTCAACATTATCAGAATTAGCTCGGTTAGAAAGTATCTTTATCTATTTGCAAAACAATTTTCATCAGAGTCGGGAAATATCACACTATCACAGGTTATATAATGGCATTTCTAGACTCCACATAAGCTATATTCAGTCTAAGAACTGACTAAACTGTAGCTCTGATACCACTAAATGTAACACCCCTAACCCGTATCCATCATCGAAATAGGGTTTTAGAGCATTACCGAAACTTTCAGAACACTTTTAGATAATCTATGTAAATTATTATTCATTTACTGAAATAATTCATAGCGTCCCCTATATGGACCCTTAAGGCCCAAAATAAGTATTGGAATCGAATCAGGACTTAATCGAGATTTTAAGAAACTTTTTCACAAAATTTTAAAAAAATTCTCACTATTAATAGTCACACGCCTGTGTAGTCGGGCAGTATGGATTCACACGCCCGTGTTCCTAACCCGTGTAACTCTTTGACTTGTAACTCATAAACAAATTGATGTCACACGGCCAAGTCACACACTTGTATGCTATGCCGTGTGGTTAATTTGAATTTTCGAAAAATAGGTGCAGGATTCACATGGTCAAGAGACACGTTTGTGTTCTAGGCCATGTGCCTCACATGGCTGAGGCAGACGCCCGTGTCTCTACTTGTGTGCCCAATTCTGAGCATTCTGTTTCTAAAAATTAAGGTGCAGGAGACACACGGCCAAACTACACGTCCATGTACCCAATCGTGTGTCATACACGGTCTAGACACATGCCCGTATGTATGCCCGTGTGGACAAAATAAAGTCATTTCCTAGCCTCATTTGTCACCCAAATTTACCATTTCCCCGCACTAAAACATGCCAAACACATTCTAACCATTTCAAGCATTCAAATCAAACAAATTTCATTACTCATCATGGCATATAATTTCATGCATACAGGTCTATAATCTTGCTTTAGTTAAGACCTCGAGTTAGACATAGTTTAATCAACTACTTAACATACATGTAGCTACCATAATTTGACACTACAAGTATATTAGAACAACCCATTACTAGCCATTCCAATGGCTAGATTACAAGTATCATTTACATTTATATGTCAATATGGCCAATATATCATATACATGCCATTACAACCATAACTGATTTACCATATTGTACCAACATGGGACGATAGATAGTATGAGTGATCTCCGCCAAGCTTCTAATCTAACGAGCTTTTAATTTACTATAAAACAGGGAAATAAAACTAAGTAAGCATAAAATGCTTAGTAAGTTTCTATAACATGGTACTTAACTTACCATTTGTTCAATTTCAAGGTAAACATGTAAGGTATGTTAAATCAATTTGATCTTAAGCCCTACATATATCCTCATTGCCGTTGTTAGTAATATATTCCATAATAACACCAAGAAATATACACGGGCTCAACAATAATGAGATTTCCATAGTCATATACTTTCCACACCATTTATACTTATAACTCGTATACAAAATCATATTCATGTATTTTCAGGTATATTTTTTATAACAACTCATATCGAGTTAAAATTGTTTCATGTTAGAACTTTGCTTATTTAATCATTTGAAACATCAATGTTACGTGGATAGTACACCCAAGGTGTACAATTCTATAGTCACAAATGAACATAATCATCAAATAATTTCCATTTACAAATATCATCATCTCATGTTTCCATATATCAATTTTCATGTATTATCATCTCATGTATTACTGGCAGATACGTGTAATAACTCATTTCTTATTTATATATTCTCATGTATTAATTGTTATCCGTTGAATTTATTCAGAATATCGATAGAAACATAGGTAGTACACTTGAGTCGTACAAACCTATCCTCATAGATGAATAAGTTTATCAAACAAATTTCTATGTTCATATATCATAATTTCATACTTCCATATTTCATAAAACATCATTTCCATGTACTTCAAGCAGATACATGTAAAAAACCATTTTTTTTCATGTTAGGGTTATACCTGTTGACATATTGAAAATATTGATGGATATTCAGGTAATACACCCAAAATATACAATTTAGGAATTCGTCAATTCATATTCGGGGGTACCCATTAAGATGTATCATAAGAAATCACACTCTCGAGGCACGTATCATACAACAGGATTACTAATCTAGGCTAAATCATGTCTCCCACATATGCTCACATGAGCTTAATCAGGATTGCCAGTCCAGGCTAAATCCTTTCTATAACATATGCTCTAAAGAGCTTGATCTAGATTACCCATCCGGGCTAAATGTAATGACCCAAAATTCATGGGCATCAGAAAAGTACATTATCGGGCCTCCGTCTCAGTAAACCAAACCTGTAAATAATTATTAGAAATACCTATGAGTTTAATAATGTGTCTAATTAGGTTTTGAATAAGTAAATTTAGCTTAATTGAGAGAAATTAGGAAAAAAAACCTAAAGTGAATAAAGGGTAAAAGTTGAATTATAGACTAAAAAGAAAATAAAAGGGCCAAATGGCAAATAGGCCATTTAGCATAGTTGAGGCGGCAAAACAATAAAAAATCTAATAATTTTTTATAACACCCCCAACCCGGCCTAGAAGACTGGACCGAATTTGGAATGCTACATTGATCACGAAAGTGATCATAGAAAATTTTTTACAAAACAACTTATCTTTATAAACCAAAATCGTAAATAGCACGCAGTAAAAATTTGCTATAAATATTAATTTAAAGCATGTTTAAATTATACAAATAAAACATAAATCGAAAACTGTACCACAGTATTATAAATCTTTACAGTTTAAAACTAATTATAAATCCAGAAAGTTACAAACTGGTATTCCAATTTGTCAAGCTGCCCGAGACCTCCATGTACTGAGTCCAACATCTAGAATCTAGAACGGTACCTTAAAGGGAAACAGAAAGGGGGTGAGCTACTCGAGCTCAGTGTGAGATCAAAACAGATATTCTACAGAAGGGAAACCAGAAAGCTAGAAGCAGTTCGGAGATAGTACATACTTACAAACCGACTAAAATAAAATACAGATCATATGTAATTTAAAGTCATATGGCTCTGTCAGATACAGTAACGGTAAACCTCAGTAATCACAAACTGGGCTTAAGCCCTTTTTTGGATTCAGTAACAGTTCTAGTCGAGGCCTTAGCGCCTCTCAGTAACTATCTAATCAAATAGTAGCAGCCATATCAATAGAATTCACTTAGGCACAAGTGCCTTTCAGTCAATCAGTCATTCGCAAACAGTTAATCAGCCATTCGCAAACAGTCAATCAGACATATCAGACAAACAATGCAGTCACATTTGGTTACAATACCACATTCAGTCAATAGGTTTCAATCAAATACATATGCGTGCAGATGAGTTACAAAATGCACCCACCCGTCCAGCCAACACTCCTCTTCGTCCAACCCTACACTTACTGTGGGGATATAATCAACTCACCCATCTCTGAGCTCCGAGTAGGACCTCGAAAAGCCCATCGAACCTTATACTCCATAGGATGTCATCCTGGGTTGCCTGGCAACGATGATCATCAGCATCGTCCATGACCCTCAGGGAATTGGGACTGCCCTAGACCCTCTAGGAATTAGGGTTATCAGTGTGCAGATAAACTGCCAGTCTCATATATTACGCAGCAATACTAGCATATGAGCTGTATTGTGCAATACGGTAAACCGTGGTACAGACATGTAGTATGAATTTCCAGATCAGATAATAGTACGTAGCGTAGCTAATGTACATGCGGTACAGTACAATGCGGTAAACCGCTATAACGATGGGTAGTAATAAAACTACCAGATCAGTCAAATTGTCCACGGCCCTCTGAGTATTGGGATTGCCCACGACCCTTTGGGTATTAGGGGCCTTAGTATGCAGATAAATTGCCAGATCGTAAATCTCCCTTCTCTTCAACATCCCAACCCAAAAACGATTTATGTGAATGTATGTATGCAAATGTATGAATACGGATGCACCAATTCAGAACACAATTTTAGACATTCATTCAGAAGCAATCACTTATGATGGCTGTCGATTCCACTAATATAAACCTACGCCTAATTCGTAAATTAAAGCAGTATAGGAAGTAGGGTCGATCCCACAGAGACTGGGTTTACGGAAAATTGTTTATCTCTCGACCAGATTTTTGTCTGGGCAATTGTCGTGCCCGTGACATTTGGAGGAGAGTAAAATATGAAACCTGAAATACACATAAGAAAACGTAAAGAGTAAAAAGTAAAAGATAAAATAAAAATAAACAACGAAATAATTTAAAGGAAAATCAATAAAACTTAGCTCAGCCTTAAGCACGGGTTCTTCCGTCTTTGACTCGGTCCTTGAAATTAGGTGAACTCCTCTTTTCCAATAAGCTAGTTATAGCTACCAAGGACGCCTCGGACACCAACTCTTCCTTATGTAAATTAGTTATGGAACGTCCTATAACTAACCCTTACCGAACGAACAACCTATGAAACGTTCGTGATTTAGAACTCCGGCAGCCTTATGTTCTAGAAGAGCCTAGCTCGAACCAATGCCCTCAAATGTTCGGGACATTTAAATCCGGTTACTACTTCCCTTGACGGAACCAAACAGCAATCCCCACTTGGCATGCCAATTTGTTCTCGGAAAACCAATTAGACAATCGATCCTCTCGGAATTTCAACTGTACGTCTAGCCACGCTAACTCAAACGTCGTCCTTTTTGACTTAATATTAGCTTGACTTTGTGAGTTGACGAAGTCATACTCTTAATCCGAAGAAATAATAAATATCAAAAATTGGGAGTTAAACAGCTTGAGTTCGTATCTCACGGGTTTTTGACGGGGTTAACACCGGCTTAAAGCTGAAAAAGGGTTTAGTGTGGCATGAATTTAATCATGCTTGAAGGTTATGGATTGTATTTCAGCTTGGTGTGAAAGGTGGTGGAATTTTGGAAAGGGAAGGGGACTTGGAAAGCAATTGGCCCAATTATGGAAAAGAAACAAAAATTTGAGACAAAGCCACAAAATGTAACGTCAAATTGAAGAGAGAGAAAAAAATTGATATTCCTCCAAATTGAAAAAGGAAATACAAGAGAGAGTAATTCTATTCTAAGATGAAATAGGAATGTAAAGACAAGGATGATTTCCTAAGAACTAAAACCCCCTATTTATATAGATAGGGTTTACTTAAAATAGCCTAATTAATAAAATAAAATAAAAACAAAAATAATATAACAAAATATCTTCCTATTTTTAGTCTTTTACAAAGTCAAAATTGATGTTGAGTCATTGACTTGCTCCATCTTTTTGCTTTGGCCCCCATTTCCATGATTTTCTTCCAATTTAGCCCTTTTCAGCTTGCTTTTGGTCAATTGCACCCCTAACAAGAATTAAATCATAAAAATACTAATTTAGTAGGGACTAATTCAGAAATAAACTGAATTAAACACAAGAAATTATGCAAAATAATCATGTTATCAACTTACAATCAATCAGTTACAAAAATATGCATACCTATATTCTTAAGTTCGATACCTAGCATAGCACACATTCAATTACAACCAATACATAATTCGAGGTCCGTACAGGGTCATGTTAACCCTCAGTAAACTTAGTCGAAGAGTTTGGAACATATAGGCTCACAATAGCATTCGACCTACCCTAGGTTCAAAATTTGGCGAGTTAAGGCCACACGCCCGTGTGCTCCGGTCATGTGGAGCAACCCAGGCCATGTGGGGATCCAAACGCCTGTGTAAAGGGTGGCACATGGCCGTGTGACAGAGGCACATGCCTATGTGGTGCAGAGGCACGGCCGTGTGACCAGGCCGTGTAACTCACTATTCAGTTTCTTTAAATTCAAATGCAGGGCTGACACGGCCGTGTAAAGGTGTCACATGCCCGTGTGGTCGTCCAAAAGGCTACGAAACCACCCAATTTAGCCCCAAAAACGTTGTTTTGGCCACCATCACAATCCCTAACCTTTACCCTATCAACATATATCAGAAAACAACAATTTCCCTCCACTTCTGTCATCTAAAAACTCAAAAACGAAGGGGTACTGCATAGCTACGAAAAGCCGAATGAAGGGATTCGCAAAACAAGATAACAATTGATTTAAAAATAGACTGTAGTAATAAGATTTGAATCCTACACCTGTTTCAGTTGAGGCAGACAATGGTGGAGGAACGACAATTCCAAAAACCACAGAAATAATCGTCCTTTAGTACAATTTTAGAGAGTAAAAATTTTGGAAGAGATGAGAGGGGAAGTGGAAAATGTGAAAGAGAAAATATATATATATATATATATATATATATATATAAGTTGAAAGTATTCAAAATAACTATCCAAAAAGTTCTCCCTAAACTCGAACATAGGACCTCTAAGTTCACTAACACTCATCTATCCACTAGACCAGCAAGCCCATTCTTGTCACTAAATTACACAACTAAACTCTTATGTGCAACCTTCTCACTGTCCCTATGCTCAAGACCCGAAACTTCTAGGCCCAAAATTCAGGGTATTACATTTTTCTAAATTATTATTGTATATATATTAATTAATATTAAGATATAAATTATAAATTATTATTTAATTGATATTATATTATTAAATTAATGAATAGTTTAATGAATTGACAAATGTAGGGTGATTAAATGATACATATGTAATAATAATATTTATACAATTGTAATATTTCTATTTAGTTACTTATTATTTAAGCAAATAGATTTTTATATTAAATTACATAAAATAAATAAAATCATGAAAAATGAAAGGTGATGATTTAATACAAGTGTATTAATAAAATACATACATTTGTAATATTTATATTTATATTTATGAAGCAAACAAATTAAATAAAGACAAGTGTAAAATATATATTTGACCAATTGTAATATAAATATTTGGTATTAAATAGATTTTTTTAATAATAACAATTATCATTGTTAACTAATATATATATATATATATATATAAAATATAAGAGAATAAAAGAAAGAAGAAGGAAAGATACAGAGAAGTGTTGAGACAGGGAAAAAAAGAATAGGAGAAATAAAAGGGAAAATTAGGGATTTGAAGCTTGAAGTTTAATTGGTAAGTTAAATTAAGTCCTTTTCTTTTAAATTTGATTTTTTAGAAGTTTTAAAATAAGGTTTTAATGGAATTAAGTTGATATTTTGTAAGTTCATAAGTTTTCAAGTATAGTTTATGTTGAACAAAAAGATGAATTAAGGATTTAAATGAATGAAATTCAAGTTAGAATAGATAAAGGGACTAAGTTGTAAAGTAAGCTATAAGTTTTATGTTGTAGGGACTAAATTGAGGAAAATTCAAAATTAGTGAATATGCTAAAAATTTAGTAGTTAGATTTGAGTTTGGATGAAATTTGAATAGAAATAAAGTGTGAATTAAATTGGAATTAAAGTATAAATTGGATAGAAATTCAATTATTATTATAAATTAATGTTGTAATTAATAGTGCAAATTATTATTTTCATAGCTAACAAGGAACTCGAGGCATCGGCACATAGAGGAAAGGAGAAGGTTATCGAGGAATAATCGAGCAAATTTGGGTTTGTATTACTATAATTCAAATCTATTTATTATTAAATTGTTATATTTTAATTAAAATGCATGGTAAGTGAAATTAGGTAAGTAATTGAAATGATGATATAGATTTAAATGAAATTGATTCAATAATGTTTATGGCTATTGAAATTGAATGTGAACAAATTGGAAATTAAAAGTAATTTGAATTAAGTAATTGAATTATGAATTATGTGAGTATTTGAAATGTATATTGATTGAATAATAATTAGTGATTTGAATTTGATTGGAAAATGAATTAAAAATATGAATTGAATAAAAATGAATTAAATTATGAATATGTGTGAATATGTGAATTATGTATTGATTGAAAAGTGGTTTGAATTGAATCGAAGTATGATTATATGTAATTATCTGAAATATGTATTGGTATTGAATTGTATATTGATTGGAAAGTGGAAAAGTGAATTTGAATTGAATTGTGATTAAATTGAAAGTGAATTTGAAATAGAGCAATGATTTGAATACCCTATTAACTAGTCGGGCTGAGTCGGATATAGTTGGCATGCCATAGGATTTGAGAAGGAAATTGGAGATATTGTTGTTATATCCTTCGAAATTATCCGAAGAGGCACTATGTGCTATACTGATGTGTTTTGGGTGGATTATATTATTCTGGTGTGTTTAGGAGGACTATATGATTATAGTGTGTTTTGGAGGATTACATGATTATTCTGGTGTGTTTTGGTTGGATATTACCGGTGTGTTTGGTTAGAATCCGTGTATCCGCTAAGGTCCGGATTTGTTAATAGGATGAAAAACTGAAATGAGAAATTTAAAATAAATTTGATTGAACGTATTATTGAAAATAATGAAAGAAATGAGAAAGTTAAATTGTGGATTGAATTTGAGATGGGAAATGGAAAGTATGAACTAAATGTTGATGTAGCAAGGAAAATTGAAGTCTATGATATTTGATTGAAACTGATAAATAGTTGAAATTATGTTACTATTATTAACGAATAAAGTTTAAAAAATGAGTTAATATTTAAGAAAATTCAATTGTTACATGTTTAATATTTATATTTCATTATTGTTATTATAGTTTGAATTATAGTAATACCACTGAATATGTCAATACTCAGCGTACGATTATTTTTCGTGTGCTGGTCAGTAAGAGTCAAAATCTGGTCCAGCATCCGAACCAATCCCGATCTCAGCAACCTTGGTGATGTATATTTTATTTTGGTATATGTGGCATGTACCTAGGTTGTATTATGAGTTAATGTGGTTTTGGATTGTAAGGATAATATGTGATGATTTAAACTGGTAAATGAAAGATTAAATAATAGAAATGGTATATAAAATATTATGTTTGAATTGATAATTGAATAGAACTTTTAATTTAATTTGAATAATGGTATGAATGATCATATAGTAAATTTTAGTATTAATCTTGGTATGTTTTAGATGTTTACATGTATGAATTGAATTGGTTAGATCATTGGTATTGGATTGGTTTTGGTTTGAAATTGCAGGGAAGGTTAGATGTATATAAAAGAGGTTATATTGAGTTAAAAAAAAAAAACAAATTAAGAAAATTCTTCCGAGCACTTGGATAAGTCCCGATCCACTTCTAATTTGTGTTTTGGTCCATTATAGGGAATTAAGGATTAAATTTATACTTTGTATGTTAATTATTTGTGAGTTATTCATAATTTTTTCGGTATGTCCAGTAATGCTCCATAACCCTGTTCTGGTGATGGGTATAGGGTTAGGGGTGTTACACTAAATCCAATTTGTATCATATGCTTGAGAGGGTTTATATCAGGATTACCCGTCCAGGCTAAATCCTATTTGTAATGAGGTTAATAGGATTACTCATTCGAGCTAAATCCCGTCAGCAACAAATGCAGGACCTCATTCATTTCAAAAAATCAGATATCCATCAATTTTCCATTTTATTTAACCGAAATTTAAATATTTTTCTCAAGAATTGTCGAGCATGTGATTATTTCATACATCTACAACATTCATATAATTCAAATAAACACATTCCAAATTCATTTCAAGCATATAAGTAATATGCTTACGTTTATCCTTTCTCATATATCAAGCATTATCATTTATTTTAATCATTTTTATTTATCAGGCTTAATCAGATATGTAATCATTTCACATATTTTTAACATTTATACAATTTACATAAATACACTCAATGTAAGTATGTAAGTAAACACAATTTAGTTACATGAACTTACCTCAACAATGTTCGTATATGTAAAATCCACTAATCCGACATTTTCCTCTTTTCTCATTCTAGCTTCGAATTTGGTCTATCCAGATCTATATGAGTAAATTTTACATCAATTTCTTATATTTCATTCTCATTTGGACTCAATTTACATTCTAGGTAAAATTACCATTTTGCCTTTAACTTTTTCATAAATTCCTATTTCGTCCCTAGGCTCGGAAAATGAAATTTGTGTAATTTACTCCCTATTCCAAGCCTAACCAAAATTCCATCACAAAATTTACAGCACATGTATTCATAAAAATTTAGAATTTTCCATCAAATTTCACAACTTTACATTTTAGTCCCTAAATCATGTTTTTATCAAAAATCACTTTGTAAAAGTTGTTTATCTATCAACAATCTTTCATTTTCTACCATAAATTTCTAATTTTCATCATATACACCCATTACCCATTTTCCATGCTTTGATAACTTCTTAAATTGATCCCCCAAATAGATAGATTCAGCTATCCCAATTTCAAAAATATCAAAATTACTAAAAATGGAAACTTACTCAATTTGGCTATGAAAGTTTCTTCTCTCTCTCCTAGGGTTTCCATTTATTTTTGGGGACGAAGATGAGAAAATAAGATGATATTTCTTTTTATCATATTTTACTTTCCAATTTAGTCCTTTCCCTTTTTCTAAATTTCCATAAGCGAGTCACCAAAAAAATCTACATAATTTTCTTTAATGGTCTAATCACCATATAAGGACCTCTAGTTTTGAATTCCATAGCTATTTAATCCTTATAGCTACTAGAATTCTACTTTCGCATTTTATGCGATTTGGTCCTTCTTGTAATTAAACACGAAATCGGTAAAATTTTCTTATCAAAGTTTTCACATGCAATTTTTATCATATTATGGACCATGTAATAAAATAAAAATAAATTTTATTTTTGACTCGAATTTGTGGTCTTGAAACCATTATTCCGATTTTACCGAAACTGGGCTGTTACAACGTTTTTTAGGTGATGTGGCAAAAAAGGTGAAAATGCACTTTACAAAATGCACTTTAAGTGAAAATGCGTCCTACGTAGCGTATTTTGACCCTCTCTCTTGCCATGACACCCGAAAACACTTTTTATAAAAAATAATAATATATTAACGATTAGGCTGAATTTTGAAAACTCAAGAATCCCGAGATAAAATTTACATCCCATCTTTTTCGTGGTAGAACAAAAATATTATTTGTTAAACTAAGCTTTACTTTATAATATGTTTTGATATAATAAATTAAAGTGTTTTTTAATAAAAGTTAAAGTTGAACAAAATTGGGAAAATTTGATAAAACCAAGTTAAAATGGTTTCAATTGAGTTAAACATTTTCAATAATGTTAAAACTGTTTTTGGCCAAGTATAGATAGTTTTCAAGATATTGATACCCATTCTAAAATCAATACCAAATTGACATTATGTTTTAAATTTACACAAAAAGTATTGATACCTTTTACCAAGTTTCGATAATTTATCTTTGGTATAGTTGTAAACTAATTTCAACGATCACTGAATCAGGCATTAAATGTTAATAGTATCGATACTCGTAGAAAAAGTATCGATACTGTTTGTTGCAGGTGAATTTAATGATCTTGTATTTTCATCCCTAATGGCTCTATTAACTTTTACAACAACCCCAACTATTGGAAATGTATTAAAGGATATAAATATCATGTTCCAAAGGTCCTTCAACAAAGAGAGAGATCATCAAGCTTAAAGATCAATCAAAACAACCTTAGTGCTCAATTCTTTCATATTCTTCTTGTAAACACTTATAAGCTTTTATTGTATTCATTTAGCTCAAGTGTTATTCTTTGTATTTGTGCTTAATTGGCAAACACATCAATCTTGTAAGGATTACTTCTTAGTTTGCTATTTGTTGTTCTCTTTGAGAATGTTGAGTCTTAAGGTTTAAGTAGAAACCTTAAGGGAGTTGCAATATTAAGATTTTGGGTAGAAACCTTAAGAGAGATTGTAAGGTTAAACCTTGTTGTTGTTAAATTAGTGACTTTGGGAAAATCTTTAGTTATGGAAAGTTAAGGTAGTGGAGTAGACAATTGGGGTCGAACAACTATAAATTGTTGGGTTCTTTGTTGCATATTGTTTCGTTGCTTTGACAAATTTATACTAGAAATGTTTAAAATATGTTGTAAGTTTAAACCTTGTCGTTGTTAAATTAGTGAATTTCGAAAAATCCTTAGTTGTGGAAATGTTGGGGTCGATACGCATTGCTCTACTAGAAATGTTATACTAGAGTTATATGTCTAGTTTGTCAATGTCGGAGAAGGTGGCTCGAGTTTGACAACAGTTCCAGTTAATTTACTTTGGGAACAAGAAGTAGAAAGTTCAACCACGCGGGCATACAGTGATATCATGGCGCTGTTTGTAACACCCTAAACCTTTATCCGTCGCCGGAATAGAGTATAAGGTATTACCACTCAAATCGTAACTTAACAGAAAAAATCTTAATACCAAACATTAAGGGCCGGAACCATTCGTGTCAGCCAATCGAATGCATTTTCTAGAATCAATTGTATATTACTAATCCATGAAAGTCATGCAAGACAAATCATCACCATGCCACATTATAAACATATCACACTTTTAACATATACTAATTCATCAAGTCATACAATCGTATTTATTAGAACACAAGCCGTTTTTCGCATAGCTTGTTCTATACATACATTTAAACAAAATTTAACAAAAGAGTTACGCCTATACATGCCGTTAACAAAGTAAGTTATTAAAGGTACCAAAAAGAGTTTAGATAGTGTGGATGACTTCGACTTGAATCCCTCGAACCAATAGCTTTCACCAAGATCTAAAGAACAGAGTGAAACAAATTCACAGTAAGCAATTAAGCCTAGTAAGTATAAGCAATTAAATAATACATATTATAGGGCATGCTTTCAAATATAAAATTTTCATAGGTTTAACAAGCCGAATACAGAGGAACACTAATGATATCATTTACTTGTCCCACATATATTTGGCCGAATGTTCAAAGCCTTATTACACCCATTTTCATCACTTCATATATGAACATAACATATTACTCTTGCATAATATCTCAACATCGAATAAACCAAATCACATATATGCTCTAAGAGCAAATCACTTAATTAATATCACATTACAATAGGCACAAACACTTAACACGTATGGAGCATTTTCAACTTCTCTTAAATCGGTATTCAAATAACATAGATAATTCTAAACATTTTATACCCTTCCACACTTGACCAAATATGCACATATACATAAGGCAAAGTTTAATTTAATTTCACTCGAATTGATATTCACATATCATAAATAAATCACATACTTTCATATAACCTTATACAATGGTCGGAGTATCATCATCACGATATATACTTACGATTTAATCCGAATTTAATTCACGAACAAGTATATGATACGTACCTGACCAACTTAGGGCATTGAGCTTATTTGGTGGAATTATTACCACGAAGTCACATAATCTTAAAATTTACTCGAATTACCGGCGGCATTTTAGCCCGGATAGAGTACCAGCACGAAGTCTACGAGTCTTTAGCCCGTATATAATTCCAGCACGAAGCCTGCGAGTCTTTAGCCCATATATAATTCATCGAGTTTCATTCATATTTAACCACATGCTAATACATTTCACAAGGTCTATCACATTTGTAATTTATTTGCTTCATTCGAATATAAGCATATAATATACACATTGACCTCATGTCACAAATTTCAGTCAACCTTAAAACGTACATACATTCTTCACTAAACTTCCGGCTCAACAAGCAAACACACATGATCACATAGTTATATCTTTATCTTGGTTTATTTCTCTAATAACCATAAGACCACACTATATATATAATATATACTTCACATTTCGGCTTTACACAATTAAATACAATAAAGTCATATGCACATATTTCATACTTGAATTTTATTTTATTTTTGTGATATCATTGAATCACATTATATATACATGCGTTTCTCACATTTCCAAACCTCCTATCTCTTTCTTGTCTTCGACACATACATGTTCATAATTCACACTCATTTCAAAAATAACCCAATTCTTACTTAAGCCTTTATGTGACGTTCAATCTTAAGCTAGTTATCACATCTTGTAAATTTATTTTATTTTAGATACAAATTACATTAAGTCCATAGCATAAATTAGTTTAAATACTTAATACTTACCTCGATGGTCGACAAATAACTACGGATCGGCTAATCTACTATTTTCGTTTTTTCCCCGATCTGAGTTTGGCTCTCTTAGCTCTTGAGCTTAAATCAAACAAACTTTAACTTATTAAAACTCAATTATTTAAACATTTTATCATAATTATAATCGGTTTTCACATCTATAAAACATATCAACAATTATGCACATTAAAAATCACTTTTGACCTTTCTATCACTCTAAATTTTGAACCACTCATCGCAACAAAATAGCATTCGGCATTCTCATCTAAATTTAACTTGCATCACTTAAATTCATATATAAATAATCTCATACACCAAAAACATACGGCACTTTATTTTTTTCCATCTACTAGAATACATGTATCACTAAGTTCATTTTCCATTAATAAACTAAATTCGAATCTCTTAGCAATCATTTTAATACCGATGCATTATCTTTTAACTTCAAGTATATAATCTCTTATCGGTAACTATAACCGAATATCCCTTATTTCCTTTTTAAAACATCAACGTCATTAAATTACAAACTAAAGTCTATAATCGGCAACATTTACACAAGAGAACACATTGACCGATTACCAAATAACATCCAAAACACATTAATTTATTTAACTAGCTCAATCCCTCAACTTATTACCAATTCTAATCAAAATCATCAAAGTATCTATCATACTATAAAAATTCTTTTATGACCGAATGTCCATTACTAAGTATTGAGCCATACAAAACTCATATTCATAATTTCAACTTATCCCTCAACACATTTAATCACCAAAGCATGAATTCATCCCCAAATATTTGTATTAGCAATTTAACATATTAATATACAGTAACTATCTCACCCAAGCATAATAGCCTATTTTCCTTAACAAACTATCCATAAGCCGAATGTAAAATTCTATTTAATCAACAAAAATCAACTATCCTTACTAAAACAATGATTATCGTTCATCTATCATCAAAAAGAACACCAAAACATCCAAATATTCATTCAAAGTTCATAGCTTCAAATCTTCAATCATTAAACACCTTTTTTTTTTTAACCATGACCGTAAGCTTCACACATCTAAAACACAAAAATTCATTTATGGGCAATGAAGAGAACCTCACTATCAACTCAATTTCATGAAAATCAAAGAAAAACACCAAGCAATCGTACCTTAAATTAAGATTTTCTCCAACCGAATAGCTTGAACTTTTATAATTCTCTTCTTTAAACTTTCGGTCAAAAAAAATGAGAAGTAATTCTCACCTTCTTGTTTTTATCACCTTTTACTTATTATAATAGTCTTTATAATATTTTATGTTACTTTTTTTTTTAATTTCATTGATAGACAAAATGCATATAATATTATTATTAAACCAACCATGCCGTCCACTATCAAAAAAAGTTGACAATTTAACATGCAAATCCTTAAGTTTTTTAAACCATATAGTAATAGACCATTACATAAATACCTAGCACATTTTTCATAGTTCTCACACAAGTCCCTTTATAATTAATTTAACATTCAAATGACAAAATCAACACATGAAATTTTCACACATGCATTTTCTTATATAATAAGCATGAAATTTAACATTTAATTATTTTTGCGACTCAGTTTAGTGGTCCCGAAACCACTTCCCGACTAGGGTCAAATTAAGGCTGTCACACTGTTACAAAACGCATATCAGGGGATGCCAGAATCATCAATGGGAAGGCATTCCTCGATTTAAATTTTGGCGTACAGTTGGGGTTTGATGGTTACACGAACATAGAGACCACGACACAACATTTTGTGAGTTTTTTATGTAAACTTTAAAATGTCGATGTTCTATGTTAGAAACACTTATGCGAACATCCCATCAAGTTACATGGGTGGGCAATCCATAAGTAATTTTGTTTTTAACATAGGGTTGACAATAATGGAAGATGTTTTCCCTACAACCTGCACCAGTGAAGGGACATCCAACCCTAGACATGAAACTGCAACTGCAGTGATAACGAAGAGGAAGCTAAAACCAATGATGATCTAATACGGTGGTTTAGAAATTGTATTATTTTTTCAACTAGAGGTCATTCATATTAAACCAAAAGGGAGTGATTCTGACAGTGAAAGTCCGAATAATGCTAAAAGAACCCAACCAGATTTTATGGCATATAAGCCTCCACCTCACATGCTTAATATAGACATTGATGCAAAAGATGGGTTAGAATTTCCATAACTTACTTATAGAATACCAAGTTATGCGAGTTCTTCTACAATTTTCGGTGATTTACAAGTTGGAATGGAATTTTTCTCCAAAGATGTTGTTGCAGTGAAGCGATATAGCACAAAGATGAGGTCAACTTCCATGTTACAAAATCATGAACCGAAAATTATGAGGCGAAGTGTGCAACGCGTGATAGTAGATATCCATGGAAAGTCATGGCATCTGTGAGAAATAAGACGAGGTTCATTGTCTAACCTATGGTGAAATACTTGTGTTGTTGCAAGTATGTCACATGATTATCTGAAATTGGATTTTAACATTATCTCTAACATTGTATTACCTATGGTGAAAGCAAATCCTAGAATTTTCGTGCCGATTTTGATTGCTAATATTCGTAGTGAGTACGATTACACCGTGTCCTACTACAAGGCATGGGTTGAAAAACAAAGAGAAATGGAAAAGATGTGTAACACCCCTAACTCGAATCCGTCACCGGAATAGGGTTACAGAGCATTATTAGAAATTTTAGAATAGGTAACAAACATTTCACATCAAAATATAGTGCTCATACAGTATTCATATTAAAACCAATTTAATAGTCCCTTATGAGAGCCCTCGAGGCTTAAAGTAGGCATTAGAATAGAGTCGGGACTAAATCGAAAACTCAGGAAATTTTTTGCAAAATTTCAAAATTTTTCCTAAGTATAGGGCACACACGCCTATGTGGTCAGGCTGTGTGGCTCACATGGCCAAATGACACGCCCGTATCTTAGGCCGTGTGATATCTGAGTAGGGCACACGCCCGTGTCCCTAACTTGTGTAACTCACTGACTTGTAACTTATTTAGGTGGTGGGGTCACACGGCCAAGTCACACGCCCGTGTGCCAGGCCGTGTGGTTAATTCTAAGCATTCTGTTTTGAATTTTTAAGATGCAAGAGACATGTGGCTAGAATACACACCTATGTGCTAGGCCGTGTGTCACACACAGTTGAGACACACGCCCATATCTCTGCCCGTGTGGATAGAATAAAGCTATTACCAAGCCCTATTCCTCACCCAAACTTGTCTTTTTATCATTTTAACACTTAACTACATTTACAGCCCACATCAAAGCTTTTAAACATACCCAAATCATGTCTTAAGCATGTCATAATTTCACTTTTAACCAATGTGCCTTTAGGCACTTCAAGTGACTATACATTTTCACATAGACTAAGTCTTGTAAATAAATATACAAGTTTACTTAACTTATCAATTTCACTTATATGCATGTTTTATCATATATATATTGACATGATATTTAGTAATAAACTATTTAAGTACACATCAAACATATTATAGTCTCATTTATACATATCAAAACATGACCAATATAAGCCATTCCAATGGCTAGCAATATCCAAAACATTTACAAGCCAACATTGTCTAAACAACTTATACATGCCATTTTAACCTTAATTGATTTACCGTATATACCTAAATGGGCTAATGGATAGTGTGAGTGATCCCCGCCAAGCTTCCAATCCAACAAGCTTCCGATTTACTATAAAACAGGGAAATAAAACTAAGTAAGCATATAATACTTAGTAAGTTCGTATAACATGGTACTTATCTTACCATTTATTCTATTTCAAGAAAAACATATAAGGCATATTCAATCAATTTGATCTCAAGCCCTACACATATCCTTATTGCCCTTATTAGTAATATATTCCATAATAACACCAAGAAACATATATGGGCTCAACAACAATCAGATTTCCACGCACATATGTTTTCCTCATCTCGTATTCATTTATCATGTATAAATCATATCTTTATGTTACAAGTATATTTTCATAATAGTTCATTTTAAGTTCAGATTATTTCATGTCAGAACTTTACTCATATAATTCGAAATATCAATGCCACATGAGTAGTACACTCAAGGTGTACAAATCTATAATTAAGAATGAACATATTCATCAAATAAATTTCATGTACAAATATCATCATCTCATATTTCCATGTATCAATTATTATGTATCATCATTTTCATGTATTGCGGGTAGATACGTGTAAAAACCCATCTCTTTTCATGTCAAGGTTTTACCTATTGAATTATTGAAAATATCGATGTATATTCAGGTAGTACACACAAAGTGTACAAATCAATAAATCCATCGATTCATATTCAAAAGTACCCATTTGGGCACTTAATTAGGAAACGCACTCTCGAGCCACATATCATATAATAGGATTACCAGTCCAGGCTAAATCCTGTCTCCATCATATGCTCACAAAAGCTTAATTAGGATTACCAGTCCAGGCTAAATCCTTTCTGTAACATATACTCAGAAGAGCTCAATTAGGATTACCAGTTCAGGCTAAATCCTAATTGTAACATATGCTTGAGAGGGATTATATCAGTATTACCCGTCTGGGCTAAATCCTATCTATAATGAGGTCAATAGGATTGCTCGTCCGAGCTAAATCCCGTCAGCAACAAATGCAGGACCTCATTCATATCAAGAAATCACATATCCACTGATTTTTCATTTATTCAAACAAGATTTGACATTTATCAGGCAATTGTCGGGTATATGATCAATCTCATATATTTATGCATTTATGCAATTTAAATGTTTGCATTCAACTCAAGCATAAAAAAATAACATTTTTATAATTTTTCACTTATCGAGTTTTATCATTTATTTCAGGCATTTTCATTTATCGGGTTTTAACAAATATATAATCATTTCACATATTTATGGCATTTATACAATTTACAAACACAACATATAATTTAAGCATATAAACATACACAATTTAGTTACATGAACTTATCTCGACAATTGTTCGTGTATGTAAAATCTACTAATCCGACAATTTCTCTTTTCCTCGTTCTAACTCTGAATTTGGTCTATCCGAGTCTATACAAATAAATTTAACATCAATTCATGTTCATTTCAATTCAATTCACATCTTTGGAAAAATTATCGTTTTGCCCCTAACTTTTTAATTAATGATAATTTCGTCCCTAGGCTTGGAAAATAAAATTCTTGCAATTTACTCCTTATTCCAAGCCCAACTGAATTTTACATGTAATATTAACAGCTCATTTGTTTCATAAAAATCAGAATTCTTCCATAAATTTCACACTTTTACAATTTAGTCCCTAAATCATGTTTTCATCAAAATTCACTTTGTAAAAGTTGTTTATCTATCAACAACCTTTCATATTCTACCATAAATTTCAAAATTTCAGCATATTCATCCATGGTAAAACTTTGACACTTTGATAACTTTGCAAATTAATCCCTAAAATAGAAAGATTAAACTATTTCGGTCTCAAAAATATAAAAATTACTAAAAACGGGACAATAATTCATACCTATTTAAGCTTGATTAGCTTACTTTCTCTCTCCTAGGGTTTCCATGTATTTTGGGGAAGAAGATGACATAAAATGGTGATATTTTGTTATTTAATGAATTTATCATCTTTTATATTTTTACTTTCCAATTTCATCCTTTTCTTTTTCTAATTTTCCATGGATGAATCATCCAAAAATATCTTCTAACTTTTCTTTCGTGGTTTAATTACCATATAAGGACCTCTACTTTAAAGTTCTATAGTTTTTTAATCCCTTTAGCTATTAGAACTCTACTTTTGCACTTTGTGCAATTTAGTCCTTTATCAAAATAAACATGTAATCGGCAAAATTTATTTACAAAATTTTCATATAAAATTATTATCATACTGTAGATCATAAAAATATTTTTAAATAAATTTTCTTTCCGGAATCGAATTTGTGGTCCCGAAACCACTGTTCCAATTTTTATTGAAAATGGGCTATTACAAGATGATAACGAGTGGGAAAAATCATATAATGATTTGTGACAATGGTTGAAGGTATTGAATCAATATGTCCCAAGTATCGTCATCAATCTGGAAATGGAACCTGGGTATCATGGAAATCAAATGGTCCAAGGGAAAAGAATTTTCCATTGTCTTTTTTAGACATTCAAGTCCTGCATTGAAGCATTCCGATATTATAAGCCATCAGTCCAAATTGACGGCACATTTATGTACGGGAGATATGAACATCACTTGTTGTTGGCTATTGCACTGGATGATAATCGAAAAATCTTGTTAATTGCTTTTGCAAATGTTGAACAAGAAATCGCTGATGCTTGGGACTTTTTCTTAACTAACTTGAGAAGATATGTTGTGTAGCAACTTGATATATGCATCATTTCTGATAAGGCACTCGGAACACAGGATGCAATTGATCAACATTGAAGCCTATGAGACTGTGCACAACATAGATATTGTATAAGTCATTTCAGGCCAAATTACATGGGTTGATTTTACAAGGATAATGAGCGACGATATGTTATTAAAATGGGCAAGTAGTAAATATTATTTTTTATATTGTATAATTAAAAAAATTAAAAATAACTTCTTACAAAGTTTTAAAATATATAATAATACATTTTAAAAAATCAAAATAATATATAAAAATTGAAAAATGTTATAAAAATTTATATATATATATATATATAAATTTTTATAACATTTTTCAGTTTTTATATATTATTTTGACCTTTTAAATTTTAGAATTAAAAAAAATTTTAAAACTTTTTAAAAAAAATTATATATATTATATATACACCATATTTTTACATTTTTAATCAATATAATATATAAAATATTAAAAATAAAAAGGACACATGGCGTGTTCTAATAATGCCACATAACCAGTCAACGGTCGATCGATGCCTATCAACGGTCGATCAAAATCAAAAGTATTTTTTAATATTTAAATATTTAATATTATACTTTTTACTTTTTAAAATTTAAAATTATTGTTTTCGTTTTAAATAAACCTAATTGCCACAATACATTTTTTTTCATTAGCCAAAACATACCTCATGGTGCTTTTTCATTGGCCAAAGTTGTCTAACAAGTTTTTTTAACGATCATTACAAAATGAACCAAAAATAGAGGAAATTGATATTTAAATATCAAATTGGGACAAAAAAATTTAAGTACCAAAATGAGAAAATAGGTATATTTTAAGGGTCAAATCATAAATTAAGCCTTTTATCTATCTTTCACATAATGAACCAAAAAAGTCAAACTTTGCTGTTAATCTCTATATTTTGTTAAAATTGTGGATTTAATCCCTATATTTTAATTCAATTAATTTTAGTTTTTGTACTTTTGAATTGATAAATTTTAATATTTATACTTTACGAATTTTGAAATTTTAGTTCTGACCCAAACTATCACATTTAAATTAATTTGATTAAATTCAATTACTAGTGTTGTATTATGCGTATAGTTGTAGATTTAGTTCATATTTTCTAATTGGGTCATTCTAAGTCCCTATACTGTTCAAATTTCGAAATCTCAGTCTTAATACAATGACAATCATAAGCCCATTAACTAAACTTTTAGTGAGCAATATGTAGAAATAATAAGTTGACATGACATTACGCATAGATAATAAGTAATATGTTTGTTGCATAAGATTTGAGAAATAATAGAACTTAACTTTATGAATTTAGTAAGTATCATATAGAGAGGACTGAAATTTTAAAATTTAAAAAGTTTAAAGACTGAAAATATCAAATTAAAATATGATGACTAAATCCATAATTTTCATAAAGTACATGAACTAATAGAAGAATTTAACCAACATGAGCGCGTGAATTCATAAAATATGAAAAATAAAACGAAACAAGGATATGAATAAAAATCTCATAATAAATTATGAAGCCCAAGCCCCAAGAACATTCTGGATATTCTCGACTCTTCTGGCTTCCCTTCAACACCCCCTCGTATTTATCAACTTGTAGACCCCTTGCCTGCCCTCCACTCTGTACGCATTCAACGTCAATAGATAATTGAGAGCTGAGAGACACGCCATGGCAGATGGTATATTGGGTCACCCATTCAGGCGCCTCTTTTGGAGCCCTCCAATCTTCCGTGAATGGTCTGGATCACCCGCTCTCATGGATTGGCTCGAATCCCCCACTGCCCACATCTTCAAGTTCAACGTCCCAGGTTTAACTTCCACCCCCCGCTCTTCCTCTCTTTTTTTCCCTTCATTCTTTTAGCAATATCCTCCACCAAAATCAAAGTCTAAGCTGAGATTTGTTGTTTGGGTTGTTGAATTTGTATATATAGGATACAATAAGGAGGATATAAAAGTGCAGATACAAGATGGGAATATTATGCATATAAAAGGAGAGGGTATTAAAGAGGAGAGTCAAACGAAAGATACTGTTTGGCATGTTGCGGAGAGAGGGACGGGGAAAGCTGAATTTTCTCGGGAAATTGAATTGCCAGAAAATGTGAAGATTGAGCAGATTAAGGCCCAAGTGGAAAACGGTGTGCTCACAATTGTTGCTCCAAAAGATTCAACTCCAAAGCCTTCTAAAGTGCGAAATGTTAACATCACTAGCAAACTCTGAGCAAATGGAACAAGCTTTAAGCTTTGAATAAATGTTGTCCTCAATTTATTATGAAAATAAAAGAGCTCTACTATTTTTACTTGTATCATAAATAAACAAATCCAATTCATATACATTTCTTCTGTCTATATGATTAGACATTTCTGTTTATACTCAAATTTTTAAATTATTAAAATTACAAATCCTAAAATTTTATCAAAATGAACTTTGGAAAAAACCTTGGCTTTTCTCTTTTAAATAAAAAATAAATTTTGAATAAAATAATTTATTTTAATTATATGATATTTTTATAATTTTTTAATTGAATTGATAATTTGATTGACTCGTAATATCAATTTATTTAAGGGTTAAAATAATAATAAAAATATAAAAAATAATAAAGTATGCACATATTTTATTAATATAATTAATTTTAGTTCTAATCATATTATATGTGTATTTTTATTGATTTAAATAAAAATATTATTTTAATTTCGAAAGAACATATTTGTAAATTTTTTAACGGAAAAATATAAAAGTGTAATTAAATGTATAAAAATTTAAAAGTCTTATTATATAATACAAATAAAAAAACATAAGTATACAATATGACACATATGACTGTTTCATTCAAATGACTCAAAAAATAATTATTATTTACGTAAATAGTCGTGGTTAAAAAATAATCACCTAAATTACTTGAAATAAACAATAAATTTAGGTTACGGGAATTAGATGACCGGCACCAATATTTTTTTGACAAAATCATTAGCTGATGATTGTGTTAAGGGTTAAAAAATAATTTTTGGGGTTCTAGACACTAGATGGTCGACATCCATATATCTTTTTTTTCAAATCGTATCATACTGGTATATATTTATACCAATATTTTTTTAAAAAAAATTGGGGATGCTGACACACTGATGGTCAATACCCCTTTATCTAATTAAAAAATAATTTTGAGGTCAAGTGCCGGCCAACAAAGGCCCACGCTGACCCAACAAAAGGGGACGGGAATATTGCAACATAACCCCTCCTCATTTTTCCATCTTTTTTATTTCTCATTACAAATTTTATATTTTAAAATAATATTGGGTACTTATCATGTTGTTCATTATCACTATATCATTCATATTATTATTAAATTTAAAAATTAATTTAAATTTAATATGCACAATTAAATTAATTTTTTTTCATAAACTAGAACTTAATTTAATAATTTTTATCTTTTATAATAATTCAAAAAAATATTAAATTATAATCTATAATTTAAAGTTATAAAATCATAATCTATAAGGTAAGTTTTATCAAGAAAATAAACAACATTTTCTAAATATACAAGATAAATCTAATTGTTCCTAAATTTATAAATATATTACACATTATTTTTTTAAAATAAAAGAAACAATAATTTAGCAATGTTTATTTGAATTATTATAAAAGATGAAAATCATTAAAGCATATTCTAATTTTATGAAAAAAAATCTAATTTAATTGTACATATTAGTTTAAATATAATAATAATTTGAATGATGCAATAATGATTAACAACATGATAAGTAGTCTAATATTATTTTAAAATATAACATTTGTAATCAAATTTGGAAAATAAAAAAGATGGTAAAATGAGGAGGGGTTAATGTTGCAATATTTCCGTGCCCTTTTGTTGGGTCAACGTGTCAGCGTGGACCTTTGTTAGTTGGCACTTCACATGCCAGCGAGCTAGTACTGTTTTGGGCCTTTGTTGGTCAACACCTAACCCAAAATATTTTTTTAATCAGGTAAATGGGTGCCAGCCATCAGTGTGCCAGCACCCAAAAAAATATTTTTATTTGATAAAGGGGTGTCGACAATCAGTGTGTCAACACCCCAAATTTTTTTAAATACTGGTATAAATAGATATCAGTATGATACAGTTTGAAAAAAATACATTGGTGCCAACTATCTAGTGTCCAACCCCCCCAAAAAAATTAACCCTTGACACAATCATTAGCCAACAGTTGTGTTAGAAAAAATAGTGGTGCTGGCCATCTGGTTCCCATAACCCAATTTTACTTTTTATTTCAGATCATTTAGATGATTGTTTTTAAACCAGTGTCATTTACATAAATATTTTTTTTGGATCATTTGGGTAGAATAACTGGCATATATAATTGTCATTACAATTGTATAGCTTTAATAGATTTGTTAGTACAAAGGCTTAATATATCATTTGGTATTTAAGTTTGACATTTTTTTCATGAAGTACATGTGTTATTTTTTGGTCTAATTTGGTATTTATATTTGACAAAATTTATATATTTTGATACCCAATGGTAATGATATTAACTTTTTAGTGTTTAAATTTGGATTTAAGATTGATTTGATGAAAGTTAATTGCTATTATTATTAGGTTTGAAGCTATCGTGATCTTGTTAATAAAACAAATTTAGTATTAATTGTAATTTTATTTATTTATCAAATACGGGTCGATAGGTGCGGTTTAATTTGCGTTTTAGAACTGATTTGGTGAAGGTTAATTGCTGATATTACTAGCTAATTATGAATTTTATCAAATCAACTCTAAAACCCGAATTAGACACTAAAAAATCAATTTTGTTACCTTTGAGTACCAAAATATATAACTTTTGTCAAATATATATACCAGGTTGAATAAAAAAATAACACAAATACTACATTAAAAAAAGTGTCAAACTCTGATACCAAATCATATATCAAGTCCATCCTCAACCTAGTAATAGCTATGCAAAAGCTAGAACAGTTACTGAATTTAAAAATTGTTGATGCAAAATTTGATGATAAAGTTTGATGACGGTTTATATGGAGGTATCGAGAGTTATCTAATATTGTTTTAATGTTTTGATAGAAAAATAGGTGGTTTATCATTGAGTTTACAATTTTTAAATGTTTGGAATTGATTTAGAATTACCTGATCTGCGAAAATGATTTGTATGATTTAATGTGAGTTTTGACATAGTTTATTACTAAGTTAAACAGGTAGTTGAATTATGATAAGTTGTTTATTTGTGTTTTTGAATATAATTATAGAGTTTGTTGTCTAACTATGAGATCCCATTTGAGTTCACTTCAGTGGCGGAGCCAAGGAGGTTGGCAGGGGCCCTAGCCTCTCTAGAATGGAAAAATTTTTATTTAGGCCCTTTATAGTTTATCAAATTTTAAATTAGTAATGGTAAAATTGTACTTTACCCTAAAATATAATAAAATTTTGATTGAATACTTTAAAAATTATAAAGATATAAACTATTAAAATGACGAAATTACATTTTTACTATAGTAAAAATATACAATTTAATTCTGATTCTTAAAATAATTTTTTGACTCCACCACTAGTTCACTTTGATATGAAGTATTGATGATGTGTTATTGTGTTGCATGTGATGTAAATGTATGCGTGGCAATCTCTTCGAATGAAATAACTCTTTGATTACAAGTGATATGAGTTTTCTGTTTATTTTTGTAAAAAAGAAAGTTTTTTTTTAAATAATTGATTTAAACGAGATAATATATATAAATAATTAAGTTTGATAAAAATATTTGTATTCTTAAATATTGATGTGAAATTTAATAGATGGTTTAAAATTATAAGAGCCGAATTTATCAGATTCCGATTACATAATAGATAATTCAAATTTTATTTTATGATCTTAAAACATTCTCTCTTTTTTTTTTTTTTTTTGTTGTTGTTGATTACCCAGCAGAATAAATTATAGTTGTATTTAAAAAAATGTAATTCGATATGGTTTGAATAACTATTTATTTAATAAAAATATTTTATAAATTTAATTATACAAAATATTGTTTAAATGTTAAAATAGAATTTGGAATAATAATTTAAATATTTTTGAATTAACAAACAATAATAATATAAAAACAAATTAATTACGAAAATAGACATTTGCTACAGTGTTCTTATGGTGTTTCCTAACATTTTGACGGCACAAAATTAAAATATGATGGCCTAAAATATTCAGGGACTTGATCTGAAAATTTATCATTTTGATTGTCAATTGAAGAAAGGATTTAAGACAGCTTGATATGGCTGCACCAAACTTTAAATAGAGTAAATTACTTCATAAACTCCCTTGTTTATTATTATTTTTATTTTCCTTTAATACCAAAAATAGAGAGGCCTCTTCTAATTAGTCCAAAAAAAAAGATTTCTACTAAAAAAACTTTTGTTCAAATTTTAAGTAGAATAAATTTTCTACTAAAAAGATTTCTACTAAAAAAACTTTAAATAGAATAGATTTTATTTATTTTTCGAAAAATAATTTTTTTGTTCAAATTATGTTTGATATAGCAGTTAACGGTATTCATAGTAATTTTCTTTTGCTCACATTATATTTGGAAACTATAAATTTAACTAATAATTTTAAGTTATACATAATAAGATTTTTCTAAAGTTCTTATAATTATAAGTTTATACCGTGTTCGCAAATCAAATTGATAATAAAATTATAATTTTTTTTCAAAAAATAAATAAAATTTATTTTCAGTTGGAATAAGCTTTTTTATAAAAATATTTTTTGGTAGAAATTTTTTTGACTAATTGGTAAGAGACCTCTCTATTTTTGATGTTAAAGGGGAATAAAAGAAAATAATAAATAAGGGGGGTTGTGAAAGAATTTACCCTATTTAAAGGTGCTGCCACGTTGTCAATGTCAGGTATCACCCTTATATCCTTTTTCTTTGCCAATCAAAATGAAAAATTTACATATCAATTCCTTAAATATTTTAAGTTATCACATTTCAGTTTGATGCCACCAATATGTCATGTGGCACTGTAGAAGACTGCAGTAAATGCCTATTCTCGTAATTATTATTATATTATTTGGGAAAAAGCCCAATAAACAGGCCTAGCCCACTAAACATTGTAAAATATTGGTCTGATCACATTGGGCCAAGCCCATCCAAACTCAACTATCATCCGAAAACCCCTTTTCTGTCCTCTTAAAAGTATACTTGAAAATCATAAAAATCCCAAATCCCTAATTCTGGAATTAGTAAACAAAGAGAACAATGGTGTGCATACGCAAGGCGACCATGGACGACCTACTGGCTATGCAAGCTTGCAACTTGCTTTGCCTTCCCGAGAATTACCAGATGAAATACTATTTCTACCACATCCTCTCTTGGCCTCAGCTTCTTTACGTCGCCGAGGACTACAACGGCCGCATCGTCGGTTACGTCCTCGCTAAGATGGAGGACGAAAGCAACGAGTGCCACGGCCACATTACCTCTCTCGCCGTCCTCCGCACTCACCGCAAGCTTGGCCTCGCCACTAAGCTCATGAACGCCGCCCAAGCCGCCATGGAGCAGGTCTCTTACCTTATTTATTTATTTATTTATTCATATTTCCCATTTTTTTTTCTGATTATGTAACGGACCATGAAGCTTTGTAAGTTTGATTTGTCCTCATATTGCCTATGTTATTGCTAATTAGAAATATATTTACTTGCAAATTCGGTAGTTGCATTGTTATAGACAATGTTTGTAGGCGAAGTAAAACTTAATAATCTAATATTTGTATGATGAAACACTGAATGGTTTTGCTTTTTATATGGAATGCTTATGTTCGAATTACTGTTCCATTTAGGGTTTGTTTTTAGCAGTTCTTGAATAAATTGAATGCAAAATTAATCAGAAAGGAAGAAGAAAACTTTTGCATTCTTCATTACCAATGGGCAAATTGATGCAGGTGTTTGGAGCAGAGTATGTGTCGCTGCATGTGAGGAAGAGTAACAGGGCAGCGTTTAATCTGTATACCCAGACGTTGGGATATAAGATTCATGATGTGGAGGCCAAGTATTATGCAGATGGGGAGGATGCATATGACATGAGGAAGCAGTTGAAAGGAAAGACTAACCATCATCATGGTCATCATCATCACCACCACCACCACCATCATCATGGTGGTGGATGTTGTTCAGGTGATGCAAGAAGTGGAGAAGCGGCTCATACACGAGGAGACTCGAAATCAGAGTCAAAAGCTAGCACAAAATCTGATTCCAAAACTGGATGATTGCTGGAGGTAAACACAAGTATATGGAGAACTATGCGTGGTATTTGTGGCTCATGGTATTTTTAGTTTGTTTATTGAAGTAATAATCTGACTGGAGATGTCAAAACTATTTGGCTTGCTACATGGGATTTAGTATGACCACCGCTGATGCAATAGTGTCTGTACTGTCTGTGTTTTACAATTCTTTTTTGTCCGGATTCTGGCCAGATGTTTTCTTGTTCCACCTTGCGTTTTAAACAATAGAAATAGCTCTTTGCATTTCACTTTATGCATTCATGGTTATGGCTTGTTGGCGTCTCTGCTCCCTTTGTATTCAATGCTTGTTGAAGGTCCTTTTTCAAGCACTTTCCCTTCTATGTTGTCCTTTACTCATGCAATATACAAAGTGTTGCTCCTTGTGAACCGAATGAAATGTTAGTTGAGAAATTACGAGGATGCATTATGATATTGATATATATATATATATATATATAGAGAGAGAGAGAGAGAGAGAGAGAGGTTTAATTAATATTTTCAGAAAAAAGTGGATTATGTGGATGTCTGCAACTAGAGTGGCTAGTTGTTGGTAGTCTATTCTTTGGGAGCATATTGATATTAAGTAGTTGGCTATCTGCCAATCCTGGTGATGGTATGGGAAGCTCTTGTACTTGAATCTTAAAGTTGGAGTTTGTGTTCCAGTGGCCTGTAACAATCAATACTTGAACGTTTGTATCACGGCATTGTCTATGATGGTGGATGTCTTTTGGACATTCTCGAGATATGGCTATGGAGAGGGTTTAGAATTATTTGACTGTGGAGTTTTGTGGAAATGGATATGATTGTAAGACGTGTTGTTTCCCATATACCAAAAAAAAAAGAAGAAGAAAAACAGTAATTATGAATCTCGAGAAGGGGTGTCTTGTTCAGTGTTCACGTCATCAGTCATCAATGGTCTTAGCACTTGAATTCAGCCTCAGCCCAGTGCAACTCCAAAGATAGTTCAACATTGGTATCTTCTCCTGCTGTGGATGGATGTTGTCAAATCTATCATCACTCAACTATCGGGATGTTCTGTTTCAACATATGCCTCACTATTATAGATGCGTAACTTTGAAAATTATTGTTATCTCCATAGGAGTTGGATATATCCATCTCTGTCTCTTTTCGTATTAATTCTATTTTTATTAATTATTTTTAATATTTGTCTTTTCAACATAATTCTTTAAAAATATTTAAAAATTGATAACTTTGGGGCAAAATTCCCGACCAAAAAAGAAGGATTTATGTTGGAAAGTAGAAATCAAATAAATGTTTGAATATTAGTTTGAGAAAAATGGATGGCATGAAACAATGTAAAAGGATTTCGGGTTTTAATATGCATATACATAACCAAAAATCCAGGATAGTTTTCTCTCCTAATTGTTTGTCCAGTATGAGGGGTCGGGTTACTAACATGATCTAGGGAAATACTTGGGTTTCCCTTTACATGTCGAAAGGGTAACTCGTAGAGATTATGATTACATTATCAAGAAAGTTAAGGGCAAGTTAAAAGGCTTGGAAAGCAACTCTCCTCTCCCCTGCGGAGAGACACGTATTTATCCAATCCACGATGGCCACAATTCCAAATTATTTTATGCAGTTTCGAATGCTGCCTACTTGTGTTCTTAACCATCTTGATCGTGAAATCGAGATTTTCTCTGGAGTGGAAGAGAGAGAACAAAGAAATTACATTTGGTTAATTGAGATTCGGTGGCACGATGGAAGGATCATGGAGGATTAGGTCTCCAAATAGCTAAATTTAAAAATCAAACTCACTTGGTGAAATTGGGATGGCGACTCATTAAAGAGACTTTTAACAAAATACGTGCAGGACTCTAGGCACCTTCTATCTTTGCGTAATACATGTACGACTTGGAAGTCACTTAGGAACATAAGTCATATCTTTGCATTTGGTCTTAGATGGGGTGATAGGGATGGCCGTTTAGTGAATTTCTGGCATGATAACTAGTTTAAATTAGATGCCTTTAGAGATATTTTATTGGGACCTCTACTACAAGATGAAGGTATTAGGACCTTCCACCATGTTAGAGATAGTTGGGTTGGGTAAGGGCTCTCTATTATTTCGGTCCAATTACCTCAAGAACTCTTGAAGGCTTTTTTTCTTTTAAGCACGCCTGTCCTTAATTCCCCAAACAATAATGGTACTTTATGTTGGGTTCCTCGAGTAATGGTTGCTTTACTCTTTCAAATGCATATTCCCTCATTACAAGCAGGAATTTCGCTGTAGCCCTCAAAAGAAACTCTCTGAAAATCTATCTGGAAAGTTAGAATTCCCCCCAAAATAAAAAATTTCTTGTAGAGTGGTCATAAGGCTATTCCCATTAAGGCTTTTCTCTGCTCAAAGATTCTAAATGCAAAGGCACTTTGCCCCTTTTGCTCTAGCTCCCAAGAAGACGTCGGTCATCTGTTTAGAGAACGCTCCATCAAAGAAAGTCTATGGAAAAATCTCTACAACTGTATTCAATTCATACCTCCTGCCTCTCACTGTTGGGAAGATTGGATTTCTACGAATCTTTTGTCTAAAACTCGAATAAACAAACTAAAGGTACTCTGAAATACCTTATTTGTATTTGCTCTATGAAATATTTGGTTGTTTAGGGAATGCCTGTATTCTTGGGAATTCTCGTCCCTTTGAGAGTTTTGTATCTAGAGTCTTTTCAACAAGAAGGAAATTTGTGGCCATCTTCCCATTTGCTAGAAGAGTGTCCCCTTTCATCTTTCAATCTAGTCATGTGGGGATGGTACAAACTCAACACAGATGAATCATCCTTAGGTAACCTTGGGAAAGCGAGGGCGGGAATTGGATTATTGGAGCTTATTGACATATCCCAATATCAACTAGTGTAGGAGCAGAATTGTGGGCCCTAAGGGATGGCTACAGTTAGCAATTAGTCAGAATATGGAAAACATTGAGAATTTGAGATTGAACTTGATGCTACCACTGACATTGATTTTATAAAATTTGAACTAACCTCTAATATTTTTCTGTCACCTTTGATTAATGAGTGCAATATGTTGCTTCAGTCTTTGACTACAAACACCTTGAAGCGAGTAATTTGAGAAGGGAATAAATGTGCGGATGCATTAGCTCAATTAAGTAGTAATCTCAGTTTACCTCTCTCTTGGGCAATTTAAATTTCTAAAATTTACTTTGTATTTGCAACCTTCTCACTAGTTGGTTTAACTCCTACCGTTAGCTGATAGCAGAGGTGTATTATGTATGAAATGACTTTGTAGTTAAGTTTTAATAAATTATAGTTCTATATATATGTAATTTTTCCCGATGAGTAGGGTGAATAAAATAATTGTGATAATTTTATATGGTAAGCAGGGTGAGTAAAATAATTACTAAAATTGTTGAATAAAAATATGGGCGTCGCATGCATGAGTAATCCAGGGCAGCCATAATTAACAGTTGACATTATATAACACCCTAAACAAAAGGCTCAAACTTGGCACATATTCAGTGCGGTTAAATTCTATAATTAATCCTAATAATTTACACAATTTCAAATCCAAACGTCGACTGCCGCCACCTAATGCGATGGCATGAAATAAACGGTAAATAAAAGCAAACGCTACATCAAAGCACAGTATTAATGCTAAATCATAAGAAAAAGATCAAATATAAAAGTAAAAAAAAAAAAAAAATCTATCTGAAATTATATACATTTTTATATAATTAAAAAAAGAAACTCTAAAAGAATTCAGAATTTGTTTCTGAAATTATATTTTTCTCAGATATTATAAAAATAAAATTACTAAAAATTAAAAAATATATACATTATTTTATATAACTTTAGAAAAATATTATTTATATAAATTGAAAACTATTAAAATATCTTTTAAATAAAAATATACAATTTTTTTTCAAAAATTAAAATTTTAAAATACTTTTTGATTAAATTAAATATTTTTAATTAAAAATTGACTAATAATTACAAACTCATGAAGCATAGAGACTAACTTTATAAACTTAAAGTACAAGCACTGATAATTCAGCAAATTCAGTACACTGATTAATTATAGAATTTCAACTTTTTTCTTAATACAACAATACATTTTCCTGAACCAAGCAACTTGGGTTTAGATCTCTTACTTGAATCAGAAACAACTTGGAAGAGAAGGGGTGGGGTTGTCAGCAAAATCAGAGTCATCCCACCAACCAAAACATGACTTTATTATTCTTATTTTTTCAAGGTTAAAATATATCATAGCTATATGTACACTTCACAAATTTAAAATTTAGATTTTAGTGCATGTATTTCAAAATTTTAAAAGTAAAAATACAGTGATTAAATTTTAAATTTACGAAGATTACATATACTTATAACATATTTTAATTTCTTTTTAAAAATGTCCAAACCTCAACAAATAGGAAACAAACTATAAAGAGGAATATGGGAAAACTGAGGGGGGAACTATTTCCATAGCAACGTAATAATTACATGTTAGCTGCGTTACAATAATGAATTGCCTAGTTGAAACCCAAAATAGTTTATCTCACACAAACTACAAAACTTTAAGAAAGAAAGAGGAATCCTTTCTGGACCCTGGAGTGAGCCACGCAGAATTTTCAACCTGTACAATTCACACCAACTTCAATCTTTTATTTGCATTTCAAATGCTTTTTATGTTTTATAAACATGATTAGAATGGGTATGGCATGTGCTCTGTCTTATCATTTCGCATATGCATATCAACAACTTGTGATGATATGGAACTAAAAACTAATGGACCTACCTGTTGGGTGATTCTCAACTTTCTCAGCTCCCCTTCTGCTACTTGGCTGGGCCATTGCTTGACCCTGTCAAAGGTGGAACTCGTAATTAGTATGTCTCAATGTGATTGAGGTGTTGTTTTGTCAGAATCAGACATCTTAGGAAGAAAATTTTCTTTAAGATATTTTCATGAGTGAATCAAATCAAGCCTAGAAATAGACATGAATGCCCTGGATTTGGAGGCAAGATGGCATGCATTACCTGTGGATGGGGTATTTGCATAGTTTGGTGAAGACCAATATACTGCTGGGCCTGGTTTAGGTTTTGCATGACAGGCGGATTTGGGATGGGGTCTGATTGATTGCTTGGTTGGAATCTTGATGGGTCAGGAGCTGGAACTGATGGTGGCATATGAAAGGCTGGCATAGGAATCCTTGGACCCAAATGAGCTGCAGCTGCCGATGTTGGTAACGCTGAACCAGCCACAACGTTGGGAAATGACATCATTGGCCGAATTATTCCCATATCCATGCCCATACTCATCCCAATTCCCATTGGGGATATATACTGCTGAACACCTGGAAACATTGGGACCATGCCACAACCCATAGACATCATCTGCAGAAAGATTGTTATGCACATTATTGATTTTAGGTAAAATGAATTCCATAAATCCCGAAGCTTATGTTAGTCCAATTTAGTTTTCAGCCATTTTTTGTTTCTTTCTCACAACTCATTTGAGTTATTTATTAAGCATGCTAACGAATCAAAGGACACTTAAAGCAATTATGCCAGAAAATTTTCTAGTGTTGATTGTTGATCAAGGGCTTTTTAGTGTTGTAGCATTAAGTCATGATTGATGACCCACACGACTGAAAAGAAAAGACACAAGTTAATATTGTTGGCATTTTACACCTATAAATAGAGTTGAAAGAAGAAAACTTTTTGGCACATCTTTCATGAACCATAACCAAATAATACATACCTGAACTTGCATCTGAAGTGATTTCAAGTAATCAATTGCATCATCCAGCATTGAAGCTTTATCTGACTGATATTCACAAATATGGAATATGTCAATAATGGCAAAGAGACAAATGTACAAACAACTCCTAAATGGTCAATGACAAACAAACCTTGTTGCAACGAGGTATAAGTTCTTGCAAAGCCCTCATCTTTTCATTTATACGATCCCTGCGTCTCTGCACGTAAACGCCATGTAATTAACCAGAAGAAGAAGAAGAACAAATTCAATAACACTACTCTAATTAATGTCAATATATAAGATACTGACCCTCTCGGAGAGGTTATGGACCTCTGCAGCACGAGACCTTTTTGCAGATGTGGATCCACGCGTTTGTTTCTTCGTGTCAGCCGATTCAAACTCAGCATTCTTTGGCAACATTAATAAAAGCTATCAGTAAAAAGTAAATTGAACTTTGATATAAAGAAAAATATAAGTAACATTTGGGTGATCTATACTAATGAAAACCAACTTAAGGCTGATTCTTTCAGAATTCCCATGCAGCCAAGCAACGTAAACACTAGACTAAAGAATGTCCTAATAAAAAAAAAAAAAAAAAAGAAGAGAAGAAGAAGAAGAAGTTGTTTTAGGGCTAATTTGGCAATGCTTTTGAAAAGTACTTTTGAGAACTGCTTTTGAGAAGTGCTTTTAAAAAGTACTGTGAAAATTTTGAGTGTTTGGCATTGCTGTGAAAAAGTACTTTTGAGAAATAAAATGTCCATTTTAGACATGCTATTATCAAGTAACAAATATGCATTTAAATAATATTTAAATTAGTTAATTTATTATATTTTAGTAAAAATATAAAAAAATTATTTTAACTTCTTATTAATATTTTAATATAAAAAATATAAATTTCAAATATTTTTAAGTAATAAATATTAATTATTTATAAAATTTAATTAGAATATATAAACTATATTTTAAATATTTAAATATAACTATTAAATATTTGTAATTAGTATTTTAAAAAATATTTTTTATTTTTAATTAATGATTTTAATACATTTGTAATTAAGTATCAAGAAAAAAAAAAGAAAGTATTATGTTATTGGAGAGGTAAAAAAGTAATTAAGCACTAAAAATGCTTTTAGGAGAGGAAAAGCTAAAAATTTCAGCCATTAAGCCAATTAAATACATTAACAAATTATAAACATTTTTTTTAATCTAAAAAAAATTTACTAAATGATATCTTAAAAGGATGCCCAAAAAGAAAAAGAAAATCCAAGAGCCAACTGACAAACAACCATTGGGTGTAAGTGTAAGTGTAACGCTCCCTCCATCACTCTTAAAAATATTCTCATTTTTAATTAATAAATTCCAATTCTTTTCACTCCCACTTGATACTGCAAACCTCTTTCCTCCTCCAATCATCCAAGTCATGTCCACCTTTCAATTATGTCGTACACGTGGCGTTTCTACAGTTCCCAAATAATGCACCAAGTGTCCAGTGGTGGCAGTGAGCCAGTAGTGACAAAGAGAAGGGTGCTCATGTTAAAAGACGTTACCCACGGCGCACGTTAGCCGAGACAACAGATAACTTTTTACATTTTTAAACTCCAATAAAACTAACCTCGCTGTGACATTCGGCTTCGTCCAGTTCTCTGCCTTTACGCTTCCGGTCTTCAGCCGAGGCCGCCTTTTGAGCCGTAGGTTCAGCGCTAGCACTGGAGCCTCCAGGTGATGATGTCACGGTGACCTCGCACGTGGCTAAACCGTCTTTGTTGGCACCCAGTCTGACGTCAGCTGATTGCAAATAGGGTACTCCAGCGGCGCTCTTGTTGGCGTTGGCATTGTTGCTGTTGTTGTTCCCGCCAGATACCGCCTCAGTGTTGCTTGGCATAGCCTGAGCGGCTCTCGATTCAGGAGCTGCCGCCGGAGTATTGCTCGAATCAACGACCGTCGATTCCCCCATTACACTCTTCGAATTCGAGAGTTCAGATTGCTCCGTCCTCGCCGTTATATGCCTCGAGAAGTGAGAGAAGTTGTGGATCCTTGCCGGCTCCAACTCATTCCTCCTAGCCGGCGGTACCGGGGGACTAGGAACTGATTCCTTAACTGAAGCAGAAACCGAAACTTGAGAAACTCTTTTAAGTATAGGAGGAGTGGAAGTTGCCACAGTGGAGCTCACGCAAGGAGCGACGGCAGCGGTGGGGGAGGAGGAGGGAGGATAGAGGAGATCAGTGCAGAAATCGTGGTCGAAGTTTGCATCGCTGATAGGATAGTGAAGCCACGAAGCCATTTCATCTTCTTGCATGAAGAGATGATCGGTAACCAATTGCTGTTGCTCTTGATGATGATGACGACGATGCTTGTGAGATGGTGATGATGACCGGATCTCCCTGGGAGCCGAATGATCGGCGTCGAGAAGTTTGAACGACGGCAATTTCTTCATAGATCGTTGATTTTGGCTCTGCATAACAACTTGTCCGTTTTGCCACAACAGCTCCATGATTTCATCCTCTGGTCTGTTTTTGTATTTTATCAATTCACAATTTTCATAGTACATGAGATTAAAAAGGAAAAAACAGAAGAAAAAAAATGAAGATTACCTGGAAGGAGGCTTTTCAACTCGAGTTAAACTAGAAGGTGAAAGGATTGCATAATCGTCTTCCATTTCGAAATCTGGAACGCAGTGATTCATCCTTTATATATATATATATGGAAAGTTAAAAATAAGAAAGGAAAAGGTCACCTAATTGAACTATTTAAGCCAAGAAAATCGAAGAATTGTTTCTCTGGAAATTATTTTGAAAAGAAAAAAGGGGAAAAGAGAGTGTTATCTTCGTTGAAGTATGCGCTATACATGTTTTAGCTGCTGGTAATGAAATTGATGGTGAAGAAAAAACTAGACACAAAAAGGAAAACAGAACTGAAAATCTGAATCCATGTGTCGCCTACTGCTGCTGTCTTATATCTATCTCTCTTAGCAGCGTTAAAATAAACATAATTTTTCTTCTTTAGTTTTTCCGAAGATTTTTCTGTCGGCTGTAGGGTTTTTTTTAATAAAAAAGATAAAAGTGTTCTCTCGCTTCCCTCTTTGCATTTCGACAATACGTATGGTTAAAAACTATTTAAATATATAATAGTAATTTTATCAACATTAAATTATTATGCCAATAATGCTTTCATTGGTAGATTTAAGGTTTTATTATTTTGAAAATTAAAATTTAAGTTTTATGGTATGTAAATATCATATGTAAATTTTTTTTAAGTTGTTTTGTATTTAAATTTTATTATATTTCAGTTTGTTCGATTATATTTGAAGTTTTAATTTTTTTATTTTGATAGTTTAAATTTGAATCTTATTATGTGCAAATGTCATATGTATATTTTTTCTCATATTTTTTGCGTTTTTGTCTCACCATGTATGATCCTATTCAAATATATTTTGATTTTTAATTTGTTGTGCTTTTGTATTGATTTGATTCTAATTATAATTGATTAGATATATTTTGATTTTTAATTGGTTGTGCTTTTATTGAATTGATTCTAATTCTAATTAATCAAAAAAATTATTTTTTATTGTACTTGTACTTATATATATTTTTTACAACTATTAAAATTATTATAAAACTTAGGATAGTATCATATATTGTTTGATGTTTAGTACTCAAATTATTTTTTTCTTTTTTTAATTATGAAAAAAATAAATTATTGAGTAATACGAATATACCTCAAGTACCTTACATTTATTTTTTTGAAAATAATCATGTTTGGGTCCATCAAATAATCCGAAACAATTAATAAAAAACAGTAATCAAGAAAGAAAAATAATTCTCAAAAAGAACTAAAAGGAAAAAAATCAAAATTCTTCTCAAAAACTCCTTGAAGTTACAGAGAGACCAAACGGCAAAAGTGATCATGAGAAATAAAATTCTTCAATGGAGTGTGAGTCAGTAGTAGAGATTGAGGTTATCTTTAGATAAATAAATAAAATCCTCAATTCAAAGAATAACATTCAGATACGTAGACACTCATGGTAACTCTATGAAAAGACGGTCTAATGTTACCGACTCAAAGACCTTAAATTTGAATACATATATTACATATTACACTCAATATTTATCCATAATTACCCCTACCCCCTAGTTATAATAATATTTGACCATAAATCATACTTAATTTTTTATAATTGTTTTATAAGGATTGAAATAGTTGGCAAGTTAATGGTCTCCTTCTCTTTACTAACTTTTGAGCCAATCAAGTTTTTTAATAATTTAAATTTTAATGATCAATTCAATATAATGGCGAACCTTTAGTCAATAAAAAAATATAATACATTTGTGATGTCTGATGATAAAGGCAGCATAGATAATTAAAATTAATAAATATGTGTTTTGTTTAAAGAATAATATTTGATATATTATTAATACAGTTTTTAAATTTCAGGGTCAATGATTGACAAATATTCTATAGGAATATAGTAAATTTGATTAGTATTTGGTACATTAGTAGTGTATTATTTTTATTCGAAAAATAGCCTTAAATTTTTATTTTACGCCTTATTTTTAAAATATTTTTTCTGGAGTGCAAGGCCAAGGGGAGTATATTTTACTCCCAATAAGAGAATGTAGGTTTGAACCTTAGAGACAACATTGTTGAGAGGAGTAGCCATGAACTCTGAACATAGACCGTAAAAAGAATATGCATAATATCAAAAATATTTATTTTTAATATTTTATTATATTTTTAAAAAAATACTTATCAGCACTTGACCCTTGTAAGATTTAAAAGTTTCATTGATAATATATCAAATATAATAAAATAAAACTGTAATTTATCATATATTAAATATTAACCCTTTATTTAATGTGTAACCTTTTTATTTTTTTTAATTGACGTTTGCTGTAAGCATTCTAACGACGCATAAGCCTTAAATATGATTTATGAATAAGTGCCAACAACTTCAACATATAGTTAAAATTTTGTGTTAAGACACTTTAAAATTTAGGGTTTGAGTCATCACTATACATCCTTTCCCTTAATTGTTAAGCTTATAACGTAATAAAAAAAATTAATATATTATTTAATATTTAAGTTTGATTTTAATATTTATTTTGATATACAAATCAAATGACATTATGTGACCTAATAAATGGTTGACATATGCTTTAGTAAAAAAAGCATACTTACTTAATTGGACATACAAAAAATTCAATTAATAAATTAAATATTGAGGACAAATTCAGATATTTAATTAAAGATAAAAAATTTAAATACTAAAATAAACACTAGGTACCAAATTTAAAAAACCTCAAAAATTAAATTAAATATCGAAAATAAACTGAAATACGAAAAAATATATTAATTAAAAAATATGAATAAGTGTAATAATATCGTATTTTTTGTAAAGTCGTGTTTGACCAATATTAAATGTAGCAAAATTGATGTTGATGTGATGGTTTGACTTGGTAACCCATACATTAGTGATATATATAAATAAAATATATCAAATGTAATTATTATACGTCCAACGTGGCTCATCTTTTGTATTCTTAATTTTGGGACAAACTCCTAAAGATATATATATTTTTAGAGTTTGACTATTAAATATATATTTAAACAATTATTATATAACATATTATTAAAAAATAACTAAATACATTTATAATATTAAGACATTTTTTTAGCAAGACTTAAGATTCATTTATTCGCATCGATTTTGATTTTTATAAATTTTAAAGAGTTAAAAAATTAAATTTCTCATTTTAAGACAAATTAAATTGCATCTCATTAATTAAATAGTTAAAATGAAGATGCAAATAAAAAATTGAAATATTTTATTTTTACTCAAATAATATATTTTGTTGTTTAAATTATAAATTATTTTAGAATTACAATTTTATCTATATATTTACATAATTAAATTTAAAGTTTATTTATTTTAGAATTCAAGTCAGTTGGCCAACTGAGCCGAAAGGTCCCAACCTTTGAATGGGTTTATTTTGATTGTCTTAAAGTTGCATTAAATAATATCACTTTAAAACATAGCAAGTTCTTTTAACATTCAACCTTATTGTTTACAATTTTGTGTTTTAGTAATTCTTTGAATTGAATCATAACGTCAATTTAATTAAAGATTTAGTATTGATATAAATATTATTAAGTTTATTAACCACAATTAAGTGATTTTTTCAAAAAAAATTATAAAACCATTGAAAAACAATATCATATAATTATATTTTTTGTAATATTTTTTTATTTTTTTGTATAACTATTTTAGTTAAACTATTATTTGATGGGTGAAATTATATTTAGACATTAAACGAAGAATTAGAGGAGAGAAAGAAAAATGGATGCATTGCAAGGCGTGAACACGTAGCGTGGGTGGGGGCGGGCAGTGAACCGACAATTTGCAAATTGGCAGTGGCGCCCACTTATCCTTCTCCTTCAATTAAGTGCTGTCCCACTTGGTCGGCTCCTCTTCTTCTTTTGAAAATTTTTAGGATTGAATCCATTACATCATCAATTCCACGGTTGCAATTTAATTTAGTCGTTTTTGTGCAATTTTTTAGCAAAGTGATAGAATGAAAGCAAGAGGTAATAAAGTCAGTTTTTAAGAAATAATCTTGAATAAGATTCATCAACGTGAAATGCTTATCAAAAACGTTGATTAACAATTCTCAAAATAACGTCATCCAAATACAATGGTCGAAGTTAAAAAAAGCCTCAAGCGCAACTATAATTTCAACTATCTTAATGAAACCCGAAATACATCTCACAAAACCACCTATTTCGTTGGCCACTCTCGACAAAAATAATGCTGTCAATATTACATTTAAGCATCCCAATATTCGACTTTCTCCAACAAACGCCGCCTCCCTCAACCGCCGGACACAAAATTGACTAGGAGGAATCAACCATGCACCCCGAACTTGTTGGTAATACACAAGAATACAATAAGAGAAACAATTTCTTTTTGTTCTATAAATTTTAATGTTCTATGAAATTACATGAGAGAAATTTTATTTAGGAGATTAGGTTTTAAGCGGGATCGTATGTAGTCCCTTTAATCTTTCTTGAGAGTTGAATCTAGTGTGATTTCGCTTGTTTTCTTCTAGTTTATTTTCTAATCAAATTTCCAATAAACTACTTTTGTTTTTCAGTTTTGATGACTTTTCAAGAAGAGCAATACTAATTGTATTCCACATTCTTTATTCAAGTGTACAAATATTGAAGTACTGTGTTAACTTTAGGGGACAACGTCCACTACACGGTTACACCGATTAGAACGAATTTACTTTTAAGGCAATAATTCTCCCACAACACAGTGTTTACTTTATTTATTTACACTTAATTTAATTTTCTGTCAAAACTAACGATTTTATTTTATAATATAATCAACACCGTAAAAATTCGTGCACATACTACACAAGCTGATTGACTGTCATAAAAATCTGTTTCCAAATGATCACATTTCTACTAAACTAAATGCCCCTGAACACGCCTACTCTTTTCATCTTGCGGCTCAACCAACATGCGAGCAGCAAACTCCTTAATCGAACCATTGATAGGTGCTAAACCAATTTCCTACCAAACAGCTATTGCAAAAGGGCAATGAAACAGAATTACTCATGGTGTCTCGATTCTTCACTCTCATATTATATTTAACTAGATAATAACCAACTCATAATTAAGGTTTTTCAAAATTAATTAATTTCTCGAATTCATTTATCCAATAGACTCAATTAATTTTTTTTAATTTATAAAATGATAATAATTTAATTTATTCATACTAATTTGTGGATTAATTAACCCAATCTCCTATTCCAGACTTATACTCTGATCCTTGTAATGTAAAAAAAATAAATATGTATAAATATTATAATAATATTTGAGGAAAAACAGTAAAATTGAAATATTTGACACTATAATGTTCTAAGTTCGAATCCAACCATGTGTGGCATTTTTTTAGGTTAAAACTATCTATAACTCCTCTTCAACTTGTAAATAATAAGATAATGCACTTCAGCACATTTGAAGTCATGACTTCATGCATTGACAACAATACCCATGCCAATCGAGCTAAGACTCGATCAACAGTTTAAATTGATTTTTATAGATTTAATATAAAACTATAAACAATATTTATTTGTAAAAAGAATGAGTTTTTAGTCATTGCTGACTATATTTTATTTAATTGACTTGTGATTTAACTTGGCAAAAAATTTTGAAGTATACATACATATTTGAGAATCACCATCAATATTTTAGTATAGATGCCCAGATAATAAGTCTTGGGACTATTTACAGTCCGCCAATTAAGAATTCTCATATGTACTACTATTAACAAATGCCTCGAAGATGCAATCATTGATTCTCTTAATAAATCGTAATTACAAGAAGCAAACATGTTAACGATGAGGAACGCATATTTTCTATGCTACTAATTTACAATATAATAAGATGTCTCTAAATTTTGCATTTCTTCATAAATTAATAAATTATATTATAAATCAGAAATTAAAAAAAAAGTAAATTGTATTATAAAAGTATTTTTGACTTTGGAATTTTCAAGTATATTTAATAAATCATTAAAAATTTTCATTTTTAATAAAATAAAATATTTAATTTAATTTTTTAAATATGTTTGAGAATTTTTTTTCATTTAACACAAAAGATGGTTAGAGGCAATTTAATAATTCTATTGATTTCCAGAGATATTTATAAAAGAATGTTGAAAAAGATATGTAGGTTATCATTTAATGTTGAAATTATTAAATTAATTTTATTTAAAAAATATATATTTGAAATGAATTGTTTTGAAAAAAATGATATATCCAAATTATTATAATAAAACAAAACATTATAATTTCCTACCTTAAAGTTTTCGTAAATTAAAAAATTAACTCCAATAAATATTAACTACTTTAGATTAATATGATATATTTAAAAATTTATATACATAATAAATAAAACGATATATATACATAGAATAAGGAAATAATCTTATATTTCTTTTGGGTCTACCATGTTATCACCATGAAAATAAATTAACAAAAAAATTTTCTTGCATTTTATAGTTTTTCACTGAGTTTTGGAAACTAACGCATTTATCACACATTTTGAGTATCATATGAATTAGTGGAAAAAAATTAGAGAAATAATGATGTAATAAAAATTACTATCCCTTAAAAAAGGGAACAAACTATGAATGTATTGAAAACTAAACTCATAAGTCAAAATATTTATTTTAAAGTTGAGGAATGTAGAGATTTGAAGCCTCTCGAGTCAATGAGTTTCGCTTCTTACAATGATAGCACTCCATTATCTATTAGCATCAGGAGCAAAAGTGATACTTCAAAAAGAATATTATATTAACTTAATTGGGGTAATAAAGACGGATTCAAAATTATTATATGGATTTTACTCAATGAATAAAAGCCATTCCATGTATCAAATTAAAAAAGAAAAAAAGTCTGGGGACCTAAAGTAAAAAATATTCTCTTCTTCTCATCTCATGTTTACAAGGTTTCATCATATAAAAATTGTGTCTTAACAGAGCAGCAATGGAGGTACCCTGTGAAAGCCCTCAGTAATCTAGACCGCCCATGCCACCTGCGGTGGCTGCCCCTTCCTTGTCATCCTTTGGAAGTTCAGTAACAATGGCTTCAGTTGTAGTCATCAATGAACTCACACTGCCATTCCATAAGTAAGATTAATATAACCAACGTGCGCAAGAGCTCTAAATATATATATGCAAGGGAAACATAAAATAAAAGTTGCATGAAATAAAATCACCTTGCAGCATCTACCAAGGCTGTTCTTATGACTTTCAAAGGGTCGATAATTCCAGCTTTAACCATATCTACAAACTCACCTGATATAAATGCAAATGCACAAAAGGGTAAAAAATCAATCCTCTGTGTTTCAACTCACAAGAACCAATCTTTTGAACCAGAAAATATGTATATTTTATTTAACAATATGCTGTTGGTAAAAAGTGAATAGAAACAAACAGACCCTTAGCAGCATCATAACCGAGGTCGGGATTGTCCTGTTCCAGTAGCTTTCCAACAACCACTGCACCCTCAACTCCAGCATTAGATGCAATTGTATGTACAGGCATCTGTGTTGAAATAGAAAAAGAAATGATTATACAAATTGTAAATCCCTCTCTCTCAACCATTACATACACTAGGCCACTTGTCGTCAACTATGTTCGCAGTGTCTGTCTTGAAAAATTAACTAATTCCACTAATCTAACTAATATTTGTTCAAATTTTACTTTAAATATTAAAAATACCCCTGTTTTCTTTCTTTTTCCTTTTTCATAGTAATAGCTATCTTTATCACAAAACCTTTTTAAAAAAATGGTAATCAAGTATAGTTTAAAATGTTTACGTATAACTTAATTAAAATTTATTTTGGCAGTGAATAAATATAATTTTGAAATTAATTCAAGTCTCATCAATTTGTAGCTGAATGAAAGAAATAATGAAAAACAAAAATGCATTTATCATTTTCATTTAGAATTATTTTATCTTAGGGGTTAAAATGTGTTTTTTAACCAAATCTCAAGGAGATAAGAGGGTATTTTTCAAACTAAAGGGGTAAATGTATTTTCAATCAAATTGCTACCTCAACTGAAAAGAAAAATAAATAAACAGAAAATCAATGAGTTGGAACCTTAAGAGCATTTTGGATGATCTGAACACCGATCTTCTGATCAAAGTTTGCAGTCTCCAGGTTTTCAAGTTCCTTAGAGGCATAAAGAAGTGCGGCACCACCACCTGTGCACAGGCAATTATTCATATAACACATGACAACATAAATCCAACAAAATCAACCATTGCAATGCCAATTTGAAAGCTTACCAGGAACAATTCCTTCCTCCACAGCAGCTTTCGTGGCATTTAGGGCATCAGTAACTCTATCCTTCTTTTCACCAACTTCTGCTTCACTTGCTCCTCCAATCTACAAAACAAACTTCCATCAGTGCATCCATTTGAAAAGAACAGTTCGAGGAGAAACAATCAAATTGGTATTCACATGGAACATTTGCATTTGGCACATTCGAATAAAATTTGACAAATTATCTTGCTAACCTTCAAAACTGCAACGCCACCAGAGAGCTTTGCAAGCCTCTCTTGTAATTTGTCCTTATCGTAATCAGAAGTGCTTGATTCAATTGCTGATCTTATCTGCAGCAATTATTGTAAGCCATTAATTGAATAAGACTTATACAAACAAACCTGATAGCTGTCAAAAAGATGTGGAAATGGAAACCAACTTGATCGCATCTTTCTTCAATGGTAGCCTTGTCTCCAGCGCCATCAAGGATAATTGTGTCATCCTTTGATACTGTAACCTGCAGCCCAAAGAAATCAGCTAAAGTGCTATTCCCACAATCAGACCCCCCCCCCCAAAAAAAAAAAAAAGATAAAGAACATAGATAGAAAGAGAGAGAGAGATGTTGAAAGAGAGAAGGCAGATTCTCTTTACTGCTGCAGCATGAAATCATATCTCTATACTAACAAGGCAAATATGATTGATTAACGAACCTTTTTGCAAGAGCCAAGCACTTCCGCTCCAACTTTCTCAATGTCAAGACCAAGTTCTTCAGTTATTACCTATGAAGAAATCATATGTAAGGGATAGGATGGTTAGGATTCTATTATGATGTAAAATCTAAAGTTGAGGGAAAGAGAACCTACCTCGCCCCCGGTAAGAGCAGCAAGGTCCTGCAAGCCAGCTTTCCTATTTTCCCCAAAACCAGGGGCCTTAATGGCACACACCTTAAATACCAAGCACAGTCAGCAAAGAAAGAACCCAAGCAAGAGAATCTATAATAGACACAGTTTCCCTGGTAAAGTAAAAATACATATATATATACCTTGATTCCGGCACGAAGCTTGTTCAGAATGAGAGTTGCAAGTGCTTCACTTTCAAGATCTTCAGCAACAATTAGTAAAGGCCTTTGCTTCTGGAAAACACAATTTATTGATCTAAGAACGTGATAAAATGATACAAATTAGCAATTTTTTCCTCAGATAGAACTACTGACCGTCAAGGACAATTCCAAAAATTTCACCAAAGCAGGCAAGTTAGAGATCTTTTTCTCATGGATCAAAATAAGTGGGTTCTCCAATTCCTGACAAAATAAGACCAATTGTCGGTCACCGGATGGTGATGTTTATATGGCAAAAGGGAAAGGAAGTCCCATTAAACCTACGCAATATGATGCTAGTAACCACCAAATATTTTGCCAAAATACACTTACACATTTCTGGTTCTTCTGGTTGGTGATAAAGTAAGGGGATATGTAGCCTCTATCAAGCTTCATGCCCTCAACAACCTCTAATTCATTGTACAAGGTTTTCCCATCCTGAAAAAAAAGAAAAAAGGGAGAAATAAAATTCATAAATCCAAATATGCCATTCAATCAGACAGAAAATTTGCTGCAAATAAAGAACATCACTCAACTGGTGAAGGAAATAGATAAGCAAGAAGATTCGAGGGGATTTAGAAGATTTAAAGTAGCATAAATGGGATAAACTGAAAAATCCAATAATAACTTACGGCAATGGTAATAACACCTTCTTTGCCAACTTTCTCCATGGCCTTGGCAATGAGCTCACCAATCTCCCTTTCTCCATTCGCAGATATTGTTCCAACCTTCAGAGGAAACAATGATGTAATTAATAGTGAAAACAGAACACCTACTAAGCTCAGCGGCCAGGGCTGTAATAAGGTCCAGCCATCCATTCTAGGAACAAATGCTATATTCACTGAAGCAAACCTGTGCAATTTCCTCGGACGTGCTGATCATCCGCGCTCTACTCTTCAAGTTGGTCACAACTGCATCAACTGCCATTGTGATTCCTCGTCTGAGGTCCATGGCATTCATTCCAGCCGCCACTGATTTACATCCTTCAACAAATATTGCGCGGGTAAGGACTGTCGCACAAGTGGTGCCTGTGACCAAGGAAAGCGGTACGTCAGTAAGAACTCCCATTTTGATTCCATTACCATTATGCTTATGCATACTCAGATCCTCCCATATTTCCAACATCATCTATTGTGCCATATAACAATAACTAAATAACCTTTTTCCACAAAGTAGGGTTGGATGAAATAGTGCCAGGACACTGTACTCTATTCAAATTCATAGCCTTTGTAACTTCAGTACAAGTGAGTTCTTTTCTGAGGTTTCCATCCATTCCATTAGGAAAAGAAAAACATCTAAATGAACAAACATGATTTACTAAATTAGTAGGATAGTGTAACAAATGAACCCTTACCATCCCCAGCAACGTCATTGGTGGCATTGGCAACCTGCTTTACAAGGGAAGCACCAATGTTTTTCACTCTGTCTTTAAATTCAATGCTCTTGGCTACAGTAACACCATCTTTCGTCACCTTAGGAGCCCCAAAACTTTGTTCCAAAACAACATTACGCCCCTGTACAAAAGTCAACCAAAGAAAGCAACAAGCATTAGTTAATTACCGCCTAGCACCAGGGCCCAGGCCATGTCTGGAAGGAAACTCGATAACTTTTTGCATCAACCAGTCACAACAGGAAGTAATGAAGATAGCCAAATAATCTATAGCCCATTAAAAGGGGCGAGTTAAAGGACAATCAGTAAAAACAATGTCATGAAACTTGAACTATAAATCCCAATAAACAAAAAAAAAATGACATCGATTTGAAAAGAACAGAAAGGACAGACTTTTGGACCCATGGTGACTTTAACAGCATCGGCTAGCTCTTGAACGCCGCTAAGCATCAAAGCTCGTGCTTCTACACCAAATTTGATGTCTTTAGCCGCATAGTTTCTACTCCAACTCAGTCTAGTACCATTCTGTTAAAAAAAAAAAACCCATATAACACAATAAAAGAACACAGTAAATCGCAAAAAGAATTCAGAGTGAGAACTATATAATCTTACCAATTGGATTCTGTTCTTAGCCAACCTAGAGGTCAAAAAGGAGCAGAAGTAGTAAGTATTCAGAAGAACACAACAGAAATGATTAATATAGGAGAAAAGAGATAGAGAGAGTGGTGGTTACCTGGCTTTGGAGGCTAGGGAAGTGAGATGGCGGTACATGGTGGCGGAGTTAGCGGCGGCAAAGGCAAAGGCAAAGGCAAAGGAAGTGAGGAAGTTCTAGGGTTGAAGGGAGGTTTTAGAGGGAGAAATTTGGAATACACGTGGCGCCTAAAGGCCTTTTAACTTTTTTTATAAGGGGTTTAGGTGGGGCATCAGTCCTCCAGTCGTCAAGGCCCAATGGCAGGGAAATATTATTTTTAAAATTAAAATAATTAACCCTCCTTGTTATAGTGATCCACACTTTTTATCATAGATTAAACTTTCATGAATTCTTGTATTGATTTAATAGTACAAGTGTGATCTAAATTTTAATCGCATTAATTATATTGTTGTTAAGATTTTATTTTCTTTTTATAATTAAAAAATTTCAACTCTCATATCATATTTTGATATTGTTTTTATAGACTACAATTTTTTTTTCTTTTGTTGGAATTTTTTAAAAATTCACTTGCCCATTTTAATATTTTAAATATGTTTAATAATTATTTCAGTTTTATAATGAATATGAAATTTTAATAGAAAATGTTAAATAAGAAAAATAAGTAGGTTAGCGTATAAAAATATTAATAAAAATTTCAAATAAATTATTCTTTTTTTAATGAGATGTTTAAATTATTATATTTATCATTTATCTAAAAATATTCAAAATAATATAAATATTATATTAATAAGATTAAAATTAAAAAATAAATCATCTTTTAAGAATCAATATTTATTTTTATCTAAACAAAATAATCATATTCAGTACTTATATTTACTAATTTATAAAATAATTTTCTAATATAAAATACATGACTTTTAAAATTTAGCATTAAAAAGTTCAACATTTAATTTTTCAAGTTATCAAATGCATCCTCAATATTTCATCAATGGTAGCATCAATTTAGCTAATCATCTTGTATATAAAAATTGTTAAAAATATATAAAATTAAATTCTTTAAAGAATTTAATAAAAACCAAACTACTTTTTTTAAATGATAAAGTTAAAAATTTTAAAATTACAGTTTGTTAAATTCAAATATATTTTTTATTTAAAAATTTTAAAATTACAGTTTGTTAAATTCAAATATATTTTTTATTAATTTTATATAAAAATATAAAAACACTTAAAAAATTATTTTACCTTTTTGGCATAATTTATTTTACTTGTAATTTAAAAAAAAATATACTTGTATCTTATTGTAGTTTCTTTATTACTGGTTTTATTAAATTAGTATAACTTAAGTTAATATTATTAATATTTTATTTGTAATTAAAGGTATATGGAAACTAGAAATGTCCCGCTGTATGGAATGGAATTGTAACTTTGCAAATCAGGGTCCTTAGGAGAAATTGCGCATAAATAAAAGTATATTATCATTTCAAGTCCACCTCTACTCTGATTGTCTCATTGAATTAGAGTTTTTTCTAATTTGATTTAAATAAATAAATTAAATTTATCTTTTTTTTTAATTTTAAATAGTAAAATGAATTACTTTGATAGGTCAAAATCAAACCTAAGCTCTATTTTAAAAAGAAAAATCTCATCAACACGGTTGAGAATTTTTTATTATTTGATAGTATTAAATAGCATATCTTTAAATATTACAACATATTTTTAGAGATACTAATTAGAGATTTTATTTTCTTAATTGATTCAATGCTTCATATATATATATATAGTTGTACATATTTCTAGAAAGATACACTTTGAGAGAGTTTTTCTCAATACATTAGAGTATTTATCTTTAATTTTATCATGGTATCAGTTTTTTATCTGATTTTTAGGGTTTTTTTCTAATTTTAAAATTTGTTTCAAAAATCCTAGAAACACAAATTTGGTACTTTCTACCCTAACTTTATTTTTTTCTCTCACTGCCTCTACCATTGGAGCCGAAATCCACTCGCCGATAAACCCCAAACTCCAGTGACCAAAAGACCCATGCGTAAGCCTCACGTGCAGTCGCAAGCTTTTACAACTTTGTTTCATGCGTCGTGCGTGGACTTCACCTATTGCCACCGTGTTTTGTTCGACGTTGTCTTGTGCTCTCTGCTCCCTTCCGGTCATTCTCCTCTAAGTGGTGGTGTTTTCTGGCTAAGTTTTTTTTTTATCTCTTTTGTGTTCTTTTTGGGTGTTTTTTCCCATAAACTTTCAAGCAATTTTTTTTGGGTATTAGATGTTTTTCTAACCTTATGTCTAAGGACAATAAGCTTGTGATTCCAACTGATAATTCCTCGTTGCAAATTAGTCCTGTGAAACTTGATGGACATAATTACCTTGCTTGGTTAAGGTCTTGCTTATTGTTTATCAAGGCTCGTGGCTTTTAGGGATACATCATCGGTTAACGTCAAAATCTAAACTCACTAATGCAACATTTAGTCAGTGGGATTCAACGAACTCTCTTATTATGGCATGGTGTATCAATTCTATGCAACCCAATATTTCCAAAACTTATTTGCTGCTTGATACTGCAAAAAAAAAAAAATGGAATGTTGTTGCTTTCACCTACTCTCATGTTGGGAATGATGCGCAAATTTTTGAGATTCGAGATAAGGTCCATGGTACAAAACAATGAGAGCTAACGATTTCTCAATATTTTGCTGAATTAAGTGGGTTGTGGCATGAACTTGATTATTATCAAGATTTTCAGGCATCTTGAACTAATGATGCCGAAAAATTTTAGAACATGGTGGAAAAGGAACGCGTTTTTTATTTCTTGGATGGGTTGAATACTGAGTATGATTAGAATTAGGTTCAAGTTATTGGCAAAAATCTGTTCCCTTCTCTCCATGGGGCATACTTATATGTACAACAGGAAGAGAGTCATCATGTTGTTATACTCTATAATCCACCTCTTAAGAAAGTTGGTCTCATTGTTAACCATGATAGTTCATTGGATGGCAAGTCTGATAATGATCACTTGACGTGTCACTATTATGGCAAGCCTCGACACACTAAAGATTCGTGCTGGAAGTTGCATGGTTACCCCACTCGAGGTCGTGGTAGAAAATGATAGAGTAATTCTCGACTTCAAACACATTTTTCAGACTCTATGAGAATAGAGGACAAGTCTACTTTTGCTGGGAGTTTACCTTGGACGAGATTCAACATCTTCGACGCCTCTTGTCTCAATTAAACTCTACCTCGATTGCCAAGTCTAATCATGCGAAATCAAGTACTATTTTAAATGATCCATCTACTTTTGAATCTTGGATTATTGATTTCGGTGCGAATAGACATATGATAGGGTCAAACAAAAGCTTATTTAACTATACTACTTATCCATCTAAAGATAGTGTGTGAATAGCCAATGGCTCCCTTACCTCCGTTGTAACACCCCTAGCCTGAATCTGTCGTCGGAACAGGGTTACGAAGTATTACCGAAATTTACAGATCAAATAGTAGACATTTCATATCATCTAGCACTCATATCAGAAACTAATCCAAATCCATCATATTGTCCCTTATGTAAACCTCGAGGCCCAAAATACATGTTAGGAATAAGTCGGGACTATACCATGTACTCAAAGAATTTTTCAGAAAATATTAAAAATTTTCAAATGTGCAGGGGACACACGCCCGTGTGGCCAGGTCGTGTGTCTCACATGGTTAAGAGATACGCCCGTGTCTCAAGCCATGTGGACATTTGAAATAGGGACATACGGCCATGTCCCAGTCGATGTCCACACTTATAAGTTCACTGACTTTGGTCACACAGCCAAACCACACGCCCGTATGTTAAGCTGTATGAGCATTCTATTTTGTGCAAATTAAAGTTACAGGGGGACACACGACCGTGTCACTTGACCATGTGTCACACACGGCTGAGACACACGCTTGTGTCTCTACCTGTGTGGATAAAAATAAGCAATTTTCCTAGCCATATTTCTCACCCAATTTGTCATCAACCTAAATCAACATTTTTGGACATCAACATACCATAACAAGGCATTCATATCAAGCTAAACTCAAGTCTTATACATGAGATATCATCACGTAAATCCAAATATACCAATTTAAACCAACCATCAATATACCTATAGGATTTTCATCATTCAACCATTTCAAACACACATCAAACATGGTAAGGCCACTTATACACACATCAAAATATATCCATCACAAGCCATTCAAATAGTTAGTCTCAACAAAACATCTATTTGCCAACGTTGGCGAAACTAATCTATACATGCCATTATAACTAGAATTAATTTACTATTTACACCGAATGAGCCGTTGGATAGTGTGAATCTGCTCTAAACAGCTTTCAACCAAAACGAGCTTCTGAATTACTATGAAACATGGAAAACATAAAATTTAGAATTTTTTCATGAATTTTTCATTTTTTCAATTTAGTCACTAAATCATAATTTCATCAAATTCTCTTTACAAAAGTTGTTTATCTAACAACAACCTTTCATTTTCTACCATAAAACTTCAAAATTCAACTATAATCATTTATGGAAAAAACCCTAATACTTTAATAGTTTTGTAAATTAATCCCCGAGATAGCTAGATTAAGTTATTATGATCTCGAAAATATAAAAATTATTAAAAACGAGACAAGAATATATACCTAATTAAGCAAAAATAACTTACTTGAACTCAACATCTATGGCTAGGGTTTCCATGTATTTTGTTTTAGGAAAGATGATGAAATGATTATATTTTAATTATTTATTTCATTTATCATCATTATTTTATCATCTTTCCAAAATTAACTTTAATAATTTCTTAATTTCCAATGATGAGTAACCATCCTTATCTACTAACTCCTCAAAATGTTATATTTTTCATATAAGGACCTCTAATTTTAAATTTCATATCTACTGGATACCTTAAGCTACTAGAATTTGACTTTTGCATTTTGTGCAATTTGGTCATTTTCATCAAATTAGACATATAATAGGTAAAATTTATTAACGAAATTTTATACGATATTTCTATCATAATGTAAAGCATAAAATAATATTAAAATAAATTTTCTTCCGACCTCGAATTTGTGGCCCAAAACCACTGTTCTGATTTCATTGAAAATGGGTTGTTACATCCGTTTATGGAATAAGTTCTATTGTTTGTACTCCAAATCTTACTTTATCATCTATTCTCCATGTTCCTAAATTCCCAGTTAACCTCTTATCTATTAGTACTATCACTAAAGCTTTAAATTGTAAACTTGAATTCTTTCCCAATCACTGTGTCTTTCGAGACCTTTGGACAGGGAAGACGATTGGGAATGGTAGATTGTGTGATGGCTTACATCTTCTAGATCGATCGCCTAGTATGTCTCAAGCCTTATTTGAAGACAATAAAAATGTTAATCGGGAGATAATTCAGTGCTTTGGCCGGTTAGGATATCTATCATTTATTGTTCTTGCCAAGATGTTTCCTACTTTGTTTTCAAGAACTCAGTTAGACTCTTTAGTTTGTGACGCCTGTGAGCCTGCTAAGCATATAAGAAACAATTATCCTTTAGGTAATAATAAAAGTTTTGTTCTTTTTAAGATTATTTATTTGGATGTTTGGGGCCCTACTCACCTTACTTCTTTATATGGTAATTGTTGGTTTGTTATATTTATTGATTGTTGCACTCGGATGACATGGGTATTTTTATTGAAGTCCAAAAGTGATGTTTTCTCATGTTTTCGTTCTTTTAATAAATTGATTACTACTCAGTTTGATGCTAAGGTTAGGATTTTGCGAAATGATAATAAAAACGAGTATAAATTTAATGATTATTTAGAATCATATGGGATTTTGCATCAGACCAGTTGTCCAGGTACAAGTGCTCAGAATTATGTTGTGAAAAGGATAAATTGACATCTTCTGGAGGTTGCTAGATCACTTATGTTCACTATGAACCTCCCAAAGCCTTACTGGGGGGATGCGATTTTGGTTGCTGCTTATTTCATTAATCGAATGCCTCTTCGGGTTCTTTATTTTAAAGTCCTATTGAAACCTTACAGGGCAAGACGGATTTCCTAGTTTCACCGAAGGTCTTTGGTTGTGTTTGTTTTGTTCATCTTCAACATTGAAGCAAACTAGATCCTTGAGCAATCAAATGTGTTTTCGGTTGATACTCTCCCACATAGAAGAGTTACAAATGTTATCATATGCCATCTAGAAAGTATTATGTAAGTATGGATGTAACATTTCGTGAGGATGAATCCTACTTTTCTTCATCACAACCATCTCTTTAGGGGGAGGTTATTGAAAATAAAGAGATGACACCCTATTTTGTTACTTTTCTGAGGGAAAATTTAGTTCTAGCAGAGACTTTGGTTCAAGAAAAACTAGTGGATGATTGTTGGATAGGCCTACACTAGGAAAGGCAAGAAAGAAGACACCATCATACAATTTACTTTATGCCTTGAATCTTCATTGTCATGTGAGTTTTTTTTTACCTGAGGTTGCTACTGATTTATAATTACCAATAGCCCAACAAAAAGGTGTTAGAACTTGCACTTTACATCCTATTTCTGACTTTGTCTCTTATGATTCCTTATCCCCATTCTATACAACTTTTGCTTTGTTTTTGTTCTGTATGTGTTCCACAAGATTAGAGATAAGCTATCATTGATCCAAGATAGAAAAAGGCTATGATTGAAAAAATGAGAAGTGGGAACTGGTTAATCCTCCTGAGGGGCAGAAAATGGTTGGCTGCAAATAGGTGTTTACAATCAAGTATAAGGCTGATGGTTCAATTGAAAGACTCAAAGCCAAATTAGTAGCGCAAGGATTCACTTAGACATATGGAGTGGATTATCAAGGAACATTTGCTCCAGTTGCTAAATTGAACACGACTAGGGTCCTTCTATTATGTGCAACAAATCTCGACTGGGACTTACAACAGTTTTATGTAAAGAATACCTTCTTACATGGAGACCTGAAAGAAGAAGTGTATATGAAAGTTCCTCTAGGATTCAAGGATAAAGACACTCAAAGGAGGGTATGTATATTGAAAAATGCCTTATATGGATTAAGGCAATCTCCCAGAGCCTGGTTTGATAGATTTAGTAAGGCAATAGTGTCGTTTGGCTATTGACAAAGAAATACTGATCATACCCTCTTTATAAAACATAACAAGGCTAAGATTACTCTCCTTATAGATTTTGTTCATGATATAATTATGACAGGAGATAATAGGGAAGAAATGACTCGACTTAAGAAACAATTGGCTCAGAAATTCAAAATCAAAGGCTTGAGAAAGTTACAATATTTCCTCGAAATAGAAGTGGTTATATCGAAAGAAGGAATATTTATTTCCTAAAGAAAGTATGTCTTAGATCTTCTGACAGAGACTGACATGTTAGGTTGTAAACGAACAAAATCACATTTTAAGAGTAATCACAAGTTACAAGCAGGGATTGGTGAAATGGTGGATAAAGCGAGATATCAAAGACTTGTTGAACGATTGATTTATCTCGTTCATTCTCGACCTAATATAGCCTATACGGTTAGTTTGGTAAGCCAGTTTATGCATGATCCTCACGAAGCTCATATGTAGGCAGCATTGCGAGTTTTGTGCATTTAAAGTCTGCACCGGACGGAGGTATTCTCTTCTCCAAAAATAGTCATCTCAAGCTAAAACTATTTACAGATGCATATTGCGCTGGCTGTAACATCCTCAAGTCCCCATTGATCTTAAATAATATGAGATAAAATCTTAGTAAAATAAGGTATAAGATTAAAGAAAATGAAAGTTGCAATATATCAAAAAAGAGCATGACATGATGTATTAAAGAAGGGACTAAATAGTAAATATGTAAAAAAATTTGGCTCAAGTGTAAATATTTAAAATTTAAGGGATCGAAGTGTAAAAAAGAGAAATTTGAAGGACCAAAAGTGAAAATAATCCAATTTAATAAGATATGGAATTTTCATGCAAGGACCAAATTGAATAGGTGAAGAATTGTGAGGGGTTAAATCGTAATTTTACCAAATTAAGTGATGATTCAAGGATGAAATTTTAAAATATCATAAAGGGTAAAATGGTCAAGTAGCAAGAGGGAAAATTCTAGAATGTAATGATGATGTTGATGATATTTTGGTTATTTTTTTAATTAATTAGTTAAATATTATTTTATTAATATTTTACTTAGATATTTATTTTTATTTTATTTTGAAAATGGTAGTATAAAAAGAAAGGAAGGATGAAGGAAATTTATTATCCTTCTAACGTGAGTGAAAAGATGAGAAAAGAAGTTTTGTTTTCTTTACAATTTAGTCCTTTGCCATGAAAACCTACCTTTTTACCCAAAATTTTTGAAAATTTCCTTAGATATTAAAGGGAGAAAACGAAGTAGAGATTCTAGAGAATATGTTCATCAATTTAGAAGCAAGAAAATAGTAGATGAAAGTGGAGAAAATGAGAAGAAAAAGGAAGGAAAGTGGTGCAGATGAGAAATGCATGGAAATGAAGAAGAAATTCTTGACAAAGGAGGTAAGTTTCATAGTAAACCTACTTGTATTTCAATAGATTGAGTTAAAAATGTTTTGAGTGAGATGTATGAAACATGTATTTAATCTAAATACTAGAAATAAAAAGTATTTGATGAAGAATAGAGACTTAAAACACTAAATTGGTAAGAGAGAATGTGATTTGTATGGAGAAAAGTACTAAGATTAAGAAATGAATACGTAATCTACATATAAACATAAATGTCTAAATTGTATAGTAATCAAAAGGCCATTATGTGTGCATGAATGAAAGATAGTGCAAAGAACCATGAAAAAAAAAATATTTTTTTCATTAAAACAGTTTGGACATCAGCAGTAACTTAACTTTGAAAATTCACCAAAAATTATAGAAATTTATTTAGAAATTGAATTAAATGTTTAATTAAAGCTTATTGAGTCTAGTTTCATGTGAAAGAAATGGAATTTTATAGTTTAAGATATATTAATTTTTGTGAAACAAGGTCGGAGTGAATTCGAGTTCCCCTATTCTGACTTTAGAAAATCATAAAAAATTGTAAAAAAATTATTAGGCTTTTAAATTTATATGTTTAAATTCTTAATGAGTCTATTTTCAATAAAAACAAACAGAAACATCATCCAAACCCCGTAATAAGAGATAATTAATTTTTAGTAAAAAAATGTCGAAGCTGTCAAACAGCAGAATAGTGACAAATTTGAAGAATTTACTGTACTTATTGGCTAAGTCATAAATTCTAAAATTTTTATGGTAAAAATATATTTGAGTCTAGTTTCAAAAAGATCAAACGGATCTTAATTTTGAATTATGTAGCTCAAGATATAAATAATTTAGTAACTATGATTCAAGTAGACAACTTTGATATGAACACATAAATAAATAGAGGAATTATAGATAATGTTACATGTAAGCATGTTACATACTAAAAGCTAAAGATTCTAACAAATATATACATAAAGGATGTGGAATGGAGAGGAGGAGGAGGAATATATATATATATATATATATATATATATATAGTAGATAAATTTGAAATGTTTTGAAATGGTTGTGAGTGATGGAATAATTAATACATATGAGTATGTTTAAATGAATTGATAACATAATAAGTGAATTATTGTTAATTGATGTGAATTCTTTGTTAAACTTTTATGAAGAAATAAATATGAAATATACATACAGTGGGTAAACTACTTTTGAAAGTGTAAGCCCTCCAATTGTTTTATTTGTAAAACTTTAATATTTGTCTTAATTTTATAAACTTTGTTATCTTTGATTGAATATCATGTTTTTATGAGGACTTAAGATTAGAAATAGATGTGAGTGGATGATATATAAAATGAAGTGGCGGTTATGACATCTAAATACAGTTTAGGTAATGATATAAATAAATAAATAAATAAAAATAAAGCTTGAAGCTTGTAGGAAAATAGAGACGTCACCATGACAAGTTCGCCATGTCACGACGTGAAAACCCCAACGTCGCGACAACAATTCAAAATTTTTTTTATGAACTTTACAATTTGGCCTTTGATCAATTGTGGATGTTTTAATGAGCTCCTTTTAACTCATAATTAGTTCTATCGTAAATTCAATTATTATTGAAATGAGTTAATGATCTATATTAATTAAATAATATGATAGATTGATTTGAAATTTTCAATCATTGCTTCAGCAACGAATGTGACATCCTGATGCCTTGACTCGATGACCGGATTGGGTATGGGGGTGTTACACTGGCTCACTTGATGATATAAGGTCTACAATAGGTTACTCTACTATTGTGGGAGGAAACTTAGTCACTCGGAGGAGTAAGAAACAAAGTGTTGTGGCTTGATTAAGTGCAGAGGCTGAATCAAGGTGTTTGTGAGCTTTTATGGCTACAAAAGGTATTGAAAGAGCTAAAGTTGTTGAACGAAAATAGATCAACCTTATATTGTGATAACAAAGCGACCATCAACATAGCTCAAAATGTAGTGCAGCACGATAGAACCAAGCACATCGAAATAGATCGGCATTTATCAAGGAAAAAGTAGCTAGTGGTGCCTTAAGTCTATTTTATCTAGCATTCGAAAATCACTTGGCTAATATTTTTACTAGAGGGCTCAATTTTAAGACTTATCATAGTCTTTTTAACAAGTTGGGCATGGGAGACACTAAGCACCAACTTGAGGGGGAGTGTTGAGAATCTTTGATTATTTGATAGCATTGAATAGCATATCTTTAGATATTACTGCAGATTATTAGAGATACTAATTAGAGATTTTCTTTCCTTAATTGATTTGTATATAATTGTATATATTTCATAAAATTTTTCCTCAGAATATTTATTTCTAATTTCATCAAACACCTCTAAAAAAATGACGTTAAAATCTTCAACTCTCTAAAGCATATAACATATTTAATTTGTAATTTAACAACCGAACAAAATCAATATGAAAAAAAAAAATTGTTATACCAATTTCAACTTCCGCGAACATGAGTGATAGCGAATGTTTGCCCGCCTATCTAGGGAACTACCCATATGCCCTTCGAAATCTTACCCAACAACATTACAACCTCCTACCATCAATCAAATCAAGTTGCCCATAATTTTACTTAATAACCTACAGAATAAGGCATGGCACACTAGAGAACATGTACATCACATATTGCCACCATCATAATCACTTCTTCACAGCTCTCAGCATCTCAACTCTCTTCAACAAAATTCATTTCTACCGAAAATAGAAGAATCGAGTTATCTACTTCTTTGATACAAAAGGCCACAGCTTTGATAAATTGAAATCATACTAAAATGGAGAGAAATTCCTTTGTTTCCAATAGCATAGCAACCATTATTTATCCTCAATGTAACAACCTCAGTTATTAAAATTCCAAATCATCAACGAATGGCTAGTTTAGCAATATTTTTGGAAAGTGCTGTGGAAAAATTTAGTTTAAAATTTGAGTGTTTAGCATTGTTGTCAAAAATTACTTTTGAAAAATAAAATATCCATTTTAGACATATTATTGTCAAGTAATAAATATACATTTAAATAATATTTAAATTAATTAATATTATTATTAGTAAGAATATAAAAAAATTATTATTACTTCTTGTTAATATTTTAATATATGAAATATAAATTTTGAATATTTTTAAGCAACAAATATTAATTATTTATAAAATTTAATTAAAATATTAAACTATATTTTAAATATTTAAATATAACTATTAAATATTTGTTATTAATATTTTAAATTTTTTATTTTTAATTAATAATTTTAACACATTTATAATTAAGCACCAAGAAAAAAAAGAAAAATACTATATATTATTAGAGAGGTGAAAAAATAATTAAGCGCTAAAAATACTTTTGGGAATTTCAACTAAAAGCAACTTATTTGTATAGCTTTTCTTCCAAAAGTGCTTTTGGAGTCAAAAATATTTTTTTTAAGCATTGCAGAACAAGCCCGAAATATGCCATCTACTCCAAAAAAAGAAAAAAAAAAAAAAAAGAAAAGTGCCGCAATGACATGCTAAGAATCATCTATATTATAACTAAAATGTTTGATTGTTTAATTGAGTTAATATTATGAGTTAATCTCATACCAATTTAATTGAAAAATCATATAAAAAGGTAAAGATATTATTAAAGTTATATATATATATATATATATATATTATATCAAATAGAATAGAAAATCACTTTCCTAAGCATTTGAACTAAGCACTAAAAAACTTAGGATCTCAACCCTAAACATAGCCACTAATGTCAGCTACGGGTCATCATCATAAGGTATGTTTAAGGCTACCGACAACGGAAGAATCAAAATAGGCTTTCCGTTATGCTGAAATTCAGCGAGCATGGTATCATGGGAGGGCTGATACTCACAGATATTCCCCCTCAAGTCCACTTGCTCCACATGACCTACACAACACCACACACAACTCTTTCATTCAGGTAATATGAAAAAGGATTTTGGATACCATTAGGTAACATATATATTTAAATCTTTTTGGATTTCAGGCCCCAATAGATGCTAGTTTCTGCACTGTCTAAAATTTGAAATCTAACATGCATAGTTGCAACTCGGTGAGTGTGATTGAAATTGAAGAAGAAATGATATTTCCAATTTTGCTGTCAATATCTGATAATGCTGACACCATAAGGGAAATTGATGAACCTAAAGCTAAGGAGCTAAACGGTGCATTTAAATTTTAAAAAAATTGTATAATCACCTTTTGCAGTTTTCAGTGCGGAGCATATTAACGGCAAGGATTCTGCAGGCATGAGATTATATGCTGCATTGACTGCAACAAGTTTAGGAGCATGGAGAATGAGCTTTGACAAAAATTTTGCAGTTTCAATCCCACCACGATTTTTGCTACATAACAAAGACATACACATGCTAACTGCTTTAGCATTCGGGAAGTATTTATAAAACGGAAAACAAACTGAAGCATAGATCCAAACCTTATGTTAAGTTTAACAAGCTTCAAGTTCTCCATTCTTATATCTCTTAGTTTCCGAAATCCTGATGGACCCAGTCCTATACCTTCGAGATTAAGTACTTGGATAGATGTACCCCAAAACTTTCCCAAAGCTTCTGCTACTTGGCTGGATTACATCAGTTATAAGCTCAATCCTTTTCAAGTAGGAAAATAGATGATAAAGGGTAAGTTCTATGCCAGCGCAGTCCAGACAAACCTGCCAAGGCCATTATCAGCAAGGGAGAGATAATTCAATGGTCTCGCTAAGGTTGATAGGACATCCAGAAGTAGAATCACTCCATCACTGGAAAGCTCACAACTCCCCAGATTCAAATCCGTCAAGGGAGAGCAACTTTTAGATGCTTCAGCAAAATAAGGGATTAAACTTCTGCAGAATTTAAATGCAGGCAGTCAGTTATTACATCCAACGTTTAGTAATAAATATAGCAAGATATTTACTTTGCAGACCTGATGCCATCATCTTCAATTGGATTGTCACTAAGATCCAAAATCTCCAAGCTCGGCATTTGAACCAGGACATATCTTAGATTACCAGCATCATCTTTCTGTAGATTATTACCCCTGAAAAGAAATTTCTATTTTATGGTGCAAGAAATAAAATTTCAAACTTATAGAGGGTTCCTACATCCCTGCAAGGTATAAAATGACATTGTCTGCCAGTGACAACCTCAAAAGTCAAAACCCTTACTGGTCAATTTAGTACCAGTAGTCTTGACTTAACGAACAATAACTTACAAGAAGAAATAACATGTATGACTGATTACATACCCTAGCTTGAGGATGCGTAATGACGGCAAAGATTTGGTCACTCCCGAAGATGACAGAAAGGAATTTGATTTCCAGTTGAAAATAGAAAGCCATCCAGATATCTGTGAGGTTAAGGATTAAATATTATAGCTGGCTAACAGTAGGTATTTTGATACATGTTGAAAGAAAATTGTAAATGAAGTGCATCACTCAACATTGTTTTCTGAAAGGTCAAAGCTTGTTAGACTGCACGAAGAATCCAGTAGAGTACTAAAAACACTTTTGGCAAAATTCCGATCCAGGTTGTTGTCACATAGCTTTAATGACTGCAAGGACCTAAGAACAAAACAAATGATACATGTGCATATGTGCGCAACAAGATTAATCATTGTAAAAACAATGCTGCCACTTTACAGATGGTACTTCTAAATAAACTAAGAAAGTTTACATTAGATGGACCCATTACCCTAAATCAATGCAAAAACTTGCCATATTCCAACAAACACATGTTAAACGTCTTATGGCAGAAACCTGGACTCAAGTCCTTAGCAAAAAAAATCATATGGAAGGATTCTAACTTTACATTGCAAACCATAAAATTTGGCATCTTCATTACAGGAAAGATATGTCACATATTGGCCATATAAAAGTAATTTTTTTTTCCTTCAATGACAGATTCCCCCATGTTACACCAGCATGCAGTGGTGCTCAAAGATTGTCAAATTCTATTTCTTGTACTATTTGTCTTAATTTAAGTACAATGAGTGACAGTGCATGCAACCTTAATGGAATGGCATTTTGAGGAGTAACTCCTCTTAGTATAGCCCTCCAATGTTCGTCATGCAAATTGATAAACGTGTCATTGTCAAACACCTCTTGCAATAATCTAAATAAATGTACCCAAAATCACCAACAGTGAAGCTTAAAATGAAAGTAGATATACCTTCCTGATGATAGAAACGATGCAAGGCTATGAGCTAGGGAAACTAGATCAATCTCATGAAAGCTTGAAGAGCTAATGGAGAAGTGATGTATTTGGTGAGTTTCTGCACCACTTGAGCACAAGGAACCACAAATTGTGTCCATAAAGCTGGAAGAGATCTTGCAGTGTACAAATTCAAGTGATGTTAATGTTCTAGAATTCTGATTGAGAAGTTTGCATAATCCAGCAACCTGCAAAAGCAGGAAGTAATAACAATTAAATAAGCCAAAGAAAGAGGATATTTGATACATAGGTATACTGATCTCTATGAAATTCTTAAATTCAGAATGAAGAATTTTGAATATTCAACTCATGCAATAACATGTTCACGATTATAAAAATGAATTAACTACTTTAAACTATCGGATAAAGAAAAAAAAAATTATGAGGAAACGATAAATGGCCTAGAGAACTTCATGTCAATGAAGAATTTCCCTGGTACAATTAAATCAGACTGCACGACACATAGAATCACAAGTGTTGGCGGTTATTACATGTGCATCAATGTCACTCTATTCCAGCAAAAATGGTATCAACTTCAATGGAATTCATACCAATTACCAATAAGATTTGATGTTATGATTCATTTCCAATTTCATCCTTAGACATATAAAGATTACAGTACAATCAACTCATTCTTTTCTATCTTTTATTTTTCTGGAAAATTACATTTCTTCTTGGTTAACCTACAGAAGGATAGTAACTTAAATCAAATGCCCTAAAAAAATAAAAACAAAAAATCAATCCCATGGAAATCAAATGTTAATATTCCAATCCCTTATTATGTGCACTCACAAAAGAATAAACATCTTGAATTGATTGAAAGACCCAAAACAGATAGGCCCCTTTGCTTATTAGTATAAGATTTGGAAGCAAGCTGATTAGAAATTTAGAATAACTATCATATGCTTTTGTAAAGCTTGTGTTACAGCTCAATCATTACACACATCAACAACTTGAATTGATTGAAAGGCCCAAAACAGATGGCCCTTTGCTTATTAGTATAAGATTTGGGAGCATGCTGATTAGAATAACTATCACAGGCCTTCATAAAGCTTGTGTTACAGCTCAATCATTACACTAAAAAGACACCGAATGGATTGCTGATGTAGACAGATGGCAGAGTTATCAAGAAAATAAAAGACTAAATTCCAAGATGATTTGCAATTATGTTGTTTATTTGAATATTGGGCTGATGTATACCACCGCCTAGCTATAATAGATACTATTATCAGTTATCCTTTTATATTTCGGAAGGATAGAAGGTAACTTCTTTCAATTTATGAGGAACAAGTTTATGAGAACTTCAGCGGCTTTAATACATTCACTCAAACAGCCTGACAAATCCTGCATCCAAGTTATTGTTAATTCATTTTACGAGGATAATGTTCCCATGTCTATGGTACAAAAAAAAAAAAAAGGACTATTGTGCTGGTCAATAACTTAATTACCGACATTTTACTGACACTCATGGACAAAAAGAATTAGGCTTACATGTTCCGAGGATCTGATCCACTGTACCACCAAGCTTTGCAAGTTGGACTTCCTCAAAAGTTGCTGCAACAACATGCCATCAGGTAGCAAACATTACCATGCTAGGATGAGTACACTGAAAGAAAAATGGCTACTAGAGGAAGAGAAACAGAGAGAAAAACTTCTAATATATGAAACCATATGCAATCTAACTCTCTTTCTCTTTCAGACACAAACATCAATACATACAAACACTTATTACAGACAGATCTGGTTAATATAACCTAATGCAATTATTTGTAAAAGCATTGTCTAACACAAAGAGTTTTGATGTTACCAGCTTACTGAATGTTTATCAAACAGGGGGGGAGAGAGAATTTACAAACTTACACAAGATTCTAAAACACAGAGCACATTTTGAAGTCTCAACCGTCTGCAAATATAAATTTACACATATAAGAAGCAAAACATTTGCACAAGTCAAAATATTGGAAATGGAAAAGCAATTGAACTAAAATGAGGATACATTTTCTTTTGGGTGGGGGAGGGGGCAGTGGATAAAACAGGTAATCTGTAAAACTAGATAAAGATCAATAAAACAGTTTGTATGAATGATACATAGGAAAACAAAGAGGAAACAAAATGTAGTGTCAAACATATATATTAATTAAATCAGGACACGCTAAGGGAAAAAGATTGTTCAGCTCATATAAATAATTTAATTGCATTCCATTACCAATTAAGGAACATGAACATGTACTCTACCCACGTATGGATGTGGCATTACAGGTTACCTAGCATAACACCCAAATTGCTGGCAGTGGTAAGATAATTTCAAGTAATCTGAAGCCAAGTTACTCATATCATCCACATACCCAATGTATTGCAGTATATTCTCTGCATAAACGTACAAAAGAAAAAAGAAAAGAAAAAGAGATAAGGGGAACAACAAACTTTTACAATATTGGTAAGATAATTTGAAGGGTAAAGGAGGAACCAAAAAAAAAAAAAAGGAAAAGGCAACTCAAATCATGTTAAAATGAAGAAAGATTTTCACTTGCTCTAAGTATGGTAATAAAGACGAGCAACAAAGATAAATTTGAAGGAGAGAGGGGGAGCTCATGGATTAAGTTGCTTTTAGGAATATGTAATCAGTTAAGTTGGAATGCTCAATCTAATTGCTAGCTTTCTAACAGATTTGCTTAGCAGTGTTATTAACCACAAGAACATTACCCCACATGCCATGTGCAAGGGGTATATCCATGCAATCCACCATTATAAACAAAATTTTCTTGATTTTATATGATTTAATTGTTCATCACTCATCCTCCTTCACTAGGTGACTAGCAAGCAAAGCAAACAGGTTAAAATCTACCATCAAAAGGAACAAGGTTATATATATACCAACATGTATGTATAGCAAGAGGCAGAAAAACATATACAAATCCATATAAGTTCACCCAAAACTTTCAAAATCACATAATACATAGAAGCTAAGTATCAAAGTACCTAAAATCTGTATGTCACCAAGGCATCCACTAAATGATGGAAGCAAAGCTATCTCTGCTGCTTCATCTAGGCAACTGTCTTTCCATTTAATAAAAAAAAGATAGATCATAACAGAATCCAAGAAGAGACCTAAATAATAAGAATTAGTATGTTAAGTGGAACAACATACTTCTGCACATGAGTTTCCCAGTAAATCTGCTGCCAATCAACTGGTTTGACACACTCCGCAAGATCAGGCCAACGAAACTTAAACAATGCCTTCCATGCTGTATTGAAATTCCCATATCTGTAAGAAACTAGCACTAAACAGTCACCTCACATTCTAGTCTTACTTTCTACGTAAAGCAAAAAGGGGATCTAGAGAAATCGAATCTAACATACCTTCCACGTTTTCTCCCCATTTTTAAGTCATCACTAGAAGGACCATAGTCATCATAGTTCTTAAATGGCCTGCTCAATGAAAGTTAATATCTTTCAAAATATTCATGTAGCCCGCATATAGCAGCAACTCAGCAAAAGTTAAACAAGCTATGTCAAGAGGGAAAAAGATTATTGCTACCTTAAGAAAAATCTTTCATAGTCATGCTCATTTGTTAGAAGATTTGTGCATTAGAAAATCTAGTAAAACATTTCTCTGCCTATTTGAAAATTTCCCCTTCCTAAGTAAACAATTATCACATTTTGCTCACCCATGACCATTTCAAGCTTCAGTAGGAGCAATCGATATCCAGAATTATTCAGCTAAAACAGTTATAAATCTGAAAAACAACTTGAAAACATGCATAAAACTTATAAGGTGCAGAAAATTTAACTAACATTTCACTTTGCAGCTTCTGCAAGGCCAAAGGAGGTAGACATTCTACTAATGAATTGAACAACTCCAGAGGAAGTTCATAGACATGGGGCAAAAGATCATCCCCTGCAACCAACCCAGCCAATGATTAAATTGACCACCATGAACTGAAAATATCAGTTAAAAGGGGGAAATGCATCTCTCAGCAACTTGGCATTTTTAGTATAATGCAAACAGTATGCACTAGAAGCATTAAAAAGGAAAGACATAAGGGAAATGTACCGTGAATGAGTTCTCTTTTAAGTGCGTCAATGCTCAGAGACACCAAAGAGGGAACATTCACCATTCTCCACTCTTATACATGAAAAAACAAACAAACAAAATCACACAAGGAAAATAAAACAAAACAAAACAAATGCCCCAAGTACGAAAGTTGAGTTGCTTTAACACGCAAAAACTGAAGGATTAGATTAATTGGTTTAGACCATAGTTGAACTAAATTCAGTGTTCTATAAGGTGACTTTTGGTTTAAGTAATATTTTCGAATTCAATAGGCTGACCTTACCGCCAGTTCATCATTGACGATGTTTTAAGGAAAGAAAAGAACTACTGTTGAAGCTTCAAGGACCCAACGAATGAAGTGAAAGAAAAAAGCGATATGGCTTAGCAGTTACCAGAAAGTTTGGGATCGATCGGTGAATAGTTGACGTTTGAAGAGTTGGCTCTTCTGGTTCAGACGAAATCCAGTGAAAGAGAAATGCTTTGCTACTTTTTCATAACATTCAGAAATTGAGCTCTGAACGAATCAACTAACCTTGATTTGTGGATAAAATGAATCGATAGGGCTTTCTTCTTGTATGTTTTTGAGTTGATGATCATTGGGCTAAAACCCTAAACATTTCTAAGCTCTAACCTCCCAAATTCCCCAAATTCTTAATTAAATAACCTCTTATACCCTAACTAACTGATATAGTTGAAATATAGCAAGAGTGAAGTTGTATAGCTTATCTTCCAAGATTCAAACTTGTTTCAATCATTTGTTGGTGAATAACATAATCAAGGTCAAGACTTAAATTTGGGCACTTTGAGTTGTACCATAGCTTTCCATCTTAATATGCAGGGATGATCGCAAGATTTACCCTTCTATTTTAATTAATTTGTTATTGTGCTATTTCTACTCTACATTTGTTTTAATTATGTTAAATTCTGGCACATAAATTAATGAATGAAAAGATGTCATGTGACGTAACGAGTAAGAAGAGGGATTTTCATAAAATTTTTCGATGAAAATTATTAAATAAAACTTTTTCAATCCTTTTTTACTCTAAATTAGAAAACTTAATTTTCATCTTGAATGAGATTTCTAAATTTTCATCATCAATGAGATTTCATGTTCTTCTTTAATAACAATGCAAATGGCTCAATTTTTTTATTTTTATTTTTGTCTAAAAAATGGAAACCAGAACAAATCTTCAATACCAGAAATCTACTTAGTTTCTTTCATTTTCTAGCTCAGTTTCCTTTCTTTTTCATTGTTTGGTTCTCTGTTTCTGTAACTCAACTCAAGAAAAGAAAAGAGTGATATTCTTTTTGGTTATTTTTTAGGGAAAAAAAAAAACCCTCCACGCTCCCTTTATGTCTCCACATGTTGCATAAGATTTAGAGGTAACAACATCATTAGAAATCCATAAACAATTACTTAAACACACACACAAACAAAAAAAAAAGGTTCACCAAAGCTATCATGTTTTATGAGATTTTACCCTCCACTACAATGGCTTGGAAAGGAAAGAGACAAGTTTTGTTTCCGTGAAAATTCACAGGGAAAAACAAAGTTTTAATTTAATCTTACCTCTATTTTAATCTAATGGTAAAAATATATATTAAATTCATAAGTTTTACGATAATAATATTAATAAATAAATTATCATTTTAGTAATACAATTAGCAACGAAAGATTTTTTTTATCAGTTCAAAAGTTCTTTTAAAATCTTACTTATATATATTATATCATATATCACCATAATCTAATATTTGAATATTTTATTCTTATATATATATATATATATCTTATTTTATGATTAAAATATCTTATATTTTTATATAAATTTTCTAAATTTTTTAAGATGTTGATACTATCTTATTATAAGAAATTATTTAATACATTATTAATAGAATTTTTTAATTTTAAAAATAGTGTCATTGTCATATAAAAATATAATAAAATATTAAAAAATATATAAATTTCTTTAAAACTCCTTGTAAAAATTTTTAAAAAAATTCATTAATATATTCATTATATTAACAGTATTGTTGTTTTGTGTAATATAGTCAGGTAAGGATGACTTCTTGTATCACATTATCCAAAGAAATAGGATATGGTGCATAGGTGGCAGAACCCTAGTGGAGGAAAAGATTGAGTCAATTTTCTGAAGATGAGATAATTGTTTGAGCAGACATTGAAAATCCAATCCTATCCAATCCAATTCAATTCAATCATCCCTTTCCTTTCTTTTTCACTTCAACTAATCATCTGCTAAACTTTAACCCTTTTCCCATTTGCAACAGAGAGTGAATACATGGCTACCTCCAGCATGGCATCAGCTGCTTCAGGGTTCTTGCTCACGCCCAATGTCGCAGCGAATTCAAGCTCCACTTCTAAGACCACCACCGTGTTTTTCCCTTCAAAGAATAACAACAATTCCAGGCTTGTGGTGACGAGGGCAGCTGACGAGGCTGCTGCACCAGCACCAGCTACCACCAGTGCACCATCAGAAGGCGGTGAAGCCCCTAAACCTAAGCCACCACTAATTGGACCAAAAAGAGGAACCAGGGTTAGCTTACTTATTGCCATACAAAACTGTCTGATATATAGCTGAGAAATGCATTTTTGTTCACATCATGTATGTAAATGTATAGGTCAAGATTCTTAGAAGAGAGTCCTACTGGTACAACAGCTTTGGGTCAGTTGTTACGGTCGACCAGGTCAGTCTCTCTTATTTTTTTCTAGAATTCGGGAGCATGTTAGATTCATTTGTGATTGTTTCTTTGAATATGATGTTGAAGGACCCTAAGACTCGGTATCCAGTGGTGGTTCGATTCAACAAAGTTAATTACGCCAATGTATCAACCAACAACTATGCCTTGGATGAGATTGCAGAAGTTAACTGAGTCATTTAATTCTTAGCATTTTTTCGTCCATTATATTGTTCTTTCTTCCTTTTCATCTCTAGCTTTAAGCTTAGTATTTGTACACCCCCCCCCAAGAAAAAAAAAACTACAACGGTGTATCATATTGTCCTGCGTTAATTTCTCTTGTCTTGTTGTTCCTACCTTCCACCACCTGCTTTGAAAAAATGGAAACGTTGTTTAACTGTGGAATATGTTGAGGGAAGTCCATGGCCATTTCAAATATCTTTAATTGGGATTTAAAATGATTTCAGTGACTCTGAATATGGGTTAAAATTGTTCTTAGATCTGTTGAAAGTGATTCAACTATTCCTCCCAACAAAAATTTCTTTCTCGGAAAAAACATGTTATTTTATTTTTATATATTCTATAATTTATATAATATAAATTACTAATATCTTAAAAAGATATATTGAATTGTATTTACAATTAAATTAGTAGATCAAGTCTTAACTTAATTATTATGGATATTGTTGTTAATATATGAGAATTTAAGTTTTGAGTGCCTTGAAATGCTTCATTTTCCTATTAAAGTTTTTATCCATTTCTATTATTAAAAACTGATTCTTGTACGTTGGCATGACATAAATGTGGCGTGTCACTGTTTGATTATTTTGTTAAGCACGACATTTTTTAATGGTACAACTAGATGCAATTTTTAATAGAAATAATTAATTTGTTCTTCGATCTAATATATAATGACTAATTTATTTATTTTTTAAGTAAATGGGGTAAAATACAATCTGCATCCTTATACAAAGGACTCTATGTACTTTTACCTGTTAAATTTAAAATAAAATATTTTTTATAATTTTTTAAAAAAATATGACTTGGTTTAAAAATAGGCATAAATTAATTATTTACATACATTAATAGATTTGGATAAAATTTAAAATTTATATTTTAATGCAGTTTGTGTTATATCAAATGTATTAATACTTTATTTGGCTATGAATGCCTTGCATTCCAAAAAAATAATACTCTCTTGCACTTAAAAAAACAAGTAAATTAATTTTTACACGGCATATCAAAGAATAAATTAATTTTTTAATTAAAATTTTTACTATGAAAAACTTGAGTGACGATGAAATTACCGGTTAGTTATGAAAATATGTAAAATGAAAGAGAGGTTTTTTTTTTTTTTCTTGGATTCTCTTACAAAGAAACAGGTAGCGGAATAGTTTATAACAGATACGAGGGAAATTAATTTTGGGCTTAAAAGAAAATATTCATTTTAGTGAACATAGAGAAAGATGTGAGATCTGGGAAGCTTCTCATTGGCTTCATATTGCTTTGATCTCGCACAAATTTCCAAAGCTAAAACTTGGGAGTCTTTGGACCTCCAGTGGAGAAAATTAAAGAAATCATTAGCCAAGAGCAAATCATTGACCATTTCTCAACATTCACAAGAGAAAAAAATCAATATTGTATTAAGCAACTAACCAGATATGAACAGTTGGTCTAAATGACGACAATAAAAAAAAAAAAAACAAAAAATTCTGGCTTTGGTATCGAGACTAGAACGTGTAGTGCAAGAAACCATTCTGCCATATAAAACATAATTGCAGAAGCTTCAAGTTTTGTCAAAAAAATGGAAGAACTGAAGTTGCTAGGAAACTGGGCTAGTCCTTTTAGTTACAGAGTTTTATGGGCTCTTAAACACAAAGGGGTGAAGTATGAGTACGTAGAAGAGGATCTTTTCAACAAAAGCGAGTTGCTTCTTAGGTGTAACCCAATCCACAAGCAAATCCCGGTGCTGGTTCATGCTGGAAAACCAGTACTAGAATCCGTTGTTATCCTTGAATACATAGAAGACACATGGCCTCAAAACCCTTTGCTCCCTCTAGATCCTCATGAAAGGACCATGGCTCGCTTCTGGATCAAGTTTGGAGAAGATAAGGCACCTATATTTTACAAATTCTTTCATGCTGTGGGAGAAGAGCAAGTGAAGGGCACAAAAGAAGCTGAGGAACTGCTGAAAACTATAGAAGAGAATGGGCTTGGAGATAAAGAGTTTTTTGGGGGTGAAGAGCTTGGATTAACCGATATAGCCTATGGATGGATAGCTTGTTGGTTGGATGTGTTGGCCGAAGCAGCTGGGGTTGAAATGCTGGGACCTCAAAGCTTCCCTCGATTGCAGGCATGGGCTGAAAGGTTTAAGCAACTGCCGTTGATCAAGGACAACCTTCCCGACCGTCACAAAATGTTGACTTTTTTCAAGTCCCGGAGGGAGAAAATCATTGCACCAGCAGCAACCTCTTAGAAGCTAGGACTGGTTTTTTTCGGTGTATTTTGATTTAAGTCCTTTCACAATGCTGATATGTGAAATTTATTCCCAAATTTGCAATAAGATTTTGAGGAGAAAAATGAAAAACTTATTTTGTTTGAACCAATCGAAGAATTCAAACCCCACAGTTTTGGGTCAATCAGGTTTTCAATTTGCCAGCAAACAACCAAAACCCAGCCCACTTGTATAAACATTTCCGATAAAGAGCAGCCTGAAACAATAATAATAGTAAAACTAAATAAAAGAAAATTTCGAATATCGCTTCTGAAAGAGGAGATTGGAGACAAAAAGGAGGAGAATAAATTTGAAGGAAAACTCAAACAATGGCAGTTGCATCCCATATGGCGAAACTGAGCTTTTTTCCTCTAAACCGACCTGGGTTTTTCTCTCAGCTTCCATGCAACAAATTCCTTCATATTCAAAGAAACAAAGCCTCCACATCAACCAGTTGGAGCTTGGTCAACAATGGGTCAAGGAACCTAACAAAACCCATGTCGATTCGAGGCACGGCTTCCTCTTTTGATTCCCGGCAGGATGATAGTGTTACGAAGACCGTGGCTGATAATCCAGTTGTTGTTTACTCCAAGAGTTGGTGCCCGTGGGACCAAATCTCCTCTTTCTCCAACTTTTCATTAAAAAAAATTAGTGTTTTTCGTGATTTTTTATAGAGATTTTATATTTTTTTTTCCTTTTTTTCCCCATTATTTTTAGGTTTTCGTCCGAGGTGAAATCTTTGTTCAAGAAACTTGGTGTGGAGCCTTTGGTTATTGAATTGGATGAATTGGGTTAGTTTTGCGTTTATAGACTATACAAGTTCTTTTTACTCATTATTACCAATTGTTTTAGTGATACTATTTTCCATTTTCATTGTTATGGTTCACATTTGCATACAGTTTGGATGAAATAATTCATTTCAATAATGGTGATTCATTGAAAATGGTTGATATTCTTACTTTCTTTTGGGACCTTGTGATTGTGAGCCTAATGAACTATTAGTGTTAGCTGAGACAACTACATCTCTGCTTTTTGGCCTTGTTCAAGTTGTTTGATGCATCGCCTTGATTGTGATATTGAATTCAATGACGACCTAATCTTGCAAATTCAGAAAATATAAACTATGCAGTGTTGGTATGGGAACAAATTGCGGAAATGGAGATTTGAGAGAGGCTAAGTTCACTTTTGGATGATGTTAAATTGAAATTAAGGGCAACTTCTGAATCTTCAGTAGCTTCCATAGAAACCCTTTGAAATACCAATAGCCTAGGATTCATTACTTTTTTTTGGCTTTTTATGATAACCTTGAAAACTTTAATCAATCAATCATTGTAATAATTGTTCTAATGCTTTCAAACCATAACAGTTCAATCTGGTTTGCGCTAGCATGAAGTACCACATAGGTCACTAATCACTATTTGCTACCTTCTCATTGAAAATTGGTATGGTTAAGCTGGAAACAAGTTCATAAAACATTTCTTTTTTGAAAAACATAAGAGATTCTGGAATTTTTTTTATGTTACCTTTCTCTTAATTCAACAGAAGCCGAGTATGAGTATGAAATGTCAGATCTCGAATTGGCGCTTCCAATCTTTTCATCTTAATATTATCTTGCATATATTAAAGAGTTTTATCTTTTTCAGGTCCCCAAGGACCTCAACTGCAGAATGTACTGGAGGGGCTTACCGGGCAGCGTACTGTCCCTAATGTTTTTATTGGTAAGTATTGTTTTTCCAGTATTAGCAATTACCTAACAGATTTAGAAATACACTGACTGCAAAAGAGTCTGAATGGCTTATTGCTTTTATATGTGTAAAATCCTTCACCAGTCCATTTATTATCTTCATTAGAATGAATGACTTATAACTCTGTGATTTCAGATTGGTATTTACAAACAGAACATAAATTGATCATAGTCTAATTGGAAAATCAATATGAATAGTAAGTTCTGAATTGCATGGGATGTGCAATGTTTGCTACTCCCTTGTACAAATTCTAGAATCTTGTATAAAGTGTGCAGATTAATGTCCATATTCTTTTCTTTTCCTCTCTTTGTTTCTTCTTTTACCCCAAAACCAAAAAGCAAAGAACATACTTTTAACCCATAACTTTCCTTGTGAGGAGATGGCTGCCTTTAATTTTATATTGATTTGGCAATTTCATGCGGCGAAGCAGAATATCAGATTATTGCTGCTTAGTTAGTTCTAATGGCAATTCCAACTTTTCCATGAATATGGCTGAGTTTAAAATTTTGGTTTGTGGCTTACATGTTAATGGCGTATTTCCATTTTCAAAGTTATAGACATAGATATAGTGAAACATTCTTGAAAGAGATTTGTGCTCTATTCTTAGTTTTTTCTTCTTAGGCTTTAGTTCTAGTTAAAAGAATTCACATATGAATACAACAGCTCTTTTATGGTTGCGATTCTTAAATAAATACGATACTTACAAGTTCAAACTATAAGTTATGGAACTTTGTTCAATTCTAACTTGACCAAGAGTGCAGTTTCTTTTATGTTATAATTTGTCTTTTACTTTTTCTCTTTTATCTATAACATTTTCTTGGTTACTTTTATGTTATAATTTGTCTTTTACTTTTTTCCCTTTTATCTATAACATTTTCTTGGTTATATAATGATAACAACTCTCTAATTTCTATCTGCCTCACACAGGGGGCAAACACATTGGTGGTTGTACAGGTATTAATGCATTTGCATCTCTTGAACGATCCATTCAATAAGATGAGACATTCCCACACCTTTTACTAACCTAGAAATGGATTATGCCTAACTGCTAAAATAAATCTGCATAATTCAGTTTCTCAAGTAACACATTAAACTTTTGAGACAATTCCAGAACATTGCTACACAACCCTGTAAAATTCTTTGGATCTTGTAATGGTTTTCCTTCCACTAGGGAAAAAAATGATACTTATAGTTGTAATACATCATTCTTCAGTTTTGACTGTTAGTAGTTCCCTATCACTTCTAGAAGTCAAGTGAGTATTGTTATTCTATATTCATTTTATGTTGCAGATACCGTTGAACTATACCATAACGGAGAATTGGAATCTTTGCTATCAGACGCTAACGCTAAAAGAAAGGAAAATTAGCTCATTTGGCTTGTCTCCAATCACGAATGACAACTTTCCTTCCTCTAGAAACAAAAATGTTTCATTCTATTACATTTATTTACGTTAAAATCCCCGGAGTTACTCCTTTGTATTTCTTCTTTCAAATTGTATATCGAAAACGTGAAACTGTTGCGTGCACCTCATCCGAACATTGTTTATCTTGAAACCCGTAGGATATATTCACGAGTTTCTTGGGGGAAAACAATGAACCAAAAGATATTATTACATCTTCTAAGTGCTTGAGGTATTATGTTATTGGTAATAGTTACTTGTAGAAAGCATTGTGCTCAAATACGAGTTAATTTATTTCTTCCTCCTTTCTCTCCTGTTTACCTAATGAACATTTGATAAGAAAAAGCATTGAAGAGATCTTCAGATGAAGGATATTGAGGTGACGATGTACCTCACATGCAAATAATACTTATTGTTCCATGAACTTTAGGTTTTCTTTGCTAAACCCTAAATCTATTAACTGAAATGACGTGGGTTTTTTTGTTCTCTTTGTAACTATCATGTGAAAATGGCATATTGATATGACATTATACATATGATAATATATTTTTCATAAAAAATTTAGAAAATGTTAGAATTTAACTGGTTATATTAAACGGTTACCGTTTAAGTCAGGACTGAATTTTTAAAATTTTGAAATATCAAAGTTCGAAAAGTACAAGAATTAAAAATATCAAATTAAAGTTTAGTGATTGAATTTAAAACTTACCTATATCATAGGGGCTAATAGTTGAATTTGACGGCTTTTTTATCCCAATAATACCAAGAAATAAAGAAAAATACCAATCTGGTACACGGTTTTTAACAACTAACAAAATAGAACAAGTTTTGCTTAGGGAAACCAGTGAAATAAAAAAAAAAATTAAATTAAAGTTTAGGGATTGTTAAAAACTGGATTGGTATTCTTCTTATTTCTAAATTGGGATAAAGAAGCCAAAATTGGAGTCTATAAATAAGTCTATTAGTGCATAATTCAGTTACATGCCAACAACTCATTGAAAGTGGAAAAGAGAAAAAAAGATTGCATAAATAGCTGTCTGCCACTAAAAGGCAAAGCACTCACCATCACTTGTATTTTTCTTTCTGTCCGCCACTAAAAGGCAAAGCACTCACCATCACTTGTATTTTTCTTTCTTTTTTTTTTTCTCTGCTTGTTTGTTTCTCTTCTCATACTCTGAATTATTTTTAAGAGCCTTAAAATAATATATATATATATATATATATATGTGTAACATCAGTGGGAGTACATAAGAAGTGGGAGCTTAGGCACTGCCACAGCTTGGAGTGGACATTTTTTTGGGGTGGAGAGGCCAAAGATCTCCTCCATATCGAGATCTTCTTTTGTTATGTTACCAGGCAACTTCCAAGTAAATCCATGTAAAAGATTAGCCAAACTTGCTTGGATGACCTTAATCCCGAGAGGATATCCAGGGCACATCCTCCTTCCGGACCCAAATGGCAACAGTTGAAAATCATGACCTTTCACATCAATGGTCTTACCAATGAATCTCTCAGGGCAAAATTCATTGGGGTTATCCCAAACCGTGGGGTCTCTCCCAATTGTCCACACATTTACAAGAGCTCTAGTGCCCTTGAGAATGTCGTAACCATCTACTTGACAATCTTCACGGGTCATGCGAGGCACTAGCATGGGTGCCACAGGGTGCAAACGCATAGTCTCTTTGGCAATTGAGTCGATGTAAGGTAGGTTCACAATGTCCCTTTCTTCTACCCATCTTTCCCTGCCAATTACCCTGTCTAGTTCTTCTGTAGCCTTGGCAAATATTTCTGGCTTTTTCAACATCTCTGAAATTGCCCATTCCACAGTCACTGCTGAACTCTCGGTCCCTCCAGCTATCAAGTCCTGAAACATCAACAAGTATTAGCTCACGTTAATTAAAAAAGAATAAGGGCTAAATTGATAGAAAGTATAAATGTTAAGGGTTAAATTTGACATTATGCCTAAAAAAAATCATTGGAAAAGAGAGAGAATCTAGTAAATGAATTTTGACCTGACTAAATGCCTTGACTCCATGCCTTTCCAGCTTGACATCAAGATTGGGATCATCAGCAAGTTGCAAAAGCACATCCACCATATCCTTGGCAACATAATCTTTAACATCTCTTCGCCTAGCGTTATGTTCATCCAAAACATGCTCCAAGAATTTGTCGAACTTCTTGCTCAAGGCTTTCATTCTCTTAATATTGCCTTGCAAATCCAAGAACCTTAGCCAGGGAATCGAGTCCCCGATATCCAATACTCCGTTAAGTAGGAATAACTCATCAAGCATCTCCTTGAACTCCTTCGGGGTCACAATCTCATTTTCACCGGTCCCCTCTGCATACTTTTTCCCGAACACCATCCTACTTATTACATTAAGACTCAAATCTGAAAGACGATCTTTCAAAACAATTGGGACACCGGATGATTCGTACAACCCTTTTAGCAACAATTTCATTTCTTCTCTTCGGATATACTCGTATGACTCAAGGCGTTTTGCACTAAAAAGTTCTGTCATGCACATTTTTCGTGCTTGACGCCAGTATGGTCCGTACGGTGACCAAGTAATATCAGAGTAATTGTAAGTAGTGTATTCTCCTGCCGCGACCTTGGGTCGACCAGCAAAGATAACATCATGGGTTTTAAGGAAGGCTTTGGCCATTTCAACCGAAGAGGCCACGACAACAGGGAACGATCCAAATTTGAGTTGCATGAGTGGACCATATTTTTGGGAGAGGGCATGGATTGATCTGTGGGGAAGTGAACCAATGAGGTCAAGGTTCCCAATTACGGGCCATGGTTTTGGGCCAGGTGGCAAGTTGAGTTTTCGACGGGGGCGGAAACGGAGGGAGAGGAGGATGAGGGCTAGAGCGGCAAGCCATGCGGTTAAGTAAGAAACCCAAGATGGGGATTCCATTGGATATGCGAGGCAGTGGTGGAAGTGATGAAGAAGTGAATATTAGAGTTGATTGTGCAGGAGTGGAAATGACTCGGTTATTTATAGACGATCACAATGAGAAAAGGCTTGAGGGCCCCCGTGTTCCTTCTCGGAAACTAACGGTCCTCATTTATTTGGATTGTACATGGGGCAAGTTAGTACTTGAGCTTTTGATTTAATGATATATACACAATTCATAATGCTTGTATCACGCTGTTGATAATGTTGTGTAAAATGAAATTTCTAAGAATTTGACTTCAACAACCTTGTGAGAAAAGCAGTCGCTTCCTGGAATTTTTATTAGTTGTTAACATTTATATATATATAGATATATATATTTGTCAATTTCACCTAATAAATTTTCAACAAAACGAGTAATTAATAATTTACGTGTACATTATATTGATATAATATTATTTATCTTATGCGTTATCTTAACAATTGAATTAAAAAATATAAAATACCCATAAATTTTTTTTGAAAAATTGATAATTAAATTTATTTTTTAAAATTAAAAGCGAAATTAAATTAATAAAAAATATAAACGTTAATAGTTGTTAATTAAAGGTAGGGTGTCGTTTTCCACGGTGAAATGAGTGGAAGACTTCAACAACTAAAGGAGTTTGGAAATGACCGGGGTCATTGCAGCCGATGGCTCCCCATGTTTTAGTGCTCCATTGAGATTACATAATCAACCTTCTCCAAAATCATACACAAAATGACAGGAATTTCTTTTCCATTTTTTTCATTCGCGTAGTAAAATTTTGTTAGACCATTGCCCCTTCATAAGTTATGAATTTATCTTTTATATTTTTTATTTGATTAATTTTAATTATTTTTTGAAGTTAAAATTTTAAGTTATTTTAGTCAGTTTTGTCAACCGTTAGCGCCACAAATGGTCATGTTAATGTTGTAATGATAAAAAATGAAAAACGTTAATTAAAAAGCTTAATTAAGTGCATTTTTCCGTAAGACTTAATTGATTTTTTCACCAAAGCTTAGGACTTATATACCCCTTTAACCAATTGAACTTTGATTTTTTTTTTTTTTGGAAGTACCTTTGTACATCTGTTAAATTTTTACTTTGGTACTTAAAAAATTTTTCGCATCAATTTGGTAACTCATTATTCATTATGTCATGTGATTATTCATTATGTTTCGCAAATTTAGTCATGCGATTGACTTGTATTAAGAGAGGTGGTTACTTTTGGCTTTTTTTTTTTTGTGTGTGTGTTTTGATGTTTACTACATGTCATCTTCATTTGAGCTTAATTGGAATAGGTCAAAGGAAGCAAAGAGCAAAATAGCTCAAAAGGTCCCATCGCTCATTAAAGGAAGTCACTTCATTCTCCTAGAAATATTGAAGTGGAATTGAGGTTATTGTTTGAACTAAATCGATTAATTAGATTGAAAATCAGTTGGGATATTTGTTCAAATAGAGATATCAAATTGATTGATTTGTGAATTAGTATAGACCAGTTGACGTAAAAAGATAAGAAATCACACTAAGTGTTTAATAAAAGATTAAGTGAAGAAAAATAATAAATCGATTTGAAACCAACAAAGAAGTATAGATGCATGTTTAAGGAAAAAGAGACGAAGTAATGTTTGAAGTATTAAATAGAAAATTGTTGATAGTCATGAAAGTGAAAAATACTCATCTAAGTTTGGAGTGAAAATCAAACTACATTTGGTGCGATATCTATAAAAATAAAAAAGTTAAGAGAAGGATATCGTGGCTCAGGGGTGGAGCTAGAAAATTTTTTTGAGGGAGCCGAAATAAAGTGGGATGTTTTTATAATAGCAAAAGTAAAATTTCACTATTTTAATAGCTTATATTTTTATAATTTTTAAAGAATTAAATTAATTTTTCTCATTCTTGAGGGGCCAAAAGTCTAATTTTATCATATACTAATTTAAAATTTTTAAAATTATAAAAGAACTAAATGTGAAATTTTCCATTTTAGGGGGGCCGGGGCCCCTACCAGCCCCCCTTAGCTCCGCCCTTGTTGTGACTAGTATAAGAAATAATAGTGTAAGAACTAGAGATATTTGTGACAAAAATTAAGGGAATATGGGTACAAAGGAAGAAAAATAAGTGATAAGTGAACAAATGAGAAAGGAAATATGAAATCATGAAGATGATTTCAAAGAAATTAGATTGAGTAAGGAGTTTTGATTAAATAAAAGGAAAAGACTTAAGAAAAGAACATCATATGAGGTGTAAAATTGTATATGAATTTAATATATTTGTGATAAGGTTAAATAGAAGAAGATGAATGCTAAGGAAGTGTAAAGTAATGTTATGTGGACAAAAGTGTAGAATGAGTAGAATTGTAAAGAAAGTTGAATCAAAAAGGATTGAAGAGTAAAGAGATAATGAAGTTCATGGTCAGGAAAATCAAGAAAATTTTGATGACAAAATTTATTTTAAATGGGAGGAATGTAACACCCCTAACTCGTTTTGTTATAAAAGTAGTATAAAGTGAAAATCGTGCATAATAAGTTCCTTAGTAAAGTAAAATAAGGAATATAATTGATAAAAGAGAAGGTTAATGCACGCCATAATAAGTTGCGATATATATTAATTTAAGGCAAAGACTAAACCACAAAGATGTGAAAAATTTTGGGACTCAAGTGTGAATATTTGAAATTTGAAGGGTTGAAAGGTAAATTTTAGAAATTTGAAAGACCAAAAGTGAAAATAAATCAATTTCTTGTGACTTGAAATTGGTAAGCATGGACTAAATTGAATAAGTGGAGAAATATGAAGGACTGAATCGTGATTTTACCAAATTAAGTGATGATTCAAAGAAGAAATTGTAGAGAATGTTGAACGGTAAAATAGTCATTTCTCAATTAAGATAATTATCATGAAGCATAATAATAATTGTGAATATTGATGTTAGATTTTGATTGGTTAAGATTCTTTTAATATTATTTTAATATAAGATATTTTATTATTTAATTAATGGTTAAGATGATAAAAAGAAAAGATGATGAAAATTTCTCATTCTTTCTTTCAAGCTTACATACACCATTGTTGAAGAAAAGAAAGTTTTGTTTTCTTTGCAATTTGGTATTTTCCATCAAAGTTCACCATTTTCATTTAGAAATCAAAAGGATTTTCAAAACCACTAAGAGGGGAAAATAATAAGAAGATTATGGTGAACATGAATATCAATTTGGGTTTAAGAAAGATAGAAATGGAGGAAAGAGGAAATCAAGAGAACAAGGTATGAATTTCAAGGTTTTGTCATGTTTTTCAGTTTAATCTTGTTAGAAAAGTAAGAAGTGATGTTAAAGTAGAGAATCCTTATGAAAAGTTTGATGCTATTGACATGATATTGAAGAGAGAGATAGAGGAAGCGATCCAAGTGGCAAAGAAAAGAGAAAAATAGGTGATTAAAGGTTGAAGAGAGGCAAGTACCTTGAATTTTTTTGTTACCTAAGGACTCAAATGTAAACCTTATGAAATTTGTGATAAACTTGTAAAATGATGTATAAAATAATTTGATATGTGCAATTAAAATATAAAGATTAATTGAAGTTGTGATATAGTGGTGATATAGGGATTAAATGAAGTGTTAAGTTCTAGTGAATTAATTACAAAGTGATATTTAAGTGAATTTCTAATGATACTTGAACTTTATATCGAAAATGACCAAATCATAAAATATACAAAAGTGGCTAAGTGTATTAAAATTTTGAAATAACACATTCAAGTGTAATGATATGTAGAAGTGAAATGAATACTAAGTGAGGGGATGGTGATTAATGAAAATATATGCTAATAGGGACTAAATCGAAAAGATTGTAAAGTAAATGAAGTGAAATTTATGCAAAGAAGACTAGATAGAAAAGTGACCAAAATTTGATGTGTAATAAAGTATTAATGGAGAGTTTTAGTGAAGTGTTTATGATAGTGAATTTAATTTTAAGTGATATTAAAGTGATAATTTAGTGAATATTGATTTTTATGAAAATAAGGTTTAAATCGTAAATAATGTAAACTTTTATATCCTATTAATTGATAAGTGATAGCATTAAAAATGACAATATAAATGCTCAAGTAGACAATATATAAACGTGTTGGATATATTGGCACTTCGATACAACTCAATGATATTGGCACTTTTGTGCATTTCAATGTTCTTTCCGCTTATCCTGCATGTGCATGTTCAGTAGAGCCTACTATGGGCTATAGACTCATGAGAAAGATAACTAGTAAGTGATTAAAAAATCATAAGAAAGAGTTATGTGATTAATGAAATAGGTGTTAAAGAAATATAAGTGGCAAGTGAATTCTAATAACAATTTATGTTAAAGCGTGAAGTGATAATATAGTAAATTAAACTATTAGTAAATTCGGTAAATATATTAGATAATCTCTTGATTTAAATGATATGTTCATGAAATTATATTTGTAATATTGTTACTATTAATTAAATTAAAGAAATGATAACATTTAAATTCATAGGTACTTACTAAACTTTCACGAGCTTAACGCGCTATTTTTCAACGCGTAGGTGAAAGATCAAATTGAAATTTTTGTACGAAGTGGTGACCTCGACACATTTCATCACATCATCAAAGCTTGGGAGAAAAGGGGTATGAAATAAATTTTATGGTATAAAGTATAACATGTACATTGGTAAATTAATGAAGTAGTAAAGAAAGTGCCTAGTTGTTTAAAATTTGAATTTGATGTATTTGAAAATAGAATTCACGTCGTAATGTCAGACCCTTCATGTCGCAACAAGAATCGAGCAGTGAGTGACATCGCGACCTAGAATCCCCAAAATCAAAATGTCAACCCAAAAGTTTAAAAAAAATTACATTTTAATCTTTATTCGACTTCAGGTTGGTAAAAGAATTTTTTGTGAACTTGTATAAAACTCGAATAAGATTGTGAATCATGTTACGAGTCTATAATAATCTTAACAACATAAACGAAAGGTTAAATTGAATGGTAATTGTTTGTAGTTGCTCCAATAATAAATGTGACATCTTACAGTTAGGACCCAACAATTGGGTCAAGTATAAGGTGTTACAGAGTCTCCCTAATCTTAACTTAATCATGTCTATTCACAGGGCAAAAATAATATGATGGAGAAAATACAAAAATGCCTTTAATTAAACTTTCAAGCCATATTTGGACGTCTTCTTAACGTTTTTGGGCTTCATCTGTGAATATAACTTTAGATAGATATTTTAATTCCTTTCGAATTAGTATATTATAAGCCCAAAATAGAGGTCTATAGCTCAATTTATGGCCAAAATACTAAATTGTACTATGTTGAAAGTCCAAACCGCAAAAACTAGCCAAAAAAAAAAACTTTAAGCTCCCTTTTCTCCAGTAATTTCCTAAGTCAATAATGAATAAAATATAAGTATAAATAATATAATTAAGAACATAAATAACATAATTCAATATGAGAAATATCAAAAATAAAAAGAAAATTACGCACTTATCAAATTCCTCTGCACTTGAACCATGCTTGTCCACGAGTATGAAACCAATGCAAATGAATATGCAGCTTAAAGAAATGTTTAAGTCAAATTAACAATTGAAAATATCATTATATGCCAATGAAACAAGTAAACATGCTTTCATGCACACAATCAAAATCATATATGCTAAACAAAATATAACAATAACAATAGATCATACAATTAGGAAAAGTTAGGAACAACAGATCTTTGCGCTCTTGTGTGGTTGTCTTCCCTAACAATATGCAATGTATAAGAGATATTAGAAAAATCAAGAGAATATTTTTAAACTTCATCATGCATTCTAGAGTCACTAGTTTTCCAAAATCTACAATTTCAATCAAGCATAAAGTAGCAAATTTATTTTCCTTCAACTTCACCACAAAAAATTATTGATTAGAACGAGATAGAAGAATAATTAAAGAAATAATACAATTAAGTGTTTTTTTCGAATTTATGACAATTACTTTTGAACACAAGTGTAAATGAAAACCTGTAACGCCTAAAAATTTCTGTTTATGTTTCGGTAGTTAATTAACACAAATATTTGTCTTCTTAAGTGGTTAAGTGTTTTGAGTGTGGGTAAGAGGTCTCAAGTTCAAGCCATGACTTGGGCAAATTTTGGTATTTTTTATGAATAAATCCTTACTCTTGTTTAGTAAGCTTAAGTTTAATTGCTTGTAAGTTTATATTAGAATACTTGGGCATTATTTTTGCTATTAATGCCGCGTGGGTAGATACTGAAGTAGTTGGAATGAATGTGGTTTAGTGGGAATAATCAAGGGATTTGGGAGTAACCCAATTATTCTTTACTCACCTGTCGAAAATCTCTGCAAAATTCCCCACTCCACCTTTTCTTTTTCTTTTTTTTTTTTGTTTTAGCCGAAATTTCTACCACTGCTACCGCTTTTCCCTTTTTCTTAGGTTGCCAAATTGTCCCATTAAATTCTCTCATCTTTTGCATCCTTTCCGTTCGTTCAATCAAGGAGTTGTGTTCCTTCTTTCTTGACTACTCGTTGGTAGGTAAGGGTTAAGTTTTGTGTAATTTAGGGTAGTCACTTTTATGTGTAAATCTGTTTATTTCCATTTTCATATCTTTCTGTTAGTGACTATGTGTTATTGACAGCAGCAAATCGACAGGATCGAGACTCTTCTCATGCTACTTTGTAAGCAAACTGATCTTGAAGCGTTAAGGGTAAGCAACGAATATGGTATTGACTGTTGTCAATTTAATGGTTTTGGATTAATTACGAAATAGGACTAAATGTGGGGTTTGTTTATCGATTATAAATGCTAGTGATCTCGGGAGTGCTTTTACGTAAAAAAAAGACTAGGTGTGTACCCAAAACGCAGAAAATGCGTCTCGACGAAAAGCCAAAAAAAGCTCTCTATCGATGCCACACGAGCTTGTGGTAGCTCTTGTGGTAGGTCGTGTGGCTGAACATGGCCGTGTGATCAACGGGCCAGGCCATGCACGCATGACACAGATGCATGACACGGCCATGTGATGGCCTGGCAAGACCGTGAGCGACACACGGGCTCGACCAATTGGGCCGTATGGGCCAGACGGGGGTGTGGACCAACATGGGTAATGTAACGCCCAAAAAAATCCTTAATATTTATTTTCGTATGTTTGAGACACAAATATTTGTCTGGTTCAGTGGTTAAGTGTTCTAGGAAGTGTTTGAGAAGTCTTGGGTTCAAGCCTTAGCTTGGGCAAATTTTTGTTTTTAATTGAATAAACCTCTAACTCTAATCAGTAGGCTTATAGATAAATGTTGATAAATGATAACGGCTCGCGATAAATTTATAAAACTGATCACACCAAAACTAACTAATATCACGATAGTAAAGGCAAGCGCACCTATCGAACAGTAGTATAGTTTAGTGGCAAGACCGAGTTATCGTACCCAAGGGAACTAAAAGTACTAATACTTACTTCCTTTCTATTATCTAGCCTAAAAATAAAAGGGGTTCGTTTGAAACTAATTCTAAAACTAACTAAAAGTACACAAAAAGTAAATTGGGGAAAACTTTAGGGAAAAGCAGATTGATATAAACAATACTTAAGGGAGAGTCCACCTAGACTTCACTTGTTATTGGTTCTTGAGCTAGACGATTTATTCACTTGACTTGATCCGTAGAGATCCCTAATTTATGCTAAACCCTCCATCGAGGCAAAGAGTAACTAGGCCTAGGTTGTTAACTAAAGTTCTTTAATTAATTAACACCCTAGGTTGCATTAATTCGATCTATGGTTCCCCATATTGGGTTTGACCCTAATCTGACTGATTTATGTCACCCTATGTCTGGGGTTGCATGCAACTTCGCTTAATTATGGTAGATCTACTCTTATCACAGGGACTTTTGCTCCTCTGCTTTAAGCACATCCGTTTCTTGAATTAATACCTAGGCTTATTAACACAAGAATTAAGCACACATAATTAAGAACAACTCAAGTATTTATCATACAACTCAAGAATAAATAATAACAAGATTCGTCTTAGGTTTCATCCCCCTCAAGCATTTGAGGGGTTTAGTTCATAATAAAGAAAGAAAACATCTCAGAAGAATTAAGAAAACAAAACATAAAGAACCCGAAAACCCCTGAAGGAATTTAGGGAGATCCTCTGTCTTGATGTAGAATTCTGGCTTCTGGGATGAATCAATCGGCTTCCCTTGGAGTAATCCCTTGCTTTCACTCTTTGTGTTGGCAGAAATATGGCGCTCTTTCCTCAGAGAAAATAGTATATCTTTAGAGTTTCCTCTTGAGGTCTTTATATTGAGTTTAGAATGGCTTTCTAAGCCCCTAAGTATCCAAATCCGAGTGAAATTCCTCTTCCTCATGACTAGAACACGCCCATGTTCCACGCTCATGTGCCACGACAAGAGGCCGTGTGAGAGTCTGTCGATGGAGGCACGGCCGTGTGGCCTGGCTGTGCTTGTCGGGGGTTGGACCGTGTGATCTTCGTGTGGCATGGCCGTGTGCCACGGCCGTGCGATGATCCTTGGGCCGTGTTAATTACACATTTTAGCCCATTTTCTCCGTTTTTGGTCCATTTTCCGTTCTTTTCTCTTCCCTATGCTCTCCTGAGTGTAAGATATGAAAAGGAAAGATTAATAGCACCAATTCTCACTAATTTGATAATAATTAATCCAAAATAAAGGCTAAACATGGGGTAAAAATATGTACAATTTGTCATTTATCAATAAAATATGTCAGAATGAGCCTGTTGGTCTGGTGGTTAAGTGGAGTGTAAATAAGCTAGAGGTCTGGAGTTCGAGTCTTTGTATGCGCAAGGGAGTTTTATTTTGCTGCTAGTACTGTAGGAGTGTTCTAGCTTAGCCAAAACTCTAAAGAGTTTGAGTGGAGTTCAAATTAGATGGTTGAGAGGTTGGAGGAGAGTTTTAAGGAGTGGATCAATGGAATGGGGAGTAGTGGTGTCGAAATTGGATTCTTTCTCAAAAAATTTGACTTGGCTTTTGTTTCCCTCAATATTCGGTCAATTATTCTCTAGCCTTGTTGAATTCTCTTGCTCCATTTTTCATCTTTTTCCCTTCTTCTCCTATTTCTCTTCCTCAAGCCCTCTATTGTTGCCGATTTTGCTATTGGTTTTGTTTCTGTTCCCTAGCCAAATTTTAATTACTCCTTTGCCTTCTTGGTCTATTTTGTTGGTGCCATTATTATCAAATTACAACCCCATTACTGTTTTCCTCCCCTTCTTCAATTGTTGAATATAAAGTCTTTGTTATTGTCCCAAATTTTGCTTCCTAGCTTCTCCTCCTCGGTGAGTACCATCGATTTCTTTTCCATTTCACTGTTGGTTTTATGTTTTCTTTCTTTGGCTGAACATTCTTCTTCTATCCATCCTCCCCTATTATTTCTTTTTATTGATTCATTTCTTTCTCTAGCGCGCAACTCCTGATTTCCGTTGGTTTGGTAAGTCATTTGGTAGGAGGCGAGAGTTTATGTTTCAATTGTTTGGGGAATGTTTCATTGATAAATTATGTTAAGTTTCTAATTCTTTGTTGTGTCAAACTTTGATTGGCAGCATCAAATCACATCGAACATGGTCTATATACGGATTTGTAGGCTACATCGTTTAGAGTAGTGGGGGTGTGTTGTAACTCGGGAGCATTGAGTACCAGGAATTGTAACTAGGTGTGGAATACAATCCCGACTATGAAAATTAGCAAAAGTCAGAATAAGAGAATGTTGACGCTACATGGGCGTGCACTCGCTCGTATGGTAGTCCGTGTGACTAAATATGGACGTGTGATCGACGAGGCCGACCATGTGCGATTTCATGAGCTGGGCCAAATTGGGCCGAATTGGGCTGTGTGGGCCTCATGAACACGTGGGCCCTTTACGGGTGAACCACACAGACGTGTGAAAATATTAGGTCAAGCCGTGTGATCCATACAGTCAAGGCTATTTTGGGTCGTGTGGGCGACACGGGCGTTTGGGCCCACATAGGTTTGCAATATGGGCCGTGGGCTCATTTTTACTGTTTGATTGCTAAGGTTGCAGGGGTCGACTGAGACGACTGTAGACCTACCGTGGGGTTAGTAAGCTTATCTAGACCCCTAATTGATTGAATGACTGTTATACCCCTGTGTGATGTATATATATATGTATATGTATGACTGTATTTTGGCATACTAATTAAACTGCACTGGATACATGTATGAGACTATGATATGACATGACATGATTGTATGATACATTACATGAGGATGAGTTTTATACTCATCGGAGGAAGTGTACTTAAAGCCTTCAAGCTTAAATTTTTGGCAGCCTAGTTGTATATTACTGTATAGTGCCGCTTTAGGTACTTTCTAGAGTGTAAAGATGGGTGGGTTGATTATATCCCCACATGGAGTATAGGGTTGGACGGAGTTAGTGTGTAGAGGCTGGATGGGTAGGACTTGTATACTGTTTAAACCGTTACTGCACTGATTATTGTTACTGTAATGGGCCAAAGCCCAAACACATGATTGTTTCTGTATTGAGATGGGCTAAAGCCCAAACTAATATTGTCACTGATATTGAAAAGGGCTTAGGCTCAGATTGTGTTTGTTTTCTATCTGTTTGCTATGGGATTACATACTGAGTTTTCGTAAACTCACTCTTCTGTTTTAACTGTACAGGTAATCCCCAGACATAGGAGTATCAGTGTAACGGAGGACACAGCGTGGCCACACGACCTATCTAATTCGATTTAGTATTTTATGATTTTGATTTAATTTTTGGGGTATTTTACTGTGATAATGGCCTTTTCAGATTTTTATTTTAATTTGAAATTTTAATTGTTTTGATTTATAACTGCTAGCAGTAGGAAAAGACGCGAGTTTTCAAAAAGATAAATGTTTTAGAAAAAATACCACGAATACGTAACCTTTTAAGAGCTTTTACAATAAATGATGTTTTGAAAATTAATTACGTTTAAAGGTGAATAACTTTTTGATAATGGCTCACGTTTTGAAAATAAACGACACGTCTTAGAATCATCATTAAGATAACACAAAGAGGTTAAATAGAAAAAGGGTTTTCATCGATATCAGACTTTACGAAATATACTTCAATGTGACATCGCTAGATTCAACTATAATGTCTAGGCTGGGTTGGGGGTGTTACATTTAGTGGTATCAGAGCCAGGTTTCAAAATTCAGCTGTGGATTTGGGGTTTTTAGAACTTGGAATTTCTAAAAGAACTGTTTCAAATGATTTGAAGTATTTTGAAATGTTTTACTGAATGTGTGGTACACCGAGTTTTCGGCGCCGATCCTGTAAGTCTTCTAAACTTGTTGTTTTAAATTAAAATGCTATAAAAGAAAATACTGAGACTATTGTAGGTAGTGGACTGTACTGAAATACTCTAGTTAGTGTAAACTGAAAACTTTAGTAAGACTGCAATCTACGAAACGAACTCTGAATTACTGATACTGTTTTCCATAAAATATCTGTTAGTAAACATTGAAACTGTAAATTGATGCATAAAACTGTTAATACAGATAAATATGATTAGACAATGAGCACATGTGGTACTCGTGTACGGGGTACAAGAGGCCGTGGTAGATGTCGTAGAGGTGCTCGAGTTGGGTCCTCGTCGTCTGGCCACATACCTAACTTAAAAACTAGTGAGATACCGTGGTAGAGGTCGTAGAGGGTTGCTGGGACCGATATTGGTATTAGAGATTGAGGGTTGATTATGGAACGATTCTGGTCCAATAGAGCTAAGATTTTTAGGGGTATTGCTAGAGTTGCCCCTAACGTGGTTGAGTACTGGATAGAGGCCACAGAGAGAATTATAGACGACCTGGACTGCATCCTAGAGCAAAAATTAAAGGGTGTTGTATCGGTTCTACGAGATGAGGTATATCAGTGGTGGCTCACTATTAAGGAGGGCACTCAGCTCGATCAATTGACCTAGGAGTTCTTCAAAACTGCCTTTCAAGGGAAGTATGTGGGTGCCAACTATATGGATTCCCGGAAGAGAGAGTTTTTGAATTTAACCCAGTAGGACAGATCAGTGGTCGAGTATGAGGCCAAGTTCTTAAGAATGAGCCGCTATGCGAAATGTATGGTGGCTACTGAGTACGAGCGATGTGTTCACTTTGAGGACGACCTCAGATATAGCTTAAGGGTTTTGATAGCTCCACAGAGGGAGTGAGACTTTGCTGGACTGGTCGATAAGTCAGAGATCACCGAGGAAGTAAAGCGTGCTAAGCGCCAGAACTGAGAGAGAGGTAGGAACAAGCGGGATTCGGAGCCCTCGAGTTCCATTTAGAGGCCTAAGAAAAAGGCCAGGGTTGATGGGCCGATCAGAGTTGGGGCTCCTATTGCTACTACTAAATAGCCGCCGTTCACTACCTGTGGTAGACACTATTAGGATGAGTATTGGAAAAGAACTGGGGCTTATTTGAGGTGCGATTTTTTAGAGCACCGTATTAGAGATTACCGATATAGGTTTAATTAGATGTAAGCTTCTGGTATGGGTATTGCACCATCGAGAGTAATTCAGCAGCCACCGAGATGTCGTGGTCAGGCCAGGGGTGGTAATGGTCCGGGTCGTAGTCAGAGAGTATAGGGTAGATGTGCTAATCAGACTGAGGCGAGGCAGCCGGCTCTGGTATATGTTGTACATCACCGAGAGGAGGAAGATACTCCGGACGTTATCACGGGTACATTCTTTATTAATAATGTACCTTATATTGTACTGATAGATATAGGGTCCACCCATTCCTACATAGTATATATCGTATCTAAAAACTTGGGTATACTGCTTGAGAGCACTACGAGTGAGGTCACTGTACTGAGTCTGTTGGGGCAGTCAATAAGGGTTAACAAGCTATTTAGAGATGTTCCTTTAGAGGTACAAGGGGTTATTTTTCTGACTGATCTAATAGAACTCCCTTTTAGAGAATTTAATCTGATATTGGGCATAGATTGGCTAGTTAAACACTGAGTGAGCTTAGATTGTGCCACTAAACGAGTTGTACTGAGAACTGAAGAGGATGATGAGGTAGTTGTAATCGGGGAACGTTGGAACTACTTGTCAAATGTGATCTCTGCATTGAAGGCTGAAAAGTTGGTTCGTAAGGGATGTGAGGCATAGATTGGCTAATTAAACACTGAGTGAGCTTAGATTGTGCCACTAAACGAGTTGTACTAAGAACTGAAGAGGATGACAAGGTAGTTGTAATTGGGGAATGTTGGAACTACTTGTCGAATGTGATCTCTGCATTGAAGGCCGAAAAGTTAGTTCGTAAGGGATGTGAGGTGTATTTGGCCTACATCAGTATTTTAGATTCTAGGGATTCTTCTGTTAAGGATATCAGAATAGTAAAGAATTTTCCGGACCTATTTCCTGAAGAGCTACCTAGATTACCTTTGAACTGTGAAGTTGAGTTTGGAATTGAACTTATTCTTGGTACAGCTTCGGTGTCTATCGCCCCTTATAGAATGGCATCTAAAGAGCTTGTGTAGCTTAAAGCTCAAATCAAAGTGTTACTGGATCGTGGGTTCATCGGCCCTAGTGTGTCTTCATGGGGAGCACCAATTCTGTTCATGAAAAAGAATGATGGATCCATGCGTATGCTCATTGACTATCGGCAATTAAATAAATTGGCTATTAAGAATAAGTACCCCTTACCGAGGATAGACAATTTATTTGATCAGTTTCGAGGAGCTACAGTATTCTTCAGGATTGATCTTCGATCTGAGTATCACTAGTAAGGGTTAAGGAGGCCGATGTGCATAAGACTGCGTTTAGGACTCGTTATGGTCATTATGAGTTCTTAGTGATGCTGTTTGGACTGACGAATGCACCAATAATTTTTATGGATCTGATGAACCGAGCGTTTAGCCCTATCTAGATCGGTTCGTAGTGGTTTTTGTTGATGACATTCTGGTGTATTCGAAGACTGAGGATAAACATGATAAACATCTCTAAGTGGTTCTCCAGATTCTGAGGGAGAAACAATTGTATGCCAAGCTCAGTAAGTGTGAGTTCTGGTTACGGAAAGTAATATTTCTGGGCCATGTAGTATTTGTTGAGGGGATTAAGGTCGATCCTTGGAAGATTGAGGCTGTTTTGGATTGGAAGCAGCCTAAGACTGTATCAAAGATTCACAGTTTTCTGGGACTGGCTGGGTACTATCGACGTTTTGTAGAGGGGTTTTCTGTAATTGCAGCACCCTTAACTAAGCTACTACGTAAGAGTGTGCCATTTAACTGGATTGGTGCGCGACAAGAGAGCTTTGCAAAGCTCAAGACCGTACTGACTGAGGCCCCTATTCTGATACAGCTAGAGTCTGGAAATGAATTTACGGTTTACAGTGATGCATCGCTTGTCGATTTAGGATGTGTTTTGATGCAAGAGGGTAAGGTGGTTATGTACGTGTAAAGAATCATGAGGCAAATGATCTGACACATGACTTGGAGTTGGCCGCAGTGGTATTCGCATTGAAAATCTAGAAACATTACTTGTATGGTGAGAAATGTATCATTTACACTGAATCTTAGACAGCATAGATGGATTGAGATACTAAAGGATTATGACTGTACGATTGAATACCATCCTGGTAAGGCCAAGGTGGTGGCCGATGCACTGAGCCGAAAGGCTATGATTGATCTGAGGGCAATGTTTGCTCGTTTTAGTTTATTTGATGATGGTAGTCTGCTGGCAAAACTTCAGGTTAAACCGATATGGATTGAGCAGATTAAGGGTAAACAGTTAGAGGATAAGTCACTAGGTCTTCGATTTCGACAGATTAAGAGTGGTAACACATCAAATTTTTGACAGAATAGCAAAGGGGTACTCAATTTCTGTAGGAGAATCTGTGATTCAAAGGATACTGATTTGAGGCAGTCTATTCTACGAAAGGTGTATAGTAGCCCTTATGCTATGCAACCTGGCGGGAATAAGATGTATCAAGACCTTCATTAGCTATACTAGTGGCTAGGTCTTAAGCGTAAGATTATCCACTTTGTGAGTAAATGTCTGACATGCTAGTAGGTTAAGGTTGAGCATCACCTGCCCTCAAGCTTACTACAGCTAGTTAAGATTCCTCTTTAGAAGTGGAAGAGAATGACTATGGACTTCGTTAGTGGGTTGCCCTTAACACTTACTAAGAAGGATTTTGTAGGTCATCGTGGATCAATTGACCAAGTTCTCCCATTTCATATTGGTTTGTGTTGACTACTCGCTGCAGAAGTTGGCTAAGTTGTATGTGTTTGAAATAGTGAGACTGCATGGGGTACCGATTTTGATAATATCTGATAGAGATCATTGCTTCACGTCTCGGTTTTTGGGAAAGTTACATGAGGCTTTGGGTACAAGATTGGACTTCAATACTGCGTTTCATGCTCAGACAGATGGTCAATTTGAAAGGGTGATTTAGATACTGGAAGATATGTTAAGGGGTTATGTAATAGACTTTCGAGGCAGTTGGGAGGACTATTTACCATTGGCGGAGTTCGCTTACAACAACAGTTATCAATCTAACATACAGATGGCACCTTACAAGGTACTATATGGTCATAGGTGTCGCACTCCTTTGTGTTAGACTGAGTTGGGCGAGCGTCGTGTTCTGGGTCTTGAACTGGTTTCTGATATGGAGGATAAGGTCAGGTTGATTCGAGATCGACTGAAAGAGGCATCTGATAAACAAAAGTCGTATGCAGATCTGAAGCGCTGAGAGATAGAGTATTCCGTGAGGGACTTCGTGTTTCTTAAGGTCTCTCTATGGAAAAAGATACTAAGATTTAGTTGTAAGGGCAAGCTGAGCCTAGATTCATTGGGCCTTATCGTATACTGAGACGAGTGGGACCAGTTGCCTACCAGTTAAAGCTACTTCCAGAATTGGAGTGGATTCACGATGTCTTTCACGTGTCGATATTAAGGTGCTACCGCTCTGATCCCACACATGCTGTTTTTGTTGAGGAGATCGAAGTTAGGCTAGATCTGACCTTTGTGGAGGAGCTAGTCCAGATATTGGACCGCGATGTTAAAGTTCTGGGAAGAAAATCCATCCCACTGGTTAAAGTTCTTTGGTGTAATCATAGTTCTGAAGAGGCCACGTGGGAGCTCGAGGATGCAATGCGATAGCAATTACCTCATCTGTTCTGATCAGGTAAAATTTCAAGTACGAAATTTTTTTTAAGGGGGTAGAGTTGTAACACTCCAAGAAAAATCCCTAATATTTATTTTCGTATATTTGGGATACAAATATTTGTCTGCTTCAGTGGTTAAGTGTTCTGGGGAGTGTCTAAGAAGTTTTGGGTTCAAGCCTTAGCTTGGGCAAATTTTTGTTTTTAATTGAATAAAGCTCTAACTCTAATCAGTAGGCTTATAGATAAATGTTGATAAAATATGTTAGAATTGGCCTGTTGGTCTGGTGGTTAAGTGGAGTGTAAATAAGCTGAAGGTCTGGAGTTCGAGTCTTGGTATGCGCAAAGGAGTTTTATTTTGCTGCTAGTATCGTAGGAGTGTTCTAGCATTGCCGAAACTCTAAGAGTTTGAGTGGAGTTCAAATTAGACTGTTGAGAGATTGGAGGAGAGTTTTAAGGAGTGGATCAATGGAAAGGGGAGTAGTGGTACCGAAATTGAAATCTTTCTCAAAAAATTCGGCTTGCCTTTTGTTTCCCTCAACATTCGGTCAATTGTTCTTTAGCCTTGCTGAATTCTCTTGCTCCCTTTTTCATCTTTTTCCCTTCTTCTCCTCTTTCTCTTCCTCAAGCCCTTTATTGTCAGTGATTTTGCTATTGGTTTTGTTTCTGTTTCCTAGTCGAATTTTATTTACTCTCTTGCCTTCTTGGTCTATTTTGTTGCTGCCATTATTATCAAATTGCAGCCCCATTACTATTTTACTTCCCTTCTTCTATTGCTGAATATTAAATCTTTGTTATTGTCTGAATTTTTGCTTCTTGGCTTCGCCTCCTCGGTGAGTACCATCGATTTCTTTTCTGTTTCGTTGTTGGTGTTGTGTTTTCTTTCCTTGGTCGAACATTCTTCTTCTGTCAATCCTCCCCTTTTATTTCTTTTTATCGATTCTTTTCTTTCTCTGGCGCGTAAATCTTGATTTTAGTTGGTTCGATAAGTCATTTGGTAGGAGGCGAGAGTTTATGTTTCAATTGTTTGGGGAAGGTTTCATTGATAAATTGTGTTAAGTTTCTAATTTTCTGTTGTGTCGAACTTTGATTGGCAGCATCAAATCGCATCGAACGTGGTCTACCTGCGGATTTGTAGGCTACATCGTTTAGAGTAGTGGTGGTGTGTTGTAACTCGGGAGCGTTGAATACTAGGAATCGTAACCAGGTGTATAACACAATCCCGACTATAAAAATTGACAAAAGTCGAAACACGAAAATGTTGACACCACACGGGTGTGCACTCACTCGTGTGGTTGTCCATGTGACTAAACATGGGCATGTGATCGACGAGGTCGACCATGTACGATTTCATGAGCTAGGCCAAATTGGGTCGAATTGGATTGTGTGGGCCCCACACGGGTGAACCACATGGACGTGTAGAAATATTGGGCCAGGTAGTGTGATCCACACAGCTAAGGCCATTTTGAGTTTTGTAGGTCACACGGGCGTGTGGGCTCACATGGGCCAGCAATATGGGCCGTGTGCCCATTTTCACTATTTGATTGCTAAGGTTTCACAGGTCGCCCGAGACGACTGTGAACCTACTGTGGGGTCGGTAAGCTTGTCTAGACTCCTAATCAACTGAGTGACTGTTCTACCCCTGTGTGATGTATATATATATGTACATGTATGTCTGTATTTTGGCATACTAATTAAACTACACTGGATACATGTATGAGACTATGATATGACATGACATGATTGTATGATACATTCATGGGGATGGGTTTTATACTGATCGCAGGAAGTGTACTGAAATGCTTCGAGCCTAAATTTCTAGCAGCCCAGCTGCATATTACTGTATAGTGTTGCTTTCGGTACTTTCTAAAGTGTATGGATGGGTGGGTTGATTATATCCCCACATGTAGTGTAAGGTTGGACGGAGTTGGAGTGTAGAAGATGGATGGGTAGGACTTGTATACTGTTTAAATTGTTACTGCTCTGATTATTGTTACTGTAATGGGCCAAGGCCTAAACACATGATTGTTTCTGTACTGAGATGAGCTAAAGCCCAAACTGGTATTGTCATTGATACTGAAAAGAGCTTAGGCCCAGATTGTGTTTGTTTTCTGTCTGTTTGCTATGGGATTACACACTGAGTTTTCGTAAACTCACCTTTCTGTTGTAACTGTACAGATAATCCCCAGACATAGGTGGATCGGTGCAGCGGAAGACACAGCGGTGGCCACACGACCTATCTAATTCGATTTAGTATTTTACGATTTTGATTTAATTTTTAGGGTATTTTACTGTAATAATGGCCTTTTCAGATTTTTATTTTAATTTAGGATTTTGATTGTTTTGATTTATAACTGCTAGTAGTAGGAAAAGACGCGAGTTTTCAAAAAGATAAATGTTTTAGCAAAAATACCATGAATATGCAACCTTTTAAGAGCTTTCGCAATAACTGACGTTTTGAAAATTAATTACAGTTAAAGGTGAATAACTTTTTGATAATGACTCAAGTTTTGAAAATGAACGACACGTCTTAGAATTATCATTAAGATAACACAAAGACATTAAATAGGAAAAGGGTTTTCATCAATATCACATTTTACAAAAAAAATACTTTAATGTGACATTGCCAGATTTGCCATAACGTCTAGGCTGGGTTAGGGGTGTTACAGGATTGTATGATGCATTGCATGGGGATGGGTTTTAGACTTTTTGGAGTGTAAGGATAGGTGGGTTGATTATATCCCCACATGGAGTGTAGGGTTGTACGGAGATGGTGTGTAGAGGCTGGTTGGGTAGGATTTTGTGCCTGCATATCTGTTGTTGCTAATGATACTGTGATGGGCTAAGACCCTACTGTATGACTGTTTTTGTATTGAGATGGGCTAAGGCCAAACTGAACTGATATTGATACTAAAAAGGGCTTAGGCCTAGACTGTGATTATCTGTCTACTGCCTGTTTGTTTGTATGGGGAATTACACACCGAGTTTATGTAAACTCACCCATTCTGTTTGATATGTATAGGTAATCCCCAGACATAGGTGGATCGGTGCGGCGGAAGACTCAGCGATGGCTAGACGACTTCTTTAAAACTATTTATTATTTATTATCTATGATTTTAAATTTTAATATCGGAAGTATTTTGCTGTAATCATGGCCTCTATGGATTTTGGGGTTAAATTTAGATTTTATACTGTTTAAGGATTTATATCTACTAGTGGTAGATAAAACTCGAGTTTTCAAAAGAATCAAATGTTCTATCAAAATACCACAATTGCGTGAACTGTTTTAAAAGCTTCTGTAACAAGTAATGTTTTAAAAATGATCAACATGATTTTAGAAAGTAAGAAAGGAAAAGTTCTAAACAGGAAATGGTTTAGCGACGATATGATTTCAAAAGCATTACCATGTGATATCACCAAATCCGGCCATAACGTCTAGGCCAGGTTTGGGGTGTTACAAAACCCAATCACCTACATTGAATTACTTGGTTAATCAAACCTAAATTGCCTTCGAATTTACTCATACCTACAGTTGGATCTAGTGCCCTGAGTGTAGTATATTCATTTGTAAACTTATAGTTTTTTTTAATATATTGATAAATAAAATTATTCATGAATTACATTAATATATTTTGTATATTGTCCTAACGTAATTTTTGTATGGAAAACAAAATAGAAGCAAATATTAGCTCTTTGGTTGTGTAATGTTTAAACTAATACTAAGCAGTATTACGTGGTCGGATAGTAACTGGAAAAAAGGCAACTTATATTAGTAGACGAACTTAAACATGTCATTAGTCTAATCAAAAATGAGAAAATTGATGTAAAGTCTAATATGTCATCTATCAAGTCCAATTGGGGAGATGCCTTGTCTTGGGCGTCAAAGTGGATGGCTCCCAGAAGATAAAAGCATAGATGTGAGTGACTGGACTGATAATACACTAATTGAACCCAAGGAGAATAGATCTTAAATACATTTATGGATTTATTCACTTTTGATGTTCATAGTGTGACATACCTTAATCATGAGTGGATGATGGACTATGTATGTGTGACTTGTATATTTTGATGTAAGTAAAAGTCTAAGTTTAGATTAGGAACTAAAAGCTAGTGCGTTGGGTATACGACTTCTGTAATATGTAGCATCATTTACAAAAGTGGTATTCATAGCCCAAGACATAGGTAAATAATATCTTTTCATTGGCATTACATGATAGATGAAAAGTAAACATGGTCATGGGTCATTCGTTTTTGTGATGAATAACTTAATTACTATTTGATAGTAACTGACTTTTTATGAAGAAAGATGTAATGATTACCATTAGATAAAATAGGATCATATTGGGAGAACGAATTTATCCCAAAGAGATTAAGGATATCCTATGAGGGTAACACATTTATGACAAGGTTATTGGATAAGCATTGTAACACCATCACGCCCGAGACCGTCGTCGGAGTCAAGCTTGAGGTGTTATTAAACTTATCTTACTTTTTAAACAACTTTAAACCACTTATTTTAATTTTCGGAATAAACTATTTTTCTGCGTCATGGTCGTTTAAAAATTCATATCTGAAGTTAAAAAACTCAAAATCAAGATCCGTAAATTTTTCCTGAACCTAGACTCATGTATCTATCTACTAATTTTTTTCTAGAATTTTTGGCTTGCCAATTAGTACAGTTTATTAGTTAAATTCGCCCCTGTTTCAGAACTCAACTGCACTGACCTCTACTTATTACGAACCACTTTTCTCACTGTACAAAATTCATATGACTATGTCGTTTGTTTCTCTTAAAACTAGACTCAATAAGGATTCTGAACATATAAATTAATCCTTCTAATTATATTTGTACCATTTATGGTGAATTTCCAAATTTGGAACAGGGGATCCAGAAATCACTCTGGCCCTATTTCACTAAAGCTCAAATATCTCATAAAATGCAATACCTTTACCTGTTTTGTTTGTTCCATATGAAAGTTGACACAATAAGATTTAATCTCACATATCATTCATCATCAAACCATGTTTCTAATATTTTTGGTGATTTTTCAAAGTCACGTCATTTCTGCTGTTAAATCTGTTTTTAGATTTCTTTCACATTTTTCATAGTTTCCATGTGATAGTTACTACTCAAACATACATACTATCATACTTATATATATCATTAGTCATTCCATTAGCTATTCAATAGCAAGTATTTATACATCATTCCTTAAACATATCATAAGAACATCCATGTCAGAAGAAGCCAAGTCCCTATACATGCCATACACGAAAAGAAACGTCTAACTATACCGATAGGATTCCTCGATAGTGTGATCGGATCTCTGGCGTTTCCTTTGATCCCCGAGTGGCTTGGCAAAAACTATAAGAAGAAGGAAATAAAGAGAGTAAGCACTAGGCTTAGTAAGTTTACAAGCAAATAAATTACAACATTCATCATATGGGATAAGTATGCAAACTATCAATTAGCATTATAAGCTTTCTTTACATCTCATTTTCTGCCTTCTTCTTCTTCACTTACCTTCTTTCTTACCTGACCTTTCATTATTCATGATTACAATCTACCTTTCCTTTACTAATAATTCACTGTACATTTACTTGAATAATGGCCCGTTGAACCACTCGAAATACTAAGGATACTAGGGTCGTTCCTGTCTAACAATATCCTGCCAATGCCATGTCTTTGACATGGACTTACATGAATTATTCCTGTCTCCAATGCCATATATCCAATATGGACTTACATGGCTCAATCCTGTCTCCAAAGCCGTATATCTAGTACGGACTTACATGGCTCATTTCTGTCCTATCCTGTCCTGTCCTGTCGACCCCTAATGTCATGACATTTCGTATCCTAACATTCCTAAGGTTCAATCGGGACTTTCTACTGCTTTTCTCTGTCATATCACCTTATATTCAACTTGATTATTTTTATAAAATGAATATATAAATGCTGGAAATTGACAATAGTAATGTAAAATAACAGAATATTGCATTTATTTACGGTAAACTTACCTCGATACAAAATGTGACTAAACTTTACAATTTAGTCCTTTACTTTTTCTTTTCCCCGATCTACTCCCGAATTTCGTTCTTCTTGATCTATAATAGCAAATTTAGCTTATTTAATATCAACATTTATCAAAACAGCCCTTTACTCAAACTTTGGAAAAATTACATTTTTGCCCCTAAACTTTTGCATATTTACACTTTTGCCCCAAGACTCAGAAATCAAAACTTATCACAAATTCTTGTATTTTGAGACATGATGATCATTTATTTACCAACATCATCTTCAAATTCCTACTATAACATACACTTATGTACAATAGGTATTTTTACCAATTAAGCCTTTTTACTCGTTTTTACCTAAAACCGAGCAACTCAAGTTGTCTAACATAATTTAAAACCTCATATTCTATCATAAAACATCAAAATACACAAATTTCACCTATGGGTATTTTTCCAAATATGAACCCTAACTTAAAATATTGCTAACATAAGCTTTATCGAGCTATCGGGATCTCAAAAACATAAAAATCATTAAAAATGGGGCTTGGATGCACTTACTATGAAGCTTGAAAGTTGAAGAAACCCTAGCTATGGTTCGGCAGCAACATATGAAGAAGATGATGAATTTTGTGTTATTTTTCTCTTTTTATTTCATTTAATGTCCAAATGACCAAAATGCCCTTCCTTACTAAACTTTCAAAAATTCCCTCCATGTCCAATTTTTTTCCATAAACTTAAAATTAGTCAAATTGCTATTTAAGACCTCCTAATTAATATTCCAAAGTAATTTCATACTAAAAACTTCTAGAATGCAAGTTTTGCAACTTATTCAATTTAGTCCTTACTTTCAAATTAAACACTTTATGCATAGAATTTCTTCACGAAATTTTCACACTATCATGAAATCATAATATAAACCTTAAAATAATTATAAAATAATTATTTCTATCTCGAATTTGTGGTTACGAAACCACTATTCCGATTAGGCCCTATTTTGGGATGTTACAAGCATTGATCGAATAGCTTTCGTAATGATATATCATTAGGGAGAGTTCAGTCACGATACTATAGTGGAATGACTTCGTGACTAAATAAGTTTATAATTAATAGGCGAAAAGTTAGAACTTAATTATCAATATTTTTTGTAACAGCCCACTTTATGCCCTAGTAGGAACGGGTGGTTTCGGGACCCCTCAACCGAGTCAAAATATTATTTTTACTACTTTAATATATGTTACAGCATGATAGTTTATATGATATGCAAGTTTTGTTTGGGAATTTTACTGTTTGAATAGTTAATTCAGTAAAAAGAACTAAATTGCGTAAAGCGATGAATTAGAGTTCTATTTTATAAATGGCTTATTTGACGATGGCTTTATAAATGGAGGTACTTGCATGGCAATTATGCCATTTTTAGTTGGAGTGGTTGGAAATGGACAATTATATCCATATTTTATAAGGTTTTATAATTGTTTTTACAAAGGTTAAAATTGTCCTTTAATTATTATATGTTATATTAGTTAAATAAAACAAGAAAATGGTTTAAAATTTATCTCCTCTTCCACCGATTCTTAAAATAAAAGAAGGGTTTTAAAGCTTTTCTTCATTCAGCTACTTTGAGCTTCAATTGGAGGTTCATTTTTGTCCCGTTTTTGATAATTTTTATGTTTTTGAGATCGTTGCTTCGTATATTAGTTGACCCATACCTCAATTTCTGATTTTTAACATGTCTTTGAAAAGTGCCATTGATGAATTCATGTTATTTTGATGGATTTTGATGAATTATAGAATATTATGTGGAAATATACGAGAAATTTAAAGTGATTTTTGAAGAAAATGGGTTTTGAGGATTTGAATGTAAAAAGGTAGAATTTTTATGGTTAAAATCGTGATTAAATGAAATATATGTACTTATAGGGATTATATGAATATTCAGCTAGGTGTATTGAGGTCCTTGATATGTAATTTGTCATTTTGTGATAAAAGGGCTACAGTGAAAAATGCTGAAAATAAAGGGATTAAATTGCAAATATGTCAAAATATATGTTTTTGGATTGAATTGAATATGTGAGTTAGTAAATAGCTGAATTTTGCATTAATTTAGATAAAGACGAACGAATCCTGGAACTTGATCGGGGAAAACAGAAAATACACGAGTAGATATCGGGATTACGAGGTAAGTTCGTTGAATTTGGAATTTATCTTATAAATGCTTATAAATGTTGTTTAATGATCATGTGTATGTATAAAGTTGCTGAATGGATTGCCTATTGAGTATATACATGTGTTTTGGAATGGAAATGTTAAATGTTTCAAGTAATACATGAATACCGAGTTCCCGTTAGAACCGTATAAGTCGTAAGGATACAAGTGACATGTCACTAGGGCTACAGGGTGGTTTGAGTTCCTGCATTTGTTGTGGACTTACCACGTGTTCATGAGCTACATGTTTATCCTTCGGGATCACATGCTTAGTCTTCGGATTTACCGCTCAGCCTACGGGCTCACCGTTTATCCTTCGGGATTACATGTTCAGCCTTTGAGGCTTACCGTATAGGCTCGTAAGAGCATACATGACGTATTGACGATTTTTAGGTTATATGTATATACACAGTGTGTGTATCACCCGGGTATCCTCGATATTCTTATAGGTTCAACGGGTAATACCGATATAAGTACATGAATTATAAGATGGAATGGATATATGCATATATATGAACTACATGAAAAGGTATGATCCAATACATAGACTTATATGTTCCATGAGATACATGATAGTGAATGCATTATATGTCATAAGAATTATATGTTAAACTCTTGTATAAGATTGCATATGAAATCATATAGACTAACATGTGTGAGCTTGTGAAATAGATTACAAGAGCATATGAATAGAATTGGCCTTACTTGTATATGTAGGGATTACCTAAATGAATTGGTAAGTTAAATTCTAAGTTTTACGAGCTTACTAAGCTTTAGAAGCTTACTCCGTTTATTTCTTACACTGTCTTTTAGATTCGGAAGCTAGCTCGATAATCGGACGTGTTGGAGATCGCCATCACACTATCTATCAAGCTTTGGTACTTTTGAACCTTTTGTAAATGAAATGGTCATGGCATGTATAGGCTAGTTTTTAATGAATATGGTATATTTTGATAGATGACCAAGCTATGAGATGTGGCTTGGCTTATACTTTTGTAATTAGGTATTTTGAGAATGGCTTTTTGATTATATGTGCTTATGGTAAATTATATGATCAAGATGTGTTTATGAGCTGAAATGGTAAGAAATGATTATGTATATTTTTGTGTGGATGAGTTCATGAATGTGGCTATTTTAGTTATTGAATTGTTATGCTTAGTTGGTGCAAGATTTATGATGATTTTGGGTCTATTATATGCTTGAATTGGTATGTTTTTGGGTGGCAATTTGGCTTAAACCGAGCCTGTATTGTGCCACACGGCCAGGGAACACGGGCGTGTATTTCGACCGTATGTCATCTGCACCTTAAATGTTTTGGCCAGTTTTGGTACATGGCCTAGACACACAGGCATGTCTGGTAACTTGTAGCCGTGTGAAATTTGGCAGTATAGTCACACGGTCTGCTCTGTTTTGTACATGGGCGTGTCTAGTGGCCGTGTGAGGTAAGTCAGTTTCAACCACGGGTCATGCGATTCGGGCGTGTTGGATAGCCACGACCGTGCAAGAGGACACGGGCAAAGGAGCACGGCCGTGTGTCCCTAACTTGAAAATTTATGATTATTTTCATATCTTTTACTATGATTTCAATTTGATCCTCAATAGTTATATGCATCATTTTATGATCATTAGAAGCATGCTTTGATGTTTGAAAATACATAATGATTAATGATTAAAAAGTTCAAAATTTTTCTGATTCAGTCTGATTACATGTTTGGTAACGCTCCTTTCCTGTTCTGGCAATGGTTACGGGATAGGGGTGTTACATTTTTTTCCCTAACTATATATGTCCAATCAATTTCTCCGCTAGCTCGTTGAAACCAGAAATGAATTGCATGTTGAATCAAATGAACAAAAATGGATAGAAATGGTAAAGTTGGAGAAATGGAAAACATTCAGAAATGTATGTGGTTTACTCACTAAATGGAAATAGCCTAGAAAATTAATTTATTATTTTTCGAATTATTAATTAATTGAAGTTAGAAAATAGAATTAAATTAATTGGTCATTGTGAATTCATTGAATGTAGAAATATTGAATATATTTTTCCATAGATTGTTTTACGGCAAAGTTGCGATGACTTTAATAGAATTAGAATTGGTTTGAGAAAATCATTTAATTATGAAATTTATTTATTTATTTAAATTTATTTATGATGTTTATTTTGGAAAATAAAAAAACATGTATTTGGTTGTATTGAATTATAAAGTGCTGAGTTAAAAGTTCCGAAAATATTTATAATTGGGCTCAATACAGAAGAGGCCCAAAAGACCCTCATGTTAATACATAGGATGACAAACCCTAGTATATTTAACTAAGGTTGCCACCTCTATGTAACACCCCTAACCCGTAGCCGTTGCCGGAATAGGGTTACGAAGCATTACCAGACTTATAACATATTTTATCATACATTTCATATACATTTCTCATTCTAAACATAAAACATTCCTACACATTCATATAGTCCCTAACACGAGCCTTCAAGGGCCAAATCAAACATTTAAAAAGGTTTGGGACTAATACAAGAACTTAGAAAAATTTTGGGAAAACATTGAAAATTTTCAAATACAGGGGAGACACGCCCGTGTGGCCAAGCCGTGTGGACATTCGAAATGGGATCACATGGCCGTGTCCGAACCCGTGTAACGCTCTGACTTGTGTCACATAGCCAACCACACGCTTGTGTGACTAGTCCATGTAACTCACTGACTTGCTTCCTTTAAAAACTACAGAGGACACACAGTCTTGTCACCTGACCGTGTGTCACACACGGCTGAGACATACGCCCATGTCTTTGCCCGTGTGGACGAAAATAGGTTATTTTCTAAGCCACATTTCTCACCTAAATTTGCATCAACCTAAACATGTCAAATGGCATATAACATAGCATCAATAGACATTCAAACCAATCTCAAACAAGCCTAAATCATGAAATTCCAATACCAACAACTATAATACTCATAACATCATAATTTGCCAATCTAAAACATACCAATTTCACATCCAAAAATCACCTAAATGGTAATTTTCAACCATGCAATATTTTACCTATACCATATACATACCAAATCTCAAATTTCAACCATTTGGTACTCAAAATACCAATTCACAACAAACACTCACTATAATAGCCCATTTTTGGTCAAATCGAAACAGTAGTTTCGAAACTATAAATCTGAAGTCAAAATATTTATTTTGCTATTACATTAAGGTTTAGAGCATGATATAATAATTGTGTGAAAGTTTCGTAAAGAAATTTTACTGTTTGAATGTTTAATTCGATAAAAAGGATTAAATCGCGTAAAGCGTACAAGTTGAGTTCTATTAGTTAAAGGTGTCTAATAGCTATAGAAATTTAAAGTGAAGGTCCTTATATGGTAACTAGCTTAATTATAAGATATTGGATGATAGTGGCATGGCATTTGGTGTAATTATTAATGGTTTAAAAGGCTAAATTAGTAAATAGGAAAATAAAGACATAATTAAATAAAACAAATCATCATCACTTACCATTATCATCTTCCACCAAAATTTCAATCTAAAATAGCCATGGGAGAAGCTTGATGTAGCAGGCCCAAGCTGCCCAGGCCCATACAAAAGCTAAAACCAAAAAATAAAACCAAAAATAGTAAATAAATAAACCAAAATCCGAAATTAAAGTCCAAAATCCAATATACCAATGTCCATTTACATATAGCCCAATCTAACCCAAATAAAAATAAACCCAAACCACTCCTAACCCAAATCCAGACCCCAAACCCGATTATTAAATTAGCCTAAATAGTGGCCCAAATCTAATTTAAACAAAAATCAAGGCCTGATTATAATGGCTCGACTTTAAACTAGCCCAAATGGCCCAAACAGAGTGCTAAACTTGGAAACCCTAAGGTTTCCCCTAAGTGCCACTGCTGTTGCCTCCGGGCCAGCCCTCACGCGCGCCATTCCTTCGAGCCTCCACATGTGCCTCCTCCAGCTGTACCTACAACGGATTAACAAACGAAAGAAACAAGTAGCAATTGACAGCAATGCCAATAACCACAAAGAATAGAGGAGAAAATGAGATTCTTGTATTTTCTTTTTATTTTTATTTCTTATTTTTCAGCTATATAAAGCCGATTGTAAAACGATGATAGTCCCTTACGCACACATACTGAATACAAACACAGAACATACAAATACAAATAAGTTTTTCAAAGGTGATTCTGAGATTTTGATTTTTTTTCCTTTCATGTTTTCTCATATTTGATTTGTAATTTTTGTTTCTTTGCATGTCAAAAAGAACAAAAGAGAGGGATTACCATAGTGATTGGAGCCCATCTTTTTCGTCGTAGTCAAAGTAAAGATGGGATTTCGAAGCAGAGACTGGTAACTCTCGGCCAAACGGCACCTTTGTGTATCGCCAACTGCCGTTTACGGTGGCGTAAGGGAGTCCGAATGAATGGGCTATTGGGTCGAGTGAGTAGAGGAGCTGATTAGTCTTTTATTTTTTTTTCCTTATTTGTGTTTTAGGAGTGTTTTAGGTTTTTTATTACTTGCTTTATAAAAGAGGTGAAACGGTACTGTTTAAAGTCTAATTCAGTGACTCTAAAACGGCGCCGTTCAGGACACACCCGATTCAACCCCGACCTGATACCCTCAGGATCCGCGTGTTTCTAAGTTGAAGGTATAATTGCACGGCTAATCCCTCTCTTTCGTACTATTATTTGATTGAGTTTTGTCTCTATTTTCTTGGCGTTTTCTAATTTTTCCTTGGGATTTACATACTGTTTCAATTTAGTCAGCGTTAAACGCATCGTCTCGGAATTTGATTTATTTTCATTTTTAATCCTCATGCATTTGTGTGTTTTTTTTTTTTTATTTTGGTCCTTAACTCTATTTAATAACCTTATTTGTTTATAAATCATCCTTTTAATTTTATTTTTACTTCGATTGAGTCTGTTTGTTTCTATTTTCAGAATGATGCTTTATTCTTTGTGATTTACTCATTATTTATTATTCTAAAAGTTTGTTTTAACACTTTATTTTGAACTACTTGTTAGATTTCACATTGTTTTGTTTTTTTATTACTTCCTTTTGCATATTTTTGAACTATTTTTTTAATTTTATTTATTTTAGTGTCTCTTTTATATATTTCTTTGTTTAAATATTTGTATAATATTTAATTTAAATACTCTTATATATTACTAATTTATATATACATATATAATTTTTATTAAAATTATTTTTACTCTATGTAAATATTATTACTTTCACATTATTTTATATATACATTTTCATCTAAATCTATATTTATATATATACTTTATTTCTTTTAAAAATCCTATTTTAAATTATATATTATTTATTTTAAAAATTTTCCATTATTTATTTGTATATATGCTTTATTTATATTAAACTTTTCTATATATATATATATATATATATATATATATATATTATCATCCTTAGATTCATATTTTTTTTTTAAATTATTTTGTATATTATAGATTTCGTGTTATATAGATTGTTATTTTATATATTCCTTTGCATTTTTTTGTTGTATTTTTATAATTCATTTATGTTAAAATTATCTACTATGTACATTATTTATGTTAAAATTTTATATGGGCATACATTTTTATTTTTTTAACATAATTTAGGTTATATTTTATTTATAAATTTCGTTTTGTATAGCACTAATTTTAAATCTCTTATTTTAAAATTCATTTATGTGTTAAACTTTATGTTTTTATATATATTATTTATTTTTATTGATTTTACGATTTATTTTAAATTTTTGCATATATTATTTGTCTATACACATATAATTTACTTTGAAATTATTTTTTTTACATTGTCAATTCCAAGTTCATTTTCCTTTACATCATTTGTTTTAACATTACCATTACCATTTAAAGGGTTTTTTTTTTTTTAGTTTTTTTCTTTTAAAAATAGATCTTTCTTATTCTTTAATCTTTTCTTAGAAATGTAAATATTGTAGGTTGTAAGATTATTATTATTATTGGATGTGTTTTGATTTATATCTTTGTATCTTGCTATCAGTGTCATTTATTTTTATAATATGTTGTACATGTATGTTTTCCATATTTGTCATATTGCTTTTCATTTCCATGTATTGTGTTGTAATTGAGACTGCCAACTTATTTGCTTAAAATTGATTATTTCATTTCCCTTTCTACAAACAAACCAAATAAATGTGTTTTAAGTTGGTTTTATAATCACTTATTCGAAGGCTTTTCAAAGTAAGGTGATATTTTTGTGTTTGGAAATTCGAGAAATTATGCCCTAACATACTGGGTCGTGGTTTTTTGTCTAGCCAAATAACTTAATATCCTTTCAATTGCATGTTTAGAAAATTATAAGATAATATCAGTTTTGAGGGTTCAAGGTATTGCATCCTAACATACTGGATGTAGTATTTTATTCCTTTGGAATGAGTGAATCTTAAATTACAACTCAAGTTATTCAAACAATCTGTAAGGGAATCACATTTTAAACTTTTCTAAATTTTCGACATTAGGGCATTAATTAATTGATTTGGTACCAATTTTGGGCGTTACAAGGATGCTAACCCTTCCTCATACGTAACCGACTCCCAAAATCAGATTTTTAAAATTTGTAGACCAAAAGTTAATGTTTTAACTAAACAAAATGTTTTGAAAGGTGAGCCGATCACACCTAAACAAAAAGGATTGGTGGCGACTCCATGTTTCTTTTAAAAGTCGATCCTCATTTTGTTAAAAAAATAAAATGGTTTCGACACTTGATATTCGGCCAAGCTTTGAAGTTTAATTGGGAGTGGTTTTCTCGGTTTTTAATGATTTTTATGTTTTTGAGACCGTTGCAACTTAATCTAGCTAGCCCGTACCTTCTATTTCAAAATTGTTAAAGTATTTGAATGTTGCCATTGATGAATCTATATGAGCTTGAATGCTTGATGATAGATTATGAAGGTTTAATGATAGATAAATAACTTTTCTAAAGTGATTTTTGACAAAATAGTCATTTAGGGATTAAATTGAGAAATGTTAAAATTTTATGGTCAAATGTATGAATAAATGGAAAATAGGGGCTAATATGAACTCTATAGAAATTTTACTAAGCATGGGTAGGATGAAATTGCATGAATTTGTAATTTTATGTGATAAGGACTAATTTGTAAAGAAAATGAAAGTTTAAGGGCAAATATGTAAATTTGCTAAAATGTGTAATGTGGACTAAATTGAATAGAATGATATTTGAATAAGTTAATTTTTATATTATATAGATCAAGAAAAGCAAAGATTGGAACTAGATTGAGGGAAGGTAAAAGTTGACGATTAACCGATAGTTGTTATTCGAACGATATGAGGTAAGTTCGTATAATTAGAATTGAATTTTCAATTATATGTACTTGATTGAAATATATGTATTTGTATTGAGAAAATATGATACTAATCTAATGAATGCCTAATTGATGAGATTTATTGAATACCGAGTCCTGTTTAAACCATAGGAATTCGTAGGATACAAGTGACATGTCACTAGGGTTACCATTTAGTTGAGGTCCTGCGTTTGTTACGGATTCACTGCAGCTCGTATGAGCTTACCGATATCTTAGCTCGTAAGAGCTTACTATTTTTTAGCTCGATAGAGCTTACTGTCCATCAGCTCAAGAGGAGCCTACCGATTATAACTCGAAAAAGCGAATATTTAATGAATTGACGGATTACCGATTAGTACAATTAGTGTGTACCACTCGTGTATCTATCGACATTCTAATTGGTTCAATGGGAACAATGCTGTTATAGGTTATACGATTAAGTATAGATTGGCACGAGTTATATGAAATGATTGAAACTGATCTTATATGTTGAATTATGGTATTGATGTAAAGGTACAAGTACATGAGCTTGGATGTCAATTGAATTCCTTATTATAGGATTGATGTTATGTGCATATTATGGAACTAACCTATTGATGTATCCATATGATAAGCATTTGAACCATTTGATTTGGGTTATACTAAGTTTAATTGCTTAAATTATGAATGATGATAAGTTTAATTATATATTATACAGGCTTACTAAGCTATACTGCTTACTTCATTTTCTTTCCTATGTTTTATAGAGATTCAGAAGCTCGCTTGATTCAGAAGAAGTCGAAGACTCGCATCACACTATCCAGTTGATGATTTGGTACTTTGAAACTTTAAGAAATGTGTAAATATGGCATGTATAGGCTAGTTAAGAAGATGATGTGAATGGTCATTTTAGCTTTTGAAGTTTATATGTTTTGATATGTTTAAGCCATGTAATTTGGCTTAACTTGATATAAGTTTTGGTTGTGTATAAGTTTATATGATATGATATGATATGTTTTGGCAAGTTTGATGATGGAAAGTATTTGTGCAAATGCTTATATTGATATATGGTTGAAATATGAAATAGTTGTGCTTATGTTTATAGATCAATTAAGGCATATTTGGGAATGACTATTTTGATGAATTGTTAAAGTACTTTTGGTATGATTTTGAATGGTTAGCTACTTGATTATATGTCATGTGAAATTGGGTATGATTGATGATTGTTTTTGGCTAATATGGATGCCTAATTATACATTGGTTATATGTGTTGTATGATTTTGAATGGTTAGCTACTTGATTATATGTCATGTGAAATTGGATATGATTTATGATTGTTTTTGGCTGATATGGATTCCTAATTATACATTGGTTATATGTGTTCTGGATTGGTATAGGCAATGGCAATTTAGGTGGCAAAATGGCTTGGTAAATAGTCTATTTTTGTCTACACGAGCAGAGACACGGGCGTGTGTCTCAGCTATGTGTGATACATGGAGAAAATGGTAAAGAGAACCACATCTATAACAAGCTCCACTTCTTAGTCGGTATTCCCTAAAATGAGCTTGCATCCCGGTTTGGGGTTACCGACACTTCCCACACTAGTTACAGATGGAGTAGGAGATCTCAAATTTGAGCGTTGGGAGCTTCGTTCCTTTTCGAAATACCCCGTGGCTAAAGTGGAATGATCATGGTATTTCTTTGATTTCTTTGAAACAGAAGATGATTGCGGTCTCCCCAAAGGTCTCTTGCTGTAAATATGAACTTTTTTCTACTTGTTTCTTTTCTTTACTCAATTCTTCTTCTTTATATGCTCTATCAGCCAATATTGCAAATTCTCTTAACTCAAGTATTCCAATAAGCAATTTGATGTCTTCATTCAATCCCTCTTTAAATCGTTTACACAACTCAGCTTTAGTTTGAACCTATTCTCTGGCATATTTGCTTAGCTGAGCAAATTCCCTTTCATACTCAAACACAGTCATATTACTCTATTTGAGCTCAAGAAATTCTTTCCTTTTCTAATAAAGAAATCTCTAGCTGATATATTTCTTTCTGAACTCTGTTTGAAAGAATTCCCAAGTAACGTCTTCATTCGGTACCATAGAAATTTTGGTATTCCACCAATGATAAGCTGTATCTTTTAACAAAGACACTGTACATTTTAAACATTCATCTAATGTGCATGATAATTCATCCAAAATCCGGATAGTATTTTCTAACCAGAACTCAGCCCTTTCCGATCATCTTCAGCTGTAGCTTAGAATTCTTCCGTCTCATATTTTTTAATTTTATCTACTAGAGCTTTACCTGTTCTGATAGATTCAGTACCTTGTAGTATTTCGGGAACTGGTTGTGGAGGAGCAGGAAGGGGAGCTTGTTGTGCAGCAGGATTATTTCTTAAATACTGATTGAATCATTCATTCATCATTTGAAAGAAGGCTGTTTTTGCCTCCTCACTTCGACCCTCTAACTCGGGCCTTCTACTACTAGTTGCTTCTCTTTGTACTGAAGCCAGATCATGGCTCTCAGCTTCCTCAGAATCATCTCAGTTGGATGACATTTACTATAAGAAAAACACATTTAAAATAGTCAGGAGATATCACACTATCATAATTTATATAATGGCATGTATAGCTAATCTTGTACTTGCTACGTTAACTCAAGAATTGGCTAAATCGTAGCTCTGATACTAACAAATGTAAGCCCCTAACCCGTATCTATCACTGAAACAGGGTTATGAGGCATTACCGGAGTTTACAGAATTTTTTCTGCTAAATCGAGTCAAGTACTATTCATATTCCAAAATTTGTTGTAACGTCCCTTATATGGGCCTTCGAGGCCCAAAACATACATTAAGATCAATTCGGGACTAAATCTAGATTTCAGGGAATTTTTGTAAAACCCAAAATTTTTCTCATATTCAAGAGCCACACATCTGTATGGCATAGGACACGCTCGTATGGTCAGGCCGTGTGGGTTTACACACCCGTGTTCCTTACCCGTGTAACCCTTTGACTTGCAACTCATGAGCAAATTGATATCACATGGCCAAGGCACACACCCGTGTCACTAGGCTGTGTGGTTAATTTAATTTTCAAATTCAGGTGAAGTTTTCACACGGCCATATCACACGTTTATGTATCTAGGCTGTGTACTTAACACGGGCAAGGTACACGCCCATGTTGAGCCCATATGCTCAAATTCAGGGCATTATGTTTCTCAATTTTTGGATGTAGGGGACACACGGCCAAGCTACACGCCCATGTTTCAGAACGTGTGTTACACATAGCCTAGACACACGCCCGTGTGTCTACCCGTGTGGACAAAATAAGGCTATTTTTCAAGCCCTATTTCTCACTCAATTCCATCCAAAACCTGCACAAAACATTTCCAATACCAACCAACCAATTTTAAACATAATTTCCAACCAATTTCATCATTCAATGTCATATTTTCACATGCACACTTAGTATAATTCTTACCTCTTTAATCTTGCATGCTTAGTCTCAAAAATTCAATCTTTATTAAGCATATATGATCTTTATAAAGCATATATGTAAACTATAATTTGCTCTATATCATACCAAAAAATTAAGTCAACACTAGCCATACCAATGGCTAGGTTTACATTCATCCATTTCAATACACATTTTAACCTTAATAGCCTATACATGCTATTATACTAAAATGAGATCCATATTTATACCAAAATAAGCTGGTGGATAGTGTGATGTTGCTCTGACCGTCTCCAACCTCTACGAGCTTCCGAGCATTAGAAAACAGGGAAAATAAGACAAAGTAAACACTTAGTGCTTAGTAAGTTCATCTAAAAAGAGTATAACTTACCACATGTTTCCATTGAATTAAATCAACACATATGAATCCAAGCATTAGAATATTACCCTACCATACACAATCTCAACACTTAAGTTAGTCAAGATAATTTCATGCAATACCAATTTGTAGATGAGCTCATCATTTCATGATTTCCATATGCTTACCACTTCCGTGTCACTTATACCTTTCATAAAGAGGTCATTCATGCTCCATTAACCATTTCCAAGTTTATCCCGTTGAATTTATAGGAATTTCGATGGATAGTAGGTAGTACACTTATAGTGTACGAATCTATAATCCGTTAATTCATATTTACCCTTGTTAGAGAGCACACTCCCGAGTCTCATTTCAGACAGTGGAACTACCAGTTCAGGCTAAATTCCCTGTAACATATGCTCAAAGAGTTTTGTCAGGATTAACAGTCCAGTTAAATCTTTTCAGTGACAAATACTCTATAGAGCTTGATCTGGATTACCAGTCCAAGCTAAATCCAAACTTGGGCTCAATTAGGATTACTCGTCTGGGCTAAATCCATTATATAACATATACATCGGGAGGGCTTATATCATGATTACCTGTTCAGGCTAAATCCTGTTTACAACGCATGCAGTATCTTTTTTTACGTTGATCCATCGAATTTCTTTTATTCAATCGGGATTTTCCCCTTTTTCTCAAGTAATGTCAAATATTTTATCATATTCATACATTGAACATTCAATTGGAATTCACATCATATAACATGCATTTCAAGATTCAGTAGTAAGTTACATGAACTTACTTGATATTTGTTCGTTGATAAAGTCTACTAATTCAAGACTTTTTCCTTGCCTCGTTCTAACCTCGCATTTGAGTCACCTGGATCTATATAAATAAATTTAATCATCAATTTCATTCAATTCATACTCAATTGAGTTTAATTTACCCCTTAGGTAAAATTACTATTTTACCCCTAAACTTTCATAAATTCTAATTTCGACCCTAGGCTCGAAAAATGAAATTCATGCAATTTAATCCCCTTTCCAAGCCTGGCCAAATTTCACATATATTTATAACAATTCATAGATTTCACAAAAATCAAAATTTTTCTTTAAATTTCACAAGTTTACAATTTAATTCCTATTTCACAATTTCATCCAAAATCACTTTGTAAAAGTTGTTTATTTACTAACAACCTTTCATTTTCTTCCATAAATTTTCAATTTCCAGTATTTTTATCCATGGCATAATTCCATACTTTGATAACTTTTTAATTTGATCCCCAAAATAGAAAAAACAAGCTATCCTGATCTAAAAAAATATAAAAATTATAAAAAACGGGACGTGGAAACTTACCAAATTAAGCTTGATTAGTTTTTTCCCTATCTGCTAGGGTTTCCATCAAATTTAGGGAAGAAGATGATAATAAATGATGATATTTCGAATTCAATTCTTTATCATCCTTTAATTTTTCTTAATTCCAATTTAGTCTTTTTCTTTTTCTCAAATTCCATGGATGATTCATCCAAGATATTTTCCCATATTTTGATCGATGGTCTAATTATCATATAAGGTCCTCTAGTTTTGAATTTCATATCTATTTGATCCTTCTAGCCTCTAGAACTAAATTTCTACATTTTATGCAATTAGGTCCTTTCTCTAATTAATCACTTAATTGGTAAAATTTTCCTATCAAAATTTTCATACGACTTTCCTATCATATCATAAATCATGCAATAATATTAAAATAAATTTTCTCTCTAGCTCGGATTTGTGGTTACGAAACCACTGTTCCGATATTACAGAATTTGGGCCATTATATGAAACCTCCGATGACTTCCAAACCAAGCGAGTGTCCGAGCCAGTATAAAACATAGAAAAATAAACAGAGTAAGCTATAAAGCTTAGTAAGCTCGTATAACATAGAATTTAAACTTACCATTTATTCACAATTTAGGTAATTAAACATAATATATTCCAATCAAATTGTTAAATGCCTAAAACATATGTATTCACTAATAGGTTAGTCATGTCAAACACATATAATAACCAAATAACATAGATAAGCACAACAACTAAACAAGTTTCATAAACATATATCATGCATTTCATTCTTCAATATAACATGTAATACCATTTCCATGTAATTCATGTAACTTTTATGCTAGTTCTCATCAACTCACTTAACCTGTAACAGAACTGTGCCTGTTGAACCACTTAGAATATCGTTAGATACACAGGTAGTACACACAAAGTGTACTGAATGGTAATCCGTCAATTCCTGTACATATATGCTCTTTTGAGCTATGAACGGTAAGCTCCTCCTAAGCTGAAATAACGGTAAGCTCAATGAGCTGAGAAACAGTAAGCTCTAATAAGCTAAAATATTGGTAAGCTTATATGAGCTATGGTGAGTCCACAACACATGTAGGATCTCAACCAAATCAATAACCCTAATGACATGTCACTCGTATCCTACGAATTCCTAAGGTTTAAACGGGGATCTGTAATCTTTAAACTCATTTGTTAGGCATTCAATAATCATGTGTTTTAGTTTTTCTCAATTCACATACATACATTTCAAATAAGTATATATATAAATGCTCAATTCTAATTGTATGAACTTACCTCGTATTTAAACAACAGATTTGATCGTCTACTCGATAACCTTGTCTTTTCCCCAATCTAATTTTGATATTTGCTTTTCTTGATCTATATATAATCAAATTTAACTTATTTAATTATCATTCTATTCAATTTAACCCAAAACACATATTTTTGCAAAATTACACTTTTACCCCTCAACTTTTGACTATTTTACAATTTAGTCCTTATCTTATAAAAATAAAAATTCTTTCAATTTAATACTAAGTCATGCTAGCTGAATTTCATAGATGCTTATATCAGCCCATATTTTTCATTTAATCACACATTTAACCACACAATTTCACATTTATCAATTTAACCCTTATTTGACATTTTCACTAAAAATCACTTTACAAAAATTGTTAATTTAACAACAAGGATGTATTTTCTATCATCAATAATCAAAACACACATATTCATCAATGGTAAAAGCCTATACTTTTAACAGTTTCACAAATTAGTCCCTGGACTAGATAGATTAAGCTGCAACGATTCTAAAAACATAGAAATTATTAAAAAAAGGGGACAAAAACCATACCTCAATTGTAACACCCCTCACCTGTATCCTACGCCAGGACAGGGCACGAGGCATTACCAAACTAAATTATTTACTATTTACTCATGTTCCACTATTTACTCATGTTTATTCAAGCTATCTACTCAAGTCATAGCCACTAAATTATTTATATTTTGAGCTACAGAACTCCAAATTTAGATCCGCTAATTTTCTCTGAAACTAGACTCACATATCTTCTTACCATAAAATTTTTAGAATTTTTGGTTTAGCCAATAAGTAAATTTTACTCTTTAAAATCTCCCCTATTCTGCCGTTTGATAGTTTCGACTCTTCTTCACTAAAAATTAATTATCTCCTCATACGAGACTCGGATGATGTTCCTGTTTGATTCTATTGAAAATAAACTCATTAAAAATTTTAAACATATAAATTATAGCCCATAATTATTTTTATACAATTTTTATGATTTCTCAAAGGCAAAACAGGGGATTTCGAAGCCATCCTGGCCCTGTCCCACAAAAATTTAAATATCTCATAATATGAAATTCTTTTGCTTAGACTGTTTCTTCTATGTGAAAATACACTCAATAAGATTTAATTTCATATCTTATTCAAATTTTAATTAAATTGCCATAATTTTTAGTGATTTTTCAAAGTTATACAACTGCTGCTGTCCAGAATTGTTTTATTGCTAACTTTATTCTTTCATGATTTCTTTGTATTAACATTTATTTAATCATACATAACACCAAAGCACATCCTTAACTAGCCATTCCAATAGCTAGTCATTATCCAAAATTTAGATGCTATTCATTGGCCAATTTAACCTATTCATCAAAAACAAAACTTAAACTTATCAAGTCTCAATTTAATTTGGCCTAAAAGCCTTACACATGATCATCAATCAAATTTACAACCAATTTATACATAAGAAGTATAGACCTATAATCACAAGGTCATCACAAGATCATTTTCATAGGTATGACTTACTCAATTACATCCTTACCAATTAAGCATCATAAATCGAGCTCATTTCTCATGAGTACCGTGTACATACCTGTACCACTCACAACACAGTCATAACATTTCCCATTTTTTTTTTTACATAAACTTTAAATTACCCGTTGAACCATTTGGAATACTAAAGGATGCTCGATAAGCCTCATACAAAAGGGTATGATGCTGATGCCATGTAACACCCCAAACCCAGCCCAGACGCTATGGCCGAATCCAGTGTGTCACATTGAAGTGTTTTTTGTGAAAACCTTATTTTCATTGAAAACCCTTCTTAAGAAAAAGTTAAGTAAAATCCTTATTCGTATTTCTTTTTAAAACGAGGTGTATTTAACAGCTATTTCTTGTTATAAATTACTAATTACTTGGAAAATATTTACTGCAGAAGCTTAATTTAAAAAAAACAACAATAAATTTTAGATAATCTTGAAAAGTGGATGAAGCAACTAAATCCATGCTTTGTTTCTAAGTATAAAACATAATAATAATAATGAAATAAAAACCAGAGATAAGGCCTTATTACAATCCGAACTAAAACAATTTCAAAATACTAGGAATTCTAAAGAAAAACCAAATAATAATATCTTGCTAGCTGGCCACCTGTAAGTCCCACCATCCGTCGAACTGCCTACTGAGGGTCACCTGAAAATATTAAAAGAGGGGGTGAGTTTCAAAACTCAGTGGGTACAACCCTCAACAAACAATAACATGCATTAATTAAATCATTTTGGGCTTGAGCCCAATACAAGTATGGTGGCCCTTGGCCTTAATAGGGTCTTAGCCCATATCGATTTCCACATAGCACATTTAACTGGGCCGAAGCCCATTTCAACATCAGATCACAGTTCATGTATGCAATGCTTATATCCCATCATCCTATACACCCCCTTTCAACCCACACTCCTGTGGGGAGATACTCGACCCACCCGTCCTTGTTACAACCCAGTATGGAACCAATACGGTCCACTTAACAGTGCAGCATAGCTACATATATACGGTGTAGTACCAGTTACAGCACTACTTAACGGTGTAGCAAAGCTGCTTGAAGGCTTAAAGCCTTACGATGGATCCACAGTCGTCAAGTGACCGTGCGGCCCTCAATTACACTTTCTCCATTCAAAATCCCAGCCTATATGCAATATTATAATGCATGAATGCAGTAAATAACATGTAACATGCATTAATCATACTCATACACATAGGGGTATTTTGGTCATTTTACTACCTAGGGGTATTTTGGTAATTCTACCTTACGAGGGTATTTCAGTAACTCTACCCTACAAGGGTGTTTTAGTAGTTCTACCCTATGGGGATATTTTAGTAATTCTTAACAGTATGGGTTTTAATTATGAACTTTGGCCCGTCAACAAGTCCTCGTTGGTCAAAGTGAACAGACACTATGCACCAGGTAGGATTCTAGAGAAGAGGAGGTGGGTCATCAAGATCGTTTAAGTACCAAGCTCCCCCTAGATCCAATCCTAGACATGCATATGCCCATTGCCACACCTTAACCGCACGACTTGCCTATGAACTTGCTTTATAGTTATTGAAGTTTTATGAGTATTTGAGAAATCATTAGGAACTAGGCCTACAAGTCCACTATAAAACCCTAGTGAGCCACTTATTTACCAATATCATTTAGCCCATCAGACCCAATCACTTACATATATGGCCATTTAGGCCCAATCACACCAATATGAACCATTAGGCCCAGTCTTGTACAGATTCATGCAACTATATGCTTATTTCATCATTTAGTAACAAATTATCAGTTTTGTTTATTATGGGCCCTATGGCCCATGGGGCCATTTGGCTCATCCCGGCCCGATTGGCCAACACACGACCCAAGTCCATGAGATTACTCATGGAGTTTCTGGTAACCAATTGGTTTCCCCCTCACGAGTGTTCATGCACTCGCAAGACTACTGTAGCTAACTTTCGGCTTTGCGGCATTTCGGGATTTTGCCAACCTGATGTGTGTATAGTGTATGTACACACCTGGTAATAAAGCGTGCCCCAATTCCTTTAGTCACGATCCTTGAGCGACACTTCTTAAACAGTCCCTTCCTTTAATCACTAATCACGAACACTCCTAGATCTGCACTAACTTCATCATAAAAACAGTTTAATAGGTGACTCGTATCCAACATAAGTCACCTCCTACACACCCATGACCATTCGGTCCATCCTTGAAACCAGTAAAAAAAAAGAATGCTTCCCAAAACCTGAAACACCTAAGGAGCAATTCGGCAGGGATCTGACTTGAGATTCGATACTAATTCCCTACCAAAACCGATTAGGAGGGGTGAGGGAAAGGAGTAATTCTGATAGCCCTATTTTGGCCCTAATCGGAAAAGTGGTTTCGGGACCACGAAACTGAGTCAGAAAATTTTTTAAATATTATTTTCTGTGGTTATTATATGCGAATTAACATGTGTGAAAGTTTCATATAAAAATTTGATTGTCTATGTGTTTAATTTAATAATAGGACTTAATCGCGTAGAAATGAAAATATGAATAACAATTTGTTAAAGTGTCAAATTGCTTTGTTCTTTTAATATGAGGTCTTTATGAAGCAATTTGACCATGTAAGAATGTGATGGATGATTTTATGTTTATGATATAATGGTTTCATATTATTTTATAAAGGTTAATATAGTAAATTGTAAATTAATAAGGTTATAATAAAACATAAAATAATAAAAAGACATGCAAATGGTTTTCTTCATAGCCGAATACAAAATAGAAAAGAAAAGAAAAAGCTTGAAGCATTCGGCTACTTGTTGAGCTAATTTGAGGTATGTTTTGTTTCCGGTTTTTGATAATTTTTATGTTTTTGAGATCGTTGCTTCGAGTACTTTCTGACCCATGTCTAAATTTTTCATTTTGATGATTTATTCATAAGTTACCATTATTGATATTTTAGTGAAATTGATGTTAATTGTGGTTAAATTAAAGATATATGTTGGATTATTAGATTTATATTGGAAAATTTCATGAAAGTTAAATAAATAGGGTTCATTTGCAAAAGTAGTGGTAGAAGGACTAAATTGCGAAACAAATTAGTTATAAGGACTTATGGGAGCATAGTGAACATTCGACTGTAGCTTGAGTAAACAAATCATGCCGTTTTGTGTTTTTTTTTTTTTGAGAATTTAGGATTTAATTGCTACATGTGCAAAATGTTGGGGTAAAATGCAAATTTACCCATTTATAATGTTGTAGGATGAAATTAATTGAAATTTTGTTCAAATGAGGTTAATTTGAAATTATATAGATTAAGAACAAAGAAAATTGGATTTGCATCGGGGGAAGACAAAAATAGCCGAATAGCGGATTCGAGACGTTTAACGATATCCGAGGTAAGTTTTAAGTAATTAAACATAAGTTATATTTGAATATAACATGATTTATTATGTGAATTAAATCTTCATTGTATGTATATACAAGGCCGAATGGTAGGTGAAAAATGTAAGTGAATAAGATGTTATGTTTAAGTATCGAATGAGAACTATGAAATGAAATAATGCGTTTGGTATGTGCTTATGATCGAATGATGCTAAGTTTTGTTAATGTGTTTGTGCTATGTGGGAACTAGAAGTGTATGAATTGATATGTACAAAACTTTGTGGATTGATTACAGTACTGTATTATTCGGGCCTTTGGCCTAGCAAGCTTTAAGCTGGTGATTATTATCGGGCTTCGAGCCTAGCAGGCGAAATGCCGGTGAATGAATATCAAACTTAAAGCCTAGCAGGCCATGTGCCGATGATGAATTCAGGCTCACGCCTAGCAGGTTATACACCGGTGATTTATTCCCAAGTATGTGAATACAAGTAACCAAGTTATTATAGGTATTTGAACAATAGCAAATGATCTATGTGATATTTCTTTGAATCGATCATATAGGTAAGTATAAGGTAATGATATTGAAATTCCAATTTCGACTATGAATGAATTATCATACTTGTGTATTCGGTTTACATGAAGTTACAATGATGTGATATTAGAGTTGAATTACATGTGCTGTTTAGGGTTTAATTATCCTTTATATTCGGTCATATGTGGGTGAATATTTGTATGGAGGTTTCTATGATAAAGTGTAAAGAATATCCTTGGAAACGTTTTAAATGATGTTAGACATGTCCATGGGACATTCGATTAAATAATTCTATTAGTAATTGTGTAAGTTTAATGATTAAATTTGTTAGTTTGAATATTTAAATCTTCAATTGGGTTGTTTGATTACTTACGACTTACTAAGTTAAATTGCTTACTTTAAGTGTTCATGTTTTGTTTTTGTTTTATAGATTTTTGGCTGAAAGTTACGAGCTCGGGGATCAATATCGAAGTCATCTACACTATCGTCAACCTGCGGTACTTTTATAAGTCTATATTAAAAACCTATGGCATGTATAGGCTAAAATGTATTATGTTCGTTTTGAATATGTATAACCGAAGCCATGCGAAAATGGCTTGGTCATTTTGTTAAGTTTACTTTCATGTTTAAAATTAAACAATGTGTCGACATATGTGGTTATGGAATGTTTGAGTAGCTTGGCTTATAATTAAATATGATATGAATGTTTTTGAAAAGGAGTTGTTGGTAAATTGGTGCTCAATAGTCAAATTGCTAATTTAATATTAATAGTTGAATGAGTTGAAATTAGGTGTTATATTTATATTTGGTTTATTATATGTATAAATTTTGGTATTGTAATAACCCAAATTTTAGTAATATCGGGAATTGTGGTTCGAGACCACCGAATTTGATAAATGAACCTGTATATAATATTATTTAATATTTACGAGCCAAATGTAGTTTTTAAAAGATTTTTGAAATAGTAAATTGTGTTTTATAAAAATTATTTGGTCAAAATATCGAGAAAAAGAGGTATCGAGATCTCGGTGTTATAGACCGAGTATAAATATTTTTATGAATATTTACGGACTGTCAATAAGATAACATTAAAATTTCGTTATAAAATTTTGACATTTGGGTGGTTAATTAAATAAAAAGGACTAAATTGGAAAATGTGTAAAAGTTGCTAGAAAGATTAAATAGCTCAATTGTCAAAAGAGGAAGGACCTAAAGTGCAAATAAGCCCAAAGGAGATATTTTGGGCGGCAATAGCTGAGAAAAATCAGGAAATGGGTGAAATAAGGGCAAAATTGGAAAATTACCAAAAGTAGTTAAATAAAAATGGGACCAATTTGGAATATCTAGAATTCTCTTCATTTTTTCATTCTCATCAGCTGAGAAACAGCCATGGAAGAGGACTCAAGCTGGTTTTTCATACTCTAGCTTCATGTAAGTTTAATTCTTGCTCTCTCCTTGAAATTTCTATGTTTTTGGACTTTTACAATTGGGTCCAACTTATTAATTCATTAGTTTTTGATTCCATGGCTCATTTTTAAAGTTGATGTGGATTAGTGTTGGAAGCATATGATGAATAAATATTGAATTGAAGCTTTAATTTTGTTATATGATGATTTTATCAAGGAAAAACTAATGGAAATTGGTTTTAGGACCTAATTGTGAAATAGGTGAAATTAAGGCTTAGTGTTAAAATTTCTGAATTTCAAAGGTTATGAAGTAGTTTAAAATGATATAGAAAGGTATTAAATGAGAAAATTAGCTCAATTGAGGGGTTAATTGAGCAAGGACTGAATTGTATGAATTGTGGAATTTGGGACAAAATAGAAATCAACATGTTACACTAAAGCAATTTTGGACAGCAACAGTTGTCTAACTTTGAAAAATCACTAAAAATAGTATAAATTGAATTAGAAGTTGAGTGAGTTATAAAATTAAAGCTTGTTGAGTGTATTTTCATTTTAAAGAAATAGAGAAAGCAAAGGAATTTTGTATCTTGAGATATTTACATTTTTGTGAGACTGGTTCAGATTGATTTTGTGATCCCCTGTTCTGACTTGTAAAAATCATTAAAATTTGTACAAAAATATTTATGGAACATAATTTGTATGGTTGGAATCCTTATTTAGTCTATTTTTATAAGAAATAAACATGAACATCTTTTGAATTCTGTATAAAGAGAAATTGAAATTTTAGTGAAGAGTGGTCAGGGTTGTCAAGTAGCGAAACAGGGGAAGGTTTAACTAATAAACTGTACTAATTGGCCACACCAAAAATTCTGGAAAAATTATGGTAAGAAGATACGTGAGTCTAGTTTCAAGGAAAATTTATGGATCTTAATTTGTAGTTCTTTAGCTCAAGATAAAAATAATTTAGTGACTATGACACGGATGGACAGCTTGAATATGTACATAAGTAAATAGTAAAAATTATAGATAATGTTACTTACAAGTGTATTATTTATACTAAGGATGTGGAATGGAGTGGAGGAGGAGGAAAATATGTCTGAATATTCAACTAGCATGGCTAATTTGCATGTTTTAGGTTCAGGGACTGAATTGAATAAAAGTAGAACTTATTGGGCGATTTTGTAAAAATGTCAAAAATGATCAAATTGCATGTAATGGATTATTTTATTATTTAAATTAAAAAATTGAATGAAAACATTAATTTAGATCAAGATCAAACGAAAACATGTTTTAAGGATTAAATTGAAAAGTGTTGAAATTATGGAAGATTCTGATATTTCATAAAATTCATGGGCTCTTATCAATATTTATAAGAATAATAGTTGTAAACAAGGATTAAATGACAATAATTTTATTTTTCTGAATCAAGGATGAAATTGTAATTAATTAAAAGTTTTAAGGGTAAAATAGAAATTTTGCTTAGAGCAATAATTAAATGTATTAGAATATGAAATGAATGAAAATGATAATTAAATTTATTTATAAAGATCCGTGCAATTAAAATACGAGACTTAAACGTGGAAAAAAAAAAGATATCGGATTAGTGAAATTATAAACATAAACAAGCAACGAGGTAAATTAGTTTAGCTTGAATTGTATTTTTAAATACATGAAATCTTGATATAATGAATTACTTGATTTAAGTTTATGAAAAAAAATGGCAAGAAAATGATATTCATCTTGACATGTAAATATGTGATTATTTTTTATACGATGATACAAGAAAAAAAAAAATTAAGCATACTGAGATGAGTAATAAAATTCAAGTAAAATATGTCGAGAAAAATAAGTACGTTTAGGGGACAATATGTTTGATTTTAATTGGTTCTAAATTAGTAACTCCGGTAATGCTCCATAACTCTATTCCGGTGACGGATTCGGGTTGGGGGCGTTACAGGTATACTCCTTAAGTAAATATGATCATTATGCTTAAACATGGATGAGAAATGATGCACATTTGGCCCGATTTTAATGTTACTTCATGCGCATGATTTTATTAGGTATATATATATATGTGTGTGTAAGTGATGTGTGAATTAAATAGTAAACTATAGTATGCCTTAGCTTGTTCTCTTTTTATAGCATAATAGTTGGAATAAGGTTTTATATTAAAATGAACTAGTAGTATACTTATTTGCATTCGGCAAATGAAGTGGTTTGACCAAATGAATAGTAGTATCTATATTTGCATGGTACAAAAATGGCATATGAGATTTTGACCTTGTATGTGCATATGCTATTAATTTAAATTATTGGATTTCAGTTGAAGTTAGTTTTGGCATAAGATTTCATAGGATTTGTTAATTTATGAATTTCATGTCATGATTGTTGAATAGTGAGTTGAATTAAAGAGATTTTTAATGAGATGTGTTTTATAATCTAAGTATTCTTATGTGAGATGTTCGAAAGTTAAATTTTGGTTTGTAATACCTCACAATCTATTCTGGCGACGGATTTGGGTTTTGAGGTGTTACAGTAATTGGCATTCACGATACTAACCGAAAAAAAGAAATGAAGTACTTACACTACAAGAGTAATCGGCCCCAAGGGAGATTCGACTTTGAATTAGAATAGTGAAAAAAGGGTTTTTCAACACAAATTAAAAAGAAGAGGGAAAGAGGGAATTGACTAAACCAAGGGTTAATCAAGGAGAATTTGAGAAGAGAAAGAAGAAAATTCAGCAAGTAAGGGAAAAGAATTTAGACTAACAAAAATTGGGGAGGTGAAAGAATGAAAATCGGCATCACCAAGAAAAAGAAAAAGATGAGGGTTCGGCATTAACTAGGACCTCACATTTGGCACACATATATATAGCCTATAGCCGAAACTTAGCTACCCCTAAAGTCCCAATCGGCTCCACCTCTTCCCCAACTCATCTCCTTGTTTTTCTCCCTGATAACTCCCCAATCATTTTCCTAAATTTTCTCTTCTGATCAATCTCCTTAGAGTCCATCATCACACCACTTCCAACCTTCTAGAAGGCCAAAATTAAACTTCTAAAAAAAAATACTAAGCTAGGATTCGAACCTAGGATCTTCTTACTAGCCCATAACGCCACCTTCATATTCCCTAAGTGGCATCTCTTAGCCACTCTACCATAAGGCTCTTTGATGCTATTTTTCCTTATTTTTATTTAAAAGCCCAACTACTCACCGTCCTGGTTCGTTTAATAATTAATTAAAAATTCCTTCACCTTAAAGCTTGGACTCAAAACTTAATCAAGGGACTACTAACACATACATAACGCTTGGCTACAATATTAAGCTCACATTTCACATCAAAACCAAAAAAGAAAGGTTCAGGATTTTTTTAGGGGCGTCACATGCCATGTCTAAGACATGGTCTTACACTGGCTCATATCTCGAGGCCGATGCCATGCCCTAGACATGGTCTTACACTAGCTCTCGTATATCAGTGCCGATACCATATCTCAGACATGGTCTTACACTAGCACTCACATCAATGCCGATGCCATGTCCCAGACATGGTCTTACACTAGCTCTCGTAATAGCCCAATGTCATGGCACGGATATCTGATCTATTCTAAATGTTCAATCGGGATTTTTACCCCATCAATCTCATCACGCATATTCATAACCAAATCAAACATTTCTTGCAACATTAATTATTCAATGCATAATAACAATAGAATTGTATTATTTACGCGCAACTTACCTCGTTCGTTGTAACGACGAATTATGTCGACTAAATTCGATATTTGGTTTTCTCCCATTCTAGATCCAATTCTCATCTTCCTTGATCTATAACAACACATTTAATTTATTTATTCATCATGCTACTCAAATTAGCCTAATTTTCACATTTTTGGTAGAATTACATTTTTACCCCTATACTTTGTCATATTTACATTTTTGCCCCTAGGCTCGTAAAATGAAATTCATTCAATTTATTTACTTAACATGCCTAATCGAACCTTTTTCATGCTTATAGCAGCCCAAATTTTCCATTAAAATAGATTTTTAACACATATTTCATGACTTTTACAAATAGGTCATTTTGGACTTTTCCACCTAAAATCACTTAGTAAAAGTCGTTTATTTAACAACAAGGATGCATTTTCCATCATCAAACATCAAAATACACATATATTTATCAACGGAAAAATTTACAAACTTTAACAGTTTAGAAATTGGAGATACGAGCTAGCTAGATTAAATTGCAATGATCTCAAAAACGTAGAAATTGTTAAAAATCGAACAAAAACGACTCACCAATTAAAGCACAAAGCTTGGCCGAATGTAGCTTTCTCCATGGCTGCCCGTTTTCTTTTCACATTCGGTTCAAGAAGGAAAGAGAAAAGATGATGCCTTTTTGCTATTTTTGTCTTATTATACATTTCAACTAAATTACCAATTTACCCTTTTAATTTCTAACTAATTTCAAAAATGCCAAACAAATATCTTTCACTAACTTAATAATGGGCTAATTTCCATATAATGACTTCACATTAAAGTTCTTTAGCTATTTAACACAATTAACTATTAGAACACAATTTTTGTACTTTTTACAATTTAGTCCTTTTAACTAAATTGAGTGCCCAAACATCAAAATTTTCAAACAAAATTTTCACGAAATCATTCTATAAAATTATAAACCATAAAAATATAGCAAAAAATGTTTCTATGCCAGATTTGTGGTCCCAAAACCACTGTTCCAACTAAACCCAAAATCGAACTATTACAACTCTCTCCCTCTTTAGGGATTTTCGTCCCCGAAAATGTTACCGGAAGAGAGGGTTGGATACTGTTTTCTCATCATTATGAATTACTTTCACTTTCTCTTCAATTTTTATGAGGGAATCAGTTTCGCGAATCTTCTTCTTATAAAGTTTGATTTAACAACAACGGAGTTCAATAATTGCTACTATACAATCTTTCATACAATACTATCTTTATACTCATATGATAACTATTAATATACTCAAATTCAACCAACAGTATTGATCTCTCGTTCTGTTGCTTTCAAATTTTAAGACATAAAGACAGAACATACTTTCGAGAATCTGAACCACTTCCTCAAATTAGCTATTAGTTTAAGGACGAAACACAGAAATAAAACTCAATTTCGTACTCAAAACTTATGGTAATTTCCTTCAAAATTTCAACATAACCTCGAATCTCTTTCCAAATCAAAGAAGACTGATGCTCTGTGTAAACTAACAATCTCATAAATTTATAACTCAGCTAGTCTATCATAGATATATTTGTACTAACCGAGGTAAAATATGTAACTTTATCATATAATCAACGATAATACATATAGCATCTCTATTTTTCGTTGATAAAAAAATTTCGATACAAATCTATCGAATTTTTATCCCATTTCCATCACAGATATCAGCACATACTATAACAGTCCTGATGACACTTGAGGATCAGCCTTATCTTATTGACAGATGAAACTTCTAAACATAACATCAGATATACCTCAAGATTTTTCAGTACACAAACTCTGTCTTGGAACAACAAACAATCATTGATTTCAAGTTTGAATCTCTAATTCAAAAGTCATCTCACATTGAACTCTTTTTAACCTATAATCCACTGACACATTTCAGAATTTTACAAATTCGTCGAATAAACGTCAATTTGGCTTTTAACTCAGTCAATAGCAAATCATCATTACATAATATCAATAATTTATTTATCACTTTTGTTGTCTCATTTTAGGTAGAACCCAAAACCAGTGCTTTAGTTAATAACGTTTTCGGCCATTTTCAAGTTGGCTAACATGTAACAGATCTTTCAAACTTTCACCAATGTGATAACTTTATTAATCAAAACAACTTTAACTCATAAATACATCATTCAATTAGAATAATCTAATAAGTATATTCTCGTATCATACTTTCTAGGATATGAATTCTTCTTTCAAACTGTCCGTCTATTCATTCATGAATACACAAAATTTGTTTTCTCACCTGAGGATAAACTTAATTGCATGTAACTCAAATTACCTTTCAGCTGACCAGCTCGTTCAGATAAAATAACATTTAGTAAATACAGAAAAATAATCTCGCATAAATTTTCACCATCAGCTTTTAATCCAAATATAGCAGAATAAAACATCAAAGAGAGAGATAAGTTACGTTGACCGTCAACCAACCAAACCAGTAGTGCTTTCTTCTAACATTATGATCAGCTAACATTCTCATACTATGAGAATTTTATCAGAAAATGAACAACCACATATATCTCTAAGGATAAATGAACACATAAAATATCCAGGAGGGATCATCATAATCTATTCAATTTCAACTATTACATACAGGCATCTTTACAACTTAAACATCATTTCTCTGATTAATTCTGCATCATAAACCCCTGTATCATTCCACTCACTAACGAAAATCAGTTCGGAAGAACTTTCAGTAAACACATCTTTAAACTCCATACCTAATTGAGTCAATTAGTCGAGACTAACTTCTTCTTTAATCGTGACATTGCATAATCCGTATAATCTTTAAAATAATATGATATTTCTTTTAAAATTGAGTTTATTTGTTACACTATACTAAACTCTTTAGTTCACACTTATGAACTTATTCAACATGATTCTCGTAAAATTTTGTCATAAAGCAAAATTGGTAAGGTGGGTGAGGTCGTAAAGCCTTTAACTTGACTCTCATAAATACACACATATAACTTAGCATTCATCACTAATGTAATACCATCATAATCACATAGTTCATTCCAAGTAAATTAACAGATCTATTTATTCTACAATTTTTTTCTATCATCCATAATTTCAAATAACAAATTTACTTACTCGAGCTCGACATTAATATCTAATTAAATTCCAACACTTAGCTTCCATTTTGCTTACCGACATTTGTCAAATTAGAGAAAGCCTTACAGGTTTGAGTATGACGTTTACTTGATGCCATAGTCCAACTATGGTATTACATAAAATCACAATGTCATAACCCAGTTATGGCCTTTTCTCTGAAATGGCATAGCCCAGCTATGGTCTTACATTCCATACTTTGCCATGGTCCAACCATGGTCTTATTCGTGAATTTCTCATTGAACGATTGTACTCAATTCTTGAGTTCTACTCAATTTGATTTTCCAATTTAATTTTCATACTATTATAATATTCATGGTTCAATAACAACAACATAAAACAAAACATCATGTTATCTCTAATTTAACAATTAAACATAAGATTCTACCATATGAACATACTGATTACACTTATTCAAGCAAGTGTACATAAACACACATTCCGTCTATGTGAGTAAATTTGCTTACCATATTCACTTAATCAAATATGTTGAACATATAACATCATATGCATGCCAAGCAAACACGGATGGGCTTATCACCATATAGACTTTCATTTTATTCTACGTTTCCACATTTCTCAACTTATGGCTATTTCACTTCGTACATTAACACATTTCAATAACTTCAATATCATTTTTCAACATTATCGAAAATAGCTCAGTTGGAAGTCATCTCTGTCTTAACAAAACAATTTCATTAGAGTCGGAACATATCACACTATCACAAGTAGTAATATGGCATGTATAGCTAGACTCACATATGCTACGTTAGCCTGAGAATCGACTAAACCATAGCTCTGATACCACTAAATGTAACACCCCTCACCAGTACCCGACGCCAGGACAGGGCTCGAGGCATTACCAAATAAATCATAAACATTCATATAAAATCGGGCTATAAAATTTGTATCCAATTTAAAACTTTTCATACATACCTGTAATGTCCCCATTACGGACCTACAAGGCCAAAACATGTGTTTGGGAGTGGTTAGGGGCTATACCGAGAACTTTCAGAACTTTTAGGACACTTAGAAAATTTTCAAGCTTTGGAGAGTCACATGCCTGTGTGGGTAGGCCGTGTGGTCTTGCACGACCATGTGGTTTAGGACACGCACGTGTCTTCAAATCATGTAACTCTCTGTTTGTGATGTCATCAGTAATTTAGGGTCACACAGCCAGGTCACACGCCCATGGGGCTGACCATGTGTCACACACGACCTAGACACACGCTCGTGTGTCTACCCATGTGGACAATAACAAGGCTATTTTCCAAGCCATGTTGTTACCCTTCATTTGCACACCTTCCCTTGTAAACGCTCATACAACATCATATGTCACATTACTAAGCATACAAATACAATCAAACCAACCACAATCATGCATTAACATGTCATTTACATGCTCACATCCATCATTGTAATATCATCATGTTTGCCAATACAATTCATGCCAATTTCGTGTTCATACAGATGTTAACATGTAAGATGCTTTCATAACTTCATTAGCCAATTTAGCTAATCAACGATAAGGTTAATAAGCACATCCATCACTTATCAAGCAAACTTAAACCATATCACTAGACATTGGTATTTGCACATGAATAATCATATAATCAATATAAGCCATCATTCATGACTATATACAAATTGGACCGTAACCATAATAGGCCAACACACTTGCCCACATTAACCATGACATAATTAACAAAAGGCAAAGTCCCTATACATGCCATAAACTTAAAATACTTACATTCATTTATACCCAAATGATAACTTGATAGTGTGATAGCATCTTCAGCGATCTCCAACCTGAGCTAGTTAAATTAACCTATAAGAGATAGAAAAGGAAAGGGGAGTAAGCAATTAAGCTTAGTAAGTTGGCATGTAAATAACAAGCAATTCATTAACATACTTTTACCAATCCTCAGAATGTGTTCTCAAGATAGTACAATCATAATTGCACATAGTTCCACTATTTACTCATGTTCATTCAAGCTATCTACTCAAGTCATAGCCACTAAATTATTTATATTTTGAGCTACAGAACTCTAAATTTAGATCCGCTAATTTTTCCTGAAACTAGACTCACATATCTTCTTACCATAAAATTTTTAGAATTTTTGGTTTAGCCAATCAGTACAGTTTATTCTTTAAAGTCTCTCTTATTCTGTTGTCTGACAGTTTCGACCCTTCTTCACTAAAAATTAATTATCTACTCGTACGGGACTCAGATGATGTTCCTGTTTAATTCACTTGAAAATAGATTCATTTTAATTTAAAAAATATAAATTATAACTCGTAATTATTTTTATACAATTTTTTATGATTTTCTAAAATCAGAATAGGGGATTCCAAAACCATCCTAACCCTGTCCCACGAAAATTTAAATATCTCATAATATGAAATTATTTTGCTTAGACTTTTTCTCTATGTGAAAATAGACCCAATAAGATTTAATTTCATATCTTATTCAAATTTAAATTAAGTTTCCACAATTTTTGGTGATTTTTCAAAATTATACAATTGCTGCTGTCCAAAATTGTTTTATTGCTAACTTTACTCTTTCATGATTTCTTTGTATTAGCATTCATTTAATCATACATAACACCAATCATATCCTTAAATAGTCATCCCAATAGCTAGTCATTATCGAATATTTACATGCCATTCATCGACCAATTTAACCTATTCATCAACAACAAAACTTAAACTTATCAAGTCTCAATTTAATTTGGCCTAAAAGTCTCATACATGATCATTAATCAAATTTACCACCTATTTATACATCATAGGTATAGACCTATAATCACAAGGTCATCACAAGATCATTTTCATAGGTATGACTTACTCAATTACATCCTTACCAATAAAGCATCATAAACCGAGCTCATTTATCATGAGTACCGTGTACATACCTGTACCATTCACAACATAGTCATAACCTTTCCCATTTTTTTTTTACATAAACTTTAAATTACCCATTGAACCATTTGGAATACTAAAGGATACCAGATAAGCCTCATACAAAAGGGTAAGATGCCGATGCCATATCCCAGACATGATCTTACAATAACACTCACATCAATGCCGATGTCATGTCACAGACTTGGTCTTACACTAGCTCTCATAATACCTCAATGTCATGGCACGGATATCTGATATATTCTAAATGTTCAACCGGAATTTTTACCCCATCAATCTCATCATGCATATTCATAACCAAATCAAACATTTCATGCAACATTAATTATTTAGTGCATAATAACAATAGAATTGTATAATTTACGTGCAACTTACCTCGTTCGTTGTAACGACGAATTATGTCAACTAAATCCGATATTTGGTTTTCTCTCATTCTAGATCCAATTCTCGTCTTCCTTGATCTCTGACAACACATTTAATTTATTTATTCATCATGCTACTCAAATTAGCCCAATTTCACAATTTTGGTAAAATTACATTTTTACCCCTATACTTTGTCATATTTACACTTTTGCCCCTAGGCTCGTAAAATGAAATTCATTCAATTTCTTTACTAGCCATGCCTAGTCGAACCTTTTTCATGCTTATAGCAGCCCACATTTTCCATTAAAATAGATTTTTAACACATATTTCATGACTTTTACAAATAGGTCATTTTGGACTTTTCCACCTAAAATCACTTAGTAAAAGTCGTTTATTTAACAACAAGGATGCATTTTCCATCATCAAACATCAAAATACACATATATTTATCAACGGAAAAATTTACAAACTTTAACAGTTTAGAAATTGGAGATACGAGCTAGCTATATTAAACTGCAATGATCTCAAAAACGTAGAAATTGTTAAAAATCGAACAAAAACGACTCACCAATTAAAGCACAAAGCTTGGCCGAATGTAGCTTTCTCCATGACTGCCCGTTTTCTTTTCACATTCGGTTCAAGAAGGAAAGAGAAAAGATGATGCCTTTTTGCTATTTTTGTCTTATTATACATTTCAACTAAATTACCAATTTACCCTTTTAATTTCTAACTACTTTCAAAAATGCCAAACAAATATCTTTCACTAACTTAATAATGAGCTAATTTCCATATAAAGACTTCACATTAAAGTTCTTTAGCTATTTAACACAATTAGCTCTTAGAACACAACTTTTGTACTTTTTACAATTTAGTCCTTTTAACTAAATTGAGTGCCCAAACATCAAAATTTTCAAACGAAATTGTAACGAAATTTTCATGAAATCATTCTATAAAATTATAAACCATAAAATATAATAAAAATAAATTTTTCTATGTCGGATTTGTGGTTCTAAAATCACTGTTCCGACTAGACCCAAAATTGGGCTGTTACATGAATGGATAATGGACACTTGGCCGAGTGTTAAAGACAACAATGACTTTCTTCTTCTTCAAAATCGGTTGAAGAAACACAATTAAAGATGACAACTTTAATTCTTTTATTTATTTTATCTTTATTTTCTAATTTACTTAATTAACCTTTAAAAATATTAATATTTACACAAAATACCAATCCATTATCATCCACTAACTCATTAATGAGATAATTACCATATAACGACCTCTATTTTAAAGTTTTATAGCTATTAGACCATTTTAGCTTATAGAACACAACTTTTACATTTTACGCGATTTAGTCCTTTTTATCAAATTAGGCATTCAAGCAGTAAAATTTCTTAACAAAATTTTCACACAATCATAATATCATAATGTAGACCTCAAAAAAATATTAAAATAAATATTTTTACCTCAATATTAATGGTTTCAAAACTACTATTCTGATTTCACTGAAAACAGGCTGTTACAACTCTCACCCCTTAGGAATTTTCATCCTTGAAAATCTAACCAGAAAACATGTTAGGGTATTGCTTTCTCATAGCTTCCTCGGGTTCCCATGTAACCTCTTCAATGTCGTGACGATGCCAAAGAACCTTTACTAGTGATATTCATTTATTTCTTAACTCTTTAAACTCTCGAGCTAATATTTTGACTGGTTCTTCACTATACGACATGTCGGGCTGAATCTCAATTTCTGAAGGAGAAATTATATGCGAAGGGTCTAATCTGTACCGTCGTAGCATAGATACATGAAATACGTTGTGAATCTTTTCAAATTCTGACGGTAAAAATAGACGATACGCCACTGGCCTTATCTTCTCAATAATCTCATACGACCTGATAAAACACAGACTCAATTTTCCTTTGCGACCAAAACTAAGAATCTTCTTCTAGAGCGATACTTTCAGAAACACTCTATCACCGATCTGAAATTCAATGTCTTACGTTAATCTGCATACGACTTCTGTCGGTCTGAAGTTGCTTTCAAACTATCACAAATTACTTTTACTTTCTCTTCAATCTCTCAGATTAAATCAATCCCGTGAATCTTTTTCTCATTAAGATTGGTTCAGTACAATGGAGTTCGGCATTTGCGACCGTATAAAACTTCATACGGTGCCATCTTTATACTCGACTGATAACTATTATTATAAGCAAATTCAACCAATGGTAAGTATTTTTCCCAGTTACCTTCAAACTCTAAAACACAGCATCTAAGCATATCTTCGAGAATCTGTATCACTCTCTCTGACTGACCATCAGTTTGGTGATGAAATGTAGTACTAAAAAGGAAGGCAACTTAAAGAAAACGACATCCAGATGCAAACAAAAAAGATTGCAACGTGGAAGCAAATCAATGATGTGACAAGACAAAAAAGAAAGCAACTTCGAAGCAACCATGTTAATGATGATATATTATCCTTATCAGAAAACTGTGCGGGATTCAAAGAAAATTAAATATAATTCAAGAATTCTCCTATAAAAGAAAAAGAAAGGAAGCCTAAAAAAGGGCATCGAAAAAAGTTTAGAAAATCTTTTTTTTATCCACTTCTCACTTATCATTCTATCTATCTTTGTAAAAGCCTTTCATTTTCTTCTACTTTTGTAAAAATATTATCTACTTTCTTCCGCATCTATTATTCATTTTGTAAATGAAAAATATGAGTCGAGAGGATCTCCATCAGCGCAGGGACGCAGAAGGATGTTAGTGTGCGTTCAAACATCAAATAGGGGGCTTGTTTGCGATAGGGCGTGATCTTGGTGGCGCTAGGGCGTACCCATCTTTGTGTTAGGGCTGGGAAACATCGATTGTATGTGGCATCGAGGAAAATAATTAAAAAAAAATGTCAAGGAAGTCATGATATTCTAAAGATCCTAGAGATTCAAGTGTTGAGAAGATTTCTATTGGGTAATCTATTATTTGTAGGCTTCATTCACTATCTCTATACCTTAATTTCTTTAACTCTTATATTTATAATGATGCTTTTTATTTTTAGTTGTTGTTTGTTGAGGGATTTATGTGTAACTAAATTTATTATGTGATTAATGGTGGATACTGGTAATGATATGATTAAATAATTATTATTTATTTTAAATATTATTGATACATGGATTGCTTTTCTTTAATAGAAATATTAATAAAATATTAATTTTTTAATGAAATTGGTTTGGCATCTTGTGTGATAGTCTAGTACATTTTATACTGACATGACACTATTTTTCATATATGATATGTTAACAAATAATTTGAAAATTATAAAAATAAATCAAAATTTAAAAAGAATTAAAAAAGTTCATAAAAATTAAAAATATTAGCACAAAGTACACACTAATTGCCATTGAAACTTTTATGCTTAAAAATTTAATATTTTAGTCAATATTTTCATTTAAAAAACATCAATTCAACTTTTTTTTTCAAAAGATTGATGATTAAATTTAACTTTTTAAAATAGTTGAGGTCAAATTTGACTCAAAAAAGAATAAAGACCAAATTAAAAAAAATGTAAGTGTTAAAGATTAAATTTAATATTATACGTAACTTAAATTCATTAAAATTACTAATTTTCAAGTTTAAAAAATTAATCAACTTACGGCGAGTTTTTGAATAGAATCTCAGAAATGAACCTGAATAGAAGGTTTTAATAAATTGTAAAGAAGGGAGCCCAAATGCACACCCAATAAATATCAATCCCATTTGGGAATTATGTAGATTACCAGGTTTTAGTTAATTTTCATTTGGGCCTTATTTGTAGTTAGGCCCAATTAATTTAATTTGCTTTTATTTTTTAGTTATTTAGCAGTTAAAATATTGTAAAATTGGGTCCATTATTTAGGATATTTTATTAAAAAATGCTCATTTCTAACATTATTTATGGAAATGAGCCAATTAAAATATTATTTACTGGAATGATCCCAAAAACATAAAAAAATATAAAATATAGTGTACCCTTTAATTTTATATTGTTAGTTAAAAGAGGAAGGAATCTCATATTATCTAGGAACAAGTTGCAAACCTATTCATAAGTCTATATATATATATATATATATATCTCACATCCCACATTGTTTAAGAAAACAAGGGAAATGAGATTTGAGTTTATATAAAGATATGTTTTTAAGTTTTATTTCTAAATTAATGGGTGGCACTAAAAAATAAAATAAAAAGTGTTGCCACTTTAGGTCTTTATAAAGGTTTTTTCTCGTAATTTTTTAAAAAAATTAGTCTATTTTTGTAATATTTTAAAAAATGACATTTTTTGAAAATGTAGTCCGAGCATGGGGTAAAGCGTGCCCATGTCAGTGCGCTTTTGCTGACACGGGGTAAAGCGCATCCCTGTTAGCATGCTTTTTTATGTTTTTCCCTGAAAACGCTTCCATGTAGGTGCGTTTTACGTTTTTTGAACCATTCCCATAAATAATGTTTTAAATGACCTATTTCCATAAATAATGTTGGAAATAGAATTTTTTTATTAAATACCCCATTATCTATTCCGTTGTAAATTGGATGAATTTGGGTTGCTCATAGTTGATTGTTTTATTTTGATTTAAACATTAATTTAAGCTCTTTTGAAAGGATATCATCTTTTATCCACAAGAGTTTCAAATGCCTCTTCATTTTGTAAATACTTTTCACTTTGATAAATTTTAAACACTTCTTTAATAATCTATTTTTTTTAAAAAGTTTCAATTATATTTTATTTAAAGTATTAGTAAAAATTCTTCGATCTTCGAGTTGCCAAAAATCTTTTTTGAAGGATTGAGTGCCATTCATTCTTAATTGATTTTAGTGAAATATTCATTTCTAAGGTATGAATTTGTCATCTTTTATCTTCTCTTGTATCATTATCCTTGGTTGAATTCTTCTTATTTAAATTTTTTTCATTTTAGTTAATTATTTTTACTAATTTAACTTGTCTATCATTATCCAAGTTTGTTCCAAGTATCCTAATAATATCCAAACTCTTTTGTATTTACCCAAAAGAGTGATAGTGATCCTTACTCAAACAATGCTACTTCTTTCTCTCTCTTGTTATCTTATTTTATCACTTGTATGTTGTTCCTTTTCGATCACAACAACTTAACATCGATCTTCACCTGCTTTATCAGTTACCATATAATTATATTATATTAAGGTCTATTTAGTTATAAAATTAAGTTTTTTCAGATTTTGGATTGGATCTGTCTCGGGTCTAGGCTCAGATTGGTCTCGAACTCAAACTATACTGAGCTTAGACTCTTATTATTTTAAGCTCAAATTGATTTAGATTTTTTCGAGCTTAATCTTTTTCTGTTTTGAGTTTTATTTTTTTAAATCTAGATTTAACCGTTTATTGGGAATTTAAATATGTCTTCCTTTGTTGCTAATCCCCCCTCCCACCAAATATGGGAGCCACCATTTGGTATGCAGGACATGATTCCCATCAAATCCTCTCTTAAATAATAATGGGTTACAAAGGCGAAATGAGAATAAAGGCTCAATGGATCTTAGAGATAAATGGGGCTTAATAATTGATACCCAACTCAATTCTTTTACACAATCCATGTTTAAGTAATAATCTATTACAATCACATAGCCCAATAATGATGATAGGATCAAACTTAAAATCCAATACTGAATCCTCACTTGCAATGAAATAAAGCCTACATGCTAATTCCTCCCTACATGTATATAAGTAAAGCACATACTACTAATCCAAAACGATTGCAAGGCTCAATTCCTTGCCCGACATGCAGTACTAATATAAGTAAGCAGATTGAGGAAAAATAGATGTTCCATAGGTAATAAAGAAATTCATCTTGTTCATGCAAGCCTTGTTTTCTTCTTTCCAATCTACCTTGTAAGATTTGCATTTTCTAACATAAACAACTTAAATTTGCAATAAATAGAGCAAAGTGTGTCGACATTATTAATTAATAAAATGCTCACTACTACCCGTAACTATCGTGAGGAATTCATGCATATATAGTGCTTCAATTAATATTATACACATATTCGAAACTACAATACGTAATTGATGCTAGTACAACAGAACTTGTTAGAATCACAATATATATGAATGTGATCCAACAGAAAAAAAAAATCAATCCAAATTGTCAATATTAGTCCCATAAATCCCTTAAAAGCAAACACTTATTTTGCTTTGACGCCCTTTTAAAAGTGTTCATTTCATAGATATCAAGAGCAAACTTACTGTACTCCTGCTGTAGTTCTTTAAATTGATTGTTTTATAAAGCATTCTTGGTTTTTCCTTATATATGGAATCCCTGGACAGTTTCTGAATTATAGCTTTTCCCCACTTTTGTTTCTGTCTGAAGCTTTGGGAAATTCTCCTGCTTGATGAATCTCAATCAAACAAGAAACACAGCATATTATCATGTCCTGATAAGCTTGAAAAGTCAGTTTCTCATTGGACATATAGGGTGCATTAAAAGGTCTAAGTTGCACTATCATTGTACTAAAGAAAACTGTATATAGATTTGGACTAACTAATGATGGAAGTAAAGTTTGCCTGTTCTGTGTCCTTGTCTCAGTCCCTGGATATAGGATAAAGCAGGTGGGCTAGTTGACAACTTGGCATTTTCAATCTTGGTCGGGTTGTTCCCTGGTTTTGTCAATCCAACAAAGTCAGAAAAACCAAGTCCTTGTTGTGTTTTTTTGTAAGCCAGTCATTTACTTTCTTGGGATATCGGTTTCTGATCTTTCAGACTCAATTTAGCTGGAAGCTCTTGTCGCGAACTCGAGGCTTCCGAGTCACCTTTCACTAGAATGTATGTTGCGAAATCTGGACTTGGAGAAGTACTGAAAAGATGTGCCTGCTAACATCACTTAAACAATTTGGAGATTAAGCTATGTAAGAATTGTTCATGTCCCTTAGACTTTTACCCTGTAAGAAAATGGTGAATTCAATGCCAATGCCATTATATTTGGTCATTTGTATTCTCTATGAATGTTGAATTATTATTAGAAAACAGGTCAAGCTGGAAAGGGATTGAATCATATACTAAATTCTGCAAACTCTTTTACTTGTTGCATGTTCTGAACAATGTTCATTGCTCGGTTTCGGTCCACAAGACCAGAGTCCATAATGGTGGACACAACCATGTGAAGCAGCAAGTTCTGACTTGCAGACTATGGTTGTTTTTTGTATAAGATGAGGATGATGTTGGGTCCCTAGTGAAGTGATTTTGGCAAGGGAAAAATGTAGCCGTCCCATGTGTTATTTTCACTGTTGTTAGCAGTGGTGTTCGAATTATTAGAAACTGGAAACATGCATTACCATAGGTATCAGTGATGTTCAGATTACAAGGGTTTGAAAAACAAGCAGATAAACCAAGGAAAATGACAGATGTTTTGAGGTTTTAAAAGCAGGCAGGGTGATCAGTTAGTGCAGTGAAAGAAATGGTAGTAAAGGGGGAACATATGGGTCATAGAATTCAAAGCTCCTTCACGTAATATCTGAATCAATGTCTTGGAAAAAACCAGTGAGGGCTGTCTCTATGTTGTATTTGGAGAATGTAGAGCGGCCCCCATAAGCTTGCTTTTTAAAGTTTCCAAGTTAATAGAGGAGTCAATGGTGGCATTATTATTTTTGTGGGCTTTATTCTTGGACTTATTGATCTCTCGAGTTTCTGCTTTCAAAGTATCTCTTTTGAAAGGTACTATACTCTCTTAGCTGCTAAAGCTTGAAGCCATGGATCAACCGCAGAATTTCCCCTTAGGTAACAATATTATATCATTTACACAACTTCTTTACGAACATTACAATTATTATTTTTTCTAGCAACTGTTTCAGAATTCTCGCAAGAATTTTCCCAAAACCTCAGCCACCAACCATGGCAGTGTAAAAACTGCGCCTTGAACTTTACATAATACCAAGAGCCATGTTTATGTGTTTTAACTTCCCAAATGCTATGGGTGATGTGTTGTTGATAGAATCATGGACTTTGTGTCTTGTCATAGAACTTTGTTGTACGAGGCTGTTCTGTTTTATTATCCATTTTAGAATGAGGTATGCTTAAAGTTTTCGATTTTTTTTTAATGTATTTTAAGAATGATGTTTCATACTCATATGCAAATATGCCTAGATAAACGTCCGGCACAGATACTTATATGTTCATTAGGACATAATAAACTCATGAATTATATTCTCACACCTATAGTTTTAGAATATGCTTTGCAGAAAAGAAAAACTTAGAAGGCTCTATATCCATGTGCTTTAAGCCTTGGATTATTTCAGTAAGTTGGTCAATGAAAATAAAAGAAAAAATAATATTTAAGGGAATAGTGATGTGTATGGCCCATCTTTGAGCTTGGCTATCCACAATAGAAATTAAAAAATAAAAATAAAAGGTGATTGTCGGTATCGGTAGTAGATAGGTTCAACTGAGCCTGATGATCATGGGTCCTTCACATGTATGACAGACGTTTAGGGGGCAACTTGCAAATCTGGAAAAAAAAAAAAAGAGTGGGCCTTTACCCTTTTGATTTACAGAGTTGAAAAACTTGTAAGAATATGATATGTATGATGTATGTTTCTTAGAGAGTGGTAAGGAAATGAATTGATCTTTAATTTGGAGATTTGATTCATTATATTTGTGAAAAAAACTTATGGTCAAGGATTCAAGTAACAACAATTCAAGAAAGCGACTCCAATGATCATTCATAAAAATAGATTTTTTTCATCATAAGTTTTGGACTATATCATATATTAAATATCGTTATCAGTGTCAATTTTATTAGTTTATCATTTTAATATAAAAAGACATCGTAATTTAAATATAAAAGAAGAATTATCAATGCAAACAACCGATTCTCTCTATCATCTAATCTATGGTTATAATCAAATATTAAATCATAATTGAATTTCTCACATTTATATTTTTTTATACTAATTTTTTTATTTAAGATTACAAAATTAAATCAACACATGTTGGGTTGAAATATCATATTCATAAACTAATTTTTTCTCTGTGTAATTCACGAGATGATAATATGTATTAATTAAAATATATTATATTAAATTATTAAAAATTTATACAAATTTTATAATATTATTAAAAAAAGTAAAGATAATATAAATATTTAATTTTTTATAATGATTATAATTTAAATTATAATCAATATAAATTAAATAAAAATAAACTTAAATGATGTGCTATTCCTCTCAAAACACTTGAAATGTCGTAGTCATGAATTTATTGATTGTAATTTGTTTTGGTATAAAGGTACCAAAAATAAAAATCTTGAAAACTAAAAAAGGAAAGCGTATCATTTAACTTGATTTACTGAATTATGGTACAAACAGTATGAAGAACGAAAGAAAGAAAGAAAGAAAAGCCTCATCATCCTAAAGTCTACAAAATGCCCAAATAAATCAAAACTTGGGCCATTGGAGAGGGCTCTGTCAGCCTGTCCTACCTTGGGGGGGAGTATTGTATTGTATGGTTTTTATTTTTTACATAAAAGAATTAAACAAAAGAACAATTAATTTCCTATCTACTGATTAAATAATCATCTTTTTGGGTTTTTTTGTTTAGAAATTTAAAACTGTGAAATGCATCGTCTATGGCAAGCAATGGTTCTCTTTTTATGTTGTTTAGTTTCCTGTTTCCAAACCATGCCAATGTCTTTAGCAATACTCATGGCATCTGATGAAGCACCAGAGAGCCCTCTCCTTGTGAACCCAACTGCATATAATCCACCGTTGCCTTTCCATCTATTTGGGAATGGAGCCTTTGGGAACCCATTTTTGGAGAAGAATTCACCTTCCTGTTTGTTCATCATACAACCAAAAACAACGTTACTTCATTTGTATTACGATAATTTTGTCATTTTGAACATTATAAGCTGAAACAGAGGAGTGTTTGTTTAGAACATTCTCTTACCTGAAGCCAAGAAGGAACATTGCTGCGGTATCCGGTGGCAAGAATGACCGAATCGATATCGAGCTTTTCGCCGTTAAGGAGCTCGACTTCTCCACGCGAGAAACGTTTGATTCCAGGGACGACATTGATGTCACCTGATTTGATTTTCTCCAATGCACCGATGTCCAATACAGGGGTTTTCCCTTGAGTGTTCTTTAGTTCTAATGGACCAATTGATGGCCTTTTCAGTCCATATTTCTCCACGTTTCCCAGCACCAACCAGGTTAAAATCAACATCAGCTTGTCAACGAGCCAAATGGGTAGCCATTTCAACATAAAAAACGCTAATTCATACGTTGATTTCCCAAAAATTTCTCTTGGCAAGACATGGACCTATTAAAACAAAGCCCCCATTAGAGTTTAATCTTGGGATTATATTTCTGTTTTAAACAATATATTGATAATGTATGTTTCGATGACTTACCGAGCTGCGAACCACCATTGAAGGTGAAGCATTGTGGTTGCAAAGATCAAGAGAAACTTCCATGCCGGAGTTGCCACAGCCGACAACTAGTACTTTCTTACCCTGGAATTTTTCCCCAGACTTGTAATCACAAGCATGGATAATTTCACCGCCGAACTCAGCCAATCCTTCGATATCAGGCACCACACGCTCGGCATTTTCACCAGTGGCCACCACAAGCCAGCGGCAAATGTACTCAAACTCGGTCCTGTTGGAGCCACTTGTGACGACGGTCTTGACCCTCCAGAAACCACTGGTCTCATCGTACCTAGCTGACTGTACGCATTCATTGAACTTCGGGTTGATATCAAAATGCTTAGCATACGACTCAAGGTACTCAATGAACTGTCTCTTTGTTGGGTACTCAGGAAAATCCTCAGGGAAAGGCATTTTAGGGAGTTGGCAAAATTGTTTAGGAAGATGAAGCTTTAGCCTATCGTAGGTGCGTTTTTGCCACAAAGATGCAATGCATTCAGCCCTTTCGAGCACCACAAAGGGCACCCCTTGTTCTCTTAAACAAGCAGCAGTGGCTAACCCCGATGGTCCGGCACCAACTATGACCGGACCATTGACCAAAGTCCATTTACGTTGAAAGAAACCTTGATCTTGATCAGCAAGGCGAAACAAATTCTCCATCGTAACACCAAAAAGAAGGAAATTCTTCGTTAGGTGATATTTTAAGAAGAGTTGTGAAGTTATTGAGAAGATAATGGGATGTTGTAAAATTGATTGCAGGGATGAAAGGATCAATGGAGTGCTTAAATAAGGGAAGTGGGTTGAAAAGACCATGTGATACCATTCCATAATTAAAAGCGGTTCTGAAGGGTCAGTTCCAAAACCATAAGCCAATAGTTGCCTTTTCTTATTTTATGCAATTTTTTTAATAGATCTCATAATACATTATAGTTGCTTAAAATAATTGTTCAATCACTTATTTTATTCTTTTCCCTTATAATTTTTTATATTTATATATTAGGAAGATGAGAATATATATCACTTTCACATTTTTATTTTTTTAATTTTGCCTTTTTCCCCCACAACTATTATACCAAATATCTGGTTATAAAATAAGGATTGGGTTATCAATGAGAACATCGGGTTTTAATGATTTTGATGTCCTACATCAAATGTGCTTGAGATTCCACATGATTGTATCGCAATTATTGTGTGATAGTATGTGAATTTTGCTAGTATTATTATACTATGTTGTAACAAAAGAAATATAATAATTATCACATTATTATAATTGTTTGTTTCATCATCATGGCAAATTTGTGTTCGTGATGACTTGGATGATTTTAATATTAATTGATGGTTTAAATACCCGCCCTTAAGGATGATTTATGTCTTCGGTAAATGTTGAGAGTAATAATAAAGTACATTGTAAGAAAAAAAAATATAAATTTAAATTTTAAAGACAATATTATTAGAATAGACAGTCACAAACTTTGCGCATGAACAAAATAATATACATAGAAAAACTCAAAAAACAAAAAAGAGAAAATTAAGGGCAAAATATTTATTATAGGATAACTATTTTACGCAAAAACAGATTTATGATGTCATATATCTTTTACTATTATTAATAGTAGTAGGACATGGCATCATCTTAAACATTTAGAATTTTTTTATTTCACTAGTCGTATATAGAATAATTATCCATACTTATAATTTTTATATAAAAACACGAGATTGAAATAAGCTTTGAATTTGACAAAAATAATTTTTTATTGCTACCTATATTACTAAATTAACATTTAAATAATAATTTTTAAATAAAATAATATATTAACTTTTTAAAAGTTAAAAGTTTATTATAAATTCATTCATAAATGGATGTCCTTATAACTTTCCAAACCCTTAAATTTATTCTCTTATAATCTTTAAAGAATTTATAAGGTATCTTAATTATCTTTATTATATGTTTGTACCCTATAGTGATTGAAATCCTATAAATAAAGAGCATATATAAGTTTTTTGGTATCCCAGTGAAAGTTGAATAATCTTTTAAATTTTCTTTTCTTTTTTGTTCATTCGATAATTCTCTTAGTTTATAATATATTGTCAGCATGATCTTACTCAAAGTGATAGTTCCTTTTATCGACGATCAAAATTACCTTCCATGATTTCCAAGATCTTAGACGAAAAGATGTTAGATTTTTACAGAAAGTTTCTTTTATTTAATGTTTTATATCTTATTAATTTTTTTAGCTAATTAATGATCAATTATAATTATTTTGATTAACTTATTTTATTTTTATGTTCTTAAGGATGATGAAAAATTTGATATCACTATCTATAAAATAGCGAAATAAGATCTACTCTCAAAGTTTGCTATTGATAAATAAAGTCTACTATTGGAGTTTAATTTGCTTGCTTCTTGATAAAATGATCAAGACTTAACGTTGAACAAGAAAGGTACTTCAACTTAATTAATCTCTATCTTTACACTTTTTCTCAACAATAGCATATTTAAATATTAAATCAACTTGATATATGATTTAAATATTTGAGATGATCTTATTTATAAGTTTTATTTCCATGAGTTACTTAATTGTTTTAAGCATCTTATTTGTTCATGAAAACGAATATTGATTACTTATTTATGTTGTTGTAGTAGGTTCTATAATTAAAAATATATATTTGACTAAAACATATTTAATATGCAAATTTGTGTTGATAAACCAATGAATTTTATGATTATTCGGATTTGATTTAGTTCAAATATAGATTATGTTCCTCTTATGCCTCTTCTTAATTTGGTTACACAATTTAAAATTTTTCAGTACTTATACATGCGAAGTTTTAAAAATAAATTTTGAGGAATGTCTAAATTATTTTTTGGGTTGATTCTAATATAGAATTTCAAGTTTAATTGTTGTCAGTTTTAATTCTTGAATTATTTTGGTTGAAAATAAATTATATACTTAAAAATGAGAATTACTATATTAATTTGGTCATTGGCATTTCTATGGACCTTATTTGTATTAACAGATTGTTGTTTGATAAGAAGCATACAAAAATTCGTGTGGTTTGATTTTGTAAATGCCTTATATTTTTTCTATTATAGCCCTGAGAAACTTTGTGGAGCTGTTAAGGGTAGTTCATACGCTTTATATTATTCCATTTGTTAATTATTTAGAGAAATGATATGAGCAATTATAAATGAAAATTATATTTCATTTATTGAGTTAATGACATTATGGACTTCATATTAATTTAGACATTTCCAGAAGTAAATGTCATAATACTGATTATATAATGATACAAGGTAAAAGGAAGAGCAATAAAATTATCAATGGTCCATTTTATATCAACATTATTAGTACAATTGAAAAGTACGTTAAAATAAACCGAAAGTTTACTGATACAAATACATTTACTACTTGTTGTGACCAGTTAGACCATCCTGGATCATATATGATGTAAAAATTAATTGAGAATTTATATGAACATTCATTCAAGAACTAGAAGATTTTTTAATTTAAAAGAATTATTATGTGTTACTTGTTCTCATTGAAAATTGATGATTAGAAACTCACTAGCTAAAGTTGAGATTTAATATCTTGTATTTTTGAAATTGATGTGGGTCCATTCATCCATCATGTGGATGGTTTTGATATTATATGATTTTAGTAGATGCATCTACAAAATAATCACATATATGTTATCAACTCGCAACTTATCGTTTACAAGATTGCTTGTTTAAATGATTAATTTCAGATTATGCAATTAAAACAAATCATCTTGCTAATATTAATGAGTTTATATCTCAGACTTTTATTGATTGTTGTATATGAGTTTGAAAAACTTTTGTAAAGCCCGTTATTATATGCATAATGGTTTAGGAGAAATTATTGATTTAACGCCTCCAGTTAATATTTAAACCATTAGTTATGAGAATAAAACTTCCTATTTCAACATGAGATTATGTTGATTTACATACTACAACACTTGTACGAATCAAGCCAATAAGTTATAAATACTCCTCATTATAATTGGTTTTTGGTAATGAGCTAAATATTACCATCTTAAAATTTTTGTTTGTGCGTATATATTCCAATTGCTCCATCACAATGCATAAAAATGGGTCTTCATAAGAGGTTGAGAATGTACATCGATATGAGTCTCCTTATATTATTAAATACTTTTTAGCTATTAATTGGAAATTTAGTTACGACATGAGTTGCTGATTATTATGAGATAGATTTCCCAACATTATATGGAGAAAATAAAAATCTGGATGAATAAAATACTTGGAATGGATTGTCATTATCTAAGATCCTTGTGCAAAGCAATGTGAAATAGAAGTTCAACAAATAATTCATTTTGCTGACCTAATTAGAATAACCAAATGTTATATACTAGCTAATGTTTTAATTTGAATTGAAGTCCCAGTAGGATAATTTATTAAAGTAAACAAAAGTAATGTATGCCTGAAGCATAAGATTGATTAGTTCTAAAGATAAAAATCATCGTAAAAAGAGAAGAGAAAACATTCAAGATGGTAATATAAAGGAGGCGGGGGTGTTCTTGAAGTGACCCATGACATAACTAATTATAAAACTCAATAAGAGATTTAGGTACCTAAAAATGAAAATGATAAAAATAAAGAGATCTCAATAAATTATGTTAATACGAGAAAATATGAAACCAAAATAAAAAAAAATAGTTATTATCAACATTTTTGCTTATAATGTTACTATTGGAATAACAAAAGAAATGAGGATCCTAAGCCCAAATTTGTTGAGAAATGTAGAAATAGAAAAGATTGGTCAGATTGGAAAGACACAATTCAAGCAAAATTGAATTCCCTTGCTAAACGTGAGGTTTTTGAACTTGTAGACCAAACACCTAAAGATGTAAAGATGGTAAGATATAAATTGCTATTTGTGCGAAAACAAAACGTGAAAAATAAAGTCGTAAGATATTATTTGCTTCAAAATGCAGTAAATTATTTACAGATGAAAGATCTCGAACTTTTTTTTTTTGTCTTGGCCTACAGATTGAGCATTTAAAGGATAGAATTCATGTCCATCAACTAGCTTATGTAAAAAAATTTTTAAGAAATTTTACAAGGATAAAGCACATCTATTGAGTACCCGAATGGTTGTAAGATTACTAGATGTGAATATAGACTCATTTCATCTTTGTAAAAATGATGAAGAGTTTCTTGATCTTGAAGTACCATATCTAAGTGCCATAAGGGCATTGATGTATCTTGCAAACAAGACACGACCTGATATAGCATTTGCTATGAACTTGTTAGCAAGATTAAGTTCTTCTTCAACACATAGACATTGGAATGAAATTTAAACATGTATTTAGATATCTCAGAGGAATTGTTGGAATGATGTTGTTTTATTCAAGTGATTCAAGATCTCTATTAGTTGACATTAGTTCCTGCCTCTTCAAATCATGTAGAAATAATTGCAATGCATAAGACAAGCCGTGTAACGGCCTATTTTTAATAATGTCAAAACAGTGGTTTCATGACCACAAATCTGAGCTAAAAAATTATTTTAATATTATTACATGGTCTATATTATAATAGGAAGGTTACAAAAAAATACTGATATGAAGTTTTAACGATTTAGTGAATTAGTAGAGAAATGACCTAATTTTATAAAATGTAGAAGTTGAGTGCTAGAAACTAAAAGCATCAAATAGCTATAAAATTCAAAATTAGAGGTCCTTATATTGTAATTAGACCGTCAATCAAAAGATGGAAAAATATCTAAAGTGATTCATTCATGGAATTTGTGAAAAAAGGACTAAATTGGAAATAAGGAAAAATAAAAGATGATAATTATCTGCATGGAAAAATATCATCATATTTATTCATCTTCATCCCCAATTTACATGGAAACCCTAGGAGAGAGAGAAGAAACTTTCTTGGCTTAATTGGTAAGTTCCTATGTCCCGTTTTTAGTACTTTTTATATTTTTAGAATCAGAATAACTTGTTCTCTCTATTTTGGAGATTAAATTGAAAAGTTAGTAAAGTATGGAAATTATGCCATGGATGAATATGTTAGAAATTGAAAGTTTAAGGTAGAAAATGAAAGGTTGTTAATAAATAAACAACTTTTACCAAGTGATTTTGGATGAAATTGTGAAAAAGTGACTAAATTGTAAAATGGTAAAATTCAAAGAAAAATTCTTATTTTTGTGAAATATATGTGTTTGATCTATCGTGAGATGTGATGATAAAGTAATAATAATGATCGTACCTAGAAACTAACTATTATCACGATAAAAGGCAAGCGCACCTATCGAATAGTAGTATAGTTAGTGGCAAGACCGGAATGTCGAATCCAAGGAACTAAAAGTACTAGTAATAACTTTCTTCCTATTATCTAGCCCAGAAATAAAAGGGAGGATGTTTATAAACTAAAATTCTAACTAACTAAAGATGCGACAAAGAATAAGTTGGGGAAATACTTTGGGAAAACTTATCGATAAAAGCAATACCCAAGGAAGAATCCACCTAGACTTCACTTGTTATTTAACTCTGAACTAGACGGTTTATCCATTCGACTTGATCCGTAGAGATCCCTAAATTATGTTAATATCTCCGTTGAGAATAAGAACAACTAACCCTAGGTTGATTAATTGAAATCTCTTTCTAATTAAAACCCCTAGTGTTGCATTAACTCGATTTATGAATCCCCTATTAGATTTGACTCTAATCCGACAAATTTTCGTCGTCCTATGTCTAGGATTGTGATCAACTCCGCTTAATTGCGTTGGATCTACTATTAAACAGAGACTTTTGCTCCTCTGAATAGGCACATTCGACTTGAATTGAAATCCTGAAATATCAACTCAAGAATTAAAAACACAATTAAGAACAAATCGACTATTTATCATATAGTTCAGATAACAATAACAAGATTCGTCTTAGGTTTCATCCCCCTCAGGTATTTAGGGGATTTAGTTAATGATAAAAGAAAACATCTCAAAATAAGGAAAACAATAAAACATAAAGAAACCCAAAAACCCTTGAAGGAAATTGAAGGGAGATTTTCAGTCTTGATGTAGATCCTTCCTTCTGAGATGGATCAATCGGCTTTTCTTGAGTAATTCTTGTCTTCCCCTCTATGTGTCCCCCCTTTAGTCCTCTTCTAGGGTGTTTATATAGACTTTGGAATACCCTTCTTAGCCCCTAAGTAGCTTTTTCTGCGTGAAACTGAAACTCGTCACGACAGGGACACGCCCGTGTGGATTGAGCCCAGGCCATGTTCAAGTCTGCTAATGTGGCACGGGCGTGCGGTGCACTCGTGTGAGGAACTCCAAGCCGTGTTGATTTCTTACTTTGGCCTATTTTCTCTATTTTTGGCTCGTTTCTCGTTCTTTTCACTCTCCTATGCTCACCTAAGTATAACATATGAAATTAAAGGATTAGGAGCATCAAATTCCACAATTCAAGGGATAATTCATCCAAAATTATGCTAAGCATGGGGTAAAAATATGTATAAATTACGGTTTATTAGTGTTGTAAATGTTACATGGGAATTTTGGCTAGGCTTGGATAGAGAATTGATGTAATGCCCCAAATTTTAGAAATATATTTTCGTAATTAATTTGACACAACTGTAGGTCTACTTCAGTGGTTATGTGTTCTGGGTGTGTTTAAAAGGTCCTAAGTTCAAGCCTTAGTTTGGGCAAATTTTGGGGTTTTTATTTAGATAGAGCCTGTTCTTTGGCTAATAGGCTTAGAAGTATTAATTTATAAAAGCATAACAAAATGGGCCTGCTGGTTTGGTGGTTAAGTGGTGTGTTAGTAAGTGGGAGGTCACGTGTTCGAGTCATTGTTGAGACATTATTTTTACTGTTAAGACGTGGAATAGTTTGAGTTGGATTGAACTATTAAAAATGGAGTGTTTTGTGGAGAAAATAGGGGATTAAGGAGTTACCCAAATCATGCCATCCTCTCTTACTGAAATTCCTTGCAATTTTCCCCCACTTCACCCTTTTCTTTTCTTTAATTGGTCAACCGAAATTCTCCATTGCTGCTGAATTTTGCACTTTTTCCTTGACCCTAAACCTTAAATTTTTGCCTTTTCTTCGTCGTTATTTCAGGTCATTGCACTTAGAACGTTCGATAAGTTTTAGTTTTGGCAACTTCAACGCTTTTCTATTTATCGATTAAGGAAGGGGTTTTCTTGATTGTATAGGAACTATCAGGAGGCTGGTTAGCATTTTCCAATCAACGAATTAGACGCATAAGGTTGTGTTCTATCGAAGGTAAGGACTCCATAGTTTTGGGATGAATGCTCCATTACGATTTTGTTCAAGTTTCGATTGTGTAATTGATTTGGGCCTTGAATCTATTTAATATTAGGTTTAGGAGTGCTCATGGTCGCTTTAGCTTCGAAATGATACCAGGTGTGTACTCCAATTGCACAGGAATTGAAATTCGGCGAAAGCCAAAAAACGTTCTGTCGGCGCCACACAGGCGTGTGGATTGCCCGTGTGGTAGGTCGTGTTGCGATACACAGGCGTGTAGACGATGAGGCAGGCCATGCGCACTCAACACGGGCATGACAGACACCGCCGTGTGAGGCCGATGAGGCCGTGTGCGACCGGTGAGGTCGTGTGAGGCCGGTGAGGCCTTACGGATACGTGAGCCCATATGGGTGAACCACACGGGCGTGTGGGATTTTGGGCCAGGACGTGTGATCCACATTGCCAAGGCCAATTTGGATCGTGTGGGCCACACGGGCGTGTGGGCCTACACGGGCAGGTCACGTGGGCGTGCGAGCCTATTTTCCTGATATGAATTGTAAGGTTGCACAGGTCGGTAAGCATTACTTAGACCCCTATTTTGTGATATGATATTAAGTCATATGAGTTAGCATGTTATACTTAGCATGTGTATCGATACTATTCTGGATATGAATGTATGTCTATTATTCTGCATATTAGCATGCCATAATTGTATGATACATTGCATTGGGGTGGGATTATTGATGAAGTGAAGGAAGTATCTGAAAGGCTTTTAAGCCTATTATCTAGCAGCTATGCTACATATTTATGATATGTGTCGTATCACGGTACCTTATGGTGTGTAGGGTTGGATGTGTTGATTATATCCCCATATTTGGTGTGTAAGGCTGGGTGTGTCGATTTTATCCCCACATGGTGTGTACTATGTAGGGTTGGACGAAGATGGTGTGCAGGGTTGGTGGACATGTTTCTGACATTCTGATCTGATATGCGTGCGATATTTATAATGGGCTAAGGCCCTAAGATTATATCTGATTCTGTTTTTGAGTGGGCTAAGGCCCACAACGTTACTGTAAAGGGCTTAGACCCAAATTATCTGTTATTTGTTATATGTTTGTGTGCATGCTGTTTGGGGGGATCACACACTAAGTTTGCGAAAACTCACCCCTTATTTGTTTAATCTGTTCAGGTAATACCCAGCAGTAGATGGATCAGTGTAGTGAATGGCTCGACGGTGACCACTGCCACATACTCCTCAGATTACGGTTTTATATTTACATTGCTTAAATTATCATTTTGGGATTTTTGTTGTAATATGGACTGTTTTGTATTTAATTTGGGATTTAAAACTATTATTTTGGGATTTATAAACTACAACGCCATAAAACATTATTTTCCAAAATTAACTAAGATTGTTCATACTTAAACGACTTATAAATTATTCGATTATTATAGCTTCCGCGTACAAGAAATGTTTTCAAGCAAGCTAATCTTTACGTATTTTTCGTTGGCTAAGTATAAAATAATAATTGGAATGATTTTTATGTATCGAAATGGTTTAACAAAACACTCTCATGTGACATTGCCAGATTTGGCCATAACGTCTAGGCCGAGTTTGAGGTGTTACAATTAAATTGTATGAATTTCATTTTTCGAGCCTAGGGATGAAATTGAAATTAATGAAAAGTTAGGGGTAAAATAATAATTTAGCTAGAGCATAAATTTAGTGAAATGAGACATGAATTGAATGAAATTGATGATTAAATTCGTTTTTATAAATCCGGACAATTCGAATATGAGACTAGATCGAGGCAAGGAGAAAGTCTTGGATTAGTTTATTTTCAAACACAAACAATTATCAAGGTAAGTTCGTGTAACTTGAATTTGATTTTAATGAAATGCTTGAAATGCATGTTTATGTGATATGAATGTACAATGAATGGAAAATAATGAAATGTATGGAATGCTTGATAAAAAAGGAGAAATAAATCCTGATTAAATAACGAGGAATTTGATGGATCAATGAAAAAGGGATATTATATATAATATGGAAAGGATTTAGCCCGGACGGGTAATCCTTATATAAGCCCTCCCTATATATATGTTATTGAATCGATTTAGCCTGGACGGGTAATCTGAATTGAGACTAAATCTAGATTTAGCCTGGCTGGTAATCCAGAGTAAAACTCTATAGAGTATTTGTCACTGAAAGGATTTAGACTGAACTGGTAATCCTGACAAAACTCTTGAGCATATGTTATAGAGGATTAAGCCTGGATTGGTAATCCTATTGTATAAAATGAGACTCGGGAGTGTGCTCTCTGATATGGATAAATGTGAATTGACGGGATATGAAATTTTACACTATAAATGTACTACTGAGTATCTATCGAAATTCCGATAAATTCAATGGGATAAACAGGACAATGGGAAATGAAACATGAAAGGTATAAAGGACATGGAATTGACAAGTATATGGAAGTAATGGAATTGATGAGCTCATCAATCATTCATTTATATGTTGAAATTTTATGATATTCTTGAACTAACTCAAAGTGTTGAGAATGTGTATGATAGGGAAATTATTCTATCGTTTGGATATGCATATGATTGATTTAGTTAATGGATGTATGTGTGGTAAGTTAAATTCCAGTTACATGAACTTACTAAGCACTAAGTGCTTACTCTGTTTATTTTTCCCTATTTAATAGTGCTCGGAAGCTCGGAAGCTCGGAGATTAGTCGAAGCTTGATCACACTATCAACTTAAATATTTTGGTACATGAAAATATTCTATTTTGAGATAATGGCATGTATAGGCTAAAAATACCAATGTAAATATTAAAATGGATGGATACAAAACTAGCCATTGATGTGGCTAGAAAATGTTTTTATTATGGTTTTGAATTATGAAGTAAAATATGGTATTGCATGAATGTTAAAGAAGGTAAGTTTGGAAACAAGTGAACATGGGGAAATATGATTTATTGAATGGCTATATGATTTGAAAATCAAATATGAATTGCTTGGTTGGTATTGGAATGGTTTGGTGCAGGTATGGGATGAAAAATGGGTGAGAAACGAGGCTTGGATATAGCCTTGTTTTGTCCACACAGGTAGACACACGGGCATGTGTCTAGGCCGTGTGTGACACACGATCTGCAACATGGGCGTGTAGCCTGGCCGTGTGTCCCCTGCATCCAAAAATTTAAAAATAGAATACTCTGAATTGAGCACACAGGTAGAGACATGGGCGTGTGTCTCAACCGTGTATGGCATACGGCCTAGAACACGAGCGTGTCTCTTGGCTATGTGAAACCTGCACCTATTTTTGAAAATTCGAATTAACCACACGGCCTAGTACACGGGCGTATGACTTGGCCATGTGGCATTAATTTGTTCATGAGGTTCAAGTCAGAGAGTTACACAAGTAAAGGACACGGGTGTGTGAACCCACACGGCCTGACCACACAGGTGTGTCCCACACCACACGGGCGTGTAACTCATCATAGAGAGAAAAATTTTAGGATTTTGTAAAAAATTCCCTATGGTTTAAATTTAGTCTCAGATCGACCCCAACACATGTTTTGGGCCTCGAGGGCCAATACAAGGGACTTTAAAGATACTTTTGGATAAGGAATAGTAAATGACTTGATTAATTGGAAAATATCCTGTAAATCTCGGCAATGCCTCGTAACCCTGTTCCGACGATGGATACGGGTTAGAGGTGTTACAAGCCGATAGTATGTTTGACTAAGATTGTTGACCTAACATACTCAAAAGATATGTGATTTGTCTCTATACGAAAAGATGCCAACTATCTTATACATAAATGATGCATCGTGTATAGCTCAATCAAAGGGTGATTACATCAAAGGTGACAAAACTAAACGTATTTCACTAAAATTATTCTTCACTTATGATCTTGAGAAAAAATGTGATATAGAAGTTCAAAAAATTCGTTTTAGTGATAGTGTGATTGATCTTTTTACCAAGGCATTACCAACCACAACGTTTGAAAGACTAGTATACAAGATTGAATTCGCCGGCTCAAAGATACAATGTGATGTTGCCATTAGGGGGAGTCCAAAATACGTTGTCCTCTTTTCTTTTAACCAAGGTTCTATCCCAATGAGTTTGATCTTTTTACCAATGCATTACCAACCACATCATTTGAAAGACTAGTATACAAGATTGAATACGTCGGCTCAAAGATATAATGTGACGTTGCCATTAGAGGGAGTTTAAAACACACTGTCCTCTTTTCTTTTAACCAATGTTTTATCCCAATGAATTTTCTCAGTAAATGTTTTTAACGAAGTAATTTGTAATAGGAGATTATGTACTCTTTTTCCTTCACTAGGTTTTTATCCCATAACGTTTCCCTAATAAGATTTTAACGATGTACATTTTCGTTAATGGACATCCAAGAGGGTTATCAATGGATAATTAAATAAGTTGATACCACAAGTTCTATAACATTTAAATAACTCTTACAACACTTAAACTGTTATTAGTAATGATTAATGTGATAGTTGTTTTTAACATTAATCTCATTATAGGTTCTTATCATATCTGCTCTTTTTTAGATAATTCCTAGAACTACTTATAGTCTTTCCCTAACCCTTAAATAGGAGGATAATGTGCTTCAGCGCACTCAAACCCATGTCCTTCTATACTGGCAACAACGCCGATACCAATCAAGCTAAGACTCAATCGATATTAATATGATAATTAATATTGTTGATAATTTAAAAATAAAAGTGATAAATAAATAAGCAATATACTTTTATAGTATAAATCATAGTATTAAATAATTAAACAATTACAATGATAAAAAAGCAAGCAACTTAATGAGTGATTTACTTTAATAATAATAAATTAAATATATTATTTTAAATTAGTAGTATTATAATCACCATAAACAAATGTATTAGTATCTAACACTTTGAAGTTTACATAAAGAAAATTGGAACAGAAATATTAATTTTTAGTATTATTTATTAGGTTTTAGTTGTATATTAGAGATTAACATTAATAAAATACAAGTATGTCAAAAAGAGTATAATATGAAAGTGTCTACCACTCTTAAAATTAATTTCAACAAGCTAATAAACAAAATTAATTTGATAATATGTAGATTATATTATTTTATGTGTTATAATTATAATTAAAGTATTAGATAGTAAATTAATAAATCATGTTTTAACAAGATGAAATTGCATGAAATATCTCACAAATTAAACAGATAATATAATGATAAATTAATTTACAAAGAAAACACTATGAATAGTTCCTAGCTTCATTAATAAAAGAAATTGGGAAGAAAGAATTAAAGGTATGTGGATGATGAAGGGGTTTTAGTTGTACTTTATTGGAATATAGGGCTGTCAAAGTACGACATTTGAAAAGGATTTATGATTATAAGTAGGTAGCTGGCCATGGTCCCAACCATCCATGATTCACAAATTTTATTTCATTGGATTTTAATTTTCTTTTATTTCACTCCCAATACAAATAATAATGATTCTCAAATTAATCATGGTAACACAATACTCCAATTACAACTCCCCCAAAAATAATAAAAATATATTTTTAATTTATTTTTTAATTAAATTTAAATTTTAAATAATATTTTTATTATTTAAATGAAATTTAGGTCGGAGTGCAAAAATCCCTTAGACTGGTCTAATTGTGGCTGTGACATTAAAATCAGTATTTGGATATGTGTTTAAATTCAAATGTAGCAGTAACTAGAGTTGTCCATAGGTCGAGCCGAACTAAGGCCCAGTTCTAAAAGAAATTTAAGCTCATACTTGTTTTCAGGTTGGCTCGACCCGTCCAAAAAGTCCATTTTATTGTTAAAAAATAATACAATATTAAAAATATATATTTTAAATGATATTATATATATTTATAATTAAATTTAAATTCTAAAAATATTTTTTATTATTTAAATTGGGCTGGGTCGAGCTACAAAAATTCTTGTCCAAGCTCGACATTAGACTAAAATTGATATAGAATAGAAGTTTTAAAATATTAATATGTATCATAATAGGTCAAATTCTGCTATTAGACCCTATATTTTGTTTAAGTTGTGGATTTAGTACTTATACTTTTCAAATTTTAAAATTTTAGTCCTGACCAAACAGTAATAGTTTCATTTGTTTGGTTAAATTCTACTATTAGTCCTTTATTATGTGTAAAGTTGTAGGTTGAGCCTATGTTCTTATAACATTATGTTTGTCAAATTTTCAAATTCAATATTAATGCAAATGATAGTCGTTAAATCTTTTGATTGATTTTTTTTTTTGAGTAACATGTGAAAATAACAAGTTGACATGATATAAATGCGATAATATATTTATTGCATCAAATTTTAAAAATAGTAGAGTTTAATGCAATGAACGTAATAACTACCATTTGGTCAGTATTAAAAATTTAAAATTCTATAATCATAAGAGCTGAAAATGACCAAATTAAAATACATGAACTAAATCCTCAACTTACATATAACACAAAGACTAATAATAAAATTTAACCATTATAATAATTTTATCTTTATTGTTATAATTGATATAATTATTTTAACAATCTCAGTATAAGTTCTAATTATATCTATTCTTTTTTATACAAAAGGATAATTACATATTTGGTCATATAATTTATCAATTCTTCTAACATGTTACTTATATTTTTAAAATATCCAATTTAATACCTGAAGTTTGATCACATTTATCAATTTGGTACTTGACACTATTGTCCTCAAGAATTTTGCAGAGTGGCAAGATGAAATATTAGGTGCAGACATGTAGCAAAATTTTTGAGTTTTTGATACCAATTAGTCCAAATTTAAAACTTATTTATGTCCTTCCTCCTTTTCTTTTTTCCTTTTTTAATCTAACTTCAAATTTAAATTTATTAATTTTCTTTTCTTTTTACTCCTAAATTTTAATTAAAACTTGTTAATTTCAATTTTTTATTCTTCTAAATTTAAATTAAATACTTTAATTTCTGTACTGCTTTCTTCTTCATCCTTCCTCAGCCCTAGCCGTTGTCGCTCCATGACTAGCCTCCTAACCTTACCATTGACTCGCCACACCATCACGGAAACCCCTTGCCAAAGCACTATTCACCACTGTTAACTTTTTGAAATCAAATCCAACCCTACAGAAAATACGTTTGGATGTCTAATTAAGTAAATATGAATATTTCTTACAAGAAATTGACAAGAAAATTAGTAAGAAGAAAACTAGAATTACCCTTATTTGAAAATAACAAAACCAATAAAGAAAAAAAAAAAAAAAAAAAGGAAAAGAAAGTTGCGTTGTAGTTTGGGCTTAAAGGAAAATCAATCAATCTTTGAAAAACCGAAATGGGTAGGATGTGCCGATGTGGAGAGTGGTTTCCCTAAACAATAGTGTAAGCAAATGAAAGAAAAAAAGAAGAAGAAGATAAGTACCACATTGATGGACGAAGTAAAAGTGTAGGCATCAGAATAAATATTTTTAAAATAATTGTACCACATTAGAAGATTTGGTAAAATATAGAACCAAATATGTTATTATCCAAAAAAAAAAAAACTTAAAAGTAAGGTAATTTTTTAATAAATAATTTAACCAATTTTTGAAATTTCAATTTTTTATTGATTTTAGACTATTCTCTAAATTTTTATGATTAAATTGTTTGAACAATCTAGATAAAAGTGAATGAAGGCCATTATGTCAATTTACCAGAAAGACGGAGAGCACTTGTGAAGTAAAATGAGAAGTAGAGGAAGTGGGGTAGGAGCAGAGTGAGAGTTGGAAAGAAGAGTATGTTTGCCTATTACAAGTTTGAAGAGATATTTAAAAGAATCACTCATAAGCCACATATCTTCTCCTAATTAATGGTGTTGTCATTTCGTAAATCTTTTGTTAAATCGATTATGTGAACAGATGCGATGGTATTACAAGTTATATTAATAGTGGGTGACAACCAATTTGTCAATAAAAAGTTAAATTGAGTGTAACTTTAATGTATGTAGTTATTCTTGCAGAGTAATATTTTGAAGGATTAACAAAATCATTTAAATAAAGTCGAGCGTATGTAACACGATTAGTTGAGTTGATCGATTCGTCAATAACCAGTCCACGTATATAATGAGGAGAGACAGGGTTGATTGGTGGAGGTACCGAAGAGACGGAAGCCATTGAGGTGGCTACTTTGTAATGAAATTCGAAGTGTGTTAAACACACACCAAAAGGAGCAACCTTGCATTGCTCCATCATCTTTTGTATTTTTAAGGGGTGAGATTTAATAGATATTTTTCTCCTTTTCTTTTTTCTATAATAATAAAAAAATGGTTTCCTTTATAGAAAGGTCACATAGGTTTCAGTTATTTCCCTAGGCAATCGGCGATGAACTTTGCTAATTGCATGTCAGTTATAACTTGTTTCCTATTTTATAAAATAATTAGAATCTAAAACTATAAATTATGGAGCTCCAAAAAGCTAATTTTAGTGAAGCGTGATGAAAAGTTGAAGAAAGCCGAAATCATTGGCAAATGCCACTTTGGTAGATTATAAATATTAGATTTTTTTAATTCCATTCTCTACTTTCAAAATTAATATATGCATGCATTCTCTCTACTTTTTGGCTGCTCATTAAATATCTATTATCAAGTATTTTAGAATCAATCGGTAATCATTGTGATTTTTAATGACAGCACGTTATGTATATATATATATACAGTGAAGATGATGGATCCAATTTCAATGCCTAGCTACTTACTTGCTCTTTAGTCTTCATGCACATATACCCATATGTATATACTACCGTTAGTAAATTTCTCAAAAAATGTAATTTTTTTTTTTTAAAAGTTATTGGGTTAGTCTGTTTTTTTCAAAAAATTAGAGGACTACGAAATAATTAAAACACTTCTAATTAAAACTGTTTTTGTTATTTCAACCTAACCTCGTAATTTTAAAAAAATACAACTTAATTTAATAATATTTAAAAAAAAAAAGCATTTTAAGGAAATTTACTCCATATCAGTAAGTTTTTTCTTTTTTCATTTTCCTATTTCTTTCATTCATTCTTAACAAACAAAGTTTTAGGGTTTTGTTCTACCACAAATATATATCCATTTTTGTTATACAATAAATTTTGCCCCAACATATATCCTTCTTTAATAATAAATTTTATCAATCATTTCGTGGTGTTAAACTTAACATACGCTTGAGTTGGCTATAGCTTTTTTTTATGGAATTATATATTTCTCATTATTGTTTCACTATATTTATTAATTGTAATTTTTGTTCTCGATCCTTTGCAAAGTTGGGGAGTCTAAAGTCCACAAATTTCTTCAATTGGTCAAACGAGTAGGAAAGCTTATATATTTATTTGATTGATTAAGTTGAAGAATATACATTCAAAAGGATAGGTTCGATTCATGATTAAGAGAGGGCGATTGCAACAACTTCTAATTTCCACATTTGTTATTCATTTCCAACTTTTTATCTCCCTTTTCTCTCTCTCTCCCCTTCATTTTCCGATGAATAAACTATATATGCATACTCATGCCACCCACTACTTTCATTATTATTATGTTATATTTAAAAAAGAAATCCTCTTTATCACACACCTAGTAATTAGAAAATTTTAGAATTCGAGTTTGTAATTACAATGGGTATGTGTATGCTATGAATGTATTTTTCTCAACTTTCATTTGACTCTTTGTTTGTTTTATTTATATTAGCTTAATTTTGTGTTGTAATTGATTATACATATATTTATACTGTCTTTGTAACAATAAAACTTAAAAAATTAAAAAAAATAAAGGTAATATAATTATATGGGAAAGTCAAATTAAGGGTCGGAAAACCGAAAAAGTGAAATAGCAAGTGCTTGAAATGGAATATCCACTTTTTGGGATCGAAGACAGATGAATCCTCCAATTAACCCTAAATTTTTTTGTTTGAGAAGAAAATGAGTATATTATTTTACTTAATAAAAATATGAAGCAAATAAAATCTAAAACAATACAATTACTAGAAAATTAGAAAGGTAACTTTTGTTTAACAAAACATTTCAATAGCAAAAATATAGATTAAATACAAGTTCTAACGCATACTTGTTGGATTCTGTTTCTGACTATTTGCTCTGTGGTTCACAGTGAATGTGATTTGGATTAATTAAATTCTAAAGGGTTTGGTCATACCTAATTATTTTAACAAAACACTATTGGTCAACCTCATTTGCATGCATTATTCCAAAAATAAAATTGCAAGGTAAAAGAATAAGTGGCACATGGCAGCATGAAAGCTTTAGGAAAACTTTATTATAAATGGTTTAAATCTGGTTTTAGTCCCTTTATTTTGTTGCAATTTTATATTTAATATATTTATTTTAATTAGTCATCATTTGGTTCTCTATTTTATTATATTATTATTAGTAGATCCAATTTAATAATATTGTTAGTTGCTTTTGTAAGAGTGATGAGATGAAATTGTTTAAAAGTATTTAGTTTGCATGTAAATTAAGTATTGATTAAACATAATTCATTGGATTTTCACGTGACTCTGTGTGGTTAAATAATAGTAAATATTTCACTTCCCCAGTACTCCAACAGCAGCAAAATGCGTTGTTATCGACTTGGGCTTACTAACAACTTTATAAAAGTAGATGATTAATTTATTCTAATTTAGAGGGATTAAACCCTAAATTTCAACATAATAAAAGGATTACAACCAAAATTAGACATTTATACAACAAAAGCAAAAAATCTCATCAAGAAATCTACAAAAATACACAAATATACCTTTTTCTTTATTTTAAACTATGTAATTTCCATTAAATAGGAATTAAAAGCTTAGAAAGATTTAGAAGATCTTATTTTTTTTTTTTAAATTCTTTTATTTTTTCTTTTATCTCATTTGACCAACTAAATCTCTCACCCATAAAACTACAACAAAACAATGAGCAATTTTAGCTCTAATTAATTTATTTATGTGGGAATATTTTCTTTCATGCGTTTGGATTTTTTTTAGATTTTAGAACATAAAAATCTTAGCAAAAATGATTGGCACCTAAAATAATAACGACTAATTCATTTGTATGAGATTTTTGTCATGACAGCATACATATAAACGGTAAAAAAAATTTATAAAATTTTTATTTATTAATTTAGGCATAATATCAAATTTAACCCTTAATGTTTACATCTTTTATCAATTTTTGTCTTTATTTCTTTTTTTAGTTAAATTTGTCCTCATTTTTTTGACCATCAACCTTTTAAAAAAATAGTTTTTTTAATGGAAATATTAACTAAAATGTTAAATTTTTAAATGTGGCAACTCACATGACAATCCAAATGTACTTCGTGCTATTTTTTTTAATTTTTATGAACTTTTTATAATTCTATTAGAATTTTGATTTTTTTATTTTTATAATTTTTAAATTATTTGATGACATGGCATACGAGATAAATAATATCATATCAACATAAAGTGCATGTGAACTATCACGCAGGTTGGTACACCAATATTATTAAAAAAATAATGTTTTAGTACACTAATTAAAACTTGACATCAAGTATTTAGAATCTTAATATACGTATTTTAGAAGGAAGCAATCTTTTAGCAGATTCTTCACATAGTTCATTCACACACACAACATTTCGTTTTCCCAAAACCATGCATTTGATGTTAGCTTAGTTGCTGCATGATTAAGGCTGGAAATTATATTAGGTTAAAAGAAAATACATGTATATGTGATCAACATTATTACACGCTGTTCAAAAGAATAAAATCTTGTACATAGAAGGTATTGTGCTGTAAGATGCTCGAATACATGTATTTATATCTATATGTACCATTACTCGTAATTGTGACATCAATATGTTTTTTCCATGGAACAAAGAAACAAAAGCATATATATGAATCTGCAGGTTTTTCTGACAATATATTAATTTCATGATTTGGGTTGTCTAGGATATCGCTTGCATCTTGCAGCAAAATCTAGCACTAAAGATCATAACACTTCACCTTGTTCGTAAATCACCAAAACCGTCACATTTTTATTTGGTTCAGCTACCGCAATTTTAATTAAAAAGAAATTGTATTTCATGGAGTTTGTATCATGAAAATATCTTTATTTTATAAAAATAAAATATATTATTTTGAGAGTTTTTTTTGGTTATTTTATATTTTTATATAAAAAAATTAAAATATATATATATACAAAATAAGATTTGCACCTAAGTTTTTAATAGTTATATATATTTTTTAGTAAATTAAGGAAAGCAAGAAAAGCAAAACTACAAAAACTAAACAATGCCACTGAAGCTATTAGAATTGTTGTAATCACTCCATACTAGATGACCAGCTTCTCCGGGCGATTGCATAAAAAATTGCAAATGTTTTATATTGCCATTCGAGACTCGAGCCATATAACCTGCAACTTTATTTGCTCCTCTAAGAGTAAACTTAACTTGCCATTCTTTGTCCCTTAGCTCCCTAATAACTCCCATAGGTTGCTGCACATTAGGCTCAAAGCTATTACATGTGATTAAAGAAATTGCCTTGGCGTTATAACAGCCAAGCTCTATCATTCAAAACCTCGCGTCCCAAGCAACACGAAGACCATCGGCAATCACCCACAACTCGGCTTGAAGTACAGTACATATCCCAATCTACCTATTAAATCCTAACAACCACCCACCCCTACTATTGCGCAAAACTCCCCCTGTAGTATCAAAGAAAGACCTTGTATTTACTGAACAATCTGTGTTTATAATCCAATCTGTTAGGGGAGGGTACCAACCCACTATTGAAAAAAAATCTGGTTTAAAAACGATGTCATCATGAAAAATTAAATTTGAAAACCTAGTTAGATTATAATATATATATATATATATATATATATATCAATAAACTTTTCTCGAAAGTATCTGTGTTTTGTGCGAGACGAATTTTAGACATTCCCGACTTTTAGCTGAATGACCATCTCTGCTATTCTCGTACCACAAGCCGCTTTAAGTGTGGACTTGAACAATCACGAATCAAACACAAAACCATAAACAATTTTCTCATTTTCAGTAGAAAAGTAATTCTCTCTCAGTAGAAACCGATTAAATTATTATTCTTATAAAATAGAATTTATGCTTAGAAAAGAAATTCTCTCTATTTTGAGGCAGAATAACAATATCTCAAAATTGTATATAACTCATGTATTTAGCCCTACAAGTGCCATCTACTTATAGCGAGAGGTAGGACAATCCTAGTTGAATTAGTACAACATAAATAATACTTATCTATAGAAAACCTAGTCCCTTATTTCTACTAGGAGAGAGGGGTGACTAACCCTAGTTAAATATACTAGGGTTGTCGCCCCTCATATGTATTATGAGAGGTTTTGGGCCTCTCTTGTATTAGGTGCTTTCTAGACTTTTAACCCAACACTTTATAATTTAATCCAACTCAATACCTGTTTTTCAATTCCCCAAAATAAATATAATTTATTAAATTAAATTTTCAATTAAATAATTTTCTCAACTCAATTCTAATTCCATTAAAGTCATGACAACTCTATGAGAAAATATATTTATCTTTCATATTCAACGAATTCACAATAACTAATTAATTTAATTCCATTTTCGAACTTCAATAATTCGAAAAACTTAAATTAATTATTAGGTAATTTTCATACTTAGTAAGAACCCACGTTTATTTTCGAATGTATATAACACCTGGTTATGCCAATCAACCCGAAATTTGGAAAAAAAATGTAGGATTACATTGAAAGGACTAGTACATTGTTTAACTCCATTGGGAAATCTGGGAATTTTAGTGGCTAAATTTCGAATAGTTGGATCACAACCCCCAATTCAGTTGATTGGAACTGACTGATTCCAAAGTGGGAGACAAAATGATTAAGAATGGATGGTGGAGATGGCCGGTGAGGATCATGCCCATGAAGTGTATATATAAGGCTTGAAGGGAGGCAGAATTTTCGGAATGTTGTTGATAAATTTTCCTCCCTCTTTAGCATCATCTTCTTAAGTCGTCTTGAAGAAGAAAAAGGATGCAGATGAACGGAGCTCTACATGCAACAGAAAAAGTGTGAGTTTAAGGCTGGTAATGGATAGATAGAGGAACTGGTATGTCCTATTATCTCCTTTTGTGTTTGGATACTAAAGAATGAAGTAGATTAAGACCCTTAAAGCTTTTGTATAATTTAAGGTTCTGGGTTTCCAATAATTTACCACTGTTGGTTTAAACAAAACATGATTGTCATGCTTAGCTGCCAGGACGAAGGAGGCTCTAGCATTCGGACTAACTAAGCTATCTAGGATAAGAGAAACTAGGTGAATATCTACACGCTGTCTTCTGGTCGTTAAATGTTGTTATGAGAAATTGTCATGTTAATGTTGATCGTGTTAATAGATGATTATTGAATGATTGTCTGGCGTAGTACATTGATCTATATGGTATGTATGATTAGTGTATGCATGGTATGAGAAGGGTGACCAACTATAGGTTAGCCGAAGTTAGAAATAGATAAAAGGGGTGATTCTATTAGATATCGTCATACAGTGTTGCTGTGTACACCGTGATGAGCGAAGCTTCGGGCCTTAGAAGGGAACATTGCGGTGTTCGAGCATTAAGGTATAGGAACAGTGAAATGGAGGAATGGAAGGAATGTGATTGGAAGGGTACATAAAAAAGATCAATGCGAGGCCATGGAGCTAATCGAAGGCTGTGTACTTAAAATGAGTAAGACCATAGGTAAAAGATGCTATGACATCATGATAAAAATGAGTAAAACCATAGTTGAAAGAAGTTATGGCGTTGCCATAAAGATAAGTAAGACCGCAACTGAAAGATGTTATGGCATCATGAAAAAAATGAGTAAGACCGTAGCTAAAAGACGCTATGGCATCATGTGAAAGCACGCTAGAATGGCTAAACAGGATTAAGACTATGGCTGAAAGACACTATGACATCCTTCGATAGTCTGACGAGGCGATAAACACGGGATAGTCCATCAGGACAGTAAACATGGAGAATTTGATGTGTTAGACCGTAGCTAAGCTATGGAAACCAGTATAATCGGATAGGACACTGACATGAAGTAACCCACTGGGATAGTGACATGGGAAGTTTGCCATGGTGTAAAGACATGGGGACTATAATTGGAAAGCCCACAGTTCATGAAAAATGACAATAGTAAGAGTGGAGTTTGTGGGTAATTAGAGTGAAAAGTCATACAAAGAAATGTGTTGGTGTAACCAAATAATATAGATTACAAGAATGATGAGTGACGTCAAGGTTATGTCTCAACCCAGATAGGGTGGAAAAAAAGGAGGCTCATTAAATATAAAAAAAAGGTATTTGTAGTAGGAGCATATACTGGTCCACCACGAAATTTGGGGATCCCATACAAGGTAAACAATCATGGTTAAGTCTATACTGGAATTTTGTCCTCTACATATATTAAAATGATGGAAAAGCTCAATTGAAGGGTTTGATAGTCTGAATCGAGTCTACTTGAGGGAAAGTGTAAGCCAAGGCCGATTGGCTAGTAAAGTCCTCCGAAAGATAAAGGAAAACAGAGGTCAGATCTAACTAAGGAGAAACACAATGATTTCGTTGATTTCCCAAGTTAGGAACTATCTATGTTAAGAAGTCTTTTGTAGGGATATTTAAACAAGAGTAAGGGTGTCAGCCTCTTTAGTGATCCCTAATGTTCCAAAGCCGTGACGATAATGAAAACTAGGTAAGATGTAAACATAGAAATCACTTAGGCAGTCGCCAAGCATCACCTGCTAGAAGTGTTGCATGTGATTATCAGGGAGATAAAATCTAATCTAAACACTTAAATATTTATTTTTAAATTCTCTAAGTGGATCTCACTAAGTTTGCTCGAACTTATAAGTTTTCTTCTTACACACAGGTTGATTAAGGATATGGAACTTGAGAGGGACCAAGTCAGACCTCGCTAGGAGCTAGGTGGAATGTAGATTTTTCATGTATTTAGAGGGGCACCCATAGAGGCTACACCTTAAGAGAATTGCTTAAGTGGGTCTTTAATAGGGTCTTAAGCTTCCAGTTAATGTGATAAAATGTTCATGCTTGATAAAGAGATTTGAACATAAGAATAGAAGAATTTGAAGAAAGATTAATTGTAGCCTTTTTTTTGAAACTTGTTGTTAATCAAAGATATTATAGTCATGAATTAAATTTGGTTAAATTGTAGTGTACCTCAAGTCATAACCAAACCAAGCTGGATTTTTAACTAAGTAACTCGGGTTGTTGATGACACTTGGTACCTGGACCTGGTGACCAGGGCTTGTAAAGAGTGCTACAATGTAACTCGTTCCTCTAACTTTATCATTTCTATCAATTTTTGGTCATTTGATTCTAAATGTAATTAATTTTTGTTTTCAATGAGCTAGCGAAAAGACCTATTGGACATATGTAATTAGGGTTCAAATGATTTATAATTAAGTTCCAACTTTTCGCTTATTAATTATAAACTCATTTAGTCACAAAGTTATTCCACTATAGTATTGTGACTAAGTTCTCCCTAGTTACATACCATTACGAAAGTTACTCGATTAATGCTCGTCCAATGACCTTGTCATAAATTTGTTACCCTCATAGGATATCATTAATCTTTTTGGGATAAATTCTTTCTCCTAATGTGATATTTTATCTCATCGTAACCATTACATCTTCTTTAATGAAAAGTAAATTATTATCAAATGACCTATGACCATGTTTACTTTTCATCTATCATGTGATGCCAATGAGAGGATATCATGTACTCATTTCTTGGACTATGAATTCCACTATTGTGAATAATGCTACATACTATAGAAATCATATACTTAACGCACTAACTTTTGGTTCCTTATCAATTTGAACTCAAGACTTTTACATACACCAAAGTATATGAGTCACGCATACATACTCTATCATCCACTCAAGATTAAGGTATGTCACACTATGAAAGTCACAAGTACATAAATCCATAAATGGATTCAGGATCTATTCTACTTGGGTCCTGTCTAATGTATTATCAGTCCATTCAATTATAACTATCTTTATCTTTCGAGAGTCGTCTACTCTGATGCCAAATACAAAGCATTTCTACAATTGGACTTGATAGACAACATATTAGTCTTTCAATCGATTTGCTCATTTCCAATTAGACTAATGATATGTTTAGGTTCATCTAGTAATACATCATATCTTTCCATATTACGGCCTTACCATAAAATATCAGTCGATATTAGTTAAACATTAGATAACCACTGAGACAATATTTGCTTCCATTTTGCTTTGCGTACAAAAAATATTGAGGACATATATACAACGGTATTAATGTAATTTATGGATATTATTATTAAACTAAGTTGTTCAAAAAATAAAAGCGTATATAGATGAAAATACTACACTTAGGGCACCAGATCCAACACCTACCACCTTAGTACTAGACATTCCTATACTCGGATGCCTCATGTTTGATTCTATAATGTACCTTGTGACCGTCTCTCCCCTACTCTAGCAAACGAGGAAGAGAAACCAACACTAAAACAACAATCAATCAAATACCCAATGTGGTGTTTGCAAGTGTGACAGGTGAGTTGTAATATAATTATACAATAGGGGTACAGAGTACTCTGAGGATCGAACCCATAAGAGTTGGTGATTGAACCAATTTTAGCTAAAGGCATGCAAAATAAAGAGTCTAACAAACTAATCATTCAACAATTATAGTATGACAAACCATAAAGTCAAAAGTAATTATACTAATTTATGAGCTAACTACAAAGGACTAAATCTAAAGCATGCAAAGTTACGAAATTAACAAGTAAATAAAAAACAGTGATTTATTGATTTCGATGTTGTTCACCAATTCTCAAATTAGAGATCTAAATTGTTTAAACTCATAAAATGGTTCCATTTTACCTTTCAGTTTCAGTTTTACAAAATTAGAAAAGTTAAGCCCGTTTATCTCTCGATCTCATCAGCTAATCTGGGACTAACAAATAGATGCTTAACAAGATTATCTCTCAATCTCACTTGCCTAGATTTTCCCTTAGGGGCATCAATCTTAAGTTTTCGAGTTTATTTAATTTAGTCCAATGTATTGCAATTTAGTGCCTTACTAAAAAATAAACTTACCCATATCTCCATCAATCAACCCCATTAAGGTTTAGTTACTCATGATAGAAACTAAGCTAACAAACATAAAAGAAGAAAACATGACAACCATTAACATAAAACTTGAGAAAAAGATGAAAGTTGGGATTTTTAACCTAGAAAGCTTAAAGGAAAAATAAATATGAGCATTCAACAGTAAAATAATGAACAAAAAAAATTAAAGTTCAAGTCTTTAACAAATTAAACTAGAAGAATCTGAAATAACATTAAGTCAAAGATTAAAATGTAATGACAAGTAAAAGAGATGGGCTAAAAGTACAAATAGTCTCTAGCTACAATGGTAACTAACTTCACTAACTTTTAAGCTCTCCAATGGCTCTAAATTGCTGAAATTTTCGGTGGAAAATGCATGAGGAAGATGACCATTTTTTTTGTTTTAGTTAATTAACTTTTAATTACCTAATTACATTTTTACGCTTCCTTAACTTTAAAAATTACACAATTACCAAGCCATGCATATCCACTAACTCATTTAATGGTCTAATTACCATATAAGGACATCCACTTTAAAGTTCTATAGCTATTAGAACCCAACTTTTGCAATTTATGCGATTTAGTCATTTTTATCAAATTGAGTATGCAAACGACAAAATTTCTTCATGAAATTTTTATACTAGACTACTAATATGATGTAGACATTAAAATAATATTAAAATAAATTTTTTAACATCAGATTTGTGGTTCCGAAACCATTGTTCTGATTTCACTGAAAACGGGTTGTTACACCAGCTTCGTGATAAAATACTTATTTTGCTCCCTTAAGTTACAAAAGCCTAGGCCCCCATTTTGCCTTTGTTGACAGGACTTGTCCCAACGCACTAGAGAAAATTTTCTTGAACGATCCGTTGAACCCCATGCAAAGTTCCTCACATTTCTTTCGATCTCCTCACATAAGGAAACTAGAACTAAAACAATCTGCATAAAATAATTTGGTTTCACAATAAGTACTGACCTTGCCAATGTGATCCACCCCGCCAAAGATAAGAGTTTGGCATTCCAACCATTAAGTTGCGCATATACCTTCTCAACCACAAAGTGTTATGTGTTTTTTATTATCCGGCTATGGAAAAGAGGAACCCCTAGATATTTTCCTAAGTGATCGAACATCTGATATCCCAAGAAAGAACAAATTTAGGGTTTAAAAGGATCAGTTGTATTTGGAGAAAAATATATTTGTGTCTTACATGCATTGCCTTTGTGACTAGAAAAATGAAAATTTTGATTAATAATATCAATTAAAACTCTAGCTTGAGTAAGATCAACTTTGCAGAAAAGAATTAAATCATCAACAAAAAATAGGTGCGAAATAGGAAGACCATTTTTGGGAAGACGAATAGTCTCCCATTTTTTTATCATTAACTACCATATGAATACAATGCCCCAATCTCTCCATACTCAAAACAAAGAGATATGGTAAGAGTAGGTCTCCTTGGCGTATACCTCGTGAGGGAAAGAATTCATCCATCATCAAACCATTCCAAAGCACCTGCATCGATGAAGTACACAAAATACATGATAAGCCTAATAAGATTATGTGGCAACTCCACATCAAGAAAAGTATCCTTCAAGAAATCCCCCATCAATCTATCATACACCTTTTCGAAATCAATTTTAATAGCCATCCAACCTTTTCATCTTTTACAAATCCTCATCAAATAAATGACCTCTTGAACTATGATAATATCATCGATAATTTTACAACCCAATATAAAGCTCACTTGATTATGTTCAATCAAATAAGGCATGATTGTTTTAAGGCAATTACAAATGATTTTAGTAATCAACTTGTAGAGACCCGTATATAGGCTAATGGGATGAAATTGGCTAATGTCCTCAGAATTCAGAACCTTTGGGATCAATACCAACAACTTCTTTTTGAAGAAAGGTTCCAAGGGCTTACCATGGAAGACTTCTTTGACTATACTAGCAATCGATGCACCAATGAAAGCCCATTGACTTTAAAAATTTTGAACATTAAGTCCATCGACTCTTGAAGCCTTCAACGGAGCCATCTTAAGCAAAAAACACCGAATTTCATCTATATTTATCTCATTTGAAGTAACAAAAGGTCCCCTGACAGATTGAAGGAAACTGACTTCTAATCAAATTTTTTCCCAAAATCGATCCTTCACACTGATATAATTTGCTGAAAAAAGAAATAGCAACATCCTTTAGTTTACATTCATCAAAGCACCATTCACCATCTCCAAGTCACAAATCACTAATACGATTCCTTCGTCTTTGTGTAAGGGTACAACTATGGAAAAACTTAGTGTTTCTGTCCCCACTTTGTAGTCAATCCAACTGAGATTTTTGCTTCCACAGAAGTTCCTCTAAATGAAGATTTCTTCAAGTTCCAACTTCAAGTTTTATTCAAGATGAGCACGGTGTTCAAATTTACATTTTTCAAGTCGCTTGAATCATAGTTTTCTTCTTTCACCTGCTCAAATTTTTGAAAATCGTCTTATTCCAAAATATTTATACTTTATCGTTTCAACTAAAGCCTAATTTGTTATTTATATAATTTTTTATAAATATATTTATTACATAATTTTGTTTTTCACCTACATTATTGGTGTGCCAAAAAATATATATATACTAACTATTTCTTAAAGGCTTAACTATGTTGATATCATTTATCAACTATATTCCAACTTAGTTAAGAAATTATAAAAAAATATATTGGCAAAATCAATTATTATTACAATGATGTTTTTGTTCTTTTATATTTTTACATAAAATCAATAAAAATTCACATATTTAAACTTGGCATCAAAATAAATTTAAACTTTTTATAAATATATTTTTACATAATACTTTTACCCAAGTAAAATTAGCTAGTATAATATATTAAACAGGGTAAACTACAAAAATAGTCACTTTTGTTTGCCTCTGATTACATTTTAGTCACTTATGTTTGAAATATTACGTTTTAGTCACTTAAGTTATCATTTTGTTACGAAGTAGTCACTCTACCGTTAAGCTTCGTTACCTCCCTAACGGCAATCCTACGTGGTAGTCCAAATATGTTTTAAATGCCAACTTGGATGTTCAACTGAGATGAGAATAGTTTTTTCAATCAAAATGGAAAAGAAAATTAAAAGAAAAATGAGACGAACGGTTTTTCTTTTCCAGTTCAAGGTGTAATTAATTAAAAATTTTTAATTAATTAAATTTATTTAATTAAAAACCTATTCTCGTCTTAGTTGGACATCCAAGTTGGCGTTTAAAATTCATTTGGACTATCACATAGGATTGCTGTTAGGGAGGCAACGGAACTTAACAACAGAGTGACTACTTCGTAATAAAATGATTGTGTAAGTGACTAAAACGTAACATTTCAAATATAAGTAACTAAAATGTAATCTGAGGCAAACAAAAATGACTATTTTTATAGTTTATCTTATTAAATAATTATATATATGCGTATGCTTAATAATCACATGGAGTAGTAGAAATATTAAAATAATAAAACAGGAAAGTAAAACATATTGAGTCGATGAGGTGGGTAAAATAGGTTTGAGATTAATGAATTTAAGTAATCTATCTCTTAGTATTTCTCAAAAAATATAAATTATTATTTCTTGTTTGTCTCTCTATGTTTTTAGGAGATGGAGTTAATAATGAGTGGATAGATAGATAACATGTTAGGAGCATTGCACCTGCCACAAATGCATGTGGAATCCTTCCACTTACTAACTTTGTTTAATGCCCAATTTGAATTAAAATTAAATCTTCCTTAAATGTTAAGTGATGTGATGCGGTTCTAAACCCTAAATTCATCCTCATTTAATGATATGAGAATCTCAAGGTTGGAGGCAGAGGAGGTGGTTGTTTTAGCAATCAACATCTTAGATTCATGCACTTTCCATTCTAATTAATCACACTTAATTCATTTAATTACCTCATTATCATTTTTCCTTAACTATCCTCATCTTTTCAATTCAATAATATTACTTAAGTTAGACTCAATTTTAAAAATCTCAATATTACTGTTATTATTATATAAAAAAAAATAAAAATTGGAGGGATGAAAGGAGGTAGAGTTAAATTTCCCATAAATATTTATATTCATTTTTTTTCAAGTTTGTAATGCTTAAAGGGATAAAATTATAATTTTTTAAGGGATTAATATTAAAAAAATTGTATTAAAAAAGTTTAGATTAAATTATTAATTTTTTATATAGACAAAAATACAATTATTCTGGTAAACGAAATGCTAAAAAGACTTAAATTTAATATCTTAATTTGAGGGACTAAAAGGAAATTTTTACATCTAACCAAGAAGAACCCAAGAATGTCCCTGCCTGCCCCCATCTAACTGCATTCCCATTTACACCTTAAACTACTCAAATTAATGTAAGGTACATGAATTTTGATTTAATGTACAATTATATATATAAACTTTAATTTAGTGTAATTATACACGTGAAACTTTAGGTATGGTTCAAATATATACTTAAAACTTTAATTTTGATTTAATCATACACATTTAAAAAATAAATACATTAATTTATTTTTTCCTTGAATAAATATAATTATTTATTATTGCAATATATAAACATAAAATGATATTATATCTATAATTGTGTTAATAATTTACAAGATTTGGATCAAATCAAAATTTCATGTATAAAATTAGACAAAATCAAAATGTTTTTATTCAATTGCACATTAAATTATAATTTATGTATAGTTTTGAAAGTCATCCCTTAATATAATAATATCAACTTTAATGTAAATCAAATGTTTTTAATTTTATTAAATTATATCATTAAACTTCTATTATTAATAAATTAAATAACTTATGTTTATTATTTGTAATGTAAAAGTTGACTAGATTTATTTATTTTTAAAACAAAAGGCAACAATAAGATTCCATGTTGAATTAGGTATGCATCTTGAGCCATGGGAGTCAAGATTGAATTATAATTTTTTAGGGTATAAATAATAATTTTACTAATATGTTTAAGGGTTAAATGAAATTTTTATTTAAAATTAATTAAAGTGTTTGAGTGGAGTCTTATCTGCATTTCATAGGATCCATTTAGATAAGTGGTGAAATTAGTTTAAGTGAAGTTAAAATTTATGGTAAAATATATTTTTTATTCAATCGCAACGATGACAGTTAGGTGAATTATTGTAAGAAAAAATGATTATTAAGTACGTTGGATGATTAAAGTACATTATTGTTAATGCAGGAGGACATGTGTTCGAGTATGTTGAAGCACATTATCCTTCTATTTATGGTTTGGAGAGGGGTTATAAATAATTCTGATTATTGTTTCGAAAAGAGCAGATATGATCAAAATATATAATAAAATTATTTCAAATTCAATTTAGGTTAATGTATGTTACAATTTAATCAACCTCTTATTTTAAACCTATTTTGCAAAGTCAAACCTTTGTATTCACTTTTTTTTTTCTTTATGAAGTGATTGTATTTAACCTAAATTATTGCTCAAATTTTAACGAATCCCAAGTTCCAAAATATTATAATTAAATCTTCAAAATATCAATATTATACCATTTAGATTGTTTTGTCAATGTAGTTGTTAATATAGATGTTAAATGCAATTTGAATTAGACACAGATTAAACTATAAACAAAAATGAACCTACTATTGCACCGATAGTTTAGATTTGGAATAAAGACTTTCGATAAGATTTAGGAGAGTTATTTTTTAATGTGTTATATGAAAGTTATATAGGCAACAGATACACGCATGTTTGTAAACTAATTATATGTTTTGAATATGTTTTATGTCAAATTTGAGTTGTTGAGCATTAACATTAATGATTAAGTTGATAAAAAAAATTGATTAATATAATAATAATACTTTAAAGATTTACTTAAAATAGATAATAATATAAATCTTGTTCCATATATTTCTCCATAACTAATTTTCCTTAATGACATAATTATGAAAAGAAAACTACAAGTCGATAATACCATAAAGATACTAATAAAAGCACAAATTTTCTTTTAAGCCCTGTCAAATAAATTGATTTAAGCTTTTTAGACTTTAACTCAACTGGATAGTTGCCTTTTATTCTAAATAATAATAATTCAATTCAAGTTTATCTTGATATATTTTTTATTTTGTCCCTACATATACACAAAATATATGATTTTTGCATAAGCGGCCTTTTTTTTCTTTTTTCTTTTTAAGACTTTGTTTATCATCGAGGTTGAGAACTATTTTTCAACTCAAACCGTGTTTTTAAGTCAAACTAAATCATATTTTTAAATTGTTAAAATATTAAAATTAATTTTTTTCTTTTACTATCGTTAAAGAAATCTAACATTTCTTTTAATTTATAATATCATATTTAAAATAAATATTTTTATATTTTGAAAAAAACACTTTAATTTCTTTTTAACCTCATATTAAAGACAAACTTTAGTTTGACTCAAACGAGGAAATAATTTAGATTGTTATTGTGATGGGAATCATTCAAACCTTCATAAAATATAGTCTAACTAAACACTTTAACTGTAATAACTGTAACAAATGAAAATAATAATAATAATAATAAATTAAGTGAAGAATCAGATCTTAATTAGGAGCCGAACATGAAGAGTAGGAAAACACATGATAATATAGTCTAACTTTCATCCATCATCATCTCTACTTTGACCATATTACATAATAATAATAAAAAATAAGTTCACAGTGAAATCAAAAGGAAAACACATGAGACCACATGGAAGAAAAACCTTTGAAATTATAGGGATAAGTTGTTGGTTGCAGTGCATGAGAATTCAGTCCATAAATTGATGAATAGATTTTTCCTCTATTATTTTGTTGCACCAAACGTTCATGTTCTTCAATTTGTAGCCAATGGATTTTCTTTCATAACAATTAATTAATTTCCACTGAATAAATTAAGCCAATTTGGTCTTATTTTATTACTTGTGTTGATAAAAGAATTCCACAAAATAAATATAAGATGGTGGGTTTGAGAAAGTTGATATTTGTCTTTTTCTTATTCCACTTCCTTAATTCTTTTTTATTTTTTTAAAATATCTATCGAAACAAGTTCAATAATTAATCTTTCGCATTTTGTAGGTCTATTAAGGGGATAGATGCTAGCCACAAGTTTTAAAGTTGTTCCATACCCAGGGCGAGGATCGAACCCTCAACCATTAGTTAAGATAGAGATCCTTGCTATCTCACCTAAATCCGTGGTTCAATTTAGAAAATTTTTTATCTATGTTAATAACTTACGCTTTGTATAATTTAGAACAAAAATTGCATTTTCATGTTGAGTTTGTATAAGTTTTGTATGTGTCAAACATTATAAGTTTATATAAAACTTAACACATTACTAATTAATTCTACGTGTATGTTTATCTAATTCATTTTATTTTTATATCATTTCATATTTTTATTACAATCAATCTTTTCTATGATAGTTTAAATTGTTTGTTAAGATTTTACCTGTTATAGAGAGGTAGCTATTATACATCTATAACAACATGCTGTTATAGAGAGATAATCATTGTAAGTTTATCATAAAATTTATATTGTGAATTTATGTTAAATAAAAAAAGTGAAAATTATGTTCAAAAAAGAAAAAAAAGTCGGAATCAAAACAACAAAAATTAAAAGACGTATAACATGTTCATGCATTATTGCTTTAATACCAATTTTATTTTACATTCTTTTTACATGATTAATTCTAAAGTTCATAAATCTAACAAGTACAATAAATCAATGAGTTACCAATTAAATTAATTAATTTATTGAGTTACTAAATTCAAATAATCAATTTATAAGTTTATGATTAGTCAAATTCATTGTAGAATATTTAATTAGGGAAATTAATAGTTTATTAAATTGATATCTTTAATTCCACTCATTGAAGATTATTTTCATTTAATAAAATATAATTAATATTTTTTTTCACATGAAATTTAATCATTTTATTGAAGTAATGTTTTAATTAAAATCATTTTATTTATTAACTAATAATTAATAGGTTTGCTTATATGAAAAAGCTATAATTTTACATAAAAATTTAGACTATATATCATTATAAAGAACCGATTTAATAAAGAACATACTTCATAACTGTGGGTGTTGCCGTCATACGTGAAAAGCTGTTATAAAGGGTTAAAGTAAAACATAAAAAATCAATTCTTCTAGAAACTTAACTATTATAGAGAGGGTTAATTGTATTTTTTATTGGTTTAAATATACCATAAGTCTCAATACTTTTATTTATAAGAATTTAACTTCTCTACTTTTCAAATTTAAAAATTTATATTCAACTATTAACGATATTAAAATTATTTTTTTAAATTCAAATTTATTACAACATCATTTTCTTAATTATATTAAAATCTTTGTCCCCACGTATTTTCCATTCAAAGAAAAAAAACTGACCTAATTTTCCGAAAGGACATATTCTATCATCTATATACCTCATATTAAAAAAAAAAAAAACCACCTAATGGGGTCTTTTTATTTTTTATTTATTTTCATAACGTTTTCTAAGATGTGTATCCCACCTATTCATATACTTTCAATATTATTATTAGTTTTTTTTTTACTTTATTTTTTTTAGATATAGAGCATATGGATATATATTTATTTAAAATGATTGGTGCACATTTTAACTCTCTGAGTTGACTTTTAAGATATGTACTTTATCTGTTCAAAATATTAAAAAATTATTTTTTTCTAAATTATTCTTTTAATTTTTTAAATTCAAACTTTTTTTTATTTCATTATTTAAAAGATGTAACTAAAGGGTTGGCCCACATGATATCTATTGGGATATTGATTTGAAGGATTCATTCACACGTCAGCATTCATGTCCATCCGGAATAAATTATTAAAATTAAATTCATATTATTAATTTCTTTTTAAATAATACATTTGAATGTATTAGTGTACTTCTTGATTTGTAATGGTTAGTTTGACAATACTTTTAAAATATATTTTTAAAAAGTATTGTAGAAAAATACTTTTGAAAAAAGCTTTTAAAAAATTTGGTTTAAAATTTGAGTGTTTAGAATTGCCGTCAAAAAGTGCTTTTAAAAAATAAAATGTCTATTTTAGACATATTATTATCAAGTAATAAATATACATTTAAATAATATTTAAATTAGTTAATATTATTATATTTTAGTAAAAATATAAAAAATTATCATAACTTGTTGTTAATATTTTAATATATGAAATATAAATTTTAAATATTTTTAAGAAATAAATATTAATTATTTATAAAATTTAATTAGAATATATAAATTATATTTTAAGTATTTAAATATAACCATTAAATATTTGTAATTATTATTTTAAAAAAATTTATTTTTAATTAATAATTTTAACACATTTGTAATTAAGCACCAAGAAAAAAAAAAGAGAAAGTACTATGATATTAGAGGGATGAAAAAGTAATTAAGCACTAAAAGTGCTTTTGAGAGAGGAAAAGCTAAAAACTTTAACTTCTCCTTTTCAGAAGTGCTTTTGAAAAGCACTTCTGAAAAACAAAAAATTTCAGCTAAAAGCAGCTTGCTTTGCACAACTTTTCTTCCAAAAGTGCTTTTGGAGCTAGATGTGCTTTTTTTAAGCACTATAGAACATGTAATGACCTAAATTTCAGTGATATCGAAACAGTGGTTTCGTGACCACAAACCCGAGTTAGAAAGAAAATATATTTTAATATTATTGCATGATATGTGATATGATAGGAAAGTCATATGGAAATTTTGATAGGAAAATTATACCGATTTAGTGAATTACTAAAAAAAGGACGAAATTAAATAAAATATAAAAGTTGAGTGCTAGATGCTAAAAGGACCAAATAGCTATGAAACTTGAAATTATAGGTCCTTATATGGTAATTATACCATCAATCAAAAGATGGGAAAATATCTTTGGTGATTTATCCATGGAATTTGAGAAAAAGAAAAGGATTAAATTAGAATTACGGAAAATTAAAAGATGATAATAATTACATGGAAATATCATCTTATTTTCATCATCTTCATCCCCAAATTTCATGGAAGCCCTAGGAGAGAGAAAAGTTACTAACCAAGCTTAATTGGGTAAGTTTCTATGTCCAGTTTTTAGTAATTTTTATATTTTTGGAATCGGGATAACGTGCTCTCTCTATTTTGGGGATTAAATTGAAAAGTTAGTAAGGTATGGAAATTATGCCATGGATGAATATGCTGAAAATTGAAAGTTTATGGTAGAAAATAAAAGATTGTTAGTAAATAAACAACTTTTACAAAGTGATTTTGGGTGAAATTGTGAAAAATGGACTAAATTGTAAAATAATAAAACTTAAGGAAAAATTCTAATTTTATGAAATAAATGTGTTGTAAATGCTACATGAGAATTTCGGCTAGGCTTGGATAGAGGATTAAATTGCATGAATTTCATTTTCCAAGCCTAAGGATGAAATAAGAATTAATGAAAAGTTTAGGGGCAAAATAGTAATTTTGCATAGAGTGTAAATTGAACTCAATAGAATATGAATGGAATGAAATTGATGATTAAATTCGTTTATATAGATTCGGACAATTCGAATACGAGATTAGATTGAGACAATGAGAAAGTCTCGGATTAGTGGATTTTCAAACACGAACAATTATCAAGGTAAGCTCGTGTAGCTTGAATTTGATTCTCATGAAATGCTTGTAATGCATGTATATGTGATATGAATGTACAATGAATGGAAGATGATGAAATATTTGATATACTTGATGAAAAAGGGGAAAATAAATCCCGGTTGAATAAAAAGGAATTCGATGGACCAGCGAGATATGGATATTACATAGGACATGGAAAGGATTTAGCCCGAACAGATAATCTTGATAGAAGCCCTCCCGATGTATATGTTACTAAATGAATTTAGCTCAGACGAGTAATCCGAATTAAGACTAAATCTAGATTTAGCCTAGACTGGTAATCCAAATCAAACTCTATAGAGTATTTGTCACTAAAAGGATTTAGCCAGGACTGGTAATCCTGACAAAACTCTTAAGCATAGATTACAGGGGATTTAGCCTAGGCTAGTAATCCCGCTGTACAAAATGAGACTCGGGAGTGTGCTCTCTGATATGGGTATATGTGAATTGACGGAATATGAAATTGTACACTATAAGTGTACTACTGAGTATCCATTGAAATTCCGATAAATTCAATGGGATAAACAAGAAAATGGGAAATGGAATATGAAAGGTATAAATGACATGAAAATGACAAGTATATGGAAATCATGGAATTGATGATCTCATCAATCAATCATTTTTATGTTGAAATTATATGATGTTATATAACTAACTCAAAGAATTGAGGTTGTGTATGATAGGATTAAAATTTTATTGTTTGGATGCTTATATGTTTGATTAGAATTGATGGACCATATGGTAAATTATATTCCTGTTACATGAACTTACTAAGCACTAAGTGCTTACTCTGTTTACTTTTCCCTATCTCATAGTACTCGGAAGCTTGGAATGTCGGAGATTGGTCGAAGCTTGATCACACTATCAACCTAAACATTTTAGTATATAAAAATGCTCTATTTAATGATAATGGCATGTACAGGCTAAAAATACCAATGTTAATGTGGAAATGGATGGATGTAAACAAAGCCATTGGTATGGCTAATGTTAACTAAACTTTGAGTATGTTTAGAAAGTAAATCATGGATTATAAGCATGGTGATCTGGTTCAAATTTGATAGAATAAACATGTAGGGCTATGAGGTAAGTTGGTACCAAATGTGCATGAGAGAATATGGTTATTGTATAATGAAATTGGTTGAAAATCATATATGAAATTTCTTGGTTGGGATTGGAATGGTTTGGTGCAGGTATGGGATGAAAATGGGTGAGAAATGAGGCTTGAACATAGCCTTATTTTGTCCACACGGATAGACACACGGGCGTGTGTCTAGGCCATGTGTGACACACGGTTCATAACATGAGTGTATGGCCTGGTCGTGTGTCCGCTGCATCCAAAATTTACAAAACAGAATGCTCAGAATTGAGCACACGAGCAGAGACATTGGTGTGTCTCTTAGCCGTGTGAGGCACACGTACACGAGCGTGTCTTCTAGCCATATGAATCCTGCACCTAATTTTCGAAAAATTGAATTAACCACACGGCCTAACACACGGGTGTGTGACTTGGCTGTGTGAGATCAATTTGTTCATGATTTGCAAGTTAGAGAGTTACACGGGTAAAGGACACGGACGTGTAAACCCACACGGCCTAACCACACAGACATGTCCCATACCACACGGGCGTGTGACTCATATTCTAGAGAAAAATTTTAAGATTTTGTGAAAAATTTCCTATGATTCTGATTTAGTCTCGGATTGATCCCAATACATGTTTTGGGCCTCAAGGGCCCATTTAATGGACTTTAAAGATTATGTCAAAAAGTGACTAGTAAATGACTCAAATAATCGAAAATGTTTTGTAAACTTCGGTAATGCCTCGTAACCCTGCTCTGGCGATGGATAGGAGTTAAGAATGTTACATTTGTTGGTATCAGAGCTATGGTTTAGTCTAATCTCGAACTAACGTGGCAAATATGAGATTAGCCATACATGCCATTATATTAATTGTAATAGTGTGATATCTCCTAACCATTTTAAATATGTTTTTCTTATAGTAATGTCTTCCGACCAAGCTAGAGCTGAATCCAAGGAAGCTGAGAGCCAAGCTCTGGCTTCGGTTCAAAGAGAAACATCTAGTACTAGAAGGCCCGTATCTGAGGGCTGAGGTGATGAAGCAAAATAAGCTTTCTTTGAAATGATGAATGAATGATTCACTGAGTATATGAGATCAAATCCAGCTGTGCAACAAGCTCCCCCTCCTACTCCTCCACCGGTTCTCGAGATACTACAGGGTACAGCTACAGAAACCACAAAAACTGGTAAAGCTCCCGTAGATAAAATTAGTAAATATGGGGCAGAAGAATTCAGGGCACCACCTGAAGATGATCCCGAAAGAGCTGAGTTCTGGTTAGAGAATACTATTCGGGTCTTAGATGAATTATCCTGTACACCGACATAATGTCTGAAATGTGTTGTGTCCCTGTTAAAAGATACAGCTTATCATTGGTGGAAAACCAAAATTTCTGTTGTGCCGAAAGAAGAAGTTACTTGGGAATTTTTCCAGACTGAGTTTTGAAAGGAGTACATTAGCCATAGATTCCTTGATTAGAACAGGAAAGAATTTCTTGAGCTCAAACAGGGTAATATAATAGTATCTACATATGAAAGAGAATTTGTTCGACAAATAAGAATAACAAGTAGGTAGGGTTGATGTTTGTGGACATCAATATCCCAGGCCAGAAAAGCAATGCTTTTGTTGATATGGGAGCATCAAACTTGTTCATATCGGAGAAAACCGCAGCTAAACTTGGTTTCTTAATTATAAAATTGACTAAGAAGATTAAGACAGTAAATTTTGAAGAGGTCCCTGTATGAGCCCCAAATTGCCCGGGGCCTTTAAAACCTTTAAATCCAAAATACAATTACAGAAACCAAAACTATAAAAAACCAAAATAAACCAAGTTTTTAAAGTCCAAATTACAAAAAATTAAAACCCAATGGCTACCCAATTGCCAGAATCCAATATAAGATTAAAACCCGACCTAAAACAGAAACAAACAGACACCTAACCCTAGCCATGTCTAGCGCCGCACGCCCACGTGCCTCGTCGGCACTTGCCACGCCCGAGGTCTGACCTACCCTCGTCTCGTTGCACCAAAATGGCAACAACCTACCTGTTGACCTTCTTTAAACCTGCAAAACCATCCAAAACGAGCAAGAGCCAAGATCGAAGCAACACGCAAAGAAGACAGCAATCAAAAAAGCAAAGAAAATAGTAGAAAACAATAGACATAAGCCTTTGAATCGGCTATAAAAAGATCGAGAGAACAATTGTATTTATTACTTACGCTTTTAAAAAAAATACACAAAAAAGAACAAAGCACAGATTTTTCGAATACATAACAGAACCTAAAGGTATATTTTCAAGGATTTTCGGACCCATTTTCTTGTTTTTTCTATCTATTATACGCACAAAACAGCAATAAAAACAAAAGCTTTCGCATGTAATGACGATCGAAGCTTGAACCCAAAGGGTTCTTGCTCAAATCTAGTCTTTTGGGCAAGATTTTGCTTGTTTTGGGGTTCGTGTTTGATTTAGGGTGATTAAAAAAAGCGTAAAGCGAAATAGAGACTTACCTTCGGTGATCGAAGCCCGTCCCCTTCGTCGTAATGGGAGTGAGTAGGGGTCGAGATCGTCGACTCTCAACCTGCGGTCCTCAACGGCGCTTGCATGGGTAGCCTACCTCCGTTCTAGGAGGTAAAAGAGGCGCCCGATTGGAGGCTGAAGGGTCTGCGAAGAGCAGACTAGAGGTGTCGAGACCTCCTTTTCTTTTCCTTTTTTTTCTTTTTTTTTCTTCTCTTTTCGCTGTCTGCTAAATGTGGCTTAAGAACGAAAATCTCTAGGGTTTTCCTTTTTTCTTCTCTTTTTTTCCATAAACGACGTCGTACGGACCTACCCGTTTAGACCCAACCCGAGTTCCCCCAAGACCCGCGCGTTTCGCGTTGAGGGGATTATTGCACGTTTGGTCCCCCATTTCTTACGTTGGCATTCGATTGGGCCTGGCCTGAACTTATTTCCTTTTTTAATTCGGCCCGGAAACTTATAGCGCTTTGCAAGTTGGTCCCCTATGGTGCTATGCGTTTCAAGCGTTTGGGAAATTTGCTTTATGGGTCCTTTTCGTTTTCGTGCGCATTCAGATAAATCCTTTTTCTTTATTTCTTTTTAAAAATCGCCCCAAATCTTTGTTTTTGCTTCGATTTCAATCTTTTCAGGTTTAATTCAATTGTTTTACATATTGTTTTTTGCTATTTTTAATACTATTTATTATTATATTTATTATTATTAGTTCTTGCTATTACTATTAGTACTTATATTTTATCTATGCGTATTCTTTTTGTATAATGTTATTCTTAAATATTATTATTATAATTTTATGTCTATCATGCCTTTTTTAATACTTTTTATACATATATTATTTACGTACATTTTAATATTATATCATTCATATATATATATATATGAATGTATTTTCTTTTTATACATATTGTCTTAGGTATATATTTTGATAACCATATTATGTATGCATTATGCATTTTTTTAAATATCATATAAAGTATATGTTGTATATATATATTGTATTTTTTATTATACCATTTATATATATTTTACCTTATATATATTTTTAAATACTACATTATGTATATATTTTTTAATACCATATTGTATATATTTTAATATTATATGTTTATATAGTATGTGTATAGTCTCGATGCCATTATCATGTGTATTTATATGTAACATTATTAGTTTTTTTCTAATATTATGTTTTTGTCATCTTAATTACTATTATCATACGTTCACATATTTTCTTTACTTTGCCACTTCGTGTTCAACATTATTTTCATGTCAAATATCGCATACATCGTTTTTTTAATATTATTGTCATATTCATTGTTCGCTTACCATATTTCTTATTTGCCTCAATATATTTCTAAATCACCCTTTTATTTATTTCATGTCGATTTGCTTGTCATTACAACAAAAATTCTATTCTTGTTTTAAATTAATTTCAATGCATAAGGTAATGTAATGATTTAACACTAAATCGTTGATTTCATCGCTATGTTGGGTGAAAGTCGACGGTTCGTGTTAAAACGGGACGTCCTTCTTAAAAAAAACTCGAAACTCCTCACTTCTTCCTATCGGATCACGATTAAATTTTACATTGAGCTCGTATTTTTGAAAATCAAGATGGCACGTGTTTAATAAGATACCAATTTTGGGCGTCGCGAGGGTGCTAATACCTTCCTCGTGCGTAATTGACTCCCGAGCCCTATTTTTCTCTGAATTTTAAACATAGACTCGGCCTTCTTTTTATCGAAAATAAAAATTTTGTTAAAATAAAGATTTTATTAGGTGTCCGATCACACCTAGAAAAAAGATCGGTGGCGACTCCCCTTTTTAAATAAAAAAAATTAGATTTTTTCAAATTTTCAAATGATCGCCTCAATTAGCGACCAAGCAAATTTTACATCGCTACAGCTGGCGACTCCGCTGGAGACCTCTTTTGAGAGTCGAGTCAAATTAAACATGTGTTGTCAAATTTTTGAAATTCCTTGTTCAAGTTAATACTTATTCGTGATCTCGAAATTTTATTTTTGAAAATCATGCATCTGCATCATACTGTAAATATTTTCTGACTCGTTTTATCTTCTTGTTTTGAAGCTCTAAATTTCTATGGTTTTAGTTTCCTTAGTTTAGTTTTCAAAATAAAACTAAAGGTTTGTGAGTTTCTCCCTACACACCGTTCACGTGTATTTTTGCATAACATGAGCGCCATACTCGGGCTCCGTCCGTTTAAGTGAAAGTAAACGCTATGCCTTCGTGAGTTAACTCGTCCCTCCGCACAGGCTAGTGAATACTTTCGGGTTACATATGATTATGCTTTCATGAGTTAACTTGTCCCTCCGCATAGGCATAAGTACATGTAATCCCTCAAATTGGACTCGTAAGCCTATGATGGGCCATGACCGAGGCTTTGTACTAGTCTTAGTAGACAATACTACAAACAATTCGAGTACCTATCTAGAACCGAAACCACATATAGTAAAACATACGAGCCACCTATCTAGAGCCATGCCGAACTTCCGTTTGTTTAGTAGTTGCCGAAATAAGTACACGAAGAAACGCCTCCAACCTTCTGCATTTTCACTTTCATGTAAGGGAATCGGGTTTGTTTAATAAACTAGATCGGGTAGCTTAATCTGTTAAATTTTTCGTGTTTTTACCTATATTTGATTACTAACCAAAGGGTTGTTTGTCGTGTTTTATTTTTCATCATGCATTATAGGCATCACATTAGGAAGGTGTTGACTAGAGATCAGTTTCCAAAAAACGGGTTTCTAATGGAAGAGTCGATTACACAAACAACTGAGAAGAATGCCGTGGTTCGGGACTGGTCTCTAAAAACTCGAAAAGAGAAAGAGGACAGTCTAATGGAGGGATGTGTTGCTGATTTACCCGAGAACGTAACTGTGAACGTTCGTCAAAACAACCTTGAAGATTTGGTTCGGATCTGGAATCAATGGGACTCAGATACTAGAGGGATCTTTATTGAAAGGTATGGGGATATAGTCAATCTAGTTGCTGTTAGCGTAGACGAGCAATTGATTCAAGCCATGATCAAATTCTGGGATCCAGCTTATCAATGTTTTACCTTCAATGAAGAAGATATGACTCTGACTATAGAAGAATACGCGGCTTTACTTCGTATCGATAATCTACAGTCTTATAAGATATATGTGAAGGAGCCTAAGCCAATGACCTTCAAGAAAAAGCTAATGAGATTGATAGACATGATCGATACATGGGCCGAAAAATAGATAAAGAAGAAGAATGAAACCATCTGCGTTCCGTGGTCCGCCCTACGAGATTTGGTTCTGAACCATCCAGATGTGTTAAAGAGAGTGAATTTGTTCGCCTTGGCCATTTATGGATTGGTCGTCTTCCTGAAAGTTCTCGGACATATAGAAATGGCAGTAGTAGATTTTTTTGAAAGGTTAAAACAAGGAATTAACCCTATCCCGACTATTTTGGCTGAGACCTTCAGATCCCTAAGCAGTTGTAGAAGAAAGGGAGAATGACGTTTTATCGGATGCGCGCAATTGCTCAATGTCTGGATTTTGAGCCATTTTTAGAAAGTAGAGCGCACACCGTTCCATATGTTTTCAAAAACATTTGCCCCGTTGGAAGCTTATCTTAAGAAAGAATGGCCAAAGAAAGTCACCGAGCAGCATTGGGTTTCGGTCTTTCAAAATCTCTGCGCCGAAGATGTAACTTGGAGAGCACCATGGATACGCCCGTCGGTTCTGTTATACAAGGTTGGAAGTCAAGATTGGGTGCCACTGCTAGGGTTATGGGGAGGAATCAGATACGCTCCGTTATTGGTCCAAAGGCAATTCTCTTCACGACAATTCGTACCAGCTACCGGAGGATTAGCACAGTCCGAGTTTGCCTTTACGGGCGAGGGATATATGAAGAGGGTCTGAGACACCGCAAAGTCTTGGAAGAAAATTCATTTGATGGAATTGGCTCTATACGCTGATACTCTCACCCAAGATTACGACATATGGAGAAAGCAACGAGTGAATAGCCAGCACGTATCTTCGACGAATTTCACTTGCCAGAATCCCTTCTCAGAAGCAATACCATCCGAGCTAGAAATGGCGAGACAGGAGTTCGAACGCGAAAAGTCCAAGATGTTGCGGGACCTTAGCGTTCTTCAAGAAGAGAATTACCAATTGAAGATCGACGTCCAGATTGAAAATTCTAGAACCGAGAAAGTACAAAAAGAAGTTGAAGTCGTAAGAAATGACTTAAGGGACCTTCATCTGGAAAATAAAAAGTTAAGAGTCACTATCAAGAATAGTGGGTTGGGTAAGTCACCAACGGAGTGGAAAGAAGAATTAGGCAACCTTAAAGGTGGGATGGAATTTTAGAAAGGGAAAGTGAAGAAAGAGGAGGAGAAGACCGCCCGGGTTATGATGGAATTGAAAAAGAAGAGCACCGAATACGAGACCGTGTCTACTGAATTACTGATTAACCGATCTGAATGTCAAGAGTTAAGAGAGAGAATACGGGATTTGGAAGATACGTTGCAAGCTGGTCAGCAACAGCTAGATACTCTCTTAAAAACCTTGGAAGAAAAGAGTGATCAATACGATAGAGATACTCATGCTTATAAAACGGACTTCCAAGACAGAGAAATGCAACTTGGCCTTTTGATCAATGAAATCCGTGGAGCGGCCATGCACATGGTCCAATTATCAGATGAAGCGGAGGATCTTAGTTGCCAATGCCTAGCCAACGATCGAGCATATCGGAATTCTTAGAGCGAGTAAAGAAATATAGTGATATAGCTAGAAAGTTCGTGTAATGGCCGAATCAAAAATGGCGAAATGTTTTGTAATGAACTCTTTTGATGAATGAAATGCCTAAATAGGGGCTATATTGAAATCAACACCAAATTCTTGTATATGCATTCATGACTAACATTCATATGGCATTTTGCATTCATTCATTGCGTACACATATCCCATAATCATTCACTAAGGTTAGAATCGTACAATTCGCAGTTGCAACAATACAAGGCTAGAATCACATCATTCGTATAGGACGCACCGACAAACAAGAGTAATGGAGGCTGAATTTAATGAAAGAATCGAAAGGATGGAAAGAGTCCAAAGGGAATTACAAGAGCAACTGGCTAAATCACAGCAAGAAACGAGGGATCTAATGGTGAAATCTCAAGAAGAATCTCTGGAACAAAAGGACCAAATGGCTAAGATGATGGAAATGATGTCAGCTCTGGTAAAAGGGAAGGGACCCATGCAGAACCCTGAAGTTGTTAATCTCGATCAGGATCCGCTCTATCCCCCAGGATTTACTCCGCCCCATGCAACACAAAGAGGGAATATTCAAGGGGAACCCATTAGCTTGGAGCAACGACCTATGCCACCCACTCGTCTAGGGCAGGGAATATTTGTGTCAAATCCTGGAACCACTCCTGTTAATCCACCCGTTCCGGATTTAGATGATCCAGCAGAAATCGCTAGGTTAAGGATGGATGATTACGAGGCTCAAGAGAAATATAGGAGCTTAGAGGAAAGACTCAAAGCAATAGAAGGCACTGAGGTCTTCTCTGCACTAAGCGCTAAGGAGCTTAGTTTGGTACCCGATTTAGTTCTACCGCCAAAATTTAAGGCACCCGATTTTGAAAAGTACGATGGGACGAGATGTTCGAAAGCACACCTGGTCATGTATTGCCGGAAGATGACCGGCTATGTAAACAAAGATAAGCTGCTCATGTACTGTTTTCAAGACAGCCTGGTTGGATCAGCTCTTCGCTGGTATAATCAGCTTGGCAAAGAAAAGATCCGAACATAGAATGACTTAGCGTCGGCGTTTTGTGAGCAGTATAAGCACGTGTCTGACATGGTGCCCGATCGTATAACTTTGCAAATGATGGAGAAAAAGCCGTCGAAAACCTTTAAATAGTATGCGCAAAGATGGAGGGACGTCTCGGCCCAAGTGGAACCCCTACTGACAAAAACTGAGATAACCGTCCTTTTTATTAACACCTTGAGAGCGCCATTTTATGACAAACTGATGGGAAGCGACACGAAGGACTTTGCAGATATTTCATATCCGGTGAGCTTATTGAGAACACTGTCAAGAGCGGTAGAATAGAAGGACAAGAAAGTTCAAGAAGAGCAATGCCCATGAAGAAGAAAGAACTAGAAACCCATATGGTGGGAACAGGAAGCCGTTATGCCCCTAATCCATATCCGAACCAACCTCGACCTCAAAATTACCCACCCTAAATTTCTATTATCCTCCTCAGACCCCTTACTACCAAGCACCACCTCTCTACCCTTCGTATCCTGTTTACGCCACAAGTAACCCGAGACCACCTACTACATTCCTATAAAACACAATGCACGCCCAAGGTCAACCTAAAAACGAGCAAAGGCCGGCAAGACCAAATTCTAAGAGACCACAATTTACCGCTATTCCTGTATCGTATGGGGAACTGTACCCAAAGCTTTTGGAGAAACAATTGATATCCCCTCATTATATGGCACCCCTAAAGCCACCATACCTAAAATGGTACGATCCAAGTGCTAGTTGCGTGTACCATGCGAGAAATTAGGGGCACTCTACGGAAAACTGCCTCGCTTTCAAAAGGAGAGTTCAAGGACTCATCGATGCTGGTATTCTGTGATTCGATGGTACTGGCGGTACGACCGGGAACCCATTCCCAAACCACACCGAAGGGAATGTAAGCGCAGTAGGAGAGGAAGACAAGCGGCAAGTTAGAAGGTGGATTCCTGAGATAAAGACACCTCTGTAGAGAATCTTGGAGGTACTAATCGAAAAAGGATTGCTCTGTAATCCCAACGGAGCTTTCGAGGAAAGAAGTATAAGAGGTCAAGTTTTTTGTGATTTCTATAGTGCTGAAGGACACAATATCCAGTCTTGTGAGGAATTTAGGAAAATACTTCAAGATATGATGGACAGTAAAGAGATTGGGATATTTATTGGAGGAGAAGAGGCCAACAAAAGAGAAGTATGCGCCTCTAACAATCAATCATCGGGTTCCCCTTATAGCGCTGATCGACCATTAGTGATCTACTACGATGTAAAGAAGGAACAGATGAAACCAAAAATGATAATCGAAGTACCATCTCCTTTCCCCTACAAGGACGATAAAGTAGTACCATGGAAGTACGGCGTTAACATCATCACACCTAAAGGTGAAAAGGCTGAAGCCATGATCGAAAGTGTTGGAGAAGTAGGTCATTTCACCCGTAGTGGGAGGTGTTATTCTAAAGAAGTTGAGCCAGTAAAGAAGGTCAGCGATTTGAAGCAAAAAAAAAATATTGATGCATGACGCTGAAGCCGAGTATGGAACTGTGCCCGAACAAGAGATTAAAAAGCCTGTGGACGAAGAAGAGGCACAGGAATTCTTAAAATTCATCAAGCACAGCGAGTACAATGTGGTGGAATAATTGAGTAAGCAGCCAGCACGAATCTCGGTATTATCTCTGCTTTTAAATTCGGAGCCACATCAGAACACTTTGTTAAAAGTGTTAAATCAAGCTTACGTGGCAAACAACATATCTGTCAAGAAGCTTGATAGGTGGGTGAACAACCTGAACGCGGTCAATTTCATTTTTCTTAGCGACGATGAAATACCGTCCAATGGTAGGGGCTCCGTGAAAGCGTTGCACATCACAACCCACTGTAAGGGTTACATAATACCGAACGTGCTCATCGATAATGGGTCGGCACTCAATGTCATGCCCTTAGCCATGCTTTCCAGAATTCCGATGGACCTGTCCTACCTAAGGCCCTGTCATTCCATGGTAAGAGCTTTCGATGGAACAAGGCGAGATGTTATGGGAAAGATTGAGATCCCTCTGGAAGTGGGCCCTTACATATATGATGTTGAGTTCCAGGTCATGGATATTACACCTTCTTATAACTGTCTTTTGGGAAGGCCCTGGATCTATTCTGCTGAAGCGGTCCCATCATCACTCCACCAAAAGATGAAGTTTATCATGGATAGTTGTTTGGTCACTGTCGAAGGCGAAGAAGATATTGTCGCATCTATCTCTGCTGATGCGCCTTACCTTGAAGTGAGCCAAGACGCAGTGGAGTGCTCCTTCTGATCCCTCGAATTTGTAAATGCCATGTTTGTCGCTGAGGGAAACAGAATTCCTGTGCCTAAACTGTCAAAGAGCACTAAGATAGGAATCAAGCTTACTGTAGGAAGGAGAGCCCGAGCGAGAAAAGGTTTGGGAAGACATCATCAAGGGATAGTCAGGGCTCTAAAACCAGTACCCCACAAGGCTCGATACGGTTTAAGGTTCCAGCCAGATACGCGTCAAATAAGAAAACAGTGGAAGAAGGATCAAGAAAGAAGGGTTGCAAGAACCTTGGGCCGAGAACTGGAATGGGAGCCCATAGAGTACCCTCATCTATCAAGAACGTTCACGTCTGCGGGAATGATATACCCAGGACAAGATAATTCGAGAAGCACGCTGGTACTAATTCAAAAGAGTTTTCAAAATATCAGTATAAATGACATTGACGGAGGAGCTGATACGAGTAAAGATGTTTCGATGATACGCCCTTGCCCTTCTGGTTTCAAATTGAACAATTGGACTGCTGAGGACCTTCTTGTAGTTTTTAAGTCTTCAGAGTAATGCTCAACATTAAATTTTGTTGTGTCCTTAGATGTAATAGGATGCTTTTGTAAGAGCTTGCGTTCGCTCTTTATCATTTGAATGAATACCAATGAAGATGTATTTTGCCATGATCTTTTACATTCTCATTAATTTTACAATTATGCTATCATTTCATAGTCCATCCTCACATTCATCCCATACCATACCATAACATTTTGATTGTTGTTTCCAATACTTCAATGCCCCTCTACAGTTTCCTTTTCCATTTAAGTTTCAGGTGCTCGGATATCCATAACATGAACAAACCCATTACGAATCTTGAAATCGATTTTGAGAGAGCTGTTTGCTTAAGAGAATTTGAGGCTGAGGAAAATGCCGAAGACTATGTCTCGTCTCCTAACTTGCTGAGAATGGTGGAACAAGAGGATAAACAGATCCTATCTCATCAAGAATTTGTTGAAATAATAAACTTGGGAACCGAAGAAAAGAGGCAAGAAGTGAAGATTGGGACCTTTGTTTCAGAGAACACCAGGCATAATTTGATTACTTTGCTCCGTGAATACAAGGATGTATTCGCTTGGTCGTATCAGGACATGCCAGGATTAGATAAGGATATAGTGGTTCATAAGCTCCCATTGAAACCGGAATGCAAACATATACAGCAGAAACTAAGACGGATGAGACCTGAAATGCTGCTGAAAATAAAAAAAGAGGTCAATAAGCAGTTTGATGCCGGCTTCCTACAAGCCTCAAAGTATCCAGAATGGGTAGCTAACATAGTTCCGGTACCAAAGAAGGACGGTAAAGTACGAATGTGTGTGGATTATCGTGACCTAAACTGAGCAAGTCCTAAAGATAATTTCCCCTTACCACACATTGATACATTGGTAGATAACACGGTAAAACATTCGTTATTTTCCTTCATGGACAGATTCTCGGGGTATAATCAGATCAAGATAGCTCCTGAAGATATGGAGAAAACCACCTTCACAACGATGTGGGGAACATTCTGTTACAAGGTGATGCCATTTGGATTAAAGAATGCTGGGGCAACATATCAGAGGGCCATAGTGATGTTGTTCCATGATATGATGCATAAAGAAATAGAGGTCAATGTCGACGATATGATTGCTAAGTCCCGAAGAGAAGAAGAGCATGTTGTGAACCTTAAGAAGTTATTTGAAAGGCTGAGGAAGTTTCAGCTAAAACTTAATCTAGCCAAATGTACATTCGGGGATACCTCGGGGAAGTTTCTGGGCTTTATTGTCAGTGAAAGAGGTATCGAGGTCGATCCAGATAAAATAAAAGCCATTCAAGAGTTACCACCTCCGCGCACGCAAAAGGAAGTCAGAGCATTTTTAGGGAGGTTAAACTATATCGCCCAATCCATCGCTCAACTTACCAACCAATACGACCCGATCTTTTGGCTTCTTCGAAAACATAACCGGGAGAGTGGGACGAGGAATGTCAGGTGGCCTTTTATAAGATAAAATAGTATTTGTCAAGTCCTCCAGTGCTAGTACCGCCAACTCTGGGAAGACCATTAATATTGTATCTAACTGTGTTTGAAAATTCAATGGGTTGCGTATTGGGGCAACACGATGAGTCCAGAAAGAAAGAAAAAGCGATTTACTACCTCAGCAAAAAGTTCACAGAATGTGAGGCAAAGTATTCGTCCATTGAGAAATACTGTTGTGCTTTGGTTTGGGTAGCTCGGAGACTCAGGCAGTATATGCTATATCATACGACCTAGCTAATCTCAAAGCTGGATCCAATTAAATACATGATGGAATCACCTGCACTCTCAAGAAGAATGGTACGATGGCAGATCCTACAATCAGAATACGACATCGCCTATGTGAGTCAAAAATCGATAAAAGGAAGTGCGATAGCTGACTTATTGGCAATACGGACAACAGAGGAATATGAGCCTTTGAGATTTGATTTCCCAAATGAAGACTTAATGTGCATCACAGAAAAAGAATCTGAATCATCAAAAGAGAAGCTATGGAAAATGAGTTTTGATGGCGCATCAAATGCTTTGGGGCATAGAATTAGAGTAATCCTAGTATCACCAGAAAGGAATCATTATCCATTCACTGCAAGACTGAACTTCTTCTGTACCAACAATATAGCAGAATATGAGGCCTGTATCATGGGACTTCATGCAGCTATTGAGCGAAATATCAAAACCCTAGAGGTGTACGGGGACTCAGCCCTAATGGTTTACCAAATCCGTGGAGATTGGGAAGTGAGGGATCCAAAATTGATCAAATACAGTGATCTAGTGGCTGAATTAATCAAAGAATTCAAAGAAATAACTTTTCATTACTTCCCACGAGAAGAAAACCAACTGGCTGATGCCCTGGCCACTTTGGCTTCAATGTTCAAAGCAAGTAGAGAAGCAGAAATAATTCCCCTAAAAATGAGCATATTCGAGGCCCCTGCACACTGTTGTAGCATTGAGAAAGAGGCAGATGGACAGCCATGGTTCCATGACATCTTGGAATATATCAAGAACCAAAGATATCCCGAACAAGCAAATGAGAACGATAAGAGGACAATCAGAAGAATGTCAACGAGATTTGTTCTTGATGGGAACATCTTATACAAAAGAGGAAAGGACCAAGTGCTTTTGAGATGCGTGGATACTGTTGAAGCCAATAAAATACTCGAAGATGTTCACGAAGGAATATGTGGGACGCATGCTATTGGTTTCACTATGGCCAAGAAGATCATGAGACTCGGTTACTACTGGTCGACGATGGAAGGCGATTGCATCAGTTATGCCAGAAAATACAACAAATGCTAAATTTACGGCGATAAGATTCATGTAGCTCCTTCGCCCCTTCATGTCATGACTTCTCCGTGGCATTTTTCTATGTGGGGCATGGACGTTATAGGGCCAATCTCCCCAAAAGCTTCCAACGGGCACCGATTTATTTTTGTGGTTATAGACTCTTTCACAAAATGGATAGAAGCCGCTTCATTCGCTAATTTGACGAAGACTGCAGTCTGCAGATTCTTGAAAAAGAAAATCATTTGTCGATATGGTTTGCCTGAGAGAATCAATTCAGATAATGCATTGAATTTAAATAACAAAATGATGAAGGAAATATGTGAGCCGTTTTAAATAAAGCATCATAATTCATCGCCCTATCGCCTAAAGATGAACGGAGCTGTGGAAGCAGCCAATAAAAATATTAAGAAGATTATCGGGAAAATGACAGAGACGTACAAGGATTGGCACGAGAAACTACCATTCGCTTTGTATGCATATCGCACATCTGTACGAACATCCACGGGAACAACTCATTTTTCTTTGGTCTATGGTATGGAAGCTGTACTACCTATCGAAGTTGAAATTCCCTCTCTACGAGTCTTAATGGAGTCGAAATTAGAGGAAGCAAAATGTGTTCAAGCTCGATATGACCAGCTAAATCTCATCGAAGAAAAACGCTTAAAGGCAATCTGTCATGGGCAAATGTACCAGAAGAGAATTATCGTAGCCCACGACAAGAAGGTACGACCAAGAGAATTTCACGAAGGAGAACTCGTACTCAGAAAGATTCTCCCAATCGTAAAAGACTTACGAGGAAAATGGGCACCAAATTGGGAAGGACCATACGTAGTAAAGAAAGCCTTATCGGGTGGAGCTCTGATTCTCACTGAGATGGATGGGAAGGAGTTATCAAATCCAATAAACTCTGATGCTGTGAAGAAGTACTATGCCTAAAAAAAAGAGATCAGGATGAAAACCCGAAAAGGGCGTCTTAACAAACCGAAAGATTAGGATGAAAACCCAAAAGGGCGTCCTAATAGAGCAGATTTGAGGCCAATGAGTAAAACGATTCAAGCAGTGAGTCAAACAGCAAAACTACAGTATTCGAAGTTTTTCAGCAGCTTGAAATCTTCTACCAAGAAGCCATGCTCGAAAAGATTCTTGATTAAGAAATGTGGAAGAGTTCATGCGTTGAATATCCATAACCGTTGTATTCACTAAATGCAATTCCCTTTTTCTTGCTTTATGACCCTCTTGACTTTTTGATCAACTTTCTCTATTTGTTACCTTTAAAGTGAATAAATGTGGGGCATCTCTTTTTGTACCTATTTCGACTATTTTCATGCATCTCTTTGTGTGGTTTATTTGGACGATAAATAGTGAAATGACATACTCTAAACAAAAGTAATGTTGAGTATTACCCGGATGAGAATTTGGTAAGTACAAAAGTCTCCAAAGAAAAGACAAAGTTCAACAGGGGGAAAAAGGGTGATATCTGAGAAACATAGATCACTCGTAAGGCTCAAAGATGGAAACAAAGAGTGAAAAGAGAGTCAAGAATCGAAGCAAAGAATGTAGATCATTACGAAAATCATGACGAATAAATTGAAGGCACACAGTATAATCATATAGGCATAAAGACATTTAAGACAAGCATATGCATATCATGATAACTTTACGCATGACATACATAGATATTCCAGCAGAGCAAGAGGATGCATTATTAATTGTACCAAATGAGGGAAGAAAGCACTTGAATTCTCCCAGTTGGTATGTTTTGGTATTCTGTTTATGTTTCAAAAGTCAACTCGTACTGCGAGAAGCGAGTTGAGCCTCAGGTCACACGCTGAGGTACTTTAAATTTATATTTTTTAAAAATCAACTCATGTTGCGAGAGGTGAGTTGAGCCTCAGGGCACACTGAGGTGTTTTCAATTTCTGTTTTCAATTTATGTTTTCAAAAATCAACTTATATTGTGAGAAGTGAGTCGAGCCTCAGGACACGTTGAGGTATTTTCAATTTATGTTTTTCAAAAAAATCAACTCATATTGCGAGAGGTGAGTTGAGCCTCAGGGCACGCTGCAGTATTTTTAATTTAAGTTTTCAAATCAACTCATATTGCGAGAGGTGAGTTGAGCCTCAAGACACGTTGAAGTATTTTCAATTTCTGTATTTTCAATTTATATTTTCAAAAATCAGCTCATATTGCGAGAAGTGAGTTGAGCCTCAGGCTACCTGCTGAGGTACTTGCCATTTCTATTTTTCAATTTATGCTTCAAAAGTCAACTCGTATTGCGAGGAACGAGTTGAGCCTCAGGTCACACGTTGAGGTACTTTCAGTTTTTGTATTTTCAATTTATGTTTCAGAAGTCAACTCATGTTGTGAGAGATGAGTTGAACCCAAAGTCGCATACAAATTAAAGAATAAAGACCGAAGTTAGAAGATTTTGCCTTTCAGAGGGTGCATTGGAACGGGTCAAAGTTGAAAGTCTTATCACGTTGAAGTTGCAGAAGGAAAAATCACAAGCCTTATCCTACTGAAATGAATAATCAAGGCAATAAGACGTAATAGACCATAACGAGGCCACCTGAAGAGGAGAAACAACAGAGCAAGTCAAGACTCAGCAAGAGCGGGCAAATTTGGTCTTCCTTGAAAGTCTTTGCTCTATTCTCGTTGCACGACAATGAGCAAAGAAGGGTAGCTGTATGAACCCCAAATTGCCCGGGGCCTTTAAAACCTTTAAATCCAAAATACAATTACAAAAAGCCCTAATTAAGACCAAACAGAAACCAAAACTATAAAAAACCAAAATAAACCAAGTTTTTAAAGTCCAAATTACAAAAAATTAAAACCCAATGGCTGCCCAATTGCCAGAACCCAATACAAAATTAAAACCCTACCCAAAACAGAAACAAACAGACCCCTAACCCTAGCCATGTCTAGCGCCGCACGCCCACGTGCCTCGTCGGCACTTCCCACGCCCAAGGTCAGACCTACCCTCGTCTCGTTGCACCAAAATGGCAACAACCTACCCGTTGACCTTCTTTAAACCTGCAAAACCATCCAAAACGAGCAAGAGCCAAGACCGAAGCAACACGCAAAGAAGACAGCAATTAAAAAAGCAAAGAAAATAGTAGAAAACAATAGACATAAGCCTTTGAATCGGCTATAAAAAGATTGAGAGAACAATTGTATTTTTTACTTACGCTTTCAAAAAAAATAAAATACACAAAAAAGAACAAAGCACAGATTTTTCGAATACATAACAGAACCTAAAGGTATATTTTCGAGGATTTTAGGACCCATTTTCTTGTTTTTTCTATCTATTATACGCACAAAACAGCAATAAAAACAAAAGCTTTCGCATGTAATGATGATCGAAGCTTGAACCCGAAGGGTTCTTGCTCAAATCTAGTTTTTTGGGCAAGATTTTGCTTGTTTTGGGGTTCGTGTTTGATTTAAGGTGATTAAAAAGAGGGTAAAGTGAAATAGAGACTTACCTTCGGTGATCGGAGCCCGTCCCCTTCGTCGTAATCGGAGTGAGGAGGGGCCGAGATATTCGACTCTCAACTTGCGGTCCTCAACGGCGCTTTCATGGGTAGCCTACCTCCTTTCTAGGAGGTAAAAGAGGCACCCGATCGGAGGCTGGAGGGCCTGTGAAGAGTGGACTAGAGGTGTCGAGACCTCCTTTTCTTTTCCTTTTTTTTTTTCTTCTCTTTTCGCCGTCTGCTAAATGTGGCTTAGGAACGAAAATCTCTAGGGTTTTCCTTTTTTTCTTCTCTTCTTTTCCATAAACGACGTCGTATGGACCTACCCGTTTGGACCCAACCCGAGTTCCCCCAAGACCCGCGCGTTTAGCGTTGAGGGGATTATTGCGCGTTTGGTCCCCCATTTCTTGCGTTGGCATTCGATTGGGCCTGGCCTGAACTTATTTCCTTTTTTAATTCGGCCCGAAAACTTGTAGCGCTTTGCAAGTTGGTCCCCTATGGTGCTATGCGTTTCAAGCGTTTGGGAAATTTGCTTTATGGGTCCTTTTCGTTTTCGTGCGCATTCAGATAAATCCTTTTTCTTTATTTCTTTTTAAAAATCGCCCCAAATCTTTGTTTTTGCTTCGATTTCAATCCTTTTCAGGTTTAATTCGATTGTTTTACATATTGTTTTTTGTTATTTTTAATACTATTTATTATTATATTTATTATTATTAGTTCTTGCTATTACTATTAGTACTTATATTTTATCTATGCGTATTCTTTTTGTATAATGTTATTCTTAAATATTATTATTATAATTTTATGTATATCATGCCTTTTTTAATACTTTTTATACTATTACTATGTATATATTTCTACATATATTATTTACGTACATTTTAATATTATATCATTCATATATATATATGAATGTATTTTCTTTTTATACATATTGTCTTAGGTATATATTTTGATAACCATATTATGTACGCATTATGCATTTTTTTAAATATCATATAAAGTATATGTTGTATATATATATTGTATTTTTTTATTATACTATTTATATATATTTTACCTTATATATATTTTTAAATACTACATTATGTATATATTTTTTAATACCATATTGTATATATTTTAATATTATATGTTTATATAGTATGTGTATAGTCTCGATGCCATTATCATGTGTATTTATATGTAACATTATTAGTTTTTTTTCTAATATTATGTTTTTGTCATCTTAATTACTATTATCATACGTTCACATATTTTCTTTACTTTGCCACTTCGTGTTCAACATTATTTTCATGTCAAATATCGCATACATCGTTTTTTTAATATTATTGTCATATTCATTGTTCGCTTACCATATTTCTTATTTGCCTCAATATATTTCTAAATCACCCTTTTTATTTATTTCATGTCGATTTGCTTGTCATTACAACAAAAATTCTATTCTTGTTTTAAATTAATTTCAATGCATAAGGTAATGTAACGATTTAACACTAAATCGTTGATTTCATCGTTATATTGGGTGAAAGTCGACGGTTCGTGTTAAAACGGGACGTCCTTCTTAAAAAAAAAAACTCGAAACTCCTCACTTCTTCCTATCGGATCACGATTAAATTTTACATTGAGCTCGTAGTTTTGAAAATCAAGACGGCACGTGTTTAATAAGATACCAATTTTGGGCGTCACGAGGGTGCTAATACCTTCCTCGTGCGTAACCGACTCCCGAGCCCTATTTTTCTCTGAATTTTAAACGTAGACTCGGCCTTCTTTTTATCGAAAATAAAACTTTTGTTAAAATAAAGATTTTATTAGGTGTCCGATCACACCTAGAAAAAAGATCGGTGGCGACTCCCTTTTTTAAATAAAACCAACATTAGATTTTTTCAAATTTTCAAATGATCACCTCAATTAGCGACCAAGCAAATTTTACATCGCTACAGTCCCAACTGTGGGAGTAGCACGAGGAGTGGAGCTACAAATCTGTGAGTGGAAGGGCAAGAAAGATTTTGAGGTAATCCATTTAGATGATTACGATTTTGTTCTTCGCTTAAACTTCCTTTATCAGATTAAAGTTTTTTTTTCTTTTTCTGATTGTATTCATATATTTGATGATTCACAACAACGATGTGTTATGCCGGTAAATCAAGACATGAGGGTTAGGAACAAGGTATTGTTAACAGTCCAATTAGTATAAGGATGTTTCGTATGGGAGGAACATCAATTTGGTAGAATGGAACGCCACGAAGACCTCCCCGAAAGTCTTAGAAGCACGACAAAAAGATATGAAGCCTGTTGAGTCATCAACGGGGCTACCACCTATAGCAGAGGTAGGTTGTGCATAAGATTTTAGGGGTAAGGTGATGACGCAAACTGGGCAATCATAGTGAGTAAATACAATAAGCAAAGTACATCTCAAACACTTATTTAGTGTTTTTCATTTTGACTTACCGTTGGCTTGGAAAAAACACAAGAACCCTTTCAGAGTTTTGAAGTAGGTAAGCTTGGGGGTTTACAAACTAGAGTTAGTGAAAATACTCAAGGTTAACTTGATGTTTGATATGGACATGTCGAAGCCTACTTGTACAGATCAAATGGATTCTGGTCGAGACAATTCAAAATGGAGGCAAGTGAGAGCAACGAGCTCTTACGAAAGAGATGTACCGACAAGTGAAACGGTTTGAACTAGGCGATGACGAAAGCCGAGGCAAAGGTTCTTAAGGGAAAGACTACCCAATAGAGAGGCTAGTTGGGAAATGGCCAAGGCATTGAGAAAGTTTCGAGGCGAATCAAACCAATGTCATTCCGAGGACACAACAAGGGCGTTATGATAGTGGGTGGGGAAAAATGTCAAAGCCCGCGACTATTGCACAAAGAGCATCCCATGGAGGTCAATCTGTTAAATGAGGCTTATTTGACCCACTTGAATTGGTCTAATTTGAAGAATAAGTAACGAAGCCCATCTACTTAAAGCCTTGGTGGCTCAGTGAAGCACTTATGGTAAATTAGGGCTATCTTGGTAAATATTGAAAGTAATCTTAGAAGATTGTAGGAGATTATAATCTGATAAGATTTGATTTTGTAATCTTGGGGATTATGTAAATCCTTTAATTGTAAATAGACTTCAATCTCGTCCATTAATGTAACTAAATCTATATCGTTGGTTTTAGGGGAGTCTAACTATAAATAAAGGGCATCCCCTTCATTTGTAATCATCTATTGTATTTCATTCTTTAGTAGTGAATACTAATTGAGAACATTTACTCAAACACCTTGTGTGCTTTGCTTTTCTATGGTTATTTTATTCTTTCAAGCTTTCTTTTGTCTTTGAGTTGTTTCTACTTTATGTTAAATGCCTTATGAGAATTTCTATCGAGAATTCTCACTTTGGGAGAGTTAAACAGATTTAGGTGCATTTGAAGCAAAGAAATCACCTAAGGCCGCAAGGATTGCGAGATAAAAGTTCTAACCCCGTGACATTAGTATTATCATATGTGAGTCTTAAATTAATATTTTCTAAATTAAATAAATTTATGAAAAGAATCGTATAAAAATTAAGGTCCAATTTATAAATTGTATAAGGTCAGGTTTTGATTTTGTGCTCACATTTAATATTAAATCCTTTTAATTTGGCCCATTTACTTTATAATGTAATTAATACTGCCAACAAGGGTGAACGTAGGAAATTTTGTGAGGAGATCAAAATTGAACTATAAATTATTGGGTAAAATTATAATTTTATTATCATATTAGTTTAAACTTTTACAATTTTTAAAGAGATCTAGCTACAATTTTACCATTTTTTTAGGGTGAGGTTAAGGCAAGGCTCCCACCTGTCCCTGTTGTGTTGTCCTTGATTGTCAACTATTTCAGTTAAAATCATGATATAAATTTTTTTTATAGAAATATCTCTTGAAACTCTTCATTTGTGTTAGAACAAAATTAAACTATTTAGATTAAGTAATGATATATTATAAAAGGAAGAAAACCAAATTATAATAAATTAAAATATATAAACTAAACTCAAAATTGAAATATAGTAAAAGAAGCAAAACAAACTATAATTTATTATTTAAGCATTTTACTTCATTCCATACTAACCAACATAATATGATTATCTAATTACAAAATATATGGGGATATTTTGATTATCGAATCATAATAATAAACTCAAATTAATAATAATAACAAGAATAATAGTGTCTAATTGATAAGGTGTTTGTGGGAGTAGTTACGTTTGTGCCAATTTAGAAAACAGTGCATGAATTTGGGTGGTCCAATCCAAACCTGAGAACTTCTTATCATCACCATTTTCCGCCGATTTTTTCTTTTTAAAAAATAGTTTCTTGTTTTGTTTTTTTTGTTTTTTTTTTTTTTTTTGGCTTTTTGGTCATAAATATATACACTTGAGAAAGGTATAATTAAAGAGATGAAGAAAAATAAGATTGCAGAGCTAGATGTGAAACTGACTTAAGGAGTTGGAATTGGAATAAATTTTTATTTTGATTAAAACCTCAACAAACTTTGATAAAAATATTTTTTTATTTAAGTTTACTTTTAACATAATTTTTAAGAAATTATAATCTTAATATTTTTTTTTTAAAAGAAAACTTTCGTCCTATTAGATTTGATGAATTTTGGGGAAAAAAAAAAACCGACATAATGTGATTCAGTTCTATTGAAATCAACTTGAAGAATGATTTTTTTTTTTTTTTTATAAACAAAGTGAACTAGATTCATAGAATATTAAAAGAGTCAAGTTTGATACATAATACAACTAAAGGTGAGTATGGGCCGGGCCGAGTTGGGTTCGGGTTAGGCTCGATCAAAAATTTAGGCCTATTTATTAGGCTCGGGCCTGGCTTGGCTTGGCCCAAAAAATTGGCTTAAAATTTTGCACAAGCCCGACCCAGATAAAAATATTAAAACTCGGGCCCGACCCGGCCCACCCATATTAATTTTTATATTATTTTTATGTAATTTTAAAATATATATAATACATAAAAAATATTAAAAATATCAAAATAAATACTTCCCAACAAATTGAAAATAAATTTTAAAAAATAAGTATACTTAAATAAAATAAGGTAAATGCAACTTAACAAGCAAATATCTCTAAAATAATAACTAAATTAACAAATGTGTTTAAAATAATAACAAAATTAATAATAAAATAAGTTTTATACAATATCCAAACAACAAAAAAATAGTAGCAACATAATAGTAAAATGGTAGCAAAATAGGGAGAAAATAACAAGAAAATAATATTAAAAAATCATATTTTTTTTGTTATTTAGTGATTCAGGCCGGGCAGAGCCCAAGCAAAAAATGTCTTACCCAAGGCCCGGCCCATTTTTTAAACGGGCCTTATTTTTTATCCAAGCCCATTTTTCAGGCCTATATTTTTGCCCAAACCCTTCCACATTTCAGGCAGGCCTTCGGGCCAAGCCGGGTCACCTCTAAATACAATTGTACTTATCAGCTAGCAATAGAGCCTCCAAACATCTAGGAGCATTATTATAAACATTAAAAAACATAGAAGTCAAAACATCATCTGAAGGAGAAATAGATTGGAAATTACTCCCTAACCAGGTAAGTGCATCAGCATATTTGTTCCATTCTCAAAAAACATGCAGTAAAAGTCTAGTTGTCGAAGATTGCCAGAGCATTTGGTTTCAACAAAGGGGAGAGAATCAAATTAGCAGAGTTATTATTAGTAATAAGATAAATAACAGTGGTGGCATTAACTTCAATCTCTAGGTCATTGAGATTTTGTGATTTTGCCAGTTGGAGCCCATCTCTGAGCGCTCACAATTTAGCCTGGATGCTATTAGCGTAAGCAATATGTGTATATGAACCGATCACTTAGTTACCCTAGTGGTCATGAATGAGAGCACTCGCTCCCGCTTTTTCCGAATTTCCAAGAGCTGAACCATCAATATTAAGTTTAAACAACTCCCTACCAAGTGGTTTCCAAAATACTGGGTAAAGAAGGGAAGGGGAATACATCGTATGACAAAGGAAGAGGCAATGAAATCCCCTGTTGTAGATAAAACTCTACTTACAAACATTTTTTTGGGTTAATGGTTTCCAAAGATAATGGCATTTTGAGTCAACCAAAGTTCCCAAAAGGCAAAAGCAAACACTCCATACCAAGGAAGACTACGAGAGGATGTCCACTCTTTTGAGGACAGGTTAGTGGTAAGTCAGTCTATCTAAGAGGAACGAAGACGCAATCTACAATGGATCTTGGGAGACAAAGGCTCCCAGAGGTCATGAGAGATAACTCGATCTCGAAGAAGATGAGAGATCCCTTCTAAAACTGAGGAACACCACGAGCAGAGATCCTCCAAGATAAGATGTCTACCTCTGAGAAATGTCCACATAGGAATAGCACTAAGCCCACATTTCCGTAGGAAGAATTTAATCCTAGAAAGAAGTTTGACTTTCCATATGAGGGTCCAAAGAGTAACATTAGGACCAGGGATCCTGGTATCAAAACCAGCCGAAAGTGCATAAGCATTAGCAAGAGAAAAGTTGCCATCATTAGTACACCCCCAAACATAGTGTCTGAATTATTGGTAATATTAGGAATGAGAGCACTCAAGAAGATATCAATCAATTCTTGAGGTAAACTTAGTGAAAGACATAATGACCCTTAATCTTCTCTCTTGTCACGTATTTATTTAAAAGTCATGAGCTCTTCGTACCTTAACAAAGGCCCATGGAGAATTTCTCTTAAAGAACCCAAACCAAATCAATCATTTTTGATCAATCATCTTTTATCATCCATCTAAACTTAAAAATTGTTTGATGGTTGAAAATTAAATATAGAATTGTGTTTGTTTCATTGTTTTTATTTTAGGGAGAATATTTTTGTCATTTCCTCATGTTTGATTTGAGAAAATAAAATAAGTCGCTGAAAAACAATTGATCATTCCTTGCTATCTTTGTCCTTTGTCTTTCTCTCACTAGATAGATTCATCTCTTCGTCATTTGTCTTTCCTTGCTATCTTTTCTCTTGCCCAATTTTTCTCTGAGGTATGGGTATTAAAGAGGCAGATAATGAATGAAATCTGATACATGTGAAAGGCATTGAGCATAAGGACACGAGACATGGATGAATAAGTTACATACAGTTTCCCTTAAACAAAAAAGAATACTTTCTTCTTCCTTTTTGTAATCTTTAATTCCTTTACTAATAGTTTCATTTGATAATCTTTCCTTCATCCCTACATCCTGTAATTGGTATCAAAGCTTAGTATAAGGGTTTTTGGAGGAATAATATCTTAGTATTCATCATAACGTCTATCATTTATTTTCAATTCTGTTTATTCCATTGTTATATATATTAAAGCCCACATATTTGTTATTTTACTCTACTGTTGCCTATATAAGTTATGGTTGAGACGTTTGGCTTTATAAAGTAAGGCTAATTCGCAGATATCAGAGGATTTTAGGTACCTAAGATAAATTTCATGGAAGAAATTGATTTTCTATACAAGGATAAAAGTTGCAATCATACTATGAATATTAACTCTAAAAACGAAAATAATATCTCTTCAATTAGTAAAGATTTTGATAGTTTAATATATATTACTTCTATATATTTTTATAAATTATACAATAAAGTCAATGAAATAGAACAACAAATAATAATTTAGGAGAATTAATTGAATTAGATCTGAATAACGAGTCTAAAAATACCCTATCTAAAGTTAATAATAAATTAGAACAAGTATTTATTAATAAAAATATAAAACAAGAAATAGATTTAAAACCTCTATATTATGGTAATAGCAACATAATATTAGCTTTGTCAGAAGAAGAAGACACTTCCTCTGAAGAATCGTTTACAAAAGATGAAAAGCATAAAAAATCTAGAAAACAAAAAAAAATTTACATATCAACAAAAAAATGACTTTTAATCCTATAAAGGACTTATAGAACATTGGAAGTATAAATTTACTAAGGCATATGATAAAAATGAAAGAATAGAATATTTAAAACTTATAGAACAACTTTATGAAAAACATAAAGAGTTATTTGTTTTATTTAATTATAATTGTATGTTAAACTATGATTCTACAAATAGTAGTAGTAGTTCTAATAATTCTATAAACCTGGAAGATATAAAATTTACAAGTTATAAATCTAATGGAGAAAATTCTTCAACAGATGAAGACAAAAATATAGATGTACTTGAACCAATGGAAACTGATCAAACAGATCAAGATCTTAATGGAAAAAGAAAGTTAGATTCGAATCTTTTAAAAGATGATTATTTAAGATCATTTAATAGAAATTGTGAACAAGTTAAAAATACAACGAGAATGTTTGGTAATCAAATTGAAAATATTGCTACTAATGAAATAAAATCTGAAAATTTAAGAGAGTTGTAATACCCCATTTTTGCCCGGGTCCATACCATAAAATGATAAAAAAATAAATAAATAAATAAATTCCAAGCCCAGTTTAGAATATATCATTTGGCCCGATCAAAATGGCTCATTACTTGAAAAGATTGAAGGTCCATCTACAAACTTGACGTATATTGAAACATAATCTTCAAGGATACGCAATCTTAGAAATGATATGTAAATCTTAGATATGATATGCAATCTTAGAAGATATGGTATGCAATCTTAGAAGATATGATTTTGATATCTTAGAGATTTAATTTGTAGATACCCTTTAATCTTGGCCGTTGATGTAATTGATCTGTACCGTTAGATTTAGGGAGGCTTAACTATAAATAGAGGCCTCCCCCACTCATTGTAAAACACACTTGAGTTTTGGGAAACAACAAAAATTCTTGAGAGCTTTCACTCAAATTTCTCTCCCTCCTACGTTCTTATTTTCTGCGGTTTGTTCTTATTTTTTGTTCATCTTTGTTTTTCAACCTTTTTTATTTTGATTTAATCCATGTTTCCCTAATTTTTTTATATTTTTTTAATAATTTTAGTATCATATCAAACTATTTTATAAATATTTTTTTTAAATATTACTCTTAGTAAATTGTTTTTTTTTAATTTTACTCAAATCATTGTTTTAAAAAATATATTTCATTTAATTGTTATTTTTATCCAAAAATTGTTTTTTTTAATTAAAGGCAATATTTGACATTTAGGATTTTCGAGAAAAGTAGTGCCCTAACTTACTGGGTTGCGATTTTTCTCGTCGAATTCGAATATCCAAGTACCCTTCTAAATGTTTTGAGTTTTAAAATATAAACAACTATTCTTGAGATTTTAAAACATTGTGTCCTAACTTACTGGATATGGCGTTTTGTTGTTTCAAGATAGAAATTTTCTAAACGACAAGCTTAGCTTCGAAAGTTTTGAAATATTGCGTCCTAACTTACTGGATGTGATGTTTTGATTCATTTGAAATAAGTGAGTTCTAATTTTCAGAAACATTTTCTTTCGAATGAGGATTGCATTTTAAAACTTTCAAATCTCCAACATAAAGACATTTGATAATCAATTAGGTACCAATTTTTGGGCGTTACGAGGGTTCCAATCCTTCCTACTACGTAACCGGCTCCCGAACCCGTTTTCTGATTTCGTAGACCAAAACTAATGATTTTAAAACAAAATGTTTTAAAGGTGGTCCAATCGCACCTAAAAAGATTGGTGGCGACTCCCGTTTTAGTTTTTAAAGTCGACCCCGTTTTTCCAAAACCCTAAAAAATGGTTTCAACAGCTTGGCGACTCCACTGGGGACTCCAATAAGAGAGCCAAGCCGTATAATTGATTACCCTTTGTCTTAATGTCGAAAATTTAGAAAATTTTTAAAATTCAATCCTTTTGCATAACATGTGCCTGTATTATTGCATATGTTGCTATATTATGATGCGCATTGCATTTGCATGACCGTTGTGGTCACACCCTTAAGTGGAAGTGAGAAACTACGCCTTCGTGAGGTTTTCGCCTCCGTGTAGGATAGTGGATCACTTTCGGGATACATCTGTACCTATGGTTTTGTGAGATTTTCATCTCCGTGTAGCCATAGGGAAATGTATTCCCCTGAACTGAACTCGATTCAAATGAGCCTATAATGGGTGAGAATCGAGGAATCTGCTGGTTTGGGTACCTCAACTTTAGAACTGAACCACATATAGAAGGACTGTAAGAGCTCAACCTAGATAGAATTATACCGTAGTTATTACCCTTGCAGGTTATCTTTGAGTTTATTGTTATCATGTGATACTAACTATTTCCTTTCTTTTGTTGCATATCATTTCGCATTTAAAAGGTATCGATTTTCGGTTAGTTTCTAAGTTAGAGAGTTCTATTATGGAGAACGGACTTCTGGATAGAGCGGAAGGCAATGCTAACGTCCATATATGGTCAGAGCAAACTCAGTTAGTAAAGAGAGATAGTCTAGCTGTGGGATATGTGTCAGAGCTATCAGACTACACTCGTATCAGCGTCACACAAAATAATCACCATGAGTTAAAGGAAATATGGGATCAATGGGATAACGAAGCCAAGCAGTTGTTTTACAACAACTATGGGGACTTGCAGTACTTGCTTGACTTGAAAATAGACGAGGATTTGTTTCGGGCCATCACTCAGTATTAGAATCTTGTATACAGTTGCTTTACGTTTGGAAAAGCCGATATGGTACCTATGGTGGAGGAATATTTGGTTTTGTGGCGTTGTCCTATGATTCAAGTTGATAAAGTTTACTCAAGGGCTGACAGTATTCCAACTTTTGTGAGGAAGTTGATGAACGTCATGGAGAGGGAGCGAGCTAAAAAGGAAAGAGCAAGAGGGAAAAGGGGCAGCGTTGGAATTCCTGCCTCTTCTGCCACTGGTGCTTCCTAATGTTGTTCCAAACAAAGCAGAATTGGATGCAAGAAAGATTATTCGACACCCTATGGCAATGTGTGCTGCAGGAACTAAATGGTAGAAGGTAATGTACTCACCAATCACTTTAAGGTGAGCGAGAAGAGTACTGATGGACACTTCTACCATTACAGCATTTCTCTTTCATATGAAAATGGTTTATGGTAAGGGTGTTGGAAGGAAAGTGATTGACAGAATGCCTGAGACCTACAAAAGTGAGTTGGATGGAAAAATTAGGCCTATGATGGTAAAATGCTTATTTATTATAGGACCGCTACCAAACAACAAGCATGAGTTTACTATGTTGTACCTATCAGAGACAATAGAAATGCAAGCCTTGATGGCCTGCCCAAATAGACGCAAAAAAATAGAGATTAAAGAAGACCATATCATTTAAAGACCTTTAAAGTGGAGATTGGCTATGTTGAGAAGATACCCATGTAAGCATTTCAAAATGCTTTGCGTGGACAGGAATCTGAAAGCTCTCAAGAAACACTGAAGGTGCTGGATATCATTTTAAGGCAGCATGCTGTGAAGCAGGAATGCCTACTTGTTCACCAAACTTCCTTTCAAGATAATCGGAATAACCTCACAAACACTGGAGGAGGTGTCCATTGCTGTAGGGATTATCTCATGGGTAAAGTCATAGCTCAAATTTGAGATGGTAGTAAATTATTTACGGACCCTGAAGGTACAAGCTGATACATTGAGCGCGAAATACAACCTACAGTCAGATCGTGGTCAAGAGTTAGCTCTATTGTTTAGGAGAGTTAAAGCTTTGGTCCATAGGGCGAAGGCATATTTGTAATCCATTCATATGTAAAGATATTCTTTTTCTAAATAAAGTTTTCTAAATGAAATTGAATCGAGATCGATGCCTTTTTGCATTCATGCATTTGCATCACATTGCATCATATGTATTTAAAATTTTAGAGAGACCCTGATTAGTTAAAATTATTACAGTAAGAGAGAGAAAAAGGGCTAACCTGGAATCTACACATCCTTACGGTACCCGCACTAAGACTAAGAATATGGATCAGAGATTTGAGCAGCTTCAGAAGGAAATGCAAGACCAGTTGCAAGAGTAGTTGGCGAAGATGCAGAACGACATGAGGGAACAGATGCTAGAGTCCCAAAGGAATATGATGGCTGAAATAGCTCAGCTGCTGAGAGCCACTGATAAGGGAAAAGCCCCTATGGCTATCACTGGAGAGGATGGCGAGGATTACCCTTCAGGTTTTACCCCACCCCATGTGCCAGTACAAGCTGAGGTACCCCCTAGGAGGCCATCTGTCATTATAAGGCCACAACATGACTCGGTCGATGCCGGAATCCCTATGAATTTCTCAGCTGGTTCGAGACTTAATTTGGGAGATAACTCTGCTAATCCTATCACCCCTGACCTTGATGTGGTTGAAAAAGAAAGAATAGCAATGGAATCCTCGAAACAATTGGAGGATCGCTGTAAATGGTTGGAAGAACAGTTTCGGGTTTTAGAGGGTGCTGGTAGTCATCATGGGATTGATGCTAAGGACTTGAGCTTAGTCCCAGATCTGGTGCTTCCCCATAAATTTAAAATGCCGGAGTTCGAGAAGTATAATGGGACTACTTGCCCGGAGGCCCATATTACTATGTTCTGTAGAAGGATGACAGGCTATGTAAATAATGATCAATTGTTGATCCATTATTTCCAAGATAGTTTGGTTGGGGCAGCGGCTAGGTGGTACAATCAATTGAGCCGTGCCAGAATCAGTTCATGGAGAGATCTTGCGCAGGCCTTCATGCAGTAATATAATCATGTGACTGACATAACTCCTGATAGGATCACGCTGCAGAACATGGAGAAGAAGCCTAATAAGAATTTTAGGCAATATGCACAAAGATGGAGGGAGGTTGCTATGCAAGTTCAACCACCGCTCTTGGAAAATGAGACTACTATGTTGTTCATCAACACTTTGAAAGCTCTATTCATTACTCACATGATTGGAAGCACCACCAAAAGCTTTGCTGACATAGTCATGGCAGGTGAAATTATCGAAAATGCCATAAGAGGTGGCAAAATCGAAGGGGAAGCTACCAAGAGGCCCATTCTCAAGAAAAAAAAGAATGAAGTGAATAATACGAGTACATATAACAAAGGGTACTTAAAAGCCATTACTGTCAACCAACCTAGAGTAACTATTATGGGGCAACAGGGTTCGACAAGGTAGGAATCGGGCACAAGGCAAAACTCTAAAAAGTTACAATTTATGCCAATCTCAATGTCGTATAAGGAACTATATCAAAGTTTATTTAACGAGCATGTGGTCTTCCCGTTTTATATAAAACCGTTGCAGCCCCCATACCCCAAATGGTATGATTCAAACGCTCGATGTGATTACCATGCGGGAGTACCAGGGCATTCAATAGAAAATTGCACTGCTTTCAAGAAGACAGTTGAAAGACTTATCAGGATGGGGATTGTGAAGTTTGATGATACCCTTGGTACAGAGAGCCCGTTACCAAACCATGGTGACAAAGGGGTAAGTGTAATTGATTGAAGGATTGCGAGAAGGATCAATGGGGGATATTGCAGAAATAAGAACCCCATTGAAGATGAAATGAAGAGGATTGATGATCGAGCAAAGAAATCTGTTGGGCATTAGCTCTTACATATTGGGGAGTGTTTTGAATAATGAAACTGTGGAAGTAATCCTTGTATTTTTAGGACTGATCTGAGTAATATTCAAAACATGATTGTTGCCTTAAGCCTAGAGGCAATAAGAATCCTTTTGTGAAATAGGCTTGTGTCCGAAATTTTTATTTCAATAAAATGCATCTTTTGAATACAATATTCTTTTATTCTTACCATGTATAAATTCTTTTGTCCTCTAGACTTTCTTTCAGACATTTTTTATATTCATACCCATAACAATCATTCTTTGAATCATTTATTCTTTGGAATATTCCTTTGAATCCACAATGGGTCCACAGATATCAACGATATGAGCAATGCTGCTGTTGACTCAGAATTTCCTTTTTGAGTAAGATGTGTATTTTGGGGGATCTCATAACTTTGAAGATAACAGAGATTATAACCTATCTTCTGATTTGTTAAGAATGGTTGAATAAAGATGAAAATGGATCCTACTTTACAGAGGGTCAGTGGATATTATTAAAGTCTAGCTCATCACAAAAATAAAATAAGACATTTTCGAGAATTCAAGGGTCTTTTTGCACGATCATATCAAGGACATGTTTGGGCTATCGAGACGCAAGTATGTCAAAAGCTTAAAAGAGAGCCATAGGATGCATGCAGAAATTTACAATGGTAAGGCTAAATATGAGGTTTGAGCATTGCTGGTCCACTATGGAAGGGGATCGCATCAGCTATGCCATAAAGGACGAATTACAAGAGACAAGGGTTACGTGACTCCTTCATTTCCTTCATATATGGGGCATGCATGTTATGAGGCCAGTTGACATCAAATCATCAAGAGGGTGAATGTTGCTTCTTATGCCAATATTGCAAAGTCAACAGTCACCAAATTTCAAATTTAAAAAAAAACAGAAAAAAAAAAGAAAAAAGAAAAAAAAAGAAATTTTTCAAAGAATGCCAAAAATGATCATGTTCAATAAATTTACAACTGTAAAATAATAAAATTTACAGTCTATTCAAAGATCAGATGGCATATTACAGTACAGCAAAGGATGCTAAAAAGAAAAAGCACAAAAAGAAAGAAAATAACAAAAATTATGGAAGGTGACCTAGACTTGCAAGGATTGGCATGAGAAGCTATCACTTACCCTCTATGCTTACGATGACTAGGACTTTCGCTGGGGCAACACTTTTCCATTTAGTTTATGGAATAGAGGTGGTTCTGCCCATTGAGATTCCTTTTCTCCAAACTTTGATTTAGTCAGGAGTCGGATAAAGTTGAAAGAAAGGGCTTGAAAGTATGCACAGTCAGAAACAAACGAGGCTGATTCATGATAGACTTGATATTGAGAAAGATCCTTTCTATTCAAAAGGATTTCAAATGAAGGAGAATGCCAAAATGAGGAAGAACCTTATGTGGTAAAAAGGGTTTTCCTCAGAGGAGCATTGAGTTTGACTGAGATAAATTCCTGCAAACTCAGATTCGGATACCCAAAAGAGGAGAGGCCAAGGTGAAAACCCGCAAAGGGCGCTTTGTGACCTTCAAAGAAAAAATGAAAAAATAAAAAAAAGAAGAGAAAAAAAGAAAGAAAAAGGAAAAAGAAAAAGGAAAAAAAAGGAAAAAGAAAATGGAGAGGCCAAGGCGAAAACCCGCAAGGGCGCTTTGGGACCAAAGGGGTTTTGAGTTGAAAACCCGAAAAGGGCGGCTCAAATTTCGATCAAAGTGGGGCAAATGGTAGTCTCGCTATACCTAAATTGACAAAGAAGAAGTATGTTACGACTTGGAGCATCGATAAAGTACTCCGGATCCCCTAAACACATATTAAACTCAAAATGGTCCTCAAAAGGTTGGTACAGCAAAGCTCAGGCTGCGATATCTGGGGCACCTAATTTTCATCTTACCCATTTTTGAAGTTGCTAACTTTAATTACCTTATTCTTTCCAAGATACGCTCTAATTAGTTTATTGGCTATCTTTGATTAATTACTTCGAGCTATGCTCCTAATTAATTTCTTTCTCGTCTATTATTGTGACCTTTTTCAAGCATTTTATATTGAAGTATCAATTAATGGACTGATAATATTTTCACAAAAGAAGTTTTATATATTACTCTGGAAGTTTCTAGATAATACATGAAACTGAAACGGGACATTTGTTTAAAGAATTCCTGTATGTAGAAGTCAGAGGTACTTAAAGAAATTAAGATTACTTCTGTTGTCCCAAATGGTGGGACAAATTAAACAAAGTATTGACCCTAAGAGAGGGTCATTTCACAAATATCTCCAGTGGGTTGTTACATTCGGGGAATGGCACAATGGACCAAATTGATGGGAGAAATACAAGACACACAAGTAGAGTATGATTGATACATTAAGAACAACGAAGTGGAAATCTCGATAGATGAATGAGTGATAACATCTGAAATAGGAATCATTCTCATGACATTTATTGCATCATAGTATGTTTAATTAGGAAAGCATTTGACTCATTTCAATCATGGCATCCTAATCATTAAGCATAAGCATTCTACAGGTTATGTCCTCTAGGGGACAATGTACATCGAAAATTTGAGCATGGTGTCCCTGAGTTTGCAGGGAGCAGGCTGAAGATTTCAGCATGGCATCCTTGAGTTTGCAAGGAGCAAAAAGCAGATCTTGACTTCCTGAGTTTACAGTGAAGCAGATCAAAAATTTCAGCATGGCGTCCCTGAGTTTGCAGGGAGCAGGTTGAAGATTTCAGCATGACGTCCTTGAGTTTGCAAGGAGCAGGTTGAAGAAAGCAGATATTGACTTCCTGAGTTTACAGTGAAGCAGATCAAAAATTTCAGCATGGCTTCCCTGAGTTTGCAGGGAGCAGGTTGAAGATTTCAGCATGGCGTCCTTGAGTTTGCAATGAGCAGGTTGAAAAAAGCAGATCTTGACTTCCTGAGTTTGCAGTGAAGCAAATCAAAAATTTCAGCATGGCGTCCCTAAGTTTGCAGGGAGCAGGTTGAAGATTTCAGCATGGCGTCCTTGAGTTTGCAATGAGCAGGTTGAAGAAAGCAGATCTTGACTTCCTGAGTTCGCAGTGAAGCAGATTGAAGATATCAGCATGGCGTTCCTGAGTTTGCAGGGAGCAGGTTGAAGATTTCAGCATGGCGTCCTTGAGTTTGCAAGGAGCAGGTTGAAGAAAGCAGATTTTGACTTCCTGAGTTCGCAGTGAAGCAGATCGAAGATATCAGCATGGCGTTCCGGAGTTTACAGGAAGCAGATTGAAGATTTCAGCATGGCGTCCTTGAGTTTGCAATGAGCAGGTTGAAGAAAGCAGATCTTGACTTTCTGAGTTCGCAGTGAAGCAGATCGAAGATATCAGCATTGTGTTCCTGAGTTTGCAGTGGGCAAGTTGAAGATTTCAGCATGGCGTCCTTGAGTTTGTAAGGAGCATGTTGAAGAAAGCAGATTTTGACTTCCTGAGTTCGCAGTGAAGCAGATCGAAGATATCAGCATGGAATTCCTGTACTTACAGGGAACACGTTGAAGACATAGCAGATCTGACCTTTAGGTGTTTACATCGAAGCAGATCCAAGATGATTTGGCATCCCTGTGCTTACAGGGAACAGATCGAAGACATAGCAGATCTGACCTTCATGTGTTTACATCGAAGCAGATCCAAGATGATTTGGCATCTCTGTACTTACAGGGAACTGATCGAAGACATAGCAGATCTGACCTTCATGTGTTTACACCGAAGTAGATCCAAGATGATTTGGCATCCCTGTGCTTACAGGGAACAGATCGAAGACATAGCAAGATCTGACTTTCATCAAAGCAGATCCAAGATGATTTGGCGTCTCTATATTCGACGGGGAGCAGATCGAAGAACTCAAGACTCAGCGAGCCCGGGCAAAATGGGTCCTTTGATAGTTTTTGCTTTATTCCTGTTACACAGCAATAAGCAAAGAGGGGCAGCTGTAATACCCCATTTTTGCCCGAGTCCATACCACAAAATGATAAATAAATAAATAAATAAATAAATTCCAAGCCCAGTTCAGAATATATCATTTGGCCCGATCAGAATGGCCCATTACTTGAAAAGATTGAAGGTCCATCTACAAACTTGACGTATATTGAAACATAATCTTCAAGGATACGCAATCTTAGAAATGATATGTAAATCTTAGATATGATATGCAATCTTAGAAGATATGGTATGCAATCTTAGAAGATATGATTTTGATATCTTAGAGATTTAATTTGTAGATATCCTTTAATCTTAGCCGTTGATGTAATTGATCTGTACCGTTGGATTTGGGGAGGCTCAACTATAAATAGAGGCCTCCTCCCCTCATTGTAAAACACACTTGAGTTTTGGGAAGCAACAAAAATTCTTGAGAGCTTTCTCTCAAATTTCTCTCCCTCTTACGTTCTTCTTTTCTGCGGTTTGTTCTTATTTTTTGTTCATCTTCGTTTTTCAACCTTTTTTATTTTGATTTAATCCATGTTTCCCTAATTTTTTTATTTTTTTTAATAATTTTAGTATCATATCAAACTATTTTATAATTTTTTTTAAATATTACTCTTAGTAAATTATTTTTTTAAATTTTACTCAAATTATTATTTTAAAAAATATATTTCATTTAATTGTTATTTTTATCCAAAAATTGTTTTTTTAATTAAAGGCAATATTTGACATTTAGGATTTTCGAGAAAAGTAGTGCCCTAACTTACTGGGTTGCGATTTTTCTCGTCGAATTCGAATATCCAAGTACCCTTCTAAATTTTTGAGTTTTAAAATATAAACAACTATTCTTGATATTTCAAAACATTGTGCCCTAACTTACTGGATATGGCGTTTTGTTGTTTCAAGATAGAAATTTTCTAAACGGCAAGCTTAGCTTCAAAAGTTTTGAAATATTGCGTCCTAACTTACTGGATGTGATGTTTTGATTCATTTGAAATAAGTGAGTTCTAATTTTTAAAACCGAAACATTTTCTTTCGAAAGAGGATTGCATTTTAAAACTTTCAAATCTCCGACATAAAGACATTTGATAATCAATTAGGTACCAATTTTTGGGCGTTACGAGGGTGCTAATCCTTCCTCGTACATAACCGGCTCCCGAACCCGTTTTCTGATTTCGTAGACCAAAACTAATGATTTTAAAATAAAATGTATTAAAGGTGGTCCAATCGCACCTAAAAAGATTGGTGGCGACTCCCATTTTAATTTTTAAAGTCGACCCCGTTTTTCCAAAACCCTAAAAAATAGTTTCGACAAGAGTTGTTTACCCAACCAATCCCACATAGGATAGACGATCTAAACAAAATAAATGTTGCTCAAAGAGGTATATATTTAGATCTTACAAATATTCCAATAGCAGAATATGAAAAACCCATAGATGATTGGGCACAGCCTATAACTATAGTTGTAAACAATAATAATTGGTCAAAAGAAATTTTTAAATTTTTTTTGGAACATTTGAAGGAGATTTTTTATGATTTCTAAGAAGATGGGAAGAATTAGAAATGAAGTGAACAAAAAGGACAGTTAATCAATCAGATTCAAGCTCCCAGAAATGTATTAAAAGGATTAACCTATATTCTAATAACAAAATTTTGTGGTTATACTGATAAAAAAAAATATCAAGATAGTGTATCTAGTTATGTGTTGTCAAAAATTAAATTATATGACATTAGATATTTAGAAGATTTTTCTAAAAAAATTCCTTCATGAATATAAAAAATTAAAAAATAAAAATATAGAATTTTGGAAAAAAAAACAATATTTTCATAAATTACCACCACCATGGGATGAGATTTGTATTAAAAAAAAACAATTCTTATTTAGAAAAACATGGCAAAATATATGGTGTAGATACAAATGCTATAGATTCTATAGGAAATAGAATTAATTTTGCAAAAGAAAGAATAACCAATTATTGCTTACAAAGTAAGGCTTCTAAAAAAGTTAAGCATAAACTAAGTGATAAACAATGTACAAAAATCTTAGATGATGAACACGAATTCAGGTGTAAATCAGTACGTCCTAATACTTATAAAAAATATATATATATAAAAAAAGAGATTTAAGCTAATTAGATGAAAACCTTGGAAACTAATAAAAAAATCCAAATAATAATAATAATAATAATAAAAGATTTATTAGAAGAAAAATTTCTAAAAATCCTAAAAAGTAAAAATGTAAATGTTTTATATGTGATGAAGGTCATATAGCACCACATTGTCCTAATAAAGGGAAAAGTGCAAGAAATATGATTAAAACTCTTAAAAAACAAAATTTAGAAATTTGTTCGGAAGAGGAAATGTTATACAAATTAATATCAAAAACAAATTTTGATATAGATAGTGAAGAATATATATTTATATTTAATATATGAAGTAGTTTTAATAACCAATTAGAAGAAATTTCTAATAATGAACAACAAGGTATAAAATTAGGAAATATGATCGGAGAAGAAAAAGATTTTTCTGATGAAATGATAAAAAATATTAATAAAATCATATTTCTAAAGAGGAAATTTATAAAATATCTAAATATAAAATTGGGTGTCAAAGACAGAAAATAAGTGGTAATGCAATCGTCAAAGATACTAAAGGTGGATTAACAAAAATTTCATTATTTACTAAAGAAAAAATTAAGAGGATTAAAAAGAAATATCTCTAAGTTAGATACATACATTTAGGCATTATAATGATAACTATAAGAGCTTTATTTAGAAGAGGACATGATATACCAATAATAACAGTATTATTAGATAAAAGATTTGAAAATTCAGTAAAAGTACTTATTGGATGAATTCAATCGAATATATATTCAAGAGTAATAGGATTTAAAGTTAAACCAAATTATTTTATAACTATTATAGATCATTTGATAGAAGAATGTTTGTGTCTTAGAATTCAAACAAAAAATTTTAAAATTAATGATTTAGACGAAAATCTAGCAATCAGTTGGACTTCTATTGATGAATATATCTAATACAACAGAAGTACAAATCAAAGAAATTAACAATAAAATTATTGAACTCTTTGAACCTAATAAAATTACTACTAAAATAAAACCAAAATTATTAAATCTAATAGATCTATCAATTCTAAAAGATTGATGATAAAAAGAATTAATAGTCAAAGTACATATAAATTAATTAGTACAATAGAATATATGGCATCTAGAGATAAATTATATTTTAAAAATGTGATAGTAACAAATCCTAACAATAATCTGGTTTTACCCTCAAATCGACAAATAGATAAAGATAAAGAAACTCCAAATTCTTCAATACCAATAGGAATGAAAATAGTTCATATTTTATTTTTCCTATAGAACTAAGTAGAAGCTCTATATCTTCTAGAAATAATAGAACGGGAGAAATACAAACTTCAGTAATAGTCCAACAAATAAAACTTAGAACAAGAGATATAATTACATTCTCAAATTTCTAATCCAGGAAATATTATACATATATTCAAATTACATTTCAATTTAGAGAATATAAAATATATTCTTTACATTGTTTACTAGATACTGGAGCTACGACTAGTAGTTGCAGAAAAAATGCTATTCCTTTAAAAAGTCGGAACTTATAAAGCATCCAATAAGAGCTATAGGAATAAATGATAACGAAACTATTATTTATTATAAAGCTAGAAACATATCAATTTACATAAATAACGTAAGATTTGTAATACCCAAATTATTATGCTTTCCAAAAATGCATGGAGACATATTATTAGGTAATCATTTTATATATCAACATTTGTCATTTTCTATTGATAAAAATTTAATTATGTTGTATGTAGAAAAAACTTCTATAGAAATACCATTAATAGAAAACCATAAATTTATATATGACAAAAAAATTACACCACAAGAAAAGAACAAATTAAACAACTAGAAACAAGTCATTGGTTGTTTAATATATTAGATAATAATTTTAGTGAAGAACCATTAAAATTATGGCAAAATAGCGCTAGATATTGTAGTATAAAAATGAAAAATCCCAGTAAAATTATTAGAGTTAAACTAATGATTTATACTAAACAAGATATAGAAGAATTTGATATACAATTTAAGGAGTTATTAGATAAAGGATTGATAGAAAAAACTAATAATCCACATTCTCGTTCAACTTTTATGATTAGAAATCATGCAAAAATAAAAGAGGTAAAGCTAGGATGACCATTAATTATAAAAGATTAAATCAAAATATTATTTTTGATAGAAACTTTATTCCAAGAAAAGACGTATTAATTAATCAAGCTAAACAAGCAAAATACTTTAGCAAGTTCGACTGTAAATCAAGATTCTAGCAAATCATAGTAACAGAAAAATTTAAACCTTTAATAGCTTTTAGTACACCCAATGGATATTACCAATGGAATGTAATGTCATTTGGATTATTTAATGCACCACAAATATTTCAAAGATGAATGGATTTTATTTTTAATAAATATAAGAAATTTTGTATAGTTTATATAGATGATATTTTGATATTTTTCAGATATTTTGATATTTCTCAGATACTCTAGAATTACATAGAAAATATTTAAATATGATTTCTCAAGAATTCATAAAACATGGAATTATATTAAGCCCGAAGAAAAATAGAGCTAGAAAAAACAGAAATAGAATTTTTAATATTAAAATAATCTGCAGATGACCTTAAACTACAAGATCATATTATAGTAAAAATTAAAAAAAATTAAAAAAAAAATTGTAGATAAGAAACAACTTCAGCAATTTTCAAGAATTATAAATTACGGAAGAAATTTCTTTCCAAACCTATCAGAAAAAATAGGATTTTTATATGGCAAATTAAATAATATATCAACCTTTTACTTGGTCTAAAAAAGACTCTAAAATTATAAAAAATTTAAAATATGAAATGATTCAGATTCCAAAAATTTATTTACTTAAATAAAGAGATAAATTAATTTTGGAAACAGAAGTCTCACAAAATTAGTGGGGATATATTTTAAAAGCTAGAACAATAAATAATTAATAATTAATATGTGGATATAGTTCAATAAATCTAAACCAAATGAAAAAATTATGTCATATTTGAGAAAGAATTATTAGCTATTAAAAAAAGAATACAGAAATTTCATATATATTTAGCACCTAAAAATTTATCATAAAAATTAATAATCAAGCTGTTAAATATTTTCTTATTAATAAAACTATACCAAGAAGAATTAAATAATATAATGCATTATACACTTATAATTTTGAAATTTTATATGTCAAAGGTATTAACAATAATGTTGCAAATTATTTAGCAAGCCCTCTGAATAGAGATAAATAACCTCTATAAAAAGTTGGGGAATAGACTACCATTAATAAGCAGTCCAACAAAAAGAACTCCTCAAAATCAAAATATCCTAATCAATGATTTGTGTCAATAACTTCTCAAGTATCATTTTATCTTAATCAATAATATTATGTTCCATATCCAATGGTAAGATAACTAGTCGGAATTTCAACTCAATTTTCAATAACACCACAATCGGTAAGTCAATTACCATGCTCTCAAAATTCAAATTCAGTATACCAAGCCAGTTATGTTGAAATTATTCGAGGGGTAGAAAATTTGTTGAAACCACAACATATACAAGATATAAAATATTTTTATAATCCAAATTTATCCTTAGGTTTATATAGTTTTATTAATGAAATATGGAAAACTCATATTACTGAGCAAAGAGCAAATTTTAGAAGAGCTCTTACTAAGCTTTCAAAATTCTTAGTTGAAAAAACAACTAAAGAACAAGTTGCTCATGATTTATTGTTAAAATCTATTTTATATTGTGATTGGGAAGAACTAGAAATTAGTTTTTTAAATATTAAAAAGATAAACAATCTTTTTGATATATACCAGTATTTTATTACCAAGGGAACAATTAATCTGGTTATAAATAAAATATTTAGATTATGTTTATGTAATAAGGCTAGAATTATCTTACCTATAGAAAACTTTTCTAAAATAAATAGAGCTATTTGCAACTAGTAGCCTCAATTTCAAAAAGCTATTTCTGAATATTTTTCACAAGCTTGTGTTTTTCAAATTATATAAAAAAATCTATACTATAAAATTTAGACTTGACCATGAACCATTTGATATAAGTTATATTAAATGGAATTTTGTTAAAAAAATAACAGCTCAAAATTTTTCTTTCCATTTATTAAAAGATTTTCCAACTTTTATTAATTCTGTGTTATTATACATGTTAAATAAAAATAACTTCTTTTACTATTTTCATCTTGAAATATGTAGTCTTATTGGTATACTTAAACATAAAAAAAATTTTCAGCCATATCGAATTTGGACTATCTCCAAAATTATTATAGGAAGAAGCCTACCTACAACCATGGAAGAGAAAGAACACTTGACAAAATATGTTAAAGTGTTATAATAATCCTACTTATTATCAAATTCAAGCAGGAATAGATCGAATTGCTAGAGCTTGGGATCTACTTCAATAAAAAACTTATAGATATTGGACTAATGGTCGAAGAAATGGCCTATGATACTGGAAATTGCCAAGAAGAAATAAATGAGGAATCCATTCAACTACTAAAAATAAATAGCTGAAATAGAAATTGATAATTTTTCATCTCATATAATTAAAGACATCAAAAATATAGTGGAAAGTTAGAACTCACTAGAATTGTCAATCAATTCATTAAATTTAAAAAAAATTGAAGATATGAATTTAGAGAATATTCCAGAAAGATAACACAAAAGACAAATGAAGCAACACGGAAAAAACTATATTCACTAAAAGATAAAAAATAAGCTATGTGGAAACAACAACAATTAAGAAAAGATGGCAATCTTATCTTCAACCAAAGAAAAGATGTCATCTTCATCAAGAAACTATGCGGAATTCAAATATAATCAAATTAAATTATGAATCTCTATTATAAAAGGAAGTGTAAATAGGGGTGAACAAAACTCGGTTCGACTCAAAAAAATCGAAAATAAATTTAAATTTCGAGTTAAACGAATCAAGTTATTCGAGTCAACTCGAATTTTTTTCGAATTTCAAGTTCAAATCGAGTTGAGTTTTTAAATTCGAATAACTCGAATAATTTGAATAAATCGAATATCAAACTATAATATTTTACATTTTTACCCCAAACACCCAAAAATTTTTACTTTTCCCTCACAACTTTTACTCCTTCCCACTTTCCCCCCAAAACCTTTACTCTCCTCCCATCCCAACCCCCCATCTACCCAAAATCCATTTCCCATCAAAATTTTACTCTCCTATTTACTTTTCCTTAAAATTTTACTCTCAAAAACCCTCAAAATTTTTTATTTTCCCCCAAAATTTTTACTCCAACTTTCCCCTTAAAACTTTTACTCCCTTCTCGTCCTACCCCCCATCTACCCCCAAACTAGAGGTGTGCATGGGTCGGGCTACCCAGCTCGGCCCGAAGACCCGTCCAAAAAATGGGAGAGTTCGGGTAAAATTATAGGCCCGAAATATGGGTTTGGGCAAAAAAACGAGGCTCGTTTAGAAAATGGGCTGGGCTTGGGTAAACATTTCTTGGCTCGAGGCTGGCCTGGCCCTGCTCGAATTATATACTAAATATATATATTTATTTTTAATTATATTTTTATTTTTATTTTTATTTTTAATATAACCACTTTTTATTATATTTTTAATTTGTGTATTGTTTTAAGAATTGTTTGTCTCATTTTTTATTTATTTCTTATTTTAATATTTATTTTTATGTTTTTAAATGTATTTGATTTATTATATTTTAAAATTTTTTTATTTAATGAAATAAGCTAAAAAATTTTAATATGGGTCGGGCCGGGCCCGGCTTAACAATTTTATTTTGGGCCTGGCTTGGACAAAATTTTAGGCCCATATTTTGAATCGGGCTGGGCCTGGGCCTAGAAAACGGGCCTAAAATTTTGTCTAGGCCTGGCCTGAACCCGGCCCAGCCCATGCACACCTCTACCCCAAACCCATCCCCCCCAAATTTTTTTTTAATATTTTCCCTCCAAAACTTTACTCTCCCTATTTACTTTCCCTCAAACTTTTATTCCCCAAAACTTTTTATTTTCTCCCTAAACTTTTACTTCTCACCATTTACTCTCAAATAAAAAATCAAAATTATCCAAAAAAAACCCCTAAACATAAATAGTAATAATTTTATTTATATCTACTATTTATATTATTAAATTAAAGTTCACATTTTATATTATTTATATTATTGAATTATTTAGTCATATTGAATATTTATATTAAAATTGAATTATTAATGATGCCATAAAATATTCGTGTTAAATTTTTATATTGGTATCAATTTCATATTTTATCTTTAAAATAACTTTTATTAAAAAATCACATTTTTACATTTAATATATTTTTTAATTCCAAAATACATATTGACAAGAATCTGAAGATAATTGGAACAACTAAGCAAGCAAAAAAGCTAACTCGTATACAAAATATTAATAAATAAATTATGAGGTGATGAAAGTTAATAAAAATTTTGATTACGGTGGACAAATTTTATTATGGTGGGTGACAGTGGTCACCCAAAATTTTTTTTAGTTTAACTCGAAAAAATATATTCGATTTGATTTGAATTCCATTTCACTCGACTCGATTCGAGAAAATTTAAAATCAAATTAGGATGATAAAATATGATTCGTCAACTCGATTAACTCAAAATTTTTTCATTCAATTCGTTTCGATCGAACGCTCACCCTATGTGTAAGAACTTAAAAAGAGTTATATACAGCTTATCTTAAACACAAAAAGAAAATTTGTAATCTTTTGCCCAATTTGTAATCTTTTGCCCCTAACTAATAGTCTCATTCTGTAATCTTTCTTTTATCCTGTAACTGTGATAATAAGTAAAACCAACAACTATAGGTTGTAATGACGAGAAAGGATTCCAACACCAATTTCAGAAGTTTATTGCTTGCTGCCCTTTTTTTTCCATCTATATAATTCATAATTATATGCCAATCAAGTATATTTTAGCTTCATTTTCTAATGGATTACTCTTTGGACAATGACATCTATACCATTTCCCTTTTTTTCAATCGTTCTAATTTGCTATTTACTTCTAATAGGTCATAACATTAATTCATATAATGAAATCGGTGATTTTGTATGTACAATAATAGACCGCAAAATCTTGGATTTGCAATGACAAAAAGCTGAGAGGTAACAAAAATAACATTCAGAAAGCAAATATCAACCATGATAATAAATCTTTTTCAACTATATATATGTTGTACGTATCCGTACTGGGTTTCTTTTTACATCAAAAACTGGGTCCGGGATCCACATCTCAGCCATCGACTATAATGACACTGTTCATTACACCTTCCTTACCTTCCAAACTAAAAACCAATTAAAAAAAAAACTGCCCCTTTATGGCAGAAGAATAAAGCAATATAAAAATAAAGAGCCCAGATCAATCAAACAAATACGTGCCCAGACTCAACGTCAGCTTTTACAATTTGAATTGTCAAAAAATAATAAACCAATAGAAACATTTCACAATCGGAGATCGATGTGCAAATATATATATATCATATATATATATATATGAAGAGAGGTAAATGAATTGAATTTACAACAACCAATGAGTCAGCAACAGCGTATCTAAGTCCACATTGCTGACCTTGACTTGATAGCGACGGGAAGCATGCATCTAAGCTCCCTATGCCTTACTCGTGTAAAAATTGGAAGGCTGGATTCTCAAGAAGTTCCTCTGCTGGTTTGACTTCCAAGAAGTCTTTCTCTTGAAGTGAATTGGAAAGGTCATCGACAGAGAAGGGGATGCTGTGTATTAACAAGGATGGATTAGTTTGTTTCTATGATTTTATACCTTCCAAAGTTCAACTCAGCATGTGCCATAGTTGTTATTTAAACCATTGCAATTGCAATCTTTCATATCCATCTATACTTGGATTCTAATACACTGTTTATGTAGCGCCGACTATATGTGACTTTTCAACTCTTCCTGAACTAACATTCTCATTTTCTAAACACGTCTGAACGGGAGTTTTTACTTAAGCCACATCAGAAACCAGCTTTACTAGTAGTGCTCGATGTAAGAACTTACCTGGAATTGTCGTCCAATAAAAAGGAACTGCTAGCAGCATCATTGGAATCCTCTGTCATTAGTACCCTCATGCTGGAAATAACCTGTAAAAGAATAAAGGTCACCAATAAATCATATCTGATTTCTGAACTTCCTAAACAACAAAGAAAAAAATTTATATGCCATACAAACTTACATTTGGAGCAACACTTCGAGTATTGTAGTTGTCATCCCAGTACAATGTACATATTCTGTATAGCTGCTGTACACTAAGAATCTAAACAAACCAAGAGTTAATGTCAGAGTATGAGAACATTGTGAGAAATAATAGAAAAAACAGAGAAAGGACTTACAGGGCAGAGATCATTTGTAATTTCATCATATGAAATTCTGTACTTCTGATGTATAACCTGTTATCAGGTTTTAACAAAATTCAGCATAACTCTAGTTCTACATAAATGGCCAATGAAACATCAATATTCTGCGTAAATGGACAATACTTCAGCAGGTACAAATCAATTTAACAATGATTTCTTGGGTTAAGGGAACAAAATTGAATAGTATGACCAGAGATAGTTGAAGAGCCACATTGTTCAAGCAAACAAGCTCGTCATAATTTTAGAGGTTTAACTAACCTACAAGCACAGGTAAATACATGAGTATTACAAAATGTGTCCTAGCAACCTGTGCCAAACGACATGAATCTCTTCCAAACAACGACATGAAGAAATAACAAAGCTACCAGTAAATCCTGTCCTTAAATATCTGCCACTTCCCCAACTTGTTAGCTTTATCATTTACATAAAACTAACTCCATTTATTAGGGCATTTGAGAACCACCATCAATCAATAAGATTCTGCTACCCTAAAACTTTGTGCATTGTCAAACATAATGGAATGGGGCTAAAAAATCATTTTCCGAGTTCGGCAGTACAATACCTAAAGAGCTACAAAACAAGATAACTAGGCAAAGCAATGACGTTTATTATCCAAATACAAAAAAATTTCAACAATGAAAAACAAGCAAAACAACCAACAAGATGATCCAACATACCAAGAATCCAACAGCCTGCCTTATGTGCTTAAGTTCATCCCACGATGACCCAGCGAACTGCAGTACAAGGGAAGGTAAAGCATCAGCTTAGTTAGGGGCCTAAAGTAAGCAAACTGCCCTGCAAAATTATGTAGCAACAACTCCGTAAATAAACACAAAAGAAGTTACCTCTTCTTTTGCTTGGCAGCACCAGAGCTCTAACTCGGCTAACCCAGCCTTGACATATTCTCCATTGCTAAATGTACAACACTCACGTCGTAGGAGGAGGCTGGAAAATGAAAAAAATGCCAATATAAGCAAACCATTTGAATTAAAACCACAAAGGACATCAACAAAACATACCTATTAAACAATTGTACATTGATGTATGAAAATGTTTGAGTATAAATCTTCTGGATAAGAACAGAAGGCACCTGAAAACCAAGAAACTGTAAGAACTCTGTGCATTTAACTGGAAATCAGGATGGACAGTGGTAATTGAAGTTTATAAAGGTAAGTTAGAAAGAGAAAATCAGGATCCTTACAAAATTTTCTTTCAAAGTACTTAGGAGGGTGTTGAGGCTATCAATAATGCTTTGCCAGTGAGTTGAAGCAGAATCTTTGCCAAAAGACCGCCCAGATCGTAGTACACTTCCCTTAGATGTCCTCGGAGCCTAACAATCAGCATAACCAGTTAGAAGAAGGGACCAAGGTTAATGGAAGTATAGCTGCAAGATACAAATTCAATTTTTAAACAAAAACTAAATCACAAGATACCTGGATGCATAGGGCAAGCAAAGATGATAACTCTTTCTTCAAGTTGTCCCTAATGATTCCATAGATTTTTTCCACATATGCTGCAAGTTGCTGCTTGAAAAGTAAAGCAGGATATTTGGCCTCTACTTGGCGAACTACTGCAAGTGCAGCAGCAGCAGCAAGGTTGTTGGAAGAAGGAGATGAGCGGAAACCCTGGGTTTAAGAGAGAAAGGAATGTGAAAAATAGTCTTACTCTTCCCTAAAAATGATATGCTCAGCGAGGAACCATAAGAATTTCAAATACCATTGTCATCCTTCCAAACAGAGAGGTTGCAGCAGTTGGCTTCCGACTTGGAGTTGCACCACTTGAACCAGCAGCTTTAAGACTTTTTTGGAGCAAAAACAGTAACGTTGATGTGTTGGACAACCAATATGCCATATGACCATTGTTTTCTTCATTCTACAATCAAAGAAGTTTTCATTCTTCACTTATGAATGGCATGTTTATGCTTGTTCTACTACAGCAAACAGGAAATAAATAAAAGATGCCCAGAAAGTAGAATTCAGAGACATAAGAAAGTGAGATCTTCTAAAGCAACTATTTTACATTTATTAAAGCGGGGCAATTAAATAAAAGGGAAGAACAAAATCATAGAAAAGGCTGAAGGATAACCAAAAAAATTTGAAGCAGATGACACAGCCTGCAACCCTACACCACAAACAAGACAGAAACATGCAATCAATTACCTCAATTGCAGAACCAATCATCTGAATAAGACGATCAAACACACTGGTCCTTTCTGCTTCAAAAGATTTCCAGTGGAGAAGACATTTATATATGGTAAATGCTGCAACAGGTTTCCCTTGACTGAACCCAATGTCTTTTGAAACGCAATTGATCAGTGCATCAACATTCTCCTGTTGATAGAATGACAAAAAAAAAAATTGAAACGCTGCAAAAAAAAAAGAAGGAAAGGCTTGAGATGCAAAACTTAATTGCGGGAAACACATACATGTTGACGTTCAAGATTGGATCTTCGCAACCTGCCATCAGATTCTGCACCAGCCTTCTTCACTGGAGTCACACTCTGTGGTTCCTGCAGTAACAGCTCTTGTCAATGGCCGCATTACAGAATCCAGACAAGTATATCACAAGTATTAAAATCAAACATACATTTGATTTGTTCAATTCATCCACATGGTGACCATTTTCCAAATTCTGCAAATTTTCAAACCACACGAATAATAAGAAACTTCAACATAATGATTAATGAAACAGTAGAATAAAAAATTCAAGTTATGTTTTACCAGAAAGACTGGAATTGGTGGAAGCTGTGAAACCTTCTTAACAGGCGAATTTAATAGGGTTTGCTGCCTCAAAACTTGGTTTTCAGATTCAATGTCTGAAATCTTTTCTTCAAGACTGCCAACAAAGAAACGATGTCAACCAGGAAAAAGACAAAAAGAGTGGAATAAATGAATAAACACAGCTTCAGCAATATGCATGCAAAAAAACGCTATCCTAGATTCTGGTAGTTAACTGAAAGAATTTATCTCAATCTTTCCTCAGTAAGGGAACAAACAAACCTGTGCATAACAGTCTTCAACTGAACTATTTTTGATTCGGCGTCCAAAGCTTGTTTCAACCTTTCTTCACTAATTTTGTTTGTCTCTTCAAACTTTTTCTCTGTTTCATCAATTTTCTTTTCCAACGAACTCACTAATGCCTGCAAATAGCAAGCACATGAGAAATATAATTATGAAATTAGTGTTCTCTAAGAAAACATCCCCAACGTATCCTATATATCATTGTACGTTCACTGTATCTTTATGCCAATACAGATTAGACGCAGCCTACTCACCTTCAGTTTTTCATTCTCATTTGTAAGCTTCTCCAACATCACAGGGTCCACCACCGAAACCTCCTGAATTATAGGGACTACCTCAGCTGCCTTTTTGGCAGCCTCACGTTCCTTCGCAAGCAATTCTTTGGTTTCTTTAAACTGAAGTTGTATGTCTTGCAAAGCAGACTGCAGTTTTGCATTTTCTTGTGTTTTAGCTTCTTCGAGGTCAACCTACATTGTAAGACAAGAAATTATAAATAACAAGACAAAAATCATAGAAGCACTACAGGATGCAAGTAGGCCTGAGTGACCTAGCCCAGCGCACCCCATAGCATTTATATCATTAAAATATAAGAAATAATATACATTAAAATTTAAAATATATTTAAATGCAACACATTATTAATAAATAATTACATCAGGCCAGACCAAGCTATACCTATATCTGAAATTCCAACCAGAAGTGGCTGGATATACAGGCAGGGGATCACATGCGAACCCCTTGCAATAAATGCAATATCAGGTTATTTATCTAAAGCAGAGAATTCAAGATGCGAAGCCAAATAAAACTGAGAGCCTCATAACCTACAGTATTTAAAGCACGAGATAGTTCATACAAAAATCAGGGCCCTCTCTCCAAAACATGACACATCAAATAAAAAACACTATGTTTTGATAGAAGCAAAGAACAAACACAGAATAATAATAATAATAATAATAATACATGCTTACCCTCATTCGTTTCTCCAGTTGTAATCTCCATGTCAGTTCCTCAACTTGCTTTTCCAGTTTGTTCTTTGCAGCTTGCAGAGCTCCCGTCTCCCTAGCAGCCTGTAAATAAAATAATAACAGAAAATCTGAGGGATGCATTCATAAAACAAAATATTATCATACTTAAAGGTCTTAGAAATACTAATTTGTTTCAGAAAACAAGGTCTGCATAGAGAAAAAATGTACCACCCCCCAACACACACACAAAAAAGAAAATTATGTAAAAGATTTAGTAGATTTTAGATAAGATTTCGCCAGAGCATGGATATCTTGAATAGGCTTTAACTTGTACCCAAAATAAAACTTAAACTCAAACTCAAATTTGAAGAACCTCCCAAAAAATATATTAGCAAAGCCGCAACTTCTTAGTGCTCTGATTTCAAATCTAAGCATAGAAGAGGGCCACAAAAGACAAGTATGCCAGCTGCCAACCATTTTCAAGGTTCTAAAAGATGGAAAACGACAATTTTTGATAAAAAGTTCAGCAGGACGAACAAGACATACCATCTTAAGCTTCCGCAGTTCTTTACGAGCTACTCTTCCTCTCCATGCACATTGTGTTGCAATTGCTGCTTTCTTCGACTTCAGATAATGCAACCGGGCCAAGAACTTGCGACATTGGCTCTGTTGAGTACAATCAAAGTCATTCCAAGTTCATTTTTAATATACAAAACTATGAAACAAAAAGAACTTCAGCCACTGAAAGAAAAATTGAAAAGGTACATCTTTCAAAGCACCAACAGTATGATTAAGAGCAATTTAAAATCCAAGACCTACCTGAATTATAATAGCTGCTCTAGTCTGCCTTCTGAAGCGTAACTCATTGCGAGCAACCATCCCCCGCATGCCTGTCTGAATGGAAACAGCAGAGGAGAACAATTCTTTATAAGCTTTCCTAGCAAGATGCATGCGCAAATCTCTCTGGATCCTTAAACTGGCTGCTTCTCTTCTCATGCCTTCAAACACTTTGCGAGCAAGTTGCCCTAAGATCAGCATGGACAAAAACTATCAACAGGTGTACATAATAACAAATTCCTTAATACTGTAAATTTAATTAATTTACTACTGCCAAACCTAGAAATGCATAAACAGGAATAAATACCTCTGCAGACAGATTGAATCTGTAATGCAGATCGGCGAAGCACAATGAAACTTCTGCGAGCTAAATAAGAACGAACTTTCCTCTGAATAATGCTCGCAGATCTTCCTAAGACTTCAATCCTACGGGTATCCAGATCAGCCATCTGACCAGCCCTAAGAAAAACCTTTGTCTTACCAATCTGCCAAAAACAAAATGGCATCGATATGATCTTTCCCAAAATCCAACCAGAACAGAGATTCATAAAACATGTGAGTAAACAATAATAAACCAAGTGGATGCATAGAATTTGTTCAAAAGCACTGATTGAATTCTCATCTTGAAGATGCCTGTACTGCTTCCATCCGTATGTATGCTCAATGATGCTCGAGCAAAAACTAAATGGCTAAAATTAGCCAATAATAAGTTTGTGACTTGAATTCAACAAGTTAGATCTGCATGTGACAAGTGTTTTGCACTTTTGATAACAGTAGCTAGCTTCCAGAAAATTTTCAAGTGTACTAGGGGACCAATTTTTAGTGTTGTTTCCTAGTAAATCCAAACATTTGTAGGTTAAGTTCTCGTCTACACCAGATAGATCTTTTGCCAGACGAGCTGAGTTTCCTCAGCTTGCAAGTGAAAATAAGCCAAAGGCCAGACCTAAATTATTAAATATCTTCCTATTGCATATCTGTCTTGCTAGCTTTTAGTGACACCTTGATGACAGAGGACTTTGCTTAAGATGTATACTAATAATTCAACATGAGATCTAGTACTAATGGCATGGAAACTCAATTGACTAAGAGACTGTTTGAATATCTATCAGACATTTACCTGATAGCCTTGAAGCCCGACCTTCTCTAGAAGCTTTTTGCACGCAGCAACCTCATCAGAACTACCATGTATATAGTAAATGGGTCAGATTCCAGTATTGAAGAAACCTCTTGAGAGCAAAGCAGATTATTAACTGTACCTTCCATCCAAAACTTCAGGTGCAAGAAGACCAAACCGGTCCACAAATTCATCAAATTGTTTTCTAGTAGGATATCCCGCACAGCTAATCCTGATAGCCTCCATAACCCCCTGAAATGAGATAAACAGTGAGGATTAGTAGGAAAGCAGCTGTTATTAAATACCAAATACACATTTCAGTTCGTCCTGGTAGATTATCATCATTCTTACCCCACATCGTAGTTGTTGTAGAACATTTTTATTCTCAAATATTGATGGCTTAAGAAGATTATTGGGCTTTACACAACGTATGTAATGTGGCTCAGTGGAACTGAGAGTTTCAAGTAATGCTTGTAGTTGTTGCTGTGAAATACAAAGAGAGAGCGCCCATGACCCATTAGTCTGGAAAAAAAAGGGTAATAATATACATTTAAGAAGCAGAAACACCAACACACCTTAAATCGAGAACCTATTGAAGAGAATTTTGACGATTTGGAAGATTCCTCTGCTAAAGGTGGAAATAAACCGGAAACAAAGGAACATTTTGAAGCATTCAAAAGGGCCTGATGTTCAGCTACAACATAATCTTTGTTCTTGTCCAGGAACAACTCAGTTTGATAAGTGACCTGAAACGTTAACAAAAGTCCATTCACCTAACTTCTTTATTTTGTTCTTTAACATGAATTTACTATAAAGAGAAAGCAAACATACATCACCAGCATAATGGCAAATGGTGAAATCACTACGAGACAATTTGGGCTTGCTGAACCGCTTATGGTTTTTAAACGTCTGGTACAGCTTCTGAGCAAAAGTTTCATGGGTTGATCTTGGAAACATGCTTTTAAAATTTAGAAGGCGAACATCCAAGAGAGGAAAAAGCTCATCAACATCACCACAAGAACAGTAGGATATAATTATTAACAATAAGTGCTTGCTACATCTTACCAAGCCTCATCTAGAAGAGCAATTATGCCACCTGGTTTCTGGAAATCAATAACAGCAAAAATGAAAAACATATAATTAATAACCACCAAATAAGTGTATGAACCATTTAACACTGATCCCTAGACGAGATTAATGAGAACCCACCAACATCTAGGAATATTATTGGTAAAAATGTTCAAGAAACCAAACAATGATAATAGAAGTACAGAACAAGAAAATATTTTCTTGTTACCAGAGGAAAGGAAAAAAGAGAAATGTGAGAAAACAGAAATGCATGAAAGAGTGCAATTCTTAAGAAGAAGAAAGGTAGTTTCTCAAGCACAGAGATAACAAGCATAACAGTAATCAAGAAGTTTGCACCAGAAATTGCCAATATGAGTCAAATAAGTTTTATATCAATACCAACATCAAACAAGGATGATACCAATACAAGATTCAAAATTCTGTTTAGATGCTAAAAAGGAAATTTTTATTGCACGGAATTTAAAATATATATAAGATTTAAGTAGATATTAACTTAACCATCACTCTTCTATCATTTTCACAGCAACTTACTTGAAGCAGGCATTACTTTTTACATTGCTAGACTATAGCTGGTGACTAAGCTTATTTACAACTATTTCAACACCTGACAAATGATCCATCTCTTGTCTCTTTAGACTCTTCCCTCATCATTCCCCCAAATTGCTTCTCTTGTTTTCAAGCTGAGCATCTTACACCATAATCCTTATCAATCAGGTTTTCCCCCATGCTTTTAAATTGTCAATGAGAATAAAGCATCAAAGATGCCCTTACCACATAATCTTCTATATAGCATGAAAACAACACTACATAGTGTAAGCAACATCTAACATTAAGTATACAAAAGCTTTTGGCACTAGAAATGGAATCACCAGACAAAAATACATGGAAGCAATCATATAGTTACAAGCAAAATTGTACAATTCCAGTGGATGTGCCTTACCATAAATTTCTGTTAACAGAGATTTATAGTCAACAACACAGAACCAACTCCACGGTTATACACAGAGATTCATTTTAATGGGATTATATATTGGAGGTACAGATGATAAAATACTAAACCAGCCTGTAAAAGTCCAGCCAAATAATAGGAGAGGTAGAATCCACAGACCCTTTCAATGAGGTCAAGAACATCCTGATTATCAACAAATTCAATGTAGCTCCAATTAATTTCTTCTTTTGTATACTCTTCTTGCTCCATTTTGAAGACGTGCTGAGCAAAAAAAATTTAGGTATCACAAACTACAGAACAAAAACCGGGAAATGTTAAGCATGAACTGGGTATGTCTTTCAGAAATAAACCTGGTTGAAATGCTGCTGCAACTTCTCATTTGTCAAATTAATGCAGAATTGCTCAAAACTGCAAAGAAAACAATACATCAGATAAATAGAAGGCAATAGCAAGATCCAAAAGCAATGAACAATACTAATTTCCAAACAAATTAAAGACTTCAGAAAGAAGGTGAGAAGATAATTATGGTAAGACAATCGAGAAACTGAAATTTTAATTTAAAGGACATCAGAAGCAGATAGCTAATTAATTATTAACAGAGAAAGTAAACTACACTCCGACTCATAAAGGCAATGAATGAACTATACCCTAAAGCTCAAGAGAAAGCTATGTTGACCACTGTACAACAAAAAAGTTAGAAACTCCATTGCCAAAAGCCATCAAACTCATCAACAGAAAATTTTGGTAGAGTTATACTAAGAGTGAAACGATATCATGTCACCCCTACTTGAAACCAGAAGAGAAATCCTTATGTGCAAAACATCCAAGTGCACCAACTTTACGACACCTTAACAAATGAGAATAGGTCTCTCAAACCACAGCTTCTTTTAGTATCAAAGAATAAATGATCGTCAAAAGTATTAACTGTGCCTCGTTGAGACAACTTCCATTTCTATTCATTGGTTCCGGAAAACCAACTTTGGTCAACTATGAAAACAACAGGCATACCAGTTAAGCACCTGTTAGTCTTGAAACTCTCAAATCCATAAATATCCAGCACCCCAATTAAATACTTTGAGTCAGGATCTTGACCAATTGAACTATTGATCTTATCCACAATCCTGTCAAATAAAAAAAATTTAATAAACACTGTCAGAAATAAAAGTCCAAAACTGAACAAAAACAAATGATAACCAGAGTCAATCTTAAGTGTCTCTACTCAGACAGCAGAAGTGAACCATACCAGTCAAACAACCTCGAGTACACAATTTTAGCCAAAGCATCTCTACTAAGCGCAGCAGATACTGGGTCCAGCCATTTTGTAATGGTTTCATCACGAGTTACGATTACGCGCTTACAAAGAGAATCTTCTAGTAACTTTTCATCGCACCTAAAACAAAACTGGCCATTAAACATGCTCTCTTTGTTCTCTTCCAAAAGGCTAAGGAAGTGAACAAATATCAAAGAAATGCCTTCCAGTTGATGTTATTGCAAGTCCGTGAAATTGTACACTTACTCAAAAAGCTCAGCTGCAGTCCTCAGATGAAATCGAGATTTTTCATCTTTAGGCACTGATGAGTCTATTTCCTTCCCTTTGGCAAATTCAATGTTCCCAAGATGAAGAATTGCAGCCACAACACGGAATATGGCATCCTGACAAATGGCAGAGGCAACAATCAAAAAGATGATAAAGAAATTTTAGAAAATTTTATGATCAAGTATCATCTCCCAGGATAGTGTTTCATAACAAACCTGCTCATCAGAACTTATTCCAACAACATCCATTGCCCTCCTCGTTGCAGCATATTCCTTAGACTCATCAACGCCATCCAACTCATAGCAATTAGATTGATTCAGATAGTGAAACGTTCTCGGGTTTCCTAATCTAAACCGCTGAATATCCTGAAAGGTAAAAAAGAGAATCAAGAGCAGGACAGGAGGAGACAAACATTCATAAGTATGAGAATTGACAACCTGAAGCATTACAATCTCATGAATTGTCAAACTGTTCTCTTTTTCCAAAGATATGAAATGATACTCACAACTGCACATCTATCCATAACTGAACAAAGCTATAGGTTCAAAATTTTCTTCTCATTATCAGATAAAATGAACAAACTGTTAAAAAGGGCTTTCAAGAAAGAAGGAACTCCCTCATATTGGATCTTCTATACCACAATCTTAACAAGCTATGGATGTATCTTGACACAACTGACATGCTAGGAAATCCAATACAAATCATTAGACATCAAACTTGGAAAATAACAGACATGATACACTACACTTTACAACCTTCAAGCATTGGCACTAAAAATAGAAAAAAATATATATATACATACAAATAGATTGATATCTTAGGCTAGAAATAGAGGCAGGACTGTTCTCGCAATTTAAGCTCCCATCACAATTCTTTCTCTAGAATGTACATTTTGGTCATAAGATAATCCTTAAATTTTAAATCTGAAGATGAAAAATGCTTATTGAGGGAATGAATATACAAGAACATATTGTATCAAATACTTCATAAGTAGCTTGATTAAGCAATCAAAAACCACTTACCTCTGGTGGTGCAGCACAAAGCATGTAGAAACAGTGATAATTTCTCTCTGGATCAGACACTTGACAAACTCGTGATCTTTCTAGCAAATAAGTTCTGATTGCAGCTCCTGAAATCCTTCCACTCCGATCAAATTGAATCTCCACAAACTTACCAAAGCGACTAAATCATTCAAAATAATGCAAATTATTATTTAAAAAAAAAACCAATGATTCAGACATAGAATCTACTATACATACAGCATGTGAAACTTGCTAATAATAACATTCTTACCTTGAGTTGTTGTTCCTAACAGTCTTCGCATTACCAAATGCTTCTAAAACAGGGTTGGACTGCAGATTAGGCAAAAGAAAAAACAAACTTGTTGAACACTGTTACTAGGATGATAATTTCAAAATATCAACATTAGATTTAATGTCGCAAAAGATCAAAATTCGTAGCCATATTTACCTCTAGAACTTGCTGCTCAACTGTTCTTCCCTCAGCAGCAGCTCTACCCCCCATGTAAGCAAGATATCTCATAAGCAATTTTGTGCTTTCTGTTTTACCAGCCCCACTTTCACCACTGACCAAAATCGACTGGCTAATTCCCTCATTCATCATTAATCTGCATTGACAGAAACAGCAGGCTTCATTGTCAAAAACAAGTACTCATATAAAATGAACTTCTGGTCAGTATAGCAGGGTACCTGTATGCAGCATCTGCCACAGCAAAGGGATGTGGACTCAATTCACCAAAGGCTGCCCCCTTATATTGTGCCATCATATGGCTATCATAAAGATGAGGTAGTCTTCTGAATGGGTTTACAGCAATCAATATATTTCCTGTATATGTCTGGAAGTATGATTTGGGACAATTGCCTCCTCTTGTCAGTAAATTTTGAAATATGATGAAAAGCTAAGATTCCAAACATTCATAGATGCAAATATGGATTATATGATTTGGGACAATTGCCTCCTCTTGTCAGTAAATTTTGAAATATGATGAAAAGCAAAGATTCCAAACATTCATAGATGCATATATGGATTATATCACAACAAAAGCAAAATATAAATCAATTCCCCAGCAATCAAATATATTTCCAGTATATGTCTGAAGGCAGCATTGGGGCAACTGCCTCCTTTTATCAGTAAATTTGAAAACATGATGAAACATAAATATGTCATTAACATTCATCAATGCAATATACCAGAAAGAAAGCAATTACATCCATTCCAACAAAGAAAATTAAAGAAATGACAGATATAACACCCACACACAGAAAGAAAGTGAACATTTGCTTGAAATCTTACATATATTTCATTCATATCATATCTTGATCGTAAATTCTGGAGCACACCCGGTTCATGCAAATAAGCCAGCTTTGTCATATCATCAACTCCACAAGGTGGGGCCTCAGAATCTTTAGGATAGACATTTGAAGCTTTAACAACAACCTGTTTGAAATGCATAGGAAAGTAAAATTAACAAACTCAACCAAGCATTCTATGTTCTCAATGGATTCCCATTTTATCATACTGGACTGCATGACATGGAAAAAGGTGAGGGGAAGAAAATTTTAAGCCATGTGATATGAACACGATTGTGGCAAGAAAATAGCAATTTATCAACAAGCATTCACCAAAATAGAAGTAACTGAAATTCATATGCACGTAAAAGAATCCATTTAATTTTTTAGAAGCAACTCACCGTCTTCCCTGAAGTGCATAAGACTTTAATATCTTCACCTTTAACCTCCACAACTTCACCATCTATCCATGCATCATCAGGATCTTCCACCCAGACAAGAGATCCAACCACAAGACTAGTTGTGGCGGCCTACAAAAGCCAATAGAGCCCATAACTCACCAATTTAATTGAAACTATCCTTATAACCATTCAATCAAGATTCAAGCATTAAGGCAGAACCACATAGTTAAGTTCTCACTTTTTAATCTCAAAATGACTTCTAATAGGAACTATTAGGATGGTGCAGAAAACAAGTAAAAAATTCACTAGTAAAAGAAGACTGCTAGGCAATCACTATTGGGATTACAGATATGGGCAGGCACTTCTTTCTTGTTTGGAAAACATCTAAATAGAAATGAAATGATTTTGGAGGTTACATGACCCATCTAAAATCCACCAAGCTCATTCTTTTTAAAACCCTTTCCAATTCGGCAATTTTTTAGGGGGGAATTTACCAGATGTGAATTTGGGTCTTCTTAGAGATATGGAGTGAATAAAAACACTAAATTTAAAAATTGGAAAGCATACAAAGTACAAATTCAGCCAAAGGAGAAGCAATGCCAATTTTATGGCTCCAATGTCCTATTAGCAGTAAAGCCATCATAGTTTCCACACACCAAGCTAGTTATATCAACGGATAAATAACCAGACAAATCAAAGCTCACAAGACCATACTCAAAATTACATCATACTTGGAACAAAATGTACTACTTCAAGTTTTGGTCAATGGCAATATGGTCCTAACTGAAATTTTACCCCCAACTATATTCAACTAACCATAGCAAAGCAAGACAATTAAAACCCTAAAACGCGGATCTAAGTAACAACGAATATTAATGGACCAAAAAATAGAAATAGCTAGCTTCAACTCATGTTCAGATCAGTCAACTGCAATTCCTTAGAATTACCAAAAGGTTTCTTTAAATCAAGAGCGTCCGAAGCTAGAAATCAGAAATAAATAAAAACAAAAAAAACAAAAAACGAAATGCAAGGGGAAAAAAAGCAAAAGATATCATAAATAAATTACCATTCTTATCCTTGACCGAGATTAATCGGATCAGAAACTTGGTTTGCTTCTGGATCTACTCCTCCAAGGCGTTGAGCAATGATCATTCAATACAATATTCAACAGAGAAAACGATTTGAACTGGTCTATTGTTCTAAACGATTTACACTACAAAAGAATTCCAAACTTAAAATAAAGCAATAAACAATATAAAAAAAAAAAGAAGCTTAAATCTCTTAAACAAAGATTTTTAATATATATTCTTGAAGAAGAGATTAAACCTCCCGTTTGCTCTGTTTATGAAAGCAGCTTTTCTTTTACTCTCTTAAAAAAAAAAATTTTGAGGTGACAATGTTTACTCGTTAAGTTCGATTATTTAATTTGTTTTTGTAAAGAAAATGGAATAATTAAGGAAGAGTAAGCGTTTTGGATTAAATGAGAGGAAATTACGAAAAGCCCTAGATTTGGGGATGTAATTACGGAATTTGATGACAACTAAGACGAGGTCAAACTAGAGTCCAACGAAGATGAAATGGAAAAAAAAGGGGGGTGGGTGTATACCGTCCGGTTCTTGCAAAATCAAATTGGAAGGGGGCAGTGAATAATAACTTTTGGGTCGGTTGGTTTTGGAGTTACCTGCGGTTCCGAATTGTGCAATTTGTCAAGTTCCATTTGGCGAGGTTTGTGGGACCCAAAACAAATGGATTGCCAAGACATATCGGAAGCTTTTCTTTGTCCCGCGATGTCAATTTGAAAAAAGGAAAATGTGATGGGGGCACAGGGGGTGGGGGTCACGAACGTAGATCAGTTAAATAACGTCATATTTTTCTATATGAAAAACTATATAATATAATAATATAAATGTTTTAAATTTTATTTTATTTTATCTAAACTATTAAAGTATCTAAGCCCTCTGATCGGTTAATCTGACACTTCTCTCGATCGGATTTTTATGTTTTAAATCTAATTTGTGGCCTTCATTGTGGAGGAGTGCCTCCGAAGGTAAAGGAATCTACGTGGAGGTGTTTACGTAATTTTTTACCTCGTAAGAGTCGACTTGCGAATTGATGCTTGAGCCTGTTTGTGCACGGTGTGGCGAGCATGAAAACATGGATCATATTTTGCTAAGCTGTAATATTGCAGTGTCGGAATGGAGTTCTATTGCCTCAAACTTTAATCAATTTTCTGATGCTGATTTCTTGTGGTCTCGGGTGCGGTCTGCTGCTTTGGGTCAATGTTGCAGGATTTTGACTATTGCTTGGTGTCTATGGTTTCATCGAAATTTGATTGTTTGGAAACAAACAGATGTTTTTGCAGCGATTTTCAATGAGTTTCGTTAATAGCCGGGTTGATTGGGAGAAGCTGGTTGTTGATCTGTTCAAGTGTAATGCGGGCGCTGCATCTTCTTTTAGGTTGGGATGTTCTTCTTTTTCCGCTATTATCTGGGATCATAATAGCACGTGTTTTAGAGGATGCTCAGTAACGATAAACACCATGTGGGAGGTTCGAATGGCTGAGTTGCTCGCCATAAGAGAGGCTCTTTCTTGGATGAATACGCTAAATGTTGCGAATGTAGTTTTAGAATCGTGAGGATGTGACTAATGCACTAAATTCTTTATGTAATAATTTATTTGAATTTGATCTAGTTCATTGTTTACACATAATTTTTTATTTTCAACAGTTATCCTTTCGGTGGACTCGACAAACGGTTAATTAACTTACTCATGAAATTATAATGGTGACCTTATCTTATTCTGAATGTCAAAGAGTAGAAGATCCCTCACGCGTTTCTTCGACTGGTTTTAAATGTGTAAATGATAAACATTAATGGATTAAGGTGTATTATGTAATCCTGTTGACTTGGGTTTAACTATCATTGATATTGCTATTATTGTTTGTTGATTTTTCTATTATTAATGAATAGTGTCTTCAGTTTAAAAAATTTTAATATTTTAACATAATTATGATATGCTAAAAATTCATTTCTATAATACGAAATATATTACCATATGAGATTTAATGTGACAGTATAATCCATTTCAAATTAAGTGAGGGCTTAGTCAATTTCAAATGTTTCTAATCAATCATTTTAGTTTAAAATATGTTTTAAAAGTCTCTTTTATCTTTGATTTTTTTTTTTATTTTCTAAATTTAAAAAATGATATCTAATAGTTAACATTTTTGAAAAATTTATATTAAATTTACAAGTGTAACACTGAAATTTAGACATCATTCCTGGGAACTTCTTTTTATATACAACTATATAAATTCTACAGATATCAATTGGTTGGAGACCTAGCCTACATACTATTCCATTGCCTTTGTTTTTTTATTCCTTTTTGTCTTTGATTCGGGTGTTGAGAGTTTGTTGCTTATGCACTTCTTAGCTTTTTGTTACAAATATTGATTACAAGGTCTTTCCTCATAACGCAATGGTTCATGAATACGTCAGACAATATTTATATCTCTTCACTCCTATTGTTTTCCGCATATTCATTATATTTTTATTTTTAAAAATTTATTAGTATAATATTTTGAAATAAAAAATACTCACTTAATAGTCATATAATTAAAAAAATTATAATTAATATGAATTTAATAAAAAAATTTAATAGTATTAAAAATAAAATATAAAAATAAAAAAAACTAAATTCTTTAAAATAAAAACATAAAAACTAAATGCTACATTTTAACTTTTTTTTTCTCGTACACAGATATAATATTGTGATTTTCTAATCAACATATATGCATTCTTTTCATTTGGATGATGAATGATATTTTTGTTTTGGCGTTTTTCTAAAAACAAACATAGAAATATCTAAGGTTGTGCTTTGGTTATATTTGGACATTCCATCGAATTGATTGAGACAGATGAAATTTACCTATTAAACTAATTCTGAACCGTTAGTTGTGAACTGGGATGTCATGTCCCCAAATACATCACATTTTCAGCTAAACCAATATATTATTTTAGGTTGGTTTTATGGTTAATTAAATTTATTTATTTTAATTTATATTTGTCTATATTTGAATGTTCTCTTCTACTTCATCAATATATTTAACATTTGTCTATAATAGAAAAAACAATTAATTACTTTTTATTGTCACCTCAAGGTAGCAAAAATTAACAATTATTATTTTTACACAAAAGCTCTAAATATATATATATATATATTATTTTCATTTATTAACTTCAAAATCGATAAAAAAAATTTCATCCTCTCTCAATTTTGAAATTAAGTAATTTTTTTCCTTTTAAAAAAATTTAAGTAATTTAATTCTTGTCATTTTCGAAAGTGAGCAACTAATGATAATTAATCATGATGTTAATATTTTTCATAATTTGTGCATGATTTTGATTGATATAATAATAAATTTAGCACTCGAAGTTTACACTTTTTTCTGTCAACTTAGTCATAATTTTTTAATTTCATCCTGCAACATTTGTGTAAATGTTGTGGCTGAATTTGTTTAATGTTTTAGAATTAAGGTCAAAGTGACAAAATATGTAAGCACCAAAGGCTAAATTTGTTACTATACCAATCAAAATTATGTATAAATGATGGAAGACATTAATATTATGATTAATTGTCCTTAGTTGCTCACTTTTAAAATTGACAGGATTAAATTGCTCCAATTTTTTTAGAGTGACCAATTTGCTCAATTTTAAAATTGAAAGAAACTGGATAAATCTTTTTACCAAAATAATTTTTTTAAAATTTGAATAAAACTTATTTTATGTGAAAATAAACAAAATAGTATTAATAATTAAAAAGAAGAAGCTAATTTTAAAGACATTAAACTATCTTTTAGAAACAATCAAATTTTTGTTTTTGTTTTTGTAGTTTATATAAGTCATATACATAGAACATATTTTTGGTAACTCATCTTTATGTGAAAAAAATATGAGATTTGATCAAATAAATAAGCTTTTAAAAAATAACTAAAATATTATTTTTATAAAAAGTGGTACTTAAATCTCAAATAATTTTTTTACAAAAAAACCTCAAATAAAATTTAAAGAAATAAATTTAAGGCATAACGATTTATTTGGTTTTTTTTAACTTTAAAAAAAATCATTTTAGTCTTCTATTTAATTTTCGCCCCTTTTAACCTTTGAACTTGCATTGTTTGTCAAATCACCTCAAAATGGATGAAAAAGTTTACATTTGTTAACTTTCTTGACGTGGTAATCCATGTGTACGTTGTGTCACATGACATTCATTTGTACGTAACATCAACAAAGTTAACAAACATTAACTTTTCCATGCATTTTCGAAAACACAAGTTTAAAGACTAAAAAAATTTTAAAAATTAATTATAAGGATAAAATATTTTTTTATAAAATTAAAGAGCTAAATAAATTATTATATCTAAATTCAATTCCCTAAAATTAGATACGTTCAATAAAATTTATACGTATATTACATTTTTTCTCTAAAAACTTTAAAAAAACTTAATACACAAAAGTTCATTATGATAAATATTTTTTAGAAGATTATAAATGATAAACATAATTTGGAAAGTCACAAAAATTACGTATCAAAATTAAAATATTAATAAATATTCTAATGATAAATACAATTTTTTTTATTTCTCAAGGTATTTATCGAGGCGAGCTTAGTAACTAATCATCCACGTTCTATACGCCCATTAAGGGGTAGATGCTGACCACGAATTTTAAAGCTGCTCTCTACTCAGAGTAAATATCGAACCCTTAACCACTGATTAAGGTATGAGAGACTTTTACCATCTCACCTAACTCTTATGATTAATAAATATAATTTTTAATGAATAAAAGAATGTCGATAAAAGGCGGTGAATCAATAATAAATTTTATTCTCATAAGGAAAAGGGTCAATATGCAGTTTGATATCTAAACTATAGCTTATTCCTAAACATGGTTCTTATGACTTTTTTTCTCTCAATTTGGTACGTGTGGTTTTATTCCATCAACCGTTTTACCTCAAGCTATTACGAAAAGTGACGTGAAAATATTGGATCAATCATCTATTGGCACGTGATATAACATTTGTTAAAAAAATATTTTTTACAATTTTTCTTTTATTTTCCTTTTTATTTCCAAGTGAGTTTTTTTCTTTTTCTTCTTTTATTTTATTAAAAAATAATATATATTTTTTCAACTTTCCTTTATATTTATTTTTTTAGCAAAAGCAACAAAATTAACTAAAAATTAACTAACAATCATGCAAACTACCGATTGCATCAAGTTGGAAAATCCTTCATAGCTACATTGTGGGCATGTAAAATGACTCAACAGTTTGTCCATGAGCTAACTTCGCCATACAATATGCAAGTTGATTTTCCGTCCTATACACGTGTTTAAAGAAGACCTTTCACTACCGTTCACACAACGAATATATATTCCAAACTAATCGCAACTTATTACTGCTACCTTGTTGTCCCGTGATATAAGGATATTACATTTGGTGCCAAAGTAATTTTGGCTAATCACTAATATATTTGAACATTAAAAAAATATAATGTTTTCATAACTTATATTTTAGTCCCTACTACTTGGACACACTTGATCTTCCTAAGTACATACCATTCTATTCAAAATTTTGAAACATACCTTCTTGGCACTTAGAGATGTGATGAGATGGATGCTCACAACCTCAATTACAACTTTTCAAAATCACTATACTTAATCTGCGCACGGAAAATAAAACTGTATGCTGAGTAAAAACTCGATAGTATTTCTATAATCCGAATATTTAAAGATAATATAATATAATAGGCACAATTAAATTATAAGGACATATTAATGTCTAGTATCATAACTATCATTTTTCATTTATTAAACAATATCCTAATTCACACAATTGCTATATAAATGGTTATTCACATATCAAACCATATTTATTCGTACAATGGCATCAGTCATGCAATACTCAATTCATGAATACATCATTTCATGCCATACTTAATTCATGAATATATAACTCATATATTCCATGTATTACCAACATATTTCACATTCTACTTTCAATTCACTATATCACTTCCATTTCTTATACCATGTCATTTCAATATCAATTATAGAACTTTATTATTTATTTACCCCTATTAACACGACTCGAACTCGAACGGATACACGGATCTAACCAACACACCAATTTGGCACCCAGTGCCTCATCGGATAATTTGAAGTAGTAAATTGACACCCAATGTCTCATCAAATAAATCTGAAGTAGTAAATTGACATCAAGTGTCTCATCGGTTAAACCAAAGTAAATTGACATCCAGTGCCTCGTCGACTTAAAGTCGAAGAAATCATTGAACTCTTTCAATCCTATAGCATGCCATCTATATCCGACTCAGCCCGATACAGTTAATAGGGTTTCAATTCACTTTCCAAATGCAACAAATAACCAATATTCAAATTTCACATTAATATTCATTTCAATTCAAATAATCAATATATTCATAATATTTATATCAATTCAATCCATTATGTATTAAATAAAAAAATATAACAATTAATAACTAGTTTTGGATTATATAAATACAAACCAGAAATTTTGAGCTATTTGATGTCGATTTTATCTTTCCCCTTTTCAGTCGAGGATTTCGGTACGACATTAGTTATGGAATTAAAACAATTAAAATTCATCAATATAACACAATTCAATTTCATATTGAATATTTTAATTTTTGACTCCATATTTGCCTAATTTTTAATTTAGTCATTAAACCGAGACTAACTTTATTTCTTTACAATTAATCCTATATTTTTATACAAATATCACTTTAAATTAAATTTAACTCCCTATTTTCACTTAAATCCCTAAAATTTGAAAATTTTACAATTTAGTCCCTATTACTCAAAATTTACAATTTATTCTACAATTTAATCCTTTTTCATTCCTAACTTAAAAATCTATCAATTTAGTCCCTAATACTAAAATTATTCAACATTAACAACATTTAAAAACTCAATAATTGCTAAAATTTCGATATAGGTCGAGTAGTGTTTAACATCGAGATTCCAAAAACATAAAAATTACAAGAAAATGGGACTAAATTGACTAACCAATTGAACTTGGAAACTTTGAAACCCTAGCCTTGTCTTTCTCCTTTCTTTCTTTCTTTCTTTCTTTCTTTTTCTTTTCTTTCTTTCATTTCTGTTTCCTTTTGTTTCTTACTTTCTTGATTCATTTACTTACATGTCTTGTTTTGTTATATTTACTTTATTATATTATATATATTTACTTAAATATTAAGTAACATATTATAATATATATTTTAACTTAAAATTTTATAATAATTTCACCTTTACGCCTCCTCATTTATAACTATGGCAAAATTGCTTCTTTAGTCCTTTTAATTTTTTTCTTTAATCTATAATTCAACTTTCACCCTTTATGCAATTTAGTCCTTATACCTAATTACTCTTAATTCATACAAATTCACCTAACCAAAACCTAATTAACTACACAACTAACTTCGTAGATATTTTTAATAAATATTTACGAGTTTTATTTATGGTAACAAAGACTCAAAAATGCACTTTCTAACACCCGTGATTATCAGGTTGTACAACCAATCCCAATGAACAGTAAATCTTCATAGGGTCTTTCTGTCCAGGTGCGGGTAGTCTGCATCTTCACAAACATGTCTATTTCACCGAGCCTCTCTCTGAGACAGCGCCCAAATCGTTACGCCTTTCATGCGAGTCGAAACTTACCCAACAAGGAAAGCAAGGTTCACACAAAGCCAATCATGTAAGGGAGAGTTTGAAAATGAGATAGCCTGCTCATCTTGGATCAACTTATTCCAAAGCTACTGTACACGTGAACAATCTCTGAGAACATGAAACAAAGTTTCTGTTTGAGCTCCGCATATTGTACATGTAGGAAACCCTGTAATCATCGTAACTTTTTTCCTTATTTGTTTGAAGTTGTTTACGCCACACAAGCCAAAGAAAATTATTGAGGCCTTGGAAACTTCCAAATGTACTACCAAACTAACTCTTATTATTTCCAACTCAACACTGTTAATGTCTTATAGGCTATTGCAATTAAAAATCGACTTGGACAACTATTTCCCCTAAAATAAACATCCTTCCAACATGTATTGAAGGCAGTCGTACTGCCACAATTTTAACGAGAACCTCCCTGCTAGGCAGCTAATCAAAATTCTCCCAACTCCAAGCTCTATAACCATCTCTCATATCACACACTAATGTTTCCGGTGTCATAACAATTGGCATCAAACAATAGTTATCTAAATAATCCAAAATAAACAAATTTATCCGTCCAAAATTGAACCAATTGGTCATCCCTAATTGACTAATGTATTGAAGAAAGAAGTATAGGTCACACCTTAACCATTGACTTCCAAATAAAAGAACAATTTATCCATTCAATTGACAATGGTCTCTCCAATATTTTATATTTTGAACGTAAGAATTGCATCCATAGCTTGTTAGTGTTTCCAACAATTTGGAAACCAATCTTTAAAAGGAAAGTTTGATTTTGTAGAGCTGATAAGTTGTAAAAATAACATATTTTAATCTCATTCTTAATGCGTTTTTGGATGATTAATTATGTAAATTAGTGAATTTGATGCTCATAATCTTTTAAATTCATGTTTCTATACTTAAAAGAGCACTTGGAAGCGAAAGGAGCAAAAAAGAGCTAAAATCGAGTATTCCAAGATCCACATGTGCATTTCCACACGGACTGGCCACACGCCCGTATAAGCCACACGGGCTGGCCACAAGCCCATGTGCCAGCCCATGTCGATATCGTACTATGCTTCCTAAATACTCGAAAAAACTCAATTTTTAGTCTTTCTAAGCATTTTAAAGTCTATAAATACCAACTAGAAGAAGACCTAATGGGACACGCAGAGAATATTGAATAAAATACTCGAAGAACGCCATTGGAATCATCTCAGAAACAGATCTTCTTTAAGATTGAAGATCTCTATTTAATTTCTTTTGAAGTTTTATTGAGTTTCTTTATGTCTTGTTGTTATTCTAATTTTGTGATGGTTTCATTCAAGATTATTGATACTCGCGATATTAAGTAATAAAATTTATAAAAACTGATCACACTAAAAACTAACTAATATCACGATTTTAAAGGCAAGCGCACCTATCGAACAGTAGTATAGTTTAACGGCAAGACCGAGTTATCGTACCCAAGGGAACCAAAAGTACTAATACTTACTTCCTCTCTATTACCTAACCTAAAAATAAAAGAGGATTGTTTGAAACTAATTCTAAAACTAACTAAAAGTGCACAAAAAGTAAAGTGGGGAAAGATTCTTTGGAAAACTGATTGATATAAGCAATACTCAAGGGAGAATCCACCTAGACTTCACTTGTTATTAACTTCTTGAACTAGACGATTTCTTCACTTGACTTGATCCGTAGAGATCCCTAACCTATGTTAATACCTCCGTCGAGGATAAAAACAACTAATCCTAGGTGGTTAACTAAAGTTTCTTTATTAATTAACACCCCTAGGTTGCATTAATTCGATCTATGGATCCCCCTATTAGGTTTGACCCTAATCCGATAGATTTATGTCGCCCTATGTCTAGGGTTGCATGCAACTCTACTTAATTATGGTAGATCTACTCTTAAAACAGGGACTTTTGCTCCTCTGCCTAAGCACATCAGTTTCTTGAAGTAATACATAGGATTATTAAATCAAGAATGAAGAACACATAATTAAGAACAATTCAAGTATTTATCATATAATTCAAGAATAAATAATAACAAGTTCTATCTTAGGTTTCATCCCCCTCAAGTATTTGAGAGGTTTAGTTCATAATTAATAAAGAAAACATCTCAGAAGAAATAAGATAACAAAACATAAAGAACTCAAAACGCCTGAAGGAATTTTAGAGAGATTCTCTGTCTTGATGTAGAATTCTGGCTTCTAGGATGAATCAATCGGCTTCCCTTGGAGTAATTCCTTACTTTCACTCATTGCGTTGGCAGAAATATGGCGCTTCTTTTTGGGAGAAAAGAGTACACCCTTAGAGTTGCCTCCTAGGGTTTTTATATAAAGCTTTGGGATGCCTTTCTTAGCCCCTAAGTATCCAAATCTGAGTGAAATTGTACTTCCTCACGACAGGGACACGCCCGTGTGCCACCCTCATGTGGTTTCGATAAGGGCCGTGCTCGGGCCTGTTGAGCTGGCACGAACGTGTAGCCTGGCCGTGCTTGTCGAGGTGGGGCCGTGTTGGACCTTGTGTGGCACGATCGTGTGCCACGGCCGTGTGGTGATTCCTTGAGCTGTGTCGTTTTCACACTTTGGCCCATTTTCTTCATTTTCGGTCTATTTTTCGTTCTTTTCTCTTCTTTATGCTCTCCTGAGTATACAACATGAAATAGGAGGGTTAAGAGCACCAATTCTCACAAAATTAATAATAATTCATCCAGAAATTAGGCTAAACATGAGGTAAAAATATGTATAATTATCGTTTATCAATTATGAATTAAATTTCCTAGATACCTAGGGAGGATGAAACCTATGATGAATCTTATTATTTAATTTATGTTTTTACATGATAAATACTTGATTATTGGTCTCCATTATGTATATTTATTTCATGTTTTAATATTTTTAGGATATTAATTCATGTTTAATGTGTTTATTTTAGTAGAGCAAAAGTCCTTATTTAAGAGTAGATCTAGCATAATTGAGTGGAGCTACATGCAATCCTAGAAATAGGATGACATAAATCTACCGGATTAAAGTCAAATCTAATAGGGAATCCATAGATAGAGTTAATGCGACAATAGGGGTTTTAATTAGAAAGAGATTTCAATTAATCAATCTAGAGTAAATTGTTTTTACTCTCGAAAGAGATATTAACATAATTTAGGGGCTTCTACGGATCAAGGCACAAGTGAATAAATCGTTTAAATTTAGATTCATAAAAATAAGTGAAGTCTAGGTGGATTATTTCCTAGGTATTGTCTATCTCATTAGTATCTTCGATTATTTTCCTATTTTATTCTCTGTTGCATTCTTAGTTAAGTTAGTTTAGTAATTTTAGATTAAAAACAATTTGTAAGGCCCCAAAATTTCTTGATTTCAGCTTTTTGTGAATTTGTAGTGTAAAAATTTATAAATATATGTTCCGTATTAATTTGACACAAAATATATACTTGCTTAAGTGGTTATGTGCTTTGGGTGTGTTGGGGAGGTCCCAAGTTCAAGTCAAGACTTGGGCTAAATTTGGGTTTTTAATTGAATAAAGCCTAACTCTTGGTAATTAGGCTTTTAAGAAAAATTGATTAAGATATGACAGAATGGGTCTGCTGGTCTGGTGGATAAGTGGAATGTTGCTAAGCTGGAGGACTTGTGTTCGAATCCCTGCATAGGCAAAAGGTTGTTATTTTTACTTTTGATTTCGACAAGGAATTTGAAATTCACGAGACTATGAGTGTTGGTTGCAAGTAGTGGGAAGTATGGGAGGAAAACATGGGATTAAGGGGTTATCAGAATATTTTTTTCTAATTAGTTTTCTTTTTGCAAAAAGTTGTTCTCTCTTTTCCCTCACTAATTCTTCCATTCCTAAACCCCTTTTGCTGCTGAAATCCCTTAGTTTCCCTTCAATTTTTTTCCTCTTTCGATCGTTCTATTTTTTTCACTTATTAGGAATGTGTGTGGTAAGTTTCCATCTCTCAATCTTGAATATCAGTTATTTAAGTGTTTAATGGTGGTATTGGTTGCTATTTAGGAGCCATTCAGGAGACTAAAATTAACGATCTTTCTAGTTGATTCGAAGTAAGGAGTGTTCTAGTAGCGGTAAGTGACTCATTCGTTTGTGGGTTTAAGTGTGAAGGCTCGTTTCTGGGTTTCTAAAAGATTGGATATTCTGATTATAAGTTCTGGTGGTCTCTGGTTTGCATAATCGTCAAAAATGAACTAGGTGTGTACTCCGATTGCACAGAAAATGGGTTTCAATGAAAGCTTAAAAGCTTGCTGCTGATGCCACACGAGCGTGTGGACTGCCAGTGTGTAGGTCGTGTGGCGAGACACAACTGTGTGATCGACGAGCCAGGCCTTGTGCACTCGACACAGATGCGACAGACAAGACCGTGTGAGGCTAGTTAGGCCGTGTGTGAGACACGGGCTCAGCTAATTGGGCCGTGTAGGCCACACCCACACGAGTGAACCACACGGATGTATGGAATTTTGGGCCAGGTCGTGTGATGCACACGGCCAAGGCTAATTTAGGCCGTGTGGGCCCATACGGGCAGGTTACATGAGGGTGTGAGCCCATTTTTCTGAAATGTTCTGTAAGGTTGCACGGGTCACTCTAGTAGACTGTGACCTGTTATAGGATCAGTAAGGATATCTTAGACCCTGTTCTGTGTTCTGATATTATGATATATGTGTAAGCATGTTACTATGAGCATGTGTATCTATTTAATTATATGGTTTGTTATCAGTTATCTGCATTATAGCATGCCAAGATATTATGATGCATTGTATTGGGTTAGGATTGTTGATGAAGTAAAGGAAGATTCTGAAAGGCTTCTTAGCATTTTATTTGACAACTATGCTGCATATATCTGTTATATGTCGTTTCATAGTACTTTATAGTGTGTAGGGTTGGATGGGTTAATTTTATCCACATATTTGGTGTGTAGGGCTAGGTGGGACGATTTTATCCCCACATGGTGTGTAAGGTTAGACAGAGATGGTGTGCAGGGTTGGTGGACATGGTTTCTATTTCTGATATGATATGCATGTATATCTGTATGGGCTAAGGCCCGATTATATCTGATCATGTTCTGAGTGGGTTAAGACCCACACCGATTCTATAAAGGGCCCAGGCCCGAATTATGTATGATATCTGTTATCTGACTGTATGAATGCTGTACCGTGGGGATGTACACACTAAGTTTCGAAAAACTCACCCCTTTCATTTGTTTTATCTGTTAGGTAATCCCCAGTAGTAGATGGATCGGTGCAGCGGAGAGCTCGACGGTGACCACTGCTATGCTTACTTCAGTATTACGGTTTACTATGCTTTTACTGTTTTTATATTTGGGAGTATTTGATGTAAATTTGGACTGTTTCGAACTTTAATTTAGGTTTTGAACTGTTAAACTTGAGTTTACTTACTGCAACATAACTTAGCAAAGATTTTTTTGAAATAAATTAATATTTTCATAAGCAAAAACTATTTTCGAAGGTTGAATATTTTCAAAAGCTTCTGTGAATGAGATAAATGTTTTTCAGCGAAATAAACGGTACATGTTTTCCCGGACCAAGAAAAGATAATAACCTGGAACGATTTTATGGACAATACGTTTTTCAAAACACTCTTATGTGACATCACCAGATTCGGCCATAATTTCTAGGCCGGTTTGGGGTGTTACACAATCACTCTAATTTGACGACTAAATAATAGAAAAATGGTAATTACTAGTAATTTTAGTCCTCATGGATATGATATTCCCTACTCATCATAACTATACTATTGTTCGATAGGTGCGCTTGCCTTAGTCATATTTATAGTTAGTTTAGTGACCATCAAGTTTTTGGCGCCATTGCCGGAAACTAAAATATTAGGAACACTTGATTTTTATTAATTTAGCCATTTATTTCTATTGCATTTTATTTTTTTAAGTTTAATTTTTGTTTTCTAATTTTTCTTTCATTTGCTTCTAGAAGGTTCCTTTAGTTTATGACTAGAAGAAACCCGTTAGGACCATTATTGTTGATATGCGTGATATGAAGTAATAAAATTTATAATAATAATCGTACCAAAAACTAACTATTATCACGACTTTGAGGCAAGTGCACCTATCGAATAGTAGTATAGCTTAATGGCAAGACCGAGTTATCGTGCCCAAGGGAACCAAAAGTACTAGTGTTAACTTCCTTTCTATTATCTAGCCTAAAAAAAATAAAATAGGTTTTTATGAAGACTTAAACTAATTCTAAAGTTAAACTAAGAATGCACAAAAAGTAAAATGGGGAAAAGCTCTTTGGGAAAAACTGATTGATTGGACAATACTCAAGGGACAATCCACCTAGACTTCACTTGTTATCAATTCTTGAGCTAGATGATTTATTCACTTGACTTGATCCGTAGAGATCCCTAACTTATGTTAATACCTCCGTCGAGGATAAGAACAACTAATCCTAGGTTGATTAACTGAAATCTCTTTCTAGTTAAAACCCCTAGTCTTGTATTAACTTGATCTATGGATCCCCTAATTAGGTTTGACCCTAATCCAGCAGATTTATGTCGCCCTATGTCTAGGGTTGCATACAACTCCGCTTAATTATGTTAGATCTACTCTTAAACATGGACTTTTGCTCCTCTGCATAAGCACATCAATTTCTTGAATTAATACTTAGGACTATTAAAACAAGAATTAAGAACAATTCAAGTATTTATCATATAACTCAAGATAAAATAATAACAGGATCTGTCTTAGGTTTCATCCCCCTCAAGTATTTAGGGGATTTAGTTCATAATTAATAAAGAAAACATCTCAGAAGAAATAAAATAACAAAACATAAAGAACCCAAAAACCCCTGAAGGAATTTAGGGAGATCCTCTGTCTTAATGTAGAATTCAGCTTCTGGAATGAATCAATCAGCTTCCCTTAGAGTAATCCCTGCTTCCACTCTCTGTGTTGGCAGAAATAAGGCGCTCCTTTGTGGGAGAAAGAGTACACCCTTAGAGTTGCCTCCTAGGGTCTTTATATAGAGCTTTGGGATGCCTTTCTTAGCCTCTAAGTATCCAAATCCGAGTGAAATTGCACTTCCTTACGATAGGGACACACCCGTGTGCCACACCCGTTTGGATCGATAAGAGGCCGTGTGTGGGCCTATCGAGGGTGGCACGGCCGTGTGGCCTAGCTGTACTTGTCGGAGCTGGGCCGTGTTGGACCTTATGTGGCACGGCCTTGTGCCACGGCTGTGTGGTGAATCCTTGGGCCGTGTCGTTTTTGTACTTTAGCCCATTTTCTTCGTTTTCGGCCCTTTTTTGTTCTTTTCTCTTCCCTATGCTCTCATGAGTATAAAATATGAAATAAAAGGATTAAGAGTACCAATTCTCACAAATTTAATGATAATTCATCCAGAAATTAGGCTAAACATGAGGTAAAAATATGTATAATTTGTCGTTTATCAATTGTTAATTGAAAGTATAGCTCACAGAAATCGTAGAGAAGTAAGGCAGAGTCGACAGAGTATAGTATACGAGTAAGAAGACGATATTATTATTATAGAGGAGATGGGTGGTAATCAAAATAATCAGCTACCCCTTGCGGTTGTTGCATATACTGCAAATCTAAATCATGTTCATCGTATTATGTACGATTATGCCAAACCTACTTTAACTGGGGCTAAATTGAGTATTATGAGACCCACCATTGCTGTAAATAATTTCGAATTGAAGCCAAACACTATTCAGATGGTACAATAATTTGTTTAGCTCAATGGTTTGTAAGACGAAGATCTAAATACTCATTTGGCTAATTTTCTGTAAGTTTGTGATACTTTCAAGATAAATGGTATTTCTGACGATGCCATTCGCTTATGGTTGTTTCCATTCTAGTTGAGGAACAAAGCTAAATAGTGGTTGAATTCCTTACCATGAGGTTCTATCACTACTTAAGAACAAATGACTGAGAAATTCCTACTGAAGTACTTCCCACCGACTAAGACAGCGAAGTTAAGGAATGATATCTCTTCTTTCATTCAAATTGACTTAGAAACCTTATATGATACATGAAAGAGGTATAAGGACTTTATTGAGACAGTGCCCTCACCATAGGTTACTTCTATGGCTACAGGTTCAAACCTTCTACAACGGTTTGAATTATTCGACTAGGCAGTTAATCGATGCAGTAGCCGGTGGTACTCTAAACAATAAAACACCCGAAGTGACTTATGAATTTATAAAGGAGATGGCACTGAATAATTATCAGTGGCAAGTTATAAGGACAAAACCAATGAAAACAGCTGGTGTTTTAAACTTAGATGTGATCACCATGTTATCAAATTAGGTATAACTTTTAAATAAAAAAATTATGATTTATATGGTTTTACGCAGGTACATCCAGTTGTACAATGCAATGCAAATGGAGGTGAAATAAATAATCTAGAACATCTACCCTTTGGTTCTAGCATGGAGAATGAGCAAATAAATTATATGGGTAATAATTCTAGACCTTAAAATAATCCTTACAGTAACACCTATAATGCAGGTTGGAGAAACCATCCTAATTTCTCTTGGGGTGGTCAAGGAAATCAAAGAGCACAACCCCCTCTAGGCTTCCAACAACAACCTTACTAGTAAGAGAAAAAGTCAAATCTCAAGGAGATGTTGACAAAGTTTATTTCGGTGTCAGAAATCCGTTTTCAAAACACTGAAGTAGCACTTAAAAATCAGTAAATGTCAATTCAAGGACTCGAGAATCAGATCAGTCAACTTGTTAAAACTGATTTCAGAACAACCACTGTAACACCCCAACCCGTATCCATCATTGGAATAGGGTCACGAGGTATTACCGAAGTTTATAGAAATTTTTTTTCAATTAATCACATGATAACTCATTTTATAAGAAATTGTACAACTTAAATTTTACCACTCTTCCATAAACACATGTATATTTTTATTTGATCATTTACCCTTTCGACGTATCAAATAATAAACATATTACCATTTAACCAATAGCTTGGCACTTGTCTAAGCGTCAACAACAACAGTCATTAGTATACTTGAATATATTTCATATAATTTTAGAATCGATAAACTCATCGTATCAACATATCAGACTTGAGATTATTACTTATTACGGCTTACCCAATTTCCATGTATCAGCATATTAAAGATAGCCATATATTCATATAATATGATACATATTATTCTCTTGCCATTTCTTCAAAAACATAAATCATTCATTATACCAAAATTTCATGTATCATTGTTTTCATGAATTTTGTATATATTTATTCCGGGACAATTCATAATCTTGAACATGCATAATTATCAGGTAAGTTTCATATACATGTATTTTCCATGTCATATTTTTAAAATATCGAATAAATATCGTTTTCGTGTATTTCAACTTCAATTTCGTGATTATTGTTTCGTGCTCAAATTATTTCCATGTCAGGGCTTTATTCATTAAGTCATTCGAAATTTCATCGTCATACAATTAATATTATTAAAGTATACGTATCTATAATCATGGATGCATATATTCATCAATAAATTCCATGTACAAATATCATCATCTTATATTCTATATATCCAGTATCACTGTCATTTTTTTTTTCATGTACTTCAGGAATATATGTTCAAATCTTTTTATACACATATTTCCTTTTCTGGTCAGGATTCTTACCTACTGAATTTATCGGTATATCAATAGTTAAAATCATATAGTATACTTAAAATATGCAAATCTGTAATCCATCAATTCACATTTACCCTTTTTAGCTATATGTTTACCATCTTCTATATTTATCCCGTTGAATTTCTCGGAATTTCGATGGATTTTCGATAGTACACTCCTGGTGTACAATCTCATTAACCGTCAATTCATACAGGAGTACACTTTTAGTGTACAATTCCAGGTCCGTCAATTCATATGCATGTGTTGCCATGGTATCTTTCAACCATGGTCTTATTCTATTTCTCAATATGTTGCCATGGTATCTTTCAACCATGGTCTTACACATTTCATTTCAGTGAGCACACTCCCGCGAACCTTACTCTCCCGCTAACCTCAATTCTTGGCACACTTCCGCGAACCTCAGCTCCCATGTATTCTTCAGAAGGGCCTATACACATATATTCTTCGGGAGAGCCACCAGCACACTCCCGCGAACCTCATTTCCCATATATTCTTCGGGAGGGCTGATATTAGGATTACCCTTTCGGGCTCAACCCTTTTTCCTGTATTCTTTAGGAGGGCTATATCAGGATAGGATCACCCGTCCGGGCTAGATCCCCTTTTACCGTTAATTCCTTTTCAGAGATCCATCGAATTTTTCTTTCATTCAACCGGGATTTCTTCCCCTTTTTATCAAATATATCAATGTTTCATCAATTTTCATATAATGAACATTCAATTCATATTCACATCAATAACATATATTTCAAGCATTTAATAATATAATTCAAGTTACACGAACTTACCTCGTTGCTTGTTCGTGTTTATAAATTCATTAATCCAATACATTTTCTTTTCCACGTTCGAGTCTCACATTTGAGTTGTTTGGGTCTTTATAAATAAATTTGATCATTGTTTTCATTTATTCCATATTTTAATACATTCAATTAGTGCTCTAGGCAAAATTACCATTTTGCCCCTAAACTTTTAATTAATGACAATTTTACCCTTAGGCTCAGAAAGATAAATTCTTGCAATTTAATCCTTATTTCCAACCGTTATCATCATACATATTGATAATAGCCTATAAATTCTATAAAATATCAGAATTTTCCATAATTTCAACACTTTTCAATTTAATCCCTAAAACATGTTTTTCCCCGATCTTGAACTAAAATAATAATTTCATTTAAATTTTGCAATTTAAATAATAAAATAATCCTTTTCATGTAATTTGATCATTTCTAACATTTTTACAAAATTCCCCGTAAAGTTTTACTTTTATTCAATTTAGTCCTTGAGTCTACAACTTACAAATTAGTCATACCGGCTAAATATTCATACATATTTTCCTCCTCCTCCACTCCATTCCACATCCTTAATTTTTATAGCATGCTTATAAGTAACATTATCAAAACTTTCACTATTTACTTATATGTATTTTCAAAACTGTTCATTTGAGTCATAGTCACTAAATTATTTATATCTTGAGTTACAGAACTCCAAATGAAGATCCACTAATTTTTCCTGAAACTAGACTCATATATCTTCTTACCATAAAATTTTCAGAATTTTTTGCTTAGCCAATTAGTACAGTTTATTTATTAAATTCACCCCTATTCTGCTATCTGACAGCTCTGACCCTTCTTCACTAAAATTTAATTATCTCTTCATACAGGATTCGGATGATATTTCTGTTTGTTTATTTTGAAAATAGACTCATCAAAGAATCTAATCATATAACTTATGTCCCATAATTGTTTTTATACAATTTTTAATGATTTTTCCAAGTCAGAACAGAGGATCCCGAAATCATTCTGAACCAGTCTCACAAAAATATAAATATCTCAGAATACAGGATTCATTTTCTTGTTCTATTTCTTTTATATGAAAATAGACTCAACAAGCTTTAATTCCATATCTCACTCAACTCCTAATTCAGTTTCTACCATTTTTGGTGATTTTTCAAAAGCTTACTGCTGCTGTCCAAAACTGTTTTAGTGCAAGATATTAATTACTAAGTTTATATCACCCTTATTTTCTTTCTCTACACCATTTCCCATCACTTTATCTTATTTTCTCTTCACTACCATATCAAGAACATAGAATCATATATAAGAAAACTCTACATTAACATCATTTACATGCTTTTTCAATAATATTAAACTTAAAAATACATGGAAATCTTGATGTTCTTACCTTGTTTTATTATTTCCAAACTTTAACTTCATTTTCTCTCTCCTCCAGCTTCTATTTCTTGAATCCAACTTGATATTCTAAATCCTCATAGTCTCCTTAACATTTTTCTCCTTCGGTAGCTATGGAAATTCTTTTGATTTCTAGGTGAAAATGGTGAATTTTTGGTGGAAGGACCAAATTGTAAAGAAAGCAAAACTTCCTTTCTTTCTCTTCTCTTCTCACGTTTATGCATGGATAGGTGGTGGTTTCTTCTCCTTTCTTTCCATACACACACACATATATATACTAAATAAAATAATAAAATAATAAAATATCGTATTAAAATATTAATAAAGTAATATTTATCTTATTAAATAATTATAAAATATCATCACACCATCATTACCTTCTAGATTTCTCTCTCCTTCTAATTGACCATTTTGCCCTTCATGATCTTTTAAAATTCCATCCTTGAGTCATCACTTAATTTGGTAAAATTACGATTTAGTCCCTCATAATTCTTTCTCCTATTCAATTTGGTCCTAATTCATCCATTTTCCTTAGTTTCTAGATTATTCCATCCTTAAAATATTTTCACTATTGGTCATTCAACTTTCCCATATTTACCCTTTAACCCCTTAAATTTTAAGTATTTACTATTGGGCCACAAAACTTTTCTCACTTTTACGATTTAGTCCTTTCTTGGATTAATACATCATAATCACTTCCTACATAGGTTTTGTTGATATAGCTCAAAATTTCTCTTTTTATTTCTTTATTTCTTTATTTTACTATATCAATGATAGAAATTTTCGGGATATTACAACCACAAGGTAGCTTGCTTAGTAATACCGGAACTAACCCAAGGGAGCAACTTCATGCAATTATTGTTTAAGATGAAGAAGGGTTAGTTAAATCTAAACCAGAACCAAGGCAAGAAATTTTGGTAAGTAACAGTAAGGTCAAGGTAAGCCAAAATGAACAAAAATCGATTAGTAAGGAATATAAACCTCAAGTGCCATATCTTAACGCGACAAAGAAAGACCACAAGAACGAAAAATTTGGTAAATTTCTTAAACTTCTGAAAAAATTACATATTAACTTATCGTTTATTGAAACTCTTTTACAGATGCCCAATCCCGTTAAATTTTTAAAGGAGTTTTTGGCAAACAAATGGAAGTTAGATGATTCATCGCATGTGGAGCTAAATACAATTTGCTCAGCCATATTTTGCAAAATAAACTACCCAATAAATTGAAAGATTCAGGGAATTTTACTATTCCTTATTTATTTGGTAGTTTGAATATTAATAATGCTTTGGCTTATTTAGGGGTGAATATTAATGTCATGCCTTATAAAATATTTAAACAATTAGATTTTGGGAAACCCAAACAAACTAGGATGAGTATTCAATTAGCAGATAGAACCATTAGATTTCTTAGGGGTATTATTGAAGATGTTCTAGTAAAAATTGATAAATCCATATTCTTAGTTGATTTTGTCATTTTAGACATGGATGAGGGTAGTGAAGTACCTTTGATTTTAGGAAGACCCTTTTTAGCAACTGCTAGAACTATTATTGATGTTGGTGTCGAGACCGTTTTTGAAAACGAAAACGAACGTCGACTTAAAAAACGTGAGAACCGGAGTCGCCACCAATCTTTTTTGTCAGGGTGTGATTGGTCACCTCAAAAAAAGGGGTTGTTTTTAATAATCGATTTGATTTATAAAAAAACAACGATTTAGGGTCTGCGATTCAAAGAATGAGTTCGGGAGTGAGTTACGAACGGGGAAGGATTAGCACCCCCGATACGCCCAAAAATTGGTACCTTGTTGATTAATTAATGTCTTTAGAGTCGATGATTCGAAAATTTGTAAAAATTTAAAATACGATCCTTATTTGCTTTAAAACATTTAGATTGATTAAAAATGTAAATCAAATGGTGGTTTGCCTTAAGGTAAAACATCACATCCAATACGTTAGGACACGACATTTTGACCTTTGAGGCTAAACTCGCCTTTTATTCGGAATTCGGGTATTTATTTTGAAAGGATATCCGAATACTTGGAATAAACGAAAAAAATCGAAACCCAATACGTTAAGGCACAATTTCTCGAATTCCTAAGTGCCGAACATTGCATTGGTTTTAGAAAATCTTATCTCGAGATAACAAAATATCACATCTAATGCGTTAGGACACAATATCTCGAATTCTCGAGAATAAGTTCTTATATTGAAAAATTATGTATTTATTTTGAAAGGCTATTCGGTTATTTAGATTTAAACGAAGAACCGCAACCCAATACGTTAGGGCATGATTCCCGAGTGTCTAAATATAGAATTTTGCCTTTATAAGAAGATCATTTTTGGCGGGTAAAGGTAATTCGTTATAAAACGTATAATGAACGATAATGTGAGTATGCATAACAGAAGGAAATATGGCAAGGGAATACGATATGAATAAGAGCGATAATAGCATGCAAAATAGAAATAATATATAGGGTTTTTATTTAAATTTATTTTAAGAATGATATTCGAGTATTTAGATTTAGACGAGAAAACCGAAACCCAATACGTTAGGGTACGATTTCTCGAATCTCTAAATACCGAAACATTGCCTTTGTGACAAGATCGATTTGACGTAAGAAAAATGTAGTATAATCTGTAATAAAAGCATTAAAATCATAGTAATAATAGTAATGAAATTAGCAAAAAAAAATAATAATAGTAATAATAATATTAACGAAACCGTAATGAGATGTTAGTAATATAGTAGGAATAATATAAAAAATCATGATAGATATATGAAAATAATATTAGATAAAATGAATATATATATATATATATATATAAACCTAAAATAACAAGCAAGATGAGAACATGTATTAAAGTACTACTAATGCTATATATTTATATATATATGTACGTTAAAATATAGACATAACAATGTAGAGGAAATGTTTATATATATAAGTGTTAAGCGAAAACATATACACAATATGATATTTAAAATACATAAAAAATATAGTATTAAAAAGTATATGCATAAGATAATATATAAACGATATTAAAATACATATGCATGATAGATAAAAATGCTTAACATAGTATTGGAAATATACATGATACATATATATAAGAAATGATGAGGTTAAAAATAACTATTAATAAAACTACTTAAATATATACATATAGATATATATAAAAAAGAAGGCATGCATAATAATAATATTAAAAGTAAAATATATACATATGACATAATATATAAAAAATACGTAACATATACAGTTCATAAAAATAGTATTAAATCACATGATATATATATATACGTTCATAACAAAAATAATGCCACATATAAACAGTACATACATATATATTAAAATATAATATTAAAAGAAGACATAACATATACATAAGGAAAAAATTAATAAATAATAGATATGGTAATAATAATGATAAGAAAATAGTAAAAAGACAAGTGATAAAACTAAATATATTTTATAAAGTAGAAAATAAGTATAATAATAATATATGATAATAAATAATTTTAAAAATATATAAATCGAGATAATATCTAAAAAGGGACGAAATCGGAAACAGAAGCAAATATTTGGGCGCTTTTAAAAAGAAATAAAGGAAAATAGGACCGATTTGGATGCGCGAAAAATAAGGGAGGACTAAAGAGGAAATTATACTGTTCTATCAGAACGCTGCGTTTAAATAGGGGCCAAATTGAAAACCAACATAAATTCCAGGGCCAAATCGTGAACAAAAATACCTTGATTGCGAAGTATAAAAATGCGGAAGGACCAATCGCGCAATTTCCCCTTTGAATCAAAAACACGCGGATCGTAGGCGGGTAAGGGTCGGGTCGATCCGACCCAGGGCAAAACGACGTCGTTTTGTGCCCTCGGTCTTAAGGGCAAAACGACACCGTTTTCCCTCGCCATAAATAGGCCAAAATTGGGAAAAAAATTCATTTTTGCCCGGGTGAGAAAAAAAATGGGAGGGAGAGAGAGGAGAGGGAGTTGGGATCCCTAGTGAGGGACCGGTCACCGGTCCGTCGCCGGCCACCGTCGGAGTCACCACCGGCCACCGTGTACAGGTAAAAATTTTAGAATTTTTCCCTTTTTTTTTATTTTTGAATCTATATTTATATGTATATATATATTTGTATACTTGCTAGTAAAAATAAAAAGAAAGAAAAATCGATTCTAAGAAAAAAAATCACCTCGGGTTTTAGATCTTTACCTTCGATGTCTTGGTTGCCTGTTTGGGATTATTCTCGTGTGTTTGGATCTCTGTTTTAGGGTTTTAAAACTATTTCTTTTTTTCTATTACTCCAATCTGTCGAATCCCCTTACAATGTTTTAGAATCGGCTTTTTATAGCCTTTTTTACAAATTGTTTTTGTAATGATGTCTCTGTTGTCCCTTCGTCTTAATTCTTTGCAGGTAAAATAGGCGGTGGCACAGTGACGTGACAAGGGCGGTAGTGGCAGAGGCTGAGTCGGCAGCAGCAGATGCAAGTGGGAACCGTAATGGGGCTAGGGTTTCGGTTGGTGTTGGGCTCCGGGTATTGGGTTTAGTTAGGTAATGGGTAGTGGGTCTGTTTGTAATTGGGTTGAACGGGTATTGGGTAGGTTTAGTAATTGGATTTGGGTCAGGGGTGTTTATTGGGTTTAAAATGCAAAGGGTTTGTACTAATTGGGGGGTTAAATTGTAAAGGGTAAAATTGGGCTTACAACAGTTGGTACAGGTGAGTTAGTACTTCATGTATGTGCGAAACGATTACTCTCCAACTTCGTGATTCTGTTAAGACATCTAATGATAGAGATGATTTTACAAGTTCTGTTAATATGAGTAACCATGTGGTTCAAACTTCTTTGCAAGAAACCCCTCTCAAAAACATGATAGAGCCACGTTCCAATCCATGTGACAAAAAGAAAACGACTCATGATGGAAAAATATTACAAATCGATGAGCTAGATGAATGACAAACACATGTTAAGGAGAAACCAAAAAAGCACGATGAAGAGTTAAGGAGACACCATGATAAACATGTGGATGGAACGAAACAATTTAAGGTTGGAAACAAAGTACTTTTAGATAAAATGGATCCTCGAATTGCCACTTTGGAGCTTGATGCAAACGGATCAAATTCCTTCACGGTATTGAATGTCTTCCCATACGGTACAGTCAAGGTAACTCATTCTGAATTTAGCACATTTAAGGTAAATAGTACTTGACTTAAACCTTATGTTGGTAATGGAATTGATAACGAGAAAGAGGAGTTTCAACTCCGCGAACTACCGTGACCATGCGAATACGAGGGAAGTTAAGCTTAGACTTTAAATAAGAACTTCTCGGGAGGCAACACGAGTGTTAACACTGCTAATTCTTTTAATTTTATTTCATGTTATTTTTAAAACTAATTAATTTTCCAAATTTTAAAAATAAAAAAAAAAAAGTATTTTTGACTCACACGACCTAGACACATAGCGTGTTCCAGGCAGTGTGCACTATAAAGGGTTCGACAGTGAGTTACACGGCCTGGCGACATGACAGTATGACCCACACGGCCTAGGCATTAGACAGTTACACGACGTAAAATGACACGCACAACCTGACGACATGGCCATGTGACCCACACGGCTTGGATACACGGGCGTGTCGTAGGCCGTGTGAAACCTTGAGCTAATTTTTTCAAAGTCAGAGAGTTTTAAGGGCAGGAGACACGACCATGTGAGAGACACGGCCAAGCCACACGGGCGTGTGGGATCTCACATGGGCGTGGGAGAAGCAAAGGAAAATACACATGGCTTGGCACATGGCCGTGTGAAAACTAGGTTAATTTTTAATCGCACATGGGCTAAAAATACTCCACACGACTATATCACACGGCTATGTGGCCCAAACCCTATAATTCCTTTATCAATTTGTCTTTTTCTTCTTCCCCAACCAAGCCACCCCTTTTACTTTATTTTATTTTATTTTACTTATTATTATTTGTTATATTATTTATTTTTATTTTCCTAATTTTTTATTATTCTTATATTTAGATTTTAAATTTATTTTAATTTTGCTACTATGTTTATTATTTTTAGTATTTTTTACTATTATTATTACAATTACCTTTAAGTTTATTGGTATCATTGAGTTTATTATTATTTGTTTCTTTTCGTTTTATTTTTTATTTTATTTTTTATTTATCTTTCTTTTTAATTTTGTTTTAGTTGCTTTATTTATTTATTTATTTTTTTAAACTTATTCTAATTATTATTATTTTTAAATATATTTTTATGGTTGTTTCTAATCGAGTTATAACCCCTTAATCTTTACTATTTGTGTTTATTTTCTTATTAGTTTACTCGAAATCATGCACTACATCTAGATTTGTCTACAATTCTGCTTTTCACCATTCTGGCAATTTCATCCAATATTCAGGGCAGCTTTAGTTTTCTCCCTCTCTCATGATATCTGTTTACACCGTGATTTTATATGTTTGTACATTAAGGACAATGTACATCTTAAGTGGGGGAGGTTATTTATATAATTATTAGAAAATCCCTAAATTATATCTTGTGTTTAAGTAATTTTTTCATACTTCTATTAGAATGACTTTTTATCTATTTATGATTTTTATTGATGTGTTTTGGATTAAATTCATAGATATTTGAGCATTGGTTATTTTAAACTTTAAGATATGAGAGAATTAAGTATGATAAGTTTATTTTCAGAATTACAAATTTTAGGTTATTTCCCTAAGTTGAGGTATTACCTTGAAGTTTTAAATTTATAAGTTTGACATCAAAAACTAAAATTTTTTGTGAGATTTTTTAGCCATTAAAGCATACATTTTTCTTACTCATTTTATTATTGGTTATGAGTGTGTCAATTTGATTTGTTATTCTAGAACTTGTGTCGATTATACATGTTGAGACCACACCTTTTGATTTGATATATTGAGATAATAAAGATACTTAGGTTTTAACCCACTTATCCCATAAAAAGCTTACTTACATAATTAACCCTTAGTGAACCCCGTTGAGCCTAACACATTGTTTCTTGATTTACCCATTAAGGTTAACCCATAATTAATTTTTTTTGTTAAAACTTTTTCCCATTTTATTGACTCCCTTTTTATCGAGATTTGATTTAGTAATTGCCTAATTAAGCTCTTTTGTTTAATTTATTGAATTATTTCGTGTTTTAAAAAAACAAGAGAAAAAAAAGAAAAAAAGAAGAAAATCAAAAAATATATATTGATTATTATTTAGTTCTATGTTAATTGAGCTTGAACAGTTAAATTTATATTTTGAGAAAAAGCTCGTTTTATTCTTAAATAGTTTTCGATTGATGTAATTGTTTTTAATCAACATTTGTTTATTTTTCTAGTTTGGTAATTTATCAATTCCATCTCGATTTTAACCAACTTTATCAGCCTTTCTCCACACCCTTAACTTAAGCCCCATTACAACCTCTTAAAGACCTTTTGATTTGTGTATCATATCATTTTATAGTGGTGGATATTTGATTTTCATGCAGGCCTATGGTAATGACTTTCTATGTTTGACTATTGAGTACTTATTCTTGAACCTTAAACACTTTAAGTTATTTGAGTGAATCTTTAGTGAGGATGTCGATTCTTGTCGATTTTGAATTAAAGGTAATTACTTAGATAAAGGAAAATACCTATGCTTTAAAAATGTTTGACTTGGATTGTTGGAATCTTTAGTGCTATTTTAGTTGAATTCTCAATGTATGATTATTTGTGAATTATTTCGAAACATTATTGATGGGAATTATAATTGAGAAAGATTGATTTTAATTGTGAGTTGAGGATTTTGCTTGAGGATAAGCAAACGCTTAAGTGTTAGGATATTTGATAAGCTGTAAAAGTAACATATTTTAATACCATTCTTAATGCATTTTTGGATGATTAATTATGTAAATTAGTGAATTTGATGCTCCTAATCTTTTAAATTCATGTTTTTATACTTAGGAGAGCATTTGGGAGCAAAAAACGAGCCAAAATCGGACAAATAGAGTTGTTTCCAAGATCCACACAGCCTGGGCATTTCCACACGGGCTGGTAACACACCATGTGTTAACCCGTGTCGATATCGCACCCTGCTTCCCAAATATGCGAAAAACCCAATTTTTAGTTTTTTTGAGCATTCTAAAGTCTATAAATACCAACTAGAAGAAGACCTAAGGGGGCACACAGAGAAGATTGAGGAAAAGACTCGAAGAACGCCATCGGAATCATCTTGGAAGTGGATCTCCTTCAAGATTGAAGATCTCCATTTAATTTCCTTCAAAGTTTTATTGAGTTTTTTTATGTCTTGTTGTTATTCTAATTTTGAGATATTTTCATTCAGGATTATAAACTAAATTCCTTAGATACCTAGGGAGGATGAATCTTATTATTTAATTTCTTTTTTTACACGATAAATACTTTATTCTTGTTCTCAATTATGCATGCTTATTTCATGTTTTAATATTTTTAGGATATTAATTCATGTTTAATATGCTTATTTCAGTGGAGCAAAAGTTCCTATTTAAGAGTAGATCTAGCATAATTGAGTGGAGTTGCATGCAATCCTAGAAATAGGACGACATAAATCTACCGGATTAGAGTCAAATCTAATAAGGGAATCCATAGATCAAGTTAATGAGACAATAGAGGTTTTAATTAGAAAGAGATTTCAATTAATCAACCTAGAGTCAATTGCTCTTACTCTCAAAAGAGATATTAACATAATTTAGGAGTTTCTATGGATCAAGGCACAAATGAATAAATTGTTTAAATTCAGATTCATAATAACAAGTGAAGTTTAGGTGGATTCTTTCCTGGGTATTGTCTATCTCATTGGTATCTTTGATTACTTTCCTATTTTATTCTCTGTTACGTTCTTAGTTAAGTTAGTTTAGTAATTTTAGATTAAAAACAATCACTCCAATTTGATGGCTAAATAATAAAAAAAAACGGTAATTACTAATAATTTTAGTCCTCGTGGATATGATATTCCCTACTCACCATAACTATACTATTGTTCGATAAGTGCGATTGCCTTAGTCGTATTTATAATTAGTTTAGTGACCATCAAGAGCTAAAGATGTTGGATTCGGTGCCCTAAATGTATATTCGTTTATACAGTTATATTTTTTTCGAATAGACTGGTTTAATAAAATTTTATTAATTACTTCAATAACCTTCGCATATTGTCTTTAATGGGTTTTTTTGCAGACAGAGCAAAATGAAAGTAAATATTAACTCTTTAGTTATTTAATGTTTAACTAATACTAGTAATATTACATGGTGGAATCGTAATATAGAAATACGACTTATATTAGTAGATGAACCTAAATATATTTTTAGTCTAATTGAAAGACTAATATATCGTTTATCAAGTTCAATTACAGAAATGTTTTATCTCGAGCATAGATGTTTGGCAAAGATTCATATTCCACTCATTGCAACTTAGTATTAATCATAACCTTTAACACTAACAGTTTTGACAAATCAATATTCATTATCATCCTCGTAGATCAAGCCTGAAACCCTTTATCAATATTATGATCAATCTTCACCACTTGTCTAATTACATTGCCAATAGTACGTAAAAAAAAATTCTTATATACCAGACTTGATTAACTTAGGAAATCGAATCTATGATACTAAATTTAAAGGGTAATCCTGAATTGTAGTGAATGCCTCTATCTATGGATGAATGTTGAGATAATGAACATAGATACATGGGAATTTAGATAATGAATTTGTATAATCCTCCATAGCCTATAATTGAACTTAGAAATAATTATTTTCATAATCAACCTATTGAAAAGATTGCAAAGGTTTCCAAACATCGTAAATCTTATTCTAGAGTGTGTCAAATCCAATTCTTCTCCCCCAACAACTTAATAATCATTGTTTTTGACACACTCTGTTTAACGAAAATATGAATTCTTTCGAAAAGGAGACAGTCGACACACTATTTTCTACCCTAGTAATCACATCATCCTCTTTCGGAATAATATCATCATTTGAAAGCATTAAGCTATCCTTGAAGGATGCTCGATCCCCTTACTGCTCATTCATCACTACGTCATCCACATAAGACGGCCATCTCATCCTTTTGCTACCTCTATCTACTTGATAAACGATAAATTATACATGTTTTTACCTCATGCTTAGCCTAATTTATGGATGAATTATCATTGAATCTGTGGAAATTGGTGCTCTTAATCCTTCTATTTCATGTTTTATGCCCAGGTGAGCTTAAGGAAGAGAAAAAAGCTAGAAACGGGCAAAAACGGAGAAAATGGGTCAAAGAATAAAAGCAACACGGCTCGGAGATTCATCATACGGTCGTGCCTCCTTGAGCTCAAACACGACCCAACCCCAACAAGCACGGCCAGACCAAACGACCGTGCCACCATCAACAGGCCCGATCATGGCCTGGGCCTCGATTCACACGGGCGTGGCACACGGGCGTGTCCCTGTCATGAGGAAGTACAATTTCACTTGGAAAAGGATGCTTAGAGGCTAAGAAAGGCATTCCAAAGCTCTATATAAAGACCCTAAGAGGCAACTTCATGGGTGTACTTTTTCTCCCACAAAAGAGTGCCTTATTTCTGCCAACACAGAGAGTAGAAGCAAGGAATTACTCCAAGGGAAGCCGATTGATTCATCTCAGAAGCTGAATTCTCCCTCAAGACTAAAGATCTCCGTTCAAATTCCTACAGGGGTTTTTGGGTTCTTTATGTTTTGTTATTTTATTTCTTTTGAGATGTTGTCTTTTATAATTATGAACTAAATCCCCCAAATACTTGAGGGGGATGAAACCTAAGACAGATCTTGTTATTATTTTCTCTTGAATTATATGATAAATATTTAATTTGTTCTTAATTGTGTTTTTAACTCTTAAATTGATATTTCCGGGATATTGATTTAAGTAGAATGTGCTTATGTAGAGGAGCAAAAGTCCCTGCATAGGAGTAGATCCAACACAATTAAGCGGAGTTGATCGCAATCCTAGAGATAGGATAACAAAAATCTGCTGGATTAGGGTCAAACCTAATAAAGGAATCCATAGATCGAGTTAATGCGACTCTAGGGGTTTTAATTAGAAAGAGATTTCAATTAATTGTTTTTAGTCTCGAGAGAGATATTAACATAAGTTAGGGATTTCTACGGATCAAGTCAAGTGAATAGATCGTCTAGTTCAAGAGTTGATAACAAGTGAAGTCTAGGTGGATTCTCCATTGAGTATTGTCCAAATCAATCAGTTTTTCCTAAGAGTTTTTCCCTAATTTACTTTTTGTGCATTCTTAGCTTAGTCCAATAATTAGTTTAGTTTAATAAAATCCCTTTTTATTTTTAGGTTAAATAATAGAAAGAAAGTTAGTACTAGTACTTTTGGTTCCCTTGGGTACGATATCTCGGTCTTGCCACTAAGCTATACTACAGTTCGATAGGTGCGTTTGCCTTAAAATCGTGATAATGGTTAGTTTTTGGTGTGATCATTTATTATAAATTTTATTACTTCATATCACGTATATCAAGTTTTTGGTGCCATTGTCGGGAAACTAAGATATTACGAATACTCGATTTTTATTACTTTAGCCATTACTATTTTTGTTTATTTTCAGCCTTTATTTTTATTTTTATTTATTTACTAAAATTTTCTTTGTTCCTTTTCCCTTTCTAGGTATCTTTAGTTTATGACTAAAAGAAACCCAGCAGGACCACTGCTTTTTGACGAAGATTTAGAAGCCACAGTTCGCAGAAATCGCAGAGAGATCAGACGAAGCCTACAATATCTAGAGCAAGAACAAGAACCTACTGAAGAGATAGAAGCAAATCAAGACAATCTACCACCTCCCGCAATAGCCGTAGAACCAGTGAACCAAAACGATGCTCCTCTTACTATGTATGATTATGCTAAACCTAATTTGGTTGTACTGAATCTAGTATTATTAGGCCTGCTATTACTGCAAATAATTTTGAATTAAAACCTAACACTATTCAGATGATTCAGCAATTTGTTAAGTTTGATGGTTTACAAGATGAGGATCCCAACTCACACTTAGCAAATTTTTTAGAATTCTGTGATACTTTTAAAATCAATGGTGTTTTTGATGATACTATTCGCCTCCGATTATTTCCTTTTTCCTTAAGGAATAAAGCTAAACAATGGTTGAATTCTCTACCACGAGGCTCAATCACTACATGGGAACAGATGACCGAAAATTTTTTACTTAAGTATTTTCCTCCAGCTAAAACAGCTAAATTACGAAATGATATCTCTTCTTTTGTGTAGATGGATTTAGAGACACTTTATGATGCATGGGAGAGATACAAAGATCTTTTGAGAAGGTGCCATCACCACGGGTTACCCCTGTGGCTACAAGTTCAAACATTTCATAACAGTTTGAATCCTTCCACATGACAGATGATCGATGCAGCCACCGGAGGAACAATCAACAACAAAACACCTGAAGCAGCCTATGAATTTATAGAAGATATGTCACTGAACAACTATCAGTGGCAAGTCATGAGGACAAAGCTGACAAAAGCTGCAGGAGTTTTTAATATTGATGCCGTCACCATGCTTTCTAATCATGTAGAACTTTTAAATAAAAAGATTGATAAGTTTGTTGGTTCTACGCAGGCACACCCAGTGATGCAGTGTGACGCAATTCAGGGAAACATGTACAATCCAGATTTCTCTTCCTATGGACACAGTATGGAAACTGAGCAAGCCAATTATATGGGTAATAATTCTCGACCTCAAAATAATCCTTATAGTAACACTTACAATGCAGGTTGGTGGAATCACCCTAATTTTTCATGGGGAAGACAAGGAAATCAAAGACAACCACTTCCTCCGGGATTTCAACAGCCACCTCCACAACAAGAGAAAAAACCGAACCTTGAAGAGATGTTCACCAAATTTATGGCCGCATCAGAAACCCGTTTCCAAAATACCAAAACGACACTAAAGAACCAGCAAGCATCCATTCAAGGGCTCGAGAATCAAATTGGTCAGCTCGCAAAGATGATATCTGATAGACCACAAAGAAGTTTACCGAGTAATACTGAGCCAAATCCTAGAGAACATGTAAAAGTAATTACTCTACGGAATAGGAAAGTATTTGCTGAACCAGAAAAGAAACCTGTTCAAGAATCTACAAAAGATAAGGTAGAGGAAGAAGTACCTAAGGAAAGCACCCCACCAGTACTTAAAGAATATAAACCACCCATACCATATCAAGCAAAGTTAAAGAAAGACCGCACGGATGCTCAATTCGGTAAATTTCTTGAACTTTTTAAACAGTTACATATTAACTTTCCTTTTGTTGAAGTAATTTCGCAGATGCTGAAGTACGCAAAATTTCTAAAGGAGCTTCTCACTAACAAAAGGAAGTTGGAAGAACTAGCCACAGTGGACCTCAACGAGGAATGCTCAGTTATTCTCCAAAATAAACTACCAGCCAAACTGAAAGACCCAGGGAGTTTTACTATTCCCTGCTTAATTGGTAGTTTAATCATTAAAAAAGCCTTAGCTGATCTAGGTGCTAGTATTAACCTAATGCCCTACAAAATGTTCAAGCAATTAGGTCTAGGGGAACCAAAACCCACTAGGATGAGTATACAATTAGCTGATAGATCTGTTAAATATCCTAGAGGAATCATTGAAGATGTGCTAGTAAAAGTAGATAAATTCATATTCCTAGTTGATTTTGTTGTGTTTGACATGGATGAAGATATTAAGGTACTTTTAATTTTAGGACGCCCATTCTTAGCTACTGCTAGAGCTATTATTGATGTAGGGGATGGTAAATTAGTGCTTAGGGTTGGTGAAGAAGAAGTTGTCTTTAAAATTTATGATGCTATACGATTTTCTAGGGAACAAGATGATTCCTGTTATTTTATTGATGTTATTGATTACTTTGTTTAAGACAATTTCTAGGAAATCACTCTTGAAGACATGTTGGAACTGTGTCTCATTCAAGGTGGGGAGGAAGATGAAGCCACCAATGAAGTAAAAGAAGTAATGAAGGAGTTGAACTCTCATGAACTTATCACAAGGCACATAAGTTATGAGGGTATTAAGTTAAAAGATGAACTGAGACAAAAACCCTCAATTGATGAACCTCCTAAATTAGAGCTAAAGCAATTGCCTGACCACTTAGAATATGCATTTTTGAGAGATGATTCTACATTACCAGTGATTATCGCATCAGACTTAAGCGTTGAAAAGAAAGAGGAATTACTTCAAGTATTAAGGGAACACAAAAAGGCTATAGCTTGGAAGATTTTTTGATATCAAAGGAATTAGCCCTTCTTTTTACACCCACAAAATTTTGATGGAAGATGAATATAAGCCATCTGTGCAAACACAGAGACGATTAAATCCCAACATGAAGGAAGTCGTAAAAGCCAAGGTAATTAAACTTCTAGATGCAGGCATTATTTATCCTATTTCTGACAGTTCTTGGGTAAGTCCTGTGCAGATCGTTCTTAAAAAGGGAGGCATGACTATGGTGTCTAATGACAAAAAGGAGTCAATACCTACGAGAACAATCACTGGATGGAAAGTTTGTATTGATTATAGGAAGCTGAATGATGCAACTCAAAAAGATCATTTTCCCTTACCCTTTATTGATCAGATGTTGGAAAGATTGTCAAGACACATGTATTACTGTTTCTTGGATGGCTTCTCTGGTTACTTCCAAATCCCAATAGCTCCAGAAGATCAAGAAAAGACAACATTCACATGCCCATACGGTACGTTTACTTATCGTAGAATGCCTTTTAGTTTATGTAACGCTCCTGCTACTTTTCAGAAATGCATGTTAGCTATCTTTAACGAACTCGTGGAAGACATCATGGAGGTATTTATGGATGATTTTTCGGTTTTCGGTAATTTTTTTCAACTTTGTCTTAATAATTTAAAACGTGTTCTGATAAGGTGTGAAGAGACCAACTAGTGCATATTGGGAAAAATGTCACTTTATGGTTCAAAAAAGTATTGTATTAGGACATAAATTTTCTAGTAAACGGATAGAGGTAGATAAAGCAAAAATTGAAACCATTGAAAAATTACCTCTCCCTAATTCAGTTAAGGCTATAAGAAGCTTTTTAGGAAATGCTGGTTTTTATCGCAGATTTATTAAAGAATTTTCTAAAATAGCTAAGCATTTAACAAAATTACTAGAAAAAGATGTGCTTTTCAATTTTGACCAGGAATGTTTAGAGTCTTTTAACACTCTCAAGGAAAAGTTAGTTAATGCCCTGATTATAATTTCACCTGATTGGAATCTACCTTTTGAACTAATGTGTGATGCAAGTGATTTTGCAGTAGGTACAGTTTTGGGACAACGAAGAGACAAGCACTTTCGACCGATTTATTATGCTAGCAAAACTTTAACAGCTGCACAAGCAAATTATACTACCACAGAAAATGAATTGCTAGCCGTTATTTTTGCATTTGATAAATTCAAATCATATTTGATATTGTCAAAAGTCATCGTTTACAATGATTATTCCGCTCTTCATTATCTTTTAACTAAAATTGATGCAAAACCTCGATTAATAAGATGGATTCTATTGTTACAGGAATTCAACTTAAAAATAAAAGACAAAAAATGAGATAAAAATTTGGCAGCAGATCACCTTTCAAGATTGGAAAATCCACACCTCGGGGATCTCGATAAAATAAACGACTTGTTTTCTGAAGAGTAACTACTAGCCATAGCAGAAACTGCTGTTCCTTGGTTTGCTGATTTTGTAAATTATTTAGCAACTAACATAATCCCAAAAGGGTTGACCCATCAGCAAAAGAAGCGATTATTCGCTGATGTGAAAAATTACTTTTGGGAATATCCTTTCCTTTTTTGTATTTGTGCAGATCAAGTCATTCGAAGATGCGTTACCGAAATAGAAGCATATAAATTTTGGACCACTGCCATTCAGGACCAACAGGAGGACACCACAGTGGAGCTAGAACTACTCATAAAGTACTTGAATCAGGTTTTTACTGGCCCACTCTTTTCAAGGATGCCAATAGGTATGTGACCTCTTGTGATAAATGCCAGAGAACAGGTAATATCTATCAGCATAATGAAATGCCTCAAAACTATATACTCTCATCTAAAATATTTGATGTATGGGTATTGATTTCATGGGTTATTTCCCTACTTCGTTTGGGAATAAGTACATACTAGTAGCAGTAGATTACATGTCAAAATGGGTAGAAGCTCAAGCCTTACCTACTAATGATGCAAGAATGGTAGTACGTTTTCTTAAAAAACTTTTCTTTCGATTCGGAACACCTAGGATAATTATAAGTGATAGGGGTACTCATTTTTGCAATGCCCAATTTGATAAAATTTTAAAAAGATATGGAGTGCACCATAGAATAGCTACCCCCTATCACCCATAAACCAGTGGTCAAGTTGAAGTGACAAATAGAGAATTAAAACGCATTCTAGAAAAAATAGTAGAAACAAATAGGAGAGATTGGCCAAGGAAACTAGATGACGCCTTATGGGCTTATAGAATTGCATTTAAAACTCCCATAGGAACATCTCCTTATAGACTTGTTTACGGAAAAAGTTGTCATCTGCCATTTGAACTCGAACATAAAGCATTTTGGGCTATTAAATTTTTAAATCTTTATTTTAAGCTTGCAGGTGAGAAACGTCTAATGCAACTAAATGAGCTGGATGAATGGCGCTGCAATGTATACGAAAACTCACGATTATATAAGGAAGCCACAAAGCGATGCCATGACAATCGTTTGAGACAACTTAAGCAGTTCAAAACCGGTAATCTCGTCTTATTATACAACTCAAAGCTTAAACTATTCCCTAGAAGACTTAAATCAAGATGGTCAGGACCATTCACTGTTCGAACAGTCTTTCCATACGGTGCAGTCGAGGTAACTCATCCAAATCACGGCACTTTCAAGGTAAATGACCATTGGCTTAAACATTATAGAGGTGAGAATTTCAAGAATAATAGGGAGGATCTTCAGCTCTACGAACTTTCGTCCTGATACATGCAAGCAGAGTCGAGCTTAAATTCTAAATAAGCACTTCTCGGGAGGCAATCCGAGCACTAACTTAATAAATTCTTTTATTTCAGTTTTCTAATACATTGACTAACCTTTTCGAATACAGAATTTTCGAGCCACACGGCCATGCCCACGAGCGTGCCCAAGGCCGCGTGGATGCTATGAGCAGAGACATGGCCTTGCAATTTGGCCATGTACAAGCAGAGTAAAATTTTTCCTAGGACACGGCCTTCGAGAAAACGTCACGGCCGTGTGTTATGGCGGTGGCCGAGACTGTCAATCCAAGCACGAGCTTAGACAAAATGCCACGGCCGTACGATGTGGCTGTGGCCAACACTGCCAAATCCAACACGAGTGTGCAACACGCCCGTGCTCCTAAGCCGTGGTCAAACCTGTCAAATAAGAAACGGGCGTGTGACCCCCTACATGGCCGTGGGAGAAGCGAACATCGAAGGACACAGCTGTGCGACACGGGCGTGTGCCTCAACACTCCCTAGGTACACGGGCGTGTGTCTCGAACCAGGCACGCCAAAATCTCTAAATTTCGAACCACACAGGCAAAACCCGAGTCACACGGGCGTGTGACATGCCCGTGTGACTCAAAAACCTATATAAACAAGCCACTATTCACTTTCTTCTCCATTGAAACCCTAAAATCCTCCTACTCAAACACCACCACAACCCTCCCTAGCACCGCTGCCAGCTTCAAAAGCTCCTCCACGACCGTGCCGCTTGTACCACGACCGTGTTCTACTTTATTTGTCACCCATTCGGTTCCTTTTTTCTTATTTTTCTCTCTAATTCTTAATGTTTTTATCTATATTTCTCTTAATAACATGTTTTATTTCATTTTTACATTATTTTTTGGCATGAAATTTATTGATTTAGCATGAACAATCTAGAATACTGTAGAGAATTTCAATACTATTCTTAATATGTTTTGTTTTGTTTAGGCATAAGAACGTATTACTATTCATATTATTTTTTATTTAGTTTCAATTATTAGGACTAATGTATATCGTTTTCATTTTGTTTTTAAGAATTATGTCATCTTCACGGGGAAAAAAAGTTGCCGTCCCTATTTCAAAGAAGCGAAAGAGGCCCGGCGATTCATCCTCTAGACCCACAGCCGAAACTCGTCACATATTCCTCTAATTCTCGCGAGAAGCCCAAGAAGAATGATTTCAATTATTCCGAGTTAGACCACTAGGAGCAGGAAGATGCATAGATTGGGCCGCCTTAGAACAGGTCCATTTAGAAGACGAGATTCGAACCCTGTTGACCACGGACCCATGGGACTAATTTTTCAGAATTGTGAAGCCCATTTATCTCGAACTCACCCTCGAGTTTTGCTCCACATTTCCTATTTAGACGGTCATGAGCCAACACGATGATCCAGAAACAATTCAATTCCGTCTAGGAGGCCTCGTTCGTCAAATGAGTGTACCTGAATTTGGTACAGCACTAGGCCTCTACACCGAAGTTCGTCAAATGAGTGTACCTGAATTTGGTACAGCACTAGGCCTCTACACCGAACGGTTCATGGTAGAAGAAGATCTCTCCGAACTCCACCGTCACATCCATCTATCACCATCTAAGTGTTGGGAGGCACTAGTGCCTGCATCGGCCTCATACGACCCCAGTCGCTCCAAGGCAACAGCTCTCACCCCATCTCTATGGTATCTTCATGCCTTACTCGCACACACATTGACGGGTCGACGAGAGAGCACCAGCTTCGTCACCACCCACGACGCCTACTTCTTATGGAGCATAGCGCACGCACATGTAATCAATCTGGCATACTTCATCGCCTATGCCATCTAGTATCAGACGGAACGATACTGTAGGGGCGTAATATCTATGGGCCTGTACATCACATGGTTGGCCCGCCACTTCGGCTTGCTTAACACTGCAGCCCAGACATCCTCCTACACTCTGATCGGCCAGATGTTCCCTCAAGGCATCCAGACTATGTCACACATGAGGATGATCCAGCGCTGACGTGGGTCCGATCCTCCACAATACCCCCTACTTCGAGATGCCGAGCAGGAAGATCCCGAGGACATTACAGATGATATCCCACCACACCCGAGGAGGCACCAACTGAGCCACCACCCCCTCGCCGACTAGTTCATGTGGTAACTTCTCACGTTGACTTAGCTGAGCGCTTCACACGATTCGAGCAACAATGTTTTCAAAGATTTGATCACATTGATGCAACTTTAGCGCAGATTTGTCAGCACCTCTACATTTCCTCACCCCACCTCGCAAACTATCTGAGGATTAGAACTTCTATTCCTTTTATTTTTATTTTTATTTTTATTTTTTATCTCTATTTTTACCTTCTATTTTCTTCTCTTTTATTTTCCTTTTTATTTTCCTTTTATTTTATTTCATCTTATCTTTTTCATTATTTGAATTTTAGTATTTTTAGAACTTAATTTATTTTATTCATTTATTTTTATTATTTCATATCGGCTATCCCCTAACAAACATATTCTATTAATCCAAATTTCCTAAAACTGATAAGTGCTTTCGCAGTTTCAAAGGAGCTCTACAGCTCAAATAAAAAAATCTAATGGGAACCTTGCTTCAACCTCACCTAGTTGACACCGCCAAAGCTTACACTCACAACATGAAAGCTGTGGACAAATAAACGCTACTACCACCGGAGTATCCACCTCTACACCTTCCTTTATCCCAACCACTCTATAGGCACCACCACCTCACAAATTCATCCAATCCAGGAAGTTTCATGCATTTCTCTATCTTATGATCTTATGCTTCTATTACTACTAATGTATCTTTGTACATTGAGGGCAATGTACATCTTAAGTGTAGGGGGAACTTACTTTTAGTCATTACATTCTCTTTGAAATCCCTAAAAATTTTTAAAACTAACATTTTGCATTGCTCTCAAAATTTCGAATTCTCACTTTCACTCTCTGCATTATCTTCAATCTCCTATTAGGAATTAATTTTGATTGATTCATGATTTTCATTGATATGTTGAGAATTAAGACATAGATGCTTATGCTTTGATTATTCAAACTTTAAAACACTAGGGAATCAAGCATGATAAGTTGAATTTTTTAAGAATGTAAAGTTTTTCTAGGTTGTTTTCCCTAATTTTAAGCGTTATCTTGAGATTTGAAATTCGCATGATTGACATCAAAAGCCATAATTCTAGTGAGATTTTTTAGCCTTTTGAGTATACATTCTTTCGTGCTCACTTTTATTATTGCTTTGAGTGAGTCAATACTGATTTGCTATTCTAGAACTTGCTTCGATTATACATGTCAAGACCACATTATTGGTTTGATACACTGAGATGATAAAGGCACCTAAGATTTAACCCACTTATTCCATAAAAGCCTGCCTCCATAAATTGACCCCTAGTAAACCCTATTGAGCCTAACAACCTATTCTTTGACTTACCTCTAATATTAACCCATAACCCATTTTTGTTGAAATCCATTCAATTATTTTGATCCTTATTTTTGTCGAGATTTGAGTTGAATTATTATCTAGCTTTATTCTATTTTCCAGGTTGTAAAGTTCTAATTATTCAAATTATTGTAATATTTGATTTGTTCTAAAAAAAAGAAAAAAATGAATATACAGTTAATTCAATTGTAATTCATATCTTAGTTATAGTTTAATATTTTTGCATATTTCTATTATAAGCTATCAAACCCAGAACGATGTCATCATAAGGCTTAGCTCGAGGAATATGTTCTAGTGATAGAGATTTTTCTAGCTAGATGATTTTTCAATTCAATCTCGATTCTAACCCTCTCTTTTTCAGCTTGTGACAACACCCCTAACCAAAGCCCTATTATAACCATTGAAAGACCTTTTAATTGATGTGTCATATCAATCTATAGTGGTGGAGATTTGATTTTCTTACAAGCCTATAGTAATAACTTTTCAGGTTGACTAAAGAGTGCTTAATTCTTGAACCCTAAACACTTTTAGTGGATAGAGTGAATCTTTAGTGAGGATGTCAAATCTTGTTAATTTCGATTGAGAGGTAATTACTTAGGAAAAGGGAGAAAACCTATGTTTCTGTAATAAAATTCTCAACTTAGAGTGTTTGAATCTTTAATGTTCTTCTGATTGAATTCTCATTGTATGATTACTTGTGGATTAGTTTGAAACATTATTGATAAGAGTTATAAGTTGAGAAGAATGATTCTTAATTATGAGTTGAGATTTTGCTTGAGGACAAACAAAGGCTTAAGTGTGGGGGTATTTGATAAACGATAATTTATACATGTTTTTACCTCATGCTTAGTCTAATTTATGGATGAATTATCATTGAATCTGTGGAAATTGGTGCTCCTAATCCTTCTATTTCATGTTTTATGCCCAGGTGAGCTTAAGGAAGAGAAAAGAGCAAGAAACAGGCCAAAAACGAAAAAATGGGCCAAAAAATGAAAACAACACGGCCCGGAGATTCACCACACGGCCATGCCACACGGTCGTGCCTCCTTGAGCTTAAACACGGCCCAAGCACGGCCAGACCACACGGCCATGCCACCATCAACAGGTCCGACCACGGCCTGGGCCTCGATCCACACGGGCGTGGCACACAGGCGTGTCCCTATCGTGAGGAAGTACAATTTCAATTGGAAAAGGATGCTTAAAGGCTAAGAAAGGCATTCCAAAGCTCTATATAAAGACCCTAGGAGGCAACTTCATGGGTGTACTTTTTCTCCCACAAAAAAGTGTCTTATTTCTGCCAACACAGAGAGTAGAAGCAAGGAACTACTCCAAGGGAAGCCGATTGATTCATCTCAGAAGCTGAATTCTCCCTCAAGACTAAAGATCTCCCTTCAAATTCCTACAGGGGTTTTTGGGCTCTTTATGTTTTGTTATTTTATTTCTTTTGAGATGTTGTCTTTTATAATTATGAACTAAATCCCCAAAATACTTGAGGGGGATGAAACCTAAGACAGATCTTGTTATTATTTTCTCTTGAATTATATGATAAATATTTGATTTGTTCTTAATTGTGTTTTTAACTCTTAAATTGATATTTCCAGGATATTAATTTAAGTCGAATGTGCTTATGTAGAGGAGTAAAAGTCCCTGCATAGGAGTAGATCCAACACAATTAAGCAGAGTTGATCACAATCCTAAAGATAGGACAACAAAAATCTGTCGGATTAGTGTCAAACCTAATAAGGAAATCCATAGATCGAGTTAATGCGACTCTAGGGGTTTTAATTAGAAAGAGATTTCAATTAATCAACCTAGGGTTAGTTGTTTTTGGTCTCGAGAGAGATATTAATATAAGTTAGGGATTTCTACGGATCAAGTCAAGTGAATAGATCGTCTAGTTCAAGAGCTGATAACAAGTGAAGTCTAGGTGGATTCTCCATTGAGTATTGTCCAAATCAATCAGTTTTTCCTAAGAGTTTTTCTCCAATTTACTTTTTGTGCATTCTTAGCTTAGTCCAATAATTAGTTTAGTTTAATCAAATCCTCTTTTATTTTTAGGTTAAATAATAGAAAGAAAGTTAGTACTAGTACTTTTGGTTCCCTTGGGTACGATATCTCTGTCTTGCCACTAAGTTATACTACTGTTCGATAGGTGCGCTTGCCTTAAAATCGTGATAATAGTTAGTTTTTGGTGTGATCATTTATTATAAATTTTATTACTTCATATCACGCATATCACTACTCCATCGCCAAAACCATGAATCTTTTTTTATCCCCGATGGTCCCCAAGGGTCCCACCCAGATCACCATGCTCATTGCCTCCAAGATCTTCCATCGTCAAAGGCTTGTGAGAGAGCACCATAATTTTTACGTTACAAAGAACAAACCTTGGTTAATCAATGTTGTCACCTTTTATTTCCTTTTTGAATTGCCATTTCTTTCATTTTTTTTTTTACTTTTCTTAATAAAAAAAACCTTTTTAACTTTTTATTTATTATTTTGTTTCTCCTCTCCTTGTTTTTCAAATCATAAATCCCAATTATCGGAGAACTCATGTTTTTGTCAGAAAAATCATAATTTTCCAAATTTTGACAAAAAAATCCGAAATTTCGATGACCTCTCCCAGATTCCGGCGACATTTTCTTTTGTTTTAAAACTCTGATTTTGGTTCCTTTCAACTTCCGGTTCAAAACCTACCAACTATATTTTTAGAAAAAACAAATTCCTTCACCATTTTCTTTTATTTTCTCATCGAACCATTTAGAAATCTTTAATTTTTAAAAAAATCATATAAAATCTTCTTAATAATTATGATAGGGAGAATTTCTTTTGAAGATGAAGGGTTCAAAACCATCGAATAATTGATGCCAAAAGCAAAAAAAGCCTTGTTCTCTTAACAATAAACCACAAAAATTTACAGTTACTATATTATTATTATTTTTATTTTTATTTTTTCCATAATTTGTTCATCAGCAAACCTGATAGACAAAATTGCAATGAGTTGCAGGATTTTGATGTCTCGTTTGCTTCTACTTCGACTTTGGTTTCTCCAGAAAGGTCTTCTTAAACCAATAGAAAGGTTGGATGAGCCAAAAAGCGTTGATAGCGGCGACGACACCCCAACTAGTGGTAGCTTGCATATCGGCGGGTTGTAAATTTGCCTAGGCTTAAGGAACTTGCACGTCGGTAGGGAGAAGTTGATGAACGATTATGATGAGGGAGAAATAAAAGAAGAAAAAAAAACCGGTTGGAAATAAAAAGGGAAAAATGGAAAATTGTAAAAAAAATATTTTTAACAAATAGTATGCAAGTGTCAGTTGATGATTGGTCCAATATTGCCATGTCACTTTCTGTAATGGCTTGGGGTAAAAAAGTTGGAGGAATAAAACCACGAGTACCAAATTGAGAAACAAGGTATAGTTTCAATACCAAACTGCATTTTAACCCTAAGGAAAAAATGTAAAGCAATGGCACCTCAAACAATAAAGCAAGTTAGATTGATTGATTCCGTGAGTCATGGAACAAGCAATATTTGCCCTTCACTTTATTTAATTACATCATTAGGAGTAAAAATATACAAGGTAAACAATATTTTAGCTCACAAAATTATTAGTAAGGTTGCATTTTGATCATTTAACTTAAAAGTTATAAGATTGTCATTGAACTATTCAAAAGTTGTTATTTAAATCATTGAATTATTCAAAAAAAATTATTTAAATAATTGGGCTATTAAGTTTTTTTTTTAAGTCTAACTAGCAAGCTTTGAGTGATGATATGATGATTTATATAGTAGATCAATACCCATCGATAGGTAGAAAAATATACCTTAAATTTAAATCAATCTAATTATCAATGTTGAAGATCGAAAAACAATGCTGTTTGAATTTTAGTTTGCAAATTTGTGACGTTTAAAGTCACTTAATGAAAAAAAATGCATTATAGAAGAGAAGAAAAAGGAGAGTTTTCAATTGGAGCACGCGGTGCAAACAGAGAAGCCATACAGTAGCGATTTTAACATTCTATTGACTTAAATGAAAATTTTTAAATAATTCAAAAACTATTTGTAACCTTTTGAAGTTGAGTGACTAAAATTTAAATGTATTAGTAATTTAGTGACTTTAAATGTAATATATCCAAATATATATTAAAAGAGGTCACGAGACTTTTGCGGAGGGTTTTTGTCCACTTGCCGAGGTTTCCTAGCCATTTCATGGGCATTTATGACATTTCCTATTTTTAATTTTCATTTTCGATATTCTGAGTTTCATTAATTATTAATTAGAAGTAGAAGAGAAGCCACGGAAAATTGGGAGGAAAGAGAATTAAGCAACAAAATCCAAAGGAAGAAAATTGTTATTAAAAATACAGCTGGTAAGAGAAATGAATTAGAGGAAAGACTAATCCTAGTTAGCCACGTAGATACCCTAACGCTTGCATGTCCTTCTTTCAATTTTATTCTCCTCAAACTCGTTATGGACACTTTCCTTTTACAATTGTCAGAAGGCAACTCGTGTAGTAGGGCCACGCGCCCATGTATCAAGCCATTGATTACTTACTAGCGATGAACGGCTGCAACAGGTCATCAAAAAGGCGCGTGGAATAAAGCCGCGATTATTGTAAAATTGTAATGGTTTTTAAAATAAATATACTAAACGCTAAAAAGCACGTTCTTGCAAGCTCAGTTTTAACGCGTCAAAGTCACCGACATGGGCTTGTAAAGAAAAGAGGGTTAGGTAGACTTCACTGGGAGAATCACGTAACGGCTGGGATTACATTGATTGATATTCGGTGCAATACCAGCCGTTGGATGTATGATACAGGTGAAAAGGCATTTGCTTAAATATGGCATCTGCACTGTCACCGCCTTAACCGAGGGAGTCAATTGCCGTTTTGACAATCTTCGCATCGTGGTGCTAGCTTTTCTCCTCGTCTTTCCAACGCATAAAAACTGGACCTTTTTTTTACTCATTTTTCGTTATTATTTTATCAGGGTATGTAGTTGTTGATTTAAATTTATCAATTAAGTTGTTATTTTTTACATGAATTTGACAATTAAATTTATTTTCATAATTAAATTTAGATTTTATTAAATATGAATAATGTTCTTGAAATATAATTAAATTATTCTGTCGAATAAATTAGACTAAAAATTACTCAGTATTTTGGTTCAAACAAAATGATTGAACCAATTGAATAGATAATTGTTTGAAACAGATAAAAATAAAAAATTAAAACAAAAGCTAAAAAATTAATAGTTGAATAAGTTCAACCAGTTAAATAATTTTTTTAAATTTTTTTTAATTATTTAGTTAATTATTATTAGTCTAGTTAAACTGATCATATCAATTGAGTCAAGCCGATTAAGTGCTATATATAAGTCCTAAATATAATTTTAAAAGAGAGAGAGAGAGGACTTTACATGGTGCAAACTAGAGGTGATCATGGGTTGGGCGGCCCGGCCCGGCCCGAAGGCCCGCCCGAAAAATGGGAGGGTTTGGGTAAAAATATAGGCCCGAAATATGGGTTTGGGCAAAAATACGAGGCCCGTTTAGAAAACGGGCCGGGCCTCGGGCCAATCTTTTTTGGCCCGGGCCTGGCCCGGCCCGGCCCGAATTATATAAATATATTTTTTTATTTTTTTAATTATATATAATTTTTAACTTTTTTTTTTTAGTTTGTGTATTGTTTTAAGAATTGTTTATCTCAATTTTATTTTGTTCCTTATTTTAATATTTGTTTTTATATTTTTTTAATTTATTTAATTTATTATATTTTTAAATTTTTTAATAAAATAAGGAAAAAAATTAATATGGGCCGGGCCGGGCCGGGCTCGGGCCTAGCATTTTTATTCCGGGCCGGGCTTGGACAAAATTTTAGGCCCATATTTCGGGCCGGGCCGAGCCCGGGCCTAGAAAACGGGCCAAAATTTTTTCTGGGCCCGGCCCGGCCCGGCCCATGATCACCTCTAGTGCAAACTGAGGCAAACGCCTCTACAGATCCCTAATTTCCTATACAGAGCAAGATATACAACAAATATTCATTTTGCTTATTTATTTTTAATATATATTAAATTGCAAACTCAAACAATTGATCCAAAACAACTTACATTCTAAAGGTCCATACGAATCAAACTATGATGCATACAAGCATGCAGGTTTAATATAACATTTGAATGACATAGTAAGGCAGTGACATTCTCCTAGGGAGCCTACACCAATTTCTACAAAATCTAAATCACAATAACGAATCAAGCATTACTACTATCCATATTTGCCATCGGAAACGAATTTTTCACACTTTGATCATTGTTTTCATCATGATATGCATAGGCCAATCCTCCATGGCTTGTCACATCTAGGCCAGCCATCTCCGCGTCTGCCGAGATCCTCAATAGCCCAAACACTTTCAGCAACCAAAACACTGAACCCATGGTCACACTCACCCACCCTATCACCACCAAGATCTGTATCAGATGTGCAGCCAACAGCCGTGCTCCACCACCCATCAGCAGCCCGTGTGGCCTCCCAGGTTTCCCTGGATATATCTCATTTACGTAATCCTTCTTTGCGAACAATGCAGTGAAAATGATCCCCCATGCGCCGCACCCTCCATGTAGTTGTGCTGCCTCCAAGGGGTCATCGTACTTTACCATCTCGGCGAGCTTGTTGCATCCGATGAGGACCCAAGCTGCGATGAACCCACAAATGATTGCGGCCCAGGGATCGACGACTGAACACCCGCCAGTGACTGCTGCGAACCCACCGAGCAAACCGTTGCAAACATCGGTGACGTTCCAGTGGCCTGTGAGCAATCGCTTGCCGAAGAGGGTTGTCAAAGCAGCTGAACTTCCTGCAATCGTCGTTGTGACAGCAGTTCTCCCAATGGCACTCCATTGGCCGTAATAAGAAGAATCATTGGTGTGTTCGTATGTTTTCAAGATACTGAGGAAGGAACCTGGATTGAACCCATACCAGCCAAACCATAACAAAAATGTTCCTAGAACAACCAATGTCCCACTATGTCCACGCAAAGACACAGGCTTGCCATCACCATCGAATCGACCCATGCGAGGACCCTCAACCAAGGCACCCCATAAGCCTGCAATGCCTCCAACCATGTGAACAACTCCAGAACCAGCAAAATCAATCACCCCAGATCCGAATAAAAGGTGACCTTCTCGAACCGGACTCGCCCAACCATCAGTAGACCAGAACCAATGAGAAACTATGGGGTAAACCAAACCAGTCAAAAAAGAAGAATATATCAAATAAGCAACGAACTGAGTCCTCTCTGCAATAGAGCCACTGGTGATTCCAGCAGCTGCAATGGCGAAGGACCATTGATACAAAAAGAAACTATAGTCTCCAGACGGGGAAGGGTACTTTTCAAGCCCGAAGAAGTGCCTCCCGACAAAGCCATTGGAAGGAGAACCAAAGGCCAAAGCAAAGCCAAAAAGGTAGTAGAATAAACTACCGGTGGCAGCATCAAGGACATTTGTAAGCATGATGTTCATGGTGTTCTTGGCACGTACCGAACCAGCACAAAGCATGGCGAAACCAAGCTGCATGGAGAATACAAGATATGCTGAGAAAAGAAGGTAGGTGTTATCAATGGCATACGTTGCAGCAACTAACTTGTTTGAAACAGTATCGAAGCCATTGCATATGTATTCAGCAGCAGCGGTGGCATTGGCAGCAGTGCCGAGAAGAGGACGAAGATCAGCAGCAGAGCAGGTAAACCCAGCCATAGCAGATGCCAACAAATAAGATAAGAGAAAATGGAGAGGTATCAGGTGATGTAGCAATTGAGATACCAGTCTTGTAAGGTTTCATGGTATTTGGAGCCCAGGGAACTCATTCCTATAGACTAGGAGGTTTTAAAGAAATTTCTAACAGAAATTTGTTAGTTTCCTACTAAATAGCAAGTATGATGCGTAAGCATTTAGATTTTAATGCTCAACGCATTTTCAAGTGTAACAATGTGAGCTTTTTCTTTGGTTAAAAAAAAATGGGTTCTTGAACTTCTTTTATTTGCCTTATTTTTTTTTTCTCTTTCTTTTCTGGGCTGCATAGCGCAACATGAATTTGAGCATTTGATAGCTTCATATAACTTCATCTCGACTCGGTGAAATCCCAGTTATGCCATCCAAGAATGATACTTGAATCTTTGTTATTATCAGAAATTTTCATAAGTTTTAGCTCCTAAAACTGGATTTGTAATGCCCTTCACGTGCTTTATAGATAAACCGATGATGCAATTTTGATAGTTCAACTCAAAAATGGATATTATCACTCAAGTTATAAAGATGTAAAAGAAACTCCTCCCTCCTAGACCTAGTCTTCTCCAGTTTTGTCTTTGTTGTGAAAATATGAAATGCCAACTAACTAATACACGAACAAATCAATGGCTTGGAAACTTTAAGTTCACTTGAAGAACATCATGACCATCGTATACAGTGTACAAACCCCAAGCTTGCTGTCTAGCATTTGCATTCTATTCATGCTGGAGGTCTCCATTTTCCGGTTATGAAGTCCTTATAAAAGCCAGATCTTTTTGAAACGATGTAAAATACTGCAACAAGGATATAAGAAAAGATCATTACAGGTAAAGATAAAGGAAAGACTTCCACCGGTCCATTGGTGACAAATCTGCACGTGTACGTATTTGCAAAGGAAACTATGATGGGTTTGCTTTGATTAATCATGCAGACATAAAAACCAACCTGGTATCATTGGAATAATGAAGTTTGGTTCTTTCAACACGTCGTGAAGTGTTCTTTTTTCTTTCACTTTGACCCATTTGGATGAACCTGAAACATAAAACCACACGAACTTTCGATAAAAATAATGGGGTAATCTGTAGCATAGCCAAAGTGAATGAGGAAACAAGGTTGATTCCATTTTCAAGGTATTAATATACCAAACACATTCATATTGGATTAAAGAGAAACAACACCAATAGTTACAAAAATACATGGTGATAATCAGAGGCTGCCAACAAGTCCATTGAGTTGATTTAACTTTTAAAATAATTTCAAGAAGGAAGATATGCCCTAACACACAGTGATTCACCCTTTTTTTTCTCCAGCAACAGAAAGCTACCAACATATACCAACTAATAAACAGAAAATTTGATCCGAGAAGTAGAGAAGAAAGCATATGACCTGCAGAACTGTCGTATGGAGAACCATCAGCTGCATCCTTTTCTTCCTCTCCAATGCTTTCCACATTAGCAGCTGCAGTCCCTTCTAGGAGATATCGGAGAATTTTGCTCTTAGACAGACAAATCCCAGAACCAGCCTGTCAATAATAAAGGATAATGAAATTTTCATCAAAGATTGCGACGGCAAGTGAAAACAGACTCATGTCTTTGACTCTAGCAAAACAGTGTGATTTTAACAATCTCTCTTCGAAGAAAGTTGCTGCAATTAGGCAACCAGTCATTTTAGTATAGCACTGTATGCTTGCCAATGATACATATGGTGATTCCATTCTATGCCTAATATAACATATCCATGCCAAGCATACTATTCTAGAATTTGTCCAATTAGATCACTTGATGCTTGAGTTCATCACAACCATCAATTCATTACCAACAGCGCTTACCTCATAGTAGAGTTCAATCGCGTCACGGGAATAATAGTTTTCCTTATCCCATGGTAAAGGTGGGCAACTTTCTGAAAACATGTTTTGAGAGTTAAGGACACTTACATAAGGCACAAAATGAAGATATTACAAATCACATGGAGAAAATAATAAGCAGTTTGATTCTTAAATTATAAAATAAAATGGATATGATATCAAGGTGAGCTGAAAACATGTCGGTTTCGCAGAAGTCCTCTATAAAATCACTGGACATAAACTCCGCATAGAGTAGCAAAACAGGCCAATGAAGAATTCCATTTTTATCCAAAACCGGTTTCCTTAATCCGGTAAGTTCTCTATACATTGCATTCCCAAGCTTCAACCTTTTATCTTCAATGGCAGAAACGATTTCCTAATCAAGCAAAAAGCAATAAGATACAGAGCTTTTCTCCTTCTTCTTCTTTTTTTTTTTAATTCAAGAAAAAGTATTTTGCAAAGTCCAAAAGTAGAAACCTTAGCCTCTACAAGAGCCTTAGAAACTTGGGCTTCACGTTGTTCCTGTTCCAACTTCTTTAAGTCAATTTGCTTTGCCAGTTTCTTTAACTCCTCATTATTTGGGTCTTTTCCAACTCCACTTTCACAATAAGATTTCGCCTCCGCTAGCAGATTCAATGATAGACACGCTTTGGCAGCTCGATAATACGCCTAAATAAAGACATTCCACGGTGACCCAACTCTCGAAAAAGGGTTCTATTTTTGACACACTAACCTAAAAAAACGAAAATAACTGAAACCAGTACCTTAACGTTAGCAGGGAAGAGCTTAATGGCATCCTGAGAATCCGAGAGCGCAAGTCGATAATTCCCAAGGAGCAAATTCACATGAGCTCTGTTTGAGAATAAAACGGAGGTGTCATGGTCATTTAGAGCTTTTTGATTGATGGCTCTACTGTAACAGTGGATGGCTTCTGGGTAATGCTTTTTACCCTTTTTCACAAGCTCGTTGCCTTTCTCCTGGAACACCCATTTTTCAAAAGGAATAAGATGAAAGGAACAGTTGGAGTTTTTGGGAGTTAAGGATTAGAGAGAGGAATAAAAAGGAAAACCTTGAGTTCGAGAGCAGTTGATTCTTTGAGGGCAGAAATGGCTTCAAGATCAGCGATCTCTGTTTCAGTTTTGGGTTCAGAGCCAGTTTCCATCCATAGCGCCATCTTGTTGGTTTCAATTCGAACTCCTGTGCGCTGGAAAAGGAGAGAAGTATTTAAGTATGGGAGCAATAGAGACTACTAGAAAGAAGAAATATCGACAAACACAAGTTTTAAGGGTAAATCAACATTTCTAAAACCATTTCTTTAATCAGTTTATGAAAGGGTAAAATATGTTCTAAGTCCCAATGTTTTTCACACATTTAAAATCTAGTTTTTTACTTGTATTTTAAGAAATTAAGTCTTTCGATTTAAAAACTCAAGTTCAATTGTTAACATTATTTTTTTACTAGGTTCAGGTTCATTATAATTGTAATGACCCAAATTTACGAGTATCGAAAAAGTGTATTGTTGGACCTTCGTCTTAGTAAAACAGATTCGTAAATATTTATTAAAAATATTTACAAAGTTAGTTATATAGTTAATTAGGTTTTGGATTAGGTAAATTTAACTTAATTAGAAGTAATTGTGAAAAAGGATTAAATTATAATAGGGATAAAAGTTTAATTATAAATTTAAAGGAAATTAAAAAAGCCAAATAGTAAATTATACCTAATTCATAATTTGAGGCGGTTTAAGGTGGAAATAACTTAGATTTTTTAGTTAAATAAAGAAACAAAAAGAACAGAATTGGGGGACGAAACAGGGAGAAAGAAGAAAGAAAAAAGAAAAAAAAGAATTTAGGGTTTTCAAAGTTTTAAATTCAAATTGGTAAGTTAATTTAACTCTTTTTCTTATAATTTTTGAGTTTTTATGATCTTAAAATAAAATACTACTAGGTATATGTTAAAATTATGGAAGTTATTAGATTTTTAGACACTAATTTTGTTAAGTAAAAGTGTGAATTAGAGATTGAATTAATAGAATTTCAAGTTAGAAATGATTAAATTGTGAAATAAGTTATAACTTTGATGTAATAAGGACTAAATTGTAAGAAATTCGAAATTAGGGTTTATTAGTGGAAATTTGAGAATTAAGTTAAGTTATAAGTAGAAATTAAGTGAAAATAAGGTATAGATTGTGATAGAAATAGAAATAATTTTAGTTAGGGATTAAATTGAAATTGAGGCAAAATTTGAATAGAAAATTTAAAGTAATTGATGTGAATTAGTAATTGTATTGATGTCGTAAATTATTTTAAATTTTTGTAGCTAACATCGTACTGGAAATATCAGCCAAAAAGGGAAAGGAGAAAGTGGACGAAGAGTAAATCGAGAATTACGGTTCGTATTACTATAATTCGAGTTTAATTATTATTAATTGTTAAATTTTAAGTTAATATGCATGGTAAGTAAATTAAGGTAAGTATTAGTATTGAGTTGAATTGAATGGAATTAAATTGAGTTGTGATTATGTGAACAATTGATATGCATGTTGAATTGAGAAAGTGAATTGAATTGTGAATATGAGAAGTTGTGATTGAATTGAAATTGAGATGAATATTGAATGGAATGGAAATGTGATTTGAATACCCTATTAACTATTTCGGGTTGAGTCTGATATAGTTGGCATGCTATAGGATTGGAAGTGTTCAGGGATATTTCGACCTCGAGTCGATGAGACAATGAGTGTCATTATATTACTTCGGATAGATTCGATGAGGTACTGGGTACCAACTTACTTTGACTTGGCCGATGAGACACTGGTTGTCAACTATTACTTCGAACTATCCGATGAGACACTAGATGCCATACTGGTGTGTTTGGTTGGATCCGTGTATCCACCAAGGTCCGAGTCTTGTTAATAAGGGTAAATAAATGAAATGGTAAATTGAATGAATTTGATTGATCGTGTTATTGAAATGAAATGAGAAATTTAATTTGTGAAATGATAATGAAATGCATGAACTAAAAGTTCATAGAGTGATTGATGTTCAAATGAGATATTATATGATATCAAATTGATGAATAGCCAAATTGAGTTGCTATTGTTGAGAAGTGAAGTTAAGTATGAATTAGTTTATTTACGAATTAATTGTTGTATAATTTGATATGTTTATTTGTTATTTTACTTTGATAATTTGAATTATAGTAATACCACTCAACGTACGGTTATTTTCCATGCACAGATTAGTAGAAGTCAAACGTTTCAATCTAGCATCCAAAGCCAATCCCGAACTCAAAAAACTCTGGTGATGTATATTTCTTTTGGTAAAAGTGGCATGTACCTAGGCTATGTGTATGTGTCATTGTGGATTTGGTTGTAAAAGATGATATATGATGTTTTGAATGGTTATATGAAATGATAATGAATTAATATAACACATTTAGTACTAAATTTTGAAATGGGATTGAATGAAGCTTATTAAGCTAATTTGAATGATACCATGAAACACTTTTGATTATATATATTAAGTATATATATTAAGTAAGTTAATAGGTTAATATTTTTGATGTGATTTAAATGTATTTGCATATAATTTGGATTGGTTGAGATATTGGTTTTGTGCTGATTGCGGTTTAAATTTGCAGGGTTGGTTAATTTATTATAAAAGGCTCATATAGAGTCTACACGGCTTTGCACACGGGTGTGTGACCAGACTGTATGAAACACACGACTAGCGCATGGGCGTGTGGATTGGCCGTGTGTCCCCTGCACCATAAAAATTTGAAACAGAATGCCTAGATTTAGGCACACGGGCAGAGACACGGGTGTGTGTCTCAACCGTGTAACTTCAATTTCTTCTTAGTTAGCAAGTCAGAGAGTTACACGGGTTAAGGACACAAGCGTGTGATACCACATGGCCTGACCACACGGGCGTGTCCCTAATCTACACGGGCATGTAAGCCCTACACTTAGGAAAAATTTTAGAATTTCATGAAAAATTTCTTTAGCACTCGAATTGGTCCCAATTCACTTCTAACACGTATTTTGGGCCTCGAGGGTCCTTTAAAGGGACATTATGAATATTTTATAACATGTATGCTTTTTATTGTATAATGTTTGTAACTGTTCATAAATGTCCGGTAATACTCTGTAACCCTGTTCCGACGACGGACTGGGATTGGGGGTGTTACAATAATGTTAACTTTATGACTACAAGTGAGTTTTTTTCTTAAATTTTAAAATGTTACACTCACAAAATTTAATAAAAAATTTAACCATGTTGATAATTAAACATAATTTTTAAAATCTAAAAAGATAAAAAGGACTAAATTCTTGAAAATATAAGTATAAAGAGAAATTATAAATTTACAAAGAGTACAAAGGCTTACACCATATTTTAAGTGTTTACGTAATCCCTGCTCGACCGTGTTCTTGTTGACCTTGAGGTTGAGGTTTTTAAATAATGAACAAACTAAACTAGTAGTCACCAAGTTTTTTTTTTTTTTTTTTTTGACACCCAACAAGGTAACGGGAACATGATGCGTCAACTTTTAAAATTAACATAATAACAATTCTAACTCTTAACCCTTATGCATTGCTTCAATTTAGTTTTGATTCTAAAAAAACACTAATCATCAACATTTGCACATTATGTAATTCGATTTTATTTATAATCCTTTCACCTAAAAAGCTAACAAAATAATTTTATCAACTGAATTTGATTAAAAAAGACCAAATTACACAATTTGTAAATATTGTAGGTTAATTATTTTTAGAATCAAGATTAAAATGACACAATATATAAACACTGAAGATTAAAAGTTGCTATTATGTCAATTTTAAAAGTTGTCTCATCATCTTTCCATTAATAATTTAATGGCTCATGACCAAAAAAGAAAAAGTTGAATAATTGAATAATTATTTTATAATTTTTCATAATTAGATGATAAAAAAAATTATTAATAATTAAGTGACTACCAAAATAAGTTACCCTTAAAATAAAACAATAATGCTTCTTGTTGAATTAACTAAAGCTCCCAAAATGTAGTCCACCAAATTTCAAAGTTGGACTAATTTATTTATATTGAAACATGTTTGTCGTTAAGCCATCCTCTAAAGTGTTGTGCTCCCATCCTAGTCAAGATATGTGGCAAGTTAAAAGAACGCATGAACAATAAGCTTGCCACCAACTAAGTCAAGAGATCACTTACGAGCTCATCCTTGTGAGATGACTATCCGGGCAATAGATGGTCTAGTCTTTATTAAAAACATTAAGTTGTTGGTCACCAAATATTACATGGGCTCAATTGTTTTATCGCATCAAGTTAAAATGAATTATAAAATATGTCCTGTCATATAATTACACGTCCCATCAAAGACATCCCTCCATACATTGTCTGATAATGGTCAAATGATTAGCCCAACATGTTAACACCATCTCGTAGGGACCTTCACCTATAAATACCTCCGGGAACGATGAAAAAAGTATCGACTCTTTAAAAATATTAAACATGCACTCTGTCAGTATACCTCCAACTCTCAGCTTTAGCACTCTCTTCAACTCCACTCTTTATAATCTCCAACTCCCTATCCCGATTAGATAAACCAACCTTCGTAACAATCATCACTACCTCCTTTATACTTCTTCCTTACCGTATAACTGTATCAACATTTAGAATTATTTTTCTTTGGTGAGCTTAGACAATGTGTCTTTTCATTGGACACTCATAAAAGCTAATAAAAGGCTCACGCTTTTAACGAGAATAGCTGTATTTCGTGCCAATATACAGAGTTAGGACTTGGGATATTGCCTCAACATTTTTATATGATATTATCTTACATTCTTGATGAAGATGTCTTGAATGAAAGTGCAGGACCATAAGAAAAGGGTGTACGGGGTAGAGGTGTGCAAAATTCGGGTAAAACCGAAAAAATTCGGTTAACCAACCGAATTCGGTTAATCGGTCGGTTAACCGAATTTTTTAGGTCAGGGGTCGGTTAATAATTTTTTGAGTTTTCGGTTAACGGTTAATTCGGTTCGAAACCGGTCGGTTAACCGAATTTTTTCAGTTAACCGAAAAAATTAATAAATAAAATTATAATATATAAATAGCCCACTATTCATTCAAGCCCAATCTAACATAAACCCAATCAAACTAAAACTAATTACTCAATCCAATTATCCAACCCAATTACCCAACCCAATCATAAAAATTACAAATAAGTTATTAAATAAAAATAAAAACAAAAACAAAAATGAAAATAAAAATAATTCGGTTAACTTGATTAATTCGGTTAATTCGATTAATTCGGGTAAATCGGTTAATTCGGGTAAATCGGGTAAATCGGGTAAATCGGTTAATTTTATACTAATTTTAACCAAAAATAAAAAAAATATAATTTTCGGTTAATTCGATTAACCGACCAAATTAACCGAAAAATTTTCTATTCGGTTAATTTTTTTTAAAAAAATTTCGATTCGGTTAACGGTTAAAATTTTTAAAGGGTCGGATAATTCGGTTAATTGTGTTTCGAGTCGGTTAACTGATTGAACACCCCTAGTACGGGGAGAACTATATGCTTGTTGATTAATGAAGACGATTTACTTTCAAAAAGAATGACCCTTCTAGTTTTTGTTTTTATTTTGGTAAAAGTTGTTCGGAGAACCGGAATGGACAAAATTGGTATCCTCTCAAGATTTGAAGAAAAGTCTCCTCACTCCACACTTGTCAGTTGTGTGGTTTCATGGTTTCATTTATATTTCCATATTATCACTATTTTCATAAAAATGAATTAAAAACAAGTAATACATATATAAAACATCATCAATCAAACCTGAAACATTATGGTAAATTTCAGACTTACTGATAATCGAGAGGGCTGTAGCTTCCTTAATAATCATAGATGGAACCATCGGTGGAAGCCTCCTTGTGCTAAAGATTAAATCAGTCTCCCCATGTACAAAAGAATTAAGAAAACCCTGCTAACCTTTGAAACCTCGAACTCTTCTTTTACTCAAATATAGGAAAATTGATAATATTATTGAAAACTGGGTGGCGAATAAACGACCCATTTCTGTACAGCCCCTGCTGTTCCTTTTTGTACAATTGTACGCCCCCATAGCTTCCTTCTATTATGATACAGTCACTAAATCATTCCTACAAAACGCCAACCTATATCTCACTTCTCTTTTAAGTTATATGTCACAAGAACCAAGTTTACTTCTTTAGAATGCAAAATAATGCTAATCAGCTACACGCGAGTTAGACAATCCCAAGAGGTGTCAATATCAAAGGGATTCATACCAGTATCCATAGATGCATGATTGGGGGAAAGTGGATTAAGTTCTGCAGCAAGAACATCTCCAGGAATGGATTGGTCATCCAAAAGGAAGTTCTCAAGCTCGCTGTAAAATGATCTATCTCCCTCATTTACCTCCTTGGATGGTTCTTTCTCATTTGTAGACCCTGGGGTTTGAAGCTGTACATGATCAACAGAAGATTGTTGATTGCTTACACCAATGTTGTTGACCCAATTTAAGTCATAATCTGAAAAGGCATGAATTGCTGCAGGTTGATTTTGATTCTGAAGCTGATTAGTATCCTGGTTCAAGCTTGACTGAGGAACAGCCTGACTGTATGCCGAGGATTGGGAGGGTGCTGAGTTTGTAATGACACCGTCCACACTAGGCTGTGAAGAGCTTTGGTGTGTATATGTCCCTAAATTTGAACCAGGACAAAAATTTGGCCATCCAATGGGATTTGAATTAATTTCATATGGTATTGTAAGTGAAGCTGGATTCTGTTGATGCTGTGAAGCAATAGCAGAAGTAATGTTTTCCACAGGAACATATGCAGTGCGGTTCATTGTTGAGGCAACTTCCATTCTTTTAGACATGGTGTTGGAAGGGACAAATTGGGAAGCCAAGTTACTAATCCTAATCCCTCGATCCCTTCGAATTACAGTATTATGCACACCAAGTAACTGCTGTGAAACAGAACGTGACTGCATTGTCCTATTTAAAACACGTTGACTACCCACATTTGGGTTATAAGGAATCCCATATCTGGTAGATGATGAACAAGCACGAATTATGGACGGCCGTTGGTTGTGACTTTGAGGCATGCAATTCCCAGCAGCCCGAGTCGGAGTTAGCCTAGAAACTTGATTTTGTTGTGTGAACTGCATGTTGTCACAACGTGAAGCTTGGTTTACTCGGGGCATTGCTGTAGAATACGAAGTGACTGGAGCTTTTGCAAGTGATATGGGAAAATTTCTCCCATGCCTGAAAGTCTTGCGCAATGTCTTCCACTTCTCCTCTTTATCAGTGGCATGACAATGATCAGTAGTAGAGATACCCGAGCCCCAATAACAACACGGTGCTCGTGTGTCACAAACAAAGCAATGGCACTGCAATTTCAAAAGGGCATCCATTAAATGCATGCTAAATTTAAGAGCACCTAAATCTGAAGCAGTGCAGCAACCAATGATCACAAAGTATAAAGTTTCAAGTTACTTGACAAAAAATTAAGATATCTACCAATTCACAATGCTGTTCATGAGAGGTCAAACTGAAAGGAAATTTGGCACAATCATGTCGTGGATGGGGAAAATCTCTGCATGCAATCTGCAACCGGATCAAAGAGAAAAATTAGATAGCTATCACAAATATGGTACCAGTGAGGAGTGAGAAACCAGTCTTCAATACATAAAGCAAAAAGAAAACAAGTAAATTAAACATTAATATTAATGTAAGAAGTTATGCAACCATTGTGTAAATGCTTCTGAGAACACCTCAGCTCCTTGATAGCCCATGATAGAAAACTCTGAGCCTCATTAATACATTCCATCTTTTGTGATCTCAGCAGCAAGATTAGACCATTTTGCCTACTTCTACAACAAAATTATCAATGGAACAAATATATCATGCTGTCTAGATCTGCTGAGCTCAAAGATCTTTTTGGTTCTCCAAACTGGGCACTTTCCCCAACAGCAATTCAACCATGTAACATCCGCCTTGAGGAAAAACTGCCAATCTCCAAGTCTCATTTTTCTCCAAGCCAATGTTGTCAAGGGCACAAGTTCCACTCTAGGCACTAGAGCCCTTGTATTGCCTCAGTCGCAAGGCACAAAAAGGCGCTGCCCTGAGTGAAGCAAAGTGCAATACGTAGACGTGTGAGTTTGTGTGTGCATGTGTATATATAAAAATGTATATATGGATGTGTGACATACAAAAATATATATAAAGCTTAAGATATAATAAACTCAAAAGTATGATCGAGTTTATCTACAAAGCATGCAAAAATTTTATTGTTAAATATACATGATTTTTTTCACAGGACTACAACACACTTTTTCACAGCACCAGATGATAAGGTTTTTCACTTGTGCATTCCAATCAAAGAGCACAACACAGTGATTAATCCATAATGTAGGTGCTTCGACCAGTTGAAACTTGAAAGAGTTATTAATAAATGCGTATCACTTCTCTAAACAACATGAACATTCAATATTGCTGGAGCTAAAACATATTCTAGAAAAATCTAGAACCACAATGAAACACACACACACAAAAAAAAAAATCAACTCTAACATGCAATGCTACCCAGAAATCTCAATAACTATTTTCTATTGCAAACCAATCCTAAAACACAACACCAAGTCACCAAACAAAGCCTTCCTTCTCACTGAAGGCACAAAAAGATCAGCAGCAGCAGATTGACAATTAATATAAAGAATCAATAACTTTTTTTTATTCTTCCCTTCCTTTCTTTGTTTTATTCTTCCCTTCCTTGTAAGAAACCAATCACAAATTTCACTAAGAACTATAGGAAACCACATAGAAACATCTTGTTCTATTTCAGCAAATATATATAAGCGTACTCAGTCACACAAAAATTACAACGAAACAAAGATATATATATTTATTTACCTGCCCTTTTTGGCCGACAATAAGACACTCATCGGACTCTTGTTGGGGATCATTAACATCCGACAGCGCTTTATCTGGGTCACCTTCCAAAACGACACAATCACCATCATCCTCATCAACAACCTTCCTGGCCACTGAATTCGACGACTTTGACTTCTTAGTAGGATTGACCTCCCCGACGACCACCACCTCATCGAGATCGTCGAATCCCTTATCAACGGCTTCCAGAACTTCCGACAACCAGTCGTAATCGTCCCCTTTCGGCTCCTCCCAAGCTGGTGTTGCGTCATCGTCATCGGAGCTTATGTCGAAAATAATAGGGGACGACTCCATCATAAAAAGAAATAAATAAACAAAATTTAGGGTTTTAGTTTGTTCAAATAAATAAAGTATGGCAACCTTCCGTTCATGAGAAGTGCAGAAAATCTCGTAATCTGAATAAATAAGAAAAACAAGTGAAAAATAAAATAAAATCAGGGTTCCAATCCATGAGGAAAGTGGAATGATTTGGGTTTTTTTCTAAACTAGGGTATTGTTCTGTAAGTGACAGGTACTTAGAAAAAAAAGGAGAGAGAAATGTAGGGTTTAGGAAGGCGAATTTAAGCAGCAAACGTCGTGAAATTAGGGTTTGGGGTGAAGATTTGGGCGAAAATGATGCAAGTGAAGTGAAAAGAAAAGGAAAATGGGCGTTACTTTATATTTGGATGACGTAAAGCAAGCAAAGAATTGAAAGGAAAAAGTTGGGGGTATAGTAGGGATTTCAAAGTTCTGGTGCTCGCGCTACGACCGACGACGACGACGACGACCACGTCCTTTCAATTCCCTCGCGCGATATAACCGACTCTCATTAGTGCTTTTTCCTTTTTGTTCATTGAGTGATGGCTTTTTGCCTTTTTCTTTTTATCTTTTATACTTTATACTTGATGTCCAGCTCCAGTTCGAGCATATATAAATATTATTGCTATATTTTATATTTGTTGAACTCTTGTTTTGATCAGAAATATTTTTTTTTCAATTTTGTTTATATCCTTGTTATAAAATTCTCCATTACATTTGTTTTTATCCTTTTCTAATTCCGTCTCTAGATTTATATCCGGCATTAGAAAAAACAAAGAAACTCTTTAAAAAGCCATATGTATTATTTTGAGGGTATTTTATCATTTTATGTTTTTTATATAAAAATAGAAAATTATAATTTTTTTTATGCAATGATTAGAATTACTCATAGCTTTTTCTCAACCTTTTAATAAGAGGATAAACGTGTTTTAGCGTGCTCAAACTTACTTCCTTCTGCATTAATAATAAAACAAATGCCAACCGAGTTAAAACTTAGTTGATCTAAGATAGTAAATTTTGAACCCATGCATTTTTAGTTTTTTTTTTTTTTTTTACATTTGTACCCTATCATTTAATCAAAACTTCATTTGTTATTTATAGGGATAAATATCATTTTTATACATATACTTTATTTTCATGTGCAATTTGATACATGAACTTTTATTCGATGCAATTATACATATGAAACTTTGATTGCAGTTCATATGTATACATGAAACTTTGGTTTTGATTCAGTTGTACACATTTAAAAAATAAATATATACATTTATTTTCATGTTGGATTAATATAATAGTTTGTTATACAATATATCAACATAAAGCGGTGCTAATTTGATCGTATTGTTAGTAATTTCTAAAAATTTGAGCAAATCAAATTTAAATGTATAAAATCGCACAAAATCAAATTTCACGTGTAACATTGCATATTAGAACAAAGTTCATGCATTGTTTTAATTTATCCCTTATTTATATAATTTTTTTCATAAATATGTTTGTTATATAATTTTATCTTTCACCATATTGTTGATGTGATCATGAGAGCAACACTTGGGCCAATTTTAAAAGTTTCATTACAAGCTTTAAGTAGGCTAATTTCAAGTTCAAGAAATCCAATTGCGTCAATTAAAGATTCATTTAAAGTTTCAATTTGGTCGATTATAAGTGGACCTATTTTAATTGGGCCAATTCCAAGTTGGTCGAATTTAATGGGTCGTGTCCATGTGCATGGGATCCATTACAAATGCCTAGTGGGCCAATTACAAGGGCTAGGGGTAAACAATTTAAGAAGGTAGTTAATGAGCTAGTTCAAGGGAGTTGGGCCGGAGTTAAGAAGTCCAAGTTCAATAATGGACCGAATCATATATCAAGGTTTATTCAACGTTCTAGTAGTGGTCATTTACCTTCCACACTCAGCTATTTATTTTCCGAGATTCATCCCCTTTCTATGTTCAACACATTAATGGATGTATTGAGTTTTTATTTAAGTCACTTAGTTAACTTAGATCCATTGTACGGTCATTCAACTAGACGCATGCATAACCAACCATTCATTTGCCCTTAAATACAATGTTTGGTTTGTTTCATACATGTTTGGCCATTCATCTTTTCTTAGGTTCAATCCACAACCAATGCATGTGTGTATGACCATTTCCCTGCCCTAGATATAACGAATGGATGGCTAAGAGAATGTACATGCATTAATGATTATACATGTACTTGAAGATACATTGCATGTGAGGATACATGAACCTAAAGATTTAATTTATGATCGGATTCATGGATGCATTTATAGCCGAATTTTGGGCATCCCTATTATTGAATGGATGTTCCAAGTATAAATAGAAGAGCTAGGCCTATGTAAAAAGGAGAAAGAATATTGATTTAATTAAAGTTATCTTTTTATTTCATTTGAAAACTTTATCCAAACTTATCAAAAATTATTTATTGTGGTGTTCACCCCCTCCAAATCTTATAATTCATATTCTACCTATCTTGAGTGTGGTGACTACCTTATACCTTCGATTCTTATCTTTCTAGATAACAGGTCAGGTTCAATGTCCTTATACCTCTTGTTCAGTTCTTGATATAGTTATTAGGTCAAGGTCTTTTTTTTTTATTTCATACCTATTTTAGTTGATCGGGCAACAAATTGTGTTCCAATAATTAAAATTTAGGTCTTGTTGTTCTTTTCGAGGTTCAACACGTTTAGGATTACATCATTTTGTTCATAGCTTTAAAATCTAATTCAAGTTTCATCTATCTTTACTTTTCATTATTGAAAAAAAAAAGAAGATAAAAGCCTAAATTGAGTGAAACACGAGAATGAGTGTTTTCGTCAAATTGAGAGAAACACATGGGGACGTGAAGTGATGTAAAATTTTTTTATACTAATCATTTTTCTTTGTAGAAAAAGAAATTATGTCACGAGATCTTTTCCTTACGAGGAAAGCCTTAAGTATGCAAGCCAAAGATGAAGATCTTCAATGTGAAAACCTGTAACACCCCCTAACCCTAAACCGTCACAGGAATAGGGTTACAAAGCATTATCGATTATTTCCGATCAATCATAAACATTATACAAATAATTAACAAATATATTATAAATTAATCATACTGTCCCTTTTATGGGCTACCGAAGCCTAAAATATACGTTAGAAACCCATCGGGACTTGTTCAAGTGCTTCGAGAATTTTTCGTAAAATTCTAAAATTTTTCCTAGGTGCAGGGCTCACACGCCCGTGTGGTCAGGTCGTGTGGCTCACAGGACCAAGTGACATGCCCATGTCTCAGGCCGTGTAGTAGCACATGCCCGTGCCCCTACCCGTGTAACTCTCTGACTTGTATTTCTTTATAACTCATGATCACGCGACCAAGTTACATGCCCGTGTGCTAGGCCGTGTACCTTACACAGCTGAGACACACGCTCGTGTCTCTGACCATATGTCTAAATTTGGGAATCCTGTTTCTCAAATTTAAGGTGCAGGGGACACACGGCTATTCCACACACCCATGTGCTAGCCGTGTGTCTCTCACGGCCTGGTTACATACCCGTGTGCCAGGCCGTGTGGACTCTATATGGGCCTTAAACCTCAAGCTAACCAACCCCGCAATACTTAAACCATAAGCCAGTCAAAATTTAATATTTCAACCAATTCAAAATATGTTTAAATACATCTAAATTTTATCAAAAACCTTAACCTAAATACATATCCATCTTATAATCACAATTATTTCATATTTAATATCCAAATCAACCTAAATTTAACACATTCAACCTAATTCAAGTTTTGTGTGAAATGTACCATTTCCATAACTTAACTTTTCATATATATAGATAACTATTCAAGTTCACACACACACACACACATATATATATATATCAATTTACAACCCATTACCAAATGACCAAAATACATATCCTAAGTACATGCCATTTGTCAAAAGAACTATACATCACCACTTCGTTGAGTTCGGGATTGACTTGGATGCTGGACCGGAACTTTGATTCTGCTATCCTACGCACGGAAACAAACCATACGCTGAGTATGTATACTCTGTGGTATTACTATAATTCAAATCTTAAAGTAAAATATTAAACACGTATAGTCAACCATAAAACAATTTTCTCTCAATAAGTCATTCATGTGTTCATCTTTTAATTTCATAATTCTAACTAGCTTAGTTAGCTTTTCTTCATTTAAATTGCATTTCAATCCACTAAATCATTATCTATTTTATGAAATCTTTGTTTCATACTTTTTTTTTTCATATTTCTGTAACACCCTAGCCCCGGCCTAGACGTCCAGACTGGGTTCAGAGAATTACAAACATTCATACCAAAAATTAACAAGTTCATAAGATAGATAAATCAAACTACATATCTCCAACAGTCACCAGAAATGTCTTAATGCTTAAACATCATAACTCCACAATAAAATAGTAACATAGTCTCTTTTAAACAAAGCAAAGTCATAAGGTAAAATAGTTGACCGAGCCTCCGCGACATCAATCCTGTTCAGTAAGAAAGTTCACTTAAAAGCCAAATGTAACAGAGTAAGTTGTGAACTCAGTGTGTAACAGAAAATGCACTATTCAACTTTCATACGATCACAATATGATCTTACTCAGATTATTGGATAGTTCTCAATATTCACAATTCTAATAAAAACAGATCAATTATATGCAGTTAACATATACGAACGGTAGATGTTTATCAATATGCTTAAACAGATATCAAAACAGATTCATAACAGAAATTCCTAGATTTTATCCGTTACACACCATCTACGACCCACCCAACACACCATTAAGGACGTTCAATGTCCATCCATCCCTACACACCACAATGTGTCAGTCTAACACGTTACAGAATCGCATTATAGATGTTAACACGGGTAGCAGTAAACGCTAAACTCAGATTTAAACAGTATGTGGGTAAACCACTGTTCAGAATAAATTACTTCATTCTCCGCACATTTCCAATTCAAACACATTCAGAATACAGAAATTCACATAATACTTACAGATTATACGTTATATATCAATTTTGCATTAATAGTAATTTCTCATTGTATATCTTTTTATATCAATCAAATCATAAACAATCAATAGCAGTCACAATAATGATTTTAGTCTTAAAACGAGCTTTTAGAAGTCAGTTGATTACCACACGGCCGTGTCCTTACCCGTGTGGTTCACACAGCTTGTCACATACCTGTGTCGTGTACTCATGTTCTACTGTTCAATAAATAGAGAGTTACACGGCTTGGACACACAGCCGTGTCCTTGTCCATGTGACTCACATGGCCTAAACACACACCAAGTGCTGGCCCGTGTGGTATTTAATTCATAAACAGTGAGTTCCATGACCTAGACACACGGTTGTGTCTTGTGCCCGTGTGAACTCTACACCATTTTGGTCTCACACGGCTTGAACAGACGCTCGTGTACGAGCCCGTGTGGCCCTAATTCGACAAACAGTGAGTTGCACGATCAATCGCACAGCCTCTCACATGCCCGTGTGGCTCACACGGCCTGGCCACACGCCCTTGTGCCTGGCCGTGTGGCGTCGACAGTCACTATTTTTGGCGACCCGAAATTTGTAAAACTCGCAGAAGTGGTTACACACCTGTCAAAAAATGAAGTAGCAACAATCTAAAGATTTTTTAGGCCTAGTAGAAGCATTCAATCACACAATTCAGCCAATTACTTAACAAAATCATTCAAGTATTCACTTTAATAACTATATCGAAACTTTCGACACAATTTTCATAACTCAAACATACCGAAACTTCAATGACGATTGCTGAGATTGTCTTGTCGCTGATCTGAGTTGCTAATATTTTTATCTAATAGGAAAAACAAAGAGTTGTTTATCAGTGATTCTCGTAAATCACAAATTTAACCAATTCACTCAAATTGTAAGTGATAAACTATCATGAACTCAAAACAATTCGTAGTTACTTACTCAACGATCCTCTGTCTAACAGTTAATAACAAAACCTCACTAATCCCTTGCCCTTCTTGATAGTAAATTAGCAAAATAAAAAGAAAAATAGAAAGAAGAAAAAGGGAAGAACGAGAAAGAAAAAGAAAGAAAAACTATCGTTACTTAAGCCTTTAACTTCCATCAGGTTTTTCGGTATTAAGCAGAAAAAATTTAATGCGTACAAGGGGATTCGAACTCAGAACCAGACGAAATACAGACAAATGGTTAACCAGTGAACCAGCAGGCTCATTCTTGTCACAATATCACAACGAATTAAACTTAAGTGGCAATGCTTGCTTATGGATTATTTTAAAAACAATTAAAACCTTATCCTGCGATTCAAACCCTAAACCCCAAACCTCTACATAAGCACATTCGACTTAAATTAATATCCCAGAAATATTAATTTAAGAGTTAAAAACACAATTAAGAATAAATCAAATATTTATCATATAATTCAAGAGAAAATAATAACAAGACCTGTCTTAGGTTTTATCCCCCTCAAGTATTTAGGGGATTTAGTTCATCATTATAAAAGGAAACATATCAGAAAAGTAATGATAATAAAACATAAAGAACCAAAAACCCCTGTAGGAATTTGAAAGGAGATCTTCAGTCTTTGAAGGAGAATTCGGCTTCTGAGATGGATCAATCAGCTTTCCTTGGAGTAATTCCTTACTTCTACTCTTTGTGTTGGAGGGAAATAAGCACATTCTTAAGGGGCGAAAAGTACCTTTTTGAGGGAGAAAAAACACACATTAGTAGTTGCCCCCTAGGGTCTTTATATAGAGCTTTGGAATGCCTTTCTTAGCCCCTAAGTAGCCTTTTCCAAGTGAAATTGAACTTCCTCACGACAGGGACACGCCCGTGTGCCACGCCTGTGTGGATTAAGGCCCAGGCCGTGGTCAGGCCTGTTAAGGTGGCACGGCCGTGTGGTCTGGCCGTGTTCGTTGGGGCTGGGTCGTGTTTGAGTCCAAGGTCCCACGGCCGTGTAGCGAACCTCCAGGTCGTGTTGTTTTCATACTTTGTGTAACACTCTATACCCGAGACCGTCGCCGGAATCAAGTACAGAGCATTACCGGACTTAACGGAACTTTATAGAACTTGATCAGAAATGAATATAAAATATTGTTTAATTTATTGTATAAACGTTCATATTAACTGCTTTCGGACTAATTACATACATCTCGGATGGTTAGGATTCGAATCCTAACAAGTCGTGACTTAGAAAATTTTTCATGAAAAGTATCGTCACACACGCCCGTATGACTTTTAGCATGGCCGTGTTGTTAAACCGTGTGGCTTTCACACGCCCATGCTAGGCAACCGTGAAACATTCTGACTTACCCGACACGGCCACAAGCTATTTCACACGCCCGTGGAGTCAGGCCGTGTGCTTCCTACGGCTAAGGCACGCCCGTGTGCTCAGCCTATGGAAGAATCTGTCAAATTCTACACGGTCTGGTCACACGCCCGTGTAACCAACCACTCAGGCCATGTGAGGCTATCTACCAAGCCTTGGCCCTCCTGCACTCAAATACACAATTCATATCCCACTCATTTTCACATAACACTAACCCAATTGACATTCATTTCATTTCAAACATCATATAATACATAAGAACTATATTTGTATTCAAAACATAAAAATTACAAGTGACTCATACTAAACCTAGTACATGCCACATTATCAAAAGATAGATACATTACCACAAATTGGAGCTGAGATCGGGATTAACTTGGATGCTTGACTGAACATCGACTTTACCTAACCTGCGCACGGAAACAACCATACGCTGAGTATGGGAATACTCAGTAGTGTTACCATAATTCAAATTATACAATAACTTATATACATTCAATTTGTGTTAAAATTACTTAATAACTATTTCATACTTTTGATCAAATTATTTAATAATAATAAGCACTATTTCAAGGCTTGTATTTAATCAATACATACATTATTTCATTATCAAATTTGCGTTAAATTTTCATATTTCATTTCATTAGCTCATTTCGTATCACATGCAATTCACTAAATTTTATCACTTTATTCAATACTAATTCCATTGCAATTTGTTCTTACTAAAGTCATATTTTAATAACAATTTCAACTAATTAATTTCATATATCATCACTTATTTTAATCAGTTCTTACAACTTTAGCTCATATTTTAAGATATCATATCTTAATTTCATTCTCACATATCAAATTCACATTCAAATTATGTAATTCAATTATACTATTCTTTTCAATTAAATTCTTATATTATTTATTTATATAAATTTCACACAAATTATGAACTTTAGTTTTATTTCTCAATCTCATATAATATTTCAATTCATAATCCAACTTTGAACACTTCATGAATCTTTGATTCAAGCATTCAACCTCATAGCACAAATCTCATTTCATATATCATTTCATAATTAAATTCACTTTACTATTTCTTTCCATAGCTCAATCATAGTCATTCGGAATTTATTATTATACTTATTTACCCCTATTAACTTGACTCGGACCCTGGCGGATACACGGATCTAATTAAACATATCAGAATGGCGACCAACACCTCATCGGATAGTTCGAAGTAAAGTGGCTACCAAAGCCTCATCGGATAGCTCGAAGTAATTCTATGGCACACCTAGTACCTCATCGGCTGAGCCGAAGCAAAGTGGCTACCAAAGCCTCATCGAAACTATCCGAAGTAAATCTATGGCACACCAAGTACCTCATCGGCTGAGCCGAAGTAAAGTGGCTACCAAAGCCTCATTGAAACTATCCGAAGTAATTCTATGGCACACCAAGTGCCTCATCGACTCAAGGTCGAAGAATCTCTGAACTGTTCTGATCCTATGGCATGCCAACTGTATCCACTAGGCCCGACTAGTTAATAGGGTATCGAAATCACATAGTAATTTCACTTTCAATATCGAATTCACGTCAATTAACACTTTGGTCACATTTGTCACATAATTCTCAATTCAATCACAATTGTTCAATTTCACAAAATCAGATATTTTCACTTCAATTCACATTTCAATTCAATCAATTGCTCATACTTTCATTCCATATACATTTCAAAATAATCATATTTAATTCAAATTGATTCATTTCCAATCATAATTCATCATATATTCCATCAAATACTCATACATATGCATACTTCATTTCAATATCATTCAATTTATAATTTCTTATATTCACAATTCAAATCAGTTTCTCAATTCAATATGTATTTCAATACACAAGAAATTTCTATTCATTTCACATACTATTCAATTTTATTTAATTCAATCTTAATATCAACATTTACTTTATCGTACTAAACATATTATTCAAAATTCAATATTTACTAATAAATTCAACTCAATCTTGATACTTACCTTAATTTGCTTGTCATGTATATTAATTTAAAAATTTAACAATTAATCAGATTCGAATTATAGTAATACTAACCTGGATTTCTCGTTTTTACTCCTCATTTGTTTCTCTCTTTTCCTTCCTTGCTCGATGTCTCGAATTCTTTATTTACTATTAAAGCTTTAAGCATCAAAACTATAGTTTTTGCTTTTTCTTTTTCTTTCTCTTCTTCTCCCTTCCTTTCCCGTTTGCTCTCTGTTTCTTTTTTTCTTTCTTTTGTTTCTTTCTTTTCTTTGTTTTGTTATATATATATATATATATAATAAGTTAATAAATATCTATTTAATAACCAATATTTATTTTACATTTGTATACATTTTTATTATTACACATGTCACAAAATTTACCATACATTTGTCATGTTTTAGTTTATTTTATAATATAATAATATTTAATATAAAACCATAATTAATAATACAAATAATAAATAATAAAATCTAAGAAAAATCTTAGATTTTTCTAAGTTTGCCGCCTCAACTATTGCCAAATGGCATATTTTCCATTTTGGCCCTTTGTACTTTCTTTCAATCTATAATTCAACTTTTACTCCTATTTCAATTTAGTCCATTCTACTAATTTCTCTAAATTAAACTAATTTCGTCTAATCAAAACTTAATTAAACACATAACTAACTTTACAAATATTTATTAAAAATATTTGCAAGTCTGTCTTACTAAAAATGGAGACCCGATAACACATTTTCCGATTACCTATGCTTTTGAGGTCGTTACACTTTGGCCCATTTTCTCCCTTTTTGGCCCGTTTCTCGCTCTTTTCACTTCCCTATGCTCACCTGAGTATAAACCATGAAATAAAAGGATTAAGAGCATCAATTTCCATAAATTCAATGATAATTCATCCAGAAATTAGGCTAAGTATAAGGTAAAAACATGTATAATCTATCGTTTATCAAATACCCTCACACTTAAGCCTTTGCTTGTCCTCAAGCAAAATCTCAACTCACAATTAAGAATCATTCTTCTCAACTTATAATCCTTATCAATAATGTTTCAAACTAATCCACAAGTAATCATACAGTGAAAATTCAACCAGAAGAACATCAAAGATTCAAACACTCTAAGTTTGAGAACTTTATCACAGAAACATAGGTTTCCTCCCTTCTCTTAAGTAATCACCTCTCAATCAAAATCAACAAGATTTGACATCCTCACTAAAGATTCACTCTATCCACTCAAAGTGTTTAGGGTTCAAGAATTAAGCACTCCTTAGTCAACCTGAAAAGTTATTACCATAGGCTTGCACGAAAATCAAATCTCTACCACTATAGATTGATATGACACATCGATCAAAAGGTCATTCAATGGTTGTAATGGGGATTTGGTTAGGGGTGTTGTCACAAGCTGAAAAAGAGGGTTAGAATCGAGATTGAATTGAAAAATCATCTAGCTAGAAAAATCTGTATCACTAGAACATATTCCTTAGAGCTAAGTCTTATGATAACATCGTTCTAGATTTGGAAGCTTGTAGAAATATGTAAAAACTATTGAACTATTACAGATTACAACTAAATTAACTGTATATACGTATATATATATATATATATATTTTTTAAGAACAAATCAAATATTTTACTTTGGATATTTACAAATTTTACAAAATGAAAAAGAGAACAAAGCTAGATAATAATTCAACTTAAATCTCGACAAAAATAGGGATCAAAATAATTGAATGGAATTCAACAAAAATAGGTTATAGGTTAATATTAGAGGTAAGTCAAAGAATGGGTTGTTAGGCTCAATGGGGTTCACTAGGGGTTAATTTATGGAGGTAGGCTTTTATAGAGTAAGTGGGTTAAACCTAAATGCCTTTATCATATCAGTATATCAAATCAATGATGTGGTCTTGACATATATAATCGAAGCAAGTTCTAGAATAACAAATCAGTATTGACTCACTCAAAGCAACAATAAAAGTGAGCACGAAAGAATGTATGCTCAAAAGGCTCAAAAATCTCACCAGAATTATGGCTTTTGATGTCAATCCTGCAAATTTCAAATCTCAAGATAACACTTAAAATTAGGGAAAACAACCTAGAAAAAATTTAAATTCTCAAAAATTTCAACTTATCATGCTTAATTCCCTAATGTCTTAAAGTTTGAATAATCAAAGCATAAGAACCTATGTCTTAATTATCACATATCAATAAAAATCATAAATCAATCAGAATTAATTCCTAATAGGAGATTGAAGATAATGCAGAGAGTGAAAGTGAGAATTCGAAATTTTGAGAACAATGCAAAAAGTTAGTTGTAAAAATTTTTAGGGGTTTCAAAGATAATGCAATGACTGAAAGTAAGTTTCCCCCTCACACTTAAGATGTACATTGCCCTCAATGTACAAAGATACATTAGTAGCACTAGAAGCATAAGATCATAAGATAGGGAGAGAAGTGAAACTCCCTGAATTGGATGAATTCCTTGAGGTGGTGGCGGCTATAGAGTGTCTGGACAAAGGAATGTGCAGAGGTGAATACTCCAGTGGTGGTAGCGGTTGTTTGTCAATAGCTGCTATGCCGAGAGGGTATGTTTGTCGGTATTAGGTGGCTAAGGTTCTCATTAGATTTTAGATTTGAGCTGTAGATGTCCTTTGAAATTGCAAAAGCATTTATTAGTTTTGGGGAATTTAGATTATCAGAAGGTGTTTGTTAGGGAATAACCAATATGAAGAAATTAAAATAAAGTAAACTATGTTCTAACAATTCAAAAATTCAAATAATGAAAAAGATAAAATAAAATAAAACAGAAAATTAAAAAGGAAAATAAAAAAAAGATAAGAGGAATAGAAAGTTCTAATCCTCAGATGGTCCACGAAGTGGTGGCGGTGATGAGATGTGAAGATGCTGGCATATCTGTTGAAGAGTAGCGTCGATGTGATCGAAGCGTTGAAAGTACTGCTGCTCAAATCGTGTGAGGCGCTCGAATATGCTAGCATATGAAGCTGCCGCATGAACTGGGCGGCGAGGGGGTGGCGGCTCAGATGGTGCCTTCTTCGGTGGTGGGACATCATCAGTAATATCCTCGGGGTCTTTCTGCTCGGCGTCTCGGAGTAGACGATATTGTGGAGGATCGATCACATGTCGGTACTAGATCATTCTCATGTGTAACATAGTTTGGATGCCCTGTGGGGACATTTGGCCGATCAAGGTGTAAGAGGATATTTGGGCTGCGGTGTTAAGTAGGCCGTAGTAGCGTGCCAGTCGAGTGATGTACGGGCCCATAGAGATTACCCACCTGCGGTGTCGCTCCGTTTGGTACTGGATGGCATGGGCGATGAAGTATGCAAGATCGATCACATGTATGTGTGCAATGCTCCATAGAAAGTATGCGTCGTGTGTGTTGACGACGCCGGTACTCTCACGTCTGCCCATTAATGTGTGCGCGAGTAAGGCATGAAGGTACCTCAGAGATGGGGCAAGAGCTGTCGCTTTGGAGCGACTGAGGTCGTATGTGGCCGATGTAGGGACTAGGGCCTCTCAACACTTAGATGGTGATGGGTGGATGTGTCGGTGGAGCTTAGAAAGGTCCTCTTCCTCCACGAACTGCTCAGTGTAGAGGCCTAGAGCTGTACTGAATTTTGGTACGCTGAGATGACGAACGAGGCCTCCTAGCCGAAATTGAATCGTCCTTGGATCATCGTGTCGGCTCATCACTGTCTGGAGGTGAAATGTGGAGCAGAACTCGAGGGTGAGTTCGAGATAGGTGGGCTCTACAATCTGAAAGAATTAGTCCCAGGGGTCTATTGTGAATAGGGCCTGGACCTCATCCGCTAAGTGGACATGCTCTAAGGCAGCCCGGTCAATGCATTTTTCAATTCCTAGAGGTCGTGCTCGCAGAATCTGGAATAACTCCTCTTGGGAGTTCTACGGGAATTGAATAAAAGGATGGCGAGCTTCGACTGTGAGTCTGGAGGATGAACCACTGGGCCCCTTTCGTTTTTTTGAAGTAGGGACGGCAGCTTTCTTTCCATGTCAAGACGACATGTTTGCTGAAATAAAACAAAATGAGAAAGAAAATGAGTATGTATTGGCATTATGCATAACTTAAATAATAGTTTAACGATAATCAAAATAATTCAGCCAAATACTTAGTACCTAAATGAATGCAAAAACTAGTGAAAAGAAAATAATTTGATTAATCTACACATAGAGTTTGGACAGAATGGGAGTGTTTATATAAAAATTGGGACTAAGATTAATTGCCTAAGAAAGCTAAAGATGGCAGCGCAAGGATGATTCTAAGTGGCATGTTGAAAATTCTAGAATAATCATGTTAAATCAATGAAATTCATGCCCAAAAATAATACAAAAACTAAATAAAGCAAATTATTAACATAAAAATAGATAAAGAAATTAGAAATTTCAGAGATAAACAAGAAAAAGAAATCGAGTGGGTGACTATGTGGGCGGGGCACGATCGTGCTGACGTTGCACGGGTATGGTGGCACCGTTGATGACGACGGCGGTACTAGAAATGGTGCATATGGGAGTTGGGTTGAGAGATTTTTAGGGTTTAAGGGAAGAAGAAGATGAATAGTGGGCTGTTTCTATAGGATTTTGGGTCACACGGGCATGGCACACGCCCGTGTAGCTCGGGGTTAGCCCATGTGGTTCGAAAATTGGGGGTTTTAGTGCGCCGATTTCGTAACACACGTCCGTGTTCTTAGGGCTTGTTGGGGCACACGGTCTTGTCGCACGACCATGTCCTTCGATGTTCGCTTCTCTCACGGCCGTGTACTAGGTCACACGCCCGTGTCAGAATTGACAGGTTTAACCACGGCCTTGGGGCACGAGTGTGTCGCACGCCCGTGTTTGAATTGACAGGTTCGGCCACAGTTTTGAGACACGGGCATGGCAACTTGTCGAAGCCCGTGTTTAATTTAACAGGTTCGGCCACGACCACATCGCACGGCCGTGTCTCTGCTCGTGTTGTCCACACAGCCTTAGACACGCCCATGGGCATAGTCGTGTGGCTCGAAAAACCTACATTCAAAAGGTTAGTTGATGTATTAGAAAGCCAAAATAAAAGAATGTACTAAGTTAGTGCTCGGGTTGCCTCCCGAGAAGTGCTTATTTAGAGTCTAAGCTCTACTCTGCTTGCGTGTGTCATTGCAAGGGTTCGTGGAGCTGAAGCTCCTCCTTATTATTCTTAAATTCCTCACCTTTATAGTGTTTAAGCCGATGACCGTTTACCTTGAAAGTGCCGTGGTTTGGATGAGTTACCTCGACTGTGCCATATAGAAATACAATTTGAACAGTGAATGGGCCTGACCATCTTGATTTAAGTTTTCTAGGGAATAGTTTAAGCCTTGAGTTGTATAGCAAGACAAGATCGCCAGTTTTAAACTGCTTAAGTTGTCATAAAAGATTGTCATGGCGTCGCTTTGTGGCTTCATTATATAATCGTGAGTTTTCGTATGCATTGCAGTGCCATTCATCCAGCTCATTTAGTTGCTTTAGACGTTTCTCACCTGTCCTTTGGCATTTATCACAATAGGTCACATACCTGTTAGTATCCTTGAAAAAGGTGGGCCAGTAAAAACCTTATTCGAGTACATTGTGAGCAGTTCTAGTTCCATTATGGTGTCTTCCTGTTAGTCCAGAATGGCAGTGATCCAGAATTTTATACGCTTCCGTCATAGTAACACATCTTCGAATGACTTGATCTGCACAAATACAAAGGAAAGGGTCTTCCCAAAAGTAATTTTTCACATCAGCGAACAATCGCTTCTTTTACTGATGGGTCAAACCTTTTGGGATTATGTTCGCTGCTAAATAATTTGCAAAATCAGCAAACCAAGAAACTGCAGCTTCTATTATGACTAGGAGTTGTTCTTCAGGGAACAAGTCGTTTATTTTATCGAGGTCCTTGGGGTGCAGATTTTCCAATCTTGAAAGGTGATCCGCTGCCAAATTTTCAACTCATCTCTTGTCTTGTATCTCTAAGTCGAATTCCTATAACTATAGAATCCATCTTATTAATCGAGGTTTGGTATCAATTTTAGTTAAAAGATAACAAAAAGCGGAATGATCAGTATAAACAATGACTTTAGACAATATTAACTATGATCTAAATTTGTCAAATGTAAAAATAGCAGCTAGCAATTCTTTTTCCGTGGTAGTATAGTTTGCTTGCGCGGTCGTCAAAGTTTTGCTAGCATAATAAATCGGTTGGAAGTGCTTGTCTCTTCGTTGTCTAGAACTGCACCTACTGCAAAATCACTCGCATCACACATTAGTTCAAAAGGTAGATTCCAATTAGGTGAAATCATAATTGATGCATTAACTAATTTTTCTTTGAGAGTGTTAAAAGATTCTAAACATTCCTGGTCAAAATTGAAAAGCACATCTTTTTCTAGTAATTTTGTTAAAGGCTTAGCTATTTTAGAAAAGTATTTAATAAACCTTCGATAAAAACCAGCATGTTCTAAAAAGCTTCTTATAGCCTTAACTGAATTAAGGAGAGGTAATTTTTCAATGATTTCAATTTTTGCTTTATCTATATTTATCTCTTTACTAGAAATTTTATGTCCTAATAGAATACCTTCTTGAACCATAAAGTGACATTTTTCCCAATTGAGCACTAGATTCGTCTCTTCACATCTTATTAGAACACGTTTTAAATTATTAAGACAGAGTTGAAAAGAATTACCGAAAACCGAAAAGTCATCCATAAATACCTCAATGATGTCTTCCACGAATTCGTCAAAGATAGCCAACATGCATTGCTGAAAAGTAGCAAGGGCATTATATAATCCAAAAGGCATTTTACGATAAGCAAACGTACCGTATGGATAAGTGAATGTTGTCTTTTCTTGATCTTCTGGAGCTATCAGGATTTGGAAGTAACCAAAAAGGCCATCCAAGAAGCAGTAATACATATGTCCTGACAGTCTTTCCAACATTTGATCGATGAAGGGTAAGGGATAATGGTCTTTTCTGGTTGCATCAATTAACTTTCTATAATCAATACAAACTCTCCATCTAGTGACTGTTCTTGTAGGTATTGGTTTCTTTTTGTCATTAGATAACACAGTTATGCCTCTCTTTTTAGGAATAACCTGTACAGGACTGATATGTTCGCGATATTAAGTAATAAAATTTATAAAAACTGATCACACCAAAAACTAACTAATATCACGATTTTAAAGGCAAGCTCACCTATCGAACAGTAGTATAGTTTAGCGGCAAGACCGAGTTATCATACCCAAGGGAACCAAAAGTACTAATTACTTCCTTCATATTATCTAGCCTAAAAATAAAAAAGGATTGATTGAAACTAATTCTAAAACTAACTAAAAGTGCACAAAAAGTAAATTGGGGAAAACTTTAGGGAAAAGCTGATTGATACGAGCAATACTTAAGGGAGAATCCACCTAGACTTCACTTGTTATTAACTTCTTGAACTAGATGATGTCTTCGCTTAACTTGATCCGTAGAAATCCCTAACTTATGTTAATACCTATTTCGAGGATAAGAATAATTAGGCCTAGGCTGTTAACTAAAGTTTCTTTATTAATTAACACCCTAGGTTTCATTAATTCGATCTATGGATCCCCCTATTAGGTTTGACCCTAATCCGGCAGATTTATGTCGCCCTATGTCTAGGGTTGCATGCAACTCCGCTTAATTGTGGTAGATCTACTCTTAAAACAGGGACTTTTGCTCCTCTGCCTAAGCACATCAAGTTCTTGAAGTAATACCTAGGATTATTAAATCAAGAATGAAGAATACATAATTAAGAACAATTCAAGTATTTATCAAATAGTTCAAGAATAAATAATAACAAGATCTGTCTTAGGTTTCATCCCCCTCAAGTATTTGAGGAGTTTAGTTCATAATAAAGAAAGAAAACATCTCAGAAGAATTAAGATAACAAAACATAAAGAACCCAAAAACCCCTGAAGGAATTTAGGGAGATCCTCTATCTTGATGTAGAATTCTGGCTTCTGGGATGAATCAATCGGCTTCCCTTAGAGTAATCCCTTGCTTTCACTCCTTGTGTTGGCAGAATTATAGCGCTCTTTTTTAAGAGAAAAGAGTATATCTTTAGAGTTACCTCCTAGGGTCTTTATATAGAGTTTAGAATGACTTTCTTAGCCCCTAAGTATCCAAATCCGAGTGAAATTCCTCTTCCCCACGACAGGGACACGCCCGTGTGCCACGCCCGTGTGAGAGTCTGTCGATGGAGGCACGACAGTGTGGCCTGGCTGTGTTGTCGGGGGCTGGACCGTGTGATTTTCATGTGGCACGGCCATGCGCCACGGCCGTGTGGTGACTTCTTGGGCCGTGTCATTTTCACAATTTGGCCCATTTTATCCGTTTTTAGTCCATTTTCCGTTCTTTTCTCTTCTCTATGCTCTCCTGAGTATAAGATATGAAAAAGAAAGATTAAGAGCACCAATTCTCACAAAATTAATGATAATCCATCCAAAATTAAGCTAAACATGGGGTAAAAATATGTATAATTTATCGTTTATCAATGACCCACCCAAGAACTGTCAGAAATAGGATAAATAATTCCTGTATCTAGAAGTTTAATTACCTCGGCTTTTACGACTTCCTTCATGTTGGGATTCAATCGTCCCTGAGTTTGCACATATGGCTTATAGTAATTTTTCATTAAAATTTTGTGGGTGTAAAAAGAAGGGCTAATTCATTTAATATCAGAAATCTTCCAAGCTATAGCCTTTTTGTGTTCTCTTAGTACTTGAAGTAATTATTCTTTCTCTTCAGTGCTCAAATCTGATGTGATAATTACTGGTAATGTAGAATCACCTCCCAAAAATGCATATTCCAAATGGTCAGGCAATTGTTTTAGTTCCAATTTAGGAGGTTCATCAATCGAGAGTTTTTGTCTCAGTTCGTCATTTATCTTAATACCCTCATAACTTATGCGCCTTGCGACAAGTTCATTAGAGTTTAAATCTTTTATTACTTTCTTTACTTCAGTAGTGGCTTCATCTTCCTCCTCACCTTGAACAAGACGCAGTTCCAATGTGTCTTCAAGAGTGATTTCCTAAAAATTATCTTGAACAAAATAATCAATAGAATCAATGAAATAACAGGTATCATCTTGTTCTTTAGAAAATCGCATTGCATAATAAATTTTAAAAACAACTTCTTCACCAACCCTAAGCACTAGTTTACCGTCCCCTACGTCAATAACAACTCTAGCAGTAGCTAAGAATGGGCATCCTAAAATTAAGGGTACCTCAATATCTTCATCCATGTCAAGCACAACAAAATCAACAGAGAATATAAATTTATCTACTTTTATTAATACATCTTCAATAATCCCCCTAGGATATTTAACAGATCTATCAGCTAATTGAATACTCATCCTAGTAGGTTTTGGTTCCCCTAGACCTAGTTGCTTGAACATTTTATAAGGCATTAGGTTAATACTAGCGTCTAAATCAGCTAAGGCTTTTTCAATGTTTAAACTACCAATTAAGCAAGGAATAGTAAAACTTCTAGGTCTTTTAGTTTGGTTGGTAGTTTATTTTGGAGAATAGATGAGCATTTCTCGTTGAGTTCCACTGTAGATAATTCTTCCAACTTCCTTTTATTCATGAGAAGTTCCTTTAAAAACTTTTCGTACTTCGGTATCTACGAAATTGCTTCAACAAAAGGTAAGTTAATATGTAGCTATTTAAAAAGTTCAAGAAATTTACCAATTTAAGCATCCATGCGGTCTTTCTTTAACTTTGCTGGATATGGTATGGGTGGTTTATATTCTTTAAGTGCTGGTGGAGTGTTTTCCTTAAGTTCCTCTTCCTCTACCTTGTCCTTTTTCAGATTCTTGAACAGGCTTCTTTTCCAATTTAGCTAGTACTTTTCCATTCCTTAGAGTAACTGCTTTTACATGTTCTCTGGGATTTGGCTCAGTATTACTCGGCAAACTACCTTGTGGTCTATCAGATATCATCTTTGCGAGTTGACCAATTTGATTCTCGAGCCCTTGAATGGATGCTTGCTGGTTCTTCAGTACCGTTTCGGTGTTTTAGAAATGTGTTTCTGACACGGCAATAAATTTTGTGAGCATATTCAAGATTTGGCTTTTTCTCTTGTTGGAGTGGTGGCTGTTGAAATTCCGAATGAGGTGGTTATCTTTGATTTCCTTGTCCACCCCATGAAAAATTGGGGTGGTTCCGCCAACCTGCATTGTAAGTGTTACTATAAGGATTATTTTGAGATCTAAAATTGTTACCCATATAGTTGGCTTCCTTGGTCTCCATACCATGTCCATGGGAGGAGTAATCTGGATTGTACATGTTTCCCTGAATCGCGTCACAATGCATCACTGAGTGTACCTGCGTAGAACTAACAAAATTATCAATCTTTTTGTTTAAAAGTTCTACTTGATTAGAAAGCATTGTTACGGCATCAATATTAAAAACTCCTGCTACTTTTTTCAGCTTTGTCCGCATGACTTGCGACTGATAGTTATTCAGCGACATCTCTTCTATAAACTCGTAGGCTGCTTCGGGTGTTTTGTTGTTTATTGTTCCTCCGGTGGCTGCATCGATCATTTGTCTTGTGGAGGGATTCAAACCGTTGTGAAAGGTTTGAACTTGTAACCACAAAGTCAACCCACGGTGAGGGCACCTTCTCAATAGGTCTTTGTATCTCTCTCAGGCATCATAAAGTGTCTCTAAATCCATCTGTACAAAAGAAGAGATATCATTCCGCAATTTAGCTGTTTTCGCTGAAGGAAAATACTTAAGTAAAATTTTTTTGGTCATTTATTCTCATGTAGTGATTGAGCCTCGTGATAGAGAATTTAACCATTGTTTAGCTTTATTCCTTAAGAAAAAGGAAATAGTCGGAGACGAATGCCATCATCAGAAACACCATTGATTTTAAAAGTGTCACAAAATTACAATAAATTGGCTAAGTGTGAATTGGGATCCTTATCCTGTAAACCATCAAACTGAACAAATTGCTGAATCATCTGAATAATGTTAGGTTTCAATTCAAAATTGTTTGCAGCAATAGCAGGCCTAACAATACTAGATTCAGTACCAGCCAAATTAGGTTTAGCATAATCATATATAGTACGAGGATCATTATTTTGGTTTACCGGTTCTGCGGCTATCGCGGGAGGTGGTAGATTGTCCTGATTTGCTTCCATCTCCTCAGTAGGCTCAGGTTCTTGTTACTGCTCTGGATATTGTAAGCTTCGTCTGATCTCTCTAGGGTTTCTACGAACTGTGGCTTCTAAATCTTCGTCGAACAGTAGCGGTCCTCCTGGGTTTCTTCTAGTCACAAACTAGAGATATAGAAAGGGAAAAACCAAAGAAAATTAAAATGAGTAAAATAAATAAAAAATAAAGTTTGAAAATAAATAAAAATAGTAATGGCGAAAGTAATAGAAATCGAGTGTTCTTAATATCTTAGTTTCCCGACAACGGCGCCAAAAACTTGATATGCGTGATATGAAGTAATAAAATTTATAATAAATTATCACACCAGAAACTAACTATTATCACGATTTAAAGCAAGCGCACCTATCGAACAGTAGTATAGTTAAGGCAAGACCGAGATATCGTACCCAAAGGAACCAAAAGTACTAATACTAACTTTCTTTCTATTATTTAACCTAGAAATAAAAGAGGATTTATTTTAAACTAAACTAATTATTAGACTAAGCTAAGACTGCACAAAAAGCGAATTGGGGAAAAACTCTTAGTGAAAACTGATTGGTTTGGAAAATACTCAAGGGACAATCCTCCTAGACTTCACTTGTTATCAACTCTTGAACTGGACGAATTATTCACTTGACTTGATCCGTAGAAATCCCTAACTTATGTTAATAGCTCTCTCGAGACTAAAAACAACTAACCCTAGGTTGATTAATTGAAATCTCTTTCTAATTAAAACACCTAGTGTTGCCCTAACTCGTTCTTTGGACTCCCTTATTAGGTTTGACCTTAATCTGGCAGATTTTTGTCGTCCTATCTCTAGGATTGCGATCAACTCCACTTAATTGTGTTGGATCTACTCCTATACAGGGACTGTTGCTCCTCTACATAAGCACATTCGACTTAAATTAATATCTCGGAAATATCAATTTAAAAGTTAAAAACACAATTAATAACAAATCAAATATTTATCATATAATTCAAGAGAAAATAATAACAAGATCTGTCTTAGGTTTCATCCCCCTCAAGTATTTGGGGGATTTAGTTCATAATTATAAAAGGAAACATCTCAGAAGAGTAATGATAATAAAACATAAAGAACCAAAAAACCCCTGTAGGAATTTAAAGGGAGATATTCAGTCTTTGAAGTAGAATTTGGCTTCTGAGATGGATCAATCGGCTTTCTTTGGAGTAATTCCTTGCTTCTACTTTTTGTGTTTGTGGGAAATAAGCACATTCTTGATGAGAGAAAAGTACCTTTTTGAGGGAGAAAAAGCACACCTTAGTAGTTGCCCTCTAGGGTCTTTACATAGAGCTTTGGAATGCCTTTCTTAGCCCCTAAGTAGCCTTTTCACAGTGAAATTGAACTTCCTCACAACAGGGACACGTCCGTGTGCCACGCCCGTATGGATTAAGGCCCAGGCCGTGCTCGGGCCTGTTAAGGTGGCACGGCAGTATGGTCTGGCTGTGTTCGTCGGGGCTGGGCCGTGTTTGAGCCTAAGGTGGTACGGCCGTGGGATACAGCCGTGTGGCGAACCTCTAGGCCGTGTTGTTTTCATACTTTGGCCCATTTTCTCTATTTTTGGCCCGTTTCTCGTTCTTTTCACTTCCTTATGCTCATTTGAGTATAAACCATGAAATAAAGGGATTAAGAGCATCAATTTCCACAAATTCAATGATAATTCATCCATAAATTAGCTAAGCATAAGGTAAAAACATGTATAATCTATCGTTTATCAGTTATATAATGGCATATATAACTAGACTCATGTAAGCTACGTTAGTATGAGAATCGGCTAAACTGTAGCTCTAATACCAATAAATGTAACACCCCTAACCTGTATCACCAATAAATGTAACACCCCTAACCTGTATCCGTCGCCGGAACAGGGTTACAGAGCATCACTAGAATATACAGATCAAATACAGACAGCTCATATCATTTATCTTTCATGTCAGAAATTATTAATCATGAAGTCCCTTATATGAGCCATCGATGCCCAAAAAATGCATTGGAAACAGATCAGGACTAAATCGAGAACTCAAAAAATCTTTCGCGAAATTTCAAAAATTTTCCTATGCATAGGTACACATACCCGTGTGGTCAGGCTATATAGCTCACATGTTCGTGTTCCAGCCCATGTTAGTACCCGTGTAACTCTCTAACTTGTGTCATACACCTGTGTGCTAAGCCGTATGTAAGTGCAGGGGTCACACGGCCAATCCACATGCCTGTGTGCCAGACCGTGTGAAAATACTTGAGCATTCTATTTTAAATTTTTAAGATGCAGGGGACACACAGCTAAAACACACGCCATGGGCTAGGCTGTGTGTCACACACCGCTGAGACACACGTCTGTACCTCCGCTCATGTGGATAAAATAAGGTCATTTTTAAGCCTTTTTTCTCACCCAAATTTGTCTTCTACCTACATTAACACTTAAACACATTCCTAATCTAATATAAAACATTTGAATCAAGCTATATCCAAGTTTATGCATATCATAATACCTCATATATTCAAGTATCCAATCTTACCTAATTGACCATATAAACCTATATGCATATTTCTTCAATCATACTATCTCAACCACGTTAAACACAACAAATATATTAAGCCATACATACATATAAATATCAAAATATGTCCAAATCAAGCCATTCTAATGGCTATTTACAACAACAAAAAAAAATTATATGCCATACTTGGCCAAATTAACCTATACATGCCATTATAACCAAAAATAATTTAATGTTTATACCGAAATGAGCTGAAGGATAGTGTAGTGTTGCTCCGACTAGCTTCCAACCAAATCGAGCTTCCATATTACTATAAAATAGAGGAAATAAAACAGAGTAAGCATTTAATGCTTAGTAAGTTCGTATAACATGAAATTTAACTTACCATTATTTCATATATAAGGTAAGCATACAACATTCATCCAAATAAGTTTGGCAATTTGCCTAAACACATATATCCTCAAGAAACATGTTAGTTATGTACTTCATGTGAATGAATATCAAGAAACCGGGATGAGCTCATCATGTAATAATTTTCATATACAAATGTTTTCCACATCATTTATTCATATAACATATATTTCCATAGTAATTCATTTTCTATTATAAAACTTCATAATTCATGCATACTCATCCATGGCAAAACCCTAATACTTTGATAACCTTGCAAATTATTCCCCGAGATAGTAAAATTAAGTTATTACGATCTCAAAAATGTAAAAATTACTAAAAATGGGACAAGATTACTTACCCAATTAAGCCAAGTAAGCTTGCTTGAGTTCTTTTCTCTTAGCTAGGGTTTCCATAAAAGAAATTTGGGAAAGATGATGATAAATGATGATATTTTCTTTATTTAATCATTTATCATCTTTTATTATTTCACTTTTCAATTTAGCTTTTTCTTTATTTAATTTTCCATAGATAACTAAGCATACTTATCTACTAACCTCTCTTAATGGTCTATTTTCCATATAAAGACCTCAAATTTTGAATTCCATAACTATTTAATACCTATAGCTATTAGAATTCAACTTTTGCATTTTATGTAATTTGATGCTTTCCACCTAATTAGACATGTAACCGATAAAATTTTTTTACGAAATTTTTATACAATATTCCTATCATAATGCAAATGACGAAATAATATTAAAATAATTTTCTTTTTAGACTCATATTGTTTTCTCGAAACCACTGTTCCGATTTCACTGAAAATAAGCTGTTACATGCGATCTCAAATCCAATTTTCAAGTTCAATTACCCATTGTTCCAATTGCCTGGCTTGAAAATTAATTTCCAAAAATATCAAATTAATTTATTAATTTGATTAATTTAATTTTACCTAATCAAAATTAATTTTCCCAAAAATCACTTAGATTTTCCTAATTAAAATTTCAAAAAAGAATTTTAATCAAATTCTCTAAGTAAATAATTCTTACGATTGTCCAATTTAATTCCACGTCAAATAAATTGAATCAATTAAATTATTTTCAAAGTCGTAGAATTTTTTTCTGATTCAAATGCAGTCCAATCAAGCTTTTGTTAAGCTAGTAGAGGGACCAATCGGACATATACAAGTAGGCTCTAGTAATTACAATTATGTCTAGAAGCATCATTCCGATAATTCGCAATTACTTGATCATGGAGTCATCCTAGAAGAAGTACAATGATTGAAAACTCATTATTGTATACTCTTTACGAAAGCAATTCATCCAACTGTTTTGTCCAATGGCCTCGTCATGTGCATGTTACTCTTATATGGTATCCTTGATTCCTTTGAGTTAAATCTATTCACTCAATACAATCCTATTTTATCTCATTAATCCATTCACTCAATACAATCTTATTTTATCTCATTGTCAACATTGTGCATTCTTAATGATTTATATGATCAATATCAACAAATAAATGTGATAACTTGCTCATTCAAGAACAAGCAACCCGTGGTCACGTTCTATATTTATTAATCCACACAACTCCAATGAGAGGATATTGTTAACTTTTTAATTGAGTTATGAATTCCACTATTGCTAGTAAAGCCATGTCATACACAAGTCATGTGTCCGACATACCGGCTATTTGCTCGATCATCTTTAGAGCATAAGCCTCCACTTATATCAAAGCACATGAGTTACATACGCATGGTCAGTGACTAACTCAGGATTTAGGTAAATCACACTATGAATGTCACAGGTGAATTAATTCACAAATGGATTCATACTTAATTCATCTTGGGTCTACTCTAATGTATCATTCTGCCAATGAATACATCTATATCTCTACCCATGCAGTTAACTGCTCCGATAGCCAAGACTAGCCATCTCCTCAATTGGAATTATAGATGACATAATAATCCTTTTAAGTATTTGAATCAAATACTCACTTTGATTCTTTTACCAAATTACAGGCTCGTTTAGATTATCTATTGAAGTAAGTTGTCTTTCTCACAATGTAAACGTTCTTATAATGCCACTTATCATCTGTTTGAACTTAGACAACCAATGAGCTAATATTTGTTTGTCACAATTTCGCTAGGCATGCAAAATATGAAAAACATAAATACATAATACATAACAGTGAAATGTGAAATTTATTTATTCATCATTCAAATACATAGAAAATAATTATATGTTTACTACAATATGGGCACATTTCCCAACATCCCAATGGACTATCACGTAGGTCGTGTCCAAGTGCATGGGATCTATTGCAAATACCTAGCGGGTTGATTACAATGGCTAGGGCTAAAAGGTTTAATGAGGTATTTAATGGGCTAATTCAAGAGAGTTGATTCGAAGATAATAGGTCAAAATTCAAGAATGGGCCAAATCAAACATCAAGGTTTATTCAATATTCTAGTAGTGGCCATCTAGTTTTCACACTCGGCTATTTAATTCTTAATATTCTTCCCCTTTCCATGTTAAGGATATTAATGGATGTATTTAGTTTCTATTTAAGCCATTTAGTTAACTTAGATACATTGTACAGTGATTCAACTAGATGCATACATAACTGACCATTCAATTGCCCTTAAATACAATGTATGGTTTGGTTCATGCATTTCAACCATTCATCTCCAGCGCATGTCTAATGCATGTGTATGACCATTTCCCTATCTTAGATTCAACGAATGGACCGCCAAGGGATTGGTCATGCATTAATGGTCATACATGTACTTGAAGATACATTACATGGGAGGATTCATGGATGCATTTATGGTCAAATTTTGTTCATCCTTATTATTGGAGGGATGTTCCAAGTACAAATAGTAGAATTAGGCCTATGTAAAAAGTGTTAGAGTGTGCTCAAATACCAATCACGAGATGATTATAATAACATAATTGTTTTACCTCGTTTATTAATATAAGACATTGTTATTATTATTTCAGTTTCTTTTCTGTGTATATAAATAAATTATTTTATAATAATGTCCTAACAATAATATGATTATTCTTAAAAGGTCATTAGTAGAGTATTATTATGGGCTTGGACAATAATAATGCATCAAGACTAACATGTAGTTTATTGATGACAAAGTGTTGTCATTGACATGGGATGTCAAAACCAATACATGAGTATCTGTGTTAGATAACAGCATATTGAATTGACCTATTATGAGTATGTTTCTTGGATTATTATGTAATAGTCATGATGTGTGATATTTATGATGGTCAAGTAATATGATCGTACCTAAAAACTAACTATTATCACAATAAAGGCAAGCGCACCTATCGAACAGTAGTATAGTTTAGTGGCAAGACCGGAATGTCGAACCCACAAGAAACAGTACTAGTAATAACTTTCTTTCTATTATCTAGCCTAGAAATAAAGGGAAATTATTTTAAACTAAAATCTAACTAAATTAAAACGCGACAAAGAGTAAATTGGGGAAAATACTTTTGGAAAACTGATTGATAAAAGCAATACCCAAGGAAGAATCCACCTAGATTTCACTTGTTATTAAACTCTGAACTAAAGGATTTATTCACTTGACTTGATCCGTAGAAATCCCTAATTTATGTTAATATCTCTTTCAAGACTAAGAACAACTAACCTTAGGTTGATTAATTGAAATTTCTTTCTAATTAAAACCCCTAGTGTTGCATTAACTCGATCTATGGATTCCCTTATTAGATTTGACTCTAATCCGACAGATTTTCATCGTCCTATATCTAGGGTTGCAATCAACTCCGCTTAATTGTGTTGAATCTACTCTTAAACAGGGACTTTTGCTCCACTGAATAAGCACATTTGACTTGAATTAATATCCTGAAATATTAACACAAGAATTAATAACACAATTAAGAACAAACTCAAGTATTTATCATATAATTCAGATAATAATAACAAGATTCATCTTAGGTTTCATCCCCTTCAGGTATTTAGGGGATTTAGTTCATAGTTATAAAAGAAAACATCTCAAAGTTGGGAAAACAACAAAACATAAAGAACAAAAAAAAAAAACTTCAAGAGAAATTGAAGGGAGATCTTCAGTCTTAATGTAAATCCTTGCTTTTGAGATAAATCAATCGGCGTTCTTCGAGTAATTCATTGTTTTCTATTCTGTGTGTCCTTTGTTCCTCTCTTAGGGTGTTTTTATAGACTTTGGAATGCCCAAAAAAACCCAAAAATTAGCTTTTTTCGCGTGAAATTGAAGCAGGGTCGACAAGGACATGCCCGTGTGAGGTTGCTCAGCCCGTGTTCAACACTGATAAATCCACACGGGCGTGTGGTTTACCCGTGTAAAAATGCCTTAGGCCGTGTTAATGCTAATTTGGGCCTATTTTGTCCTTTTTGGCCCGTTCCTTACTCTTTTCTCTTTCTTATGCTCACCTAAGTATAAAACATGAAATTAAAGGATTAGGAGCATCATATTCCTCAATTCTAATGATAAATCATCCATAAATATGTCAAACATGGGGTAAAAATATGTATATATTATGGTTTATCAAGTCACAACATTACTCATAGTGATTACTATGTATACGATACTCAAACTTGAAATAACCGTTATCCCAATATCGTGAGTCATATATTTTGATACAGTCAAACGTCCACCGTAACTAGTTGTTCTATAAAGGCTAATGTTAGATATACTATAATCTATGTAGTGGGATATGGTTGATCAATATAAGATTTGTCCTTCCTACATAGACCTAATCATAGGTCAGACCACCCAGCCAGAAGGCCCACCTGAAATGTGGGACAGTTTGGGCAAAAATATAGGCCTGAAAAATAGGCTTGGACAAAAAAATAAGGCCCGTTTAAAAAATGAGCTGGGTCTCGGGTAAGACATTTTTAGCCCGAGTAGAGCCCGGCCTGACCCGGCCTGAATCCACTAAAGGACAAAAAAATTTACTTTTTTTTAAATATTATTTTCTTGTTGTTTTCTCCCTATTTTGCTACCATTTTACTATTATGTTGCTACTATTTTGTTGTTACTGTTTGGATATTGTATAAAACTTATTTTATTGTTAATTTTGTTATTATTTTAAAGACATTTGTTAATTTTGTTATTATTTTAGAGACACTTGCTTGTTAAGTTGCATCTATCTTAGTGTTATTTAGGTATATATATTTTTTAAAATTTATTTTCAATTTGTTGGGAAATGTTTATTTTGATGTTTTTAGTATTGTTGATGTATTATATATTTTTTAAAATTATATAAAATAATAATATAAAAATTAATATGGGCGGACTAAGTCGGGCCTGGGTTTTAGCATTTTTATCCGGGTCAGCCTTGGGCAAAATTTTAGGCCCATTTTTTGGGTCGGGCCAGGCCCAGGCCTAACAAACGAGCCTGAACTTTTACTTGAGCCCGGTCCATGCTCACCTGTACTCCTACATAATGGGAGCAATATCTTAGGCCGCTTAATTGAGTGAGACTAGAAATGCATGACCATGGTTGAATAAGTTGATATGAGATATCATACTTATTTGTTTATCATAGTCTACTCAGGATATAAAAAAACATTAGATGGACTATGCAAGTGTGACTATTCCATGACTTGTGTCCATTATAGATATAAGGGACAAATGATTTAATACATGAAAGGTTAATCACAAAAATGTTATGTCGAATCATGACTTCTTGTAACTTAGGTAGCAATGATACCTTGCTAGATTCGACTCATTGTTTGTAATATTAGAATCGTTCTAGTATTATTGCTAACATTACATGAACCTATAGGGTTACACCCTATGGTTGAAACGAACGAAATCCAAACATAGTTGATTTTTTTTTTTACTGTCACATGAGTTAAATTGATTATAGAATTAATTTAATTTTACAGTTAAATATCGATCGAATTATATGTACAAGCATATTGTACACATAATGAAACATGGTTAAATTAATATATATGAATTTAATTCCTTTAAAATTTAACTAAACATAATTTACCGAAATCTTGATATAATTATTGTAATTTTAATGTACAATCGAATAATATTATAATTATTGTAATTATAATTTTTTTGGTCAAACATTATTATATTACAGTAATTATAATTATTATATTTAGTTAATTATTATAATGAATCTTGATTCATATTACGACATCAACTATTCCAGAAATAGGAAATACAGAGTTTTTAAGAAAAACCTTATATACCAAAAATATAGTGTATGAGGTCTAGAGTGTCAATGAGTTTTTCTCTCTGAAAAAGTTTGAGAGAGTTATTGCTTTTCATTGTCACATAGGGTAGATTACGTAGAGGCCGAAACTTTTCATAGATCAGTTTCACAACAATTATCTTTGATTTTCTAGACGATTAAAGGTAATCGTTCATACCCTTCTCACCCCGATTCGTTCATCACACATGGATCTCTGGATGTGATCGCCGGGTTTATTTTTTCGCTACGCCATGGGGTGTACCAGTGATTAAAAAAAAAAAAAGGAGAATGAGCATTGATTAAATTAAGATTATCTCATTGGTTCTTTTAAGAACTTTATCCGAACTTATTAAGAATTATTTCTTGTGGCATTCACCCCCTCCAAGTCTTATCACTCATATTATATTTGAGTATGGTGACTACCTTATACCTTTGGTTCTTATCTTTAATTATTTTTCTGAAGAATTATGTTTAATTATTTATTTGACTTAAAAAATATTGAAAATATTAAAAATAATTAGCAAAAATTAAATTGAAACGGAACAATGAGAGATGCATCTAATATCTATGGAGGTAGTAATAGATCTAAAAATTATAAATCCACAGTAAAACATAACATATAATAGAACAAAATTTATCAACCATGAAGGAGTGATGAATTAAGATTATCTCACTGGTTCTTTTGAGATTTTTATCTGAACTTATTAAGAATTATTTCTTATGCCATTCACCCCTCCAAGTATTATCACTCATATTCTATCTGAGTGTGGCGACTACCTTATACCTTTGATTCTTATCTTTAATATTTTTTTTAAAGAATTATGTTTAATTATTTATTTAACTTAAAAAATATTAAAAATAAGTAGTAGAAATTAAATTGAAGCGGAACAAAAATAGATACATTTAACATCTATAGAAGTAGTAATAAATATAAAATCTATAAATCTACATTGAAACATGACAAATAATAGAACAAAATATATCAACTATAAAAGAATACTGAATTTAACAATATTTACCCGTCCCATCTTTATACTTGAGCCTAATGAGTTCGTACATTAAATGTTGAGAACGTAAGCTATGTAAGTCCATAATTTAAACCAAATTCCTTAAACTAAAATTTATATATTTTAAATTTAATATTTTTATGTTCCGAGGAAATATTTTCGGCTTGTAAAATTGGAAGGATGGGCCAATAAAGCTCTGGGCTAGTGGAGGTTGCTCAGAGCCATCATTAATGATGGAACCAGGTGTGGAAAGTAGTTTGAAAAAGGAAGGTGGCAAATGTTACTCCCCCATCCATGCCTCCATTCAGTACTTCCGTAGCCGGGAAAGTACTGGAAATCACGTTGTTGAAACATTACAATTAAATATTATATAAAAATGATAAATTACAATAATTAAATAAAATTTTAGTTAAAATAATAAAATTGTTATATATAAGTTACAATAATAAAATAATAAATTGTAATAGTATCAAATTCAAATCTTATTATGTATAAATTTTTTTTAATTTTATATAAAAATATACTTATAATAATTTAATTGACTTTGCAAAATTTATCTTTTTAATAATTTCTCATTGAGTTGAAGATTGGTTAATTAGTGAGATGAATTCAGTCAAATTTGAGGCTTGAACTTGTAATAGTTCCTATATTGAGGTTTATATTTTTTTTTGTCAAAGTTAATACTTAGAACTTGGTAATTGTTTTTGTATGAAGACCTAAACTAGATAATTATTTTCGCATTGAGGCTTAAATTTTTTTTGTTAAAATTAATCCTTGAACTTGACAATTAATCTCGTGTTGATGCTTGAATTTAATAATTGCTCCAACATTGAGGCTTAAACTTTAAAATTTTTTAGGAAATATCCAAAACTAACTTCCGCAAAAAAAAAATTCAAACTTCAATATAAAAATAGTTATTAAGTTTAATGACTAACTTGAATAAAAAAAATTTAAACCCTAATATAAAAACAAATATTAAATTCGGTGACTAATTTAAATAAAAAATAATTTAAACCTTAATATGATAATAATTACCAGGTTTAAGTTCCAAATGTGATTTGACCTTAATCATATGCATACACCATAGTAACATGAGGTGGAAGTTGCGGAAAAGCATTCCTATGTGGCATAGTTGTGTTCACGCTTTTTTCACCATAAATATTTTACATGTGACAAATTAATTGTCTGGTTGTCAAAATTTGTAAACTTTGACTGTAATCATATAGAATAAATTGTGGAAACAAACTATTCTTGAATTGGAAAAAAAAAAGGTACATCAAAATAAATAATTTTATTAAATGAAAATTTGACAAAATTCTATTTCCATATTTTATAACTTTTGTCATACATGGTATTCAATCAAAACAAAACACATCATAAAATTATTCCATTTAATAAATATATTCTATTTATAAATTTATTTCTATTTTAATAAAATATTTAATATTATCATCCCTCTTAATATTTTCCAATTTATTTTCTTTTTATTATAAATTTATAGAAAACAATAAAGGTGAAAGAGTTGTTCCACAAATTCACTTATCTTGTAATTGTATTTATTTCATCAACAAATAACGAAATTCGGGTCACACAATCTCTAATAATTTATGTTAAGCATAGTTTATTGAGTTTTTTCCTGCAATATAATTAAACATTGCAATTTACAATTTAATTTTCTAAATATATAGTATCAAAATAATATTTAATTAAAGATTAATTTTTAAATATTTTAAATTTATTTTTTTTATAAACTTTGCACCGCCTTAAATTGTACATTTGTTTTATAAATATTTTATATTTATCTTTTCTATAAATATATGATACAAAATAATATATCAAGTAGAGAATATAATATATTTTGATCAATATCGTTATAGGTTCTAATCATATCTATTTATTTTAACAGAATATTTAGAACCATTAATAACCCTTTCTACATCCTCCTACATTAACAACAATATTCATGTCAATAAAGTTAATACTCGATCGACAATTAATATATATTTAAATACTCTAGATTTGTCATATTTTTTTTCATAAAATTGTAAATACCACGCATAATTTCGGAACCTAGCATTTATATATTAACATTACATTTACTTTCAATATTCTAATAAAATAAAACATAAATTATATTATTTTGCCGGCAAAATAACTATAAATTTAGATTTACAACGTTATTACCAAATTTAATGGGTTAAAAAAAATACCAATTAGAGATTAAATTTAAATAAATTCCACAAAAAATATTTTAAGAAAATGATAAAAAATATAAAGTTCTATGTCACATCAATTTTGTCAACTCAAATTAAAATAATTAAAACAATTTCCACGTCAAATTTAATTTTGTTCAATTTCTTTTTCTTTTGATTTGGCGTGATTTTTTTTCTTCTCTCACCGTCTCTTCGTCATCTCTTCGCTATTAGAAAAAAAAGATTTAGGGTTTTGGACAATTCAAAATCAGCATGGAAGGATCACAGGCTGAGCAAAAAAAATGGAGGGATCACTGTTCCTATTTTTAATGCTTAAAGTCAATAGTTTTTAATTTTTTCATTCAACTATGAAATTATTATTGAATTTAGTTCATAACCCTAAATATTTTTTTTCTAAGTGAAGAATTAAAAAATTTTGGTAAGAAAATATTTTAAAAATTAAAAAAACAATTATTATTTATATTTTAAGGATTAAGTTGGTTATTAACCATTTAAAAAGAAATTAAATAAAGAATAATAAAAAATTTGAATTGAAGCATTAAAGAAAGAAAACAAAAAATCTGTATAAAAAATTATCTATAATAAATATTTAGAGTTTTTATAATATATAATTTATATTTTAATAATTTTAATTTATGTTTTAGGATTTATTAAAACTTTTTTTAGAATTATTATTAAGAATAAAATAAAATATAAAAATAATATTTTATGTATATTTTAGGGACCAATTTGGTTATTAACCAATTAAGTTAATATGCCACATCATCATTTTAATGGATGAGTGGCTAAAATATACAAATTCGATAATGTTAATGATTGATATGTAAGTTTTAAAAGTTAGATGACTAAAATGTAATTTGAAGTAAAATTCAGGAACAATGGGTGTAATTTTCTCTTAAAAAAATGATATAATAAGGCTAATAATGTTATAGAAAAACAATAAGGAAAACATTATAAAATATAATAAACGTTAAGGGTAAATTATATCATTTTACCTTTAATTAATCTATATATATAAGTTTTCCATAAACATAATTTATTTACTTTTTCGTAGTAGAATAATTATAAAATGAAATTTACAATTTTATTTTCTAAATATATGAAATATAATATGATATTGAATATTAATTTCAAAATATTCCATATTTACCTTTTATATAAAACATTTGAATTCCTTAAATTTTAATGTTGTCTTTAATTTTTAAAAATTTTACACTATTTACTGATGGAAAGGTAGCCAACAATAGTCCAGTCTTATGGATAATTAATAATAAAATTCAAAAATTTATAAGGAAACATGAAATTCATAATTTAATATTTTAATTAGATTGAGGTCCAATTGTTAACACTATTAAATTTCTTTTGTTAGATTCAAGTTAATACAAAATTATTTTTTAATTAAATAGCTATCAAGTGAGTATTTTTTTATTTTTAAAATGTTGTTGCAATAAATTTAATAAAAAAATAACAGCGTTAACAGTTGGACCTAAATTTTGAAATCTAAAAAATAAAAAGACTAAATTCTATGAAATAAAAGTACAGAGACTAGATTCCTAATTTTCAAAAAGTACATAGGCTTATAATATATTTTAACCAAAATAGAAATATAAACAAAAGTTAGTAAAAAAAAGATAGGAATCCTCTAAAAATACATAATGAATTTTTTGTCTTTAGTGAAAACCAGAGGCGTAGTTAGAGGGGTTAGCAGGGGCTCGCCTCCTCTTAATATAGAATTTTTTTATTTAAGTCATTTAAAATTTTAATTAATAAAGTAAAATTACACTTTAGCCCCTTAAAAATAATAAAAATATGATTTAATCTTTTAAAAATTATAAAAATATAGTCATTACACTTTTACTACCGTAAAAGTTAAAATTTAATTTCGACCCCTTAAAAAAATTACCTTCACCCTAATAAAACCCACAACCAACTTTAAAATTTTCAACAAAATATCATTAAAGCATATAATAACTCCATTTAAAATGAAAATAAATAAATTTAAAAAGAAAATCCTTAAATAGACATGCAAAACATTTCCTGTCACAACAATAGGACTAGAATGAGGAAAGTTATTGTATTTTCTAGGAAAAAAAAACGATTCTTTGATACATTTAAAAATTACAAAACATATTCTTTAAAACTTTTACAACATTATAAATTAAATCATATATCATACACATATATATATATATATATATTCTATAATAAGGTTTTTACTAAAAATGGTTTGTCTATTTTGTTGACATAGTTACTAGAATGACACATGGCGGACTCAATACTTTAACATTTCTTAATATAATATAATATAATATATATTTGGGTGCATAATGTATACAATTAAATCATTTTAATGTATAGTTATTTAATATATTTTTATTAAAATCACTGAGTGTATCGTTTGAGATAAAAATTAGTAGTGTATATAATATGAACTCTCAATAAAACGTTTTAATTTCATAAATAATATTTTAAAAAATAACATGTGTTCTATTTTTCTAATACTTAATTTTTTTTTAATTCACTTTGTAAATGAAAAATGTATTACCTTCTCAATTATATTTGTAAATTTGGATTTTCACGTAGCTAATAATATTTTATTATATATTCCTGATGTATATATTGTAGGACTGTTATTTTGGTAATCTGACAATAGAAACTAGAATTTTAAATACAACTATATTAATCAACAAATTAAGTATATCTCCTTTAATTTTTATTTGTAAAAGAAAGGAAATAAAAAAAAAAAGGATAATGAAAGTTTTAAAAAAATAAATTGTTCAAAAAGAATATATAAAATCAAATGTGAATTTAGCCTGGAATTTAGTTTAAAGAATGATTATAGTGGAAGAATCGTAATTTGTTTGTGTTTGTTATTAGTAATAATTGTGCTCAAGACCTCGTTGATATATGTATTGCATGGGCAAAGAGTTCCGTTAATACAAGCATGAGCTTACCTCATCAGAGTCCTTTAGTGTCGACTTTGCATTGGTTGCCACCGGAAATAAGGTAGGTTAAGCTTAACACAGATGGAGCAATGTCACCCAATAATAGTAATGCTTCGGTTGGAGGGGTTCTTAGGGATTCAGAAGCAAGATGGTTGTGTGGTTTCTCAATGATGATTGCCAAGGACATTATCCTTCGAGTTGAAGCACGTGTTATGCTAAAGGTTTGTGTATAACATGGGACATGGGTCATCAGCAATTAGAGATGGGTCATCAGCAATTAGAGATAAATGCAATAATGCACTACTTATTAAGTGTTTACTGGTGGGCTACATTGTCAATAGTGGCTTAACTGAGCTACGTTTAATTCACAACTTCATCAACACTGATTGGAAGATATAGATTCGTCACATTCTAAAAAGCTAAAATGCAGGTGATGATCGAATGGCTAATTGTGAGTTTAGTAATTCCTTGAATTTAATTTTATTTGAAGACCCCCATCATCAATTTAAGAAATTTTGTTGTCAGATAATGCTCTCTAAAATAAAATAAATTAATTTCTGCATGGGTTTAATTAATTTTGATGTACTCATTTAATGCTTTATTTTGAAACAAATTAAATTTCGGGGATAAAAATTCTATTGTTTACCCTAAAATAAAACAACAGCGTCACCCTTTCAAACTCTTAAATTTGTGTTAATTAATGGAAAGAAAAATTGATTGATAGATACGGAAACAGGAATATAGTGAAAGATACAAAGCAGGGCCCAAGATCCAAAGCCACAAGAAGCAATCCCTTCAAAAACAACTCTTCAAGAGGCAAGCCGTTATCGTTGCAAACATTGACACTAAAAGAGACTTACGCCGGTAACTTTTACACTCAGTTATCAAAAAAAAAAAAAAACAATAACAGCAACTTGCTTTGACAAATCTTCTCTCAGTGCGATGGGTCACCTTCCCTGACAACCCCCCCCCCAACCCCGCGGAAAGGAGCACAGTAATGCATAAACCCACTAATGGAGCCACGGCAGACTCAATATTTCACCTAATTATTATTATTAATAAATTTAAATTCCAATAACTTTTTTATTTTCTAGCAAAAGAAAAAAAAGTTACGCAAGATTCTTTCTCTCTTTATTTATTTTTCCCTCAAAATTTTCCAGACAGAAGTGAAGATATTAATTGCGAGATTGGCTCCAAAGCGAAAGATTTGATTATGGAATCGAAAGAGATGTCCGAAGAGGGGGACAAAACAACCTCACTACTTTTTCAAACTTTAATTTACTTTTTAGCTTTCAGAATCTTTCTCGTAAAGTTACCCACCTGAAGTGAAAAAAAAGAAAAGAAAACACAGTTGTCGAGAAAAATGGACGGCAATGAGCATGTGCGACTTCGGAGGATTTGACTCAAAACTTTTTCATGCTTTAATGCGCGTTTAATTCACGCTCATAAAGGAAAGAGTCGAGAAGTGTTTTTCATTTTTCCTGCCCTTCCGTTGTGCCATTGCCTTCGCCATCGCTTAGACCACTCGTCGAGTTTCCAATAAAAAAAAAGCATCATACTTCATTGTCAATGGAAGTTATTGCCTCTGCCATTTTGTATATTGCTTATTGTTTACGAGATTATATTTTTTAAAGGGAAGTTATTGCTTGTTGTTTTTATAATTAGGGGAAAAGCGCCTTCTCTTGATCTCCTCTTTTATGTGTAACCTTCCCTTTCTCTCATGTTATATATAACTTTTTAACTCCCTTCTATTTTTGGCATTTCCCTTCCCCTCTCTCTCGCTTGAAGGAACTAAAACTTCGCTAATCAGACAACTAAAATATTAGTAATAATAAAAGCAAGTAAGGAAACATCTCTCCTGTTTCTCTTCCACTTATGCTTGATGTTATTGCTTATTTATTTTTTGTATCATTTGCATTACCTGGGTTTCAATTCCTTTTATTACATCACCTTTTTTTCCGTTACAAAGAGTTACTGCTTTGTTTCTCTTTCTGAAGAATTTAAATCTGCTGGGAAATTTTAACTGATTGGCTGTCTTTTCTTATCTTCTTTTTTTCCCCTCATGGGTTCCTTTTTTTAAATTTTGCATTACAGGGTGTTAGTACTGTAGGAGTCATTACATTTACAGTCAAGGTATTGGTATTCAAACTGTATACTTTGTGTATAAAGTGGCAATTTTTTATTGGATTTTTGAAGCTTATGTTGTGGAAGCTTTAATGGTTTGGGGGTAGTGAGAGAATTTGAGGATTAAGAGCAGATAAAAGGGAACCCTTTTCATATCTTTGTGTATTCGGTGATAAGCTTTACTTGAAGAGGATGGTATCTTGTAGATTCTGCAGAATAAATGAAAAAGTTTGAATCTTTTAGTTGGCATGGCTGACAATTTAATTAACAATGTAAGATGAGATAAAAGGAAGTGTATAGAAAATGGAAACCAAGGAAGAAGCTGAAGGACATGAAGACCAATCAAAATCAACAATTTGGGAATTGGACCATGGTTTTGAGGAGGAGGCTGTGAAAGTGGATGGGGGAGTTCAGAATCCCGTGCACTCTGGAAGCACCGCTTCTCCAAGGTTGCTGCCATTGGGGCATAGGCGCACTCAGAGTGAATTCACAACTGCAGGACACAAGCGTACCAATAGCTTCCAGAGATTGAAAACTCAGATGCAGAGGGCTTGGCGATGGGGTGGCAATTCAAGGGATGAAAGATATCGGCCAAGCTTCAATCCTGAGGTTTTGGCAAACCAGAAACGCCAGTGGTACCAACTCCACTCCAAATCTATGGTATTTTAGACCAAACTCTTCCATTTCTTTCTTTGCTCATTTCCAGGTTTCCTCTAATCAGTCATTTTGTGTATGCATTTTCTATGGCTGTAAATTCGTTGGATTGATTGTAACCTGTTATTGAAGAATAATTATAACTTGCACCATTACTTACACTAAGGACGAGTCCCCCGTTACTTCCTTTTCCGTTCTTTTGCTTATTATGCTTGTAAAATTTTTGCCATTTAAAAAAAATCTCTTTTACTATTCGTGTCTCTACTGAACTGGTTGTATGCACTAAATACTACTGTAATGCAGATGCTATATTGGATGATAGGATGTGATTTAGGTTGTTTAAGGGCCTATATCTTAATGCCTTCTGTGAGGCATTTAAACTAAAATATACTTGGTTGCTCCTTGTTACTTTTATTCTATGCTTGATGATGATTTGGTTTCAAGGCCAAACATGTAATAATATAGGAATTCATAACACACAGCTTATGTTATTGGTAAGTGGTCTTATCCCATTTTGTTTCCAGTTTGAGTGTTTTTGGCCTTACATTCAGGTCAGGCTTCGTCATTTATTGCAAATGGCTTCTGTCAAAAAGATTGTATACATTTACGATTTGCTCTTTTTTGGTGCGAAGTGCTATTTTCTATAATGATATAGTATGTCTTATTAAGATAGTCATTCTGACAAAAATCTATTACTGATATGTTGGAGTAAACATCTAGTGAGTATTAGCTAAATGTGATTCTGATATATTTCTATACCTTTCGGAATTCAGAATTCTAATTCGAGGTTGTTGTTGCAGGATCGTATTAAATATGAGCAGCCAAAGTCAATCTTTGAGCACTTCATTATTGTTGGGATTCATCCAGATGCTAATCTTGGGGAGATGGAAAAAGACTTTGCTAAAAGGAAGAAGTGGGAGATGGAGATGAAAAAATCTGGAATCATAGATCTTAAGATAATACAGCATCATGGACCTCCACTTCCAACATTTGAACCTCAGGTTGACTACATAATGAAATACAACGAGACCCTTTTTATATTTTCAACAATGTGTCACTCTGCTCCTTAATTTTCTTCAAGTTTGCATGACCTTAGGGAGATCTAGTTTGTCAACTGTGTAACTTAACAATTTACGTTTCTCACAAATAGACAGTGCCGTTATAGAAGGAAGAAGAATCTGGTTTTTCTTTGTGTGTTTTCTTTTCTTCTTAAATTTCTACTTGCACTCTTTTCAGAGAATGCGTTTGCTTCACTGGAATTCTTTTCGTAAATATGTTATCAATGGGAAATCGTTTTAGAGTAGGCATTTGGATCAAAGATAATATATTTCTTTTCATATGAGCTGACATCATGATTCTTTCTTTTTCTTAACAGTTACTTTTCAGATACCCTCCTGGGAAGAGGATACCTATGCGTTTGAAGGACTTAGCCAACTTTTGTTTTCCTGGGGGTGTTAAGGTTTGGTCTCATTACATTTTGGTGATACTCTAGTCTACTAGCTCATCAGTTGTTCAACTTGGTGTGAGCTATATTAAATGATGAGAATTACTAGCTGAGTTGGTTCTAATTTCATGGCCTCTGTTGTATTTGAGTTACAGTAAACCTAATTCAAACTTTATAGCCTTTTTGTGGTTCATGTATTGCATTTATTAAGTCAGTTCATCATTCAATTATTTAGGTCTCTCCTTTCTTTGTTGCTTTATTGCCTTCTTGTTCATTTTGCCTGTTTTAGGAGGAAAATGATTATTATAGGTCACGTTTGGCCTTTCTATGACATATTAATTTGTAGTTTATGATTAAAAAAGTTGAAACTTGGTCAAACAGGTAAGCATTTCCATGCGATCCTTTCGAATTTTCTCCATCTAGTTTTGCCTTACATATAGTCATAGTTACCATATGCCTGTTGAGCACTTATATATGTTGTACTCTTCATCTATATGATTTTGATCGTTTCTGGTAACTTTTGTCAATGCACTACATTTATTTTCCTTTTTCTTTGTATTAACATTTATGGACTTAGAACATTTATTTTTTCTATGAATTAGGGACGATTGCTGGAAAGAACCCCGTCATTTAGTGATCTAAATGAGCTTCTTTATGGACAGGTATACAGAATTAATTTATCTAAGGGATTCCTATATTATCCTCAGATTGTTGGTTCCATATAACCTTTTTTTTTTTTTTTTTTTCTGTATATCAGACTTATTTTTTCTTAATGGGGATTACTTCTTCTACTGTATTACACAATGACTTGCCCATTCTCAAGTGAAGAAAACATGGCAGAGAAAAGAAGATAAAAGAAACAAAGTTATACGATTTTCCTTTATTCAGTTATAATATCTATTTTCTATCACTAATATCCAAACCATGCCATGTGCCTCTATTTTACCTTTTTCAATTAACTCATTCTTCTCATTTTCCTAAGTCCAAAAAGTGATTATCCAACTGTACATTTTTAGGGTTAACCAACTCAAAACCTTTTTAGGGTTAAGGCAGTAAACACTGATATTTTGTTTTGAAAGATATGCTGAGCATCTTTAGTCGTATATATCGAATTCATTCTGAATAGTTTTCCTTCAGTAAAAAATATAATAAGTTTTAAGTAATGAACTTTTCTCACTTGTCAGTTCTATTGAACTGAAGAGAAAAGTAACATTTTCATTTGTACATTCTCCACAGGAGCATTTGGCCACAGACGATTTAGCATTTATTTTTTCACTTAAGGTACGTTTCATATTTGTTCCCTGAGCTATGTTGTTGCATACTTAAAATTCTTCCATGGATTTTATTGTGTTCGACTGGATCCCTTTATGGTACATTGACTTATAACATGTGATGGTATATAATTAATGGAGTTAGCTTTTATTTACTCTTATATTCTCTTAAAATTCTTCCATGGATTTTATTGTGTTCAACTGGATCCCTTTATGGTACATTGACTTATAACATGTGATGGTATATAATTAATGGAGTTAGCTTTTCTTTACTCTTATATTCTCTATCTGTGTATTTTTGTCATTCTAATGGATGCGATAGAGAAAAGGAGAGATGAATTTTTGGGGCAGTACCATGCACCATGTTAATACTTAATTCCATATTGAAGCTACTATTGATAAGAATAGTGTTAGGTGTGTGAGAAGTGAAGAGGCAAGCTTGATTGATGCATCACTGCTGTAGCTGGGAATGGATAGAGGACTCAAGCAATTCATTTTTTCCAATTTTATGGCCAAAACTTGTTTGACATTACTTTCATTTCTGCTCAATCATTCTGTCCTTTGTTTTAAGTGTGTGTTACTGTAAAAATGACCATGGAATCCCAAATGGAACAAGAACTTGTCTGTTTTGTTTCATGTCCTTGCACTTCTTGTACAATAAGATTTATGTGAGAAACAAGGAAATGATGGGTGTGAAACATTTTATAATCCCTTGATCAGGTGGCAGGCAATGCTACGGTTTACGGTGTTTGCTTACATGTACCGGAACTTGTTCAGAGGCAGCCTGGTATTTTAGATGGTACATCCCCTATTTCAATGTCAACTGGAGCATGCAGCCGGTTTATGGTATCTGCACCTCGCTGCTATTGTTTGTTAACTAGAGTGCCTTTCTTTGAGTTACACTATGAGATGTTGAACAGGTTAAAGTTGATTCCTTTCCCTCATGACCCTTGGAATTCTTTGTCTTTGAAATTTGAGGTAGATGTTAACTGTAATTATAATGCTGTTGATGCCCTCATTCTCAATGTTTTTTTTTTTTTTTACTTGCATGCAGTATCATCGCACAGGAGCGCCTGAATCGAATAACAGAATTTGTTAATGAAATGTCTTTGTCTCTCAACGATTATGCCCCATCTGTCACCAAACTAGATGAACAAATGAATGATAATACTGAGTCTCTAGATGGGGAGTATGGTAATGATTGGATGGCTTCTGCAATATCTGTTAACAATGCCTTAACTCATAGTCCCATTGCTGCTGGAACTATTGCCGATGATGAGGTTTCATCTGTTTTACTAAAGATAAGTTCACCGATGTCACCTGAAAGTGTAGCAGCAAGTGAGGCTTCAGATTTGGGTCACCTTAGCGAAATAGAAAAGGATGGTAGAAAAAATGTGCTGTACTTTGATGATAATATATCTGAAACCTCGGAATATCGCTCCGATGCTTCAGAAAGAATTAATGGGAACTATGAAAATGGACAAGCTTCTCCTGAGATTGGAACATTTATTGGCATGAGAAGCCGTACTATGGATAGAATGGGAAGTTCTCAATCCCTATTCAGGTGGTAAATTATGATTAAATTGATTATTAGGTTTGTATTAGAATAAATAAAAAAGAAATCCGTTATTATAACTAGATGAGACTCTCATATGAAAAAGTGCTCTATGATATCCGCCTGCTGGCATCTTTATTTTAGTTTCTTGTGGGTTTTTTCCCAGCCTTTTTTTTTTCAAATATAATGTTATCTTTGGCAGTCCAACTAGAAGCCTGGCATTAGAGGATGATGACGAGGATGATGACCTTTTCTCGAATCCTGAGAGAGATTTTAGAGATGACTTCATATTGGAGTGGGCTAGGGTTAATTTTCTATTTGTTTCTGGTTTTCACACATATCACTGGTATAGTTGGATTCCCATTTGATGTTTGCTTATCTGATTTATTTGATAGGAAAACAAAAACGATATTCTACAGATCGTTTGTGCTTATCATGCTTTATCTATTCCACCACAAGGGAAAGAAATACTTTTTCAGCCTCTTGAGCATTTACAGGCTATTGAATATGTGAGACCTCCAGTTTCTGCCTTTGGACTGGATGAAAGCTATTTATCTTCGTTTGAACCTTCTCAGGTATTTCCTTATTTTATCATTTTTTTTAATAAATGCTCCTTTGTAACATATACATTCACTTAGATGTGGCTCAACTTGGTGAAAGGTCGATGCAAAGTTGGCAGCTGCTGAGGAAGCTTTTGCACTTTCTGTATGGACAACAGCAACAATTTGTCGAGTTCTCTCTCTTGATAGTGTAATGTTCTATATTGCAAACCTCTTAGCTTCACTTCAGCTCAGCTCAGCTCACCTCATGTCACCTGACTTCAATTTATTTTTGGGAGATATGTTTTCACCTTTTGGTCATTCTTCCAGATTTTGGCAGTGCTTGCTGGAGTATTACTGGAAAAACAGGTTGTTGTAATTTCCCCAAATCTGGTAAGATCATATTCTTGTTCCTATATGTTTCATACTTAGTTGCTTTTATGGCCGACTATAAACTACATCCGGCTTTTGACACTAATTTGCATCAATGCAGGGTGTCTTATCGGCTGTGGTGTTATCTATAGTTCCTTTGATTCGACCGTTTCAGTGGCAGAGTTTATTTCTTCCAGTAATCTCCGTAACTTCTATCATTGCTGCTCTTTCTGAAATTCTAGTTGGCAGTTATCTTTCTGGATGTAGCTCAAATCTTCATATTACCAATAAGCTGTTGTAGATCGTTTCTTTGAATATTCTTAATTACGCCATCAAGCAGAAAGAAATGAAGTGTTAACAGTCAAAGTCTACAATGAAAATGGTGAAACCAATAGAGATACACAGTGCAATTTAAAAAATATGGCTTCTAGAGTTGAAATGTATGAACAGCTAAAATGTTATCCGTGTCCTAGGTTTAGTCTTAATGCCCCTTAATGATGATCTCTGGCATGAAGTTCTTGCCCAAATGCCTCGTTAATGTAGTAATAAAATGCAGAAATGTTAAATATGTTTGCAGCCTTTGCTGCAGCACATTGCTATTTGTAAGTGAAGGAATAAATACACATACAGACATATCAATATACATTTTTACGGAAACTGTTATTCCCTCATCTTATATGGTGATAACACAATATAAGTCATATGAAGGTGATGTAACCTGTTAATATCGATCCTTTCCTCTTTGGGTAAAGTGTTTTTCTTCACTCTTTCTTTTGAGTGAACTGGGAAAAAGATGGGAGTTCAAGTAGTTTTGCTTAGTGGCATATTCCAATTTCAGATGTTTTAGTTACAGATTGTATTTAGTAATTCTTCTGGCTATCATATTTCTAACTTTCTGAAACTCTATTTGCATTCAGGTGCTGCCGATGAGGATGCTTGATTTTCTTGATGCTCCGGTTCCTTTTCTTGTGAGTTGTAGTGTTCTTCTGGATGTTAGTTAAAAAAAAAAAAAAAAAAGAGAGAAGAAAAGATAGTATGATTCATGAAATTCTAAGCTGACGTTTGACATTAAATTGTAAGGGAAGAGTTTTAACCTGCCTAAGACAAAAATCATATTTCTTTTGTATACGGGATTGATCTTGCTCATCTCAAAACAGAAAAGGATTCTTTGTGGCCTTGTAAGCCGGTTAAAGCTCTGAATGAACATACAAACCATTATATGCAAAAATTGTGTTATAGTAGCATATGTTTAGTAGAAGTTATGGAATGCCCTGATTTAGCTTTTTGTTCCTTTCATTTTATAGGTTGGCGTACAGCATAAACCCAACGAATTGAAAATGAGAACATCTACTCTTGTTCAAGTTAATTTGCTCAAAAACCAGGTATTTATGGTTTCTAGACATAGTTCTGCATGTTTGGTTCCAAGATCCATAGTTCCAGTGTAGAACTGCTGTAAAATTTTCTGGGGTATACTTGCAATGTTTGATGGACTGTAATTCAGCTCCTTACAAGTCTCTTGTTTCTTTCCATGCTCTCCTAACTCTTGAGCAATGTGTACAGAAATTTGATAATCTATTAGGATTGCTCAAAGTATTTCACCCTAACTCGGAGTATTCTTAGTTGTTCCTTTTAACTGCTATTCAGGTGAAATCGTGTTACTTGCCTACACTTCCTCGACATAAAGAGCTTGTAATGGAACTAAGGTCAATACATTGCAGACTGTCATATGAAGGTTCAATTGCTAACAAACATCCTACATATAGGTGCAATGAAGTGCAGGTGTTTACCAATCACTGTAAAAAATGCTTAATGTATCTGTTTCCATGACCCATTGTTTTACTAGGAAGATGTCAAGATTTTAGCAAAAGATCTTTCTACTTAGTTCAGATTAATTAATGGTTAAGTTGAGTCATTTTTTAAATTTTGTTCTAATAGTTATTGGAATAAACTCGAGAGATTTTAGCATCTAACTTTTTTTTTCTGAGTATTTTGCTTTTTACCCACCTTTTCCATCCTTTATCAATACTTCTTATTTTTCATCTTTTGACTGCAACTAATATCAGTTTTACCGGTTCAGGCTGAAGCTGCAACGCAATTTTTGACAGTCATGCGACGGTACCTCGAGTCACTTTGTGCAAATCTGAGATCGCATACAATTACTAGTGTACAATCAAACCATGACAGGGTTGGCAGTTTGGCTCATATAATCTATGTTGTTCCTCGGTTTCTTTCGGAACCATTCTAATCATCTTTTTTATGTGTTTGATTAACTTCCAGGTTTCTTTACTACTTAAAGATAGCTTTATTGACTCTTTTCCTAGTAAGGACCAGCCGTTTGTTAAGGTAACTTCAGTTCTCTATTTTGATGGCTGATCATCTTTTAGTTTAAACACGATCCAAACCTATCATTGCTGCTTGAAAAACACACAACACATCCAGGTCTATGTTAAAGTGTAATTTATCCTCTTGTTGATCAAATAGATAGAATTACTCAACCATCAACACACATTTAAATAGGATGAGGTTCAATTACAGTATTCCTGGTACATGCTCATTTAACAGACCGTGTGCTATTGCTTTACCATTGGTATCAATCATGTTTGCTACATTTTACCATGCTAATAACGCATGATGCCTGAAATATGAAGCCCACCATTCGTCTAGCTAAAACACCGACTGATGTTCTTATGTAAAAAAAGCCATAGAAGCAAGTATTGGGTTGTTCTTTGAAGATCAGGAGCAAAACCTTCCCGATCCCTGTAAATACTCTGCATCTCCCAGTTCTTCCCTTGCACGAGGAAGATAAAAAGGGAAAGAAAATTGTATATTTCAAAATATGTCGAACCATAAGTTACAAATTTGTAGCACTAGATCTAATGTAACACATGTAACATGAAGTTTGAAGGATATCATATATTCTTATGTTTCAAATGATTGGTTAAGCATGGTAATTTCCGAGCTTCAACTGCTTACCTGTTGTTTTTTGTTTGCAGCTGTTTGTAGACACACAACTATTCAGCGTTCTATCAGACTCTAGATTGTCAAGCTTCGAAAACGAGCACTAACATAATCTGATTAACAGGTACATGGCATCAGGATAAGCTTCCTAGATGCAAAACTCCATCAGATATAAAGTACTGTATAGCCTTGAAGAGTGATGGCCCTCTGAAACACTATCGGTTGCGACCCTAAGCCCTCGTCGAATCATAGAGGGCAGTGCTGTAAAAACGTGTACACGCTTGGCAGCGAAAGGTTGCTAAAAGGCTTAGGAACTCAAACTTCGTTCTTACTTGCGGATCCTTGTAAATTAGTTTAATTGAACAGTTCATACTTTATAGAGTAACTCTTATTGAATGATTAATATCTTTTGCTTTGAATAACGATGAATGTTACAGCACCGAGTCATACACTGTCGATATCCAACTGTTTTGGCTGGACATCATTAATCCAAGTCCGAAAAACATAACATCTTATAAAATGCTGAGGTTTTAGTGGGTGGACCTCAACCATGATCTTGCACGTCAGTAGGAGCCTAAGATGGCATTTAAAAAGAAAAGGGTCCTTAATTCTGATTCTCATTTATCATTTGCATGGCTCTATACCTACGATGGACGCAAAGGGAATCACTATCAGCAAATTCATAACCTAGAAATTTCCTTTATTACATCATATCCAGGAAACCTTGCCTAGTGAAGAGGAATCATTACAAAAACCCATGAAAGAGCCATGCATGTAATAACAGTCCAAAATTCTGGCTAAAAACTGAAAAGTGGGGGCGGCTTTCATAGCCTAGTTGATGGCTACTGTACTTTAACAAGTCCAAGAACTGGACAGACTTGTTTGGTATAGATTGGTATGATGTGAAGTTCACGGGGGTGAAATTGAACGGTGTAGAATGAACTGATTGATATTGAGGCAAGTGTTAATTAATTTAACTTATGTTTTTGTGGTTTAGTGTGATGTGACCTTTCTGAAAACAATGGTGAAGATGCCCCCAAAATTCCAAATTTATATTGACCCAATAATGCAATTTCAAATTTTAATCTAACAGTCAATTTTGGATGGTGAAATGATTTGGTGCATGCTCATTGCTGGAGCCTTCATTTTCTAAATGTTGTGGTGAAGAGTAGAGGTTCTAGACTTCTAGTGATATTTTACGGAGAATATTCAATCAACAATGTTCCATTTTGGAAACCAATGCAGGGATAATATAAATATAAATAATATTTAGATTTATACATAATAAGTGTATTTGTATTGATAAATTTTAATCATTTATTTTAGTTTATGATACATAAATCTTACTATTTTATGAATTAAGAAAAGAGAGAAGTATTTAGCTTTAAAACTAAAAAATTAATTTCCATTGAAGCGGTGAGGCCTTTTTATTTTTGATATTTCACACTAACAATATTGTCTTCAAGATTCGAATTTGTATTCTTTTTTTAGAGTACAATATGTCTTACTATTACACCCAACACATGTTAAAATCTCTTTATTAATACCTTAATGATCAAGGGTGTAATGTAGCTTACCATTACGCCTAATACTTGTTAAGGCATTTTTATTAATATGGATTAAGGTTCAAATATTAATGTTTTATTTTTTTAAGTATTTTCATTTAATGATTTTATATAAGTCATAAATATTACTGTAATAATATTTGTTATTTTATTAAATAATCCCATATTAGATTAAAGTACAAATAAAATATGACCAAGAAATTAATTTAAAAATACATTTATGAAAAAAATGATAAAGTTGAGACTTTAATAATTGTGGTGTTTAAGTTTAAATCTCATAATTCATAAATTCATTTTGGGTATAAATAATAACCGTATGATTGGCAAATATGAAGATCCTAAGTTTTGAATACTTTAATTTTTTTTGGGTGAAATTTAAATACTTAGGCTCTATTTGTTTTAATGTAAAAATTTTTACAGAAAACATTTTAGGTTTTTTTTTTATATTTATTTCATGTAAAATAGGATAATCAATGTAAAAAGTTTTGCAGTAAATGTAGAATTACTTCTTTATTCTCGTAAAATGTCTTACCAATTTGTTTCCACAAGACATTTTCTAAACTGACAAGGCTTTGTTAACTATAACACTCCATACCCAAACCGAACATCAGGTCAAAGCATTGGGATGTTACATTCTCTACTATAGTATTCACTTATCAAATATTCTCTTATAAACTTTCATAAATTTTCAATTTAGTTCCTTTTTGTCATAAAAGTTCAATATTCACTAATTAATCATATTAAATCAATTTTCTTTCTTGTTACACTTTATCATATAATTTATCTCAATATCTTGTTTCACGTATCAAATTTCTATGTATTTCACGTCTATTATTTCATTCACATATTTTCTCAAGTTTAACAATTTAGTCCTTGTCATTATAAAAATTTCATATTTTTCCACAATTTCACTTTTACAATACTTTATTTTTCATATTCCATATTTCATATTCCATCATCTCATTACACATTCATTAACCTTTTACCATAATTTCTTTATTCACACGTTAATTGTTTCACACTTAAACTTTTGTACATTTATCAATTTAGTCCCTATTGCGATGTAATTTATTTTTCACCATATAAGCACTTTAATCAAATAATTCATTATAATATATTATTTCACATAACAAATTTTCATGCATATAACTTCTCTTCTCTTCTTTCAATTATAAATTTTACAAAGTTTACAATTTAATCATTAACATCAAGAAGATTAATTATTTATTATAATTTCACATTCACATCACTTTATAATCAATTCACTACTTATCATAAATCTCATATGTATGCTTGTTTCATTGAAAACAACTTTTATAAAATATTTTTAGGAAATCTATCAAATAACAGAAAATATTTTACACAGATTCATCCAAATACTAAAAAATATTAACTTTTTCAGAAAAATAAATTATTTTTCAAAAACTATTTTCAGTGAAATAAACGAAGCCTCAAATTTAAGACACACAAAATACAATTATTTAGATGGATGACGAATCACATAATTCGATACTTGTGATATAATATTACTCGGAAGTTGATGAAAGTGAAGTTAATCATACATGGTAAGAAAAATAAAAGCTTTCCAAAAACCTAGAAAGTGATGGTGGCAAACTGCCTTTTAAAGCATGGAGCTTTGCTATAACTTTTTCTAGGGAAAAAGAAAATCATAACAGCATGTGTAAGAGGCAGTTGGCATAGAATATGATGGAGAAGCGTGAGATTGTGTAGGGAGAATGTAAAACGTGATAGAAAGGAAAAGTGAATCAAATTAATTTGTTCATCGAAAAGAAGGTTCGGCTTCGGCAGTGCATTATATGGAAACAGCTAAGTGTCCACTGATTAATCAATGCAATTAAATTCGCGGCTTCAAGTTGAAGATAAGTAGGGACTTCGTCCTTCAGTCATTTTTTGGAACTTTGAACGCACAGAATACCAAAATCATCCAACAAAGTGCACCTGATCAACAACTGTTCAAAGAGTTGGAGCGAATCCAGCTACTCTCTCTGTAAATTCTGACAATTTTTTCTTAAACAGTATGATTAATATTTTTTAAGAATAAATATTAAAATTATACGTGAATTTTGATTTAATATAATAAAATTATACATGATTTAAGAGATTTCACTGCGTTAGTTATGGATGAAAAGTAAAATTTGAAATGGCTCGTTTCTTTCCTCATCAAATAAGAGTCTAGCCTTGTGATCATCATTATAGTATTATATCATGACGAGGTCTTTTAATAATGATAATGGTCGGCTTGCATTATAGTATGTAAAAAATTTCGGCTTGTTTTCTAGGCCCAGGCCCGGCCCATTTTCTAAACTGGCCTCGTATTTTTGTCTAAACCCATATTTCGGGCCTATATTTTTACCCAAACTCTCCCATTTTTCGCGGGCCTTCAGGCCCAATCTATAATAACCTCTAATTGAAACTAGAACTAAAAAGTACAGAAATATAAAAAAAAAACCATTGAAGAGACCACGGCCGACAATCAACAAAACCAAGTTTTAGTTTGTAAAAAGTTGATTAGGATTTTAGAAAGAATAAAAGCTTGTTCTTCTTTGTTTTTGCTAATGTATAAAAAAATTGCTAACATCTATTTTTGGATTTAAATTTTAGTTTTTTTTAAATAATATAAAAATATATTATTTAGCGGAATAATATAAAAAAGTTAATTATCAGAATAATATAGATTGTGCATGGAAATCTTAAATGGAATGACTATGAGACAATGATTGTGAATGAAATCCTCGTTATCCCAAATCGACATGTTGAAATTCCAAATTATTTTGGTTATCGATTACTTATCATGTTAGAATTTTGATTTTTTTGTTTTTAAAATCATTTTTTAATTTTAAAGAGTATTTTTAATAATTTTTATTTAAAAATATGGATTTTTAATATATATATATATATATAATTTTTAAAATTTTGTGTTTTTATTTAAAATATGAAAAATTAAATTTTTTTAAAGGTTAAAGATAAAATTGAAAAAAATTGTAAATGTTGAAGGCTAAAAAAGTTATTTTATCTTTAACATCATTAATTTTAATAACAAGAGGGATCAAAATTTTTAAATAAAAAATATAAAAGACTCACTGCCTCATATCATAGCTAAATTTTAAAAGAATATAATAACTTTGGACATATTTGAGCTTATAAATTATAATCGTAACCAAATAATGAAACAATGTATCAAGTAGCTTAAAATAGGTTAAAATGCCATATAAATGTTTTTAAAAAAATCGTAAAGGCTAAAAAGCAAGTAGCCATACATGATGGAATTCAAGCTTTAGAATACTATTTGCACCATTTAGGAGTCCAAGCTCATTTAAAATTTTCTTATACAATAGATATATTATTTGCACTTGTGGTGAATACTTTCGGTATATATATATACATAAATAGATTTTGAGTCGAGAGTTAATTTGAAAATTTAAAGTGAAATTTATTAATAACTTTGAAAGAAAGTTATAATTTTTAAAAATTTCTCAAAAAAAATTATTTTCTTCAATTGCTCATTTAAAGGGTTGTCTAACTCGATATTGGATGGATGTAGATTGCTTCAAGTGTCAGCTTGAATTACTCTTGAAACGAGTTTAAACTTCTTTTCTTCAATTGACTTAGATTGAAAGGTGATTTTCTTCTTAAACACTTTTTTAGCTTTTTCTTCACGATTGAATCGGATTGGAAGGCAGCTTTTCATCAAGTTCTTGCGCTTGTTTGGAGAATTTTGTAGACCTTTTGAGCTTCTAACTTGTGAATATATAGAATAGCTTGAGGTGACACTTTTTGTAGTGTCAATTATTTGAATAAAAAAGAGTTTTTGTGGAATTTAACTGCTTCATTTAATTGTTTTATGAGAATTTAATTTTTTTATTATTTATCTCTTATTAATTTAATTAATTAGAGATAAAATAATCATTTGATATTATCACGTAATTATTTTATCTTTTAGTAATAATATAAAACATTATTATTTATCTCTTAATTAAATTAAATTAATTAGAAAAATAATTATGACATTTATATTTTTATTATGAAAACTTTAACTTTGAACCACGATAATTTAAACTTTACATGGAATGTTTTTTAATTGGTTAAAAAATTTTCCGTATCTACATATAATATATATATATATATATATATATATATGTAATTATGCAATCCGAGCTTCAAAATTACTATTTGCACCTTAAAAGCATAATTTTTTTAATAAATTTAAAAATTAATTTTTTATATTTTAAATAAAAATATAAAATTTTAAAATGATATTTTTAAAAAATTAAAAAAATCATATTTCTTAAAATAAAAACTATAAAAATAAACTCTTTAAAATTCAAAAAATAAAAAATAATTTTAAAAATATTAAAAATGTCAAAATTCGGACATGACAAACCATTGGTAACCTAAATTATCAGCTGCTGATTCGAGATTATAACGATTTCATGTCTTATCTTATAGTAATTTAAGATTTCCATGTATAGTTTAAATTATTCTAATAATTATAAAAATTCATATTATTTTAGTAAATAATTTTATTTCATATTATTCTGAAAAAAGGCCTCAAACTTGAGGAAATAGCTCAGAAAGTTATTTGGATGCACCTTATCTGACCCATGAAAAAAATAATGATATATTCAAACTTTTTCCTTTTTTCCTAAATATGTATAGATAGATGAGTATTGAAAATATATAATTTTATCAATGAAATAAGTGACATTATAAACGTACATTTAAATTTTAAAAATAATATTCTTTAAAAAAATAATCACCAACTTTAAAAATAAACTATATTAAATATATCTGATTGAATTTAAACATATGCCTACTTAATTTAATTTGTGGCATTATTTTATTTTTAATCTTATCGATCTGATCAGGACGCATAAATAGCAGATTGAGACAGCACATGCAAGCATATTGCATCATGATGATGCACAAAATACTTTGTAAATATTTTTACATTTAAGAATTTCCAACAGCCTGGGATTTTTTAAGTATTGGAAACACGAATGCCACACATTATCGCAAACAAATAACATGTATAATTCACAGCTTGTGTATAAAATATATATTGGATTGTGCAATTTGAATTGTAACATTATTTTGAAATTGAATTAAATAATGCAAAATTTAAATCGAGTCTAATTAAATATATCGATTTTTTATATATATTTAAATGTAAATTCTTTTTTTATAATCTCATTATAAGTTTTGATCATAATTATTTTTTATGATGCAATACTTAGAATTATTCATAGTCTCTTTTCAACCCATAAATAGAAGAATAATATATATCAGTACACTGTATTGACAACAATATTTATATCCATTAAATTAATACTTAATATAATAAGATTTTTATACTATTGCTACTCATATTTATAATTCTTAAACTCTTAAACCGAAAAAAATATATATTTAAATTGAAAGATTAAAGATATAAAAAATAGTTTATAATTTTAAATATCTACTTGGGTGTCCAAAACATTAAGCAAAGCTTTTGAAAAAGGATGAAAACGTAGGTGGTCTGGTCTTCTTTGAAGTGAATCCAAGAGAAATATAAAAGGCACATCGTACCATACTTTGGAAGTATGTGATATAGGTAGGACACCTAGTCGGTCGGGTCCTATAAGTCCCATTGTATAACCCGACAAGCAAAGCAAGCATCTATGTCACGTTTTTTTTATAATTTCCTGGTTGAGGCGTGTACCCATAGAGCCGTAATGGGATTGTGGTCCAATTTCTGAACAGGACAACCTACATAAATATCACTGCAACAATTTTGACTTTAAGCAACAGAATCAAATTTCCTTGCTTAATCTAATAATTTCTTTTCTTTTGCATTTACGTCCAAGCAATTATATATTCATGCACTTCCATTTGCTATTTATTTTACCGTATATACAACCTATATTATATTTTAAATCAGAAGATTTTTGAAAATATGTTATAAAGAGTCATCACTAATTTTGAATATGAATTGTAAAATAAATATAAGGAATAAAAATAAAATTCTCTCTACAAGACATATATGAGTGTTGTCCCTTTTTAGTCGTTATAACAAAATGGTAAACTTACAGTTTTGATCACTCAATTATAGGTTTATTTATGGGCTAGGTTATTCGACCTGGCTGGAAGACTCATCCGAAAAATGGGAGGGCTTGGTTAAAAATATAGACTTGAGAAATGATTTTGGGCAAAAAAATAAGGCCCATTTAGAAAAAAAAGTCAAGCATCAAGTAAAATCTTTTTGGCCCTGAGCCCGTCTTGCCCTGAATTTGCAAAAAAAAAAAAAAATTACGATTTTGCTGTTATTTTCTTGTTGTTTTATCGCTGTTTTGCTATCATTTCACTACTATGTTGTTATTGTTTGGATATTGTATAACTCATGTTTTATTGTTAATTTTGTTACTTTTTTAAAGATATTTGCTTGTTAAGTTGCACCTATCTTAATGTTATTTAAGTATACATATATTTTTTTAATTTATTTCTAATTTATTAAGAAACATTTATTTTAATGTTTATAGTATTTTTGATGTATTATATATTTTTAAATAATATTATATAAAAAAATTAATATAGCTGGGTTGGGCTTGAGATTCAGCATTTTTATTTGGGCCGAACTTGGACAAAATTTTAGGCCCATTTTTTAGACTGAGTTGGGCCTAGTAAATGGGCCTAAATTTTGTTTGGGCCCAACCAGACCCGTAAACACCTCTACTCCATTACGCTCATATTTGAGATTTAATTTTTATATTTTTAATTAACATATTTTGGTCCTCTACTTTTATAATGATATTAGTTGGTCCAAATAATTAATATCTATTATTTTTATTAAAATCTTAATGTGAATTTAAGAAAATATATTTTAACATAATAAGTTTGAATATGTGTTTTAAAGGAAAAAAATATTTAAATATTTTAATAGGAATAATTAAAGGTGATCAACTAATGATATTATAAAAGTAGATGAATTAAATTATGTCAATTTAAAATATAGAAAATAGAAAGAACATTTGATAAAAAAGCTTTTTTAATTATAATTATTTTGAGATATATATTAAAATTTTAATACACATTTAATATATAAAATTGCATAAAAAGAAACTTGAAATCTTTTACTCTCGTTGATATTTGTTTGAATGTAGACAAAGGTAAAATAGTATCAATTATTTAATTTGACATATTATAATATAAATCAAATATAAATATAATTTACATTAATTTAATTTTTATTTTTTAAAATAAATATTTTAAATTTTTAAGAAATGTATTTTAACTGTAACATCAATTAAGTGGAGATAAGATAGAAAATTTGTTACCTGCTTTCTTTAGGGAGGGAAAAAAAGGGTTACTTGCTTCCACTTTAGCTTGGGTCAGATAAATGGGTAAAGATAAAAAAGGAAGTACCATTTCATTCATACTTCATTGTACTTTTAACTTAATTATTAAAGTTTAAAGCTTTCATCTTTTCACACCTCCTCATCTCTGCATCATTGTCGCCATCCATAGCCCAATAACTGAAAGTGTTTTTATCTTTATTTTTTGAAGGAAAGGGATCCTAGTGATATTTTGTATATGATAAAAATATGTGATAACTTTTTTTATTATATATATATTTTTATGATTATTGATTTATTGAATTATATTTTTTAAGTTTGTAAATAAAAAAATACAAAAAATATAAAACTACTTTAATGTTGTATTTATGGAAGTAAATCCCCTCCCTATTTTTTTTGGTAAAAAAGAACAGCTTTTAAGCGATCATATTAACAATTCCTATCAGCTTGCAAGGCTTCTTGTATTGAATTTGGTGAATCCATGAATAGCAAAAGCTTTGACGCACCATTATTCTCGTACTTAGTCTTTGATCAACAACCATATTCTGCGAACTTGGTACATGTTAAATTTTTATTTTCCAATTTCGCTTGAAGTGACAATTAATTAATCGTAGTTCGGCTAAACTACTAGAATCAGCCCTACCTGCTAGCAGAATTTCCATTAAAAGTGCATTATCACATTCTAGTTTTACTTGTTTGAATTTTTTCGCCCATACTATTTTAAACTTTTATATATAGTAAGTGCTTCAACCTAAAAGATGGAATCTTTATTCACCACTATAAAAATCCCATATAACGATATTGCATCCACATCTCTAAACACACATTTTACCGACAGCTAATTATTGATGTCTGAAATAGCTCCATCCGAGCTTAACCTATCCGTTCTACGGAGGTGACCTGTAACACCCCAAACCCGGCCTAGAAGTTAGGCTCGGATCTGGCGTGTGACATTGAAGTGTTTTTGCGAAAAACCTTATTTTTCATTGAAAACCCTTCTTAAGAAATTTGAGTAAAATTCCAGTTTAAAGTTGTTTATCAAACGGCTTGTGTTTAAAAATCAATCTGTCTTTCTATAAGTTAAAAATTATTTTTAGAAATATCTTTTTATGCGCGGAAGCTTAATTTTGAATAAAACCTCCAAAAAAAAACCTTGAGATAAACTTAGGAGAAATAAAGTAAAACGTTCAATGTAACAAATAACAGAGATAAAGCCTTATTACATTCCGAAATCAAAATACTTAAGAAATATAAAGAAAAACGAATAAAATAAAGCATTTTGCTAGCTGGCCACCTCCGAGTTCCTCCGTTCGTCGAACCACCTACTAGGGATTTCCTGAGAAAATAAAAGAGAGGGTGAGTTTCGAAACTCAGTGTGTACAACCCTCGGCAACCGTTAACACGCAGGCAGTCAATTGGGCCTAAGCCCTAATCACAGTATCATCATAAATATATCACATATGCAATATAGTAAAAACCCTCCCCAATAATCCATCCGCTATACAATATTTCCCGACCAACCTTATACATCTGTGGGGATTTCTAAATCGACCCACCCATCCGCTACACAGTAATGGTAGCCCGGTTGCGGTACTACCTAACGTTGCAGCAAAGCTGCTAGTCACATATTGGGCTTTAAAAGCCAACGGTGGATCCACGGTCGTCAAGCAACCATGCAATCCTCAAATTCTTCCTCCGTACCAGCCATATGCAACCTAAACAGAATATCATATGAATGCTGCAATCATACATGTAACATAAATTCTACATTTAACACATAGGAGTATTTTAGTCATTTTTGCTCTTAGGGGCATTTCGGTCATTTTTAAGTTTTATGGATTCAGTACCTACCTGGCCTGTTAACAAGTCCTCGTTGGCCAAAGTGAACAGACACTATGCACCAGGTAGGATTCCAGAGAAGAGAAGGTGGGTCATTGAGACCGCTTAAGTACCAAGCTCTTCCTAGATCCAATCATTGACATGCATAGACCCATTACCACACTTCAACCTTATGACTTGTCCACGATTGCATTTGTGTTTTTAAGTTTTATGAATGTTTGGCAGTTAATAAATACTAAGCCCAAACCCATATACAAAGCCCATTCTCAATCATATGGCCCACTAGGCCCAAATCACAATCGTATGGCCCATTAGGCCCAAATCTTTGTTAAGTGGCCCATTAAGCCCAAATCCAATTCAAATAATGTAATATGCATGACTAACTCAATTCATATAACCAAATCAATAAATTTCACAAAACTTAGCCTCAGGGCCCACCGGGCCCATTTAGCCACTTTCGACTTTTCGGCTTTTCGGCATTGCCGATATCGTGTGTGTAGTGTTTGTACACACCTGGCGATAGAGCGTGCTGTGATTTCCTCTTAGTCACGAACCTACATTCGATATTACTTAACAATTAATCATAGGCTAAATACAAACTTTATCTATAAAAATCCCGAAGCCTCACCGTAACCTTACCATGTGCCAAGCCTTAATAGCCCCTTTTCTTTATCACCAATCGCGATTAGACCCTAGATTTGTACCAACTAAATCATAAAACCAGAGTATTAGGTGACTGGCATTCAATCACGAGTCAAGGCCAATACTATAACAACTAAAATGATACTAAAAAAACCAGTTTAAAAAAAAAAAGACTTTCGACCATCCTTACCAACCCTTAATGTTACCTTAATTTCGTGGACACGATAGCCTAAATGAGGAATTCGACTCTTCTTGACAAGCCCCTAGTCGACTTTGGAGATTCAAGATCTAGCGAAATTAGGTAATAAAAATCAAATGAAGAAGGAAAAGGGACAAGGCCGAATGTAGAGGATTTCGACAAGAAAAAGAAGAAAGAAAAGAAGAAGAAAAAAATATAAATCGGCACTTGAGGAAAATATGAGAAATTTGGCATTAGCCTAGGATCCCAAATTCGGCACATATTTATAGCCTATAGCCTCAACTCCCGATTCAGCTCCATCACTTCCCCCCTCTCATCTCCTCGTTTTTCTCCTTGATAACTCCCCAATCTATTTTCTAAATTTTCTCTTCTGATTACCTCTCTAAAAGTCCAGCTTCACGCCACTACCAATCTTCTAGAAGCCTAAAATTAAACTCCAAAATAAATTTAATATTTTCCTTTTTAAGCTTGGACCCAAACTCTACTAAATAATATTTGCCTAAGACTACTAAACACATATTCACATAAAAACCACACAAAAAGGAATTCGAGATTTTTGGGGCGTTACATGACCACCAAGCATCCAACGCCAACGGATTCGGTTGGGGCAAAGCATCCCTTCCCTTTCTTTAAATAATATTTTATTTAAAATTTTTTTTTTCTTTCTAAATTTGTACTTTCTATTTAAAAAGAAAGCTTTGAGAGTCTCTCTTCATGATACTCTTTTATTTTTTTTATTTTAATTCGCTTTATAGTTTATTTTCAAAATTTATGATAATATTTTATTTCCATTATAAAGTCTTTGGCAGATTCCAATTTTCATCCACCACACTACTCATATTGAGGATTGTTTATTTCTTTTTGCCTTTCTTGTTTTTTAGGTATTTTTTACCTTATTTTTATGTATTTAATATCTTTTAATTATTTAGCTTCATCACGATCTTCAATTTGACATGTCAAATTTGATTCTAACATCATTCTTATTATTTGTTCTCACATTCTCTCTCTCTTTCGTTTGATGGAACCAACAGTAAGTTATTTTCACTCCTTGAAGGTTTTTTTTGAGAATTCTTATTCATCTTTTCTTTATATTTATTTTTTCACTTCTGGTGGTCTTAATTTTGGTGGTGAAAAGAATTATTATAGCTATCTCTTTGACAAGTATTATAGTTCCACCTACCACGTCTACAATTACATTTTTTGGATTTATTATGTATTGTTGCATTGCTTCAAGCAATGGAACAGATCTAGTTAGACAAGTTTCATGATTTTCATTAATAGCTTGTTATTTTATTTAAACAAAGTAAATATTTAGAATATATCTCAAAACCTTTTTCACGATATTACTATTGTAAAAGCACGTTTGAAACACGAAAAGTTAAAATAAATTCTCTAACAAGTTCTCATTAGTAATATTCTTCTCACATTAATGTAATTGAGAACTTATCTTCCAAGTTAATCTAATTGAGAACTTATCTTATTTACTATAGAGTAATACTCACTCTCAATTTTAAAATCTTGCAACTTCATATGCATCCTATCATAATGAGCTTTAGATAAGAGATCTTACAACTTTAGGTGTAAGGAATTATCATATTCTAATGGTCATGTCTTTCAGAGTTAAAACATTTGCATAGATGAAGCTCACATCTGAAATATAAAAACCTGACAATTTTTTTTTCATAACCACCATCACAAACATTCATAAATTTCAATTCAAATTTTATATGTTCATGTTTTTGTCATGATTAGTCTCCGATTATACACTTTATGATAAAATAAATCATAATGAAATACACCTGAAGATTTTTAAAATCATCGTCATCGTTTTGGCTAGTATTACAAGCATTATTACAAGTACTAAAATAACTTCACTTTTAAAATAACATTTATAAATTAATAGAAAAAACCATTTATAAAACAATCAAAATTTTTGCATATAATGCTTGAAAGTTAACTGATACACATTGTACTAAATTTCAATACTAAATATATGTTATAGAATCTTCTGATGCTATAATCAATTATTCAGTAATAGCAAATCAGTAAGACTCAATAAGACCTTATTGAATTTCTTTTTAATCAACAATAACAGGTTAATAACACTCTTATCACAATTTAAACCAAATTTCAAGCATATTTAATAACAATAATTTAGTCATCAAATCTTTAATCATCCCAATATGAATGAAATATTAAAATAAAAAAAGTTTTTTTTTCATAAAGAAACATTGAATTTTTTTACCAAAAATCCAAAAAGAATGGAAAGGAAACATACTAAAAATTAGGGTAAGTATTCGATCGAGTCGAGTCTAATCGAGTCATAAAATTTCGAGTTAGTCGAGTTGACAAATCCTATTTTAGCAACCGAATTCAATTTTTTAAAATTTTTTTAATCGAATCGAGTCAAAAGATTTTGAGTCAAGTCAAGTTGAGTTAATGAATCATGTTATTTATATTCAATGTTGCGTTTACATGGACCGATTATTTAACTAGTAGATGAAGTACAAGATTATTTAACTACATAAACAATATAATGATTTTGCCTTTTAACTTAATGGGTAAACATTTATCAAAACAATACAGTTTTACCTTTTAACTTAATGATTTTGACTTTCAACTTTTTAAAAAAGTAAACATTTATCAAAATGATGTAGTTTTGCCTTTTTTTATTCGCATTTTCGGATAACTCGAATTGTATAATTCATAGTCAAGTTAAATCGAAAAACTTATTTTTTATTCAAGTTGATCCGCATAACTTGATTAACTCAAATAATTCGAACTATTTAATTTAAAATTTAAAATTTTTATCAAATTTTTTGACTCAAATCATATTTTACTGCCCGTAAAAAAATCTAGCAACATTTGTGTGCTTTAGTGGCAAAAGAAGAAAGGATTCTTATTTAATGGCATGAGGGCTGGCTGTTATTTATTTATTTCATCTGAATCGAGATGCAATTTGTGTGTGGTTATGGATTTTGAAAAAGGGTCGCTGATTGAACCCTTTTAGTGCCTCATGATTTTTTTTTAAAGATCAAAACAATTTAGATGACGAGAAATCGTGTACATAAAAAACGGAATCGTACTAATAATATGTTATAAATTGAATAATAAAAAAAATATGAGAAAAAAATAATATATTTTTATTAATCAATGAAAATAAGTTATAATGCTTTTCTAAAGCTTATATTTATAAATATAAAAAGTATACAAGATATAAAATTCTATTTCTCATCATTATTAGAGTCTTAAAATATATTAAACTTATCTTAATCTTGATTTTGATGGACAACTACTTAATCTATTTTTTGAGGCTTGATGAAATAAATGTTTATTTATTAAATAAATTTTAATTAAATGAATAACATTATCTTTAATTAATTATTATTCTATTTATATTTACTATCTTCAACAAATTAAAATAATGAGTAAGTGAATATTCTCGGTACCTACTGAAGGTAAATGTTTTTAACCGATTTTTAAAAAGGATATTTCTATATTAAAAACATGAAAAAGAAAAAGAAAAAGAAAAAGAAAAGAAACACGTGGCATGTGTCTTATATTCTCTCCTATGAAAGAAATGTGGTAGTATACAAGCTCTTCTTTAGTTTTTAAACTTTCCGTAGTTCAGGCACTTTGAAGCGTCTCTAATCATATTAAATTGGCACCTCGTGTTTTTTAGATATTTAGTTTATCTCCTTGATTTTATTTTCTCAAAAAAAAAGGGGGGAAGGATTTCTTTTCTTTTTTTGTTCTCCATTATTTAGTATATTATACGATTTATTTTATACTTATTATATTATCCTTATTACTTATTCTATTATAAGTAAATCGAAAGAATAAAATGTTCTGAAAAATCTGAAAAAATTAAAATTAAAAATATAAATCTTTGACGAACGGGTCTTGGAATTGTTATTATTTTAACAAAAGAAAAAGAATTTTACACACCCTTTTCTTGTGTCAAAGGCTAGAAAGACGAAAAATACTCCCTATAATTATTTGTTCCCCTCTTTTATCCTTCCGTCCTATTCTCTACGGTATACTTGCCTGACCGCGACCATATTATGCTCATAGTATGAGCAGTTTTTTGAAATTGTCAATATAATGGAATGGCTAGAGCTGAAAGCTTTTTCCATCTTTTATGATTTTTCATTTTTGGTTCACGATTTATACTCAATAAATCATTCATTTTAATCGCCACTCTATTTGATATAGAAATAAATTAGATAAATTCAATCTATTATATAAATATTTATTAGAAATAAATAGATATTGTAAAAAGAAACGAGATTATATTAATAATACAAAGTATAAGATCAATATTTGATTTAACATAAACATAAAAAAAAAGGAGTTAACCTTCATTTTTTTCCACTTTCATTCATTGATTCACTCGTTATTATGATGAGACAGGCATATTTCTATCTCACACTAAGCCAGTAAATTAACAAAAAGTAAATCGAGAATTTTTGGAAGTCAATTAAGTTGATATTTTTGCATTAATACAATTGGTTTATGGTAAATATGGTTTTAATAACCAATCCGGATGTGACATGTGACATCCTCTTCACATGTCACGTAGCAAACATAAATAAAAATAAATATGTTTAAAAACATATAAATTAATAAAAAAGTATATATTTTAGATAAAAATTTGAATTTGGACAAATGGTTATCCAATACATCTGAATCTAGACATTTAGTTGTCTATACTAATTCTAGATGTGTTTTTTAGTAAGCTTATATATTTTTATTTTTATTTATAAAATATCAAATTATTTATATTATTACTGTTACTATTATTATTTTGAAACTAAAAATATATAAATTTTAAAAAAATAAAAAATTATAAATTAATTAAAAAGTTTACATCAATAGTGAATTTGGACAACTATATATCTAGATTCATTCTAAATGTGTTTTTTAGTAATTTTATATATTTAATTTTTTTTATTTTTAATAAATTCATATATTATGTATTATAAAGAAATTAAAAATATATAAACTTACAAGGAAAACACGTCTAGAATGATTCTAAACAAATTAGTGTCTAGATTCAAATGCATTTAGACAACCATTTGTCCAGGTTAATTCTTGATGTTAAAAAATATAATTTTTATTACTTTATCTATTTTTAAAGATTTTTTTTTTATGTTTACCACGTAGAATGTTAAGAGGATACTATATGTCATCGTCGGATCAATTATCAATATCATGTCAACACAAATTAACAATATTAATGTAGTAACAACCTAAATAACGAAATATAAATTCAAATACCAACTAAGTATTTTTAGAAAATTTTAAATAGAAAATATAATTTAAGCATCTTTTAGAAGAAAAGCAAATAAGGAAAGGTAATTCTTTATTTAATAATTGTTTACATGTGCAGTATCATTCATTGAATCCTAAAGGCAATGTTTTCCAAATGACATTGAAGAAAACATGCATTTTGAGATTCGGTAAATAAAAGGGTACTTTTGGAAAAAAAAAAGTACTCTTATTTAAAAACTAAAGCAAAACCTAAGCAAAAGGATACCTTTTACAATAACTAGAATGGATTTTATCTAGAGGTGATCATGGGTTGGGCGGTCCGGTCCGACCCGAAGGCCCGCCCAAAAAATAGGAGAGTTTGGGTAAAAATATAGGCACAAAATACGGGTTTGGGCAAAAATACGAGGCCCGTTTCGAAAACGGGCCGGGCCTCGGGCCAACCATTTTTTGCCCGGGCCCGGCCCCTCTCGGCCTGGCCTGAATTAAATAAATATATTTTTATTTTTTTATTTTTTTAAGCATATGTAATTTTTAACTTTTTTTTTTAGTTTGTGTTTTTTTAAGAATTGTTTATCTCAATTTTATTTTGTTTCTTGTTTTAATATTTATTTTTATGTTTTTAAATTTATTTAATTTATTATATTTTTAAATTTTTTAATGAAATAAACAAAAAAATTAATATGGGCCTGGCCGGGCCGGGCTCGGGCCTAGTATTTTTATTTCAGGCATGGCCGGGCCAGGCTCGGGCCTAGCATTTTTATTTCAGGCCGGGCCGGATCCGGGCCTAGAAAATAGGCCAAAATTTTTTCTGGGCCCGACCCGGCCGGACCCATGATCACCTCTAATTTTATCCCTCCTCGTGTTGAGTTCATTATTTAATTTTTGATTAAATTATAGAGTAAAAATTTATAAGTTACAATACGTTTAAAATTATTGTATTCTTCGTATATTTAGAATTTAATTTCTATGCTTTTACTTTTAGGAATTTAGTTTTTCCATTTTTAAAATTTTACAAATCAGATTTATTTGTTAACACTATTAAAGTCCTTATGTTAAATTTGTTGGTATGACATTTTGAAATTAAAAAAAATTCTCTTGGTATCCATGTAACAAAAAAAAAAAACATTATAATAGACTTAAATTTAATAGAAATTTTTAATAGCGCAAACAATTCTTAAAAATTCACATAAGCATTTTAATTATAATAAAAATATTTAGACTAACTAATTTTATTATAAAAGTTGAGACACCAATTTATGTCAAAATTAAAGGATAGAGATTAAAATTTAAATTTAAGTAAAATATAGGGATCAAAATTAAAATTTAACAATTCTTGTATAATCTTAAAAAAGTAGAGGGATTAAAAATAAAATTTAGCCATTATTTCTTCATGTAAAAAAAAAACTAAATTATCTCAAAATTAAAGTATAAAAACTAAATTTCAAAACCCTTATTTTGTAAAGTAAAAAATGACAAGTCTTTTTATAAGGAAGCATGTTTTATATAAGGTAAATTACACCAACAATTACTCAACTTTGGGATAGCTGACAAAACAGTCACTCAGGTTTCAATTCAATCACTTAACTTTTGAACAATAACAAAATAATCACCACTAACTATTTTCTATTACAGAGTTACCATTTTCTGTTACAGAACTACAGGTACTCTTGCTGTCTAAATCTAGGCACCTTTTTTTCAATCATCCTAAGCATTGTAAGTTTATATAATTTAGAATATTTTGCTCAAAATGGTTTCCTTGCTTTTTAACTTTGTTACAATCTCCATTCAATACGCCATTTTGATTCACCATCTCTAGAGGGTTAAGCAAAGGGACAGTGGAGGAGAGGAAAAGAATCAGAGTAGGAGGAGAGATGGTGAGGAAGAAGGGGAGAGGGAGAGAGAACCAGAGTAGGGAGAGGGATGGTAGGGAAGAAGGAGAGGGATGGAAGGGGGATGGAAAATTATATTTTAGTTAAGTCGGTAACGGAACTATAACGGAAAATAGTAGCTCTGTTACGCCTGTAACGGAAAATTGTTAGTGGTGATTGCTTTTTTATTTTCCGAAAATTAAGTGATTAAATTAAAACTTGAGTAACTGTTTTATCAGTTACCCCAAAGTTGAGTGACTGTTGGTATAACTTAACCTTTTATATACAGCAGTATAAATAATCTACCATCACCAAACTATTATGAATCATAAACCCAAATTAAGAAGAGAGATGCATTTAAATTTAAGACTTTCAAGATATTATTGTCATTGTTATTGTTAGAGATAATGACAAAAATGCTCTTGGTATTTTAACAAAATTTTCAATGTGATGTTTGTAGTCTTAATTTGTTATTTTTTATTGATTTAACAAAAATGCTCTTGGTATTTTAACAAAATTTTCAATGTGATGTTTGTAGTTTAAATTTGTTGTTTTTTATTGATTTTTTGTTTATTTTTGTAATTTTCTATTTTCCAAATTATGGGATTTTAAGTTTAAATTTAATTTAAAAAATTTTAAGTATAAAAAATCAAGTTATATTTTAATTTTGAAAAATAAAGAATTTTAAACTAATTATAGAGATATCTATAAACTCTGGTCAAAAGTAAAGAAACAAAATGGTGTCACATGGTGGCCCATGATTGGACCATGTGTCAAATGATGTCAGTATTTAACACGGTTAGAGGGAAGTATCAGATTGATAAACGAAAACTAAAAAATTTAATGAGTTAATGTCATCTATCAATTGAATTTCATATAAGTTGGACAATTACAAAAAAAAAAAACCATTATTTATAAAATAACCAACAATTTTAGTTGAGCAATTACAAAAAGAAATCTTCATTTATAAAACAACCAGTATTATTATAAGAGAATTTTTTTAAATTTTTTAAATTATATAAAATTTTAAAAAATACATTTGATGGGATTCAATTGTAGAACACTATGATTTTAACATTTCAATTAAAAATTTTCAATTGTAGAACACTATGATTTTAACGTTGTTGTGGTGTCTAGTAATCTAATTATTATTGTTGATGATTTTCATTTGAAGAAAGATAAATTAAACAAATATACAACTTGACACGTTCACCGAAAACGGTAAAGTGACCTGACAGAAGCTAGAAGCCATTAAAACAAAACAAAAAATTAAAAGCATTTCTCAAGACCGAAACAAATTAAAACCATCTTTTCGATATTTCAGATAGAAGAAAATAATCAATTTAATCAATCAGGAAAAGAGAATCATTACTGCCCTAAAGAGAGAGTTGAAGTTTAAGAGTCGATAATATCTCTGATACCAAAGCCAAGTATTACTAATCAAGCGAATCCACCCATCATCGATCTAGTGTCGTAGCATTTTCAACAGCCACCGGGGCTTCCTCCATCCAGTACATGGAACAAGAATATGACTGGCCTAAACCGACGAGTACATGTGCGACGTTGTTAAAGTGGCACGGTACAAATCGAAAAGTCTAGTTGTTCATTTTTTTAATTCTTGTATTATTTGAATTTTAAAATTCTAGTCATGATTCAAATAACAATTGTTAATTTATTAAAATCATGATTTTTCTAAAATATTACGTGACAAACATATTATACTATATGTAATGCGACGTTAGCTTTTTGCTTTCAAATAAATCTAAAAAAAATCACATCATTTTAATTAATGAATTTACTGATTATTTAATTAAAATTTCAATATTTAAAAAAGTATAGGGACTAAAAATTACCAAATTAGAGAACATTGCCTAGAAAAAATTACTAAATTAGAGAACATTGCCTAGAATCACAACTTAAACATAACATGAGATGAATAATAAAATTTAACTTAATAAATTTAACTGCTACATTCAAAATTAAAAATTTAAATATCATGTAAAAAAAAAATCCACAAGAAGCAAAAAGTAAAAATAAAATAGCAAATTTGCTTTGAACAGAATTTTGTTTTTCAAAGAAGGGCGGAGCGGCGAAGGGTAGGCGTGCGGACCCCAAACGTCATCTTTCATCTTTCTCGTTTCACATTGAAACGGGTGGTCGGTCCGTTTGACACTGTCTAGCTAGCTTTGTATACACAAAAATTTATCATTTTTTCATTTAAATATTTTATTTTATTTTATCAAAAATATATTTAAATTACTATTTTTTTATTCAAATTATCGTAAGGGTTCTCTCAATTAAAGATACAACCTTCAATTAATTAGAACTTGCCATGTGGTACAATCATACCATTATTTATAGTAAATAACTTCAAAAAATTAAAAATATATAAAAATCTAAATTTTGTAAAATTATTTTTATAATATATAATGTAAAATAAAATAAATATTATAAGATGTGATATAAAATATACAAAATACTTAAAACTTAAGAAATGATATATTAAACCCTATTAATTTGGATTATATATTTTTATAAAAAAAACCTATTATATATTAAACCCTTTTTGTGGATTAACCCTAAATAATATAGTAAACAATTAAAAATATTTTGACGGGCTCAAGAGTTTCATTGCATTTATAAAATTTTTTGACTTATTTTAGTTTTTTTTTTTGAAAAATAAACAAATGACAACTTAAAACCTCCTAGGAAATTCTAAAAGTTTTATCTTGCTGAATAGACGTAACAACCGAATCAGGAGGTACTTCAAAAAGCTGGAGAGGTGACTTCTAAGAAAGACTAAACTTTGCCAAATGATCAGTTATTAAATTACACTCCCTAGTGACATATTTAATTTCCCGCTAGCCTTCAAAAATGCAAAAGTCATTTAACTCTTCTAAGCACGATGATGCCTAAGTCCATTATTACTTCCAAGGAAAATGCCTTTACCACTTCGAGATTATCAATCTGAATCCAGATTTTTTTTATAACCCTTACTTAATAGAATAAAAACTCCATTAAGGATGCCCAAGAACTCTGCCTCCAAAGGTGAACAGCTACCCAGATAATGAATGAACCCCACAATCTAATTGCCACTTTGATTTCTAACCACATCTCCTGCCGCAACATTTCCTGAGTCCCTAGCAACAACTTCATCAGAAAATAGGTGAACCCAATTATCCGCCAAGTGTTGACCAATTCTAGAAAAAATTGCAGAAGATTTTGCTATAGTAAGAAACGATTCAAAATGTTGAGCCCAACTGAGAGAGGTTTTAATGATCTCGTATGTCGTCTAATTGATGTTTTGGAATATGAATAGGTTCCTATTCTTCTAAAGTCTCAAAGCGACTATCCCAAAAAGACATGACCAAGAAATTTCCTTATCTTGCAACTTATCATGACAACAAAGATTAGTGGAAAACCAAATTTGAAGGGGTTCAGAAAAAAATCTGGAAAGTTTCTCAGTGGGAACAACGAGCCTCCAAGCTTCCTTTGTTGTCGAACAATTACGGAGAACATGCAAAATATCCTCAGTGTCATGCCCACAAAGAATACACGCACTACTTTGTCCAAATCCTCTCCTAGCTCGCTCTAAATTAGTAAGAAGCCTTTGTTTGGCTACAAGCCATAAAAAAAAGACGAACTCTCTGTGGGCCTTGATACTTCCAAACAGGCTTTCAAACATCATCATTAGGATTCCACGAACTCTCTTTTAAGGAGCACTTCGCACGAAAAATGACCCTGAACCAGATCGAGCCCAAATGATCGTATCCATACCCCTATTAGGATGAGGAGGAGGAATACTTACTATTCGCTTAATCATGGCTTCAGGTAACCATAAACGGAGTGGCTCCAAATTCTAAGTACCATCAGAAAGCACCCAATCTCTCAGAGTACACTCCAAGTCAAGACTAGAGTGAACCGGGACATAAGAACAAAGTGGTCCAACATCAGGGATCCAAGAATCTTTTCAGCTACGGATCATTTTGCCGTCACCAACCGAACATATGAGATTCTTGCAAAGCAGGGGCCACACCTTAAAAAGGGAACGCCAAAGATGAGAACAGTTACTTCTGTAAATGGTATCAGGAAGTTGATTTTTCCATTCATATTTTAAGAAAAGAACATGAGCGCATAAAACATCCTCCTGAGAGACAAGATTAAACCCAATTTTCATAAGAAAAGAGTTATCCTGATCATGAATATGCCGAAACCCAACTCCTCCACGAGATTTAGGTTGGCAAAAATGACTTCCAACCAACTAAAGCACTTTTAGGGTGTCCAGTAGAACCTCCCTAAATGAACTGTCTAGGAATCTTTTCTATCTCATCACACACCCCTTTTGGAACCAGAAGGGATTGTATGAAATAGTTTGGAATAGCAAGAAGAACTGATTGGGCGAGTGTGACACGCCTCGCAAAAGATAATTTCTTGGCTTCCTAATTTTGGAGTTTATTCCTCACTTTTTCAACCGCAAATTTCAGAGTGTTTTTAGTAACCCGTTCATGTAGAATGGAACCTCCAAATACCTCCCTAAATTAAGAATCTTCTGAAACCCAAAGGATTGGCTAACCTGATCACACAAGCTATCTTCAACTCATTTGGAGAAATACATATTACTCTTCCTGGCACTGATTTTATATCCCAGAAAATCACAAAAACATTTAAAGATTTCATTTAATTACAAGACTTGGTCCATTTCTGCTTTTCTAAAGATAACAAGATCGTCAGCAAAAAATAGATGAGATAAAGACGACCCTGACCTAGAAAGCCGAATCGGATGTCACCTTCCTACTGATATATCAGAACAAATAATATGCCCTAACCATTCCATATAGAGGATGAAAAGATAAGGCGATAAATGACAGCCTTGTCTAATTCCCCTCACAGGCTTAAAAGACTTAGACGGAACTCCATTACATAAAATATATATAGAAGATGATGAAATAACACCCATAATTACCTTTCTAAGAAACTCGGGAATCCCAACAGCTACAAGGGTCGCATCAATAAAGTCTCAGCTAATTCTGTCGCAAGCTTTTTCTAGATCCAACTTAATGGCCATCCAATTTCTGCCAACCTTCTTACTGCACATGGAATGAATGACTTCTTGTGCAATAATGATATTATCAGAAATGTTATGACCAGTAATAAACCTAGCTTACTCAGAAGAATTATAATTTGGGAACACCACTTTAAATCTGTTGGCAATCACTTTTATCACCAAATTATACATAACCGAGCAAAGACTGATTGGCCGAAATTGACTAAAATCCTCCAGTCACTCATTCTTAAGGATAAGCACAATTAACGTATTATTATGACATTCCTCAAGGTTATTCAGCAAAGATTCCCTGAACCCACTCACAAACTGTCTCTCCAACCGAATCTCATGACTTTGGAAAAAGTACACATGAAACCCATCACTTCTCAGAGCCTTCAACGGAGCCATGTCAAAGAGGGCCTTCTTAATCTCATCATTCAAAATCGGCTTATTAAGAAAATTAATATCTTTCTCTATGAGACGGGGAAATAAATTTATGGGAAGAGCACTTATGGGAGCAGGAATTTCCCCATACAAATTCTCAAAAAAACCTGACTGCTTCATCACTGAGAATACTCTGATCCGAGCTCTACTCCCTACTACTAATGTGTAAAGCCATAATGCAATTAAATTTCCTCTTTAGCATAGTGCGACTATGGAAGTACTTGGTATTGCAATCCCTGAACTGAAGTTAATCGCATCTAGCCTTTTGCCTCTATAAAAGCTCCTCGTGATTAAGCACACTTTCCAATTCCTCACGAACCTCTATCTCCAAGTCAACTAGACGCCTAGTGGAAGACCACTCCATGGCCTTTTGGATGTTCCCAAGTGATCTCATAAGTTGTCTCTTGTGCGTTCCTATAAATCTGTAAACGAACTTGTTCTAATCTTTGACATGTGAGGTAAAATCAGACAAAGATTCAGAAATGTTACCTAAAAACCTCTATATAGTAGAGACCAAATCTTTAAAATTTGTATGTTTTGTCCATCCTGTAAGAAAACAAAAAAGTTTCCCTTTTAGAAGGCTAAGATCAGGATTAGTATTAATAAGAATAGATCTATGATCCGACTGAATACGCAGGAGGTGAAAAACTAAAGTGTGCGGAAAACTTGACATCTAAGAATCATTAGCTAAAGCACGATCAATTAGTTCATGCGTATTTCCTCTTTGCTAAGTAAATGCTGGACCTATGAATCCAAGATCCTACAAATTACAAGATTCAACAAAATTACCAAAAAGCTTGCACTTCTTACCCTTGGATTGATCATTTTTTTTATCCTTAGGAGAGAAGATAGCATTAAAATCCTTCAAGAGGATCCAAGGTACACGATCAGGAGGTAATACTTCTATTAGTCAGTCCAAAAAGACTTCCTCTTAGCTCTGTCAGGGTTACCATACAAAACAAAGATAAAAAAAAGAATTATAAACAGTGTTACCTAAATACGAAGAAGCATAAATTGAGGATGATTATGAATAATATTAATACAAATATTATCATTCCATCCAACCCATATACCACTTGAAAAACCAATAGCCTCAATACGATGAGAAAACTCAAAACCTAATTTGTCAATGATAGCATTAGCTTTTTTACCACTAACTCTCGGTTCCAAAAGACACACAGTATCCGATTTATGCTTAAAATGATACTCATGAAAAGCCCGTAGAAATTTACTACTCGCACAACCTTGACAATTCCAAGAAAAAATAGATAAATTTGAATTTATAAAAATAAACAAGAAAATATTAATAAAAAAACACAAAAAAACCTTACTGTCTAAACCATAAAAAATCAATTCTGAATTCTTTTTCCATAATCAAAGACAATAACTTTTGAATCAGCATTTCATAACGTAGAAATTGTCTGAGCTAATCTAATTATAGAATCACTCAAAGGACTTTTAGAAATATTTTTAGATTTAAAATTAACACATTTCTTATACGTGATTTTATTAATTTTTTTAGTAGCTCGAAAACCCCTATATTTACTCCCCATCGATTTCCCTAAGTTCCTTATCTTATTACCGCTAGAAGGTGACACATTACTCTTCCTTAAAAGGTCTCCTCTAGTTGTTCCTTTCTCATTAAAGGAGACTGCAGTATGTCTATTTGGATTTAAACCACCAGAGGAATCAGCCATTTGAATATCAAAAAGTTTTGGCACTGAAGAATTAGACTTGGTTTGCAAATTTAAGCCATCTCCCTCGCTCTCCTCCTGTCCAACAAAGACTGGATTAACACAAGATATATTCATGGTTGAAAAATTAGAAAAATTGGATGACGATTTAGAGCTCCCTGCGCCAGTCGAATTCTTAAAAGCAGAAGATTCAATAGATTAGAGTAACCCCTAGTTTCTTTAATTTGGAAGTTCGGCTCCGTGCTAGATGGACCCAATACGCCATTAGGCTGACTTAACACGCTACAAGAAATGTCCATAACCGCCTTGGACTCTGTTGGGCCAACCGCTCCATTAATATTACCTTTAGCCGCAAGTAGCCGGCCCACTGATCCATTCACAGCTAGCTTGTCTCTATTAAAATTTAACCACCCAAAATCCGCTCCAGCTTCCCCTATCTGCTCGTTTCTCTTAGGATTAAGGCTTCGCTGATTTTTATACCTCATTTGCTCAATAAATTTTCCAGCTTTGAAGGTGTCCTTTAATTCTGCTATCTGACCCTCTTTTTTCTTATTACATATTTCAAATCCAAAGCTTCCATGTTTACCAAAGCATAAAATCAGGTTTTCGATTTTCCTCTATCCTAAAAATCTGCTTTGTTGAGATTACTGCTCCTAGAGGTGTGCCTGAATTTTTTCTTAACAACCATCCATGGCTCGTAAGCGCCGCCTTCACCTTCGCTAGCCTCATTTACTGGGGTAGCATCTGACTGAATCTTCCTCGATGAGCTCTGTAGTTGCAAAGATACGCACAGCTTTTTAGTGTGACCATATTTTCCGCAAGTAAAGCAAATCGTGGGTAGGCCTTCATATTCTACCTTCTGATACAAACGATTCACAAGAACTTGACCAATCAAGGGTTTATCCAGGTTAATATAGACGACCATCCTAGTAAACCTGCCTCTAGTTCTATTGTCCATGTTAAAGTCCAGACGAATCACTTTACCGATGGTCTCTCCTATTACTTCAAGAATTTTCTTTTTGTATAGATACCGTGGTAGCCCTGGTAATCTTATCCAAGCCAGCACCGTGCTTGGATATGGTTGTGCTGAGTTAAATTCTTTTGTCCAAGGTTGGACAGTCAAATATTATCCATAAATCAACCAAGACCCTTGCGACAGAACCTTAGTATAGTCATCAGTAGACTGAAACTTAGCCAGAAAATATCCATTCTCTATGTCCATGAGATGGAATGGTTTAGATGTATTCCATAAGCTACTGATACGATTGTGAAGTGCACCATACCCAATATTTCTTCCAAGCAATTTTAAAACTACCGTGAACTCCATTTCTTTGAACAAATTTTGTTTAATATTTTCAGAAAATCGATAGCAGGAATTCCATTAACAACAAATCTGTGTATATCTCCTTCCAAGAATTCCAGGCCTTCATCAACAATATCCCCAAAAAGATCCAACCCTTTTTTGTTCGATGTTCCAAGATTAACCCCTAGAAGTTTGTCCTTCCAAGAAGTCGTAGGGCCGAAACTGGATTCAACCAACATATCAATAGTCTCCTCTTCATTACCATCTGTGAAACGAACTTTCTTTGTATTGCGATCAGCAACCGTCGAAGCACCACCAGCATCTCCAACTTGACAGAAAAGAAATATCATTGATTTTCAAAAAGTTTTCCATCCAACACTCAATCAATAACTTTATTACTTATTTTAGTTTTTAAAGTTCAATGTTTTTCTTATTTTCCTAAAATAGACTTCCGCTTTATAATTTCGAAAAATGAATGTCAATATCTTTTATGCATTATAAATATTAAAAGTAAAAAAAAAAAAAGACAAAAACCATTTCATCCACTTCTGTAATAAATGCGATGCAACTACAGTGACCAAGCCAAAAGTCGTCTGTCCCCGGTCAAAAATTTCATATCTCGATCCAGGAAAAAGACCGGCAGGCGTAGTTACTAATCACTATGGTGTGTACGAACCGCTTTGGTTTAGTGAATGGGGACATCGTGTTTGACTATTATTATGGGTACTCATCAAGTTCGGTTTGATTTAACGGTTCATTTTTAGTATTTTGTCTTTTGCTTTCTTAATATTAATTAATTATCGCTAATTATAATGGCAAGTGTTTAGTTTTTGCCTATAAAATTAGACAAAAAGGGAAACCAGTTTCAGGTAAATCAGTTGCTTTAACTAAAATAACATAGTTTTCACTATCAAATGCCGTCTTACTCACACTCTATTATTTTATTCTTAATCAATTATATTATTGTAAATTTATTAGTAGTAAATGATTTTCAAACATACCTGAATCATGAACAAGTTCTTTCTATTTTCTCTTTTTCATTCCTCTATGGCCATGCCGACATGCACTACTCTTTTTTTTCTCAAGAAACAAACAGTGTTTATTTTCCCATAAATTTAATTATGTTTTCTTAGACATTTCTAGACCTGCATTATTATTTTTTTCCCAAGAAACAAACAGGGTCTATTTTCATCAATTTCAATTATTTTTTTTTTTTAGGGTGAGTTTGGATGGCCGGTGAGTTTATTTATGGTTAGTATAAAAATAGCAGTGGCGGTGAGATTAGATATTGTAGCAATACTGTAGCGTGAGACAAAAAGTAGACTAAACGCACCGCACTGCAATGCACCGCCCATCCAAAAGAAGTCTTCCGTACCCATAGCAAATCTCTATTTAAATAAAATTATTTTTTAGTCATTTAACCCATTAGTGTGCTATCATTGTTTTAACTTTTATCTTTGGAATTCAGCACAAGGAAGATGACTCAAAAGGGGGCGGCCATGACTTTACAGTTTGATCCCATTACTGGCCTTTTCTTCCCTCCTACCTTTTACGATAACATTAATAAAATAAACTATACGAAAGATTAAATTTATTTCATGATAAATTTTTAACTTTACTTTTTAAATATAATTATCGATTTTCTTTTACGTAACACCAAATTGAACATGAAAACAATGATGAAACAAATGAAACGAATAATATATATTTATTCTTATAAAAATGATAAGCTTTAGAATAAATTCATGGCATCAAAGTTGAGAGTCTATGAAATCCACCTCACATGGCACCACCTCAACAACTGTAAAGTGAAAACAAACAAAAACCCATTTTATTTTTTTCCTTTTTTTTCCTCAGAACATTGAAACAAATGCACACTTCAAAATTCCATAATCTACTAATGTTTCCTTGTAAAGGCGGTCTGGGTGTGTCGGGGATCCCTATCATGGTTCTCATTATCAACCTATTGAAGATTTAAGTTTAACACCCAAATATTAATTTCAGCATTTTCTTTACAAAATTAAAAAAAATCAGAGGCAAGACACTACAGTATTCCCCCCCCCCTCTCTCTATATATATGTATGTATGTAATTTTAGAGGTTTCTTCTTGTTCTTGTTTCATTTCTTTAGATTATACACGTTAAGACGCTGACAGGCTTTAGCGTATTCAGCATCTAGTCTAAAGATCATTCATTTGGATTTTGAATTGCTGATGTAGGAGTGTGTGCTCCCTCGTTCTGTATATATATACATATATATATCATAAAAGAAGAAGAGAGCTTTTTGAAGAAAGCCAGCTACCATCCTCTGGTTGATCAGAGGATAAAGAACCTGGTCAGTTTTTTTTTTGAAATTTTTTAGATACAATTATATTTCTAATATGGGTTTCATTCAAAGTTTCATCTGATTTCTGATATCGTTTATTTGTCTCCTTCTGTTAACTGAAGATGACATGTTATAGATACAAGAAAGAGCAACAAAGGAGAGTCGGAAAAAAAAAAACAATCTTCATGTTTCTGTTCTATCTGTTTCCTGCCTTTGTTTTGCGTGTTGATAGAATCTATTTGTTTTTATGTGCAATGTGTCTTTAGATTCTATATCCAAATAAACTTTTTTTTTGTTTTTGTTGTTTGCCTTCACTTTTTCATTGCCTCAGATGGTGAGATGCCCTTCTTCACTCGATTTGATCTCTCTTCTTTCTTAATTCATCGACATCAACGACAAAGCCACCGACTCAGCTTGTTTCTCAGGTCTATATCCTTCACCAAAAAGCTCACCTTTGCCAATAATGGGCTTCTTCACTTTATTACTCAATAGCATTACAGTTTCTTCTTCCTCTTCATCGTCACCTGCTGGAGAACCACCACATTTCTCCCTTCTGAGGGCAATTCATGGGTTGCCTGTTTTGGAACTATCCTCCATTTGCGTAAATTTGACACTTTTCCTGGTTTTTCTTTTAATAATATCTGCAAAGCAGATATCTGTTTGTGCTGGTCGAATTCGATTGCATAAGGACGATTCGGTTGCAAATTCTAGCCCAATTAGGAGAAGCATTACTGTTGATGGAGAAGTTCAGGATGTTATAGTTGGTACTGGGTTTAAATTGTCTGTATCATGTTGTTTCTATGTGCTTCTTGTGCAAGTTGTGGTGCTAGGATTTGATGGTTTTGGTTTGATAAGAGAGGCTGTTGATGGGAAAGTTGTGGATTGGTCTGCTGTTGCCTTGCCTGCTACTCAAGTTTTAGCCTGGTTTGTATTGAGTTTTTCAGCTCTGCATTGTAAGTTTAAGGTGTCTGAGAGATTCCCGTTGTTGCTGAGGGTATGGTGGTCTATTTCTTTTGTGATTTGCTTGTGTACCTTGTATGTTGATGGCAAATCTTTCTTAGTAGATGGTTCAAGCTACTTTTCTTCTTATGTAGCGGCCAATTTTGCTGTAACTCCAGCTCTTGCATTTCTTTGCTTTGTTGCGATTAGCGGCGTGACCGGTATACAAGTTTGTAGGAACTCTGACCTTCAGGAGCCATTGCTTCTTGAAGAAGAAGAGGCAGGGTGTCTTAAAGTTACTCCTTATAGTGATGCCGGACTCTTTAGCTTGGCCACGCTTTCTTGGCTAAATTCACTTCTTTCACTCGGTGCAAAGAGGCCGCTTGAACTTAAGGACATTCCTCTTCTTGCACCGAAAGATCGAGCCAAGAGTAATTATAAGGTTTTGAATTCTAATTGGGAAAAATTGAAGGCTGAAAACCAATCAAAGCAACCGTCTTTGGCTTGGGTGATTTTGAAATCATTTTGGAAGGAAGCAGCTTGTAATGCTGTATTTGCTCTCTTGAACACTCTTGTTTCCTATGTTGGTCCATACATGATCACTTACTTTGTTGATTATTTGGGAGGGCGGGAGACTTTCCCTCATGAAGGTTATGTTCTTGCTGGAATCTTTTTTGTATCCAAGCTTGTGGAGACATTGACAACCAGACAGTGGTATCTCGGGGTGGACATTTTGGGTATGCATGTCAGATCAGCTCTAACAGCAATGGTGTATCGCAAGGGGCTGAAGCTCTCAAGCTTAGCTAAACAAAGCCATACCAGTGGTGAAATTGTTAATTACATGGCGGTTGATGTTCAAAGAGTGGGAGACTATTCTTGGTATCTCCATGACATTTGGATGCTTCCGCTGCAAATAATTCTTGCTCTTGCAATCTTATATAAAAATGTTGGAATTGCTTCCGTTGCCACATTGATTGCAACCATCATATCTATCGTTGTAACTGTTCCTTTGGCAAAAGTCCAAGAAGATTATCAAGACAAGTTAATGTCTGCCAAGGATGAAAGAATGAGGAAGACTTCCGAGTGTCTAAGGAACATGAGGATTCTGAAGTTACAAGCTTGGGAGGATAAGTACCGAGTGAGATTGGAGGAGATGCGGGGAGTAGAATTCAAGTGGTTACGGAAAGCACTCTATTCTCAGGCCTTTGTTACATTCATTTTTTGGAGCTCCCCCATATTTGTTGCAGCTGTCACATTTGCAACATCAATATTGCTGGGAGGTCAACTCACCGCTGGCAGTGTTCTTTCTGCACTGGCCACTTTCAGAATCCTTCAAGAACCACTTAGGAATTTCCCAGATCTGGTGTCTATGATGGCACAGACAAAGGTTTCTCTTGATCGAATTTCCGGATTCCTGCAGGAGGAAGAATTGCAGGAAGATGCCACCATTGTTCTGCCCCGAGGAATGTCAAAAGTGGCTATAGAGATTAAGGATGGTGAGTTTTGCTGGGATCCCTCTTCTTCAAGGCCTACCTTATCTGGAATACAAATGAAAGTAGAAAGCGGGATGCGCGTGGCAGTTTGTGGCATGGTCGGCTCCGGGAAATCAAGCTTTCTCTCTTGCATCCTTGGGGAGATTCCTAAGATCTCTGGTGAAGTAAGTCTAGATCATTGAACTTTTAAACTATTTTCCACCTCAAGTTCTTTTCTTTGTTAGTTTTATTAGTTTTTTCCCCATTAATGGAAAGGCTTTTTGAATTGTTATTCTTTTACTTTGATGTTTAAACAGGTTCGGGTGTGCGGTACTGCTGCCTATGTCTCTCAGTCGGCTTGGATACAGTCTGGAAATATTGAAGAGAACGTTCTTTTTGGTAGTCCAATGGATAAAGCAAAATACAAGAATGTTATCAATGCTTGTTCCCTGAAGAAGGATTTTGAACTCTTTTCACATGGAGATCAAACCATAATTGGAGACAGGGGCATAAATCTGAGTGGTGGACAGAAACAACGAGTGCAGCTTGCAAGGGCTCTTTATCAAGATGCTGATATTTATTTACTTGATGACCCCTTCAGTGCTGTTGATGCACACACTAGCTCAGAACTATTCAAGGTTTGATACAGTCAATATGCTGCATATTTTGCTTTTCATTTCAATAGAATTTGGCTGAACAATTGTTTTTTTTTTTTGAAATGCAGGAATACATCATGACAGCACTGGCAAATAAGACTGTCGTTTTCGTGACCCATCAAGTTGAATTTCTACCCACTGCAGATTTGATAGTGGTATGAAATAGTTTCAAATTTTTTTCCCTGCTAGCAGTCCACTATGCAATGATGCTTGTACTTTTTTTTTTTTCTATTTCTGATGGTATGAATGCATGGCACACACTAAAATTCACGCCCTATGACATCATTTACTTATATTTCTACTATGATCTGAAGACAAATTTTTAGCTGAACATTTAGATGGTAGAATTATTGAGGTGTTATTTTTTGTTGTTGGGAACTGGCTTTTATGCCTAAAATATCTTTTACTTTGACTGCACAACTTATGTCTTAAATGGTGTACATCATGGACTTGTTATGTTTTAGGTAGTAGTTTCCTTATGCTATTATTTGTGATCTATTTCTTGAAGATTCTTCTTGAATGAATTGGGGGCATATTTAAGTATTGTTTTTTTTTTTTTTTGGCAGACGGGAATATATTCTTTTTAGTTGTGTTAATGGCTTTACACATGTATTGCCTTTTCTTTTCACTAAGAAAAGATATTATTTTTCTGAACTAATCCTTGTTCAAGGCAATCTGCCCTCTCTTTATCTAATATCATGTCCAGTATCAGTGGTTGTTGAACGTGATTGATTAATCTAAAAGTAGGTGGGATGGATTAAAATGATCTAATTAATGAATTAGATAGTGATGACATGCTACAAGTGACACCATAGGAGATAGTACACTGTCCACAATACTATGACCAAGTCAATAATGATGGAATGTCGGACAACATGGTGCAACTTACTGGATGATGATGGACTAGATATGAAGTGAAGTATGTGTTTTACCTTTAGCATCTGACAGTAAAAATGGTAGCAGGGTCTAAAAATTAGCATGCGAGACTAATTGTTCCTTTACAGGGAGATCAAATGTAAAGCTGGTGGAGATGAGGTGTTGTTTGGAGGGAAAGCTCATTGCTTTTTCAACTTTTTTAATATAATAATGACTTATCTTCGATTAATTATGCAATACAAGTGCCCGGTGTCATATTTGTCGGGATCCAATATGAGGGTTGTTATATATATATATGTACACATATTTTTGCTATAGGTGGTGATATAATGAGACCGGTTTTTCATAGGTTTTGCTGAATATTTTGTTCTCCAATGAAATCGATCATATTTGCAGGTTCTTAAGGAAGGTCGTATCATACAAGCAGGAAAATATGATGAACTTCTACAGGCAGGCACTGATTTCAAAACTCTGGTCTCAGCTCACCGTGAAGCAATTGAAGCCATGGATATTCCAACTCATTCGTCAGAAGAATCGGATGAAAATTTGCTTCTTGATGGGCAAGCTATATTAAATAAAAGAAGTGATTTGGCTGGAAATAATATCGACAGTTTGGCCAAGGAAGTGCAAGATGGTGCATCAGCATCAGGCACGAAAGCAATCAAAGAGAAAAAGAAAGCAAAGCGGCGGAAAAAGCAGCTTGTTCAAGAAGAGGAAAGGGTAAAAGGAAGAGTCAGCATGAAGGTGTACTTGTCATATATGGCGGCTGCATATAAAGGCCTTTTGATACCACTCATTGTTCTTGCACAAACATTATTCCAGTTCCTTCAAATTGCAAGTAATTGGTGGATGGCATGGGCAAACCCCCAGACTGATGGAGACCAAGCTAAAGTTGGTCCTATGGTCCTCCTGGTTGTTTATATGGCCCTTGCTTTTGGTAGCTCTTGGTTTATATTTATGAGGGCTGTTCTGGTAGCCACATTTGGTCTAGCAGCTGCACAAAAATTGTTTCTCAGTATGCTTAGAAGTGTGTTTCGAGCTCCAATGTCTTTCTTCGATTCAACTCCAGCTGGGCGGATCTTGAATCGTGTAAGTATTTATATATATAAATATATATTTCCACCTGACCAATGCTTAAAGTTGCTAAGTCTTCTTTTTGGCTCTGTTTGGAATCCACTTTATTTTATTCAGATTATATGATGACGATCATTTGTAAACTCGCAGGTGTCTATTGATCAAAGTGTTGTGGATCTCGATATTCCTTTTAGACTTGGTGGGTTTGCTTCAACGACAATACAGCTTATTGGAATTGTTGGTGTGATGACAAAAGTTACTTGGCAAGTTCTGCTTCTTGTTGTTCCAATGGCTATTGCTTGCTTGTGGATGCAGGTAGCTATTTTGCCTCAAATTTCTGTTGTTGGGTTCCATTGACTCAGACACAGAGAAGGCACATTAGTAGTAGTTTGTTTCTTTAAGCTAATTCCGTTTTATACAGTCTTGCCAATGCATGTTTCTTCTGATGAGTGGCTCATTTATTGCTGGTTGCAGAAATACTACATGGCGTCTTCGAGAGAACTGGTCCGCATTGTTAGCATCCAGAAATCTCCAGTTATTCATCTGTTTGGTGAATCAATTTCCGGAGCAGCCACAATAAGAGGTTTTGGGCAAGAGAAAAGGTTCATGAAGAGAAACCTTTATCTTCTTGATTGTTTCGCCCGTCCATTCTTTTGCAGTCTTGCAGCTATCGAGTGGCTCTGCCTACGGATGGAATTACTTTCAACCTTTGTATTTGCTTTTTGCATGATTTTGCTCGTGAGTTTTCCACGTGGAAGCATTGATCCAAGTAAGTAAATCTTTTGCTTTATTATTTGATTTATCTGCTTGTTTGTAAGGCATTCGAGTGTTGAGTGACGTGTACTGTAAAATTTGAAGTAAACTGATTTGTCACTTGCAAGGGCAAACAAATAGTTGGTGAACTATAAATTTGAAATTTCTTCATTTCACCTTGTTAAAATCTTGTTCTGCAGTCCCAGTCCTACATTGTGACCCTACCCTTGGCTCTCTTGTCATCTTTACAAAGGCAAAGGGATAGTGTTATTATGAATTATCCTTTAGAAATGACAATGTTTTCGATGAGAACCTTTAGAATTCCCCGGCACTGTTTAGTTGCATCATTATATATTCCTTTTCCTAATATGCTGATTGTTTCTTCTAAAATGAAAATTTTGGAGTTCTTAGTCTTGATATCTAGAAATTAGAGTGATTCTCTGTATTTTCTTATTGATTCAATAGAACATATTACACCTTTATATATACAAACTATGTCTCTAATTTAGGAAACTCTAAGATAGGAAATATACTAATATTAGGAGATATGATCCCTTAAAATAAGGGATTGTAATAAAAAGAATATTTACAGAATATTTACAGAATATTCCTACATGATAATATGCTAAGTGCTTCTTCTAAACAGGTATGGCGGGCCTTGCTGTGACATATGGCCTTAACTTAAACGCAAGGTTATCACGGTGGATACTTAGCTTTTGCAAGCTCGAGAATAAAATTATTTCCATCGAGAGGATTTATCAATACAGCCAAATTCCAAGTGAAGCTCCTCCTGTTATTGAAAATTCCCGCCCGCCGTCCTCATGGCCCGAATGTGGAACAATTGAGTTGCTTGATTTAAAGGTATGTAGCTGTTTTTCACCACACCATGCAATACCATTTTTTTTCTTTCTACACCGGAAGCTCATATATACCGTACTGTTTCTACATTGAGATAATTTTCTTTTATGTATTACTGGAACCACATGCTGGCATTTCCTTTTGTTTTTAATATTGCTTTTTTTGAAGGTTCGCTATGGGGAAAATCTTCCTGTAGTGCTTCACGGAGTAACATGTGCATTTCCTGGTGGCAAAAAGATCGGAATTGTTGGGCGTACTGGAAGTGGTAAATCTACGTTGATCCAAGCATTATTCCGATTGATTGAGCCAGCTGGCGGGAGAATCATTATAGACAACATCGACATTTCAACAATTGGGCTCCATGACCTACGTAGCCGCCTTAGTATCATACCTCAAGATCCTACATTATTTGAAGGAACTATTAGAGGCAATCTTGATCCTCTCGAAGAGCATTCGGATCATGAAATTTGGGAGGTATAACTTTCACTTGCATCCCGCATACCCAGCTCTCTCCCTCACATAACCAGCATTCTTTGCTGTTAATCTTCCGCATTAAACAAATGCCACTTTGTTACCTGGTTTACGTTCCTTTTAATCTTTTTGTTTCATTTTCCCCCCACTAAATAAAATTAGCATGCTACGTTGAGTCTTGAAATGTTTTGTTGCATGACGTGCATGGAACTTTTCTTTGTCTGCAGGCTCTTGATAAGTCTCAGCTTGGAGATATTGTTCGTGAGAAAGAGCACAGGCTTGATACACCAGGTTTGCACCGTCCCTCTCAGGCATCATTAATGCATCATTGAGCTGAAAAAGAGAGAAAAGAAAAAATGCATAGAGAAAGAAGAGGTAAAGAAAGCCCAAGTTGCATGTGGTTGATGTCATTTTTTCCATTTGGTGTGATGCAGTTTTGGAAAATGGAGATAACTGGAGTGTGGGGCAGCGGCAACTTGTTTCCCTGGGCCGGGCTTTGCTCAAACAGGCAAGAATACTCGTGCTCGATGAAGCTACAGCATCAGTTGATACTGCCACTGACAATCTCATACAGAAGATCATCCGAACAGAGTTCATGAACTGCACAGTTTGCACTATTGCACATCGTATTCCGACTGTAATTGACAGTGATCTTGTTTTGGTACTAAGTGATGGTACGTAAAGCTACGTCTTTAATATTCCATCTTTAAGTTTGAGATGCTTCAGTATTGTATTCATTGAAAATCTTGAATTGGAAAATTATCTGCAGGTCGAGTTGCAGAGTTTGATACCCCGGCACGTCTCTTAGAGGATAAATCATCAATGTTCCTAAAGTTGGTAACCGAGTATTCCTCAAGATCAAGTGGCATGCCAGATTTTTAAAACAGATTGCGAGCCAATTTCTTCTACCAGTCAGGCATCGGGAGCTGAGGGACTATCCAAGAGTGAACCAGCTGCCGCTGCTGCTTCTTTCTCGCAGCACCCGGCTAAGTCAAATGACAAATGGCAAGGGCAGATACGCGCACCAAACCATTTTATAACCAAAGCATCAAGTAATTTCAACTTCAAGGTAATTTCCAAGTAGATTCATCCCCTACCAACGGATTCAGAAAATTCATGCACGGCTAGCATCCTGACATATACCTCGTAACAGAAAATACAGTCGATGTAATAATACTCGGGAAGAACGCGGTTGATATATGTTCAAGATGTGCAATAAAATAGTGGTTAGAAAAATGTTATTATGTAGTTAGGACAAGTTGAAGATTTGATCTAGTTAGATCCCTCTCTTTTCTACTGGCAAAAAGTTCAATTGTAAACCCAAAATACATAAATTTTGTTTCATCTCTTTAATGGCAGCTTCTTTTTTATAGGCTTTGATGCCATAAATTTTGCTTCAAGCTTATCTCATTGCCGCTGCACACTCTCTGCCTCAAAACTACAGCAGACAAATTATATATTTTGTTTATCCAATTGAGCAACGTCGTCGCCAATAAACGGTCAAAAACGATGAAAGCTGTGATTATGATTCAATAATAATAGAGAAAAAAGTTTCAATGAGAAATTTTTAGTACTTAAGTTTGTCAAAGATGAAAAGTCTCAAATGAAACATTTAAATTTTTATTTATAAACCTTAAAAGAAAGTTGTTAAAAATGATTATAATGAAAAAGCCAAAATAAATATATAATCAATGCATGTTTTGACTCGCAACTCCCATGGCCTAATGAGTTGATGGGTAAAGCCCAACATATCCGGTTGGCTCAAAACGATGAGCCCAAAGCTCAAATCAAAATCCAAATCATCTATCCTTTGAACTCAAACAACACTAACCACGTCCCTTCTCTCTCTCTCTCTCTCTCTCTCTCTCTCTCTCTCTCGCGGAGAAGCTAAGCTGAGAAAAGATGCAGGCAATTACGAGGCGATTAGGGCACCAATCTCTGAGGCCAACTGCTTCAATCTCTTCTATCAAGTCTATTTACCCTCTCTCCGATCACTGTAACATTTCCATTCCCTCTTTTTATTTTCTCGAATTTATCTTTTCTTCTTCTATTTAATGGTGTTTAACATTTGCAACAAATTGATGGGGTTTTTTTTTTTCTTTTACCTTTTATCGAAATGTTATAAATCGTTTACTGTCGATTTTCCTTTTCAGACTATGGAAGTGATCATTCGCGATACGGATCTACACTGGCTTCCCACAAGGGAATGGGCCACCTCGTTCGCAAGGGCACCGGTGGCCGATCTTCCGTCAGGTCCTTTTTTTGGGATTTGAACTTTTTTCTTTAAAAGTTTTCTCTTTGAATGTCAAATGATTTTCCCTTCCCCTGCAGTGGCATTATAGCTACTGTTTTCGGCGCTACTGGATTCCTTGGTCGTTATCTTGTGCAACAACTGGGTAATTTAAACTTAATGTCGTAGTTATTATTGTACATTGTTTTGCCTTATTGTGTACATTACGGAGAGCTTGCTGTTGTTGTTGTTGTTGTTGTTTTAAGGTTTATTTGTGTATACTGATTTTTTCTTTTTATTTTAGCTAAAATGGGATCTCAGGTGTTGGTTCCCTTCAGAGGTTCCGAGGATAACCCTCGTCATCTCAAGTTGATGGGAGATTTAGGACAGGTTGCATACCTTATGGAATTGCCTTTTTTTTTTTCCCCTCTTTCTTTAAATTCATATTGAAGTGCTTCTTGTGTTTTTATTTGGTTTTAATTTGATATTTCTCTTTATCAGATAGTGCCAATGAAATACGATCCAAGGGATGAAAATTCAATCAAGGCTGTGATGGCAAAGGCTAATGTTGTTATCAATCTCATTGGTACACAATTCCTTTCTTCTGATAATACCAATGAAATAAGTTTAAATGTTGAATTTGTTCGTTTGATCAGTCTTGCTAATATTGGCAGGAAGAGAGTATGAGACAAGAAACTTCAGCTTTGAGGAAGTGAACCATTTCATGGCAGAACAACTGGCAGTGGTATGTTGGAACTTTCATTCACTTTGAAATTGGCACCCTTGATCTCTTGATGATGTTATTAGCATGAATTTAGATCAATTATTGTGTATGGGCGAAATGTTATTCCAGTCCCTGTTTTGGACAAAGGTGTGGGGTTCGGCAGAAGAAAATGAATTATTTAGAACCTTTCAGGAAAGGAGAGTTGGGTATGCTTGCTATTTTAGACTCTATCGTATGGGTCTTTAAATTTGAATGTAAATAGCAAGTTGTTTAACTGCATTTCCTTTTTTTCATTTGCGCTGATATTTATGACAAAGTTAAGAAACAGTGTATAGTTTGTGACTTATGTTACATCATCTTCTGCTATCAACCATGTCTACTTTTAACTAAGCTTAATTTTGTAGAGTTTTTAGTTCTTAATGTATTAGTTTTTCCTTCTTGATTTCAGATTGCCAAAGAACATGGTGGTATCATGAGATTTATTCAAGTTTCTTGCTTAGGGTCTTCTCTGTCATCTCCATCAAGATTTCTAAGAGCTAAGGCTGCTGGAGAAGAAGCTGTTTTGAAAGAACTTCCTGAGGTAGTTAATCTTTAGTTTCTACAACGTCAGATGGCAATGATTATTAGCAATTTATTATAATATAAACAAAGCGAGTCTGTGTATTAATAATATGAAACAGTATTATCTAATATAATATACACTTTATGCTGTGCAAAAGGGATTAGAAAGAAAATTAGGTTGGAAGGAGATATGAAAATGGTTTGTTTTATTTATCTTTAAGTGCATGGATAGCCATCCTAGGATCTTGGACGAAAAAAATTTGGGTGCTTTTTTTGAAATGAGAGAATTAATTTTGACAGTTTTATAGGATTGTTTAAGTCTCTCTGTTGTTGTCATGGTTGCTGTTGGTTTTGTCTCTTCTGGGGCTTCAGTAATTTTGTTATTCACTACTGTATTCCTACTTAACGTGTTTTTCTAAATTCTTTGGACTTTATTGTGGTGTTTGTTAGCTGCATCCTTTTGTTGTTTATTTTAACGACAATATCATGTTTTATTTATCTGGACTTGTTTATTGCTTGTGCATTTAAGAATTGAGATCAATTTCGTGTTTCAAACATCAATGTCAGATTGAAGGTGAAAATATGAAGTTGATTACTTGACTCTTCCTTTAGATTACAACTATCATTTCCTACATCTTTGTTTATTTTGCAAGCTGATTCTACATTGTTGTAATCTTATGATTTACTTCCCTATCATCCCAAGCAAAAAGAAATTTCAAGTTCATTTGTTTGCTATAAGCTTTATTTTGAGCAGATTGTTATTTTTCACTTTTATTAATGCTTATACTAATGTTTTGATACTTCTTAGCTGATAGCTATTTAGGAAATTCTCAAAGAAGTAACCTGGAAAACGCAGTGCATTTATTATTGCAATAGAAGGGTCAAAGTTGAACTTCACATTATGCAAACTTAGTTTTGGACTTGGTATGAACATTTGATTTCTACTCTAAGAAATCATTTGAATAACGAATAACTCAGGTAGTGCAATCATATCAAGAACATGAATGGCGCAGAACCTAAGTGCATAATAAAATCACACAAGCACCTCTTTGCTGAATAAGCTTGAGGGAAGTTAAGTGAGAGTAGTAAAAGGGCAAACTGGGTTGAAAAGGTTTGATTAGCTTGTTGAAGTTGGTCTTCCTTAGGCATCCACTTTTTTTTTTTTTTTGGTTATATATGGTTTCAACATCAACAGTTTTATCATATTATTTTGTTGTGCAGGCTACTGTCATGAAACCTGCTGTAATGATTGGTACTGAGGATCGTATTATGAATCGATGGGCACATTTTGCAAAGAAATATAGTTTTCTTCCACTCATTGGTGGTGGATCTACCAAGTAATTTTGGATTATAACCTGAACCTTTTAATTGAAATCTATTAGGTCCTTTTCTTCCTGGAAGCTTTGTGTATCTTTTCCTGACAGTTGTTTCATTACAGAATCCAGCCAGTATATGTTGTTGATGTTGCTTCTGCAATAGTTGCGGCCTTGAAAGATGATGGAAGCAGCATGGGAAACGTTTATGAATTGGGTGGACCAGACATCTATACTGTGCATGAACTGGTAATTACTGTCCCTCGTTCATTTATCGAATCAATGCTTCTTGGTGTAACTGATCATAAAATGCCCTGCAGGCTGAGCTTATGTATGAGACGATCCGTGAATGGCCACGCTATGTAAACGTACCTTTACCGATTGCAAAGGTAAAATTCTAACCTCTGTATTTGGACAAGTGCCACAAGCAATTCTTTAGCTGTTTTAAGGCAGCTTTTTGTTCTGTCTAATTTGTTCTGGCAGTCAAGATTTCTTTAAAATTTCAATGGAAGGCATGTTGTGCCCTTCATGACTTATTCGTGACTCCCATTTATGTTTAATTGATTATTGTGCTTCTAGGACTCGTGTTTGTTCTTAATTGTCTCATTGTCATTGCTCATTGTCGTTTGCTATTGAGTTATAATTTAACAGCTCATCATTCGATGGTTTCAGGCAATTTCCATGCCTAGAGAGGTATTACTCAAGAAAGTGCCATTCCCACTACCAAATCCCGACATCTTCAATCTGGATCAGATACATGCATTTACAACCGATAATGTTGTCTCAGAAAATGGTCAGTTGAAATAATTTCAGACTGTAATTTGTTAATGTCATTTTGGCATAATTTCAATAGCATTTCCGGTAAGTTTTCCTTTTTACAAGATGTATTCATCTCATTTCCTCTTTTATTTTGTGGTGGGTTTTGCAGCTTTAACTTTTATGGATTTGGGTATTGTGCCCCATAAGTTGAAGGGTTACCCAGTCGAGTATCTTATTCAATACCGTAAGGGCGGTCCACAATTTGGTTCTACGGTCAGTGAAAAAGTTAACCCAGATTCTTATCCTTAATTTTATTTGGATCTCATTTCCCGATGTGTTTTCTTTTTTACCTTTTTCTTGGTCCTAAAAACGCCTCCAATGTTGAAAAGCCTATTCTGGTATGTGATGCCATCATTTTCTTAAAGACAAGAATGACCAAAAGAGTGCATAGTTGTAGTTTCCCTTTTCCAAAAACGAAGAATGTGGTTTTGCTGAGTAGCAAAGATTTAATAAAAGTTGAGATACTTGGTTAATCACTATGTACAACATCTGCAACTCTTGAGATTTAACTAGTTAGTGGCATCATAGGTTATTTTTTTTACAGGGAGGGGGGCTTGTTTTCGTTGGCTGAAACTAGGAATGAATAATAAGGGGAAGCACCCTTTAGTTATTTCATGTGATTACATATTTGTGAGAAAATATTTAATCTCATTTGTAATTTTTCTTGTTTTTAAAGATCATCCTTTGGGAGGTTATCTCCTGTTAAAAAGAAACCATTTTATTTGTTTCTTTCTCCTTGGAGGTATGAGATGGTTCAAGCTAAATGATTGGTTGCCCACGATTCACTTCATGTGGTGGAAAATTTAGATTTGTTTATATCAATTGTGTAACATAATTGAAAACAAAGTTATGGATAACAAACAATCAAACAGTGTCAAGTAGTACCCCAGAAATCAGTTTTAGGATCTTGGAATCAATGCTGGGGCAAGAACCTAACTAGAATTTGATCTTTCTCATTTTGACTTGTACATTAAAAAGAAGCTATTATTTGATTGGAACTAAGAAATCTGATCCATTGGAATTATTAGTTGTTAAATTATTGATGCATCAAGTTACAGTGTGGCGTTGATATAACATGAACTGAGCCATCCATACCGGTGCTATTTCTCATTTATTTCATGTTTAGTAGACCACATGCAGTCCACTCACCACCACAGATGTGAGTGACAATACAGACGTCGACACATGAATGGTGTTTTAATATTAAACAACACCCCCCCCCCAAAAAAAAAAAGAAAAAGAAGTGCGTTACCTTTGGTGGATCCGTTGTCGTGTTGTGTGTTGACGAAAGAAACAAATCCCCACCCCCCTAGAGTCAGTTTAGTGCAATGGCAAAGGGGATACTATCTCCCTAACTACCAAACACAACCTTCCCTATCTCTGTCTTCCCTATGTTACATCAACGTTGTTCAACTGCAAGCTCAGCTATACCAGACAAGGATTTTTTTTTAAATACTTTTTTATTTTTAATCGTGAGAGGCACTTTCACATGTATTCCCTCAACTTCATATCATCCCCTCTCTACCATTTCATTAATTAAGTTTTGGGAATGGTCCCCCGTTCAAACTTAGACTTCTATCTATACATGTTTATTGGTGACAATTTCTCAAAACTTTACCATATGTTATAAAAAAAAAATAGAAATAATTTAAATTTATAAATATTTAAAGAAGACACCAATATAATATGTCGTTATCAACTATAATTAGACCATCCCCTTATACAGTACTAGATTATTAATTAATTAAAGACCATAATATAGTGTATATTATATATATAGTTGGTGAGAGCCGGCCAGACCGGTTTGATTCTTTCAAATGTTCATGCCGCTGAAATGGATGCAGGGGAATGCGGGCTAATCTTAGTGTAAGCTGACTACTTTTTTTTTATAAAAAGCCATTTGACTTTGCGACTTTGCATTTGAGTTTTAATTTATGGACCTATTCAATTTGATAAATTTAAAAAAAAATTATTGACTTTGACATGCTTAATTCTCTTTATTTTTTCTATTTTCTTATTCGCATTTTGCATCAATTAATTATTTAACCAATAATGTTATGAAATTGTTGGGAAGAAAAAAAAAAGAGGGTAAATTTATATTTAAAAAAAGACCATAACAGCTTACATTACACGCACATACTAAAATTGAAAACAGAGTTATGCCTTGAATGTTATAATTGAGATTTCATCCATCTTCTTTAAGATTTAATCTTGTTATAATATTAGAGATTTGAATCTATATCAATTAACTTAAACCAATGCCCTGTGGACAGCATGCTTAAACGTACTGATCTAATCAACATTAAATATATAGGCAGGCGCCTGAATGGTGGCCAATCCATATTCAGGATCATGATGGTGCGTCGCTAGTTGCCCCACCACATGCCACATTGTAGGCTCCGGCTCACACCCACGCGCTCTCCCTATTGCACACTCCTCGAGACGGTGCTAACTCCGTCCATCATCTGCCGTTTAACCATTCATCACTTCCTCGTTCTTTTTCTCCTTTTTCTAGAGCAATCACGTCTTAAAGAAGGAATATATAAATAAATACAAGGAATTGGATGCTGTGCGTGAAAAAAATAAAAATATGTAATACAGATGATTAAAAAAAGTTATTTGATGGTTGAAATTATATGGGTAATTTTTTATTTTTAATTAAAAATGATAAAAATATAATTATATATGTTTATAAATTAAATATTTTTAAGTTTGAATATCATAATGAATTTCATTTTATAAATTAGTTATTGTTACCCATATAGTAAAAAAAATTAAAAATATATTTTGTTTATTATTTTTTGTTTTGTTCTGTGGCGGTGTTAGCCTCCGGGCCGACTATTGTCTTCCTTTTTCCTCTCCCATCAACCCTTTATTTATTTCTTTTTCTCATTCACTACACATGTGTTCTCTCTTTTCCTGCAGATCTATTTTGTGGGTATCTTTATTATCTCCACAAGTTATGATTGACAGATGCGGTGCTTATCGTTCACTAAAACTCCACCGGCCATTAGTAATTTTTCTTGAAAAATAGGTGGCTCTTTGTCAACTTCTTAATCTGTTTATGTTTTAAGAGTATTTTAAAATAATAAATGATTTCACGTTTCAATTTGAACCCATGTTGTCTTAAGTTTTATATTTTTTTTATGTTTGCTTTTCCTTTATTTAATAAGCTTTCAGTTTTAGAAGTTTTTGTCTGCTCTTATAGTACGGTTTTTTAGTCTTGTTTATGCATATAATCTTAGTTTTACAAGTGATTTTAGGGATGATTTTGTTGTTGTCCTCTCTCTAGTTTGCTTAATGCTCGATTCTTTTGTCGATTTTTGCTCGCCGCTTTGAATCATCTGGGGCTAATTTTCTTATTATATTAAGTGCTTGCAATCACTCCAGATTCATTATGCTTGAGTTGTGACAAAACCAATTGTCAACATGTCATAATGTTCTATTAATATTGAGGCTAAAGTCTTTGTTGTTTTGATGGAGATTGTCCTTTACCATCTACGACAAATGTTTGCTGGATTGTATAGTTCCATTCATTAAATGGATTAATAAATTTACGTTTAAAAAAAATAAAAATATGAAAAAGAAGGAAATAGTTGTGGAAGATTCAAAGTATTGCTCAATTTATTAAGAAATAAAGCATTAAACTTTTAATATTGGAATTTATATGTATTGAATTTATTTAGAAATTTTATTTTTGTGAATTAGTAAAAATATTGAATACTATTATGTGTCATAAAAGATCTTGATGTTTGGAAATTATTTATTTTTTTAATTTTAATCTTATTGATATAATATTTTTATATTATTTTAAATAGTTCTAAATAAATGTTAAATATAATTATTTGAATGTATTTTTTTAAAGAAAAGATAATTTATTTCAAATATATGTTAAAAAATAACTTAACAAGTTTAAACATGAAGTGAAAAGTATATCTACTTGTTGAACATTTTTTAGCTGGTATTTTTATATTAATAGAAAAATTAATATGTTTACTAAACACATTTAAAATATTAAATGTTAATTTTTTTCATTTTTAATGAAATAAAAAATTAATAGTTTCTTAAACATATACTTAATGGGAGAAAAGTAATAATAAAAATATTGTGACAAAAAAGGAAAGTTGCAAAAATGAGTAAGAAATGTCTCTTAAATTTTTATATTTTAAATGAGAAGATAATATATTTCAATATACTTAAACACTACTTTTTTTACATCGACAATAATCAATACTAACGGAAACTAAAATTCAATCGACAGTTTATTACAAATTTTTATTTTTACCAAATAAACTCATTTAATGATTTAATTTCTGGTCATTCAAAAATTCTCATTTTCATTAATTTCATTTTCCAATAGGTTTGCTAATTATTACTTTTTAACCTTGATGAATAAATCAAGTACTTACTTTTAGAGATTAAATACAATATAATTATAAAAATAAATAATACATATTCGTAAAACTATAACTAAAATGATATAAAGCTTTATATATGAATTTTAAAGGTAAGGGAAATTTGAACCATAATAAATGCTTCAAAATTTCAAAATGTTCCTTTTTGTTTCCTTAATTACGTCAAAATTTGCTATTTCCACTTTGTTAATTTCTTTTTCTAAATAAAACAAATTGTCTCTGTCTGGACTACCAGCTTTGGGAAAATTTACAGTAGATCGCATGAAAGTGGTTCCACCATTTATCCACTCAATTTCTCCCACGTGTCAAATTGAGGCAATACCATTTCCTATATTAACCTCGGAGACCGTAACCTTTTTTGCACCTTCCCCGCAAACGGAATTCCGGAAATTAGAATTTTTCGAAATTTGAACACGTCATCTTCCGACCCCACGTGGCTAGATCCCAGCGGCTACCGACACTATACAGCCCCCGTCGGCGCACACTGCTAATTTGCGCCGCCCTCTACGCGCCCTATAAGTATCTAGTCTTTCTCACTTCTCCCCTCCATTTCCAGCTCCTGAACTCAGTCAAATTATTTTCCGAGAAAATAAAATAAAAGAAAATCACTTGCAAGTCCTTTTTATCGGAATTAAAAAGTTCTCTTGAAATATTCGCAGTTAATTTGTTGGTAAAATTCAGCCAAAAGATCCGTAACTATATCACGGCAATCTCTCAGTTTTCGCTACCTCCCTTATTGCATATAATCCCATCTCTACTATATATCCGCTCTAAATCTCATTTCCTTTTTCCATTTTTTTATTAGAATTTTGTTTTTTTTTTTCAGTTGTAAAGTTCTAGTCCTTTTTTTTTTCTTTTTTGGGATCTCTGCTCGAAACTCAGGTCTTACTGTACCTTTCTTTTTAAGCGGACGAATTGAGATTCAGGGTTTTGGGGTTTTTTCAAGTTTTTTATTTTCTCATATCAAGTGAGAAAGCTGGCTTTTTTGGGGAGTGCTTTTCGGGGGATCTGTTGATCAGGTGGTGATCGAACTCTGATGAGACGCCGTCCAGTGGCGTTGGCTCCTTTCGAAGCAATGGAGAAAGGTTCCCCTAAGAATCAACAAACCCGGCTCTGTTTTTTAGCTTCTTTATCAGCTTTTTTCTGGATTTTGCTTTTGTATTTCCATTTCGTAGTTCTAGGACGGAGCACCACAATTGAGGACTCGGTTCCATCGCCACCGTTCAAACTAGAGTCTCCTATCGTCAATGTCGAGTCCATCCCTGCTCGGGTGACCAAGGAGAAACCACCAGTGGTGAAACCGGTTATGAATACGGCGGCTGAAAAGGTGGTAGCTTATCCGTTTATGAGAGCTTTAAGGACGGTGGAAAACAAGAGTGATCCATGCGGGGGAAGGTACATTTATGTGCACAATCTTCCTCCGAGGTTCAATGAGGATATGCTTAAGGAGTGTAAGAGTTTGAGCCTTTGGACTAATATGTGTAAGTTTACGAGTAATGAAGGACTTGGTCCACCACTCGAGAATGTGGAAGGGGTGTTTGAGAATACTGGGTGGTACGCCACCAACCAGTTTGCGGTGGATGTGATATTCAATAATCGAATGAAGCAGTATGAGTGCTTGACCAATGATTCATCAATCGCAGCTGCAATATTTGTGCCCTTTTATGCGGGGTTTGATATTGCAAGGTACCTTTGGGGATACAATATCTCGAGGCGGGACGCCGCCTCGCTCGATCTGGTTGACTGGCTGATGAAGAGGCCTGAGTGGGGTATAATGGGGGGGAAGGATCATTTCCTGGTAGCTGGGAGGATCACATGGGATTTCAGGAGATTGACTGAGGAGGAATCTGATTGGGGTAATAAGCTTCTGTTTTTACCTGCTGCAAGGAATATGTCGATGCTGGTGGTCGAATCGAGCCCTTGGAATGCAAATGATTTTGGGATTCCATATCCAACATACTTCCATCCTGCAAAGGATGAGGAAGTCTTTGTATGGCAAGATCGGATGCGGAATCTGGAGCGGAAATGGCTTTTCTCTTTCGCAGGTGCACCTCGTCCCGGTAACCCCAAGTCGATAAGAGGGCAGATTATTGATCAATGCAAGCAGTCCAAGGTGTGCAAGTTGTTGGAATGTGATTTTGGGGAGAGCAAGTGTCATTCACCAAGCAGTATAATGCAGATGTTCCAGAGCTCCCTGTTCTGCTTACAACCTCAAGGAGATTCATACACACGAAGATCTGCTTTCGACTCAATGTTGGCTGGTTGTATTCCTGTCTTCTTCCATCCTGGCTCGGCATACACACAGTACACTTGGCACCTTCCGAAGAATTATACTACATATTCAGTGTTCATCCCAGAGGATGATATTCGTAAACGGAATGTCAGCATAAAGGAGAGGCTTAGTCAAATTTCTCCTGAGCAAGTGAAGATCATGAGAGAGGCAGTCATAAATCTCATTCCAAGGTTAATATATGCTGATCCTCGCTCTAAATTGGAGACTCTTCGAGATGCTTTCGATGTTGCTGTAGATGCGGTGATCAATAAAGTCACTAAGTTGAGGAGGAACATCATCCAAGGTCGTACCGAATATGATAACTTTGTGGAGGAGAACAGTTGGAAGTACGACTTATTAGATGAAGGACAGCGCGAGGTCGGAGCTCACGAATGGGATCCTTTCTTCTCAAAACCAAAGGACGAGCAGAGAGATCAATCTGCCGAAGCCGCGAAAAATTCTTGGAAGAACGAGCAGAGAGATCAATCATAAATGGATGTTGGTGAAGCAGCATATATAAGTTGATCTAAAGCTTTGCAGTCTCCCAGTGGCAAAACAAGAGTTCCTTGTAAGTGCCTTGATGTGCATCAACTATAGATGTTTGCCACCAGGCATATCAGGCTCTCTTAGCCTTGTTTCAAACAAAAACATATATACATAATCCCTGCACCAAACATAGTTATATAATTTTCTCCTTTTGAGCTCACGTATTTTTGCTTATTGATTCTTTGAAATGTTTTGCGCTTGTCATACAAATTCGTACAAGAAATAATAACTAATGACTTTGTTTTTATTTTTTGCTTCAGTCTCTCTGGGGGTTTGGTAATCAGCTTTTGTGATTCCATTGTACCATTTTACTATATTCCTTTTGCCATGCCTGTTAATTATCATAATCTTATAGCATTTCTTGACTTTTAATCAGTTACGTCAAGTAAAATGGGGGACAACTTCCATTTTGTTCCCAATTACAGTAGTTTTTTGAGCATAAAGTTCCACTCTATAGAACATCTGCATTGCCTCAGGAGTCATTCCTCGAATGACTATATCAGTTTTGCTGTTGGTGAAGGCAAACATGATTTGTTGTTTTTCACATGCCTGTATTTACATTTATTGGTTCTTGGGTTACATTGACCGGGACAAAAGAACAAAAATGCATCTGGGCGTGAGCTGGATGATGGCTTTAGTATTTAGATGAACAAAAATAACTGGAGCCAGCAAATCCACAGATGGGATGGATTTACAGGCTTGATTGGGATGGATTTACAGGCTTGATGCTTTCACTTGGAACTTTCCCACCGAAAGATTTGGAAAGAAAATGATCATAAATCTGGGTTTAAAACTTTTGATTCAAATGTCGATGTCTAAAGCTGTCACCATCACGGCTGAACCTCCCCATTGCTTCATTTGAATTGGACAAACAGCTGGTTCCTTGAACCGTGTTTTGGTTGCCATACTTGCTACTATATCTTTTGCTTTCCGAATCTAAAAGCAAAACATCAATCTTTTGTATGAACAAGAATTAAAAAAAATTGAAAATTGATTTTCATGGATGGAAAAAACACTCGTATGGTTTTACTCTATATGGAAGGGGAACAACCCTTTATGTTTGAATTGTTGTTTTCGAGATATATATTACATTGAAAAACTAAGGACTTTGAAAACCTATGGTGACTATTCCTAACATGTAATCAAATAATACAAACAAACAGAGAGCTACAAAAGGTTCAAACTTTGCTCATGTCAAAATGCTTTTAACTATGTTGTATTTCTTTTCTGCTTTGGATAGCATGTCTTATTCGTGTTATGGTCGGCTTTGAGAGAATAGTGTTCTAGTTGGGCTTGCTTCTTTGCCTCTGGTTCCTTCCTTGTAACATTGGAGCTGCAAATTATGAATTGTGGAGTAAACCTTAGCTATGAATGGAGAAGCAACGTAAACATTTTAAGATGAGAGATTATGAATTATGAATCTACATACCCAATCCGGTTGCCTCTGATGTCCTCATGATTCTAAGCCTCTTCACGGAACTAACGAACAGCCTGAGTCGAACCAGAGAAGAAGATTCATATGTATTAAGACAAGTGGTAAACTTTGATCCATATGCATCTCTATATCTACTTTTCTTCCATACGCATCTCTAAATCTACTTTTTTACTATCTGCAAATAAATTTAGCTTTAACTGATGTTATCTGAACTCGAAATTAAGGGCCAAGGAATCCATGTATTACAGGCTTTTTAACCTCTTCAAGGTGATCACTTTATTGTCATGAAGCTCTCTAATTAAGCCCCTTTATACTTAAAAAACAGACATAAACCCGCACATCGAGGTGTCCATACATAGTAACAGACTATGGTGTCCCTAACTGAAGCCTCCCTCACAAGCTTGACACGATGACCATCGACTTCATGAAGCCCTCCCACTTTGGTACCTAAACTCATTTTCATCTTAGTTTACCCCAACAGAAAAAATTACCAATAACAACGTGACATGTGGCCCATTCTCATTGGGTGCCAGTAATTTTCGGAGTAAAATGAAACGAAAACAATAGTTCAAGTACCAAAATGGAACAAAAAAGATTTACGTACCAAAGCGATAAAAATGATATAATTCATGTGCCAAATCATGATATAAGCCTTTAAAAAATGTCAAGCGGGTGAGGCATGGTAAAAGTAATATGTAAAGTGAGTGACAATTGAAATATACATATTGAAAATATACATACTCCCAAGGAACATCTCCAACAAGCATCCAGTCACCCTCTTTGTCCTTGTAAGTAAGTGCAAAGTCAGAAGATACATCCAGCAGTTTCGAAGGTCTTGTTAGTTTATTTGTCATACCATGCTCCAGCGCCATTGATCCTAATCACGGAAATTGTAACATTCATAAAAGAGAAACATGCAGCATGCGTCAATGACCATCTAACAGAATATCTTAAGAATGCAGAATCAATTTGTTTAAAATTCTATATATCAGTTAAGAAGTGGTCATCATATAGCGTCCAGCATCCTGTAGTCAGTACTTAAATAGGCACTTACTAGTTAAGTCGTCTTTTGAAAGTCAAAACAAAACAAAATGAGGAAACCTCACCTACTTGACTAACACTTGGGGCCGTCTCGAGAAACATATCTTCTAGAGTTTTAGCCAACTTCTCATAGGATCCATGGGCATTCAAATCAACCTTCCTTCCAATTGGAATCCCATCCATATTCACCTTCACGAAAAGAGATTTTCTGAGCTTAGCGTTACCAATGTTCTGGGAGCTGCCGATGGTACTCTTCTCAACCATAGAGGTCTCATTTTTAGGGTTCTCCATTTTTGAGTTAAACCCTTCAGTGGGAAGTGCTTTTGCAAGGTTACCCATGCTATTTATTCTATGAGTTTGGACAGGAGGCCACCCCACAAGTTGACTGTTCCAAATTCAAGGAAAATAAGACATGTTAAAAGGGGAAATATCAGCTAAGATGAGGTTCAAAAGCTGCCAATAAGTAATTAACACCTGACAACCACGACTCAATAGTATGTTAATGAAAAAAAGGCTGTCAGCTACTCGTGAAGTACCAAAAAGGTTACTACAAAAGAATAAATGTACACTTTAAAACTGGTCTTGATGGCTACCAAACATGCAGTTTTGTATATAAAGTGGTGTACCGAAAAACTTCCCCTCGACTTGCTGGGAATTGGTTTGCTCTTAAGACTTGGTGGTTCAATTACATAATATTGGGGCAATCAACAGTTTTCTGATTTACCTTGTTAGCAGAAAGATGATCTGAGAGAGATAATAACCAATCATCTGATCAAAAGATCGTATCACCGACAAAGTGGAACATGTATTCAAATCAGAATTGTGATCTATCATCATTTATATCTTGAAGATAAGCAGATTCACTAAATAGTTTGTTTGCCCTTCCAAAATGACCCATCTTAAGGAAAGTGAAAGTACCCCAAATTCATACACAAACCTGAACAACCTAACAATTTTGTATGACCCCCAAAATGGCTCATCTTAAAATAGAGTGAAAACATCCCAGATCATACAAAATCTTGATTAACCTAAACTTCTCTATTTAGATGTTTTCTAGCTTTCTCCTGATCTTGTATTTATAGTACTAAAGTTCTGTAATTGATGAGACACATACCTTATAAAGGTAACAAAGTGTCAACACAGAATTTAGGAAAGCATATCAATTCAGGAAATATACCAAGAAGATAACCGTATTCAGGATATAAAATTCATGGCAGGGACCTAATAAAGTAATTTACAGGGAATCCTGAAATTAGACCATACCTAAAGCCATTAGCAGCAGCCATGGAATCAGCAGTCCTCTTGCTCTTAGCTGTGACATCAGCTCTACTTAAAGAAGATGATGAAGAACAAGAAGAAGAAGATGGAGAAGCAGCAGAAAAAACCAGAGAAGGGAGATCCTTAGCAGTCAAAATCCTAGCAAATTGACCACCCTTTGAAACATGATGCATCTTAAAACCACCACCACCACCACCAAGGCTCAACCCAAGACCCAGCTCCAACTCAGACTGATCAGGGCATGAAGAATCCTCCGAGGACACCACCATGTTTTCCTCCCTTGACACAGTGGACACTGACCCACTTTCTGAACCACCATCACCAACACCTCCTTGCATTGAAAAAGAAAACTGAATTTCCTGGTTCTTCAACCAAAGTTTCAAACTTTTTAAAGGGCAGGAGTTAGGAGACAAGATAGAGAGATTAATTAGAAGTAAAGTTTGTAACTTTATAGAGAAAAGTAGAAAGCAAAGAGGGGAAGGGAACAAAGATGGGATTGAGGGGGATATAGAAAGAGTTGTCAAGCTACAATTTGGTGGGTAAAGGGAAACCTGGAAAAGCAAGAAAATGTCAAGTTGGGAAGGTGTTGGATACGGTGGTGGTGGCGCTGTTGTTTGTTGTCATTGCGTTGAGGGCCCCTACCTTGTCTGCATATATGCGCCTCCATTTCCATTAATGTTTTTCTTTCTTTTTTTCCTAATCCAAACCTTCTTTCCTTTAAAAAATAGCACACTTTGATATGATTTCTTCCCTTTTGCATTGTTTCTATATATAATCAGATGCTATTAGTTTCTCTCTCTATGTCTGTCCATGTCTATAATAATAATATGAGAGATTTAAGATATTGAGAGTGATAATCCAGTTTCTATTTGTTAAGAAAAATAGAATTTTAAGTTATTTTTATGGTTTTCCTATGTATTAATCTTTCTTTGTTTTTTTGGTATACTTTATTTTTTTTAGTATACTAAAATTTTATTATTTTATACTATTAAAAACTGATACAAAATAATTAGATAATGACATATAATGTAAAGGTGTAATTTATGCTAACATATATAAATTTATTTTTAACGGTAAAAATAGATGAAATTTTTAATAAAAGGAACTAGTTTACTTTTTTATCTAATATATAAAAATTAGTTTACTCATTTATTGAGTAGAGGGACAAAATACAATCTGATACTTAATATGAAAATTTTTATGATACTTTTACCATTATGCGAATATAATAATTGTTTTGGATGAATATTAGCAAAATGCCAGAAAACGAAGTGATTAAATTTTTCTTCCTCGTTTTCCATTACTTTTAATTAAATCCGAGTGTCCTAATTTTATTTTAGGAAAGTTTTAAAAGAATGGCAAACTAATTTGCTTAACGAAAAATGGGTATGTAAAATATAAACTAAACATCATTGATTATCCAACCGGCCACAATTTCAACCAAAATTGGCAGGCAATCTTTAGAGATTGAATATTTCTATTAAATTACCCTACAGCTTCACAATCTTTAAGGATGGATTATTCGATTAAATTATCCAAAATTGGTAGTCATTTAACCTCAGCTTAATTCATCCAATATTTTATGAATAATTATTTCGATTAAATAATGAGAAAATATTTTATACCTCATAAGTGAAGGTAAGGTCTAGAAAAGAAATTTTAAATTAAGAGTTTATATATTATTTTATATTTGATTTTATTTCAATATTTAGTTTCGTATTTAAATTATTGTGTTAATTTAATATTTAAATTTGATTTCAATATACAATTTGGTGTCTAATTTTTTTTAAAAATTGATAATTTGAGTTTTTTATATTGATTAAACACTTAATTTGGCTTACATGTTCAATTTGGTTTTAGAATTTATTTCCCAATTAAGTATCTATGTATTTTTTTTACAAGAGCACATGTATCGAATATTGATTAGACTATATGATGTTACTTGTAGAGGCATAACTAGGGGGCTGGCAGGGGTCTTAACCCTCTAAAATGAAAAAAAAATTTATTTAGACCATTTAAAATTTTTAAAATTTTAAGTTAATAAAAGTAAATTTATACTTTGAGCTCTCTAAAAATGATAAAAATGTGATTTAATTCGTTAAGAGTTATAAAGATATAAACTATTAAAATAATAAAATTATATTTTTATTATCGTAAAAATTACAATTTAATTCGACCCTTAAAGAAGATTTTTGACTTCACCCCTGATTACTTAATCTCAATACTACATAATTAAACTTAAGTACCAAATTAGAGTATTAAATAATATATTAATTATAAAATGATATATTAACTAAAAAATAACATATTTCGAGTACCCAATGGTATATTAATAGGAAGAATTCCAAGATATGTTTGGAGAATACGGCCCAGGCCTAGACATTTTCTTAGATGCGAACGACAAGGGTGGGCCCCAGACCAGAAGGTTCGACACGTGGCAGATGGACCCACCCCTCATTTTAAGTATAAACATCAAAATCCCCAAAACACACGATTTTTGAATAAAGGACTTGGAGACTTGAAAAATGGAAAGGTATATTTTAAAAATATAACAGAAATTTTAATTAAGCATAAATATGATTCTATTTTATTTTAATAAAGAAATAAAATGAACGGGCATCAACCATCAATCAGTCAAAAAAAAAAAAAAGGAGGAAGAAAAAAACAGGTTTGTCCTTCTGCTGTTTTAATTTTGAGGGGATGGAGTGATAGCTTTTGTCTGGTATCGACTTTTTCATACGGTCCTGTCTTGGGATCTGGAGACATAGTCCACGCTTCCCTTTATTTTTGTATGTGTGGATGGATCCCAGCTAAGATGCGATTAGTTACAACAAAACTATGCTTATATGTTTTAGCGCCTGTCCTTCTCGTTACCGGACACGTGGTTGATCACCTTTTGTGATTGCGACACCTGTATTCTAGATCTTCTCGAGGCGGGTTGATATTTGTAACCATCATAATTTGGTGTGGAATCGTGTTGATGAAGCCACTTTTCCCGTCATTTTTATGAAAATGAAATGATGTTTTGTTTTGTGTTTTAACTTTTCAAGGGATAATAAATGATGATTAATTTGTGTTCACATATTTCGATCTTCAAATTATATGGTTAATAATTCATGAAAATTCTTTTCTTTTTTTTAAATCTTAATAAAAATACATAATTTATTTTTAAGAACCACATCCTATTAATATAATCTTTTTAATATATATTTATTTTATAATTTGATTTTTCTTTGCTTGTTTTATTGAATTGATGTGTTATAAATAGTATACTGTGTATATAATTGAAAATATGTAAAAAAAAAAAAAAGTAATATAAAAATTCATGTATTAAGAATTAAATTATATTTTATCTATTTTATTAAAAAATGAATAAATTAATTCTAATAAATTAAATCAAAGAACAAATTGATCATTCCTATTAAAATTTACAATATATGTAAAATATGCAAGCAATTGATTTCAACCAACTTCTAAAAACTTATTTATAAAAAAATATAAATATTAAAATATTAAAAAATATCACACATTTTTTACACTGTTTTTTTGACACAATTATATATATATATATATATATATATATTGAAATAGTCTTTAATTCATACCTATCAAAACTTGAAATAGAAGAAAAGAGATGATTTATTCAAAGAGAGTTGAATTCATGATGCATTAAATAAACAAATATTCATGAGTAAAACATGTGAAAAAGAAAACACAAAAACAGTTCGACTTGTAGAACCAATCAATACATTTATCTATTTTTGTATATGATATAAACATCATCTTCATCATTTGCTCAAACAAGGAAATCTGCAGCAACCCTTGCGATCTCAATTCTAGTCTCTGTTGATTTCGCTCTCCATTCTTTTCTTAAAATACACGTGCTTCATACATATCGAGTTTTGACCTTAGAAGGAACCTCTAAATATAGGAAGAGGTTAAAGAAAAGAAAAACTAGACATATCCGCAACCCATACTTCTACCCGTGTCCGACTAATTTACTTACCAGCATTTCAAAAGAAGCCCTACAGTCCAATATTTGTACAAGAATGAAAGATATACAAAATTACAGTACCTGCTATGAACTTATGATGAACACAACAGCAACAGATAGGTAACAACAAGAGTTGATTGAGATCGGAGGCTACCGGAAAACTAGCCTCTTTCATCGCCTACCCAATTGTTCTTCTCCTTAGGCCCAGTAGGGCCTTCCTCTCCATAGAGCTCAACTGGAAGCTTGATGAAAATGTTTGCCATGGAATACCGAAGCACCAAAGGCAAAATACTAACATCGTAGACAATAGTTGGACCCCATTTTCTCATAAACTGCAACCAACCTGGCTCAGAAACAACTCCATCTCCAAGATACTCAGCTGCTACAAGTTCGTAATGAGTACTTGAATCTACAAAGAAATTACTACGAGCGACATCGTTTCTAATCCCAAGTCCTAGTTTTCCAGAACCCTGAATATAAGTCCCTGGGTGAGGAAAGGTTGCGTGCCCCTTTTTTGATGAGTAAACAATAGCTTTATTTCCTTGTATGTACTCCAAATCATAAGCATTAACCCATACACCACCACTGTGCTGAGAAAAGTATATGCTCCAGAGCTCTCCAGTAAAGTTGCAGATACGGAGAGTAAAATGCTCCCAATCACCCACATGCTGACCAATTTTGCTAAGTGAATAATTCATAACACCAACTTTAAGAGTTGCAGGCCCATTAAAGGGGCAGAAAATCCACATAGCAATATCAGTGAAAGTCCCACCAAGAGCTGGCTTCACATGTACGTAAAGTTTAGCACTTACTAAATTTCCTGATTTAACACTATTTTTCCTATCACCACTAGGCAAGTCTATCCAAAATTCGCCATCGTTTCTTCCACCACACGGCAGATTTGACCCATCAACATCAATTGACTGGCCTATCAAGTCACCCTTTCTGAACAGAAGTGCTCCATTCTCGAAAAACCATGAAACAGAAGAAGGCATGTAGATCTCATCAGGATGGAAGAAGACAGTAGGTCCATAGTGGTTTATTAGTGCATGAATCTGATCACAGTTTGGCATTGCATGTAGCGTAGGATCTAAATTCTTCAAGCATGCTATAGGCAGTTCTTGTCCAGGAACCCAACAGCTATTGCAAGAAAAAGTCCCAACAGAAACACCTCTCCCCAGCATCCCTCGATGAGAAGGTCTTGTGCTCCAAACCTGAAACGGAAACTCTGAAAATCTAGTACCAACATCAAGTATAACTTGATAATTTTCACATCGTTCCGTCAGGTCAGCTCGAACACATCTCACTTTATCTAATTTGGGCTTCTTAGGAGAGCGAGTGACCAAATAACCGATGGACTTATAACCCTCAGGAGGCTGAGGCAACCAGAAGAAACCACAGCCTTGAAGTCCTTCCTCACTCCCATCATTGGAACTCCAAACTAATGTATAATCAACAGGCTCTCTAAGCGCTGGTGAGGCTATACCGGTGGAGATATGCGTGGATTCCGATTTGGAAGGAATTTCACGAGCAACAAGAACAAAACCTCTAAAAGGCCGGTCATTAGATTGACAATAATAGCCAAGGCTATAAAATCCATGAGGTATTCCAATTGGTTTATAAAATGTAACACCTTTTTTCTCATTCTGTGTATTGCTGCTCCAGATGAACTTAAATCTTGAGACTTTAACAGCTTCAAGTTCTCCAAGATTTATTTTTCCCAAAGCAAATCCTTGACCTGAAAATTGAGACAGGCACTTAAGACATTTACATGATAAGTCAAATTAAAAAGGCTAACCAAACTACATCACAACAATTGAACTTCTGGCTTGAATAGAAAAAGTCTTCACACGTTTTATTTTATTGGCTTCTACTCTGGACAATGTGGAAGACCACATCAACAACGAAGTTTCAAAACCAGACCCTACAAAAATATATCTAACATGCTGATAGAAAGAGATTCCAGTCAACAATGGTGAAACAAAGATATTCTGATGAAAATAATAGGAAAGTGCGCAAGTTACTGCGGAAAAAGAAATTGGTGTAACTATAACCTATTTGTTTAAATTGATAAGCAACTTTTAAAGATAAGTCAGTGGAGAAACAATCACAGAATGAAAAGTAATCATTAAAAGGAAGACGACCATGAATCGGGATTGGAAAATGTCAATAATATTTCATAAACAGACACAATCCAGTCAAGCTTAGACTAATAAAATTAACAAAAAAAGACAATACAAGCAACAGTTAAAAACAAGTAAACAAAATAATAAACAGTCCTAGAAATTAAAGCTGCTAATATTCAACCAAAACAACTGGAAGTCCTATCCTTGCTCAAAGGTGGTACAGTGAGAAGCCTCTTATATACAAAGACTAGTAGGGGGTCGCGATGCAGAGTTCAAGGGGTAAAATTCTTTCAAAAGGATGATCTGCAAAAGCATGGTTCTGAAGATTTGTGGTGTGTCAAAACTTATATACCATCTAAAAGGAGAACAGGAGAAGCATCAGAACATATGCCTTGATGGCAAGACTTCTCATTTAGATTCAGCAGTCTCTCATTCAATTTCCTTTTCAAATGTAGCAAATTAGCCTATAAATAAACCCCTTTGGTATAGCTACATCATAAATGAAGATGTCTTAGCGTGCTAATCCTACTTGTTACTTGAGAAGTTTCTCTGATTTTGATCTTGTTCTTTTTTCTGGTTTCTGCTTCTACATTTGCTACTCCTTTTACTTACGACAGCAGAGTTGCTCCTGCTGTCTTTTAAATATATCAAATTATTCAAGTCTTAAAAAACAACAAAAATTAGAACTGAATGCCACAATAAAAACCAAATTCCTAGGAACAAGCTGAATTTTTCAATTCATTCTATAAGAGGAAACATTAACCCCCCTTTGGAGTTCCCTAATGATCAATAAAGCCGTCTTCTCACATAAATTGACAACTTCACCAATATATTCATACACATAAAAAAGTACACATCAGTAGAGGAATCACCCAATCAGTCAGAATATAAAAGGAGGGAAAAAATTCTAAAAATGCAGCCTACTAATAAGATGAACTTGAGCCCAGAAAAACAATGAACCAAAAAGAAAGCAAACCCATTAGTGAAACACACGAAACGAAGAAACCCCAAATTACAAAAACGCAATTTTTTTTTTATTCTTTTTAGCTTTCGAGTTAAAATGCAGTACCTTGAGGCCATGGAGGAAGCGGCGCTGGAAGCGAGAAGGTTTGAGGCTCGGAAGGCGCCAATTGGTCCGTCCTTTTCCTGTAGAAACGTTGGCACCCAAACATTTCCTGTTTTGATCTCAACAACAAGCTCTGCAGACGGAAACTTTTGGTGATGATGATGATGACGACGACGACGACGATGATCTCCAAAATAGTTGGCATCATTTAAATTATTCCCGAACTGTCAAAATTCGCGGGTCGCCTTCTTTATTCCACGCAATGCAATCATTTTCTTGTCCATTAATTATAACTTGGACCACTGTCGGTGTCATATTGCTTCTCTTTCAAGTCTTCACGTTTCCACCTCTCTGACGCCACTTGGATTCTTTGTTTTTCTCTTCTTTTCCTTCACATTTTCCTTAATAAAATATATATAAAATAACTTTAATCTTAATAAGTTTTTATTTTAATTAAAGTCGTTTCGAATGTGCATTATCCTGGTAGTGGAGAGATTATCAGTAATTTTAGAATTATATAAAAAATAAATATAAAAAATCTATAATAAAAATATTTTAAAAAAATAATTTTTAAAATCACATAAGTAGTTGAATTGGTCAGATCATCAATTTTTAATCTAATTAGTTTGTTCAGTTCAATTAAATAATTTATTAAAAATAAAAATAAAGAAAAATTAGTTCAACCATTTTTTTTAACTCAGTTCAATTAATTTACAAGTTAATTAATTCAACTCCTTATTCTAGACTAATATCTTTAATGGTTTTCAGTCATCGATTTTAAAACCAGTGAGTTGAATGGTATTTCCTTCCTGGTGGGAAATGAATCATACCTTGAACATTATCTCAATCTTCATCTTAAGGCAGCTAGCTCAAGATCTTTTTCATATACTGAAAGTCAATAGAATAAAAACAAACTCCCTACTTGAGGGGTCGATTGGTGATTAGTTATGTAATGCATGGATGGGATAAATGTGTATGGGTCTCTAAGCTCATCAACATCTATGCAAATTCGGGGTAAATACTTGAAATATCCGCCATAAGCGTCCTATCATGGAAGGAGTTGGGTTTGAAACACCGTGCTCATTGTCAAACTACCATGACAGACCTGCTTTGTATGCGAGTTAGGCAAGTACGCCAGGTTGGGCACCTATTCAGTGATGTTTCTATCGATGACTCCATTGTATGCATCATTGCGTAAACTAAAAATGTTATCCTTGCTGAATAAGATACGGTATACCATAGATCGTATACCAATTGTAGTATGCTTGTGACGGCGCAAAATTATCATCCAGAATCCATGCACCCCAATGATGAGTTCAAGATGAGTGTCTTAATGGTTGAGCCATTTTTATAAACATCAAGCCAATAACGCTCCAACCTCTCACGCAAGCAACCTTATGAAGCCCATCTAAGTTCCTCGGTTCCCTTGAAATGTCTAGCACCATATCAAACCCATCATGACTAGTCTAAACAACAGATGTTTCACCTTTGACTGAAAAAATGACACCCCATTGTCCCAAATTATAAACTCAAAGGAGCTAGCTTTATAAACTTCTCTTTGACTGAAAGGGATAATTGTTATACTGAACACTTGGGCACCTCGTGCCACGGAAAGAGCATCATCGCAACACCACAAAAAGCATCACCACAAAGCCATTAAAGATGGTCATCACATCATATCCAATCTCCTTAATGTTTCCAACTCAAGGTCATCAACCCCACATTGAGATACATTCATGTCATACCCTAACTTGAATCTAAATTGGACTCTAGCATATATATAATCATGATACATGAGACTCACTCCGAACCTCCATTCTCTTATAAGTTATAAATAGGCTTCTTTAGAGATCACGGGACACCAAATCCAAAGAGGACAAAGTACACAACACAAGCAATCAGCCATTGACCATCACTCTGCTAAAACATCATCTTAAACCTCCATTTTTAGTAACTCTTCACACACTATTATCAGCTTCTGTAACTTAATTGTTACAAAAATAATAAATATAATATTCTTTTTAATCCATAATGTTAAGAACATGAAGAAAATGGTTTAAAGATATGATAGATGAGGTTGATAGTTGAGAATTGAGAAAAGAACGTTGAGAGGAGAAAACTAAGGTCAAACTACATAAAGAGTCCCTATATTATAAGGACTAGATTTAATTAACTTTTCTATTATTAAATGGATCAATTTAATTTTTATATTGTTAAAAAGAATCAAATAAATCTAAATTATAACAAGCTATTTCATGCAGTCGACAATGATTCCCATTGGTGTATTCGAGAGGATTGAACAAATTGTGAGGAATCTTATTTAGGGCTCTACGAATGGTGGAAGGAAGCTACCCCTGGTCAGATGGGACATTTGCTGTCAACCAATAAAGGTTGGGGGGCTTGGTTTGAGAAGAATGGTTCCTCAGAATGTTTCCTTCCTCATGAAGCTAGCGTATCAATTAGTCACTAATCCTGAAGCGTTATGGGTTAAAGTTCAGCGAAATAAGTAGTACAGGATGCGTAAGATTTGTCCGGTTTCAATTCACAGTACTAACAGCTCTCTTATGTGTGGCGGTCGTTGTCTAAAATTTGGGAACAGTTTAGGGAAAATCTTTGTTGGAGTATATGTGATGGACAACCTGATAGTCTCCTTCACGATGCCTGGATCTCTGATTTGGGGTTGCTTAGTAACCATTTGCTTAATGTACCATACATTCCTACACATGCGAAAGTGATCGATTTTGTGGATACTGATGGTAAATGGAAATGGATAGACTCGCAGCGATTTTTTAGTAGGGAGGTTTTGGAACACATAGTGGCATGTCATCCACCATGTGATGAGTTGGGAGAGGACAAATGCCTCTGGAGATCTAATGCTTCTCGTAAGTTTTCTGGTAAGGAAGCTTATAAAAGCTTAGTCTAAATCAATGATACCAAAAATAATTTTGCTTGGAAAGAGGTATGGGAGAATGACTTACCACCAAGGATTTAACATTTTCTATGGTTGGTTATGCATTGAAGATTACTTACAAATGTTGAAAGGGTTAAAAGAAGATTGTCGAATGACCCTGGCTGCTCGATTTGTGGTGGTGTCCAAGAAACAGATTACATGTATTAAGGGACTGTAGGACTGCGATTGAATGTTGGCGGAAGGTGGTGCCGATTAATAATTTCTCGCAGTTCGTAGACTTAGATTTAAATGATTGAGTGATGGCCAATATGAGAGATGAATTTAAACTCGAAGTAGGAGACAAATCCTCGAACTTTATTTGCGACCTTGTGTTGGTTGTTGTGGAAGAATAGAAACACCTTCAATTTCCAACAAGTATTTAGTACAGCAGATGAATTGATTAGAAGATCTGACTGTTTAGTTTCTAATGCCTGTGATGTGGTAATTAATCAAAGCAAAAAGAGAGGTGATCAGATTGAATGGAGTAGATGAAAACCACTTGAATGTGGTTGGATAAAAATCAACACTGATGGTGCGACAAGTAGGAATGGAAATTGGTCTATTGTTAGTGGTTGGTTCGCGACTCCCAAGGTAATTGGGTGAAAGGCTTTAAAAGAGTTCTTGATACAGGCTCCACTTTAAACTCTAAACTTTGGGCAATTCTCCATGGATTAAAAGTTGCTTGGCTCAGGATCGATGACTGTTGCTCCAAAGGTTAAAATGATTAATAATTATTTTCAAGCGATTAAATTCCAACACATTCCTAAGGAAAGTAACATGGTGACTACTAGCACTAATTTATCCATCTAGTGAGTCTAAACTTGAAATCATTAATTTTCCTAGGTTTTGAAAAGATATATTAAAAATTCCCACATGTAATATATTGATTTAAGGCTTTTTGTGCCTTCTCTATTCTACCAAAAAGACATCTCAAAAACTATTCTCTTCAAATATATTTCAATTCCAAACAAAAACTTTTATAAACTAAAAAAATTTAAAAATATAAACTCTATTAAATAATAAATAATATATCTTAAACAGTAAGCATTAACTTAAAATTTTGAATTTTATTTGAATCATTTTAATAGTAAAAAAAGCAAATTTAATAATATAATGATAAATTTAATTATAGAAGTACCTCTTTAAGTACATTCACCGGAAAAAAAAAGTGTAATCTAAATCGGTTGTCATTTGTAGTTTGTGTTTTTATTTTCTTTTAATCGATTAATGTGCGAGACGAACATCCAAAAGCAAAGAAAAAACATAATCAAACATCAGATTGCCTCACTAGTCAAAAAAACAGCTCAGAAACATTAAGAAAAAAATTTCTCCACCTGAACTGCATAATAAAAAGCATTCAAGGGAGAAACATATGTAACCCATGAAAGCAATAAAGAAAAATTGCACCCAAAACTCCTTTAACTGAAACAACACACTCAGACGAAAGTAAAACCATATTTTCTTAACTCACTGATAGGAAATGTTCAACCATTGCTACCAAGCCCTCAATCACCCACAGATTTTCAAAAAAGTTGAAAAGTTATGCCGACTTGTGTACGGTCAGTTTTACTAAGAAGCCGTCTTATCGAGAACCTCGTTGATAGAAACCATTGCTTCTAGATCTGTAGTCACCAGATTCTTGGTTGTTTCCCCTACCCAAACTTCGAGAACCAATGCGACCTCTTGAGGCATCAGGTTGATAGCTGCCCCTGCCTCTCCCCCTTCCTGATCAATTTTAATGGCAGATAAGAGTTATGTCAACAAAGGAAAAGTCTAGTAAATCTGTTGCTCATGGTCAAGCCTTGGACAAGGAAAACTCTAGTAAATTTATTACACCATGATATGCCGTTTTAAATTGGAGAGTACACGCAAATCAAGTGCACTAGCACAATACGCCTGAAAAAGTTCAATTAAGAAAAATGCATGCTTAACTGAATCAATAATTAATATCCATCGAGATTATCATTTTCTTTATATATAGTTGCCCATAAAGCACAATTATACACAACATAAGTTGAACAGTTTGATATGTCCACACACAAAAACTGCCTAGCATGCCTAACAGTGCGTGCAATTGGAAATAGAACAAGCCTAATGCAAACATCAACTGCATCAATTAATGGTAAGCACTAGTAATTCAAACCAAATAGACCTACAACCAAGTACCAATCTAACAGAATTATGAGTTTATCTTGAAAGCTGTTTACCAGCCAGTTGCACTTGGAGATCCATCCAGAGAATTTATCTTAGAAATACAAAATTTTAGTGAAGCAACATGCAATTGCAAACTGAAGCATATAACTTTTAGCAACTAAAAGAGTTTGTAAGAGTGCTTTCATAGAACTTTCCAAAGATCACCAAAATCAGCAATAATCAAATCATTTAATAAAATGCAAAACAAATTCTAGCATGTATAAAAGACAACAGGGGTGTGTATAAAGGAACATACTTCCTCCTCGAGTACCAGTGCTATTTGGTCTGCGTTCCTCTATGTAAACTTGCCTTCCAGCAAACTGTATGGGAGATGCCTAAGGAAGAACAAAAATTGGTCAGTATTAGGGTAAAAATGATATGTGCAGAACAAAAGATAAACTATAAAAGATTCAGAACTACAGCAAATATTTGAATTAACTACAAAAGTGAATGCAAGTTAGTCTTCAAGGTTCCACCGCAATCTTCTATCATATACATGTATATAGAGCTCTTCATGCGACGAAAATTTTCAAGCTTTGACAGTTGATGGTGAAATAAGTCAATCATTTGTTTAAGAAAAACAGACAGCAGGTTGTTTCCCTTCACCCTCCCCTCTTTAAAAATCCTGCAATTAACTCAAGAAGCTCTTTCATAGCTGTGCTAGTCATCTCCATCTCATCCTTCATGAGCAACAGAATAAAAGCATCATATAGATACATAGATGCAGCTAAATTCGTCTAATAATGGCTGTGCTAGTCATCTCCATCTCATCCATCATGAACAACAGAATAAAAGCATCATATAGATGCATAGATGCAGCTAAATTCATCTAATAATATAAACAACTACAAGGGATAAAATGAGAATGCAATGACTATGGCATCATATTAAAAAGAACTCAAAGCTCTTTCTAAAGTAAATTCAACACTACAAACAAGAAGAAGCCAAACAAGTAGTTAGAATACATAATTTGACAAGTTATTAACAAGAGAAGTGAGAAAGTTGTACCTTGATTGCATTGTGAACAGCAAGAATGTCTTCGAACTCAACAAAAGCATAGCAAACACCTACAACATCCTGCATGCAGCTAACACTAATTTAGTTTCTTCAATGTCATATACCAAATATTCAAGAGGGGAAGAAAAAGAAACTACCTTGCGGTTCCGGATAAACACGCCGTCAGGCTTGATTCTTCCAAAATTCCTAAACTCCTGCTCAATTTCAGTAGCAGTAACAGTAGAAGGCAAGTTTCTCACATATACAGATTTATATTCACCAGTATATTCACCTAAAAGAATGAAGATCAGTAATCAGATTGTAGCTGCAAGGACAGTAAATATTTACATGAACTGCTACCAGTAAATATTCTCTCAACTCTACATATACAGGAAAGCATCTCAAAAATGGAAATATAAAAGCATTCAACCTCTGAGACCAAAACTCCTTGAAAACTAGGATGGTCCATTTGAGAAAACTCCTTTCTTGGAAAACCTTTTTTTGTAAATTTAAAATTTGAGCATAATGAGATTGGAACCCGGAACACCACGCATGATAAACAATTAACTTTACCATTGCAACCAAAGTACTAATATAAAACAACACATACCAAAGTAGGAATAATTAGACTAACCTTCTTCAGAGACTAAAGCTTCCTCCACTGCTGTCTCTGCTGCAGAATCAGGAATATCTGACCAAGCAGGACGTGACTGCTGATTAGTATACTCTGGTGTCTGGTCCCAATCTGAAGTACTCGAGGGAATCTTGTTATAAGAAGGTTGAACTTGAGCAGATGAAGCAGATTGCTGCTTGGGAACACTCAACTAGAACATTTATAACAACAAAAAATGTTGGTCAACAAAGAGTTATTTAACTTTCAATAAACTGGACAACATTTATCAGTGTTTGTAGGTAACAGATAGAAACAGAGTTTGCTATCAAGATTACTTCTCAAACTTTGACTCCCATCTGATAACTTGAGGAAAATATCCATAATCTATTTCTCACTCAGATGCAAGGCCCCGTTGATTTAAGTTGTTGATCCTTTATATGATTAGTGTATTCTTTACATGCATAGACATGTTTCAGTAAGTAAGGCCCAATGTTATAAATGCCAGTGGGATACTGGATATTTAGGTTGCAGTAAGGATAAAATGAATATAGGCTGATTCAACTAGTGGGCAATGAGTGAGAAACCTTCAATAAAAAAGGTCATAAACAAGCGCTCATGTGTAAACAAAATGCTTGCATAAAAAGCAATATCAGAGCACTTACAATAGAAGCATAAGTTCTCCTCGGAGGCTCCCCAACAGGTTCCTCCAAAGGTATAGATGGAGATTCTTGCACAGTGTTCACTACACTGTGATGTGAAACAAGGGTTTCCTCCTCTGTAGGAGCTTCCTCCACTGGAACCTCATCTTCAACAGCTTCTTGCTCTGGTTGCTCTGGGATACTATAGTTGTCAACTGGATTATCTTCAATGTGAACAGAGTTGACGTATTCACTGAAATCCTCCTCCAAGGCATAGTCAGAAACTGCTAAATCCAACAAGTTAGACAAAAAACCAACATAGCAAACTTCTACCCTCATAAAATAGAATAATGACAACAACAACAACAATAAACAAAAATGAAAGGAAGATCATATCCTAGAGAGGGAACTCACCAACCAATAATTTTTAACCAAAAATTTAACGTGTGAAATTTTATAACAAAAAAAATTGTGTCTAGGGTTTTCAGTTCCTTGAGTAATAAAACTACAAGAAGTCAACATATGGTCAAAAGATTCAAACTCTATATATAAGACATAATAAATTTGCTATTGAACTATCAAGTATAGTACATTGCTAGGAAAAAGGCCATTGTTTAAGTTTAGGGGACACAGTCCAGGGCTCCAAGCCTAGTTATCTGCATTTTGACATGGATAAACTAATAAAGGGTTTATTCAGATCAAAGTTAGAAAAAAGCTTGCACATTGCACCTTGTGGCTCTGCAACAGGGCTTGATACATTTAGTTTAGAATCAAGCTTGTCTTCTGGTAATGTTGATGCTGGATGTTGGTAAATTGTTTCGTCATCAATAAACTGAAAGATATCATTAAGAACAAAGTAACCCTTATCTTGTGGGGCCAGGAAAAAGGTTTGCACAAATTTCCTTCTGCCATTGAAATCCTTGATTTTAACAGAACCTGAAACCATGACAAGAACTCCTCCATTCCAAGAATCAAGAGAATTAATAGTTTCGATCTCGATTGCAGTAAAGTTTAGCGACATGGCCAAGGTATGAATTTGCTGCATACAAAGATGATAATAATAACCCAATAAGTCATAAATTAACAAGTTTGCCGCAAAATAAAAGGGCAGTATAAGTTTATCCAAATATAAGAAACCTAAAAATTATGAAAAGAAGAACAATTTCCATAACACAAACTTGCAAGAGAAATTGCATCAACCCGATCAATAATCACTTGCTAATAATTACTCATTCTCCTGAACTTAGATCATACTTCCCTAAATCAGAGGCATCAGTCTCTGGAATTATTGCATTAAAAATTAAAACTCTCGGTAGTTATTATATAAAGTAGATACAAGACCAAAGAAATAATACTCTGTTTTATAAGATAATATAAGAGTAAATATAACAATCAATCAAAATTAAGTAATTTAAGAAGGGAAACAGTATGGAGAACATGTTCATGCTTAAGCAAATTCATCTGAAAATACATAAAGAAAGAAAAACATATTACCAGCATTGAAGAAGCAGATTCAGAAGAATCTCCATCGACGCGAATCATCGTACTGGCATCCGAGTAAAACTGATGAAGTAGATCAGGTTGCTGTCCTAGCACCTTATAGTATTGTCCCACAAAGTATGAACCAACCTGGATTTAAAAACAACATCGGTTAATAAAACAATAAGAGCAGAACTAGAAAAAGAAAGCATGCAAAAATACAAGAAAAAAGAAAACCTGAACGGGTCCTGGGTAGGAAGTAGCCATGATGAGATGAAGTCCAACAAAAAAAGAATGCAACGAAGATCTAGTAGGAATCAATAGCTCTGGAACCAGAGACCAACCCACAGATCCAATCAGTTAGAGCTAAGTATCTGAAACCCTAGCTTTGGAAAGACTAGGGTTTAAGGGGAAATTCCTTGACGATATTCTCTGTTCTAGAGGGTGATGTTTTTTTTTAGGTAAACAAAGGCAAAGCTTAATGAAGTTAGGGTAAAGTTGGAGCTAGTTGATCGATGGAGAAATATAAAAGAAGACCGTAAAAATCCCTTTTGATGGAAGAATCTAATCAAAGAAAATAGGAGGAGAGAGAAGTTTGGTTAGATTAGATCTGACTTGGGGGTGGGCAGAGTAAGAGCAAGGGAGACAGAGGGCTTTTCATAGTTTATGCTGGTGATTATCGCACAGAATCACAAGCGTCTCTTCTTGATTGGATTATTTTCGATCTAACGGTTAGGAACATACCTGCGTGTCAATTTAGGGACCGGAGCGTTTACGGCTCTGATACCTTGTCCGCTACTGTAGTTTGGCTTTCTGGGCTTTTTACGTTACCAGATGATAGAAAAATACATGCCATATATATTTATAAAAATTGAATAGTGATTTAATTGAAATTATAAAATAAATATGTAGTAAAAATTATATTTATAATAGTATAATTTCGGTAAAAGTATTTCTTTAGTTTTTTTTTAATTTTGATATTGAGTAAATTTATTTTTTAATGAAAGTAATTTAATATATATCATTTTTAAAAGTAAGTAATTTAGGACAATTAATCACGATAATTGTCAATTGTATATATTTTTATTAGTATAATAATAAATTAAGCCCTTAACATTTACATATTCTATCAATTTAATCTTAATTGTAAAAAAATTGTCTAAAAATAAATATAACATTTTAAAATTTTAAAATTTCAAAAAGAAAAATATAAAAATTTTCAACATCAAATATATACAAATAGACATGGTGTAAACTTTGAAGGCTAAATGTGTTATTATACTAAATAAATGTATCTAAAATTGACAATAAGTATTAATGTGGAGATTAACTGTCCTTGGATGCTCACTTTCAAAATTGATATGAATTAAATTGTTCTTTTTTTTTTTTTGAAACGGAACAATTTGGTCAATATCAAATTTGAGAGGGACTAGGGAGGTCCTTTTACTTATAAGTTACTTTGTAAAATGATGGTTTTTCATTTTATAAACTTTCAACTAAGTTGAAATCCAATTGATAAGTGACGCCAACTCAATCAATGATTTAACATAGTATAAATGTTTTTAATGTAATAGGAGTGCTTTAAAATGCAATTGATGGGAAGTTATTTTATAAATTTTATATAAAATTTCGATAAAATTATATAAACACATTTTAATTCGCTAAATAATTTTATATAAATATGATTAAATTTATTATAATAATTATATTATATTATGTAATTTAGTTAATTGTTTAGAAGTTCAAAATGTAAAGAAATATATTTATTCAGAATTTTTTTAAAAAATTATTTGAATGAGATAAATGATATATGATTATATTTTTAAAATATATATCTTAAAATTAAATTAGTATTGTTGCATAAAAATAAAATTTAAAACTCAAATAATGTAAGATCACATTTAGAAAGTCATTGAAGAATAGGATTTGAGTGTAATTTTTGTAATTACTTAGATTTTTTCTCTCCCTTTAAAAATGAACGTGAGTTGGGTACTCCAAGTACACTCAATTTAGTGAGGCACACCATCACAACAGTTGCTTAAAAACGCCACATGTGTATAATTATAATTAATTACATTTAAATTCAATTACCAATTGGCTTTTCAAATACATCCTTAATTTAATTTTTGTATGGATGGTGCATCTTATGTAGACCTAATCATGAGTTGGGTCATCCGCCTAGGCCCAAAGGCCTATCTAAAAAGTTGAAGGGTTTTAGCAAAAATATAAACTCGAAAAATGAGTTTAAACAAAAGATAACATCCATTTTGTAAACGGGTTGGGTCTCGGGTAAGATATTTTTTGCCCAACTCTAATTTGCCTACATTTTTTTCATTGCTTTTATTGTTGTTTTGTTGTTGCTTATTACCATTTTGATGTTATTTTGGTGCCATTTTGTTATTATATTGCTACTATTTTATTATTATTTTGATGTTATATAACTATTGTTTTATTATTAATTTTGTTTTTCTTTATAAAATATTGAGTGGTCGCCATTGATATTTTAAGGCTAAGAACAAACTGCATGAGTGATACATGCCCTAATCTGTTAATCACCTTTAAAACGGTGAAAGACAACTCCTGATTAAAGAAAATGCAAAAACCAAAAACTCTTCCTAAAAGACTTCAAATGTCAAAAAAACTAAATGACCCATTTTCTACTACCAGAAACCCTAAAGGCAATTTATCATTTGAATACATTGAAAAAAATCAACTTAATCCATCCTAATTATTGAAAAAATACACATGCAGTTCAAGTTTTCAAGCAACCCACCCCTCAATTCTACTACCATCAAAATCTTTTTAGTTGTTCTATATCGTTGATGTCCTCGATGGTGACTTCGTAGAGAGTGAAACCATCGGAGTCCCTTTATTCTATTTATTCGACTCATTTCAATTGCTGATCAGATCTCTTCTATCTTCTTTGGCCGTCGATACCATCTTTGGAGGAGCCTCATTAATCCAAACCCTCGTTTTTTTCCACTATTTTCCTTCCTCCAATAAAAGTAACCCCCAAAAAGAATGTTACATTCCAAGAAAAATAAATTAAAATTTACTTACCATGCATTAGAATTACTTTCCAGCTAATTAAAATTTACTTTTCTCTTGTACCAAATACCTTCATAGTTATGGGTCGAATTTTCTAATCAATATATAAATTATGGTTAATATAAAATTTGGCCTCTAAATTTGACACCTAAGTCTCCTTTAGTGTCTATACTTAAAATAAAATAAAAGTTTCATGTGATGATGCGGTGCAATCTTAAAATGTCATATCATCATATATTTATGAAATTCAAATTCAAATATCAAATTGTATATATAAAAAAAAAAAAGGACAAATACCAAATTAAACCTAACTTGCAAGTTTAGAAGCCAAAAATTACATTAACTTTTTTAATTAATCAAAACGTCCCTAAAATTTAAATATTCAATTTTATCTTTTTTATTTATTTTATATAAACATAATTTATATGATGTTAGAATTTAGGTGTAGAATTAAACTATTAATTGAAAAGTTGAAAGTCAACAATAATAATATAGAACGATCGTAAAGTAAAAAGAAAGAAAAATAAGAACATATAGATTTTAATATAGAACGATCGTAAAGTAAAAAGAAAGAAAAATAAGAACATATAGATTTTACGTGAAAACCCATTCGGGAAAAAAATCACGGGCAGAGAAGAAGAAAATTCACTAATGTTAAATTTGAATGATACAAGATGAGTTTATACTACATCTCTTTATAGGTTGAACAACGTTATTCTAAGGTTGAAACACCTTATTCTAATCAATATCAAATAGAAGAAGTGTACTTTTATATGTTTTCCACTTGTACATAGGCCTTCACCCCTACAGATCCCCTATTTTATCATTATTTTTTAAACAATAATTTAGGTCACATAACTCAAACATTAACATTTTAAAACTTAATAATGTTTATTATTATATAATTGAATGTATTTTTCATTCTCAATGTTCTAAATTTTCAAAATAAAGTTGGTTTGGTATCAATTCTCGATATATTTGTTTTTCTTTAACTATGAACTCGACATTTATAAGTTTGAAGGTTTATGTAAATTGCAAAAATAAAATCTACAAACACTTTGAAATTGGAAATCTCAATTGAAAAGCTTACCTCAACACTTAGTTTTTTTTTTTTCCAAACGAATCTTAATGCCAGCAATAATACACGTTAAGATCTCATTAAAAATCTTATCAAAATCGTTACCTTAATCCCTTATATTTCCCCATTCTTCTTCCCAATAGGTTCGCTTAAATGCCCTCAACAAACCCTTAACCGTAATCTCTTTAAATAGTTCATTCCATTTTTTCACCTTTCTCGAAAAAAAACTATGCTACCCATTTGTTTGCTAAAATTTAAAGGTTTAATGATAAATTTGGCCACTAACGTTTACATATTTTTTTAAAATGACCTTAATTGTATTTTTTAGTCTTTTTTGGCCATCAACCTTTATTTTTTTTTTTCAATCTGTTTTTTTAACAGATTTAATAAAAATATCGTTAAAAAAGTTAATGGGGATGATGTGGAATTTCATATGTGGAATATTTTTAATGAGATGTAATTTATTACTTATATAACCTAATAAAATAATTACATGTGGAAAAATACTAAAATAAATAATATGTTAAATTAAAAATATAACGCTTCATTTAAAGAAAATAAACGTAATTATTTAAAAAATTAACTTAGTAAACAAACATATGAATGATTGAAACCATTTGAAAGAAACGAAAGATTAAAATATTGAATTTATTCATTAAATCTATTAGAAAAAACAGATTAATAAAAAAAGTTGATGGCAAAAAAAAGACTAAAAAACACAGTTAAGACCATATTAACAAAACATGTAAACACTAGTGGCTAAATTTATCATTAAGCCAAATTTACACTATCTTACCTATTTATCTCTTAACAAAAATAATTAACCCCTTAAATTTGAATCCCAATTTTGGAAATAACTTTATTAAAATGCAAAAATAACATAACGCTAGTTTTCAGTATCACCAAAATTCAACTTCAAACGAGTCAAACTAATGAATTCGTAATCAATTATGAGTTGTTGATTTTTATATGAATAGTCAAATAGACATGTTCAAATGCATGTCAGAGTTCTTTTATGTTATAGCTAAACGATAAAGGCTTGAGGCTCGTGCTTTTCATTTCCTATACAATGAATGCATGGTAATATTGGAAGATGTAACACTATTGATATGACTTCTAGTTAGCAATGGCACAAATATGAGAGATGGTAACTTCCTTATGGTGAAAATACCCTATTCGATTATTAGGCTTATTCATGAAAAATAATAAGTATTACAATCGAAGCAAGTTAAATTTACATAATTTGAGTGTTAATTTGAGAATCGTATATCACATTTATATCATACTAAATGTACTAAAGCTTATATGACAGGAAGAGCACTGATGTTAGATAAATCTGAAATTTTTGTTTATTGCATGTATCTCTCATTGTTAATTGATCTTTGAAGAACTACAAGAAACAGTTGAGAGTCAACAATGTTTACGCTCTTACACGTGACACTTTGTAAGTTGCCTTAATTGGAGAATGGTGGAAAGAATGGTTACATTTCACATTTGTAAACATGGAAGTGATATATTGATTGTCAAGGGTTAAAGCCATCCTTTCTTCTATTGTAGCTCTACACACATTTATTGTTATTATAAGATACAAATATAAGCACATACTATAAAACATATTAAATTATAAATGTTTTATAATTGTATTTACATTTAATATTTTAAAAGATAGACTAATCATTTGGACCATGCAAATTATAAGAAGGTTTTTAGATGGTTGCGATAAAAATCTAGAAATTCACATATGACGAGAAAAATTGTTGGTATGTTTATATGTAAATGAGATGATGTGATTTCAATTGTCGTCCATTAAAAATAGAGTAAAGTCTAAAAATAGTCACTTTTGTTTGTTTCAGATTATATTTTAGTCACTTATATTTGAAATATTATGTTTTGGTCACTTATGTTATCGTTTTATTACGAAGTGGTCACTCTATCATTAAGCTCCGTTACCTCTCTAACGGCGGGCCTTCGTGGCAGTCCAAATTAATTTTATTTAATTAAAAACTTATTTTCATCCCAACAATTGGAAATCCAAGTTAGCATTTAAAACCTATTTGGACTGCCATGTAGGACTGCTGTTAGGAAGGTAACGGAGTTTAACGGTAGAGTAACTACTTCGTAACAAAATGATAACGTAAGTAATTAAGAAGCAAACATTTCAAACATAAATAACTAAAATATAATTTGAGGAAAACAAATATGACTATTTTTATAAATTACCTTAAAAATACGAGAGCACGATATGATGCTTATATGTTTCACACCTTTGAGTAGTCACGTAATTGGTCAGACTTAATGTTGATTTGAGATAATCTAAGACATTCCATTGGATCTTAGAAACCTCAATGAGCTTTGGCAATTGATTTGTCTCATAGAGAACGATTACTGTTAGACAATTGGATTGGATCAACCTTTAGGCTGACAGTCTTCAACGAGTTGTTAGGGATGCATTTACTCCATGCATGTTGAGATCCAACTAAAAATTTTTTTTGATAAGTAAGATCAGATTAGACTTATTTTATGAAAAAAAAATTCAAATTGCAATAATCCAATAAAAAAATCATTGATATGTGAAATTTATATTTTTAATTAATAAATAAAAACAAACGAAGAATAAAAAAATTTAAGACTTAGAGTGAGATAAAGAAACTAATGAAAGCTTAAACCAAAATATTTTTTTCGAAAAAAATAACGATTTAATAAAATTAAAATTAAAACTAAAATTAAAAAAGAAATCAAAATTTGTGTAGCCGAGACACTAGCTAAGTCCAAATAAAACAGGGCCTAAACGAAGAAGGAAGGTCCAGTGGACTATCTTCTTAAATTCCTAGCACCAGGCAGTGGCACTAGCAGCAGCCCTGGGCCATGAACCAGGGGCCTCAAAGCCGTACAAAAAAATCCAACGGCCCAGATTCATCTCCACCTCCACGTGACCCCGAAGAAAAACCGCCAGGCGCATACGATTTTAGTTGCCCTAACACTCCCTGTTTCGCTTGCTTACTCTTGCAAAAAAAAAAAAAAAAAAAAAGAAGAAGAGGAAAAAAAGCAGCTTCAAAGAACTTTCTAAAATTTTTCTCAAATTTCATTTCATAAATAGTTCCAAATTGCGAAATCCTCGACGACGTCTTCTCCTTCGTCGGGTACACTTCTACCCACTTTTTCTTTGTATTACTTTCTCCAATTTTCGGGTTTTGGTTTTGACGAAAACGTTCAAGGTTAGACTAGGGTTTTGTATCTAAGTTTTAGGGTTTTTGTATTGTATTGCTTTATTTTTCATTTTTAATCGTATTTGTTTTTTTTTCTCACTTCAAAATATTGTTAGTTATCAATTAACTTAATTTTACTCGAAAGCTGATATTGGTTATTTATTTCCGCTTTTTTTCAGCATATTTGTTTGTATGTCAGAGTAAACGCTAGTCTCCGTTATTTTCAGAAGAAAAGTTAGTGTTCTGAATTTTGGGAGTAAAAAGAGGCGTTTAGGTAACTTTTTTGTTAGTGGTTTTATAATGGCGTTTGTTTCGTGTTCATGTACTACAATTCTCATGGAAAAATGTTGTTGCATTTTTGGCTGAATATTGTTTTCTTGGAAAATAAAATAATGACAGTAAATTCTTCTCTTTGCTGTTAGTTGCGGTTTGTACGCTCTACATTAAAGTTTCCACGCTGGTATGGGAGACAGTGAAGCAGTAGTTACTGGTTTGTCAACAGTTATGGACTATACGTCTGCAGCTTATAATTCTACTGGCTGTGGTGCTTACCCTTCAGAAGTTACTGGAGATCTTACTGCTTCTGGACCAGCAGCAGATGGAAATTACGCTGCATCTGGTATCAACCTAAAACCTGCTGGCCAAGAGGGTCAAATCAGTTCAGCCTATTACAGTATGCCAGCTGGTGTATCAACTGATGAGAATGCTGCTAATGTTGGAAATGTAACAGCTGAAGCTCCTAAGGCTGCTGCTTACAGTTCTTTAAATGGAAATGTTGTCAATGAAGCAGGAAATGCCACAACAGTTGAGAATGGAAACGCTGTTGATAATGTGGGTGGAGCTTCTGCTGCACCTGAGTTTGTGGATGGTTCCGGTATGTTCACTATTCATGTTTGTTAGATGTGTCTATCATGCCCAAGGTACTTCTTCTTGATTGCTGTGCTGGATAAATGTAATGCTTAGTCTTTTACAGCATGTGTGTTTTGAAGAAGAATTGATGTTTAGGGAACAAACATAAGCTGCCTGCATAATTCTAAACTAATTAGAACTCCCTTATCTTCTCTATTTTATGTTTGTAACATCTGGAAAAAAATAGTGGGCTTATTAAACAGTTAATGTTGCGTTTTTATTTCTGTTTTTTTTTTTTTTTTTTAATATCTGAGACTGACCACCCCAAAGATATGTTATAGTTGCTAAAATCCATGATGGTTTACCACCAAAACAGCCTTTTTCCACTGGCATTCTGCCATGAAGTTTTTTTCCTGATAAACATGATATGGGTAGTGGTTATTTGGATCCTTGATCTTAGTTTTGGCTATAAGTATCCTTTTTTCCATGTTAAAAGTTATGTCTCCCCTTTTATTATTGAATATAAAGCTAGGAAAAGTGAAACTCATTTTCATTTTTATATTTGATTTCTAGCACCGCCTATGTCTGGTGAAGAGGATCGGTTGTGGAGTATTTTGAGAGCTAATTCATTGGATTTTAATGCTTGGACAGCATTAATTGAGGAGACAGAGAAGGTTGCAGAGGTATGTGGGCTTGAATATGTGTTGGAACTTGGAAGACAGACTGGGGTTTTACCTGCTGGAAATTTTCTTAGCTAGTTGTCTGTTTCCTAGCTAATATCTATCTCTGTTTTTCCTTCTGTATTTGGTATGGGTGCGTGAAGACCATGTTTTAAGGTCATGGCACCAATGTATTGGAGAAGGAGGCTCCATAAAATGGTCATCATTGGGAGGGACTGGGGGGGTGCCTTACTAATTTTGAGAAAAATGATTAAAGTAGTATCTAATTCATGTTGAAACTCTTTTTGGTGGGTTGGGAACCGAGATTGCCACCTATCGTATGGTTATTTTGTATTTCTACCCTTATCCCTCTTTGCTTCTAATAATCCCCTCCACTGGTTCAAGAACTCCTCAGTCTCTTTATTTTCCATCTAAGCTTGTGTATCTTGTCTGCTAATTGAAGTTTCATCTATGCATTACATGCAGAACAATATACTGAAAATTCGAAAAGTTTATGATGCTTTCTTGGCTGAGTTCCCTTTGTGTTATGGTTACTGGAAAAAGTATGCGGATCATGAAGCACGCATAGGCTCCATGGACAAAGTTGTGGAGGTTTATGAAAGAGCAGTTCAGGGGGTGACTTATTCCGTGGACATTTGGGTGCTATATTGTTCATTTGCCATAGAAACATATGGAGATCCGGAAACTATCCGAAGGTATTAAGTGTTGGTCTTCCCCATTGTTGTTCCAGGTCTGCATTAGGAGATCATGATTGTGTGCCTTTGTTAGCCATGAGGATCTGTGATTTCGGTTGCTTTCTAACATTATTTCAGTATGCAACAGCTTTTCCTTGCATTTGTGGCACAAAGGTTTGATGGGAATGCACTAATTGCTTTTTTCCCTGATGTTTATTCCCTTGATTTTAAGGCTGCTGTACATATAGTAGTTGAAACTATTTTTAGGCTGTGGACTATATTTCTGAGCTCCTTCTCTGCTCTTCTCTTTGAAGCCCATAAATTAGTCATTTAGTCATCTATGAATTATTACTTTAACCTTGACACTTTGAGGTTCATCAATATACAAAATGCTGCTGGGAAGATCTCATCCAGTTAAGGGCTAGATGGCCTCTATCAGTGCTTCATTTCGACGTAGTTTGAATTTTTCAGGAAGGTAAATGCAGCGTTTGGATGTGTCGAGTGAATTGTTCCTTCTGCTTCAACATAGTCCCATGTCTTCTTTTTGTGTCTGCATTGCCGATAGTTTTTTCTTATATGTGTAGTAACAATCCTGTTGCGTGTTGTTTCAGGCTTTTTGAACGTGGATTAGCATATGTTGGAACTGATTATCTATCTTTCCCCCTGTGGGATAAATATATTGAATATGAGTACATGCACCAGGAGTGGAGTCGCCTTGCTGCTATTTATACTAGAATATTAGAAAACCCTAATCAACAGCTAGATAGGTATTTCAACAGGTACGCTCTTATTGTGTCTCTTCATATCTGATTCTTTGTGGATATTAGATTACTGTCTTGTCACGTGTTTCTGATTTTGTCTAGTGAGATCGGGCAAATGTAAGCATAATGTTGCTAAAATGATTATTTTTGGTTGTGGCCCTTTCTCATTGCACTTTGCTTTTTTACTTTTTGCTTCTTGAAATTTGCTAAATGTGCAAAGGAAAAAGCTAAAAGTTACATTAATTCATGCTTTTTGGTTGCATATTATGATCAATTTTCCTGTAACTTGTTTATTCCCTGATGCTAATTGTATTACAGTTTTAAAGAGTTGGCTGCAAGTCGACCTTTGTCAGAATTAAGAACTGTTGAGGAAGCTGCTGCTCATGCTTCAGATATGGTTTCGGAGGCTGATGGACAAGTAAATGAAGGAGTGGTTCATTCTGATGCTGCAGAGCAAACTCCTAAGCCTATAAGTGCTGGCTCAACCGATGCAGAAGAGTTGGAGAAGTATGTCGCCATTAGAGAGGAGCTATACAAGAAAGCTAAAGAGTTCAATTCTAAGATCCTTGGTTTTGAAACAGCTATTAGGAGACCTTATTTTCATGCACGGCCTCTCAATGTTGCTGAGCTTGAAAATTGGCATAACTACCTGGACTTCATAGAAAGTGAGGGTGACTTGAATAAGGTATTTGAGTTTGTTTTCTCCATCTTTGGGTTTAGCTATGCTTCTTAGTCTTTAGTTGTACCGTTTGTTATATACTGACTTACAGTTAAGTAACATCTGCTGCATCATTTGCTTTATTGTGGCTAAAACGTTGGGTGAAGCAACTTTTTAAAATGGGAAATGTACTGAGACTAGAGCCCGGGCCTTCGATTTGGTTTCTTTGAGGCTAAGTACTTCAAACCCTCATTTGTCAGTGGACATTTTAGGTTTGTAATGTATCAAATAGCGAATTCAATTTATAATTTTTAAAGCTTCAATGTTATGCCTGCAGGTGTGTTCATGTCTTCCTAACCATTTATCTGTCGGGCAAGGAGGGTCCCATCATATTTGGGGGGCCTCTCTGTTCCAACAATGGAGTATTTCTTATGCATTTCTCCTTGTGCTTTGTATCATCCCTTGTCTATTGTCTTGTTGCAACAGCATATCTTTCTCATCATTTATCTTTTCATTTCAATATTAGGTGGTGAAATTATATGAAAGGTGCCTGATAGCTTGTGCTAGTTATCCTGAGTACTGGATACGATATGTTTTATGTATGGAAGCCAGTGGAAGCATGGACCTTGCTGATAATGCGCTTGCACGTGCTACTCAAGTCTTTGTCAAGGTATGAAGTGACAATTTAAATTGTTTGGAAAATGCTACGTGGTGAATTTTGTCTCCCTTCCAAAAGAGTCATTCATGTTTCGGTTCCAGTATTAAATTGTTTCCCTTGTCAACTTTGACTTCTGTCATTTAAGTATTTTAAATTTAAACTGTTGAAAAGAAAAATGTTTGGAAGCAAATATTTTGGCTGGTTTTGGGTTGGTTTTTGTACATTTAAATCAGTAACTACTTTCAAATAGGAAAAAGAAACCCCTCAAAAGTTGGAAAACATTCACATAAAAAAGTTGGAGCATAGACTATCATGCAAGGGTGGGAGCAGTATGGTTTCCGCTTAATTATGCGAGAGAGAACCATTGTATGCCTTGTTTAAACAGGTCCTGTTTAAGAAATTTGTAAATTGTTGTCACAAATAAATTATTTCATAGCAAATTGCCCTACCTTAACCTTTTATTCATTCATTTTCTAATTCCTTGCTGTGACTGAGTCAATTGAAGATGAACACTTTGGCTTTATTTTTTTATTGATTTAGGAAATTATTTGATCTAGTTAGTTTTTACTATAATGCATAGCCAGTTCTATACTTTTGATTATAATTTTTTTGAACTTCTAGCATTAAGTCTAATTGGTGAGTATTCTTTTGGAGACTTAAATGGCGACATCATGCTAGTTGCAACAGTTTCCATTGTGTTATATTTACTAGTATTTCTGTTACCAATATTTGACAGAGGCAACCTGAGATCCATCTTTTTGCCGCTCGATTCAAAGAGCAGAATGGGGACATACCAGGTGCTCGAGCTGCATATCAACTTGTTCACAATGAAATTTCACCTGGTTTTCTTGAAGCAATTATTAAGCATGCAAATATGGAACGCCGTCTGGTACCTATGCGGTTTAATTGTGTATGGGTTTAATGCTGTTAACCTATTACCTGTTTTGAATGGCTTGTTTGTCTTGATTCTGCAGGGGAAACTTGAAGATGCCTTCTCTTTATATGAGCAAGCTATTGCCATTGAAAAAGGGAAAGAGCATTCTCAAACACTACCGATGATGTATGCACAGTACTCTAGATTTTCATACTTGGTAGGTGCTGTGCTTGTGATGCCTAGTTTCATTTGTCTTTATCCTGATATGATTTGTGTGAAATGAAAAGGGATTTTTTCTATCAGGAGTCTATGTCAATAATGTTCATTTAAAAAAAAAAATGACATCTTATATATAGCTGTTCACTTCTTTGTAGCTAGATACTTAACTTCATAATATTATACTACAACTAGACTTCTTTATGTTTCTTGTTGATTTTCTAGTTTCAAATACCATTAATTTCAACCTAATAAGCAATATGTTATTAGCTCTTTAAAGAAAATTCCCCCCTGTTTTTCGTTTTGTTTGATTCCCATTAGCTCCAAGTATTTATTGTCATTGCTACTTGATTCATTATCTAATGTCTTTCTTATTCCCTTTGGTTTTGTTTGTAGGTTTCTGGAAATGCAGAGAAGGCTAGGGAAATTCTTATTGGAGCACTTGACGAAGTCCAACTGTCTAAACCATTCCTTGAGGTTCTCTCTCTCTCTATGTGCCACTTGCATACACACATGCACTCTTTATCACGTCTTTTCTGAACATTTTCCTCGTATTGATTTCTGATTTTGCTTTTGTTTTACACATAGGCCATAATATATTTTGAAACAATTTTGCCACCACCAAAGCAGATTGGTTATTTAGAATCATCAGTTGACAAATTTATAGCTCCAAACTCAGATGGCTGTGCTGCAGACAGGGAAGATGTATCCAGCATATTTTTGGAGGTAATACTTTATGTTAGAAAACTAGTATGATACCAGCATTATAACAGCTTCTAACAGTCTATATGGGCCTGGCTGGTACCCTCCCTCGCTGGACCATAGAAGATCTTTGAAAATATTTTTACTTGATTCTATTAGGGCTTTACCACATTCCTAGGGCTTTTCTTTTCAGGCTCATTTTATTTGTTCATGATTTTATTCAAAAATAAAATTTTGATTAAATTAGGCTATAGTGAACTTGGTTAACAATAAATATATTATAGTTTTTAATAGTTATGTATTGTTTATTTGACATTAAAAATTTTGGGATATCAAATATTTTGTGAAAATTTACTAGATTTATGTAATGGAGATGATTTGCATGTGTAAATAGTATATATTTTATTAGAAAACTTGAAAATAGGTTAATGTTAAAAAAAATCTGAAAAGTGCAGACATCGGTACTGGTGCCGTTACGAAATCTGAAAACAGTATGCCCAGTGGTATATTACAATCTACCTGGTTTCTGCTTGAACTTCTTTATGTGATTCTTGGTTACTGATAACTGGTGGTTGGGGGATGGCTGGATATGGAAATTGCTTACAAGTTATAACCAGAAGATTTACCTTTTCTTTTAAGACTCATCTCGAGTTGATGATTCTGTGAAGATTGAATGCTTTGGAATGTCTTGAGTTTGTTTGAAGACTTTCTCACAAGATTATGAGTGCTGTCTGAAAACCTGTATTCAGTGTTCTGATTTTTTAAATTAGCAGCTACATGCTAAGTATTGCAGTAAACTTTTACTGGTAGCTTACCCGGAGAAAATAATTGTGCAGTTCTTGAGTCTCTTTGGAGATGCTCAGTCTATTAAAAAAGCAGAAGATCGGCATGCTAAGCTCTTTTTACCTCGTAGACCAATGTCAGATTCAAGGAAGCGTCATGCTGAAGATTTTTTGTCTTCAGATAAGATGAAGATGGCAAGGTCTTACCCTAGTGACCCTTCACCTGGCCAGTCCTTAATGAGTGCCTATCCAAATGCGCAAAACCAGTGGCCAGCTGGTTATGGTGCACAACCTCAAACTTGGCCTTCCACTACACAGGCACAAACATGGACCCCTGGCTACAGCCAACAGGTAGATTGCAATTTTTGATATATCTTCGAATTGTATCCTAGGACATGCTTGTCTGACTTTCTCAACTTATTCTAGCCTGTCATTGTGCTTTTTTCTTTTCAATCTTTGCTTTCTTATTTTATGTCGTTTCATGTTTGAATTATGGTGCATTTTTGTGAAGGGAAAACTAGCTTAAATGTTCATAAAATTTATGGCTGCTAATAATTCTTTTTTTTGGAGGATTAATGGTTTGAAATGGTTTCATATTATGCTTGTTGCTGTCAATGTAATGTTTTGATTGACTGTTCCATGAGTTATTTTTTTGTAGGCTGCATATGGTGCGTATGGTAGCTATGGTAGCAATTATGCTACTCCACAAGTACCCACATCAGTTCCCCAAAGTGCTGGGTATGGTGCTTATCCGACTACATATCCTGTTCAGGTATGAAGTTTTCTACCTAATAGGCTATTTGGCAAGCTACAATTTCGAAGAGTAGAACCATCCTAATCGTACTTTTGAAACATAAAAAAGTGGAAGATTTAAAAAAAAAAGGTGATATGTAAGCTTCTCTTGTTAATAATTACAACCGCCTGAATGACCCATGGATATTCACAGCATGTACTTGAAAGAATTTGAAGCTAATGTTTTCGGAATGATTTTGATATAGATTTACTTATTGTCGTTCAACATTCAGGTTTGAAATCACTTTTCCTTCTGGGTTGGAGCCTAATGTTGTGCTGTAATTTTATGCAGACCTTTCCTCAACAAAGTTATGCTGTACCGACTGCGGGCACGATGTTAACCCCAGCCCAGCAACCTGCTGCAGCAGTTCCTCAAACTACTTATTATGGGACCTGCTGATGAGACTGCAGTAAAAAAGACCATCCAATGACTTTGCTGTCTCTGCTCTATGTTTATCCTCATAACTTAGATGGCTTAGCAGTTAGCCAAGGTGGACATTTTTGAGGTTTAAGAAGAAAAAAGGAAAAGGGGGGGGGTTGTTTAGATGTTTGAGAATAGATGTATGTTTTAGGTGACAGTGGATGAGTTGTTCTTTAGGTATTATAGTGTCTTTTTTCTACGAGATATTTATGGAACTTGTATAAATATTGGTAATTCTGTAGTCAAGAGGTTCTACATGGACAGACTAGCCAAAAGGAAAAAAGTAAAAAAAGAATAGGGAATTTGGTACATACATTCAATACTCTGGTAAGAGGCCGTCACTGCTTTTCAGTTTACGAGTGTATTGTTGATGCATTGATGTTTTATACGTTATTCATATTTTTAATTAATTAATCTCTTTGATTATTTAGTGTGTTCACACAAGCTTAATCTGTTAAAATAGTTGGTCATAAAAAACTAAATTTGAAAATAGAATTATTGTATAAGTGTTGTAAAAAAAGATTTTTTCACATGAAGTAATTTAGGTCAGATGAGTTGTTAAAAAATTATTTTTAATCCCATTTATGATTAGTGAAATGATTAAAATAAAATTCACTTAAATTAGTTGAAATAACATGGTAGGAAATATTTGATCGAATAGGTGGTGTACTTGTACACTTTATAGTGTAAAAAATATTTTTAAGATGAAAAATATTTAGACGGGATATTATTAGGTAAAAATACATATTTAAATGATATTTAAATTTATTAATATAAACTTAAATTAAAATAAAAAATCTAAAAACTAATTTGACTTGAAAGTGTCATTACTACTTCTTGACGTTTCAAAATTCAAACTCGGTGGCAAAAACAACCACAGTGTATTTCATCAAGTATGTAGTCTCCTTCAGCAGTACAACGTGTTGTTTACGCGCCAATATAAGTGTGATCAACTGAGGCAGAGCTAATTAAAACATTTTCAAATCAAGTTCTTTTTTATCCCGAAAATTTAGAGACTTAAAAAGCCTCTAGTAATAAAATTTGCCCTATGTTTTTCACTCTCCAATGCAATCTCTCCCTCTCTCGCTTTCTCCTACTCAACAAGTCTGGTATGATTTTGATCCTTCTTTTTTTTTTTTTTTCTAGTTTCAATATCACCCTACTTCCACTGTAATTCATCTTTGCGCTTTTATAATATTTTCTTCTGTCATATATATATTAAAAAAATGACCCTTCGTTTTCTAAGCGAAACGCCTTTACCTTTGAATCCCAAACGCTTTTGTCTGTCTTGGCTCACGGCTGCATTTGGCTTTTTCTTTCGCCAATGTACTTGGTTTTGAGGATTTTCTTGGTTTAAGTTCTATTTGTCTGCTTTCGAAAATATTTTTCCCCTCGTGAGAAAAAATAAATGTTGAACTGTATGTGATTTGGTAACGGTGTAATGCTGTATGCATGGTGAAATGCAGTTGTTTGGTCTCTGAAAAACACTATAAAAATAGTAATCATTAATCTTCAAGGGTTTCGTTTGGTACGGTAAAAATGAGAACTTTCACAAGTTAAAAGTTCTCCAATCTGATTGTTTTACATTAATACTTCAAAAAAAAAAATTACAGTAGTTTCAAACTCCTGCTGCTACTTTGCTTACCTCTTTTCTCCAAATGGAAAATGTAGGTATCAATATAAAATATCGGCATAGTAGCTGAGAAAGCATCATGGCACGAAACCCCAGAATTGTGCAGGCCTTCCGCGCCATGAAGGAAATAGGAATTCGCGAGGACAAAGTGAAACCAGTATTGAAGAGGCTTCTAAATTTATATGAAAAGAATTGGGAGCTAATTGAATCAGAAAATTATAGAGTTCTTGCTGATGCCATCTTTGATGAGGAGGAGAGTAAGGTACATTTTCCTCTATATGCTGTTTCACTCCAGTTTTAAGTCTTTTCCCTTGATGTGTTTTTGATACCGATCTTGCTTTTCAGGTGTCGGAACCTGAAAAAGACAAGAAATGCAATGTATGCGACTCATCTCTCTTAACTTTTGCTGCTACTACAGAATTTTTTTTTTCTGTTCTTAACATCCATCTGTGTCAACTGATATAGTCTGATTGTGTTAACTAGGAGGATGAAGATACTGAAGGAGGAGGTTTGGTACATGATGAGCTTGTAAGGCGGCCCTTAAAAAGATTGAGAAGACTAGGTGAGACATCATGTTCTCGTAGAACCGGCAGCCCCAATGTGGCTGGAACACTTTTAAAGAAGCCGAAAGTCGAGGATGAACCATCTCCTGCTTCTTTACAACAGAAGTCACTTCAGTGCAATATTAGAAAAAGGACAGAATACCTGCCTGCTTCACCTGGTTCTGTTTCACCTCAGCCCGTTTCTCCTGCTTCTGTTTCACCCCATCATGGTGATAGGACTGCCTCACCTGGTCCTGTTTTATCTCAGTCTCCCTCTCCTGCTCATATTTCACCCCATCATGGAGGTATGAATAAAGGGAAGCAAACTGTGGAACCTAGGCCTTTGGCAGTACTGGGAAGACCTGAACCAAATTTGCATTCATCTCAAATGCATTTTAGCAGCAAAGGAAAGGAACTAATGTCACCTAATGTTGCTTCTAATGGGAAAGGCCATCAGAGAGTCTCTCTCTCCTTGCATATTAAAGATCTGGCACCTGAGCCTTGTGTTATTCCTAAGAAAAGGGTGGTTGATACTCATGCACTGATCATACCTAAGGAAGAGCCATTTACTGATGACATGCCACAGGATGAGGTTCCTATTGCAGTAATTCATCCAGGTAAGTTATTGTAATTTCCATTTGATCGGCATTTTTTTCCTCCTCAATTCGCTTCATTTCAAATGAATTTTTGATTCCTGATTAGCCCTGTGGCAATTCTCAAGCATATAATTTAATTTGGTCCATGTATATGTCATGATTTTCTTTCTTTATTTTGTTAAAATCAGTGTTGTGAAATGGATAGGCTTGTACTGAATTGTTTGTATGGTTCTTGAGTTAATTCATAAGGTAGTCAGGAACCAGTGTTTTTTATTGGATATTGAGGGGAGAGTGTACATACAGAAAAAAATGGGGCCATTGTGTTCTTGGATTGTCGTTACACTTACCCAGTTTACTCATGGAAACTGAAAAGCAATGATGCGGAGTGTGGCATGTTTTTTCTTTTTGTAGATAAACACTTTAACTGAACCATCACAGAAGAAAACCAAGCAAAAGTCAAACCCTTAGGCCAACTGAAGGATACACAGTGACTAGCAGCCACTCTTGCCAGTGCCTGAGCTTTGACATGCTATGGCTTCCTTGCTGAAAGTGGACGTTCACCATTTGGTGGAGTTGCTTAACATCCTTAGGAGTTGGACCAAGCTTCCAATCAACAACCGTACAACCTTGGATTAAGTTCCTCCACTTTCTTCTGGTGTTGATACATAACACTGCTCAGCTTGATGTTCCTGCTAGTGAACTAGTGCAAATCTAAGAATGATGATTCGAGCTTGTAAGGGAGAGTCTGCTGTTATTCTCCTACATAGGATAATGGAATTTCCTCTGGTGTTCAATGCTGCAAAAGCCCCTCCATATTCAAATCTGTTGTTGCTTCTTAAACTTGCCAAGTACGGGGTCTAGTTGGGATTACTTCTGGGTTGGGTTTGTTTGTGTTGGTTTACTTGTTGATGGGGAGCTGTTTTTAGGTTCATTCTCAGACTCCTAGAGCCAAGTGAATTAACTTCCTTGAACACCCCGAGGATTTTAGAGGTTAAGGGATTTGCCTGGATGAGTATTTTTTAAGGTTACTATTGCTGAAAACAACCTCATTTTGTTGTCCCCTTATTGCCCATAGGATGCACTTAAACCTCGTGTAAAATTCCCTTGCCTCTGGATTGTCTATGGCATTAACAGTTGAATACACTCCGTCCCAATGTTCAACTAGACAAGGTTGATGCATAGTGAGAGTGATGATCCAAGTCAAACCGCCCTCGCAAAGTCACATCGAGCAAACAGATGTTTTACACTCCCCTCTTTATCACAAAGGGGACATAGTATAGCAACATCCATGTTTCTTTTCCTAAGCTCACATCAGATAGGCAGTCATTATAAATCTTCCAAAGGAATCTTAACTTTGAAAGGAAGTTTAAACTTCCCTAGCACTTTCCGGTTGGTGTTGTCTTGAGCTTTGCCATGGTTGCCTTGGCCTTGTGTCTACAGCAGGTTGTATGCAGAAGTTACAGAAAATTTTCCATTGAGGTCCTCCTTCCAAATAAGCTTATCTTCCCCTCCAAATAAGGAAAAGGATCTTTCTCCAAACTCGGCAAGAGCTTCCTCCCATGGCATCTGGGCTAATCGATCCTCCTTCTGGGGCTTGATGGTCGGGTTAATGAGCTCCACTGTATGAACTTGCCTGTTGGCTTCTGTAGATGGAAAGCTTTGAAGTTGAGAGATTTACCACATTGCTCGTTCCACTCCATATTTGGTCATCCATTCCCAAGTTACAAACATCCAGCCCTTTTAGGATACCTTTCCATATCCAAGAGTTAGATGTTTTAGGCATCAGCTCCTCTATACTTTGGATTTACAGTATTTTGCATTCATAACTTTCTCAAGGAGTGAGTCAGTGTTACCCTTAGGTCTCCATGCTATTTTCTCGAAAGAGCTTTATTAAGCATGATGCCTGGCAAATCCCCATCATCCCTGATTTTTAGGTGATCATAATATCCTCCAATTCCCTAGATGGAGTGTACGTACTGCTACTTCATGGCTCCACCAGAAAAATCGAATCATCTAGTCAATCTTCTGACATACAAATTTGAGAGCTTTAAAGCAAGACAACTTATAAATGGGGGTAGAGGCACAGGTGGATTTTATAAGAATAAGATGCAGTGAACTTCCCTTGTGTCTTGTCTACAATATGTTGGAAAAATAAGCTACATAAATCAAACCCCAAATTGCGCTGGAGTGTCCTTGCGTTTCACATTAGAGAGTGCGATGTTTCTCTCCTATAAATTTACTGATAGTATTTAGATCACTATAGTTCGATCTGTTAACTTTGCGGAGCATAATCTCTGCGATTGATCCTAATCTGCTGTATTTAAAACCATTTTTGAGACACAGAATATGCTAATTAGCATCTATAACTATAACATTGTTGGATATTAGAATTGTGATTGATGTTTTTCATAACTTATTTGTTTTTGTTGTATTTTCTAACATATTTTATCCTTTACTTATTTATTTCACTATAATGCTTTTTAATAGATCCATTAAGTGGAAAAGATTTGGCAATTAGGGAATTTTCAACTGGAAAATCAAATTGGCAGGAACCTCCAGAATCCCTGCATGCAGATGAAATTGTAGGTGGTGGTGCTTCAGCTTCGATGAGTAAGAGGCATACCAGCTGTGAGCTTGCTACTGTTTCTAATGAAATTCCTTCTAGACTAGAAATTGCCTCATCACAATTGGGTGAGGTGAAGATTTCTGTAAGCTACAACAATTCTGCTCTTGGAGGACAAAAATTCCAATTGCCTAGCATAGGTGAGCTAAGAGAACTAATGGAACAGAGATGTCTCCGAACATATAAACTCATTGACCCAAATTTTGATGTCATCAAAATTCTAAATGATATGTGTGAGTGCATCTCGGAATTGGCAACTAATTCCTCTAATCAATCACGGATGCCAGCTCTTGATGTGTTGAAGAGATCTCCTGGAAGGGATGCTCTTGATGCTGAGAGCAATAGAGAAAATGGTTGCATGCTAGCCAGACTGTTAAATGGATCTTTCATTGTTCAGCCCTCTTCAAATGAATGTGTTGATGATGTAGGGGGGAAGGAATTGGTGGTTCTTCCACAGCATGAACTTACTCTTAATGAATTAAGGTGGCTTCATGATGCAAGTGATATAACCAAGGGAGAAGAAAAAGTTGAAATTTCATGGGTAAATGAAATTAATAAAGAATTTCCTCCACCGTTTCAATATATTTCAGAGAATCTGGTATTTCAAAATGCCCATGTTAGTTTTAATCTTTATGGGATTGGAGATGAAAGTTGTCCGACATGTTTCGGGGATTGTCTCTTGGCTGAGCAGCCGTGTGGATGTGCTTGTCGAGCTGGGAGAAAATTTGCATACTCTTCAGCAGGTGTTGTTGAAGAGGACTTCTTAGGAGATTGCATCTCTATGACTCGTGATCCTCAACAACAATTTCTCCTTTATTGTACAGAATGCCCCCTTGAGAGATCAAAGAAGGATGACTTTCCAGAACCTTGCAAGGGGCACTTAAAGAGAAAAGTTATCAAAGAATGTTGGAGCAAATGTGGCTGCCATAAGCAGTGTGGTAACAGAGTAGTTCAGAGAGGTCTAAATTACAAATTGCAGGTTTGGTTTATTCCAGTCTTGTACAAAATCTGGTCCATGTTATCGTTAGTTCCGGTTCCTTTTCAACTTAAGGTATTCACTTGAGTTTTTCTTCCATGACTAATTTACTATGGCTGTTAGGTTTTTTTGACACCTGATGGAAAAGGTTGGGGCCTCAGAACTCTAGAGAAGCTTCCCAAAGGGGCTTTCGTATGTGAGTTTGTTGGAGAAATACTCACTATATCTGAGTTGTATGCAAGGAACAGAGAGAAACATAGTTGCCCTATCCTGTTAGATGCTTATTGGGGGTTGAAGGGAGGTTCTAGGGATGAAGAAGCTCTCTGTTTGGATGCCACATGTTATGGAAATGTTGCTCGGTTTATCAATCATAGGTTTGTATAGATGTTATATATTAGACTTTCTATGCCCTTAACTTTTTTCTTCTATGTTCTTCTAAAGCATTCAATTGCTGTTGAATCTATCTCTTTGTTGCGTATTTTGTAATGTTAGTAATAAGTTTTGATGACATTAGTGAAGGTGGTGTAAGTTGGGAGATTGGTTGATTTTTTTCCCTTTTTTATGGTGGGTGGAGGGTGGAGGGTGAGGGGTTACAAACATGAGTTGAGTTGTTAGCACTAGGAGATATAAAAAGGTTACCTACAAGAATGTCTCATTTTCCATCATTGAGGTTTTGTTTTAATTACCACTATAGGTGAAGGTATATGATGGCTAATGCATTGGAAGAAATGTCGAGCACCTTCAATAAGTTGGAATTTAAAATATCTGATTCTTTTTTGTTTCTTATTTTGCTAGATGCTTCGATGCAAACTTGATTGAAATTCCTGTTGAAGTGGAGACCCCGGATCTTCGTTACTACCATGTATGAAATACTGATTTATTCCACCTTCCTAGTCTCATTTGTTTTGCTTGCTTCAAACCTTTGCAATAGCAAGTGTAATTGAGCGTTTACTGTGTGCAGCTAGCCTTCTTCACAACTAGAGAAGTTCATGCACTTGAAGAGCTTACTTGGGTGAGTGATTATCTATTGCTAATTGGTTATATTATTATGAAGCTTTGAGTTTTGTTGCTCATCATAAGGTTGAAAAAGAAAAGAAAATGAAATTAATGCGGTTAGTCTATGTAAATTTTTGGCATACAAATGTATGCATGAGTATTCCATACATTAAATGATGATTCTTCATGTATTTTTTTTCTCTTTGTCCCTATTAAAAGGCTATACAAGCTGCTTGCAGGATTATGGTATTGACTTCGATGATCTTGATCATCCTGTTAAGACATTCCGGTGCAGATGTGGCAGTAAGTTTTGCAGGAACATGAAACGTTCAACCAGTAAGTAGTTATCTTGTATAATCTGTAGACAATGTTTGGTTTTGGGTCTTCGCATGGTGGAATAATTTTTTTGCTGCATTAAAAGATTTTAACCCTTTGAAACTGCAATGATAATATCCATACACAAAAATTTGGAATTGTGGTTTTCATGTTCTTAACCCTCCCCTGGGATATGATTCCAGGAGAACTTTGATGCTAAAATTCAGATTTTCACCCATCTAAGAATTGAGATGCTTTTCACATGATAATGCTTTTGTGGAGGTAACCATAATTGTCTATGCAAAAGGAAATTGTGTATCTGGGATTTTAATAAAGTTATTTAATTAGCAATGGAAAAGCCTTCAATCCGATAAGGAACTCTCAAGAATGTTGTAGTATTCTCTGATATTTTTGGGTGTGTTTAGTTCTATTGCGCGTGCTCTCATTTTTCAGCTTTCATAGAGTCTCGGGTAGTGCAGTTGAGATTGCAAGGACGGTTTAGCTGTTTGGTGTTACTCTAAAAAAAGCAGTTATACTAAATTTCTTGAAATTGATATAGTAACTAGAGGCTTTTCCTGCTTTTTAATTTTTGATGATATGCCCCTATTTGGTTGCTTCTGTAATTATTACTGAGACAAATGATCTTCTTTCTATGTTGTAGGGTCTAAATCTGCAATAATCACCGGATGAACCGATTCTCAGTCATGGAAATGTTTTGCCATCTTCAAGGCACTTATTTTGGAATATCCTTTTGCGTGGTTTAGATTTGGACAAAGTGAATGCTAGTCAACCCTGCGGTGTGGTTTTGATGTGAAATTGTGAACAGTGTACATAGTTACCTTCTTTTTTTGGCCTGATGAAACTATACACTTATTACTAGGTAATGGTAGTAATAGAAAATCAGGAAAATGTGCATTCTGATAGTTAGGGCTGTAGTGTGCAGCAACTGCAGGGGTTAAATGCTAAAGGACAATGAATTCTAGTGACAATTTACACATGTATCTTCGTTCATTCTTTTTGGATTGCCTTCGGCCTTATTTCTATGTCACGTTCCTCAAACTGACTACACTTAGTACCTACGCAAGCACTAAATTGCTGATACCAATGTCATGTAATTAGCTATTAGTGGTGAGTCGATTTGGTCAGGTTTTTTAGCTAACTGACTTTTAACTAAACAATTTTTTTTGAAGTCAATTATAACCAAGAGTCCCACAACGGGCAGCCTTGGTTCATTCTTTTACACACATGTATTTTAATTTGGTTAAAATATGTTATATGGCATTCAGTGTTCTTTGTAAATTAGAAATTTAATCCAGGAATTTAATTCTTTTATTTTCAGCTTTCAAAATTTAAGACCAACCATTACCAGTATTAAAATTATTTTAATCAATTCAAGTTCCTGAAAATAAAAATATAAGGATTAAATTTTAAATTTATAAAAACTACATAACGATTTTAACTTGGGAAGAAGTTAGGATGGCTATATAAAACGCTGCGTTTAGGTTCAAGAAAAGTGAAAACCGGGATGGGCAACCTTGTGCTATGTAGCCAAACAATCCAAAATTCTCAGGCAAAACCCTAGGGCGGCTTATATTTAGATGTAGAAGCAACCCTCGCTCACAAAAAGAGGCTAACAGAGGAGCAGAGAAGGGCCGATACAGAATGTCGAAGCGAGGTAAAATTTTCCTTCATTTCCCCTCGCTTTAGATCTCACCTAACTAAACCCCCCAGCGATCTCAACTATTCTTTTTCCCTTTTAATTTGCAACAGGAAGGGGAGGTAGTGCGGGGAACAAGTTCAGAATGTCGCTGGGTTTACCGGTGGCGGCTACAGTGAACTGCGCGGACAACACTGGGGCCAAGAACCTCTACATCATTTCTGTCAAAGGAATCAAAGGGCGTCTCAACAGGCTCCCATCGGCTTGCGTCGGTGACATGGTCATGGCCACCGTAAAAAAAGGAAAGCCCGATTTGAGGAAGAAGGTGTTGCCCGCCGTCATCGTCCGACAACGCAAACCTTGGCGTAGAAAGGACGGCGTCTACATGTACTTCGAAGGTCAAAAACAATTCCCTTTGTTTCCCCCATTTTTTTTATTTGCCTTTAGTTGCTTCTTTTTATAATGGGGGGTGCCCGATTTTGATTTTTTTTGTTACTCTTCAATGGGAAGCATAGAGTAAAGGGAAATTGCCAGTTTTAAACAGCATGATGCTGTTGTTTATCTATTGCATCGTGTTACCTGTCTGTTGGTATATTTGATTTAGTTGTTACCATGTAAAACTATTAGTATTTCTTTGTTTTTTTTTTTTTTTTTTTTTTTTTTTTTTTAACTTAGTTTGGGTTTTTATCTATATGTTTGCAGATAATGCTGGTGTCATTGTCAATCCCAAGGGAGAAATGAAAGGTAAACCAACCCCTCTTCTTCATTCTATTTGGACATATGCAGTTAGAATAATATTTGCTTGTTGAATTGTGGGGTTTCAAATGAAGTGTGTCAAAGTCAGATATGAAATTAAAGTACATGTTTGTGTGTCTAAATTCATTGTAGTAAAGAATGTAATTTAGAAATCTGGGTTATCTTCTCTAAACGTATGTTTTTGTTAGGCTGGTTCTGTCAGTGTCTTAGCCTATTGATTTGCAGTTTCAGTGGCAGAAAGTTATATGTTGTTGCATTGTTGGATTTGATCTTTCAAAGATCATTGCGTTCATTGATTTGGTAATTACAGGATCTGCTATCACTGGTCCCATCGGAAAGGAGTGTGCTGACCTATGGCCTAGAATTGCAAGTGCTGCCAATGCTATTGTTTGAAAGGTTTCCGTGGTTTTGTTTGCTACTGTAGCTTTGATGTTATCTTTCAATTACTTACAACATGTTTTGAGAGATTTTGATCAGACAATGTTACATCTAGTTGTCTAAAACTTATTTCTGGTTTCTTTTATGGAATTACAACAGTTTTAGCATGCTTCCATCTTTCTTTTTCAGCTTTTTAGTAGAACTCAACAAATCCCTCTAAATGTGATTGACTTTTTGAACATCATAATTGTTCTTATATACCTATTTGCATAGTCACAATTGTTCTCTTCATCCAGCAAGCCTCGCAACTTGGGGAACCATTCTAGCATTCCTACAGATTCTGTTAAAAGTTGCTTTTGTTTCCTAGCTATGTGATTGCATGATAAGCTTAATCATGTCTGAATTTATTTATGACATGATAATTTATATTACATTTTAAACACGAAAGTGATACGTGCATGGTAAAATATTGGTTGTTATATGAAAATAATATAATAATAGGTACACGTTTTATATGGAAATATATATTTAATTATTCCTTTTAATGCATTGTATCAAAGAAGTATTCTGCCACAGTTTTGTTTTATCCAATAAAAACTTACTTTTTTATTTTCACTTGTACAAAGGAAGCGATATCCTATCGAAATTCACCTTTTATAGATCAACTGAATTAAATCTCCGATTCCTACTTTCATTCTGTTTATGAGTAATGGTAATGGAGCACTTGATTGGTACAGCATCCTTTGATAACATGATTCAACTCCAATTCCCTCTCCCTATTATAAAATGATTGATAATTCACGTTGAACTGCTAAAAATGGAGGTGATTAGAAATGATGTTGAGAACCATTAAAAATCAGAGGTTTTAAAGGGTTTCATGAGCTTGGAGCTTTGATAGGCCACCTGAGTTCCCTTTCTCTTGGAATGGGGAGAGCTGATGCCCTATTACACATAGAGTGGCAATAATGGTATGGTTACTTCAGGGTGACTTGATGGTGGTGTGAGAGTTCGTATGGCAAAATCTAAATCAACTATCTAGATTAAATGAAATTACTAATTAGAAAAAAAAAATTAAAAATTCCAATATCAGCTATAAAGGGTGGCTGCAAGATTCCTCTCACCAGTAATCTCTACAAGAACATTTTCCATTTTGGAAATGATGAAATCTACTAGCATCTCGTACAATAATTTCTCTATTTTTGATCTCTGATATGATCTTAATAGCAACATGGCAATCACTGCAGATCCTCAAATTCTTCATCACCCTTATAGGGGCACCAGCAGGAGTATTCATCAGAGCAAATGCAATAGCCATTTTTTCACTATGGTGACTCAAGCTGTATTCTTTCTCCTCATTATCCATGTCATGTAGAACTAAACTCGTGTCAGGCACATATCCGTGTGACTTCATCTCAGCGGTCAGTTCCTTCAAGTACAAATCAATCTCCTCCGATTGCGGATGCACTTTATCACTCATGCAAAACTGATGAACTTGATTTTTGATTTCCAACCAACTTATGCCAGGCTCTTTCTTCACTCCCCTATCTCTCATGGTTTTTCTTACCGCCGAAACCTCCTGCCACCTTTTTGCAGATGCATGAATGTTCGAAAGGAGAACATAGGAAGCCGAATCCTGAGGATCAAGCTTAAGCACTTCTTCAGCTACTCGTCTTGCCATGTCGGCATTCTTGTGGATCTTACATGCAGACAACAAAGTTTTCCATATGATAGCATCTCCTTTCACCGGCATTGATCTTATCATAGCTTCTGCTTCATTCAAACAGCCAGACCTACCGAGCAAGTCGACTATGCAAGTATAGTGTTGTACCCCAGGCTTTATTCCATACTTCTCTGTCATCAACTTAAGGAACTCAAGTCCTTTATCTTTAAGCCCACAGTGACTGCAAGCATAAAGCAAGCTCAAGAAAGTAACATCATTTGGCTCCAATCCTTCTTTTTCCATGTGTTCAAACAACTCAACAGCTTCCACTCCTCTTCCGTGAAACCCATATGCAGCGATCATCGAGCTCCATGACACAAGATCTGCTACTTCACATTCCATGAAAACCTTAATAGAATCTTCCAAGCAACCACACCTTGAATACATGCTAATCAATGTACTTATCACACCGATAACTGAGCTTGCACTGGTTTTAATCACCTCAGCATGAATCTGCTGACCTTGTCCTAAGGTTGCCAACTCTGAACATGAACTCAGGACACTAACAAATGTAATCTTATCAGGTCTAAAACCAGCCATCTTCATCATACTGTAAAGGGCCAAAACACTCTCACCATAGCCGTTTTGAGCATTCCCTGCAATGAGAGTATTCCAAGCAACCATATTACGAATTGGCATTGATTTAATTACCGCTTCCCCTTCCTCCAAACTTCCACATTTCATATACATGTGAGCCAAGGAACTCCCAACAACTAAATGAATCCCAAGCCCGCATTTCATCACACAACAATGAACTTGCCTCCCTACTGACAAAGCTTTCAATCCGGCACACCCTCTCAGAACACTAGAAAGAGTGAAGTCATCCGGCCTGAACCCAGAAATATGCATTTCTCTGAACACACTTAGTCCCTCCTCATTAAACTCGAACTGGATATACCCCACAACAAGCGCATTCCACGTGGCGGCATTTCTTTCAGGCATTTCATCGAACAACTTTTTGGCACCATCCAAGTCCCCAACAAGCAAATGTCCATTGATCAAAATGTTACGAGACATTACATTCTTCACAACCATCACATTATACAAGGAAACGGCAGCTTGTAAGTTCCCGAACTTGGAGTACATGTTGAGCAAGTGATTGGATATAAACCTACCTTTTGAGGAACCAGATGTGATGACCAAAGAATGAAGCTGTTTGCCAAGAGATGGCGAGTTTTGCGGTATGCAAGATTGGATGAGGTGGGAAAACAGAGGTGGGTCTGCCCATATTTGAGGATAGAACCTATCAAAGGCTTCCTTTGTGAGTCCTTTGGAGCAGAGATCGGTGAATTCTAAGGTGAAATTAGGAGCAGATTCAGAGGCGGCATTCGTAGAAAGGAAACGAAAGGAAGAATAGAAACGCAAGTAACTACTCGGACAATACCTACCCCGACCCATGGGACCAAGACCCGACCAGCTAGTCATTTCCATATCTATATCTATAATGCAGCACGAGTAACCTGTAAATTAATTGAAGATTTTTGTTGAAGTTTGTTTTTAAATTAGTTTTATGATGGAATGAAATTGTAATTTTATATTATTTTTATTTATTTTTAATAAGAGGATAATAAATAAGATTTTTCCTTTTGATTTTTAATATTTTTAATTAAATTTGAATATAATTTTATCTTAGATTAAAAATTTTTAAATTTTGCTTATATTTTTTATTTAAAATTATATGCCATTATTTTCATTTGTTTTGAGTTAAACAATATATTCACAAACATACCTGCAAAGATTTTATAATTAAATATGTTAACAAATATTATTCATGAATAATAAGCAAATAAATAATAAATAAACATTTTAGATATAAATAATTATATATAAATATATAAATAAAATAAATACACAAACCATTATAATTTTATTAATATATAGTAATAGAATAATAGAGAAATTTTAAGTAAACTTTAAATGAAGATAAATGAATTTTGTTCGTGTTCGTATTCGGTTCATGAAATAAACGAGCTTCAAAGATTTGTTTATATTCATTTAATTAGCTTGATAAATAAACACAAATAAATATAAACCGAATTATTCATTCATTTACCACCTTAATTGCTAATTAATTCGATATTAACTTTACCAATAAAATCAGAATAATCCATTAACCACCTAAGTTCCTGGTAGTTACATGGACTAAGTATTTTCATATCTTTGTGGGCCTTTCATGGGATAAAGTGATACTAAAAGCTTTTGATAATTAAGGCACTCTTTTCTCCCTCCTTTTCCTCTCCTTTCGGCACTAGAAGAGTCAGACCTAGGCATGAATGTCATTACCTTTTCAATCACTGCAAACCTTACTTTTTCCTCACACTCTCTCTCCATCTTTCTGAATTTATATATGTTTCCCTGAAAGTTTACCATGTGCAAACCCCCAAGGGATGGATCTATCGGATGTGACCAACGCTATCTACTTTTTTTTGGGAGGCTAACCTATCCAAAAAAGGGCTTTTTTACTAAATTAACCCAAAAAAATAAATTAATTATCAAAATAACCCTCCTTTTTAATTAAATACAAAAATGACCCGTTTTGAACAGTAAAAAGTGGTGGAGCCATATCATATGGCGCCACCACAATGCCACGTCAGCCAGGGGTCATAAAAAATTATTTTTTGGTGGAGCCATATTGAATGGCGCCACCTGTATAAAATACTAGGGAAATACTTAAAGTTCTGAAAAAACGGGGGACCTAAAAAAAATACCTTTTTTTGGGTGGAGCCATTCTAAATGGCGCCACCCCTTTTACTGACACACGGCAGACTTTTTTTTTTCCTTTTATTTTCATTTTTTTTTTACTTTTTTATTTTATTACATAATAAATTTTATCTTCTTTTTTTTTTTACTTCTTTTATTTCATTATTTTATTTTGTTTTATTTTTTTATAACTTTAAAAAATTTATAATGTATATTTAAAATATTGTATAATATTTTTTAAAAGTCTAATTATTATTTTTAAAAATATTTTTTAACTTTAGATATATTTTTGTGAAATTAATTTTTTATAAATTTTAAAAATGTATTTTGCAATTTAATTTTTTCAAATTGTAAATATTATTTTTTAAATATTAACCATATTTTTAATAATATAAAAATATTTAAACTTTTAAAATTGGTAAATACAATTTCTTTAATTTCTTTTTACATTTTTTAACCTCCTATTTTAAATTTTTGAAAAGTTTAAGGGACCTCAATATAATTTTTCATTTTTCTGGTGGAGCCATTTCAAATGGCGCCACCAGTATTGCAGGTTTTTTTTTTTTATTTTTTACCATTTCTGTCTTTTTCTTAATTTTTTTATTTTTTAAGTTTTATATTATTTTCTTATATTATTTTGTCTTTTTCCTTTTTCTTTTTTTTACTTTTTTGAATTTTTTATTTTATTTTGTTTTATTTTTTTATTAACTTTAAAAAACTTCTAATTTATATTTAAAATATTCTATAATATTTTTTAAAAGTTTAATTATTATTTTTAAAAATATTTTTTTAACTTTAGATATATTTTTGTGAAATTAATTTTTTATAAAATTTTCAAATTTAATTTTCAAATTAAAATTTTTTAAAATTTTAAATATTATTTTTTAAATATTAACCATATTTTTAATAATATAAAAACATTTTAAATATTAATTTTAAAATTTTTGTAATATATATTTAAAATGTTTTATAATATTTTTTTACAATTTTAAATATTATTTTTAATTTTTTAACTTTAGATATATATATTTAAATTTTAAAGTTTAAATTAAAATATATATATTTTTATTATAACTAGTCACATCATGTCAGTAATGTGACTATTAATAAATTTAAATATATTAAAAAAATATTAAATATATGATTTTCTTAAAATTAATTTTATCCTTTTCTTAATTTTTTTATTTTTTTAAGTTTTAAATTAAATTTTTAATTTTAAATATTATTTTTTGAAATTATTTTTATAAATTTAAATATATAATTTTGAAATTAGTTTTTATAAATTTTAAATGTATATTTTTTAAATTAATTTTTTTAAATTTAAATATTATTTTTTAAATATTAACAATACTCTTAAAAATGGTAAAATTATTTTACTCCACCAAGAAATGGTAAATTTGCTATAGGGCCCCTATACTCTCAAAAATCATAGTATTTTGGTGGAGCCATTCTTTATGGCTCCACCTCTTGGTTCTCTTCTATATATAGAGTAGGTGTAGTTGTTGTGTTCAGTATGAAAGTTGAAAAAATCTGTTAAAAATGAATAATGAGGTGTTTTTAGTATATGTTGTTTTTTATGGTGAAATTTTAGAAGGTGATATTGGCTGTGTATTTCAAGGTCGGCAAAGAGTAGGTTTGCGATTCAAAAAAAACGTGAAGCTAGCAGAAATGAAAAGGAAGATCAGTGCGAAAATAGCTATCCGTTGTGTAATGGCGATGTCCAAATTATTTTACAAGTTTCCAATCTCTACAGATCCGTTCAAATTTTGTGCGATGCAGCTGTTAGATGATGATGACTTGGGCACTATGATGGAAATATGGTGGTCGACTGGGAGTGAGAATCCCCAACCAGTTGAATTATTTGCTGAGTTAGCAGACTTAGAGCCTGTTGAGAATGTTAGTCCAATAAGTTAACATCGCGAATTTGACTTTGATCTTAATGTTCGATGGACACACCAATTAGAATGCGGTGGAACATCGCAGATACCCGAAAATCCTAATTATGGTGGGAGTTCATACAACAACCCTACCATCGGTCCCCGTCTACAAATACATCCCGAGGTGATAATAAGCACAGAGGCAAATGTCAGAGAAATGACCAATATTGGTGAAGATTCTGATCAAGACGTTGAAGATTTTAGTGACCCCGATGTTGATGAGGTTCCGGACGATATCGATGATGAAGGCCCGGAGGAGGTTGAAGATGTTCACGGCCCTTCATTCAGAAATCTGAGTCGTGGCATCATTTTACGAAATGAACCTGGGGGCGATATGTTGAACGTAGATCCGGATGTAGCGCATGCATCCGAGTTCCCTGAGTACCCCGATATAGTACCTGCTCATAGATTGGCATCAAATTCACAGTTGGAGGAGTTGTTCGTTGGGCAGCAGTTCGAGAACAAGGCAGATTGTGTGTTTGCCATCAAACAATACAGCATGAAGTTGTCGATTGATTACAAGGTTGCCAAATCTACACCGACATTATATGTTGGAGAATGTTGGAGAGCCGACGATGGGTGTGGTTGGCGAGTTCGTGCTGCATTTATACAGAGGACTCAACAGTGGCAAATACGAAAATTAGAAGGGCGTCACACATGTACTGTCGCGCGTATGTCTCAAGACCACCGCAAATTGGACGCCAAAAGTATTTGCAGCTGCATTATGCCACTAGTGAAAGATAGCCCAATCATTCCTGTGTCGACATTGATTGCAGACATGCAAGCTCGATTTCAGTACAGAGTGTCATATAGGAAAGCGTGGTGGGCGAAACAAATGGCCATGCAATAATTGTACGGCGACTGGGATGAGTCATACAATGAACTTCAGAGTTGGATTTCAGCAATGGTGGAGTACGTCCCAGGTACTATCGTGGACTTGCAAACATTGCCTTATAGAGGACCTAATGGACAATTGGAACTTGGAAAAAGAGTTTTTCATCGACTGTTTTGGACTTTCGATCCATGTGTTAAGGCCTTCTCCCACTGCAAACCACTAGTGCAAGTTGATGGAACATGGCTTTATAGAAAATACACGCAGATACTTCTGATTGCGGTTGCACAAGACGGTAATGGAAATGTACTACCAATCGCTTTTGCCATTGTAGAGTTTGAGAACTCTGAATCATGGGCATATTTCATTCGAAACTTACGAATACATGTTGTCAAGGAAGACAACATTTGCATTATATCCGACAGATCGAAGGAGCTTGTTGCTGCAATTCGACAATCGGAGGTTCCTTGGAGGTCTGTCTATTGTATTCGTCACATCGCTGTCAACTTCCACAATGAGTTTAAGAACAGAGACTGGCGCAAACGAATTGTGAACATGGGTAAAAAATCGTATTTAAATTCGTATTTGTAATTATTTCAAGTTCATTTCCTAATTTTAACGTATTTTATCGAAATCCATACATAGGATACGAGCTGGAAGCACACCGATTCAGACATAAGTTGGCGAGGTTAGAGACTGATATGGCGGGGTCTAAACCTTCTCTCAGACAGTGGTTAGGTAGCATGGAGCCGTGGCAATGGGCTCAGTGCTTTGACGAGGGGTACCGTTATGGTCATATGACAACTAACCTTGTTGAGGCCGTTAACTCCGTCTTAAGGCGTACGCGTCACTTGCCAATTTCAGCTGTTTTTTCAGCCACAGTTTACAGGTTAGCAACCTTAATGCCAAAAATGGGGTTGAAACAAGCAAAACAGTTAGAGGCAGGACACGTGTACGTCGAAAGAATCAGAGATGCCATGAAAGATAACACTCAAAAGGCTAGGTTGATGAATGTAGAACTATATTCTCGAAATTTAGAAACTTTTCGAGTGACAGAGTATATCAGTCGTCGGTCAGGGATCCCGCCACGGTCCTATGGAGTTGATCTCCGAAATAGGAGGTGTGAGTGCGGGATATTCCAAGCACTACGGTACCCATGTGCGCATGTGGTTGCAGCTTGTGCTACTTATAGTTTGAATGTCGAACAATATATCGACGATGTGTACACACTTGAACGTACGTTGCGTATTTGGGGTAATGAGTTCCCCATATTAAGGGATATATCGACATGGGAAGTGCAACCGCCTACATTCGAGATGTTGCCAAATTGGTCACTACGTAGGAGAGTCAAAGGTAGACCGACAACAATGAGGATTCGAAATGACATGGATATAAGAGAACAAGTCGATCCAAAGCGTTGCACCATATGTAGAACAGTTGGCCATAATCGGAGCAAATGTCCCCATGGAAACGTCTACACTGGCTAATATGCACGATTTGAAAGAAATTAAATGTTGCACCTGATGGCTGTCTTTTTTATGAGCTTTTAGAAATAAAGTTTGTATTATTTAGTGTTAAAATTATATTTAAAATTAATAGTTGCAACTTTTAATACTTTAAAAGATATTATAATAAAATAAATAAAAAAAAGACTAATATATAAGTTGTGAAACCTTAAACCAAAATAACAAACATGACATAATACTTGAAATTTACATAACTTAAAATTGGAAAGAACCAGGAGTGGTATCATCGCTCGGGGTATAACGGTTTACGGGCCTTCGTTGACGGGGTGGATGTTGAGGTGTATTGTACACATCTGATGGATTGGCAACTGGGTCGATCGTGGGTTGAGGTGGGGTGGAGTACATATTATTACCAAACATATCAAATGATGTCGGTGATTGCTCTAGGTGAAATGGACTCAAACCACCTATATCCTGCTGATATGAACTCGAACCACCCATGTCTGGGTGATATGAACTTGAACCACCCATGTCCGGGTGATATGAACTCGAACCACCTATGTCCAGGTTATATGAACTGCTCTGGGACTCATCACAAAAAGCGTCAACCCATTGGTCCGATGTGTTTAAAACTTGGTCCTCCGAGTCGGGCTCCGCCATATGTTGATCCTCTACCCCCTCCGTAGGTTGATTTCCACGTTTGTAGCCATGACCTGGTACGATCATAAGTTGTCCACCATATAAATAAACACGCCATCGATTCATGTACCACTGTATATATTCAGTCGAGGGACTGAAGTCAAACATGCAGGATTGCATCTCAGGCCGCCTGTCGTACCGGGTATTCCATAGTGCTACATAATATTGATGTTCCACGCTCCAATCTAATGTATGTCTCCCCTGCATGGTCTTACCGTGGACATCAGCAAACTGTTGTGACATCACTGACATGATGTGACTACTTATAATAAATATATATATTTTAATTTAAACTTTAAAATGTTAAAAAAAGAATTTAAAAATAATATTTAAAATTGTATGTAAAATTAATAAAATATTAAACATACATTTCAATTATTATAAAACTAATAATTAAAAAATTAATTTGAAAAATATACATTTAAAATTTATAAAAAAATAATTTCACAAATATATATGTAAAGTTAAAAAATAATTTTAAAAATAATAATTAAAATTTTTAAAAAATATTGTAAAACATTCTAAATATACATTACAAATCTTTTTAAAAATTAATAATATAAATTAAAAAAACAAAATAAAATAAGAAAATAATATAAAACTTAAAAAAGAAAAAAAAAGAAAAAGAAAAAATTTAATTTAAAAAAAAAAGGGTGGCAGAACTGGTGGCGCCATTTGAAATGGCTCCACCAGAAAAATGAAAAATTATTTTAAGGTCCCCCAGGTTTTTCAAAAGTTTAAAAAAAGTTATAAAATTTAAAAAGAAATTAAAGACCTTGTATTTACAAATTTTAAAAGTTTAAATGATTTGATATTATTAAAAATATGGTTAATATTTAAAAATTAATATTTAAAATTTTAAAAAATTAATTTGAAATTACATTTTTAAAATTTATGAAAAATAATTTCACAAATATATATCTAAAGTTAAAAAAATATTTTTAAAAATAATAATTAAAATTTAAAAATGGTATTATAAAACATTTTAAATTTTTTAAAGTTAATAATAAAAAAAATTGAAATGAGAAAATAAATCAAAAAAGTAAAAAAAAGATTTACCATTAAAATAAAAAATTAATTTCACAAAAATATATCTAAAGTTAAAAAATATTTTTAAAAATAATAATTAGACTTTTAAAAAATATTATACAATATTTTAAATATACATTATAAATTTTTTAAAGTTAATAAAAAATAAAACAAAATAAAATAATGAAATAAAAGAAGTAAAAAAAAAAGAAGATAAAATTTATTATGTAATAAAATAAAAAAAGTAAAAAAAAATATGAAAATAAAAGGAAAAAAAAAAAGTCTGCCGTGTGTTAGTAAAAGGGTGGCGCCATTTAGAATGGCTCCACCCAAAAAAGGTATTTTTTTTTAGGTCTCCCGTTTTTTCAGAACTTTAAGTATTTCCCTGGTATTTTATACAGGTGGCGCCATTCAATATGGCTCCACCAAAAAATAATTTTTTATGACCCCTGGCTGACGTGGCACTGTGGTGGCGCCATATGATATGGCTCCACCACTTTTTACTGTTCAAAACGGGTCATTTTTGTATTTAATTAAAAAGGTGGGTTATTTTAATAAATAATTTATTCTTTTGGGTTAGTTTTATAAAAAAGCCCCAAAAAAGTGCTGCTAACATGCATCCCAATCACCATCCGTATGACATTGGAAAAAAGCAAAGTGGAAACGACAACATTTGGTGATTATGATTCGGATTCTGATTTCGGACAAATGACTAACTGCCACATAATATCTTAGTCTCTTCGTGTCATGTAGGAATTAGATGCAATGCATGAAAGAAAAGCTCACCCTTTCATGCTTTATTTGAAACTGTATATACATGAATCCATTGCCCTGCTTGCTTTAACCTTGTAAACTCTCCTGCTTTGAGTGATACATTGGATTATTACTTTTTTTTAAAATGCAAATCTTGAAGAGAATCCGGTTCTTGAAGTGGGAAAAGAAAGTATCAAACCATGAGCATGGTGTTCAACTCATCAGTGTACGAAGAAGGCCGAACTGTGTGTTGAAACAGTTGGTTTGGAAGGTCAAGTCACAGTGGTGGAGGCAAAGGCAAAGAAGCAGCATGCAGTTCAGCTATGACTTCCACAGCTATTCTCTCAACTTTGATGATGGATTTTCCCGTAATGAACTGAATCCAACACCGTGAAGGATCTGACTGGTTTCCGTTGTTTGAGGCAATTTGATGCATAAATGAAGTAGGTTTTGTTTGCCATTTTATGTGTTTCCTTGCTTTTCTGTTCTGTAATTAGTATCAAAATCTGAGAGTATACCTTCAGACCTTGTATAGTTGTGTGTGTGTATATATATATATTTCAAATGCATAGCATATATCAACTGGAAAATACCTTCTCTCTTCTTTCCAAACCAAGAAGAATACCATAGTCCATGAATTTTCTTTTCACCAACCAATATGCGTTTAAGGCTATAATCTCCCTGCAACTCGAAATTAAGAAAAACTCTGCTTATTTTGGCATCGACCGTCTTCATCATTGGCTTGAAAACTAGAGTGAATATTACAGGATGAATGTTGTGCTGAACAAACATAAAGGGAGTTCCAAGTAGTGCTGTTATGTTTCCATTAGAAGCAGTTTTTATCTTTAGTTACTATTTCTATTCATTAAGCCATCGTCTTCATTTTTGCTTATTCCTGTACATGGGGCAGCTTGCTTCTTCAATGATTACAGGGTCCTAGATATTATCTGGTTAGTTAAGGACAAGATTTAGACACTGCCTTGGATTGTTTCCACTATTGAAGAGATATGGAACTGTGGGAATCCCTGGGGGAATAACCATCAACCATAATGATCACACCATCCCACCAAGTAAAATGTTATAACTAATTAGACTTGTTAATGACTCTGATAATTGTCAATACCTAAAAGTTCACTTAAAATTTAAGAAGTTTTGAATAAAAATTATTAGATCCGAAAAATTAGTTTGGATAAAAAAAAATTAGACCTGTTTAAAATATAAATCAGGCTTGAGCTTGAACATTTAAGGTTTGAGCCAGTTTAGCCATTTTTAAATATATAATACTTTATATTATGTTATTTTTATATATTACGTAATTTAAAACACGTTTAAAAAGTAAATATATATTAAATATATAATATTACTCACATTTAAAAAGTAAACCTATACTAAATATATAATACTCTAGTATAAACATTAAAATAATTGTTAAGATGGTTATATAAAAACATTCAATAAATATATAAAATTATTAAATAATAAAATAAATATATTTTAAAAAAATTTAAAATAAACTTAATTAATCTTTTGTAAATATAAACGAGTTTAGGCAAAATTTTATACTCATATTTCGAGTTAAATTAAAAAAAACATAAAATATGTAAATATTATGTTTACACCTAACATGATTCTCTCATAAATAACTCTATAATCAATCCATAAACATTTGTAGAAAAAGACAAACATCTGCCCTACCAAGTCTCTTTGATATGCTTTTTTATTTCTTTGGTAGTGCAAATACGACACCGATGTGGGAGATCACAAAATCATTTCCCTATATAATGAAAGCAAGGGTAAATCCCATGCCGTCATTTTAGAGTTAGAATTGCAATATTACTAATTCTTAGTTACGAGATATCAATGGTTTTGGTTTCCTAGTAAGGGAAGCCCTGACATTTTCTAGAATCAACTATTAGTCAACTCAACCACATCTGCAAGGTCGTTAAAAGCTTGGACCAAATTTATGGCGTCTCTGCTACCACTTCCAGTAATGCTATGTCTGAAGCACAGCTACGTAAATGAGACTTTACGAATGTCATCTTTTCTATGTTTTATTCGAAATTTTATATTTAACTCTAATTTAATATCAATTTGATTTAAAAATTGCTTACTCTTCCATAAAAATTAATTGAGTAAACTAATTAATTATTTATCTTATATAATATTTTTAGGTTTATTATATAAAAAAGATAAAAATATAACTTATTTGTATTTAATAAAACATTTTAATAATTTTATGATTAAATACCTAATTAATTCGTGACCCTAATAAAACACTTAAAATATGTATACATACAACACCGTTTCTGTCTTTTCATGTTTTTAAGTAAAATAAATTTGTCATATATAAAAATTTAAAATCATTCATCAAAGCTCAAAAGCAACATGCTACTCATCAACAAGTTGAAACAAAATCTTCCCTTCTTACCATCAAATAATTAATTCCATTGAATAAAAATGATTAGAAAGTCTGAGCTTAAATCCTACTTAGGAGATGTAAATCTTCCTCTTATCATGAATGTGTATTTTATATAAGTTTTATTTGACATTTATATATTGGGAACTCATCATGCACTCTGCAATTTTAAGTATACATTTTTCTGTTCTATCTGTAACTGCCAAAATCTACCAATAACACTTTTATTTTTTCAGGTTGATTTATTTTGCAATTTGTAGTAAGAAAACAAATGAAAGAAATAAAATTTCCATGTCGACTTAAATTCTTAAACAAAGATAAAAAAGGGGTTGGTTCAGTTTAAAAAATTTAAAAGTCAATTTAATCGATTTCATTTTTTTTAGAAATTGAAACTGATCAATTTTATAAATAAAATCGAATAAACCGAATCGATTTTTGTCGGAATTGGATTTAATTTTTAGCTAGGTTTGATTTAGGTAATATATTTAAGGGTATTGGATTTATTTGGGATTGAGCTTGAGTAATATATTTGAATATTGATTGGATTTAAATATTTTAAAATATATTAAAATAATTGATATTTCAAAGTTAGTTAATTCAATTTTGATTTTTTTAAAATGAAATCAAACCGACTAAACAGTTTTACCCGACTTTTGCAGTCGGCCTAAAACTGCAACAAAATAAATCAACCCAACAAAATTGAAATTGACCTATTCGGTTGATCTAGTTGGTTTGACCCAATTTTTGCACACCCCTAAGGACAAACTATTTTAAGTTTTTTTATTTATAATATTCAAACGGGTAAACTACATCATTAGTCATTAAATTATGGGTAACTTTTCGTTTTGGTCACTTAACTATTTAAAAGTTTCCATTTAAGTCATTAAACTATTCAAAAGTTTTTATTTAAGCCATTAGACTGTTAATTTTTTGTTTTTAAAGTTCCACCAACAAGTTCCAAGTGCGATTCAACGATCAATATGATAGATCAGTACCTATCGACAAGTAGAAGAACATACCTTAAATCTAAGTCAAATTGATAGCCAGTGTCAGAGATCGGAGAAAAAAACTATTTGAATTTTGGTTTGTAGATTCGTGTGACGTCCAAAGTTGTTTCATGAAAAACAACACTGAACTATAGAAGAGAAGGGGAAATAGAGCTTTCAATCAGTATAAGCAATGCGGATAGAGAAAGTCGAATATCATCGATTTTAATAGTCCAATGACTTAAATGAAAATTTTTGAATAGTTCAGTGATCAAATTGTAAATTTTTTAGTTAAGTGACCAAAACAACTTACACATAGTTTAATGACTAATGACCTAGTTTACCCTATTTAAATTCAAAAATTTATGAGTAAACTACACCCAAGGTTACTAAATTATTAATAAGTTTATGTTTTAGTCAATCAACTTCAAAAAGTTACAAAATGGTCATTAAACTATTCAAAAATTTTCATTTAAGCCATTGAACTATTTAAAAGTTTTATTTAAGTTACTGGAGTTATAAGTTTTTCTTTAAAAGTTTGGCTAGTAAGCTCAAGTGACGATTCGACAAGCAGTATGATGGATATGTATCCATTGATGAGTAGAAAAACATATCTTAAATCCAAACCGATTTGACGATTAGTGTTGAATATCGGAAAAAAAACTATTTGGACTTTGATTCGTAGATTCGTGATGTTCAAAGCTGTTTCATAAAAAAAAAATCGAATTGTAGAAGAAAAGGGAAATAAGAGCTTCCGATTGGTGCAGGTGGTGGGAATTGAGAAATCCATACAATAATGATTTCAATGGCTCAATGACTGGAATGAAAACTTTCAAATAGTTTAATGATCATTTTGTAACTTTTTAAAGTTGAATAACTAAAAACGTAAACTTACAAACAATTTAATACCCTTTGGTGGAATTTGCCCAAATTTTATTTAAAATCAAGCTCAGTAGTTACCACTAAGACAGAAAAGTGGTATGGTGGTTGACTGTGTTTGTTATTCAGTTTAACAAATAAAAGAACCATTCGTCTTTGGACACGTATTAAATAAATTCTCATGGACCACGTTTCTGTCTGAGATGTCATACCAGAGAAACTCTCCCAATTTATTTTATTTATTTATTTAAAAAGGCTTTAAGTTAATTTAAAACAAAAAAAAGAGAGAAAATGCGGAGGGCCCCAGTTTTAGCCACTGAGAAGGACCTCACATCCTTAATCGTGCGAACAACGTTAATGCCCACGTGCCACCCATCAGTATCCTTCCACCCCATCCATCAGGACCGTCCACGTAGACTATCATGGGGCCCCTACATCTAATTTCCGGCTATTTTCAACTATTCCCCAGCGTCTTCAGTGAGGTTGTATTACACGCGCCACGAAAGGCTCGTGAGACTTTACACTGTTTATTTTCTTATTAGCTTCAGAGGCAGAAAGGGCCAAGAGACGAGGCAAAATCGCACTTCGTCACCGTTCACTTCCTTGTTGGGCCTACGCCGGTGACGGAATTTAAAGACAAACAAAAAATAAAAAGCCCGCTTATAGATACTAGAATAATTTCCCCCACAATCCTTCTTTCTTGCTGTGACCCAAATTTTGGGATTCGATTCTTTTTTGTGGGTTTCAATCCTCTGAGGTTTCTATCAAGTTTTTAGGTAAGAATCGATTTACCCATTTGCTTGTTTTCGCTCAAATTGCCATTCTTGGAGGTAAAAGTTCTAATTTTTTTATTTAATAAAATTTCTGGTAAATTTGGGTGCTTTTTTAAGATGTTTAGGGTTGTAATTGAACTGGGTTGTCTCTATTTTTTGGGGTATATTATACTTTGCATGTTGGGATTTATGGATTTTTTGGCTGAAATTCGCATTTTCAATTTATTTGGTTTTTGCTTTTTAGATTTTCTGATGTTTTATTTTTGTCGCTTATTAATTTTTTTTTAGGGGTGGAATTTGTGTATGATGATTATATGTAAAAGCTTTACATGCTTTTTTTTTTTGTGTGTGTGTGTGTGTGTGTGAAAATTTAGTATTTTCATATAAATTGAATGGTCCCTGAAATATGAAATGCTGGCTTGGTTAAGTATAGGTATTTTAAGGTTGATTGGATTGATGGACCATTGTAGATAAAGGGGGTTGTATAAATTTTATTCTTGAAATGCCATTTTTATTGATATATGGTAAGATTTTTGGAACTTTAAAGCTAAATATAAAAGCATATTGAAGGGTAGAGATAGCCAAATAGGAAAATAGTGCATGTTGGAGTAATGAAGTTAGCTTGAGCCTTCTTGGTGATGAAGGAAACTGCAAAGAGAGAGTTAGATGTTGCATCTCGTACATAGTCAAGGGCTGGCTGTGTCACAATCTTGTGCAGTTTTGATTTTGATTCTGTCATCACAATATCAGTGCACGGGTTATAGATATTCTCATCTTAAGTGGCTTCAAGGGTGGAATCATTGTAATTTCCACTTTACAAAGATATTATGAGTTAATAATAGATCAATGCTCGGTTCCTTTCGTTTGTCTTTTTTTTAGTTTTCTGGTATGCAAACTTGATTCTGCTGTAATGGCTGTCTTCCTGTGCTTTATGAGATTATAATATCACTCAAAGTCTAATGTCATCTTATAATATCACAGTAACTGGAAGTTACCAGAAATTGAAATAACATGAGTCCATTTGAGCTACTTCCTAAACACCAATAAAATTGAAATACCACATATAACCTTAAATGCCCTAATAATTTCCTAAATACAAATTACATTGAAAATGTAAAAAATATATAATAAATTTCTAGGTTATTTAGTTGTCTAACAAGCATGATCTTGTGCTGCATTGGGAATTATTTTTGATCCAACTTAAGTCATTTGTTGGCGTCCATTTCTTGTTGAACATGATTGCTAACGATGCATGTAAGCACTTATTTTTTTCTTATTTCCCTGTTCATCTTAAGTTTGGTACCAGTATTTCCTAGGAGTTTTCTGGCGTTGATGTTTTTCCATATACATCCATTATCTTATTTATTTGATCATATTTACTGATGTGAAAAGTTGTGACCTTGTGGGCATTTGCAAGCGGTAATAACTAACAAGGGTGCTTTCTGGAGCTTCTTTTGATTTGTTTGAAACAGTATGAACTCTGCCAATTAAGCTAAATATTGATTGACCAAACAATTGACACCCTCATTTTTAATTTAAGCACAACCATGGAGGCACGACCTGCTTTATCCATTCAGAGATCAGGTGCAAGCCAGCTTAGTAACCTTGGGGTATCCGGGGGATTGCCATCATCTTTATCCATCCCATCAACACATTTGGAAGGGACATACCAAAAGTTGCCTGACATTCAACAGGTACCTTCAGAAAGGGAACTGACGACTAGGCCTCAGGCCCATGGAACTCGTGTACCTACCAATAATGGGGTAGTTGGTCACATATTTTCATCATCCTCTGGATTTTCAAGTGATCTTCATTACTCGTCTGTATTACCAAATGAAAAGCATTCTAGAAATAGTCCTTTCATTTCTCAGTCGCCAGCTGATACTGCATCACTGCCATTATCACAATCGTCAAGTTCACTGCTGCCTCAACCTACAATACCAAGTTGTTGCAACAAAGAAAATAGTGGTTCTTGGTGTACAGATCCAGATTTTCTTGATTTTCCTGTAAGCACCCCTGTCCAGAGTGGTCAAGTAGAAAACATTCAGAGATCTGAGGACTTCAGCAAACAAAATGATTGGCAGGAATGGGCAGACCAGCTTATCACTTGTGATGATGCATTGACCTCCAATTGGAATGAGCTTCTTGTTGACAATGTCACGAATCTGGAACCGAAGGTGTGGATGCTTTCATACTATGGAACATAAAGCTTAACCAGCTAACTTAATACCTTTTGGCATTGTTTATCTTTTCATATTTCCCTTCTTGTTGCTTCAGATGGCATGTCAGGTGGCAAAACCATGCACAACCATGCCTGCACAGAATCAGCAGCTTCCTTCTCCATCTGTAGAAAGTCTCCGTGTTGTAAACCCCTCTTCATCAGCAAATAATGCCCCCGCAAAGCCACGAATGCGGTGGACTCCAGAACTTCATGAAGCCTTTGTTGAAGCTGTCAACCAATTGGGAGGCAGTGAAAGTGTGTAACTTTCAGTTCTCATGAAATTGTTTCCAAAAGTTATTAGGCTTATGTTATGTTTCAATTCAGTTGATATTTTCAACTTACAGGAGCTACTCCAAAGGGCGTGTTGAAGCTTATGAAAGTTGACGGCTTGACTATTTACCATGTTAAAAGTCACTTGCAGGTAAATGCACCTTTCTTTTAATTATTAAAATAATTTCTTTCAAATGTGTGGTAAAAGAAACTGGTTAGATCATCCTTTTAACTGGAGATATCACTCTCTTAACCGCAGAAATATAGGACAGCTAGATACAGACCAGAGTCATCAGAAGGTATATGTCAAGCTTCCTTTAAATTTCTTTCTCATGTACTTCTCCGTAAGAATGCATCTATTGCCTGTTTTTCTTTATTTTAAAATATACATGTTTAGAAAGGGTGGTTTATTCCTTGATATTTGTTCTATGTTTTCTCTTAGTGACTTATTTTAGGGTTGAGGGGGATTGTTGAGAGCTTTATAGTCCATATTGTCCTCATCATGAAGGATCATTTTTTTTTTAAAATTCGGTGAATTGGTTCTAGAATCTTTAGCTGTCCACTGAAATTTTATTATGCATGTCTACATTGCACTCAACAATCGTCACCTCCCATTGAAGGTTGTAGCAATTTAAGTGAATTGATGGATGATTTTTTTTCTCCATCTGGTTTAACCGGTTCCAGAATCTCAGCTGTCTGGTGAAAATGTTTTTCTTCATTTGCTCACTTTCTGCCTCTCCTTGATTTATCCATGGAGCTGGTTACTTTTTGTAGTTGACATGGACAATTTTAAGATTAGAATCAAGAGAAAAATATAGAATCAGTCGTGTATCCCTAGGGTTCCATACACACTTATGTAGATGAATAATATACAAAATTGCAAGTATGTTTGTAAAGCACATGTCTACTTCTCAACAGATACTTTGCTTATTTGGATCATAACACATAAATATGTGTGTTGGATCGTCAAAATGTCTAAAAGTATGCTTTGGGGATGGCATTGTCTATCTAGCTGAAATAATGAATCTTGCTTGCAGGATCCTCTGAGAAAAAATTGACTTCCATGGAAGAAATATCATCTCTGGACTTGAAAACGTAAGTAATTTTTAGTGATTTCCAATGATGTCTAATTAATACTGCATGGTATCTTTTTTTCTGGCTTAACGAATTGCATCAGAGACATTTCTGAGCTTCTGCTTTTACACACTGTGTGCTTTAATAGAGTATGAAAAGTATACTTGGTAATTATTTAGATCTTTGTTGTTATGAATGACTGGGATGCTGCCATCTCTAGTGGGGAAATATCACCCTTTAAGAACATGATTAGTGACACAAGGCGAGGGTTTTTCTAAAATTTGCATGAACTCTACTACTTGGAAAATAATTCTTCAAATCTTGCAAATCATCTTCTAACTCAACGTATGGAAAATGCTGATCTGAAACCATGAAAGGGACAGTTGATGCATCCCATTAGTTCATATTTGAGTTCCCTCAACTGATGTGGATCATGCATCCAAATATTAGGTGATGTTTGTGTGACAAAAAAAGTTTGTAACATGCTTCAAAAACAAAAAAGATCGCCATGAACTTTTCCTTTGTTATTCTATTTGGTTGGGAGATGAAGCTGCAAAATTGGCAGTTCTTGTCCCATTTTGTTGTTGCATTTTGCTAAGATTTAATTATAGAGAACTCCAAATGGAATCCCTAAGGACCTTACATTATGTACCCAATATTCAAGGTCTAATGAAGCTTCAGCCAGTTGATTTGCTTAATTTATTTTTGAACTGGAACAGGGGTATGGGAATCACTGAAGCTTTGCGGTTACAGATGGAAGTCCAGAAGCGGTTGCATGAACAGCTTGAGGTATGAATTTGAACAGAAAAATTTCTTTTCTCCCTTTTAAAGGAAACTGTTCTTTCAAACGCTTTTCAGTTGGATATTATGCATTATACCTATCAGTTAGGGTGTTGCTATTTCTGAGTTATCATATTATATGTAAATCACTTATTATTCATAGGATGGGACTAGAGGTGTACATGGGCCGGGCGGCCCGGCCCGAAGGCCCGCCCGAAATGTGGGAGGGTTTGGACAAAAATATAGGCCCGAAAAATGGGATTGGACAAAAAAATAAGGCCCGTTTAAAAAATGGGCCGGGCTCGGGTAAGGCATTTTTGGCCCGGGCCCGGCCCGGCCCGGCCCGAATTTACTAAAGGATAAAAAATTGTTTTTTTAATATTATTTTCTTTTTATTTTTCTCCCTATTTTGCTACCATTTTACTATTATTTTGTTTTTATTGTTTAGATATTATATAAAACTTATTTTATTGTTAATTTTGTTATTATTTTAAAGACATTTATTAATTTTATTATTATTTTAGAGGCATTTGCATGTTAAGTTGCATCTATTTTAGTGTTATTTAAGTCTACATATTTTTTAAAATTTATTTTCAATTTGTTGAAAAATATTTATTTTGATTTTTTTAGTATTTTTGATGTATTATATATATTTAAAAATTATATAAAATAATATAAAAAATTAATATATGCCTTGTGGAGCTGTGCACCAATTATCGTCAAAGTTGTCAATGAACCCTTCACTCATCGATGTTTCAAATTCTTTCTATGGGGTCTATTGGTGTAATGTTTATGGATTATTTTTGTTTTCTATTTTTCTTCTGCAGATTCAAAGAAATTTGCAGTTGCGAATAGAAGAACAAGGGAGGTACCTCCAAATGATGTTTGAGAAGCAAAAGTCAGGTTTAGATAAGCTGAAGGTAACATCTTCTAACCCGGAGAACCCAGCAGCTACTTCAGATGCTACTAAAGAGGCTCCAACAAAAAGTGAACTGGAATCCTCCCGGAGGGATCATTTAGATTCCGGAACTGGCACTGTTAATAATGCCAAGTCCATGCTGGAGAGAAGTTCACGCGAAATGGGTGGAGAGGATATGGCAACTGAAGCTGGTGATCTAGAGAAAACCAAAGCCCGAGTTTCTGAGACGAGTCCAGAACAAGCCGCAAAGCGTTCACGAATCGAAGAATAAGTTATAACAGCTTGGAACTGAGTAGCATAACTATTTCATGGATGAACTTAATAGTAGGATAGACCAAGTTGAGGTAAGGTTAGAGCTTTTGAAGTTTTAAGGTCCTCTTCCTTCTTGTTAAGTCCTTGTGAACAAATTTGCTTAAGCACTCGGGTATTTAGGTTGAAAAAAAAAAAAAAAAAATGCTTATGAAAATGTTCGAGTTTTGAGTATCAAAGTCTCCAACATCCTCAAGTGAAATTGCATTAGGTAAGGCAGTGAAGGAGCCCAATTTTTTAGGGAATATACATATCTTAAACATGTTGGAAGATGTGAATGATATTCCCCATTCGGAGATTTGTACATGGCTCCAATGTATTGTATTTTTTTTAGTATTTTATTTCCATCTGAGTAAAGGGACAATTAGAACTATTATCCAGTGTGTTATGTAGATAAATAATATAAATGGCATTTGACCCTTTGTTTCATTATTTCCAGCTTATATGATAATGATGGTAAGCCATTGGACTAATGTATGGTTTTTTCTCTTCCTTAGAAAGGCGGATAGAGATGTTGCAAAAATTGCAGCAGCATCGTTGCTAGAATTAAATATGCCTCAGATAAGAACAATGATAGCTATAAGAACCCTACCTGTTGTTGGACTTGGGACTTAAACTGCAATCTGTTAATCCATCAATATCTCCACGCAAGCATGAGTCCAACAAAAGCATTTTCCAGAAACGTTTTGGGATGCTCCATCACTGGGAATCGAGCCTGTTAACTCGTAGGAGAAATCAACTTCACCGTAACAACGAAAGTTGTCCACGACACCGAGTTCAGTAAGCTCTACCTCTTGAAATGGACCACCCCCCCAATCCCTCCAACAACTATAATAACACTGAATATGGTGGGAGTTGTGGCCGGGGTTTCCGATGCAATGAACAATGTTTGAGGTTGATTGGGTTCCTTATCAGGCAAGCTATTCTTCGTTTTGACTTTTCTTGGATTAAGCCGGCAATTGACTTGCTTTGGATTAGAATAACTAATAACAGGCTTGGGCTGATAAGGAAAATTTATTGATCGTCTTTGTTTGTAATATTCATTGGGCTGAGGTGTGTTAGAGGCAGAATGTTGGGCTTGTGACGGTCTTTGTTTTTGTAGGGTTGTGATAAGCATAACTTGCTGTTTGCGTTATTGTATTCTTCCAATAATAAAGTTGTAGAGTTTTGACTGATTTCTTCCACTAGTTTTCTTGCGCTCGACGGCATCCTTACTTAACAATGGCAGACGAGACTAACCATTTGCTTAAGAGGCTTACTTTGATTGATGCTGAGGGGGAGGAAGTCTCTTTTGGTAACAAAGATGAGTTTTCGGTGCAACTGAGTTCTGAGAATTGGGCAGTAGGGAAGTTGATTACTGATGGTGCTTGTAACAGAGATGCCTTGGTGCGAGTGTTCAATTGGTATACAGATGACGAGGTAACCTTTATTTATCTAACCTTTGTTTGTGTTGAAAGATTACGAGCCATCTTTTAGTCTTGAAAGATTACGAGCCATCTTTTAGTCCTAGGGACTATGATTTTTCACTGGTGCCATTTTGGATTCGGTTTTACAATGTACCATTAGGTTGGATGAAAGGGCTTGCTGCGCTAATGTTGGGAGGAGCAGTAGGAGAGGTGATGGCTATTGACTGGCGTGACAGAGAATGTGGGTGGGGAGAATATATCAGGGTTCGAGTTTGGTTGGATATCACTAAGCCGCTTCGGAGGGTGGTCAAAATGGGTACTCAGACGGGGCCTCTTAAGGTTCCAATGGTAAAATATGAACGGCTACCGAATTTTTGCTATGGTCGTGGGTTAATTGGCCATTCAGTAGAAGCATGCAAAACTGTTAAACTGACTGAAGGAATGGAGGAGGCCGACTTGCAATTTGGTGAGTGGTTGCGAGTACCATTGCTGAAAAGACCGAGGCAAAGACCAAGTAAGACAGGTAAGTCGGCTAGTCATAGAGGTATTGAGATGGTTGAGGGAGCAAAGGGGGATGGTTCATCGTCCTCCAAGGGTCCTGCTAATGGGACAAGGGTGAATGCTCTAAAGTTTGAAGTGGGGGTTGAGTCATAGGTGAAGAGTGATGATAAAGGTTCCTCCTCTTTTGAAGGAACCGAACCGCCTTCATGCGACGCAAATGATGCTTTGAAGCAACAGGTGAAGGAGAAGGGTACTGATGATGGTACTCGGGGAGTTAAATTTCGAGGTATCCCTAAGCTAAATCCTTCTAAACTGTCTTCGGGTGATTTTTAAATTGAATTAATTACATTATTTGACACTACAATGTTATCTTACTTTTAAATCTTTATGAGTAGGAAATTAAGCAATGCCATGTGAACTGAAATAATTTGGGCCATACATCAGAACACGACTTCTAAATCACTTTTGATCACCTAGCCGTACAAAGGCAAGTTGCAGTATAAATTCAAACCATTACTATTTCATGCCCGTCTGTTTCTGTATTTGCATGACATAAAATTGACATAAACCATTAACTAAGCAAGATTGGTCAACTAGAAAGGGCAGCACACGCACTCTCTAAGGCAAGTGGACAATAACGTTCACGCTGAATTTTAAAAGTCAATTTCTGACCAGTGACTAATAATTAAAAGATGATCCTACTTCTGACTTTCCCCACCATATATTCTTTAATCTGTCATCTAATTCAGAAAGCTACAAAGATTGAAGTTTCCACGCTAGAAAAGCAAAAGTTTATGTACAAAAATGTTCAACTTTGCACCTTGCAATTTGGTATTTGGTAGGTCGAAAGCATTAAGATAAAGCTAGTGGATCATCAGATCCCACCCTGGGGTCTATCCAGCTTTGTCCTTCACCCAATTACTTTTTCAACTTATTGGTTATAAATGGGATCAAATGTACAATACATTCATTCTATAAAAAAACAAAAATATGATACAAGAATATCTGCTTTAATAGCAAAAATGTAAGAAAAACGAACTTGGGATTGAGCTCCGTCCGTGCAATAAGCTTGGATTCGAATTCCAGCCTCCTTATGTAACTAAGCCTTTTCCTCCCCAGATGGAAACCTGACTATTCTTTATCTTGTTCTATTACCCAAAGCTAATAGCTTGCTAATGGTTATTCTTCCCAATGGCTCATCCAAGTAAGCCTGCGTTCTTGTAGATAATTCTTGTGCCACCAAACGCATGGTGGGTCGTGACTCTGGCACTGAAGACGTGCATGCTAAGCCTATTGCAAAAACCGAAACAACTTCCTCTTCTATTTGGTTGCTAGGAAGTGGAAGTCGTTGGTCTAGCAAATCCTCGAGCGTCAATTCTTTATTGTCTGATAACAGTTCTACTGATGACAGGGAGTTCAATAACTCTCCAGGGTGCTTTCCCATCATAATCTCTAATGCCACCACTCCAAAGCTGTAAACATCGCATTTACTTGTGACTCTCATAGTGAGTGCAAGCTCTGAAAGAGCAGAACATTAAACAATGTCAACAATCACATTTCAGTTGAAAACTAAGAAGAAAATAAGAAACAACACTGCCAAAGCAGCATTCCAATGGAAGTAAATTGTTTGCTAACCTGGTGCCATGTACCCATAAGAGCCAGCAACTGCAGTCCAGTTCGATGAGTTAGGACTCAACAACCTTGCGGTGCCGAAATCAGAGAGTCTTGGCTCGTAGTCCTCCTCGAGCAGGATGTTATTCAATGATATGTCTCGGTGTATAATTGGTGCAGAGCAATCGTGGTGCAAGTAAGCAACTGCATGAGCCAATCCTTGCACAACTTTCACCCTTGTATCCCATTCTAGCTCCACTCCCTTTTGTGTTCCATACAAAACACTTCCCAAACTACCTCTTTTCACGTACTCGTACACCAAGTATATGCCACTTCCTCTAAAACAGTATCCGTGCAACTTTATGATATTCCGATGCCTAACTTCGGTTAACATTCGGATCTCATTCTCAAAACTCTTGAAATTCACTACTTGAATGTCAGCAGAGTCTGCAAAATTGAGTTTCTTAACTGCAATTACTTGACCCGAGGGCAATTCTGCTTTGTAAACACTTCCAAATCCTCCTTTGCCGATGCAGTAGTTATCATGAAAGCCCTCAGTGGCTCTTTCAATGTCACCGAATGTAAATTTACCTTCTCTTTCCCAAATGGTAGACTCAGAAAACTCAGTCCTCTTAGTCACTTTAATCTCTTCATCAAGCATTCTGTTTCGCCAGCGACACACAAACACTCCAGCCGCAATTGCTGCTAGAATTAATATGCCACAGATAGGAACAATGATAGCTATAAGAACCCTCCTGTTGTTGGACTTCTTGTCTATGGAACTGGAACTGCAAGGTGTAAATCCATCAACATCACCACACAAGCCTGAGTTACCAGCAAAAGCAATTCCAGAAGCGTTTTGGAATACCCCATCACTTGGAATCTGACCAGTTAACTCATTGTAGGAGAAATCAAATGAATTGAGACTAATCATGGAGGACAATGAAGTGGGAATTCTGCCTGACAGATCATTGTGTGAAACGTTTAGGTTCTCCAATGATCGAAGCCCCCCTAAGTCTTGAGGGATTGAGCCTAAGAGTGAATTGCTGCTGAGATCAAGTAAATACTGCAAAGAAGATAAGCTACCAAGCTCACTTGGAATTTCACCAGTTAGATTGTTGCGACTCAAGTTCAAGCTCAATAGTTTCTCGCAGTTCTTAAGTTCCACCGGTATTTCTCCTATCAACTGGTTCCCCGATAGATCAAGAGAATCCAACCTCGCTAAATTACCCACAACCCGAGGGATGTTACCAGTGAGATGGTTCTGCCTCAAATCAAGGTTGAACAACAAGCTCAGATTTCCCAGTTCCAAAGGAATATCCCCACTCAAGTCATTGGCCCCAAGGTTTAAAACACGCAACTGGCTCAACTTCCCAAGCTCAGCAGGGATTCTACCAGAAAGCCTGTTTCTATCCATCTGCAGATTGGTGAGATTTTGGCATTCCCCCCACTCTGGCCAGATTTCACCACTAAATTGGTTGTCACTAAGAGAAATAAAATCAAGCTCAGGATGGACTCCAAATGCATTGGTGATGTTACCCGTAAATCGGTTCCCATCAAACCGGACTCTTCTTAGATCCGTACAGTTCCTCAAGCAAGCCGGCAATGACCCAGTGAAGTTGTTTCCATTTACTGTGAAATTTTGAAGGGCATAGCCACTGCACAGTTCAGGGGGTAATTCCCCGTGGAAGCTGTTGTTGGAGAAGCTGACATAATAGAGCTGAGGACTGTTCTTCCCAAAATCCCGAGGAATGGTCCCCGACAAGTTATTTGTGAACACCGAGAATGCTTCTAAGTTGGTGAGGCTTGAAATGGCGTCGGGTAATTCCCCATGCAAGGAGTTTGTGTTAACATCAAAAGATAGCAGGGATGTCATGTTTCCAATCTCTGGTGGAATTGTGCCGTTCAGATTGTTATAGAAAAGCTGTAAATTTTCAAGGTTTGAAAGTGTCCATATCGTCGGAGGAATCGGACCCGAAAGCTGATTCCCAGAAAGGTCTAGAATTATCAAGGATTTCAAGTTCCCGATCTCTGAAGGAATTGAGCCTGAGAGGTTATTGTTATAGAGAAAGAGGATCTGGAGCTCAGTCAATAGACCTATTTCTGGTGGAATATTCCCAATGAAATCATTGTTCTGAAGTTGCAAACTGATCAACTTGGTCCAATTAGAAACCAGAGATGATTGAATTTCACCAGAAAATTGATTTTCAGATAAACCCAAGTCAGTTAATTTTGTGAGTTGTGATAAGGACATGGGCAACTCCCCACTGAGTTTATTCCCAGCTAAGGCCACAAATGTGAGGTTATTACAGGAACCAAGCTCGGATGGGACGGTGGAATTTAAGCCATTTGAGTGGAGATCCAATTTCTTGAGCTTTCTCAATTGGCCTAACGAAGATGGAATCTCCCCTCCAAACGAATTTTCAAATAGTTCAATCGTTTCAAGATCAGACATGGTTCCTATACTCTCAGGAATGGAACCATTTAACCGATTGGTTGCTAACCGAAGATCAATGAGTTTGGAAAGCTTAGAAATATTGGAAGACAATGGCCCCTCAAAGGCATTTTCAGTGAGATTGAGAAATTCAAGCTTGCTGAGATTGGTGTAAAGTGAATCAGGTATTGGACCAATCAACTTATTCAATGACAAGTCTAGGAAAGTAAGATTATGGCAGCTGGGTATAAACTGAGGGAATTCCAATTCAAGCACATTGTAAGCTAAGCCGAGGTGTGTCAACAATGGCATGGGTAAGAAACCAGACCAGTCTGAAGAAACAAAGTAGTTGAATCCAAGGTCGAGGTGCCTTACATTTTGGAGATTACTAACTTCAGGAGGAATGGTACCATTGAGACTGTTGTTGAAAAGGCTCAGATATTGAAGCTCCCTTAGACGACCTATCTCCTCTGGTATTTCGCCTTCAAATGCATTGTCGCTCAAATCCAAGAAAACTAGCCGGGACAGAGTACCTACCGCAGACGGTATCGGCCCATCCATGGTGTTGTTTTTGAGGTCGAAACGCGTGAGATTCGCGAATTGGGTGAAGTTGAACTGAGAAATGGAACCAGACACGTTTGAGTTGGAGAGGTTGATTTGGGAGACGGTTCCAGTGGCATCATCGCAGGTAATTGAAGTCCAGTTGCAGAGGTTGTTGAGATTGGACAGCGACCAAGAATTGAGAGAAGGTGGCGAAAATGACAAGGTGTTCTTCCATCGGACGAGTGCCTCCGCTTGGGTTCTTGCTGAACATGTGATCTTCAATGGAAGTAAAGAAAGCAAAACAACATGGAACAGAACAAGACAGGGAGTTCGAAAACTCGACATGCTTTATTTGCCAATGAAATTACAAATCTAAGATGGGTTTTCTTCAGAATTGAAGAAGAAACTTTGGTTTTGTAGGTGGATAAACATTAAATTCAGTTGGTGTCTAAGTAGCATATGCTTTAAATATGAAACCAAAGACAGCACCCCAAATAAGATCATGGTAGTTCAATGGAAAAGAGAAACATCTATTAGTTTGACTTGGGAAGGTGACTCGGAAGTCGCCATTTGCCACCCAATATCCGCGTTTAGGCCACAGTACTTCAAAGCCGAAAATAATTAAAAAAAAAAAGGATTTTGGCTCAGTTGACTTTCAACCTTCTTTCTATTTTTATTTTGAAGGATTCTTTTTTCTTTAATTAGGAAAAGGGCACATGGTTTTTTATTGAAAAACTATAGTTTAGTACGGTCTAATCTGGGCAATTATTAACGACTTTCACGAAGGAAAAGCCTGCTGAAAGCTGATATTAGAATAATTTTAACTCTCTAAATCGAATGAAATAGACGGGTGTTTGAGCTCGTTAAGAAAAACTACCACGACTGCTTTTCAGTTTTTCTTTTATAAATTATTAAAATAGTTACTTTTATTTTTATCAGGTTACGTTTTAATATTTTATATTTGAAATGTTACAATTTAGCCACTTATATTATTGTGTTGTAATATTTTAGTCATTAAGCGTTAATTTCCGTTAATGGTATAACGATAAGCTGATGTAACACGTTAAATCATCATGTCAAATGAAAATTTTAGGTTAAATTATATAATTGGTCTCTATATTTTTTTTATTATGATAAATTTAATTTTTTTTCTTTTATATTAAAAGAGATAAAAAATGGAGAAAAATAGAGGAAGAAGCATAAGAGAATGGAGAAAAAGAGAGAGGACAAGTTAAAAGAACCTAAAAGAAAAATAAATAAATTGCTCAAAACGAAAAAAATATGGGGATCAATTGTATAACTTAACCTAAAATTTTTGTCTAAAATGATGATTAAACGTGTCACGTTAGCTTACCGTTAATGATAATTAACGGCTCAATGACTAAAATGCTACAACACATTAACATAGTTGACTAAAACATAATTTTTTTTTATATAATCTCACTCCTATAAATATTTTAAATTCCACCAACAATAAAACAACTTGATTCTCTTACACAATGAATGACAGAATTTTACTTATTTATTTTTAAATGAATAGTAGATTTTAAAATAGAAAATTGCTTTTTGGGTTAGTTTAATATTTAATATTTATTTTTTAATATGAAATTTAATATCCAAATTTTTTTGTCCAATTAATTCATTAATTTTAGTTTTCGTTACTAAGGTTGTTACTTATTTTTTTTTATGTGATCCAAATGGATATTTGTTACGTGAAAAATGATTATCATATTATAATGTCATTATTTGAAAAAATTAAAAAAATATATACAAAATATAAGCTTTGTTGATTTTTTAAGGAAAAGAATGATTGGCCTAGTCAATGTTTTCATTATTTTAGTTTTGTTATGAATATCTTATTAAGTGGATGTTCATCAATATTAAGATAAGTTTTGATATACTTTAAATTTTAACAGATTTCTACTACATTTATATTTCTTATGCCTATAAATAGAGATCTTTGGAGAAGCTTTGTAAATATCTTCATTAATCAATAAAATACATTCTCTATTACTTCTCATATTTTCTTTGTTCTTTACTATTTATCTATTTATTTTATAACACGTTATAATCACAGTTTTCTTTTAATTTTTTTTCTCTAAGTCACAATTTTTTTTCCTTTCACAACAATCAATGCAATAGCCGGCCACTCAAATTTGATACTCAAGCTGTTGTCGATTGCCTTCTAGAGCTACTGCTATTTTAGTCTTCAATTGAGGCCTATGTATTCTGAGTAATGTAACACATCTAACCCACATATGTCGCCGAAATAGGGTTTCGGAGCATTACCGAAGCTTATCCATAAAACAAACTTAAATTTCAAACATTTTATATTATATAATATTCAGGTCAAAAACCAATTAAACTCATACATATTGTCTTTTATTCGAGCCATTGAGGCCCAAAATACGCGTTAGAAATAAATCGGGACTAATTCGAAAACTCAGAGAATTTTCCAGAAAATATTAAAAATTTTCAAAGCTGTAGAGTTCACACGACCGTGTGGTCAAACCGTGTGACTCACACAGCCAAGAGACACGTCCATGTCTTAAACCGTATGGGCATTCGAAGGAGGGACACACGGCCGTGTCCTAGCCTATTTCTGTACCCATGTAACTCTCTGACTTCGGTCACACGGTCAAGCCACATGCCCGTGTGCCAGACTGTGTGTGTAACACCCCAACCTGTATCCATCATTGGAATAGGGTCACGAGGTATTACCGGAGTTTATAGAACTTTTTTTTTATCACATGATAACTCATTTTATAAGAAATTGTACAACTTAAATTTTACCACTCTTCCATAAACACATGTATATTTTCATTTGATCATTTACCCTTTCGACGTATCAAATAATAAACATATTACCATTTAGCCAATAGCTTGGCACTTGTCTAAGCGTCAACAACAACAGCCATTAGTATACTTGAATATATTTCATATAATTTTAGAATCGATAAACTCATTGTATCAACATATCATACTTGAGATTATTACTTATTACAGCTTACCCAATTTCCATGTATCAGCATATTAAAGATAGCCACATATTCATATAATATGATACATATTATTCTTTTGTCATTTCTTCAAAAACATAAATCATTCATTATACCAAAATTTCATGTATCATTGTTTTCATGAATTTTGTGTATATTTATTCCGGGACAATTCATAATCTTGAACATGCATAATTATCAGGTAAGTTTCATATACATGTATTTTCCATATCATATTTTTAAAATATCGTTTTCATGTATTTCAAGTTCAATTTCGTGATTATTGTTTCGTGCTCAAATTATTTCCATGTCAGGGCTTTATTCATTAAGTCATTCGAAATTTCATCGTCATACAATTAATATTATTAAAGTATACGAATCTATAATCATTGATGTATATATTCATCAATAAATTCCATGTACAAATATCATTATCTTATATTTCCATATATCCAGTATCACTGTCATTTTTTTTCATGTACTTCAGGAATAAATGTACAAATCTTTTTTATATATATATTTCCTTTTCTGGTCAGGATTCTTACCTACTGAATTTATCGGAATATAGATAGTTAAAATGATATAGTATACGTAAAATATGCAAATCCGTAATCCATCAATTCACATTTACCCTTTTTAGCTATGTGTTTATCATCTTCTATATTTATCCCGTTGAATTTCTCGGAATTTCGATGGATTTTCGATAGTACACTCCTGGTGTACAATCTCATTAACCGTCAATTCATACAGGAGTACACTTTTAGTGTACAATTCCGGGTCCGTCAATTCATATGCATGTGTTGCCATGGTATCTTTCAACCATGGTCTTATTCATTTTCTCAATATGTTGCCATGGTATCTTTCAACCATGGTCTTACACATTTCATTTCAGTGAGCACACTCCCGCGAACCTCACTTTCCCGCGAACCTCAATTCTTGGCACACTTCCGCGAACCTCAGCTCCCATGTATTCTTCGGAAGAGCCTATACACATATATTCTTCAGGAGAGCCACCAGCACACTCCCGTGAACCTCATTTCCTATATATTCTTCGGGAGGGCCGATATTAGGATTACCCTTTCGGGCTTAATCTTTTTTTCCTGTATTCTTCGGGAGGGCTATATCAGGATAGGATCACCCGTCCGGGTTAGATCCCCTTTTACCGTCAATTCCTTTTCAGAGATCCATCGAATTTTCCTTTCATTCAACCGGGATTTCTTCCTTTTTTTTATCAAATATATCAATGTTTCATCAATTTTCATATAATGAACATTCAATTCATATCCACATCAATAACATACATTTCAAGCATTTAAGAATATAATTCAAGTTACACGAACTTACCTCGTTGCTTGTTCGTGTTTATAAATTCATTAATCCAATACATTTTCTTTTCCCCATTCGAGTCTCACATTTGAGTCGTTTGGGTCTTTATAAATAAATTTTGTCATTGTTTTCATTTATTCCATATTTTAATACATTCAATTAGTGCTCTAGGCAAAATTACCATTTTGCCCCTAAACTTTTAATTAATGACAATTTTACCCTTAGGCTTAGAAAAATAAATTCTTGCAATTTAATCCTTATTTCCAGCCGTTATCATCATACATATTAATAACATTCCATAAATTCTATAAAATATCAAAATTTTCCATAATTTCAACACTTTTTAATTTAATCCTTAAAACATGTTTTCCCTCGATCTCGAACTAAATTAATAGTTTTCATTTAAAATTTTCAGTTTAAATAATATAATAATCCATTTCATGTAATTTGATCATTTCTAACATTTTTACAAAATTACCCATAAAGTTTTACTTTTATTCAATTTAATCCCTGAGCCTAAAACATACAAATTAGCCATGCTAACTGAATATTCATACATATTTTCCTCCTCCTCCACTCCATTCCACATCCTTAATTTATATATCATGCTTATAAGTAACATTATCAAAACTTTCACTATTTACTTATATGTATTTTCAAAACTGTACATTTGAGTCATAGTCACTAAATTATTTATATCTTGAGCTACAGAACTCCAAATTAAGATCCGCTAATTTTTCCTGAAACTAGACTCATACATATTCTTACCATAATATTTTCAGAATTTTTGGTTTAGCCAATTAGTACAGTTTATTCATTAAAATATCCCCTATTTTATTGTTTGACAGTTCTGACCTCTCTTTGGTAAAATTTAATTATCTCTTTGTACAGAATTCAAATGATGTTCTCGTTTGTTTATTATAAAAATAGACTCCTTAAAGAATCTAACCATATAAATTATGTCCCATAATTATTTTTATACAATTTTTAATGATTTTTACAATTCAGAACAGAGGATCCCGAAATCATTCTGACCCAGTCTCACAAAAATATAAATATCTCAGAATACAGAATTCATTTACTTGTTCTGTTTCTTTTATATGAAAATAGACTCAACAAGCTTTAATTTCATATCTCAATCAACTCCTAATTCAGTTTCTACCATTTTTGGTGATTTTTCAAATTTAGCTTACTGCTGCTGTCCAAAACTGTTTTAGTGCAAGATATTAATTACTAAGTTTATATCACCCTTATTTTCTTTCTCTACACCATTTCCCATCACTTTATCTTATTTTCTCTTCACTACCATATCAAGAACATAGAATCATATATAAGAAAACTCTACGTTAACATCATTTACATGCTTTTTCAATAATATTAAACTTAAAAATACATGGAAATTTTGATGTTCTTACCTTGTTTTATTATTTCCAAACTTTAACTTCATTTTCTCTCTCCTCCAGCTTCTATTTGTTGAATCCAACTTGATATTCTAACTCCTCATAGTCTCCTTAACATTTTTCTCCTTCGGTAGCTATGGAAATTCTTTTGATTTCTAGGTGAAAATGGTTAATTTTTGGTGGAAGGACCAAATTGTAAAGAAAGCCAAACTTTCTTTCTTTCTCTCTTCCTTTCACGTTGGTGCATGGGAAGGATGGTGGTTTCTTCTATTTCTTTTCCACACACACACACACACACATATATATACTAAATAAAATAATAAAATAATAAAATATCTTATTAAAATATTAATAAAGTAATATTTATCTTATTAAATAATTATAAAATATCATCACACCATCATTACCTTCTAGATTTCACTCTCCTTCTAATTGACCATTTTGCCCTTAATGATCTTTTAAAATTCCATCCTTGAGTCATCACTTAATTTGGTAAAATTGCGATTTAGTCCCTCATAATTCTTTCTCCTATTCAATTTGGTCCTAATTCATCCATTTTCCTTAGTTTCTAGATTATTCCATCCTTAAAATATTTGCACTATTGGTCCTTCAATTTTTTCATATTTACACTTTAACTCCTTAAATTTTAAGTATTTACTCTTGGGCCACAAAACTTTTCCCACTTTTACGATTTAGTCCTTTCTTGGATTAATACATCATAGTCACTTCCTACATAGATTTTGTTGATATAGCTCAAAATTTCTCTTTTTATTTCTTTATTTTACTATATCAAGGATAGAATATTTTCGGGATATTACAGTGTGCCCTTTTGAAATGGCCTCGCACGCCCATGTGCTAGCCATGTGTCTCACACGGCCTCGTCACATGCCCGTGTCTGGCTACGTGGACTCAAAATGTACCTTAAACAACAAGTTTACCATTCCCTGCAAGCTTGGACAATAAGCAACTCAAAAATCATTCTTTTAACAAATTCAAAACACAATCAAATACATCCAAATCATGTCAAAATAAACATCCTAGCTGCCCAACTAATGTACCATCATTGGTACCACAATTATATCATCAAAACATATCGTCAAAGTATCATTCAAATCCAATTTATAAACATACCAAATTCCATCTATTTTGCACATCAATTTACCATACCATAATATAACTTCAACAAAAACACCTACTTATATGTATATAACTAACTAATATTAAACTTATAACCTCATTACAATTAATTCATAAAATATTTAATAGTTAGACACCCTAGTTTCATGCCGACACAGAAGGATAAACATCACCACGTTTAGGTTTGGGACCGTTGTTGAATGCTGAATCGGCGATCAAAATTAAGTACCTAACCTACGTACGGAAAACAAAACCGGATAGTGAGTAAAACTCAGTGGTATTTCTATATTCCGGATATTTAAAGATAAGAAATTACAAATATACAATTGAATTATAAACACATGTTAATATTTAATTCTTACAACAACCATAGCATATTTCATTTGTTTCACAAATATCTCAATTCTCATACTTGCTATATAAATAGTTTTTCATAATTTATTTCACATTTCATTATACAATTGCATTATCCATTCCATATTCATTTCACGAGTATATAACTCGTATATTCCATATATTTGCAATATATTTCACATTCTATTTTCAATTCACTATTTCACTTCCATTTCTCATACCATGCCATTTCAATATCAATTATAAAACTTTATTATTTATTTACCACTATTAACACGACTCGGACTTGGACGGATACACAGATCCAACCAAAACACACCAGTTTGACACACAGTGCCTCATCGGATAATTCGAAGTAATAATTTGACACCCAATGTCTTATCGGCTAAACCGAAGTAAATTGGCACCCAGTGCCTCATCGAATTAATCCGAAGTAGTAAATTGACACCCAGTATCTCATCGACTTGAAGTCGAAGAAATCCCTGAACTCTTCCAATCCTATGGCATGTCATCTATATCCGAATCAGTCTGATACAGTTAATGGGGTTTAATTTCACAATTCAAAAACAATCAGTATCCAATATCAATTTTTCATATAATCACGTATACATATAAATTTAATTCAATATCAAAATGCCAAATACACACCTCAATCACTTACCATAAACATTTAATCAAAATACAACAATTAATAACTAAGTTTGAGTTATAGAAATACAAACCAGAAATTATAAGCTATCCCTCGTCGACTTTATCTTTCCCCTTTTTAGTCGAGGATTCTAGTACGACGATAGCTACGGAATTAAAACAATTAAAAATCATCAATACAACACAATTCAATTTCATATTGAATATTTCAATTTTTACTCAAATATTGCCTAAATTTCAATTTAGTCCCTAAACCGAGACTAATTTTATTTCTTCACATTTAATCTTATATTTTCATAAAAATTCCACTTTAAACTAAATTTAACTCCCTATTTTCACTCAAATCCCTAAATTTTAAATTTTCACAATTTATTCTAATTACTTGAAATTTACAATTTATTCTACAATTTAATCCTTTTTCATTTCAAACTTAAAAATCTATCAATTTAATCCTAAATACTAAAATTATTCAACATAGACAACACTTAAAAACTCAATAATTTCTAAAATTTTGGCATAGGCCGGGTACTATTTAACACCGAGATTCCAAAAATATAAAAATTACAAGAAAAAAGGGACTAAATTAACTAACCAATTAAACTTGAAACTTTGAAACCCCTAAGTCCCTTCATCTTTCTCCTTTCTCCCTTTTCTCTTTCTTTCTTTCTTTCTTTCTTTTCTGTTTCATTTTACTTTGTTTCCTTTTTCTATTTCTTTTTATTACTTATTTTATTATAATATAATATATATACTTAAACATTAAGATTTTATATTATAATATATATAATAAATTACACATATTTTAATCTTATGCGGCATCATTTAATGCCAATAGCATAATTGGTCATTTAATCCCTTTAATTATTCTTTAATCTATAATTCAACTTTAACCCTATATGCAATTTAGTCCTTATACCTAGTTACTCTTAATTCATGCAAATTCACCTAACCAAAACCTATTTAACTACACAACTAACTTTTTAAATATTTATTCCAAGTCTGATTTATGAAAACGGAGTCCCGAAAATGTACTTTCCGACACCCGTGACTATCAGGTCGTTACAAGTAATCATTATGCAAAGAAATTTATATAATCCTTACGTGTGCTAGTGATAATAGCCAAGGTGATAACAATGATGTTAAAGAATCTTAGATATATTTTACTATGATTTATTTATTATGTTATATTTATTATAATTGGAGACTAATTATGACAATATGAATAGATAGATTTTGATTTGAAATCCACACATGTTCTGCAATAGTGATTATGAAATAAAGAATCAATGGAGGCGTTTAAAAATCTATCTTGCCAGATTTTTTGCATTCTCCAAAGTGAATCCAAATATAAAGAAAATAAAAGATATAATAATAGACCACTAAAGGTAGGAACATAGTAATAAATAAGAAAACAATGTGAGTTCTCAAAATAACTCTTTAAAGGGTAAAGATAACCTATGTTATCAATGTGATATGAAAGATTATTGGCCACATATGTGGCGTATGCCAAAATATTTTGTTTTTGTTAATATTCTTTAAGGAATGATATGAGAATGTAGTAATGAATTCTATCATTACAGATAAAAAAATATTTGGTACTAAAACAAATAAATATTGTTTCAATATTTGATAATACAAAATTAGTTGAAAGCTCCAGAAGAGCTAATATATCAATATCTAAAAAGCACAAAATTTATGATGATTAATACATTAGCTTTAAAAGATATTAATTATAATGGATATCATATTGAGATTGTGAATGGAGAAATAATTATATTTCATATGAATCAAAAGAGGATTGAGTTATTGTTTTATATTTATTACTCTTGTTATAAATTGAATTGATCGTGACTATCTTTGTGATCTTCTTTTGTTATCATCTCTATTAAGGGGTTGAAAGCGAAACATTTGACTGTGAAAGATCTACTTATTATTGAACTACTGACTAAAGAATAGATAAGTTGTTAAGATGAATATAACTTTTCCATATATCTTGAATAAAGTTGGTACATGCTTTTATATAGGAGAAACTACTTTAAAACTATTTTAACGGTCTAACTACTTAGCTAACTAGTAACTAACAGTTAACTGATATCTAACAACTAACTGACTTTATTAATTACACTAACATTCTCCTTGTTCTTTTGTCTTATTGCTACTATCATTAATATCTCTTGCAACAACTCGAAGAGCATGTTGAAATGATGCAAATTTTTTGGGAGTGATAGGTTTTGTGAGCACATCAGTAATTTGATTGGCTGAAGGAACAAAGTTAACTTGCAAAGTACCATCAATGACTTTCTCTCGAACAAAATGATGGTTGATCTCAACATGTTTGACCCTTGCATGGTGAGTGGGATTTGTAGCCATTGACGCTGTGGAAGTGTTATCACACTAGACTACTGATGCTTGAACTATTGGCATACCAATTTCTTCGAACAACTACTTAACCTACAAAAACTCCGATACACAATTGGCTAGACTACGATATTTTACTTCTGAGGAGGACCTGGACACCACTGCTTGCTTCTTGGAACACTAGACTACAGGATTTTCTTCTAAGTAAATGACATAACCTGTGGTGAATCATCGATCGTCGACTGAGGATGCCCAGTCAACATCAAAATAGAAAACTAGCTGGAACTATCCAATTGAAAAGAGTAAGCCATGCTCCATAATTTCAAGTAGACATCTTAACACACGTTTAATAGCCTTCCAATGTGTGTCACTGGGTGAGTTCATGTACCGACTAAGTTTGTTAACACAAAACGATAAGTCAGGTCATGTAATACACATATACTGGAGCATTCCAACTACAATTCGATATAGATGACCATCTACAAAGGACTGACTGCCATCAGAGACGACCAAATTTAGAGTACTCACTATTGGTATAGGTGTAGCTGCTACGCCTAACATTCCAGTTTTGTGTAATATCTCCAAGACATTTTTTCTGACTGAGTACCAACCCCTGAGGTGTATGCTGGACTACAATACCCAAGAAGAAGTTGAGTCTACCCATAGCTTTAAGAGCAAACCTATCGTGAAGTTGTAGTGTTACGTCATCATCTCATTAATGGAGCTGTCATTAATGACTATGTCATCCATATAAGCCATAAGCAATAGATGACTTCTTGAAGTTTTACGAATAAATAATGATAGATCTGCTTTGAATGCATGAAACCTAATTTTATCAATTAAAAATTGTTTTAGCGTATGAAACCACGCACGAGGGGCTTGGCACAGACCATAAAGAGCTTTGTTCAGCCTATAGACTAACTTCTGGGCATCGAGGCCTGGCATTTCAAAACCAGGTGGCTGATCCATATATATTTCCTCAGTTAACTCCCTATTTAGGAATGCATTATTTACATTAATTTGTCACAAAAACCACTCCTTCATTACAACAATAGTAAGTACAGTTCGAATGGTGACTGCTCAAACCACAAGGTTGAAAGTATCTCAAAAATCAAGGCCTGCATGCTGAGAGAATCCTTTTGCCACCAATCGAGTTTTGTATATTTCGATAGTCCCATCAACCTGCTTCTTTACCTTAAAAAACCATTTGCATCCTATTGTTCTGCGATGGAGAGGGAGAGGACACAGACTCCATATTTTGTTGCGTTGAAGAGCTTACAACTTATCATATATGACAACTTTCCAATATTCATGCTCCATAGCTTCATGGATGTCAGTAGGAGTTTCAGGAGCCAGACAAGATACTGTGTTGATACCTTTGGCTTAAATATGTCTGCTTTGCTACGTATAAACATAGCATAGGTATTAGCTGGGACAGACGATGGGGGTTGTGGTTGAGCAGGGAAACTGGTAGTAAGTGATTGAGGTATAGAGGTATGAGAGGTAGAGTTACCTGAGGTAAGGGAGTTAGATAGTGATGCAACTGGCAAAAGGGAGGTTTGGGTAGTAGTTAGAGGAGCAGGTGGTGAATGGGTTTGCAGGGTAGGTTTTAGAGATAAAACAAGTAGTTTAGAGCTCGTCTGAGGAAGAGATATGGGTGAGACATTGATGGTGCTGACATTTTTGAAAGGAAAGAATGTTTCATGAAAAGCGACATGTCGATAAATGTACAATCTACCATCACTGGCCTGACAACGGTACCCTTTATGTAGAGGGGAGTACCCTAAGAAAGTGCAAAGGGTTGATCGAAACTGGAGTTTATGAGTGTTGTATGATCGAAGGTTTGAGAAACATAAGCAGCCAAAGACTCGAAGAAATGAGTAGCTTGGTTTAACTTGAAAAAGTTTTTCATATAGGGAAAAACTTCCTACGGAAAAATAGCGTAACCTGTTGATGAGGTATACAGCACAGCTGAAGGCATCATTTCAGTAGTTCACAGGTATGGACGCATGAGCCAGTATGGAAAGGCCAACTTCAACTATCTGTCGATGCTTGCATTCAACTAGACAATTTTGAGCTGAAGTATAAGGGCAAGTGAACCTCTGTATAATCCCTTTTTGAGCTAGATACTGCTTCAGCACTTGAAACTCACCCCCTCCATCAGTTTGTAAAGTTCGAAGCTGAAGACCAATCGCTTGTTCAACTTGTTTATGGAACTGTGGAAACACATTAAGAACCTCTGACTTTTTACGCAGAAAATAGACCCATATGTATCTAGTGTATGCATCAGTAAAAGCCACATAGTAGCGAAATCCATTAGAAGAAATTGGGTCTGGTCCCCAAACATCAACAGCAATGAGCTGCAGAGGTGTAGAATATTCAGACAGTGATTTAGTAAAAGATAACTTGTGCTCTTTTCTTAGATGACACGCAACACAATTAAAAGGTTTTTTATTTCCACCAAATGACATATTACAATAAAGTAGAGCCTTGGTCAGAGTATCTTTACAAAGATGCCCTAGTCTAGAGTGCCATACACTTAATGGAACAGAGGCACTGGCTGTAAGACATTGAGTTGTGTTAGCGGCAGAACCGTTCTTGGAATCACCTTGTAAATGTAGCTTGTACAACCCATGATGCACTGAGCCTCAAAGAAGCACCTTCTTGGTTTTCAAGTCACGAACCTGACACTGTGTAGAAAAAAACTCAAATATCACCTGATTATCTCTTGTAAATTTAGACACAGAGAACAAGTTTTTGGTTATTCCCAAAGCAAACAACAGATATTTCATGTATAATGGTTGTGTTCTAGTGGATAGAGACGATTGACCAGTAGATAGGACAGGAAATGCATTACCATTACCTACATTCACCTTACCTAGACCATTGTAGGAGGTACTGTCACCTAGAGAAGCAGCTAAATAAGTAAAGTGATGTGCCGCCTCAAAGTTAGGGTACCAGGCATTGTCAGCAACAGTTTCAAGTGTAGCAAGGTAAGCCTGTGGAGGAGATGTGGTAGGAGTAGGTGTACTGACATTTTGTGAAGAGTTGGCCACAAAGGGATTAGTCCAGTTAGGTGTAGGAACAGATGGAAATGACCAGCCTGGTTGTGAATTGGGAAGCATAGAAGGCAATATGGGCATTGAGGGTGGTGCCCAAGACATCAAGGGAGATCCATGTCTATACATGCATATATTTGTCTGTGGAAGAGGTCTATAACCTGCACTTTTGTAGGATGCATCAAATCTGTAGTAACAACGGTCAACAAGATGACCTGTTTTTCCACACAACTGACATTAAATACTTGCTCTAGAAGAACGACCATGCCCACGACCTCCAGGATTGGATGAGGGACGATAAGCTGGTGGGGGTGTATTATTACTAGCTGAACCTACAAGCTAGTTAGAAACCAAGTTGGCAGAGCTAGTAGCCTTAAACATTGTTACTTGTTGTCGAGCTTCAGCATCAATTAGCATGGTCGTGACCTCTTGAACATTGTAAGGAATTTGACTTACTGTAATAATGGTAATGACTGACTTATATTCAAGTGGTGGTCCATTAAGAATCGCAATAACATGCTCGTGCTCACTAATAACCTCTCCACAACGAGCAAGATTATCGTAATAGGTCTTAACCTTCATCAAGAATTCTTTCATGGAAAGGTCACCTTTGCGCTAAGAATGCAAGGCTCGTCTATAACATATTAACTGAGAGGTAGTTTTACTACCATACAAATTCATAATGGCATTCCAGATTTGAGCACTTGTATCCAGCCCAATAAGATGAGGAAGAACAGTTTGAGTAACGGATGATAGAAGCCAGGATGCAAGGGCACTATTTTGTCGCTCAAATTTAGTAAACGCAAGATTCTCGTGAGGCACCCCATCATCACCTAGAAGCTTTGGAGGAGGAGGGACAGTATGTAAATCTAAAAAACTTTGAAGTTTATAAGTTTTGATCGCCAAAAGAACTTGTTGCTGCCATAGGAGATAGTTGTTGTCATCAAGTAAAACACTAATTTTCTTGGTTGAGAAAAACCGACTATTGACCATGCCATCAGTGAGATTGGAAGACATTGCAGGTGTAACAGACTGCATAGCAGATGGGCTCAACGGTGGATCCATAGATCAACAGAAGGAACTCAAAATAGGAACTCCAAGTGGACCTGAACATCTGATACCATATTGAACTATTGACTAAAGAATGAAGAAGTTATTAAGATGAATATAACTTTTCCATATATCTTGAATAAAGTTGGTACATGCTTTTATACAGGAGAAACTCCTTTAACAAAAACTATTTTGACGGTCTAACTGCTTTGCTAACTAGTAACTAATAGCTAACTGACTTTATTAATTACACTAACACTTATAAGTAATAGAATATGGTAAATCTATTTAAAGTTTGTTATGGTTGGATACACCTGAAGTTGCAAGTTTTTTAAAATTGTAAGTATAACTATACTATATTTAGAATAAGTTCTAAATTAAAATTACGTGGAAAAATATTACTAATGAGAACCTTGCAAGAGAGAACTTATTTAACTTTTCATTATTCAAATGTGCTTCTACGGTAACAAATCATGAAAAAAAAATTACTTATGATTCAAAAGACATAATCTTTAACGTGAATATAGTAAATTAGACTATAATAATAGTCATGAGAGATTGTCGTAATAAAATTTCTCACCACCAGAAGTGGAAAAATAAAGAAAGCAAGAAAAGAACAAGAATTTCCAAAAAACTTTTTAAGAAGAGAAACAATTTATTTTTGAAGATTCATTAGGTATGTACCTATTGTACACTTGAAAAATAAGATCCACTCTCAAAGTTTACTATTAATAATTTTTTATTGGGTTCAAAGTCTACTACTGAAGTTTAATTTGCTTACTTCTTCTACCCTGCATTTGAAGATTTTTCTTGATAGTGGCTGAACAAAAATGTGCGCATTCCCATTTATCAATAAAATATAAACTTTGTTGATTTTTTTAAGAAAAAATTATTGGCCTGATCAATATTTTCATTATTTTGGTTTATCTTTTCGTAAAATTTATAATTTTTTATAATGTTATATAAAAATTATGAAATTTATATAAAAAATAATTTCATTTTCATAATTTTTATATTTTCTAAAACATAATTTTTTATATTTTTATATTTTTAGATGATTTATACATTTTTTTATTTTATTTTTTGGATTATGACGTACAGTTTGTGTGGAACTCCCTGATGGTGGAGGGGGAAGCATAACTTGACTCGCGGAAGGTAGCGTGATTGTTATAACAATTATAGTGAGTGGCAGAAGATGATTGGGAAGGCTAACTGTCAGATGACCTCACTGCAATAGTGGAGCTAGCAAGAGCAAAAGGCAAGGATCCTAACTGTCAAATGACACTTTTACACTAGCAGTTGTAATCATGCTCTTAAATGTGATACCTTTTTTATGCTTAGTTCTTCTTTCCTCTTCTTGCTGCTCTTTCTCTTTCCCTTTTGGTGGGGTTGTTGATCTTCTAAAACAAACAACTTTGTTATTCCTATTAAAGTATTATTGTTTAGTTTGAATTGAAATTATTGTTATTTTTTCTATAAATAGAAATTAAGAGCTACGTTAAACACACCTCTAGTATACATTCATATTCTATCAAAATATTGGGCTATTTTACTAATAAAGGCCAATTTCTAAAATTATTTATGGAAATGAGCCAATTTTTTTATTATTTACTAGAAAGGGCCAAATTCCGTAAAAACGCGTCCACGTTAACGCGATTTTAGGGGATATGCCAACAAAACGAGTCCCTAAGAGAGCGTTTTTACCATGTCAGCACAAATCGCACCCTCGTGAACGCACTTTGCTAATGTGGCAAAAACACTCCCCAAGGACACATTTTAGCCCGTGTTTAAATTTTCAAAAAATGTTATTTTTTAAATATTATAAAAATAGATTTTTTTTAAAAAAATTTACAAGAATAAACCTTAAAAAAAGGCTCAAAGTGACAACACCACTTTTTTTAAGGTGTTACCAATTAATATGGAAATAAAACTTACAAAGCAAATCTTTATATAGACTCAAAGTCTCATTTCCCTTGTTTTCTTAAGCAATGTGGGATATGAGATATGTGTATATATAGACTCATAAATAGGTTTGCAGCTTGTTTCTAAACAATGTAGGATTCCTTCCTCTTTTAACTAACAACATAAGATTAAAAGCTACACTATATTTTATATTTTTTTACTTAGAGTTTAAATTTTTTTACAAAAGTTAACATTTGTTACATTATAAATAAAACTTTTAAACTCTACAAGTAAAAAATTATAAAATATAAAATGAGTATGGTAAAATATTAAAAAACAAATATTTAAAAAATTACTAATAGTTGAGTGATCATTTTCTAAGTTTTTATAATTCGATAGCTAAAAAATCATAGTTATGCGACTACTAATGTAATTTAATCTAGATATAAAAATATGAAAAATAATTATCATATTTTATGTATATTATATATTTCTACAAAAAAACTTATTTAACATAATTATATACTATGTTTAAATAAATTATCTATCTATTCAAAATACATCTGAAATAAATTTATCAGCATTCATTAGGTGATTGAAATTAAATTAAAATTAGAATTAAAAAAAGTAATGAGTATTGTAAAATATTAAAAATAAATAAATATTTAAAAAATATATATCAATTGTTTAAAATTACAAAAAAATACTATTTGAGTGCCAAATACTCACCATTTATTTATTAATCAAACATTCATAATATAAAATTAAAAATAAAATTAAAAATTAAAAGTGTCGAAACCATTTTTTTAAGGGTTTTGAAAAAACGAGATCGACTTTAAAATTTGGAAATGGAGTCGCCACCGACCTTTTTCGATGTGCGATCGGGTCACCTTAATTTATTTTAATAAAACATTTTGGGTTATCAAAACAATTAGTGTTGGTCTACGAAAATCGAAGAGCGGGCTCGGGAGTCGGTTACGCATGAGGAAGGGTTAGCACCCTCGTAATGCCCAAAATTGGTACCTAATTGATTATTTATTGTCCTATTATCGAACGATTGAAAAGACTCTAAAAATACGATCCTTTTGTTAAAAAGGGTTTTTGAGTATTGAAATGAGAATCGAGGTTCGCTTATTTCAAAAAAATAAGGATGCCGTACCTAGTAAGTTAAGGTGCAGCATATTAATTTCTCGAAATTAAGTTCCCCTCCTTTCTAAGGCTTATGTTTAAATCAAGAAGGAATATTTAGTTATTTTGGATCATACGAAGAAACCGAAACCCAGTAAGTTAGGGCCCAATTTATTGAGGTTCCAAAACATAAAATATAACCTTGGTTTTGAAATTCCTATCTCGAGATGCTGAATGCCACTTTCAGTAAGTTAGTATGTAGCATTTCGAGGTTTCGGAAATAGGTTTTATTTGAAAACTTATGCGTTCTAGTTTTGAAATCGATGCTCGATAGTTAGGATTTAATGAGAAAAATCAGAACCTAGTAAGTTAAGGCTCGATCTCCTCGATGTATCCAAACACGAGTTATACTTTTGGAAGCCTTTGAGTAAAAACAAATTTAACAAAATGGTATACGATTGCTTTTTATGAAATACAAGCATAGGATAAGAATATGCAAAATAGAGAAATGATTCATAAACATCATACCATATCAATGAATTAATACAAAATGATGCACATGTAATAGTAATAATTATAACATATCATTTTATGCAACTAATAATATTAACTTCCTTCCAAAAACTAAGAGTAAATTTAAAAGAAATATAGGACAAAATAAAAAAACTTACAAATAATAATTAATGATTATGAAGGAATGTTCAAGGTTATAAAAATTTAAATAATATTAAAAAGTAAGGCCTTTAAAAGACAAGTAGAGAAGTCATATATCTATAGAAAATAGGCATGTACATGTACAATATAGTATTTAAAATATCTGCATAGTATAATATAAAAGCATAAGGAAGGGTGTCAAGTATGAAATGTGATATATAAAAATATTTTTTATATAATTTATATAATATTCGAAAATATTATAATAATATTAAAGCTTATACATGAAGTGGAACAAAAATATACGAATAGCATGTTATTAAAATATATACATAATGTATAGGATATAAACAAAAAATATGTATATATATACATACATAGCATGAAAACATATATACATAATGTGGTAGTAAAATATGTACATAATATATATAACAAAATAATTTAAATATACATATATAATATACAAAAATACTTATACATAATAATATGAAGATATATACATGAAGTGGTACAAAAACATATGTACATACTAGAAAATAAAAAAACATATATATTATATACGAATATAGTATATGTAATAGATAAAATATAACTTTAAAATAGGTGTGACATACGAAATATAATGGTACCAAAAAATACATATATAAAATAATATAAAGGCATATACATAAAATACATGTATAATATAGGGGTATTGTGTATAAATAATATACTAAGTATAATCTCAAAATATACATCTATGTAATAAAACATTTATGCAAGTATTGAAAGTATGTACATAATGTATATATTATATATACGTAATATAGTTACAATAAAATATACAATGTCAAAAAAAACATAATAATATATAGTAAAAAGAAGATATACACATAGGAAACAAGGATTATTATTAATAATCATAGGATAAAATGTATACAATAGGCATAATAATAATAATAATAATAATAATAATAATAATAATAATAATAATAATAATAATAATAATAATAATAAGTAATCGAGAAAATATGTATGCAAGTAAACTAAAACAGGTTGAGGACTAAAATGAAATCAAAACCGAATTTAATATCTAAAAGCTAAACATCCAAATAAACAGCAAAAAGGACTTATGTGGAAGGCTCACGCAAAGAACAGGGGCTAAAGCTGGAAATATACCAGCGCCCGAAACGCTGCATTTAAGCGCAGATTGAATTGCAAAAACACGCAAATATCAGGGTTAAATTAAAAAGAGCGGGGTCACTAAGAGCCGTTGCAAACTGAGAAGGATCAGGCGCGCAATATTCCCCTCATCCGTAAACACGCGGGTCCTAGGGGTGTTGGATCGGGTCAAAATCGGGTCTGGGCTCTTAAATGATACGGCACCGTTTTATTTCATTTGGAAAGCTAGGGATTTAGTTCCCTTCAGCCACACCCGAAAAGGAGAAAAGAAACAGGGGGTTTCTTATTCCTCATTTCCCCTCTCTTTAGTTAGGGTTCTAAGGCCCTTCATTCGCGCCGCCGCTCTACCAACTCTCCGGTGGCCGACGAATGTCTAAACAGGCGAAGCATGGGGCTTTCAGCCTTATTCGAACACCCCCACACCGAAGGCCAAGCATATGGCGTTCGTGAAGATTCGGGTATGGTTCGCGGTCTCTTTCTTTTATTTTCAACACCAAATCCCTGTTTTAAAACGAAATACTCAACACAAAAAGGAAATAGAACCCAAACGAGAAGGTCACCGTTCACGTTGTCTCTCCTACCCTCGTCAGAACCCGAATGGATTTTACGACGTTTGGGTCACCGGAGCCTTGCCACGTGACGGGGATCGATCCCAAGGTAAGCCCTTTTTATTATTTTCTTTTATTTATTCCAAATGATAATAAATAATAGACAAAGATTTAGAGGAGCAACCTTTTTGCTTCTGAGTGCTTTTTCAATATTCAAAATTTGATCCCTTTTACAACGTTTTCTTTCAGTTTATATAGCCGAATGGTAGAATATTATACAATATAATTTCCTATTTGCTACTATTTCTTGCGTCTGTCTCTGTTTCTGCTTCTTTCTTCTTTTCTGTTTTCCTTTGCAGGCATAGAATGGGTCAACGGTGGAGGGAAAGGCTATTCCTTTCCTTTCTGGTGTAACGGGGTAGACCTTGGGACGAGCGTGCCTCGGGACGAGGCTCGGGTTGCACGATCGAGGCGCAACGGCGCAAGAAGAAGATGGGAACCCTAAGGTTCCCAAAATTTTTAAGTCTCTTGGGCCATTTGGGCCTTTTGTATAGGGTTTTTATTTTTGTTTTTGTGTAATTGGACTGAACATTTTTTAGACATTGGTTTGTAATTTGGATTTCTATCCGGTCAAATTTGGACCGTTACAAAAAGTATAACTTCTAAATTTAAATAATGAAAAATTATTTTAAAAATTAGAATTGCATTGATATTAACTTCAAACATTTAAAGTTGAATAGAAGATTATTGCATGTACAAGTTTCATATGTGCAATTTGTTCTTTTTTTTAATAGTTCTTTTGTATATGTTAACAATTTTAAAATGCAACAAGATTAAATATCTCAAAAAATAATTTTATAATATGAGAAAATGTTAACAAAATATAAAAAAATAGAAATTATTTTGTAAAAAAATTAAAAAATATAGTATAACATTTAGTCTCATGTTGTTAGTTAAAAGAGGAAGTAATCTCACATTGTTTAGGAAAAAGCTGCAAACCTATTCATGGGAAACCTATACATGGGTCTATATATACACATATCTCATATCCCACATTGCTTAAGAAAACAAGGAAAATGAGACTTTGGGTCTGTATAAAGATTTGCTTTGTAAGTTTTATTTTCATATTAATTGGTGACACTTTAAAAAAATAGTGTCACTTTGAGCATTTTTAAGGTTTATTCTTGTAAATTTTTAAAAAAATTGGTCTATTTTAATAATATTTAAAAAAATGATATTTTTTTGAAAATTTAAACACGGGTTAAAAGGCGTCCTTGGGGGAGTGTTTTTGCCACATCAGCAAAATGCATCTATAAGAGTGTGATTTGTGTTGACATGACAAAAATGCTCCCCTAAGGACGCGTTTTACTGGCATATCTCTTGAAATCTGTTGACATGGACGTGTTTTCACAAAATTCGGCCCTTTCTGGTAAATAATTAAAAAATTTGCCCATTCGCGTAAATAATTTTAAAAATAGGCCTTTATTAGTAAAATGGCCAAAATATTGTTTTTAATTAAAATTTTTGTTATTTTCTCTATTAAATACTTTGTATACGTTGATATTCTATTATGTCGATCTTTTGATTTTAGCCTTTAAAGTTACACTAAGTGTTCATCAATTTGCAAATAGAATTTACACTCTAAAAGCACATGTAGTAATTAGATAATAATGTATAAACATCACAACCATCAATTTTAAAGAAATTTTTTAAAATTATACGATGCATAATTTCACTGTTTTCAAACCTATTTTTCAACAACTATCTTATTTCACTAAGACCACATCAAAGGCCCATCCTTCATCTGTCACTTGTAAAACACGCCGATTTATCACCATGCAAACTATAAAAGTTTGACAAGATAACACATAACTCAAAAGATAAACTCCCAATTATAGAATCAGATGAATATTTACAAGGAAGAGGGGAGACTACAGTTTTAAACCCTTAGGCTGTTGGCACAACCATATTGTGAATGTCACTCATTGCTTAAGCTAGCTTATACCATTTTCACTCATCCAGTCTATCGGCTACTTCAGCCAAGTATTATATTCATTTGGATTTACCAAATGTTATTAAAACAAATTTAAACAACATGCTTACTACTTATTTACTGTACAATATCATACTTTGATTCGTGGAATGTTGCATGGAGTTGGTGATTAATTTTGCACTCATTCAAGGTTCATTTTATTATTTGGACTTTCCTTGCATTGGCTTTCCGAAATTTTAATTAATGATTTCATTTTTTCATACAAATGATTTCAATTCTCTAGTCTTCCACAAGTAAATATTAAAAGAATTAATAAGAGGTAAAAGTGTGATGAAAATTCCTATATTAAGAGTGGATTATATTTTGTTCTTTTTGTTTAAAAAATGGGTAAATTAATAAATTAGTCATTTTTGTTAAAATTTTTATCTATTTCTACTATTAAAAACTGGTGTAGCTAGCGAAATAATCAAACATTTACACGTAATATGTCACCTTTACCTCACATGCTATCATACAAGACTAGTTTTAATGGTAAAAATGAATGAAATTTTTAATAGAATGACCTATTTCCTATTTAATCTAACTTACAGGGATTAATTTACTCATTTTTTTAGAATAGAAGAAAAATGTTATCTGACCTCTAATGTAAAACCTCTATGGTAATTCTAACTTAATAAGACAATAATTTATTTATATCCTTGTATGTATATTATTTTTTAATTACTTTTAAACCAGAGCATATTTAATAATATTTATTAATTAGAATCAATTAATTATATTCTAATGGTTGTTATGGTAAAAATAATAATAAAAAAATCGAATAAAATTTATTTTTTCCCTTTTTAGTATTCCTTTATATTCTTTTTAATGGTCTATTAATCATACCTTAGAAACCAATATATATGAACTAAATTTAAATAAATAACAAAACAAAAAAAGCTAAAGTCAAATGACAGCCGCTTAGGTACAGAACAAATAGATCGTAGCTTAAGTCGATCTTACTCCCCAATTATAATTAATAATTAAAGAAAAATTATAAACCATTTTCCCTATAATTGTAATATTCGAGGTTTGTAGTTATTTTTTTAATAATATTATTTTTAAAATTTAAACTTATATTTTTAAAAAAAAAAATAGATTGAACTTTAACACTACACTCAATATTTAATGATATAAAACGGAAAATTTTTAACATTACAAAATTAGACCACCTCGGCTCAAATTGTATGTCCCAATGATCTTGAATATAAAGGTGTATGTATTGTTATACAATTTATAAATTATTGGCTGCATTTGGAGCTTAAAACTTGATTTTTTTTTTCTAATTTGATATTTAAATTTTTTTGGCTTAATTTGGTATCTAAACTTGATAAACTTTCTTAATTGGTACTTAAGTTTTTTTGGTGCAATTTAGTACCTGAATTTAACACTTTTTTCTAATTTGGTACCTAAACTATTTTTTAAGTTCAATTTGGTACCCAAACTTGTTAAATGATATACATATTACCTAAGAACACTAATGATATTAAAAAATTTATGTTATGCTATAAAATATCATCATTATTGGAGGAAATTCGTGTTAAAAAATTATGCATTGAGTTATATTTAACGAATGAATATTGAATAAAATATTAAATAAGAAAAAAAAGTTTTTTAAAACCCAAAATAAAATAAATTCATTATTTTAAATTAATAAAATAAATAAATAAAACTAAAACTAATTGAACATTTAAAATACAAAAAAGAAATACCATATCATTTACTAGATGTCGATTTTACTTTGATTATTTTTGCTACCTCATAAAAAATAACATCGTTAGTAATTTGTCTAACGTTTGCCAAATTCGGGTACCAAATCAGATAAAGCAAAGATTAGGTACCAAATTAGGAAAAATGGTCAAATTCAGGTACTAATTGGACCCCCAAAAAAAAATGATTAAGTACCAAATTAAGAAAAACTGTTGAGCCTAGGTACCAAATTATGAAAAATTATCAAGTTCAAGTACCAATTTGAGCCAAACAAAATTTAGATACCAAATAAAAAAAAAAATCTCAAATTTAGATGACAAATATTATATTAAACCTAAATTATTTATAAATCTGCAAACCTCTAAGTTGAAAGATATTATATACTTAAAATTAGATGAATTTTTATAATATTGGCCAAATATTATTCTTTAATAAAATAATATTTTAGTCCAACTTTGCTACTTTTAATACCTCACAAATAAAATGGGCAATAAATAATTTCTTTCTTTATTTATAAAATTAATTGATAATTTGATTATCACGCTTTTTTTTTTTTTTTACATTTTTTAAGTTTTTTGGTCTGTTGAGGTGGAAGAAATAATATATAAAAGGTGAAAGTTGAAAATATTCCTTAATCCTTACTTCCCATATTATAAGCATGAAATTTAGGTTAAGCCTTTGGCTTTGACTTGGAGCATCGAAATTATTTGTCAACATGAATGATGATGATGGTGCCAAGACTAATCAGAAAAAGAGAAGTATTTTAAACAAAATAATAAAAAATTATATATTTAAAATTTATTTCGAAAATAAAATTCTAAATTTAAATTAAATATTATTTTATATTTTATTTGTCAAAATAAAATTCTCCATTACAAATTCAATGAGTAAGTGAGACGAAAGTGAAAATCAACTTTTGAATATTCAAAGTTTCAAAATTTCTCAAACTCATTCATTTATTCACACATTATTTCTTATTGACCTCCCTCATTTAACATTAATACAAAAGTTTACTTTTTGAATATTCAAAGTTCCGAAATTTCTTAATATAATAAATTTTGAGAGATTATATACTCATGTTATGCTTCGGATGTATATTTTTCTTGAGTAAAAATATTATGAAGGTGTCTGTATTAGGGTTAGATTATATTTTACTCTCTTTATTTAAAAAATAGATAAAATAGTTCCTATAAATTAGATACAAAAAGTAATTTGGTCTTTCTATTAAAAATTTCACCAGTTTCTACAATTAAAATTAAATTGGTTTTTGCATGTCAGCATAAAGTACATGTGACATGTTACGTGTCACATTTTGATTATTTTATCAATTATGATAAATTTTAATAGTAAAAATACATACTTTTTTAAATATATATATAATATAAAAAAATTAATTTATCTAATTTTAATAAAAATGACAAACTACGATGTAACACTTAATACAGGACTACTTAGAAAAATATTCAGTTGTTGGAATCCAAGCTTTGTAATTATTTTTTAAAATATGTTGTTGACTAGTAAATAATCAACTATTCTAAGCGGAATCGTTGATTATTTCAACTTGTTGTGGATCATGACTTAACTATACAAACACCCGCGTCATCTATGTAAAAAAAAAGCGCATGGCATTCTACCTTAGTTAATGTTTAAAACAAAGACACGTAATTGCAGTATCAGATCCCTCAACTACTGTTTCACACTATAACTACTAAAAGATGGACCAGACTATGGAATCTGATAGGGTTGATCATCTGCTGACATCACCAACTGGATAACCTATCAGAGATTTCTAGGAATCCCACTTCCATTTCATTCAAACACTGCCTGGGAAAATAGATCTAAATCAAGGGACTTTAACTTTGTTCTGCTGGTTTTTAACTGTTTGAAACCTTAGAGGTGATAACTGATAAGCCATCGGCTTAGCGATGAAGGCGAATTCCACTGCAAAACCCATGGAAGTAAAATTTATTGCCTTCTTACCAATCTAAAGAAGTTTCAACTACTCATTAGCCCGTCTTTAACATTTTTGGGCACCAAGTATAATAATAAAATAAGGTTATTAATTTTTTAAAAGTTGGTAAAAAAAATTTTAAATCCCTTAAAAATTAGTAAAAAAAATCTTTGGACCTTTAAAAGTTAATTTTTTTTAAACCCTTAAAAGTTGGTAAATTTTTTTTATTTTTAAAAGTTAAAATTTTATTTTGGACCCCTTAAAAATTAAAAAACAATATTTTAGACTCCTTTCACCCTTGGATTCTGGGTGATTGCACCTCCAAACAACCCTAGGGCTGGGCTTGCTACTGGTCCATATTCATATTTAGTTTTGTTTCTCTTTTGTTTATGCTTATGAATGAGTGACATGAATGTACCACTATACGAATGTATTTTATTGAAAGTTTAATTGAAGGGTTAGATATAAATATATATTGTATGGGCCTAAATCTGCTCGGCCCGTATTATAACTAAAAAAACAAAAAAAAAAAACAATAATAAAATATCAAAACCCAAATGTCCATAGTCCAAAATACAACGATACAGGCCCAATCGGACCCAAACACCTATGCCCACTACCCTCTGGCCCAGAACATTGACCCAGTCCAGTTCTTGTTGGCCCAATAGACCCAGTACCTAAACTGGTTTCGGCTAGCCGAAACCCTAGCTACCCTAAGCGCCACGCCTCCTTCTGCCGCCCACGTACTTCCGTAGCAAGCTCGCCGCTCGAGGTTCGGCTCTGCCCGTCCTTGGCACCAAAGTGGAAACCCTCCCCTGGTTGACCTTTGCTCGACCTGCAAACATGCCCAAAAGAGAACAAAAACCACAACAGCAAGCAAAGGCAAATAACAGAGGCAGAAATAGCAGCAAATACGAAAAAAATTTGTATTTTCATTTTTCTAGTTAAATCGGCTATATAAGGAGCCGAAGATCGATTGTATTTTTTTTTTACGATTCCTGGAATACAAAAAACAAACAAAAAGGAAAGCAGAGGTATTCAAAAGATCTGAACTTCTTAAAGTTTTTGTTTTTTTAATTTCGTTCTTGAGTTTTGCCTTTTTTTATTTTGTTCATTATACATATGAATAACAGAAGAAAATAAAAAGAAAGGGATAAAAGAAAGTAGCTCACCGGAACTGTCGATATACCATCGGAGTTTCCCCTCCGTTAAAACCAAATTCGACAGTGGTTGAGGCCTTCTTTTTGATTCTTTGCGTTTGAGGGTGCTAGATCTTGAATAAGGCTAAACGGGGGGTAAAAAAGGGTAATAAACCCATCGTCGGTCATCGTTTGGGGAAGTAGAACGGCGGTTGGGGTCTGTTTTCCTCTAGGAGTCGGGTGAGTGAAAGAAAAGGCTAGGGTTCCATTTCATAAAGGAGCCGATTGTTTTGGTTTTCAAAAGAAAATGTGGTTTTATGTACAGAAGGAAACGACGTCGTTTGGGGCCTGATTCAGCGGCCTCAAAACGACGCCGTATCTTGTGACCCGATTCAGCACCCAGGAGAGTCCGCGTGTTCTGCTTAAAAGGGACATTTCGCGAACGATCCCTCTTCTTTGCTTTGTCCTATGATCGGGCCATGTTTTAGTTTTCTAGTCTTTTTAATTCGGCCCCAAAATTTGGGCATTATTTCAAATTGGTTCGTGTTTGAACATCCTGTTTTGAGAATTGGTTTATTTTCACTTTTGCCCCTCGTATCTTCACGCGTGTTTTATCCGAGTCCTGATTCGTTTGTTTTTTATTCTAGATTTAGTATTCAAGTTTATTTCCTATTTCAATCGAGTCCCTTTTGTTTATAGACTTTTATTTTATATTAAGTTTTTTTTTGTTTTATTTAAACCATCTCACATATTATTCTTTAGTATATTATTTATTAGAAGCTATTATATACATACGTACATATATGTATATCCATATTATCTTTTAAATTTTTTTATGTTACTTTATTTTCATTGAAGTAAAACCCTTCTATGTTTTATACGTATATACATATATATTATTTTATTATTATTTATTCATATCATATTCGAAGTCTTTCATTATTTGTTTGAAAATGTTTTTTAATCATTCATTTACAAGTTTTTATACCTTATATATTTTAGTTTAAATTTATTTAGATATTATTTAGAATCATTTTTATTACTTTTAAATTGTTTATATACCCTAGTGTTCTATACCTTATTCTTAAAATCATTTTCATATCACCTTATTTCGAAATTCTATTCATTTATTTCAAAATGTTTTATCTTTTATATTAAACTTTTTATATAATTTATTTACACTTTATATATGTACGTATATATGCATTATGTACTTAAATTTTTATAGGCCAACCCTTTTAAATCGTTTTGCATACCACCGATTTCAAAATTCCTTTTCGCATTATTTATGTGAAACCGTTTATTATCTTTTCAAAATTATTTTACATTTTATTTATTTTAATGTGCTTTATATCATTTTTGTGTAAATTGTTGTTTAATTCATTGGTCTTATTTATTAATGTCGATGTCTAAATAATGTATCCTATATGATTATCGTCATTATGTGCTTTAATTCGTTATTTCACATTTCCATGTTATCGACATTCACTTGTATAGTATCTCATGCATGTATTATTATTATTATTGTTATTGTTATTATATTTCATATGTATTATTGTTTCATTTGCTTCAAGGTTTAATGCTTCATGTTCAATATTGCTTGGTATCAATTGCAAATTTGTTGTTTTATGTTAGTATCGATATTTTCATGTGGTGTCATATTATATCTTTACGCTTTGTTTAAGCCACCTTGTTATATGTGTTGATTCCACGATTATTTATTATATCGTAATTTCATGATTTTAACTCAAGTTTATTCTATTTCAATTTAAATGTATTAAATCATTTTCAAATTTGTCAAATTTAAATAATTTTGAAGCAAGGCAATATTTAGTATTTGGAAAATCGAGAAATTGTGCCCTAACGTGCTGGGTTGCGGTTTTTTGTTTGATTGAATAACTAAATAACCTTTTAAATTATATGTTTCGGGATGAATTCGGTATTAAAGGTTCGAGATTGCATCTTCTAACGTGCTGGAGATGTCGTTTCGTTCCTTTAAAACGAGGAAATTCTAAAGCCCAACTCAAATCAAGTACATCAAATTGTTCTTAAATATGCCAATAAAACTGTAGAAATAAGACTGTAACACCCTCTACCCGTATTCGTCGCTGAAATAGGGTACGAGGCATTACCGAAGTTTACCGAACAATAGTTTTTTTTTTTAAACTCAATATATCCCCTTTATAAACATGTAACCTTCCCTGCAAAACTCAAACCGAGACCAATCCAAATCAACCAATCCAATTCAGCACATTTTTAAAATAGATTCATGCACATTTATAAGATAACCTCATCACATACCAAACCAAGTTTTGTTAGCCACACCAATGGCTAACTTTACATTCATTCCACATTAACATTTACTTTATTAACTTATACATGCCATTGATTTCTAAAATAAAGTTTCTAGATATACCAAAATATTGAGGTTGATAGTATGATGTATCTCCAACTGAATCCGACCTCCGAGCTCTTAATACTACAAAACAAGGAAAAAGAAAACAGGGTAAGCACATTGTGCTTAGTAAGCTCATGTAACAAGAGTTATACTTACCTAATATTTTCAATGCAATACAATGAACATACATACATGCATTCAATGCATTGTTGCCTTAACATGCACAAACTCAACATTCAAATTAGTACAATAATTTCAATGTATCAATAATATATACTGAGATTGATGAGTTCATCAATACCGTGATTTCCATTCCATTATTATTTTCCCATATTTATCCCGTTGAATTTCTTGGAATTTCGATGGATTTTCAGGGGTACACTATAGTGTACAAATCCGAGTCCGTCAATTCATATTCATGTGCGCACATTTTCATTTCAGAGAGCACACTCCCGCGAACCTCATCCTTACAGCGGGATTACCAGTCCAGGCTAAATCCCCTGTAATATAAACTCATAGAGTATTGTCGGGATTACCAGTCCAAACTAAATCCCCTGCAACGACAATTACTCTAATGAGCTTGGATCTGAATTACCAGTCCAGGCTAAATCCCCTGCAATGACAATTACTCTAATGAGCTTGGATCTGAATTACCAGTCCAGGCTAAATTCAGACCCTAATTTGGATTACCCGTCCTGGCTAAATCCATTTTCCACATATTCATCGGGAGGGCTATATCAGGATTGGACCACCCGTCCGGGCTAGATCTATTTTTACCGTCAATTCCTTTTCAGAGATCCATCGAAATTTTCTTCCATTCAATCAGGATTTCTTCCACTTTTCACCAAATATATCAATTTTCCATAAATTTTCATACAATGACATTCAATTCATGTTCACATCCATAACATACATTTCAAGCATTTAAGAATATAATTCAAGTTACACGAACTTACCTCGATACTTGTTTGTATATAAAAATCTACTAATCCCAAACTTTTTCCTTTCCTCGATCTAGCTTTCTGTTTGAGTCTTCCGGATCTAAATAAATAAATTTAATCATCAATTTAACATTTCATGTCCATATGTATCATTCTCTACCATTCTACTATTATTTATAGTTCATTCAAAGCTGTCTACTTGAGTTGTAGTCACTAAATTATTTTTATCTTGAGCTACAGGACTCCAAATTAAGATCCGTAAATTTTTCCTGAAACTAGACTCACATATATTCTAACCATAAAATTTTCAGAATTTTTGGTTTAGCCATTTAGTACAGTTTATTCTTTAAAGTTACCACTGTTCTGCTATATGACAGTTCCGACCTCTCTTCACTAAAAATTAATTATCTCCTCATAGGAACTCGGATGATGTTCCCGCTTGTTTCTCTTGAAAATAGACTCATTAAGGATTTTAAACATATGAATTTAAGTCCCTAATTATTTTTATACAAATTTTGGTGATTTTCCAAAGTCAAAACAGGGGAACCCGAAATCATTCTGACCTTGTCTCACAAAATGCATTATATCTCAAGATTTACAATTCTATTTCTTACACCGTTTCTTCTATCAGAAACTAGACTCAATAAGCTTTAATTCCATATTTTTTTCACCCTCTAATTCGATTTCTACAATTTATGGTGATTTTTCAAATTTGGACTACTGCTACTGTCCAAAACCGTTTTAGTGCAAGAGGTTTATTACCATTTTTCCCCCAAGCTTTTAATAAGTGATAGTTTCGTCCCTACTCAATTAACCTCTCAATTGAGCTGATTTTTCTCAATTAATACTTTATTCTATCATTTTAAACTACCTTATAACCTTTGGGAATAAGAATTTCAGAACTAAACTTCAATTTCACACTCTTTTACAAATAGGTCCTAAATATCCATTTTCTTTACATTTTATTCCATAAAATCATCATATAATAAGATTAAAGCTTAAATTCCATGCTAAATATTCATATACTTACAGCACTCAACCATGGTGACTTTAAATTTCATCCATAAAATCAAAAACTAATGAATTTAATAGTAGGACCTAGTTGTAAAAGTCTTAAAAACACAAAAATTACAAGAAAAAGGCAAGGATTATCTCACTTGGTGCAAAAATTATGAAAAACCAGCTTATAGAACCCCTCCTATGGCCTTTTTGCTGATGAGAATGAAGAGAAATCTCAAGGAATCTAGATATTTCCATATTAGTCCTAGTTTTATTTAGTTAATAATGCAATATTCCAATTTTACCCTTAATTCATCCACTTTTCTGCTAATTTTATGCCCTTGCCGTCCAGCCCAAATAAATTTTGGGTCTATTTGCTTTTTAAATCCTTTCTAATTAAACACTTAAGCTATTTAATCATCCTAATAAATTTTGGGTCTATTTGCTTTTTAAATCCTTTCTAATTAAACACTTAAGCTATTTAATCATCCTAACAACTTTTACTCCTTTTCCAATTTAGTCCTTTTCATTTAATTGACTACCCAAACGTTAAAATTTTCTAACGAAATTTTAATACAATATTACTAACATTTCACAAATATTTATAAAAATATTTTTGACTCGGTTTTACGAGATCAAGGTCTCGATAACTTGTCTTTACCTAATTTCTTCAATAATTTCTTTTTCTTAACTAACCACTAAATCGGTAATTTTTTTTTCGATATTTTCATACAAATTTTCCTATCATGTCAATATTTATGCAAAAATTTTAAAATAGATTTCTCTTTAAATCGGATTTGTGGTTACGAAACCACTGTTCCGATAACCTTGAGTTTAGGCCATTACAACTCTTCCCCCCTTTAAGGATTTTCGTCCTCGAAAATCTTATCAGTAAAGAGGTTCGGGTATTGTTTCCTCATTGCCTCCTCCGGTTCCCATGTCGCTTCCTCAATCCCGTGCTTTTGCCATAATACTTTTACCAAATTTATCTTTTTATTTCTGAGCTCCTTTATCTCTCGTGCCAAAATCTTAATTGGTTCTTCATTGTAACTCATATCTGGCTGAATCTCCACTTCTGTCGGAGAAATAACATGTGAAGGATCCGACCGATACCGTCGTAGCATAGACACATGAAAAACGTTATGGATTCTATCAAGTTCCGGTGGTAATGCCAATCGATAAGCGACCGGTCCAATTCTTTCTAGGATTTCATATGGCCCGATAAATCTTGGACTCAATTTACCCTTTCGACCGAACCGGAGAACTTTCTTCCAATGAGACACTTTTAGGAATACCTTGTCACCAACCTAAAATTCAATCTCTTTTCGTTTAAGGTCAGCATATGACTTTTGACGATCGGAAGCTGCTTTTAGACTATCCCGAATCACCTTTACTTTTTCTTCTGTTTCTTGAATCAAATCAACTCCATGTATCTTCTTTTCACTAAGTTCTGTCAAATATAACGGTGTTCTACATTTTCTACCATACAAGGCTCCATACGGAGCCATTTTAATACTGGACTGATAACTGTTATTGTAAGCAAATTCAATCAAAGATAGATACCTCTCCCAATTACCTTCAAACTCTAATATACAACATCGGAGCATATCTTCCAATACCTGAATTACACGTTCAGATTGACCATTTGTTTGAGGATGAAATGCAGTGCTGAAATATAATTGAGTACCTAAAGCTTCTTGCAATTTGTTCCAGAAACGAAATGTAAATCGAGGATCCCTATCTGATATAATAGAGACAGGCACTCCATGTAGCCTGACAATCTCAGATATATACAATTCAGCCAATTTATCTAAAGAATAATCCATACGTACTGGAATAAAGTGTGCTGACTTCGTCAATTGGTCAATAATCACCCAAATAGCATCTTTCTTTCTCGGAGACAACGGTAATCCAGATACAAAATCCATTGTAATTCTTTCCCATTTCCATTCTGGTATAGTGATTGGCTGAAGTAACCCCGAAGGTACCTGATGTTCAGCTTTAACTTGCTGACATACCAAACACCTTGATACAAACTCAGAGATATCACGTTTCATACCTGGCCACCAGTACAACTTTTTCAAATCATTATTCATTTTATTACTCCCTGGATGTACAGACATAGTACTGCTATGAGCCTCGTGTAGAATTTTCTGTATGAGCTCTGAATTCTAAGGTACACATACCCTGTCTCTGAATAACAAACAACCATCGATCCCAACCTGAAATTCAGAATCAGTACTCGACTCACATTGTGCCCGTTTAGCTCGTAACTTTTCATCATTTTTCTGGGCCTCACAGATCTGCTGTAGAAACACTGGTCTAGCTTTCATTTCAGCTATAATTGAACCATCTCCAGATAATGATAACCGGGTATTCATACCTCGCAAAATAAATAAAGATTTTCGGCTCAAAGCATCAGCTACAACATTAGCCTTACCCGGATGGTAATCAATAGTCAAATCATAATCCTTTATCAGTTCAAGCCACCTGCGTTGTCTTAAATTCAAATCTTTTTGCGTCATCAAATATTTCAAGCTTTTATGATCAGTATAAACATAACATTTCTCACCGTACAAGTAATGCCGCCATATCTTCAACGCAAATACAATAGCAGCTAATTCAAGATCATGTACTGGGTAATTTCTTTCATGAGGTTTAAGTTGTCTTGAAGCATAGGCTATAACTTTACCTTCTTGCATCAAAACACAACCTAAACCATTTAATGAGGCATCACTGTAAATAACAAATTCCTTACCCGGTTCAGGCTGCACTAGTACAGGTGCTTTCGTTAACAAATCTTTCAATCGGTCGAAACTCTGCTGGCATTCATCGGTCCACTCAAACTTTACATCTTTCTGCAGTAGACGAGTCATTGGAGAAGCTATCATAGAGAACCCCTGTACAAATCTCCGATAATACCCAGCTAAGCCCAAGAAACTTCTAACTTCAGATACATTTTTCGGTGGATTCCAATTTACGATAGCTGAGATTTTATTCGGGTCTACCCTAATGCCTTCAGCAGATACAATATGTCCAAGAAAACCCACTTCTCGAAGCCAGAATTCACATTTACTGAATTTAGCATAAAGCTGTTTTGCACGTAAAATTTGCAACACTATTCTCAAATGTTCTGCATGTTCATTTTCATCTCGGGAATAAACTAAAATATCATCAATGAATACTACCACAAATCTGTCTAAATACGGTTTGAATATCCGGTTCATCAGATCCATAAATACTGCAGGTGCATTAGTTAGCCCAAACGGCATAACCAAAAACTCATAATGCCCGTACCTGGTTCTGAAAGCTGTCTTTGGCACATCTGATTCCTTTACCCGTAACTGATAATAACCCGATCGAAGATCAATCTTTGAAAACACTGTGGCACCTTTCAACTGATCAAATAAATCATCAATCCGGGGTAACGGGTACTTATTCTTTATGGTTACCTTATTAAGCTGTCGGTAATCGATGCACAGTCTCAAAGATCCGTCTTTCTTTTTCACAAACAAAACCGGGGCACCCCAAGGTGAATGACTCGGTCGAACAAAACCCTTATCAACAAGTTCCTGTAACTGTGTCTTTAACTCCTTTAATTCTGTAGGAGCCATCCGATACGGAGCTATAGAAATTGGAGTAGTTCCTGGAACCAAATCTATAGAGAATTCCACTTCTCTTTTTGGTGGCAACCCTGGTAATTCCTCTGGAAACACATCAGAAAATTCACATACCACTAGTACTGCCTGAATCTTCGACTCAGATACCTTAGTGTCTAATACATAAGCAAGAAAAGCATCATACCCCTTTTTGATATACTTTGAGCAGTAATAACTGAAATGACATCAGATAACCCCTCTGTCTGATCAGATTTAACCCGAAGCAATTCACCGTTCTGACATTTTAACAAAATATATTTCTGTCTACAATTTACTACCGCATCATGCTGGGTTAGCCAATCCATGCCCAATATCACATCGAACTCATCAAAAGGAAGTAACATCAAATCAGCCGAGAAACAATAACCTCTTACCATTAGTGGACAATCTTTACAAATTTTATCCACCAACACAGACTGGCCTAGGGGGTTCGAGACTTTAACCACAAATTCAGTTGGTTCAACAGATAAATTTTTAACACATGCAAGCTTTATACATATATATGAATACGTAGAACCAGGATTAATTAATGCAGTAATATTAGTGTCAAGCAAAGAAAATGTACCAGTAATAACATCGGCTGCTGATGCATCTTCTTTGGCACAGATAGCATATGTTCTAGCTGGTGCTCGTGCCTCAGGTTTGCTTGTAGTATCTTTCGTAGCTCCGCGGCTACCACTGGCATTACCGGATGGCCGTGTGGTCTGCCTCTCGAAATTGGATTACTCGGCTTCGATATTTGTTCAGCTTCTTTTTCACCCCTTTCTGGACAATCTCTGAGAAAATGATCAAATGAACCACATCGATAACAAGCCCCACTTTTCAGCCGACATTCTCCAAAATGAGCTTTATTACAATATTGGCATCTCGGCTTAGGAGTACCGACACTGCCCACACTGGTCACTGATGGAGTAGATGGTCTTGGATTAGAACGTTGAAAGCCTCGTTCTCTACTTGAATATCCAGTGACAGAAGTGAAAAGATCTTGATACTTTTTCAATTTCTTTGAAGCAGAAAACTGTGATTTACTCACCGGTCTCTTACTAGCAATCCGAGCTTCCCTTTCGGCTTGTTTCTTCTCTTTACTCAGCTTTTCTGCTTTATAAGCTCGCTCTGTCAGTGTAGCAAACTCACGGATTTTAAGAATTCTAATCAACAATTTAATGTCTTCATTTAGCCCCTCTTCAAATCGTTTACACATTTCGGCTTCTGATTGTACCCATTCCCGAGCATATTTACTCAGCCGAACAAATTCTCTTTCATACTCAGATACCGATCTGTTACCCTGTTTCAGCTCAAGAAATTCTTTTCTTTTCTGATCAAGAAATCTCTGGCTGATATATTTCTTTTTAAATTCATTCTGAAAGAACTCCCAGGTAATATCTTCTTTCGGAACCACTGAAGCTTTAGTCTTCCACCAATGATAAGCCGTGTCTTTTAACAGTGAGATGGCACATTTCAGACATTCTTCTGGTGTACATGATAATTCTTCTAAAACCCGGATAGTATTCTCTAACCAAAACTCAGCCCTTTCAAAATCATCATCAACTGCAGCTCGAAATTCTTCAGCCCCATACTTTCTAATTTTATCAACAGGAGCTTTTCCTTTTCTGGTAGATTCAGTACCTGTACCCTGTGTAGTCTCGGGAACCGGTGGAGGAAGAGGAGGAGCTTGAGTTTGCTGCACTACAGGGTTAGTTCTTATATACTGGGTAAACCAATCACTCATCATTTGATAGAAGACCATTTTAGCCTCTTCACTTTGGTCCCTTGTCTCGGACCTTCTACTACTAGCAGCTTCAACTTCTCTTTGTTCCCTATCCGGGGCCGGAGCATGACTCCCGGGTTCCTCGGATTGAGCTCGGTCGGCAGACATTTACTATAAGAAAAACATATTTAAATGGTCAGGAGATATCACACTATCAACAATAATTTAAATGGCATGTATAGCTAATACCATATTTGCTACGTCGGTCTGAGAACCGGCTAAACCGTAGCTCTGATACCAACAAATGTAACACCCTCTACCCGTATTCGTCGCCGAAATAGGGTACGAGGCATTACAGAAGTTTACCGAACAATAGTTTTTTTTTTTTAAACTCAATATATCCCCTTTATAAACATGTAACCTTCCCTGCAAAACTCAAACCGAGACCAATCCAAATCAACCAATCCAATTCAGCACATTTTTAAAATAGATTCATGCACATTTATAAGATAACCTCATCACATACCAAACCAAGTTTTGTTAGCCACACCAATGGCTAACTTTACATTCATTCCACATTAACATTTACTTTATTAACTTATACATGCCATTGATTTCTAAAATAAAGTTTCTAGATATACCAAAATATTGAAGTTGATAGTATGATGTATCTCCAACTGAATCCGACCTCCGAGCTCTTAATACTACAAAACAGGGAAAAAGAAAACAGGGTAAGCACATTGTGCTTAGTAAGCTCATGTAACAAGAGTTATACTTACCTAATATTTTCAATGCAATACAATGAACATACATACATCCATTCAATGCATTGTTGCCTTAACATGCACAAACTCAACATTCAAATTAGTACAATAATTTCAATGTATCAATAATATATACTGAGATTGATGAGTTCATCAATACCGTGATTTCCATTCCATTATTATTTTCCCATATTTATCCCGTTGAATTTCTTGGAATTTCGATGGATTTTCAGGGGTACACTATAGTGTACAAATCCGGGTCCGTCAATTCATATTCATGTGCGCACATTTTCATTTCAGAGAGCACACTCCCGCGAACCTCATCCTTACAGCGGGATTACCAATCCAGGCTAAATCCTCTGTAATATAAACTCATAGAGTATTGTCGGGATTACCAGTCCAGGCTAAATCCCCTGTAACGACAATTACTCTAATGAGCTTGGATCTGAATTACCAGTCCAGGCTAAATTCAGACCCTAATTTGGATTACCCGTCCGGGCTAAATCCATTTTCCACATATTCTTCGGGAGGGCTATATCAGGATTGGACCACCCGTCCGGGCTAGATCTATTTTTACCGTCAATTCCTTTTCAGAGATCCATCGAATTTTTCTTCCATTCAACCAGGATTTCTTCCACTTTTCACCAAATATATCAATTTTCCATAAATTTTCATACAATGACATTCAATTCATGTTCACATCCATAACATACATTTCAAGCATTTAAGAATATAATTCAAGTTACACGAACTTACCTCGATACTTGTTTGTATATAAAAATCTACTAATCCCAAACTTTTTCCTTTCCTCGATCTAGCTTCGTGTTTGAGTCTTCCGGATCTAAATAAATAAATTTAATCATCAATTTAACATTTCATGTCCATATGTATCATTCTGTACCATTCTACTATTATTTATAGTTCATTCAAAGCTGTCTACTTGAGTTGTAGTCACTAAATTATTTTTATCTTGAGCTACAGGACTCCAAATTAAGATCCGTAAATTTTTCCTAAAACTAGACTCACATATATTCTAACCATAAAATTTTCAGAATTTTTGGTTTAGCCATTTAGTACAGTTTATTCTTTAAAGTTACCCCTATTCTGCTATATGACAGTTCCGACCTCTCTTCACTAAAAATTAATTATCTCCTCATACGGAACTCGGATGATGTTCCCGCTTATTTCTCTTGAAAATAGACTCATTAAAGATTTTAAAAATATGAATTTAAGTCCATAATTATTTTTATACAAATTTTGGTGATTTTCCAAAGTCAAAACAGGGGAACCCGAAATCATTCTGACCTTGTCTCACAAAATGCATTATATCTCAAGATTTACAATTCTATTTCTTACACGTTTCTTCTATCAGAAACTAGACTCAATAAGCTTTAATTCCATATTTTTTTCACCCTCTAATTCGATTTCTACAATTTATGGTGATTTTTCAAAGTTGGACTACTGCTACTGTCCAAAACCGTTTTAGTGCAAGAGGTTTATTACCATTTTTCCCCCAAGCTTTTAATAAGTGATAGTTTCGTCCCTACTCAATTAACCTCTCAATTGAGCTGATTTTTCTCAATTAATACTTTATTCTATCATTTTAAACTACCTTATAACCTTTGGGAATAAGAATTTCAGAACTAAACTTCAATTTCACACTCTTTTACAAATAGGTCCTAAATATCCATTTTCTTTACATTTTATTCCATAAAATCATCATATAATAATATTAAAGCTTAAATTCCATGCTAAATATTCATATACTTACAGCACTCAACCATGGTGACTTTAAATTTCATCCATAAAATCAAAAACTAATGAATTTAATAGTAGGACCTAGTTGTAAAAGTCTTAAAAACACAAAAATTACAAGAAAAAGGCAAGGATTAACTCACTTGGTGCAAAAATTATGAAAAACCACCTTATAGAACCCCTCCTATGGCGTTTTTGCTGATGAGAATGAAGAGAAATCTCAAGGAATCTAGATATTTCCATATTAGTCCTAGTTTTATTTAGTTAATAATGCAATATTCTAATTTTACCCTTAATTCATCCACTTTTCTGCTAATTTTATGCCCTTGCCGTCCAGCCCAAATAAATTTTGGGTCTATTTTCTTTTTAAATCCTTTCTAATTAAACACTTAAGCTATTTAATCATCCTAACAACTTTTACTCCTTTTCCAATTTAGTCCTTTTCATTTAATTGACTACCCAAACGTTAAAATTTTCTAACGAAATTTTAATACAATATTACTAACATTTCACAAATATTTATAAAAATATTTTTGACTCGGTTTTACGAGATCAAGGTCTCGATAACTTGTCTTTACCTAATTTCTTCAATAATTTCTTTTTCTTAACTAACCACTAAATCGGTAAATTTTTTTTCGATATTTTCATACAAATTTTCCTATCATGTCAATATTTATGCAAAAATTTTAAAATAAATTTCTCTTTAAATCGGATTTGTGGTTACGAAACCACTGTTCCGATAACCTTGAGTTTAGGCCATTACAAAGACAATATTTAGTGTTTGGGAAAATTGAAAAATTGTACCCTAACGTGCTGGGTTGCAATTTTGCGTTTAACCAAAAAAACTAAATACCCTTTTAATTGCATGTTTTAAAAATCATAAGATGATCTCGGTTTTTTTGAGAAATTTGAAATGTCATATCCTAACGTGCTGGATGTGGCGTTTAAATCTTTCGAAACGAGCGAATCTTGAAATCCACTATAAAACGTTCAAAAAAGTCGTACTTTAAATCTTTTCAAATTTCAATATTAGGACAATTATTAATCAATTAGGTACCAATTTTGGGCGTGACGAGGGTGCTAACCCTTCCTCGCACGTAACCGACTCCTGAACCCGTTTTCTCGAATTTCGTAGACTAAAACACCGTTTAGTAAACCAAAACGTTTTATTAAAACAAAGGTGATCTGATCGCACCTAATAAAGATCGGTGGCGACTCCCATTTTAATTCTTCATTTTTCAAAACCAAGTCGATAACTCATTTTCAAAAAAATAGTTTCGACATATATCTTATGAAATGTTTATTCTCGTGTATATATATATATTTATTTATGTTGGACATATCTACTAAATATGAATACTTTAGAAAGACGAAGAATATTGCTAACTGTTTACATCTTTTTGGGAGATAGATGAGTTTGGATGATTGTGAACTAGGTCAAAGAAAAGGCTTGTAAAACAATGTAGGCTACAGGGGCATCAAAGCCTGATGCTTAAATGGATGGAAGAAGATATTACAACATTTTCAAAATATAAATAATATTTTAATAGTTATAAATAAAAAAAATTATAAATAATTAAAAATTATATTACTTGATTATTAACCAAATATTGTCACTATGCATAATAATCATAAGATGATTTTTATCCTCAAACATAGTAGAAAATAAGGTTCTAGGATTTCCAAAAGAAGGCAATACATAATTAGAATGAATCCTTAAAAGTCAGTTCTCCTTTTATAGTCAAACCTAATCTTTATTCCTCCTTAGTTGTGACCTTGTATATTTGTCAGTATCTAACACTCTCTTGATTGGTTGAAGTGTCCTTATCTTGGCATGACTTAAGCTGGGCCATCCTTGTTTAGTAAGGTTGCACCCAACGACTGTGTTTGCTACCCTACCTAACCCATGGTTGATAGGGTTCTAGACTTAGAGGTGTGCATGGGCCGGGCGGCCCGGCCCGGCCCGAAGGCCCGCCCGAAATTTGGGAGGGTTTGGGCAAAAATATAGGCCCGAAAAATGGGCTTGGACAAAAAAATAAGGCCCGTTTAAAAAATGGGCCAGGCTCGGGTAAGATATTTTCGGCCCGGGCCCGACCCGGCCCGGCCCGAATTCATTAAAGACAAAAAAGTATTTTATTTTTTTAATATTATTTTTCTATTATTTTCTCCCTATTTTGCTATTATTTTACTATTATGTTGCTACTATTTTGTTGTTATTGTTTAGATATTGTATAAAACTTATTTTATTGTTAATTTTGTTATTATTTTAAAGACATTTGTTAATTTTGTTATTATTTTAGAGGCATTTGTTTGTTAAGTTACATCTATTTTATCGTTATTTAAGTATACATATTTTTTAAAATTTATTTTTTATTTGTTGAGAAATATTTATTTTGGTTTTTTAATATTTTTTATGGTTTATATATTTTTTAAAATTATATAAAAAATAATATAAAAATTAATATGGGCGGGCCGGGCCGGGCCCGGGTTTTAATATTTTTATTTGGGTCGGGCTTGGGCAAAATTTTAGGCCCATTTTTTGGGCCCGGCCCGGCCCAAGCCCGGCGAACGGGCCTAAATTTTTAGTTGGGCCCGGCCTAAACCCGGCCCGGCCCGGCCCATGCACACCTCTAGTTCTAGTACAAGTTGTGGGAGTAATAAAATAAAACCTAAGTTGTTTGTCTTGATCGCATCCCTCGAGGGATTGGGCTATACCACATTTCACGGGAGCAATAGAATAAGTTTTAACCCTTGGGCTTTTATTTTATTTTTGACCATTGCTCATTTTGGTCGCAATAACATTGATAGTGGCCCCTACCTTTTGCCTGCAGCTTTGTCATGAACTTAAGTTGTGTTTGGTATTCAGCCTTAATTTCAAGAGGTACACTAATTCAAATGTAAGGCACAAACTTGCTATTCTATGGAATAGCCTATTACAGGCAGACTGGGAATAAGGCCTGAATAGCCATTTTGAGTACCCTTCAGGATGGATCTTCTATGCCCTAACGAATAGCCTCCCCAAATAAAATTCCTAGAATACCCATGCTACAAACAGTCAGCAGATTCAATCAAAACAACATACTCATATAAAAATATAAAATCTACAAATCGTTAGTATGAATCAGAAGAAGAAAGAGGTTTTATGGTTATGCATGCTAAAGTGGTTTGGATGCTTGAAAGATTGCAGATGACAAAGAGGTGAGGAAGAATAACACATCAATAACCAAAGCAATCGGAGCGATTTCCAGCAACAAAAAGAGAGGGGATTTTGTTGACTTCTTTTTGTAGATTTCTGTTTTTGTGGTGATTTTTAGAGAGAATTAATTAGAAAAATTGAAAGAGGAGACTGAGATGAAGCAAAAGCCAAAATTTTAGCGCTTTCTAGGTGAGGCCACTGTGGTCGGCGGTGGCAGCAAGCAAAAACTTGTAGGAAACTGGAAAAATAGGTGTTGGGTTTTTTGGGGATTTAGAAGGGAAAGAATGAATTAGAAGAGAGGGGAGGGGAGAGAATCTACAAAGAGAGAAATAATTAGGAAACTAAACCCTTTTTTTTTTTTTTGTTAAAATTAGCAAACTAAACCTTAACTTCCAGAAATAATTTTTTAAATAAATTATATACAAAAATATTTTCAAATATATATATACGATATAAATGTATTTAACTAAATAATATATAAAATTATTATTTTATATTTAATATTTTAAATGAAAGTAAAATATTGTTTTTTAGTATCTATCACTAAATATTTAAAATTGTATTATATTATATATCATTTTAAACTATTCATATTAAATAACTTAATTTTAGAAGATATATAATTATTATTTTAATAATCACATTTTAATATAATTGTAAAAATATTTTAATAAAGTATATTTAAAAGGTATAAAAATTATGATCATTATTTTATATATATTAAATAATTTAAATAAAATGTTATTTTTAAGAGTAAAATGATCTTTTTAGTCTATTCCTTATATATTATTTATATCATTTTATTCAACCAAACATTATAATACTATTACGTGTCTATTCCATTTAATCAATTAAAGAATTCATTTCCATTAAATAATTATTACATTCTTGTTCCGTTCCATTCCGATGAACTAAATACGATTTAATTTTTTTATTAAAAAAGAATTTTTTTGCACGTATCATTTGATCTCGTCTTTTCATATTAACGTCTAAATGAAAATTTTCAAACTTATGTAACCTTTAGTCATATGACCTATATCATCTTAAAATTCATAGTGCATTCTAGAGTTCTTTTGACTTCAATCACCATACATGGGTGCAACTCAAGTAACCCTTCCTTCATGATAGCGTGAATAATATTGATTTTGGTGGTGTTCCAAAGGGTATATTGTTCAAATTTAGAGTGGATGTGTAACACCCTAACCCGTATCCATCATTGGAATAGGGTCACGAGGTATTACCGGAGTTTATAAAACTTTTTTTTTTTATCAAATGATAACTCATTTTATAAGAAATTATACAACTTAAATTTTACCACTCTTCCATAAACACATGTATATTTTCATTTGATCATTTTCCCTTTTAATGTATCAAAGAATAAACATATTACCATTTAGCCGATAGCTTGGCACTTGACTAAGCGTCAACAACAACAGTCATTAGTATGCTTGAATATATTTCATATAATTTTAGAATCGATAAACTCATTGTATCAACATATCATACTTGAGATTATTACTTATTACGGCTTACCCAATTTTCATGTATCAGCATATTAAAGATAGCGACATATTCATATAATATGATACATATTATTCTCTTGCCATTTCTTCAAAACATAAATCATTCATTATACCAAAATTGTATGTATCATTGTTTTCATGAATTTTGTATATATTTATTCCGGGACAATTCATAATCTTGAACATGCATAATTATCAAGTAAGTTTCATATACATGTATTTTCTATGTCATATTTTTTAAAATATCAAATAAATATCGTTTTCTTGTATTTCAAGTTCAATTTCATGATTATTGTTTCGTGCTCAAATTATTTCCATGTCAGGGCTTTATTCATTAAGTCATTCGAAATTTCGTCGTCATACAATTAATATTATTAAAGTATACGAATCTATAATCATGGATGCATATATTCATCAATAAATTCTATGTACAAATATCATCATCTTATATTTCCATATATCCAGTATCACTGTCATTTTATTTTTCATGTACTTCAGGAATATATGTACAAATCTTTTTATATACATATTTCCTTTTTTGGTCAGGATTCTTATCTACTGAATTTATCGAAATATCGATAGTTAAAATCATATAGTATACTTAAAATATGTAAATACGTAATCCATCAATTCACATTTACCCATTTTAGCTATGTGTTTACCATCTTCTATATTTATCCCGTTGAATTTCTCGGAATTTCGATGGATATCCAATAGTACACTCCTGGTGTACAATCTCATTAACCGTCAATTCATACAGGAGTACACTTTTAGTGTACAATTCCGAGTCCGTCAATTCATATGCATGTGTTGCCATGGTATCTTTCAACCATGGTCTTATTCATTGCCATGGTATCTTTCAACCATGGTCTTACACATTTCTTTTCAGTAAGCACACTCCCGCGAACCTCACTATCCCGCGAACCTCAATTCTTGGCACACTTCCGCGAACCTCAGCTCCCATGTATTCTTCGGAAAGGCCTATACACATATATTCTTCGGGAGAGCCATCAGCACACTCCCGCGAACCTCATTTCCCATATATTCTTCGGGAGGGCTGATATTTCGGGCTTAATCCTTTTTCCTGTATTCTTCGGGAGTGCTACATCAGAATAGGATCACCCGTCCGGGCTAGATCCTTTTTACCGTCAATTCCTTTTCCAATGATCCATCGAAATCCATTCCATTCAACCGAGATATACTTTCTTTTTATATCGAGTATTATCAATATTTCATCAATTATTATGCATTGATCATTCAAATCATATTTTCATCACATAGCCACATATTTCAAGTGTTTAAAAATACAATTCAAGTTACACGAACTTACCTCCTTGCTTGTCCGTGTTTATAAATTCATTAATCCAATATCTTTTCTTTTTCACGTTCAAGTCTCGCATTTGAGTCGTTGGGATCTTTATAAATAAATTTGACCATTGTTTTCATTCAATCCATATTCTAATACATTCAATTAATGCTCTAGGCAAAATTACCATTTGGCCCCCAAACTTTTAATTAATGACGATTTTACCCTTAGGCTCAGAAAAATAAATTCTTGCGATTTAATCCTTATTTCCAGCCGTTGTCATCATACATATTAATGAGAGCCCATAAATTCTATAAAATATCAAAATTTTCCATAATTTCAACACTTTTCAATTTAATCCTTAAAACATGTTTTCCCCCGATCTTGAACCAAATTAACAATTTTCATTTAAAATTTTCAATTTAAATAATAAAATAATCCATTTCATGTAATTTGATCATTTCTAACATTTTTACAAAATTACCCATAAAGTTTTACTTTTATTCGATTTAGTCCTTGGGCTTAAAACATACAAATTAGTCATGCTAACTGAATATTCATATATATTTTCCTCCTCCTCCTCTCCATTCCACATCCTTAATTTATATAATATGCTTATAAGTAACATTATCAATAATTTCACTATTTACTTATATGTGAACATTCAAGCTGTCCACCTGCGTCATAGTCACTAAATCATTTATATCTTGAGCTACAGAAATTCAAATTAGGATCCGTTAATTTTTCCTGAAACTAGACTCACATATCTTCTTACCATAAAATTTTCAGAATTTTTGGTTTAGCCAATAAGTACAGTTTATTCTTTAAAGTTACCCCTGTTCTGCTGTATAATTGTTCCGACCTTTCTTCATTAAAATTTAATTATCTCCTCGTACGGGACTCAGATGAAGTTCCCACTTATTTCTCTTGAAAATAGACTAATTAAGGATTTCAAACACATAAATTTAAGTCCATAATTATTTTTATACAATTTTTGGTGATTTTCCAAAGTCAAAACAGAGGATCCCGAAATCATTCTGAACTAGTCTCACAAAAATATAAATATCTCAGAATACAGAATTCATTTACTTGTTCTGTTTCTTTTATATGAAAATAGACTCAACAAGCTTTAATTCCATATCTTACTCAACTTCCAATTCAGTTTCTACCATTTTTGGTGATTTTTCAAATTTAGCTTATTGCTGCTGTCCAAAACCGTTTTAGTGCAAGATATTAATTATTAAGTTTATATCACCCTTATTTTCTTTCTCTACACCATTTCCCATCACTTTATCTTATTTTCTCTTCACTACCATATCAAGAACATAGAGTCATATATAAGGAAACTCTGCATTATCATCATTTACATGCTTTTTCAATAATATTAAACTTAAAAATACATGGAAATCTTGATGTTCTTACCATGCTTTATTGTTTCCAAACTTTAACTTCACTTTCTCTCTCCTCCAGCTTCTATTTCGTGAATCCAACTTGATATTCTAACTCCTCATAGCCTCCTTAGCATTTTTCTCCTTCGGTAGCTATGGAAATTCTTTTGATTTCTAGGTGAAAATGGTGAATTTTTGGTGGAAGGACCAAATTGTAAAGAAAGTAAAACTTTCTTTCTTTCTCTCTTCCTCTCACGTTGGTGCATGGAAATGGTGGGTTTCTTCTCTCTCTCTTTTTTTCCACACATACACACATATATATAGACTAAATAAAATAATAAAATATCTTATTGAAATATTAATAAAATAATAATTATTTAATTATATAATTATAAAATATCATCAATGTAATCATTACTTTCTAGATTTCTCTCTCTTCCAATTGACCATTTTACCCTTTATGATCTTTTAAAATTCCATCCTTGAGTCATCACTTAATTTGATAAAATTACAAATTAGTCCCTCATAATTCTTCACCTATTCAATTTAGTCCTAATTCATCAATTTTCCTTAGTTTCTAGATTATTCTACCCCTAAAATATTTGCACTATTGGTCCTTCAACTTTTTCATATTTACACTTTAACCCCTTAAATTTTAAGTATTTACTCTTGGGCCACAAAACTTTTCTCACTTTTACGATTTAGTCCTTTCTTGGATTAATACATCATAATCACTTCCTACATAGATTTTGTTGATATAGCTCAAAATTTCTCTTTTTATTTCTTTATTTTACTATATCAATGATAGAAATTTTCGGGATATTACAGGATAGATGCTTATTCTTTTTTTCTAGTTTATCTATTGATGTTTAGATTGTATATCATATTAATAAGTGAACTGATATCTTTTATAGTTGAAATAAATAGACTTATATATATATATATATATATATATATATATATTTACTTCTAACCTCTATCGAGTCGTTCAAACTTTTAAACCCTAAACAATTATTTAAACCCAAACTATTCTTGATAAATGTAAACACCTTACTAATAAACCATAACTTGGATTGAGAAGCTTTTTTTTTTTTTTTTTGTTATTTTCAACTCATCTACCTTTGTACATATACATGTCTTTTCATATAAATGATAGACTTTTATCAATTAAGCATCTGTAATGAGTTAGAGCTTTCGTCTCACAATTCGTGCGACCTTCAGTGATTTATTAGGTTTAAATCTGCTACAATTAGGTTAACTCTCGTAAAGTAAGAACTTTCAATAGAAATTCTCCAAGACACCGAAAATAAAGCAGAAGCAACTCAAAAAGAAATAGCAACAAAAGAATAGAAAAAACCACAAGAAAGCAAAAGCATGTCAATGTTTGAGTGAATGCTCTTAAAGTATATAGATATAGATTGAGTTACATCGATGGTTAAGATCAGATCCTATCTACACTTGAGATTCTAAGGGTTTGACTCAATATTTTAACATTACAAAATCAAATATTCTAAGATATTATATTTTTTAAGATAAGTTTCCATATTTAGCACGGCAGCCTTAATTTTCCTAATATTTCTCCACATATTTAAGGAATCGAGCTAAATGAGCCCTATTTCATCAATTGATCTCCATGAATTTTGATTCACGACTCGTGACACAGCAGTTCCCTTAAGGGTGGCAAGAAATATGTGGCATTGCACGAGACCATAGACCCCTTTTAAGTTGTGAAAAGAATGGAGGTGATTTATATGATTTACCGAATTAGTGGTACCGTCTTGGTTTTCTGGAGATAGTTTTATCTTTGGAGGCGTTACCACATAGACAGTGGATCATGCTCAGCTCCACACCAATCATAGTCATCTTTCGCAGGTCGTCTAAGGTTTTTTAATTATTATTTGAGATTTGGCTATTGCTTATTTAACTCAGGATTAACATAGTGAAGTTGAGTAGTATTGTCAACATGGTGCCCTTCGGAATCCTAACGACATAGAGGCAAGGGTCTATCTTGGTTTGGATTTTGATGACATGGCGGGGCTTCTTCCTAGGTGGTTCTTACTTACAATGAGTAGTGTTCCTTAGTTCTCCGTTAGGCTTGCTTCTCCATTGATGGGTCTTTGTTTCGATTCTCCCATCTGGCAGCAGAACTAGAGCTTTCTAGGTGTTCCTTATCATTGCGACAAGCCTGATCATGGCTAGCACGTTGATTATTTTGGCTCTGCCACAATTGGTCTAGTTGATATGAGTGTGGTTCAGAGTTTCTTCTAGCACCATAAAGGTAGATAGGAGAAACTACAATTAAGACATTCTGCAGGTGTTGGCCAGGGAGCTGGACCAGCATGTAAGAATACTAAGGCTGGTGAAAGCTGTAGGAATGGTTGGGATTGCGCACTGGCATTGCACCAACCAGGGTCGAACATGGATTTTCCTTGGGTGTAGCTCTAAGGTCAGTAGTAGTCCCTGGTAGTCCTGCAATTGGTTAAATGACAAACGTTGATTAGCTCACCACAGAAAGAATGAAGAAATGTGGAGATATCAATGTTAGAACTCCAAATATAAAGGAATCAGTATGTGGAGCGTTACCAGCGACAGAGAATGTAGAGGTAGACTTCCAAGTCGAAGGAGTATATATAGGATGCAAAAAAAATCCCTGAGGCCAAAAGGGAAAAACGTAGAGGTATAAGGATAGTGTTGCTACCCCTAAAATAGTGGCCGCAGAGGTTGCCTTCCTATTGTGGTGGAGGACATAGCTGATGAACTAGAGGAGCTAATGTTGGCAGAGGAAAATGCACCAGGAAATATTATATTGAGGTCGGTGGCTTTGCTCGTGGGCTGGGTAGATACCATAGAAGGCGCAATACTGTTGGGTTGCATGGGATCAGCGCTATTATCCTAAACAAGAGGCATACTGGTCATAATCACACCTGTGGTTAAAGGAGTTGTTTCAGAGGTGGTATTGGTAGTAGAATCTTCTTCAATGATGCGATCTATGGCTTTTTGCTCCAGGTTCCCACGGACAACGTTAAATGTTTATCTCTTTTTGGGAGATAATTGAGCTTGGATGATTACGGACTAGATTTCAAAGAGAGGGCATACAATTCGGGATTGATGCGGTCATTGAGAACACCAAATTAACCTATTCCCTGCAAAATAATGAGAATAACAGTAAAGGGGAAGTAGGGTCGAAATCCTCAGGGACTAGACTATACGAATACTCGTTTTCTCGATTTCCTGGCCGAAATCGTGCTCAAGAAACTTGCGTTCCTGGGAAAAATAAAAAACACGTCATTTCAGAGTATTATCAAATTCCCCCTGCTTAGCCCATGCTTGCCCTCAAGTGTGGTTCCTATCGACTTGTGAAAGCTAGATTCTGCCATAAGAGAAATACCACTCCAAAGTTTTATAAAAATTAGTTAAAAATGCATACGAAAAATAAAGAGAACTCTAAGCTTGCTTTAAGTAAAATAAAAAAAGTACTCCAATTAATTCACACAAAAATTAAGATCGACTTGAGTTATTTCACGCTATTTTGGTAAATTACCAAACCTACCAAGACACCCTAATTATTTCCTCATTTAGTCCCCCAAGTGCAACTTTATTAGTACTTATATTTTTTTCTTTTTTTTTGTTATTATTTATTTACTTAGGAATATATCGAACCTTTTGACGCGAAGAAAGATGACAACCCAAGCACCCCACCCCGGTTACTCAGCCCAACATACTCCTAAAATTATTTATTTCTGATTAGCGAAGTTTTACTCATCACGTCACACAACCTTTTAACGCGAAGTAGAATGACAACCCAAGCACCCTACCCCGGTTACTCAGTCAGTCACGATCTAAGCTGTACTCATAACCATGGAAAACGTTTATTAACAATTAAACAATATATAAAATTTTTGAGAACTCAGGAAAGAACAATTTAAGTGTCAAAAATAAGTTTCAATAATCACCTAATAGCCATGAATATTAATTAAGCATGCAATAATTTTGGGTGTCCACTTTATATTAAACTTAATCAATTTTACGAAAAGTAAGATAGAGGTAACTTTATTAATCACAATTATTTTTAGCCTAATAAAAATAAAACAGCAGAGATGATATCAATTATGGAAAAATCATGACTTTCTTAGACAGTAAGAATCATGCTTGTGGGGCAAACAGTAGGCAATCTTAGTCGAAATCTTGGGTATGAAAAGAGGCAGGATATTCTTAAAAAAATAAATATGGACAAAATGGGGCCTCAACAGTAGTATTAAACAAAAACAGAGTAACACAACCAAAATTGTAGTAGAAAACGATAGGAATATCAAAGACTTCCCTCCCCCTACTTAAAAGACATTGTCCTCAATGTTGGCAAAAGAAATAAATAAGTAGAAAGGGTTAGGAAAAACTCCCCGTGTAATCTACCGACGGTCGCGCATGATGGCAAGGAGTTCAGTGATTTGCTGGCCAAAAGTGTCAAGTCGAGCCTCAATGTGCTATAAGTGTTGCTCAATGGTTGATGTCGGTTGAGGTTGGGTGGTTGATGGTGCGTCATCTTGAATTCGTCGGTGAAAGACTCGTTCAGATGGTGTGGAACGAATGCCAGGAGGGACGAAATGAAAGGAAGACGGAGTGCCAAGAAGTAGCCCCATAGAGTCGAGGCATCGGGCATCTAAAGGATCAGCCTGACAAGCTACATGTAAGTCGGAAACGGGAGTGTGAGAACCATGTAAAGAGAACAACAGTTGTGTAATAAGAGATCCTAAAATGAGAGGCCGTTTAGCTTTGATAACATGCTCAAACTGAAGTGCAAACCAGTAACCCAAATTAACTGGACGACCGGTATACATGCACCATAAAAAGAGTAATTCCGTCTTAGAGACGGTGGCCGGAGCGTCTCGACGGCCTGAAAAATTATAAGCAAGATAACGGTGAATGTAACACAAAGCAGAGTCACGAAACCACAAATCTTTTGATGTTTTCGGGCTATACATGGATTCAACATTATTAGTTAGTAAAGCAAAGGCCTCAACGGCTCGAAAATCAGTAGGAAATGTGCATAAACAATTTTGAAAAGCAGGAGACATAGCAAACTCTTCAGTTACGAAAGATAAAGCAAGATTAAATTCAAGCAGAGATAAGCTATGCATAATTCCAAGTAACCGAAATTTAATAACTCCAGGTGTGTCCAATGATATCTGCTCATGTCGTTGGAAATGAAATGTTGAATAGAATTCTAAAACTAACTCATAATATGCACAGTGCACAAAATCGACATTTCCAACCCAACCAATATTTTTGAAATAACCTGTAACATCATTTTCAATGTGTAAAACAGCCAAAACAGGTATTGACAGACATTTACAAGGTATAATTGATTTATGTCGAAGAGAGTCATACCTGCGTCGATGAATATCGGAAGTAAAAACAAGGTTACCGTGCAAATGTGTCTCCGGTGGTAGTATGTTGACGCGAGAATGGTAGGTGCGGCCACGAGAGGGTATGGGCTGCTGTTCGTTACGACTGTCGGACAGTGTCGAAGCGTCGGTAGTATTAGCAGAGGAGGGGTTCGAAGAGGTAGAGGAGAGGTCCGAAGGCGCCTCTAGTACTGACCCGGGGTAACGACGCGTCGGACGGCGTCGTGGTGGTTCAGCTCGTGTCTCTAGGTGGCTTGGAGAGGTGTTCGGCGGCGGTAGGAGGAGGGGAGGTTGGCACGGAGAGGAAGAGGAGGAACGGAGAGGGGTCGTGTCGTCGTGCGATGGAGAGGCATGAAACGGAGGGTGGGTCGGCATGTTAGATTCCGTCGGTGGGGGGAACGGAGGAGAGGTCGGCGCGGTGGTGTATGTGTGCGAAAGGGACGACGAGGAGGGTATGGTAGCTTGTGGTGGGTTCATGGTAGCTTGTGGTGGGTTCATGGAGGAAGAGGAAGAAGGAGAAGAAGAAGAGGTGTCGGACAAGGCAACCGTTTGAGGAGCGAAAAAACGACGCCGTCGTGGGTTCACCGTGAAGGACGGTTCGGCGGCGGCGCGGTTACGTGTACGGGCCATGGTGGTCGGCGAATCGGCGGTGAGGGGAAGAAAAATGGAAGGTGCGGCGGCAATGGAGGAAAAATGTGAAGAAGAAAAGAAAAATGGAGGATTTGGGGGTTTTAAGTTGCTGAAAAGGGGTGTTTGGCTGTAGGAATAAGTGATTCTAAGGCTGGAATAGAGCCGTTTGGCTGCAAGAAATAGGTTATTCAAGGGCTGGAATAGAGCTGGAATATGAGCTGTTTGGCTGCAATAATAGGGCTGTTTGATGCATTTTTTCTTCTTTTCTTCGCATTTTTGCTCCGTTTTTCCTAGAAAGAAGAAGAGAAATGTATTTTAAAAGAAGAACAAATTAAAAAAAATGATAAAAACAATAAATAATAAACAATAAAAATAACAAAAAATAATAATAAAAATAAAAATAAAGAAAAAAATAATAATAAAAATTGGGTTGCCTCCCAAAAAGCGCTTGTTTAACGTCATTAGCTCGACGCCTTGAATAGTTCTATGGTGGCTCTAACTGAATTTTTTCGATCGTGTGGGCCTGAAAACTTTCGTAAAAGGGCTTCAGCCTTTGGCCATTGACTTTGAACCGTTTCTTTGATTCTTTACTCTCTATTTCAACCGCTCCGTGAGGGAATACTTCAGTAACGATAAAAGGCCCTTGCCATCGTGAACGAAGTTTACCTGGAAATAATTTCAACACAGAATTATAGAGTAAAACTCTTTGTCCTACCGAAAAATACTTCTGAGCAATTTTCGTATCACGAAACAACTTGGTCTTGTCCTTATAAATACGAGCATTCTCATAAGCATCGTTGCGAATTTCTTCCAACTCTTGGATGTCTAATTTCCTTGCCCTTCCTGCTGGATCTAACTCCATGTTGCATTGTCGAACTGCCCAATAGGCTTTATGCTCAAATTCTACCGGAAGATGGCAAGCCTTGCCAAAAACAAGCCGATATGGGGTCATTCCAATTGGTCATTTATATGCTGTACGATAGGCCCAAAGCGCGTCATTGAGCCAAAGACTCCAATCTTTCCTGTTGGGCCGTACTGTTTTTTCCAAAATGGTCTTTATTTCCCTATTTGAAACATCGGCTTGACCATTCGTTTGGGGATGGTAAGCCGTAGCTATACGATGATGGACCCTATATTTTGACAATAGTGCCTCCATGACTTTGTTGCAAAAGTGTGTGCCACGATCACTGATTAGGGCTCGAGGTGTGCCAAACATGGAAAAAATAGTTTGTTTTAGAAATTCCACAACAGTTTTGGCATTATCATTGCGAGTAGGCTTTGCTTCTATCCACTTAGAGACATAGTCTACCGCAAGGATTATATAAACATTGCTAAATGAAGAAATAAATGGGCCCATGAAATCGATGCCTCAAACATCAAAAATTTCGCATACATGAATCGGGGATAGGGGCATTTGATTTCGTTTAGTGATGTTACCTGTATGTTGGCACCTATCGCAAGACTTACAGAAGTTATATGCATCTCGAAAAATTGTAGGCCAAAATAACCCACATTCTAACACCTTGTGAGCCGTTCTCTTAGATCCAAAATGACCTCCGCAAGCTTTAGTATGACAAAAATTAAGGATAGAAGTTACCTCAGTTTCTGGAACACATCGTCGTATTATCTGATCTGAACAGTGTTTCCACAAGTATGGGTCATCCCAAATGTAATATCGAGCGTCGCGTTTGAGCTTACTCCTTGCGGAACGTGTTAACTCAGTAGGTAATGACCCTGTGGCTAAGAAATTTACTATATCCGCATACCATGGGAGGTGTGCCTCAGTTGAGAATAGGCTTTCATCAGGAAATTCTTCTTTGATGGGAACATCGCTAAAAGGTACCTTTATTCTGCTCAAGTGGTCAGCCACTAAGTTCTCACATCCCCTTTTGTCTTGAATCTCAATGTCAAACTCTTGGAGCAACAGAATCCACCTGATGAGTCTTGGTTTTGCTTCCTTCTTTGAGATCAAGTACCTGAGTGCTGCATGATCAGAAAAAACAATTACTTTAGATCCCAATAAATAAGATCGAAATTTATCTAAAGCAAATACAACGGCTAAGATTTCTTTTTATGTCGTGGTGTAGTTGCTCTGTGCAGCATCTAAGGTTTTTGAGGCATAACAAATGACATGTGGCTCCTTGTTTATCCTTTGTCCCAACACAGATCCTATACTGCGTTCGCTAGCATCACACATAACTTCAAATGGAAACTTCCAATCTGGCGGTTGCACTATAGGAGCGGAGACCAACTTTTGCTTTAGCATGTCAAAAGCCTCCTTACACTTTGGGTCAAAGTCAAACTTCTTATCCTTCTGCAACAATTTACACAGTGGTTCAGCTATCTTTGAGAAATTTTTTATAAAACGCCTATAGAATCCTGCATGACCAAGGAAAGAATGGATTTCCCTCACAGTAGAGGGGTAAGGCAAAGAATTTATAACTTCTATTTTGGCCTTATCGACCTCAATTCCCTTAGATGACACAATATGTCCTAGAATTAAACCCTTGTCTACCATAAAGTGACACTTTTAATAGTTTAAGACAAGATTAAATTCTATGCATCTACCCAAAATTATCGTCAAGTTTTAAAGGCATTCATCAAAACAATTCCCATAGACAGTAAAATCATCCATAAAAACTTCGATAATTTTTTCCACATATTCAGAAAATATACTTATCATGCATTTCTGGAAGGTGGCCGGCGCGTTGCAAAGACCAAATGGCATTCTTCTGTACGCGAACGTCCCAAATGGGCATGTGAATGTGGTCTTTTCCTGGTCTTCTAGCGCCACTGGTATTTGGAAGAAACCTGAATAGCCATCAAGACAACAAAAGTGAGATTTTCCAGCTAACCTTTCAAGCATTTGATCAATAAAAGGAAGAGGGAAATGATCTTTTCTAGTAAATGAGTTCAACTTCCTGTAATCAATACAGACACGCCACCCATTTTGTACTCGGGTAGGTACCAAGTCACCTTGAGCATTTTCCTTTACTGTCACGCCAGTTTTCTTGGGCACGACTTGTACCGGACTTACCCACCTACTGTCAGAAATGGGGTAAATTACGTCAGCATCCAGAAGCTTGATTATTTCTTTTTTTACCACCTCCATCATATTCGGATTCAGCCGTCTTTGTGCCTCTCGCTTCGGTTTTGTGTTTTTTTCTAAGTAGATCCTGTGTGTGCATGTCAAAGGGCTTATCCCTTTTAAGTCTGTAATGGTCCATCCAATCGCCTCCTTATGACTTTTCAACACACGAACCAAACTTTCTTCTTCCTCCATAGAGAGGTTATTAGCAACTATGACCGGTAAGGTATTATCCTTACCCAAAAATGCATATTTCAGATGTTCTGAAAGCGGTTTCAATTCAAACTCTGGCGCCTGCACAATAGACGGTAAAAGTTTAGTATTTGGAGATAATAATTCATTAATAAATTCAAATTTGCTAAGTTCAGAATTATCTCCATAAATTGACTCAGAATTTTCCTCCACTAGGGAGTCAATTATGTCGATACGATTTACACTCAGAATTTCGCTTGGATGGCTAATGGTATCGTAGACATTAAACTTCAGGATCTCCCCATCAAACTCCATCGTCAGAGTTTCAGTTCGAACATTAATTTTAGTACTAGCCGTACTAAGGAAAGATCGTCCTAACAAGAGATCTGAGGACCCAGGGGTGCTGTCCTCCTCCATTTTAATCACATAAAAATCTGCAGGAAAAATGAGCTCGTTAACTTTTACCAATACGTCCTCAAGAACTCCTTCTGGATGCACCACGGACCTATCTGCCAATTGAATGATAACACCTATTTTTGTCAAAAAACCTGCGTTAAGTGATTCATAAATAGAATATGGCATTACATTTATGGAGGCTCCTAGATCACACATAGCCTTCTTAATCCCCAAATGGCCAATTTTGTATGGTATTGCAAACATGCCCCTATCCTTACACTTTGCAGGCATTTTTCGCTGTAGTACTGCAGATACATTCACATCAACATTTACCCTTTCATTACCTGTTAACTTTCTTTTGTTGGTGCACAGTTCTTTAAGAAATTTAGCATACTTGGGAATTTGCCTGATGGCGTCTAACAGGGGTATGTTGATCTCAACATTCCTAAACGTTTCGAGGATCTCATTGTCCTCTTTACCTTTTCGACTCTGATTGAGTCGTTCTGGAAATGGAGGTGGAATCTTAGGTACTGGAGGTTTCGGTTGGACCTGTTCATCTTTCTCTGGTTTTTCCTGGGCATTTTCTTGGCCAAAATTCCTGTCGAGAATCGGTTCCAGTACCTTTCTGCTTCGTAACGTCACTGCATTCGCATTTTGCCTTGGGTTTGGTTCTGTTTGTGACGGCAGCTTCCCTTGAGCGTTTAATTTCTCCACTGATATAGTCAATTCTCTTATAGATGCCTCGATTTTCTGCTGAAAATCAAGCAGATTAGCTGCTAATTTATTAACCAAAGTTTCTAGAGAATTACCTGAATCTCGTGGCTGTTGTGGGAGCTGATTCTGGTATGACGGATTATACCGTGGGTTGGCCCCATAACTTAAGTTAGGATGATCTCTCCATCCTGGATTGTAGGTATTAGCGTAAGGGTTATATCACCTTTGCGGTGGCCCAGGAAAATTCCCCACTGCATCTAAATTGGCCATGGAGTCATCACACAAAATAGGACATGCATCTGTTGTGTGTTCTGGTGTAGTTCAGATTCCACACACTCGAGCTGGTTTGGCTTTTTCTGCAACAAGAGAGCTAACTATATTAGTGAGTCTATCAAGTTTATCTTCTATGGAAGAATTACTTAGCTGGTGAACCCTTCTAGGAGGTTCATGATTGACTCGAAATTGCTGAAAATTTGCAGCCATCGTGGAGATCAAGTTTCTCGCTTGTTGGAGAGTCATGTTAACCAATGCTCCTCCACTAGCAGCATCCACCATATTCATCTCCATAGGCTTCAAGCCTTCATAAAAATATTGGAGGAGAGATTGCTCTGTTATACCATGTTGTGGGCAGCTTGCACACAACTTCTTAAACCGCTCCTAATAGTAATAAAGAGACTCAGCTTCATTTTGCCTTATTCCAACTATCTCTCTCCTCAGCTCAGCTGCTCGAGATGCTGGAAAAAACCTGTTGAGAAACAAACGAGATAAATCAGCCCAAGTGGTAATAGATCAGGGGGTAAATAAAATAACCACTCTTTTGCCGAATCTGCAAGAGAAAAAGGGAAAGCACGCAATTTAATTTGATCCTCAGTTACCCCCTGAGGTTTTATGCTAAGACAAACCATGTGAAATTCCTTTAAGTGCTTATGGGGGTTTTCATTTTGTAACCCTCTAAAAGTTGGAAGCAATTGAATCAACCCTGATTTTAACTCAAAATCAGTATCCATATTAGGATACGCTATGCATAGTGGCGATTGTTCCGTTGGGGCTTCGGCCAATTGTCGAATTGTTTGATCCATCTGTTGTTGCGCCTGATTAGGGTTTTCGTCAACCCTGGCGTCAGGAACCTCTTCAGAGGAATCGACTTCTTCCTCTTTGCTTTCAATTGTTCGAGTAGGGTTTTCGTTAACCCTAGACTCTACTTCGTTGTCGATTCTAATTTCTGGCGGTGGATTGCTTTGAGTTCCAACCACCGCGGACTGCTTTTTCCTAAGTTTTGTCTCCTTTCGGTTGGCTTTTGCAGTCTTTTCGATTTCTGAGTCAAACGCAAGAGTACCTGGAGCAGATCTGGTCATAGAAAATAAAAAAAACAAGATTAGTATGTCACCGGTCCCTGGCAATGGCGCCAAAATTTGATGCGGTCGTTGAGAACACCAAATTAACCTATTCCCTGTAAAATAATGAGAATAACAGTAAAGAGGAAGTAGGGTCGAAATCCTCAGGGACCAGACTATACGAATACTCGTTTTCTCGATTTCCTGGCCAAAATCGTGCTCAAGAAACCTGCGTTCCTGGGAAAAATAAAAAAAACAGAATTTAAGAATTGATTTTAGAAGTGAAAATAAAATAAAAACAGAATTTAAAGTTTACTGAAACTATGATTACGAAAATAATAAAAATAATAAAGAGAGTTTTAAGAGGAAAGAAATTCTTATGGGAAAGTTCCAGCCTCCGGTTGTCTCATTCCGCCTTGGGCTCAATCCTCGGCTTTTGGATGATCCTTCTCGACTCAAGTAAGCCAGTTATAGTGGAAGAGGACGCCTACGACCACCAGCTCCAAAGATTAGACTTACGATTTTTAGGGAACCTGACTCTAGCTAGAAATTCTATACTAGATCAACGCTTCTCAATGGCGAATCCCACGCCATTTTGTCTATTTGGCTCGCCAACCTCTGACGCAGTAAGTTGATGAACCGACGATGCAACCCCTCCAAAACACACAAAGCGGCCGCCTTTGCATACGTTGAAAGGTTTACTTCTTAAGGGCCATGGACGGAAGCGTCAGCCCGTAGTGCGGAGAAACTATGAATACTTGGTAGAAAAGAGGTTAAGTATGGGTTCTAAGCCTCAAGAACCTTTTGGGGAAATATTGACAACTTTCGGCTAGAAGGGTTTTAGTGGCTCATGATAATTATGGGAAAGAAAATAAATAAAAATATGGAAAAAGAAAATTTATTGAAAGGAAATATGAAAGAACAAAAGAATTAGGGGGAGAGTGTTTTCAGGAAAAGATCAACCAAATTAGAGTTACTTCACCCCCTATTTATAGTGCTAGAAAGAAAGTCTAGTTTAACTTAAATTCCTAAAAGATAAATACATTTAAATAAAAATAATTAAAATAAAATCCTAAAATAAAATCCTAATAATTATCCTAACAATAATTATCCTAATATAAATAAAATAAAATAAAATAAAATAGAGTCTTCCAAAATAAAATCTCTTCTATTTGCTTTTAATTCCTTGTGCCTTCCATGTTCGCACTTTTGGCACCATATTTGTCCCACGTTGCATAATGGCCCATTTAGTTTCCAAATTGACGCTTTTTCCCTTGAATTTACTTTTTGCCTCCAATTTAGTCCCTAAAAGATAAAAAGACATAAATAGCTCAAATTAGTAGGCTCAAGCTCAAAATAAACACATGATTAATATATAAAAAACATGTCATTTCAGAGTATTATCAGGGATGCTCCCCAGTACTTGAGTAAATAAAAGGAGATGAGGTTTTGGGATGTAAAAGAAAAAAGGTGTAGATAATTAAGAATAAAACCTCGCATGTGAGTGTGCAGTCTCCACTCATTTGGCTAGTGTCCCTTGCTAATATGTAACGTCCCTTGGTCAGGCTGTGCGCAAGGACTTCTTTTGCTGTCCTGCTTGATTCAGGTACCTGACAATTTATGATGCTTATTTTGAAATGCCATGTATAGCACTGCGATGAAGTATATTTATATCTTGGGCTGCTTAGTTCTTGTGCTTTTTATTCTTAGAGACTAGTATAACACTAAGGTTGGATTACTTTCACAAGCCAATTTATGGGTGTTGATCACCTTCTTGTCTGCTAAGAAAATCAATTCGGTCCTTGGACACACATTTATCTCTCACCAACGGAACTTCTTCAAAGATCAATCTTTGATAACACACGTTTCAGTTAAAAAGATACCTTTGTTTTTCAGTATTTCAATATGGTGCTCCATTTTTTGCTTTACATTCCATCATTTCAAGAGAACCCCTCGAAATAAAACCTTCTCTGATTTTTGTTTATGCTTATAGAATGTCAACTTTTCAATAGTTCACAGAACACTCAGCCTCGGGGATTCTTTAACAAAATGCAGAAATCAGCACCAAAGAGATGTGTGAATATATAAAATAAACCAATATCATCCCCAGATAAGTACAAGGTAAAAAAAAAGAATGAATTACAACAAGCAAGAAAAAAAAATAAAGCAAATACAACTATAGATTATGCACACTCAAAATCAACACTCACAGAACAGACAAGCTAGCCTAGCATGTATATCTTTTTTCATTGGAGTTATGCCTCAGAACCTCTATTCAAAGCTCTCTCCAACCTTTTCTCAAATGGTGTAGAATGCCAATTGACTTTCTTATCCTGCATGCACCAAATAGCAGAAAAAATCTCAAATCAAAATCCATCATCACCAAAATAAAAAATAAAGAAAAGGGCTTCCCTCGTCTTTTCACTTTACATTTACCTCTCTGTACTTGCTGGTAGTGTTCGGTATTCCTTTGAAAGAAGCAGCTGAGTTAGAGTCCTTGGTGGTGGTGCTCTCATGATTCCAATAGGTTCCAACAGTTCCAATTATGGGCATCTCATCTGGAGTTGGACTTCTACTTGGAGACCTCCTACTAGTTAAAGATGATGCTGAAAACTTGTTGATCTCTTCAAGTGTTAATGCACCCAAAATAGGCCTATCTTCAGGGCTCATCTTCATCGAAACCGATACTGGTGAGACGCTTCTCTCAGGTGTACACGCATTGAAAGTGCTACTCTTTTTGACTGGTGTGGCTTCTCTTGAAGACAACCAGTTGGAAAGACTGGCATCAACTGATACTTCTTCACTGAAACTGAACGAATATTCCTTGGAACTACGGCGGAAGCTAGATGAAAGCCGGGGCTCTTCTTGCTCCAAGCTGAGATTCTCCTTTTGTGGCTTCAATGGTGTTGACCCTCTGGCTTTCACAGCTTTCCATTGAGCTAGATTTTCAACAGGCTTCAGAACATTACCGTCCCCAACTCCTCGAACACCTCGAATCAAACCGATTGGATTTGATTCTTCCTCCTCAGTGACCCTTCCAAGGCCATGAATGCTCCTATCACTTGATTGGAGATCTCTGTCATCGACACCAACATAATCTTCAATATCTTCCTCGTCATCACCTAAATCACTTTCTTCATCATAGTCGAATTCGTCCTCTTCTTCATCGTCACTTTCTCTACAGTTCTGATACCTATAATTAGGAGGGTAAGAACTTGAGCTAGACTCAGAGGAAGCTTGGGACTCCCTCGGTTTAGCCAAATTCTCTTCTTTCACCTTCCCTTTCTTTCCCCCTTCTTCTTCGTCATGCAATTCAAAATCGTTACTTTCATCAACCAAAACATGTTCATAGGTCTTAATATTAGTGTCAAAAGTTACTTTCTTTCGAGTACTTGAACCCGAACCTGAACCCGAACCCAGCTGCTCCTCTGCCTTACCATCACTAAACCCCCAAATCAACCGCAAAAGAAATTATTATATTAAAATCTAATTTCATCATTCTAAAAAAAACAGAAAAATAAACATAATAACCCATTAAGTTTACTCACCGAACTTCTTCCACCGGCTTGATAGGCGTTTCCAAACTGCTCTGTTCCAAAGAAACTGTAGATTGAGCAATGTAACCAGCATTTCTCTGAGGAACAACAAAAAAGAAGAAATGATAAGCTTCGTGAAACCAAAAGTTCCCAGATTAACTAAAATCATATAAATCCCCATAAATAAAACTTACTTGCGATCGATGTTGGACCTTGTGCCTCTGTTTTCGATTCTTACGATCTTTGGAAGAACCAAAACATGCAAGAAAACAACCCATTACAAGAATATCTCTTAGACTCTATCAAGAAAAAAAAAACTTCTTTTTTTTTTTTTTTTCTTGGGCTTTCTTTCTTTGGAAACAAAGAGAGAAATTCTTTTGTTTGGGTTAACGGGTTTTCATGGTTTTGGAACAGAGTGAGGAGAAGAGGAGGAGCGTTTTGAGGGGAGCGGTAGGACTAAACGAAACGACAAACAGTTTTGACGTTCTGGGAGTTCATTTTTTGTTGATAGTATTATTTTATTAGCTTCTGAGAGGGAAAAAAAAGGAAGTGACCGTTAAAAATCATGATTGTGGGTTACAGCCTGTAATTTTGCTTTTGTTTTTATTTTTCTTAAAATTAAACTAATAATTGTAAATAAATAATAGTAATAAAGCTGTCTTGACCGTTAATATTGCCTTCTTGTTGATAGGTCCCATATTTGTTTTGATGTACGTGCTAATTTGGTTAATTAATTAAAATGTTATCCAAAATCATATTTTTGAATATTATTTCTTATTAAAATTATATATTTTAACTCTTATTTCTTTTTTTAATATCATCCCATTCATTCCCTTATGTCATTTTGGTCAAAAGGAAACTTATATATATATATATATAAATCCCTTTTTTCTTTTTTTTTAGAGGCAAAATTAGAGGCTATTAGGGCCGACTCCCCTAAAATAATTTTTTTATTTAGATCTTTTAAAATAAAAAATTTAAATTAATAAAAATAAAATTAAATTTTAACATCTCTAAAATATAAAAATTTAATTTAATCTTTGTAGATTATAAAAATAATAAAATTATATTTTTATTGTTGTAAAAATTATAATTTAATTTTTCACTTTTAGAGTAATTGAGGCAATATATTTAAATAGATTCTACAAGGAAATAAACAACCTTTGGTTTTATTTATTTATTTTATCACCGGAAAGGATAAAGTGAAATGATTTTGATCAAAGATGCTGCAAAATTAATGCATGGGAGATCAGTTCATAAATACGATCTCGATTTCTTTGATTTTAAGATAATGATCAATTAATCGGATTTACTTCATGATTAGATCATTACTAGCAGGATTTCAGGAAAAATCGGGTGTTCTCCACAAGTAATTAATGAAAATAAATTACTCGAATAATTTTGATTTTGTTTCCTAGTGCAATTTCTTTTTTCAATTTATATTTTTTCAAAGTCGAATAAAAAAGAAATAATGGGGTGAGAGAGGCTCGAACTCTCGACCTCAGGATTACTCAAATAGCTATGAGACCTACGCGCTAGCCAACTGCGCCACCACCCCTCTGTATTCATGGGATAATAATTAAAATATATGCCATTTAAAATAGTTTTGCAATCCACATCAACAACCCACTTTCATGCGAAGTGGCATGAGTATCGTGGCGCACGGTCGCATCTTCACTTGAGTGGCAAACGGCGTTTTTTTTTTTTTACATGTTTTTATTCATATGTACCAGATTTGGTGAAAAATAATAAATATATAATAATAAACCAAAGTTAAGGATTTAAGGAAATTTGAAGTCTTAGGTACCTACCCTATTTTTTTTATTTTGAATTTAAATTTTTTTATAAACTTCATATCAAAGTATAATAAAAAAACACCTATTTTAATTGTTTTAAAATTTAATTTTTATTATATTTTTTTAATCAAATTGATCTGTAATACTCATTTAATCAAACATTTAAAGAATAATATAAATATTAAAAATTATATTAATAAAAAATATCAACTAAATTTTAAATTATCTTTTTTATCAATGGGCAACCAGCAAATAATCATAATTTAAACCTAAGGTTTTATATCAACTGAAACTTAAATCATTCAGATCATTTTCAACTACAACTGTCATTAGTTGTTAATGAAACTTTTTAATTACAACCTATTTGTTCATATAGAATAAATAACACAAACATTATAAATTCTCAGTCAAATTTTATTATTATTTCATGTAATATTCTAATTTAATTATTTCTGGTCACTGTATTTTTTAAAAATTAAAATTTTAATTTTATTTCAAATAATAGTAGTTAAATCAATTAAGTTAAATTATGTTATTTTATTCAACAAACATGTAAATCATATGTTTAATGGTATGTCAACATACTATTTCCCATGTGTTATTCACAGAAAAAAAATATAATATTTTAATTAATGGATTACTATTACCGTTTGAATTAAGATTTAATTTCGAAAAATATAAAGACTAATAATAATTAAATTAAAAAATAAATTTTAATTTCACAATTTATGTATAATACAAATTTAATAGTAGAACTTCGCCACGATAAGTGAAATTTTAAATTTTAAAAATTATTATCACTAAAATTGACTAAATTGGACCACAACAACTAAATAAACAAAGCAAAATTTAACCGTAAGTTTACGTTGGTTTTGTTAGGTCTAGTTGCACTAGAAAGAAATGGAGTGCATGAAGTTCGATGAAAATGGAATTTAGCTACAAAAAGACACGAGGAAGAAAATTATATATGTTTGTTCAGAAAACTATTAAAGGTTGACATAGAAAAAATAATTAATAATTCAAACTTGCATTGCTATCCACAGTATAAATTCTTATTTCTGTTGAATCAAGTATGTCCTTCAAAAATCTCCTCATCAAGTAAAATCCTCTGTATCTTACATTCTATTATGGCATAAAAAAGAATGGGTTTTCTTCCAGATGATGATTTTCATATATATCATTTCCCTGTGACCACTTTGTTTATGGTATGAGGTACCCCCCCCCCCCAGATGCTTCTTTCAATGGCTTTTCACTATTGCAGAAGCAACTTCAAACTCTGTCAACTACCTTTCCATCACCGTCTGGATCAGTAATGGCAGAAGCAGTGGCATCAGCATTACTGTCAGCATCCTCCTTAACTGGGAGACTTAGCTCTGAAATGGATTCTAGCTCATTGACATTAGAATCAATGGCATCGGCCTCACTGCCAGCATCCTCCTTTACTGGAACACTAAGCTCCGAAGCATCACTCATACCATCAGATGAGGACGGATCTGGCAGATCAGTTTTCTCCGGTAAATAAAGTTCACTAGCTGCTTTGGTAGTGCCACTCCCGGCATCCACATCTTCTAATCCAACTGCAGGAAAATCATAAACGTCAGCAAGAGATACTGAAACTTCAGGAGGGATTTCTGCTTTCATTGCTGTTTCTGTTGTAATGGCAACTTCAACTGCATCCATGGTTGGTGAATCCTCATCCAACACCACTAGAGAATCAGTCATAGTACTTGTACTTTCATCCAGAACAGGGTCATTTGCCTCATTTTCACATGGTTCCTCCTCCAAACCATCGGTGGAATCATCTTTAGAAATCAATTGCATCTTCTCAATCTCCAGTAGCTTTTGCATTGCTTCATTTGCAGCATTTCTAGCCCATCCGTCACCATCAAAATCTCTGAAGAAAGGAAATGTGTTTAAGGGATTACAACTTCATCCAGAGAATAACTGTGTGGCAAATACAACCGGTGAAATGGTGCTGAAGAACCATATTTATCAAAAGAAGTGTGTGGGGGAAAATGGCTCATCGTTACATACAATAGAAGTAATAGAGAACAAAAATAATCATAAAGAAAACCTGAACTCTAAATCTCTCAATATCATTGAACTTGGAAATAAAGTCGCAAGATTTCAGACGGGTTGGGATTTGGGACTTCGTCAGGCTCTTTTACGAATAGAACCTTCAATGCCTCTACATGCTTAAATAACTGAGTAGTTTTTATCTCATAGTACGATACTATGCTAGGATCAGATGAGAATACTTTTTTGGAGGCTCTTTTAAGCATGGAAAAATCTGTAAACGAAAAGGGGGACCCAATGTTTCTACCATCAGATATTCTACAATGATTTGAAATATCACCTCTCAGGATCAAGTCCAGCACAAGTAAACGCTGTATCAACAAGGCTTTGGAGAACCAAGGGTTTCTTGGAGAAGTATCCTCCATACTTCACGATTTCCACCAGAAAATGCATGTCCAAGACAAACTGTTGAGTAACAAGATTTGGCAGGTCACTCAGCTGATAATGATGCATATATTGAAAATATAATGAAGTTATCTACATGAAACCTACTCGAGCCTCTCCAGAATATTTCTCTTACATAGAGACAGTTCTGGTCCAAAGGCAGGTAAGAAACAAAAAAAAAATGTAAGAAGGAATTTAAACCATGTTTACCAGCTTAAGTTGTACACCATTGACTCTTTAAGTTGAATTATTCATTTATAGAGGAAAAACATATGCTTAGAAGTCTCAAATTCTCAGATTGATCCGTAACTTGAAATTTAATGCTGATAAATATCCTAATTGCAGGTACAGTGCAGAAAAATATTTTAGGAACTTTAACTGCAGTACAGAAAACAAGAAGCCAATATCTGTTGTCAGAGCCTTCAAAAAAATTCTGTTGTTGTTGGGGGTGAGATATAAGGCACACGTCTATGTTACTCGGACTTGGGCCTAAGTATCAGATACAAGTATGTTCCAGACACAGGTATGTTCAATGTTTTTTAAGTTTTTCTGTGTATTTGAAGGATCATATCCCCATAATCATATCCAGATATGCATTGGACAGAGGTGTTGAACATGAGTACTTCAAGAAAATTAAAGAGTTGGAGCAGCATAAGCTCATGTGATAAGAGTACAGGATAGGAGAGTTAAAAACTTGAGGTTTCAAGAGGAATAGGCTTTTGACATATTCAAATGGCAGAAAAGATTTCTTTTAATATAGCCAACAAGTTGGAAAAGGAAACATGAGTAATTTGAAGGTTAACCAGTCTTTAATTCCTGCAGATTGTTGAGATAAATGGACCAAAGGTTTGTAGATATCCACATATTAAATTAAAAATTTTTCTCACTAAGTAGAAGTGGCAAAAAGGTTGTGCAATCTACACTTCTTAAGATTAAACAACATAAGCTGATGCAGATGGTGGTGTAATAAAATTCATCTCGAGGAATTTTCTGGAATTACAATGAAAATACCTGACTGATAATGTCAGAAAGCTGAACAGGTGAATCCTCTTGTGTATTTCTCCAAATCTCTTTGTTGTTCACAATCCAAGAGAATATAGCCGCAATCAACTCCCTTAATAGCTCCATCAACCAATCCTCTTCAAAGACGTTGTCTTCATCGCTTTTATCAACTTTTCTTAGTTCTAAAAATAGTACCTGCTTGTAGTAAATCAAAATGAAAACCATAGGAAACAAGCTAGAAACTAGATCCTAATTGTCTTATCAAAGAAAAGTACCATCTCATGCATTAAAATAATTGTTACTACTTTCTTTTTCACAAGATTTGAATCAAATATGCCATTATCATTGGAAATGTGGAGAAAAGAACACCTCTACAAAGAACAGTCCAATTCCAACAAATCAAATATCTGCATTATCATATGATTAGAGACAGTGGTTATGAAATTTCACTTGTGATTATGGTGTAATGTTTCTTCCCCTTTTCATTCCTTTTCCATGTGAACAAGAAATAGGTACCAACATGTTGGAATGGAAGATGAGAAACAATCATATAAAGTTGTCAAAGGGATAATGCCAGTTTATTAGAACATATATATTCATACTTGTCACATCCTATCTAGAAGAAGCTAAGGTTACCTGAAAAGCAGCAGAGGGCATTGCACCTTGAAAATTGCTAGGCTCTTGTTGATTATCACTGCAAGTTTCTACAATAAGTTTAGATCCAGTTTCAGGGTACATCATTCTATTTATAAATTGCTGGCAGAAATGAGCTTTAAGCTTAGCAACGGCCTCTTGAATGAACAGTATACAACCATCAAGTTCCTTTTGTAGAAAATCAATTGAGTTTTTCTTCCTCAGCTTAGAATTCAGGTGATCAGGACCCCTTAAGAAACTTCTAACAATCTTGAAGAAGAAAAGCTGTAGTGTTGATAAATTAGCCAGCACAGAAAGCTGTTGTGGCAATGACTCTGCTAAATTTCTTCTAGAACCTTTTTCAGAAACATGGCTTTCGAAGGTAATAGCTTTCTCAAGAATGGCTATGTACTCTGTGAAGAGATTCATGAGTCCTTTAAGGATAGAAGCTTCCATTTGAATGGAAAGTAAGGGGGTGACATCTGCTATGATAGCCTGGAAAGAGGAAAAGCGTATGCATAAAATTCAGTCACATGTACAGGTAAATATAGCACAATAGTAGTGGGACTCAACTGAACATACTGGAAATTAACATCCCTGGTGAACTATCCTTCCTTTGACATTTAAGTACAATAGCATTCCATGGCTTCCCAAAAAGCTGTGGTACCCTTATAAAGGGAATCCAACAAGCTATGAGGCCTAAACTTGCTGGCTATGGTGCTGACTTTCAGGGTAATCATATCACAGGCTTAAGGAAAAAAATAGGTAGCTATCTCTTCCTTACCATAAAAGCAAAAGATATAGGCAGGTGGGTAGATGGCTTTATAGGTATCTATTTCCATGCAATGAAATTGATTGCAGTAACTTAATATGTTAAAGAGCTTGTTTTGAAAATGAAAGCCATACTTGTTTAGGCCTTAGATAGGAAGCGGAGGATGAACTCAATTGCATGGTTACTTGGCTGTTTCATATTATATTTTTGCAGACAAATACAATTTACCTGTAAAGAACTGTACATAACAATATGCATGCAGGGCTTACATACTCGTATAACATTTAATCTAGAAAAGAGATAAAGCAAACCTGCAATAGAGTTATGAACTTCCGGCCGCTGTTAGTGAGTATACAATATTCTGGCCGTTGACCAGCAACCATATAATTACCTTCACTTAAAATTCCTGAGATAAGATATCTACCCAAAACCCAATCATCAGTTGCTGTGAACATACTGATAACTTTCTTAAAATGGTCTATGTGTATCAGTAAAACCTCTTCCATGCAAGAACGAATATGCTTGATCAAATATGGCTTGAGGAATAGTCTTTGAGATTTTAACAAGGAGCAATATGACATTGCAAACTGCATGGCTTCCACAGCTTTTGATAACCCTGCAGTTACATCAGAACTGGACCTTACATATTTATTAAATGAAGCAACAAACAATTTGGTTTCTTCACGAGCCCATTGAAGAAGTTCTGAAGCCTGGGGAGAAGTTTCTCCATATAACATCATAAAGCTCCTTGCTGCTTGAGAAATCATAGAAAACACAAACTTTGCAAGATTTTTAACATATAAGCCATCTAAAAAGGATTGTGAACTCTGAAGACAATGCCTTCCAGTTGCAAGTCGCGAATGGTAATACTTAAGCAACAATTGAGTTGCAAGATGACTGTCACCAAGTTTACAAATTCCAACTACCACTTTCTGAAGTTCAGTAGCAGATATTCTCGTCTTTTCAGCCGACAGTGTTAGCTGTAAAGTAAGCATTGCCTTTTTCTCAGCAATCGCTGAATTATACAATAGTAACAAGTCCACAGGAGAATTGTCTTCAAATTTCATCCTTTGCAAATTTTCATCCGCCCTTTGTATAATAGCTATTGCTTCATCCATCCTATTTTCTATCATAAGAATATCCAATGTTTCTGAAATGCTGTTGATATGAACAGCCAACGCACTTTGAGGAGTTGGTTCAGAAAATTCAGATTCTTGAATAACTGAATCAATTGTTTCCTCTGATAAAACTTTTAAATGAATTCCATCTATAAGGTCTTTTACAAGCTTCTTTTGTGTCAAAACTTGGCCTTTTAATTGCATCAGTTCATTTTCCATACCTTTTACTTCATCAAATATTCTGCATGCGAATAATTTAATCAAATTTAAAAGAAGAAAATCAAATTTGAAATTAGATAATTAAACTTGATAGTGGACACGCAAAAATGAAGAAGAATATTACCTAACAAATGATGAATAATTAGAGAAAATATTCCTGTGGAAATCTTCGTCTGATTCCGTCTTTAGCTCAAGAAGCTCCGAACAAAGATGCTTAATTCCCTAAAGTCGAATGAAAATTCACCTCAATATTTAGAAATTACTTAACAAAAAAAAGGGCAAGAAATCAGTTGGTTTTACCTTTCCAGTCATGGACTGGAGCTCGTTTTCGCCGTCGAGGTCGCTGGAGACGGAGGAAATGCCGGAGCTGGTTTCGGAATCGGCGGCATCCTCTATCTGCTGTCGATTTTGTTCTCGGAACCGGAATCTAGTGGCGGAGGTTGAAGAAGATTCCATAGAAATTGATTTAACGTCAAAGAAAACGTGATTTCAATTCCAAATGGCGTGAAGAAAATAAAAGCTGTCTCAAAGACTGGCAGAAGTGTGGCGCTTGGAGCTTTGTGACGTCGTTTTGTGCCCATTGCCGTCGAGAGACAGGGAAGAGTCAGCTTCGGTTTCTTCACCTTTAAACTTAATATTTCAGTTGTTTTTTTTTTTAAATTCTGGTTCTTTGTTTTTGGCACTGGCTATTGTTGTTAGCTAAACATTAACGCTGCCGTTTCCAGTGAAGTCTAGTTCGGACGAGTAATGATGCGGGCCACTTCGGCTTTTTTTTTTCAACTTAAAAACATTTCATACAACCTAGAGTTGTCCATAATCAGGTCCGGCAAAGTAAAAAATTTAGACTAGGGTTTGGTGGGATTGAAAAATTATTTTAAAATTTTGTTCAACTCTAATTAAAATAAAAATATTAAAACTAGAGTTTAGTTTGTCTATATTAAAATTTTAATATTATTTTTATATAAAAATAAATTTAAAAAATTAATATATAAAATATATTAAAAAATTAAAATAAATGTTTTTCAACAAATGAAAAAATTTTAAAAAATATATACTTGAATAACACTAAAATAGTAGCAAAATCAATAATAAAACAAGAATTATACAATATCTAAATAATAACAACAAAAATAAAAGTAATATAATAACGAAATGATAGCAAAACAATGAAAAACAGGAGTAAAACAGTAAAAAACAACATTTTTTTTGTAATTTTGAGCCGGCATGGGCAAAAAAACTTACCCAATGCCCGGTCCATTTAAAAAACGAACCTTATTTTTTTGTAAAACTTAATTTTTGAACTTATATTTTTACTTAAACTTTTTCACTTTTCTAATGACCCAACCCTTGAATACCACTTAATAGAAACTAATTAGGCACAAGATATAACCTGGCCCGTTCCTAATCAAACTCCTATTTAAACGCAAATCAAATCTAGTACGTAGTTTTCAACAATACAAAGAAAGATCTCCCATGCCCAAGCCCTCTGGACGAAAAAAAATTATGTCAAAAGCTTTGGTTAGAAATAGTAAATTTTAAATATCATAGTGTTTTAATTTTAAATCTTGTATGTATGTTATACAAAAAGATAAATTATAGAAGAAATAAGAATAAAACGATATCAATTATATTGAGAAAGAGTTTTGAGTTTTTAACTCTAGGAAAGTAGGTTCATCAATAAAAAATAATTCCTAAATTTGTTCCAACTCCATTAACAATATGGTCAATAAATAATTTAAAATTATAAAAATATTCAAAAAATTATAATAAAAGAAAAAACAAAATACAGTTAAATTCTCGTACAAGCTGTCATATTTAAAATTTCAATATTTTAGTCAATTTTTCAATTAAAAACAACAATTAATTTTTTTTAAAAGGTTAATGATCAAATCCGACTCTTTGGTTAAAAATTAAATTAAAAAAACCATATTAACAAAAGCCGTAAAAATTAAGAGCTTAATTTCTTATTATCATATGCAACTTTTAGTCAAAGTTGTTAACGTTGAAATTTCATATCTGAATCCAATACTGGGCCCTAGTTTTAGCTGATACAGCTTTTACTTAAAGTATTTAGCAATAGAAGGGCAAGCGCAATCCAAGCCTCCCCTTCTTGTTCATTTTACCACCACAAGTACAATTTTAACCCATAAATCGACAGGAACCTGACCCTATTCTGCAAGCAAGTTAAAGAAAGAAGAGGCGTACAAAGGGAATTGCCGGGATTACTTCTCAATATTTAAGCAGAACTGCTAAGGAGGCATGCAAATATAGTCCAATTCATAATCCCCAGTCCCACAAGAATGTACCAAGTTCGTAAAATAGAAGACAAGCAATAAGGAGAGTGAACAAGAAACAGAACACTACGAAAACTTGGCTAGCTGCTCTTCTTTATCTCAAAGGCGTATTTGAGTTCCATGTGACATCTTCGGTCATCATCCTCAAACTGCATGGAAGCATAAAATCAGGTACAATCATTATTGCAAAGAATGCACAGAAAAATGCAATACTACACTTTTAGATGCTTTGATCAAACACTAAATTTTATGTACTTTCCAGAGAAGTAAAGTTTTCAAAGACAGACAAGATATTGCATGGCTTGGATATGAAACTTTTGAAAACAATATTAGTTTTACCAAGATTTATACACAAAACGAAACAAGCAGGAATTCCTTGGTGTTGTTTGTAACTGAAAATGGGTTCACTTTTTGACACATATTGTCGACATAAATGACAACATCAGCTTGGCGCATTAGATTTAAATAAGAGAAAACCCAGACATTGAATAACATCATATCCAGCTCAAAAAACAGTCGTTATTTCTAGATTGGTTTTAAATAACATCACAATCTCTTTTACTCTAAGAGGATAAAAGGTCAATGTTGCACAAAATTTGACTAAGGTAACTACGAAATCTGTTGCTAAATATGATAACATAATCTTGCTTCATACATGCAGTTACTCATTAATTACAGGGCAGGCATGCATCCTTCCATTTATGAATATGTACCTTAAGGTTTGCAGAGTAAATTCCCCTTGCCAGCACCCCAGATGGTGTAGTCTCTTCATCCAAAACATGCACGTACGGTTCTCGCTGAGGAGCAAAAGTACCCAGCATTCCTTTGTTTTGATCAACTGACAAGAAAAACCGTAAATTAAAATATAAACGCTCACTCACTAAAACAACGGTTATTATGAAATACAAAAGCATGATTCATTTGAGTTTATAAGAAGCCATGGGTTAATAATCTAGATAGTATAAGACAACAAGTAAATAAATGTGTAATAGCTAGTTAATCTGTATTACATTAATTCTTCCCAAACTTGACCTACAATGGAAAACACAATCAGAAGAGCCTATGCCTCCTAGTAAGTCTATGAAGAGCTTCAGCTTTTTATTGCTTCTGTGGAAGGAAAAACGCTTACAGACTACATGTGCATGCCTTGTCACTCGCCAGTAATCAAAGCGGACTATATAGTATTCAACCACCCACGAAGTCCCGTATCAAATTTATGCCGTGCAGACAGATATACACAATCTTGGCTTACCATGTTAAGAACATAATTAATGCAACTTCAATGGAAACAGAAAAATTGGAAGGTTTCTTTTTTCTCTACCTTTAAGACCTGCCTTCCACACAGTGTTGGAGTACGTTAAGCCAGAAACAATGTTGTGCAGGACACTGAATGTTAACTTAAGCTGATATCGAGATCCTTCCTTGAGAGTAAACAGGACAAGGCCTTCACGATTCAAATCCAATGGCAATGGATAAGAAACTTCCTCAAGGTCATTCGAAATAATTCCTATTGAGTGAAACTTGACTTCAGGCTCCATTTGGCCTAGAAAATCAGAAAATAAAAAACATTAAACATAAAAATAACTTGAAAAAACAAAATTGTGGGTGTTTCAGGATAAGTCAAGATGATTGCGTAAAAGCAGAACATAAGTCACTCAAAAGATACCATTTAGGTCTTCTTCAACACAACCAAGAAGCTTCTCCTTCCATCTCCTTAAGCTGTCATCATCCTGCAAGAGTATAATAAGTGCCAAAATGAATTCGGATCCCCCCCAAATAAGTAGCTATAGATCAACATAGGTTTCATTATTATCAAAGTGCAAGAACAAACCTTCAAGCTATGTAAACCAGATTAAGGGATTGGTTTTTGAGTCTATATGAGTTTATCTGACGCAAGTTCTCTCATTTTTTTCAAAGGTTTTTTCAGGAGAATCATACTCATACCTATGTTCGAGACACGAGTATTTTAGGAAAATGAAGAGACTAGGTAATATAGCCTACAAAAGGCACTAGAGTCAACCAAAGCCTTCAGGGAAAGTGATGGAACTTTGATATAGCATTGTTGAAAGAAGGTTAAAAGTAACACCAGTGCATGAAAAGAAATTGAACTAAAAATCTGGATACTGTAAACCAAGGAAATAGGTGGAAAAAACAAAGATAAGTATTGCAGAAATCCTACACAGCTTAAATTTCACCAATTGACCGTGGAGAAGATCAGCATTTCAGCTACTAAATATAAAACCCAGAAACCAAATAATGCAGCAATAGAAAAAAAATCCAGTAAATGAGCTTTGCTGTACTAAACTATGTAACAATTCCAGATCAAAACTCAAAAGAGCTCAAGTCATATATTAGAGCATGGATACAAAATAACTAAACCTATAAAAGACGTTAGGTTCAGAAAAAAATGTGTAATCAGCATGCATATAGTATATGTCTCAGCTACTTTTCCTTCCAACCAAACAGCATCCCTTAATGGGGTGGGAGAAAGAAACAAAACTCAAAAAATTTTCAGGGAATGAAAAAACCCATAAGTAATTCAAGGCCAAAAAAAGATTTTTTAACTCAAAAAATTCCAAACAAAAGTGAGAAAATGCAAGAAAGTTCAGAAATGAAAAGAAAGCAACAATCTATCTTTTAAAAAAAAGACCTTGTCTTTCTCAATCTGCTCCTTGAGAGAAAGGAGTGGACCAGGTACAAAACCAGCCAAAGCTCCAGCACCATCTTCCTTATCATCATCATCATCATCATCATCATCTTCATGATCATCACGAACTTCATCAGCCAATGGTTTCTCGCTCATTTCCCTTTCTTCTCTCTGTTGCTTATCCTCACTAACACCTGCTGACGGCCCTGCTTCTGCTCTTTTCCCACTCTCCATCTCTCTCTCTCTATTTTTCGCTACAGTGAATGAACTCAAAGCCCAAAACTTAATTTTGATACAAAAATAACAAAAACCCTTTTTTTGGTTTAACAAGAGAAAAATGTTTCTTCAAAAAAAAAAAAAAAAAGGAAAATTTTTCAAAGCAGGAGATTTAGAATTTCAAAAAAGCGAAAGTGAGAAAGAAAGAGAAAAAAGAAAATGGACAGTAACGTATTTGGTACATAGGCACAAAGTCAGATACGTCCCCATCTGGTAAAAACACTCTTAAATTTTGTTATTACAAGATTCAGTTTACGTTTGTTTGTTTCTAATCCTCCCTGTCTTGTCTTAAGTTTATATTGCCTAAATAATAAACAAATATATAAAAATATTTAATTCGGAATTTTAAATTTCATAAACCTGTCACTTGTGGAGATTTATTTTTTAATATATTATGTAATTATAAAAAAAACTAATTAAAAATAATATACTAATATTATAATATTTTAAAATTGGGATTCGGAGAACGTTATCTTTTTAAGGTAGTTCTATATATATATATATATATATATATATATATTTCATTTTATAATTATTCTAAGTTTAGAAAAATCGTATTTAATGGATTAGTATTTTAAAATGAATGAAAGAGTAACTACCTTATTATTTCCGTATGAGTTTTAATTAATAATAAAATAAAATGATTGGAGATTTATCCATCAGTTTAGGTGAAGCATCACCACATCCACGTGAATCTCAGTAGGAAAATAAACTTTAAGGAAAAGAGAATGAGAAATATCTACTATTTGTAGAAAGGATTCCTAGCTTCTCAACCTACCATGTATAATAATATTCATTAAGAGAAGGAATATATTTATTGGTTTTATACAGTTTTATAACTGATGCATTACATCAACGAATGTGGCCATTGAGAGAGAGAGATAAGGATTCAAAAGGGGTTCGGGTCCAGGGTATTTTGGAATTATTTAAACCATGGATTAATTTTAAATTTTCGAGTTGAATCATCATAAATTTTTGAATCGAATCTAAATTATATTATTATATATTTTATTATAACTGTATAATAATAATTAGTAATTTAATTATCATATTTTATATTTTATTCATCTATGAAAAATTCAACAAAAATAAAATACTCCTGTGTCCAAAGTTAAACTGCTCTTATCATACTAATAACTTTGCACCTGTTTATTTAATAACCACAGAAGCAGGGATGGATTTAAGGGTCGCTCCTTTAGAATTTTAAAATTTTTAGATTTTATATATAAATTATTATGTATTTTAGATTTAAGGTTTACATTATATAATATTCGTCTCTCTTAATTAAGTTATATTTCATATAATTCGTCCCTTTAAATCATAAGATTATATTTTATATTAACAAAGAATTTTTTAAATTTTAATTATATAACTTTAATAATAATTAAATATTAATGTATGAAAGACTAAACTTAGAAGTCTAATATGAACTTTAAAGTCAAAATCCAAAATTAATTGATTTTACTCATACTCATACATATTAGGTTACTAACTTTTTTGTATTTTGATTTGTATGTCTTGGCAAGATCTTGGCTAGAAATTATCTTCCTTTCCTCTAATAAGGTGTCGATATTGTCGAAAGGAAAATAAATAAATTTGATGCCGAGATTGAGACTTAAGAGCACAGAGTTAAAATATTCAAATTACTTTCCTCTCGTTTGCTTGTGCAAAAGACCTCTTGGTAAATATTTTTGCATAAATTGTGTGATTTTTTTGCTTATACATTTTATATAATGTTATTTTTTATTTTAATTTTTTAATAGTTAAATAATTCTTTTTTTAAAAAAATATTAAATTAATTTATTTGATAAGAAAAAATATATTTAAAAAAATTGTCACTTTTTTACTTTTAAAAAATTTCATTCGAATTTCGAAATTTTTCCTCTGGACTAAAATTCTGAATCCGTCTAACAGCGTTTAACACATGTTGACTGTACACTTTGTAACTATGGTTAACATTCTTCCAGCTTTCTTTCCCTTCTTGTTTGAAATCACAAACCCATCAGATTGAACCACTCGCAACTTATCACGTAGCAAAGAGAACATCAACATATGCAACAAGATACATAGCCACTTGCTCTTTTTCATTAACAAACAAGGAATGATCAGCTTGTGAATGCCTGGATCCCAAAGGAACTAAGAACTCTTTCAACTTAACATACCAACCGCGAGGAGCCTACCTAAGACTATAGAGTGCCTTCCGCAGTTTGCACACTAACATGCTCCCATCAGATGCATGTTTTTCTAAACCTAGGGTCTGAAGCATGTAAACACCTTCGCTAAGATCCCCTTTCAGAAATGCATTGTTGATATCCACTTGTCGATGCTGCCAATTATGAGAGATTGCCAGAGAAAGAAACAAATGCACTATGGAGGTCTTCACAACAGGACTGAATGTTTCCTTATAATCATGCCCAGGAACCTGAGAAAATCCTTGAGCCATTAGACGCGCTTTGTATCTAGAAACAGACCCACCTGGATTATATTTGACTTTAAACAGCCATTTACAACCCACTAGAGTTCTTCCTGACGGTAACTAAACAAGTTTCAACATACCATTGTTCACTAGAGCTTGAAACTCAGCATCAACAGCAGCCTTTCACTCAGGACTCAAAATCCTCATAAACAGGGGAAGGATCCTTTTTAGCACCTGACGTTCTAGCATGATACACCTTAGGCTTTCTAATTCTAGCTTTCCCCCTCGTAACATTGGATGATTGTTGTGAATAGGAGCATATGTATTATCAACAGTTTGCTCATCCATTAAGGACTCATGAGCATTTCATCAGGAGAAGCACTTGGCGGAAGCAATTCCTCAACTGGCTGCGCAAACAATTTTGGCTCAGATACATTAGGTTCATCAGATGAAGAGTATGATTGATTCAGGTGCTCCACAGGCTACTCATTTGCAGATGACCTTGGTACATTAGGCTCTTCATTGTGCGAGCATGATGAACTCTCATCTGCAACTCCATGAATATGAGAATCAGTGGATTTAGACAACACGGGAATAGGAATTAAAAAGAAGGAACCCCTTGAGCACGACTTTGAGACGTAACAGCTGGAAACACATTTTCATTAAAAACAGGTCTAGAAATGAAGATATGCCCCGAAACATGTCTACATTTGTAACCATAATGCATAGGATTATATCCCAGGAACAAACAAGGTCGAGATCGAAACTCCATTTTGTGCTGATTAAAGGGTCTTAGAAAAGGAAAACATTGACAACTAAATTTGAAAAAAAAAAACCTATTAGATTAAATTAAGTGAAAAATATAAAATTTATAATATACAAGTTTTATAAAAAAAATTATAAAGTGCTTACTTTTATAAAAAAAGTACATAAATTTTTTATAACTAAGTTAGAGTAAAAAATTATAACATTTTTTATAAATATATATTATTTATTATAATATATAATATAAACACATAAATGTCTAATAACTTTTATAACACTTCTTATAAATAATATAATTTTTTGTCATAACTTTAAAGTTATTTTTTATAAATAAGTTATAGTAAAAATTTATAACATTTTTTTTTATAAATAAGTATATTATTTATTATAATGTACAACATGAACATATAAATAAATTATGTCCATACTTTTTGGTCATAATTTCTACAATACTTTTATATCCTGTAACTTACTTTTTATAGTAAATTTTTTTGTCATAACTTTAAAAAGTTTTTAGGATTTAAATACTATAATTTTTGTTATAACCTTATAAAATACACTTATATTATTTTATATAATATATTTTTTTATAATATAACTTTAGAAATTTTTTGGCCATAAATCACCCCAAAAGCACATACATCTTCATGTTTATAATATAACTTTTTTTAAAAGTTAAATCAAGTATGAATATTTGGAAAGCTTAGATTTAGATATAATTATCTGTGTAATTTTGAGTTTTTCTCTAAGAATTAGAAATTTTAATAAGAAAACTCCAATTACACTCATCCAATGGAACCTACTAATTATAATTGTTACCCAAACATGCTATCTCTATGTATACAAGCAATTACACTCAAATCTAATTATTAGATATTTTTCAAACACTACCTACAAGAAAATAATGGAACTTTAAATTGTTTTTAGTTTTATATCTAACATGTTATTTAACGATTAAATTAACAATTTAAGTAAGAGTTTGATTAATATAACATCAAGAGTTTGAGATGTAACTATAATGTTTTAAAGTCCAAAGCGGAATTTAGAGAGAGAGGGAGGGAGAGAGAACCCTATCATATTGCTATTTGTATTTTATATATATATATATATATGAAGAACATAGAACAACACATAATTGTCAGGACAGAATGTGTAGAAAACATGTGATGATTTACAGAAAATTGGCAGGGAGAGGTGTGTTATGCTATCTGAAAGGCTCAACAGGCGCCGATTCTTCAAGAATAGATGCAGCCTCAAAGCATTGAGCTGCTTCACATAGTGAAGACGGAGAATCTTCATCTTTGTGAAGGAGACCCAGAGTATACCATGCTGACGGATTCATTCTATCAACTCGGAGAGCATTCATCAGCAAGCTTTTCACCACTGCATCAGATTGGCCGCCAAGTAGTCTCAACACAACCGCTGCAGATATCAAGCTCGGGGCATGATTCGGGTCCATGCCCAAAGCATTCCAGTAAGCCTTCAGAGCTTCTTTTAATAAGCCTTTTCCCTCGTAAAGTACACCTGCAAAATAAGATGTTTTATTCAACTAGGTAACCAACCCTTAACTTGAATCCCAAGAAGCTTTTTACTTTGATTGAACAATAGAAGAAGGATCATCTTGAGAAATGAGAATAGTATCTATGAATCTACGGCTTTGACTGTTAAGAGGCATTATTCAGGGACATTAAGAATACAAGAATTACTGTATAACGACTACAACATAAACCCAAGGAAGAATGACCTTACCAGTGGCATGACTTCTAATAGCAGAGTAAGAATTGATGGCCTTGGATTTTGAAAGGCAAATCTCAGCATCCTGATACTGTGACAAGCTTATGTAGAGATAAGCTAGATCATGCCATATCTCCTGTTCGAAACTTCTTGAAGAACGATCCTGTAAATAATTGAGTGAAAAGGTAAGCCACTTTAAAATTTCTCTTATTTCCACAAAAATTGTTTCGACCATCAATTTTCTCTTTTTATGTTCAAAGGACACAAAAATCTTTTCTTAAGTTCAATAGGATGTCATAACTTTCAAAACTGGCAACCATAATTTCCCTTTCATGCTACAAAAGGTCATTTACCACACTACATTCAAACAGTAATAAGCCTCAAGTTTGTATCATGCACACAGTCAAATGCAAAACATTAAGAAGAATGATCTACAGCAATCATTTCCGAAAATCTACCTTCTAACCCATCTACCGCCTAAAGTCAACTTAGTAGAAGAAAACATTTCAGATTCCTCCAAAAAGATAGAAATCAACAAATTATAGGTCAATAGGAAGATTAAACTACAACCAGACCTTAAGAAGCCTTTTGCCAGAACCAAAGCTTTTACTCTGAACTTGAAGAACAGCAAGAAGTTGACTATACGTCTCGATTGCACTCTTGAGCTGTCCCTGTGCAATTTGAAGCTTAGCCTTGGTGCGCAATAATTCTCCCTGATCCCATTTGCCAGTTTGGTCCAAGGCTGCATTGAGAACAATTTCACCATCCACAAAACGTTTTTGAGCTGACAATATGCGAGCCAACAACAACCACCCTTTAATGTTAGAACCACCTTCTAGTTTTAGCAAATACTTTGCATAATATAGCGCAGCTTCCAACTTTCTCTGCTCAGCATTTTCCAGGCAGAGGTAGTAAAGAATGTTAGGGTCTTTCATACTTGTAATTTTCCAAGCCCGTTCCAAGGCCTGAAGGGCCTCAGACTGTCTGGACACCCTCTCAGAATCAGATAAGGCTGATTTTGAATGTGTCGATCGAGCCACACCCAATAGAAGGTTACCAGTACCTTCCAACTCACAGCATTCTTCATCCAGGCTTTCAAGAGCTCTATGAGCAAATTTAATCCCTTCTTCCGCAAGATTAGGTTTTTCCCCACAAATTCTTGATGCCATTAACAATGCTGGAACACAGTGTGGATCTTCATTACTCTGTAACAATTTCCGCAATAGATTCAAAGCAACCAAATCCTCACCTGCTCCGTAATAACAGAGAGCTAGAAAATTGTATCTCTCTTTGCGGCTAATAACCCCTGGAAGCAGTTCTTCTATTTGGTTAGCCAAAGCTCTCAAATCCCCAGACATGGAGAGAGCAAAAGACAAATGATCCAAAATTGACGGATCCCATTCAATTATTTTCAAAGATACTTTTCTTAGAAGTATCATTAACAGGAGTATAGCTTCCTCTATGTTATTCCTAGGGACAAACGAACTGTCGATTTGGCAGCGGAGGTTTGGGGGGCTTGCTTCACCTCCACAATACAGAAGAAAAATGGCAAACTGTTTTTGAATCCTTGCAGTAGTTTCTGCATCAAGATTCCACTGATGGAGAAGAGCTCGCCGGTAGGACAAGATTGCTTCATGTGGAGAATCACCAAATTTCCATAATTCTGGAAGCAGCTCGACTGCCTTGATTAGAGTCTCCTGCAATTTACAGTCAGCACCAAAATTTTCAGGCAAGCCTTCCGGTAAGGAAGATTCAACTATGTCCAGAATGACTGTACAACTTTGAGCAGCTTCTGCAAGAATGGTAGGAAATATACATTAGCCATGCAGTGATGATGGAATTGCCTTTTCCCAGAGGAGAAACATATCATGAAGATGAGAACCAGAAAGGGCATCTGACAACAATGAGCTTCATGATAACAGACTTGACAAACCACATCCAAGTAGCAAAGAAGCTTGTGCATAAAATAAATAAGAAAACAAAAGAAACTAGAATACCATTGCAGTGTTCTAGGTTAAAATTTGCTCGATTCTTGGGATTTAGAATTATTCCAATCATGATAACAGAAATAAGGCTGTTAAAGCAATTTTGAACTGGAAAACATTAAGCTCTAGAAGCATTTCAGACAACAAATTCACATATACTACTAATAATAGCAATATCTATCAATATACTGACAAATATTAATTATTAACATGCCGTTTCACCAATTATGAATGAAAGCGTAATATTATAAAATAGCAAGTAGCAGGGGTAAAAGGAAAAAAAGCAATATATCTTATTGGAAACTAGTATCTTGGAAGATTCAGTCAGGAAATTCCATCTATATTAGCAAAATAACTAAAGAATTATTTTATAAATGATATAAAACCAGGTCCACTTTCTTGATTTATATAATTAAAGATTTGAGATCAATGTACTACTACATCAAACAATACCTCTAAACCTCTGGAGATGCTGCAATGATTTTGCTTTTAGAAAGATCGCTTCTAGTAGTAAACTAACAGCATGGATAGACATTGGTGGAGGAGCATAGTCATGAGATCGCCTCTTACATCGATCAACTCTTTTGGAAAGGGTGAGTTTCATTTTGGGAGATATTGCCGCAATATCTATCCCTTCAAATACATGCAGTGCAGCTTCTATATTTCCTTTCTGATATTCAATTCTTCCTAGCAATGCTCTAGCTTCCTGCAAATTGCAGACACCTTAGCCAAAAAGAAAGCAAATCAAACTGATCATAGAATTACTACAACTATTTTCCATAAGATAGATAAAATAAGCAGCAAAAAGAAAACAAAGGCAAAGGCAGGTTGAGTACAGTAGTAGGAAATAAGAGGCAAGAAAAACGACTGCAAATTTCAGATGCATATAGTATGATCACTTTCACACAGGCAGTGTTGACAAGAGTGAGGATAAGTGAGCAGCCACAAGTGGAAGGTGCTTTTAAAAAAAAAAAATGGCCTATTAATGCAAGAAGCAACACTACCGCATTGACACGATTGGTCTAAAAGAAGAAATGACCTTAATTGTATAAGTATTAAGTGTTAATCAGTTACTCATCAAAAAACATTTTAGAAATGGATAACTTCCAGCTTTGCTTAGAGAAACAGGACAAGTAGAACCTGCACGATATTGAATTTAAAGTTAGACTAGCAACTTTAATCCTCAATCACATCAGAGTAAACATTTGCATCTCTATATTGGCATATTTTTACTGAACTTGATTGAATAAAGATCTCAAGCTGTGAGCAAAGTAGAATAACCAGATGGCATGGAAACATGCTTACAGTTACAAAGATTTGTTTGAATGGAAAAACATCAGTTACCAGTACAGATAAAAATAATCTACAAGTGACTGAGAAGATGGCTTGAATAGACATAAAATAGACCTAAACCCAGATTTGAGAAGTAGTGGTATTGATAGATGTTTAGGAAAAGCAATATGAAACCAGATTTGAGGAACGGCATTGACAAACAGAATCGCTCTACAAATCAAATTGAGAGCCGAAAATAATGAAAATAAGCAAACCTCATAATTAAGTGAACTACTTTCACGCAGGGACAATTCAGCTTCTTCTATATTCCTAGTATCTGGCTTTTTCTCAGGAACACCAACTTTAGAAGAATAACCACTCAGTGAATAATCTTTGGCAGCAAGGGATTCTGATGAAGGTATCATTTTGTCCACTTTTCTTAATTGTTCTCCAGTGCATAAACACTTCATTATCTGCCCTAAATCCCGCCTAAGTCCACCTCTTCTCGGCTGTTTAATCCGTATTTTGCTCTTCATACTGTTTCACCACTCTGCAAAATCTTCCAAGTGCAAAACAACAATAACTTTATCAGAACAGGAATAGCAGATCCAAAGGATACAAACTCATAACTAGTATATACACAGTTTGATGATCAATAAAAATCAGACTAATCAATAAACAGTGAAGTTGAAAGTTTTGCCAATAAAACAGACTACAAGAATCAAAACTTAATATTTCAAGGCATCTAGAAACCAAGAGTGAAATCAAATTCCAACAGTAAGTTATACAAAAGAATAAATCATCACGATTTAATTTCTTCTGTGCTATAAGATACGCTTAAAACCCGAATACCCACAATTGAAAAACAAAAAAGTTACTGATCAAGACCAAAAACCCTCCAATATTTCACCAACCCCACTTCAAAAATTCTCACCAAATAACTAATAAAAACTCCATAATTCTAAACTATCAAAAAAAAAAAGCAAAAGAGACTAAATTTACCAAGAAAAACAATCCATAAACTCTAGAATGACAGTAAAATCAAGTCCAACCCAAATTTAAACAGCAAAAAGAAGAAGAAGAAGAAAAAAGAGAGCTCGCCTTTCGTTTTGCCAAACAGCAGAAAAGAAAAGAGACCACATGACATCAACAGTAACACCACCCATCTGTTTATCAAGATTGCCCCTTCGAATCCAAACAAAGCCCTCCTTTAATAAAAGATCATAACTTTAAAAAATAAAATAAACTTAATCAATCAACGAAGAATCCGAAGCCATGCCTTCAAGAATCTTTTATTTCCTTTAAATTTTACCTTTTTCCTTTTATTTTTTTTTTCTTCTTTTAAGAGAAAAGAAAAAAAAAAACAAAAACAAAGGATGGAATGTGAGTTGGATCGTGGGCGAGAAGATTTGGAGATTATAAAACATTAAAGAAAAAATAAATAAATAAATGAAGGAAAAGGAATTAAATATGGTAGGTTAAATATTGTCAGAGATGGGGTTGGTGGGGTCCATCAATAAAAGGTTAATCTAACGACGGTGGCTTGGCTTCTTAAGCCTTGCTCCAATTCTGCGCCACGTCAGATATGCCTTTTCATGTGTTTTAGTGCCCAAGTTTGACAATCATTAACCGGATACTGATCGTCAAAAACCGGAAACCCTTTCCTTTTGTCTTTTTTTCTTACATTTTGCATTCTACAATTTGGAGTTTAACCGGTTTTTATTAAAAAACAAATGAAACATTTAATTTTTTTTAAGATAAACATTTAATAAATTTTATATTTATGTATATAATTTAAAATTTTATTACCAAAAATCACACTAGTTAATAAGATCATAAATGTTTCTCCTACCTTAATTAGTGGTTGAATTATTAATCTTCATAAAACAGCTTTAAAACTTAATTAACGGTTGAGAGTTTGATCTTTGCCCTTTAAAAAAATTTCTTTATATTACTATTTTTCAGTATTAATAGTTGTCCAAAAAGTTGTTTTCCTTCTTTTTATTATTTCGGATTTGATTTTTAAAGTAGATAAATAAAAAAATTTATTGGTTAAATTTCCTGATTTTTAATGATAAAATTAATTCAACTTTTTTTCATAATTGTATTCATTCATGGATTTCAATCAATAATCAAATAGGAGCATAATATTGTTCTTTTTTTTCTATTATATTAGAATTAATATGATGGGTGCTTTGTTTTATATATAATACTTAAATTTTTTCTAACTTTTAAATAATAAAAAAATACGTTTTAGTGCGTTTAAATTTACCTTTTTTTTATATCAATAATAATATTAATATTAATCGAATTAAGATTCAGTAGGTATACCAATATTAAATTTTGAACTAATAGCATATATATTTCAATACAAATATTTTTATAAAAATGTGGAATCAAAATTCAATCACAATGTACCATAGGAACGAAATAAGGGAAGCATTTTACTCATAATTTCTTTTACAGTTTTACTATAATACTTTTAAGTCATATATGTATTTTACATATATAGATGTATTTTACATATATCTTTATGATTTTTAAATAATTAAATTAATTTTTTATTATTTTTAAGAGATTAAAGTATAATTTTGTTATTATTAATTTAAAATTTTATAAATTTTAAAAAATCTAATTAAATTTTTTTTAAGAGGATCCAACCCTTACGAACCGTCTCTCACTCCGCCACTGTGTTTCGCTTAATTTGGGTAATGAGTCTAGAAATTATTACATAAATTATTTTATATTACAGACATGTAAGTTTTCCTTTACACATCAGCCCTCATTTTTTCATTTCCATCCAAATCCATCCTCACTTTTTTTGGCTTTTAAATTCTATCCACCATAGGTATAGTTTCTAATTAGGATTGAGCAAAATATGATTCGATTCGAAAAACTCGATAAAAATTAAAATTTTAAATTAAATAGTTTGAGTTTTTTGAGTCAATTAAGTTATTTGGATCAACTCGAATAAAAAAATTAATTTTTTTTGTTTAACTCGAATATGAATTACACAATTCATGTTATCCAAAAATCCAAATAAGAAAACGCAAAACTATGTCGTTTTGATAAACATTTACTTTTTTTAAAAATTAAAAGTCAAAACAATTAAGTTAAAAAGTAAAATAACGTCATTTTGATAAATGTTTACCCATCAACCTTACTTATGTAATTAAATAATCTTGTACTTCGTCTACTAGTTAAATAATCAGTCCACGTAAACGCAATATTGAGTATAAATAATAGGATTTGTTAATTCAACTCGACTTGACTCAAAATTTTTTTACTCGATTTGAAAAATTTTCAAATTAAGTTTAATTGCTAAAATAAGATTCATCAACTCAATTAACTTGAAATATTTCAACTAAATCGAATGCCTACCCCTATTCCTAACTCTTTCCAAACACTTCTTAGCTTCTTGATAAAAAATTTTCCTTACTTTCTCTTTTAGTTATTTAGTTTCATGGTTGCCTTGTCCCGAATGTTCCAAAAGATAAAAATTATAACTGAATTTTTTAATTGTGGTTTTCATTTTTGGAATTTTATTACATGGGCTCTTTTTTTTTTTTTTTTACATTAAATTCATTATTTTAAATAAGGGTGATTTCTGTTTTCATCATCCTAATTAATTTGATCATCATCACTAAAAAAAATTGATGAAATTGGTTTATTTTTAATCGGTTTTTGATAGTGTTTCGTGATAAAAATATATATATTATAAGTTATTAGATTGTGAAGCAGGGGGGTTGATGAGGGAAGATATTGATGGAAGAAAAAGGACATAAACGAGTAACCTGGCGATGGCTGCAACTGCAAGTGGTGGAGAGAGGAGTAAAGCTAGAAAGAGGCTAAAACAAGAGCTGATGCAAAATTACTTGCATAGCATAATATGATTAAGAAATACCACATTTAACTATACTATTTATTTTATCTCATTCTACTAAAACATTTATAACATCTAATAAAAACGTAATATAAGTAGTATTCTTCGTGATTTGAGGTAAAACGAAAATTGATAGTTTAAATCACTTTTGATAAAAAAAAAAATTTAAATACTTAAGTGAGAAAATTAATATAATTTAACATCTAAACCTTATTTTTATTTTAGATTTGGATATTTTAGCTTTTCTACATAAATATTATAAATATTTTTAAATATTTAATTAAACAATATGTCTTTAAATTTATTTAGCAGAATAATATAAAATAAACAATGCATGATCGGACTGATACTAATAGTTTCAATTTGGACTTCTCAAAGTAATTTTTAGCCCCAAATCATCGCCATTCATGAGGAGTTGAAATATCGATATGGTAGAGATTTTTTGTCATGTATCAATATCCCAAATCATTATCGATGGTGGATATTTGACTTAAAAAAATTTTTAAAAATTAAAACCTAAATTATTGTTTCGAAGATAATATTTTGATAAATAATTTAAGATCTATGGTATTTTGGTAAATAACTATTGTTTCCATAGTACTTTAGTAAAAAACTTGGATTATTTTCTTAATATTTATTTTAGAAATAATGACATATTTATTCCTTGAACTTTATCAACTCTTCTAATGTGGTATCTCTACTTTGTGAATGTTTATTTTGGTACCTATACTTCTATGTTGTTTATCAATATGGTATTTGACAAACAGCATTAACTTCTAACATCATTTGACACGTGGACAAATCTTAAGATGTCATGTGGCACAATTTACCACATTGCTATTGCTGTTTATGAAAAATTATTAGATAAATTCTTTCTATCACATCAATTATGGCCTCATCAAACAATCTAATTCCATGTAAGATTTTTTTTCCATATATTGCCAACCAATACTTTAAAAAAAAAATCTTTTCAAGAATTTGGTAGCTTATCTTCTTCCCCACCCCTCATGTTTCTCCATTCCATCCATCCATATTGTGTTAAGAGGAAAAATTGGCTATGGAAGACACATATATATACACTAGTTTCTAATAGCATATGAATTACATGTGATTTTATGTGTTTAATTTTTTTTATAAACAATAAATAAATAATGTAGCGACGAAAAATTTTTAGCTTAGGTCGCTAATTGTGGCGATTTAAAATCTTGAAAACGAATTTTGATTTTTATTAAAGCAAAGGAGTCGCCACCGATCTTTTCTTCTAGGTGCGATCGGACACCTGATAAAACATCAAATTTCGGGTAAAAAGGCCAAGTTTAGGTCCGCGTTAAAGTTCAGAGAAAAATAGGGTTCGGGAGTCAGTTACGCGCTGGAAGGTATTAGCACCCCCGCGACGCCCAAAAATTGGTATCTTTTCAAAAGCGAATTGTCTAATTTTTAAAAGCACGATTTCAATTCAAAACTTAGTTGTGATCCGCTCAAGAATACGAGCATTTTAAAGTTTTTATTTCTGAAAAAGATATCCCGCTTCTAACACGAGCCGTTCGCGATTCACCCAACATAGCGATGAAATCACCGGCCTAATGTTAGAATCGGTATATTGCCTTATTTATTAAAACATGAAAATTTTTTGATAAATATTGATGAAGAAATCGAAATGTTAACTAATGTGCTAAATTAGAAGCAAATAATGATAAGAGGTAGAGAACATATAAGACAAAACATATAAAATACTTACGACGCATGCATGATTATAAATAATTAGAGTAATGCGTATAGTATCCAACATGATAATAATAATAATAAGATGATGTATTAGTAATATAATGAGAACAATAATATATTAATAATGAAAACCATAATAGATATGTGAGAATAATATTAAGTATAAGAAAGGCATATATGCAGACATATAATAACAAACAAAATGAAAACATATTTTAAAATTTCAATAATGTTAGGTTTATATATTAAAACATAATAATGCGGAATAAAGTGATATTAAAGATATGGTATATATATATATACACGATACATATATAATGTTACGAAAAGAGAAATAAATATATAAGTATACGTAATATACGATAATATATAGTACTAAAATATACACATGATATAACAAAATAATCATGATAGTATCAAAACATATATACACATAAAAAATTATATATACATGTAGTATACGAATATATATAATAATATTAAGAATATATACTCATAATAATAGAAATAGTAAGTATAATAGTTAAATATTAGGAAAATATTAAGGTGATACTAAATACTTAGGTGATATTGACAATACATATTAGAAAATAAGGATAAAATATATATAAATATAATAATAATAATAAGAAATAATATTAAAATATATCAAATAAAATATAATACTGAGATAAAATAATAGTAAATATGGGTATAATAATAATAATAATAATAGTAATAAAAATAACAAAATAATAAAATATAAAGGGCAGAAGGACGAAATTGGAAATAGAAACGAATATTCGGGCAATTTTAAAAAGAAATAAAAGAAAATAGGACCGATTTAAACGCGATAAAACAAGGGAGGGACCAAAAATGTAATTTACCCGGAGCCTTAAAACGCTGCGCAGCAGTAGGGGCTAAATTGAAACACAGAGAGAAAGGTTCGGGCCAGATTTTAAAATTAAAACAAGTAAAAGGACTTGTTAGAACACGGGTAAAACATAAGGGGACCAAAACAGTAATTTTCCCGGTTATTTAAAACGCAGCGCAGCAGTGGGGACCAAATTGAAGCACGGATCAACTTCTAGGGCCAAATTGCAAAAATTTAAGACTTGATTGTAAACCACCAGAAAAGCGGAGGGACTGGGGTTGAAAATAACCCCAGTGACGTCACAACACGCGGATCCTAGGCGGACCTGGGTCGGGTCGACCCGACCCAGGTCGGTTAGTATAAAAGGGGCAAATTTCTGTTTTTTTGGCTCATTTGTGCCTGGGGAAGAAAAAAAAGAAAGGAGGGAGGGAGAGAGGAGAAGGGAAGGAATGAGAGAGGGGATCCGGGGAGGGTCCGGTCACCGGACCGGTCAACGTCCGGTCACCGGACGGTCACCGGCCGTCGTTCTGGCCACCGTTCCGGTGGCCGGAAAAGGTAATTTTTTTTATTTTTTTATTTCTTTATATTATTGCTATTATTAGTATCCAAGGAAACATGCATAGATAAAAAGAGTTGTAAAACAGGATCACCTCCGTCTAAGGTTCTGATCCTGCGTATTATTCTTGTGATTCGGGGGCCTTCCCTTTGCTGTTACTGCTAAAATTTTTGCTATTCTGCTATATTGCTTTTGAATGTATCTTTATTCGCTGTTTTTTTGGGGTTCAAAATCCGACCCCTTACAATTGTTTTGAATTGGGCTTTTATAGCCTTCTGTTTACTTCGTTTACAAGTTGTTTTCTGTCTTCGACCTTCTGTCATGTCGTTTTTAATTGTTTGCAGGTACTTGGGCGGTGGATTTGACCTTGGCCAGTGGTAGCAGCTGCTGGCAGAGGCGATTGGACAGATGCGGTTAAGCAAGTGGGGTTAGGGTTAATCCGGGTATTGGGCTTAGTGGGTGTTTTGGGTTGTAACGGGCTTTAAATGTAAAACGGGCCATCCAGATTATTGAGCTGCTGTTGGGTTGTAATTTGGACATGGACATTGGACTGTTAATTGGTTGTTTTTAATTTTGATTGTTTTTAATTTTGGTTTATTTATGCGGGCCAAAAATTGGCCATTACAGCTGCCCCTCTTTGCTCATTGTCGTGTAACGGGAATAGAGCAAAGACATAAAGAAAGGCCAATTTTGCCTGGTCTTGCTAGCTTTTGACTTGCTCTGGGGCTTCCTTTCTTAAGTAACCCACCGCCTCTCGTAGCTTTAGGTTCAATCCATCGCAACTTCTGGGATCTGCCTTGTAGCCTCGATCTATCTTCTCTTCGTCGTGATCTACTCTTCTAGAATTTTAGAGATGAGATCTCGTATCTTCAATCTTCTCTGCTACAACTTTAGAAAGATGAAACTTGTGACTTCAATCTGCGCCTCTGCGACTTTACTGGGGATGCAAGGTCTATATCTTTGGTTGGGTCCCTTGTAACTTCCAAGAGGCACAATTTGTACCTTCAACTGGCTCTATTGCAGCTTTAAAGAGGCAAACTCTGATGTCTTCAATCAGCTCCAATCTTCATCCTTAGTGTGCACACTGAGGCTCAACTCACTTCTCGCAATATGGGTTGACTTTTGAAAAGCGAACATTTGATAATAGAATTTGAAAATATCTAGACATGAGGCCCAAGGCTTAACTCACTTCTCGCAATATGAGTTAACCTCTGAGAAACAAAAATTAATGACAGAAATTGAAAAGTCTCAACTCACCTCTCGCAATATGAGTTGATCATGAAATATGAAATTAAGAAACTAGAATTAGAAGAACTCAACTCACTTCTCGCAATATGAGTTGATTTTGGAACAGTAATTAAAATTGAATTTAAAAGAGCTCGACTCACTTCTCGCAATATGAGTTGAGCTTGAAACATAGACTGGAAACTGAAATTAAAAGAGCTCAACTCACCTCTCGCAATATGAGTTGATCTAAAACTGAAATTAAAAGTACCTCGACGTGTCTCGAGGCTCAGCTCACTTCTCGCAATATGAGCTGATTTTGAAAACATAAAAAACAAGATTCGAAAGTACCTCGGCATGACCTGAGGTTTGACTCACTTCTCGCAATATGAGTCAATAACAGAAATTAAAAATACCTCAACGTGTTTTGAGGCTCAACTCACTTCTCGCAATATGAGCTGATTTCTGAAAACATAAATTAAAGACGGATGTTGAAAACATCTCGTCGTGACTTAAGGTTTGACTCATTTCTCGTAATATGAGTCAGATAACAGAAATTAAAATACCTCAACGTGTCTTGAGGCTCAACTCACCTCTCGCAATATGAGTTGATTTTTTTGAAACATAACAGAACTTGAAAATACCTCAGCGTGTCCTGAGGCTCAACTCACTTCTCGCACTATGAGTTGATTTTCGAAAACATAAATTAAAATCACCCAGAATTTCTTACATGGTGGAATTCAAGTATCTTTTCTTTGATTTGGATAGCTTTCCCAAAACCTTTTGCTCTGTTTGGAATATCTGTATATGTCATGCATGATGTTATCGTGATATGCACCTATTTGCCTTAAATGCATTCATGCCTACATGAACATGTTATGTGCCTTGCATTCGTTTGTCGTGATCTCTTTTCATCACGACTCTCGCAGTGATCTTGCCCCATCTGAGCTTTTGTTCTTGCTTTCGAGCTCCTGTTTTGCTTATCGTGATGATCTGCTTTCAACGCTAGGATTCTTAAGTTCCTTCCCAGTTTTTGCATCCATCTTTTAAGCTTTACAAGTAATCTGTGTTTCTCGGATATCACTTGCTTAGCGTATGTTGAACTTCTTGTTCCCACTTTGAGACTCTTGTACCTATCAAGTCTTCTATCCGAGTAATACTCAACATTTCTTTTGTTCAGAGCATGTCATATTACTTTTTATCAATTAAACAACATAATGAGATGCATGCAAATGGTCAGGTAGGTACAAGAAAGAGACTTCACATTAATTTCGAAGGTAACAAACAAAGTCAACCAAGGATAATTGAAAGTGCCATAGAAGAAAAGGAACCATATTAGTGGATACAAATGTTCTAGATATTCAATGCATGAACTCTGCCACGTTTCTCAATCACGAATCTTTCTGAGCAAGGCCTCTTGTGTAGAAGATCTCGAGTGTTTCGGAAATGCTTCATACTATAGCCTGGTCACTTGGCCCACTGTTCAAAATTGCTTCTGCCCCTTGAGCCCAGATTTGCTTCATTAGAACGCCCTTTCGGGTTTTCATCCTAATATTTTGTGTTTAACCAAGGCGCCCTTTCCGGGTTTTCACCTTGATCCCCCCCTTTTTTTTTTAAGTGTAGTATTTCTTCACAACATCGGAGTTTACTGGATTTGGTAACTCCTTCCCATCCATTTCTGTAAGGATCAAGGCCCCGCCAGAGAATGCCTTCTTTACGACATACGGTCATTCCCAATTAGGTGCCCATTTCCCTCGCAAATCTTTTTGTATTGGGAGGATCTTTCTCAAAACGAGTTCTCCTTCGTGGAATTCTCTTGGCCGTACCTTCTTGTTATGGGCCGCAATCATTCTCTTTTGGTACATCTGTCCATGACAGATTGCCTTTAGGCGTTTTTCTTCAATGAGATTCAACTGATCATATCGAGCTTGGACCCATTCTGCCTCTTCGAGTTTCGACTCCATTAAGACTCGTAAAGAGGGAATCTCGACTTCAATAGGCAGCACGGCTTCCATCCCATAGACTAGAGAGAAAGGAGTTGCCCCTGTGGACGTCCTCACAGATGTGCGGTATGCGAACAGAGCGAATGGCAGCTTTTCGTGCCAGTCCTTGTAGGTCTCTGTCATTTTGCCGATGATCTTCTTTATGTTCTTGTTAGCTGCTTCAACAGCTCCGTTCATCTTCGGGCGATAAGGCGAGGAATTATGATGCTTTATTTAAAATTGCTTGCACACCTCTGTCATCATTTTATTGTTCAAATTCAAAGCGTTATCTGAGATGATTCTTTCAGGCAAACCATATCGACAAATGATTTCCTTTTTCAAGAACCTACAGACAGCGGCCCTTGTCACATTGGCAAATGAGGCAGCTTCTATCCATTTCGTGAAATAATCTATGACCACAAAAATAAATCGGTGCCAATTAGAAGCTTTGGGAGAAATCGGCCCTATAACGTCCATGCCCCACATTGAAAAGGGCCATGGAGACGTCATAACATGAAGGGGCGAAGGAGCTACGTGAATTTTGTCACCATAATTTTGACATTTGTGGCACTTTATTGCGTAGCTAATGCAATCTCTTTCCATCGTCGACCAGTAGTACCCGAGTCTCATGATTTTCCTGGCCATAGTGAAACCGTTAGAATGGGTCCCACATATTCCTTCATGAACTTTTTCAAGTATTTTCTTGGCCTCGGTAGTGTCTACGCATCTCAGAAGCACCTGATCTTTACCTTTCTTGTACAAGGTGTCCCCATCAAGAACAAATCCCACTGACATTCTTCTGATTGTTCTTTTGTCATTCTCGTTTGCTTGCTCAGGATACGTTTGATTCTTGACGTACTCTAAGATATCATGGTACCATGGTCGTTCATCAGCCTCTTTCTCAATGCTATAACAATGTGCAGGGACCTCGTATATGCTCATTCTGAGGGGCATTATTTCTGCTTCTTTATTTGCTTTGAACATTGAGGCTAAGGTGGCCAAGGCGTCATCCAATTGGTTATCTTCTCGCGGGAAGTAATTAAAAGTTATTTCTTTGAAATCTTTGATCAATTCAGCCACCAGATAGCTGTACTTGATCAACTTTGGATCTCTCACTTCCCAATCTCCACGGATTTGGTAGATCACTAAAGCTGAATCCCCGTATACCTCTAGGATCTCGATGTTTCGTTCAATGGCTGCCCGTAGTCCCATGATACAAGCCTCATATTCTGTTATGTTGTTGGTGCAGAAGAAATTGAGCCTAGCAGTGAAAGGGTAATGGTCTCCTTCCGGTGATATTAAGACTGCTCCAATTCCATGCCCTAGGGCATTCGATACACCATCAAAGCTCATCTTCCAAGGCGTCCCTTTTGATGACTCACATTCTTTCTCTGTGATGCACATCAAGTCCTCATCCGGGAAATCAAATCTCAAGGGCTCATATTCTTCTGTTGTTCGAGCCGCCAAGAAATCAGCTATTGCATTCCCTTTCACCGATTTTTGGTTCACATAGATGATATCGTATTCTGATAACAGGATCTGCCATCGGGCCATTCTCCCCGAGAGTGCGGGTGATTCCATCATATATTTTATCGGGTCTAGCTTTGAAATCAACCATGTCGTGTGATACAACATGTATTGCCTGAGTCTCCGAGCTGCCCAAACCAAAGCACAACAGAACTTTTCGATTGATGAATACCTTGCTTCGTATTCTGTAAACTTTTTGCTAAGGTAGTATATCGCCTTTTCTTTCTTCCCCGACTCGTCATGCTGCCCGAGTACACAACCCATTGAGTTCTCGAACACAGTTACATACAAAATCAAAGGCCTCCCTGGGGTTGGTGGCACTAGCACTGGGGGGTTAGACAAGTATTGTTTTATTTTGTCAAAGGCTTCTTGACATTTCTCGTCCCATTCTCCAGAATTGTGCTTTCGAAGGAGTCGAAAGATGGGGTCACACTGATTAGTGAGTTGAGAAATGAATCGGGCAATGTAGTTTAGCCTTCCCAAGAATCCTCTGACCTCTTTCTGAGTGCGCGGCGGGGGTAGTTCTTGAATGGCTTTTATCTTTTCTGGATCTACCTCTATGCCTTTTTTACTGACGACGAAGCCCAGTAATTTTCCCGAGGTAACCCCAAATGTACATTTGACTGGATTAAGTCTCAGCTGAAACTTTCTCAGTCTTCCAAACAACTTTTTGAGGTTGACAATATGTTCTTTTTCCTCTCGGGATTTAGCAATCATGTCGTCAACATAGACTTCTATTTCCTTATGCATCATATCATGGAACAATGTCACCATGGCCCTCTGATACGTGGCCCCGGCATTCTTGAGCCCGAATGGCATCACCTTATAACAGAACGTTCCCCACATCGTTATAAAGGTGGTTTTCTCCATATCCTCGGGAGCCATTTTGATCTGATTATACCCCGAAAATCCATCCATGAAAGAAAATAATGAATGCTTCGCTGTATTGTCCACCAATGTGTCGATATGTGGTAAGGGAAAATTATCCTTAGGACTTGCGCGGTTCAGGTCACGATAATCCACGCACATTCGCACTTTACCATCCTTCTTTGGCACTGGGACAATATTAGCCACCCATTCTGGATATCTGGAAGCTTGTAGGAAGCCTGCATTAAATTGCCTCTTGACTTCCTCTTTTATCTTCAGCAGCATTTCGGGCCTCATCCGCCTTAATTTTTGTTGGATGGGTTTACATTCGGGTCTTAGCGGGAGCTTATGAACCATTATGTCCCCGTCCAATCCCGGCATATCCTGATAGGACCATGCAAATACGTTTTTGTACTCATGAAGCAAATCAATCAAATGATGCCTGGTGTCCTCTGAGAGTGAGGTCCCAATCTTCACTTCTTGCTTATTTTCATTAGTGCCCAGGTTTATTGTTTCAACAGATTCTTGATGAGGTAGAATCTGTTTGTCCTCTTGTTCCACCAACCTTAGCAAGTCAGGAGACGAGACATAGTCTTCGGCATTTCCCTCATCCTCGAATTCTCCTAAACAAACGGTCCTTTCAAAATCGATTTGAAGATTGGTAACGGGTTCGTTCATGTCATTGGCATCTGAACACCTGAAAATTGAATGGGAAAGAGAACACTATAGAGGGACATCCAAGTTTTGGCAACAACAAACAAAACATTATGGCATGGTATGAGGTAAGTGCAAGAACAGGCCATGAAATGAAAGAATAATTATGGAGTAGATGCAAATGCAAAAGGTTATGACAAAATGCTTCTTCATTAATATTCATTTAATAGATAAAGAGCAGACGACAGCTCTTACAAAAGAATCCCATTATATTTAGGGACACAAAAAGTGAATATCGGATATTACTCTGAGGAAGACTTGTAAACCACAAGGAGATCTTCAGCGGTCCAATTGTTCAACATGTAACCCGGGGGACAATGGCGTATCTTTGAAACGTTCTTACTTGTGCCAGCTTCTTCATCAATGACATTTATGCAAACGTTCTGGAAAGCCTTCTCAATGAGTAACAATGGGCTGTGCACACTATCTTGCCCAGGATATATTATTCCAGCAGATGTAAATGTCGTTGACAGATGGGGGTACTCAATGGGTTCCCATTCCAGCTCTCGCCCCAGAGTCCTCGCAACCCTTCTTTCTTGCTCCTTCCTCCACTGTTTCTTTAAATGATGTGCCTTTGGTTGGAATCCTAGCCCAAAACGGGCCTTGTGGTGAATTGGCTTTAGAGCCCTGGCTATTCCTTGATGATGTCTTCCTAACCCTTTTCTCGCTCGGGCCCCTCTTCCTACCGTCAACTTGATTCCCATTTTAGTATTCTCTGACAGTCTAGGCACAGGAATTCTACTTCCTTCAGCCACAAATGTGGCATTGACGAACTCAAAGGATCGAAAAGAACATTCCACAGCATCTTTGTTCGCTTCGAGGTAAGGTGTGTCTGCAGAAATCGACGCAACAATATCCTCCTCACCTTCAACGGTAACCAAGCAACCATCCATGATAAATCTTATTTTCTGATGAAGGGATGATGGAACGGCACCCGCGGAATGAATCCATGGCCTCCCCAGGAGGCAATTATATGAAGGAGTGATGTCCATAACTTGGAATTCGACGTCATAGACATAAGGACCCACTTCTAGAGGGATCTCAATTTTTCCTACAACTTCTCATCTCGTTCCATCAAGTGCCCTCACCGTGGAATGACACGGCCTCAAATAGGACAAATCTATCGGAATTCTGGAAAGTGTGGCCAGGGGCATAACATTAAGTGCTGATCCATTATCAATAAGCACGTTTGGTATTATATAACCCTTACAGCGGGTTGTTATGTGCAGCGCCTTCACAGAGCCTCTACCGTTCTGTGGTATTTCATCATCACTAAAGGAGATGAAATTATCTGCGTTCAAGTTATTGATCCATCTATCAAGCTTTTCGACCGATATATTGTTTGCTACATAGGCTTGATTCAATATCCTCAACAAGGCATTTCGATGCGGCTCCGAATTCAATAACAGAGATAATACCGAAATACGTGCAGGTTGTTTACTTAATTGTTCGACCACGTTGTACTCACTGTGTTTAATGAATTTCAAAAATTCCCGTGCTTCTTCCTCATTCACAGGTTTTTTAGTCTCTTGCCGTTCAGGCGGACTTTCAGATTCAGCTTCAGCCTCAAGCATGGGTGCCTTTCCCTTTTGTTTTAAATCATTATTCCTCTTTGCTGGTTCAACTTCTTTGGAATAGCATCTTCCACTCCGGGTAAAGTGACCAACTTCTCCAATATTTTCAGCCGTGCCTTGGGATTTTTCACTTTCAGGAGTGACGATATTAACATCGTACTTCCGAGGTATTGCCTTACTATCCTGGTACGAAAAAGGCGATGGCGCCTCAATTACTATTTTTGGTTTTACCAGTTCTCTCCTCGCATCATAATAAATTATCAGTGGTCGTTCAGCCGTATAAGGGAGATCCGATGATTGACTATCAGAGGCACATATTTCTCCTTCACTGGCCTCTTTTCTTCCATTGAAGATTTCAATTTCTTTGTTGTCCATCATATTTTGGAGTAATTTTTTAAATTGCTCACAAGACTGGATATTATGTCCTTTGACTTCATGGAAGTCACAAAAATTTTGACTTTTCGTATTTCTTTTCTCGGTTACCCCTTTAAGACGACAGAGTAACCCTTTTTCAAGCAACACCTCCCAGATTCTCTGCAAAGATGAGCTTATTTCTGAAACAACTCTTCTGGTTTGTAATTCATTTATCTCCTCCACTGCGCTTACATTTCTTTCAGTATGATTTGGGAACGGGTTCCCGGTTTCACCACCGTTACCGTCGAAGCGCAAAACACCGGCATCGATTAGTCCTTGGACTCTTCGTTTAAAGGTAATGCAGTTTTCCGTAGAGTGCCCCTGGTTCCCTGCGTGGTATGCACAGCTAGCATTTGGGTCGTACCACTTTGGGTACGGGGGCTTCAACGGTGCCATGTAATGGGGAGATATCAATTGTTTCTCTAAAAACTTGGGGTATAGTTCCCCATAAGATACCGGAATAGGAGTGAATTGGGGTCTCTCGGGGTTTGGCCTTGCCGGCCTTGGTTCGTTTCTGGGTTGGCTTTGGGTGGAGCCGGCATTTTGAGGAAACGTGGCGGCTAGCCTCAGGTTGTTGGTTGCATAGACAGGGTAAGAAGGGTAGGGAGATGGTGTTTGGTAATAGGGGGTTTGTGGATGATAGAAATTTGGTGGTGGGTAATTTCGAGGTCGGAATTGATTAGAATGTGGACCAGGAGTATAACGGTTTCCTGTTCCCACCATGTGGGCTTCCGGCTCCTTTTTTCTCATGGGCACTGCCTTCTTCGAACCTTCTCCTTCCATTCTTCCACTTTTAACCACGTTTTCTATAAGTTCACCGGATATGACAATATCCGAGAAGTCCTTTGTGGCGCTTCCCACTAATTTATCATAAAACGGCGCCTTCAGGGTATTGATAAAAAGGACTGCTATCTCGGTCTTGGTTAGTGGAGGCTCTACCTAGGCTGAGATGTCCCTCCATCTCTATGCGTATTGTCTGAAGGTTTCCGATGGCTTTTTCTCCATCATTTGTAGTGTTATGCGATCGGGTACCATATCGGAGACGTGTTTGTACTGTTTGCAAAAAGCCGCTGCTAGATCTTTCCAGGTCCGGATCTTCTCTCTACTGAGTTGGTTGTACCAGCGGAGAGCTGATCCGGTCAAACTGTCCTGAAAACAATGTATAAGCAGCTTGTCTTCATTAACATAGCCGGTCATTTTCCGGCAGAACATAACGAGATGTGCCTTCGGGCATCTCGAGCTATCATATTTTTCAAAATCCGGTGCTTTGAATTTTGGAGGGAGGACCAAATCAGGTACCAGACTAAGTTCTTTAGCGTTTAGCGCCGAGAAGACTTCAATGCCTTCTATCGCTCTAAGTCTTTCCTCCAGACTTCTATATTTTTCTTGGACTTCATGATCCTCTATCCTTAGTCTAGCGATTTCTGCCGGATCGTCTAGGTCTGAGACAGGTGGATCCATCGGAGCAGTTACTGGGTTTGCCACGAATACCCCTTGTCCTACGGGAGGAGGTGTTACAGGCCGTTGTTCCAGGCCCGCGGGTCCCCCTTGCGTGTATCCTCTATGTATCGCGTGAGGCGGAGTAAACCCAGGAGGGTAGGGCAGATCCTGATCAAGATTCACAACCTCAGGGTTTTGTATAGGTCCCTTTCCTTTGACTAGGGCTGACATTATTTCCATCATTTTAGCCAATTGGTCCTTCTGTTCAGTGGATTCTTCCCGAGACCTTATCATCAACTTTCTCGTCTCCTGTTGCGACCTGGCTAACTGTTCCTGTAATTCTTTCTGCATTCTCTCCATCCTTTCAATTCTTTCGTTAAACTCAGCCTCCATTGCTCTAGCTTGTCGACGTGTTCTATACGTATGGTGTGATTCCAGGTTTACAACGTCACAACTGCACATTATATGATTCTACTCTTTAGCAAACGATCATGGGATATGCAGTGAATGAATGAATGAATGAATGAATGAATGTTAAATGTTAGTTATGAATGCATATGCAAAATCGGTGTTGATTCCAGATAGCCCCTATTTAGGCATTTCATTAATCAAAAGAGTCTATTTACAAAACGTTTTTCCATCATTTGTTTCAGCTTTTATACAAACTTCCTTGCTATATTGCCGTAATTCTTCACCCGTTCCAAAAATTCTGATATGCTCGATCTCTGTCTAGGCGGGAATTGGCAACTAAGACTCTCAGCTTCATCTGCTATTTGTATTATGTGCATGGCTGCCATACGAATCTCGTTGATCAAATATTTGAGATTCTCGTCCTTTTCACAAAGGGCTCTCTCGTAGGCGCTGGTATCTCTGTCATACTGACTCTTCTTCTCTTCCAAGGCTTCCAAGAGAGCATCTAATTGTTGTTGTCGAGCTTGTAGTGTGTCTTCTAAATCCCGTATCATTTCTTTCAATTCTTGACGCTTAGTTCGACTAGTCATCAGTTCAACAGATGTAGCTTCATACTCAGCAGACTTCTTTCTTAACTCTATTACAGCCCGTGCAGCCTTTCCTTCTTCTTTCTTTGCTTTTCCTTTCCAAAATTCCATCCCACCTTTGACATTACTCAATTCCTCTTTCCATTCCGCTGACGACTTACCGAGCCCGCTGTTCTTTATAGTGCCTCTTAACTTTTTATTTTCCAGATGAAGATCTCTTAAGTCGTTTCTTACGACCTCGGCTTCTTTTTGCACCTTCTTGGCCCTGGATCTTTCAATTTGAACATCGATCTTCAGCTGATAGTTTTCTTCCTGGAGGGCACTAAGATCCCGTAACATCTTGGTCTTTTCGCGTTCGAATTCTTGTCTCGCCGTCTCTAGCGCGGATGGGATTTCTTCCGAGAAAGGATTTTGAAAAGCATGATCTGCCGATGAGACTCGCAAACTACTCATCCGTTGCTTCCTCCATGCATCATAATCCTGGGTGATAGTATCGGCGTATAAAGCCAACTCCATCAGATAAATTCTTTTCCAAGCCTTTGCAGTGTCTCGGACTTTCTTCATGTAACCTTCACCCGCAAAAGCAAACTCTGACTGTGATAGACCACTGGTGGCGGGTATAAACTGTCGTGAAGAGAACTGTCTTTGAACCAAAAGAGGGGCATAACCAACTCCTCCCCACAATCCAAGTAGTGGTACCCAATCTTGGTTTCCGACCTTGTATAACAGAAGCGAAGGGCGTATCCACGGCGCTCTCCAAATTATGTCCTCGGCACGCAGGTTCTGAAACACTGAGACCCAATGCTGTTCAGTAACCTCCTTCGGCCATTCTTTCTTAAGGTGAGCTTCCAACGGGGCAAATGTCTTCGAAAACATGTAGAACGGTGTGCGCTCTACCTTCCAAAAGTGACTCAAAATCCAAACGTTGAGTAGCTGCGCGCATCCGATGAATCATCCTTCCCCTCTTTTTCTGCAACTGCTCAAAGATCTGAAGGTCTCTGCTAGGATGGTTGGGGCGGGATTGATACCTTGCTTTAACTTTTCAAAGAAATCCACTACCGCTACTTCTATGTGCCCGAGTATCTTCGGAAAGACAACCAAACCATAGATAGCCAAAGCAAACAAATTTATCCGTTTCAACATGTCAGGATGATTTAAAACCAGGTCTCGTAAGGAAAACCATGGGACACAACTGATTTCATTCTTCTTCTTTATTTGCTTTTCGGCCCATGCATCGGTCATATCCGTCAGCCTTACTAACTTTTCCTGAATGTCATCGGCTTGGGCTCTTTGATATATATTTTGTAGGTTTGCATGTTTTCGACACGCAGTAGAGCAGCATACTCCTCTATCGTAGGGGTCATATCCTCTTGGTTGAATGTGAAACACTGGTAACCCGGATCCCAAAATCTGATCATAGCTTGAATCAATCTTTCGTCTACTTTGACAGCAATCAGATGGGCTATGTCCCCGTACCTTTCGGTGAAAATGCCCCTAGTATCTGAATCCCACTGATTCCAGATCCAAACCAAGTCTTCAAGGTTGTTTTGACGGACATTCACAATTACCCGCTCGGGCAGATTGACAATGCATCCTTCTACCAGGCTATCTCCCTTTTCTCTTTGAGTCCTCAGAGACCAATCCCGAACCGCGATGTTTGTCTCGGTCGTTTGCACAATCGACTCTTCCATTTGAAACCCGTTCTTTGGCAACTAATCTTTAGTCAACACCGTCCTATAATGATGCCTATGATGCATGATGAAGAATAAAACAAAGACAATCAAAACACGATTAGGGATCAAATATAAATAAAAATAAATTAAAGCAATTTTAAACTACCCGATTCAATTTAACAGATAAATCCCTTCCCCTTATATACAAAGTGAAAGTACAAAAGGTAAGAGGCATTTCTCCCGTGTGCCTATTTTGGTGTTTGCTAAACGGACAGATGTTCGGCATGGCTCTAATTGGGTGGCTCGTACAGTTCATTATATGTGGTTTTAGGTTCTAGAAAGGTACCCGAATTGTCTGTACTGTCATCTACTAAGATTAGTACAGAACCTCGTCATAGCCCATCACAGGCTTATGAGATCAATTCGAGGGATTACATTTACTTATGCCTATGTGGAGGGACGAGTTATCTCACGAAAGCATAAGTCATATGTAACCCGAAAGTATTCACTAGCCTGTGCAGAGGGACGAGTTAACTCACGAAGGCGTAGCGTTTACTTTCACTTAAGAGGGACGGAGCCCGGGTATGGCGCTCATGTTATGCTAAATGCAAGTGCGCGGTGTGTGGGGAGAAACTCACAAACCTTTCGTTTTATTTTAAAAACTAAACTTAGAGAACCAGAGCTTAGAAATTTAGAGCTTCAAAACAGGTAGACAGAACAAGTTAGAAAATATTCACAACGAGATGCAAGTGCACGATTTTTCCAAAAATTTTGAGGATCACGACTAAACATTAATTTGAAAAGGGCATTTCGAAAATTTCGACAACGCTTTTGATTTGATTCGACTCTCGAAGACTGGTCCCCAGCGGAGTCGCCAGCTGTAGCGACGAAAAATTTTTAGCTTAGGTCACTAATTGTGGCGATTTAAAATCTTGAAAACGAATTTTGATTTTTATTAAAGCAAAGGAGTCGCCACCGATCTTTTCTTCTAAGTGCGATCGGACACCTGATAAAACATCAAATTTCGGGTAAAAAAGCCAAGTTTAGGTCCGCGTTAAAGTTCAGAGAAAAATAGGGTTCGGGAGTCAGTTACGCGCGGGAAGGTATTAGCACCCCCGCGACGCCCAAAAATTGGTATCTTTTCAAAATCGAATTGTCTAATTTTCAAAAGCACGATTTCAATTCAAAACTTAGTTGTGATCCGCTCAAGAATACGAGCATTTTAAAGTTTTTATTTCTGAAAAAGATATCCCGCTTCTAACACGAGCCGTTCGCGATTCACCCAACATAGCGATGAAATCACCAGCCTAATGTTAGAATCGGTATATTGCCTTATTTATTAAAACATGAAAATTTTTTGATAAATATTGATGAAGAAATCGAAATGTTAACTAATGTGCTAAATTAGAAGCAAATAATGATAAGAGGTAGAGAACATATAAGACAAAACATATAAAATACTTACTACGCATGCATGATTATAAATAATTAGAGTAATGCGTATAGTATCCAACATGATAATAATAATAATAAGATGATGTATTAGTAATATAATGAGAACAATAATATATTAATAATGAAAACCATAATAGATATGTGAGAATAATATTAAGTATAAGAAAGGCATATATGCAGACATATAATAACAAACAAAATGAAAACATATTTTAAAATTTCAATAATGTTAGGTTTATATATTAAAACATAATAATGTGGAATAAAGTGATATTAAAGATATGGTATATATATATATACACGATACATATATAATGTTACGAAAAGAGAAATAAATATATAAGTATACGTAATATACGATAATATATAGTACTAAAATATACACATGATATAACAAAATAATCATGATAGTATCAAAACATATATACACATAAAAAATTATATATACATGTAGTATACAAATATATATAATAATATTAAGAATATATACTCATAATAATAGAAATAGTAAGTATAATAGTTAAATATTAGGAAAATATTAAGGTGATACTAAATACTTAGGTGATATTGACAATACATATTAGAAAATAAGGATAAAATATATATAAATATAATAATAATAATAAGAAATAATATTAAAATATATCAAATAAAATATAATACTGAGATAAAATAATAGTAAATATGGGTATAATAATAATAATAATAATAGTAATAAAAATAACAAAATAATAAAATATAAAGGGCAGAAGGACGAAATTGGAAATAGAAACGAATATTCGGGCAATTTTAAAAAGAAATAAAAGAAAATAGGACCGATTTAAACGCGATAAAACAAGGGAGGGACCAAAAATGTAATTTACCCGGAGCCTTAAAATGCTGCGCAGCAGTAGGGGCTAAATTGAAACACGGAGAGAAAGGTTCGGGCCAGATTTTAAAATTAAAACAAGTAAAAGGACTTGTTAGAACACGGGTAAAACATAAGGGGACCAAAACAGTAATTTTCCCGGTTATTTAAAACGCAGCGTAGCAGTGGGGACCAAATTGAAGCACGGATCAACTTCCAGGGCCAAATTGCAAAAATTTAAGACTTGATTGTAAACCACCAGAAAAGCAGAGGGACTGGGGTTGAAAATAACCCCAGTGACGTCACAACATGCGGATCCTAGGCGGACCTGGGTCGGGTCGACCCGACCCAGGTCGGTTAGTATAAAAGGGGCAAATTTCTGTTTTTTTGGCTCATTTGTGCCTGGGGAAGAAAAAAAAGAAAGGAGGGAGGGAGAGAGGAGAAGGGAAGGAAGGAGAGAGGGGATCCGGGGAGGGTCCGGTCACCGGACCGGTCAACGTCCGGTCACCGGACGGTCACCGGCCGTTGTTCCGGCCACCGGAACGGTGGCCGAAAAAGGTAATTTTTTTATTTTTTTTATTTCTTTATATTATTGCTATTATTAGTATCCAAGGAAACATGCATAGATAAAAAGAGTTGTAAAACAGAATCACCTCCGTCTAAGGTTCTGATCCTGCGTATTATTCTTGTGATTCGGGGGCCTTCCCTTCGCTGTTACTGCTAAAATTTTTGCTATTCTGCTACATTGCTTTTGAATGTATCTTTATTCGCTGTTTTTTTGGGGTTCAAAATCCGACCCCTTACAACTGTTTTGAATCGGGCTTTTATAGCCTTCTGTTTACTTCGTTTACAAGTTGTTTTCTGTCTTCGACCTTCTGTCCTGTCGTTTTTAATTGTTTGCAGGTACTTGGGCGGTGGATTTGACCTTGGCCAGTGGTAGCAGCTGCTGGCAGAGGCGATTGGACAGAGGCGGTTAAGCAAGTGGGGTTAGGGTTAATCCGGGTATTGGGCTTAGTGGGTGTTTTGGGTTGTAACGGGCTTTAAATGTAAAACGGGCCATCCGGATTATTGGGCTGCTATTGGGTTGTAATTTGGACATGGACATTGGACTGTTAATTGATTGTTTTTAATTTTGGTTGTTTTTAATTTTGGTTTATTTATGCGGGCCAAAAATTGGCCATTACAAATAATATATAACATATTTAATATAAGTAATATTTAAAATAAAATAGAAATTTATAACTATATTAGAAAGTAAATTATATTATTAAATTAAAATAAAAAGGTAAAACAACATGCATCATTAATAATTTATGATAAGTACGAAAGATATTTACATTAAATTAATTAAATATGAAATATATTTAAATTAAATTAATAAAAATATTTAATTATAGTGATTAAAAAATAAATATTGAAATCTTATATGGTATTTTTTTGTACTTTTTAAAAATCCCTCTCATACGTTTACAAATAATAATAATAATAATAATAATAATAATAATAATAATAATGTGTAAAAAAGTATTTGATTGGCACAGAAGAAAGAACTTATAAAAAATTAATTAAAATAATTTTACATATCTATCCGGTGCTTTCCGATGCCATTGTGGTTTGAATATTTCTTTTTTGAGATATTGGTGCTACTAATTGATATTATTTATAGATCTAAATTTTAATTTTAATTAATATATAACTTTAACACTAATTAAGCGATAATTAAAAGATAAAATCAATCTCTATTTATATACTTATATTTCTATTCAAGTTATAACTTTATTTTATTACATTAATAAATATAAAAAAATAATTCAGAATATTTTAAAATAATATTTTAACCGTAGTTATTAATTATTTTGACTTATTAGTAACGAGTATGCTAGACTTTTATTCAAGTTATAACTCAATCTCAGAGTTAATAAATTATCACAACTTATTTTTAATTAGAGTTATAACTAATAATTTGAAATTAAATTATAAATATTTTTAAATATCAATTTAGTGACATGATAAAAAAATAAATAATATTTTTATCGGTTCAAATGTTTTTTTAAACTCGTTTTTTTATATATATTATAGATTATATTAGTTGCAATGACGTCAGAAAATAATTTTATATAGCATTAAATTATTGAATGAAACTATAATTGATGTGGTAAGAAGGATCTACTTAATAATTTCTCGCTGTTTATTAATTTTAAAGGAATTAAAAAATAATTTATTCAATAGTTGATATTAACCAAATTTTAAAAAATAATTAAATAATTAAGAAAACCCAAACGTTTGAAATCCCAAAAATAGTCTTTGTTATTTCCTCTTCATCACCTCCACCGTATCTTCTATGCTCTTTGTTACTCGTTGGCTTCGTCAACTTCCTATCGGTTCAAACATTTGCTTCCTCAATTGAGTAAACCTCTGAGAATAGCTATTCTCCATAGTGTCATACTTCCCTTGGCCGAGACAACGAGAACTCTGTTCCTCCTCTGACGATCATCATTACTGGTAGTGGTAAAAGCAGTACGGTGGAGTCGGAAAATATTTTTAGAGGTTTGGAATTAAATGATATATTTTTATGATAGTAAAAAATGTAATTTTACTAGTTTAATAATCTATATGTTTATAATTTTTAAAGAATTAAATTAATTTTTTATTTTTTTTAGAGATATTTAAATGGAAATTTTTGTCACTGGGTAAAAGACAAGGGAGAGCTTCGATGAGCATGGAGGAGTAGATCTAATGCTCTCCCTGATGAGCTTCGCCTTGTTTTTTTTACCTTAAGTTTGATGAAAAGAAGCTTGTTTTCGATCCATAAATTTTATTTTTTATGGGTTTCAAGGGTTTTTTTAATTATTTTCAATTTATTATTTTGGTTAATAAATATTTTAATAAATTTTTAAATAAATTGTACCATTAATCACTGAATATTTATTAATTTTCATTTTGTGTATAGCTACGATTATTTTTTATGTTTCAATGTGATATATTATTTTGCTAAAATAATGGCATTTCTCTTCACTGCTACTCTTCTATTAGAAGTGGCATTGGCAAGGACACATAATAATGGTTTCAAATTTCATGGAAGTGTCGAGGTGATTTTTTTTTTTTTTGTCTAATAATAGATTTAATTTTTTAATGTTTATACATTCTGTTAATTTTATTTTAAATATAAAAAATTTAATAAATTTAATTATTAATATTTAAAAAATTTGTCATTTTAATTCAAACTCTAAAAAATTCAATAAATTTAACCTTCAATATTTTCAAAATAATATTTTTTATTTTTTAAATTTTTTTCAATTCTTAAGATATAAATTCCTTTATATTAAACTTTTATCAAATGGTTATTAAAGGTGCAAAGGAATGGGCTCAGATCGAGTTTTCTTTGGATTTGAATTTTTCAAAACTTGGATTTTCTCATTGAAATACTATATTACAAATTTCATGAAGAAACAAATGCCAATTTTAATGTTTCATTGAAGGTATGATCCGTGTTAGCTAAAATGCATGAGTTCACGCATGGCCATGCATGTTGTTGATACAAGAAGGGAAAATGAGTGATTCTGCAGAGGCCGGTTCACTTAAAGAGACAGAGAGATAAAAGGAATAAGAAGACAATTTAACTGATAGGGAGGAGTAACATGCTCAGAGCAACTTTGGGGTTCATCGCGGGACTCATTTATTTATGCATTCAATTAATACGAGGTTGTTATGCTTAAACGGACCCTTTATTGTATTGAAAGCATGTTCACATACAAAAGTAGGTGCCTTAAAGTGAGTGGTTATCTCGTAATCAATGAGCAGAGAACTTGTCAAGAGTTCTTGTCTAACGGATGGTTTTGGTATCTAAAGGGTGATACTCCTTTAGTTTAGACGGGTAGCCAACTGAGATACTGCCCCGATGGAGTTAAAGGGGGAAATCAATGTTTTCTGTCTTGTTGACATATGTCCAAGTAACGGAGAAATATAACACATATATAAACCATCAAAGGCACGGAGAAATATTTCATGTTCTTCATCATACTTCTATTAACTGGAAAATTGAAATTGATTTAAGGTAATTTTAGATGATGCTATTGTAATCCTGATTGCTTCTAGTTGGGTGGAGGTGAGGTTGATTTGGAGCTTGGAATCAAAACTTTTGAGTTTATCAACTTTGTCATACCTTTCATTGTCAACTGCAATGGTACCTAATTATATGCCATTGATTCCACAAACTAAATAAGATATTTAACTCAAGACTACTTGGTAAAAATTTCAAGAAAATGCATTCACATGGAATCCTATAAGGTTGAGAATGATGCTTGATATTTTAGGAATTTACAAAATTTACAAAAGTTTTAAAATTTAAAATTTATCATTTTGTAAATGTTGAGTACTAAATTTATTAAATTTTGTTTTAGAATTTGAACTAAAATGATAATTTTTAAACATTGACGGCTCAATTTGTTGAATTTTTTAATATTTATGATCAAATTGATAGAATATGTAAACATTAGAGGGCTAAATTTGTTATTAGACCAAAATAAAGCCCATGTGAACATTTCTGTCGAATTTCAAACGACTATTAGCATTTAGTGACAAAAAATTTTGATTTCAAATAGTTTAAAAATGTTGCTTGAATTGGACCCATTGGTTAGACTGGTTGGATTAAGAACCGGTCAGGGTATCGGTCCGAAGAGTGGTTTTAAACCAGTTAGATTGAGAATTGGCATGAACCGGTTGAATGGGCTAAAAATCGATTGAATGACGGTTGAATTGGTTAAATTGATTAAAAATAGATTGAACTAAGTTTTTAAAGTTTTTTAAATTTCTAATAAATTTTTAATTGAATCGGTTGGACTGATCGAACTGATGGCCTAACCAGTTTGAACACCAATTTAATTTAAAAAACATTGAAGTTTAGTGACCAAAAAAAAGGTTAAAATTCAATAATCAAAATACAATGCGGGCGATAATTCAATGACTATTTATGTATTTTACATTTATCATTACGTCTTATTTTTTTACAAAGAGTATTAGAATTGTAATAGTTTTTTTAAGGAAAAATATTTGATACACGATCAATGGAGTTTTTCGGCTTCGTAAACAAGATTAAAAGGTTGATAAGTGTCGTGTAAAAATATAGTAAAATATTTTAAAAAATAAAACACATGATAATTTTAAAAAATTAATTGCGAAAAAAAAAATACACAATACTAACCATAATTTTAAATTGTTAGTGACTTTTCAAGATGCAAAAATCAATCAAATACTTTTTACATCTGGTAATGCATGTCTTAGTAAATTATCAATTTTAGTCCTTGCTCTCATAAATTATTAAAATAATATAGTTCTTTTTGTTAATCTCGACAATAGTGTTTTTTTAATAATTTTATTATACGTTCTGATTATATTTATTTTTTTAACATAATGTTTAGAATTACTCATAGCCGATCCTCAACCCATAAATTAGAGGATAATACGCTTCAGTGCACTCGAACCCACATCCTCTTGCATTGACAACAATATCTATATCAATCGAGTTAAGACTCAATCAATCCTGACAATAATTTAACTATACAAACTTAACAAACTGACTTAATATTATATATGTGATAATATATTTATAATATAATATTTTAAAAATAATATAATTTAACAATTACAATTTAATCAAAACTAAAAATTCAATAATTAAAAAAATACAAAAACTAAAATTCATAAAATTCAAATAGAATGAATAAAACTGAAACTAAATTGGGTTGGTCAAACGTCCAAAGAAGAAAGGCAAGCCCTTAATTATGACAGCCATTGGGTTCAATTATTTGCGTGACAAATGGTTAATTTTTGAAAAAAAAAAGGCAATTATAAGTGTGAGGAGGATTAATTAAAGCTTGCCTAACTAAAAAGAGTTCAAAGTTCTAAAAGGCGTGGTTTTAATTAGTTGAGGGGGCCAATGCCAATTAAGGGTTGGAGGATTTGGTAGCTGAATTTAAAGGCCTTTAACAGCTGTGGGCTTAAAAGGGGTTTTCTTCTGATGCATTATGATGTGACGTTAAAGTAATTGCGAAATTCATGTTTCCGGTTGCTCAGTATTTCTTTTCCTTATTTATTAACAAGATATTGATTTTTAAAATTTATATTTATTAGATATTATTTAACATGAAATTGACCTACAAATAGAAATGATTTTTTTAACAACCAACCATAATTCTTTTTTAATATTTAAATAGAGAAAAAAATATACTTTAACACATTTGATTTCATATTTTCTTACATTAATAATATTAATACTAATTAAATTAAAATTTAATCGGATTTAGTATTAGTTATCACGTAATTAAAAAAAACACGTCCATAATTTAAATCCAAGAAAACAATACTCGTGAACAATGAGGAAGCCAATATCTTCAACTTAGCTGAAAACAATAAGACAAGTAAACGGTGGTCAAACCAAACAGGGTTAGGTAGCAAAGGGAAAATCGGGTTTGAATCTAAGTAGTTTGGTTGGTCATTTGAAAGAAGAGTTGATATGCAGTTGTTGCTCTCCATCACCATGCATGCATAAGTTTTCTCAAACTAATCAGAAAAAAAGGTTTAAATAATTCATCAATATAATTTTGGACTAATGTCTAGTATGTATTTGAATATGGGACCACAGCCATTTTAAAATCGTATTTTTTTTACATAATATTTAAAATTAATAATAGCTTTTCTCGAACTTAAAATATATTCTTTTTTAGTTGAAATTATGAGTGATAACACTTCCATTACTATATGATATTTTAGAATTCCACAAATTTTGATCGGTTAATTTATTTATTTAAAAATATTGTAAAAATAAAATATATGGTATTTTAAAATTATTTTACCTAATTTAAATATAAAATATTTTTATATTAAAAAATTTTAAATACTAATTACTATAAACTTATTAAAGAAAAGATGATTTTTTTAATAAAAAAATTGTGAATCGAATTAAATATATTTATGTAATAACCAAACCCAATTTGTTTATTAAAACATTGATTTCTTTTATTTGTTCTAATTTCTACTTGCCGGTTGACCTTGAATAATGTGAATGTAAGTGAAAATAACCATGTAATAAATTTATTAAAAATTAATATAAAAAATAAATATGATTTTAATTAAAATAATATAATTAAAAGAGTAAGCATTAATGTGTGTTTGATTCAAACTCCATTATATGTATATTATAAAATATGTCATAAGTTTATACGTACATTTGAAAATTTAAAATTTAGTTCATGTACACTTATTCTTTTAAGAATTTAATTATTATACTTTTAGATTTTAAAATTCAAACTCAATATTAAATTCGCCATTTTTTTAGTTATATGACTGTCAATTTTTTTTTATTTTAAAATATCATACCAATAAATTTAATAAAAAATTATGAAAATAAAAAATATATGAATTAAATTTTAAATAATATTTATTACTACATAAATTAAATGAATTGGTGTGTAACATAAATTCAATTAAAGACATCGTGTATAATATAGATATAGGTATATATTTTTAGGGTAAACATGAATATATGTATATAGAATGTGTGGTATTGGTAGTAAAATAAAAGGCAAGAAGACGGTGAAGTTTGAAATTAAGGCACGTTTTCTATTAGGGGTCCTGGAAAGTTTTGGGCCTTCTCAGTCACCAAGCATTATCTAGCCTTTTGCAAACACACATCTTTCAATACGTTGTTAAACTTTCTTACACATTTCCCTTGCCAATCATTAGTTATCAATATTGTGAGAATGAAATCAGATGCCGCAGCTAGAAAATATTTTTTTAAGAAAGAATTAAATAATATATTTTTACAATAATAAAAATGTAATTATATCATTTTAGTAGTTTATATTTTTATAATTTTTAAAAGATTAAACTAATTTTTTTATTATTTTTAGAGGTTAAAGTATAATTTTACTATTATTAAATTAAAATTTTATAAATTATAAAAGGCTTAAATAAAAAAAATTCATTTTAAGGGAAGTCGAAGCCCTGACAACCCCTAACTCCGTCACTGTAAATATGTTAATAAAATTTTTAAATTTAAGAGTTAAGAATAAGAAATTCTTCATTTCCCAAAATAAAATAACCATTTAAAATAATAAAATAAATTTAATTTGTCGAGAAGTAAAAAAATTGTATCAATACAACCTTCATTATGTAGTTTCATTAGTTAGATTATTTCTTTGTAGATTCTTATACGAAATTTTTGTAAATATATTTTCGAGTATTTTTTTTATAGAATATTTAGAATTATTTGAGTTTATTTATAGAATATATTAATTTGCGAGGTTAATTAATGCCAAAATTTCGCATGTGAGCTTCATCATCTTCTTACTTGCAAGATCTGAATGCATCAACGGTGTTGGCGTTTAAGCTGAGCAAAAGCTAATTAAATCTCCAGCCTAGCCTACACGAATCTTTCATAAATTAAATAAAAATAAATACACGTTTTTTAATTATTTCAGAGGCTTGGAAATGTGTATCAGTGTATGTAAGATGGTTCGCTTCAGTGTAAATTATGGATTTCAATTTCTATCAGTTTTAAATAGTATATTTTTCGAATTTTAAAATTTTAAAATAGTAGTTGTTGATTTATTAATTAAAATAATATTATTTTTATATTAATATTATGTGAGAATAATAGATTGGCATGATATTATAAATGTGAATATATGGTTGTCGCATAAGATTTTAGAAATAAAAAAAATTAACAAATTTAATGGCTACATTTCTCAACAGGATAGGAATTTCAAAATTAAAAAGAGTTTAATATCTAAGATTGATCAAATTAGAATACATGGATTAAATCCACAACTTATACATACTATGTAGAATTTGACCTTTAAAAACCAAAGAGTTAGGAAATTTTTTTTTTTAATTATATATTCATAGGAGGATTTTTGTGTAAGAATTCGAAATCAAGATTTTAGGTGCAATGGTAAGGTATATTGTAATATGAAGGGGAGATGTAGGTTAGAACTTTGAAGACAATATTATTAAGAGAGACAATCATAAACCGAGAATATGAATCGTAAAACGGACATATTTAATAAAAAAATTAAATTAGCTTAAAATTTCACATGTGTATATTATACCTATTTTTTAAAAAATAACATGTTAAATATTTTAATAAAAAATAATTTAAAACAAAATATAGATTTCTTTGTTTTACATAATTTTTAGTAATTCAATCAAACGCTTTAATATTAACTAATATGAATGTAAAGGATGTGATAAAATAAAGTATAATTATTAATTATTAAGAATGAAATAAAAAAATAAAAAAAAGTATTGCATGCATTGTATTTTTAATAAGAAAATATATGATAACAGATAATTATTAACTGTAAATATCTAACAGTAAAATTAACATTAAAAAAATTATTCTTTGGGGCTAAACAAGAATCTTGAAGGCACAATTTTTAAAATTTTTATTTTTAGATAATTGATGTGTTATTCCGTTGTAATCAGGCAATTCCATCAAAAGGCAGAAGTGGTAAAAATAAAAATAGAAATCAAGGAAAGAGAAGAGAGCATTTTCGTCATTTGACATTTCCGTGGCAGTTCCGGTAATTTCTCGTCTTGATAGGGGCTAATTCTAAATACCTTCTCTATAAATACATAGAACCCACCATCTTTCCGTCTTCAACTTCTCTATCAAAGTTTCTCTGTTTCACTATTTTTATGTCCCCGTTTTCTCCTTTCATATTCATAAATAAAGCACTTTTAAATTTTTTTAATAGAAGTATCTTATTTTTAAATATTTTATCTTTTTACTGTTTTACCTTTTTTGTAGTGTTCACATATTTTCACCGCTCCTTTTTCTTTTTACCCCAAACATTTCCGTTTCTCAAAACGAGGGAGGAAGGGGGTGGTCCCCTATTTATCCCTCGGAGGGATATATTTTTAATTTTGAAATTGGTTTTTTTTTGTGGTAGATTGGTGCTGACGTGGATGCACCTAAAAGGGCGCAATAATGAACACCAAAACGATGCGTCTCCCGCCCCGTCGGGTTTCCATGCCCAGCAACAACGTCAAGCGAAAAGAGAGAGACGATTTTGACCTCCAACACTTACACGTTCCCCCTCCACCTGCAAAATTACCCAAGCCGGCTGCCCCCTTAGCCGCTTCTCAGAAAGCCGCCCCCCCGGTTCTCTCCAACCAACTCCTAGCTGGATACCTGGCCTACGAGTTCCTCACTCGTGAAACACTGTTCGGCCAACCGTGGGACCCGCCCCAACCGCAACAACCAGCCACTGATTCCAGGAGGGGAATCAAAGAAGACGCCGAGCCAAGCGACAGATCCGTAGCAGGCGACTTCGAGTCGAAGCCGAGGGAGGATAATCATCAAAGGTACGTGGAAGTGGCGAGTTTGCTCAAGACTGATGGAGCCCATATACCTGGCATCGTCAACCCGACCCAGCTAGCTCGTTTCTTACAGATGTAAGGGTTTTTGATTCACACGTGGAGACATCTCATTGGGCAACGTTTTCCTTCTTTCGTGCAGTATGTAGCCTTAGCTTTGCCCTGCTGTTTCTTTTCCCCTTCGTTTTTGTACTTCCTATGTTTTTGTTTTGGATGACTGTATGCCTTAGAGATGCATGCAGGCTCACATGTACATTTGATGTTAGCTTATGATCTGAATAACGCAAACTGGAAACATACAATATGCTTTCTTTTATTTTTGATACTAGTATTGTTTCCTTTTTTACTTTTTTTTCTGGGTCTAGACATTGATTTGAATTTGGAAATTAGATCAAAACCCTAGAAGTTTAGGACGAAGCTGTAACAACAAAAGCTTACCATTTACTGCTTAATCTTGTTGCCATCCACACATACCTTTTCGCATGATATGTAATACTGGTTCTGAAATTTTATAAAATTATCGGAAAGGAGAGTTAAGTAAGATGGTAACGGTTTTTTTTAATTTAATCAGTGATCGAGTATTTGATATTCAGTCCTGTAACCAGCATTTACCTTTTAATGCACTTACAAAATACGAAAGATTATTTATTAAGTTTGTTCCGATAAATAAATTAATAAATAAAAAAAACACTACAAAATATCATAAATGGTGTTTGTAAATTTTATATACAAAAGAATTTTCAACACTACAAAAAAGATATCAGATCTAATATTCATAATCAAAGTTTTTCTTTTCTTTTTACAAATAAGTAGATTAAAAAAAAAAAATTGTACAATCTATTGGGAAAAAGAAGGAGCAGATGAAAATGTGTTCAACCTTTGATGTTGGCTCTATACTCTAGTATTTTAAATCTGAATTTAAATGTTTTTGGGGGGCTAATTTTTATATATATATGCTGGAAAAAAATTTATTGGAGAAAGAATGTATTTTGTTTTCTAATTTACTAATTACATTGTTTTTGAAGATAAGACGGGGTTTCATGGGGTGCCTTTTTTCTAAAAATTAATAATTTAATTTTTTGGTCACATGGTTAAATATTAATGTTTTTATCCTTCGAGTCTAGAGTTTAATTTTTTTCTTACTCATAATTATATTTTTTATTTAATTTTATTTTCAGTTTTTTATTTTTATTTAACATTTATAACTAATTAATATATTATTTTCAAGTTGGTTTTTTATTTTTAATTCATCTTTTTAATTAATAACTTTTTTATTTATAAAATCAAATAATTATTTTAAATATTATTATTTTCAGTAAATATAATTTTTTTGTGTAATATTTATTTTTCAGTCCGTATCATGGGTGTAGTAAATTGACATATTATATTTTTTGTATGTGTATTTATAATATTTCACATATAAAAATATTTGAAATATCATACCCACAATGTAGATGAAAAACAATAATATTTGAAATATTTTACATATTTAAAATAATAATGATATTTGAAATAATTATTTGATTTTATTACATTAGAAATCACCATACTGCACAATATAGGTGAAGAAAATAAATATTTGACATATAAAAAATATATATTTAAAGAATTAGCTGATTTTTTTTAAATTACATATTTATGATTTGATTTTATAAATAAAATAGTTATTAATTAAAAAACTTGAAAACAATATATTCATTAATTATAAATATTAATTAAAACTAAAAAAATTTGAAACAACATGGAATAAAAAATACATATTAAAATACTTATATAAAATGCTTATAAGAGAAAGCGAACTTTGGACCTAAGAACAAAATTACAATTGTCTAATCATCTAAACAAAAAAGCTAATGTAACAAAAAAAAAAAATAAAACAACATGAAATAAAAAATACAAATGTGAGTAGGAGATGAATCAAACTCAATGTTCAAAGGCAAAAACATTAACATTTAACCATTTGATCAAAGGAGGTAAAGTGAAAACACGTCTTTTAGGACATGTTTTCAGTTAACGTTTTCCATTTACTCATAATTGTTTTATGCTAAATTATACTATTAGTTACTCAATTACAATTAACTTTTTATTTTAGTCGTTTAACTAAAAAAATTATAATTTTGTCACTAATATTTTCGAAATTGTTAAGTTACTATTGGTGACACTTTTTTAGTTGGTATAATAACAAACTTAGTTATCAACTTTTATACTTTCTGTTAATTTGACTCTGATTCTATATAAAATGATAAAAGAAAATTGAAATTCTTTTTAAAAAGTTAGAATTTTCTAAAAAAGCATATAAATTTAAAAAAATAAATAAAAATAGATAAAAATTTCAAAAACAGATAAAGTGAGAAAAAATGAGAAAAAATGAGGGGAAATTGTTTTTCATTATAAGAAAAGAAAAACAATAAGATTCGAAATGTAATTTGTTTGCAGTATTTAGTTTTTGGAAAATAATTTAAATGAATTGAAATTATGAATTAAGTTTGAAAAAGAAAATTATGTGGTATATTTTGTATTTTTTTAATTAAAAAATGACATTAAAGTCAATTTTACAAGTTCAAGTGATATTAGTGGAATTCGACTTGAAAATAAACTAATTTGGTTTTGTTTTGTTTTTAATTTGTTATTGAATTCTATTGAACATCATTTTTACTCTTATGTCTCAATATTAAACAATCTTGAGCTTTACTGCAATAGGATATTGAGTTTTCTTATATGAACATTAGTTTAATCATATTTAAGACGAATATTATGTTGAGATTGAATTTGAAATTCGTTTTCATGATTTTATGTCAGCATATTGAAGAATTGTTGTTGCAATAACCAAAATTTTTATATGGAATTTTTTTATTATTTTTAAGAGATAATTCTGATTTTTTTAAAATAATATTTTATAAGAATTAAGATTAAAAATATTATTATATCAATTAAAAAAGTATCATAATTAATTATTTAATAGTTGTGTGACTAAAGATATAATTTTAAACAATTAAATGTTAAATTGTAATTTTTTTAATTAAATAACTAAAATAAAAAATTATTCATATAATAGTATAGTTTACCCAAACGGGAGTAAATTTCTAAAAAGGAAAGAAAAGAAAAAAGTAACAGTCATCCTCTTTCTTTGGTTCAAAGTTCAAATTGACCGGCTTTAGCAAAAAGGCAAATTGAGCAGCTTCCGCGGCTTGGCTCTTATGAGACTATGGGACCCATTCTCTTACCAAATGACGAATATGTTCTGGAAACTGTAAAAAGCAAAAATATTCTACATCAACCATTAATGCGTTGATATAATGAAAACACAAATGGTAGTTTTAAGCAGAGTGTAGTCGAGTTTTTGGATATAATATTATTGAAAGTGGTAATTATAAATTTTAAATATGAATTATAAAATAAATTTAAAAAATATTAAAAAAATTATTGATACTATTAGATTAGACTCAGATTTATTAATTTTATTTTAAATTTATTTCTTTTCTCTTATCTAGTGGTGGAGTCAAAAAAAATTTTGAAGGTGGAACTAAATTGTATATTTAATTGGACAAAGTATGTTTGATTTTTTAGGTTAAATTATCAAAATAGTTACTTTTTTTTACTTTAAGTTACATGTTAGTCATTTATGTTTGAAATATTACGTTTTAGTTACTTACGTTATCGTGTTGTAACATTTTCATCACTGAGTTGTTAATTACCGTTAACAGTGTAACGGTAAGTTAACGTTGCACATTAAATTATCATTTCAAACATAAATTTTAGGTTAAAGTATATAATTGGTCCCTATATTTTTTTATTTTGAGCAATTTAACCTAAAATTTTTGTTTAAAATGATGATTTAATGTATTACATCAACTTCATGTTACGTTGTTAACAACAATTAACTGCTTAGTAACTAAAATGTTACAACAAGATAGCATAAGTGACTAAAAACGTAATATTTCAAACATAAATAACTAAAATGTGGAGTGACTATTTTGATAGTTTACCCTTTTTTTATATACATATTTTTATTTTTTTCCTCAAATTATTCAACAGTCGAGATCATAGGGCTTAAGTAGTGTTCTAGAAACCATGGAGTTTCCCTCATGGTGGATTTACAGAATAATGACTTGCATTTCTTCGGTTCTCTTTTTAAGTCCTGATAAATGGTAATATGGTGAGAGGGGACTAAGGTAAGGGAGATTCCTTCTCCATATTTTTTGTCTTATGCCCTAATGAGAGCTGAAGAAAAGGATATTATTTATGGGATTAAATTAAGTAGCATCTCAATATCCTATCTAATAGTTACCTCTCTTTCGGAGTCAATGTTTAAGAAATTCAAATTACAAAAGAAGTGTTGCAATAAATATTGTTTAAACTAAATCAAATTAGTTGGTCAGATCGAGAATAAGCTCACGAAGAGAGGTTAAGCCATCTAACTTACTAATTACTCAAAATCTGTTGAATTTAGCTAAAAATAAATTACAAAGACATTTTTAAAGTGAGTTTTTTTGAAAAATTTATAAAATCGATGATAAAGTTTAATGATTACTTTTGTGATAAATTCCAAAATTTGAAACAGACACTCATTCAATCTCATTTGCACCTTTATAGCGTTGCCACTATGCTCTTTACAATGTAATTGGTGATGGTGGCCTTTATAGCATTTCAAAACTCATTTTTCATCTATCTCCTTCCCTAGACATTTTAAAGGGTGTTTCAATTGACATAATGCTCTTAAGATGGGTTTTTTTCGCATGATCGATATAGTCTATTCTTTTGTTGCATCCACTATTACTTTAGCAATCTCCCCTGTTTGTTTCATATCTCAGTCTCTTTTTGTTTAGACCTTCTTTCTTCTTTGCACCTTCTCTGCCTAGATTGTCATTCCACAAATTGTCCCAAATGACCTCACCTCACTGATCCTTTCTATGGAATTATTTGGTCCACATGTTTCTCTATGTTATGCCTCACTTCACCATGATACTTGCACCTGAGCGAATGTTTCATGGCTGAAGGGGCTCCCAACACCTCTTTCTTGCAATTTGATTTAAAATATACACCTGAGATGTATTCAGTGACGTGCACTCTTGGAATCTATGGTAGGGAAGCAGATTTCTTGTACGAAACTTGTCCCCGATGGTTGCCTTCTTATTTAATAGTGTCTTGAGAAATGTTGTCTCCCCATATTGACTCCGAGGTGAGGGTTCATTCTATGGTTCTCTAGGCAAGTTTTCTAGGCGCCTTTGTTCTTGTTACGATCTCTTAATTTCTATATCACATAGAAGCTGCGAACATATGGCTGGAAGCACTCAAACTTTCAGTATCTAGGTTTCCCTGTGTCTTCTCATATAAGGAGTACAAGATTATCTAGTCAGTGTTCTGCCAACTCATATTTCAAATGCTTGTGGGTTACTCTAGTTGTGAAAGTTTGAATTGCTCAATCATTCGTCAGGACTTTGATCCTCTAAGTGGCAACATTAAACCGTTAGATGTACTCTCGCAAATTTTCCCCTTGTTTTGTCTAGTGCTGAAAAGCATTTCGGGGTTCTTTGTCATAGCAATGTTGGCGGAGTGCAAGTTTTCAAACTAGCAAGCCAACTCATCGAAACTACCAATAGATTTAGCCGAGAGTGTTTCATACCAACTCCAAACGTGGTCTTATAGCGTTAGGGAGAATTACTTACATTTAAGGGTGTCAGAGACTCTCATGATTCTCATATTCATATAGTTGTCACATTGATATAGACGGTCCCTTGAATCCTCTGTTCCTTGCTACGTTTCAGTCAGCAATTTGAAGAAATTTAATACTGATACTATGGTGACTTGGGGCGGTCAATGGATCATTAACCTAGTGGTCTGATGGAACTTCACCTAACTTTGCTAATATTTTTAACAAATCCATTTCTCTTCTTAAAGTATCCTTTTGCTGCTCAAGCCGTGAGCCGTCCAAGGGTACACCTATCCTTGACGGGTCAAGTCCAATGTTTCTCTTTTTTGTTTTGGTGGGTTGATTTCCTCCCCAACTACCGATGAAGCCGCATCCTCATTCTCGGTGCTACATTTACCATCTTTGGATGGCCTCGCTTCGCCTTCAACTTGCAAATAATTCAAGCATTCTGTTGTATCATCTCTTGTTGTTGATTGTACTTTTCACACACACACACACAAAGCCCAAGTTGCTCTTGAAGGTCAGTATATTGTTGCACAATGGGGATATTATTCTACAAGTAGGATTTTCCTGTCCCATTGTGCAGAAATAAGATCCTTTCCAAATCTCTGTTTAAAAAAAAAAATCCTTTCCAACATCAAGTAGTTCAACAATTTTTTGTTGGACTTTTTATATTAATTAAAAAAATTAAATATTGAGTTTTCTTTTTCGACGCAATCAAAGTTTTCAGTACTCAAATAGAAACAAAATTTAGTTTAGGTTACAGAGTGCACTTGTAATGATTAAAAGAGTTTTCAACCAAGTTAGTTAGGGCTTAGGAGTTAGTACAGGATATAGAAATCGGTTCAGTTTCAACTAAAACCTCGCCTGCATGGCCGAGGGGATACCATCCATTGGTCCTCACTGCCCTGGAAGAGGTTACTGCCTCCGAATGTCAATTCTTCCCCACTTTGCAATGGAAACAAACTCCCCCATAAAAAATGATTACCCCCCCCCCCCAATTGGAAGGGGGAAAAAATGTCTTGCGTGCTATCTTAGGTTTTCACGTTCTTGGAACACACTAATATTTACCCTTTTTCGTTAACAATATAAAGCAATTGGAAAATAATGAGAAGGGGAGATCGAGGGAGGGGAAGATGGTGTAACATGCTAACATAAAGGTTCACCTAGATCCTCATCTACCTTATTCTCCTGGCATTTCTTCAAAAGATGTAGCTGCCGTCGTAGGTGCAATACCTGCCACATCAATATATGCTATTAGTCACAACTCTTTGAAAGATAGATTCATAGTTTCATCAGTTAGCTAGATAATGGCTGCAAGACACTGCTCAAGCATAAAGGAAAAGAATAATATGGTAAGGAACTCGTTCTGGTATATTGTTCTCTAGCATATATTGCTGCTATTTCTCAACGAAACTGAAATTTGGAATGAGAAAGGCAACTCACACTCAGTTATATATCATACACCCAAAATTGGTCATATTCTCACACAGAACTCAAAACAATGACAGCAGCGACCAAAACTTTATTTCATTACCATACACATTCAGTATTTTATCATATGCATTAATCTACAAAAGGTCAAAACAGTAGGAAGAATAAAAATTGACCGATATGATGTTACCTCTTCCTGGAGCAAAATGGGAAGATTCTCAGTCGAGACAAGAGAATACATTTCATTCAAAAGCTTCTCATCTTTGATACCGCGCCATGTTTCTGGAGGCAATGCCAGCAAAAGAGCTGTGAGAACATCATTTCCAGCTGGGTAAATCCCATTGCAATTACTTGGGCCAGAGCCACAACAGTTCAGTTTATTTGGGCATGAAGGAACCAGCACGTCAACACCCTGCTCAGAGCTACCATTTACCACTGTCCCAGACACCAATGTAATAGGCTTGTCACCATTAGCCCTCAAGCGTCTAATACATGTTTCCTGACAGCAATACCTCTCTGAAGAACCAAACATCCCAGACAAAAGTTCTGCACCTTGGCAACAAACTGTCGCAGCAATGTCAGGCAGGTTATTTTCATCACTTAAAGTGCGTGCATTTCTGCAGCATACAGTCAGTGACGATAAAAATGCTACAACATGCTTAAAAAGGCCAGTTTCCTGCACTTGTTTCAACACCTCTTCCTGGAAGGACAGAAACAAATTATAGTGTAAAACTTTATAAAAAAATATAGCAGGCAGCTAAAATACTAAAAGGAAAAGGAAATAAAAACGGAAAATGGAGTTTTACAGCACCTTTAAAGAAAGCCTTCCATTCTCCTCTAGGCTGAGATTTTGACCACCATCTTCTCTTCTCCTAACTTCTGCAATCCACTTGATGAACTCTCCAAAATGTGATGGGAGTGATGAGAAAACAACTGAGAGAACTTTATGAACATCTTTCACATCATCCGTCTTTACAAGGTTAGGAACATCATCCATTAAATACTTTGCAACTTTGACCCAGCTTTCATGCTTACAGCTCTGTGTAAAGAACAGACAAACAATCCATCATAAAAAAGGGGTAGAAAAAATTCAAAATTTCAGCTCTAATATATTAAATCATAGTGAGCAACGCCAAGCCATGACCAAAAGCAACAATATAAGACTAGACAAACTTCAAATCAAGGCAGTATAAAAGAATCCAAGACAAAGTCACCCCAGTACTACCCCACAAACTGTACCTAGAACACACACCTGCCGTCCAGAAGAGATTGAAGTTTTACCAAATAAAAATGAAAACAAGTAGTTAACACCTGTACTAAACCAAAAATCAAGAAACTACACCTGACTAAACTTTTGAGAGAACATAAAATGGTACACAAATAAAAAGGTCAAACAAATGCTAGTTTGTTGATGAGAAAAAGAAGCCTTGTGTGGTTATTGTTATAATTCTTGTTATTGTAGTTGTATCAGATGCATCCTAACCATAATGCTGACTTTAGCATTCCACAGTAAGCTCATAGCCACACCACCACAAAATTAATGAAAGGGGAAGTATGAATAATCATTTGAAAACATTTGGAATAATAGAACATCTCCACAGGTAAATTTTTAATGTGAAGATAACAAGAATACCAGGGTGTAAAGTAAGCCTGGATCTCTATGAGGCCTGGAAATAAGCAAGAACCTGGAAAATAAATCAACCACGGATGAGAATCTGCAACCAGTTCTTTGTATCCCAATGTTAATATAGAAAACAAAAAATGACCACACTACAGTTTTCAACATCTCATTTATCTGTTCTTCAGAATATGTAAGAAAGCTGTGAAAGCTCAACCATATTACTCCTTCTGTATCTTATAGAAATCCATAACTGACCACACTTCAAAGAATCACCAATATATACTGGATTTGGTATTTTACTTAATTTGCTGATCAACCATGCCCATGTCTAAATGAGACTTAATTATATTTCTTAATAATATTCAATCTTCCTCCAACACCGACCAAAAAAATGCTCCTTGTTAATAACAATTTGCTTCGATAACATTTGAGAACTAATTTGGAAAGCAGACAAAACCATGTACCCTCTACATTGCCTCGTTGCTTCATCAACACTTTCCATGGCTTCCCAAAGCAGTCTCAGAGGAACCCAATGAGGAGGATACTTAAACCGAGCAACATCTAAAATCAGGGCCATGTCTCTTCCAGCATGATAACCACCAATAGGAGAAAAATGACCAGTCCCTGTCTGCAAAACATACAGGCAGTGGGATTCACCACTTAAAAGATGTAGAAAGATGCAACACAATTTGGATTTCTGTATTGGCACTAGTTCAATGAATAGCATAGTCAAAAGCATGGTACACTACATCAAAATGGAAGATTTAAAACACATAAATGATAAATAAATAAAATTTAAGGATTGCTAGCTAATAATTGATTAACCAAAGATGCATGCTATAAGATTCAAATTATTTACAATTATAATCAGAATTACGTACAAATTGCCAAACAAAATTTCATTGACAACTAATCTCATGACAAAGATGAAATTTATGTCTCTCCGTATCATTTTTAAAATGCTTCCTGTTCACATTGCTTGCATGTCACTCATTGTGACAAGTAATGTAATGAAAATAGAATGCAAAATGGGTGAAAAAGAAACCTTGTATTATTACAACCCAGGCTGCAAGTACTTGAGCTGATATGTATTCTGTTAAATAACATTATAACAAACAAAATAGAAGGAAAATATACATACTATAAACTTTAAAGTTGAATCTCACCTGTTTAAAAGTTGCCCTATGATATGATGAAATTATATGACAATCATCAGAAGTGGAACATCTAACAACAAATTTACGGAAGTCATCCAGGGAGCTTTGATTTGTGCGGAAAGCTTGAACTTTCGCTCCAGCACAATGAGCCAGGCACACAAGTTTCCCAAATGATATCCCTTTCTCTTTAACCTTTTCCAAAGGCTCACAACAGTCGAGCATTGATTCATCGAACCACCTCCAAGGTCCTACAAAAGAAACTTATAACTGCTCACTGTATACTTTTAGACGACAGAAAACAAATTCAGCTGATCATGGATAAAATATTTATAAGAAAGTATGACTGTGTGAGAGATAAAAAAAACACTACTTCAATCACAGGTGGCTGTGTTCAGACTAATCAAAATATTAGCAAAATTATAGATGTGAATAGGACCAAATTATTTAATACCAACTGAAGGCAAAATTTAAATGCTACAAACACATGGATGACAAGATATTAAAGCACTTTCAAAGTTAGAAAAGCCATATGCAAAACTACATTTAGACTATTTGAAATTCATATAATTCCACTACAAGTGCTATGTTCCTCCTCGCTAGATAGCAAAAACATCCACTTCTTGAAGATAAGCAAAAATTTGATGGTTGAAATAATCTATAAAACAATTTATTTAATGCAGAGACAAGCTGGAGAAGAAGTCAACTCGGTTCTAGAAGTCACCCTTCCATTTTCTTCCAGGGTCAATAGCAAGGGCATTCAAGACCATGGAAAGACTGGCTAATCCACAGTAAGCTGGCTCCGATTGTGTCTGAAAGTAAGATATCAACCTATAAAATCCTTCCATCGTCCCATTTTGAATCGCTTCGATGAAAAGTTGCTACAGTTCCAAGACATTACAAGCAACTGAATACATTAAAATATAATCATTAAAGCAAACTTCCCATCTATAAAACATACATTATACAAATTCCTCTGATTCTTTAACTAGAAATTACAATCAAATATAAATTATGCGAACAATAATCTGCGAACAATAATCTTTCTGGCAGATGATTTCAAAAAACCCTAAATAACAGAAAAAAGCTAAAAATCGAGAAGCGTTGATTACCTTTCCATCGGAGGAAGCGAAATCGACGGCTGGAGGCGAAGGAAGAACTCGTTTATACAAACCAGCCATCGCCATCTTCATTTTGCTTTGGTTTTCTCGATTTATACTAATTATATTGTCCCCCCTTTTTTGGAGTGATTTTTTTTTCTCAAAAATTCTCCAGAAAGGGAACTGAAGATTTCGCGCAATCAAAGTCAGTTTCTGAGCTTAGAACTCGTTGACTCCAAAGCGTGGTTCGATACGCCGTTACGCTTGTCTTGGCCAAGGAGACACACACAATACTAAACACAAGAAAGAAAGAGATGCAACAATAACGCCGTTACTCGTCCCCCGCCTAAACTTACCAGTTCAGAAATAAGTAAAAGGGAAGGTGTTTATTAGGGGATTTTCACTTTTCACTGCGATTATGACTTTTTCTTTTATAGCGAAGTCAACATTGTCAAAATTAATTCAACTTGGTGTCAAATTGGTAAAATTTCATGGCGGGCCTCGGCCTATTTCTAATGGTTGGGCTTCACCTTCATCAGTGAGTTGTACCTTTACCATAAATTCTTTCAAATGGAAATTGGAGAAAAGAAACAGCTTACACAGTAATCATCCTAAGATGTTGTAACGCATTACAATCCTTAAGACCGGCTCCGGAGAAGTGTGAACACATGAAGACCAAGAGGTAGATCAACAGCATCATTACCTAATCCATTAGCTACATAATTTCCTTCCCTGTACGTATGGATGGTAACCACCTCCCATTCTCTGCCCAATAGCTCCTAAATATATCTAATGATCGAATTTCAGAGCTGCCTATTATCCTGCTATTTATTGCATTGACAGCAATGGAGCTATCAAGCTCTAACATAATCCGTTGATAGCCCCATTTTCCATGCCTGATCAACACCATCTAATGCTCTCCACAGTGCAATAGTCTATATTTCTTGCAAACCCGATGATCCATCTCCCTACCCCACCAGAAAACTCAATTCCTTGTCCTGCCTTCAGTGCACCATAGAGTTCACCTTTAACCACTCCGTGGGAGGAGGGTTCCAACGAATCGAACGCCATGCCCTTATTCCAGTAGCAACAGTGGTCTTCGCTACGCTAGCGGTAGCGCACAAGTAAATTCCTCCAGCAACCGCTGGCATCTATCTATAATACTCTCTGTTTCAACAAAATTATCATCAAATAACACCCTGTTTCTTCTCTTCCGTAATTCCCAACAAACAGTCCCGAATAGCAAATCCCAATCTCTAGAATCTTTAGCAAAGAAATCTGGCTTAGTAAAGTTCAAGCAAAGCCATTCCTTCAGTTCTAGACTTCGAAACTCATTTAACTTGTCCGGTTTGATGAACCTGGGCCAAGTCGAGACAGGCACAAAACAACCCGTAATCAATATCCTCAATGGCAGTCCCACATAAATTACAGTACGCACTAACAGTTAAGTGTCTTCATTTGATGATGAGAAGTGTTCTATTTAAGACGAAGGGACAGGCTAGTCGATCAGTCATCGGCCGACCACCAAAGAAGCTCAAGCAGTTGAAGAGTGTTTCAGTGAGAGCCAAATTTTGGCTAAAACATCTAACGCACCGAAGGTGTTTTCCATTCAACTTTATATCATTTAATGGTTATTATATAAAGTTGACATTTGTCTTCACGTGATAATATAGATGTTATTTATCAATTAAGTCGCGTAAAAATTTTAAAGGTACGGTCTGTTTCATTCCCTTAAAATATTTTCCATTTTTTTAAAATAGAGTGATATTTTTTGAAATACGATATTTTTTCGACATTTGATTAAATTTATGTAAAATATTTTGAATTATTAATTTGTTAATTTTTTTGAATTTATCTGTTTCAATTAAAAATATTTATTTTGATTTCCTTTAATTAATTTATAAAACTAAAATTGAGATAATTTTATCCTCATCAAATCTCGAATCTTTCTTTTCCCATTCTTTTATGATTTATTAGAGGTTGAGAAGTTTTTCCCCATTCTTCAGGTTGGGTCTCAACCTCCATTAGCAATGCCACTACTTCCTTCATTGGCAGGCGTTCTGTAGGTGAAAAATCACACAAAACATTGCAATACCAGTGCTTGAAGCATTTCTTGAACCAGTTGATCCCTCAAAGCTTTAGCATCGAGAATCAATGTCACCGGTGAGGGAGAAAGCCCGGTAAGAGATGAGCAAAAAGGGGAGAGTAGTTGTTTACGGAATGAACTTTTGGGTGTAAAATGAATTACCAAATCTTCGGGATTATAGTTGTTATTTGAATTTATGGTTACTTTTTCTAATAAAATCATCTCAAATATTCAAATTTGTAAAATCTCTTTACGGTGCAATGTATTTCACCATTGCTTCTTTAATATACTTGTGTGAAAATAGTTAGACATAAAATAAATAAATAATTAAAACAAATTTAAAATAACTAAATTTTTTTCTTTTCTCTACACTAAAAATAAGTTAGTTATAGAAGTTTAATATTACCCACTGAAATTAGTTTATTATTGATTTACATACTAAAACATAGTGAAAAATAATACTTCAATCAAATATAGCATAAATGTATCATTTAAGTATAGATATAACAAAAATAATACATTCGACCCATGCTATAACAATCACCCTTTATAACAATATTTTAATATAACAGTCAAGTTTATTATAAAATTAATTTTTATATTTTACTTTTACCCTCCCTAACAACAATCATATAAAGTAAGAAGTACACTCTTTACAAAATAACTTGTCTATAACAACCTCTTATTTTAAATTTTAGTAAAACTAATTTTATTTCTAAGTGAAATAAAAAAATAAATTATAGTTAAGATATTATTTCTATAAAATGTTTACTTCTTATATAAAAATATTTTAACAACATTTTATTAAAAGAAAATAATTTTTAATAAATAGAATTGTATTTGTAAATTTTATTAAATATGTAATATAAATTTCACCAGTTAGTATTATTATTAATTTACAGTATTTTAATTATAAAATTAAAAATTAAATATAATCTAAATCTCAAATGTTATTTTGGATGTTTTAAATGTTGTTATAAGTGTATAATAATCATCTCTTTATAACATCTAAAATTTTAACAAATAAATGAGTCGTTCTAAACAGGGTTTGATGTATATTTTATAACATTGGCAAAAACTTTGAAACTATATTATGATATTGTCATTTTCTCCATTCTTCACCAACTTTGTCCCTATTTTTGGCATCTTTTGCTTACCGTTTTCGAGTCGGGAGTTCATTTCTGCTCCAGCAAGTAACCACAGGATTAAGCAAGAAAAGCCAAAGGCAAATTTTGATAATTCTTTTTTGTTTTCGTATTATTTAGAGTGAATCGCATCACATACGTTGTCATTTATGAAAATCTTTTGTAAAATAGACGATTGCCATATCTCAACCAGTACAATCTTTCCATGTAACAACAGTCGTTCCTCGTTACTTGTCGTTTAATAAAATTGCTTTCATAGATAATAGGTTGGCAATTGGAGTACGTCCCCATCAATTTCCAACGATTAATTTTATTCCCTAGGTTTTTTTATTGATCTTCAGCTAACCAAAAAAGACCCGATTCTATCCAGGGAGTGCGATAGGGGCTAACATGGCCCTGAACTCTTAATATAAAAAATTACATTTTTTATCTTTTAAAATTTATAAAATTATAAGTCAGTTAATCTCTTAAAAATAATAAAATTTTAATTTAATCTCTTAAAATTATAATTTAATTCTGAGCACGATAAAATATATAACATTTCGAGGATAAGACTTTCTAGCATGGGATTGGTCGGGGCAATTCCAATTTCCATGGGGGTGCATTGAGGAACTTGTGTTATTTAGGACTTGATAACAACAGGCTTCAAAGGAAAGTGCCTGAGGGGTTTGGGTTCTCAGAGTTTGTAAGTGAACTCAATTTGGAAAGCAACAATATGAATGGAAGAGTTCCTTTCCCTGCTACATTCACTGCTAAGATTGGTGAAAAGTTAAGGTTAAAGGGTAATCTAAAACTGTGTGTTGACGAGAAATTAAGCCATGGCAAAAGCATTGGCAGCAGCTCGAGGTATTGAATGCAGCAAGGCAGACATTCCCACTGTTGTCCTCTTCAATGTGTGATATAATGTTGGGCTGTTATCATATTCTTTTTCTTACAAAGTTGTTGTTTTAGGGGCTTCTTATGGTTTTAGTTTCATTGTTTATCATTGACAAATGGAAAAAAAAAAAATACAGATCGATAGATATTACAGAAACAAGCCAATAGGATTGTATTACGATGGGTTTAAGATATGTAATTACTTTCTTCTCCATTCTGTTTTTGTCCAACAATAAACAAGTTACGTAATTGCAACTGATGTAAACATGAACCATTCATTATTATCTATAAAAAAAATCAATCAAATCATAATATAGTCATGATCATCAGTTTGATCTGACTGACTATCCCTTCTCATCATGACAGATAGATTTAGACAAGGCTGAGTGGATGAGTGCTTTGAAAGTTTTCATCCATTGAAAGCTGAACCACTGAATCAGTTCCAAGTTTCAACAATGAATTCCAATGGAGCTTTGTACTCATACAAGGTTAGGTTTCCTCGATGTGGGAAAAAGGAAACGAAACCAGAAAAAAAAAAACCAAGTATATGGTTTCTACTAAAGCAAAAGAGAGTCTAGCTAGTAGCTATCAGGTGTTTACTGTATACAACAAAAAAACAATGGTACCACCAACATTAGAATATTCCCTCAAGAATCCCCTCCTTCAAAAGCTGAAGCATTACTTAGTCGTTCATCTCGGTCTAATCCACCAGCAATAGAGCCAGCATCGGATCCGATATCGGAGTCTCGGATCTTGGAGCGCCTGGAGGATCCATCAACAGACTCTTTGGACTTATTTCGTCGACTACTTTTCTTAGGGACGCCAGAGGGGTCTTGGGAGTTTGAGTCAGTAGCTGGGTTTGGATCCTTTGATTTTTTCTTATGCTTGGTGGTGCCATCTGAAGCTTCCTTGGAAGAAGAGCTCTTGGAACTCTTCTTTGAGTGCTTAGGTTTATCTGGTTTATCTGGCTTTTCCTTGGAAGGTTTATCTCCTTTTTCCTTCACTGTAGACTCTTCTTTACCAGTCTTGGTTGAACTGCGCTTTGATGATTTAGGCATTTCTGCCATGTCTGTTACTGATGATGAACTTTGACCCTTGGAACCTTCTCGGTTGATCCCATCTGACATTTGGTATGAAATAAAATTATTAAAATTTCCAAGAGATTGAACTATCGTTCCATGAAGAAACTGATATATGGTACCTTGAGAGACACATTTGGCAGGATCATCATCCCGACCGTCTGATTTAAACTCATTCATCTGCATGTAAAATGAAAGCCAGAATTCAATCATGGCTTTCTTTTACTTGGGGGAATGTTAATTGTGTAATCATAAAAGAAGAAGAAATAAAAAAATAAAAAATAAAAACACTTGATTATCCTAGTAACGAAAGTAGTTTCTTTCAATTTACCCAGCTGGGTGCAGAGTTTACTGATGATGGCCCATCCCATCCTATATGAGCCACATGCTTTACATCTGTTGGCAAACCAATCTGCATTTCGGGCTCTTTCTCATTTTCTGCAAAAACACAAAGTTCAAACATTTTGTCATTCCAATCTGAAAACCCTCCTTTTTTTTTTTTTTTGAAAAGAGATGGAAATACATACCAAAAATTTCAGAAATATATCTAAGGCCTTTTAGAAGGCCCTTCATCTTATTGTTTGAAGATGACATCTTCAAGTCTCACCCTTGAGGCTTTGATGCTAAAAACTTAAACAAACCTCTTAAGCTTCAAAGATGAAAGAAGAACAAAACTTGGTGTGTGATGCAAAGAGAATTGCATCACCTCATGCCTGCAACATATGAAAAGGAGATCTAATCCTTTTTTTTCTTTCTTTCAAGAAACAGGAATCAATTTTAAAGTCAAAATAAAAAAAGAAAAAAGTTAATATTTGATCAAAAACATCTGACTGTTTTTGACAAAGGTGTGATTAGGGTGGTGGTGTGGAGAAAAAAAAGACAATAATAATTAGGAAATGGAAAATTTCTGATTTAAACAAAAGTTTCGTTAATTCAATGGCACTCCATCGTTTCACAGTTATGATTAGTTAATCTAAATCAGTAACTTATCGATAATTTAGGTATGCATATGAACGAATGACCAGACATGTTCTATGTTTCTTTTTTTCTTGATAACACTAAATATAGGCAGGTTTTAACAAACTCTCTTATTTAGTAACTATATATATATATATATATATATATATATATATTATTGGGCTTATTCCTGTTTTATTTTAAGTATTTTTTTTCATTATAGAATATAAAACATTTGACTTTCTTCATCCCAGTTTAAATTCGGTTGATGAGTTTAGGACATGTATACATCTTAAATACATGTGTATCTAATTTATTTATATTTTAGATGATGTATTTTCTTATTTACATCCAAAACTATATCAAATGTAAATATTATATACGATAAATTATTTTATGAACATTACCTATCATATCATTTATGGTGTTTTTTTTTAATTATTTAATGACATTTCAACAATTTTTTTCATATCATTTATGGTGTTCTTTTTAATTATTTAATGACATTTCAACAATTTTTTTCATGTCATTGATATATAAATTTGATTTTTTTTTACCCAGAACCTCGAACCCCGAACCCTAAACTTGAAACACATAACCTTGAACCTCAAACCTGAACCTCAAACCCAAAACACTAACTCCCAAGTTCCAAACCCTGAACCTTGAATCCAAAAACACTGAGTTCAGAGTTCAAAGATTGGGTTTGGGGTTTAAGGTTCGAGGTTTTGAGTGCATGATAAAAAAAATACCAAAATTATATATCAATGACATAAAAAAATTACTAAAATATCATTAAATAATTGAAAAGGAACTAGAGATGATATGGTGGGAAGGGTCCGTAAAAAAATTTCTCGTTAAATACAAATGAAAATGTTAAGTTATTAATATTAAATTATGTCAAATCCATATTGTGTGTTGGATAAAGAAAAACTTAATATTAAAAATATATTTTCAATTTTTTATTGAATATTTTTATATAATTTTTATTACTATCCATGACCTCTAACTCTTAAAACGAAAGATAATATGCACTTAAGCATGCTTGAACTCACATTTTTCTACATGTTATAACAATAATAATGCTAACTAAATTGCGACAAAAATTAGCTAAAGTAGTTATGTTTAAACCCTTATTAATCTAGGGTTGTAACGCCCTAAAATTTTGGTTTTCTGCTTTTGTGAAATTATGGCTTGAAATTTTCTGAATATGTTTTTGCGCTTGCTTGACATAAATAATGGTCTGACATAGTAGTTAAGTGTTTTCAGAGTGTTTGGGAGGTCTTAAGTTCAAGCCCCAACTTGGGTTAAAATTTTGGTTTTTATTTGAATAAGGCTTGATCCTTGGATAATAGGCTTAAAAGAATTTTTGTGTAAAAATATGATAGAATGGGCTTGCTAGTTTGGTGGTTAAGTGGTAAGGGATTATGCTTGAGGTCTTGTGTTCAAGTTGTTGCTAATGCATTAATTTTTGCTGCATTTGCTGCATTTGGCGTGTAGGAGTTTGAGTTTTACTAAAAGACTGAATAGTGGAGTAGTGGAGAGATGAGAGGTTATCTAGTTAGTTTCAATTTTCTCAAAATCCTCTGTTCTACTCTTTCAAGTTTTTTTTGCTGTTTTCTTCATTCCTGCCACCTTGTGCCGCCGAATTTCATCTTTTTTGCCCATCTCTACTGCTGAAATTTCTTTGTTGTTCTCCCTATATCAATTCTTTTTCTTGTGATCTTTTCTAGCGTTCTTCGTTAAGTTGAGCTTTCGGTAAGTGATACTTTTATTTTGGTACTATCGTTGAATGTGTAGGATCTTAATGAGGATTCCTTTTACTGTGATTAGGGGTTAATCAAGAGGCGAGTTAGCGAATTCAAGTAGCGGATTAGACGTGTAATGTCTACATTTCAATCGAAGGTAAGGATTCCTTAGTTTTGGGGATGGATGCTTTATTGTGATTTTGTTCAAACTTCGAATGAATAACTGGTTTTGGGGTTTAAATATTTGAATATTAGGTTCGGAAGTGCTCGAGATTGGTTTAGGCTTCAATCGGAACCAAGTGTGTACTTTGAATGCACTAAAAACACGATTCGACGAAAGCTGAAAGCAAGGCTATCGACACCACACGGGCATATGGACTGCCCGTGTGGAGGCCGTGTGGCGATACACGGCTGTAGGGTCAACAAATGAGGCCGTGCGCGCCCCACACGAGCGCGACAGACACTGGCGTGTGATGCTGGCTAGGCCGTGTGCGAGGCACGGGTTAGGCCAAATGGGCTGTGGGGGCTACACGAGCATGTGGGTCCACACGGGTGAACCACACGGGCATGTGAGGTGTTGGGCCAGGCTGTGTGATCCACACGGGTAAGGCCAAGTTGGCGTGTGGGCCCATACGGGCTGGCCACATCGGCATGTGAGCCATTAATCTAAAATGTTCTAAAAGGTTACACGGGTTGCCCTAGTCGACTATGACCTGTTTAAAGAGTCGGTAAGTGTTACTTAGACCTTGTTCTGTGACTTGATACTGAGGTGTATGCTAGCATGTTATATTTAGCGTGTGGAATAATATTGTTCTGATCTGATCTGAGCATGATACATATGATCTGTTTACTGTATAAAAGCATGCCATGACATTATGTATAATGCATTGCATTGGGTTGGGTTGGTTATTGAAGAGAAGGAAGACTGTAAGGCTTTTAGCCGATTGACTGGCAGCTGCACTGCCTTTACTTATTTGTGCCGTTTACGGTACCTTATGGTGTGTAAGGCTGGATGAGTTGATTTTATCCCCATACTTGGTGTGTAAGGCTGGGTGAGTCGATTTTATCCCCATACTTGGTGTGTAAGGCTGGGTGAGTCGATTTTATCCCCACATGGTGTGTAGGGTGGACGGAGATGGTGTGCAGGGTTGGTGGGAATAATTTGTATCTGATTTGATATGCATGCGTTTTCTGGATGAGCTAAGGCCTGATTATATCTTATCTATTTCTGTACTGAGTGGGCTACGATCCACGCTGGATCTATTAAGATCTCAGCCTCGATTTATGACTGATTGATTGTTACTTGTTTATATGCATGCTTTATTGCGGGGATGTACACACTGAGTTTGCAAAAACTCACCCCTTTAATTATTTGTTTGTCAGGTAATCCCCAGTAATAGATGGATCGGAACAGCGGCGAGCTCGAGGGTGACCATTGTTAGACTCTTTTTTTTTTTTTTTCCAGATTTTACGGTTTTACTAGTTATTTAATAATTTTTACTATGCTTAATTACTTTGGGAAAATTATTATGTAATGTGGACCTTTAGACTGTTTTGATTTTTCACTTGGGTTTTCAAATTGATTCATTATTATTATTGGCTTTTAAATTGCGACACCTCAAATGCATTTTATAAATTAATATAAGATTTTCATATAAATGGATGATTTCAAAACTTCTACGATAAAAGGAAAGATAATAATTTGACCAAGAACGACATTTGAAACGGTTTTCCAAAAACACTTTCATGTGACGTCACCAGATTTGGCCATAATGTCTAGGTCGGGTTTGGAGTGTTACAAGGGTTCAATCACTAAACATTTGATTTTTATTGGTTTTATTTATAAAATTTCATATAAAATAATAAAAGATAAAATCACCATTATATTAATTTAGTCGTATCATCCATTAACGAGTCCCAATTCAATTGTAAAACTACCAAAAATAGATTCCCTGTACAAAATAACAAATATTATTTTGAGGGTATTTACATTTTTTCATATTTTAGTAAATCTAGAAAAATACGTACAAATGATAAAAATTATAACATTTAATATCTCAATTTTAACATTTCAATTGAAGCAACTTTTAATTTTCAATTTTTTTATTAATTTATTGTATAATTCTTTTTCACCCCAATCGTGTGTCATAATCTAGTATCTTTTACATTCTTAAAAAATTATTTTAAGTGACATCATCTCAATCAACCACCACATTATATGTATATAAATTAATATTCATTACTTTTAAAAAAAATAATTTTCTAAGTTGACGTCGAATCAAATTGACACCAATTCAATGAACTACATTAAATATAGCATATATGTTTCATTTTTTTTATCAAGAATACAGAGATGGACCTCGAATACTCAAGCTAATCCATTTTGAAATCTCCATACGCAAGAACTCACTTACTCTGTGTTCTTGAATTAACATCAACCAAACTTACCTTGCCACGAATTCAAAGCACTGGCGTAGGATATGATCAACATCTTCCATAACATTTGATCAACATTATATTGACATCGTTGGGGTGGTGGGAAAGAATATGACCATGCGGGAGGAAGTGAGGCGCGCTTTGGCAGGTTTAAATTTACAGCAAGGTAGCAACAGCTAACGAGTCAGTCGATTAATCTGTTGGGAGAGCCCATTAGATGGCTGGAACAAAGTAAACATTGATGATGCTTTGAATACAAATGTGGGACAGGCTGCGTCTACATGAGTGGTACAAGATTACAATGGGAGATGGTTACGGGGTTCTGGATCTTATGTAATCATTGATGCTAAGTTGTGGGGAATGTAACAACCCGTTTTCAGTAAAATTGAAACAGTGGTTTCGGGACCACAAATTCGAGGTCGGAAGAAAATTTATTTTAATATTATTTTATGGTCTACAATATTATAGAAATATCGTATGAAAATTTCGTTAAAAAAATTTTACCGTTTACATGCCTAGCTTGATGGCCATTTTATTTAAAAAGGCACTTTTCTAAATTTAATTACGAAAATAGGTTTTTTTTGGGTTATTTACCGAATTAGGCCATTTTCCTTGAAAATGCGTCTACATCAACGCATTTTCAGAGTACGTGTTAGTAAAACGCATCCCTAGGGGAGCATTTTTGCCACATCAGCACAAAGCGCTTCCTTGAGGGCACGCTTTGCTAATGTGGCAAAAACACTCCCCCAGGGACGCGTTTTAGCCCGTGTTTAAATTTTCAAAAAATGTCATTTTTTTAAAATATTATAAAAATAGGCCAATTAAAAATTTATAAGAATAAACCTTAAAAAATGCTCAAAGTGACAACACCATTTTTTTTCAAGGTGTCACCAATTAATATAAAAATAAAACTTACAAAGCAAATCTTTATATAGACTCAAAGTCTCATTTCCCTTGTTTTCTTAGGCAATATGGGATATGAGATATATGTATATATAGACTCATAAATAGATTTACAGCTTATTCCTAAACAATGTGAGATTCCTTCCTCTTTTAATTAACAGCATGAGATTAAAAGTTACACTATATTTTATATTTTTTACTTAGAGTTTAAATTTTTTTACAAAAAGTTAACATTTGTTACATTATAAATAAAACTTTTAAACTCTATAAGTAAAAAAATTATAAAATATAAAATGAGTATGTTAAAATATTAAAAAATAATTATTTAAAAAATTACTAATAGTTGAGTGATCATTTTGTAAGTTTTTATAATTCGATAGCTAAAAAATCATAGTTAAGTGAGAAATAATGTAATTTAATCTAGATATAAAAATATGAAAAAATAATTATTATATTTTATGTATATTATATATTTCTATAAAAAAAAACTTATTTAACATAATTATATACTATGTTTAAATAGATTATCTATCTAGTCAAAATACATTTAAAATAAATTTATCTGCATTCATTAGGTGATGAAAATTAAATTAAAATTAGAATTAAAAAAATTAATGAGTATAGTAAAATATTAAAAATAAATAAATATTTAAAAAAGATATATCAATTTTTTAAAATTACAAAAAAATACTATTTGAATGCCAAATTAATGCTCACCATTTATTTATTAATCAAACATTCATAATATAAAATATAAAATAAAATTAAAAAATTAAAAGTATAACTTTTAAATTTAAATAATGGAAAATTATTTTAAAAATTAGAATTGCATTGATATTAACTTCAAATATTTAAAATTGAATAGAAGATTATTACATGTACAAGTTTCATATGTGCAATTTGTTCTCTTTTTTTAATAGTTCTTTTGTATATATTAACAATTTTAAAATGCAACAAGATTAAATATCTCAAAAGATGATTTTATAATATGAGAATGTTAACAAAATATAAAAAAATAGAAATTGTTTTGTAAAAAAATTATAAAATATAGTGTACCATTTAATCTCATGTTGTTAGTTAAAATAGGAAGGAATCTCACATTGTTTAGGAATAAGCTGCAAACCTATTCATGAGTCTATACGTAAACATATCTCATAGCCCACATTGCTTAAGAAAACAAGGGAAATAAGACTTTGAGTCTATATAATGATTTGCTTTGTAAGTTTTATTTCCATATTAATTGGTAACACCTTAAAAAAAAATGGTGTTGTCACTTTGAGCCTTTTTTGAGGTTTCTTTTTGTAAATTTTCAAAAAAATTGGTCTATATTTATAATATTTAAAAAAATTATTTGAAAATTTAAACATGGGCTAAAATATGTACTTGGGGGAGCGTTTTTCCCACATCAGTAAAGCGCTCCCTCAAGGAAGTGCTTTGTGATGACGTGGTAAAAACGCTTATCCAGGGACGCGTTTTGCTGGCACATCCTTTGAACTCGCGCTGACGTGGACGCGTTTTCGCGAAAAATGGTATTCTCCAATAAATAATAGAAAACTTGGCCCATTTCTGTAAATAAATTTTAAAATGGCCTAGCTTGATAAAGAGGATTAAATTGCATAAAGTGTAAAAATTGAATTCTAGTAGTTAAAAGTATAAAATAGCTATGGAATTTAAAATTGGAGGTCCTTATATAGTAAATAGACATTTAGAGTAGTTAGTAGATAAGATTATTCATCATTAGAAATTTAATAAATTAGTAAGGTTAATTTGGAAAGTTAATAAAATAATGATGATATATGAATTAAATAATTATTATTATCATTCATTCTCATCATCTTTCATAGAAAAATATGGAAACCCTAGCCATGGAAGCTTGAGTTCTAGCAAACTTATTTGGCTTAATTAGGTATGTATTTTAGTCTCGTTTTAAATAATTTTTATGTTTTCGAGATCGTAATAGCTTAATCTAGCTATCTTAAGGATTAATTTACAAAACCGTTAAAGTATTAGGGCTTTGTCATGGATGAGTATAGTTGAATTTTGAAGTTTTATGATAGAAAATGAAAGATTGTTGTTAGATAAACAACTTTTGTAAAGATAATTTTGATAAAATTATCAATTAGGGACTAAATTGAAAAGATGAAAAATTTATGGAAAAATTCTAAATTTTGTGAAATACATGGGTGAATTTCATTTTTCGAGCTTAGGGACTAAATTGTAATTAATTAAAAGTATAGGGTCAAAATAGTAATTTTGCCAAAGATGTGTGTTGGATTAAATTGAATATGAATAATATTAAATTGAGTTAAATTCATTCTTATAGATCCGGATAGACCTAATACGGAGTTAGATCGAGGTAAAGAAAAAGTATCGGACTAGTAGCCTTCGTATTTACGAAAACTTATCGAGGTAAGTTCATGTAACTAAATTGTATATTTATATATTTTAAAATAGAATGTTGTTGTGTCTGATTTGTACAAATTGCCATGTGTACTTATGATCACATATTCAATAATTATCGAGTCCCGTTTGAACCTTAGAAATTTGAATAATACAAATAACATGTCATTAGGGTTCCCGATATGGTTATGATCCTACATGTGTTGCGGACACACCACAACTCTCTTGAGCTTCTCGATACTTGGCTCTCATGAGCTTCTCGATATTTGGCTCGCAAGAGCTTCCCGATATACAGCTCGTATGAGCTTCTCGTTACTTAGCTCACATAAGCTTCCTGTTATATGGCTCGGAAGAGCTTCGCGTTTACAAGCTTGTATAAGCATGCAAGTACATGAATTGACGGATTACATATTTGTACACTTTGTGTGCACTACTCGTGTATCTAACGATATTTTAAATGGTTCAACGGGTAAAGTTCTAATATGAAACAATATAAGTTTGAAATGAACAATTACGGGTATATACTTGAATTACATGGAAATGATATTATATGATATATTGAAATATGAGATAGATGATACATGTATGCGATTCTTACCTAATGATTATGTACATCCATATTTATTGGTTATGGAAAGTGTTACATGACTAACATGTTGAGGATATGTGTTTAGGCTTTTGGCCAAATTGGTTTGGTTATATTAGCATGCTTACCTTAAGTGTGATTAAATGGTAAGTTAATTTCCTTGTTTTATGAACTTACTAAGCTTAAATGCTTACTCTATGTTATTTTCCATGTTTTATAGTAATTCAGAAGCTCATTTTGGTTGGAAGTTGGTTGGAGCAACTTCACACTATCCATCAGCCTTTTCGATATAATTGGTAAATTAATCTTGGTTATAATGGCATGTATAGGTTAATTTGGCCAATGATGGCATATAAATGTTTTGTTAGAACTAGCCATTTGAATGGCTTGTGATGGATAAATTTTGATGTGTATGTAAGTGGCCTTATCATATTTGATGTGTATTTGAAATGGTTGAATGATGGAAATCTTATAGGTATATTGATGGTTAGGTTGAATAGGTATATTTGGTAAATTATGCATATATGTATTTGGTTATGTATGTGAAATTGATTATTTGATTATTATGAATTATATTGTCATTTAAAGAGCCTAAGGGCATATTGTTGGTATGTGATAGTATTACATGTTTAAGTATTGATTTTGGCTTGATTTGAACACCTTGTTATGGCTTGTTGATGTCCAAAATGTTGATTTAGGTTGATGACAAATTGGGTGAGAAATATGGCTAGGAAAATGGCCTAATTTTTGTCCACACGGGTAGAGATACGGGCGTGTGTCTTAGCCGTGTGTGCACGGTTAGGTGACACGACCATGTGTCCCCTGTATCTTTAATTTGCACAAAACAGAATGCTCACATGGCCTAGCACACGGGCTTGTGGCTCGGCCGTGTGACCTAAGTCAAATAGCTCACAAGTTTGGACACGGGCTGGGACACGACCGTGTGCCCCTATTTCTAATGCCCACACGGCCTGAGACACAGACGTGTCTCTTGACCTGTGAGCCACACGGCTTGGCCACACGGGTGTGTGTCCCCTACACCTTTGAAAATTTCTTATGTTTTCTGAAAAATTCTTTGAGTAACCGTTTTAGTCTCGACTTATTTCCGGTGTGTATTTTGAGCCTTAAGGACTCTCACAATGGACAATATAATTAATTTTGATTGGTTTCCGATATGAATGCTAGATGATATGAAATGTTTGTTAATTAATCTGTAAAATTCTAGTAATACTCCGTAACCCTATTTCGATGATGGATATGGGTTACGGGTGTTACACAAAATTTATGAAGGAAGGTTTTAATTGAAACCGACAGCTTGGATGTTGTTCATATGTTGGGGAAGCAAGCATGTGCCTTATCACATGATGCAGTGGTACATTGGATCATGTTTATGCTTCAATGAGATTGGGTTGTTCATGCGACGCATGTTCACGGAGACAGCATGGCAACCTTGGCTTTGGATGGGAAGTTGGTTTGAGTGCGCTAGACAACCCTCCTCAAGAAGTTGATAATTTTTTGATTGAAGATGTTAATAGATTAGGAACACGAGGAGTCCCTGTGTAATTTAAGAACTTTCCCTTTGTCAACTTAAAAAAAATAGAGATATGGGCTTAAGCAGTGTAAGTCATTTGCCCATACATCAATGGTTAATTAATTGTCATATTATACACAGGAATTTGGTTGAAATTTATTGTTAATTTTTTTTAGAAATGGTAACGACCCGAAATTTACGGTTATTGGAAAGTGTATTTTCGGGTCTTTGTTTTCGAAAAACGAATTCGTAATATTTTTAATATTTACGAAGTTAGTTGTGTGGTTAATTAAGTTTTGGCTAGGTGAATTAGCTTGAATTAAGATTAATTAGGTATAAGAATTAGATTGAATATAGTGTAAAAGTTTAATTATAGACTAGAGGAAAATTTAAGGGACTAAACTAAGAATTAAACCATATATGTAGAAAAATAAAATACATAAATTAGTAATAATTACTTATTTACTTATTATATAAGTAAATATTCTTTTATTATTAAAATATTATTATATTACATTACTAAAATAAAACATAAAATAAAACAAATCATAAGGGATAATAAATGCCAAATGTATGGAAAATATTATTCCATGTGTATGTATAATATACATATATTTATACTTAACACTTAAGGATATAAATTATAGTAATATATTAATATAATATAATAAAACATAAAGTAAAATAAAGGAAACAAAAAGAAAGAACAAACAGAATTGGGAACGAAAAACAGGGGAGAAAAGAGAGAAAGAAAAAGGGAAAGAAAAAAAAAAGGAAAAATAGAGTTTTAAGGTTTCAAGCTTAAGTGGTAAGTTAAATTAGCGTATTTTCTTGTAATTTTGATGTTTTTAGAATCCTAAAATAAAATACTACTTGATATAAGTGGAAAATTTGAAAGTTAGTTGATTTTTAGATGTGGTTTATGTTGAATTAATTGAAGAATTAGGGTTTGAATTGATCGAATTTTAAGTTAGAATTGAGATAAGGATTGAATTGTAAAGAAAATCATAAGTTTTACGTAGTAGGGACTAAATTAAAAAAAATTCAAAATTAGGGTTTTATGGTGAAATTAAAGAATTGAAATTAGTTTTAAGTGATAATTGAATGAAAAATAATGAATAAATTGTAAATAGAATAAAGTTAGTTTTGATTAAGGATTAAATTGAAAATTATACAAAAGTTGAATGTATATTGAAATATTTAATATGAAATTGTAATATATTGATCATTTTTAATTGTTTTAATTCCGTAGCTAACGTTGAGCTGGAGACCTCGACTAGGAAAGGAAAAGAAAAACTCAACGAGAAGTAATTCGGGAAATCATGGTTTGTATTTCTATAATTCCAATTTAATTATTAAATTGTTATATTTTGATTTAAATATTTATAGTAAGAAATTAAGGTAAGTGTAGTATTTTGATATTGAATTGAGTGTTTAGTATAGTATTTTAATATTGAATTGAGTATTTATGAAATTATGATTAATGTGATATTTGAGTATTGGTATTGAATTAGATTGAATTGAATTGATTGTGAAGTATATGTGACTATTTGAATTGAAATGTATATTGATTGGAAATTGAGAAGTGATTTGAAACCCTATTAACTATATCGGGCTAAGTCGGATATAATTGGCATGCCATAGGATTGGAAGTGTATAGGGTATTTCGACTTTGAGTCGATGAGATACTGAGTGTCATATTAATACTTTGGATAAATCTAATGAGATACTGAGTACCGTTTTATTTTACTTTGACATAGCCTATGAGGCACTGAGTGTCGTATCAGTGTGTTTTGGTTGGATCCGTGTATCCGTCAAAGTCCGAGTCATGTTAATAGGGGTAAATAAATGGTTTGGCCAACTGATTAATATTGAGTGATATTGAATATAGATTGGAATGGACAATGAAATGAAATGTGCAAATGAAATGCATGAAATTGTAAGAATCAAAGATTCATGAAATGGAAATGGATATTGAAATTGAACTATGTATCCTTTTGAAAAAAATTATTGAATAGCAATTATGTAATTGATATTGATATGAAAAGACGTGAGAATTGAAAGGATTATGGATGATGTCTTTATGAAATTGATTATTTATTTGAATGTTTATGGATATATATATATATATATATATATGATTGGATAGTTTATAAATCTTGTAAATTCTTATTTGAATAGTATTCGGATTATAGAAATACCACTGAGTTCATACTTAGCGTACGGTTTGTTTTCTGTGCGCAGGTTAGGTTAAAGTCAAATCGTCGAATCAGCATCCAAAGCCAATCCCAAACATAAAGTGGTGAAGTACTCCTTTTTTTGGTAATGGCACGTACCTAGGATGTCATTTGTATGATATTTGAGTAAGGATTGTAAATGATGTTATATGGTTATAAACTATTTATAAACTTAAATATATATGTATAATAAATTAATATTATAAAATTGCATGTTTATATTAATGAATATATGAATATGAAATAGATAAACTTTGCGTGAAATAGATATTAATTTAGAAATGGTTTAAATGGTGCTATATTAAATTGTTTTGGTTAAAATATGAAAAGTTCCTATAAGAGTATATTGATATGGTTATTAAGTCTATCATTTTGGCATGTTTTAGAAGTGTTTAATCGTGTTTTGATTTAGTTGAATAATTAGATATTGAGTTGTTTGTTGTTTAAGATTTGCAGTCTTTGCTTTTTCATCCTATTTTAAGGTTTGTGAAACAAGATTAAAAAATCCTAAAGAATTATCAACTCTAATTCTACATCAAGTGACATTATATATTTATGAAAATAATATTATTTCCTATATTAAATTTTAATTTACATAATATCAACACCTTAATACATTAACTATAAAGTTAATAGAATATATAATTCTTCCTTTAAATTCTTTATTTTATATTTTATCAATATAATTTATGTTTGCATCAAGGTAGATAGATTAGGGCTGTTCATAGTTCGGTTAATATCGAATTAATCGACCGAATAGATCTAATTCGGTCAATTAGTCAGTGACCGAATTTAATTCAATCAAAAGTTGGTTAATAATTTTTTGGAATTTCGGTTATTGGTTAATTCAATTCGAAATCAAGTAATTAACCGAATTAACCAATTAATCGAAATAATAATATATATTATATATAATTGTTAACTTTTTGTTTGATTGTTAACTTTCAAGATTTATCTAGTGTTTCTACTGTCTTATTTGTTATTTTAAAATTTTTTGAACTATTAAAAAAAATGAATATTAGCAAGGTATGTTTTATATTTATTTTAATCAAAAGACAAAAAAACATATAAATTTTGGTAAATTCGGTTAACCGATCGAATTAACCGAAATAATTCAATTCAGTTAATGTATTTGAAAAACTTTGATTTAATTAACAGTTAAATATTTTTACATTTTAAGTAATTTAGTTAATGATAATTCGATATTAACTGAAATAACTATTTAAACACTCTTAACATGGATAAATGGTTGATAATGTTTTCAACAAATGGAAATAAAAGATGATAATGGTGTTTGATTAAAATTAAGAAGAAACCACCATGGGTAGTGATGTTATAAGTTTTTAAACACCATTGTTGTGAATTATTACAATTACATTTTAATTCTTTATTACTGATTAGTATTTTTGTGCCTTGTAAAATTAACGCTTTAAGTTGTCAGGTAGAATTATTAAATTTTATTATTTATTATGATTTAAATTTTGTTATTAACAAGTTGTTGGATCTAATAATAAAGTATATTACATTTTCAGAGGGAGAATATAGGTTCGAATCTTGAAAACAACATTATTATAAGGGACAGTCACAAACCTCGAATATAAACCGTAAAACAGACATGTATAATATTAAAAAAATAATTAATATATAATTTTTTATAAAAAAATACAATTAACTTTCTCTATAAAAGGCACTTGTTATAATAATAAAATTTATTATAAAAACAATTTTTTATGCTTTCTTTTAATCTTTTATAGTAAATTTTCATTTATAACAACAATAAATATAGTTATTGAAATTTATGACTATTTTACATAAGCAAGTTTATTAATTATAACTTGTCAAATAAAAAAAAAGTGATTTTAATTAAAATATTATTTTAATAAAATACTTAAATTTCACATGAAAAATCTTTAATGAATAGAATTAAATATATCAATTGAATAAATTATTAAGTTCCCTAATTAAATATTCTACTATAACTTTGGAACATTATAAATTTATAAATTGATTAGTTGAATTTAATAACCCATAATAAAGTAATTAATTTAATTTAATAACTCATATTGTTTAATTAAACTTGTTAGATCTATAAACTTCATAATTAATCTTGTGAAAGAATGTAAAATAATTTATGCATAAAAGTTATAATGCATGCATTTGTTATATGTCCTTTAATTTTGTTGTTTTGATTCTCACTTTCATTTTTTTTAACATAATTCTTTCTTTTTTTTAAATAAAATTTTACGATATGAATTCTATTGTAGGTTTATACCAATTATTTTTCTATAACAATATGTTGCTATAGATATATGATATTCAACTATCTATAGCAGGCAAAATATTGACAGACAAATGGGATTGGTATAGAGAGGTTTGGTTTTAATAATGAATATATATGTATTATTTTTATGTATTGTAATGAAAATTAGGGATAGATTAAATTACGAGGTCTTAGGTACTCTACATAAGTAGCCATTAAAAGCTGAGATAAAGCAACCTTTAGTCTTTGAACTTGTCAACTTTTTTCAACTTAGTCCCTAATTTTTTTTTGTTCACATTAGTCATGAAACTTGGCAACTTTTCCTAGTTTTGGTACATTTGATCACACTCTAATATTATGTCACGTCATCACCTAAAAAATTATAATATTATTTACAAAGAAAATTAGGTGATGATGCACTACAATCTCAAAATGTTACGTTTTCACAAGGACCAAAATTTGAAAAAGTCAAAAGTTTCAAGACTAATGAGGAACAAGAAAGTCTAGATATCAAGTTGAAAAAAGTTGCCAAATTTAAGAGACTAAATGTTGTATTGTCCCTTGAAAGTTCATATCCTTTAAAGTAGAATGTTTCCAATTTGATATTTATGTGATATGACATTTGTTAGTCAACAAAGTAGTCAAATTTGAAAGTTTTCAAAAGTTTCAATTAAATCATCCAAATGAAAAATTGCTAATATTCATGTAATTAATGAAATGTTTATAATAGAAATTTTGATAAATTGACTTTTATTTCTCATTAAAACTTTAAAATTTGCCCTTATTTATTCTATAAATGGTGAAAATTATGGAGATAAATTAATGTTGTTGTTGGATATATAGTTGAAGGTAAAAGAATAATGTCGATAATTGTAAAAACATGGGAGTAATTATAATTCTGATTGTTTACACAATTCAATCTCCTTAGTTTGTAGGGCATTGCTTAAAAAGATAATTTGTTAACTTGTACAAACATTGATTTATGTCCTATCACCCACCAGTATAGTCATCTTACTTTTACACTTAAGATTTAGATTGCTCTTCTCTAAATTTTTTCTTGAAAACTTAGATTGCAAAGCCAAGTGACTCACTTATTTTGCTTATAAAAAGCACTCACAAATATGAATTCCTAAAGAACAAATAAGTGTTGACACTCTTGGTAAACCTATACAAATTTTGTGAATATATGTAATTTTGACTTGTTAACATATTGAATCAATTATAACATCAATCCCCATGTAAGTAGCAATAAAATCAACATTGAGAATATCCTAATAAAATCCAAATGAGTCACAGATATTGAAGATAATATTTTCAAGCGATCCAGTCTAATATCCTTAAATAGGGGATTTAATTCAATTCAATCTTCATGATTTGTTTTTTTCAAAATGATCGATCTTCAATGACGGGCCAACACACGTTCAAAGGATTATCAAAGATGATGGTCCAATTGTTTGTTACAAAAGATTGTCAATTCTATATAAGTTAAGTTATGAAAGCTACATAATGTTGGTGCAATTGCAACTACTAGTGGCACTCCTCTTACACCTGCCTCAACAATTCTCCCATTTTAGAGTTCTGAACAAAACCAATATAGGGAAACAAATACAATAAGTAAATCCATAGATGCTTCCCCTAAATCAATCAAACTTAACTAATATTATAATCAAGCAATTTAATCATTAATGTTTTGAGATAGGAATGCATTAACAATCAAAATACTAGAATTATATCATAGCAAAGTTGATAAGCATAAGAAATTATAAATTAAAAAAAAACAACACTTAAGTCTAGACAAAATAAATGTCCAATAGTTCAAAAATAAGAAGTTTGATAACCAAAATAAATAGAATGAATCAACATCATCATCCATCATCAAAATCAAAATCAAAATCAAAATCAACATCAACAGCATCAACATCATCTATCAGTCCTCCTTCTTGCTCAAAAATCTTGCCAAAGTACAGTTATCCTTTCTTAGTAAGAAGATTTAATAGAAGATTCTCAGCATGAGCCTTTATCTATTGAGCAAGTTTTAATTGAGCCTTCAGTTGAGTGATAGTCTTGTCTTGTCAAGCTATTTTAGCTTCCAAGTGTCCCAGCAATGTTTGCTCAAAGGCTAAGTTTGAGCTCGTAATGCCAATTTCAATGCCAATTTCAATGCCAATTGATTCAATATCTACTACTTCCACAACTGGTTCTTATTCGACCTAAGTTCCTAGATCAATTGAAGCACGTGTTCCCTCATGCCACTTGAGCGAATATTTTAACTCTTGAGGCATCTTTTCTTATCTTTCAATAGTATTGACAAAACCTAAAAGTCTAAGACGCACAAACACTGCATGCTTGATAGTATCTTGGAATATGATCTCCCCAAGATTGAATTGAACAACTTCAACAATTTCCTTAGTAGTACAACCTACTTGTTTGCAATTGTATTCCTTTGGCTACTAAGAATCTAGTTGCATGTGACCATTGGTCGAACCCCATTTGTAATTGTGTTGGCAATTTTTATCAAGAGAGTTGTCAATTCATCATTCACATAGTGATTGTTCAAGGGTGCATTCATCCTTGCAAAACTAAAATCATACCACCCTCCTTCAATAAATGCTTTTTGAAAATACTTGCTTTTGGGATCAACAATAGACTTCAGAAGATTGGCGTAGAACTCCAAAATCACATATCTGACATATGATTTTACAAAGCTAACAAACCCCATCGAATCACTTCTTTTCAGGAAAGCATCTATTTATGATCATAGAAACCTTTTTCATCAATATTTTTCCCCTCAATATAAGTTTTCTTTGCAAAGGCTTTGTGTATGTTGCCATAGGTAGGTGAAAGGAATGTTTGATCTTGTTGCTTAGAAAGCTCCTCCCTTTCTTCTCTTGCCTTGGCAATAGCTTCTTGTAGTATTGAGGGAACACCAACCTCCATTTTTTTGTTCCTCTCTTTTGAAGATAGTGGAACATTAGACCTTTTTGCTCGTTATATCTTTCAATAACTAGCTCCTTCAATGGAACATAAAATATTTACATCTTTTTCAAATGGAAAAAAAAAAAGGACTTATGTAATTTTAATTGCAATCATGAATTTTGGATCCATTTATAATGTGATATATAAATTATAATTTGATATAATTATACACATAAAATTTTGATTTTGATTAAGTTGTACTCATTTTAAAAAATAAATAAATTCAATTATTTTTATAATAAATAAACATAATTATTATATAATCAATAGGTAAAATAATGTCTAAGTCAATAAAGGTATTAGTGGTCGGTGAAAATTCATTAAAATAAAATTTTATATCTATATTATTAATAAAAGGGTAATTATTTAATATATCGTAATGAAATTTTTTAGACTCCACAAACAGGTCAATGGTGTGATAAGTGTCACATTTATTTATATAATTATTTTTTTAATTTTTTACTATATCGCCATAAAACACTTGTCAAACCCTCAATCTGCTTGTGGAGTCTAAAAAACTCCATTGGTAGAGATTGAGTTAGTGTCACAAGTCAACCAGGCACCAACTCAATTAGAAAATTACAAAAATGATCTTTCATATTTAAAACAAGTTATATTATGTGATGGTACTTTAGTCTTTTTAATTAAAATAAAAAATAAAAATATGCATACGGTGAGATTTAAACTCATGCCAATTACATTGAAAAAACTCTAAATTTACTACTTAACCAACATTTTATTTCAATTTATTTGTACATTTTAATTTTATTATGCACAATTTATTACCTCTATCAATTGTATATATTAATAATATTGTTAATTAGAATGATCTCACAAATCTACACCAACTTAAGATTGATGACAACACTATATAAACAATTGTTTTCATTTAAAATTTTTAATATGATGTATTCATGTGTTTAAATTTTGTTTTATTTACAATTTAATCTAATTTTTTTTAATTTTAATATCATACATGAATTATTAATTAATTACAAACTATATATTTCATTATTTATTTTATGTAATCCGTACACACACTTTTGTATTCTAAATACGCTATTCCACGCATATATAATTTATTTTATGTTATTCTTAATCAATTTAGTGCTTGTAATAAATTATTTTGATGGGACCTATAACTTCGAAAAGAATTAATATATTATATATAACCTAGGTAGAAAGAGAAATTTAGTGCAACTTGAAGGGAAAAAAAGAAACCTCAAATACATGGAAAACTAAGCAAGAGAAAATGAATACAAAATTTTCGAGTACAGGAATAGAAATTTGACGATCTGCAGCTATGGTCTCTTGGCCTGCATGCAAAAACACAAATGAAATGAAATGAAAGATCAGTTTCTATACCTCTGACTAACTACTTTATGTACATAATATATAAATAAAGCCTACCTTTTTCAAGTACTTGTTTTGTAACTTCAATGCCTCTTGACATGCTTTCTTAGCATCCAAGTTTCCAGTAATATCACCCAATATCTAAGGAAAAAAGAAAAGAAAAAAAAAAAGAGATATCCATGATTAGAGGAATGATGCTTTCATCAATGGCGAAGGTTTATATGTAGAAGGGATGGAAGAGAGGGGGGGGGGGGTACCGAGACAACGTCATCCAAACCCTTGGCCTCCTTTAGAATCTGCTTATTCTTGGTCTCAAGAACACTTGCAACAAGGAAAACAGCAAGTGCATTGTTTTTATCCGCATACCCAGTCTCCATGTTTTTCCTTTGAAATTTCCCATACTGCTTTAGCATCTTCTGATTTAATTGTCCAGAGTTGTTATCTGAAGCTCTGTCGGGCTGCTCGTATGACCAGAAGATATTAGGGTTGTACTCCATTGCCCACATTACCTGTCTTAGAATAAGCACATATGAAGAAACTGAAACTTCAAACAATCTAAAACAATTAATGGGGCCTTAAATTCTCTCAAAGAAATTATATCAGATTTGCTAGATATAAACGGGATCTTTCCTCTCACCTCCCAAAGATACAATGCATCGACGAAGGAAAACTCTCTCCGGAAAAGTACCATCAGCATGCGAAATGCAAACAGATACTCCCCACCATCTAGATCCTCTGCCACACAAATCAAATGAGATATTAGTTTAACAAAAATATAATAAAATAAAATTACATTACATTACTATGAAGATGCCAAGAAAAAAGAAGGCATAAGAATGAAGCTTTCTGTTTTGGGTACTCTCGATGTCCTTGAAATGCATTGGGTTGCCGGTTGTTCGAATTTCTTTCTTTCCTTATCTTGTTCAGGAACAAAATTATTCAACAGTCATTAATCCATGAAGTTGCACAAAAGGTTTCAGAGTGACTGAGCTGCAGTAAGGAGCTCAAGGTTCAAGTGGCATAAAAAGGGCTTGGTATGAGCCCCCTACATGTTATATTGATACTTGATTCTTTTAGGTAGCTCCTTTCTAACGGTGTAAATTATCAAGATAAGTTCAAGCTAAACAAGGTCAATGTTAACAGATAACAAAGAATAAAACCGAAAAAAGAACTAGAGTTACAAAAAGAATGGGGCAAACGAATACATACCAAGGTGTTTATGAAGCTGAGGGTCAACAGTTTTAATTACTTGTGAAAGTGTACCAAGCTGGGATTGCACTCCTATTGAAGTTGTACTGCACCTAAAATTTTCCCTCTGTTACAAAAAACAAAGTGCCAAAGTCCGAGATATACTTTTGGAGATATAAACCATAAGCAACATATATAAACAAACAAGCATGAAAGCCAAAGTTTTACATGAATCTTTTCCCATAGAATGATGTGTATATATATTGTATATCATAAGTACGATCATGTTATGAATAATTAAGGCTACAAATTTAAATGAATCTTCCCTCTTAAACAATAAGGCTAATAGTTTAATGGATTGTCTTTTCATGAATATACATTCAAAATCATCATATAGAACAAAAAATTGCACCATTTTAAAGGAAGCATGTATCACGTGCTGTCTTAATCACCATGAACATTATAGAGACTGGTACATCCAACTCTTAGTTTGAAGGCCTAGACCTCTATTTTCCAAAATGATGAGTTATAAGCAATTAATTCTTTCAACTAAATTAACCAATCATAAGATGCCACTTGAACAGAACATTAATTCATAAACATATACACAAATTGCACGGAAATGAAATAATAAAAGCTAGTGTATATTAGTCTCCACTAAAGCAATTATTCAATCAACCATCCTGCAATAAGTAAAAGTATACCAATCTTCGCATCGCACGCTCAAAACACCAAAATGCATCTGCTTCATTTTCTAGAAGAATTACCATTGGAGAGCATATGTCATTCATTCCTGCTTATCAAAGAATAAGCTAAAATGTTTGGAGAACAATAAGAAATCGGCTAGGTAATAAATAGTGCAATCAAGTAACTCACCTTGAACATAACCAATATCATCATCTACCCATGAGTATATAGAAAGAACATCCCAAAGTTTTGCCTGATTAGCTTTGTCCTCGTAAAAGGCAAGTGCTCGATCAGTTCGAACAACATCCAAACCTACAAGCAAAATGCATCAAATACATCAAAGACAAATTAAGTTAAAAACAAAATTATGATCACAGTTATGCGATGGATGCATAGATGATCAAAAACCATTATTGAAGTACCTTTTATAACAAGCGTGCTTTTTTAAAATGGATTTTCTAACAATCAACAAATCTTGCTACAAAGAATATCAGTAAGCATCTATGGTAGAAATTTACTAGGGTCACCGTCAAGGCATAAGAATGGTATCCTAAAAAAAGAAGGTTGCCTAATTAAAGCCTTAAAGGGTATCTCAAGAATCAATATAAAGTATATGGAAGATCCAATTAGTTGAGCATGACATTATACACCATACGTACCAATTTGATGCAATATAAGCATCCACTGAGCCACTTTCTTGTCTGAGACAGCACTTGTCATGCGGCAACCTTCAACTTCTATTGGTTGGCCGTCATTAGTGATAATTGGTGTTGTAATGAAATTTCCACTACCAATGATGGACACCATGTTCTGACATTCAGTTTTCCAAATGCTATACCTCTCCCTGGGATGGTTAGTGTTACAAATTAAATCATAAAAACCAACTTAGTGAAACATGGAATACAAGCAACTTCAGAAACAAAATGCCCTTGAATATAAGACTGCACGATCAATGGAAAAGAAGGCATAAATATTCATAGAGTGAATAAACCATGTTAATTCAGTACTTTAAGGCTTAAGCAACAGTTCTAAAGCTTTATAAAACATTAACCAGGTCAAAATATGGAGTGCTACTAAAATTTAGAGTGAAAATAAAGACACATGAAATAGTGAACAATTTATACTTGGTGAGATGCTAACATTGATTTCCTAGCTCTACTTATTGAATCATAAGCTTACGTTGTTACCTCCTTTGCTGTCTAAGCTGATTACGGTTCTCAAGGGTACTGTTAGGATTATAGCAACCTAGCAGGAACTCCCAGACTAACCCTTTGATTGAAGGGTGAATACCCTACCACAACAAATCAAGTAAACCAATAATAATAAGATGTTGGTATTTGATAAGTTTCTTAACTGTCAAGAGATGTAAATATGCAAGTGTATGCAAACTTTACCAGTGTAAACAGACACAATAGATATAGGTTATCACTTGGTAGTAAAAATGGTTAACGACTTCAATATGAAAAACAGACACAACTAGATATCAGTTATCACCAGTGTAAGCAGACACAATGAAAAAGAGTAGAAACCTAGTTGACAACCGTGAAAAAGATACAATATTGCAAGGGCATAAAACACATGTACGGGCATTCATGCAACCTTGTCTGATATGGGACAGGGAAAGAGAGGGGAAGAAGTATGATTGCATTTCCATTCCTTTATGATTTGTAGGTTGGAGCAGAATACAAATTTAAAAGTCACAATTTTTCATTACATTTTTGTCCTCGACGCATTAAATTTGAACCACATATATGCTAACATGTCATGCAAGAGATATCTATATACCAGCTCAAACTTACGAAGAATTATCTGAGCCAATTTACTACTCCATAACCTCCTGAGGTTTTTCAAAAGAAATTCAATGCTGATTTCACTTGGGTGCTTACACTATAGAACTCCTAGAGGCTATCTCAGTTTGCACGAAATTCCATTATAGACTTTAATGTTTGATTTGACTGAGATACTTCTTAGAAATCTTAGCTCAAACTAGGTTGTATCTTAAAATACTAATAAAATTATCACACTCCAATATCTCAATTCCTACAACTTAAGCCTATTTCAATGTCCAATAGCCCTTGTCAGTTCTAGGTTCTAAATTGTATATATAAATATAATAAATGTAGCCAAGTAACAGATATATAAGCAGAACTAGAAAGAAGCAAACCCCTCTTTGGATCCGTCTAAGAACTTTTGCAATATCCAGGCAACCGGTTTCAGAGAATGCCGCTTGCCATCTTCTTGCACTGAGAGTTTTCCCTGCCTGATGAAATTAGTAAGGATTGCAAGTGCATGACCAACAATTTGGTATACATCTAGTAAAAAGCAAGGGTTACAAACAGAATCGAACAGAAACTTGAGTAAGGGAAGTGATGAGTAAATGATGCACACCCTGGGCTTAAAGCGGGTCTTTGGAATTTCAGCTACACATTCTGGTCTTATGGGATAGAAGGCCTCCAACTCCTCTGTTCCAGCTTTTTTACCAAACATCTTTGCTATTGCCTCCCAGACAATGGTTTAAACAAGGAACTTAATCGGTTACTGCCCATTAAGCACAATCAAACTAAACACATTTAACAATACTGTAAATACAAGCATTAAATCATCGCTAATAACAAACAGAAAGAAGGAAATTATGAAAAACACATCATCACAAGAAAGAAAGAAAGAAAATCTCGGCATCGTTAAATAATTCAAGACCACACCATTGTAATGCCAGATTAATTTCATTGATTCATGCTCTAAAAAACCCGGAATTATTTCCTTTTGATTACCATCACACTATCAACGGTAGATTCAAATATCCTTTTGCCCCTCCAATCATGAAAGATCCAAACTCAGATACGTTCAAAATAAAAATAATTACTTATCATCATAATTTTAAAGCTTACTTGTAGAGTGATGAATTGAAATAGGAGCTAAGTTTCTAGCAGGCAAGGACTGAAAATGCTACAAAGTTTCCATCATCGAAGCTTTTTTTGTTTTTTTCAGGAGACAGTAAGGAAAGGGAAAAAAAAAAGCAACGATAATGGATGCAGAGGAATGAACGGTAAGACAAGAAAAAAGGTTCCTTTATTAATTTAAAGGGTAAAACTGTTGTTGTTAATGGGAGCCAATCATGCTTTTCTGGAATTTTATTTCTTTATCTTTTAGATTTGATTTTCTCAAAGCGCCAAATATGAATCTATTTTTTTACTATTTATCATTTAATTATTTCTTTTCTTTTACTTCACCTAATTAGCGATTCGATTAATTCAACTAAACTAGTATTAATCAATTTTTTTTTAATTTTTGAATGATTAACTAAATTAATTGGAATTTATATATTTTTATTTTTTTAGATTAAAACAAGTAAAAATATATAAAATAAATAAATGGATAAGATTTATTTGACCGAATTAAATATAATTTGTATTATTAATTATTAAATTCAGTTAATTACTCGATTTCAAACCGAATTAACCAATAACGTAACTTCCAAAAAATTATTAACCAACCTTCAACCGAATTAGATTAATTAACTAAATTAAATCAGTTCAATCGATTAATTCAATTTTAACCAAAATTTGAACATCCCTACACTTAAGAACACAATGATAAATAATGTCTTCTTTTTTTGGTTAAAAAATTAGACAACATTTATATCTTCAAATAACACCAAACAATAGATTAAAAAAGGTTCATAAAAATAATGATTTCATTCTATATTTGTTATATGAAAATATTAATTAATTCAAAACATATCAATAAATTTCAAATTTTGAAGTTTACAAGATGGATAAGTAATATGCGGAAGTAAGTAATAAGTAACTATCAGTTTGATAATAGTACTTGTAATTTATTAGAGAGCAGATTCAACAAAAGCTTGAAAATATAGTCTATCAAATGCTAGTTCCATGCAAAGAACCAGTTTGGTCTTTACACACTCTTATATAATTAGCGTTCTGAAAACGTTAAACCTTAAATAAACATGATCCAAATTTATCTATTATTACATACATATCCATTAAAAACGATTAAAATATTGTCCAAGCTTTCATTATCTTTTACTTAATAGGATAGATGTCAAAATATATAAAATATTAAATTTAATTATTTTTTTAAATTTATTTGTAATTTAATTGATATCAAACTCTAAAATAAGTCTAAAATAAAATAAACAACTAATTAAATCATTTTATTTCAGAACAAGGTTAACCAGTTACTATTAATTTCTAAAGACTGAAGCCCAAAAGCAAACTTAAAAGCCCAATAAAACCCGTTTGGAGCCCAATAGCATTTGGAGGAAAATTTAAAGTTTTAAACCCTAATGATATAAGGTATTTTAATGGTTTTGGTGGTCTTCAGAAACCCTAACTTCAGCTATTGCCCTTCTTCCCCAATCTCTCAAAAATGGTAAGCTTCCTAAACAAACAAATCCCCATTGTTTTTTTTCACTTCTATTATTGTTTCTTCATGGCATCTGAACACCGACTAGAAACATATCATCATTTCCGTGTTCATAGTTTATAATTAGATTTTTTTTTTCTGTGTAGCCGTTCAAGAGGTACGTGGAGATTGGAAGAGTAGCTCTGGTTAACTACGGAAAGGACTACGGCAAACTTGTTGTCATTGTCGATGTCGTTGATCAAAACAGGGTACACCATTAAATTGTGTTTGCAATTTTTTTCGGTGTTTAATGGTTTTCTTTTTTTTTTTCAGTACACAGCAATTTTTAGCTAAAATTTAGGTTCAATAAGAAAGTTTTTGCTTAAAATGATTATTATTGTTATGGAATAAGCTGTGTGATAATGGCTTTGTTCATGTGATGTAGGCTCTTGTTGATGCACCTGATACGGTGAGAAGCCAAATGAACTTTAAAAGACTAACTCTCACTGATATCAAGATTGATATTAATAGGGTTCCTAAGAAGAAGACCTTGATTGATGCTATGGAAAAAGCTGGTTGGTGGTTGATACTTAAGTTTTGAAAAGAACAAGGGTAGTTTTTTTTTTTTCATCTGTTGCTTGAAAGTTGCTTTTATAATGGTGCAGATGTGAAGAACAAGTGGGAGAACAGTTCATGGGGCAGGAAGCTGATCGTCCAGAAAAGACGGGCATCGCTTAATGATTTTGATAGGTTCAAGCTCATGTTGGCAAAGATTAAGGTCAGCAGATCATTTACTTATTTTTCCACATTGCACCATTTCCATGCTATGTTTTCCTAGTTTTCACTGCCATTTGAATTTTGTGTGGTCTTTAATTATCCAAGATTTACATAATCCTTGAAAGCCTCTTTTTCTTATCCTCATTCTCCATTTCTACAAGTATTTCATTACATGTTTACTAAGCTAATAGAACTGCTGCTAATAGCCATAGACTGTAAACTGTTAAAAAGTGTTTTTCTTGGCATTGGTCTCCAGATAAGTTCAGCCCAATCTTTATGAATGAGAGCATTGGCTTTAAATTTGGATAGGGAGTTGAAGTTGATTTAGCACTGTTTTTCTACATTAATTGTATTTTCCCCCCTTTAAAGTACTGTATGTTTGACATATATTGGAGCTTGAGTCCGAGGGTATAATCCTCTTAATAAATGAAAAACTTAGTATAAAAGAATTAGCATACTCCTGGTCAACACATACCTGTATTAGACTCTCCTCTGAGCTTGGATAATATATGTTCACACTGTTGATGTGAAGTGCACTTAGTCCATATTTTAATGATTTAAAGAAGTTTGGGTGTTGAATGAAATGTTGAAAATTAAAGGGTCGAAATCCTTTTGGTACACAATCAATACAAATCTTAAGCTCTTGAAGCTAACTTTGCCCCTTTGGTTAAACCTAACTTCATATATGTGGTACAAGTCAGATGAATCTCAGCTGTAATATAAATTGTTGCCCAGCTTGTAAGATTTTCTGATACTGATGTATTTAGTACTACATTTTGTATTGCAGAAAGCTGGAATCGTTAGGCAGGAGCTAGCTAAACTTAAAAAGGAGACGGCAGCCTAAACTTTTTTCTATTTAAGCCTTTCCTTGTTATGCATTTCAGTTTGAGATCTTGTAAACTTTTACCGACCTTTTTCTCATAATTGTTACTTATGACTCCTGCTATCAAACCTCTCTATCTGAAATTGATGGTTGACTTTTAATCTGACCCTCATTTCCTTTTGAACTGAGTTAATTTTTTTCGCATATAATATATTATTTTTTGAAATAAATAAGTTAATGCATATTAACTAAATATTTCCTTATATAAGTATCAACTGGACCAATGCTTAATAGCAGAAACATTTAATAAGTCTAAAACGCTTTAGTCTTTGATTGCAGAATTCAACTCGCATGACATAAAATTCTGATAGAACGGCGATAAACTCCTTGGGAGGAAAAACAATGTTGGAAAAACTATTGGCAACATGGTGAGAGAAGAGGCATGAGCTGTTGTAATGTAACAGCATTGAATCTGGGCTGATATAATCCCTTATACACAGTGAGATGGTACGTTCTTAAAGGCATCAGGCTTGCAATTGATATAATACTCCCATCATTTCCTGATGGAGAGGAGTTCAAAACTTCGAAGAGGGTGATCATCACGGCTGCCTCTAACAGTGGTGGCACGACTAGATGTTTTGGCCTCCAAGGCATGTTGGATTCTTTGTGTGGTAGACATGCGACCACCGGTTGATGATAGTCGGTTTTGAGGAATGTCATTGGGTTCACCGGATGAACTGGGCCTGCTTGTTACTACAGCTCTTCTTGAAGTGCTACCATATCGAGAAGAACTGCGTCTTTTACCTGAATCAGGATGCTGGGAATTGCAAACCAACAAATATCACGACGGAGATGAGGCAAATATATATTTGAAGACAAATAAAAGAAAACTAAATATAAAGAAAGAATCATTCTCGGTAAATGAGGAGATTGTTGGTTATATGTCTGGTTTGGAATGAATTTGATACGACTGCATAGGATGACCGAACTCTAATCCAGAGTTGCAGATAAAAGCCAGCAGCAAGTTGCAATTTAGCCTTGGCTCTTATATGAAATAAAACAGAAAGGGGAGGATATGAAATCAGGAGGGATGATTAAAGTGGGTCTAAAGCTTCACAGCTAGAGAGAATGCTTTTCTGGAGAAAGGTTGCCACACAAAATTGAGGTTCGATAAAAGAATAACAGAAAATCAAGGCTCACCGCATGCTTTGACAAAGTTGCATCCTCAGCAGCCTTGTTTTTAGAATGATCATGATGAGGGCTAGTACTCGAAATGTTTCTTTTGGAAAATGCTTCAGCAGCACCAGAGAATCTATCCCGAACCTCTCTTCCCACTGAATATTGATGTAACCCACAAGGGGGTTCAAAGATAGAAAGCAAAGAGGTTATTAGTATAACATCATAGTTAACAAAAGCAACAAAAGACTATTCTAAAAGAACATTTGTCCTCGTCCACACACTATAATTTTTTGTAAAATCAAATGACCAAGTTGAGTATGGGGTAATTAAGTTCCAAGAATCAGAGGTTTGATTATAGAATCTAGCATCTAATGAGAAATTTAGTTCTCTTAAAAGAAAGAAGACCTGAGATTCTTTCTGGCCTTTCAATGGCTGGTCCTGCAGCCAAACCTGCCCTTCCACTGGAATGCTGAGGGAAACAGATGGAAAAGCTGTAATATTCTGAAGATGGAAGTAACTGGCAGACTAGAAGTTTATAACTACTTACCCTGCTTCTGGAACTACCACCAATCTGTGGGTACTTCAATACAGTCCAGTCAAAGACATAGTCAAACGAATAACCTGCAACAATGTGAAATTCAGAACCCAGAAAAAATATATATGATAAACTAATCATTATTAAGGAAGCCACAAGCATAATAACTAACCTTCTCTTATAAACAGGTCTCGGAAAAGCCTCTTCAAATATGAATAATCCGGTTTATCTTCAAACCGCAAAGATCGACAGTATTGAAAATATGAAACAAATTCAGATGGATATGACTTGCAGAGCACCTGTCACATGGACATATGAAATTGTTACCAAACAAGGAAACACATATAATAACCATTAGATGGATTAACACTAAATTTTGGGATTAAATACCAACTATAACTTAGCTTTAATAGATATATTCCCCTTATCAATTTATACAACATTGCCATTTGCTAGTTAAGCCAAATTAAATTTCACTATAACAAACATCAAAGAACTAAATAGGAATCTTATCCTTTGAAAAACACTTCTGGTTGTCATCCCAGAATTCAAATGCTTTAAAAAGTTTATACTAGTTATCAGACATTCTGCACAAGTGGGAAAGAAGGAACACAAAGATCAGGCCAGGTCCACAAAAGGATGAAGAGCAGGCCTTATGCAAGCATGAGCAGTCCAGATATCAGTGAGATTAGTAACTTGAAAAATTTTCTTAAAGGGAACAAATTAGACATAGGAAGGCAAAAGAGACCATACCTCTATAGGAATTGATACCTTCTTTTCACTAATCTTATCATATTTTTGCTTTTTCGTGCCAGCTCTTAACCCCTGCCAGGGAAGGCTAAAGCAAAGAAATAGTGCCAATTGAATCAATAATCAAGGTGTAGAAATCTAAGAATGAAGATTCAGAACAAAACATTATCTGGAAATGCAAATATATATATATATATATATATATTAAGATGAGCATGTCGAGACTAGATACACTAACCTTCCTTTTAGGAAATACATAAGCACATAGCCAAGGGATTCCAAATCATCTCTTCGGCTTTGCTCTGCCAGAACATTGAAGAATATAAGTTCATAAGAGGAAGAAGAAGTAAACTTGCATCCATAATACATGGTTTACTGCTACGAGTTGGAAATGACTTGTCACTCACCAATACCAAGGTGAGTGTTCACACTCGCATAACGAGCTGTGCCTGTGAGGTTCTTGTTTTCTCTGCAGCAAAGTACTTCATGAGTTGGTTTCACAAACAAATGCATTAGGAACTAGGTTCCACTGAATGCTCAGCACATCTTTACCACGTAGCTAAGCATACAGATATAGATACAAAAACAGATGACAAGAAAGAAAAAAAAAGAAATATATATATATATATATATAGAGAGAGAGAGAGAGAGACTCAGGATGATTAAGGATAAGCATCAATAATCTTTAGGTATTAGTATTTAGTACATTGGAAAAAGAGTAAATTTGATTTGACTAGTAATATGAAATCTATATACAACAAGTTCAGAGTCAAGGGTATAAGAAACCGCCCAAGTTCAAATTTCACCCAAAACAAGAGATAAAGATCTGTATCAAATTCAATTCTGACAAGTCAGACAGATCTTACCACACTGAGGCAGCAGTGCATGGTGAAATGCATAATAAATGGCATCCAAAGAAAAGATAGCAAGATATATGAGCACTGCCCTAAGTTTTGGAGTTCCCTTTATTTGCAAAGGTTAGATCATAGAAGGCTTATGAACTTTCACTTTAATTTTCCTCAAGCTGTTCAAAATATTAATCCAACATGGGTTCCCTCCTTCAGTAAAAATGTAAAACAAACACCCTGATAAAAGAAATATGCAGCCCATGAAGTAACTTTCTTATGTTTCATAAGTTCTTAACCCGATAAGCAATAGTCATGTATTATGACAAAAAAAATAGAATCTTGAGACCCTCAAGTTTGAATTTCTTATTAAGAAATCAACAAAAAGTAATCACCTGTATGGGATATGCTTATGAGTTTGAAGATCCCTATACTTCTTTGCAAGGCCGTAGTCAATAACATACACCTGCAATAACAAATTAAAAAGGAAAAATGATACCAGAATATTTCAAACTTTTGATGTGTAACAGGGTCGTATGGCCAGCAAAGGAATCATATTGTTTTTATCATAACCCAAAATTCAAAAAAAAAAAAAGGTGGTTGTGCTAGCCATCTAATGAGTATGTACATGTTATATTTGTTAACCTACAAGAAAAACACAATAACAAGAACCTGATTTGCCTTGCGTCCTAGGCCCATCAAGAAGTTGTCAGGCTTTATATCACGGTGAAGAAAACCCCTCGAATGCATATACTCTACTCTATTAATCTGGGGGAAAATGGTTGAAAAGGAGGGAAATTAAATAATAAAAAAACCTGAAAAATAATTGTCACAAAATTGTCATAAACTTACCAACTGATCAGCAAGCATCAACACAGTTTTTAATGAGAGTTTCCTACTGCAGTAGTTGAACAGATCTTCCAAACTAGGTCCAAGAAGGTCAATTACCATGACATTGTAATCCGCCTCAACTCCAAACCACCTAAGGTGGGGAATACCAGCTGTATGAAGGAGAATCCACCAAGTTATTTAAAGATAAAAATTATGTACTTCCCAAAAAAATTATACCTTCCCCACTTCCCACCCTCCCCCCCCCCCAACAAAAGAATAAATAAATAAAAATAAAAAAGCAACAGAAGATAAAGCATCAATCATTCGTAAAAACATATTGAACAAATTGTTTGAAGACTAAGTTGATATGCATAATTATGGAAAAAAAAAAAAAAAAAAAAAGAAGGTTGGTTTTGTGTAGGTGCGTATAGGTGGTAGCATATCATATTGTCTTTCTAAACCAGCAGCTAACAAGACCAATAGCAAATTGTGTGAAGATTGATTTATAAATTAAGATGAAAAGGAAACTAATGGCTTCCATCACATCGACGATTGAATGTTTTCTCTCAAGTTATTTCCTTGTATAATGATAGTGCAGTCGAAAACACTAATACACAGATCATGGTAAAATTATGAAAACCATTTATCTAGAAATACAGAGAGGGAGAGCAAGTTTGAGACTTACTTCCTCCTTGAAGAAGCATATACAATTTTGACTCATAATGAAGCTGTGGATGCTTGGTCTTCACAGATTCCTAGAATTAAAAATTGGGGAAAAAAGGTCAAGGTCATTGCAGTTGAAATTAGAAATATAAATTTTCATCAAAATAATATTGTTTGCGCCCATCACTGTAAATCAAACATGATTAGGAACTTATTCGCACCCTTCAAATTCACACCTGAAATGACACAATCTCACAAGAAAAGAGCAAACACCACATGATCTCAAAAAAGAGGAAAGTGCAGGCTGGAATTTGGCAATACAAAGTTGACAAATTGTCTTCCAAAATTACATTAACTTGAAACACCCTAGATCATAGAATCATGATTTCATTTTCTCATTCATGTAGAAACACTGTCACATAACGGAGATTGAGCAGATATAGCTGGATGTGGAAAACAAGCGACTTATCTTTACACAAATTAGGAAAAGCATTTGCAAACTCACTTTTCTTTTCCTTTTTGGCTTCTTATTTTACTGATACAAAGGTTGCTAGGGAATAAGAGAAGGACCGCAAATGTTGGGATTCAAACCCCAGTCCTACTGGATGCTACCTCTTCAGGATGATTGCAAGAACCACAAAGCTAAACTCTGCTTTTTTTTTTTTTTGGCTTCTTAGAGATACGAGAGACTACAAATAAACATGGTAAAAACAACCACAAAAGCAAGTCTATGACAAACTGAAGATTGCTTTATTTATAAATTATAAGTATTCAAAGACCCAAAATCATCATTACCAATTGGCAAACACAGCTAGAAAAACTCCACGAGAAGACCAACAAAATAGACTATCCAAAAGAACATATCACATACCAGTTTGACAGCAACTTCCTCTCCAGTTTGCACATTTACCCCTTCAACAAAAACAATAAATCAGAAAAAAAAAGGTCCCAATGCAGACAGAAAAACAAGATAATAAGAAAGAGGAAGCCATTAAAGAGATTTTGGATTATTATACCTAAATAAAGCTCTCCAAAAGACCCACTCCCAATCTTTCTTCCAAGCTTGAACTTACCACCAATTACACGATCCATCTCAAGCCAAGAAAACAAAAGCTACTCTCTAAGCCAAATGCCCCCAAAAGAGCTTAATCTAAGCTGTTTTCACTCGATTTTTTTCAAATTCAATATTTATTGCCCCCAGAACATCTCCCTTTAAGCTTTGGGGATTTACCAAATTGATGACTCCAATAGATCAAACGAAGAAAAAATTTCTTAATCTTCTTCAATAATCAGCAGGGATAAAATTGTCAAAATAAAAAAAAAAAGTCTGAGCTTTTGACTAAAGGAAGGAAATGAAATCCTAGGACGGATGACGCTAAAAATAAAATTCGGAAATGATGCAGGGAAATTTCAATCTAAGCACAACAAAGAAAAAAAATGAACTTTTATTATTATAATTATCAGAAAGGCTCCAGTTTCCTCAACTACACAGCTTGATAGCAAAATCCCCAATTCTTTTAAAAATGAAACCCTAATTCAGAAAAGAAAAAAAAAAAACCAGCTACATCGACTAGAGAAGAAGAGTAATCAACAGGCAAAATCAAACATCTATACGCAATCAAATAAAAGATAACGGCTGGAAAAAAATTGGCCGAAAACAATGAGTCAAATTAAATAAGAAAAATTGTTCTTTTTTCCTTTGGAATAAAAATAAAATCAAAATAGTAAAGAAATAGTTTTCAGCAGCAGTTTGTTAACAAAGGTAAGATGATTGAAAGAAAGTGAAGGTGAGAGAATTTAGGAGAAAAAGATAGGAAAAGGGAAAAAGAAAGAAAACAGAAGATTTATATATTTGATTTTTTTTTACTTTAAAATAAAATTAAAAAGGAAAAACTTAAAAGGACTTGAGAACACGTTTGTCTGAATTAAATAATTTTTCAGTAGTCATAAATTTGTTTGTTTTTTTTTTTTTAGTTGACAATATGGCTGATTTTGAATTTAAATCTTAATAATAATATTTAATTGAGATTAAATTATTTTCTACGTGATATGAGTTTGAAAATAATTGTTTATTTATTTACTAAAAAGGTTAGTTTCAATTATTTATATTTGGTTAAATTTGTATATGAATTTAATTTAATGGTAATGCACTATACTAATATTAATTTTATACAATTATAAGTATCAAACTTTAATTTTGATTTTAAGTTAATTATATGCATTTAAAAAATTAAATAAAATAAACCCAATTATCCTTTAAATATAATTGTTGGTATACTTAAAAGTAATCTTAAAAAATAATGGTTAGTATACTTAAAAAGTAATCTTAAAATTGTGTAATTTTTTTTGAAATTTGAACTAAAATAGAAATTCATCTATCATATCATAAAATTAAATTTATGTATAGATTTATTAGGGTTGTCGATATTTACATTCTCAAGTTTTCTTAATCAAAATTTGAAAGTCACAAATTTATAGCTATTTATAATTATGAATTTGACATGAGATTATTTTGGTTAGATACTAGAAACTATATATTTTATAAAAAAAATTAATGCGGAGGATATAAATAACAAATGATAAACTCTAATATGTAATCATGCATATTTGTACGACTTTGGCAATTGAAAGCGTAAGCCCAATATTTTTCTCTTAATTTCTCAAACATTAAAGATGTTTTTGATTGTGTTTGATATAATTTTATATTATATTCATTTAATCATTAAGGCTAGTGTATCGATTCAGGAGTTGTTTTTATTTTTTATTTTTAATTTATTTTATATACTATTAATCACAAATAACATCAATATATCACTATACCAAACAGAAACACTAATCCAAAAATTAATTACTACTATAATTATAGTTATAAATGCTTCATTGTCTTGTATTGTACCTTTCTTCAGACCTATAATTCACGGTCAGACCAAGAGACAAATCCTAAGCTGCCTGGATCAATAATTGAGAAGCAGATGACATGTGCTGTTTCAATATTTTTATATCCAGTACTTAGCTAATTCCTGGAATAAAAAAGAACAGCTGAAGCTTTCAAGTTTATTGGAATTTTACAGTGAATTACTTGATTAGATTTTACTTACTATAATCAACCTTTAGACAATATTGTTAATTATGAACTTATGGTTGGATTTTAAAAAAAAAAATTCTGGTATAAAGAAGTAAATTTAAAGTATTTTTTTAGTATAGTGAATAGAATTTTGATGTTCTTTCATAACAAACATAAATGGTTTCCACAAAAAGAATATTTAAACTACAATATTATCATCTTGCAGGGCCTGCAACAATTTCCAGTATATTGTTGGTTTCCCCATACAGAAAGTCATCGGCCGGCAGATTATGCCCCCACAAGTGAATCAAACATGGTGGAATAATAGTGGAGTCCAACAATGATCACCCGTGGGAGAGGTCTTGCTCAACCAATGAGAGACTTGATCCAATTATTCAAAAATCCCAACGTCTTCATCATATAGTGTAGGACATTGAAAGCCTTGCATGATATTCAAGGTCTATGAACCCTCTTGAGTCAACAAAATGACTCACGGATAGCTTGGTGGAGAAAAAAAGTGAGCGTATTTGATAAAGGGAGAGAGAAAGACGGAAGGCAGACAGAACATCAAAGAAGACTGCAAATCCCTAAACAAGACTTAATAGCCCTAGTAGACATGGCATTAGCAAAATATGCAACACTTTCAGCACTAGAAAGAGCACATAAGGAGAAGCCACTAGATCAGTTCAAGCAAACATTCTATGAGCTTCTTCAAGATTGTCAACCGAGAGAACACTCCAAAAGAAGCATTATTAGCTTAAACCTCACTCGCCTAACCTAATTAGCTATCTATCATTCCCTCCATTTTCACCGCAGCTTCCATCCAAAAAAACTTCGTGAAGGGGCAAAGTTGTGTATATACGCACAGCTGGTCCTGGCGTTGGTATAAGTATGGGAGCAATTACATCTCTTGAAGAAGTGCGAGAGGGTGGCTGCACGTCTAAGCTAACCCAATCCAAACCATCTCTCAAGGCATGCAAAACATTTTAACCATGGAGAAATAATAGAAAATAACAGAAAGCAGAGTCAGTATCTAACTTGGAGGCTAAATAATTAACACATTGCAAGTAACGGATGTATACATGATGGAATGATATGACTTTAAGACTGTCTCTGTACAGCATTTTTGCTGCTTTTGCCACTACTAAAGAAAAAAATAAAAATATTTTGCCCCTACTATTATTAGCAATTACTCGCTCTTTTCTTTTTCCTTTTCAATTCTCCTGTTTGTTTTGATCTTTATGAAAATGAAAAAAAGGAACTTTGATCAGCAATAGCTTTCCTTGGTATCTAGACCTTAAGAGGTAAATCAAACCTGAAGTTCCTGCAGATAGAGCTTTAGCCACCAATATATCCAAACGCAAAAGACAGCATGGAAAATTGCTATTTTGGTACCAGAATGCAGTTGGTTAGTCACCTAAGCCGACTTACCTTTCTAAGATCTAACAGCTCTAACAGACAGGGTGAGTTACTGGGATCCACACTGCTTTTCGGTGGCTTCCAGTTCTGGAGGCAAGAGATTCAAAAAGCTCCCTTGAACAGGCTGAGCACCAGGTGTTGAGTCTGAAGCATCAGATGCCTCTGCCTCACTGTCTGTGTGGAGTAATCAGATAGAAAAATTGAATATGTTAAAGATATCGGCAGTGTGGTATATGTATGCAGATGTAGAAAGAAATATCAACAACATATTAAGTACAGTAAGGAAAAAAGAAAAAATACCAAAAATTGTCTTAACTGACGGCCTACTTGATTTGGAGCTCTTCTTCTTCAACTCGGCTAAAAAGAGAGAAAATGCCAACTTATAAAGGTAATTTCCAAAGTCAAAATACTGAAAATCATTAGAAATCTTGCATCACAAGAACAAGGAGGTATTATGTAATGCCAGCAATAAGTAAAAAGCGGACTAGATATTTTTCTGTTCATCAAAAACAGACTAGACAGATCATGCTGTACCTTCCAGTTATGTTGGGTATTGGGCATTCAGCATTTGACCTCAATGATATTATAGCAATATGATAAATATGGGTTCGCTATGCTGTCACACTCCAAAAGAATCTAATGAATAACCCTTAAGTTCTGTGATTGAAGATAAATTTTAAGTGCAAATTACTAAAACAATTATGTTCCAGACACAGAAGAGTCAAGCAATAACGTTGAGATGCACCATCAGATGGCATAATAATAATACGAAGCTTAAGCATCTTGAAATATTTGTCAGACAAGAATTCCTGCACATGATTCTGGAACAAATACCATGGTTGTCTATGTACATAATTCCATAATAACGTGGAGAAAGAATAATACCCATTCCAGGCACTTGAAAATCATTGACAATTTCAAAGTTTTTGTATGTGTATCCCACAAAATTTACGTCCTTGGATGAAAGCATCTGTGGCACAGAAGGATGGTGAAGAAAAAACAGTAATGTAAGTCATGAATAAAAGAATGAAACATGCTGCCATTTTATGTTAGAATTAGGAAGCACAAAATCATGAAATGCACTTGTATGGAGGACTCCCTGAAATTATAATTTATGATAAAAAGACTTCTTTGACTTATTAGCAATCAAACAGTGCGCACAGGCAAAAACCATCCTGACACAAAAATGAATAATAAAACAATAATACAACATAAAAATAGTATCCAACTACAGAATTCTACAGTAAAGAGCCAAAGAAAAGAATGACAACTTTGTCATCTGCTAGGAGTAGATTGAAATGCTATAGGTAGATGACTCTAATAATACAAAAGACACTAGAAAGCTTACTTTTCTCCATGGACCTGATTTTGATGGCCTAGGACACTGATCGTCGGACTGCACAATGAAAAATAAGCATACAGAACAATAACATCATGAATACAATAAATTTGCAACATAATTAGCACAGCCAAATCCGAAAAATAAGGATCAGTACCTCGTCAAACTTTTCAAAATTTTGAGTATCAAGCTCATCATTAACCTCAGGAATAAATGCAGCCTCCATTTCATATATTCTATCCCAATCCACACCTTGAAACCATGGATGTTCCTAGAGAAGAAAAAAGAAGCAAGATAGCCTCCTTTATCTGGAAACAAGTGTAAGGAACATATCCAAGAATCTAGAATAGAAAACGCCAAACAACACCTTAATTTCACCTGCCCCTTTTGATCCTAGTCTGTGGCTGACATCACACAAGAGTTTGCTAATTAGATCTATTGCCTCTGCAGATAATTTTGCTTCTTCAGGAAACTTCAGATGAGTTTTCCAGTTTACTATCTATGCCAGGAATAAAAAATGTGACAATATTAGACAAATAGAACTACTTCTTTATATCCTCCTTTTCCTACATCCCTTCAATCATTTTATTGCGATAAAGGACTGTTATGCCGCTGAAAAAGAATTATACCAGAATCCGCTTTCCTAAAAAAATCCATAAAACAAGAAAAATCTATGGAAAAATGTGTATATATTATGTTTCTGGACTGTGACAATTTCTTTTCATATTCCAGCCTCAGCAAAATCAGGACCTATTAACAGAGTAACATGAGCTAGATCTAGACTAAAGCAACAACCGAGAAAAAGAAAAAGTACATAACATTGATGGTAATATTTCTCGGCTTACCTTCCTACAAGTTGACATTGGATCATCTGAATAAAAAGGTGGATATCCGATGAGCATTTCAAACATGATAGCACCAAGCGACCACCTACGCAAAATAGTAATCAGTCACAACAATCTATTGTACTGTCTGTGCAAGAAATTAAGGCATTCTAGACATCATTAGAGGATAATGCCACTTTAATTGACCATTTCTCATTGAGATATTGAAGCTAATCTTTCAAAATGAAGTCAGCATTCTATATGAAATAGTTAAAAGTGATACGTTCTCTACCCTGCAACCAGGCATAACCAATTCGTTTCTAAATTAAAAAGTTACAATTTCAATTGCCATGTTAGAGATACCAAAAGGATATTGGTATGTGAAACAAGATGGAATTTCTTTTCAAAATGCATAATACTAACCAATCACATTCCATTGCATAACCTTTCTTCAATAGGACTTCTGGAGCAATATAGTCCGGAGTACCAACGGTAGAATAAGCCTGCAAATCCAAGTATTTGACCAGAAAAAAGAATCATCTAATGGTCACTGCTGAATTCTTCCAAAAACTCAGACCATTACGTTTTAAGATGCACACAAAAACACATGCAAACAGAAACAATTCTATTTACATATATCATGAACAGAAAAGCAATGCAGGGTCCGATACATTTCATTTATGATTCCACAAATGAAAAGATGCATAGGTGAGACCATCATCAATTCACTGAACAAGGGCAACATAGCTCAGAGCCAACAATATATGAATTTAATTTAGTGAACCACTAATAGAATAAGAATGTAGTGGGATAAAGGGAAGTGGAGACATAATGGCTGAGAACTCACAAGTGTTCTCCGGTTCTTTTGCCAGTGCTCTAGTTGCTCTTGCTGTGTTCGCTTCAGTGCTGCTGGGCGTTCATCACTTTCCCCACTCTCATTACTGTTGCCTCCTACAATAAAATCATTTTCTTGGATAGTACTGCAATCTAAGGGTTTACATAGTCCAAAATCCGACAATCTCAAGTGTCCATGTCTATCTAGTAGCAAGTTGTCAGGCTTGATATCCCTGCAACATTCAGCATTCCAAAGGTTAGCCTACGCCATAACAAAAGAAAAAAAACACCTTCACAGTTTGTTTTGTCCCTATACTAACCTATGAATATAATTGTGTTTGTGGATAGATTCAATAGCCAAAGTTGTCTCTGCAACATAAAATCTAGCTTCATCTTCAGTCAAGATATCCTTTCTCATAAGTAATGTCATCATATCTCCACCAGGAAGGTATTCCATTATAAGATAAAGGTAGTCCTCATCTTGGAAAGAACAGTAGAGTTTGACAATACAATTGCTGTCAACTTCAGCAAGAAGGTTCCTTTCAGCTTTCACATGCTCAACCTAAAATAAAGAAAACATCCAAAATGACAGTCTACAAAACTTCAAGAATACCACATGGCACAATAAATGAATACCTGGCCTCTTCGAAGCATTTCTGATTTCTTAAGCTTCTTCATAGCATATACTTGGCCTGTTGTCTTTTCCCTACAAACTCTAACCTACACCATAAGGCGCAATTTTAACCAATAAAATTTGGAGAAAAAGGAAACTGAGTAGTCTATGTATAGGCACTCCCTTGCACAAGGTAAGTATAGAACAAGATATATGCAGGTGACATTATGTAAAAGTATACCTCTCCAAACGCACCCTTGCCAATCATAGTTAATAATTCGAAGTCATCAACACCCATTTTATGCCTTTGACGACGCATGTATTCAGTTTCTTTTTTCTCCAAGTACTTCAGTAAGTTGGTTTGGTCTTCCTCAGAGACGTCAGCTTCCGCCAGTTTCTGTTCTAGGATTATTCGTCTATCAAAAACAGGATTATTAAAAATGAATTTCCTTAACGACTGCCCAATGTCAAGAGTATCATTGAAAATCCACTCCAAATTATTATAATCCCCGAACCAGCTCAGCCGTGATTGGTTTGACTTTAACTACCAATTAAAAGGTGGAGTCGTCTTCAGAATAATTCAATGCATTAATTACTACGTCTTGGCTCTTGAGTGACCTTCATATTATCTTTTTCATACTTTCTTTTAAAAATCACGAGAGAATTCCTCAATTTGTGAAACTAGTTCAAATTCATTAAAGCTCCGTTTCTCGATATAATTAACTTTTATTGAGAAATGAAAGATAGTTGAGCAAGTTAAGCATAAGATTAGGAAGAAGGAAGCCATACCGCTCTCTTCTTTCTTGAAGATTCTTCATTTGTTCTCTGTAATGATTCTCAATATACTGCTTGGCAGCGGCGGCCTTTTGTTTAGTGATTTTGGAGAGTGCTTCTTCGTCCGTATTGGCTTCGTCATTCCCTCCGCCTTCAACGTTGGACGTCGCCTCATTCCTTCGCAAAGCCCTCACCTTATCCTTCTGTTGTAGCTTCGAAAGCCAATTCCTCGCTGAATCCATTTTCTCCAATCAAATATCAAATCTCACCTAAACAAATTCCCTCGCATTCCTCATTTCAATAACATATAAATATTAACAATAAAATTTAAAAAAAAAAACAGATTCTTAATTTAAAAAAAAAAAAAGAGAAAAAAACTAAAAGCCAAGTAAGCAAAGAAATTCGCGCTACAGCGTTGTTTGCGTGAGACAACACGATCCGCAAAAAGCTCTCCCGGCTATTTAGCAGCGTTTTTTTTTTTTTTTTTTTAGTTATTAATATGATTATTATTGTTCTCGAAAATAAAATGCGAATGAGAAAAATGAAAGAGAAAGAAATTTGTTAGAAGATGGAAAAGGAAGAAAAGTTTTTCTTGTCGCGCGCGTTATTCTCGTATTTGTATTTTGATCGCACACCTCTCTCTTCCATTTTATATACGCTTTTCAGCCTTTTTCTTTTCAAGCACTCATACCGTTTTTTTTTATTTCACCATTACTCATTAGACTAAAGTAAGGTTTTGTTTTGGATAATTAATTAAAAAAATTATAATTTAATTATTTAATTATTTAAAAAAATTATTTAAAATATTAAATTGTTAAAATTAATGCTATATCCAGTTTGTCTTAATTAAAAGCTTTTTTACATATATAATTTATTTTTTCTTTTCACTATATTTTTTAAAACAATTTTCTCATCTCAAGCATATTTTTTTTTATATTTTTACTATTAAATTTTAATTCAATTGGCATAATTATTATTGCTACAATCAGGAGAATTTGAATATGCTTAAGTGAGTATTTTTCTTCAATTTAAAGATTGAGAGAGATTATTGGTAGAAAGAGGCATTGCATAAAAAAGATAAATTTAACTCTCAACGTTTACTTATTTTTTGTCCATTTGACATTTACTCTTTTTTTTAGCTAAATTTAGCTATTTAAAAAATAGTTAAATAGCCTTTTAATGGAAATGTTGACTAAAGTAATAATTTTTTAGCGATACTGGTATGGTAACCTGTACGACAGTCCACATATACTTCATGCAAATATGTCACTATTTATCTTATATACCACGTCAACAAATAATTTAAATTTTATAAAATATTCAAACAATAAAAATTATAATTTATAAAATATAACACTTCAAGCTGTCATAGATTGCAATGCGAGTTAGCATGTTTAAAATTTTAATTTTTAGTCAATATTTTAATTTTAAAAACCATCAATTTAACTTTTTTTAATTAATAATTCAATTTGACTAAAAAATAAAGGTCAATTTGATAAAAAGAATGCAAATATTAAGTTCAAATTTTAATAATTATGCCTAAAAAATATATTTTGTAAAAGGAAGAGTTTTTTAATCAATTTTTGTGTAGGGGAATTTTAAGTATTTCACTGACGTGATTTAATATTATCAAGTTTTTGTATAATATGGTATTTGATTTTATTTTATTTTATTTTTTGGATGGAGTGGGAGGAAAGGCAGAGACAGCCAACCGAGGGCCAGGGGCCATGAGGGATATCGATTGGGTTAGGGTGTTTCTTGCAAGAAGGACATCTAACATTCGACAACAAACAAGAGCTTCGTAAATAGCACAACCCAACCATCTTCTCACTTTTTTTCCCCATAGACATTGCACCACGTTCTTTCATCTTCTTATTTTATTCCATTCATTCTAGGATATACTTAAAACTGTCAAAAGAAAGAAAACAGCAAAGCAAGTTATTGAAGGGAAATAACAGGGTTTTGTTTAGGTGATAAGGTAGGTTGATTACCTTTTGTAATTATTTTAACGTGTTATAGTTGTTCGCAACACCTGGTCCCATTTTAGATGCTGGCAAGAAGGAGGAAGTTGACGTGGACAATAATGTGATCTGGACATTAGCTTGTAAGTGGGAAGTGTTGCTGTTGTTGATGAGATGGTTGAGTAGTTGTAGAGCCTTGCTTTGCTACAAAAAAAATATACTGCAACTAACAGTTTGGAGACCCAAACGAGAGCTGTCTTTTTCTTTCTCTCTCTCTTTTTTACAGGCATCCTTACAAGTATTCTAGTAACTGATTAGTGGGATTTTAGGATAATGCACAAGATAATGGAATCAATCTTCCAATGGGAAATGAGCCTACAGCAGTAAGTATGCCTTGGTTTACACTTCTAAGGAGGCTTCAAAGATTGATAGGGTGTGAAGGCTATGTTCTAGGTTTTATTATGGTATGTTTTGTCAATATCAATACATCAACTTGAAGGCACCACATTTTGGGAATTTATAACATTAGGATGCATCCTAAAACAATCTGGTTGGACAGTATAGGGAATTCAGGAACTTGAAAATTTTCATCTCCATTTGTACATGGTAAGATAGAAGGAAATGATAAGGCAATGATGAATGAGAGTAAATCCAACAAACAACAAACAACACAAGAACATCTACGTTGTGGTCTGCAATTGGATAAGTGAGCCAATGTAAAAATAGAAAAGTCAAGTTTCAATTATTGTCGTAGAAAGAAATGTAATCTCTCATTTTGGAGCTCAGTTGGGCTGGAGAATGTAAATATCACAACAAACAACAGCATTCACTACCCGCTTGTATTCCTCCTAAAAGAAACCGAGTAAATCCATCCTCGCAACATTATCAATCTCAATAGTAACCTTATCCAGCAAAACTTCAATCTCAAGTTTTGAGAAAGGTTTAAATATGATATAAGTGATTGTACTCTTCATGAATTCAAAATTTAGTCTCTCTATTTTTTAATTTTCAAAATTCAAGTTCTACTATTAATATTGTTAAAATTATTTTTCAAACCAACAAATTTAACAAAAAAATATTATTTATTAATAGTTTGACCTAAATTTTAAAATTTGAAAAGTAAATACACTAAGGGCTAGTTTAGCATTGCTTTTGAAAAGTGCAGTGGAAATGTAACACCTCTAACTCGTATCCGTCGTCGGAACAAGTTTACGGAGCATTATCGAAATTTACAAATCAAATAAACAGATATTTCACATCATATAGCATTCATATCAAAAACCAATTGAAATCACTCATATCGTCGCTTATATGAGCCCTCGAGGCCCAAAATACACATTAGAATTAAATCAGGACCAAACCGAAAACTCAGAAAATTTCAAAATTTTTCAAGGTGCAGGGGAGACATGTCCGTGGGATAGACAGTGTGTCACACAATTTGTCTTCCACCTTCATTAACACTTTAACACATTCACAAGCCAAAACAAAACATTCAAATCAAGCCAAAACTAGGTCATATGCATGACATATCAATACATATGTTTAACTATCCAATTTACTAAAATATCATACATACATATTGGCATATTTTACTATTTATACCATCACAAACCAATCACTAACATGTCTATATGATTTTCTACATTCATCCATTTCAAATACACATCAAACATATTAAGGCCATTTTTACATATCAAAACATACCATTTAGAAGCTATACCAATGGCTAGTTTTTAACCAAACACATACATATATATGTCGAAACCATTTTTTAATTTTGGAAAAACGGGGTCGACTTTAAAAATGAAAATGGAGTCACCACCAATCTTTTTTCGAGGTGGGATTGGATCACCTTGAGATTTGTCATTTTTAATAAGACATTTTGAGTTATTAAAAACTGATTTTGGTATGCAGATTTCGAGAAAAACGGGCTCGAGAGTCGGTTACGCACGAAGAAGGACTAGCACCCTCGTAACGCCCAAAAATTGGTACCGAATTGACTATTTAGTATCCTAATGTCGAAGATTTGAAGAAGTTTTAAAATATGATCCTCTTTCTGAATAAATCAAACTTGAAAGCTAAGGCTCACTTGTCTTAAAGAAATAAAACATCACACCCAGTGAGTTAGGACGCAATATTTCAAGATCTCAAAAATGAGTTTGCCTTTATTTGTAGAAAATCCTTGCCTCGAGACAACAAAACGTTATATCCAGTAAGTTAGGACACAACGGCTTGAATTCTCGAGAATAGGCTTTTATTTTAAAATTCGAAAATGTTAAAAAGGGATACTTGGATATTCGAATTTGACGAGGAAAATCGAAACCCAGTAAGTTAGGGCACAACTTTACTCGAAGCTCCCAAATGTCAAGCATTACATTATTTTTTAAAAAAAATTTTGAATAAAATGGAGCAAAGTTTATTTTATTATTATGCTCGCACATTTCCAAACACAAGTACCTAAGAACAACTTATAAAAACACGAGAGAAACCAATTTCTAAATTAACCTAAATAATCATAAATAAAAGTACCAAAGGGACATAATTAACATGAGAATAGTAATAACAATAAAAATAATTACAATATCAAAATCTAAATTTTAAGAAAATGAATAAATAAAAATAATAAAAATAACACTTTGAAGATCTAAAAAAAATGAAACATCATGTAACAGAAAACGAGTATAAAATAAATAATAAAATAATTTAAAGCAATACAACGAATTTCTAAATGATTAATATATACACACGTAATAGAATAAAATAAATAGCATATATTTTACAAAAATAATAGGTAAAAAAAAACATTACATAAATAATAAAACAACTTAAAAAGCGGATGTAACAAATCCTAAATTGAATTTAACAATATATATATATATATATATATATATATATATATAAAGAAACCAAAATAAACAACAAATGAAATAATTTGTGATGATATAAAATAGAGCAATATAAAATGAATAATATACAAGATGATTTAAAGTAATATACATAAAATAATATACAATAATATCGTTTAATATAAATAATAAAAAAATAATTTAAAATGAACATTATTGAAAACATTAAAATAAATAAATAAGTAATGTGTTTAAAAAATGAAGCTTAAATAATCACGGACAAAATCAGAATAAAGAAAAGAGATTAGGGGTAAAAATAAAAATAAAAAGATAAGCAAACATGGACTAAAATGTAATTTAAATAAGATTTTAGGGTGAAATTTTAAAAAATAAAAGAAATAGGGCAGATCTAGGGATTCGACTGAAACGTACGCCGCAAAGAAAGGACTCACTGGGCAATTATGCCCTACTCCCAGAACGGCGCCATTTCAACACTTGAGCTTACAGTTCTCAGAGGACCAAATTGAATAAAATATAAAACAAAGGGGCCAAATTTAAAAATAAAAAAACAAATGGATCAAATTAAAATAGCTTAAAAAGGCGGAAGGGCTAAAAGTGCAAATAACCCTTCCGCTTTAAAACACGCAGACCCTTCGGGTCGGATTTTGGGTTAAGGCAAAATGGCGCCGTTTTGATGCTTATTACTTAAGCCAAAACGACGTCGTTTTGATATTGTTATATATACCAATATTTTGCCCTAAAAATTCATTTTAAACATCTTTTAAAAAAAAAAGCAAAAGAAAGCCTCCCAAAAGCTTTCCCCTATGCGATTTTCGGCCATTGCTCAGGCGTCGGGCCGCCGCATCGACCGCCACCGCCGACCACCGTGCACGGTGGCCGGAAACCCAAAAAATCGTAAATTTTCCAGCGATATCAAGGTAAACTCTTTCCTTTTTTACCTTTTAGTGATATTTTACATCAAAACAAATAAAAAAAACAAATATAAATCTGTTTTCCCTCGGGTTTTTTAAAATCTGTTTTTGAACGCGTGTTGGATTTTTCATGTATGAGATTTAGAAACTAAAACTATTAAAACACTGAAGCTAACTTTAAACAAAATATAAAAATGAAAATCACCCTTTTTTGATTTCGTATTATTGTCTGTGAAAAAAAAAAATCCTCCCTCTTTAGATTACATTAGAGTCTTTTTATAGTCCCAAATAGATCGAAAATAATAAATACAAAGCTTTGATTTTGCAATCTAATCTACTGTTGATTTGTTTTTCCTTTTTTGCTTTGCAGGTCAACAGTAAGAATGAAGCACGATGATGCCGGCGCGATTGAAGGTTGCGCATGGGAGGGCAATGGGCAACGGCGCGAAGGGTTTTCAAAAACCTAGGGTTTCTGACCTAGTGTTTGTGTATTTGGGCCCTATTGGGCCTCGCGTGTTTGGGTTAGGGGTGTATTTGGGATATGGGTAGTGGGTTTATTTCGGTTTTAGTATTTTGGGCTGTAAAAGACATTAATATGGACATTATTATTTTTTTGGTTTCTGATTTTGTATGGTTTGGGCCTGGGTTGGGCAAAATAGGCCTACTACAATATACATGCTATCATTGGCCAAATTTAGCCTATACATGCCATTATAACCAAAAGTAATTTAATATTTATACCGAAATGAGTCGAAGGATAGTATGATGATGCCCTGACCAGCTTCCAACCAATTTGAGCTTCTAAATTACTATAAAACAGGAAAAATAAAACAAAGTAAGCTTTTAAGCTTAATAATTTGTATAATGGGAAATTAACTTACCATTCTTTTACATTTAATGCAAGCATACAAAATACATCCAAAGCAATTTGGCTAATAGCCTAAACACATACTTCATCAAACATGTTAGTGGTTTATTTCACATGAATATCAAGAAACATGTAAGAGCTCATCAAATATCAAATTTTCATTTATTTCGTGTATATACAGATAATGATTCATTTCGAATTCATATATTTTCTCATGTTAAGATTTTGCTCATTGAATCATTTAAAATGTCGATGGATACACGGGTAATACATACAAAATGTACAAAACTATAATCCGTCAATTCATATACATGAATGCTCATGCAAACATATAAACGGGAAGTTCATCTGAGCAATAATCGGGAAGTTCATATGAGTAATAATCCAGAAGTTCAAGCGAGCTAATATCGGGAAGCTCTAGAGAGCCAATTAATCGAGAAGCTCATGAAAGAGCCTTTAATCGAGAAGCTCTGAAGAGCCATATATCGGGATGCTAATAAGAGTTGTGGTGTGTCCACAACACATGCAGGATCACTACCAATCAGGATGCTCCGAATAGCTATTAACGAGAAGCTCGCAAGAACCATTTAACGGGAACCTCATGAGAGCTAATAACGGGATGCTCTTTCGAGTTGTGGTGTGTCCGCAACACATGTAGGACCACAACCAATACGAGAACCCTGTATCCATCGAATTTCATCTATTCAAACGGGACTTAATGCTTGTCAGTCATCGTTGGATATGTGATTACTTTTATATACAGAGCAATAATACAATCACATACATACAATTCAATTTAACATTTAAACATACAATTTAATTATATGAACTTACCTCAACAAGTGTTCGTATATGCAAAATCTATTAATTTGACACTTTTTTCGTTTGCTCGATCTAACTCCGTATTTGGTCTATCCAGATCTATATGAATGAATTTAACATCAATTTAATACAATTCATACTCAATCCAATCCAATACACATCTTTGGCAAATTACCATTTTACTCATATATTTTTAATTTATTACGATTTCGTCCCTAGGCTCGAAAAATGAAATGCATGCAATTTAATCCTTATTCCAAGCCCAGCAAATTTATATATATATATATATATATATATATCAATAGCAACCCATGAATTCCATTAAGTTTAGAATTTTTCATGAATTCAACATCTTTCAATTTAATCCCTAAATCATGATTTCATCAAAACTCTTTACCAAAATACTTTTAAATACCCAACAACATCTCAAATTCATCATCTAATAACTAAAATCATATAAAATCATCAATGGAAACTTCCAAAACTTTCAATAAAATCAAAAACTAAGGTAAAGGTTACTTGGACCTAATCGTAACAATCTCAAAAATATAAAAAATTTCAAGAAACGGGTAAGGATTTGACTCCCATGAGCAAAATTTGAAGAACCAGCTTAAACCCTCTCTCCTATGGCTGTTCTTAGCTGAATTTGTTGGTGAAAATGTAATGACCCAAAATTCACGGGCATAGAAAAAGTACATTATCGGGCTTCCGTCTTAGTAAAGAAAATTTGAAAATAATTATTAGAAATATCTATGAGTCTAGTGATGTAATTAATTAGGTTTAAATTAGGTGAATTTAGCTTAATTTAGGGTAATTAGTGAAAAAGACTAAATTGAATAAGGTGTAAAAGTTTAATTATAAAGTAAAAGAAAATAAGAGGGACTAAATAGGTTAATAAGCCAATGGCTTAATATGAGGCGGTATAATCTAGATTTTTATGTTAATTTCTAATTAAATAATTAATAATTTAGATATAAATATTATGATAAATTAATTTAAAATAATTATTTTATAAGATTTTTATATGATAAATAAATTATGATTTTGACAAGTGGATGGTGATAAAAATATACATTTGTAATAATAATATTTATACATGATTATTTAATTATTTTGTATTTAAATCAAAGATATTTATAATACTAATTATTAATTATTATTACTATTATTAAAATAATATTATATTATCAAATAAATTGAAATATGATAAATTTAGGGTAATGATAAAATACATGTGTAATAAATATATGTAGACAACTGTCAAATACTAATGTATTTTCTTGTAATTTAAGTAAATAGATATGTATTATTAAGCTAAAAAGATATTTATTAATTAAATAATTATTTTATAAATTTTTTATATGATAAATGAATTAAAATATGATAAATTTGTGATGATGATATAGTAAATGTGTAAAAATATGTATTATTATACTTGTAATATATATATTAATTAATAAATAGATATTTATTAAGTATTATATTATATTAATATTAAACAAATAAAGTATAAAATAAAAGAATAACAAACGTAAAAGAAAAAAAGAGGAAACAAAGCAAAAAAAAGAAACAGAGAGCATTCGAACAAGGGAAGAAAAGAAGGAAAAAAAGAAAGAAAGAAAAAAAAAAGGAAAAACTAAGGTTTGGGAGCTTTAATTTTTGATTGGTAAGTCAATTAGGTTCTTTTTACTTAATTTTGATGTTCCAGAAGTTTTAAAACAATGTTTTGTTAAAATTAAGTTGAGGTTTTGAAAGTTTTTAGGTTATTGAACATAGTTCACGTTGAATAAATTGTTGAATTATGGATTAAATTGATAGAATTCTTAGTTAGAATTGATAAAGGGATTAAATTGTAAAAGAAACTATAAGTTTTGTGTTGTAGGGACTAAATTGAGAAAAATTCAAAATTAGGTATTTATGCTAAAAATTTAATAGTTAAATTTGAGTTTGGTCAAATTTTGAATAGAAATAAATTATGAATTGAGTTAGGAAAGTAAGTGAACTTAGTTAGGATCAAATTGAGAATAAGGAAGAAATTGAATAGAAATTCAATTATTATTGTAAAATTAGTGCTGTAATTAATAATATAATTATTTAATTTTCATAGCTGATAAAGAATTCGAGGCATCGGCACAAAAAGGGAAAGAGAAGATCGTCGAGGAGTAACTACAAAATTCGGGTTAGTATTACTATAATTCAAATTACTTTTTATTAAATGTTTTATCTAAATTCTATATTTAATAAGTGAGTTATAAAGTAAGTATTGATATTTGAGTTGAATGTGAATTGAATTGAATGGTGAATGCGTATGTATAATTGAATTGTAAATTGATTTGAATGCGAAATTGTAATTGAAAAGTGATTTTGATTTGGAAATGAAAGTGAATTGGGAATTGAAATACCCTATTAACTAGTCGGGCTGAGTCGGATATTATTGGCATGCCATAGGATTTAGAAGAGTACGGGATATATCGGCTTTGCCGATTAGGCTCTTTATTGTGTCGTATATCAGGCACTTTATTGTGTCATATTTCAGGCACCTCGCGTGTCGTATCAGGCACCTCGTGTGTCGTATCAGGCACCTCGTGTGTCGTTTTAGGCATTTATGTTTCGTATACTGATCAGGTACTATATACCGTTTTAGGCATAATGTGCCGTACTGGTGTACTGGTGTGTTTGGGTTGAAATCCGTGTATCCGTCAAAGTCCAGATTGTTAATAGGGTGAATAATTGAAATGAGAAAATCAAATGAATTTGATCAATTGTAGTATTAAATATGACAAAATTGAAATTGTGGATTGAAATTGAGATTGAAAATGAAATGCATAAACTTAATGTTCATGTAGTGATTGAAATTGTTACATGTGATATGTGATTGAAATTGAAGAATAGCTAAAGTTTGTATTGTTATTCTTAATTAATGAAAGTTTAAGAATGAATTGTTATTTGAGAAATTGGATAATTACATGCTTGGTAATTATAATTATTTATTGCTATTATTATTTGAATTATGGTAATACCATTGAGTATGGAATACTCAGCATACGGTTGTTTCCGTGCGCAGGTTAAAAAGGGAGTTCAGAGTCCCGGTCCAACATCCAGAACAATCTCGACTCCAGTATAATTTTTGGTGATGTTTTCTTCCTTTAAGTGAAAGTGGCATGTACATAGGGACTTTAATGGTTTTTTTGGTATATTATATAATTTTGTTGTAAAGAAAGGTATTTGGTGTTTTGATGATTAAATTAGCAAAATGGTAGAAACTATTTATGGCATTGGTATGGTATTGAATTGAAATGGTTTGAATAGTTTTATGAGCTAATTAGAAATGATAATAGGGTTTCCATTAATTAAGTTGTTAAGTCAATAAGTCAAGTATGATTTAAGTATATTTGAGTATATAAATGCATTGGTTGAAATACTAGAATTGGTTTGGTTGCGATTTGAAATTTGCAGGGAAGGTTAAATATTTATAAAGGGGTTATATTGAAATAAAAAAAAAATGAATGAAGTCAACTAGTAAAAACTTATATTAACTTATGATTCTATTATAATATGTTTGTTATTTATTTAAGAATTATTTGTAAATTGTTCAATATGTCTGGTAATGCCTCTAACCCTGTTCCGGCATCGATTTAAGATTAGAGGATGTTACAGAAAATGTCTAGAAACCTTTAATTTCCAATTTGTTTCATTTTAAATTGGCAAAATTGTAAATTTTGCCATTAATTGGTTTTTATTTTATTAGTTTGTCAGGTTATGCCGCCTCATCCACTTACTTTAGGCATATTTATGCCTTAAGTCCTCCCCTATTTATTAGTTAAGTTATTTAATCACTTAATTATCATAATTAGCAAGTTTTGCACATTTTTCAAGTTAGTCCTGTTTAACAAATTAGACATGTAATCAGTAGAGTTTCTTAATGAGATTTTCATACGATATTCCTATCATACCATAGACCATAAAATAATATTAAAATAAATTTTCTTCCAAGTTCGGATTTGTGGTCTGAAAATCATTATTTCGATATCACAAAAACGGGCTGTTACAGGAAAAGTAATTTTGAGAAGTACTTTTGAAAAGTTTGGTTTAAGATTAAGAGTTTAGTATTGCTGTCAAAAAGTGCTTTTAAGAAATAAAATGTTTATTTTAGACATGATATTATAAAATAACAAATATGCATTTAAATAATGTTCAAATTAAAAATATTATGATATTTTAGCAAGAATATAAAAAAGGCTTAAGAGCGTAAAAAGCATTCAAACTTTAAAAAAAAAATTGATCCCCTTCTTTTTTTTTCACTTAATTGATCACTTGAACTTTCAAAATGCATCAAAAAGGCCCTCAAACTTCTTCAAAAAAAGCAATTAAGCCCCTGCCTTTTTTTTTCATTTAATTGGGTACTTAATCTTTCAAAATGCGTCAAAATATCCTCAAAATTAAAAAAAAAAAGCAGTTAATCACCTGCTCTTATTAAAAATTCGAAAAGAATTATAAAAATGATAAGTTTTAGAAAAATTATTAAATTTTAATAAAAAATTAAAAATTATTAAAAATTAGAATTTTTTTATAAAAATTGTAAAAAATAAAAAAATTGTAAAATTTTATAGAAAACATAAAAATTTAATGACCCCTAATTTTTTTTAATTAAAGTCATCATGTGTCGCAGCATAGTGTGACATGTGGTGAAAAATGATAAAAAAATCAATAAAAGTTATAGAAAAATTATAAAAGGTTTATTTTGGTACGATAATTTTTATAATTTTTTTTACAAAATTTATATTTCTTTATATTTTGTATAATTTTTTATGACTTTATAAAATCTTTTATATATTTTATATTTCTATATATTTTATAATTTTTTATGGTTTTATATTTTTTTCTAATTTTTAATAAAATTTTAATATTTTATAATTGTATAATTTTTAATAAAAGTAGGGGTTTAATTGTTTTTTTTTTGAAAAAGTTTGATTTTGATACATTTTGAAAGATAAAGTACTCAAATGAGTGCAAATAAAAAAGCAATGGCTTAATTATTTTTTTTTGAAAAATTTTGATGGCTTTTTGTACCTTTAAGCCTATAAAAATAATTTATTATAACCTGTTGTTAATATTTTAATATATGAAATATAAATTTTAAATATTTGTAAGTAATTAATATGAATTATTTATATAATTTAATTAGAATATATAAACTATATTTTTAATATTTAAATATAACCATTAATTATTTATAATTAGATATTAACACATTTGTATTATTTTAAGAAATATTTTTTATTTTTAATTAATTATTTTATTTTAAAATATAATTTGAATATATAACTCATATTAGATATTAACGTAACATAAAAAATATAAATTTAACAAATTAAGATATTACATGTATTTTAATTAAAATTTCAAAAGGGGTAGTATTTTTATACCAAATATAAATATTAAAAATTTTATATTAGTATTTGATATTTAAAATGAATGAAAAATGGGAGAAAAAAATGGAGGGATAAAAAAGTAATAATAAAGTGCTTTTGAATTAAAAAAGTTAAAAAGTTTAGCTTTTGTGTAAAAGTACTTTTAAAAAGCTAAAAGGAGATTGTTTAGCACGATTTTTCTTTCAAAAATATTTTTATTAAGCAATACTAAGGGCAACCTAAATTCTTAAAAATAAAAATATAAAAATTAAATTTCAATATGATATATTTTAATTGGGAAAAAGTTGGATCGCTGCAAACAAATCAAGAAATACTAGGTTGATTTATTTAGTCATGCACGATGGATGGAAGTAAATTTTCAAATTTAAATTGTTGAAAAATTAAATTTGATTTGTTTTGAATTTAATTTTAAAAAAAAAAAACTTACAACTTTGAAAGTTTACTCAAGAGAATTGTTATTTTTAATACTATCATTACAATTGCAGTGAATATATTCCTTGAATTAGAAAACTTTTAAATGGAATTTTTATTGTGTATCTTCGTCTTTTCTTTTGAGAGAATTTTTGTAAAGAATTGTCCATTGTTTATCTTCATTTTTTCTTTACAAAATGTGAAAGTTGAACGTTAATAATGACAATGAATTGTAAAGAAAAAGAGAAAAAATAGAACACTTAGAATTTTACGTAGAAACCCTTTTTTCGAGAAAAAATCATAGGTAGAGAAGAAAAAAATTTACTATGTCAAATTTGAATGATACAAAAGGAGTATAGACTACGTCTATTTATAGGTTTGTAAAACCATGTTCTAATTAAAGTCAAATAGAAATAATGCAGTAAGGTTAAAACACCTTATTCTAATCAACATATCAAATAGATGAGGTAAACTTCTATATGGACTATGGCCCTTGCCCTCGCAGATCCTACTATCTTACCACTTGTGTTTTATTTTAATAGGAATTTAGGCCACACAACTATAACACAAATAATCATTATTATTCATCTTCGTCTTTTGTCTTCTAGGGAAATTTTACCGTGTGAATTTTTTATCTTCTTTTGGAACAATTTCTTTAGGTATGCAAGGAATCTTTAAAGGTTGCAAACAATTGTTGTAAAATAATTTTCTTTTCTTCTTCTTCTTCTTCCTTTTCCTTTTTTTTTTTTTTTTGGTTTTGGTGATTGTTTATGTTGTGGTGTCATCCACAAGATCCATCGTTTTGATTGAAAATGTCGAGGATTTCTAATCTTCTCAATTAGAATCCATTGAACTAAGAATTTCAGTCATAAGCTTTCTGTAGTCTTTTTGGGTCTTGGCCTGAGCCAATCTTGCGCTAGCAGTCAGTTTGACTTGAATAAATTCTGTAATAGTTTGATTCGAGGCAATGGACTTGCATAATATTGGATTTTTATAGAAAAAATCATCCAAATACTTGGAATCATATTTTCGCCATTGAATTTATTCCATCATTTTGTTATGAAATTTTGAACAAACAATAGGATTCTCATGTATTGATCTTGTTCGTAAGTATAATTCTAAGAAACAATCCAATAAATACATAATTTTGAAAAGAAATGGATTGTTTTGTATATGTGTTTTTTTTATCTGATTTTGATTGGAATTTGTCAAAAATTTTAGTCCATAAATTTTAGATTTTTTTTTATACGATATTAAAAGAAAATGGTTCATACCAATTCTACCATTCTTGAAAACCAATTTGGGAATTCATATTGACTGCCATACTTGAAATATATGAGCTAACAGTGTCTCATTTGTTGGCTGTTGATAAAAAAAACATTGTACCAAGTTGTTTGATAGTCCTAGTATGTAAAATAGCGTGAAGATTTATTTTGTGGTAAATTTGATTGCGAATTTCTTTAGAGAGTTTGGGTTTTCACCCCAATCTCTTGGTTTGATAATTCAAATTATTTGAGTTGTTGAGTTGTAATAATTTTTTTTTCAAACATTTACTTATAAAATATTGTGAGGATGTTTCTTTTGGAATGTGCTATTTATTTTGATATATTTTTGAAAGATTTGGGTTTTTGTAAAATTATATCTCTATTTATAAAATTTTAACTGCTTCAGCAACAATTTAGTTGAGAGGAATTTTCTCTCGGAATTGGCCCATGGTTAATGTCACTTTTGAGGATTGAAAGAGAGACTCAATTCATTTTTTTATTCGAGAATTGATTTCATTTGGGTCTTGTGCATTCCGGAGGATGCATCATTTCAGGTTTTTGACGAGAATGATCCCTCATTTTCTTCTTGCAAACAAATTTTATACCATAATTTGATGGGTTTTGGTGATATTTTTGTCTCTGAGTTTTGGGGGCATTTTTTAAGGGATTTTCTAGTGAGAAAATCAAACAAACAATTAGTAGAAAATCAAACAAACAATTAATTTTTCCTTTATATGTTCAATTTCAAAATCAAATACACTCGAAATTGTTTGTCATCTTGCAAAAATATGTTTTGAAGTAATATTTTGAACATCTTTTTGTAAAATTTTTCTTGCAGGTTTGCAATCAATTCGTAAAAAAAAAATTAACAAATCACTTAAAAATTCGTAACACACAGAACAATTGATAGTTTTTTTTGATCGTACTATAATTTCAAGATCTCATCATACCTTATCTCAAAAGTAACTATTTTTAATATTTTAGTGGCAGCCGGATGAACTAAATATATACAATAAACTTAAGAGATTTGCCTTTTGATTTTGGTAATTATATTAGAGTGATAATTTCTCAACTGTTCCTAGTAATGAATCATTAAACATTATCTATTTTTGGTCCCTTAAGATAATTAAAATTGAGGTATTTTTTATAACTTTAACACAAAGTGGTTTGACACCATTTTGAGTTAATTCAAAATGAATATATTTATAATTTTGTTCTTAAGTTTATTGATAACGACTTTATCTAATAATTGTATAAGTTCAGATTTCTTTTGGATAAGTAATTTTTTTCTTTTGCTTTTATAACAAAACTATAAAAGGCATATAAAGTTTTGAATGCTATTTTTTTTTATAAATTTGATTTGTTGGAATTTTTGGAAGAGTCCAATTATCACACATTTAAGAATATTTTGTACTTTTTTATTTATCGACAGTTTTATTGGAGATTTAGTCAGACTTTTAGAAATAATTAGAGGTAAAACTTGGGAAGAATTAGTTCTTTTAAAGAAAGAAAACAAATTTTTTATGTTTTTATATTTCCTACAAAAGGTTGCGTTATCAAAATTTCTGAATTATTAAAATTGTCTATAAAGAATCTTTAACATGCCTAACTTATGACTATCTAATTTATATATCAATATTAAAAAAAATAATACATAAATAAATACAGTTAAATCAAAATTCAAAATATTAAAAAGAAATTTGAAAATTTTATCCTTGATTCTGATACCAAACGACCGCGGATTTGTATCAACCTAGTAATCAACTAATCATGCACTGTACCTTAAATGAAAAAAATATCATGCATGGTGTGTTGTGGTTGAGTTTCAGACAAATAAGTATCTGACATGTAACCGGTTAGTGAATTTGCTTTTGGGCCTTGTGTGACCCAAGCCTTATTTTCGTTTACTCCCTATACTAACTGAAAAGTCCAAACTGTTGGGCCCAGGCTGAAATTCCAAGAGAAAAAACTCCGTAAATTCATCCTAAAACTTGGACAAATTGGGTAATTTCATTTTGTTTTGTTTCTATTACGTTATTTCCATAGCCTAGTCGATCACTTTGCGCACAGCAAAGACTGCGAAGACTTCAACCGAAAAAAAAATGCCGACGAATTTAAATTTCGTATGTTTTCCTTTTGTTCTTGATCTAAAACACTAGGGTTTCCCATATTATCTTTAAACTGTTTTCAAATCCTATTAAACAATTTTAATATTTGCGTCAATGAATCTCAGTAGTTGCTGATGACTAATGTGGGTTGGATTTTTTTTTGATACAATGCGGGTTGGATTCTAATTGCAGGAAATGGCTAGAAGTCTAGTTGGATTTACGGTTCTCGTACTTTTTTTATCGATCTGCGAATCCGCTTCGTTTTTTCAGCCGATCTCCGATTCTCATCGATCTGCCGCTGTTGAGCTCTTCAGTCCAGACCATGGATCCTTCAAGAGGTTTTCTTAAACCCTTTTTTTTTCTACTCCATTTCTCCGTTTGTTCTGTTGTTGGTTAAGAAAAGAAGTTAAAAGATAATGGGGAATAAATACCGTTGAAATTCAACAATAGTTACGTTCAAGCTTTTTTTCTTTCTGAGTTCTAGTTTTATTTTGTTAATTCGAAGTAGAATAGAGACATTTGAGAATGAGTTTTAGGAATGCTTATCTTATTTGATATAATTGATTCTCACCAGTTTAGAAGAGACATACGAAGCACTAAGAACATTTGACGTTCTTGGAATTGAAGAGAAGCCTGATATAACCGCAACAGCTTGCCATTTAGTTTCGGAAACTGTTGGGTCATCATCTTCAACCCTAAAGGATCTTTTCTATGCTTTAAAAGCAAGTAGCATTGTGAAATGCAAGATAAATGACAAAGCTTATCAGGTAGTTAATAGAATTTGGCTCACTAACTTGTTATTGAAAATCATTTAACTTTGGTTAGTCCTGGCGCTTAAATTTGTTTTTATTCCTTTGCAAAAGGGCATTATTACACGACTTAATGCTGCTGTCGATGGTGCAAGTTCATTGCCTGACTTCTACTATTCAGTAGGAGGTCTGGTGCTTGTCAAGGTAATAAATGGCTGTACGGTACTGGTTATTATGATGAATGCAATTTAGTAAATCTTATGAGCTTTCTAGAGGATATATGTATGCATTAAATGCTTTGTTATTTTGCTCTGGTGAGCTTATTTATCCAGCTTCTATAGCTTTTTAACTGTTCCATTTTCTCCTTGTCTTATACATTGTTTGTCAATGCTGATCAGGGCTCCAAAGGTGATGTTCATCTTGCTGATGCTGATGGAATTTTCCGCTTAGTCAAGGTTTGTTAATATTACTAGATTTAGTTTTGTGTAGAGATTAAGACATAGTGCTCATTCTCTCCACAGCTTTCTAAGCAGGCTAGGGCCTACCATTTTGGTGTTACAAGTTGTTGGGATGGAGACATTTGCCTTTGTGGCGTCTCTCTACTTGAACTGACTCAAACTTCTAATCTTATGTTTATATAGACTTTTTCACTTCAGCCAACTTCTATGCCCTGATTTGTATAGCTATATATGTTTTTCATGAATGGTTGATTTTATGTTACAAGTTGTTTTCAGGCTTTCCGCCAGAGTGATGGTAGGTGGCGCTTTAGTTCTAATAATCCTGAATCTAGTGCCTTCGCTGCTGGTAAAGATTTTTCTAGATTCTAAAACTTGTTTTTTTGAAGACAATGTTCAGCACAACCACCATTTAGCAATTTTCTCATATCACTGATGTTATGTCTTTGATAAAGTTGTTTACCTTCTTTTAATATCCATTGTTCAATCCAGTTGTGAGATTGTTATTTGTTAACCATGTCATACTCTTGCAGGAATAGCACTTGAAACACTTGCAGGAGTTGTTTCATTAGCATCTCCCGCACTTGACCAATCTTTGGTAAGTAGTTTATGATGCTTGCTTTAGTCTGGTGAAGTTTTGAACACTTTATGGATCTGAATTGTTAATCAGATCTAAATGTATCATTCTCCTGTTAACATTCATGTGTTGTATTTTCTTTCTTGGGGTAGTTACTTGCTGGCTTGTAGCTGTATGGGTTTTGAAGTTTCTGAATTGAAATTTATTATTTTTGCCCTTAGTGCGTACATACATACAAACATATATTTAATGATTAACTTCATTTTCTAGCCATATCATGTGTGATATCTATCTCATAGCTGTTGCCCAATCTTAATCAATGTTTCTTTAAGGGAATATAAAGATTATACCTGACATTCAATTATTTTGGGTAATTATCTTGTTGACAAAAGAAGTGGACTGTCAATTATCCTTCTTGTGATGATGAGGGTTTCTTCGGAACTCTAGTAAGGAAAAATGGATTTTTCTTCTTGTACGCATAGACCTTTTTCTGTAGTGATTAGCACTTCCTTAGAACTCTTTAGGCCATCTGGTTAAATTCCATAATCCATATTAAGCTCAAGAGGGATGATGTTTTAGATTTGCGAATAATAGACTGCCCATCAAATGAGCTTATGATAATCAGCATTTCTATACATTTTTATAATGTTTTCAGTTCTTTACTTCAATTAGTCATATGATGGTGTCTTTTGATATTGAATAATCTCTGTTCAAGTGAGCAAGTTTGATGTTCATTGTTTTTGTTGCTTATCTGTCAGCCATTGTTAGTTTGGGCATTCCATCATATTTGTTTGCTTATTGTTGGCAGATCAGTACACTAACTAATGATATAAGCAAGCTTTTTGACAGTATTGAGAAATATGGTATGTATATTTTATCCTTTTTTCCAAATTCCTTCTTTGTTCTTTATCATTGGTTCTATTTTTTTTCAATCTTTTTCTCCTACTTCCATACATCATTTATCAATCAGGAAAAAAAAAGTTTAACCAATTTTACTCTTATTCTGTTAGTTTTGTTTTTCTTTTCTTCTGTCCTTTTTAGCATCTCTCTCTAATTTTTTTTTCAGATGACGGGGCTCTTTACTTTGATGATAAGCTTGTTGATGGACATGACCATCAAGGTCCCTTAGCAACCACCTCATCTGTTGTTAGAGGACTAACAGCATTTGCAGCAGTAACTGATGAAAGACTTAATGTCCGTTGGGAGAGTTCACACATCATGCTCTTTTTAGCCTTTTTATTTGGAGTGTGTTGTAATCCCTATGGTTTATTTCTGCAGATTCCCGGCAACAAAATACTTGGATTGGCTAACTTCTTCCTTGGCATTGGAGTTCCTGGCGATGCCAAAGATTTATTCAACCAAATAGACTCGTTGGCTTGCTTGGAAAGCAACAGGCAATGTTTTGCTTTGGCAGTTTTAATGTATTTGTATTTATTTAATATAAATTTTGATTATGATATTAGATTTCCTCTGTCTACCATGCTATGGAATTATTTCAATAGCATTTCATGATAGTACTTTGTTTAGCTTTTGCAGATTGAAGCACTACCATTTCTAGACTTTATGTTCATAATTTCAGTAGCTTTTTACGACAGTGCTAGGCCCCCTTTTTCTTTGGTTTTGTATAATAAAGCTCCGGAGCTTAATAGATCTTAAATTTCACTTTCCATGCAGGGTTTCCATCCCACTGATCCTATCACTTCCATCTACAGTGCTTTCGGTGACTAAAGAAGACTCACTCCAGGTTTGTCCAAATTTAAAATCCTTGACATGAATACTTACATTCTTCTAAATGTCAGAAACCAACCACCCAAGGATTGATGCTATTAATATTAGTGGCATTCTATTTTGCTTTCCCAGTACAACGTAGTTTTTTGATCCCCAGTGTCTCATTTGATGTAGTGTATGCCGACCACTGTTGTTCTGTTATTTTACCAGAAAGGAATTTTCTTTTTCCATCTCAATCATGATGCATATTTGCGGTGCATTGATATTTATTTGCATACATGAGCTCCTTTGTACCAACTTGAATTCATTTAATCTGGCTTCTAGGCTATTGTTATTCCTTTGTTTTTTAACCCTGCTCTTTGAATATGACAGGTTAATGTTAACACTGTGCTTGGTTCAAATGCACCACCTCTAACAGTGAAGCTTGTGGGGGTTTTTACTTCTGGTTCAAAGGCTGCATCTCTAGTTGAAAGCCAAGTATGTTGTTCTCTCAAGTATTTCATTTGGTTGGATGTAATTTCTTCTGTATACAAGTTTTATTTTTGCGTTCCTTTTATTTAATTTGAGTCAGTGTTTACAAATATTACACTTAACAGGAACTTGTGTTTGATGATGGAACTGGAACGTATAACTTGAATAACTTGCCCAAGAGTATAGATGTTGGAAGTTACACATTTGTTTTTGAGGTATTGTGGTTGTAGACATTCTTGGATTTATAGTTTTAGCTTGGTGTTCATCTGCATTTCCCTTACATGCAAAATGGAACTTTTGTAGATTGTGCTTCATGAACCTGAGCATGAAAAGATTTATGTCACGGTTGGCCAAATAAAGGTACCTATATTTGTCTCAGGACTTATCAAAATCGAAAATGCTGAAATTGCAGTACTTGACAGTGATCTTGGGAGCATAGAAACACAGAAAAAGTATGTTTCTGTTTCTTTTGCTTATCTTTTGTTGCTTTTTGTGCTATTTTGGTGACTGTCTTGGGTACTTATGCAATAACATCTGATGACCCCTTTATAAGTTAGTGTGTGTTTGATTTTCTTTTCTAATGATCTTTGACCTGGTTGATTTTTCATGGTCTTACACCATAAATACTGTAGGCTAGATTTAGCTGGACAAAAGGCTGTGTCATTATCAGCAAACCATCTACAGAAGCTGCGTGTATCTTTTAAGTTGACAACTCCTCATGGACTTGCTTTTAAGCCACATCAAGTTCGTACTTGTCTTAATTTTTAATCAATGGTCTTCTTTGTAGTAGTTTGTTGATAAGTTTGGTTGCTTGCAGGCTTTGCTCAAGTTGAGACATGAAAGCAAGGTTGAGCACATCTTTGTGGTTGGAAACTCTGGAAAACAGTTTGAGATAGTTCTAGTTAAGTATAGTTTCTTTCGTAGTTGAATATCATTTTGGGCTGTATGATAGATTAAAATATTAGTAGTATTAGAATCATTAAAAATTTCTTTATTTCACTGGGAAACAAGAAGGCATCTTGAACTTTATACTATTATCAAGAACTGTTCCCAAATAAAGTATTCTTCAGCTGGCTCAGCTTATGCTACACCTATTTAAGATTACACTACTATTCAGATGAAATTGATCCTGTATCTGTTCTGTATATATGTATATATATTAATTCTGCATTGCTTGTCTTGTAGAATTTTCTTGGACTGGTTGAGAAGTTCTTCTATCTCTCAGGTAGATATGACATTGAGCTTGCAGTTGGAGATGCTGTTATGGTAAATGTTGCTTTTGCTTTATAAAATTCTCAAATTGTATTATTCCAAAAATATGTTGCAATTAGATATATATTTTGCTTTTTTCAGGAAAACTCTTTATTACGAGCTATTGGGCATATTGAGTTAGATCTGCCAGAACCTCCAGAGAAGGCAACCCGCTCTCCTCCTCAGCCTATTGATCCTTACTCAAGATATGGGCCCAAAGCAGAAATAACTCACATCTTCAGGGCTCCTGAAAAGCGTCCCCCTAAGGAACTTTCTCTTGCTTTCCTGGGTCTTACCTTCTTGCCATTACTTGGATTCTTGATTGGGGTTAGTCTTGCGTGCACTTCTTCTTTTATACTTTCTTTCAACCAGAAGGTTACTTATATCTGAATTTCTAATTATTTAATTTTTAAAATCTTTTATGATATTTTTTATCAAAGTGTTTGACATTGTCTTGGGTTCTGAATAGAAACTCAACTGTCGCTACACTAGTTTTTGGAAATTTTAACTCGGGTTGAATCAATGTCTGTCTGGACATGGCCCACGTAATTATTTCCATAACTTAAGATTTATCTGTATGTGGCATGTTGAATGCCTGTGTCCAAGAGTCATTGGGTGCTTCATGTCGCTTAGAAACAAGGATTTATTGTGATGGAAAATAGAGAAGTCTTTAGCATAATTTTTTGGGGCTACTAGGTTCTTTTGGTTTCGCCTACCTTTTCATAACTGATATCTCAGAAGGAGAAGTCAAGCATTTCAATTTTCAATCTGCAAAGGGTTGCAATTTTCAGGCATAATTGTAATAGATGCATACTTGCATATGCAAAGTATATTTGCTTCAAAATTGTGCTAATGTTATTATTTGAACTTTTTGGTGGTTACTTGGATAGCTATTACGATTGGGGGTGAATTTGAAGAACTTTCCTTCCAATGCCGTACCAGCCGCGTTTGCCACACTCTTCCACGTCAGTATTGGAGCAGTTCTGTCGCTCTATGTGCTCTTCTGGTTGAAGGTTAGTTCTATATTATATTATATTATTTATTATTTAACACTTAAACAAATGCTGAGATAAAAGGGAATTGCCATTGTTGGTAATTATATATAATTCATTAACATTATTTGTATATATGTATATTGTGGATGCAGTTGGATCTATTCCAAACACTGAAACTACTTGGTTTCTTGGGAGTTATCCTTGTGTTGGTTGGCCATAGAGTCCTTTCCCATTTGGCTGCTACATCTGCCAAGCTTAAATCTGCCTGAGTTGATTGAAGATTTATTCCTATTCCTTTGCAAGCGTTGCTTGCTGCAAGATTGTTCTCCTCTTCTCTTGATGTTAGCAGATTTTTCTTCGGTCATTTTTAACTCAAAATTTTGGTAGGGCCTATTTTCTCGATTCAAGTCAATCTGTTACGTCAAAGAAAAAGAAAAATATTGGTACTCCAAATTTAAAGCCTCTTAAGTTTTATTAGGTAGCAGCAACATCGAGATGACTTTCGATTCAAAATTTTTTGCTAATTTAAAATTAGATTCAATAATTTGGGACACACCGCAGAATAAAAACACACGACACAATAAAATAGATATTAAAAAATCATATGAATATGATTTAAATACATAACTATATGAAAATATATGAAACATTTTAATTATATAATTATGCTACAAGAAAATAATATGCAAAAGCAAGATGAATGTTCGGTGTGTAACAGAAGGAAGCTACCAGGATCCCTACAAAAGATCTCAGCCTACTAGTTGGCTAAAACTGATATCAGGGGCTTACGATCATCTAAATTCTATGCAATAATTATATGAGGTAAAGGCGTGCGTAGACTGATAACGGTAAAGTACATTAGAGCTATAAAACAACATATTCATGAGTTCATCATTACCTTCAAAATAAATGCCAGTTCGGCTTGGTTTACTATATGCCCAATCCATTCTCATTTATGTTTCTGATTTGTTCATAGGTATATCTACCTCTGCACCAGTTCTTTTCCTTTGATTTTATAATTGATGCTAGAGATTTTTTTTTACTATCTATCAATCAATCTTTGCTTTTGTGCTTCCCTCTCCTTCACGAGCGCATTCATTTCACTGGCTAACCTTTCCCTCTTCTCGTTGCTCTTGACCTGAATTTGTAGTGGTTTAAGTTTTCGTGGCTTCTACACCTTTTTACTGATCGAATTTGCCTTTCCTCTAATCCCATTAAATATGTTTTGGATCGATATCTTCAAGGTTCCCGCATGCATAAGAATGATTTGATGGTTCCTTATCCTTCTGTTTCAATTTGAAACCTCTTGGGAGTGTCCTCAATTTTGATGACCACTTTCATACGCATTACCTTTCCCTACCTTATATCCTAACCTTCATTAAAATTCACAATATCTACCCTATGGAACATTTACCCAATTCGTACTTATTTTCTAGTTTAATGGAACATTGTATACCTGAACTTAGAAATTCGTTGTGAATAAATCAATGTCTTCAATTTCTACTCCTTTTACCCATTTCTTTATACCCATCATTGATTAGGGAGCATCCTTGAGTACCTTCAACTTAACATAAACACCTCAATTTCATTTGGTAAAGGCCATGCTTTGTTTAAAATGATTTCTTTTTCATATTTTAAAATGAACAGAAACACCTCAATTTCATTATGTAAAAGCCATGCTTTGTTTAAAATGATTTCAAGAGGTTTTTGAGGGATGAAAAAAATATATATTAAATTGACAGATTTTAACAGAAATTATTAGGGATGTTCAAACGGTTAACGAACTGAACTAATATTAACTTAATTTTTTAATTCTTTAACTGTTAATCGAATCAAAAATTTTTCAAAAAAATTTAATCGAACCAAAATATTTTAGTTAATTCGGTCAGTTAACCAAATTAACTAAAATTTATATGTTTTTTTTTGTTAAAACAAATATAAAAGGTATAAAAAAATAAATTGATAATGTTCATTTGATCAAATTAACCGAATTAGTAATAGTCTAATACATATAATATATAATATTATTTATTAAATTCCGTTAATTCAATTAATTCAATTAATTACCGAATTTCGAATCGAATTAATCGTTAACTGAAATTTTAAAAAACCTTTTAACTAACATTTGACCAAATTAGATCAATTAACTGACTGATTAATTCGATTAATTAGTTAATTTTAACTGAAATTTAAACACTTAAAAGTTTATCATTATATTTTAACCTTGTAAAAACGTTAAGGACAAAAAATCAAATTCTATACAAGCGATTGGACTAACAGCATATTTTAACCTTATAAAAACATTTCTGCCACATCAACGACCAGATTGAACTCACACATGCAAGTACAGTTGCTATAGGGAAAGTTCCAAAACCGAGGGGTGGGTGAGGCGCCAAAGTTCCAAAACCGAGGGGTGGGTGAGGCGCCAAAGTTCCAATTCCCGTTGGATTAGGGTTCCGTTAAAGATGGAGAGAGGAAAGAAACGCAGAAGAGAAGAGGAAGAGAGCGGGGCTGAAAACAGAGACGCTAATCATTCTCTTTCCCTCGGTAAAAGCTTAGCGCTTCAAACAAAATTAAATGCTTACCAATTTTTTCTTTCCTGTTTTAGCGAATGTCATCATAAATGCTTTCTAATTTCGCAGAGCAAAATCTCAGCTTTAGCGACACTAATGTGGCGCTTCGTATGATGCGAGCTCAGTTTCCTCAAATTGATAAGGTTAGCTATCTACTCCTAAAATTTATCCCCCCCTTTTTTTTCCTTAAAACAATTTGTTTAGCACTTCCCTGTTAAAAAATCAATTCCTTTTCCATTGCAATGTGTAATTTTATTCTATTTAGATTCTTTTGTATCTACTTCTGCTTAGACTTTAAAATGATAAAGCTGAAGTTGTTTCATTTTATTTGCAAGGTCGCAATTCAACCTTTTATTTTACAGTCACAATTGTATAGCAGTGTAAAGGACAGAACTCAAGTGGATAGGGAGCTAGAGGTTTGGTTCCTTAACCTTCAAATTTAGAGCATTACTTCGTATGGAGAATTGTTCCTGAACTATGATTCAATGGTATGCTTGGCCAAAAAATGTGCTTTATTGACTGAATAGTGAGAGTAGCAATTTTTTTTTGGGGGCGGGGGATTTTAATTGATGTGTTTTATGCAGAATTGTTCCCGAAATATATTGTATTTAGCTTTTCTGCACTTTATGTGTTTAGCTAAGGCATCATGTAGTTTCCTAGGTTAGATCCATATGCTCGTTGCTGATTATAGATAGACATGTATGTTTTATGACTGACACATCATTTGGTTCTTGGTAAATTAGATATTTGGAGCATGTTTTGTGACTGAAGGGTGATAAGAAAAAAAGTCTATGTGGTCAGAATATTCCTGGTTCTAATAGAGTGAGCAAGTAAATGTTCTTGTTTGTTAGTTCTCTTTTATTGTAATGTTTCTTGCAATTCTCTCTCTTCTGAATTGAGTAGAATAACTTCTCACATGGTCCAATGCGGTTTCTGTAATATATTACTTTTCTGCAGTCTCTAAGGAGGGACAAGGTAGTGCGCATATTCAAACTAAATACAGGGCAAGATGATCATGGCATAATGTTTTTAGAAGATTATCTAGAGCAGGTTGGTCTATTGATGTTTTCTGAATCCCTAAATGATGCCACATGTAGTTTTCAACTTCAGTTTCAATTAGTTCAAAGTGAGAGCCTGTTACATATAATCTGGTTGGCTCTGGTTGAGGCATGAGGGTTTGTAGTGCTTGGCACTCTTGGCAAGTGATGTTTGTGTTGTTGTAAGCTAGCTACATAGGCTTCCTTTTGACCACTTTTCTTTGTCCATAATATTTGTGCAGTTAGAGCATGTTGTCAAAAGAATGGAAGAAAAGAAACAAGGTGATGTTGATGTTTTTAAGTGGTTCAAAGGGCATGTTATTGAGTCCAAGCTGGAACCTAGCATTGAACATGAAGAACTGGTGAGTGGCCAACACCAATGAATCATGCTGTTTATTTAATTTTTACTCTGCTTGAGATAGATATAACTTTGTGTTTTTATTAGAACCCTCACTCGTCAACTTCATTCCTTGAGTGGAATTTGACTCATTGCTGCACATTTTTTATGCCTTTCCATGCTTGTATGTCTGATGGTTTCTTTCTGTTTACCATGCATGTCCTTTTAATGCATTTGTGGTGTGCCTACTTTCCCCTCTTTTCAAGGAATTGCCTCGATTGTTCCTTTGAGGAACATTTGATCTTATTCTCGCTATTCTTTGTTTGGATCTCCAAGATTTTTTCCCGGGGTCTAATTGTATTAAATGTTGGCATACAGAACAGGCAGACCCCACATATTTTTTGTTGGACTAGGTAGAGGCATTTAATACAATTGGCTACTTGTATGCATTTTATCTTCGGCTGTTAATTTCTCAGCATGCCTGCCTTTACTTGGAGTTTTGACTTGCCAAAAAGATTTTCTCTAATAAATTTGTTGAAGTTGCATACAGAAAAATTGGCTACTTGTGTTGATTTCAAGTGGCTCAGACCATTTGCTTAAGTAATCAGCAGATCTATCTCCAATCTGCAATCTTGTATTTTAGTTTGTTTTTGACATGATGCTCCTGTGTTATTTTTAGGTGCTGATGTATTTAGTTATTTTAGTTGCAATGTATGTGTACGTTTGGTGTGCATGACATATTTATCAACTCATTCTGATGAGAAAATGTTAATATAGTTTACTAATTATCAAATTGTTTATATAGTGGCAAATCATATATGTACGTGTGAATTTGACTTGTGGGTTAAAATTATTACTTCAGTGATCCTATATCATGAAATTTTCCTGCTACCTAATAAGGCACCTAATCTTTTATGAATAAATTGCCGCTTCTGTTTTCAAAATTTTCTTTCCAGAATGTTGTGGCCTTAATCTGTCCAGGTTGCCATTTTCATGTGCTTCAGTGCAGGCATGTTTGTCTCTATAATTCATGGTTTATCTTTGCTGCAGTATGCACTCTTATCACTAGGGGGACAGGTGAAAGATGGACACATATCCCTCCTAATCAATGCTGGCCTTCTTGTAAGTGAACTTTGGTTCTGGTGAGTTTGTCATATTATTTTAGCATGTTGAGTTTCAATCCTTGGTTACTTCAATATTATATGGCTAGTACACTGCAGCATCTCATAAAAACAATTGTGGGTGTTTATTTGAATGCATATTGGGCTTTTTCTTTTCTGTGTACTTTCCTACCACATGGCACTTGTGCAATTCCATTTCCCTCTGGTTTCCTTATCCTCTTATTGCACAGTTGCGTTAGATTAGGCATGTTTGATGTCTCCTTGAGTAATTTCCTCTTCTAACAAGGACATTTCTCTTTCAGACTCGCCAATTGATTGATCCAAATATGTACTGGTTTGCAATCCCAAATATAGGTTCAGTACTGAAAGGACTCTCCCAGGTAATTTAATTTTTTTTCATTTAGTTTTCCTGCTCTAGCTGGTGAGATGTTATTATATGATGATATAATTTGCAAAGGAGTTAATTTCTTGATTACTTCTGTACATGAAGTTCTTAGCATTTTGTGAATCAGTTGCTTGAAAATACATGCACAAACTCATCATTGGAACTATATATGAATTTTCTGGTTATAAGGAGTTGAACAGAAATTTAAGATAGAATCCTTTTGATTTCTTAATTTCATTTTGGTTTTCAAAATTTTTGGTTGCCAGCAAATTAAAAGGTCCTGAACATAGGAAATGGTATATGAGTTTATGGTATATATGCACATCCTCCATAACTTTTCAAAACTTTGTATTGCACTAAGTACTTTAAATAATTTAGATGCTGTTTAACCTTGCAAAGTCTGAATGCTTTTTGGATTTTACCTAAGATACCTAAATTTTAAGTCCTCTGTTCTGTCAGTGTTGCACTTATAGTGTTCTTATTTTGCTTGGACTTCAGGGAAGGAAGGAACTCCTTTCTCTTTTAAATCGTAGGAGATATAAAGAGATGATGTTGGCTCCTCTTGAGAAGATGCGCCTTCGATTGTCTCCTCTTGATATGAGGTTTCACCTTCGTGACTTGATTGGATCAGGTCATCTTAAAACTGCCCATACACCATCTGGTATAGTTGTTCAGGTTTCAAAGGATTAGATCTCAGGAAGATGCTACTAGCAGTGACAGGTGGTTTATATTGCTTCTCTTTTGGGTCAGTCTTAAATATCAGGTTTAGGTACTAACGTACTTGACTTGTTAGCTTTTAATTCTTTATATCATCTGTCAACTAGATGACAAAAATTTTTTAACAGGTTGACGAAAGAGCCACAAGCAACAATTGTCATACACTCGAGCATTGCAAATAATGCAGGATGAAGTGAGTGTCTTCCCTTCTAAATCTTGTACTATTCATTTATTTGGCAACCTTTCATGATTAAATTCTTGAGAATGTGTACTGTTCAAAACAAATTTTAACGTTTTGAATTGATGGGTTAAGGAATTAATATCAAATTAAAAGATCGGAAAGGCAAATCTTTAACGTTTTTAAAATGGCACGGCTGCCACTTGTGCAATGTTAAAAGAAAGCTGCTGCTGCTGCACTGGTTAATTTTACATTTATCTTTTATCTCGGTGTAGCAAGAATCTAGACGAAAAAATAATTTTCTTTGCTTGCAAACCTACCTAAAGAGAAAAATTCATTGATATGGTCTAATACTAACGTGGCTGATTTGCCTTGTGCGCTATGGCTTAGAATTTTAGGCAGTTGGTGAAGATTTTTGCACGAGGGAAATAGACTTATGTTATTAGGGGACTGTATTTTGTTCAAAGAAACACGTGGTTTGCTGGTAAAGTGATGGGGTAAAAAGCCATGAGAATAGTCTTCTGAATTCTGTCTTTACTTCTTCATATTTCTACTGTGAAATAATTCTCATAGACCAAGGTTGCTAAGGAACACCATCTCTATTGCTGATATACTACATCTTCCAAATTTTGCATATCCGGTATTGCTACATTAATTTTTTCGTCATACTAACCCCTGGCTCAGGGGTCGATACTTCATATCTGCCCTAAGGCGGAAAGATTGCGTCAGGTACATATCTCGGCTATTTGCTTCTATTGCAAAGCCATTCGTGCCCTGTTGGCATAATCGTTTGATCCAACTGCTCAACACTTTTTTTAATATTATTTGTGTATAAAATAAGTGTTCTCCAGTTGGTTGTTTAAAGAAATATATAGATGTGACTGAAAACTGAATGTGGATTTATGCTTTATAATGGTGAAAGTATTAATGTGTATGGGTATGAGTTGAAAAGTGCGTGTCGTTTTACTATCCAACACAATCTTTATCTGCCAACACTTCAATAATGGTATGATTTACAAGTGATTCAGCATTATTTGTTATTGTTATTATTACCACGAGTGATTCATCATTGTCAAAAGTTTTTATGTCTTGTATTACATATGGATTAAGAACTTAATAATTGTTCTATAGTTTGTCTGGACATGATCACATGAAATCTGGAACAATATTAAAGTAGGGTGTAATTAAGGTGGCTAAACCCCAACCCAGGCTCGAGTTCTTAAGCATTTTCTATGGTACCAAAAACAATCATGTTTTCAAAATTTTGTAGAATTTTACGTAAATGTAAATAAACAAAAATTGACAGGGAACAAGCAAGTTCATGATGTTGAAGTAATGTTTTCCCACTCCCGTCTCGGATTTAATAGAAGCCATCAAATTAGGGAAAAATATGTTAAGCATGACAATTTCCTTGAATGACCACCTAATGGTTTTAATTTCTTGTATTAATCATCATTAAATCCAATTTAATTCAAGGTAGAAACAATAAACAAGAAAGATGACTTGAAAATGGGTATTTTTGGAAGACTGTACTGTACACGGTGTTTCTTTTACACAAGGCATTGGAGAAAGATTAATGTTTCTTAATAATAAGGAATGCATGTACTTTGTGATTTGCTTGTTTAAATATAATTTCCGAGTTACATTGCTTTTAATTTAGAATTTCATGAGAAAAAGCGGATCAGATAATGGAAATTAATTTAATAGATAATCAGAAAAGTTAAGGTATTGTTTAGTAATTTTCCTGGGCTGTGGTTAGGCGGATAAGTTTTCTTAAAGGCTGTTTAAAAGGGTTTGCTTTAGGTTTCTGCATTGCTTTTTCATCAGAAGGAATTTATTTATATACTCCAAAGATTGATTTAAAAGAAAGAGTAACTAATAAGAATGAATCAAATATCGGGCAGCCCTAGCTTAAGCAGTTTTTCAAAATCATGAAAGGCAGCAATTTGATTGAACACTCAAGGGTTGTGATGACTACCTCTAATCTAATAAATTGGACCAATTCCTTGAGTAGAAGAAATTAATTTGTATGACAAGAAGTTGGGTTGATTGTAGGTGTTGTTAGTTCATAAGCTACATGCCAAAAATAAACATTAATCATGCGGTGGAAGAAAATTGGTAGTAAAAATTTTGAAAAACAAGGAAGCTTAATAATTTGGTTTTGGATCAGGGTTAGATCCAAAGGGCAATCAAAGACCTGCAATACGTGGAGCAGATTCATGGTTAGTACCCCATTTTTACTGATTGATATGTGTCAATATTATTAGACAACCAAGCAATTCATGACACGCGCCTTCTTTGGTTCTCACAAGTATACATCATCATGCTATAGTTTTCATTTTCGAGTTTAATTCTGCTTTAAATTTAATTTCCAATTTCAGGGAAGTAGTTTGAGCTGACGCAAGAATATCGGTACTGTCATCTTCGATTCCTTAAACATTACGGATCAGAAACATCAAGAGAGAAATTAAGATTAATCATTAGGAAACAAACATTTCAGGCACTGTGTTGAGATTTTATTCTTCAGGATGGGACGCCTTATAGTGAGACCTCATTCATACAGTAATGTTGATAGTACATTAACAGATAAAATCATGGACCAGTTTATACGTAGCATAGATGTAAATATTACATCGCTTGACATACTTACCTCAAATCTAGGGTTCTTCTTCTTCTTCTTCCAGAATCCATTTTAGCATTCAAACAATAATTGGTGGGGCATTTCATGGAAATTAAAAAAGAGAAAAGAATCCTTCATGTTATATGCCATGCCAGAACAAAACCCTTTTCCTTCCTTTCTTTAATTTTGCTTCCATGGCTGTCACTCTCATTCGTGGGCTCATAACTGGGATGAATCATCTCCATCCTTCTGCATACACGCTTTCTCTGCAAATAATTCATTTAGTGGTCAAATGGAGCATTCAAAGTCACCAATGGCCTCATTATGATACGCGTGTCAAACCCTATAAAATTGAAGCATCAAATCATTCGGCCCTCGTCAGGTTTCCATTAGCTAATAGTACATATGGTTTCTGTGTTCAAACAAATATACATAAAATTACTTTATAGAGGAGTTAGCTCAGTTAAGTAAATACAATTGTCTGAGTGGCTTTTAAGACTGCCATTCTGCCAATCACACCCGTCAACCGCGCTTATATCTCTTTATTTTTATTTTATTTTATTTTATTTTATTTTGGTTCAGAACGATGCTTATACTTACAAATAACAATTTCCTCCCTTTACAAGCTACCAACAGAATCTTGTCTCGTGGTTCATTTCTTTTTTTTCTTTTCTATCAAAATATAATATATATTTTTTTTAATTTTAATTTGAAAAAGACATATATATATATATATATATATATTCGTATGAAGGTATATATGTCAAACTAATCATATAGAAATCTCATTTTTAAGTCCTTGAAAGTCTATTTAATTTGTGTTATTCCTCTTCTACTTGTACCAATGTGAATTATCTTTTAAGAGATATCTCTAATACACATAAAATTTCTAATTCATTGAACATAATTCTAGTTTTGAATGAATGCTTTGTTTCTATAAATATGTCTAAAGAAAAAAGAAAGAAAATAGTACATATTGCTTCATTCATGTGGTACCCCTTCCCCATAAAGTCCTTAAGAAATAAAGAAGAAATAAACTTTATGAACTCTGAAACAATTCCATCGAATACCGATCATACTATCAAGGAAATTAAGGCTTTTTACAAAAGCTAAATCTGTTCCAAAAAAGCAAAAACAAAGTTTGTTTCTTGGTAAAGTTTTGAAAATGGTACCATTCATCATCACATGAATAACTTTTTTATAAATATAGGTATGTTTTAGAGCTTAGGTCCCCAACCTAGCACCTTCAGGGGCTTGTTTTTTCTTTTTCTAACAATATGTTAATTAATTAATATAACTCTCAATTAGGAAATTAAATATGTTGTTGGGAAGTTAATTGAGTCTTTAACTCAATTGGTATGAATATTGTTGTCAATGCGTGAGTTTAAGTGTGCTGAAACGTATCTTATCCTCCTATTTACGGGTTAGGGAGAGACTATGAGTAGTTCTAAACATTGCCTCACAACGAGCAGATCTAATCAAAACCTATAATGAGATATAAACTTCAAATAAACAGAAAGAAGAGATATATAAAACAAACATTAGGGATTAAGAAGGCAAAAAAAGAAAAATGGAATCCCATGATTCTAAATTATTGGCTCCAAACAGGAAAATATGAAGCCGTTACTCATCCTCCAACATCGTATATATCACTTCTAAGCTTACCACTACATACAATATATATATATATATATATATAAAATATAATAAAGTAATTGAAATTTTATATCATATACCAAAATATATTTAGAAAAAAAAACTACTTTGTTAAAAATATTGCATTTAGTATGAATGTATCTAATTGTTTTAATGCTAAGTATATAGGAATTGTTGATTGAAATTGTCCAAGTTAGTGTAGGCTGTTCAACAGCAATATGTAATATAATTATGATTATGGCCACAACTTTCACTTTCAAATGCTAATCCATTCATAGGCTGATATGATAATCATAAAATAAAATATAGATGCTTCCAAATTAATATGCATTAAATTACCCTTCAATATTATTATTCAATACATCACAACCTATACCTATTTTCAATATTTCTCTTCTCCAATTTTTACATTTCTAATCCACCTCTTCTTCCTTATCCTCTTTATTAAAGGTTGAGAAAGACTATGAGTAATTTTAGACATTGTATCAAAAAACGGATATAATAAGTACCTATAATGAGATTAATATTAAAAAAAAAACATATAAATCAAATCAAATTCCATTGAATATTTTAGATGATTTGGATAAAAATATTAAATTTAAAAATAGACTTTAAAGAAATAAGCATATTTAAAATATTAGTCGGGCTTGAACTTCAATCTTCAAGGTCCAATCTCACTCGTTCCTTAATTATGTAATATATTATTTTATTTTTTATTTTTGGATACAATATTAGGGGTAGAAATGGGATAACAAGTGGCGAAGTCAAGAAATTATTTGGAAGGGCGCAAAGATGAATCATCATGTTTTTTTGGATAGGAAAGTGAAATTTTACTATTATACTACTTGAAATTTCCTAAATTTTAAAGGGGAAAATTTTCAAATTTACCGTTGGGAGGGGGGAAGGGGGAAGGCCACTACTTGCCATCATGGCTTCCTCCTTGAGTAACATGACTTGGACTTATGTCAAACGGGTGTCTGACAAAAGCTTTAACCACAAATCAAGACAATATATTGTTTTATTTTATTTTTATATATCATATAACTTTTATCACATAAAAACTAAATATTATAGAATAAAATTAATGTAGTGTTGGAAAACCATTTAGTAATTGGATGTGGATATAATTGCTTGTAATTACACAAGTGTGACATATTTGGGTAGTCATTGTAATTGGTGAGTTTCGCTAAATTGGGTACAATTGGAGCACCCCAATTATACTTTCTAGTTCTTAAGAGAACAGTGAGACTTGGAGTAATTACGTGGGTAATTACACCCAAATCCGATTACTATATGATTTTCTAAACACTCATACATGATTTAGCTTTAAGAAATTATTTTTTATACAAGCTTAAGTTATAAAAACTATATCATAAGCATGGTTATGGTCAAAATTTCTAAAGTTATATTATAAATTTTAAAAATATTATATTATAAAAAAACAATTTATATGTATATTTTATAAAGTTATAACAAAAAATTATATTATTTAAATTCTAAAGTTATGGTCAAAAAGTAAATTATAAAAAATAATTTACATGTTAAAAAAGACTAGAAGTATTATAACATACTTATTTATAAAAAATTAATGGCAAAAAATTATCAATTTAACTTATTTACGTGTCCATGCTATATATTATAAAAACAATATACTTATTTATTAAAAAAATGTTATAAAAAATATTTGACTAGTAAACTCTTTAATTTGAGACATTCAAAGTTACAAAATGTGGTTGAGAGGATATTTGTTTAAAAAAAAATTCTCATATTAACAATATCATCTTGATTGGTATAACATAAAAAAAAAAAGTTGGTTGCACTAGCATATTGCATACTTCATAACTTAATTCATAGGTGGAATTAATTCATAGTTGGAATTGGGAAGATCCATTGAAGAGTACATGGAAGAACAGAATCTTGATAATCTTAATAACATAGTGATCTGCCACAATTTGACGTGTAAAATTAGGCTTCCATTACATTTAACAAGCTTGTTTTCAATGTATTTTTTGTAGTTTTTGCTTAATTTTCATTCTTTGGTGTAATAAATATTTAATGCATTTTATGCCTATTTTGTGCTATTTTATGATCCAAAATGGCCAATTGTGTCATTGGGGATCCTAATGTGTGTTTGAGTGTTATAGGGACATGTAGGCGGTTGAAATGGAGTGAAATTCAAACCACAAGTAGTGGTATCATGATACTGGAGCTAAGATATCGCAATACCATTGAATGACTCGAAATGGAGAAGATTTGGGACTAAGCTACATGTATAACAACCCGTTTTTAGTAAAATCAGAACAGTGATTTCAGGACCACAAATCCGAAGTTGAAAATATTTATTCTTATTACTATTATATGATCTATTATATGATAGAAATACAGTATAAAAATTTCGTTAAGAAATGTTACCGTTTACATACCTAATTTGATGTAAAGGACTAAATTGCATTAAGTGCAAAAGTTGAGTTCTAATAGCTAAAGGTTTTAAATAGCTATAGAATTTTAAATTGGAGGTCCTTATATAGTAAATAGACCATTAAAATTCTTAGAGGTTAAGCATGAATAGTCATCATTGGAAATTTCATGAAACATTAAGGTTAATTTTGGAAATTAACAATTAAAGTGATATTAAATAAAATAAAAAAATCTATTATCATCACCTACCACAAAATAAAAAAGAAGAGAAAACCTAGCCATGGAAGCTTGAGATATTAGCAAGCTTGTTTTGCTTAATTAGGTATGTATTCTTGTCCCTTTTTGATGATTTCTATGTTTCCGAGATCGTAGTAGCTTAATCTAGCTAACTCGAGAATTAATTTAAAAATCAATAAAGTATTAGGGTTTTTCCATTGATTAGTATGCTTGAATTTTGAAGCTTTATGATAGAAAATGAAAGGTTTTTGTTAGATAAACAACTTTTGTAAAAAGAATTTTGATGAAATTATCAATTAAGGATTAAATTGAAAAAAATGATAAATTTATGGTAAAATTGTGAAATTATGAATTATGTGGGCTGCTATTAATATATATATAAATTGACTAGGCTTGAGTAAGGATTAAATTGCATGAAAGTCATTTTTCGAGCACAGGGACTAAATTATAATAAATTAAAAGTATAGGGGCAAAATAGTAATTTTGCCAAAAATGTGTGTTGGACTAAATTGAATATGAATTATATTGAATTGAGTTAAATTCATTCATATAGATCCGATTAGACCTAGTACAGAGTTAGATCGAGGCAAAGGAAAAATATTGGATTAGTCGCCTTCTTATCTACATAAACTCGTCAAGGTAAGTTCGTGTAATTAAATTGTACATTAATATGTGTTAAATTGAATTATTTTTTGTGAATTGTACAATTGCAATGAATACACCGGTTGTATATTCGGCGATTACCAAGTCCCGTTTGAACCTTATGAAATTCGTAGGATACAAATGACATATCATTAGGGTTACCGATTTGGTTGGGGTCTTGCATATGTTGCAGACACACCACGGTTCGTATGAGCTTCCCGTTATACAGCTCGCATGAGCTTCCTGTTATTTAGCTCACATGAGCTTCCCGTTATTCAGCTCACATGAGCTTTCCGTTATTCAGCTCGGAGGATCTTCCCGTTTATAGCTCGTATGAGCATACATGAATATGAATTAATGGATTATAGTTTAGTACACCTCGTGTGTACTACCTATGTATCCAACAATATTCTAAATGGTTCAACGGGCATAGTTCTGTTATGAAATCATATGAGTTTGATATGAAGTATTACCGGTATATACATGAAATATGATTATTTGATGAATTCAACCATGTGTGTTGGATTTTATATGTGATTTTCATGGCTATAATATGTTGGTGATCATGTGTTTAGGCTTTTGGTCAAATTGGTTAAGATATACTATGTTTACTTACCTAATTTGTGGAAATATGGTAAGTTAAATTTTGCATTATACGAACTTACTAAGCTTAAATACTTACTTTGTGTTATTTTTCATGTTTTATAATAATTCAGAAGCTCATTCGGGTTGGAAGCTGGTTGGAGCTATTTCACACTATTTATCGGCTCTTTTGGTACTTTTAGTAAATTAATTCTAGTTATAATGGCATGTATAGGATATTTTAACCAATGTTGGTATATAAATGTTTTGTTGAGACAAGCCATTAGAATGGCTTGTGTTTAATATATTTTGATGTGTTTTATATATATGTGGTCTTAACATATTTAATGTGTGTTTGATATGAATATTATATGATGTGAAATGTTTGAAATCTCTATCTATTTGTTCTGTAAACTCTGGTAATGCTTTGTAACCCTGTTTTGGCGACGGATTCGGGTTAGGGGTGTTATAACAAGGGCATCACGATATCCCTTTAGGGTATCACGATACCCACCTCGTAATAAGACCCATTGAGTGGATTGATTAGGATATTGCGATATCCTCCCATGGGTATCGCGATACCCCTGCTATGTGGGGATAAAAAAATGACATCAGGGGTAGAGTTTGTCCACTCGAAGCACCAATCATAAGCTAGCACTTAAGGGCACTTTAGACAACATTTTTGGGTCAAAAACCAAGTATTAAAAGCTACTCTTGGCTAAGAAAAAAAAGGAGGTTATAGTTTAGGTTTTCTTTTATCTCTTAGTTTAGGTTTAGAGTAGTTTGCTTTTCCATATAGTTTAGGGTTTACTTTTCTGGCACATTTTCTTGTTCTTTTTAGTATTAATGGTAGTTAGTTAGGTTAGTTATTACTGTAGCTAGGTTTATTTACAGCTTTAATCTTTTTCCCTTTCTTGTAATGACATTTTTAGCTTTAAGTTTGATGCGTTTTAGTTTCTTTTATGTTTAATTAGTTAAAGGTTATTCCTCTTATGTTCCTAGCTTTAGATTTCACTGTTAGATGCTTCCATTTATCTTTCTTGCAAGTTTTAAATAGTAAAAATGCCAACTTTTATGTTTTCCTTAGGGTTTATGTTCATGGATGTTAAAGTTTTGATTTTCTTGTTTGTTTACTCAGTTTTTAACATGGATAACTATACTCCAAAGGGGGTTGGTTAATAGAGATATGGGTAAGTCGATTTTTAGCTAAGGGACTAAATTGCAATAAATTGGATTAATTAAATGAACCTAAAAGCTTAGGATTGACGACCTTAAGGGAACATCTAGGCAAGTGAGGCCGAGAGGAGATCTTGTTAGGCACTAATTCAGTAGTCCCAGGGTAACCGATGAGAGTGAGAGATAATCCGGATTAATTTGTCTAACTTGGTAAAATTGAGATCGAGAGGTAAAATGGAGCCATTTTGGGAGTTCAAGCAGTTTAGGACCTTAGTTCAAAGATTAATGAACCACATCAAAGTTAACCAACACCCTATTGTTAGTTATTTATGAATTTTTAGTACTTTTACAATCTTTACAATTTAGTCCTTAGGATAGTTAATCTAGAAATTAGTGTTAAAAATATCTATTTATACTTTGTTGTACTATAGAAATTATTGAGTAGCTAGTTAAACTCTTTTCTTGTGTGTATTTTTGAATAGAAATCATTAAATCGTCAACTCCTTTGAGTTCGATCTTTGGAATACTCTAAGTGTTCCATTGTACACTTATAAATATTACAACTGACCTGTATGCTTGTAGTAAAACCACACCTTAAATTTGGTTTATAAAATCGTTTGTTTTATATGCACTCGGTCATATAGATATAGATTCAAATTCAAATTTAGATGATGATAAATTCGATCAATATGTAATGCTAGAGAAATTAGATAAAATTGCATATGATGTTTATTTTAATTGTTATTTTTATTAGTAATCATATTATCAACTACTTTCTTAGACTAACATGTTACATATGATTAGTTTATTTTAATTTTTATTACTTGTTTAGAAACTCTTTTATCATATTGATAACTTTTTATAATGATAAATATTTTTTTAAAATATAAATTATTTAACTGTGTAATTATAATTTTTGTACTATCAAATATGAAATATAGGATTAGGATGTAATTACATTTGTCACCCAAACATGTATTGGAAATTATAATTCTTTCTGATACAAGAATGTAATGCCCTAAATTTCTTATTTTTGTTTTTGTGAACTTATGACATAAATATCTATCTGCTTCAGTGGTTAAGTGTTCTAGGTATGTGTGAGAGGTCCCAAGTTCAAGCCTTGTTTTTGGAAAAATTTTAAAACTTTTCTAAGTGAATCCTCACCCTTGTTCGGTAGGCTTTTATTTAATTGTGTGTAAGCATATATCAGAATGAACTTGTTGGTCTAGTGGTCAAGTGGAATGTTGGTGTGTTGAAGGTCCTATGTTTGATTTTCTAAGATGGCAAGGGGTAGTATTTTTGCCTTTAACTTCGGCTAGAGTTGTGCTGAACTGGGATTCCGAGTGGTGGATGTGTAGTGGGAATTGAGGGAGAGAAATTAGGGATTGTGTTGTGGTGGGTAGTTGGGAGTAATCTGATAGATTTTTGTTACTTTCGTTTTTCCCAGAACTTTCTTTTTTCTTTTCTTTTCTTTTCTTTTTTTTTTTTACGTTTGGTGCTCTCTTCTTGCTATCGAAATTTCTCATACTTCTTTCCCTCATCCTCTCGCTTTCATTTTCTTTTCTTTCAACTCGATTAGTTTTTGTGCGACGTTGGCGTGTGTTCGATAAGTTTTTGTTCATGTTTTATCTTAACGTGTTTTTGGTTAAGTGATTTAAGGGAAGTGTTCAGTTGATTGTTAGGAGTCAATTAAAGGGTTGGAGATCAGCCATTAACGTTTTAAGGGTGTGGAGTTCCTGCTGTTCGTTTGGGGGTAAGGTTTTTGATGGTTGAAGGTTGATTATCTTGTTATAATTTCGTTTAGTTTTCATTAGTATCACTGATTTCGGGCTTTGGATTGTTGAATAGAGGTTCTGGAGTGCTCGGGGATCGTTTTAGTATAAATTAAAATCAGGTATGTACCTGAAACCGCAGAAAACGGGATTCGGTGAAAGCCAAAATTGCAAACTGTTGACGCCACATGGGCGTGTGGTGTCCCATGTGGTAGGCTGTGTGCAACAACAAGACCATGTGTTTAACGAAGGCGAAGCCGTGTGCTGGACACGGTCATGTGATGGCCAAGTGTGGCCGTGTGCGACACAAGGGCTAAACCAATTTAGGCCATGTGAGCCCACACGGGTTGTCCACACGGGTGTGTGAGAATCTGGGCCAGGCTATGTGATCCACACGAGGCTAAGACCAATTTAGGCATGTGGGCCACATGGGCTTGTGGGCCCACACGGGCAAGCCACATGGGTGTGTGAGCCCATTTAACTGAAATGTTTCCTAAGGTTGTACGGGTCGCTCAAGTCGACTGTGAACGTACTGTAGGGTCGGTAAGCGCTACTTAGACCCTAAATCATGTGATCTGAATATATAATGTATGTATTGAACATGTTAAATTATGCATGTTTACTGATCCGCATGTTTTTAAACGAATCAAATTAGCGAGAAAATGATTTTGAAATTGACGAGAGATAAATAAAAGCTAATAAACGAAAATGGTTTTAACTTGACAAATTCGATTTCAAATCTCATTCCATGTGACATTGCCAGATTTGGCCATAACATCTAGGCCGGGTTTCGGGTGTTACAAAGAAAGTGTAATTACTACCCTGTGTTGTCTAAACAGACCTTAAAATTATGTTAAGTTTGACTATGTTTAAAATTTTAATAAAAGAAAAACATATTAAATTAAAAATAGTATTTTTTTTTTAAAAAGCATTATGATGGGCTTAAAAGTAGAGGTGTCTATGGGTCGGGCGACAAAATAATTTTCAAGCCCAAGCTCGTTTTCAAGTTCGTTTGTCCGTTTGTCTCAAAAGCTTGTTCTACTATTCAAAAATTAATAAAATATTAAAAAAACTAGTTGATATTATTTATATATATATATATATATTATAATTTAATTTAATTTTTTAAAAATATTTTTTATTATTTAAATTGAATTTGGGGGCCCAACCTAAGGTGAAAAACAATCATTGTCCAAGCGTTGCTGAAGTCAATACGGGCCAGGCAGGTTTCTTGACCCTTGAACAAGTCTGCTTAAAAGAAGCTTTAATTAGTCATTTACAAATATGAATAGGTTTTAATAAAATTTGAAGCTCATATTTCGAGCCTGCCTAAGCAAACTAACATATGTTAATATCCTATATAGACCTAATATGAATTTGAATTGTTATGACAGATATACACGTTTATCTACAATTACAATATCAATAATAAAAAATGTAATACTACACTTGTTTCTTTTTTATTTGATAACTTTCTATATTTGATAACCGAATTAAAATTGAGTGGAATCAAAGCCTTATATAAAGGCCAAAATCCTCTTAATTATTACTTTCTTTATTCACCCCTCCTCTAACTTAAAACCTTATTTAAAGAATGGCAAATTTCTTTCTACTCAGCCCAACAAAAAATCGTGAAAGTGACCCCTCATTTCAAGAGTTAGCCTACTCAACATGATTTGCAAGTTAATCCTAAAAGCAACAAGGGCAATATCGACTTACCACTAATGACACATATATACATATATAAGTAATTTTATTTTATTTATTGCTGTCACATTCATTAATACAGTAATCATGAAATTTGAGCTCCATTATTTCGATCTAATTGTGCCAACTATTGGCGAGCCCACTCCAATCATTATCTGCTATATATACTGTTATCGCGGTATGACATAATGTATTGACAATTAACCTTTTGTCCACATTACCATTAGGTCAAATTCTGGTATTAATCCCCATATTATACCTAAATTGCAGAATTAGTCTTTTTATTTTAGTTTGATCAATTTTAGTCTTGTACTTTATGAATTTTAAAATTCCAGTCTAGACCAAATGATACTTGTTAAAGTTTACTATTTCTAAAATCTTATAAGACAAGCATAATGTCATATGTGTAATATCATATAAGCTTACTATTTTCACACGATATATACAAAAAGTCAAGCCATTTTACTTAGTGGATTTAACAATTCCATTAGAGTTCGGACTTAAATTTTAAAATTCAAAAAATAAAAATAATCAAATTAGAATGTGAAGATTAATTTCAACTTACACATAATATGAAATTACCAGCAAAATTAGACCTAACGAATTTAATTTCTACAATCTGATTCAATACTAAAATTTCAACATTTGAAAAACATATGACTAAAATTGAAAAAAATTAGATTATAGAGATTAAATTTGTAACTTGAGCATAATATAAGGATTAATAGCAAAATTAGACCTTATTATTATTCTTTGAATATGCTTTCTTATTGTTGACAAATAATAATAATTAGAAATCTTATTACATACGTATACGTATACGAGTAAAAATCACCATATTTAGAATACAAGTATGTGTTTAAAAATAACATGCAATAAATAATAAAAAGTATGATTTGAAATTAATAAATAATAACACATGAAATATGTAGGATATTAAAATAAAAAAATAGATTAAATTGTGAGTAAATTGAAATTTAAACACAAAAAAACCAGATTAAGAACGCTAAATAAATACAATTGTTTATCGTTATTTTGTCATCAATTTTGAGTTGGTGTCATGTTCATTTGTGACACTAACTCAATCAACAACATATTCATATACACAAATATATAAAAATTTAGAACACATACAGACTTATTAAAATTCAAATAAAAACTAAAAATTACTTTAGTTCAAATGGTAAATAAAAATAAAAATAATAAATGGATGATGTCCCTAGTTCAAATTTCATTATGAATAAATTATGTAATTTATTGAATCAAAACTCAGTTAATAATTGATGCCAACTCAATAAAATATTTATTATTATTATTGGTTTAAAATAAAAAAAAAAGAAGAAAAGGTATTTATTAATGTTTAGCCAGATAAGTTATTAGTAGATGCCATGGGGGCATCCAAAGTTTCCTAGTACTTCATCGACACTTAGAAGGGATGAGAGACACGGGAGTCCATAGCAATTTTCTTCTTCTATATTAAATTAATGTGACATATAATAATATTCCACCACTATGATTTTGGTTATTTATATTTCATTTGGTTAATTTCTTATAATAATACTTATTATGTTGTTGGTCAGTCCTGTGAAATGGTTCACGTGGTTGGGGCCATTAGGTTATCTTTTCTTTTTAGTTTCACGAAGATGATAATATGGCCCCTCTTTCATGGAATTCTCACCTATTAATTTTTATTCCCTACGTATAATAAAATGTATTAATTATTCTTTTTAACGAAGGGAAGTCTACCTCATTAATTTTGTGATTTAATTTTAATTTATTTTATATATATTAATATATTATTTTATTTTAATTTAATATTATATTCGATTTGAATATAATTTAATTCAGTTCATAATATAAAGAATAACACATATAATTATACTAGATATACATACATTACTATTATAGACAAAAGTAAATGGTGATGAGCATGAAAATTTAACCATAAAATATAGATATTTTCTTATGATTATACCAAAAATATATACTATAGAAAGATGAGCATGAAAAATTGACCATAAAATATAAATATTTTCTAGGATTTTCAAATGGAAATTACTAAATTATAATACATGCCCAGCTTTAATAGTGGGATAATTATTTAATTTTATTTGTGAGATTAATAAACACTATCATTAATATATTATATAAAAATTCATATTTTTTATTTTAGATATTTTTATTTTACATAAATAATGTCATAAATTAAAAAAAAAACTATTTCAGTGTTTGTCTAGTGAAATTGTTTGGAATTTTCCCAATATATATCCTAAAAAAAAGAAAAAAAAAAAAAAAACATTAATAGGGAAGATTTCTTGTAACTTTGGTCTTCCTCTAACATCCCAATTCTATCTAACTAGTTACACAAGCATGGCCATTGCCCCCTATATATACATATATGGTAGATTACACCAAGAAATTCTAACAGCCAAAGACAATTTAATTCTCATCCTAAGCTTTCCTCTTGTATATATGCATTAATTTTGAAGTCCTAATCAAAGAAATTTCATCTTCTTTCACTTCGTTTACATTCAATCAATCTCCTCCTATCTTATACAAAAAGTTTCCCCTCTGCCTTCTTTTTTCTAATTTATTGAGATCCCATTTTTGGTGGTTAGATAAAAATGGGGCTAAGGGACATAGGAGCAACGCTGCCACCTGGGTTTAGGTTTTATCCAAGCGATGAGGAGTTGGTGTGCCATTACCTCTACAAAAAGATAGCGAATGAGCAAGTGTTGAAGGGTACTTTGGTGGAAATTGATCTGCATACATGCGAGCCATGGCAGCTTCCTGGTACCACCTCTCTCCTTTAATTTTTCTTTGGAATCTTATTCTTTCATTCCTGTTAGTGGTGTGTCTTTGAAAATACAAACAGAGAGGAAAATTATTAAATTATTGTGATCAGTGGCACAAAGCCTCAGGCCGCCAGCCATGTTTGCTGTTAGAAGCAGCAGACAAGTACACATGTTTTTTTTTTTCTCTCTCTCTAGAATGGAATAGAGAGAGATGAGATGGATGGGAAAGGAAGCACGTCAATTTCTTAGATTACATTACATTGCATCTCTCTCACACATGTTTAGAAATCCGTACACATGCATTTACATGTCTGTATGCATATCTATTCTATTATTAACTTCTTGGATTTAAAAGTTTTCGGATAATCGCTTCGAATTCAAAATTTGTTTAAAAATATTTATTTTAGTCTTTTATTTAATTTTTTATTAATTTTAGTTTTTAAATTTGTATTTTTTAAATCAAATCATACCTCAATATGGATGAAAAAAATTAACGACTGTTAAGTTTTCTGACGTGTCATTCACGTGGTAGTCTACATATATACCACGTTAACAATCATTTATTTTTAAAATATTAAAAATATTTCAAAATTTATATATATATATATTTATTTTTAAAATTAAAAAATAATAATTAATTGTTGACATGGCATCCATGTATATGCCGCATAAAAAAAGTGAACAAACATTAACTTTTCTATTCATTTTAGGATATTTTGACAAACATCACAAATTTAATGGCTAAAAAAAAAAATAAAAAGTTAAATGAAGGGCTAATATAACATTTTATTGTAAAATTAAAGAGTCAAATAAATTATTATGTCTTTTATTAACTTAGGTCAGATCTAACTAAACTTAAAAAAAAAGTAAAAATATATTTTTAGAAGTAATTAAATAATACAATATTATTAATTAATAAAATTATAAATCTGTAAAATCATGAATATAATTGATAAATTAAAAACAAAAAAAAACTAAGTTTTTTAATTAAATAAATATAATTCTTATATATAAATATGATAATAATTAATCACATTAAATCAATTTTTTTATAATTAATAAAAATTAAATGTGTGAAATTAATGCTATATATAAAGATAATATTAATATATTGGTAATATAATAGTATATATAATGTATACATTTATTTATTCTTAATTTATATGTTAAAATGCAATAAAAAATAAATATGTATAATTAATTAAAAATTTATTTTTATAAATATTAATTGCATCTAATCAAATCAGTTTAATTTAATTATATTGAAGACAATAGAGTCTTAAATTAATGGTTGTTTATAGGTTTGAAAGGCAATAGAGTATTAAACATATTGCATATACTCAATTTATGTTGAAGGGAATAGAATTTATGTTTTTTTAGTTAAATTTTTTCAATATTTTTTGAAATTCTGATCTATTGTTTTGAATTTTTATATATTTAAGGGTGTTTTGCAAAAAAAAAAATTTGCAAATTATAGAATATATATATATTTGGAAAATTTGAGGGGTTTTTAAAAAAAATTAAATAATTAATTTTTTATTTTTCGTAAAATTTGAAATTTTTATATATTATTTTAACTTTAATTTACATTTATATATTTCAAAATTTTCTAACTTTATTTTTTAAAAATTTGTTTTTTTTTAATTTAAAATATTTATATGTTATATATGATATATTTTTATTTTTATTAATATAATGCATAATATTAAAAAATAAAAGAATGTAATGCGGCATGTTCTAATAATGTGATGTGCTAGCTTTTTTCCTTTTTTATGTATTGAGCTTGTATAATGGAACGTAGCCTGAGATAAAAAATTATAATTAGAAACCAAGATGAAAAACAGATATAATTTGAAAACCAAACTAAGCATTAAGCCAAATTTCTTTGAATATGAATCCACTAATATTTTTTTTTGTCGTATAAAAAATAGTATTAACCTTTTTTTATAAAAAAAATGTATTTTTTTCATCTTTGTTTATTTTTTTTGTTTTGTTTGAGTACTTATAATTATGTTAATATTTATAATTGTTATATCATTACAAGTATAAAATTGAATAATAAATTGATAAAATTTACACATAATAAAATTTAAATTTAAAATTTTCAAAATCTTCGATATTAAATTAAAACCTTGTTCGTAAATCAACTTAATAGTTTAATTCAAGTTAGATGTAGATTTTACTAAGTATAGACCAAAGTCATCGATATGTTTTTCTTCAAAATCAGTAAGAGGTGTTTTATAAGGTGAACTAGTTTGTGAAGTAAAAGTTATAGATAAAAAAAAATGATAATTAAAAGATGTTTGCCTTATATAATTTGTTTATATTGCCAACTCTCTTAAACAGCTGCATACGTAAATATACATTTGCCCACCATATACCTTCTTTATTTAACTTTGTGCTAGCTCCTGCACTTTCTAATTTAAGAGTATACTTTTTTCCTATATACACCCAAAAATAGCAAGTCCTAATATTAATTATAAGGAAAATTATTACAATATCACGAGTTAAGTTACTTGAAACCATAGAGTTACATAAGACAATTCTTGGACTCTAAAATGTGACCTATAAATAGAAGCATTCACTTTTTTTACTCCTTAATTATTTTTTTCTTATTAACATGTGGTAGTTCTTGTTTTAGTGTTATATAAGATAAGATTTTTCTAAATATAGAAGCAAACAATAAAGAGAACTGTATACGTAATTGTTGGTTATAGTTGGTGTCTAATATATTCTTATATAAGACAAATTCAACTTATTTAATATCTCATTTAATTAAATGTTATTAATAAGATTTGAATTTCGGTTATTAAGATGTTAACAAAATCATTTTTATCATTGTTCTCTTATGTTGTTGACGTTTTTAATATTATATCATCATCTGATAAAAAAATTACCGTTAATTCTTGTAGACTTTTTTCTTAAGGGTTAATTTTATCAAATATCTTGAAACTATAACTTTGATTTTATATTAGTCGTTTACCTTCAAAGCACTTTAATTGAAATATCAAAGTAATAATATTGTATTAATCAGCTTCTTTTGTTAGTCTAGCTGTCAATTTAGGTGTTAAATACCAACATATATAAATCACATGGATCAAATTGTAAACACTCTACCATATAGACAACTCGAGTATGATGTTTAAAGCAAATATGTAATTTCAATCAAAATTAAGATTATTTAATAGGTACACAAGTGTTTTAGATATGATCTATGTCAAATTTAAACTGACATATTGCCTAAAATAATGATAAAATTAGTGAAATGACCTAAATATTTTAAAAACTCAATTAAACTATTTTTTGAGCCATAATTTAAAGACGTAAAGTGGAATAAACCCTCTTTTCTAAAGGAATTATTTCCTTATCATGCCCGACAAAGCCTTGTAGCTTTATTAGACATAACCCATACGGTGACAAAGACTTACCAACACTCTTATGAAATTCAGGGAGGAAAAGTTAGTGAAAAGATAGGATTTTTTTAATAAAAATTTATGTTGATTAAAAGGAAAATAAAGCATAAACAATTAAATATTAAATATTTGTGTTTGCATGGGATTAATTGGGGACTTGATTAAATTAACAGAGGTGGCAAAGTTGAATGCAAATGAATGGTATTTCTTTAGCTTCCGAGACCGGAAATACGCGACGGGGTTCCGAACGAATCGGGCGACGACATCAGGTTACTGGAAAGCAACAGGGAAAGATCGAATGGTGTTGGACCCAACAACGGAAGAGGTGGTTGGGATGAGGAAAACATTGGTGTTTTATAGAAACCGAGCTCCCAATGGTATCAAAACTGGATGGATCATGCATGAATTCCGCCTCCACACTCCACATTTGCCTCCCAAGGTATCTATCGCTACCTACCTGCTCTTTTCTACCATGCTTGTTTATAATTATCTTAATTATTGGTGTTGATGTATACATTTATTATGATGACATTTGATTAATGTAAATCATTTAAAAACCAATGGTAGTTTTTCTGAATGTTAATGTTGGAACTCTAGTTGGGCCCATATATTATATTATGTATGTAAAGCTGATAAGTTGAAACATTGACATGTGATATATATACAGGAAGAGTGGGTTTTATGTAGAGTGTTTCACAAGAGCAAAGAAGAGAACAGCACCAAACTCAGCTCCCCAATGATGTTGGAGACCTCATCAACTCATCATGCCCACGAAACATCCTACCAACATATCAGCTCTTTGTCCACCACCACACCTACCTATCAAAGCCACGCCCAATGCTTGCTAAACCTGCTTCAATATAATTCCCATCAAGAGAACAACAGCAATGAAGTTAGCTCCAAAGTTGATGATGGCTATGAATTCTTGTGGGACATGGAAGAAAACAGCTTAGGATGTTCATGGGGTGGCTTCCAACTTGGAGGACATGAGATTTGAGATTAATAACAGTCTGGTTTCCTATGGAAGACATTGAATATTCAAGGGAGGGAAAAAGGAATCTGTGGTGTTTGCCTTTGAAGATAAATGCAACTCATGTTGAAACGGATCGGTAGAAGATTTGTGTATTTTCTAGTTTAGGGTTTATTTATTTTTGTCTTCAACAATGGGCATGTAAAAACTATATATAAAGCATATTATTATTCTTTACGAGTAAATTTGAGCTAGCTTAATAACAAGGGTCAAACATCCACGTTGGTATGGGTATATCACCCAATGAAATGTACATTGCACAGCTACATTATCAGTTTCATAGTTAACATTGTGGATGAGATAGGAGCCAGCCAATTCACCTTTAACCTGTCCGACTGCAGTGTCTGCGCCTAGCGCTGTGTTGAAATTTTACCTGTTGTTGACTTGGCCAGAGTAATCGATGACCATACTGTGTCAGTGGCATTGTTCATTCGAACAAGTTTTGATAATATCATTAAAATGGTAGGAAATTTTAAAAATTCTCAGCCTCCTGTTTTTTGATTTTGAAGATAGAAGCACCTTGTAGTTGAAATCCAGGTGAGCGATTGCGTTAACATGTGCCCATAAATGATGATAAGCCATCCAATGCCCAGTTGTGGTGGTTATTTTTATTTTTAAAATCATTTCAAGCTATTACTAGTCCTTTGCCAGCTATCATCGCCTCTTGTTTTGCTAAACCTTGGGTTACTTGTAAAATAGAGTAGCTAGTAGTGGACCTGTACATACCTAGCCTAAAGATAAGTTCGAAAAATAAAAATAAGAGAATTTGAATAAAAATTAAAGTTTAAAAAATGAGTTTAGATAAAAAATAAAATTAATGTTAAGTGATGGTAAGGCTTTTTTGACCCAGTTCGATTTAAATATGTAAAAAAAAAAACGTTGCTGTTTTTTTTATTATTTTTTTACTATTTTGCTACTATTTTTACTATTATGTTATACTATTATATTTTATTATTTGGATATTATATAACTCTTGTTTTATTGTTAATTTTGTTACTATTTTAGAGGTATGTGCTTATTAAATTACACATATCTTAGTGTTATTTAAGTATATATACATATTTATTTTAATATTTTTAATATTTTTAATGTATTATATATATATTTTTAAAAATTATATGAGAAATAATATAAAAAAGTAATACGGACATGCCGGATTAAACTCAAATTTTAGCATTTTTATCTGATTAAACTTAGACAAAATTTTAAATCTATTTTTTTAAAACACGCCAAAACCAAACCTAACATATAGGTTTAAAATTTTTATTGAAGATGACCTTCTAAAAAAAGTAGACTGCAAGTTGACACCTTTGCCTATAAATAACTTTGCTCCACCTTCCTTGTCACTCGTGTAGTTGTCTCTACTTATTACTTTCTTCACATATAAAATTCTCTGATTTTTAATTAGTATATCACTCTTTGGACCGTCTTATTGGATCTCAGTTTGCTGCTGCATAGACCGTAAGGGAAGATTTCCCAGAAAGAACAATTATTTGCTTGTTTAATTGATTGTCATTCAAATGGAATGAAAAGATTAGTTTTCAACTATTTTTTACTTAAAATGTTGCTGTTTCTTAACAGGTACCATATTAGTTTCCTTCTCTTTGTGCAAGCAGACAATGTCTTTACCACACAAAACTCCTGGGGAGCTCAAATCCAATTTCTTTAGGCCAAGGCTAGAAAAAGAGAAGGTTGTGATCATAATGGGAGCGACTAGAACCGGCTAGTCACGGCTTTCCATCGACCTTGCTACCCGGTTCCTGGCCGAAATAATAAATTCGGATAAAATAAAAGCAAATGCCGGACTCGACATAACGACCTACAAGATCCCCGAGGAAGAACGGTGTAGGGTTCCACACCATCTGTTAGGTGAAATAAGTCCCTACACAGATTTCGCGGCAACGGATTTTGTTGACATGGCTTCACATGCCATGGATTCGGTTTTGTCCGCGGCCGCGTTCCGATCATAGCCGGGGGCTCGAATTCATACATCGAGGCCTTAGTTGACAATGAGGACTTTCAGTTCCGATCTAGATACGAATGTTGTTTCCTATGTGTACATGTAGCAATGCCGGTGCTCCATCAGTACGTATCAGAGCGAGTAGATAAGATGGTGGAAATGGGGATGGTCGATGAGGTAAGGAGTTTCTTCGACGCCAATGCCAACTACGCAGTGGGGATTAGGAAAGCCATTGGAGTCCCTGAATTCGGCCGCTACTTCAGAGCCGAACCATATTTGGACAAACAAAAACGTGGTAAACTGCAGCAAGAAGCAATACAAGAAATCAAAAGGAATACCTGCAAATTAGCTTGTCGGCAATGGGAGAAGATTCACCGGCTGAGGAACAAGAAGAACTGGAAGACACACATGGTGGATGCCACGGAGGTTTTCGGCAGGCGTGGTAAGGATGCAGATGAGGCATGGGAAAAGCTTGTAGCAGGTCATAGTACGGAGATAGTGGCGGAATTTCTATGTAATTTAGCCCTCACACCCTGGTCACTAAACCCAACCTTAGAAGAGTGCCTTCACTGGCTTGTGGTATCATGCTGTAAAATCATATCTGACAGACAATAACTAGTAAATTGATACATTCCGATATTTTAAAATATTTGAGATATGCTACTTAGTGGAACTCCCTTTTTTGGGAAAAAAAAGAGCTCAAATTTCATGCCCCCTGCCATTTAATGATATAAAAGCATTTTTCCTCTTCCTCCTTTTTGGTGTGTTTGGTTGGTAGTGTCTTTTCTTCTTAATATCCAGATTAATTTCTTCTATAATTTCTCTAATTCTTGACCTCTTCTCTAAAAATTGACTAGTTATTCAAACATATTAAATACATATAATTATAAATAATTACACTTAAATTTAATTATAACATAGTTTTATTGTTCCATGTATCTATATTGTAAGAAAAGGAAAATGTAACATCTCGAAACACCTTCATCCTAAAAATATAAAAAAGTGTTGCAGCCTTAATATAAGTATTTAAAATTATAAGGATAAAATATAAATATGGGAAAGTTAAGGGGTCAAAACTGTAATTTATCATTTTAAGAAAAGGGTAAAAATTGATAACTATTTTTTTATGAATTTGAAATGGAGACATATTGATATGTGAATTTGGAAAATTGAAAGAAGGATTAAGTTGAATAAAATAGAAAAATATAGAGACTAAAGTGTAATTTCCCAAATTATAGGTGAAGGACCTAAATATAATTTTACCATAATAAATTGATATTTGGAAATAGGTTAAAATTCCTAAGCTTGTGAGGTGTAAAGTTTAGTGGAAATACTTGGTAATTAAGAACGAAATATGTTGAATTTTAAATAAGGGTAAAATTGAAAGGAAAAAAATGTAGAATTTTCTATATATTATTCTATCGGGACGGCACCAAGCAGCAGGAGAAAAAGAAAAGGAAAATAAAGAAAAGAAAAGAGAGAAAAAAAAAAGAAGAAAATATTTTTCATGGATTTTCTTTGAGTTTTACATAGACGAAGGAAAATTTTGGATTTAAAAGAGAGGGGTTGAATTCAAGAGAAGAAAACAAGTACTTTTTTGTACTTACGAAAGGTTTATTCTTAATTTGATTTTAAATGCCTATGTATGTTATGGTGTAGAATATGATTATGAATATTGAGGAAAAATAATAAAATAAAAATAACATACTTAATCTATTGAAAAGTAAAATATTTCACCAAATAGTTTATGGACTGGAACAGTAGTACAATTTTGAAAACTCACCATAAATTATAGAAATATAATTAGAGGTTAAATTTAATATGTAATTAAAGCTTATTGAGTTTAGTTTCGTATGGAAAATATGATATAAATAAAGGAATTATAGATTTTGAGGTATATTAATTTTTACGGGACAAGATAAGAATGGATTCGGATTTCCCTGTTCTGACTTTGGAATTTCATCTTTTCATCAAAATTTGTATTAAAACTATTAGGAGATGAAATTTATATTTTTAAATGATCAATGAGTCTATTTTCAAGAAAAACAAACGGAAATATGATCCGAACCCTATACTAAGAGATAATTATTTTTTAGTAAAGAAATGTCAAAGCTCTCAAACAGTAAAACATGTGAAATTTTGAAGAATTTACTGTACTGATTGACTAAAGTAAAAATTTTAAAATTTTATGGTGAAAAGATATTTGAGTCTAGTTTTAAAAACATCAAGTGGATCATAATTTCGAATCCTGTAGCTCAAGATATAAATAATTTAGTGACTATGACACAAGTAGACAACTTTGATATGAGCACATAAGTAAATAGTGGAATTATAGATAATGTTACATATAAGCATGTTATATTAAAAGCTAAAAGTTCTGATAAATATATACATAAAGGATGTGGAATGGAGAAGAGGAGGAGGAAAAAAGTAGTAGATGAATATAAAATGTTACGAAATGGTTATAAGTGATGTAATGATTAACATATGTGAGAATGTTTAAACGAATTGATAAAAAAAATAAGTGAATAATTGTTAGTTTATATGATATTAGAATCTTGGTTAAAAGTTTATGAAGAATTAAATTGATTAGCACAATTTAGAAATAAATATGAAATATACATAAAGTGGGTAAACTACTTTAGAAAGTACAAATCCTCCAATGGACTTAATTGTAAAATTTTAATATTTGTTTTAATTTTTATAAGCTTTGTAATCTTTGATTGAATATCATATTTTTATGAACACTCGAGGTTAGAAATAGATGTAAGTGGATGATATATAAAATGAAATGGTGGCTATAGCATCTAAATACAGTTTGGGTAATGATATTAAAAAAAAAAAAGCGTGGAACTTGTAAGAAAATGGAGATACTGTCGCGACAAGCCTAAGTCAATAAGTGGCGTCTCGATGTAGAACCCCAATTGGGGTTTCATTATTACTAAAATGAGTAAAACGATCCACATTAATCAAATAATATGATAAATTGATCAGAAATTTTCAGTAATTGCTCTAGCAACAAACGTGACATCCTGATGACTTAACCCGGCGATCGGGTCGGGTATGACAGTGTTACAGAAAATGCTGAAGTAATGACCTCGTTACATAAAAAAGAAAAACCAAATTTCAGCTACATAGCAGAGTATGATGTCTGATAATTTTTTCCCCTGTTATTACAAATAAAGCTTGTCTGCTTCTAACTGAACTATCATGGTGGGATCAACTTGTGTAAATAATTGTTCTAGTATGAGCTCGTGGTGCCTACTGCAAAGCCGAAAGCAAGCTAAAAATTTACTCTTTAAATGCCCAAACATATCACATAGAATAAATAAATTGGTCAGAAATTATGTCCAGTATACAGAAGATCCTATCATAGTTTGAACTATAAATTCTAGTTATTATGTCACATTGAAATCCAGACATAGAACTCAAAGGCCAGCTGACACTAATCCATGCAATGTGATAATGCCTATCAAGACATTTTGATGATCAATAACAGGCAGAAATTGTACAGGAGAAGGTGGTGATTCCATCTTTTGCATGGCTTCCACTGCCATTGCATCCGGACCAATGGTTCTCGGTTCCCTGATATAACGATATAATATCAAGTGACTTGACGCAAAACAAGATGATCTGGTAATGAGAAGCAACTCTCATTTGAAAATGCTCCATTTGCATATTTACCTGTTGCACATGTCTCCAACTCTGAGCTTGAATATTGCTTCTCCACTGGCCTTAATAAGAGTACGCCGCAAATCACCGTCTGTAAATGTGCCAAGCAAGCGATATTCATCATCTATAACGAGTAAGCATCCGCATCCTTTGCTACTCAGCTCCACCAGTTGCTCCATTATCAAATCGCCTTCCTTGCAAATTGGAAGCTCATCTTTCTTCTTCATCACATCTTTTACCTACAAACACAAAAAGCCCCAATCCATCATTCTACAAGTCCAAGTTTTTTTTTTTTTTAAAGTGATTATTTTCTTGTTCTTCAAGTTGCCTCCACATTACCAATTCTGAAAATTAAGCAATGAAGAAACTAAAGCACAAATTAGGCTGAAAAAAATGGAAGGAAAAAAAAAAAAACTAAAAAAGAGGACAAATTTCAGTTTCAAATGTCCATCAATCCCAATTATCTTGACAATGACATGATCCCTAAAAATAGAAGTTCAAATAAATACATCAAAATTACTACAACCAGCAATAAATCAAACATTTTTAGTTTTTTTTCTTTTTTTCAGTTTTCATCGTTCTACAGCTTCTTATATGAACCAAATATTAGCAAACCAAAAGAACAGTCTTTGAAAGCCCAGATCTCGAACAATTTGAGAGCGATCAACTTTATCAAAGATCATTAAACACCCACTAACGAAAAAGACTCATCATCAGAAGCAATTAAATTTATCAAAAATCTAATCTCAAAGGCAGCATTTAAGAATTAAGGGGAAAAAAGAGAAAAAGCAAACCTTGAAAATAAGGCTTTTCCCAATCCTCCCAGCGGGATGATTGGCCGCGTATTGCTCCTTAGTCAAGTTCCTAGCTCCCATAAGCGCAATAGCCACGGTGTCGCCAAATACCATCTGGATCGCAGTGGAAGTGACGGGCGCCAGATCAAAGGGACACAACTCCCTCTCCAACGGCAAATGCACATTCATGTCGCAAGCGTTGGCCAGGTGATTGTTAGAAACGGAGGTAACCGAAATGAGATAAACCCCCTTGGCTCTGGCACAGGGAAGGAGACGGAGGAGTTCTTCAGTGGAGCCGGATTTAGAAAAGAGGACGAGAACGTCGGCTGAGGAGAGTGCGCCAATGTCGCCGTGGAGAGCGTCGAGAGGGGAGAGGAAAGAGGAGCGGATGTCTAGGGAGACTAGGGTTTGAGAGATCTTGTTGGCGACGAAACCGGATTTTCCGACACCGGAGAAGAAAATGGTGCCACGAGAATTGAGGAGGGTTTGGGTGAAGGATAATGCTTGGGAAAAGTCGAGGTTTTGGAAGAAGTAATTGAGGTGGTTTTGTTGGGATTTGAAAAGGTTGAGAAGGGTAGTTTCGGAAAGGAGTTGGAGGTGAGGGGGCTTTTCCAACGGCGGTGATGGGAGGTCCAGTGAGGAAGCGACCCCATTGTTGATGCTCTCAAATCTTGATATTTTTTTTTCTGTGTTCTTTCCTTTTGCATAAAATGTTTGCCAAGGAAGAAAGAGAGCGAGTTTAATTTTACTTTTTTTCTTTGGTTCAAATGAGCGCGTCTAGATTTGGCAGTTAATTTTTCGCGGTAAATAAAGGGACAGTTTAGTTTTGGATACGTCTACATGGAGTAGACGTATTTATTAATTTTTCAGTTTATATTTTAAATTTCAATACATTGATTATTAAATGGATTTTTTTAATTTTTTAGAGGAAATATATAATTTTAAATTTAAGTGAAGTAATAACACAATATATACACTTGATGTCCCCTAAAACAACACAACATATATATAATTAAGATAATTATTTGACAATGAAATTTAATAAAAAAATTCAATATCAGTTTATAAGATCAAAATCTATAAATTTTAAGCTTTATTCATAATTTTATCTGGAATTATTCCTTTTTTTTTAATTTAGTCTTATTTTGATACAATTATCCTTCTGTATATTTTAGTCCAAAAACATAAAAAAATAAATAAACAGTCTATAATAAGATGCCACATGGCATATAATATTTTTAATATTAAATTTAATTAAATTAAAATAAAAACTAATTTTAAACTCTCTCTCCTATCTCCCCGCACTCTTTCTTTCTCTCTCTCTCTCTCTCACAAAACATCATAGCTTAAGTTTCTGGCTACAGATATCAAAATATTAATGGTCATGGTTTATGGCTTCTGCCAAGGCAAAAGTCGTGAGAAGAGTGAATCTCCTGTTGTCTTGTGGGGGAGCTCATCGCAAGTGGAAACTACTAACAGTAATGGAGTTTTTTACTCTCCAACTGTTTCCACTTTTCATACAAATGGGGTTACTAGGGTCACACATCTCGGTGTTGTAGGACGAGGCGTGAAGTGTGTTTTAATGAGTATAGGAGCAGTAGAATCGGGGTCAAAGAAACCGACAATCAAACCATCGTCGGACAAAGGAGATAGCAACAGTTCCCCCTTGATGTTTTTCGTCCTAGATTGTAGATTCTGACAGTACATGCTTAGTAATTGTTAGTAAAACCTAGTAATCATTGAGGGTATGCTCTTAAATCATACCATACTAATGCTTGAAGTTAATGGATTATTTTAAAACTCAGGAAATCTATGGTGCCATGAACTTATTTGCATTTACCTATTGCTGCTATATGTGAAGATTTATTCAACAGTGCATGTATTACATTACATACAGTTTCTCATATATATATATATGGATATATTACATATGTCGAAACTATTTTTTTTGAAAAAGGTTATCGACTTTTTATTAAAAAAACAAAAATGGAAGTCGCCATCAATCCTTTTTATTATGTGTGATCGGATCACATTGTAATTTAATCATTTTAATAAAAGTATAAATTTACTAAACTGATAACTTTTACTAAAATGATAACTTTTGGTCTACAAAATTCAGAAAACGGGTTCAGGAGTCGGTTACGCACGAGGAAGGGTTAGCACCCTCGATATGCTCAAAATTGATACCTAGTTGATTACTAAATGTCTTAATGTCGAAGGTCGAAAATTTGAAAAGAAATTTAAAATATGATCCTTTTTATATTATGCATTTTTTAATAAAACCTCTTGCATTAATGAAAACATGTAAAAGGACATCTTTTCTCGAAGTAATTAACAGGTCGTACCCGGATATGACACATTAAATCTCTGAAAATAAATTTTCCTTTTACTTTATTATTTAATTGAATTTTGAATTTCAAAAGGATGTTCGGTTATTTTAAATTCAATGAGAAAATCGAAACCCCGTAAGTCAGGATACGACTTCTCGAATTTCAAAATACAAAACATTGCCTATTTAAAAGTTTGAACAAATACAAAGATAATACTCAAAATGATGTATACTTATTTTGTTTGGGATATAATATAAAACTATTGTATCTAAATTTAATGATGTAATGACAATACAAAATGACTATACGAGACTTATAACAATAGAATTCCCAATTCATGATTTTAATAATTGTGAGACCCAATTTCTGTCCGGGCCCAATCAAACCAGCCCAAATTAAACACCCAAAATTAAACCCACTACACCCCACTAAACCGACCACTAAACCAACCACTAACCACTACACCCCATTAACTCTATCACCCCCACTAAACCGACCACTAACTCCATCACCCCACTAACTCCATCACCCCGCTTGCTTGCAAAACAAGTTTAAAATTTGGCTATAAAAGCCATTCAAAACCATTGTAAAGAGGATGGGGGTTTTTTTGGAGAAAAAAGAGAGATTCAAATACAAGGAAAAGAGAGACTTTCAATACAAGAGATACACGAAATTAATAAAAAATCTAAGCAAAAGAGGTTTTTTTTTTTCATCTATTCTCGTTTTAAGTTCTTTGTTTATTTTATTTTATCTTTCAATTTTATTTTGTTTTTGCATACAAGGTAAAAATGAAGGGAGGGGAGAATTACCCTTCTGACCCCTCCGTTTCCCTCGCGTGTCCCATTTTAGTCTTATGTTTTGTTTTTACCCCGATTTCTCCCTTAAAATTTTATTTAAGTTTCATTTCAGTCCCTGTTAAATATTTTTGGCTTTTACTAGATTATTTTCCTTATATATGTTTTATTTTATAAAATTTTTATTATTTTTATTTATCCATTTAGGTACATAGTTTTTTTAGGTACTTTTATATTTAAGATTGTTTTTTTAATTATCGTATATTCTATATATATATATATTTTTTTTTTTACATTTTCATTTTTTTTATCTTTTCATTTATTTCTTCTACTATTATTATTATTATTATTATTATTATTATTATTATTATTATTAAACTTTTTTTACCTAATATTTCTTTATTTATTTATTTGTTCACTATTACATTTTAAATTAGTTTTTATTTGTTTATTTACTTATTATTTATATATATATTTGAATGGTTTTTTTATTATTTATTTTATTTTTATTTTTGCTCATATAATTGTTATTTATATTATCGCATTCAATATTATTCTGTTATGCATCTTAGTACCGTAATTCTTTTTTTCAAATTACATTACATTAACTTCAATCAATTCATAAAATTTTGTTTTAAAAAAAAAGGCAATGTTTTGTGTTTGGAAGTTCGAAAAATCGTGCCCTAACGTGCTGGGTTGCGATTTCTCGTTCATCCAAATGTCTAAATATCCTTTTAATTCCATGTTTTGGAGGATTAAGGGACGATTTTGGTTTCAAAGGTTAAAATATTGCATCCTAACGTACTGGGTGTGATATTTTATCCTTTTGGAACAAACGAGTCTTAATATTCCAAAACGAGTCATTCAAACATTTTCTAAAAGAATCGTATTTTAAAATCTCTTTAAATTTTCGACAACAGGACAATGATTAATCAATTTGGTACCAATTTTTGAGCGCTACGAGGGTGCTAATCCTTCCTCGTACGTAACCGACTCCCGAACCTGTTTTTTCTTGAAATTCGTAGACTAAAATGTTTTATAAGGTGATCCAATCACACCTCGAAAAAGGGTTGGTGGCGACTCCATAACTTTTTAAGTTGATCCACATTTTTTAAAATAGAAAAGGGTTTCGACAATAATAAAACAAATAAAGTAATACAAAAATAAAAGAAATGAAAATAGCATCCAATATTCTGAAAATGAAAGAATGGTGAGTAAATAAATGAAATAAATAATGAACATCAAATTTAAACATTAAAAAATATAAAAAACAAATAAATAACTTAAGTATTTAAATAATAATAAATAAGTAACATGTATGTAATATAAATTTGAATGTCTTAAATATATAAAAGAATGATGAATCAATAGATAAATTAATAAAATAAATAATGAATAATATTGCATTTGAATATTTACAAGGTAAAACAAATAAACAAATAGGTAGGACAAAATATAAATAATATTTATTTTAAAAATTTAAAAGATAATGGAATGATAGATAAACAAATAACACTAATGTAAAGGGAATAATAAATAAAGATATAAAAAAATAAACGTGCATAAAAAAATTGATAACATGAATATAAATAAGGAAGAATAAATAGACAGATAATAATAAAAATATAAAAATCTATGAAAAGGCTGAAATTTAATAAATGACTTAATTGAAATTAAAATAAAATTAAAAGGGTGAATTATAAATAATAAAATAGTTAAAACAGAGCTAGGGACTAAAATGAGATGTGCGTAAAGGTGTAGGGACTGTATGGGAAATATCCCTGGTTCTTATGCACAGCATTTGGGGGGACCAAAATGAAACAACCATAAAATTATGCAGCCAAATAAAAAAATAAAAAGTGAGAAAAGACTAAAATAAAACAGCCCAGAAAGGCGGAAGGGCCTAAAGGGTAAATAATCCAATTAAAAAAAACACGCGGATCCTCCTTGTTGGCGGGTCGGGTCTCGGATCGACCCTCCAAAACGACGCCGTTTTGGGCATTTGGAGGGCTGATCAAAACGACGCCGTTTTCGTTCTCTATAAAAGCCAAGTTTTAATTTTTTTTCATATTTTCACTTTCACACAAAAAAAAAAAAAACTAAAAAAAACCTCTCAAGCCTCTCTCAACCCCCAAAGCCTCTGGCCCAACTCCAGCCATCGGCCACCGTGGCGGCTGTTGTTTACCAACGATGGCGCCGCTGTCCACGGTGCCCGGGAAAACCAAAAATTTCCCCCTTTTTACTCTTTTTTAACACGGGTTTTTAGATCAAGAAGGCAAATGCCTAAAAAAGAAAAAGAATAGAAAAGACTCGGCCTTTGGCCTTCTTTCTGTCGATTTCAACGCCGGGGAAAACGTCCGACGGCGACACAGGTGAGTTCCCTTCCTTTCTTTTTATTTTTTATTTTTTTTACCTATAAAAAAATAACAGATTTAAAAAAAAAGGCTAAAAGAATCACCTTTTGATCTTTTTATTTCTAAATCTTTTTTTCTTCGTATTCGATCCATTGTTTTTTATTTCAAAATCAAATCCCCCTCCCCCCAAAATACATTGATGTTGGTGGCTTTTTATAGCCGATTTACACATTTTTTTTTTACTTTTTTCATTGTTCTTGCCACTATTTCTATCTGTTGCGTGTTTGGCCTTTGTCTTTTTTCTTTGCTCTTTTCTTTTTTCTTGTAGATGGTGAAGTCAATGGTGGCAGATGAGTGGTTGATGCTTGCAGGCGCTGACATGGCGAGGTGGAGGCGGCTAGGGTTTTAGTTTTTTCTGAAAAAACTTAATGTTGTGGGCTTGTTTAGGTTGGGCTTAGGTTTTTTTTTGGGTTTGTAAAAGAAGACAATGGACTGTTAATATTAGTTTTATTTTAGGGTTTTGTTTGATTTAGTGGGCCGGGTAAAATTTGGGCTTTACAACTGCTCATCTTTGCTCGTTGTCGTGTAACGAGAACAGAGCAAAGACTTTTAAGAAAGACTAATTTTACCCGGTCTCGCCCAGTCTCGATTTGTCTAGTGCTCTTTTTTTCAAGTAGCCTCATTCCAGTCCACTACATCTTGTTGCTTTAATCCACTCCACCGCCACTTCAGAGAGGTAGGACTTTGTAGTTCCAATCTACTATAATTTCAGATGTATAAGATTCGTAGTTTTAATCCGCTCCACCGCAACTTCAGGGAGATAAGATTAGCAGCTTCAATTTGCTCCACTGTGACTTTAAGGAGGTGAGATTTACTATCTTCAATTTGCTCCGCTGTAACTTTAAGGAGATAAGACTTGTTATGGTAGATTTAATCCCACCTACTGCAACTTCAGAGACACAAGATCTGTTATCTTCAGTCTGCTCCGCTACGACTTTAAGGATTTGAAATTCACTGTCTTCGATCTATTCTACTACAACTTCAAGGAGATAAAATCTACAACTTCAATCTGCTCCACTGCTACTTCAGGGAGATAAGATTTGCTGTCTTTAGTCTGCTCCACTACAACTTCAGGGAGATAAGGCTGGTTACTTCAATCTACTTCACTACAACTTCAGGAAGATAAGATCCGCCATAAATTGTAGCTTCAATTTGTTCCACTGTAACTTCAGAGAAATAAAGTCTGCTATCTTCAGTCTGCTCCGTTGCAACTTCAAGGAGATAAGGCTGGTGGCTTCAATCTACTTCACTGTAACTTTAGGAAGATAAGATCCGCTATAATTTGTAGCTTCAATCTATTTCACTGCAACTTCAAGGAGATAATATCTACAACTTCAATCTGCTCACTGCTGTTTCAGGGAGATGAGATTTACTGTCTTTAGTCTGCTCCGCTACAACTTTAGGGAGATAAGACTGGTGGCTTCAATCTGCTTCATTACAACTTCAGGAAGATAAGATCCGCCATAAATTGTAGCTTCAATCTATTCACTGCAACTTTAGAGAAATAAGATCTGCTATCTTCAGTCTGCTCCGCTGTAACTTTAAGGAGATAAGGCTGGTGGCTTCAATCTACTTCACTACAACTTCAGAAAGATAAGATCCGCTATAATTTGTAGCTTCAATCTATTCCACTGCAACTTTAGGGAAATAAGATCTGTTATTTTCAGTTTGTTCTGCTGCAATTTCAAGGAGATAAGGCTGGTGGCTTTAATTTACTTCACTATAACTTCAGAAAGATAAGATCCGCCATCTTCGATCTACTCCACTGCAACTTCAAGGAGATAAGATCTACGACTTCAATCTGCTCCACTACTACTTCAGGGAGATGAGTTTTGTGGATTCATTGATCTTGCTACACCGTCCTCTGGGGGACATGATCTGTAGAATCGATTTCATATGATTAGGATTCGATGATCAAAATAAATTAAATGCTCCTAACTAGATGTGTTATGAATGATATTTGCATGAATGTAGACTGTCATTTTATGATAATGATTCCTTTCTAATACTTAAGTTATCATTACTCGTTGTTTATCAAGGTTTTATCATTGATGTATTATGCTGCCTTCTTGCTCAGTTGATATCTTTAACAGAAAACTCGCAGAAACAATTACATTTGCTCAGTTGGTTTACTCCACTGCCACTTTAGGGAGATAAAATTTGTGGTTTCTTCCATCTATCCCACTGCAACTCAAGGGTATAGGATTTGTATAATCTTCAATCCATCCCACTACAACTCATGGGGTATAGGATTTGTATCTTCTGTAATCCATCCCACTGTAATTCAGGGGCATAAGATTTGTATATTCTTCAATCTATCCCACTACAACTCAAGGGTATAGGATTTGTATCTTCTTCAATTAATTGATCTGTTACACCAATCTCTAGGTAACATGACCAGATATGTATGCAGAATGTTAATTTTTTTCTTTAGAGAAAATGATCCTTTTTTAATGATTAGGTTAACATTGCTCATTGTTCATCGAGGTTTTATCACTGATGTATTACCATGTGGTCAGCTGGTTTCTTTGACAGAAAATTTAAAGAAATAGTCACAATTTAGACTATTATTTCTTAAATATTTCCAACCCTGAGGTTTGGTGAGTTCTAAATAATAATCTTGTTTCAGGTTCTTATATTATTTAAAAACTTCCAGAGTAATATGCAAAACTCTTTTTGTGAAAGTATTATTAGTCAATTAATCATTATTTCAATGCAAAATGCTTGAAAAAAGATCATAATCATGGATAAAACTGAAATTTACCAAGAACAAAATCTAAAAAAATAGATTAATCAAAGAAAGCAAACATTGCTAGAATACAAAATTGGTGAGGAAAAAATAGGTGTCCCAAATATTGCAGCCTGAGCTTCTCTGTACGAACTTCTTGAGGACCATTTTGAGCTCAACATGTGTTTAAGAGATCTAGAGTCCTTTATCGATGCCCCAAGATGTAGCATACCTCCTCCTTGTTGATTTAGACATAATAAGACTACCACATGCCCCACCTTCGATCAAAATTTGAAGTGCCCTTTCACGGGTTTTTAATTCAAAACCCTTTTGGTCTCAAAGCGCCATTTGCGAGTTTTCGCCTCAGCCTCTCATTTTTCTTCTTTTTCTTCTTCTTTTTTTTTTTTTGCACAAACTTCTTAAGGACTCTTTTTTGAACTCTACATGTGTTTAGAGGATTTAGAGTACTCTTTTAGAAATTGATACTACTGCATGCCCCATTTTTTATCAAAATTTGAATTGCCCTTTACGGGTTTTCAATTCAAAACCCTTTTGGTCTCAATGCGCCCTTTGCGGATTTTTTTCCCTGCCCTCTCCTTTTTCTTTTCTTTTTGTTTTTATTTTTTTAGTGAAGTATTTTTTGACTGTTGACTTTGTGACATTGGCATATGAAACAACTTTCACCTATTTAGAAGCTTTTGACGAGATCAGCCCAATAATATTTATGCCCCACATAGAGAAAGTTATAACCTGAAAAGATAAAGGAGGCGCATGAATCTTGTCTCTATAAATTTGGCACTTACAGCATAACTGATGCAATCCCCTTTCATGGTGGACCAGCAGTACCCGAACCTTATAATTTTCATGGCCATTGTAGAACCATTAACATGTGTTCTTCAGACACCCTTATGGACCTCTTCTAAGATTTTCTTAGCCTTAACAGCATCTATACGTCTTAGTAGCCCAGGCGTATCTTGATACGATCGTACGAAAATATCTTTGAATTCTTGGAATAACTCAATGATGTCTCGTTTTGTCTCTGTGGTGATATAGGCTCCAATCTTCACTTCTTTCTCTTGTCCTAGGCTGACAATGTCCACTGACTCTTTGTAGGGTAGGAGCTATTTTTTATCTTGTTCTACCATTATTAACAAATCAGGAGATAAGTTACAATTTCTATCATCTTCAAAGTCTTGAGATCCCTTTAGACACTTATCTTGTTTAAAAGGAGATTCTGGGTCAGTAGCAGCGTCGCTCATGTCGTTGATATCTGGAGACTTGTTGTAGGTATGAAGGAACATTCCCAAAGAATAAATAAATCTAAGAATAATTATTTGCGTGGTATGAATATGAATGAAATGAAGGAATAAAAGAATATTTGCTTAGAGTGAGACATGAAAAATGTATTTTTTATTGAAAAAAAAATGTTAGACATGAGCCTATTTCACAAAAGGATTCTTATTGCTTCTAGGCTTAAAGCAATAAGTGTGTTTTAAATATTACTCTAAATTAGCTCTAAAAAAATATAAGGGTTTCTTCCACAGTTCCATTATTCAAAACACTTCCAAGTATGTAAGGGCAGACGTTTGGAAAATTCTATTCTCCGGTTCCCTCTTTGGATACGGTTTTAATGTTCAGATTTCTCGACATTCTTTCCAGGCTTTTGACTTCTTCAAGGAATTCCAACTCTTTATTATCTATTAGACTCTGTACTAGAGCTTTGAATTCAACGCACTCCTAGATTTCATGTCCTTCTTCAATGTGGAACTCACAGTAGCTCCTCATCCCTTTTGGTCTCTTCTCCGAATTTTGAATAATTAATCTTATGTCTATCATTTGTTTCAAAACCCATTTCAGTGGGGTTTTTACTTCTGCAACATTGGTTTTGGTTTTATTTCCTTTACTCTCAATTATCGCATTTACCCCTGGGTCTGAAGGACTGGGTAACGGATTTCCTGCCATATTAGGTCCTGATGGATCATCAAATTTTATAATACCCATCTTGATGAACCTCTCAACTAACTTTTTAAATGTAGTGCAGTTTTCAATTGTGTCCTGTTATTCCCGCGTGGTACTCGCATTGGGTATTTGTATCATACCATTTTGGGAACAGAGGTTGTACGAGTTTTGAGTAGAACGGAGATACTACATGCGCATCAAATAGATTCTGATACAACTCCCTATATGTCATCGGGATGGGTGTGAACTGAAGTCTTTCTGTGTTTGGCTTCGTGTTAGATTCTTGCCTTGAAGGGCTTTGATAGCTAGTGGCTATGGCCCTTGGCTGCTCTACATTGACCGATTTAAAATACTCTTTATTATACATGCTCAAGTGATTCATCTCATTTTTCTTGTTCTTTGGGGTTGATCTTTTAACGCTTTCCCCCACATATATCTTCTCACTTTTTATTGCGTTTTCAATCATCTTGCCAGACATTACTATATCTAAGAAGCTTTTCGTAGCGCTTCCCAACATATGGTTAATGAATGGGACTTTCAGAGTGTTGATGAAAAGCATCATGGTTTCTTTCTCCAGAAGAGGTGGCTGAACTTGTGTTATTACCTCTCTCCATCTTTGGGTATATTGCCTAAAGCTCTCACTTTGCTTCTTTTCCGTATTCTGTAGTGTAATTCTGTCGGGTGTATGTCTATTATATGGCTATATTACTTCATGAAAGCATGTGCCAAGTCCTTCTATGAGTGGATTTTGGCACTGCTCAGCTGGTTATACCATTTGGCAACTGACCAAATCAGACTATCTTGAAAGCAATGAATTAACACTTGATCATTATTAACGTAACTTGTCATTCTTCGACAGAACATCGTGATGTAAGCTTCAGGACAACTAGTCCCATTATACTTTTCAAATTTTAGAGTCTTGAACTTCGGTGGGAGTACTAGATCTCGGATTAAACTTAAATCCTTGATGTCAACCCTGTAATGGTAATCATCATTCTCCATTGCTCTGAGTTTCTCCTCCAACCACTTGTACCAATCTTCGAGTTGTTTTGGCAGTTCCACCATTGCTTTTTCTGTTTTTGCCATTTCGTCATGATCAGGAACTACAGGATTGGTTGGATTGTCCCCCAAATTAGAACCTGAGCCTGTCGGGTAGTTCACTAATGCCAAGGTACCGGCCTGATATTGTTGGGGTTTGATGTGACAGGTACCCCTTGCGGATGTACGTCTGGTTAGGCCTGAACGCTTATTAGGGTATAACCTGGGGGATAGATGGGGTCCTTATGATCATCCCTAGAATTGACCTAATGCTCTTTCCTTTATCAAGCCCTTCAGCCATTAACTACATTAATTGGTTGGTCATACTCCTCTGGGATTCTAGAATCTGATCCCTCATATCTTGTTGGACTTGGCCAACTGTTCTTGCATCTGTATTTGCAGCTGATCTTGCATATCTTTTTGCATTTGCTCTAATTCTCCAACCTTTGGTCTATTGCTTTAGTTTTTCCTCGTGTATTGTAACGATATTCCAAGGTAATTGCCATGATTTTAGGGTCGTTTGTGAGTTTTATTGCATATGATGCAATGCAATACTAATGCATGAAATGAATACAAAAAAGAGGCGTTGATTCTGATTCAATTCTGTTAGAACAACTTTACTAGAAGTCAAATATCGTTACATAAAACGGATACATATACGACCTTACCATCATACTCTTGGCGAAGACATCGATCATTTTCTTTATATCCGGATGTTAAGATCAAATCTTTCGAATTTTCCAATAGATGTCTCTATTATCTCCTTTCTGCTTGATCCAGGCCGTGACCCATTGCTCGCTTATCCCCGCGAAGCTCATTAGCTTCTTTAAGAAAGTCGAGACGTTGACGGTTCTCTAATAATCTTTGTCGGCTTGAATCATCGGGCAACGAAGCAAAGTCGTGTATTCCTCTATGGACTATCACCCTTCTCTCGTTGTGTTTACTCGGACCATATTCAGACGACCGTATTATATTCCACTTTATCAAGAAATCTATTTTCCATGACAAGCTCTCTATTTAGCAATTGGACGTGAATCAACACCTCTTTTCTATGATGATGCGATGCAATCATAAACAAAACAAAACAAAACAAAACACGTTAGTACAGAAGAAATAAATAATAAATAATAAATAGAGCATCTATTAAGGTGACCACTAGGGTTTGGCGCAGCTCTACCTAAGGTGGGCTCTTAAGGCTCACTATATGAGGTTCGGTTCTAGAGTAAAGGTACCTGAACCGACAGATTCTTCGATCTTCACCCATTATAGGCTCATATGGATCGAGTTCAGTTCAAGGGAATACATTTCCCTATGGCTGCACGGAGATGAAAATCTCACGAAGACATAGGTACAGATGTAACCCGAAAGTGATCCACTATCTCGTGTAGAGGTGAAAACCTCACGAAGGCGTAGTTTCTAACTTCCACTTAAAAAGGTAACCGAGCGGTCATGCAATGCAATATGTGAAAATATACCAAAAAATTCGAACCAATAAAGTGAACATATCAAAATGAAAACCACAAAAATGAAATGCAACCAAAAGGATCGTATATTTAAACCAAATTATCAATTTTCGGCAAAAAGACAAAAAGTAATCAATTTGTGACTTGACTTTCTCTTTTAGTCCCTAGTGGAGTCGCCAAGCTGTCGAAACCATTTTTTTTGGAAAAGGTCGTCGACTTATTTGCATTTACCTATTGCTGCTATATGTGAAGATTTATTGAACAGTGCATGTATTACATTACATACACTTTCCCATATATATATATGGATATATTATATATGTCGAAACCATTTTTTTGAAAAAGGTCATCGACTTTTTATTAAAAAAAAAAGAAAATGAGAGTCGCCACCAATCCTTTTTATTATATGTGATCAGATCACGTTGTAATTTAATCATTTTAATAAAAATATAAATTTACTAAAACGATAACTTTTAGTCTACAAAATCCAGAAAAAAGGTTCGGGAGTCGGTTACGCACGAGGAAGGGTTAGCACCCTCGATACGCCCAAAATTGATACCTAGTTGGTTACTAAATGTCTTAATGTCGAAGGTCGAAAATTTGAAAAGAAATTTAAAATACGATCCTTTTTGTATTATGCATTTTTTTTAATAAAACCTCTTGCATTAATGAAAACATGTAAAAGGACCTCCTTTCTCAAAGTAATTAACAGGTCGTACCCCGTAAGTTAGGATATGACACATTAAATCCCCGAAAATAAGTTTTCCTTTTACTTTATTATTTAATCGAATTTTGAATTTCAAAAGGATGTTCGGTTATTTTAAATTCAATGAGAAAATCGAAACCCCGTAAGTTAGGGTACAACTTCTCGAATTTCAAAATACAAAACATTGTCTATTTAAAAGTTTGAACAAATACAAAGGTAATACTCAAAATGATGTATACTTATTTTGTTTGGGATATAGTATAAAAACTATTGTATCTAAATTTAATTATGTAATGACAATACAAAATGACTATACGAGACTTATAATAATAGAATTCTCATTTCTTGATTTTAATAATAAAACAAATAAGGTAATACAAAAATAAAAGAAATGAAAATAGCATCCAATATTTTGAAAATGAAAGAATGGTGAGTAAATAAATGAAATAAATAATCAACATCAAATTAAACATTAAAAAAAAATATAAAACAAATAAATAACTTAAGTATTTAAATAATAATAGATAAGTAACATGTATGTAATATTAAATTTGAATGTCTTAAATATATAAAAGAATGATGAATTAGTAGGTAAATTAATAAAATAAATAATGAATAATATTGCATTTGAATATTTATGAGGTAAAACAAATATATAAATAGGTAAGACAAAATATAAATAATATTTATTTTAAAAATTTAAAAGATAATGGAATGATAGATAAACGAATAAAACTAATGTAAAGGGAATAATAAATAAATATATAAAAAATAAATAAACGTGCATAAAAAAATTGATAACATGAATTATAAATAAGGAAGAATAAATAGATAGATAATAATAAAAATATAAAAATCTATGAAAAGGCTGAAATTTAATAAATGATTTAATTGAAATTAAAATAAAATTAAAAGGGTGAATTATAAATAACAAAATAGTTAAAACAGAGCCAGGGACTAAAATGAGACGCGCGCAAAGGTGCAGGGACTATATGGGAAATATCCCTGGTCCTTATGCACTGCATTTGGGGGAACCAAAATGAAACAACCATAAAATTATACGGCCAAATTAAAAAATAAAAAAGTAAGAAAAGACTAAAATAAAACAGCCCAAAAAGGCGAAATGGCCTAAAGGGTAAATAACCCAATAAAAAAATGGGGATCCTCCTTGTTGGTGGGTCGAGTGTCGGATCGACCCCTAAAATGACGCCGTTTTGGGCATTCGGGCGGCTGATCAAAACGACGTTGTTTTCGTTCTCTATAAAAGCCAAGTTTTAATTTTTTTTTCATATTTTCACTTTCACACAAAAAAAAACTAAAAAAAACTCTCAAGCCTCTTTCAACCCCCAAAGTGTAACACCCCCTAACCCCACACCGTCGCCGGAACAGGGTCACTTGGTATTACCGGAACCATACACTAATTTACGAAATAAAACAAGGCATAAATTTGAGTTTCAACTTTAAACCCTCTAATTTCCATTAATTAGACCTTAATATAGGCCTACGGAGCCCAAAATAAATTTAGAAATTGATTCGGGATCAAACCGGAAACTTTAAAAATTTTTCATAGAAAACAGGGGCACATGGCTGTGTGGTTTGGGACATGCCCGTGTGGACAGCCCGTGTGAAATCACATGGCCGTGGGGCCAGGCCGTGGGCAGTTTTACTTGCCACACACGGCCGTGTGACTTGCCCGTGGAAGCTACTGACTTCCCCCACAAGGCCAGGGCACACGCCCATGTGTTTTGGCCGTGTGAAAACTGCATGTTTCACTAATTTAAAGCTATTTTTAACCACTAAACATACCAAATACATACCCAATTAATTGGCTTATAAATGACAATAAAAAATCATTCAAATCAATTTCAAACTTAACAAAAACTCATTCATTCATTTCTAAAACTTCTCAAAGTTTATACACTATATTTACACCCAAAATATTAAATATATACAAGTGACAAACATTAACCTAGTACATGCCACAATATCGAAAGATGGATACATCACCACTAATTTGAGCTGAGATCGGGATTGTCTTGGATGCTTGACGAAACCTCAACTTTACCTAACCTGCGCACGGAAAACAACCGTACGCTGAGTATTGGAAATACTCAGTGGTATTATCATAATTCAATTTAAAACATCAATTCAATTTCAAAACATAAATGTACCAATAACCAATCAAACATGTCAATTCCTACCATATTAACATCATTCAAACAACTATACAATTATCATCAACATATAAACACTTAATTTCTAATACTTTTACATATATATATAATTCATGAACATGGGGTTCATGTTTTCAATCTCATACACAATTTCTTTCCACATTTCACTTCATAATTTCCTTTCATTTTTCATTTGATAACTTAGATAATTAGATTCGGATAGTTTTAGCTCAATTCACTTGTTTGCCCTATTAACATGACTCGGACCTTGGCGGATACACGGATCCGCTTAACATATCAGAATGGCGACCAACGCCTCATCGGCATAGCCGAAGTAAAGTGGCTACCACAGCCTCATCGGATAGTTCGAAGTAAATCAAATTTATGGCACACCAAGTACCTCATCGGCTAAGCCGAAGCAAAGTGGCTACCAAAGCCTCATCGAAACTATCCGAAGCAAATCTATGGCACACCAAGTGCCTCATCGACTCGAGGTCGAAGAATCTCTGAACTGTTTCGATCCTATGGCATGCCAACTATATCCACTAAGCCCGACTAGTTAATAGGGTATCGGAATCACTTATTCGTTTCACTTCCACTTTCAATTGTATGAAATCATTCAAATTCAATTTAATCATAATAGCATTTCAATTCAATCAATTGCTCATACTTTCATTCCATATACATGTTAATAGTCACATTCAATCACATTCAATCCAAATACTACTACTTACCTCAATTTCATTTCCATGCATTGATACATATTGAAAGTTAAATTTACAATAATAAATAAATTGAGTTATGATAATACAAACCAATATTTCCCCGAGCTACTCCTCGACCACTTTTTCCTTTCCTTTCGTATTCGATGGCTCGGTTTCCTTGTTTGCTACGAAAATTAGCATAATTATAATCAATTAACTATGCACATAATTCATACAAATTTCTAAGTTTCTATACAACTTTTCTCATAATACCGAATTTGTCCTAAACTTTGTCATCTTCTCTCCTTTAGCAATTTACCTCATTTTCTTATTAAATTTTCATCAAAACTTTCATATAACTATCAAATTTTCATCATTTTTTTTCATAATTCCGAATTTCTTTCAATTTAATCCCTAAAACTCAAAATTTATAGCTTGTTTTACAATTAAGTCCTTAATTCAATTCAAATTCATAATTTTATCAAATTAAGCCCTAATTCCACCATTTTCTCAACATAAACCCTAATCAAACCTCCATTATTTTTCAATATTTTCACATAAATTCAAGAGATTCTTTCTCTAAAGCTTCAAAAACATCAAAATTACAAAGAAAATAGCTTAATTAACTTACCAAATTAAGCTTCAAGCCTTAATCCTTCAATTTTCCCTTTTTTCTTCTTTCTTTCTTTCTTTCTTTCCTTTTCACGTTTTCTTCTCTGTAACTTTTCTATTCTTTTTTTTTGTTTTATTAACCTTTAATTAATTATTATAAATATCTAATATAATAACCAATTATACACATACATTTGTATCCATACACACTACAACACATGCACTAATCCTCACCATACACTTGTCTTTATCATAATTAATCAATAAAATTATAATATCACATATTTAATATTAATTATAACAAATAAATAAATAAATAAATATCATTTACTTAATAATTAAGCAAATACATATATAACATACATTTGTACCAATAAAATCAATACACATGTATTTTACCATCATTCACACATGTCACTTTTATGGTCTAATTACTAATTTAATCCTTTAATATTTTTATGTTCTATAATTAAACCTTTGCATTCTATTCAATTTAGTCCTTTCTACTAATTATTTCTAATTAAACTAAATTCACTTCACCAAAATCTAATTCAACTAATAACTAATTCCATAAATATTTTTAATAAATATCTACGAGCTCATTTTCCTAAGACGGAGGCCCTACGACTCGTATTTTCGGTGCCCGGGAATTTTGGGTCGTTACACAAAGCCTCCGACCCAACTCCGGCCATCGGCCACTGTGGCAGCTGCTATTCACCGGCGACGGTGCCGCTGTCCATGATGGCTGGAAAAACAAAAAATTCCCCCTTTTTACTCCTTTTTAACACGGGTTTTTAGATCAAGAATGCCTAAAAAAAGAAAAAGAATAGAAAAGGCTCGGCCTTTGGTCTTCTCTTTGTAGATTTCAACGCCGGAGAAAATGTCCGACGGCGACACAGGTGAGTTCCCTTCTTTTCTTTTTATTTTTAATTTTTTACCTATAAAAAATAGCAGATTTAAAAAAAAAGAAGAAAAAAGAAAGGCTAAAAGAATCATCTTTTGATCTTTTTATTTCGAAATCTTTTTTTTTTCGTATTCAATTCACTGTTTTTATTTCAAAATCAAATCCCCCTCCCCCAAAAGTACATTGATGGTGGTGACTTTTTATAGCCAATTTACACATATATTTTTTTTTACTTTTTCACTGCTCTTGCCACTGTTTCTATCTATTGAGGTGGCAGAGGAGTGGTTGATGCTGACAGGCGCTGACGTGACGAGGTGGAGGCGGCTAGGGTTTTAGTTTTTTCTGAAAAAACTTAATGTTGTGGACTTGTTTAGGTTGAGCTTAGGATTTGTTTTTGGGTTTGTAAAAAAAAGACAATTAACTGTTAATATTTATTTTATTTTGGGGTTTTGTTTAATTTAGTAGGCCGGACAAAATTTGCACTTTACAACATACAGGGGGAGAGAAGAGAAAGCACGGGGAATTAAATTAAATTTTAAAAAAGATATTAGTTACTACGTGGAATTATATTATAGGCTGTTTGTTTTTTGTTTAATGCTGTCATGCTTTTGGAATAAAATATATTACGGAATGACAAGTAGCCAAACTGTGAATAAAGCCCAATGCATTGGGCCAGGAGATGAGAAAAGACGTAAAATTAAGTTTCTCGGCAAAGAAAATGGAGCAGTGGCATCCAACATGTGGACAGTTGCATTTGTAGGAGTCAATGGATACTAGTTCACCTCTAAGGAAAAGGATAAAGCAATATAGCAGTTAAAATTGAACTGCATCTGCTACCTCCCTACTCCTACACCAAAATGACATGGATAATGGAGGGCGGAGCAGTGGGAAGCAAACTTTTTTTGTCCACCCTAATAACATACATGTGATGAGATATATCTAGCTAGTATACTATAAATCACATAGGGTAGCTTATCGGGAAGCTAAATTTTGGGCCGATTTGCTATGTAATATTCACAAGTATCTAACACTTTGTAGTACCTTTTTTTTTTACAGAAGTTGGATTTACAATATCTCTCCGATATTTATTAAAAACCAAATTTTTTTGTGTCATCATTTTCTTGTTATAGTACGTACATTTTCTTAGCTTTTCTAAAGTTTACAAGGACATAGGAAAATCAAATGTGTAAAGCTAGATATAGGAAATTAAGGGAATAGCTAGGGATCTCATCTTGATTGTTGTTAACTAATTATACCTCTAGGCTAAGGTAAAGTTAGAAATCTGCTGAGATAAAATGTAAAAATTGAGGTTTAAAGCTAAAATTTTGTGTTAAGAAAATTTAAACTTAACTGTTAATTTTTTTAGAAGGGTGCCCAAAAATAAAAAATTACCATTTAACTGAATTTTTAGTGTGGAATTACTAGCAATTAAAGAAGCTTGCTTGATTTTTGCTGCATCAAAATGGCCTAAGTCTCGTAGGGTTATCGTTGAGCCAGATTGTAGCAATGGTGTGAACTGGCTAAAGTTTTCTAACAATGCACCGTGTGTGTTCAAAGACTTGATTCAGAAGTGTTATAGATTCGGTTGATTTCGACGGGATGGCAGGCACTTTTGGCCAAAGTTGGGATAAGGAGAAGTTGAATCTCCATGGTGTCTGTCCTTGGTCCGAGGTGTGATTTTTTAATATATTGTTTTCTTTTTAATCTTGCATGACCCTTTTTACTTCCTATATGTGATAACAATTTTACAATTTATTTAGGTGGACATACAATTGATTTTACTACTCATTTTAAATATAATGAATCCATCGAGTAATATATTTAGTTAGTTGGTGAGAGAATTATATCACTAATTTTTAATATTTTTACTCTTTCTAAACGATTCTTGAAGCTGTAATATACCTTCCCAAAAGAGTGTATTACTTATAAAGATATATCCAACAATCTTTTGATCTAATGAAGAGAAGCGATTGTATGAAACTATAATTACACGTTGTCTTTATCTCTTTTCAATAGGAGTATGATAAATCATATTTTTACTCTACTTTTTTAGCTTTTTCCTCCTGAACAAAATTCAACAACTAAAAATGTTAAAAATGAGAAAGAAAAATATATTTTGTCATTCTCTTATTGGAAAGGGATAAGGATGACGTGGAATCATAATTTCATACCATCTTTTCCCTGCAAGGATATTATTTTGTAGATATAAAAATTTGGATTCAATCCTAAACAACCTAATTCTCTATCCTCAATTAAAAAAAAAAAAAAAAACTATAAAAATATTTAATGGTTACATTAAACCTTGAAATTTAATGGTTACATTAAATCTCGATTAAATTTAAAATTCAATTTATACATCACTAAATTTAAAATTCAATTTATACATCACAAAATCCCAATTTCTTGATTCCTTGTATTAAGCAATAAAGTGAAGGAAAATAACAAAAGCTTAACCCTAGGCATTTCTTATATTGAAATGATGAAGTATAGCCATTGGATAAACTAACTAAGCTTTCCAGCACATCAGAAAGCTGTTGTATGTCTTGTTCTCATGCACATTCTAAAAAACATTGTAATATAGATAAGACTAATTATGTATAAAATCAACCTAAGCAACATTCAATTACACCCATATTTAAGATCATGTCCACTCTCGTTAAAGGGAAAAGAAGGTTGTCTCTAGCGTCTATATATAACCTTATGTTCCAATATTATTAGTAATAACTTAATTGGATAAAGCAATCCAATTATCTTATTTAAAACTTAAGAGGGAAGATCTCAATCATTCTTTAGAGCCAAATGTTAATCACAAAATCCTTACATACATATATTATACTTCCTCTCGATCTAAGTATTAGCACTATAAATTAAGATCAATCTTCAAATGATTTGATGTTGTTGTTTAAAATGTGAAGACAAGAAAGGAGAGAAAAGATGAGTAGCAGAGAGATGAAAACTGACTTCCATCTGCAACAAAGCCAAGCCATTAAACAAATATAGTGCTCTCCACAAATCTGACACATGATCCTCATATAATGTTGTTTCAAGCTGATGCTATAAACAGCAATGAAGGTGACTGCCAAGAATTGGACTGGGAAGAGAGATATAGAGAGATGAAGAAAGATATGAACTTCAAACATATGGTTAATTACTTTGGCAATGATCAGTTCCACTTAGGCAACAACAACTGCTAGTACAGTCACTCCTAGAATGACTGTTTTTTTAGTACTAGTTCATTACTGAGGATACTGACACTGTTTGCATCAAAAGTAGATTTCAAAGGAGTCCCCGAAAGTCTCAAAAGCATTACCAGTTTTTCCCACTCTAACAGAAAGTAGAAAGGCACAAGGCATCGAGAAGTAAAACTACCCTAAAAATAATATAGTACTTATGCCTCAAAACCAATACCAAGTAGCTAATGGAAAAAGTGAAAGAAAACTACCCTTCATAGATCAAGCAAAGCAGCAGCCAGGGAGGAACATTTAGTCATATGCTAGACTAATTAAACTGCAGCTTGCTTATGGTTATTGGGTTTTGGCGATGCATATTTCAGCTTGCACTAGGTGGTGGTGGTGGCACTGGAAGAGTTGGGGTTTGGTTGGCTAGGGGTCGCTTACGCTTCTTCTTTTCATAGCTAATCCCTCTTGCTTTTGACTGCAAATCGCGAACCTCACGAAGATAAAGCCTCACAGCTCGGGTTCCAAATGGGTTTGCTTCAGGTTTTCCGCCATTTTCTTCAAAGGCAGCTCGGAGGCGGCCGATGAGAGCATCGAGGCTACCCCAGGCTTGACGGAGCGGGCATGGACAAGGGGCAGGTGGGTTTGGGAGGCCATAGAAGGGGCAGTTAAGAGTGTGGACTTTGGTTTTTCCAAATTGGTCGAGGTAGCGAAGGAACTCCAGGACGTGAGCTCCACTACACATAGAGAGTGAAAGTGGGGGCCTATGATTCTTCAGGTACTGTCCAAAGGTATTCCAGTCACGGCGCTTTTGGTTCTCGTACCGGCTTGACGTCGAAGAAGACGAGGTTGCAAGTGATGTGGCACCGTTATTGCTAACGTTGAGGCTAGCGTTTTCCAAGTTGAAGCTATCCATTTCTGGAACTGAATCCATGGGCATGGAGAGAGAGCACAGTTTTTAATAGTATAGTCTACAACAAATAATTCTTTTTGGGGCTTTATCAATTAACAATTGGAATATGAAAAAAAGAAGAAGAAGAAGAAGAAGATTAGTGCGGTAGTGCTTTCTCTTCTTGGTTCAGCTACTTTGATTTTAGGGTTTCCTTTACTTTTGTGTTTCGTAGGATGATAAACACACTTGGTAACCTTAAAACAGTCTAATTATAAGACTTAAACTAAGCTAAGCAAAACAAAGTTGCAATACTACTGTTGAAGATACTGAAGAACTCACAACTTCGCTTTCTTATAATCTATTTTAGCTTTCTACCCTTTACAATTGCTAAGTGCTTTTCAACGTTTTAAGGTCAAGAAAATGCATTTTAAAGAGGGTTGAACAACATACCGTGAAAAGAAAGTGTAATTTCTTTTTTTTTTTTTTATTTCAAATGTTTAATGTTAGATATTAATATAAATTATTTGTAAAATTTAATTTGAATATATAAGAATATACCCTGAAATTAAAATATATAATGATATATTTGATATAAATAATTTCAAAAAGTGAAATAATTGAATGTCAAATGCAATTATTATAAATATATATAAAGCATGTTTGGACACATGGATGGAAGTGTAATTATTATTGTAGTAATTGCATGATTTTGTAATTATAATAATTTACTAAACAGAAACAGATGAAGTCACTGAGTACAAATTGTAATTACATAATTTAAAATTTTAAAATATATATTTAATTATTATAAAATTATTGATAATATTTAAGAAAAAATCTCTAAATAAATAATTAAAATTAAAATTAAATCATCTTGTATAATATGTGAATCCAAAAGAATATTCAACAATGATTTTTATCTGAACATTCATATTTATTAGTAGGTTGTTTTCTCTCTAATATTCTACGCAGTGTATGTTTCATAAGATGATGTTTTATGTTGTATAGTGCATTTTCGAGAGCTGGCCGTGTATGTTGTCATTTCGTGTTTACTAACCTTCTGCTGGGTTTTTTTCCTTTTGGATTTAATTAAAGTAAGTTATTTTGGCTGAGAACATAAAACATTAAATATATACTTTTGATTATTATCAAATCGTCGTTACCAGATAAATAGTTAATAATAATTACGTTAATTTTAGTATAAATAGTTTATATAATATATTATTAATTAATTTAATTATTTAGTAAGTCAAAATATAGAGGAAGTTATATCAACAATAAAAGATTTCCAGATTCTTTAAGGGAAATCAACAAAATAACATATAATTATATTTAAATATATATATATATATATATATCCTAAACTTAAAATAGTATTATTGTATAAACAATTTTAATCTTAAATCATGCACGGGCATATGATAATTGGATTTGAATTTAATTATTTGTAATTGTCCATATAATTACTTCAATTTTCACCCTTCATAAGAATTTATGTGTGTCCAGTTACACTTAATTTAGCAAGACAAAGATGTAAATGATATATTGGTGCTCGCAAGCTATTCAAATTTAACTCAAAGAAAATTTGAATTTGATTCGGTAATTATCAAGCTGATCTCGAGCTTAAACTATCGATCCAGCCAAATTCGAGTTTAGTAATACTTGACTTGAACAGCTGCGAGCCTTATCAAGCTTTTCATATTTTTATATTATTAAATTATGTTATGTGCTTCATATATATTATTTACCCTAAACTTAATTATTGAGTTGAGCTCAAACTCGAGGGTTAAGTTATATAATATATTATATATTATATTTTCTAAAAATTTTATATATTATTATTTCTTATCGACAATATTTTTATTTTTATGTATTTTTTAAATTTATTCTTTTTTGAAAATATTTATGCATTTTTTTATATATTTATTTGAATTTTTTTGAATTAGGAGAAAATTGAGATCATTTGTAAATTTGAGGGTTAATTTTTTAAAGTTATGTCTAACTTTAAATAAAATGTAAAAGTTGAAGGCTATATTTGTTATTATAAACTGATTTTTTAGCAACCATGTCAGCTTGTCGTTTGTGATTTTATTGAGTGTAACCAAAATGACTCAGCTATATAACGTGAGTGCTTAAATTGAAAACTTCTTATTTTGGATACCTAAATGAACTTTTTTTTTTTTTTTTTGCTTCATTCAAACTATTATGTTTAAAAGCAACATAACAGTAGTTCCAGTCAAACAATACAATTGTCATAAAAGCTATTATAACATGAAAACCAGGTATTCCAATCACCAGTCTAACATTCACCACCATACCTTGAACATAACCCTGTGATTAATACCTACAGTCGCTAATGTTTCTGCCATTTCATTACCATGCTGCACTGCTTTTGAAAATGCTACCTCACCCACACAGGCTAGTCTCCTTTCCATATCTGCAGATGTAGTTTGTTGCGATCAAGGTCTCCTATCTTTGTTCAATAACCAGTTATACGCAACCAGTGACCCAATTTCAACAATAATCAAACCAGATCCCCTTTACCCTACCTCAATTATTACATCCAACGCTGTAATTATTGCTCCTAATTCAACTGAATCTGCATCATTGGCATCACATGGTCTCGAGAATAAAGCTCTTACAGTTCCTTCTTATAGTTAGGTGACTATATGTATAGTTTACCCTTAGAATTACTATAAAACAATGTTATGAAAAGCTAAAAATGTCTATTTTAAACATGATGCTGTAAAATAAAAAATAAGTTAATTTAAATGATATTTAAAATTGTTAATATTATAATATGAGAAAATATTTGACACACTCATAGTGGAGTTCTTATACTTTACAAGTAGGGTCAAGAGGTTGACAAGTAACTAATTATAGAAATATAGTAAAATATTTAAAAATAAATATTTGAAAAAAGAGACACGTGATAAATGGTTAAGGCTGCTTGTGAAATAAAAAAAAGTTATACTACCACTGCACCAAATACTAACCCTTATAATACATGAAATATCAATTTTAAATAATTTTTAAGTTATTAATATAAATTAGGGATAAATATCAAAACTATACATAAATTTTGAATGTGTGTAATCTATACATTAAATTTTAATTTGATTCAATTTTTACGAACTGATATAACACCATTTTACGTTTATATATTATATACACAAATTATTATATTAATCCAATTTGAAAATAGATTAATGTATTTATGCTTTTAAACGTGTATAAATGATTTAAAAACGTACAATTGAATAAAAATGAAATTTCATGTATACATGTGAATCATAAACAAAGTTTCATGTGTGTAATTACACAAAATTAAAGTTCATGAATAAAATTATTCGTCAGACCAAAGTACATTTGTAATTTTGATATTTGTCCTTATAAACTATTTATAAAATTCAATTTATATATATATATATATATATATATATATCATGTATTACATACTAAAATCACAGATAAACATAATTATTATAAATTAATAAAAAATCATAATCGATAGAATAATTGATTAAGTGCAGAATATATTTCTTTTCATGTCTTTGTATTATTTTGGTATTAATAAATATTCAACTTAGATTATAATGTAAATATAAAAAAGTAATTTATGGTATTAATGGCAATTCATTGTTAATAATCCTTTTATTTTTATTTTGTTAAATTTATTAGTGCGACATTTTGAAATAAGAAAAATACTTATTTAATAGTCATGTAACAATAAAATTGACGTTATAATAAACTTAAATTCAACAAAAGAATTTTAAAGGTATTAATAATTAAACTAATTTTTTTAAAATAAAAATAAAAAAAGTAAGAAAAATATAAATTTGAAGAAATTAATCATAAAAGTATAATATAAATTATGGGTAAATGTATAATTTGAGTTATTGAAAAGGAAAAGGTTGATTTTATGTCGGGTAGCTTTATGTGATTTTATGGAGGAGATGATGGTCAAGTAAAAGCATAGGAAAACTTTGAGGTTGGTTTCCATTGAATGAATTTCTGCACTATTTTTGGTACAAAATGGTGGAATAAAGAGACCCTAATTTCGTTGGGGGTAAACAAGCTCTGTAGTTTGAAATGACACATCATTCTTCATTCGCCACTTTTTCCATAAAACAAACCTTTTATTTTCTGTCAGCTGCATTTCTCTAATTTACCCTCACAAAATATCATCCAACTGTTTCAGTCCCTTCTTCTTCTTCTTTTTCAATTTTAGAAATTTATGGAGGTCACTGGGTTCTCTTTTTGTTTTATGCTGCGACTTTCATATCTTAACATCATAAGGCCAAGCCAAAGCACTCATCTCTCTACTTTTTTAAGCTAAAAATTCTTCATCAACCAATAAACTTACAAGCTAAACCTAATTAAAAATAAGAATCCGGGCACAGACAATCCTTGAGATATTATTTGTTTTAAGCAAATCAGGTTGCTAGGAATTAATTAAATTAAACGATTTCCTTTTCCCTGATTTGTTGGCTCCAAATTCCCAAACTCTAAAATGTGATGCTTTTGGAAACACAGCAACTGTAGTTTTCACTTTCTTTTTCCATCACTGCAAATCTTTGCCCAAATTAAACAATTAATGTTTGTCGGCAAATTTATTTTAGGTTAAAATATGTTATTAGTCCCTGTACTTTGATCGATTTTGAGATTTAATCTATATACTTTAAAAGTTAAAAATTCAATCCTCCAACTTTTTTAATTTAAGTCCAATCATTATCATTGTTAATGGTTTATGTTTAAATTTGCCAACGTAACATGTTCTTTTTTCTAGTTAATCATCACATTAGAACAACCTAATCAGTAATCAATATGTTAAATTGATAACTTTTGATAAAAAATACTTACAATTTTAATAATTGAATAAATATTTTTAAATCAAGAAAGTAAGAGGACTTCTTTTTTAACTTTTTAAGTATATAAAAACTAAATCTTAAATTTGATCAAACTATTATTGATTAAAATCTCCTTGATCTATGTGCCAACATTATAAATGGTTGACATCTCCAAAAATAAAAATTCATCATCTCTTTTTACAAAAAAAAAAAGTCTCTATATTATTATAATTGTTATTACAATTAGAATTATTTTATTAATTTCGTTAGGATATTTTAAAATAAGAAATTATTCATTTGAAAATCACGGAATAAAAAGAAAAATGATTGAAGAATTTTAATAATATTAATAATTAAGATTGTATAAATTTAAAATGAAGAGAGATTACATTTTAAAAAATAAAAAAATTATAAAGATTAAATTATAAAATATGGAAAATAAAGAAATTCGAATCATATTTTAACCTTCCTTATTTTATAGTTTTATTTTAATGCATGTAAAAACATATATTAATCAACCAAATGAAATCAATTTCATTAAAGAAGAAATCATCTTGTAATAATTAAATGGGATTCAAAGTGCATAAGGTGCAGTTGGAATCACAAATTCTGCCCGTTTGCCGTGAAAGAAAATTAGTGGAAGGTTTGGGCCATGGGAGATAAAACTTACCCAAGGTGCAAGCTGCTGCATAAATTCCCCTCCCCCATGCATAGCAAGAGTGGACCAGGGATTGCCTCGGCTACTTTCTTTTCCCAAACAGTAATACGACTAGAGAAGTAGGGCCATGCATGGCATGCTGCAAGTTTCAGGCGACAGCACCGCCAAAATTAACCTATCATCAAATATGCATGCAGTTGTGCAGTAACAAGCATGACGCTTTGTTATGTATGGTTTTAGTTTTGTCTGGTGTTGGCTTCAATTTGATAGCTTGAAGCTTTTGGGTGTTTGTGGACAATTGGAGTGGTAGGCTTCTTAAAACTTGTAACCTGCAAGAAATTCTCCCACAGAATATTGTAAAAGAAGAGGAAACAAACAAGTTGTTTTAGTATTAAGGGATAGATTTAGCCATATGCTAACTAGCTATCTCCGCCTGCATGGTATATGTGTTATTCCCTAAAAGTGAACTGTGAACTCAACCAAAATCAGTGGCTCGCAATCAGAGTATAAGAATAAGATGATATCTTCGGTTAACAGTGTGATCTCCTAGCCTGGGAACAGCCTACACAAAAAAACAACCCATCCACCCTCCAGTTGCAACATACAAATGCAGTGCTTGTTAACCTACTCAGCAAGTGGAAGTGTTTGCTTGATTTAAAAAAAATGGTGTCTTTGCAGAAACAGTAGTTATCAATAAAGTTGACCGCATGAATCATTAGATTTACAATTTAATCAATTTAATTACTATTGAAATATTGTGACATTTAGTAAATTTGGGTTAATTTAAATTTTAATTAAGGTGTTTTTTTTATGTCCTTTTTAATGAGCATGAAAATTAATTTTTTAAAATTTATGATTGCTTTTTCAATAATGTTATTTTTAGATTTTGAATATGAATTTTTTTCAATAAATTTTACCATTATTACCTTCTCACATTTTTTTTCCAGAATTACTCATTTTCTGACCCATTTCTACTGTTGATGATCATCAAAATGAAAGAGAGTCGTGAAAAATAGAGAATCAAATACCTCAGTTTAACCCCCGGTAACATCTTGGCCACAAGATGGTTAACAATCATACATCTACTCGGTAAAATGGTCATTCTAAACGTAATACTATAGCCAATACAAAGCATGCTGCTTTTTCCAGGAGCTTCTCAACTTGTCGTTGACAGTGGAACCTTAACATAGTTGGTAGCTCAAGAGGGAGCACTCGAGCTACTAACAAATGTCTTTATTCTCTGAATTTGTTTAATATAAAGTTTTTCCTTTTTCCTCTTTCCTCGAGAAACAACTTCTTTTTCCAGAGATAATAACAGGTATAAGTTGAAGATCAATAAGAATCCAGGAATTGATTCCACCAAAAAAGAAAACACCTCCAAAACTCATTAAGGTAATCACAAAAAAGAACAAACAGAGAGGGACCATCAAGAAAGTAGCAAAACACAAAGGGTCCAGCATAGTACACTAACACCAGGGTAAAAGAAAACTTGATCAATGGATGGTAAAGTGCATGAGCAAAGCTGTTGGCTTCCTACTTCCCTGAATACATGAAAAAAATGAACAACTCCAGTTCCTTTGATCATACCATCCATCTCATTGAAAGTATCCCATAAGAAACCTCCAGGGGCGTCACTCGTGAGGCATAAGAGCTACACCAGAAAACAACTTTGTATTAGTCAGACTCCACCATCGGTTCAGTTCTCTTGCACCAACCTGCAGGTTTACCCCTTGCAGCCCCATTGACGTTAAATTTTACGACACCCGCGGGTGGAGGAGTCCAAAGCCGCCTGTGCATGGTGCACACTGCAATGGATGTTTCCATCAAGCTCTTTCAACGATGAAAGCATCTCCCCAGTATGCTTGAGCCCAAAAGATTGACCTTTAACCACTTTGTGAAAAAAAGCTCATCCGCCGACCATAGTGTACCTTGAAATACAAATTCGTCTCGAGGCAACCAGATCCACCACAGGAACTCACAAGGAAAGATTTAAGATTAACAGGATTATACCAAATAATAGCCCGCCAAGAGAAAATTTGTTCCAGAATACTCGGATCCACTCACACTCATCATGAGCCATTAAAAATCAGTGGACTTTGGGCGGGGCTTTTAACTTCCATATCATGTTATAGTTGAAATTTCCCACCACACAGACGATCATTAAAAAAACACATTACATGGTGATTTGACAGAAAAGGAGCCAGCTTTGTCGTTGCGGTCCCACAAAGAAAGTAAACCACTTACATGACACACTGAATGGCACTACCAAGCCCCCCTAATCCTCGTCACCATAGGGTGTTTTTATGTATGCTTAATTGAATAATAATCCCTCAAACTAATTTTTTTGTTAGGTATTTATCCTAAGCATGTATTTAAATTATAATTATGTAATTATTATGGTTCAAAACAATACTTTCCATTAAAAAAATTTAAAGTCAATATACAATTAAAAATATCATGTGTCAATCTTTGATTGGATGAAAATTTTTTTTAACGGTGATAATTATTAAAACCACCTCTCTTAATAATAACTTTAAAATTTAAATTTATATTTCTCCTTGATTATGCAATATAACTTACTACTGCATTAAATATTTAAGTCGAGCCTCGTTAGTTGTCACGGAACAACACTCAACACCTAAGAGTAAAATAGATGTTCATGTACACCAAAATAAAACTCCATCACCAATATACAACATGGCACAACAGCGGGGCACAGTTGGAACAAACTCAGCAAATGTTAATCTTGTCCAGAAAAAAACCATCACAGGTTAACGACAAGTGTAAACGGTATGGTGCGAAACATGGCACAACAGCGGGGCACAGTTGGAACAAACCTAGCAAATGTTAATCTTGTCCAGAAAAAAACCATCACCGGTTAACGACAAGTGTAAACGGTATGGTGCGAAAGGTGGGGTTTTTTGCGCAATTGGTACAATAAAAACGAAAAATAACCAAAATGGTACAAAACTTAAATTATGTACCAAAATGGTACATGTAGGGTGGTCACGCCTCTGGCAGAGGCAGCACCACCCTACTCTGCCACCTGTGTCAGCCTTAAAAAAATCTGTTAAAAAAAGATAATAGAATTTGATAAATAAAAAAAAAAAAACAAAATCTATACAAACAGTGTATGCATGTAGGGATGGGACGTTGCATGGCAGTTGTTGAAGGTTCGTGATAGGCGACACCAGTCGAGGGTTAGCCAGAGGCGTGACAGGTGGAGGGTACGGCAGAGGCGGCACCGGTGGAGGGTGTCGAAACCATTTTTATATTTTAAAAACCGGGGTCGACTTTTAGGAAAATGAAAATGGAGTCGCCACCAATCTTTTTTCGAGGTGTGATCAGGTCACCTTGTAAACGTTTTATTTCAAAACATTGATTTTGGCCTACGAAAATTCAAGAAAACAAGTTCGGGAGTCGGTTATGTACGAGGAAGGGTTAGCACCCTCGTAACGCCCAAAATTGGTACCAAAATTGGTACCAAATTGATTATTTATTGTCCTAATTGTCGAAAATTTGAAAAGATTTTTAAAACATGATTTCTTTTTAAACTTGAGCTTTAAGTTGGAACTTGAGATTTCTTTGTTCCAAAGAGATACAAACATCACATCCAGCACGTTAGGACACGATGTTTTAAATCCTCATAACTAAAATCATCTCATGGATTTGAAAATTTATTAAAAGGATATTTAGTTATTTAGTCAAACGGGAAATCGCAACCCAGCACGTTAGGGCATTATTTCTCGAGTTTCTAAATACAGAACATTGCCTTTTTAAAAAAAAAAATACTTTTGGATAAAATGTTGCAAAGAAATGAAATATATTTTTAAAACAATGGCTTGAGCAAAATGTTATATTAATGCAAAAAAAATTCATTAAGAAGATACAAAACATATTAATAATTAGCACTAACGTAAAAAAAATGACAAATTATACAAATAATGCAAGCAATATAAAACATAAAACATAATATTATGAACATGAATAAAATAATTATAAACATTTATACACTAGATAAAATATATAAAAATAATATAAAGTAAGTAATATATATACCAAGCAATTAACATATACTATAAAATTTTTTTTAAAAAAATGGCCAAAACAGAGATGAATAATTTACACGAAAAAATCAATAAAACATATATTTTATAAAAAACTTTAACTATAAGAAGCACATATAGGGATATACATATAATAAATAATCTAATATGTAAAAGAAAATACACTTTTAAAAAAACAATTTAAATGTTATAAGACACATATTTTAAAATAATACATAATATAACAAATCAATATATATATATATATATAAATAAAATTTATTTAAAAGTAAACAATATAAAAACTTTACATTTATAATAAATTACTTTTTAAAATATTATACAATATACCAAATGTAAAATAATACATAATATTTAATAATAATATACCAATTCTAAAATAATAATATTTGATAATAAAACAAATAATAATATACAAATTTAAAATAATGTAGAATTTTAATAAAATAGCCGAATGCAAATAGTGAATAATTAGAAATAAATAAAATATAAATAAAAAGAAACAAGGATCAAATTAAAAATAAAAATAAAATTTGAAATAGATGTGTAAAAGGACCAGATTAAAAACGCATGCCACACCACAGGGACTCATTGGGTAAATATACCCTATCCCCGAAACGGCACCGTTCCAATATTTGCGTTTTAAAAGGCTCAAGGACCAAATTGAAATCAAAACAGAATCATTGGACAAGATTAAAAGGCGAAATAAACTTAATTCAAAAGATAAAAAATGCGGAAGGACTAAAGGGATAAATTTCCCTTTTATCAAAAACGCGCAGATTCTCCCCAGGTTATCGGGTCAACACGCGGATCCTGGCCCTTAAACGATGTCGTTTTGGCCTTTAAAAGAAACCCCAAAAATGACGTCGTATGGATGGCCTATATAAACTAAAAATTTGCTAAAAAAACAGTTTACACACCCTTTTAAAAAAAACAAAACAGAGGCCCCGAAGGGCTCTCTCCTCCTCGACCTAGGGCCAGAATCCAGCCTGGGATCCAGCAAAGGACCACCGCATGCGCCGTCTCAGTCGGCGGTCGGAAAGCCAAACTTTTTCGTTTTCAAGCCGAATCAAATGTAATCTTCTTATTTATTATTTTAGTAATATTTTGTATATAAAAAAATATTTTGCATGTATCGAAACTGAAGGAAAAAAAATAAAAAATAAAATACAAAACAAAAATAGTCAAGGATCACCTTTTTCTGTGATTTTTATTGCTAGAATATGCGCGTGTTTACATTATTTTTATTCGGGCTTTTATAGCCACTGTAATGATACAAAACTTGGTATATTTCCTTTTGTTTGATTTCTTGCCATATCCTTTATTGCTTGATCTTTCCTTTTGCAGGTTGATAGCGCGAATCGCGGGGGCGATCAGGCTCTGATAGAGCATCATTCGGCAGTAAAGGCTTAGCGACGCGAGGAGATTTCAGAAACCTAGGGTTTCTAACCGGATGCTTGGGTATTTGGGTCCTATTGGGCCCCGTGAGTTTGGGTTAAGGAGTCTGTTGGGTTTGGATGTAATTGGGGTATTGGGTAATGGTTTGGGCCATTTCAGACTTTGGTATTTTGGGTTAATTTGGGGTAATCTGTGTAATGGGCTTCGGGTAACACTTTAGGGTTTGAATTTCGGGTTTTTAGGTTATCAGGCTTTAAGCCTGCTTATTGTAAAATTTTAAAAGGGACATTTTATTTATTTTTTAGTTTTTTTATTATTGATACGGGCCCGGGCAAATTGGGTCTATTACAGCTGCCCCTCTTTGCTCATTATCGTGTAACGGGAATAGAGCAAAGACAATAAAAGGACCAATTTTGCCCGGTCTTGCCGAGTCTTTACTTCTTGATCCTTGCTTTCTTCCAATATCCGCAATTTCAAAGATATTGGACTATAATTCAGACGGCTTCAATTTGCTTTGCTGTAATCTCTAGGAAACAAAATCTTCATTTTTCAGTCTACTCCCTTGCCACATCAGGAAGATAAGACTACAATCTTCAGCCAGCTCCCTTGCTACCTCAGGAAGATATGGCTAATGGCTAAAATTTGCTCCCCTGCTACTTTGGAAAGATAAGATTTGCCAACATCAATCTACCTCGCTACTATCTCGAGGAGACAAAATCTTCATTTTTTTTAGTCCCTTGCTACATCAGGAAGATAAGACTACAATATTCAGCCGACTCCCTTGCTACCTCAGGAAGATAAGGCTAATGGCTAAAATTTGCTCCTCTGCTACTTCAGAAAGATAAGATTTGCCAACATCAATCTGCCTAGCTGCTATCTCGAGGAGACAAAATCTTCATTTTTTCCAGTCTACTCCCTTGCTACATCAGGAAGATAAGACTACAATCTTCAGCCGACTCCCTTGCTACCTCAGGAAGATAAGGCTAATGGCTAAAATCTGCTCCCTTACTACTTCGAAAAGATAAGATTTGCCAACATCAATCTGCCTCGCTACTATCTCGAGGAGACAAAATCTTCATTTTTTCCAATCTACTCCCTTGCTACATTAGGAAGATAAGACTACAATCTTTAGCCGACTCCCTTGCTACCTCAGGAAGATAAGGCTAATGGTTAAAATCTGCTCCCCTGCTACTTCGGAAAGATAAGATTTGCCAAAATCAATCTGCCTCGCTGCTATCTCGAAGAGACAAAATCTTCATTTTTTCCAGTCTACTCCCTTGCTACATCAGGAAGATAAGACTACAACCTTCAGCCTACTCCCTTGCTACCTCAGGAAGATAAGGCTAATGGCTAAAATTTTCTCCCCTACTACTTTGGAAAGATAAGATTTGCCAACATCAATCTACCTCGCTGCTATCTCAAGGAGACAAAATCTTTATTTTTCAGTCTACTCCATTGCTACATCAGGAAGATAAGACCATAATTTTCAGCCTGCTCCCTTGCTACCCAGGAAGATAAAGCTAATGGCTAAAATCTGCTCCCCTGCTACTTCGAAAAGATAAGATTTGCCAACATCAATCTGCCTCACTACTATCTTGAGGAGACAAGATCTGAAATCACCGATGTTACCACATTGCCCTCTAGGACATGTCCTGTAGAATCGGTTTTATATGCTTATGTTTATGATTAGGATGCTTTGATCAGAATGAATCAAATGCTCCTAGCCAAATGTGTTATGAATGTTATGAGTGCAAAAAAAATGTCATGAGAATGATTCCTTTTCAATGTGTCATCACTCATTGTTCATCAAGAGTTTCATCTTCGTTCTTCTCGAAGTGTGCTTTGACCCTTTTCCATTAATTTGGTTCGTCGTACCATTCCCCTAATGTTATGACCCACTGGAGATGTTTATGAAATGATCCTCTCTTAGGATCGATATTGCTTAACTCCTTAATGTGTCCAATCACCATTTGGGTAAAAGAGACAGTCTCAATTTAGACCTTCCTCCTTACTCATAGAAATTCTTAAACAATGGTCATGTTTCAGTTTCTTGTATCATCCAGAAATTTCCAGAGTAATATGCAAAACTTTTTTTGTGAAAATATTATTAGTTCATCAATCATTATTTCAATGCAACATGCTTTGTGAATAATGGGCAACAGATAAATTAATCTTTGAGGATAGTTAGATTATCAATAATACAAAGGAAATTAATCTGGGAATATATCTTTGAGAAGGAAAAGAATCCAAAGATAGGACAAAAAACCAGGCGCCCTAGACATTGCAGCTTGAGCTTCTATATACAAGCTCCATGAAAACTGCTTTGAGCTTAACATGTGTTTAGAAGATCCAAAGTACTTTTTTGATGCCTTGACATGTAACATGCTTCGCTTCTTGTCGATTCAGGTATATCAAGATCACTGCATGCCTTTCAAAATTTGAGCCGCCCTTTTGGGTTTTCAACTCAAAACCCCTTTGGTCTCAAAGCGCCCTTTGCAGGTTTTCACCTTGGCTTCACCTCCTTTTCAGGCAAAATATTTCTTAACTGAGTCCGAATTCACAGGATTGGATAAGCTTTTCCCATCCATTTTGGTCAAAATTAGTGCACCTCCAGAGAAAGCCTTTTTTACCACATATGGTCTTTCCCAATTCGGCATCCATTTTCCTCTAAATCCTTTTGTATGGGAAGGATTTTTTTTAGTACAAGGTCCCCCTCGTGAAATTCTCTTGGGCGAACTTTTTTGTTGTAAGCTCGCATTATTCGCTTCTAATACATCTGACCATGACGAATAGCCCTTAGCCTCTTTTTTTCAATCAAGTTCAATTGATCATATCGCGATTGAATCAATTCTGCTTCATCCAGCTTTATTTTTGACAAGATTCGAAGAGAAGGTATTTCTACTTTGATGGGTAGAACTGCCTCCATCCCATAAACCAATGAGAAGGGAGTTGCCCTAGTAGATGTTCTGATAGATGTTCGATAAGCAAAGAGTGCAAATAGTAATTTCTTATGCCAATCTCTGTAAGTCTCAGTCATTTTCCCCACTATCTTCTTGATGTTCTTATTGGCCGCTTCCACTGCCCCATTCATTTTTGAGCGATACGGAGATGAGTTATGATGTTTGATCTTGAACTGACTGCAGACTTCCGCTATCGTGCTATTGTTTAAGTTCAGTGCATTGTCTGATATGATCCTCTCAGGTATTCCATACCGATAAATCATCTTCTTCAAGAACTGACTAACTGCTGACTTAGTAACGCTAGTGTACGAAGTAGTTTCCACCCATTTCGTGAAGTAGTCAATAACCTCAAAGATGAACCGATGCCCATTCGAAGCTTTTGGTGAGATCGGCCTAATAACATCCATACCCCACATGGAAAAAGGCCATGGAGAAGTCATAACATGCAAAGGTGAAGGTGATATATGAATCTTATCCCCATAAATCTGGCATTTATGACATCTCTTGGCATAGTTGATACAATCTCCTTCCACAGTAGACCAATAGTATCCAAACCTCATGATTTGTCTAGCTATCATGAAACTGTTAGTATGTGTCCCACAAACACCTTCATGCACTTTCTCCAAGATCTTCTTAGCTTCCACAGCGTTAACTCATCTCAAGAGTACCTGATCTTTCCTTCTTTTGTACAGGATATCCCTATCTAAAACATAATCGCAGGCTAATCTCCTTAATGTTCTTTTGTCATTCTCTGTTGCTTGCTTAGGGTATTCATGATTTCTTACGTATCGCAAAATATCCTGATACCAAGGGTGGTCATTTTTTTCCTCTTCTTCCACATTATAACAATGAGCTGAGACCTTAAAAATACTCATCTGAATAGGTCTCACATCCTCTTCTTTGTTCACTTTAATCATGGAAGCCAGAGTTGCCAAAGCATCCGTCATCTAGTTTTCATCTCGTGGGAGATAATTGAAAGTGATGTCATCAAACTCCTCAATTAGCCCCAAAACTATCCTTCGATAATTAATTAATTTGGGGTCTCTTATCTGCCATTCTCCCTTGAGCTAGTAGATCACTAATGCAGAGTCTCCATATACTTCTAGTGTTCTAATTTTGCGCTCTATGGCTGCCTGAATTCCCATGATGCATGCTTCATACCCGGCCAAATTGTTTATGTAATCAAAATCCAATTTACACGTGAATGGATAATGATCTCTATTTGGGGATACCAAGACTGCCCCAATTCTATTTCCTATAGCGTTTGATGCTCCATCAAAGTTCAGCTTCCACGGATACTCTTCAGTAGTTGCCACATACATTAACTATTCATTTGAAAAATCAAAGCTCAACGGTTCATAATCTTCCAGAGCTCTGCTAGCCAGAAATTCTGCTATTGCGCTCCCTTTTATAGCCTTTTGATTCACATAGACTATATCAAACTCAGAAAGTAATATCTACCACTTTGCCATTCTTCCATTTAAAGTGGTTGACTCCATCATATACTTTAATAGGTCAAGTTTAGAAATTAGTCAAGTTGTATGATATAGCATATATTGCCTTAATCTTCAAGTTGTCCAAATCAAGGCACAACATAACTTCTCAATCGACGAATATCTCGTCTCACACTCAGTGAATTTCTTACTAAGGTAATATATCACATTCTCTTTTCTTCCTGACTCATCATGTTGACCAAGCACACATCCCATAGAGTTACTGAACACTGACAAGTATAGTATTAACGGTCTATCTGGACTAGGCGGAGATAGTATTGGAGCCTTTGACAAATATTACTTAACTTTATCGAAAGCATTCTGGCAATTAACATCCCAAGTACCTTGGTTGTGTTTCTTAAGAAGGCGAAATATGGGATCACATTTCTCCGTTAATTGTGAAATAAACCGAGCAATGTAGTTTAACCTTTCAAGAAAACCTCGAACTTCTTTCTGAGTGCCTGGTGTAGGCAATTCTTATATGGCTTTGACCTTGTCTAAGTCGACTTCTATTCCTTTTTCGCTGACTACAAAGCCTAATAGTTCCCTGACCTAGCACCAAAGGTACACTTTGCCGGATTGAGCTTTAGTTGAAATTTCCTCAAACTCAAGAACAACTTCTTCAAGACTTCAATGTGCTCATTCTCTTTTCGAGATTTGGCAATCATGTCGTCAACGTACACCTCAATTTCTTTGTGCATCATGTCATGGAATAAGGTTACCATAGCCCTTTGGTACGTTGCCCCTGCATTCTTTAGCCCGAATGGCATTACCTTATAACAAAAGGTGCCCCGCAATGTTATGAAAGTGGTTTTCTCCATATCCTCAGGATGCATCTTTATCTGATTGTATCCCGAAAAACCATTCATGAAAGAGTACAATGAATACCCCACCGTGTTATCCACCAACGTGGCAATATGAGGTAAAGGGAAGTTGTCTTTAGGGCTGGCCTTATTTAAATCCCTGTAGTCCACACACATCCAAACCTTTCCATCTTTCTTTGGGACAGGAACAATGTTGACAACCCATTCTGAGTATTTGACAACTTGTAGAAAACCAATATCAAATTGTTTCTTGACTTCTTCTTTTATTTTTAGCACTACGTCAGGCCTTATTCTTCGTAGCTTCTGCTGAACTGGCTTGCATTCTTCTCTTATAGGGAGGCAATGCACTACAATATCAGTATTCAGCCTAAGCATATCTTGGTATGGCTATGCAAATACATCTCTGAATTCCTGCAGTAACTCAATAAGATCTCGCCTTGTCTCTTGAGCTATGCACGTTCCAATTTTGACTACCTTCCCTTCCTACAAGGTTGCATTTTCCACAACTTCCTCATAGGGCAAAATTTGCTTCTTTTCTTGCTTTACCATTCTTAACAAATCTGGAGACACATCACAATCCCTGCCACCTTCAAAATTCCAAGGTTCCTCTAAACACATGTCTTACTCAAAAGAGAAATCATGATTTGTAGTATCATCGCTCATGTCATTGATATCTAGGAACCTGTAGTGGGCACAAAAGAATGTACAAAGAACGAATGAATTTAAGAATGGCTATTTACGTGTTTATGAATGAAATGAAAAATTTAGAAAGAAATTAAAAGGTCAAAAGAATATTTTCAGTATGAAAGAATGAAAGAATATGTGCTCGAATTGATAACAAATGTATATTTTATTGAAACAAAAACATTTGAACATGAGCCTATTTCACAAATGAAATCTTATTACTCCTAAGCTTTAGAGCAACAAGAGTGTTCTGAATGTTACTCTGTATAATTTCTAAAGACTACAGGAAGTTCTTCTGCAGTCCAGTTGTTTAAGGAGCTTCCTAGTTCGTAAGGACGAATGTCCTCCAGATTTCTGTGTTCAGTCTCTTCTTCATGTATGGCATTGATGTGATGACTTTCATTTTTAAGCAACCATTTCTCAGGGTGAATTATCCCTCCTGATACAAAAATCTAGGATATGTGAGGGAACATCATCGATTCCCCCTCGACTTCTTTTCCACTTAACCGTGTCCTTCTTCTCTCTCACTTCTTTTCTAGCTCTCTTTTCCTTTGTCTTGCATCTGGCTTGAATCCTAAGCCAAAGTGGTCATGCTTGTCTTTCAATATCGGAGCTTTGACTCTTCCCTGGAGATATCTCCTAAGCCCTTTGCCAGGTAAAGCTTCTTTTCCCATCATTAGTTGCAAACCCATTCTAGTAGTCTTGGATATTTTTAGCACTGGGATTATGTTCCATTCAGTGATGGATGTTGCATTCACAAACTCTAAAGATCGAAAAGAACATTCAATTGTTTCATCGTTTGTTGATAAACGATAAATTATACATATTTTTACCCCATGCTTAGCCCAATTTCTAGATGAATTAACCCTTGATTTGTGTAAATTGATGCTCTTAAACCTTTAAGTTCGTGTTTTATACTCAGATGAGCATAGGGAAGAGAAAAGACCAAGGAACGGGCCAAAAACGGGTAATTTAGGCCCAATTCAATAATCAACACGGCCTAGGAGTTCGCCACGCGGTCGTGCCACACGGCCGTGCCACCTTAAAAGCTCAAACACGGCCCAACCCCGACTCACACGGTCGTGCCACACCAAACATACCCGAACACGACCCATTATCGAAGTCATACGGCCGTGGCACACGGGCGTGTCCTTGTCGTGAGAAAGTTCAATTTTACTCGGAAAAGGCTACTTAGGGGCTAAGAAAGGCATTTCAAAGCTCTATATAAAGACCCTAGGGGGCAACTACTAGGGGACGGGCCTCTCCTTAAATGGGGTGCTTTTTCTCCCACAAAAGAGGGCCTTATTTCTGCCAACACAGAGAGTAGAAGCAAGGAATTACTTCAAGGGAAGCCGATTGATCCATCTCAGAAGCTGAATTCTCCCTCAAGACTAAGGATCTCCCTTCAAATTCCTACAGGGGTTTTTGGGTTCTTTATGTTTTGTTATTTTATTTCTTCTGAGATGTTTTCTTTATTAATTATGAGCTAAATTCCTCAAATACTTGAGGGGGATGAAACCTAAGATAGATCCTGTTATTATTTTCTCTTGAATTATATGATAAATAGTTGATTTGTTCTTAATTGTGTTTTTAACTCTTAAATTGATATTTCCGGGATATTGATTTAAGTCGCATGTGCTTATGTAGAGGAGCAAAAGTCCCTGCATAGGAGTAGATCCAACACAATTAAGCGGAGTTGCATGCAACCCTAGACATAGGGCGACATAAATCTGCCGGATTAGGGTCAAACCTAATAAGGGAATCCATAGATCAAGTTAATGCAAGACTAGGGGTTTTAACTAGAAAGAGATTTAAGTTAATCAACCTAGGATTAGTTGTTCTTATCCTCGACGGAGGTATTAACATAAATTAGGGATTCCTACGGATCAAGTCAAGTGAATAAATCGTCTAGTTCAAGAGTTGATAACAAGTGAAGTCTAGGTGGATTCTCCCTTGAGTATTGTCCAAATCAATCAGTTTTTCCTAAGAGTTTTTCCCCAATTCACTTTTGCGCATTCATAGTTAGTTTTAGAATTAGTTTAGTTTAATAAAATCCCCTTTTATTCTCAGGTTAAATAATAGAAAAAAAGTTAGTACTAGTACTTTTGGTTCCCTTGGGTACGATATCTCGGTCTTGCCACTAAGCTATACTACTTGTAACGCCCCCATGCCCGAGACCGTCGCCGGAGTCGAGCTTGAGGTGTTACCGAACATAATTTACTATTTTAAGAGCTTAAAATTCTTTATTTCTGCTTTGGCAGCAAGCTGTCTATCTGCGTCACGGTTACAAAAAAAATCATATCTCGAGTTACGAAACTAGAAATTAAGATCTGTAAATTTTCCCTAAATCTAGACTCATGTATCTATCTGCTAATTTTTTTCTAGAATTTTTTGCTGGGCCAATTAGTATAGTTTATTAGTTAAATTTTCCCCTATTTCAGAACTCAACTACACTGACCTCTACTTATTGCGAACCACTTTTCTCCCTGTAAAAAATTTATATGACTATGCCATTTGTTTCTATTAAAACTAGACTCAATAAGTATTCTGAACATATAAATTTATTCTTCTAATAATTTTTTTACAATTTATGGTGAATTTCCAAATTTGGAACAGGGGATCCAGAAATTGCTCTAGCCCTGTTTTACTAAAACTCAGATATGTCATAAAATACAATACCTTTACCTGTTTTGTTTATCCCATATGAAAATAGACACAATAAGCTTTAATTTCATTTATTATTCACCATCAAAACATGTTTTTTACTATTTTTAATGATTTTTCAAACTCAAGTCACTGCTGTTACAATGTTCTATTTTTAAGCTACTTTCACATTTTCCTTAATTTCCATGTGATAGTTATCCCACAAGCATACATACTATCATACTTGTATATCATTAGCCATTTCATTAGCTATTCACTAGCAAGTATTTACACATCATTCATTGAACATATCATACCAAAAGAAGCCAAGTCCCTATACATGCCATACACGAAAAGAAACGCCTAACTATACTGATAGGATTCCTCGATAGTGTGATCGGATCTCCGACTTTTCCATTGATCCCCTAGTGGCTTGGCAAGAACTATAAGAAGAAGATAATAAAGAAAGTAAGCACTAGGCTTAGTAAGTTTACAAGCAAATAAATTACAATATTCATCATACGGAATAATTGTGCAAACTATCAACTAGCTTTATAACTTTCTTTACATCTCATTTTCTACCTTCTTCTTTCTTCACTTACCTTCTTTCTTACCTAACCTTTCATTACTCATGATTATAATCTACCTTTCCTTTGCTGATAATTCAATGTAAATTGACTTGAATAATGGCCCGTTGAACCACTCGGAATACTAAGGATACTAGGGTCGTTCCTGTCAACAATATCCTGCCAATGCCATGTCTTTGACATGGACTTACATGAATTATTCCTGTCTCCAATGCCATATATCTAATATGGACTTACATGGCTCAATCCTGTCTCCAAAGCCGTATATCTAGTACGGACTTACATGGCTCATTTCTATCCTGTCCTGTCCTGTCTTGTCGACCCCTAATGTCATGACGTTTCGTATCCTAACATTCCTAAGGTTCAATCGGGGCTTTCTACTGCTTTTCTCTGTCATAGCACCTTATATTCAACTTGATTATTTTCATAAAATGAATACATAAATGCTGGAAAATGACAATAGTAATGTAAAATAAAGGAATATTGCACTTATTTACCATAAACTTACCTCGATACAAAATGTGACTAAACTTTACAATTTAGTCCTTTACTTTTTCTTTTCCCCGATCTACTCACGAATTTCGTTCTTCTTGATCTATAATAGCAAATTTAGCCTATTTAATATCAACATTTATCACAATAGCCCTTTACTATAACTTTGGCAAAATTACATTTTTGCCCCTAAACTTTTGCATATTTACACTTTTGCCCCAAGGCTCGGAAATCAAAACTTATCACAAATTCTTATATTTTAAGACATGCTGATCATTTATTTACCAACATCATCTTCAAATTCCTACTATAACATACATTTATGTACAATAGGTATTTTTACCAATTAAGCCCCTCTTACTCATTTTTACCTAAAACCGAGTAGCTCAAGCTGTCTAGCATAATTTAAAACCTCATATTCTATCATAAAACATCAAAATACACAAATTTCACCTATGGGTATTTTTCCAAATATGAACCCTAACTTAAAATATTGCTAACATAAGCTTTATCGAGCTACTGGGATCTCAAAAACATAAAAATCATTAAAAACGGGGCTTGGATGCACTTACTATGAAGCTTGAAAGTTGAAGAACCCTTAGTGATAAGCGCTAATATGGGGAACCATAGATCGAATTAATGCAACCTAGGGAGTTAATTAATAAAGGAACTTTAATTAACAACTTAGGCCTAGTTGCTCTTCACCTCGACGGAGGGTTTAGCATAGATTAGGGATCTCTACGGATCAAGTCAAGTAAATAACTCGTATAATTCAAGAAAATAATAACAAGTGAAGTCTAGGTGGATTCTCCCTTAAGTATTAATCATATCAATTAGCTTTTCCCTAAAAGTTCTTCCCAATTTATTTTTCCTGCTTTTCTTAGTTAGTTTTAGAGTTAGTTTTAAATAAACACTCACTCAATTTTTAGGTTAAATAATAGAAAGAAAGTGAGTAATAGTACTTTCGGTTCCCTTGGGTACGATACTCGATCTTATCACTAGACTATACTACTGTCGACAGGTGCGCTTGCCTTAAAAATGTCGTGATATTAGTCAGTTTAGGTTTGATCAAGTTCTTTATAAATTTTATTATTTAAGTATCGCGAACGCATACATCAAGTTTTTGGCGCCGTTGCCAGGGAAATAACTGAAATATTACAAAAGCTCGATTTTTATTACTTTAGCCATTATTTATTTATTTAATTATTTTTATTTTTATTGTTATTTTTTCTTTCTTTTAATTATTTTATTTTATTTTATTTTATTTTCTTTTTAGGTTTTTCTAGTTTATGACTAGAAGCAACCCGTCAGGACCACTCCTTTTTGACGAAGATTTGGAAGCTACAGTCCGCAGAAATCGTAGAGAAATTAGACGAAGTTTACATTATCCAGAGCAGGAACTTGAGCAAGAGCCAAAATCTACTGAAGAGATGGCCGCAAATCAAAATATTCACCAACCTCTAGCACTACCCGCTGAACCAGAAGAAGCTCCGCGTACTATGTATGATTATGCTAAACCTAGTGTGATTGGTACTCAAACTAGTATTGTTAGACTTGCTATCGCTGCTAATAATTTTGAATTAAAACCTAGTACTATTCAGATGATTCAGCAACTTGTGCAGTTTGACGGTTTACAGGATGAAGATCCCAACTCACATCTAGCCAATTTTTTGGAACTATGCGACACTTTTAAAATCAATGGCGTTACTGATGACGCCATTCGCCTAAGGCTATTTCCATTTTCCCTAAGAAATAAGGCAAAACAGTAGTTAAACTCTCTACCACGAGGCTCAATTACTACATGGGACCAAATGTCTGAAAAATTTTTGCTTAAATATTTTCCCCCTGCTAAAACTGCTAAATTACGAAACGATATTTCTTCTTTTGTGCAGATGGATTTAGAAACACTTTATGATGCCTGGGAAAGGTACAAAGATCTTTTAAGAAGATGCCCTCACCACGGTTTACCTTTATGGCTATAGGTCCAAACTTTCCACAATGGGTTAAACCCATCAACTAGGCAGATGATCGATGCAGCCGCAGGCGGAACCATCAATAATAAAACACCTGACGAAGCTTACGAATTTATTGAGGAAATGTCATTGAATAACTATCAATGGCAAGTCATGAGGACAAAGCCGACGAAAGCCGCAGGAGTCTATAATATTGATGCTGTTGCTATGCTCACTAACCAAGTAGAACTTTTAAATAAAAAATTTGATAATTTTGTTGGTTCCACGCAGGCTCAATCAGTGATGCAATGTGATGCAGCCCCAGGAAATATGTTTAATTCAGACCATCTACACAACATGGAAGCCGAACAAGCCAATTATATGGGTAATAATTCTCGACCTCAAAATAATCCTTATAGTAATACTTATAATGCAGGTTGGAGAAATCACCCAAATTTTTCATGGGGAGGACAAGGAAATCAAAGACAACAGCCTCCGGTATTCCAGCAACCACCGTCTCAACAAGAAAAGAAGCCGAACCTTGAGGACATGTTCACTAAATTCATGGCCGCCTCAGACACTCGTTTCCAAAACACTGAAACAGCATTAAAGAATCAACAGGCCTCTATCCAAGGACTCGAGAACCAAATCGGTCAGCTTGTAAAATTAATCTCAGAAAGGCCTCAGGGGGGACTTCCAAGCAACACTGAACCAAATCCCAGAGAACATGTGAAAGCAATCACTCTAAGAGATAGTAAAGTGCTAGCAGAACTAGAAAAGAAGCATGCTCACGAACTACCAAAGGATAAAGTAGAGGAATCTAAGGATGACGCCACTCCAACACTCAGGGAGTACAAACCGCGCATCCCATACCCAGCAAGGTTAAAGAAGGACCAAACAGACGCCCAATTCGGTAAGTTTCTTGAACTTTTCAAACAATTACATATTAACTTACCCTTTGTTGAAGCAATTTCACAGATGCCGAAATATGCGAAATTCCTAAAAGAACTCCTGACGAACAAAAGAAAATTGGAAGAATTAGCCACAATGGAACTCAACGAGGAATGTTCAGCCATTCTCCAAAATAAACTGCCAACAAAGCTAAAGGACCCAGGGAGTTTTACTATCCCTTGTTTAATTGGTAGCTTAATTATTAATAAAGCATTGGCTAATTTAGGTGCAAGTATTAATCTCATGCCCTATAAAATGTTCAAACAACTAGGTCTAGGGGAACCTAAACCCACTAGGATGAGCATCCAATTAACTGATAGATCTGTTAAGTATCCTAGGGGAATTATTGAAGATGTGCTAGTAAAAGTCGATAAATTTATATTCCCTGTAGATTTTGTTGTGCTTGACATGGATGAGGACATTGACGTACCTTTAATTTTAGGACGCCCATTTTTAGCCACTGCTAGAGCTATTATTGATGTTGGAAATGGTAAATTAGTTCTTAGAGTTGGTGAAGAGGAAGTCATTTTTAAAATCTATGATGCCATGAAATTTTCCAAAGAATAAGATGATTCTTGCTATTTTGTTGATATGGTTGATCAATTCGTTCAAGATAATTTACAGGAAATCTCTATCACTGACACTCTGGAACTGTGTCTTATTCAGGGGGAGGGTGAAACCTCCTTAGAAGTAGAGAAGGTAATAAAAGAATTAGACTCTAGCGAAACTATCACTAGACATATAAGCTATGAGAATTTAAAAATGCATGATAAGCTAAGACAGAAACCTTCCATTGAGGAACCCCCTAAATTAGAGTTAAAACAACTGCCAGAACACTTAGAATATGCCTTTTTAGGGGAGAACTCAACTTTACTGGTCATTATTGCATCAAATTTAAGGTCTAAAGAAAAGGAAGAACTGCTCCAGGTACTAAGAAAACATAGGCAAGCCATAGCCTGGAAAATTTCAGATATCAAGGGAATTAATCCCTCTTTCTGTACTCACAAGATTTTAATGGAAGATGAATATAAACCAGCAGTGCAAGCTCAGAGACGATTAAATCCTAACATGAAAGAAGTCGTAAAGGCTGAGGTAATTAAACTTCTTGATGCAGGTATCATTTATCCTATTTCTGATAGTTCTTGGGTAAGCCCTGTGTAGGCTGTTCCTAAGAAAGATGGGCTAACCGTGGTATCTAATGACAAAGAAGAACTCGTGCCAACACGAACAGTCACAGGATGGAGAGTATGCATAGATTACCGAAAGCTGAATGACGCCACTCGAAAAGATCATTTTCCTTTGCCCTTTATCGATCAAATGTTAGAAAGATTAGCCGGTCACATGTATTATTGCTTCCTAGATGGTCTCTCCGGTTACTTTCAAATTCCGATAGCTCCAGAAGATCAAGAAAAAATGACGTTCACATGCCCATACGGTACGTTTGCATATCGTAGAATGCCTTTTGGTTTATGTAACGCTCTTGCTACTTTTCAGCGATGCATGCTAGCTATTTTTAACGAATTTGTGGAAGATATCATGGAGGTATTCATGGACGATTTCTCTGTTTTCGGTAACTCTTTCCAACACTATCTAAATAATTTGAAACTTGTTTTGATAAGATGTAAAGAAACAAATCTAGTGCTAAATTGGGAAAAATGTCATTTCATGGTTCAGGAAGGTATTGTACTAGGACATAAAATCTCTAATAGAGGAATAGAGGTAGATAAAGCTAAAGTTGAAACTATTGAGAAACTACCCCCTCCCAGTTCAGTTAAGGCTATAAGAAGTTTTTTAGGACATGCCGGTTTTTATCGTAGATTCATTAAGGACTTTTCTAAAATAGCTAAGCCTTTAACTAAATTGCTAGAAAAAGACATACCTTTTAACTTCGACCAAGAATGTTTAGAGTCCTTTAGCACCCTTAAAGACAAGTTAGTCAGCGCTCCAATTATGATTTCACCTGATTGGAATCTGCCTTCTGAACTAATGTGCGATGCAAGTGATTTTGCCGTAGGTGCAGTTTTAGGACAGCGAAGGGACAAGCACTTCCAACCGATCTACTATGCCAGCAGAACATTGACAGCTACTCAAGCCAACTACACCACCACGGAGAAAGAATTACTAGCTGTTATCTTTGCTTTTGATAAATTCAGATCTTATTTAATCTTGTCAAAAGTCATTATTTTTACTGACCATTCAGCTCTTCGTTATCTCTTAGCCAAACCTGATGCAAAACCTCGGTTAATAAGATGGATTTTACTTTTACAGGAATTCGACTTGGAAATTAAAGACAAGAAAGGAGCTGAAAATTTAGCAGCAGATCACCTCTCGAGACTAGAAAATACACAACCCAGGTACCTCGAAAAGATAAACGATATGTTCCCTGAAGAACAACTCCTAACTTTAGCAGGTACGACACTTCATTGGTTTGCCGATTTTGCAAATTATTTAGCAGCCAATATAACCCCAAAAGGGCTAACCCATTAGCAAAAGAAGCGATTCTTTGCTAATGTGAAAAACTACTTTTGGGAAGATCCTTTTCTTTTTCGAATTTGCGCAATCAGGTCATACAGAAATGCGTTGATGACATAGAGGCATATCAAATTTTAGAACACTGCCACTCAAGACCCACAGGAGGACACCACAATGGAACCAGAACCGCCTATAAAGTTCTCAAATCAGGTTTTTACTGGCCTACACTTTTCAGAGATGCCAACAGGTATGTGACTTCTTGTGATAAATGCCAACGAACAGGTAATATCTCCCAACTTAATGAAATGCCTCAAAACTATATACTTTCATGTGAAATATTTGATGTATGGGGTATAGACTTCATGGGACCCTTCCCTAATTCATTCGGAAATAAGTACATACTAGTAGCAGTAGATTACATGTCAAAATGGGTAGAAGCTGAAGCCTTACCTACAAATGATGCTAGAATGGTAGTACGATTTTTGAAGAAGATTTTTTCTCGATTTGGAACACCTAGGATAATCATAAGTGATAGGGGCACACATTTTTGCAATACCCAATTTGAAAAAATTTTAAGAAGGTATGGAGTACACCACAGAACAGCCACCCCCTACCACCCACAAACTAGCGGCCAAGTCGAAGTGACAAACAAAGAACTGAAGTGCATCCTAGAAAAAACCATAGAATCAAATAGGAAGGACTGGTCTAGAAAATTAGATGATGCACTATGGGCTTACAGAACTGCATTTAAAACACCCATAGGAACATCTCCTTATAAACTCGTTTATGGAAAAAATTGTCATCTACCATTTGAACTCGAGCATAAAGCATTCTGGGCTATAAAATTTCTAAACCTTGATCTTAAAAGTGCAGGTGAAAAGAGACTTCTGCAACTAAATGAGCTAGATGAATGGCGCTACAACGCGTACGAAAATTCACGATTATATAAGGAAGCCGTGAAGCGACGTCACGACAAAAGGCTAAAATAACCTAAGCAGTTCGAAACAGGTGATCTCGTTCTACTTTACAACTCAAGATTGAAACTATTCCCTGGAAAACTCAAATCAAGGTGGTCAGGTCCGTTTACCATTCTCAAAGTCTTTTCATACGGCACTGTCGAGGTAACACACCCCAACTACGGTACTTTCAAGGTAAATGGCCATAGGCTAAAACATTATAAAATTGAGAATTTTGCAGAAAACAAGGAGGAGCTTAGGCTCCATCCCGTTTCTTCTTGACATCTCTAGGAAGAGTCGAGCTTAGACTCTAAATAAGCGCTTCTCGGGAGGCAACCCCAACACTAACATAGTAACTTCATTTTTTTTAATTTTTTTATGTTTTATTGCATAAACTAACATTTTTCCTGCAGAAAATATGGACCACACGGCCAGGCACACGGGCGTGCCTAAGGCCGTGCGCATACCAAAAAGCAGAGACACGGTCATGTGGGCAGACCCTGTGCAAACAGAGTACCGTTTCCCTAAAACACGGGCTTCCGATAAAATCCTACGGCCGTGCGATACGGCCGTGGCAACCCTGTAACTTCCACACGGGCAAACATAGATCTACACGCCGTGCCACAAACCCGTGGAAGCTACTGTCAATTCAAACACGCCCGTGTACTCTATTACACGCCCGTGCGTTTAACGAATGACTGATCTCCACGGCCGTGTATACCTTACCACGCCCGTGCGTTTAACTAAGGACTAATCTCCACGGCTATGCTCAAAGCAAACACGGGGGTGCTCATCGAACGTGGCATGCCAAAAACCTCTAATTTTCGAAAAGCACGGGCTCAACACGACTCACACGGGCGTTCGATATGCCCGTGTGACCCAAAATGTATATATACAGGGCCATTTCTCCCTTCCCATTTCATCTAAACCCTAAGCTTTTTCCCTCAAAACCTCTCCAAACCTCCACAAACACCACCCCAGCCCTCCAAACACCACCATACTAGATTTCCACGATCCACATGCCCGTGCAACAGTACCCACGACCGTGTGACACCAAATTTGGTTCTATTTTCCCCCTTTTCTCATTTTTTTTATTTTTACTGTAATTTTTTACATTACATTCTGTTATTATTTTATTTATTTATTAATATTATTGACTTAGGCTATTAGAGAACTAGGAAATAGAGAATAATCTAGAATAGTTTAGAATTTTTAATTTGGTTTGTCATTTAGATTCCATTTCACAATTTTATGCCATTTAACATCATAATTAGTTGCCACCTAATACATATTGTAAATATGCCACTTAAACACACATGAATATGCCATTTGTTGCTTAGTTTAGTATATATACATTCATTCATAAAAGGAATCCCTATGCAAATTTTAAAAATGATTAGATTCTACTACCGAGGTTAATTCTCATTCATATTAGGAATTATTTTATTTTATTACTCAGCCTCTTTATTTTTAATTATTTGCATTTCTTATTTTTCTTATATTTTAATATCAATTACTGTTTTTTTATAGATCCCATGTCATCTTCCCGAGCCAGGAAAGCTGCCATCCCCGCCTCTAAGAAACGAAAGGGGCCAAGGAGTTCTTCGACTAGGCCCACTTCCGAGGTGCGCCACCCATTTCTTACTTTTTCACAAGACTCCCAGAAAGAACGCTACCAGCTGCTGCGTGCGCACAATATCACGATGGGCCGATGCATCGACTGGAGGGCCCTCGAACAAGTCCGCTTGGTAGATGATGTCCGGGCCCTGCTCACTACTGACCCATGGGACCAGTTCTTTCAGATCATGGAGCCCACATACCTTGAACTCACTCTCGAGTTCTGTGCCACATTCCACCTTCAGACGGTGATGACACGGTTCGATGATCCTGGGACAGTTTAATTTCGGTTGGGAGGACTTGTTCACAACTCAGAGTCTCAGAATTCGGTGTGGCACTCAGCCTTTACACCGAGCAGTTTATGGCTGAGGAGAGTTTCCCCACCCTTTCTAGGTGCATCCATATCCGACCCCTTGATTGCTGGAAAGAGATTGCCCCAGGAAGACAACTATACAACCCCAGCGTCAGCAAAGCCTCCGCTCTCCCTCCCTCTCTCAGGTATATCCACGCACTCCTAGCTCATACTATTACAGGTCGCCGAGAGAACACAAGCGTCGTCAACACACACGACGTCTACTTCTTATGGTGCATGGCGAATGGCCACCCCATTGACCTTGCATATTTCATCGCACTCGCCATGCAACATCAGACCGAGAGGCACCGCAAGGGAGTCGTATCCATGGGCCCGTACATCACTCGACTAGGCCGTTACTTCGGCCTATTTAACACCACAGCCCAGACCTCCTCCTACACATTACTTGGCCAGATGTCCTCCCAGGGCATCCAGAGCATGCTTTCGATGAGGATGGTCGAGAGACGACTCGGTGGCGACCACTTTCACTTCTGCCTTGTCCAAGAAGGCGAGGATCCAGAGGACATTCCTGATGATGTCCCATCGTCACCACCAGCCGAGGATGCGCCAGCTGAGCCACCACGCCCTACACGATCACAGTAGACGGCAGCTTCTAGTGTTGACATATCCGAGCGCCTGGACCACTTTGAGCAGCGCCTCGATTACATCGACGCCACCTTAGCACACATATGTCAACACCTTGGCATCGTCCCACCACCACGACACCCACCAGAGGATTAGATCCTCTTTTTATTATTTTTATTTTATTTTACTTTATTTTTCTTTTTACTTTTGTTTTATTCTATTTTATCTTTTATTTTTCTCTTTCTACCTAATACACACTAATCTTAACCTTTAATATTAGTTTTTCTTTTTCCTTTTTGTAGCTTTTAATTTTCTTATATTTTTCCTTATTTTGAATTTTAGTAAATTTTCTATTTTATTATAATAACGGTTATCTCCTAACGAAATAATCCCTCTTCTTCTTAACCTCCCACGACTAATAAACCCCTTCGCAGTTTCAAAGGAGCTCTACAGCTCAAATCTCTACGAAAAAGGGAACACAGTGCCAAACCTACCAGCTCTTCCACTAATCCATCCAAAGCAGGGAGTTTCATACCCTTCCCTATCTTATGATGCTATGCTTTTATTGTTATTAATATTTTCCTTGTACATTGGGGGCAATGTACATCTTAAGTGTGGGGGGTAACTTACTATTTATACTATCTTTGAAATCCCTGAACTTTTCCTAATAGCAATATCTTCAGTCTCCTATTAGAAATTTATTCTGATTAGTTTATGATTTCTATCGATATATTGAGAATTAAGATATAGGTGGTTGTACTTTGATTATTCAAACTTTAAAACATTAGGGAATCAAGCATGATAAGTTGAAATTTTTTAGAATTCCCAATTTTTGCATAAGTTATTTTCCCTAATTTTAAGCATTATCTTGAGATTTGAAATTTCGCATGATTGACATCAAAAATCGTAATTCTGGTGAGATTTTGAGCCTATTGAGCATACATTTTCTTCGTGCTCACTTTTATTATTGCTTTGAGTGAGTCAATACTAAATTGTTATTCTAGAACTTGCTTCGATTATACATGTCGAGACCACATCATTGATTTGATATACTGAAATGATAAAGGCACCTATGATTTAACCCACTTACTCCACAGAAAAAGCCTACCTACATAAATCTAACCCCTAGTGAACCCCGTTGAGCCTAACAACCTTTTCCTTGACTCACGCTCTAATTATTAACCAATAACCCATTTTTGTTGAATTTTATTCAATTATTTTGACCCCTATTTTTATCGAGATTTGAGTTGAATTTTTCATCTAGCTTTATTCTCTGTTGTAGATTGTAAAGTTTTGTTCAATTTATTGTAAATACTTGAATTGTTCTTAAAAAAACAAAAAAAAAATGAAGTACATACAGTAAAATTCGATTATAAATTGTAAATTGTAAATAGTTCGACAAGTTTTTGCATAGTTCTATTTTAAGGCTACCAAGGCAGAAATGATAGTATCACAAGAATTAGCTGAGAAATATGTTCCAGTGATAGAGATTTTTCTAGCTAGATAATTTTTCAGTTCAATATCGATTCTAACCTTCTTTTTGCAACCTGTGACAACACCCCTAACCAAGCCCCTTTACAACCATTTAAAGACCTTTTGATCAATGTATCATATCAAACTATAGTGGTGGAGATTTGATTTTCTTGCAAGCCTATGGTAATAACTTTTCAGGTTGACTAAGGAGTGCTTAAATTTTGAACCCTAAACACTTCGAGTGAATAGAGTGAACCTTTAGTGAGGATGTCAACTCCTGTTAATTAAGATGGAGAGATAACTACTTAGAATGAAGGAAAAGACTTATGTTTTCAATGATAAAATTCTCAACTTAAAGTGATTGAGTCTTAAATGTTCTTTAGATTGAATTTTCATTGTATGACTACCTGTGGATTAATTTGAATTATTATTGATAAGGATTGTGAATTAAGAAGAATGGTTTCCTTTAGGGATTGAGATTTTGCTTGAGGACAAGCAAAGGCTTAAATGTGGGGGTATTTGATAAGCGCTAATTTATACATATTTTTACCTCATGTTTAGCCTATATTATGGATGAATTATTATCAATTTAGTGAGAATTGGTGCTCTTAATCGTTCTTTTTCATATCTTATACTCAGGAGAGCCTAGGGAAGATGAAAGAACAGAAAACGAGCCCAAAACGGTGAAAAATGGGCCAAAATGCAAGAATCACACGGGCCAAGCCGTGCCACACGGTCGTGCCACACGGGCGTGCCTCACAAAGATCACACGGACAAAGCCCCAACAAGCACGGGCACTGCACACGGGCGTGCTAAATCACACGGCCTCTATCGAAACCCATACGGGCGTGGCACACGGGCGTGTTCTAGTCGCGGGAAAGACGAATTTCACTCAAATTGGGATGCTTAGGGGCAAAGAAAGAGTCCCCAAAACTTCTCTATATAAAGACTCCATGAGGCAACATAGAAGGGGCCTTCTTCCATCTTTTACACACCCTCTATATTCTTTTCGTCTCGTCTTTCTGCCACACGACAGGTAGAAGCAAGGGATTACTCGAAGGGAGAAGCCAATCGATTCATCTCAGAAGCCGAAGTTCTGCATCAACATAGAGGATTCTCCTAAATTCCTTCAGGGGTTTTTGGTTTCTTTTATGATTTTTTATTTTATAACTTCTGAGATGTTTTCTTTTATTATTATGAACTAAACCCCTCAAATACTTGAGGGGGATGAAACCTAAGACAGATCTTGTTATTTATTCTTGATTATTATGAGAATTACTTGAATTGTTCTTAATTATGTGTTTTTAATCCTTGATTTAATAGTCCTAGGTATTGATTCAAGAATTGGATGTGCTTAAAGCAGATGAGCAAAAGTCCCTGTGATAAGAGTAGATTTACCATAATTAAGCGGAGTTGCATGCAACCCTAGACATAGGGCGACATAAATCTGCCGGATTAGGGTCAAACCTAATATGGGGAACCATAGATCGAATTAATGTAACCTAGGGAGTTAATTAATAAAGGAACTTTAATTAACAACTTAGGCCTAGTTGCTCTTCACCTCGACAGAGGGTTTAGCATAGATTAGGGATCTCTACGGATCAAGTCAAGTAAATAACTCGTATAATTCAAGAAAATAATAACAAATGAAGTCTAGGTGGATTCTCCCTTAAGTATTAATCATATCAATTAGCTTTTCCCTAAAAGTTCTTCCCAATTTATTTTTCCTGCTTTTCTTAGTTAGTTTTAGAGTTAGTTTTAAATAAACCCTCACTCAATTTTTAGGTTAAATAATAGAAAGAAAGTGAGTAATAGTACTTTCGGTTCCCTTGGGTATGATACTCGATCTTATCACTAGACTATACTACTGTCGACAGGTGCGCTTGCCTTAAAAACGTCGTGATATTAGTCAGTTTAGGTTTGATCAAGTTCTTTATAAATTTTATTACTTAAGTATCGCAAACGCATACATCACTTAGCTATGGTGGAGAGAAAAATTCAGCAGCAACGTATGAAGAAGATGATGAATTTTGTGTTATTTTTCCCTTTTTATTTCATTTAATATCCAAATGACCAAAATACCCTTCCTTACTAAACTTTCAAAAATTCCATCCATGTCCAATTTTTGTCCATGAACTTAGAAATTTGTCAAATTACTATTTAAAACCTCCTCATTAATATTCCAAAGCAATTTCATACTAAAAACTTCTAGAATGCAAATTTTGCAACTTATTCGATTTAGTCCCTAATTTCAAATTAAGCACTTTGCGCATGGAATTTCTTCACCAAATTTTCACACTATCATGCAATCATAATATAAACCTCAAAATAATTATAAAATACTTATTTCTATCTCGAATTTGTGGTTACAAAACTACTATTCCGATTAGGCCCTATTTCGGGATGTTATATTTCTCCCCCTTTAGGGATTTTCGTCCCGAAAATCTTACCTGTGCAAAGATTTGGGTACTATTTTCGCATGGCCTCTTCGGGTTCCCATGTAGCCTCATCCACCCCATGTCTATTCCATAAGACTTTCACGAGAGCAATACTTTTGTTTCTTAATTGCTTTACTTCACGAGCTAGAATTTTTACCGGTTCTTCACCATAAGTCATATCTGGCTAAATTTCAACCTCTGTCGGAGAAATCACATGTGATGGATCTGATCGATAACGTCGTAACATGGACACATGGAACACATCATGAATCTTCTCTAACTCAGTCAGCAAAGCTAATCGATATGCTAATGGTCCAACTCTCTCAATCACTTCAAACGGTCCAATAAAACGTGGACTTAGCTTGCCTTTCCTGCCAAATCTGAGAACTTTCTTCCACGGGGATACTTTAAAAAATACCTTGTCACTAACCTGATATTCGATTTCTTTTCTTTTTAAATCTGCATATGACTTCTGCCTGTCTGAAGCTGCTTTCAAACAATCTTTGATAACTTTCACTTTTTCTTCTGTTTCTTTAACTAGATCAACCCCGTAAATCTAATTTTCTTTAAGCTCTGTCCAATATAAAGGTGTACGGCATTTACGTCCATACAAAGCTTCGTAAGGTGCCATCTTTAAACTCAACTGGTAACTATTATTATAGGCGAACTCTACCAATGGTAAATATTTTTCCCAACTGCCTTGAAATTCTAATATACAACATCTAAGTATATCTTCAAGTACCTGAATAACTCTCTCTGACTGACCGTCGGTCTGAGGATGAAAAGCCGTACTAAAACTTAACTTGGTGCCCAAAGCTTCTTGTAACTTCTTCCAAAATCGTGAAGTAAATCTCGGATCTCTGTCTGAAATGATTGACAATGGTACTCCATGTAGTCTAACTATCTCTGAAATATATAACTCAGCCAACCTGTCAAGTGAATAATCCATACGAACCGGGATAAAATGAGCCGACTTAGTTAGCTTATCAATCACAACCCATACTGCATCTTTCTTTTTCGGTGTTAACAGTAACCCGGACACAAAATCCATAGTAACTCTGTCCCATTTCCATTCCAGAACTAGCACAGGCTGCAATAATCCCGAAGGTACCTGATGTTCGGCCTTTACCTGTTGACAAATCAAGCATATGGAAACAAACTCTGAAATATCTCTTTTCATTCCTGCCCACCAATATAATTTCTTCAAATCATTATACATCTTTGTGCTACCTGGATGAATAGACAAAAAACTACTATGTGCTTCCTGTAGAATTTTCTGAATAAGCTCATCATTCCTTGGTACACATATTCTGTCTCTAAACATCAAACAACCATCAGAACTAATCCGACATGACCAAATTGAACTCTTTTAGCTTGTAACTCACTCTCATCTTTCTGAGCTTCACAAATTTCTTCAAGAAATACCGGTTTAGCTCTCAATTCAGCTAAAATAGAACCATCATCCCACATGACCAAATTGGTATTCAAAGCTCGCAATGTAAATAAAAGTTTTCTACTTAAAGCATAAGCAACTACATTTGCCTTACCTGGGTGATAATCAATCCCTAACTCATTGTCTTTAATCAACTCTAGCCATCTTCTTTTCCTCAGATTCAAATCTTTTTTAGTCATCAAGTATTTCAAACTTTTATGATCGGTGAATATCCGGCACCGTTCACCATACAAATAATGTCTCCAAATCTTCAATGCAAATACAATAGCAGCTAGCTCTAAATCATGTGTCGGATAATTTTTCTCATGTGGCTTCAATTGTCTAGAGGCATAAGCAATCACCTTTCCTTCCTGTATGAGTACACAACCGAGCCCATTCAAAGACGCATCACTATAAATAACGAATTCTTTACCCGGTTCTGGCTGTACTAAGATGGGAGCTTCAGTCAACAATGCTTTTAACTTGTCAAAACTCTGCTGGCACTTCTCATTTCATTCAAACTTAACATATTTCCGTAGCAATCTCGTCAAAGGGGTAGCTATCATAGAAAATCCGTTTACAAATCGTCTATAATAACCAGCTAAACGAAGAAAACTTCTGACCTCTGAAACGTTCTTAGGAGGCTTCCAATCGACAATGGCTAAAATTTTGCTTGGATCAACTCTAATACCTTCACCTGAAACAATATGTCTAAGGAATCCAACTTCTCGGAGCCAAAACTCACTTTTACTGAACTTAGCATACAACTGATTATCCCTGAGAATCTGTAAAACTGTTCTCAAGTGCTCTTCATGTTCAGTCTCATCAGGAGAATAAATCAAGATATCATCAATGAACACAACTACAAACTTGTCCAAATACGGTCTAAATATTCGGTTCATTAAGTCCATAAAAACGATAGGAGCATTTGTCAAGCCAAATGGCATCACAAGAAATACATAATGACCATACCTAGTATGGAATGCAGTTTTTGGAACATCTGACTCCTGAACTCGCATATGATAGTATCCAGATTTCAAATTTATCTTGGAAAACACAGTAGCTCCCTTCAATTGATCAAACAAATCATCAATTCTAGGCAGTGGATATTTGTTCTTGATAGTTACCTTGTTATGTTACTGATAATCTATGCACAATCTCATTGAACCATCTTTCTTTTTCACAAATAACACTGGTGCACCCCATGGCGAACTGCTGGGTCTTACAAATCCTTTATCAGTTAATTCTTGTAGCTGAGCTTTCAATTCTTTCAATTCCGACCGGGCCATTCTATAAGGAGTAATAGAAATGGGTGTGGTACCTAGAATCAGCTCAATACCAAACTCAACTTCTCTAACAGGAGGCAAACCTAGTAATTCTTCCAGAAATACATCTGGATACTCGCATACTACGGACACTGATTCAACTTTCACTTCTGAATCTTTAGTATTCAATACAAAAGCAAGATAAGCCTCATACCCCTTTCTCAAATATTTCTGAGCTGTCATAATAGAAATCATGGCTAATGAACTATCTGACTCATCTGAATTAACCCGAAGAATTTCACCATTTTCATATTTTAACTCAATGAATTTCCTTGCACAATTCACTACCACATCATGTGCCGTCAACCAATCCATACCCAGAATAACATCAAACTCATCAAACGGCAATAACATGAGATCGACCGAAAAACAGTGACCTCTAATCATTAAGGGGCAATTTCTACATACTTTATCTATCAATACAAACTTGCCTAGTGGATTCGATACTGTTATCACAAATTCTGTAGATTCTATAAGCATACTCATTTTAGGCATCAATTTCATACAAACATAGGAATGGGTCGAACCCAGATCAATCAAAGCAATGACATTAATATCATGTAAAGAAAATGTACCCGTAATCACATCGGGGGAGGATGCCTCTTCACGAGCACGAATAGCATAAGTCCTTGCAGAGGCTCTAGCATCTGGTCTCACTGTCAAATCTCTAGAGGTGCCTCTGTTACTTGCTCTTACTCCCGGTTGTCTCGGTGATCTGCCTCTGGTGGGAGCATTTCCGGATCTAGCACTCTGTGTTACTTCTCGATTAGCTACCTTCGGACACTCTCGCGTAAAATGATCTGGAGCACCACACTTATAACAAACATTTTCGCCTGCTCGACAAGGACCATAATGAAGTCTACCACATCGTGGACATCTTGATCTACCCATCTAACATTACCCAAACTTGCGGTCGAAGTAGTCTGAGCTTTCGGATCTTTAAATCTGCTACCTCTATTCTGACTAGATTGCCCTGCTGAAAAGCTAGATCTGGTAGAAAACTCTTTGGGCCTCTTGGATGTAGCCTGAAATGATCTACTCATCTGTCTTTTCTTCGTATCTCGCGTCTCTATTTCAACTTTATCTTTTCTTTTTAACAACTCCTCCGCTTTACAGGCTCTGTCAACTAAAATGACGAACTCTTTTATTTCCAGAACACCCACTGATAGTCGGATATCATCATTTAACCCATCCTCAAACCTTTTACACATAATAGCCTCTATGGACACACATTCTCGAGCATATTTACTGAGTCTACCAAATTCACGCTCATAATGAGTCACTGTCATATTTCCTTGTTTCAGCTCTAAGAACTCTTTTCTCTTCTGATCAATAAACCTCTGACTGATGTGCTTTTTACGGAATTCCTCCTGAAAGAAATCCTAAGTGACCCTCTCTTTCGGTATAACTGATACTAGTGTCTTCTACCAGTGATAGGCCGAATCTCTAAGAAGTGATACTACACATTTCATACATTCCTCAGGTGTACAAGATAATTCATCGAAGACTCTGATGGTATTTTCTAACCAAAATTCTACTCTTTCTGCGTCATCATCTTTTGTTGCTCGGAACTCTTCTGCACCATATTTCCTGATTTTATCGACTGGTGGCTTTTCTCTTATTACTGTACCTGTGACTGGGGGAGCTTGAGCTACATGGGTAGCCTGAGAATCATGAGGGGGTGGAGGTCTGGCTGCCGGATTCGTACGAACGAACTTGGCAAACAAATCATTCAAAGCTTGGAAGAGAGCTTCTCGAGTCACTCCTCCCTGATCAACTATTGCTGGCCTATTCTTGGATGGCACTGCCCCTTCCGCAGAAGCAGGCGCATTACTTTCCATATCATCAGCACCAGCTCGTTCGGGATCCATTACTATAAAATAAAATATTTAAAAATCGTCAGGAGTCGTCACACTATCAAAATACAAGTATGGCATGTATAGCTCGACTCTTACTCACACTAACTGTTCCGAGAACCGACTAAACCTACTCTGATACCAATAAATGTAATGCTCCCATGCCGAGACCGTCGCCAGAGTCGAGCTTGAGGTGTTACCGAACATAATTTACTATTTTAAGAGCTTAGAATTCTTTATTTCTGCTTTGGCATCAAGCTGTCTATCTGCATCACGGTTACAAAAAAAATCATATCTCGAGTTACGAAACTCAAAATTAATATCCATAAATTTTCCCTAAATCTAGACTCATGTATCTATCTAGTAATTTTTTTCTAGAATTTTTGGCTGGGCCAATTCGTACAGTTTATTAGTTAAATTTTCCCCTATTTCAGAACTCAACTGCACTGACCTCTACTAATTGCGAACCACTTTTCTCCCTGTAAAGAATTTATATGACTATGCCGTTTGTTTCTATTAAAACTAAACTCAATAAGTATTCTGAACATATAAATTTATTCTTCTAATAATTTTTTTACAATTTATGGTGAATTTCCAAATTTGGAATAGGGGATCCAGAAATCGCTCTAGCCCTGTTTTACTAAAACTCAGATATCTCATAAAATACAATACATTTACCTGTTTTGTTTATTCCATATGAAAATAGACACAATAAGCTTTAATTTCATATATTATCCACTATCAAAACATGTTTTTTACTATTTTTAATAATTTTTCAAACTCACATCACTGCTGTTACAATGTTCTGTTTTTAAGCTACTTTCACATTTTCCTTAATTTCCATGTGATAGTTATCCCACAAGCATACATACTATCATACTTGTATATCATTAGTCATTTCATTAGCTATTCACTAGCAAGTATTTACACATCATTCATTGAACATATCATACCAAAAGAATCCAAGTCCCTATACATGCCATACATGAAAAGAAACGCCTAACTATACCGATAGGATTCCTCGATTGTGTGATCGGATCTCTGACTTTTCCTTTGATCCCCGAGTGTCTTGGAAAGAACTATAAGAAGAAGATAATAAAGAAAGTAAGCACTAGGCTTAGTAAGTTTACAAGCAAATAAATTACAATATTCATCATACGGAATAATTGTGCAAACTATCAACTAGCTTTATAACTTTCTTTACATCTCATTTTCTACCTTCTTCTTTCTTCACTTACCTTCTTTCTTACCTGACCTTTCATTACTCATGATTATAATCTACCTTTCCTTTACTGATAATTCAATGTAAATTGACTTGAATAATGGCCTGTTGAACCACTCGGAATACTAAGGATGCTAGGGTCGTTCCTGTCTAACAATATCCTGCCAATGCCATGTCTTTGACATGGACTTACATGAATTATTCCTGTCTCCAATGCCATATATCTAATATGGACTTACATGGCTCAATCCTGTCTCCAAAGCCGTATATCTAGTACGGACTTACATGGCTCATTTCTGTCCTGTCCAGTCCTGTCGACCCCTAATGTCATGACGTTTCGTATCCTAACATTCCTAAGGTTCAATTGGGACTTTCTACTGCTTTTCTCTGTCATATCACCTTATATTCAACTTGATTATTTTCATAAAATGAATATATAAATGCTGGAAAATGACAATACTAATGTAAAATAAAGGAATATTGCACTTATTTACCGTAAACTTACCTCGATACAAAATGTGACTAAACTTTACAATTTAGTCCTTTACTTTTTCTTTTCCCCGATCTACTCACGAATTTCGTTCTTCTTGATCTATAATAGCAAATTTAGCCTATTTAATATCAACATTTATCACAACAGCCCTTTACTATAACTTTGGCAAAATTACATTTTTGCCCCTAAACTTTTGCATATTTACACTTTTGCCCCAAGGCTCGGAAATCAAAACTCATCACAAATTCTATATTTTAAGACATGCTGATCATTTATTTACCAATATCATCTTCAAATTCCTACTATAACATACACTTATGTACAATAGGTATTTTTACCAATTAAGCCCATTTTACTTGTTTTTACCTAAAACCGAGTAGCTCAAGCTGTCTAGCATAATTTAAAACCTCATATTCTATCATAAAACATCAAAATACACAAATTTCACCTATGGGTATTTTTCCAAATATGAACCCTAACTTAAAATATTGCTAACATAAGCTTTATCGAGCTATCGGGATCTCAAAAACGTAAAAATCATTAAAAACGGGGCTTGGATGCACTTACTATGAAGCTTGAAAGTTGAAGAACCCTTAGCTATGGTGGAGAGAAAAATTCAGCAGCAACGTATGAAGAAGATGATGAATTTTGTGTTATTTTTCCCTTTTTATTTCATTTAATATCCAAATGACCAAAATACCCTTCCTTACTAAACTTTAAAAAATTCCATCCATGTCCAATTTTTGTCCATGAACTTAGAAATTGGTCAAAATACTATTTAAAACCTCCTCATTAATATTCCAAAGCAATTTCATACTAAAAACTTCTAGAATGCAAATTTTGCAACTTATTCGATTTAGTCCCTAATTTCAAATTAAGCACTTTGCGCATGGAATTTCTTCACAAAATTTTCACACTATCATGCAATCATAATATAAACCTCAAAATAATTATACAATACTTATTTCTATCTCGAATTTGTGGTTACGAAACCACTATTCCGATTAGGCCCTATTTCGGGATGTTACACTACTGTTTGATAGGTGCGCTTGCCTTAAAATCGTCATAATAGTTAGTTTTTGGTGTGATCATTATTATAAATTTTATTACTTCATATCACGCGATATCATTTGTCTCTACATACGGTGCCTCATTAGATACGGTTGCAATAATATTTTCCTCAACGTTTATCGTTACCAGCCGACCTTCTGTTACTAGCTTCAATTTTTTATGCAATAATGAAGGCACTGCCCCTGCCGAATGTATCCAAGGTCTCCCCAGTAAGCAATTGTATGAAGGTTTGATATCCGTCACTAGGAAATCTACCTCGTATGTTGTTGGGCCTATTATCAAAGGTATTTCAATTCTTCCCATCACTATCATTTCTGTGCCATCAAATGCCCTAACTATATCCTGGCAGATTTTCATGTGAGAGCTATCTACTGGCAATCTATTTAATGTTTGCAATGGCAAGACATTCAATGCTGACCCATTATCTATCAGAACTCTTGGCAATGTACCCTTTGCATCTGGTAGTGATGTGCAACGCTTTGGTGGATCCCATACCTCCAGGCGGAATTTCATCATCATTAAAATAGATGAAATTGTCAGCGCTTATATTACTAACCAAACGATCCAACTTATTGATAGAGATATCGTTAGTAGCATAAGTTTCATTCAGTACTTTCATTAGTGCCTTACGATGTACTTCTGAACTTAAAAGCAAGGCTAATATAGATATGCGAGCTGGCTATTTGTGTAATTGTTCTATAACACTGTACTCGCTATACTTTAATAACTTCAAAAATTCTTTAGCCTCCTCTTTCCTTACTGGCTCATTGACGGGCAGTTCATGTCTGGTTGTTTTTTCTTTTATCTGCTCAACTGCCAAAGCATTTACTTTCGCTGGTTCCATCCTTGTGTTTACTGAATCATAGCGCCTACCGCTACGTGTATAGAATCCCACTTCATGATCTTCTCCTGATGTGGCAGCCAATTTTTCCCCTCCTGGGACTGTCACATTGCAGTCATAATTCCAGTGGACCCTTTTGCTATCCTTGTAAAGAAAAGAAACAGGTTTCTGGATTACGACTTTCGGTGTTACTTGTGCTCCGACCTCATTGACTCTTGGTCGAGAAATAATGACCACTGGGTAGTTAACTTTTTGGTTATTTACTGTCAACTCCCCTTTCGACGTGCATATGTTTTCTTCTGCTAGGCCCTCCTCATAAAACTCCATTTCTTTATTATCCATAAGGTCCTGTACTAAGACCCTAAACTTGGTGCACTCCTGAATATCATGCCCCTCTATACTGTGGAACTCACAATAGTTCCCCATCTTTTCACAATTTCCTTCTGATTTTGAGATAATTATCCTTCTCTTTACCATCTCCTTCCACACTCATTTCAAAGGAGTTATTACTTCCGCCAGGTCTGTTTTAACTTTTCTCCCCATGTCCTCACCTACTACGTTTACGCCACTATCGGTATGATTGGGTAACGGGTTCTCCGCACAAGGTTGATCATCAAACTTTACAATGCCCATTTTAATAAATCTTTCAACTAATTTCTTGAAGGCAGAATAGTTTTCTATTGAATGTCTTGTTATCCCTGCATGGTACTCACATTGCGCGTTTGCATCATACCATTTGGGGTATGGGGGTTGTAATGGTTTCAAGTAAAAGGGGGATACCACGTGTGCATTAAATAAACTCTGATACAGTTCCCTATATGTCATTGGAATTGGTGTGAACTAGATCTTCTCAGTATTTTGCTTGGTGCTCGATTCCTGCCTTGACGAACCTTTCGGCTGACTAACAGTAATTAACTTCGAGTTATACGCACTTGCGTTATTCACCTCATTATCTTTCCTCCTCGGAGCTGATCTCTTAGCAGTTTCCCCTTCAATCTTGCCACCTCTTATGGCATTTTTGATCATTTTGCCCGCCATTACCATATCAGTCAAGCTCTTAGTAGTATTCCTTATCATATGGGTAATGAATGGAGCCTTCAAAGTATTAATAAAGAGCATGGCAGTTTCCTTTTCTAGGAGTGGTGGCTAAACTTGCATAGCAACTTCCCTCTACCTTTGCGCATATTGCCTGAAGCTTTTATTTGGCTTCTTTTCCATATTTTGCAGAGTGATTCTGTTAGGCGTCATATCTGTCACATGACTGTATTGCTTCATGAAAGCTTGTGCGAGATCTCTCCAAGAGCCAATCCTAGCACGGCTCAGCTGATTGTACCACCTAGACGCTGCCCCAACCAAACTATCTTGAAAACAATGGATCAACAGTTGATCATTGTTAACATAGCCAGTCATCCGTCTACAGAACATGGTGATATGGGCTTCGGGACAACTAGTCCCATTGTACTTCTCGAATTCTAGAATCTTGAACTTATGAGGAAGCACCAAATCTGGGACCAAGCTCAAATCTTTAGCATCAATTCCATGATGACTATCAGCATTCTCTAAAGCCTTGAACTTTTCCTCTAACCACCTGCAGCGGTCCTCTAGCTGCCTTGAGGATTCAATTCTCATTCCTTCTCTTTCGACTATGTCCAAATCGGGGATAACAGGATTGGCAGGGTTATCTCTTGGATTAGATCCGAAGCCAACCTGGAGATTTATGGGAATCCCAGTATCAGCCTGACCTTCTTGTGGCCTAATCATGACAGATGGCCTTCGGGGATACACCTTAAGTTGGGCTTGTGCATGCGGTGAAGTAAAACCCGGAGGGTAGTCTTCATTATCCTCTCCAGTATTAGTCATGGGACCCTTTCCTTTATCCATTGCCCCAGTCAGCAGCTGGGCTATTTGAGCCATCATGTTTCTTTGTGCCTCCATCATTTGTTCTCTCATATCCTGTTGCATCTTTGCCAACTGCTCTTGCAACTGGTCTTGTATGTCCTTTTGGAGCTGTTCAAATCTTTGATCCATGTTTTGTCTTAGCGCGTTTATCGTAACAGGGTGTAGTTTCCAGATTTTTCCTCTCTCTTCTGTAATAACTTCCACTAATTAGGGTCCTTCTATGGATTTAAATGCATATGATGTAATGTAATACAAATGCATGAGTGCAAAAAGATATCGATTCTGATTCAGTTTCATTTAGAAAACTTTATTTAGAAAATAAAATTCTTTACACAAAACAGATTACAAATACGCTTTCGCCCTTAGGCCTAAACGTTTAACCCTATCAAACAACGAAGCTAACTCTCGACCCCTATCTGACTCTAGCTCATACTTTACACTTAACACATCAGCCTGCGTTGCCAAAGCTTGCAAATGATCAGCTACTTCCCGGATTTAGACTATGGCCTCACCCATGAGGTAGTTCCTATCTCTAACTTGATCTTGAGAATAGTGAAGCTCTTCCTTCCAATGTCATTCTCTTTCCTCAAGATGCTTAATCTGAAGTTCACAGTTTTGTAATACCGACTCTAACCCTTCTATCTTGCCTTTCAATTCCTCGATCTTCTTCAAACTTGACTTTAACTCAATCACAGAATTACGACTTCGATGGAGATGAAGAGACCGCCCAAGTTCAGCCACTTTAACCTTTAATCCTCGTTTCTCCTTCTAACTCTCTGCCAAACTCCTTTCTAGGGCCTGGTTTTACGCCTGAACTTCTCGGAACTTCCTCTCCCATTGATCAGCTTTGGTTTTTTCTTCTTGAATCTCTTGTTGCCACTACTCCGAAGTGTAACACCCTCTTACCCGAGACCGTCGTTGGAGTCGAGCTTAAGGTGTTACCAAACTTGTTTCATCACTTTTTTAAACTTTAAATCAACTAATCTCATTTTTGGAGTAAGCTGTATTTCTGCATCATGGTCGCTTAAAAAAATCATATCTCGAGTTACGAAACTCAAAATCAAGATCCGTAAATTTTCCCTGAAACTAGACTCATATATCTATCTACTAATTTTTTTCTAGAATTTTTGGTCGGGCCAATTAGTACAGTTTATTAGTTAAAGTTACCCCTGCTTACTACGAACCACTTTTCTCTCTGTACAAAATACATATGACTATGCTGTTTATTTCTCTTAAAACTAAACTCAATAAGGATTCTGAACATATAAAGTACACCTCCTAATTATTATTTTACAATTTATGGTGAATTTCCAAAGTTGGAACAGGGGATCTAGAAATCGCTCTAGCCCTGTTTCACCAAAACTCAAATATCTCATAACATATAACTCCTTTACCTGTTTCGCTTCTCCCATATAAAAATAGACACAATAAGCTTCAATTTCACATTAAATTCATCACCTAATTTGCTTTCTACTATTTTTAGTGATTTTTCAAACTCACATCACTGCTGTTACAACATTCTGTTTTATGACAAATTTTCACTTTTCTATGGAAATTCATGAACTATTAACACTTTGAACATACATAGTCTCATACATGATCTAAATTAACCATTCCAATGACTAATTATTATCAGGCATTTTCTCAACCAAACCACAACCATATCACAAGATTAATTACACAAAACAAGTATATTGCTATACATGCCATATTTGAGTTATACAAGCCGTTTTACCAAAATAGTTCTTCGGATAGTGTGAACGAGCCTTCGACCTATCCCGATTCCTGAGCCGGCTTGTCCAAAACTACAATGAATGAAAAGGAGGGAGTAAGCATAAATACTTAGTAAGTTCACATGCAAATAACAAGTAACATAACAAAGCAATTCTTCCAAACAACACTAGCATGGTATCACCAAAACATATATCACATTTCTAATCATCGTCATTTTATCACATTATTGTTGTTGTATCAAGTTTCAACCCGAGGGTTAAGTACATACCTGTCCAAAGTATCCATTTCACAACACTTATCAAAATGACATTTGCCTCTTGAGTATTCTTCCATTTCACTAGAATTTTACCCGTTGAACACATCGGAATATAACTCAGATACATAGATAATTTGCACATAAGTTCTACATATGTAATCAAGTAACCATGTAACCCGCCATAAGTGAACTCGGACTCAACTCAACGAGCTCGGGCGTTCGCATCCATAAGTGAACTCGGACTCAACTCAACGAGCTCAGGCGTTCGCATCCATAAGTGAACTCAGACTCAACTCAATGAGCTCGGATGCCTAGTTACATCTCACGAACTCAGACTCAACTCAACGAGTTCGGACATTTGCATCCATAAGTGAACTCGGACTCAACTCAACGAGTTCGGATGCCCAACCATCCTAGTGACATGTCACTTGTATCCTAATCTATTCCCAAGGTTCAAACGGTATTTTCCTTAATCACACATTTCTCAGTCGTTCTCCTCAGAATATCGGAACCAACACGTTGCTTGTATCTCATACTTATCAATTTAATCACATACTTTTCATACCAATACATAATATTTCACAAAGCATAATATTCATAATAACAAGTATCATATCATATAAATAGCATTAAATCACTTAAAATAGCAATTATGTTACATTATTTACACATGAACTTACCTCGATACCAAAATATCGACAATCAGCCTATTCCTCGTAAACTTTGTTTTTCCCTCGATCATGACTTGAATCTCGTTTCTCTTGATCTAAAATAACACATTTAGCTTATTTAATACTCACATTTATCAAAACGGTCCTTGACCCCAACTTTACCAAAATTACGAATTTACCCCTAAACTTTTGTATATTTACACTTTGACCCCAAGGCTCGAAAATTAAATTTTATTCCAAATTCTTATTTTTTAGGACATGCTGATCATTTATTTACCATTAGCAAGCTCAAATTCCAACAACAACATGCATTTATGAACAATTGGTATTTTTACCGATTAAGCTGTTCTACTTGTTTTTACTCAAAACCGAGTAGTACAACTTGTCTAACATAATCCGAAACCTCATATTCTATCATAAAACATCAAAATACACAAAATTCACCTATGGGTATTTTTCCAAATATGAACCCTAACTTAAATTATTGCTAACATAAGCTTTATCGAGCTACCGGGATCACAAAAATATAAAAATCATTAAAAACGGGGCTTGGATGCACTTACTATGAAGCTTAAAAGTTGAAGAAACCCTAGCTATGGTGGAGAGAAAAATTCGGCAGCAACCAAATGAAAGAGATGATCAATTTTGTGTTATTTTTCCCATTTTATTCCATTTAATATCCAAATGACCAAAATGCCCTTCCTTACTAAACTTTCAAAAATTCCCCCCATGTCCAATTTTTGTCCATGAACTTAGAATTTGGTCAAATTGCTATTTAATACCTCCTAATTAATATTCCAAAACAATTTCATACTAAAAACTTCTAGAATGCAAATTTTGCAACTTATTCGATTTAGTCCTTAATTTCAAATTAAGCACTTTGCGCATGGAATTTCTTCACGAAATTTTCACACAATCATGCAATCATATCATAAACCTCAAAAAAAATTTAGAATAATTATTTCTATCTCGAATTTGTGGTCACAAAACCACTATTTCGATTAGGCCCTAATTCGGGATATTACACGAAGTCTTCCCTAATTCGACTCTTTTCATTGACAGTTGTATCTTCTTATATTCTGTTGTCAAGTCATCTCAATCTTCTTCAACCTTCCTCTTCTCTTTTCTTACATTTTCAGCCTCCGATCTTTGAATATCCACGTCTAACCTTAAGTACATTTTCTCCTCCTCCAGCTTCTCTATCCTCTTTTCAAGCTCTAGACTCTTCCTTTCGAAATCTTACTTTATTATCTCCAACTCTGACGGGACCACTCGCAAGTACTCCTCGATCGATTGAGCACCTTTCAAGATTGGCCCAGGGATGTTATCATTAATCCTCTTGCTCAGCCACTCCTTGTATTCAGGGGCCGTCATCGGTCCTATAGCCAAAACTTTCATAGAACAGGTCTGCTTCCAAGCCTCCGAAATCTCTCGAATCTTCTTCTTATAATTATCCCCTTTATATGAGAATTCACACTAAGCTAACCCCTATGTTACCGGTATGAACTGCTTGGCTTTGTATTATCTTAGTACAAGCAACGGTGCATATCCAACAGCCTCTCAAATTCTAGGCAGAGGTACCCAATCAAAATTTTCACACCGATAAAGGACCTCGTCGGGAACTATCCAAGGGGCTTTCCACTCAAAATCTTCCTCTCGAAGATTTTGAAGAATTTCCATCCACTTTTCCTCCGATATATCATCTCTCCTTGGTGTAGCTGCCGCTTCCTTTAAAGGGAATAATTCTTGAAGAACACTCGGCAAGGAATCTTGTCAATTCTCCAAAAATGACTATAGAACCAAACCATCAATAAATTTGCACATCTAATGAATCTACCTTCACTAGCCCTCTGATATGCATTCAACGATTTGAACGTCTCAGCTAGAATTACAGGTACATGTGTGACCTATTTTCTGAGTCGATCAAATAAATCAGTGACTGCTTCATCTATATGTCTTAGTGCTTTTGGAAAAATCACTAGACCATAAATACTTAAGGCCCAAACATCAACCTTCCTCTTCACATCTGGATGCGCTAATACCAGATCCCTCAAACTCGCCCAAGGAATGCATTTACCCTCACCTTTTTGTTGGATTCAAGCTGTGACCCACTGTTGGCTCATCCCCGTAACATTCATTAATTTCTTCACAAAAGTTGGGACATTAGCAGCTCTAAAGTAAGCTTTGTTACCTCGAATCATCAGACAGCGAAGTAATGCCGTATACTCCTCCACTGTAGGTACTAAATCCACTTTCCCAAAGGTGAAACAATTATAAGCGGGGTTCCAAAACTAAGCCATAGCCCGGAATAAATGCTTATCCACCTTAACGTCAAGCAAGTAGAGTAGATCACCATAATTTTAATGGAACATCTGCTTAGTCTCGTTATCCTATTGGGCCCATATATCTTTCAATTCTTGGAGCTCATTCTGCGCCGCGCTAATGCGAGTGAAATCCCACAACTCCGATGTATATCCCTCAGTGACACTATCTCCTTTTCCTAACTGGGTATTCTCTGACCACGTATGGACTGTAGCGTTGTCCTCCACTTTATCAAGATATTCATTCTCCATAACAAAACTTCCTAATTTAGAAATCGAACCGTGAATCGACACCTTTAAATGTTGAATGACATGCAATAATAACAAAACAAAATTACTCAGTGTCATGTATATAAGACAAAATTCAAAGAGAATAAGCTAGCACCTACATGGGTAATTACTATGGGTCAACATAGTTCTACCTAAGGCGAGCTCCTAGGGTTCACTATATGTGTTTTTGGTTCTAAAGGAAAAGGGTACCTGAACCAGCATATTCCTCAATCCTTACCCATTATAGGCTCATATAGACCGAGTTCAGTTCAGGGGGACATATTTCCCTATGGCCATGCGGAGATGAAAATCTCACGGAGACATAGGTACGGATGTATCCCAGAAACGATCCACTAGCCCATGCGGAGATGAAAACCTCACGAAGGCGTAGCTTCTCACTCCCACTTAAGGGTGTGACCAGAACGATCATGCAATGTAATGTGTGCGAGAAAAATAACAATCATATGCAACAAACACATGCAAAAAGATCATAATTTTTCAAATCAAATTTTCAAATTTCGACAAAAGGACAGAAAATAATCAATTTTATGGCTTGACTCTCTTATTGCTCCCCAACGGAGTTGCCAAGCTGTGGAAACCATTTTTATATTTTAAAAAATAGGGTCGACTTTTAGGAAAATGAAAATGGAGTCGCCACCAATCTTTTTTCGAGATGTGATCGGGTCACCTTGTAAACGTTTTATTTCAAAACATTGATTTTGGCCTACGAAAATTCAAGAAAACAGGTTCGGGAGTCGGTTACGTACGAGGAAGGGTTAGCACCCTCGTAACGCCCAAAATTGGTACCAAATTGATTATTTATTGTCCTAATTGTCGAAAATTTGAAAAGATTTTTAAAACATGATTTCTTTTTAAACTTGAGCTTTAAGTTGGAACTTGAGATTCCTTTATTCCGAAGAAATACAAACATCACATCCAGCACGTTAGGACACGATGTTTTAAATCCTCGTAACTAAAATCATCTCATGGATTTGAAAATTTATTAAAAGGATATTTAGTTATTTAGTCAAACGGGAAATCGCAACCCAGCACGTTAGGGCACTATTTCCCGAGTTTCTAAATACAGAACATTGTCTTTTTTAAAAAAAAATACTTTTGGATAAAATGTTGTAAAGAAATGAAATATATTTTTAAAATAATGGTTTGAGCAAAATGTTATATTAATGCCAAAAAAAAATTTCATTAAGAAGATACAAAACATATTAATAATTAGCACTAACGTAAAAAAAAAAATGACAAATTATACAAATAATGCAAGCAATATAAAACATAAAACATAATATTATGAACATGAATAAAATAAATATAAACATTTATACACTAGATAGAATATATAAAAATAATATAAAGTAAGTAATATATATACACCAAGCAATTAACATATACTATAAATTTTTTTTTTTTAAAATGGCCAAAACATAAATGAATAATTTACACGATAAAATCAGTAAAACATATATTTTATAAAAACTTTAACTATAAAGAAGCACATATAGGGATATACATATAATAATATAATCTAATATGTAAAAGAAAATAAACTTTTAAAAAAGCAATTTAAATGTTATAAGACACAGATTTTAAAATAATACATAATATAACAAATCAATATATATATTTATAAATAAAACTTATTTAAGAGTAAACAATATAAAAACTTTACATTTATAATAAATTACTTTTTAAAATATTATACAATATACCAAATGTAAAATAATACATAATATTTAATAATAATATATCAATTCTAAAATAATAATATTTGATAATAAAACAAATAATAATATACAAATTTAAAATAATGTAGAATTTTAATAAAATAGCCGAATGTAAATAGTGAATAATAATAGTTTATTTTAAAATATTAAAATAATTAGAAATAAATAAAATATAAATAAAAAGAAACAAGGATCAAATTAACAATAAAAATAAAATTTGAAATGGATGTGTAAAAGGACCAGATTAAAAATGCATGCCACACCACAGGGACTCATTGGGTAAATATACCCTATCCCCGAAACGGCACCGTTCCAATATTTGCATTTTAAAAGGCTCAATGACCAAATTGAAATCAAAACAGAATCATTGGACAAGATTAAAAGGCGAAATAAACTTAATTCAAAAGATAAAAAATGCGGAAGGACTAAAGGGATAAATTTCCCTTTTATTAAAAACGCACGGATCCTCCCCAGGTTATCGGGCCAACGCGCGGATCCTGTCCCTTAAACGACGTCGTTTTGGCCTTTAAAAGCAACCCCCAAAACAACGTCGTATGGATGGCCTATATAAACTAAAAATTTGCTAAAAAAAACAGTTTACACACCCTTTTAAAAAAAACAAAACAGAGGCCCCGAATGGCTCTCTCCTCCTCAGCCTAGGGCCAGAATCTGACCTGGGCTTCAGCAAAGGACCGCCGCACGCGCCGTCGCACGCGCCATTTCAGACGGCGATCGGAAAGTCAAACTTTTCTGTTTTCAAGCCGAATCAAAGGTAATCTTCCTATTTATTATTTTAGTAATATTTTGTATATAAAAAATATTTTGCATGTATCGAAACTGAAGAAAAAAATAAAAAATAAAATACAAAACAAAAATAGTCAAGAATCACCTTTTTCTGTGATTTTTATTGCTAGAATATGCGCGTGTTTACATTGTTTTTATTCGGGCTTTTATAGCCACTGTAATGGTACAAAACTTGGTATATTTACTTTTGTTTGATTTCTTGCCATATCCTCTATTGCCTGATCTTTCCTTTTGCAGGTTGATAGCGCGAATCGCGGCAGCGATCAGGCGCTGATGGGGCATTATTCGGCAGTAAAGGCTCAGCGGCGCGAAGAGATTTCTAGGTTTCTGACCAGATGCTTGGGTATTTGGGCCCTATTAGGCCCCATGAGTTTGGGTTAGGGAGTCTGTTGGGTTTGGATGTAATTGGGGTATTGGGTAATGGTTTGGGCCATTTCAGACTTTGGTATTTTGGGTTAATTTGGGGTCATCTATGTAATGGGCTTCGGGTAACACTTTAGGGTTTGAATTTCGGGTTTTTAGGTTATCAGGCCTTAAGCCTATTTATTGTAAAATTTTAAAAGGGACATTTTATTTATTTTTTGGTTTTTTTGTATTATTGATATAGGCCCGGGCAAATTGGGCCTATTACAGAAGGTTTGGCAGAGGCGACACCACTTGACGGGACCTCTCCTGCATGCATGCTTGTCAGTTTCTCAGGTTTGGGGACCTTAAATGGTCCCCAATTTCAATTTCATGGACCACCGAGAGAAGAAAATGAAAGAAGAAGAAGGAGAAGAAGAAAAAGAAGAAGAAGAAGAAGAAGAAAAAGAAGAAGAAGGAGGAGGAGAAGCCGGCGCCGGAAAAATAAAGAAAGAGAGAAAGGAGAAAGAAAAGAGAAAGGAAAAAAAAGAAAGAAAATAGAGAGAAGAGAAAGGAAAATTCAGAAAGAGAAGGAAAAGAGAAGGTATAAAAATTTTTTATTGTAGTTTTTATTTTTATTTTTTATTTAGTTTAGTTGTTAAACAAATTGTTAAATGAGGTTAAATGATAATTATTATTAGGGTTTATTGTTATTTTGTTATTATTATTTTGTTATTATTAAACAAATTGCTATTTTGTACTATTTTTGTTATTATTTTGTTATTTTGTTATTATTATTAATATTATATATTGATTTTTAGTGTTTTATTTGTTAGTTAGTTTATATATAACATCTCAAAATAATATTGAAATTATATAGAAAGTAAATTAAGAAATTTTACTTCCATGATATAGGTCTTTTGGTGTAACACCCCAACCTGTATCCATCATTGGAATAGGGTCACGAGGTATTACTGGAGTTTATAGAACTTTTTTTTTATTTTATCAAATGATAACTCATTTTATAAGAAATTATACAACTTAAGTTTTACCACTCTTCCATAAACACATGTGTATTTTCATTTGATCATTTTCCCTTTTGACGTATCAAATAATAAACATATTACCATTTAACCGATAGCTTGGCACTTGTCTAAGCGTCAACAACAACAGTCATTAGTATACTTGAATATATTTCATATAATTTTAGAATCGATAAACTCATTGTATCAACATATCATACTTGATATTATTACTTATTACGACTTACCCAATTTCCATGTATCAGCATATTAAAGATAGCCACATATTCATATAATATGATACATATTATTCTCTTGTCATTTCTTCGAAAACATAAATCATTCATTATACCAAAATTTCATGTATCATTGTTTTCATGAATTTTGTATATATTTATTCCGGGACAATTCATAATCTTGAACATGCATAATTATCAGGTAAGTTTCAGATACATGTATTTTCCATTTCATATTTTTAAAATATCGAATAAATATCGTTTTCCTGTATTTCAAGTTCAATTTCGTGATTATTGTTTCGTGCTCAAATTATTCCCATGTCAGGGCTTCATTCATTAAGTCATTCGAAATTTCATCGTCATACAATTAATATTATTAAAGTATACGAATCTATAATCATGGATGCATATATTCATCAATAAATTCTATGTACAAATATCATCATCTTATATTTCCATATATCTAGTATCACTGTCATTTTTTTCATGTACTTCAGGAATATATGTACAAATCTTTTTATATACATATTTCCTTTTCTGGTCAGGATTCTTACCTACTGAATTTATCGGAATATCGATAGTTAAAATCATATAGTATACTTAAAATATGCAAATCCGTAATCCATCAATTCACATTTGCCCTTTTTAGCTATGTGTTTACCATCTTCTATATTTATCCCGTTGAATTTCTCGGAATTTCGATGGATATCCAATAGTACACTCCTGGTGTACAATCTCATTAACCGTCAATTCATATAGGAGTACACTTTTAGTGTACAATTCCAGGTCCGTCAATTCATATGCATGTGTTGCCATGGTATCTTTCAACCATGGTCTTATTCATTTTCTCAATTTGTTGCCATGGTATCTTTCAACCATGGTCTTATTCATTGCCATGGTATCTTTCAACCATGGTCTTATTCATTGCCATGGTATCTTTCAACCATGGTCTTACACATTTCATTTCAGTAAGCACACTCCCGCGAACCTCACTCTCCCGCGAACCTCAATTCTTGGCACACTTCCGTGAACCTCAGCTCCCATGTATTCTTTGGAAGGGCCTATACACATATATTCTTCGGGAGAGCCACCAGCACACTCCCGCGAACCTTATTTCCCATATATTCTTCGGGAGGGCTAATATTAGGATTACCCTTCTGGGCTTAATCCTTTTTCCTGTATTCTTCGGGAGGGCTACATCAGAATAGGATCACCCGTCCGGGCTAGATCCTTTTTACCGTCAATTCTTTTTCCAATGATCCATCGAAATTCATTCTATTCAACCGGGATTTACTTTCTTTTTATATCGAGTATTATCAATATTTCATCAATTATTATGCATTGATTATTCAAATCATATTTTCATCACATAACCACATATTTCAAGTGTTTAAAAATACAATTCAAGTTACACGAACTTACCTCGTTGCTTGTCCGTGTTTATAAATTCATTAATCTAATATCTTTTCTTTTTCACGTTCAAGTCTCGCATTTGAGTCGTTGGGATCTTTATAAATAAATTTGACCATTGTTTTCATTCATTCCATATTCTAATACATTCAATTAATGCTCTAGGCAAAATTACCATTTGGCCCCCAAACTTTTAATTAATGACGATTTTACCCTTAGGCTCAGAAAAATAAATTCTTGCGATTTAATCCTTATTTCCAGCCGTTGTCATCATACATATTAATGAGAGCCCATAAATTCTATAAAATATCAAAATTTTCCATTATTTCAACATTTTTCAATTTAATCCTTAAAACATGTTTTCCCCCGATCTTGAACTAAATTAACAATTTTCATTTAAAAATTTCAATTTAAATAATAAAATAATCCATTTCATGTAATTTGATCATTTCTAACATTTTTACAAAATTACCCATAAAGTTTTACTTTTATTCGATTTAGTCCTTGGGCTTAAAACATACAAATTAGTCATGCTAACTGAATATTCATACATATTTTCCTCCTCCTCCTCTCCATTCCACATCCTTAATTTATATAATATGCTTATAAGTAACATTATCAATAATTTCACTATTTACTTATATGTGAACATTGAAGCTGTCCACCTGCGTCATAGTCACTAAATTATTTATATCTTGAGCTACAGAAATCCAAATTAAGATCCGTTAATTTTACCTGAAACTAGACTCACATATATTCTTATCATAAAATTTTTAGAATTTTTGGTTTACTCAATAAGTACAGTTTATTCTTTAAATTTACCCCTATTTTGCTGTATAACTGTTCCGAACTTTCTTCATTAAAATTTAATTATCTCCTCGTACGGGACTCGGATGATGTTCCCGCTTATTTCTCTTGAAAATAGACTCATTAAGGATTTCAAAAACATAAATTTAAGTCCCTAATTATTTTTATACAATTTTTTGTGATTTTCCAAAGTCAAAATAGAGGATCCCGAAATCATTCTGAACCAGTCTCACAAAAATATAAATATCTCAGAATACAGAATTCATTTACTTGTTCTGTTTCTTTTATATGAAAATAGACTCAACAAGCTTTAATTCTAGTCAACTTCTAAATCAGTTTCTACCATTTTTGGTGATTTTTCAAATTTAGCTTACTGCTGCTGTCCAAAACTGTTTTAGTGCAAGATATTAATTATTAAGTTTATATCACCCTTATTTTCTTTATCTACACCATTTCCCATCACTTTATCTTATTTTCTCTTCACTACCATATCAAGAACATAGAATCATATATAAGGAAACTCTACATTAACATCATTTACATGCTTTTTCAATAATATTAAACTTAAAAATACATAGAAATCTTGATGTTCTTACCTTGTTTTATTGTTTCCAAACTTTAACTTCACTTTCTCTCTCCTCCAGCTTCTATTTCTTGAATCCAACTTGATATTCTAACTCCTCATAGCCTCCTTAACATTTTTCTCCTTCGGTAGCTATGGAAATTCTTTTGATTTCTAGGTGAAAATGGTGAATTTTTGGTGGAAGGACCAAATTGTAAAGAAAGCAAAACTTCCTTTTTTTTCTCTCCTCTTCTCACGTTTATGCATGGATAGGTGGTGGTTTCTTCCTTTTTTTTTTTTCCACACATACACATATATATAGACTAAATAAAATAATAAAATAATAAAATAATAAAATATCTTATTAAAATATTAATAAAATAATAATTATTTAATTATATAATTATAAAATATCATCAATGTAATCATTACTTTCTAGATTTCTCTCTCTTCCAATTGACCATTTTACCCTTCATGATCTTTTAAAATTCCATCCTTGAGTCATCACTTAATTTGGTAAAATTACAATTTAGTCCCTCATAATTCTTCACCTATTCAATTTAGTCCTAATTCATCAATTTTCCTTAGTTTCTAGATTATTCTACCCTTAAAATATTTCCACTATTGGTCCTTCAACTTTTCCATATTTACACTTTAACCCCTTAAATTTTAAGTATTTACTCTTGGGCCACAAAACTTTTCTCACTTTTACGATTTAGTCCTTTCTTGGATTAATTCATCATAAACACTTCCTACATAGATTTTGTTGATATAGCTCAAAATTTCTCTTTTTATTTCTTTATTTCTTTATTTTACTATATCAATGATAGAAATTTTCGGGATATTACATTTGGCATGAATTTATAGTAAAAAAAAAAAAATATTGTTAGTTTAACTAGTTAGTGTTATTGTTAGTAAAAAAAACTAATATTATTAATGTTAGAAAACGTAATTATTATTGTTAGTTAGTATTGTTATTGGTAAAAAATTATTATTATTATTATTAATGTTAGTTATTAATATTGTTAGTAAAAAACCCTAATTATTATTTTTGGTACTATTATTATTAATATTATTAGTAAAAAAACACTAATTAATATTATTAATAATAATAATAATATTATTATTATTGTTGTTGTTGTTGTTGTTGTTGTTAGTTAGTTAGTTAGTTAGTAATATTGTTAGTAAAGAACCCTAATTAATGTTAGTTAGTATTATTAATATTGTTAGTAAAAAACACTAATTAATAATATTATTATTATTGTTGTTGTTGTTAGTAAAAAACCGTAATTATTAATTTAGTTACTATTATTATTAATATTATTAGTAAGAATCCCTAATTATTATTATTATTATTATTGTTGTTGTTGTTGTTGTTGTTGTTGTTGTTGTTGTTGTTGTTGTTAGTTATTAATATTGTTAGTTTATGTGTCGTTTATGATTTATTTTTGTTATATTATTTTTATATTCCTATTTTTTTGAGTATTTTAATATAAATTTCTTGTTTTTTATGTAGGTAAAAAATTAAGTATTTGAGACGGCAATGGCTCAATTGATTAGTGAATATCTTCATATATCTGACGCAGCTAATAATATGGTAATGTATTGTTATTTATTTATCACGGGCTATATTAAAAAAATAGCTACATAATTTAGGGAAATAAATTATGTCCTTAAAATTATTTTTTTGTGATTTAACACTGTCAGGGCTCATACTGTGTATTAAGGGGCCGGGTGAATGGCTTAGGATATTCCTCGGATGAACGACTGATACCCTACTTAGAGCAAGCTGGATTCGAGTCAGCAGCACGGATCTGGACTTTTGATCTGCGGTAGGATTTAATATCCGCACTAGTCGAGCGTTGGCGCCCGGAGACCACACTTTTCATTTCCCCTGTAGAGAGTGCACAGTCACTCTAAAGGATGTTGCCCTCCAACTTGGGCTCCCAATCGACGGCGGGCGTCAGTGAGGTAGCTATCCCATTTGCACTTTGTCATAGCTTATTAGGAGTCTCGCCCGGCGATGATGAGGAAAATTTTACGGGCTTGAAATTTACATGGCTGAAAGCGAGGTTTGAGCACTTATCAGCCAATGCCAGTGAAGTCGAGTTGATGTGCGCTGCTTGACCATACATTATGCACATCATAGGGGGTGTACTGATGCCCGATGCAAACAATAACATGGTTCATATCATGTACTTACCTTTATTAGCTGATTTGAGCAATGCTTGCTCTTATAGTTGGGGCTCCGCAGTTTTGGCTATGTTGTACTGTGAGCTTTGTCAGACGACAAAGCCAGCTACTGTAGACATAGGCGGATGCCTTACATTATTGCAGTCGTGGGCTCTATATCGGATGCCATTCTTGGCATCAGTTAGTCACCAACCATACGTATATCCACTAGTAAACAGGTGATAAAATATAACTTGTTATTAATTGACAATTTCTTTATAACGATATTATTGTAATGATACTATACTGACTTGAAATTTGTTTTTATAGATGGAGTATTTATCCGGGCATTGGGAGGTCGTACACTGTCTCGATATATCGGCTTATGATTGAACAACATGCCGGGGAAGGGGTAAGTTATTCAAATATTCATGACATGTTATTTTGTATATCTTACTCACACCGTGTTAAATTTTAACAATGTTATTAATCGTGCAGTTTACATGGATGCCATATCGTAGACCTGAAATTGTAGCCATTATACCCTCATCTGCCTACATTCACTCTTATATGTGGTGCACTAATGCACCAATTATCAATTTCAATGTAGTCGAGTGGTACCATGAGGATCGAGTGCTGCGACAGTTTGGTTGCATCCAACATATCCCTGATCCGCCATGTAATATGGGAGAGGTTCACGGCATGAACAGAAGAGGGAAACTGGGATTGCATTGGGGGGTTAAGCACAGGAGATTTGTTGCGGTGTGGAATGATCGGATGGCTCGAATACCTCGGATGGATATAACTTCTGATTTGCAGCCTCTGTTACAGTACGTACAGTGGTACTCTAGTATGGGGAAGCCATATATACTTGGAGGGCAGTCGACTGTAGTCCCCCCACACATGCAGCGAGATGGGGCATACGAGGCAGCGGCAAATCCTGATCCCGAGTAGGAGCCTGAGGCAGAAACCAAGCCGGAGCCCGAGCAATCACATTCACATTCGAATGCACATTCGTATATCCAGATGTTCTGAGCAATGACTATTTCCCGAGCTCGTCAGGGGGTGGATACCATTACGGGTCTGATATATTTGGATCGTACCCACCGCAGTACAGCACTCCCGACCCGTACCCACCGCAGTACGGCACTCCCAGCTCGTACCCACCGAAGTACGGCACTCCTAGCCCGTAACCACTACATCATGGCACTGCCTCCGGCTTAAGTTCATCGATGCTATTCGAGCCACATGATTTTTTTGCCGCGTTTAGCACACCTCCACCTGCGCCTGAAGAGGATGTTGGTCGTCGCGAGCACCGACAACTTAAACGTCGACCTCCGCAGAGGTATACCCCTAGGACCACACCATTGAACCATCAATTTTAAGGTTTTTTGCGGTTTTAATGTTACTCTAATTTATATTATCTTATATAACAATTTTTGTACTTTTTTTTGTATAAAATTAATTAGATTAATTGGAACTTTAAAATTTGTAACAAAATTTGACCATAACGCAAAGTGATTAAAATTTGGAGATTATAACATTAAAATAGCAATACACATTAAAACAGATTAAAATGCTTTGAATGATGAATGAAATACTTAGTTATATACATGGCAAATTTGGTACTAAATTGGATAAAGAATGAAGTTATAAATTATTTCTTTATATGCTATTATATTTGATTAAAGTATTAAATCAATGTTATGAGCATGATTTAGAAGTGTTTAATGTGTAAAATCTTTGGTTGAACATTGGCATTGGTTTGTTGAAAAAACATGGACATGATGCGCTTTTTATAAAAATTAAATACATTACAACATAAGCTCAATTCCCACTCGATCGTGACGATTGTCCAACATGATAGTTTCGCTGTGGGCATTTACTTCGATTATGACCACCTAACTTGCATATTCCAAAACGCTTACCATCAGATTTCTCCCTAATGTCCATTTCATTACGGATTTTGGATGACTGCGGACGACCTCTCGAATTCCTGCGTAGCCCTCTGTCTGGGATAAGCTCAAAAGTCATCGGAAGTACCTCCCACGTAGACAGGTTAGGCAGGACGAGGAACTCATTTTCCCAGACATACAACGTGTGCTTGAGTGTGTGTACACATAAATGATAAATTGTTCAACATTAACGTTCACTTTAGCACATACTGCCATGACATGTGCACATGGATAATGAAGTGTCTGGAACCTCCTGCATTCGCACTGTCTTTTCTGGAGATCAACTCCATAGAACCTAGGTGGTATACCGGGTCGACGACCGATGGACTTAGTAACTCGAAAAGTTTGCATTCTTCGTGAATATATTTCGACAGTCATCGACCTCGCAATTTAACGGTTTACAATCAATGCATCCCTGACATCTTCGACAAACACGTGTCCTGCCTCCATCTGGTTTACTTGTTGTTCACCCATTCTTGGCATCAAGGTTGTCAACCTGTAGAATATAGCCGAGAAGACAGATGAACTCGGAAGATGTCGTGTTTTTAGTAACACAGCGTTGACCCCTTCCACCAAGTTTATCGTCATTTAACCATAACGAAAGCCCTCATCAAAACTTTAAGCCCATTGCCACGGCTCTATTGTACTCAACCACTATCGAAAAGATGTGTTCGTTTGACCCTCCATGTCACTCTCAAGTCAAGTCATCCTTTGGAGAAAAATATGTGGTTCTAACTCGTACGCTGTATATGTATCAAGAAAAGATAAGTTACAATAACTGCATAACGTAAAACATTAAAACTTATATTGAAAAGATAAGGTTATCATTTACCTATTTTTACCATTTGTCTCTTCCAGTCTGCATTCTTATAATCTCGAAGGAAGTTAGCCGTAATGTGACGGATGTAGTAAAGGGATCTTCATGACACACCAGAACGCCTAATTGCGGCAATTAATCATTTCCCTCTATCGGAGATGATGCAAATATTATCATTGCTAATAACATACCTCCGCAGGTTAGTAAGAAAGAATTCCCAAGATTCCAAGTTCTCATTATCTATGATGGCAAATGTTATCAGGAGCATATTCCTATTGCAGTCTTGAGTAACCGCAAGAAGTAGGATCTGTGTATATTTTCCATATAGTCAGGTCTCATCCACCTGCACAAACGGCTTGCAGTATGGAAATGCCCGTACACATGGATCAAACGTCCAGAACATCCGATGAAAAATTCTTCTCCCCGGCTGTAATTAGTCATCCGGGCCATAATAAAGTCGTGTCTGTAACTTAATCATAGTTCCAGGTATGTACTCCCGCATAGTTGTTATCCATCTCTATAGCTCATTATACGATTAATCGTAATCCCCATACAATTACTTCATTGCCATCTGTTTAGCTATCTACGCCTTTCGATATGACACTCGATACTGGAATCGTGCTTGTATTTCGGCAATCAGTACTGAAACTTTAATGGTTGGCATGTCCTTCACCATTGGCATGATACACATACAGATAGTTTTGGAATCAAGTTTTCGATGATCTTCTGCCATTCGTGTTGATGTGCATGTGTGAGGCCCAACCAATTTTCGTATCTCTCACATTTACAAATTTTGAATGAATACAACTCGTACCCGCCAATTGCAGCCTTCTGCTGATTTCCAACATTCTCCAATATATACTTTCGGTTTAGATACTGTGACTTTGTAATCCACTGATATATTCATGATATACTGTTTAATAGCAAATACGCACTCTTCTTTAATTTCAAATTTCTAACCTACGAATAACTCCTCATGCTCGAAATTTACGGCCACCCTGTGAGCAGGAAGTATTTCAGGGTACTCTGGGAACTCAGCTACATACGTTGTGTCGGGGTCTATGAGCGACATGTGTGGCCCGAGATTATTGTGTATCACAATACGTTGCATCTGGTTCCCGACCGAAGACGCATTAATATTTCCATCGTCATTCACATCTTCATCGTTAATATCATTAGATACATCGTCCACATCGAGATCACTGTCACTATCGACCTCTTGCTCACATTGATCACTACTATCGTGTCCATCATCACTAACCACATCAATATCGGGTGTGATATTAAGATCGATACCGAAACCATGTATAGTCGATTCACTATCAACGTACGACATTGGAGCCACCATGCATGGTTCTTGAGTTCCATGTTCTTCACCATATGCATTGATATCTTCATTTTGCTTCATACCGGCTAACTTAGCAAATAAGTGAATCGGTGCATTTTTGTGACTCTCATTCCCATAGTAAATAGCGATCATTGTCTCCACGTCTTCGTCGTCTACAAGTTCCATTTCGGTGAATTTGATTGGATCTGTCGAAACTGGAAACTTGTAGAAAATTCTCGAAATCCTTCTCCCACAACGTCTAACAATTTTTGCGTTAATCCTTCCCTTCATATCATCGAACGAGACATTTCTATTAAATCTTATTACTATTTGTTGCCGACATTCAAATATGCATCCAACGGTTGTTGTCAAGATGATTCTATCGAAATAAACGCATATGAAAAACTGATAATCCATCTTCAATATTCAATTAAAAAACAAACAAAATTTCTGAAAACAATTTCGAACAGTAAATAAATTACTTAAATAAAATAATTAATGTTTCAATATGTAATGTTTTTCATTCATAAGCTCATACTATTTCAGTTATCATTTTGTACATGAACAACATTTATCTTTACATTTAACCACTTAAATTCAATTCTACGTTTTCTTCCATCTCTGATTCTGTATCTTTCTCTGGGAAATACTGTACAATCCAATTTAGAAATTCTTGATTCTCTTCATATTTATCTTCTACAATTCAATTTGCAAATTCCTTGTGATCTTCCTTCTCTTTAATCTTTATAACGGGTATTGAATTTAGAAATTCTCTTGATAATTTCCTAACATCTAATTTATCTATCCATGGTGTGTCAAACACACTTTGCATCCCAGTCAACTTTCGTGAGCCTATACTTTGCCTCACTGTTTTCCTAGCTCCATAAGATATTATAAACTTCACAAAGCATATAACTAGATTCCAATAGGTTCGTGGTACCAATTTCTTCCAAAATTCATCTAAAATGATTTGGAACAATACTCAACCTAAGAGTAAAATAGATATTCATGTACACCAAAATAAAACTCCATCACCAATATACAACATGGCACAACAACGGGGAATAGTTGGAATAAACCCGGCAAATGTTAATCTTGTCCAGAAAAAAACCATCACCGGTTAACGACAAGTGTAAACGGTGTGGTGTGAAAGGTGGAAAAGTAATATAAAATCTCTCTACAACCACTATATCTTTCATACTTGTTTTCTGTGGATCACAATTGTAGCAGGCCCATTTATAAGATCTCTAGACCCACTATGAATTTTGGGTTGTAAAAACTCTCGGCCTTGGCAACTGGTCGTAAAGCTGACGACACTTGTAACTATTTATTTGACAGGATATTTATCAAAAACCAACATGTTTCTTTGTCATCAATTTGTTGTTGAAGGCTAAAACAATTATTCACTTTTTAAATTGTCAAATCACCAATATTAACTGCAAATTTAAATGAAGGGATTTTCATACAACTTCATGTCTTATAAAACCTTCTGACATGTTTACCATGTGCATATCACTATATCATTGTTTTAAGCAAATCAAGTTAATTTTTGTCGGCAAAATTATTTATTATTTGCGGTGGAAAAAACCACTAAATAGAGAAACGTTCTTCATCTTGTTAACAATAAAATGTGAATCAAAGTGCTTACGGGTGCAATTGGAATCACAAATTCTACCCTCTGACATCATGAAAGAAAGAAAAGTGGTGGAAAGGCCATGAGAAATCAAACACCGGAGGAGTCTGCTCAGAAGTATTAATTATTATGGAATGGTACCATAAATGCCAGCTGTTGTATAATTTCACTTTCAGCCCATCCCATGACTAACATGAGTGGACCAGTACATGCCTTCGGCTACTCCCTTTTTCCTAAACACTAAAACATACGACTAGAGAAGTAGGCCTTGAACGAATGCTGCAAATTTCAGGTGACAGCACTGCCCCAATTGACCTATTATCGAATATTGCATGCTGTCCTGCAGTAACAAACAGGGATACCAAATCACAGAAAATGGAACATTTCAAACCAAACCAAATTGCAAAAGTATCCTTTTAACAAGAACCTATATAGTAGATTACATGTACAACATATTTTACAAAACTTAAGGAACAAATCAGAACCAGTTATTACATGAACTAAACTAAATGAAGAAAAACGAAGTGAAGCTGTCATACCATAATCCTATGGCAAGCTATTATGCTCCATGGAAATATTCGCAGCAAATTATAGACAAACAGAACACCTCACTGGAAAGCTTGCCCTATTTTCCCATAGGGATCAAAAAGAGACAAAGAATAGAGTTCACAATGCCAATGCATATAGCTTGACAACTAAAGAATGTATGGGAAGAGAGAGCTCCAACAAGATAAAATGAGAAAAGAACAACTTACATGCAAGAAGGGTATCAAAAGAATCAGAAAATAAAAATATAACACAAGTTATCATATGTCACATCCTGCCCTTCCCTGTTGCACCTTCTCTCTGATTCCGGAAGTGACTAAGAAGCTGCTGTGCCTGCAACATTAAAAAAACAATATATCATATGCTTTATGATGTGCATCCCGAAAATTCGCATTACATAACACAATTTTCCAAAGCAATCTAATTAGCTACATTAAGGAATATAATCACAATTCCGCTTACTATATTGAAATTCCAGACACAGGAGCAGACAATGCAAGGACTGTAGCATTGTAACAGAAGAAGAGTTAAAAACTAAGCTGCATACCTTTTCCTTTGCTCTTGGTGTGCCGGACTGAGACAGTGCAACTAGGGATGGAATGGCCCCTTCTTGCAAAACCAAGGTACAAAACTTGGAACTGTTAAGGCATAGTTGCAGCAATGCAGAGGCAGCATTTTCCTTACCCCTCGGTGACCCTGATTCAACAACTTCAATTAGTACTGGGATACCGCCTTCCTGTACAATTGCCAAACGCCCTTCCATAATTGTGGACAGGTTCGAGAGAAGAGCAACTGCCTTGTCAACCATCCCACTATCAGGATCCAAAAACTTGACAAGGTATTTCACCGTGCCAGCTTGCACTATACGAGCCTTATTTTCATGAAAGATTGACAAGTTAAACAAAGCAGTAGCAGCATCTTTTCTTCCTCTCAATGTTCCTGAGCCTAGAAGATTTACCAAGGCTTTTACAGCACCAGAGCGGCCAATCCTTGCCTTGTACTCTTCCAAGACAGAAAGACTGAACAAAGCTGCCGCAGAGTTTTCTTTGGCTCCATCATTTCCAGACTTTAAAACATGAATTAGCGGCTCTATTGCTCCCAATTTTGCAATTCTAGCCTTGTTATCTTCATTAATTGAGAGGTTTAGAAGGGCTGTAACAGCATGCTCTTGCGTTAGCTTTACTTCTGAGTATAATAGAGAAAGTAATGGCGCAATAGCACCACATTGACCTATAATCATTCGATTTTCAATGTTGTGCTTTGCAAGAAAGCGCAATTCTGCGGCAGCTGCTGTTTGGACTTCATTGGATAGGCTTTTAAGGTTGTCCACTAACGTCTTCACATGGGAACTCGTGGTCAAATCATCACATCCTGACCCAGATTCAATGAAATAAGGGCTGTTATAATTATGGTTCCCGTTGACTGACTTTTCCATTTTTGCTCCAGAGGCCTGCAACTGCTTTCCTGTTATCCAGGAAGAAAGTCCAGATTCTTTTGTTAATGAGGAAGTACCAAGGCCCTCAGATGAAATTTCAGCTAAGTCGTTCCTTTCATGTTTCTTTGAACTACTAGAGGCACAATCAATGCTAGAAACTTCACTTGAGGTTGATTCAGTCCTGCTGTGAAAAAATGACTGATTGGAGGATTGCTGATCATACTTGTCAATCTCCCTGCTTTGGTATCTATAGCATTCTTGGTTATATCTTGATGAGGTGTCAATCTTCTGCTTCTCTAAACCATTTCCACCTTCAGGAGATGATCTTGATGTGGAGCAACTACCGTTTGCAAAGCAAGTACTATCAGTATGAGTTAAATCTTGAGATGATAAATGATTTGAAGGAGAAGACATTGAGACAAGTTTTGCACGGCCAGTGTTACTAGAAAGTTGTAAGTTGTTTTCCTCACACCAACTTGCTACCATAGCTTTGACTATGTCATTTGGAATGAGCTTTGTATGTGTAAGTGTTTGATGGGTCTTTGGGCAAATGGACAGTCCACTATCAAGCCACTTCTGGATGGAATTGCGATCATAAGTTTGTCCAGAAGCGACAATAACAGGATCCATCATAAGTTCCAACGACAAGGGGCAAAGGAAGCGTGGAGGTATCAAAATACCACATGTGGGTACAAAGTGCTGTGTTTTAAGCATATAATCACGTATACAAGAGATGAGATCCACAATCTGGTTGATTTGATCTAATTTCCCTTTTGCACTGTTGACTTGCACATTCATTCTCTCTTTTTCCACAGCCACAGTTTCTTTGAACAACTCCCGGCTTGACAACATGTTCAGTGATTTGAAAACTTTTATCAAATGATCAGTGCAAGGAATAGCATCATCTCTTAGACTTCTCAAAGCCTCTCCTACATTTTCCAATGGTCTCTCCTGCTGTAGACGTTTAATTTCCTGCATACAGTGCTGAAACAATTGAATATTAGTTAGTGTCACTACACAAAACCAACACAACACTGAAAAAGTTATATGCCTTGACAATTTCCAGAAGGACAATAAAATTTGTAGAAAGCAAATGACTACCATTTCTTTTTTCATCCAAACATAGTATGAAACAACAAATTCGATCTTTTCTTCAATACTTGAAGTGGATGATGATGACTTCGAATTTGATCTATATAATATGTGACATAACTGAAGTGAACTGAAGAGCTTTGCATTTTTATCAGAAAAAGGCTCCAAAAATGGGATAGCATTTTTCTCATCCAATAATGGCATGAGCAATAAATTTGACCTTTTTCGTACCTGAACAGTGGTTATACTTGAAGTGGATAGTGATGATTGCAATGATCTATGTAATACTTGACATATCTGAAGCGAAGAGCTTTGCATTTTTATCAGAAAATACTCACTCTGCAGAACCTGTATATGTTTTTAAAACATAAATAAATAAACTGAAATATGATAGTAGTAGAAGCCTAAGAGCCCTACTTCTTTTACTGAAGAAGGTATACATAGTTCATCTCAATATCCAAAATTCAAGCTTGGCTTCTCTGTTTTATTTGAAGCAATGCCATTAAAATAAGCTTGGATACTGGTTTTAAAAAGTGAACAATAGAAAAGCATAAAGATCAAAAACTAGAATATGATCATAGAACACTGATGTTACAACAAATAGTGTTCAGTACAGATTGAAATTAAACTTACCCTGTGGATTTTGCTCATATTATAACACCACTTCTCCACGAATTCTCGAGCCTCATTCACAAGCAAATCTAGCTCTTCACACTCTTTATATAGAGTTTCATCTGAAGGTATCTTGCAATCAACAATATCATCAAGCAGTGGTTTTAAAATTTTTAACACAACAACCATATTTCTGTAATTCTTTTCCATGGGAACAACTTTTATTGTCTGGCATGATGTGAGATGAATAAATCGAGAGATGCTGTTGATGAGATATCTCACAGAGGTTGTTTCCATCTGACCTGTAATGTATGCAGCAAATCAGAATTTATTAAAAAAAAGCCATTGAAGAAATTTGAAGTTTGCACCATTGTCGGTGTTGTCTTTTACCCATAATCTAAGGTAGTCCAGTCTTCTAGATTTCGAGCAAAAGGATAAAGATCAGATATTTTTACAGTTTTCCATAGCAAGTGAAAGGCTTTTGATTGATGTCTCTATGGGGAACATAGACAAACAAATGCACTGCTACTGGAAATTGTTCACCAATGCCATGGGAAACCTTTTATCAAACTCACTTTACAAGATTTAAATTTCCAATTTAAAACAAGCAAATTTTAACAAAAAAAATCGAGTATAAAGAAAAGGGCTTTTTGACTAATGTCACTGTTGACTTTTTCCAATATGGTCTAAAATCCTTAGACTTAGCTATCCAACACAAATTAAAGGAAAGAGGATTTTGATTGAAAAACAAGGAAGCTTCATAAAAGTGTGTATAAATGTATAATACACACCCCATTGTTTCTTAACAGAGCTAAAGTGACATGGATAGAGAATTCTTAAAACATTAATATGAAAAAAAAATTCATTCTTCATTTACTAGTTGAAGAAAAGTAAATACAAATTTGAAGTACAACAAAATCAAAAGCCAAGTTTAACAGAGTTAGCAAAGCTTCCAACCAAAAATGGCTAATCAGTAAACTCACTCAACCTGGTTTTTTTTTTTTCTTACATTCAGTCTATTAAAAATATATATTTCAAATGCTACATCACAGCAACAAGAACAAACAGCACTCAAAGATAACATTCACATGAAACTACAAGAGCTTCCCACTGCTTAAATCCAATTTATATAATGAAAAACACACCGACATATTATTACACCATAAAGAAATATATATACCTCTTTCTTGAAGTGGGTTTAAGCTGGTGAAACGAAGAAAGCAAGGATCTTGATGTACATTTGAGTAATGACATAAACCTGAAAAAAAATATCAAATATTAAACCCTGAAGCATTAAACATGACAACTTCAAGCTCAGCTTTTGGTTCTTTTTCCCCAGAAAAGTTGCATGAGGGAGAAAGCTGACAGAACTGGAACCCAATAAGGAAACACACAAAAAGAAAAGAAAGAGAAGGTTGAACTGGGCGGGACCCCTGTTTGGTAGAAGATTTGTCAGGAGGAGACTTGTAATTAATTACCATTAGTATTTAATCAAATGATTACATAAAACAAAGTGGAGTTTCAAACAAAGTGTTACAAACATTTGAAGTAACGTTTCTACTGAGGTAATTTGAATTTCGAGATTAATTTTATTTTTATATATTTTATACGATAATTGCATGTTTCAGGTTCAATGATAATATATATTATAAAATATTATTTTTATTAAAAAAATATGTTTTAATATTGTTGAGTCTAATAATAAAATATATTATAAAACAGTATTTCTTTAAAAATAAAATTTAAACCCCATAGTTCCCATTCATTACAAATTGACATAAGTACAAACAAAGACAAACTTTCAGGTCCCATAGATGCTTTAATTATAACAGATTGCCCCATTTTTTGGTCCTGTTGATCCATTGCCAGCTATCAAACATATTTCCTGAAGATCAACCAAACCACTTCAAATCATCCCCTTTTTCAGTTCATAAGTTGCATTATGTCATGTGTCTCCCAACTTTCATCTTTTTCGTGGGAAACTACTGTCATTACTTTGTTTCTTTTTGTACAAAACTAGCTTATAAACCTCCTAAAGTACCTTAGTTAATGGAGGTCACACAAGTCAATCACTTCACCTGGTTAAAAAGGGTTTGCTTAATGACCCAAATTAATTGCTCAAACTCTTTTTAACTGCTTTGACTTCTATTTTAGTTTTTCAGAAATACATGCTTGCAAATCCCACTTCCTTTTAACAAATCACATCAGATTACATTACTCACCCCCCTTGATTAATTTAATTTTTATTTTTATTTTTGCTTTTATATTTTACTTTGGACCGACACTGGTCTAAGATTCCAAGGCTTCATTTAAGGCTAGCTTTACTTTCAAAACTACCTTATCCTAATCTACCAATATCTTCAAGTGTCGGTCACATGGTCAATCCAGCAGCAAACAACTAGAAATGCATACGTCTCGACAGTAAGTGGCCTTACAGTTCAATCAATCTCTATGATTCCTTTGTCGACAGTAATCTCAAACCCATAATCGTGGTAAGTTTTCATTCAGAGTGAAAAATAAAGTGATGCTTCGTTCTATCAATCTGGCACTACGAAACTACAGTAAATTTGGACTGTAGCAAGGAGCAGGAGATCCTGGAGATGTGTGAAGGGTCTTGCCGTTGCAATGGTGGGCTCCTTTTAGTCCTTCTACTTTTAAGACTAAAATTGACTACTTTCCCGGCCAAGACATCATAAAAACATGAGCTCTTTTTTTTCTCTGCAAGACATGATCCTTAAAATGCTCCTTTTCTTTGTTTTTGGTGAAGGGAGATTTACAGCGATTACTTTTATAACGAAACATACACGTCTGAAAACAGACAGAAAGGCAAACCTGTCAGAGAGTTACTGATTCACTTGCTTCAGCTTCAAGATATATCACTCAAATCATATGAAGTTTCCAGGAATGACACCGATAAGGAATTGTATATTTCACTAAATAATGTTTTTCTTAGTATATGATAATGTCATTTACAGTAACTTGATTTTGTAACAAAAACTTTAAAATTTCAATAAGTTTAATCTGCCATGCATAAGACAATCCATGTGCATTATTGGTTTTTCCACCCATTATACGGTATAGAGCCTTATAACTTGATCTATCTTGCTTCGGCAAACGGGGCATAGTCCATTTTTGGCCTTTATCTCATTTAAGCAAGACATGCAACCAGCCATATGACCACAGGGGATGCATGCACCTTCTACCGGAGCTTCCCAACATATTATACAAGAGGAAGAACCATCTCCTTTAGCATCATTTGTGGTTGAGGCTCCATGATCTGTTGTTGTCGTAACAGGCAAATGCACTAGATTGAAATCAATTGAAGGATACTGACTTGATTCTTCAACTAAAACATCATCAGGAATTGGTGGAGCAGATGGAGACATGGAAGCATTGAATCCACTTGTTTGTACATGGGCAGGAGGATCCAGGAGGCTTTGGACTTGATGACTTTGTTTACCAGTAGGTCTAGAATCAGGCACAGTCCACTCGTTCTCTTTTTTAGTTCGTGCATCCATCCAACCACTGTGATCTCCAAGGGTTTGGACAGTTGGTCCAGAATCTAAGACACCCCAACCATTGTAATCCTTTCTGGTTGGTCCATCCATCCATCCTGTGTTACCTAGCTCTGAATGTTCCCGTCCATCAGTAGGACCCCATCCATTATAACTTTCAGCATTTGTAGAAATCTCCCAACCGTTTGCATTAACTGCCCCAGAGCTCCAGTTATTATTACGTTCTAGAGATTCAGCAACAGTTTGATGTGCATTTGCTGCACTTGAAGTTTGGGTATCAAGAACTGTTGGGGACGGGACAACCTAGAAACATTGCAGCTCTTGTTAATATGCAAGATGCTTACTGTATGTTATATAATGCAATTTATCAAACAAAACGAAGAAAAATAGTACTGTTTGTGAAACATAAAACACAACTTTCCAAAACTAATCCAACATAACCATTGAGTTACTTACAACAAAATATTCAAAGTCCCCCACTGAAAAATGACAGAAATTTCAAGAAAACAAATTGCACTTGCCTGACTAACTTGGTTTCTGAACAAATGAAGATGCTAAGTCATAAACCAGACCTCTAAAGCAATCCTCTTTAACAGACCAAAGGACCAAGCACATGCATGTTTTCCATCACTCTAATTTTATAGCCTTCATAACTTGAAGAGCAGCATTCAAAATAATTTATACCGAAATGCTCAGAAAAATAACAAACTCATTCCAATCTTAACTGTTCACATTTGAATCCAAGCATAAGTCTATCCCAATCTAATAGAAACTAGACCAATTAGAGCCTATTACAATTACAATGATGCAATGACTCTATTGTCACAAGAATGTATTGTGATATAGTTTACCTGAAATTGTCAATACAAATACACATTTTGAAGTAACACTAGTATATTTCCTCCTATAAAAGATAAAAGAACCTATTTCCAAAGATGATTTATACACTCATTTCCTCCCCATCTGATTAGATAAGAGATTTGCTTTTCATAATGAATTAAATATCCAATGACACCATTTTTATCACCTCTCAGAATTTCGAACATGCATGTATTCAGTTCTTTTTTGAGCAAAAACTAAGAGATACAAATTTCAGCAGGGTGATACATAGAATCAACTAAACCTGAAGATTTCCTTTGCATGCACTATATAACCACTGAAGCTGCTGCTTGTCTCCCTCATTTCCAGATGCAATCTTGTATCGAGTTTCTAACAGATAAAAATGGAATGATTAAAAAGGTTCAAACACCAAAGGATATTATACACAAAAGGACTGTTGGTGAATACAATGGGAAAATGAGAAAGCCAATGCCTATTTCACTTAACAGTTAGATTTACTACTGCATTCATTCATAGCTAAACAATTTGCTATCACAGAATACTTCCAATTCCAAAGCTGCAAATTAAATAATCAATGATGAAGTTTGCCTAATCTTATTGATAAATATATGTATGACAAAACAATGGTATGATAAAAGAGAAAAAGAGCAACCATAGACACCATCAAATAGCAAAGTTGATCATATCACTAGAATAACAAGCATGATGCAGGAGCTTTACAGATGCATAAAGGTCATATGCAACACCAAAACGTGGAAAAACAAATTCAATAACAGTCAGTGCCTAAGGAGAATAAAGAACAATAAGAACCATAACATGACTAAAAGTATTCTTAAACACAGCCAAATACTTACCAGATCAGTTTCTTATCAGAAAAGAAAAGAAAAAAAAAAAGGACAATAGGTTCAGCTATAGGAAGTTACTGGTAGTCTGATCAAATATGACAAGTGCTGGATCTGATTTATGAAATTTGGGTTCTTCAATTTTGGCCTTCCAAAGAGCAATGACCGTCTGAGGCTGGGCATCCTGCTCGTATCAAGAATGTAGATATTAAATATAAATATATGACATTTTTAAAAGTTATATCCATGCCTGAAAGGCAAACTTAAAAGGAAAACAAAAAGGGGATTATGACATTATTTGATGAATAAAATGGCTATATGAACTTCTCTTCACAAGTTATTTATTGAATAATTCTCAAAGTCAGACTATAATTGAGTAATAGAAAATTTAAAGCATTGCGTTGAAAACAAAGATGACCATTTTAGTGGCCTAACCTGCAAAGTGGAATATATTGCAAGCTCGAATCTGGGAGGCCTCATGGGATTACCAGAACCACAGGGTATAATCACAACCCAGCTGCAAGAAAGCACATTAATTAGTACACAAGTAATGCATTTAAAGGGACTTGATCAGTTAACATTATATATATAAACTAAAAAGTGTGGAAAATATCAAGAAAAGTTGGTTATAAAGGCAGTAAATGTACTTTGTACAGACATTTTCCTTGACAGCAACTGAGGAGCAAATCCACCAAGGAAGCTTGGACCGTGAAACTCCCGAAACCAGCCAGAGAAACAGCAAATATGATTCTGGATAGAACAACACATGCATGAAGCCTAGGAAAAACAACCTACTATAGCAAAAAAAATTAATAAATCATGCACGTATTTCCCTCACGCGTACCTCAATTGCACGGACAATATTTGTACACCCTTTATTTCTGGCAACCTCAAGCGGTGTCTGACAATCATCATTCCTCAATAAAAAATTAGCTGAAAACATTAATGTCAAACAAGAGCTTATAATACATATAACAAATACCGAACTAGATCATAATTCCTGAGTTAAGCAAATAGGAAGACATACCGCCACGAGAAAGAAGCAGCTTAACGGTTTGCTCCAGGCCTCTTTTTGCAGCATGATGTAACGGAGTCCCTGCATTACGTCCTGCGAATGAAGGTTAAGTAAGAAGCAGAGTTAACACAATATGCTTTTTATTACCAAGGAAAAAACATAAAAAAAAAAAAAAAACTGTTCAATGTTTATGCACCCAATTCAGAATGTTTTTAACTTTTAATTATAAAGCGAGAGTGCGTACACCATGCAACAGAGTAAATAACTTGTCCAGAAATTTAGAACTTAATACAAAAACGAATCTTGGGCAAAAATCAAAATATACTATCAAAAGAAACCTACCAGGGCGGTAAGCATTGACATTGGCACCCATTTCCATCAGTGTCTTGGCCACATCTATTAATTCAGGATTCATGCATGCCACAATGAGGGCAGTCTTTCCATCTCTGTCTATCCACTACATCACAAAAACAACTCAGACTATAACTTTCATAATTTCATTATACAAAACACACATAAATGATCAAATTACTTATTTTTTTACTTATTTTCTGCTTTTCTGGGAACCGCGAAGGACACCCAGACTTTAACATGTAGAATTTAAGGCGAACTGAACAACAAACCAACGTTCCCTGAAGGCCAGCTCTTTATCGACTTTCCATCAAAATTACCTTAGAAAACTGACTGAATATAACTATGTAAGGGGAACAAATAGTTGAAGTATACGCACCTCAAGGCCAGCACCTTCTCTGCAAAGAGATTGAATGCCATCCACGTTCCCGGCAATTGCAACCTGATAAAGCAACTCGTCTTTTGATTGCTTTTGGCGCATCGTATCAAGTTTCTGACCCATCTATAAGCTTTTACCCACAAATATTTTTGAAGCAAAAACAAGAAGTGCACCAGAGGTTTGAAGGAAGCGAAAGCGGGTGGCAGTGGTGAAGATTTGTAGGAGGAAACTTCTAAAGAAGTTGTAAATATTGCATTGTATTAATTGGAAGACAAAGGGAAACAGAGAGTTTAGGGAAGATAATTTGTCAGATTGATACGGTGAGAATAGCCACACCTAAACGGCCAAGTGGATCCATGTTCAATTCCATTTTTCATAATATTAAACTAAAATTAATAAAAATGTAAAAGATTGTTTATTTAATAATTATCGTCTAAAAAGTATACGATTTTAATAAAAGAAATTACTCAATTAATAATTATTGATAAAAAAAAATTAAAGAAAAATGTCAACAATGATAAAGACTGTATTGGAGGATAACAAAAAAAAAAAGAGTTGGACAATACCAAAAAAATTAAATAATGTTTATAATTTTAGTTGGACAATACCAAAAAAATTAAATAATGTTTATAATTTTACTAATATAATTTTTTTTTACTAGATTATGTCAAGCCAACATAAACGATAAAAAAGATAGTATAGTAAACACTTAAACTTGGATGAGCTCCAATTACTTAAAATATTATTTAATTATAAAAATTATTACAACTTTTATATTAACCAAATTAGATAATATTTTGTGTAATCAGGTAATATACAAAACTCGCCTGTTTTAGAATTTTCAAAAATGAGTACTTGCGCATTGTTAATACAATGTTAAAGAAGATTGATTTCTTTAATGACTGAATATCTAAACATCCATGGTTTCCCATCTCCCAATGATAAATAAAATGTAACTTGTATTAAAAGTTTAAAAACCAGCATCTCACAGCTATCAAAATGCAAGTCATCTTTCGTTTTTGGTAGCTTCATCATGAACTAACTCAGCAGGACCACCAACTCGCTCTTCTTCATTTTGGAGAATCCTTTCAAACCCCGAGATTTTGCAAGTGCCCTTAGTTCTTGTACCTTCAATGCACTGAGATCTTCGTGCTCAACCTGCTGTTCACTCTCATCTGTACCAACATCCGTAGATTTGTTCTCTGACAACTCATCTAACATGTTAGGTTCTTGATAGATTGACTCAGGCTCAGATTCAGACTCTAGTTCCGGCAAGTGATCAGGCGCAGCAGGTGACTCAACCAAACTCAAATTTCTGTCTGAATTTTTGGTCTCCTCACAGGAATAAACTTGCTGATATTTCATTCGCGGAACAGGTGACTTGCGTCGAAAATTTGATGCTGGTCTACTTAAAGTAGAGGCATAAGGTTTTTTGTCCTCGGTCTTCACTCTAACCTTAGAATCAAAGAAGCTGGAGCTTTTATCTTCAATGGAAGAGTCATTCACTTCCGGATGATCCAAATGCAGGTCGCTGCTGTTGCCAATGCCGTCATTTTTCTTACCCTGTTCGACTGAGTGTTTCCTCAACAGTTTAAGGAGTGAATCAACTGTTTCACTCTCATTGCTTTTTCTCTGTAAGGCTTCAGCTCTCTTATCTTCTTTAGCGGCTGCTCTTTCTCGAAGTTTAGCTTGGACCTTCTTGAAAAGCTCCACAATCTCCTTCTCCCTTGGAGATGGGGCTGCTGTGGCTTGAAAGTTTGTCGAACCGGATAGCGAGAGAACTGGCCCATTTTTCGAAGATAACATTTCAGATTCATCAAGATTTTCAAAACTATATTTGTCTTCATTTTGCCTATTCCTACCTTGCAACCCATGTCTTTGCCTCGAGAAGTCAGGGCTCCTCCTATGACCACTAGAACTTGCTTTGCATGCAAAAGGTATTCCCCTGGAACCACATTTTGAAGATCTTATCTTCACCAGCGAACAAATTCTGCGTTCGCTATATGAAGAGCAAGAAGATATTGTCAAGGCTCTTCCAGAAATACCTGAGCAGGAGTGATATCTGCAGTCTGCTGGTCCATAACCTACAATAATATCAGTACCCAGAGACAAATTTAAGAAGATAACCATTTAAGAAGCAAGATTTTCTATAGCCTATTTCTTCACCCATGACACTTACCAGAAACCCAAATAAAAAATAGTCAATAAATTACACAAACTGACGATTTGACAATCTAGTCTCATAGCTCCCTTAGGTGAATCCCACAATCAACATCAATCGTCCCAAAGTTTAAATCACTTAAACAGGAAAAACTGAAAACGAAGTTTCTCTCGAACATATATAAGCATTGCCTACTAAAGTACATCGAAGTTTCTACTTATTGAGGCAAATATAAATGGCAGATAAGGCTTAGTTTCCACTTCCCAACCGCCCCTGCATTCCTCTAAAGGTTGTATGGATGCACAATGTCCTCAACTTCCCTCTATCAGCTATTAAGTATTCACTGTGTGTGCCATCACTGAGTCTGAGACAAACTCAAAGACCATTTAACCCTATTACATGAATCTCGCCTGCTCTAACTATGAAAACTACTGACTGGTGATGCTACAATCAAAAGCATTATTCTATAACATATTTTTCCAAAAAATAAAAGAAAAAGAAGAAAGCATAACACAATTAAACAACCTCCCATACATAAATATATTTAACATGTAAAACTGAATAGTCTTCAAATATTTTAGAGAAACCAGGATGAATGGTCAAAATAATATAAGATTAGTATGGATTAAACAGTTTCTTTTTTTTTTAAAGGTGGGCAGTCTGGATAAGTTAACAACAGAGTACGAAACCTCTAGAGCGCAGCTATGTTTAACAAAAATGGGATACGTATGTATACAAACACCCATCCTCAACCTAATAGAGCAAACATTTCCTTTCCTCTCATTTTATTTCTCACGGTTTCTTGGCAACCAAACAGAAAACGAAGGAAATTGAATTAAAATCTCCCAAGAAAATAAGATGCAAAGGAAGAGAAATTTACCAGGAACGTTATTCGAAACAAGATGAAGTGCGTGCGACATGGGTTTGGGGGGAATTCTGGTGAAGCTCCAGAAGAAAGCGTTTTTGTGGCGCTCTTGCATTCACCTCGCAGGGTTTATGTATTTTGAAGTAACCGAGGTTTTTCCTCTTTTTCTTTTTTTTTTCCTTTTTTGGAAATTATAATAAGGTTAAAATCTGCAAACAGTCACTGTACTTTTTCTAATTTTGATATTTAGTCCTTATTCTTTTATTTCTAAGAATTTAATCTCTTTACTTTTCAATTTTTAAAACTTAGGTCCAATTGGTAACACTATTAAAATTATTTTGTCAAATTCAAGTTCTTTCCAACATCATTTTTTAAATTATATTACTACCAAATAATTTTTTTTATTTTAAAATGTCAAACTAATTAATTTGATATAAAATTTAACTGTGTTAATTATTTAATAAATACTTTAAAATTTTAAAAATAAAAGAATTAAATTCTATGAAATAAAAATATAGTCACTAAAGTTTAAAATTTTGGAAAGAGCACATAGAACTGTAACATATTTTAACTATAATAATAAACCATTAATAAAGACTTGCTTACACCGTAATAACTATACTTTATGTTCCATCAATCTCTCTACTTCATTCTATTTACCTGTCAATATATTAGATATGTTACACTTATAATAATATTTAAGATTACTATAGCAATATTTGAGATTTAAATTATATTTGAATTTTTTAAAATTTAAATTTATAATATATTAATAATATTATTAATTTGTGAGATTTAGTTAATATCTTTATTAAAATTTACAAATGTAGGTTTCATTTATTAAATATTATTTTCATTTAATTAAATTTGATTAATATATTGTTTATAAATTTTAAATATTTTATTACAATAATAACTTAATTAAAGTTTATTATATTTAGAAAAACAATTAATTTTACACAAATTTGAGACAACAGGCTATTATAAAAACCTAACTCATTAGATTATTAATGTTATAAATGAAAATTTGTTATAGATATCTCAACTAATTTCATTCTTCATAGTTATTGATGTTATAGATAAAAAATTGTTATAGAGGATAAAAAATAAAATATAAAAATTCGATTTTACAGCAAACTTAACCATTACAATGAAGGGTAACTATACAATTAGTCACCCAATTATTGTGTGTTTTTGTTTTGGCCATTAAACTATAAAAAGTTTTAATTTTGTCACTGATGTTTTAGATCGATTATATTTTGGTCGCTCTCCATTAAATGGTTAATGGAAATAATAATGTGGCTTTTTCTAATTGGTATAGGAACACATTTAGTCATCAATACTTACACATTCTATTAATTCGATTATAATTCTAAACAGTTCAATAAATTTAACCCTCCACATTTATATATTCTATCAATTTGATACTCAAACACATATAATTAAATATAAATATAGTTAAATTGTTATTATGTATTATGAAAAAGTACAAAATATAATATTATTTATATTTTTTTTGAGGAAACTGTACCCATAATAGATATAAATAATATACTACTTCGTCGAAAATATATACATGTAATCTCTCCAATCTTTAAAGTTCGTATCCTATTTAAGTTTAGGTGTTGTTAACATTAGAATTGATATTTATACATGTAAAAGAACTAATGCATCCGGTATGTACCTATGTTAATAATTTCTTTCCGTAGCTTGGCATTATGGAACTCCGCCATAAAATTACATGTAATATGTCGAATGTAGTAAATTGGGTAAGCATTGTGAGGACTTCATTGAACTCCAAAAAGCCTTATTGTTGCACTAATTGATTTGGCACGATCAAATATCAAGCATATATACGCTCCTTAATAACATATCGTCTTAAGTTTGTAAGAAAAAATGTCAAGACTTCATGTTAATTTTCTCCACGATCGCAAATATTATCAGAATGGTGTTTCAATTTGTGTCTTAAGCAACAACAATTAGAAAGATCTGCATATACTTACCTTACATCCAAGTCCCATTTATTTGGACAACGAGCTTACAATTGGTCACGCTTTATGTCCAATATAATCGGTGGAGTATTTTTGTGCCCTTAACTAGTTGACTAGATGGATCATATCCATTGAGGCTTTGCAATTCCACCATGACACCTAGTGTAAATTGTTGCATTGTTGCTAACCAAGATTGCAACTCGTTATAAGAATTGTCCCAATTTTCATATAATCAATAAATGGCCTTTTGTTTTGCATACAAAGCTTTATGATAACTGGCGATGTAATTATATTGAGATTGCATGTCAGCGATTGGAACAACAATTGGAATAGTCATGCTTGCTTTCATCAACGGCATAATGCGATTGCAAATTAAGTCTAAATCTAATTTTCGATGATCTTGTGAAAGTCAAACGGAAGTGCAAGTGTGTGATCCATTCCATTTTCAAATCTCTCAAATTTGTGTCCTCTTCCTTAACACAACCCTAACTCTTCAATTATACCCATTCTTACACTTCCAGCACTTGCCCAACACATAAAGTCGGTGAAGATACCTCAACTTTATAATCAACACAAGCTTTGATGTTGTAGTGTTTGATGGCTGCCACAACTGCATACGTTAATGGAAATTATGCCTCTGCTTATAGATATTTGGAATTTGCAACTGAACTCATCATATAACTTAGCACTATGTCGAGATATTCTGGAAATTTCAAGGCCTTGATTTTATTTATGTTAATGTTTTGCATATGGATGGAGATTCATAGAAATGAAGAATGATACAATCTCCTTCAGCTTCTAGCAAGTTTGCAACAATATTGTCGTTGGCATTATTGTCAAAATCATCATCTTCTTCTTTTTCTTTTTCTTTTCCCCCCTCATCCTTTTTATTAATGTTGGCATTGGGAACACCTTTAATTTGAGGATCACTAAAGTCATTAATATATTCTTCTTTGTTTAAAAATTTGTATTGCTTGTCATCCATGTTCGAATTAATAAGCATCAATGATTTTTATGGTGCAACATATTGGTATGAATCATCCAAAGCTTCATTTGGGTCAGGATCCAACCCATATATAAACGATCATCTTCCCATTGGCGCATATGATAACTAAATACGAGTTCCCCACCTTATATAGTTTATATATAGTTGGAGAAATATTAATGACAAGCATAGATGAACTTGGAATATCACTTACTCCGCAATCTTACTCAGCATCATACAACTCAGCTACAACTTTTTGCATCATTTTCCGTTGAAAAATGGGTTGATATCATAGTCTCAACATCGTCATCATCATAAAGTTCAAGTGTGTTATAAATGAGTGACTTAAATGACATTTTAAATCTGTACACGAGTCTAAAAAACAATATCCTCCTACACTGAACTGTGATTTTTTAATTGATCATTGACATTAATTCATCAAGTTTGACAGTTGTATTGAAACATATACGTATCTGATGTTTTGATTGAAAAATAACAATGACTTCAATTTCATAAATTTCTTTATTATGATAGACTGTTAACGATACTTAGGGTTCCTTTGGATAGGCAGTGCGTTTACCTGCTGTTGGTGTAAAAACAATGGTGGCAGTGAGACTATATATTTTAGCGATATTGTAGTATAAGACAAAAAGAAGTTAAACACACTGCACTAAAGGTAAACACCCATCCAAAAAGGCCCTTAATATAATATAATTTTTTATCAAAAATAAAATATTAACAATACTAAGTTAATATTCTAAAAATTAAATAAATACTTAAAAAATAAAATTAGGATTGTAAAAGTAGGTGGAGTAGTGTTGTGGACCCAAAATAATTTGAAACTCTCAGTATGTTTTGAAGTGGAGTAGAGAAGGGTTTATACAACTTTGAGGTAGATTTTAAAGGGTGAAGCGGGAATAAGTAGGAGTGAGCATTTGGTCGAGTCAAGTCAAATTAAGTTAAAAAGTTTTAAATTAGTCGAGTTGACGAATCTATTTTAAGAACCAAACTCAATTTGAAAATTTTTCGACTCGAGTCGAAAAATTTCGAGTCAAGTCGAGTTGAGTTAACGAATCATATTATTTATACTCAATGTTGTGTTTACATGGACTGATTAGTTAACTAATAGACGAAATACAAAATAATTTAACTACATAAGTAAGACTGATGAGTAAATATTTATTAAAACGACATAGTTTTGGCTTTTAATTTAATAGTTTTGACTTTTAACTTTAGAAAAGATAAATATTTATCAAAACAACGTAATTTTACCTTTTCTTATTCGAATTTTTAGATAATTCGAATTGTATAATTTATATTCGAGTTAAACCAAAAAGTTTGATTTTTTTATTCTAGTTGATCCGAATAACTCAATTAACTCGAATAACTTAAACTATTTAATTCAAAATTTAAATTTTTATCGAGTTTTTCAAATCGAATTAGATTTGACTCACCCCTAAAAATAGGGGCTTAAATTTTTTTTAGACCCATCATTGAAACACTAGTATTGATTGACATAATACTAGCTTTGATTCACCCATCACTGATTGATCCAACATTGGCTTCAATTGAGCCAATACTGTTAAATTAAATTAAAATAGATACTGGTTGGTCGATTATACGGTCCCAACATTTCACCATTAAAAGCCTAAAACTGACTACTTAACAGTCGCTTATCTGACATGACAGTAAGTCGACTAATGAGTAGTCAATTTAGATTTATGGTACATGTGTCTTTTAGTTAATTGATTATTCAATAGTCAATTTAGGGTGTTACTATGCAAACCACTTTATCGCAACATAGACTTGTTCATGAGGTAAGCTAATCACTTAAGCCTGAAGGCTCATATGAAATTTAGAAGGATTTAAATAAAAATATTATACTAAAAAATGGACTTCAAACAAAAAATTAGGTCTTTTTAAAATATAATAGCATGACTTGTTTTTAATTTTATAATGTTTTATATTATATTATTTATATATATATTATATAATTAAATCCATAATAGTATTATATATTATTATAATGTAACATTAAAAAAATGTTAATGTGAATATATAAAAAAATTTAATAAATAAAAATATATAAAATTTTTAAAAATAATATAAAGAATTCAACTTAAATTTAAATTCAGCGTACCGAACACCTCTACCCCACCAATATCTTTGAATTAAAAAAAAAAATCAATATATTCATACAAGTTTCCTAAATAAACATTTGAAAAAACCTGACACACGTGAGCCCATGTACGAACCCATCCTAGCGGGCCCAGGAAACACAAGGTCGCTAGACGAGACACGCGTATCTTAGACTCGGACGATTCTCCTCCTCATCGTCTTTCTCTCTCTTTTCGCTAAGCAAATGACCGATTCCAACTCAGTCCCTCTCTTACCGTAACTCAGCTTTCAGATATCCTCTTTTTCTTTTTATTTAAGGTTTATGCTACGATATTTTCAAGTTGCCCATTTTCTCTATCGTCTCTGCTTATAAACAACGTCGTGCTTTACTTGGGGTAAATTTTTTTAACCTAGTCGATTTATTTCAATTTAGGGTATTTTTCTTCGTTTAGCTTCAAATCAAGTGGAGATCTGGTTTGGTTAGTAACGCAAACAAGGAGGTATGGATAAAGCGAAACTCTCTGAATGGGGCGAGAAACTGAGAACGGGTGGAGCTCAAATGAGTAGAATGGTTAGTGGGAAAATGAAGGAAATTCTTCAAGGACCCACACCCGAGTCGAAAGTCGTCGATGAGGCCACTTCTGAGACATTAGAAGAACCCAACTGGGGATTGAACATGAAGATATGTGCTATGATCAACAGCGAAGAGTTCAATGGGACCGAAATTGTTAGGGCCATCAAGAAGAAGATTTCGGGCAAAAACGCTGTCACCCAATGGTTGAGCCTCGATTTGTTGGAAGCTTGTACCACCAATTGCGAGAAGGTAGCTTCCGAGGTGGCTTCCGAGAAAGTTTTGGAAGAGATGATGAAGATGATTGAGAATCCCAACACTGATCACGGGAATAGAGGAAGGGCTTTGCAGTTGATTCGTGCTTGGGGACAATCTCAGGATCTTGCTTACCTCCCTGTGTTTCACCAAACTTATGAGGTAAAAAAGAAAAAAAAAACAAATTTTCACTTTGATTTCGTGTTCTTACGTTTCCATGTTTCATGTTATGTTGGTTTAGGCAGTGTTTTGATGTCAATCAATGGGCAATAGCATTTGTAGTTTCTTCATTGCATCCTATATCATTGCAATCTATCAACATACTGATTTATGATTATGCCTAGGAAAGTTCTATGGCTGTTTTTTCAAAAATATGTTTAGCAAGAATGAAACCTGTCGTTAGTTTTTTGTTTAACTTTTTCTCCTATCTTGACATAAAGCAGAGCTTGAAAGAAAGGAGTACACATGTACCAGTAGGTAACGGGAAATCAGGCCCTTTGCAGTATTCCTTGGAGTCTTGTATGAGATTGCCTCCCTCTGAAGATTATCCTGTCAATGACACAGAATTGCGTGCCAGTGATTTTGCCTCCAACTATGGGAATCTTTCTGTTGAGCAAAAGAAGGAAGTTTTCGAAGTAACTCGGAACAGCCTTGAGGTGCTTTCTAGCATGTTGGTTAAGGAAACTGAGCCGAAACCCACAATGGTAATTAATCTGTTTTTAGCTGAAAACATGATTTAACTGTATGTACTTTGTTTTCTGTATTTCAGACCTTGCTGCAAATCCACCCATATATATGATGTAGTCATTTGAAACTAGAACATTTATTGTTACTTCAATTGGCGATTTTATTTCCTTAATACATTTAACTTTTACCTGATCTAGTGCTCTTTGATCCTTTGGCATGCCAGGAAATGAAAAGTTTCTGCGATTTAGTTTTTATTATTTTTTTCAGAATACTATTATTATCTGCATCATGAAGCTTGTTGTTCTTCCAATGTAATTTTTCCGCATAATATCTTCCAAGTCGAGGAATCTATTTAATGCATTCTCCCAGAATGCAAACCGTTTTCCAAATTGGAATGATATAACAAATGAAAAAAGAAAAACTGAGAAAAGTTTTTGGTTGCAGGACGAGTTGACAAAGAGCATGTTGGAGAAGTGCAAGCAATCCCAGCCTGTTATTCAGATGATCATAGAAGGCACTACTGATGATGATGGAATTCTCTTCGAGGCACTGAATCTGAATGATGAGCTTCAACAGGTCATCTCCAAATTCGAGGAACTGGAAGCCGGCTCAATGTCCGGAAGACAGCTTACCGAAAACTCTGGCACCACTGCAGCTAATGCCACTGTTCCAGTTGAGACCTGTAACGAAAATACGATCAGTGATTCCCCTTCAACACATGATGAAACCAAGACAACAGCTTCTCCCTCGACCCATAAAGAAACCAAGATGAGTGCTTCCGACAAAGTAGACACTAATGAACCAGCAGTAACAATAAAACACGATTGAGAATTAAGGAGTTTAGAGCGTTTCCTTGGTATTAATTTCCAATGCACGACTTTTGTGCTGGTAACTTTATGGTTGACTTATTGTAAGTATTGAATAAGATTACGTAGTAGTCCAGTCCCAATGCATACTAGTTTATCAGGTCGTGTAATTTACATGCTTTCTAATATTAAAACATATATAAAGTTCGTATTGGATTGCATTTGTCAATGTTTTTATTTCATTACCCTCAAACACAAACATAGAACCACTTGCACTGCATTTATTATTACTGGATAAGGGTGTAGCATGGGCGTTTTTAACTTTATGTATATGTATGGGCATGTCTTGTTTCAATTTCATTCGCAAATGCTATATATAATTATGGTTTTTGATAAATTTACTTATTATGTTCAATTGTTGTTCGACTGTTATCTATATTGTGCAATACAAAAACCCCATTTCTTTTTCTAACAAAACAATCACTCTATTAAACAAGTCATGTTAATTGGTCCAAAAGAGAGAACATTTTTTTTATACCCAAAAAGAACCTATTTCAAGCGTTTGCAAACCTGGCAATCAAACAAATGGGCTCATGCTTTTTCCCTCGCCCTAAATTTGGCGCTTGTTAATCAGCTGTTACCACGTCTCTCTATTTATCCCTCTTCAATGAATCTCTTAACCTTTGGGGATTCAGTTTCCATCCAGATTCCGAATATTCTTTCAAGGAATAGCCCCTAACCAGAAGAAGGTTAGAAATGGGGAAGAAAAGAGAAAACATCAACAAAGCAAAAGAAAGTGGCAAGGTACAGGATCAAAACATGGCTAATCTATTTGATTATGAGATTGCCCTCCAAGTTCAAGAGGGCCATGAGAAAGGGTGTCCAAGTCAAACCAACTCCGACCAAGAAACCGATGAGGAAACCTTTGAAGAACCTCCATCCGTTCGAGAAGATAGACGGAATGTTGCAATGAGAATGAAGGAAAGGAAATTCAAGGCCTTGGTTGAATTTAGGTGCCGAGTTGAAGATGCGATTCTTGGGGATTATCTCTTTGGGAAACCAAGCAACAAAGTTGGTGGAGAAGACAACGCGGCCATTGAGCAACTGAAAGAGATTAGACTTTGGGGTGTACCATTGATGCCAAGCAAACGCCATGGAGGAACCGACATTGTGCTGTTGAAATTCTTGGAAGCAAAAGATTACAAGGTGCTTGAGGCCTTGGAGATGCTTCAGAGGACGTTAAAATGGCGGAAGGAATTCAAAGCCGATGAAATCCTGGAAGAAAATCTGGCTCCTGGTTTCGAAAACTTGACTTATCAAAATAGTAGCGACAAGGACGGTCACCCTGTGTATTACAACGTATACGGTGCCTTGAAAGACCAGCAAACACAATATAGAGTACTTGGTTCAGAAGAGAAGCGCGAAAAGTTCTTAAGATGGAGAGTTCAATACATGGAGAAGGCTATCAGGGAACTCAGGTTTCAACCCGGTGGAACCAACTCCATTGTTCAGATCATAGATATGAAGCACGCACAAGGGCCTACCACAAAGGAACTTCGTTCTGTTTGTCGAAAATCTTGGAAGTTGTTTCAAGATCATTATCCTCACCTCATCCATCTAAATGTAAAACCACATAATACATACATACATACGCACGTACGTACGTATTGATTAATTGATCATTGCTCCATATCTTAACCATTGAGATAATTGCAGATAATCATAAATGTTCCCTTGTTGTATTATATCTCCCATACGTTTTCTTCCCGGCTGAAAACTCAGAGAAAGAAAAGCAAGATTGTTATTGCCAGACCAGGAAAAGTTACTTCCACTCTTCTCAAGTAAGAAATCTTATAATCTATTCAGTAACAAATATTTACAGCTTGTTTCTCCTTTTAATCCATCTTTGTCTGGAAACTAGGTTTATACCCCCAGAAAACCTTCCAGTTGAATATGGAGGTTTCAAAAGAGATAACGACGACGACTTTTCCCTAGAAGACAAGGTTTCAGAGGTTACGATTAGAGCAAATGCATTTGAGCACATCCGAATTCCAGCTCCTCAGGTACAAATATAATGACCCAAACCCTCCAATATACCAAAAAAAACCCAGCTAATATATGTGAAAAAACTAACAAATGTATGTATGTGATTTATATCAGGCTGGAGTGACAATGGTTTGGGATTTAACAGTGGTGGGATCATGTGATGTATCCTACAAGGAAGAGTTCATTCCAGACGATGAAGGGTCGTACAAAGTGTTGCTCCAAAACGAGAACGAAAAGAAGAAAGGAGAGGGTGTTAGGAATTCATTTTATATTAGTGAACCAGGGAAGATAGTTATAACCTTTGATAACCCCTTGCTCAAGAAGAAGAAGGTTCTCTATAGATATAAAACCAAACCCACTGTTCCCATCTACGTCTTAAATAAGAAATAGGATAGGATTGTGTAGTGAATTAATTTTCTTGGTACGTTTTTGTTTTTTTTTTTTTTTTTTCATTTCACCTAATACTATCCTTGACTTGACAGATGATCGATAATTTTTTGCAGAGTCTCCCCCAACTTCCCTTGTTGTATACTGTTGCGTCTAACTTTGTAACATGTACTGATATTAATGGCTTCTGGTTAATTAATAGCTTATATTTGATGTCTGTCATATGAAGACATGATTGAGGGCAGAGTGAATATGATCCTTTATAGATTAAAACCAGATGAGGTTTCAGGCTCCCGCATTGATTTTTAAATGGATTTTTAGAAGGTATAGTGATTTTATATTAAAAGAATTAAAGAACACATGTAAAAGGTAAAAAGTTTTTTTAACATAAGAAAAGTGTTTTTTCTCATATGAAAAAGTAAAAATTTGGTGCTTTTTTCATTTCAAAAGTGCTTTTTGAAGTTGATATTATTTTTTTAACTTTATGTTCTTCTTCCAAATAGATGTTGTAGAACATATTTTTCCTCTTTTTTCTTTTGTCTGAACTTTATATTTTAAAATAAAATAATATAAATGTGTTAAAAGCATTTTTTTCTTTTGTTTGAACTTGATATTTTAAAATAATATAATATAAATGTGTTAAAAGCATTAATTAAAAATAAAAAAATCATTTTTAAAATAATATAATTGTGTCAATATCTAATTATAAATATTTAATTATTATATTTAAATATTTAAATATAGTTTATATATTCTAATTAAATTTAATAAATAATTAATATTAATTACTTAGAAATATTTAAAATTAATATTATATATTAAAATATTAACAATAAGTTATAATAAATTATTTTTTATATTATTGCTAAAATATCATAATATTAACTAATTTGAACATTATTTAAGTACGTATTTGTTACTTTATAATATATGTCTAAAATAATTATTTTATTTCTCAAAAGTACTTTTTGATAGCAATACCAAATATTCAATTTTTCAAAAACACTTCTCAAAAGCACTTTTCAAAAACACTTTTTAAAATCATTTTTCAAAAGTATTGCCAAACTAGCCCTTAGTAGCTGTATTGCTTTCCAGTGCTGGCATTAAAGGTCTGATAATAGTAGATTATAGCATCAAGGTGTTCCCGTCCGGAGCGTTCTCTTTTTTGAGGTTTTCTTGTTGACTTTTGACATGTTTCTTTTTAGCCCGAACACCAAAACTACCAACAGTTTCAACTATTCTGTACTCTTTAAATTTTTATTGGTTTTTGTCAAATATTAATTTTTTTACTTGTGAATTACTGATTCATTTTTAAAAAATATTTACTAGTTTTAAACTATAAATAATTTTTTAAATTATTTTTTAAAATGATAAAAATTATTGGCAGAAATAAATTTAAAGCATTTATACCGTAACTATAAAGTCTAGTGTGATGATTGTTCATTTTTTAAGCGTATGATTAGAAGTTTGATCCCTATTTATGAAAATGGTGGGTATAATTTCTTTCTTTCTTTTTATTTATTTCGGTTTGTCACACATCAATATTATTATTTTCAGGGTAAATTATACTCGATGTCACTAAATTATTAGTAAATTATGTTTTGGTCACTCAACTTTAAAAAGTTACAAAATGATCTTTTAACTATTCAATTATTTAAGTCATCAAGTCGTTAAAATCATTACTGTATGGCCTTCTTTGCTCACACCGTTTTCACCAATTAAATTCTCTCCCTTTCTTTCTATTCTACAATTCAATTTTTTTTCATGAAATAGATTTGAATATCATGAATCTGTGAACCTAAATCAAAATAGATTTATTCTTCAATCTTCAACATTGATTATCAGATTGACTTGGATTTACAATATGTTTTTCTACTTGTTGATGGCTATTGATCTACCATACAAATTATTGCTTGGAGCTCACTAGCCAGGCTTTTTTTAAATAAAAACTTAACAACCTAATGATTTAAATAAAAAACTTTCGAATGGTTTAATGACTTAAATGAAAGCTTTTGAATAATTTAATAATCATTTTATAACCTTTTAAAGTTAAGTGATCAAAATGTAAACTTATTAATATTTTTGTGACCATAAATATAATAATATTGATGTTTAAAAAACTAAAAATAAAAAAAAAATACCTGCAACATGGACGAGAGTAAAAAATTTTGTAATTATTTTTACATATAGTGATTTTAAAAAATAAATACTTAATTTATAATATTGATTTGAATGAACTAACCGCATTTTTTTTCTTCATTTTTACAATTTAAGAATGAAGAGGATCTAGTTTAAAAAAAAATGAAGAGGAACTATAACTAAAAGTAGATATTTGGGTGAATTGCCTCAAAATGCCAATTTTTTTTAAAAATATTATTGGATTAGGTCGATTTTGGAGAGAGAGAGAAGGAAAATACGTTCAATTCCTTTTCTCTCCATGATTTTTGTTTAAGATTTTTTAAGATTAGGGATAAAATAAATAGAATGTTAAAATTATTAGGCTTTCTTGAGAAATTTTAGCATGAGTAGGGGCCGGTTTGGAGTGGTTAAAATTCGATTCTATGGGAAAAAGTGTTAATTTTAGAAATAATCATGTTTTGGTCTTTGAGGACCAAATTGTATAGAATGTAAATGTTTGGAGCAAATGTGTAAATATTGTAAATAAGAAATTAGATGTATTAAATTGACTAGAATGTGAAGTTGAGGCTAATAAATGGAATAAATTATATTATAGATCAAGATCAAGTTGATAATCGTGGAAAAAATAAGGTTGTGGGTTAGTCCCTGAACAGTTAATGTTTCTGCATTTTGGCCCTGGTAAGTTCGTACGGGTTAATTTTAATATATTTTTAAACATTTAATTACTTATGGATGAAAATATTAAAATGACTTGGAAGTACTGAATTGTGGCAAGTGGAATGATTTGGAAAAGAAATTGTATTAAATGTTGATACATGATAAATATATGAGTTGATGAACGTAGGATAGGATACGATTGGCATGCCAATAGGTTATAACACACGCTATGCGAGATTTGGTTGATATTGAGATGATTATTCTGGTTTTATTCATGTTTACTGAATATACCGAAGTTCAGTATTTCTTGTGAACTGTCGTGTTATATTACAGTGCTTCAGGTGTGTTTCGGGGGCGAATGTAAAGCCTACGGGCTTGACACTTAGTGCTGAGGTGTGTTTCAAAGGGATGTCAACCTACGGGCTTGACACTTGGTGCCTAAGTGTATTCTTGATTGGTTAGCTCATTTGAGCGATTTGGTGTGTTTGGTTGGTTAATCGTGTATCCAAATCCATTACAATGTTCATCGGGTATATTTAGTGTTATAACGTAATTGATTGAATTGATTCATTCGTATACAAGTTTTTGATTCACCTGTAATTTGATTATGAATGACAGGACTATGATTTATAACTTTTTTATATTGATTAAGTTTATTCAGTAAGTTAATTATTTTTTATTTCGTAGAACTTACTAAGCTTAAGTAAGTTTACTTGTGCTTATTTATTGTTTTCTTGTAGATATGTACTTGTAGATATAGGCGATCGGATCGACTTCAAGATTCACACTATCCGGAAATCTATATGTAGTTTTTGAATGCTCGTAATAGGTTAAATGAATTTATGTGGATATTTTGTGAAGTTGTTAAACTTGAATGATGCTTGTCTTTATATATTTTTTGGTACATGTAAACATGTTGTTGGTTTGGTATAAATTTATGTTTGGAACTTGTTTGGTATATTTGGTATAAATTTTATGAAAATGAGTGAATATGGTAATTTGACTTATAGATTGAAAGAGGCAGTATCTTGGTATGTATTGTTAAAGATGTTTAAGTACTTTAAATGCAATTACTTTGGTTTAGAATGTTATTTTAGTTTGGATATTGAATTGTAGTGTCAATGAGAAGACATTGGTTTCTCTTATAGATGTTTGAATAGGTTATTTTAATTGTCTATTGTAAGATAGGTGAATTTTGGCATGAATTAAACTTTTAAAGATGAAGTTTTACCAATTTAAAAACAAGTATTGATACTTTAGCATTTTGTATTGATATTTGACCATTTGAACAGTTTTCTAACAAATAGAATGCTAATTTGGTATCGATTTTTATTTAAGTATTGATATTTTTTCATAAAATATTGATACCCTAAAATAAGTATCGATACCATTGTTTTGCAAAGAAAACAATATTTAGTTTTGGTATCTATTTTCAAAAATGTATTGTTTCAATATCGATACCAACTACGGATTTTCAATATTTTCATTAAAACTTTAAAATTTTGTAAACCTATCCTATTCTATGCTTGGATTTTACAATTAGGAACTTTTAGAGTTTTAAAATTTATTATGCATGATTATTTAGCATATCAATTATCAATAAATAATTATTGTTTTGTAAGTGATTATTGGTTGTGGAATGTTACTGTAGTATCTCTTTGCTTTGGCCCGGATACCGGGTCGGGTAAGGGGTATTACAAACAAGGTAAGAAAGTGACAAGTTTGTTAAATTGTTTAGCTAACTCATATTATATAGATCTCGATAAGATGGTTAATCTTATAAGCTGAGTTGTATGAAGTTTTTATTGCAAACAAAGTTGGTATGAAAATGTTGACCTTATATAACCAAATATGATTTTTAAATTATCTTGGCCTTGGCAATTCAAGTTGGATTCGGGATTATTTCAGTCTACATGTTACATTGAAGTATTCTTGATATGAAGCGATGTTACTAATTTGGGCTTACTTTGTTGTAGCTTCTACATATATCTAACATAGAAGTTAGAGAGACCAAAATGATGAGGACTTCCCCTATTATCATTGTGGCAGTATGAGTTTCTTTTTCTGCATCAACAATTTCTTTCATACTTGATGTCAAGCTTCTTAAAGTTTCTGAAACTGATGCTAATTGTCTTTTCCCCTTCAATGTTCACAGTTTCAAACTCAGCAGATTTATTGCATACGTGATAGAAAGGGTAAAATAATGGAAAGTGAGAAGGTATATGATTAACTAGTTAGTTTTTTTGCATCCATTGTTGGTACATATGCTCATATCTTATTTCAGGTGAAATTTGTGTATGACATTTGAACTTTTGGATAAATTGGTGGGAGATATGTTAGTGTTGTGTTAATTATACATTTGTTTTAAATGATTTTTGATCTTTGATTTACCATCTCGCATGTGTGTAGCATAGACATTGACTATGTGTTGATGAATTTGTGTTTTACTAGGATACAATTTGTAATAGGCCCATTTCGCCCGGGCCCATAAACCATGCAAACAAATAAAGCAAAATAATTATGAAACCAAAGATAAAAGTTTAGTCCACAATCCATCAATTACAAAGACCCAAATAAACATAAAGCCTGATTAGCCCAATTTTTACACTAAACTTATTCTGACCCAAATCCCAAAACCTACGGATCCAATGGCCCAATTCCAAAATGAGCCAAATGGCCCAAATTTTTGTTTTAGAAATTGAAACCCTAAACACTAAAAGCTTTGGCCGCCGCAACTCCATACACGTGCGCCATCATCACCGTATGTCCACCTGCGAAAAAGACGCAATCAACAGCGAATAATCAGTAGCAACAATAAGCACAAAAAAATTAGAATCTTGTATTTATTTTTCTTGATTTATTCCGGCTATAAAAGTCAACTGTAATCAGTGTAAAAAGGGACGAATCCTAATACAAAAATCCAAAAAGAAAACAGAGTATTTTTTGAAGGTATTCTTCAATTTTTTTTACATCATTTGTTCAATTATGAGATGTATGTGCATAAATAGAAATAATATATAAAATATTTTTACCTTTTTTTTCAACAATTGGGAGGCCAAACACCGAAAGGTTCTTCCTCATTTAGACCGTCTTTCATTCATTTTCAGAGAAAACTAAGCCTAGATCCAGAATTTAGGGGTCGAGAGGAAGAAGGGGTAAAATTTTGGGTCTTTTCGGCCACCGTGGACGGCGTCGCCGCTGCCGGTGGCCGGCCGACGACTAGTAGTCCGATGGCCTGATCCCAGACTGGAGAAATGAGGCCTGGAGAGAGTTTGAATTTTTTTTTTAAAGTTTGTTTTATAAAAGATGGGCCAAATAAAATTTTTGAGGGAATTTTGGTTTTTATAGTTTATCAAAACGGCGCCGTTTCACATAGGGATTTTTAATGCCAAAACGATGTTGTTTTAAAGCTAAGAACTGCGCGTTGACCAGACCCGGGGAGGATCTGCGCATTTTTAATTAAGGGGCTATTTGCTCCCTTGGTCCTTCCGTATTATTATTTCTATGCAATTTCATCAATTTCTATTTTTCTTTTCTTTTTTAATTTGGCCCTAAAATTTTGCTTTTCTTTTGATTTGGTCCTTGGGCCATTTAAATGCGGATATTGGAACGGTGCCGTTTTGGTGCTAGGGCATAATTGCCTAGTTGGTCCCTATGATGTGGCGCGTATTTTGATTTGGTCATTCTGCACTTATTTCTTTGTTTTTTTTTTTTACCTTTGATTTTATTTTTGTTCTGATTTAGTCTATATTTCGTCGAATTTTAACATCTTTTTTTATTTCTTGTTTATTTTAATATTTTATATTAAGTCATTTTGCTTTTTATTATTTACATTAGGTTATTTTAGTATATATTTTATTATTTACATTAAGCCGGATTGAAGAGAAGCTCACACTATCATCAAAACGATAGAGTTATGCTCATTTTGGTTAAAGTGTTGGAGCATGCATATAGGATCAATATGTCACCTTAATTGTGAACATAACATTTGTACCAAGAAGGTGGTTTTGGTAATGTTTGTGTATGCACTTGCTAATTTGTCATGTGACTAAGTTGATACTTGTTTTTGTATGTTAAGTTGATAAATGACTTAGATTATGCATGTTTAGCTATGTTTGATATTAGTGAAGAGGGTGATCATGAATTTGCATGATTTATTAAGTTATGAATTGAAAGGTGGGGTAGTTAAGGTGTGATAAGTTGGTATATAAGTTCAAACTTGGTATGTTTATGTGTAAAGGTGAGTCGGAACTCAATAGATGATTTTGTAGCAATCGACATATTCAATGCTTGATTGAAATGGTTAAGTGATTTTATTAACATGAAAAGGTATGTTTTTTTTATGGTATAAAGGATGTATAAGTCATTTAGATTGTGTTGCAAATTATTGAATTGGAATCAAATGATATTTTTACCAAAAAAAGGGGTCTCATCACGACTACCAACTCCCAACGTCGCAATGTGAGCTGACAATGAGTGACGTCGCAACATCAATATACATAAAGTCGCGATGTGACTTATTGAGTTGGTGACGTCACGATGTGGAGATTGTGGATTTGTCATCGATGGGTACCGATCCACATACTGATCGTCAAATCATGGTTTGGAGCTCGCTAGCAAATTTTTTAAAAAAAAAAACTTAACAACCTAGTGACTTAAATGAGGAGTGAATTATAAAAAAAATGATTTTTTAAAATTTTTGTCCTCTTATAAATATAAAAACTATAAATTAATCTGTAGTGAAATTACACTTTTGCCTCCAAAATGAAAAATTTTCAATTCATTTTTCTTATAATAAAGAAATTATAAATCAAAATATAGTAAAATTGCATTTTAGCCTCCCTAAAAAATAAAAAAATGTTTAGTTCCTTAAAAAATAATGAAATTATAAATTAATACATAATAAACTTATATTTTGATCTATGAGAAAATTATAATTAAATATCGACCCCTACAAAATTTTTTTTGGATTCGTCCCTGTCTTAAATAGAAACTTTTAAATAGTTTAATGAACAAATTGTAACTTTTTTTAGTGTAATTGCCACATCATTTTTGCTACCCATTTCATTGCTTTATTTAAAATATAAATCATATTTGAATCACAAATTTTCAATCCTATATGAGTATTTGATTTAAGATAGATGCATCATATGTTGTGTAAAAGAGTAGTTAAATACTAATTCTTTTCTCTAGACAAATAAAAGAAATTATGATTTCTTGATCATCATTAAAAATTCAATTATAATTGATACCTAAATTAAGTTTTTTCCTCACGTTGATACCTTCGTTTGTCAATCGTTAATTAACCACTGTCAATGATGATATAGTTCAATCAACAAACAACATGTGAAAAAAAAAATCACACAAAGGATGTCACATTGTTATTTATGTCAAATAATTTCAAAAAATAGAAAAATAAAAATTTTTACAAAATAAAAAATATAAATAAATAATCAATATATAATTAAAAATATTATATTAATATTTGTATTAATATTAAAAAAATATTTCTCTCTCCCACCGTCCCACTCCCTTTCCACCTCTTGACTCCCTACCTCCACTATCACTCTCCCCTACCATCCAATTGAATCAGTTTTCAATTCACATTGCTTAATCACTCTTTTAATTGATTCAAATACCCAAAGTACCAAAAAAACCAATGAAAAGAAAGACAAAAAGATGCACCCAAAAAATCAAACAAACAAAGCTGAGCCCAAAAGATGTTAGTTAGGAAGATTAAAAGAAATGATTTAGATCAAAGACAAATTATATGGATCATTCTACAAATATGAATATGATTCAAGAAAATAATAGGAAATGAAAGCAACTCCTTATCCATGAGCTTTTCCAACTTGCCATTTTTGTTGGGTTTCTTGACTACTTTGACTGGGTTTAGGGAGATGGAGAGTGCACTGGGACTATGAATCAACACAAAAATAATTATAATCTAACAGTGTATTGCAAATGTGACAAGTCAATTGTAATATTTATAAATGTTACAATTGAACACTTCGAGCATTTCAAGATCAAAACCAAGAGATTGTCAAATTGGTAAATGTATTTATCAAGTTGATTACAAGTTAAGCAATTACTAGTCTAATCCAGTCAGAAATTATTAGTGCAAGTTCAAATAAAATAATATTTGAGCTATATCTAAATTAACAAATAAAAATATCAAACTAACTTTCTTCCTTTTCAGTAGAAACAATGCAAATGGATTGAAATGGTGGTTGAATGAGTCATGGATTACTAACTAAACTAATAAACCTATGATGTTCATATTGCTTGTTACTCCTAGCTAGGAATCTCCTCTCAACCTCACCCTAAACTAAAAGATACCACCTAAGTTCTCTTCTCTGTCTCACTTAGGCATATATATCTCCTCTCGGTATCACTATTCTGCACAAGTGTATCAAATTCCTATGCAATAGAATCTCCTCTCAATCTCTTCAATCTAAATCTTCCATTAGAGGCATCAATTCTAGTGCAATATGCAATTTAATACACTTGAACAAACAACAAATCAAGGAATAGATAATAACTTAGTTAAGTAACCCACGAATCAATCAACCAATAAAACAATTCAACACATGATTAAACTGAAATTCCAGAAGCATTTTAACAAACACATGGTAGGCATAAAATATAAAAAATAAGAATTGAGAAAATGCCCATTAGTAGATAAACATCCGATGAAGCACAAGCGTTTAATCCATCTCCATCTATAAGGTTCCAGCGAAAATGAAGAAATAAAATACTAAAAGAAAAATAGAAAGAAAAGAAGAGAAAATAAAACATGAAAACCTAAGCTAAGAAATATAAAAAGTAAAGAACAAGTGTTCAACCAACAAAATCTATCTTCAAAAGCTTACAAAATAGCATTTATTTGTTGGGAAATGTGTCCATATTGTAGTACACATGTAATTGTTTTTTATATATTTGAACGTGAATAAATAAATTTCACATTTCACTGTTATATCTTTTGAATTTCTATCTTTCATATAAAAGACAAAAACATTTATTAGCACTTGAAACTAAAAATAGATAAAAATATATAAAAGACACTTAAATTGCTTGAGAATAAGTTCCTCTAATGTATTGGAGAGCCTAATTTGATGTATCAATTTACGGGAGATTAAGAGGGAGCCCGAGAGGGGATGATAAAGGTGAGAGAGAGCGATGGTGAGGGAGAGACTTGGGTGGGGGGAAGGAAAATAGTTTTTTTAATTATATATTTATTTATTTATAAATTATTTTTATTTCATTTTTCTATTTTTTGAAATTATTTGTATTGCTTGGTGAGTTATTGACTAATAGTTGACAGAAAAAGATACTAATATGGAGAAAAAAAAACTTACTTTAGGTACTAATTTTGATAAAAAAAAGAGTTAAGTAGTAAAATAAAAAAGGGCTAAATTTTGATATTAAGCAGAATTGAAATGAAGGGAACATATGGATGATTAAATAGTAGTAGAATGATTTTGACGTGAATCAGGCATTGAGGATTAGTACGGAGTTGGGCCCAAAATATAAGACTCTTTAGTCTTTACCTTCAAATTCAAAACAAAGAACAAGAAGTGCATTATCATGTGATTAATGACTATCCCGTTTCTCAACGTTTTCAATTGATGAATATATTCAACAAACCTCAGAGCTCTGTTTTATTTTGTTTCTGTCCTTTTGTCGCTTAATTCCCTTCTCACTTTGACTTTTTTTCATTCTTTTTCCAAAAAGTACTAACAATTACGAGTGAATTTGCATTTTGTCTACTCTAAATTAATTCTTGCAAATTAGTTTTTTATTAAAAATTGTGTCCACTTTTATTATTAAAAATTTGTTTTTGTATATTAACATAAGATACATGTGGTATGTCACGTTTTTTTATTAGCTATGTCAATTTTTATAGTAGAAAATGATGAAATTTTTAACAAAAAAGATCGATTTACCCTTTGATCTAATGTATAGGGATTAATTTGCTAATTTTTTAGTTGAAATAGCAAAATACTCCATTTTATTTTTACCTGTTCTTTTTGCTTAATTGCCACACATCATTTTCATTCAGTTAAATTCTGTTATTAGTCTTTATGTTTTGCAAAAGTTTTAGATTTAATTCATGTATTATACTTTTCAAGTTGGTCAATTTTTAGTCCTTATAATTTTCAAAATTTGAAATTTTAGTCATGCTCCAAATTGTAGCACTTAAATTCGTTTGGTTAATTTTAATTACTAGTCCCGTACTATGCATACAATTGTAGATTTAGTTCAAATTCTCCAATTGAATCCTTCTAAGGAGCTATACTTTTCGAAATTTGAAATTTCACTCTTAACACAAATGACAGTCTTTAATCCATTACAAGATTTTTATAGAGCAATATGTGAAATAACAAGCTTACATGTTATTACACATATGATGATATGCATCATATTATATTTTTAATAAATGTGATTTAATTGCTTTTTAAATATTTTAGTTTTTATTTAAAATTTTCCTTTAGTTATTTATTTTTAATATTATTTTATTGATTCATAGTAAAATATAATAATTCTATTGATGTGATTATTTATTTATTATAAAATAATAGTATGAATATTTAATTGGTGCTACAAATTCTATTCTAGTATCAAATAGGATAAATTGTGTATCTATAATTAAATGGGAAATATAATTTTATTTAATTATTTTTTTAAAAATAAATTAATTTAATTTTTTGTCAACACTTACTTTTTTTTTGTTTTATTGTGTATTTATTTGGTCTTTACTAAATTATTAACTAGGTTTAATTTATGCATTATCAATTGAATTTTAAGTGAAATTAGAATTGAAAATTATATTTAATAAAATAAAATCCTATTATTTTAAAATTATCTACATCTAAATGATATTTCTCACTCCATATATTTGACACTTAATAAAATAATTAATTAGATAAACTTAAATAGTTTGAAGGTATTATAATTAAGTTATGAAAAATTATTGATTTTTGAGGTAAAAATTACTAATTTTTTTGTTTTTATAATTAAATATGATGCTTTTAATTTTTTTATTAATTTTTTTAATTGTTAGAAGTTACATTTACGGTTTTTAATTTTTTTTATAGAGATTACAAACTTATCAAATATATTTATTTTTTGGCTTTCATTTTTCTGAGAGTTACATATAAATTATTGTTTACCATTAAGTATGTATTGGTTATTATTGTCTTAATTATTTTATAGATATTAATTTGCACTTATTACAAATAACGTCATAGTTTATATACATATTAAAAAAATCTAAAATTTTTTGAATAAATTTCAAAATTGCATTTGGACTTTGATTCGATGTATAATACTATAAGTAAATTTTGATTTTATATAATTGTCTATATAGAACTTTGATTTTTAAGAAATTTTGCATTTATATTTTAATTTTGAGATTTTTTTTAAAATTTTGTTCTTTTTTATTTACACAATACTTTTAAAAAGAATTTTATAATATTGTAGATAAAACATATTGGTAAATTATGTATATTTAAATATTTCATTACTCAATAAAATTAATAAACACTTTAAAAAATAAAAAATAAAAAATATTATTTTACATTTAATAAAATAGAAAACACCGATATAGCCATGTTCAGTAGAACTAAGAGTACAACATTCTACCAATAAATCTAAATTCCTAAATTATAAAATGAAAAACTTTATACAATTAAAAAACTAAATAATTTTAATTGTTAAATAAATGTAACTAAAAAGACAAGCCATTATAGCAAGGTTCTATTTATTTATTTTATACAATGTAAGAAATGGAGTAGCACTGTTTGAATTCTTATTAAACGAGTGTTAAATAAGAGTTTTAACCACTGCCCTATAAAAATTAAGATGGAGTTGTATTCCTAGTTTCATTCATTTATGCCACCACAAATAATAATTATATGAGCATGTGAATAATATTAGGAGTTTTCAATTTTTGATCCATTGAGTTTATTGTTGTGTTTGAAGATTTATTTAATCATTAGATTTAATTGTTATTGCTCGTTGTAGCGACGTAAAATTTTACTTTTAGCTTTGGTCGCTAATTGTGGCGATTTTATGAAAACTTAAAAAACGAATTTTGGTTTTAAAGAAAAGAGGAGTCGCCACCGATCTTTTTTCTAGGTGTGATCGGACACCTAATGAATCCTCTCTTTCGAAGAAAAATTTATTTTGGATAACAAAAAGGCCGAGTTTAGGTCTACGTTTAAAATTCAGAGAAAAAATAGAGTTCGGGAATCAGTTACGTACGAGGAAGGTATTAGCACCCTCGTGACGCCTAAAATTGGTATCTTATTAAACGTGTGTTGTCTTGATTTTTAAAAATACGAGTTCAATTTAAATCTTAATCGTGATCCATTCGAAATTCAAAAAATCTCAAGTTTTGGGATTTTTGAAGGATGTCCCGTTTTAACACGAGCCAACGTGATTCATCCAACATAGCGATGAAATCATAGGCTTAATGTTAAAATTGGTACATTACCTTAATTTTGAAATTAATTTAAGAAGACATGGAACAAATATGTTTAGAATGATAAACCAAAGCTAAAAATACAAATATTGATGTAACTAAAAAGAACATTAACACAATATAAGAGCATTAAAATAATAAAAATATTTACAAATAAAAGTAAAAATATGTTCAATAACATAATAAGAAAATAACAATAGCATGGACCTTTAAAAGAAATCTATATATAATGATGTTAAATACAATATGGTAATGAAAGTATTTATATAATATATGTACGAACATAATATTGAAAATATATAAACATAATAAAAAAATACATGCATAATACGGCATTTAAGGATATACGATATATAAACATTAGAGACAATAATAATGTTAAAAAAAAAAACAACTATTAATAATTAATCATGAATGTCTATATATAAACAAATATATAATAGTGTTAAAAGTTTGTACAAAATATATATAGTAGAAATATTAACAAAAGTGTATACATAAGATAATATACATATAAAAATATACATAAATAATATAGATTTAAATGTATATACATAATATATAAAATATTAGAGATGTAATAAATGAAAATAGCATATATGTATATGTAAATATTAAGTGAAAATAGTATTAATGACAAAATAATAATAATATACACGTAAGATACGTATACATACATAGGTAAATAAATAATAATATTATTAAAATGAGTAACGATAATGAAAATAATAAGTTTAAAATAATATACATTCACAATAATGAAAAAGAAAATATGATACTAATAAATATATTATAGTAAAATGATAAGGAATAATAATTATATAGTAAAATAATAATGATGAAGATAATACATACGTAAAAATGTAATACTAATAAATAGTACAATAAACGAATGAAATTAAGATTTAAAAGAAAGAAACAAAAATGGACTAATTCGAATCTATAATGAAAGCTTAGGGACAATCTGGAATAATACAAAAACAGAAAGGGCCTATTTGAATAAGCATTTGAAGAACGGGGGTTAAAAGGGAAAATATCCCTCACCCTTTTAAAACGACGTAGTTCGTTTAGAAGGTCTTCAACAACGCGGGGTTGAATTGAATCAGAACAAAAAAAGGGATAAATTATGAAACAAAAGTAAGACCAAATTGGAGCCCTCGAGAAAGAAAGAAGGACCATAAGCGTTAATAACCCATTTGGGTCCTAAAAGCGCGGATCCTCTTTCGAATCGGGTCGGGTCATCGGGGTCCATCTTCAAACGGTGCCGTTTTACGCACTGGGAACCCTAGCCCCGAACGGCGTCGTTTCATCCGATTATATAAACAAAAAAATAGGGTTTTTTTACTTCATTTGCGCCGTACTCTCGAAAATAAAGGAGGGGAAGGCTTCTCTTATTCTCTGGCTTCGAACCAGAGCCCGGTGAAGCTTCGGGGAGCGACCACCGCACGTCCGCCGTACCCACCGCTGTACGCGGTGGTCGGGGACCCAAAGAATAGGCTATTCTAGCCTTACTGAGCCCCTGAGTTCGAAAACAGACTCAAAGCAAGAAGAAAAGGCCACACAAACCTAGATCTAAGCAGGATTCGCACTCCGACAGTGCAACCAAGGTAAAGTTTTGATTTTTTCTTTGTTTTATGCGCAATAGATAAAAAAGAAGAAGATGGGTTCAAGATCCCTCAAAAATATACCTTTCTGTGTTCGAAAGTCTCTGTTTTTTATTTTGTTTTTGTATTCGATAACGTGTGTAAGAGCGTCCACAAGTTATTGGCTTTCTCTTTTTTATAGCCGAATGAAAGTGAATAAAAAGAATACATAATTTTTCTGTTTTTTTCTTTTTCTTTGTTATTTCGCTCGTTAAACTCTGTTTTCTGCTTGCTGCTTTGTGCTTTTTGCTACTGTTGCCGTGTTGGTGCTGTTTGTTTCTTGTTTTGGTTCTTTTGCAGGAGATGAGAGAAGTCAGCGGGCCAAGGTTTGGCCATTTTGGGCACTGTATCGACGAGGGCAGACTCCTGGGGCGTCGTGTACGCTGGTGGTAGTACGGGGCAGCGGCGCTAGGGTTAGCTTAGGGTTTCGGCTAACCGAAACTTAGTTTAGGTATTGGGCTTCTGGGTAGTTGGGCTTGTGTTTGTTAATGGGATCGGGTTTAGCTAATGTTGGGCTGAGGGTGTAATGGGCTAATCGGGTATTGGGTTAGGGGTTAAGTCTGGTTGTTGGGTTGCGGGTACTTGGGTTTCTGTTGGGTTTGTATTTTCGGGTTGTATTGGGTTTTGGGTTAAAAGGGTATGGATTTGGGTTAAATGTTTAGGCTTTATTTTTGGTATGTAAATGGACTTCTGAACATTGGGTTAATTTGGACCTTTTAATTTTGGTTTGCATTGATACTTATTTTTTGGTTTGTTTATGTTTTTGGGTTTATTTGGCTTAAAAATGGGTGCAAAATGGGCCGGGCAATTTGGGGTTTGTACACTCGTAATTATATATGTGTGATATGTTTGGGTAATTATTGTAATTACATAATTAAAACAGTTCAATTCTTAGAGAAGGATGAGTAGTGAGGGAGTTAACTAAGGTAACTGAACATAATGAATTTTATTATTATTTTTAAATATATAATTACATTTTATCACCCAGACACATTTGAGAATTAATTTTTTTTTTTTTGTAACTAGAAAGGATGTAATTACTACCTTAGTAAGTAATTACATTTTCTCGCAATTACTCTATGGTGTCCAAATAGACGTATAACTCAAACGGTTGCCTTTGAATTTCCTTCTTTAAAAGAAACCTACTCCATTATGGTAAAAGTATTGTGGAGGCCCTTGTACTAGAAAATTGATTGCATTTTGCCCACTCTATTCAAAATTTATACAAATTAGTCTTTGTACGATAGAAAAAAGAGTAAATTGACTCTTTCGTTAAAAGTTTCATCCACATGTATTGTTAAGTAACGATTTAAATTTTTTAAAATTTTTTATATAAGTGACGTGAAATTAATGATGAGTAGGATTAGGTAAAAGTACCATGAAAACCTTTGTACAGTCGGATTGCATTTTGCCCCTTCTATTAAAAAAAATGCAAATTAATCAGTGTACTTTAGATAAAAAAGTAATCTGGTCATTCTTTTAAAAATTCCATCCATTCCTACTTTTAAGTAATAATGTGACTAATGGAGCAACCATATAATGATACATGATGTGCCACGTATACCTCGTGTTGATGTGGCACGTTTGGCCATATCGATAAAAATTAAAAAATTAAAAAAATCTCAAAATCTTTTTATAATTATTGAAAAAAATCACGTCCAATATAAACATTATAAAAAATATTTAAAATCTACTAAAATTTATAAGAAATTGTATATTTTTTAAATTATTAAAAATATTAAAAATAACATTTAGAATGAATTCGAATACGTGGTTGTTTAGGTTCAAATGAGCTTTTATCTAGGTTCATTCTGGAATTGTTTCTTAAATAATTATACATAATTATTTAAAATTTATTAAGAATTATAAGAAATTAACAAAATAAGACTCATCAACTCTACTAAGGAAAAACATCGACTTGAATAAAAAGATACATATGTATGTGTGTATGGGTATATTTGAATTCATTAAGCATGCTAAATGTATGTATATATATATATAATTTTTAAAAATTTAACATTTTTCTAATAAATTCTTATAAGTATTATAGTTTTAAATAATTTTTTATATATATTTTTTATAATTATTTAAAAATCACTGTAAAATGAACCTAAATAAATGGTTGTCTAGGTTCATTTAAACTCGGACAACCATTTGTTCAAGATCATTCTGGATGTTGTTTTTAATTTTTTTTTTTTATAATTCTTGATCATTTTTAAATAATTCTCTATGTTTTTTTTTATATATTTTTCTAAAAAATCATATCCAGGATGAATTAACTAGGATAATCATTTGTCTAGATTCATCATGGATTTTCTTTTTTAAATAATTATAAATTTTTTTATTTTTTAAAATATTGTCATGTCAGCATAAGGTACCTGTGACACACTACGTCTTAGTGTTTGGTTCCTTCATCAATCACATCAACATTTAACATTTAAAAGGGATTATATTTTTAACATAATGATCAATTTACTTTTTGGATCTAATGTACATGAACTAATTTGCTCATTTTTTGAGTAGAAGTGGCAAAATGCAACTCGAGTCCTTATATAAGAGCCTCTATAGTATTTTTTTTATAATCCTACTCTTCCTTTAATTCTAGGTCACTTATATTAAAAAAATAGAAAAACCAAATCGATCACTTAACAACATATATGGATGAAATTTTTAATAGAAGGACTAATTTGTACTTTTCTTTTTCCTAATGTAAAGGGATTAATTTATTTATTTTTTAAGCAAATGAGATAAAATACAATCCGACTGGATTAATAAATTTGAGAGATTATCAAGTCATCTATAATATAATCTTTCACTAATGGATTGTTTTATTAAAAATATATCTTTTTAGGTGCGATAAGATGTTAAAATTGAGATTTTTTTTTTTTTTGGGATTTTGAGATTTTATGCATAATGTGTGATTGATTATAATTAGTTAAGTTAAGTTTAATTAATTTTTGAGTTAGTTATTCAATTTAATATTTGTAACGATGGGTTGTTATTAAAATGGTTTTAAAAAAAAATCTTAAGCAAATAATGACTGAGCATAAAAAACAAAAATACAAATAATAAAATAAACCAATATCTATTTAATCACGTGGTTTTAAAATATATATAAATTTTTTGATAACCCCAAATCTGATACGAAATCGGATGAAATGATTTGGTGGAGCTTTTAGATTAATAAAATAAAATAAACTAAATAGAATATTTTATATGTTTGTGGGGGAGAAAATAATTTAGTGGCCATTTTAAAAGCTTCTTTAATTCAAACATAACATCATATCTGATTAGCGATGTAATTAAATCCTAAGCAGCAAGACAATCAAGCTCAAGTACAGAGTAACTGATTTGTTTTTAAAGCAAAGTGCTCAGTCTTGTAATGTTTAATTACCCCCTACATATGTCATGTCCTAGACAAGCTGGACCATGCTTTTAACTTTTTTCCCTAAAAAGTATTTTAATTTTATGATTAAATTTAAATAAAAATTCGAGTCGAAATCATCCCTTTCTTTCTCATAATTTAAATAACCAATATTTAAATTAATTATTTCCGTGGTATCTTGATGAATTCTAGAAGATAATATTTAAAATGCAGCTATAAATTATTTAGAAAAGACAAAATAATATTTTTATTAATAAGTGTAGGGTGTAATGATAAACATTATTAATGAGAAATTAAACTTTAAGAAAACAGCCATGAACATATATATCAGGGAAGAATATACAGGAAAGATTTTAGGGGTTTGGCAGGACTCGACCTCCTTTAAATTTTGTAAAATTTCATTTAAGTTCTTTTGTGGTTTTTAAATTTTTTATTTTGATCTTATATTTAGTGCCTAAAAATAAGATAAATTTGTATTTCGCTGACCCAAAGTTTTTTTAATCTGGTTTTTTTATAGAATTTAATAAATTTAGTAACATTTTTAGTTTAATTTGGTAAACTAATACCAAATAGCATCTAAATATTAATTAGGTGAAAATAAACTAAAATAATTATAATATCTAATATAAATTGAACATTTGACTTATTGCTTTTCCTAAATTTTGGTGATCAAAATTATTCCAAATTTAAAAATAACTTATTGAAAGTAGGTCTGACCATATTTGAACACGTCTATTTTATATAAATATCTCAACCATTTATCAATATTTCTAATTTTACTCCTATATAAAATGAACATAGAAAATACCAAAGAAAATAATTTATTTTGGTAGAATCAAATTTTACATTATAATTTAGGGAAGGAGATGTTAGCATCAGGATTTCAACAGTAAAACTTAAGGTAATAGTACAGAAATTTAATTACTTGCTCTTTTAGTTAGTTTAATTAAATATAACAAATGTAGTCAACCTTCCTTATAATAGTTTTATTTATTTGTCTAGATTTTACATGTTATAAAGAGGTGGTTGTTATACACTTGTAACAACATGTTGTTATAGAGAGATAATTATTGTAAGCTTATCATAGAATTTACATTGTGAATTTTTATCAAATGATGAAAGTGAGAATTATGTTCAAAAAAGAAAGAAAGTGGAAACTAAATCAACAAAATTAAAAGACGTATAACATGTGCATTTATTATTGCTTTTATGCATATTTTATTTTACATTTTTTCACATTCTTAATTTTATAGTTCACAAGTCTAACGAGTTCAATTAATCAAGAGTTATCAAATTAAATTGATTAATTTATCATGAGTTACTAAAATCAAGTAATCAATTTATAAGTTTACGATATTCCAAAATCATAGTAGAATATTAATTAAGGAACTTAATTGTTTATTGAATTGATATCTTTAATTCCATTCATCGAAAATTATTTTCAATATGATTATTAGATTTCTTTACGTGAAATTTAATCATTTTATTCAAATAATATTTTAATAAAGATCATTTTCATTTAACAAATGACAATTGATAGGCTTGTTTATATTAAATAGCTATAATTTTACTTAAAAATTTAAATTATATATATGTTGTTATAGTGAATTAATTTAATAAAGAATATCTTTCATAACTATGAATGTTGTTGTTGTAAGTGAAAAACTGTTATAGCGGCTGAATATATAAATATAAAAGCATAATTAAATAAAAATTTTGATTTCTTAATATAACGAGGCAGTAACTAATCATCTTGTAGGCGATTAAGGAGATAATTAAATAAATTTAAATTAGTGTGGATATACATATATATATTAATGAATACATGTAAAAACATAGCAATTAATGACAAGCACACGCATTAATTATAGTTTGCTTTTGACAATCACTTGGCTAGTGCCGCCCAAATTATTCTATTTTGGAAGAGTAATTTGCAAGTTTTGACAATATCAAGATCGATACATTTTTCTTTTTTTCATTTTATTCTACTCCAATCTGAATAATGAAAGAAACTAAAGGTTACCACTAAAGTTAATTACAAAAATAGGCATCTCAAAATTCAGGTAGTTCAGGTAAATCCGCGGCTCTGGAGAAAAGAGTATACCAAAAATCCATGTTAGCATCGGTATCATAAAGATTGGAACCATAGCCATTCACTGTTTCCAATGCTGGTAATGGAGGAGGCGGAGAGCTTGGGAAATATTGGTCCGAACCAACCACTTGGAAATCGGCGGCCATGCTTGAGTTATCAGCCGATAATACTTCGGACCAGAAGTTTTCATCGATTTCAGAGACGTCTTCGTTGGTTTCAGTGTTGGTGGTGAAGGTGTTGGTGTTGCTGTTGTTTTCGCTTGTGGAAACGTCGCTGCTGGATTGTGGTGGGGAAACTGGACTGTAAATTGTCACGGGTTGTTGTTCTCTTTTGATGTCTTTGGAAGGATCAATAGGTTGTCGGTTATTGGCATTGGACCCATGGCTGTGTTTGAGCCTCTTCTTCAAGTGGGTGTGCCATACGTTTTTAATTTCGTTGTCCGTTCTTCCCGGTAACCTCGCCGCAATTGCCGACCATCTGAAACAAAAACGAGAATCAGAATCTTGGTTTGGGGCAGTGATGAAATAAAAGATGAAAATGGGGTTTGTTTTTTAGTGTTTAAGTGCAGTAACCAAAGTGATGATCTTGTTTGATATTTTAAGTGTTTTTGTTTTTTGGGAACTTTGAATCGTGTTTATAATAAGCATAGTGACAATCGCGGCAAGGAATCTTTTCAGTCCCACACGTTTCTATGCTTATATTTAATTAATAACCAAATAGAAATTAAAAATGGTTAGCAGACCGATGGGGTATTATTAAAAAACAGCATATTCAGATATCTTGAATTATTATATATATATAAATAAAGAGAAGATCAATCTGGTTGTCAAGATCTTAAAGTCATGATGGATCTGAGGAAGAAAGGGATATTACCTATTACCAAGCATTTCATGTAAGTTGATAATGGTATCCTCTTCTTCCCTGGTGAAATTCCCTCGTTTAATGTCTGGCCTCAAATAGTTGGTCCATCGTAGTCTGCAACTCTTTCCACACCTCAGTAGACCTGGAAAAAGACAAGTAAAACAACAACAACAGAAAAACATGAAACAAGATGAGAAAAAAGATCGGAACCCATAAATACTAAAATTACAAATGATCAAGATGATGAAGTTGCATGTATGTTTGTTTGGATTTTAAACCAAGTTACTTACCAGCTTGTTTGGGGAGAGCTCGCCAGTTGCCGTGGCCGTGGAGTTGAATGTAACTGATAAGAATCTGATCTTCTTCAGGGGTCCAAGGACCTTTCTTCAATCCCATTTTCTCACAGCATGGAGCTCTCACCATTCTTCTCTCTCTTTCTCTCTCCTTGGGCTCTGTTTGGAGATGGCTAGAGAAATGATTTTAAGCTGAAAATAACAGTATATATAGGGGCTGCGTACATATTAGTGTTGACGCAAAAACACCTAAAATCAAAGTGCTGTACAAAAAAGTCCATACTGTACTATTATAAAAGTATATTCATAGATTTACTTTTAGTTTTCTTTTATTTTTATTTAAATGCCGTATGAAATAAAATATATAAAAAAAGTGATTGTTAATAGTATCAGTCCAACTTCAAATCTATTACTTTTTTTATTTTGTGATGTACACTCGTATATTTCCAAATTTTACTTGCCATTTTTAATTTATAAATATCGTATTCATTATATTCTTTTATTAATTTAACTATCAACTTAAGTTTTAATATTAGATGGAGTAGATTTTAAACATTTCTCATCAATTTTTCTTTTATTTCCTCTTCCATTACTATTTTTTATTAATTTAATTCTCAAGATAACTTAGATTTAATATATTTGCCTTTTATTTTTTGACCATTCTGTTTTTTAGTATGTATGTTACAAAGTTATCCATGTATTTAATTTTAATCTACATATTATAAAAATATTTTATGGCATACTCAAGACCTTTTTTACCCAAATAATATAAATAAAATAGTTAATTACGAAAATAGACATTTGTTACAGTGTTTTGACCACGCCGCTGCAGCACTAGACTGAAATGTGATAATCTAAAAACTTTAAGGACTTGATCTGTGAATTTCCCGTTTTGATTGGCAGCTGAAGAAAAAAAAAAAGCTTTACAGATGTGTCTCAGCAGCACCAAATAGGGTAAATTCCTTCATATACCTCCCTTAGTTATTACTTTCTTTTATTTCCCCTTAATATAAAAAAGAGAGAGGTCTTTTACCAAAAAGTATTTTTGTAAAAAAGCAGACTCCAATTGAAAATAAATTTTATTTATTTTTCAAAAAATAATTATAATTTTATTATCAAATTGATTTACGGACACGATATAAAATTAATCTATTTTCCATACCTTTTTTGTAATTATTTATTAACAAATAAATAATATGAAAAAATAAAAATTATGGTTAATAAAATTAATCAATTCTATAAAATTGCGACATCGTTAGAATACTGTAACAAATGACTATTTTCGTAATTAATCTATTTTTTATACCTTTTTTGTAATTATTTATTTTTAAAATTATTTGGATAAAAAGCCCATATTCAAGCTAGCATTCAATTCTTAAGCCAATGATAAGTTTGATGAACGAATGTGATTTATACAATAATAATATTTTAAAGACTCAATTAAAAAATTTTAAAATTTAAGAACCAATTTAAAATTTTATAAAAGTTTTGTGCAATTAATTTTTTTTAAATACTTTCCAATAAGCATATCCTCAACCAAAAATTTGAGGAAATCTCTTTTGTTGATTACATTTTTATTATATTTAAGCTTTTGATTAAGTTGATGCTAGGAATTAATTGGATATTAATTCAATTAAAAATTGACTAAATTCTCATTTTTTTTACAAAATAATAAATATAACTTTAACATGTTTCTCAACATAAATTTTGAAGGACATTAACACTTTATGGGATTTAAACTTGAGATATCATGATTTTTAGCAATTCAACCTTATCATCACATCCAAAGTTACATTTGTTTATTATATCAATTTTTTATAAATATATTTTTACATGATCTCTTTCAATTACATCGTGGGTGTGTTGTAATCTAGTATATATCAAAGTTCTTCGCTTATTGAAGCTCGCGATGGGTCGGCCCAATGTTCAAAATAAAATGGGGGTGGATAATCTAAATATCATAATGTATTAATATTAATTGATATTATGAACTTTCTAGTCCTTAGACGTTACCAAATAGTTTAGGTTCCGTTTCGGTTAAGATTTTGGTGCATTTTGGTTGTTTCGATGTGTTTTGGCCAATGCTAGGTTGTATCAATATGTATCAATCCATACCGGTTGATACAAAATTTTAATACTTTAAACATAATTTTAATTTTTTTATCTTAAGCATATTTATTTTTTTATAATTACATGTAAAATTAAAATACAATTATTAAATTAAGTTATTCAACTTTATTAATAATTTTATAACTTATATTTGGATATAAATATATTTATATAGAAGTAATTGAAATATATTTACATGTTTATATTGTATATAATTTATTAAAAAAATAAAAATTAGACTATAGATATTAAATATATATATATATATATATATATAAATGTTTAAAAATATTGATAAAATTGAAATGATAGATTAAAATATACTAATATGAATAGGACTATACTAATATGAATAGGACTAATACGATATGCTGATCCATGCAACACTGGATACCTTAGGCGTAATGATAAATAAATAAAAATCAATGGGTACTATTAACAACATATTTGATTAGTTGATATAATCATAGTTGAAGGGATAAAATTATTGTATTTTGGCACAGAAAATTAAAATATAAATTTAGAGAACCAAATTTGAAATAATAAAAAAGTTTGACTAAGTCTTAATATTTTTAATCAATTAATACTATCTCAATTAAACAAATTTAAAGAACCCAATAAATTATTATTAAAAATATTATGTATACTAATAAAAGAATTTCTAGTATGGTGAGTTATCCACAAACCAATTAAGTTAACAAAAATTAAAAAACTAAAATAAATAATAGATACATATACAAATAGAATATTTTAGTTATTTAATAATTTCTCTTACTCTTTTTTATTATTCATAGTGTAAAGATGTTGTAATTAATCAAAGTATTCACCATTAACAGTAATGACTATTCCTTTCATAATGGGTGTTCTTTGAAAAAGTTAATAATTGATCATAAAAAGTGTTCTATTCTAAACTTGATCATGATCAGCCGAGTTGATGCAGAATTTTAAACTCAATTTTTAGGCTTGGGCCCAGCTCGACCCAAAAATGGTCCTAAAATTCTGTCAGGCTTGATCTAGATTAAAAATGCTAAACTCGAGCTTGACCTGACCCACTCGTATTATTTTTTATATAAAAATAAATTTAAAAAATATAATAAATTAAATGCACTAAAAACATTAAAATAAATATTTCTCAACAAGTTGAAAATACATTAAAAAAGTTTTTATACTCAAATAACACTAAAATAGTTGCAACTTAAGAAGCAAATACCTCTAAAATAGTAACAAAATTAACAATAAAACAATAGTTATACAATATCCAAACAATAACAATAAAAGTAGCAATATAATTGCAAAATGACAGTAAAACAACAACAAATAACAATAGAAAAAAAGTATAGGCTAATTCAGGCCGAGCTCGGGCCAAAAAATCCTACCCGAGGCCCGACCCCTTTAGAAAATAAGCCGTATTTTTTGTTTAAGCCCGTTTTTCATGCCTATATTTTGCTCAAACATTCTCACTTTTCAAGCAAATTTTTGGGTCTGAATCAGGTCAACTTTATTCCCATGAGCAAAGGATCAAATCGTCGGCTATATAATTAAGAGATGAAATAAATAATCACCACACCATACCAATTTTGTTTTTCACCATCAATTTGAAGGAGTTACTAATGTTATTAGAAAACTACCCACTTCTGACAATTAACCGGTTATTCATTTTTCTCAAAATTTTTCAAGAATCTTATATTTTTATTGTAAAAATAAATAAATAAATTTCTTAATCTATACTTGATTTCTATTAATTTCATTTATTATATTTTTGTACATATTACATATTTTACATTATTGTTATGTTTTATTACTCACCAAGTAATCATGATTTACACTAATTTATATTTTGATATCACAGGCATTGGGTTGTAATAATAAAGATATTTATATGTTTTACCTTTTCGTATAATATATATTTTAAAAATTACTCACTACCTATAAATATAGCAATTTTAGTTCCAAGATGTTTCAGTATTATTAGTTAAGATTAAGTATTTTATTATGTACATTGAGATGTGTAGGTCATAAAAAATAGTTATTTATTTATTGTGTTTTGTATTAATTTGCTTTTATATTATTATTTGTACTTGTAGTACATTTATAAAATCTACCTTATTATATTAAAAAAAAGTATTTTTTTTATTCAGCTAAAATAAAATTTAGAAAATGTGATATAAGATGCGTTGGCCGCAACCATGGTTTTGTCCTTTCTCTGAGTTCTGTTTTTATGTATAAATATAAAATTTCCCAACAATAAAAAAGATTGTTGTTTATTGAATAATGAAATGTACGTAATTGATGCCAATGCCATTATCGATGAAGCTATAATAAGTAACGTTGAATTTGAGTATAAAGCTATATAATTCGAATGAAAAATTATAAGAATCAGCTTAGATATAAAACCAAAAATATATAAGTCAGAATTTAATAAATGTACTTCAAGTGCCAATTGTAAATATCTAGAGCCTAAACCTCTAATATAAAATTTTAATTTTTTAATTACAATTTAAAATTTAACTTAATTGAATAACTCGATTTTCATGTATGTCTAACATTTCGGTGTTCTGATAAGCTAAATTTCCTTCATTATCCTAATACCTTATTGGCCAAAATTTTTAATTTGAGAGTTAGAAAATTATTTTATGTATATTTTAATATCCTTCTTTTGTTTTTGGTACAAATTAGGAACTTTAAAAATAATTAAATATAAATTGTGCGCATTATAGATGGCCCAAGGGCTTTGCCCATCGAAATAGAGCTAAATGTCTCATGCCAATCATGAAAATAAGACATTATTTAAACTATTCGAGGAGACATTAAAATAAAAACTGCTCCTTAACTTAGCCAGAAGGTTTACGCTCTAATTGCCTTTCTTTAAAGTATACTTAATTTCAATAGTTCAGATAATAGTTTGGAGTATCTTGTAGTCATCTATTATAGTTGAAACTTTAGAATTTATAACATTAGCAATAAAACTAATAGCATTCTTTTCAAGCTCAAGATTATTGACGTGTAAATTTAAAAGTTGAAAGGTCATCTCTCAATGCCCATATTTCAATCTCAACACTTGTTGTAAACAGAATGTGAACAACTTGTTGCAAGAGGTTTGTATAGACATATTTCAACAAATAGTGGAAATTACAAGATCTGCATCACTTGAGGTGTGATTTCCATTGCCAGAGTTGGCATCTCATATAGTGAAGAAGGTGCTTTTGATGTATCCAATCCATTTCCAAAGTGATCTGATGAAGAGTATGCGCTTGGATAATCATTGTAAAGAGAGACATGACGAATCCGATCAAGTGGGTAGTTTCGATAGGCAGTTGCAACTTGCCAGGCTTGATAGGTTTAGTAACTTAGGTACCAACTCACTGACGTGCACATTAACGATTTGTTAGTACATGCCATTGTCTAATATGAGAATATTTTTATTCCATATATAAACATGGTTGATCGATCTACCTAAATCGTTACATATATGCCTATGATTATTGAAATTTATTATCTTGGATAAACAACCAGTCAATGGCATGTTAAGTATGGTCATCCCATAGAGAAATATAATAATCATGCTTTTTGAGCCAATATTTTTTCTAACCCCTTAAATCAATTGTAACACTCGGTTACCATTATTAACCTAAAATTAGGGAAAGTTAGGATTAAATTGAAAGGACTAGAAAACTATCAGCCTCCATCAGGAAATTCAAAAGTTTTAATGGCTAAATTGTGAATAATTGGATTCTAATTCCAGTTTAGTTAGATTGGAATCGGATTGTAACACCTCAAACCCAGCCTAGACGTTATGGCGAATCTGGCGGCGTCACATGAGAGTGTTTTTGAAAAAATATCCTGACAAGGTAAAATCGTTTCGTTTATTATGTTTACTTAAGTCAGAAAATCGCGAATTAACTTACTTACCTAACCCATTTCTTTTACGCGGAAACTCCTAGTTAATTTTTAGGGAAACGTTACTTTTGTGACGTTTGTAGTTTAAAAATAATCCATAAATAACAGTTAAAAACCCAAATAAAGCCAAAAACAGTCCAATGTCCAAATATACATCAAACTCCCAAAATAATTAAGAACAGTAAAATAGTAAATAAACAATGAAACTGTGAAAACCAGTAAGTATCTAGCAGTGGTCACCGTCGAGCCCTCCGTTGCACTGATCCACCTACTGCTGGGGATTACCTGACAGTTAAAATAATAAAAGGGCGAGTTTTCGCAAACTCAGTGTGTACATCCCCACAATATAGCATGCATACAATCAGATATCAGATAATAGTCATAATTCAGGCCTAAGCCCTTAACAGAAACGGTGTGGGCCTTGGCCCACTCAGAGTTAGAATCAGACTATAATAGGACTTTTAAGCCCAAACGGATACAAAATTAGATTTAATCGGGCCTTAGCCCATACAGACATCACATGCAGAACAGATTAGAAATCATGCCCACCAACCCTGCACACCATCTCCGTTCAACCCTACACACCATGTGGGGATAAAATCGACCCACCCAGCCCTACACACCAAGTATGGGGATAAAATCAACTCATCCAGCCCTACACACCAAATCGTACCGTATTACGACACATATCAGAAATATGCAGCAAAGCTACCAGAGAACAGGCTAATAGGCTTACAGACTTCCTTCACTTCAACAATAACCCATCCCAATGCAATGCATCATAATATCGTGGCATGCTATAATGCAGATACAGATCATACAATCATGTCTAGAACAGTATTAATACACATGCTAAGTATAACATGCTAGCATACATCTAAGAATAATATCACAGAATAGGGGTCTAAGTAACGCTTACCGACCCTAAGACAGGTCACAGTCGACTTGGGCGACCTGTGCAACCTTTCAGAACGATTTAGAAAAATAGGCTCACATGCTCATGTGGTCTGCTCGTGTGGGCCCACACGGCCCAATTTAGCTTCCACACGGCCTGGCCCAAAACCCCACACGCCCGTGTGGTTTACCTATGTGGGCCCACACGCCCGTGTAGCTCACATGACTCATTTGGCTTAGCCCGTGCTTCGCACACGTCCTAGCCAGCCTCACACGACTGTATCCGTCGTGCCCGTGTGGCACGCGCATGACTTGGCTCGTTGATCACATGGTCATGTATCGCCACACGGCCTCCACACAGGCAACCCACATGCCCGTGTGGCGTCGACAGCTTCGTTTTTGGCTTTCGCTGAAATGCAATTTCAGTGCAATTGAAGTACACACTTGGTATCGAATCGAAGCTAGAATGACCACGAACATTACAGAACCTATTAATGAACAGTAACGCACCAATTAATTCACTAAAACGACACTTTAACGAAATCGCTCAAGATGAAAAAGTACCAAACTTACAAGGATGTTACCTACAGTCAACAAACGGGATTTAGTGCACTTGAAACGTCCAATCAGAAATCTTCAGCCCTTCAATTATCTCCTAAACACCAACCAACCCCGTTAACAAAGATTTATTTATCCCAAAATTAACAATAAGACGTTAGTTGCACTTACCAATGCAAAGCGAACACAGAGATTACAGATTGCAAAACCTTAACAATAAGGGGAATTACTTTCACGAAGGAAAAGAGAGTAAAAATAAAGAGACAAAATCGGCAACAATGGGGGATTAACAAAAATCAAGAAAAAAGAAAAAGGGTGGAGAGGGAGAATGCAGAGAATTTCGGCAGAGAGAACAGGAAAATTGGGTAACTTCAAATCCCTTGATTCACTCCCACTAAACACTCCACCATCAGTTTTCTAGCGCAACACAAATACTCATACGTCGTTAATTGCAAAAATAATGCCTTAGCAACGACTCAAACACAGGACCTCAATCATATTCCCTTTCCATTTAACCACCAGACCAGTAGGCCCATTCTAATATGCTCTTACAAATAAATTGTTTTAAGCCTAATAAGCAAAGATTAGGAACCTAAAATTTTGCCAAAGACAAGGCTTGAACTTGGGACCTTTCACACACACTCAAAACACATAACCATTGAAGCAGAAAAATATTTGTGCCAAATCAATGCAAAAATACATTTAGACAATTTTCATGCTACAATTTCACAAAAGCTGAAATTATAGAAATTTGGGTCGTTACATGGCTGGTTCCATAATGGGAGACAACATGATTAAGAATGGATGATTGAAATGACCGGCGAGGATTGTGCTTAAGGAGTATTTATACAGGTGTGAATGGAGACAAAATTTTCTCAATTCTGCTTATAAATCTTTTTTTCTCCATAGCATTATCTTCATCAGTTGTTCTGAAGAAGAAGGGGATGCAGTTGAAGGAAGCTTTGCATGTTGCAGCAATTGTGTGAATTAAAGTTTGGTAGTAGAGAAATTAAAGAACTGGTAAGCTTCTTTACCTCTTTGTACTCGTGGATTGAAGAAAGAAGTAAAGTAAGAACTCTTAAAAACTTTAATATAATGATGAATTTTGGGTTTTAAGGGTTGAACACCTTTAGTTTAATCGATAAATGGTTGTCATGGTTAGCTATTAGGACAAAGGAGGCTTGATGTCGCGTGATATGTAGTAATAAAATTTATAAAAACTGATCACACCAAAAACTAACTAATATCACGATTTTAAGGCAAGCGCACCTATCGAACAATAGTACAGTTTAACGGTAAGACCAAGTTATCGTACCCAAGGGAACCAAAAGTACTAGTACTTACTTCCTTTCTATTATCTAACCTAAAAGTAAAAGAGGTTTGTATGAAACTAATTCTAAAACTAAACTAAGAATGCACAAAAAGTAAATTGAGGAAAAACCCTCGGGAAAAGCTAATTGATATGGGCAATACTCAAGGGAGAATCCACCTCGACTTCACTTGTTATTAACTTCTTGAACTAGACGACTTCTTCACTTGACTTGATCTGTAGAGATCCCTAACTTATGTTAATACCTCCGTCGAGGATAAGAACAACTAATTCTAGGTTGATTAACTGAAATCTCTTTCTAGTTAAAACCCCCTAGTCTTGCATTAACTCGATCTATGGATCCCCTTATTAGGTTTGACCCTAATCCGGTAGATTTATGTCGTCCTATGTCTAGGGTTGCATGCAACTCCGCTTAATTATGGTAGATCTACTCTTAAAACAGGGACTTTTGCTCCTCTGCCTAAGCACATCAGTTTCTTGACTTAATACCTAGGATTATTAAACCAAGAATTAAGAACACATAATTAAGAACAATTCAAGTATTTATCATATAATTCAAGAATGAATAATAACAAGGTCTGTCTTAGGTTTCATCCCCCTCAAGTATTTGAGGGGTTTAATTCATAATTAATAAAGAAAACATCTCAGAAGAAATAAGATAACAAAACATAAAGAACCCAAAAACCCTTGAAGGAATTTAGGGAGATCCTCTGTCTTGATGTAGAATTCAGCTTCTGGGATGAATCAATCGGCTTCCCTTGGAGTAATCCTTTGCTTTCACTCTCTGTGTTGGCAGAAAGAAGGCACTCTCTTGAGGAGAGAAAAGTATTCCCTTAGCGGGAAATAAGCACACCCTTGAAGTTGCCTTCTAGGGTCTTTATATAGAGTTTAGAATGGCTTTCTTAGCCCCTAAGTATCATTTTTCGAGTAGAATTTAACTTCCTCATGATAGGGACACGCCCGTGTGCCAGGCCCGTGTGGATCGATAAGAGGCCGTGTTGGGCCTGTTGATGGTGGCACGGTCGTGTGGTCTGGCTGTGCTTGTCGGGGTTGGGCCGTGTTGGACTTTATGTGGCACCGCCATGTGCCACGACCATGTGGTGAATCCCTAGGCTGTGTTGTTTTCTCATTTTGGCCCATTTTCTCCGTTTTTGGCCCGTTTCTCGTTCTTTTCTCTTCCCTGTGCTCTCCTGAGTATAAGACATGAAATAGAAGGATTAAGAGCACCAATTCTCACAAATTTAGTGATAATTCATCCAAAATATAGGCTAAGCATGAGGTAAAAATATGTATAATTTATCGTTTATCAAGGCTTTAGTATTTGGACAAGCTAAGTTGACAATGATAAGGAAACGAGATGAGTTTTTGTGCTCTATTTCCTAGGATTCTTAGTAGTTAGCTTGATTCTGTGTTAAGTTCTATGATGATGATGAATGTACTCTTTTGATTGTGAATGAAAAGCTTGTATGAAATATTTAGGTTATCATGTTTAAAAGAATATCATATTCCATGTTGGTATGTAAATGAAATGCATATATTGCATGATTTAACTATTGGAAAACAATTGATGAGATATATAAAGTTATGAAGGAAAAAATGGGTAATTCTATTAGATACCGCCATATGGTATTGTTGAATGCAAATTGTAATGTGCAGAGCTCCAAGCTTTGCGGAGAGTATATTGTAGTGTTCATGTATCAATTCTAGGAATGATGGAATGAAGAAATGGGAGGAAGAATTGGGAAAAATAGAAATTCGTTAATATATCGCCTATAACAGCCCACCCAGCAAAGTCTTGGTATCTGATTATTGTTTAGAGTGTTTTTGTAAATGAAGTGTAGAGATAAGTAAGTAAATTATTTTTTTTTTTGTTAAGTATAGAATTCTTTGTATGCACCATTTGGTGAATCTTAGCTTGGCGAAGATTTGTGGTTTGACGGACTCTTCCGTTAAGTGTACACCACCCAAATACTTTTGCAAACTTACTTGGTTTATTGTTGAATGGATTTGTTTATTATTAAATAAGGAAAATTAGTTAGTTAAATTGAGACTTAGATAGAATAAAATTAACTACTGTAGGTGAAAAGTTTTAATTTTTTATAAGCGCACTTAATCAAGAGAATCAAGAGTATTAGTGGAATTTTCTGATTTTTCCACTAAACCTTGTCTCCATGCTTAAGTATATAAAGATAACAGTACCTTCATTGAAAACCTTTACATTTTCTTTGTGTTCATCTTTCCTCATTGATCTTCTTTGCATTTTTTGAAAACCAAAGTCCAGAAAATAAGTTGGGTTTGCTATAGTCAACGAAATTATAAGTTTGCCATAGCTCATTGGTAATTACTGATGAATCTTAAGTTATTTTTAAGGCTATTTACGTGTTTTCGATTCTGCATTTATAAGTTTTAGACTAGTGTGTAAGGAAGGAAACTTCCTAGTTCTAGGTTAAATGTTAATGTTTTATGCATGCATGTTTAGATTCGATGAAATAGTAATCTGATATGTTTAAATAACCTTATTCTTAACTTAAGATACTATAGAAGGTCTGTGTGACAAAGGCAAATGACCTGCTATTTAGACTGTGTTATTTTTTGGTGAGTTGTGATTATCTTTACTTTATAATATTGTAAGGTAAGTATTATTACTCTGTAAAGGATGATTAGTGTATGTGTGAGTGAAAAATAGTTGTATGTCCGGAGTCATTAGTTTGAGCTCTGTATGTCTAGGATAAGAAGTATAGGCCATTTTCATGTTAAGCCACTACTATTTGCTTCTGAAAAGAATGATATGATATTATATGAACTGATCTAAGGAAATGGAGTTAAAGGAAATATATTATGTAGCCTCCGGTAGGGCAGATATATATTGCAAATTAGATTGACATAACACAATTAAACAAGCTATTGAATGATTTTGAAATGAGAGCTATAAAGAGAGAATGTATATGAAAGAAACAGAAACATATGGTATGAATTTGACTCTGAACTCTGGGTATGTGGCAAGCATGAAAATGAAATGTTTGAGTTATGATGTGTTGGCATATAGTATTTGCCTATGTGACACGCCATTAGCATACTGAGTATGTCTGAGTCCTGTATATACCATTGAGTGTACTCTGTAATGTTGAATGATTCCTTTGAAAGATTAAATTGTGCTTTTAGGATTCTGCTTAAGATCTCTATGGAACTTACTAAGTTATTTTAAACTTACCCGTTACCCTTTTTTCTTCTCAAGCCTACTATTGAATGAATAATTTTTAAAAGACTACACCAGAGGATATCTGCTGCTGTGAGACATTTGTTTATTTGTACTATGCATGACATATGTGGGTGATGTCTAGTTGTATTTTGAGATGGAATTGTAATTGAAACTTGATTGTTAAACAATGCTTTAATGAAATTATCTTATTGAAGTTTATATGCCAGTTGGCTTATAGTTTATTTTAATATTTTATTAAAGGTTTAATTCAAACACTGCAAATTATACAAAGTTTTAACTAGTAATAGTTTTAAAGATGGATGATTTTTAAGTAGTGACTGATAAACGTTAAATTATACATATTTTTACCCCATGTTTAGCCTATATTTTGGATGAATTATGATCAATTTTGTGCGAATCGATGCTTTTAATCTTCCTTTTTCATATCTTATACTTAGGAGAGCATAGGGAAGAGAAAAGAACAGAAAACAGGCTAAAAACGGTGAAAAATGGGCCAAAATGTGCGAACAACATGGCCTAAGACATGCCACACGGCCGTGCCACACGGATGTGCCACATGAAGATCACACGGTTAAAACCCCGATAAGCATTGCCGTGCCTCCGCCGAGAAAATCACACGGCCTCTGTCGAAGTCACATGGGCGTGGCACACGGGCGTGTTCTAGTCGTGAAGAAGGGGAATTTCACTCAAATTGGGATGCTTAGAGGCTAAGAAGGACCCCCAAAAGCTCTATATAAAGACCCCATAAGGCAACAACTAAGGAGACTTGGATATACTTTTTAGATACGAATAGAAGCAGGAGATTACTCCAAAAGAGAAAGCCGATTGATTCATCTCAGAAGTTGGAATTCTGCAGCAACATAGAGGATCTCCCTAAATTCCTTCAGGGGTTTTTGGTTTCTTTTATGTTTTATTATTTTATATTTTCTGTGATGTTTCTTTTCTTTATCATGAACTAAACCTCTCAAATACTTGAGGGGGATGAAACCTAAGACAGATCTTGTTATTTATTCTTGATTTATTTGATAAATACTTAGATTGTTCTTAATTATGCGTTCTTCATTCTTGATTTAATAATCCTAGGCATTACTTCAAGAATTAGATGTGCTTAGAGCAGAGGAGCAAAAGTCTCTGTGATAAGAGTAGATCTACCATAATTAAGCAGAGTTGCATGCAACCCTAGACATAGGGCGACATAAATCTGCCGGATTAGGGTCAAACCTAATATGGGGAGCCATAGATCGAATTAATGCAACCTAGGGAGTTAATTAATAAGGGAACTTTAATTAACAACTTAGGCCTAGTTGCTCTACGCCTCGATGGAGGGTTTAGCATAAGTTAGGGATCTCTACAGATCAAGTCAAGTAAAGAAATCATATAGTTCAAGAAAATAATAACAAGTGAAGTCTAGGTGGATTCTCCTTTGAGTATTGCCCATATCAATCAGCTTTTTCCCTAAAAGTTTTCCCAATTTACTTTTTACACTTTCTTAGTTAGTTTTAGAATTAGTTTAAACAACCCTCTTTTATTTTTAGGCTAGATAATAGAAAGGAAGTAAGTACTAGTAGTTTTGGTTCCCTTGGGTACGATAACTCGGTCTTGCCACTAAGCTATACTACTGTTCGACAGGTGCGCTTGCCTCAACGTCGTGATATTAGTTAGTTTTGGTGTGATCAAGTTCTTTATAAATTTTATTACTTCATATCACGCATATCAGTGACACATCCTACTTGAATCATTCTAAGGGATCGGGTTTGGCATATTACACCATTATACAATATTGCTAATTGCAAACCGTGATGGGAGAAGCTCCGGGCCTTGAGGAGGGAACACTTCAGTGTTCAAACATCAAGGTGAAATGTGAAACAAGTCCTTCGAGATGACACCGTAATGGTGTTCAGTAGAATCTACAGGGTTACATCATGATGATGGTAAGGTTCTACAGGGCGACACCTTAAAAGAGGTCTAATGTGTAAGACTATAACTCGACTATGGAAACCAATACAATCCAACTAGACAATAAAAATGGTGTAGTTCGTGGGGATAGTTACCGCGGGGTTTATATGGTATAAGACCATAGCTCGGCTATGGCAACCTAAAGAGTTCTCCAGGACATTAAACATGAGACAAAGGTGTACAAGGCTATGGCTCGACTATGGCAACCATCTGAGTCCATCGGGATATTAAACACAGGGTAGTTCATCGGGACAGTAATCATAGGGAAGTCCGCTAGGACATAAAACATGGGGATTGCATTTGGAAAGTCAGTATTTCAAGAGAGATGCTAAGGGATTTAAGTGGAGTCTGTGATGTGGCTAGGATGATAAGTCACAAGAATGAATGAGACTGGTGTGTCTAAGGATCATAGACAACCAACATAATGAGAAAATTTGCAAAGGATAATAATGAGTGATGCCAATGTTACGTCTCAACCTAGTTAGGGTAAAAATAGAGATTTTTTAGATAAAGGTGTATACGTAATGTATGACAAAATGATTTCGCCAGGGAAGCGGCAAAAACCCACATGGTTGAAGCAGACATAGTACAAACTCTACTAAGATGTAATCATAGAGTGTAGGCCAATAAAAAAGGTCAGTTGAAGAATTTAATAGGCTGATAAAGGTCTTTGTGGGAGGTAATGCCTGCCTATGGTTGAATGATTAGTAAAGTCTGTTAGCCAATAGCGGGAAGCAGAAGACTTTTGGAACCATGAAAAATGGTTGAGATTTTATCGATCTACCAAATGAGGGAACTGTATGTCTAATGAAGCCTCTTTTAGGAATGGGTTGAATACTTTTGTGCTATGTGGTGGGCACGACTATTCCAAGGTAGTGACGATATCGTATTTTGGTAAAGTTCCCAGATATGGAAATTACCTTGGTAGTTGCCAAGTGACGCTAGTCAAAAATAATAAATGTGAATATCAAGGTTTAAATGCGCCAATAAACAACTTAGAAAGCATGAGGTGTGGGTCGTGTCAACCAAGTTCATGAATTCTCCTTTAAAATTTAAGGGGTTTAATTCTGAGCCAAAAAACCTCCATATTTTCTTGAATTCTATATACAGATCTCACTAAGTCCTTCCGAACTTGTAAAATTTCTATTTGAATGTAAGATAGTTAATGATTTCAAAAATCAAAAGGGATCAAGCTAGACTTCGCTAGGAACTAGGTGAAATGCGATAGCTGTTCGTGTGCATAGAGGGGTACTAATAGAGACCCCTTCTCTGGGTTTAAGTTGTCTATATATGATATTGAGTCTCTGTCCAAAATTTGTAAATGACCGTTAGAGTCAAAGTCTTAAATTTTTATTACTAGTTTAATACGAGTTTTAACTTTAGTTAGATTTTTAAATTTAAGTTATTTAAGTATGTAATTAAACCAGAAACATAAATTGTGTTAAATCATTCTGGTTAGTGTAGCATCCGATACTTGGACCTAGCAATCGAGTCGGATAGATGATGTTACATCAATCATACTTCGACTTTCTAGATTTCGATCTAAGACTTTTTAGGTTCTTCAAGTAAATTAGAATATCTTAAACCTTCTCAAATGTTCACTTCCCCTACTTATTATGCTGCCACTTCACGATGTGGAAGCATAAAATTGGTGTTCACACAATCTATAAACATTTACCGTAGATATACTTATATTTGTTTATAAGAACAATTATATTAATTAAATAAAAATTTATTGGTAACTAAATATTTATATGCTTGTGGAATAATTTCTTTTAGATAAGCGGTATCATCCATCAACTAGGTCCCAATTCATTTAGTAAATCATCAAAACTCCATTCTTTGGTAAAATAATAAATATTATTATGAGGGTGCGTTTATCTTTTTATATTTTTATATAATACCTTTTAAAATATATGTACATATGATAAAATTTGAACTTAAAATATTATGATATTTAATATTTTAACTTTATCGTTTCAATTAAATTTTTATTTATTTTTTTATATAAAAACTTTAAATATAATTATAAAATTTTTTTGTCACCCACACGATGAATGTGCTATACTTTAATATAAATAATATGTTTACAACGTAGTAAAAGAATGTATATTGATATAATGACATATTTAAATGTTAGATAAAAAAAAAACATGGCTGTTACAATAACTTGTGTAAAATTCATCATTTCAAATACTTAAAGACATACCATAAGTCATGCATTTATATATCATCAAAAGTGACCAAAAGCACATTGTTAATAAACATTACAAATTCATCAGCTTATACTCAAAAGACACAATCAAAGCAAGTGAGCCAAATAACATACTCACAACATCTATCACATTTAATCCTATACATGACATTTATAAACAAAATCAAAATACATTAAAACTACCAAAATGACTTATGGATAGTGTGATAAGTCCCTAACAAGGTTTCAATCTATCGAGCTTCCAACGATCTACAAAGCAGAAGAAAACAACGACGTAACAAACTAATGCTTAGTAAGTTCGTATAGAAGAAACTCAAACTCTCAATCCCTCAACATTTCTTTACTCATTCATGCTCAACAACTTATATATGTACTTGACATTCCTATTCACCGCAATCCACATCCTTACCAAACAACTTGAATTTTAACATCAAGAAAACATAACATGAATCATGAGGCTAATTACATTCATCCTTCCTTCTCATATATTTGGTTAATAAATTTTTTCGCTCATTTGCACATATCGATTTACCATTTCATTAAATCATGACCAACACTTAACTTATTCATACATTTTTAATTAAACATTACCTACCTTTAAACATACGAACATATCATCAAATACTTGTCATATTATTTTCAGTATAAATTACCTGATTCAATACACCGGCACGAAGCCTGCTAGGCTCAAGGCCTGATTCATTACATCGGCACAAAGCTTGCTAGGTACAAAGCCTGAATTAATACACCGACACGAAGCCTGCTAGGCACAAAACCTAAATCAATATATCAAAACAAAGCTTGCTAGGCATAAAGCCTGAATCAAAACACTGGCACAAAGCCTGCTAGGCGCAAAACTTGAATCACTATCTCCAATACATTTCAATTTCATAATAAACTTTTCATCATTTGACATTCAAAATAACAAACACCACAATTATTTGACTAATACAAATATTAAGACATTTAACTTAACATATTCTATATAAGACGAAGTTATCTCGACTACAATGGATTGTAAAAACTGAATCAAGACTGACCTGAAACTTTGACTTTTTTGCAATTCAAATCTGGTTGACTCTTTTCTTAGTCTAAATAAAAATTTCATTCAATTAAAGTAAATAAATAACTTAATATCATTGATTCTTGCTTATAACCCATATAAATGAAAAACTATAAATTTACCCCTAACACTTCAACTTTGTACAATTTAATCCATAAATCCGTAACATGTAAATTCACCATTTCTATCTAAATACTATGTTTTCCAATTTTAGTAGGGGTTTTGTATAGCCCAAAATTCTTACTATTTCACATTATTAACATTGACTTTTTACTATATTAACACTTTAACCCATAACCCTAAATTCACCAAAAATCACTTAACAAAACAAGTTTATTTAACAATCAAGCTTAATCATCTATAAAAAAACTCAAAACACATTCAAATTCATCAATGGTAAATCCCTCAACCTATAACAATTTCACAAATTAACCCTCGAGCTAACTAAATTAAGCTAAAACGAACTCAAAAACATAAAAATCACTAAAAACGAGGCTTGAATACATACCATGCAAATTGAGTTAAGCTTGCTGAAACCTAAAGCTAAACAATAGTGTTTTTTGTTGTTGTCCAAATCGGTGGAGAAGAAACAATTTGAAAGATAACATTGGTTTATTTTATTTAGATTAAACAAATTAATCTTGTAGCATTTAATACACCTTTAACGAAGCAATACAATAACAAATAATATGCTTGTTACAGTTCAATTCAGTAGTAATTGATATGCTTGTGACAAGTCAACTTAGTATCTAAAGTCATACTTTCTCTGTGTACGGTTTAATGATACAGGGTATACTACACGTACAATCACAAATATAATACAACAGACATCTAAGTTGTTCACAATTCATGTAAATATATAATTAACATATGATTTCAGTTCATTAAGTCATAGATTCTAACATAAATCATGCTATCAAGGATTTAATTAAATAAAATTAAACACTAAAAATAGTTCAGGGATCAATCAGGGACTAAACTAGGCAAATCATAAAATTTTGGGCAAAGCTGTAAAATCTGAAAAACAAGGGCATATGGTAGTGTGGCAAGGCAATGTGAGATGCCTCAGGCAGTATGGAAGGGTTACACGACTGTGTGGTCAGGCCGTGTAACAAACTGAAGCTGTATGGTTTACAAACTACATAAGGGTTTCCAACGCACATGGTCGTGTTGTAGGCCTTGTGTTCTACACGCTTGTGTGTAAGGATCATGCCTGTGTGAGAAACGAACTATCATAGGGTTTGCAGGGGAACATGGCTTTTTGGTAGCCCATATGGCCCTATCCTAGGCTCAAATTTGCTTGAATTACTCATAAAAGAACACACACCTTTCAACAAGATCTCGAATGTCATTCCTTGTGCCTAGATCTGATCCGGGGTACCTGGAATGCGTCTTTCAAATGATATTTACGCAAGAATCAATAATAGTTTTCAAGATTAATCAAAATTATCAAGATTTTCGAGAATACTCGTAAAAGATTCGTATTCAAGTTGAATGATTGTAACACCCCAAACTTGACCTAGACGCTATGGCTGAATCAGACGATGTTACATGAAAGTGTGTTAGGAATCCGTATCATCACTAAAACCATTTTTCGTTTAAAACTTTTTATCCTCTTCAATTACGTCCAAAATCGTGTTATTTATTTAGTCGATAATTAACAAAACGTTATTCATTTTCCAAATATTATTCATTGCGGAAGTTTTAAAATAGTTCGCATAATCATGGGTATTTTTGATAAAACATTTATTTCTTTTGAAAACCTGAGTTTTCCTACTACTAGCAGATATAAACCACAAAACAGTATAATATCCCAAATTTAAACCAAAAATTCGTAGAGGCCATAATTACATCAAAACCTCCCAAATAAGAATTTTAAACCAAGAATAAATAATGAACAGTTAAAAGAAGTCCAGGTGGTCACCGTTGAGTCTTCTATCACTTCGACCCGTCTAGGGCTGGGGATTACTTATACAAATCAAATAGAAGGGGTGAGTTTACGTAAACTCAGTGTGTAATCCCCACAGGAAACAATCAATACATAAGCAAAAACACAGTCTGGGCCAAAGCCCTTTTTAGGTAATAGAAACAGTTCGACCTTAGCCCATCTCAATTTAATAGCAGTTATACAGTAAGGCTTTAGCCCATCACAGTAACAGTAAACAATAACAATAATAGTCATGTAAAATTCAGTGTGCAGGTCTTACCCAACCATCCGCTATACACCAGCTCCTGTCCAACCCTGCACTCTTGTGGGGATTAAATCACCCTCCCATCCCTATACTTACAAATAGTACCAATTGCGGCTCTAAACAGTAATTCACAGTAGAGCTGCCAGTATATGAGGCTTAAAGCCATCAATAGGTTCCAGTTGAGCTGCCAGTATATCAGGCTTAAAGCCTTTTAGTACACTTCCTCCAGTCATATCATCCCAACCCAATGCAATGCAACATACAATTTATGACATGCTTATTCATGGAATCAGTACATATACTCAGTTCAATATTATCATCATGCTCAGTATACATATATATACACATATCAATCAGTCAATTCACTCAGTTAGGGATCTAAGCATTGCTTACCGACCCTATAGTAGGTTCATAGTCGACTTGGGCGACCCGTGCAACCTTAGCAAACAAATTCGTAATAATGGGCTCACACGCCCATGTTGTCCGCCCGTGTGGGCTCACATGGCCCAATTGGTTGAGCCCGTGTATCGCACACAACCTCGCTTGGCCATCACAAGCCCGTGTGGGCCCACACGCTCGTATGGCCCACACGACCATGTCATTTCAGACGGCCTACAACATGGGTGACTACACGCCTGTGTGACGTCGACAGTAAGGTTTTTGGCTTTCGTCGAAACCTCATTTTTTGTGTAATTGAGTACACACCTGGTTTTAAATGGACGCTAAAGCAACCTCGAGCACTCTAGGACTTAAAAATCAATATTCCAACACCCAATATCAGTGTTAACCCAAACTTAAACGAAACTAAATCGAGACGTTAAACCCAAAACTCCCAAAAACCTTACCTTTAATCGAGCAACAATGTTTCAATGCAACTAAGTCTCCCACCAGTGACTACGAGTCCTCTATCTTTCCCTTAATCAATATTAACAGCATTCATGAATAAGAAGTTAATAAACATAAACCAAATCCAACTAATTTTACTTACCGAGCAGACAAAAACGAAGGTTACAACAAAGGAACGATTGAAGCAATAGAAAGCAAAAGAAAATGTCAAGGGTGGGGGAGGAGAAGCAGAATTTGGCAGCAAGGTAAGAGCAGAAAGGGGGAAAAATTGGCAAAGAACTTTGGGAAAATAAAATTCGGTAATGGGGAAAAACGAAATAATATCTCGATAACTACCTATTAGCCCAAATTACTCCCCCACTTGCCCACCCAACTCCACTACTCAGAATCCAATTTTACTCAAACACCCATACGGCATCCAGCAAAAATAATTCCCTCACTCGCGCAGGGATTCAAACTCCAAACCACCAACAACGTATCACTTAACTTAACCACCAGGCTAGCAGACCTATTCTTACATATTTTTACAAACTCTTAATTAAAATCCTATTGCTCAGAGTTAGGGCTTTGTTCATAAAAACCCAAAATTTGCCCAACTCAAGGCTTGGACCCAAGATTTCTCAAGCACTCTCAGAGCACTTAATCACTAAAGCAGATACACAGTTGTGTCATGAATATACGAAATCAAATATACGAATTTTGGGGCGTTATAATGATTAACAAGGATAATGTTATTCTAGGATTTATGATTTCTACGGATTGAAAATGAGAATACTTACCAACCTTTGATGAGATTTTGAGGGTTATCATTGATAAATTCAACAACCAGTAGGAAAACGTTTTAGTGGAGATTGATTTCAATTTGGGGTGGGTAAAAAAATAACTTTCAATAGCAAAATAATGTGAAAGAAAAGGGGGAGAAAGAAAAGATGAAGATATATAGAGAATAGAGTAAGAAATTCTAATTGGAATGAAAAAAGTAAATCAAATCCTAATGTAATTAGGAAAGGGATTAAATAGCTAGGTTTTCAAACTTTTAAGGGGTTGTAGGGTAATTTACCATTTTTGCTAAAAATGAGAAAAGAAATGGAAATGAGGAATGGGTTTGGCTTGATTTAAACCTAAGGACAATCGGGGAAATGAAAAGCCTTACCGCTTGTGTTGCTGTCCATTCTTAGCTTATTTCTTCCACATTTAATGTGTATACTAGATTGAGTTTGTTCCTTAGTTGCTAAAAAAAGGAAAGAAGAAAACAAGAAGAGTGGGTTTGAACCTTGGTTCTCTAAGAAGTATTCTAAGCTCTTGGGCATCAAGACTTAAAGGCTTATTTCTTGGTGATTTTATTAATTCTAACCCTATGTTATTTAGGGTGTTACAATATAAATATATCATATTATGTATAAAATAACTATAAATTATAAGCTCTCTTTCTTTTATATAAATAACTTCAAACTATAAATCATTTCTCATGAATTTCTTCAAATGAAGAAACTTAAAAAAAAAAAACTCATAAAATAATGAGGGATATATAAACAATTTTAAACTATAAATACTCTCTTGTGATTTTTTTTTTTCAAATGAAAAATTTTTAAAGAGTTCATAAAAATAATGAGAAAACTGTCACTTATTTATAGTGTAAGCCTTAGCTATTAGAGTGTTATTTAGTTAATGTGAGATTTATGACACTTCTATTTTTCTAAAGAAATAAAATGATTTTTCGAAAATTATTATTACCATATAAATACAACTAATAAATAACGAAAATTTTGAAAATTTTAACCTGATAAATAATAAAAATTAAATACAAAGAAGAGAGAAATTATCTTATTTGCTTTAAAATAAAAAATAAAACAGTTAAATTAAATTAAATCTAGATCACTGTCTCTTATTAAATTTCGGATTCAAATTTAGGTAAATTTTTTTTATAGAGTCAAAGTCAAATCAAAGTGAAGACAATTCATCAAGATCTGGGTCAGGGCTGGGTTGGGTAAAAGTTCCCCGCCCCGTTAACATCCGTAGCCACAAGTAAAACGCCTTAAATCATATTTGACAATTACCTAAAATCTTGATTATGATTTTCAGCTGTTTCGTTGGAGTAAAAAATGTCTGCTATTTCCTTTTAAAAAAATTTGCTTTCACAAAAACAATGATATGCTATTTAGAAAATTCTGCGGAAAAATTAATGTTAGCTTATCTGATATATAAGTGGTAAAGTTTTGAGATTAAAATATTATTATATATATATATATACAAGTTATTAGTCTACTAAAATTATTATAAAAAGGCTAAAAATTATATATTATAAAAAGGAAAAAGATTATTAGAACCCTAGATTTCCAATAAATGATGTGATAAGATAATAGGTAAAATATCACTTGTTTTTGTCCCGAATTTGCCATTCTGAAGAGTAAGGCGACACTTGTCAAAGTTTCAACGTTCAACTGCATGGAATTTACGCTATTTCGACTAAAAAAGCTACTTAGGTTTGTTTCCACGTAATAGAGTATTTGATTGAAAAAGTGATTATTATATATATTTTTTAATTATAAAGAATTGTAATTTTTTAAACGTGTTCGGTTGATAAAGTATAATTATATCGTAATTTCTTATGTCATGTCTGGTAGTACAAGTTATAATTACTCAGTTACATATTTTATATTTTTAAAAAATTAATTATTATAAAAAATTATTAGTATGATAAAAATAATTTCAAATCAAGTAACAATAAATTAAATCAAATCATCATATATTTATATTCGTTTAAAAGAGTAGTTGATAATATGATTACTAAGAAAAATAGCAAGAAAAATAAACTACATATGTAATTTTATTTAATTGTTCTTGTGCATGTTTTTTGGGTTATTCTCTCTTTAATGTTTAGCATGTGCTACTTATCATAACATATTGGTCCTTGGCTGAATTTATCATCTTTTGAATTTGAACCTGCACCATTAAAATTATCAAAATCTCCTTCTTCCATGTACTCTCAATTCCCCCTATGGTTAAAGTTATGAAAAATTTAACATACTATTACGATCCAACCTTGATTTTTACGCTATACTAAGATGATGTTGTTAACATGAGAAATGTTTTTTTAGACCAACAAATATCTTTTCAACCACATTTCGAAGCTCTGAATGTCTCAAATTAAAGAGTTTGTGAGTTGTCTTTGGTACTTGTGTTGGCCCTATTGTCTTAAATGGTATCATACCCTATGACATGATGCAAGAAAACTTTTTGTATTTGCATAATTAGCATTGAACTTAAAAAAATATAAAAATAAGTGTGGTGTGTGGGAGGGTCTAGACCGTGTGAAAGGTTTAACAGCCCTGCGAAAGAGTGACACGCTTGTGTGATAGGGTTACGTGGCCATGTGAGTAAACCACGTAACTCATTGTGCCCTGTGGCAAAATTAACACATTTTAAAAGCAGGGAAGCCACGACTATGTGGCTAAAACACACGCTTGTGTGACTGAGATACATGGCTGTGTGACAGAAGCACATGTCCGGGTGAAAAAATGACAAATTTCCCTACAATGATCACACGGCTGTGTGGCCGGCCCATCTGGCTCACCCTAGGTCGTATGACTAATGAATTACCCTAGTTTCTACAGCGGCATATGACCGTGTAGACCGCCCATGTGTAGTACACACCCGTGTGGCCCTAAAACCACTCCAAATCTTGCTGCATTTCATAAATTTCAACACTAAATTGAACCCTAATTTGCATAAGTTTAGGAAACACACCTGAAATTACGATTCCAAGCACCCGGAACAATCAATTCGCCTCTACATTACCAATCTAAAAAACTCGATTTTCAACCATACTTAACCCGTAAGAATTTTGATCATACCAATATAAAAGAAATAAAGAAACCAATGTAAAACCAATAAGAACAATACCTACTCTACACTTCTTTTCCAACACTTGATTAAATGGAAACAATAGAACAAATGAGGCGGCTTAAATTATTAGAACTTTGGATTATAAAAACTGTGGAACAATTATGTAAAATAAAAAATCAGGGAAAAAGATAAGAATAACGTGGGAGAATAAAATTAGGAAGCTTTTTTTTTCCCTTATTTTAATAACAATAAATTTAAAATACAATTGCAAAAAAATAAAAATTTAACAATACTTTAACCTATCAGATTTTCTTTAAAATTGGGTTAAAAAATCAAAACAAAATTTTACTTTACACACACGAGGATTCAAACACAGGACCAAGGGTACGCTGAACATCTAACCAGTAAACCACTAAATTCCTTCATGTTTTATAAACACTCAGAAAAACATATAAGCCTAATCGAAAGCTTTGCCTCTCAAGCCTAGCTTGGTTCTTCTAACCCCCAAAATTCGGGATGTTACAAGTTGACAATGATCAGGGTTGCTCACAGAAGCTGACATTTATGAATTTGCTCATACAAGCTGGCATCGTATCAAGGTTACTAGTCCAAGTGAAACCAATGATGTAATAGCCTGTTTTTGGTAAAAATCGAAACAGTGGTTTCAAGACCACAAATTCGATTCCAGAAAGAAAATTTATTTTAATATTATTTTATGGTCTATAGTATGATGGAAATGTTATATGAAAATTTTGTAAAGAAATTTTATCGGTTACATGTCTAACTTGATAAAGGACCAAATTGCACAAAGTGCAAAAGTTGAGTTCTAATAGTTAAAGGGATTAAATAACTATAGAACTTTAAAGTAGAGGTCCTTATATGGTAAATAGACCATTTAAAAATTCTTGGTGATTAAGGATGATGAATCATCCATGGAAAATAAAATAAAGAAAAGGAAAAAATTGGAAAGATAAAAAAATAATGGTGATAAATAATAAACAATAAGAAAATATCGTCAAATATATCATTTCTTCCCTATAATGCTATGGAAACCCTAGGAAAGAGAAAGAAAATATTCAAGCTCAACTGAGTAAGTTTTGTTGTCTCGTTTTTAGTAATTTTTATATTTCCGAGATCGGAATAACTTAGTTTATCTATATTGGGGATTAATTTGCAAAGTTATCAAAGTATAAAATTTTTTTTCATGGATGAATATGCTGAAATTTTGAAATTTATGGTAGAAAATGAGATGTTATTGAAAGATAAAGAACTTTTACAAAGTGAATTTTTATGAAAATATGATTTAGGGATTAAATTGTAAAAATGTGAAATCTATGGAAAAATTCTAAATTTTATGAAATACATGGGCTGTAAATGTTACATGTAAAATTTGGCTAGGCTTGGAATAAGAAATAAATTGCAAGAATTTCATTTTCCGAGCCTAGGGACGAAATCGTCATTTATTAAAAGTTTAGGGGAAAAATGGTAATTTTGCCTAAAATTTAAATTGGACTGAATTGAGTATGAATTGATGTTAAAATTCCTCATATAGATCCAGATAGACCAAATTCGGAGTTAGAACGAGGAAAAGAAAAATGTCGGATTAGTAGACTTTACGAACACGAACAGTAGTCGAGGTTAGTTCGTGTGACTAAATTGTGTTTATTTATATGATTGAAATAAATGTTGTATATGTGAATTTTAGAATTGCTATGTCTATGAAATTGATTGAATTTTTAATGAATGTGTATATGTAAATTTTATAAATGGCATAAGTATATGAAATGATCACTATGCCCGAAAAATGTCAAGTCCCGTTTGAATGAATGAAAGTCAGTGGATACTAGATTTCCCGATTGGTATTGATCTTGCATATGTTGTATACATACCGTAGCTCAAAAGAGCATCCTGATATAAGCCCTCTCAAGCTTCCTGTTATAGTGTTCTTGCGAGCATCCTGATCGGTACTGATTTACATGTGTTGCGCATTACTGTAGCTCTTTGTGAGCGTCCCGTTATTTGATTAATTGTGATCCTGCATAAGTTGCGGGCATAAACACAACTGTATATGAGCGTTTTAATGACCCCAAATTTACGGGCATCGGAAAAGTGCAATATAGGGCCTCCGTCTTAGTAAACTGAGTTTGTAAATAATTATTAGAAATATTTATGAGTCTAGTAGTGATCTTAATTAAGTTTTAATTAGGTAAATTTAACTTAATTAAGAGTAATTACGAAAAAGGATTAAATTGAATAAAGGGTAAAAGTTTAATTATAGATTAAAGAAAAACTTAAGGGGCTAAATAAGCAATTAGACTAATTGCTTAGAATGAGGCAGTTAATGAGTATAAAAATCTTGAGATTTTGTTATTAATTTATTATTATAGTTAATAACAATAATAATTATGGTTTTCTATTTAAATATTATTATTAATATTATTATATTATGAAAAAAAATAAATTAAGACAAGTGTATGGTGATAAGATGGTACAAGTGTAATAATATATATGTACACTTGTATTATAATTATTTATTTACTTAAAATTTAAGTTAAAAGAAATTTATTAATTAAATAACTATATTATAAGATTTTTGTATGATAAATAAATAAAAGAAAGACAAATGGATGGTCATGATAATATACAAATGTAAAAATATTTATATGTACAATTGTGATATATGATTTATTATTAAATAGATATTTATTATAATAATTATTATAGTTTTATATTAAATTATTAAATTATTATTATTATTAAAATAAATTAAAATGAAGACAATTGTACAATGATTAATGGTACATGTGTAAAATATATATAAATATACTTGTAATAAAATAAAATATTTTCTTATAATTTAAGTAAAAGATATTTATGAATTCAATATTATTATATTATATTATTATTATAATTATAATGCCCCAAAATTTTTATTTTTTGTTTTGTTAAGATATGACACAAAATATTTGTTTGCTTCAATGATTAAGTGTTTCTGGGTGTGTGTGTGAGGTATCAAATTCAAGCCTTGTTTTGGGAAAATTTTTGTATTTTTCTTTCTTTCTGAATTAAGCCATATCTCTAGTCAGGAGGCTTAAGTTTAAACGGTGGTAAAATATATTAGAATGGGTCTGTTGATCTGGTGGTTAAGTGGAGTGTTGGTGTGAGGGAGGTCCTGAGTTTGAGTCTTTGTGTGGGTGATGTTTTTGCTGCTGGCATCGGGTAGAAGTTGGAAGTAACCAGGATTCCACTGAGTAGTGGATTGCTAGTGGGATTAAGGGAGAAAAATAGGGGATTATGGATGTAGTGGGGATTCCTTTGTTTCCCCAAAATTCTTTCATCAGGAAAAACTGACATTCTCCTCTCACACTTCTTCTTTTTCCTCTTTTCTTTTCTACCGAAAGTATCATTGGTCTCTCCCTCTTTCTATTTGATTTCTTTTCTAATCTACTATCCTTTTGTACAACATTTAAGTTCGTCGTTCGGTAAGTTCCTACTCTTTTCTTCTCATATAGTAGTATAATGATTAAATAGGAAATTGATTTTGGCAAACTACTGTGTAGGAGAAGGTAGTGAAACCGTAATTTTCTCTTCTAAGGATTAAATTCTACGTGTAGTCGTAATTCATTGATTGATTGTTAAATCGATGTTGGGTTCATTGTTTTTACGTTCTGGAGGCTTAGGATTGCAAAACCATAAAAAATGATACAGGTATGTACCCGAAAACACAAAAAACGGGATTCAGCAAAAGCCATAAAAGTAATCTTTCGATGCTACATGGGCATATGGTCACCCATGTGGTAGGCCGTGTGAGGAGACACGGCCGTGTGATCGATGAGGTCAGGCCGTGCGCGAAGGACACGGTCATGTGATGGCTGGATAGGCCGTGTGCGACACACGGGCTAAACTAAATTGGGCAGTATGGGCCACACGGGCGTGTGGGTCCATACGGGTACCTTTACGGGCGTGTGAGATTCTGGGCCAGGCCGTGTGATTCGCAAGACCAAGGCCAATTTGGGCCGTGTGGGCCCACACGAGCTGATCACATAGGCGTGTGAGCCTATTTTCACTGAGAAGTTCTCTAAGGTTGCACGGGTCACCCAAGCCGATTGTGGACCTACTGTAAGGTCGGTAAGCGCTACTTAGACCTTGTATGTCTGAACTATCTGTCTGATTTCTATATTAAGCATGATTATTGATCTGTATGTATAGACTGTTAACTACATAATAGCATGACATTTATAGTATGTTGCATTGCATCGGGGTGGGTTGATGAAGTTTGAAGGAAGTATTTGAAAGGCTTTCAAAGCCATTTATCTAGCAGTTCAGCTGCATATTTCTGATTATGTGCTGCATTTTGGTACAACATGGTATGTAAGGATGGATGGGTGTTCTTAACCCTACATGGTGTGTAGGGATGGGTGGGTGTTTTAAACCCCGCATGGTGTGTAGAGATGGTCGGAGATGGTATGCCGGCTGGTGGGTAGAACTCTAATTTCTATTATTGCATATTAGATCTGAGATGGGCCAAGGCCCTGATGTATATCTGAGACTGTATCTGCATAGGTTACGACCCAAACCGAATCTGTGATGGGCTCAGGCCCCGGACTATATATGATTGATTTCTGATATTATACTGTGTGCATGTTTTCTAGAGGATTACACACTAAGTTGCAAAAACTCACTCTTTTCTATTTCAATCGTATAAGTAATCCCCAGACTTGACAGGTCGGTGTAGTGGAGGACTCGACAGTGGCCACACGTAACCTTTAGATTGTTTCTGTAACTTACAGATTTTATTTCTTATATGGGTATTTTTATGTAATTTTGGGACTTTAGACTGTTTGGTTTAAAATTTTGGATTTCTAATTGCTTTACAATTTTATCACTACTAAACGGTAAAGACTCGATTTTTGCTAAACACAGTGGTTTTTCACAATGCGAGCGGTTTTCCAAAAATTAATGTTTTCCAAAGCTTCCGCTAAAAAGACACATTTTTAGACATAACAAAGAACATGCGTTTTACTTGGAATTAATATAGGGCTAATTAATGTGGAACAATATTTTTTTAACTTGACAAACACGATTTCAAATTCCATTCCATGTAACAAACGCGATTTCAAATTCCATTCCATATGACATTGCCAGATTCAACCATAACGTCTAGGCCGAGTTTGGGGTGTTACAATAATGTATTATTATTAACTAATATATATACATACATATATATATATATATATATATATGAAATAAAGTAAAATAACAAAAGAAAGAAAAGGAGAAAAGAAACAGAAGCTTTTGAAATAGGGAGAAAAGAAAGAAAAAAAAAGAAAAAGAAAAGGAAAAACAAAGGTTTTAAAGCTTGGAGTTTAATTTGGTAAGTGATAGAAAATTGAGTAGAAATAAAGTATGAATTGAGTTAGAAGGATAAGTGAACTTAGTTAGGATCAAATTGAAAATAATGTAGAAATTGAATAGAAATTCAATTATTCAATATAAATTAGTGTTGTATTAATAATATAAATTATTTTAATTTTTCTTAGCTAGCAAAGAACCCGAGGCATCAGCATCGAAAGGAAAAGAGAAGGTTATTGAGGAGTAATCGAGCAAATCATGGTTTGTATTACTATAATTCAAATTATTATTATTTAAATGTTTATATTTTAATTTATATGTATGGTAAGTAAATTATAAGGTAAGTAACAATGTTGAGATGAATGAAAATTGAAATGAAGTATGAATATGTATTGAAATGTGAATTGCATGTGAATGGATATGGAAGGTAAATTGAATTGAATTGTACATTGAAATTGAAGTTGATATGGAAGTGAAATTAAATTGAGAAATGATTGAAATACCCTATTAACCAGTCGGGTTGAGTCGGATATAGTTGGCATGCCATAGGATTGGAAGAGTACGGGGATTTATCGGCTTTGCTGATCAGGCACTTTATGTGTCGTATTACTGCTTTTGATATTTTATCAGATACTGAGTACCATTTTAGGCACAATGTTCCATATTGGTGTGTTTGGTTGGATCCGTGTATCCGCCAAGATCCGAGTTATGTTAATAGGGGTAAAAAATGAAATGATAAATCGAATGAAATTGATCGATTGAGTTATTGAAAGAAATAAGAAAGTTGAATCAGTGAATTGAAGTGTGAATTGAAATTGAGATTGAATATGAAGACATGAACCAAAGGTTCATGAGATGATTGATTTCAATTTGATGATATAAGATATCAATTGACAAATTGTTACTATTGAGAATTTGAAATTAAAGTATGAATTAATGCATATTAAGTAAATTATAATATGTTTAATACTTATGTGTTTGTAATTATTTATTTGCTATTATAATTTGAATTATGGTAATACCACTGAGTATAAACATACTCAGCGTACGGTTGTTTCCATGTACAGGTCAGTAGAAGTCGAAGGTCCCGATTTAGCATCTAGATCAATCCTAACTTCAGCACAAACTTGGTGATGTAATTTTCTCTTTTGGTAAAAGTGGCATGTACTTAGGTGTTGTATGGGTCACTTAAACATGACTTATAATTTTGCTTGTAAATGTTGCCAAATAATGTTTGAATTGGTTTAATGAAAGGTTATATTATGAAGTGGCACATATATGGTATGAAATTTGGCATTAAGTTCAAATGGAATGAATGAAATTATATATTCATTTTAAATGCCATTAATGAATGTTTCTATAGTGATTATCAAATTTATGTTGTACACATGAATTATGTATGTTTAAATATGTAAATATATTAATTGAAATATTGAAATGGAATTGATTTTGGTTTGAAATTGCAGGGAAGGTTAGATGTTTATAAAGGGGTTATATTGAGTTTAAAAAAAATTTACAAAAAATTTCTGGAGTTCTCAAACAAGTCCCGTTCCACTTCTAATACGTGTTTTGGGCCTTGATGGTCCATTATAGGGACTTAATGATTGAATTATACTATGTATGTTATTTTATTTGTGAATTAATCGTAAATTGTTTGATATGTTCGATAATGCCTCATAATCCTGTTTCGACGATAGTTTGGGGTTAGGAGGTGTTACAGCGTTCTGTTAGTGCTCGCTTGAACTTCCTGTTATGAGCTATCTGGTGCTTCCTGATAAGTGCTCTATGGAGCTACCTGATAAGTGCTCTTTGGAGCTTCCCGTTAAGTGCTCTTTAGAGCTACCCAATATAGGCTCTTTATGAGCTTCCCATTATTTAGCCCGGATAAGCTTCCCGTTACATGGCTCAATGAGCTTCCTGTTATAGTGCTTGAGAGAGAAAGCTTTCTATTTACGTACTCTAATGAGTACTCTAGGACATGAATTGTCAGATTCTGATTTGTACACTTCGAGTGTACTACCAGTGTATCCATCGACATTTTCAATGATTCAATGGGTTAAAGTCTGACTTGAGGAGATATGAACATGAAATGAATTATTATACGTATCTACCCAAAGTACATGAAAATGATGATACTTGATATTATGAGATGATAATCTATGAACATAGAATTTACTTGATGAATATGTTCATCCATGACTATAAAATTGTACACCTTGAGTTTACTATTCGTATGACATTGATATTTCAAATGATCAAATGAGCAAAGTTTTGACATGAAATAACCTGAACTTGAGATGAAATATTGTGAAAATGTACTTGAAATACCGTAATATGATTTGTATGTGTTATTTAAATACATGATGTGAAAAGTATATGTACATGGGAATTTGGTTATTACCATGTTATACGGACTTACTAAGCATTATATGCTTACTCTGTTTTATTTTTCCTATTTTGTAGTAATTCGGAAGCTCGTTGGATTGGAAGCTTGGCGAAGATCACATACAGTATCCACTGGCCCATTTTGGTATATATGGTAAATTAATTACGATATAATGGAATGTATAGGTTAACTTAGCCATTGATGGCATTTAAATGTTTTAGATTGTAACTAGCCATTGGTATGGCTTGTGTTTGATATATTTTAAGATGTATATATATTTGGCCTTGGCATGTTTGATAGGTAAAATATGATATGATTAATGAATGGTAAGTATATGGATGATTGGATTAAGAATGTTCAATTGGACAAGATTTGAGTATAAGAATTCAATTGAGGAGAATATTATGTATATGATTTGGTTTTAGCTTGGTTTTAATATCTTGAATTGATTGGTGAATATAATTAAGTGTTAATATAGATGGAAGTCAAGTTTGGGTGAGAAATAAGGCTAAGAAATAGCCTTATTTTGTCCACACAGGCAGAGAACATTGCCTAGCATATGGGCGTATATTTCGGCCGTGTGTCCCCTACATCTTAAAATTTTAAAATAGAGTACTTGGAATTGATCACACGACTTGGCACACGAGCGTGTGACTTGGCCGTTTGACCCCTGCACTTAAATAAATTGAAAAACAGAGAGTTACATGAGTTAGGGACACGGGCATGTGCCCTACCTCATATGCCATACGGCCTGAGACATGGACATGTCATAGCTCACACGGCCTGACCACATGGGCATGTGACTCCTAAACCTAGGGAAAAATTTGAAATTTTGCGAAAAATTCTCTGAGTTCCCGATTTAGTCCTGATTTATTTCTAATGCATGTTTTGGACTTTGAGGGTTCATATAAGGGAGTTTATGTTTGATTTTCTAACAAGATTACCATATTTAATGAAACATTTGTTTACATGATCCGTAAATTTCAGTAATGCTTCGTAACCTTATTTCGGTGATAGAAACGAGTTAGGGGGTGTTACAAATGATAATATTGGATTTAATATAACAATGTAAATCCTTGATCAATTTCATATTTGACCCTAATGGCATGTCATACGTATGCTAATCTTTTACTAAGTTTACACGGGAATCATTATTGTAATAATATCATTTAAAACCTTTTATTAGAATACATATGTCACAGAAATCCTATAAACATGTAACATTCATATTAATATCTTGTACCTATCGTATAACCAACATTTTCATGTTTTATAGTTCAGTCCGTAATTAGCCAAATATGGCAATTTTCACAAATTCATTCAATATAAACAAATAATTGAAACAAATACAATTCAATAAATAATTTAGTAAGTTCCATATGAACTTACCTGGCAAAACAACAATAATTAAGACTGTAAGGACTAATTTGGTTCAATTCTCGATCTATACAATTATTCAATTCAATTTATGCATACAATACATTTTATATCATCCCATATTATGCATGAACCAATTTCTTTTCATTTTTCAAAAACCACTAAAGTTTTACATTTTATTCAATTTAGCCCCTAAAACTAAAAAAGTAATATTTTTCAATTTTGAGCTTCAATTTTGAAATCGATCTTAATCACATCCTTTTATGACCCTCTATCATCTATTCTTACAAAAATTTCACATCAATTTCATAATTTTTACACTTTAGTCCTTATGTTAAAAAACTAACAATTGAACATTACAATTTAGTCTTTTTTTCCACATCTAAGCTTAAAATCTAACAATATAATAGCAATTTCTTCAAGAAATCAACAACAGAAACTTTAAAAAACTTTAACAGTTTTGTAAATTGGTACATGCTAGCTAAATCAAGCTCCCATGACCTCAAAATCATAACAATTACAAGAAAATGACTAAATTGAGCTCACCAAATCAAGGCCAAAAGTTTGAAAGCTCAAATCCTATTCTTTCTTATTGCATTCAGTTGAGAAGATGAAGAATAGCAAATAGCTTTCTTTTTCTTTTAATTTTGTCTTTTATACTTATTTTAATTTTTAATTAATCTTAATTAATTTAATGAAACTTTAATTAATTAACCATAAGCATGATTAGTCTAAGATAATGGATTTTGTCATCCACCACCATCGTTTGACCATTTAAAATTGGTCTAATTTCTCTATTGGTCATTTGTTCATTTAAAAATCTATAATGATAAATCTTGTACTTTAATTAACTACCAATTCGGCAAAATTATTGGACCAAACTTTAATATGTTTCATATTAACCTATTAAATATTAATATTTAATATTTATAGACACGAACTATGGAAATGGGGTTCTAAAACTGTCATTTTTTATACCACTGAAAATCGGGTTGTTACGCATTCGCTCCAATACCCAAGATAAGGTGTCTCCCCAATTAGATTTGATAGTGATATATTGGTGTTTCAATTGAATTGCTCAATTTCTATTATACTAAGGAATTGTTTAGGTTATCAACTAAGATAAGATATCTTCTCCTATTACGATTTGATCACATAATGCAACTTAGTATTAGTTAAATGTTAGATAATTAATGAGCTAATATTTACTTTCATTTTACTTTGTGTGCAAAAACTATTGAAGACAATATACAAATAGATATTAATGATAACAATGGAGTTTTATTAAACCAAATTGTTCAAAAATTACAAGTACATAGACATAGTCACTACACTAAGGGCATTAGATCCCAATAGGCTGACGGTGGAGGATAATGTTAGGGACAGTTGGAGAAGAGTACAACAATTTGGGCTTCTATAGTGAAGAGAAAATGAAACAAGGAAAAAGAACAAAAGAAAGAAGAAATAAAAGAGGAAGACAAGAAAAGAGAGGGAAAATAGAGAACAGCTAAGGACGGTGGTGACATGAGGCAGCACCAGACAGTGGTGGTGGCCCAAAAAGAAAGAAAAAAAGAAAAAGAAAAAGAAACGAGATAGTCAAAAGTCAAAGCTACAAAAAAATTACTTACCCACATGGAAAATTGAGAAAATTACTTGAAAATTCTCAAAATTCCATATCATTTTGTTAAAAAAAAAAAATCTAACAACAACTAATATAGGGTGACTAAAATATTTAACTTTAAAGAGTTTAGTGACTAAATCGAAAAAGTAGTTGAGTGACCAAAATAGAATAAAGTCAATAGTTAGTGACCATTTTGGTACTTTACCCTTGAATATATTAAAATATTTGATCAAATACGGATCACAATAATCATTTTTTTAGACCCTCTAATATTCAATAGTCATGTTGGGTTCTGATTAAATTTGGAGTTAAGTGGGGTTAAACTCTTAAATAGGGGCAAAACTCTTGTAGGGTTTTTTTTCCTACCCACAAAACTCGAACATGAAATCTTAATTAACAAGCATTGAACTCCTTAGTATTAGACCGAACAAACATTAGTAATTGTAGGTTTGATTTTAGAATCAACTTATACTCAAGAACCTTAAGATTTACGCACAAAAAATTGTTTTAATTTGGTTAAATTCTAATGATGGTCTTTGTACTTATCAATTTGCACGGATTCAGTCACTTTACTTTTCTTTGTTTAAATTTAGTCTCTTTACTTTTCGAATTGCTCATTTTCAGTCATTTCGTTAACTTTTTGTGTTATCTATGTTTAAAATTCAGTTTAATCACAAATTTAGTCCTCAATCTTCACAAGTTTTATAAATTTAGTCCCTAGTTTTTTAAAACTTTTTGTACTTTTACAATTTTTCATGGGATAAACCAAGTTGTTAGGTGTGATGATGTAAGACTCTAAGATTGTGCCGTGTTATAACCTAAAAATAAAAAAGAAGAAAAATTCAATTTTCTTAATAAAAAATCAATCATAGCAATAGTTCTTTAACAAGTAACCTACAATGATTTCAAAATAAAAAATAAATAAAGCTTTAAAATTTTAGAATTTCTTAGTGGGTTTTGGTATTTGGATTGTTTTTCTTGGATGAGGGTCCTCTTAGATTGATTTCACCATGAAAGCATTTTCTAACATTTGGGAATTCATCAAACTCTCTATGACTTCAGGGTGTGTGGGGCAGGGGCAAGTTCTGGATTTTTTTTTTCTTTTTTCTTCAATTCTAAGGATAAATCCATCCATTGATTCTCAATTTTTTTATCTCATCTTTTTCTCTTCAATATTAAAATGGAAAAAATTATTTTTGGGTCAAAAAATTTTCATGAATAAGTTTGATGAGCTTTTTCGGATTTGAAAGTTGTTGATTTAAACAATTATAAAATAATAAGATTAAGAAAGAACCAAAAAGGGGTGGGGGGGGGGAGGTTAATTCTTTTATGGTTAATTCTAAATAGGATTGAAGAAAAAAGGTGACTTATCCAATAAAAAATTATGTTAAAATATGCAATTAGTCCTTGCATTTTGACAAATTTTGAGATTTAATTCCTCTACTTTAAAGAATAAAATTAAGTTTTTTTATTTAAAAATCCCAGTGAAATCATTAAAATTGTAATGTTTTCCAATAAAAAATTATCAATTTGGCATGTTAGTTAGGTCGCTCTCATGTGACGTGGTATATGATTGGTAGAAAATAAACATATTAAGTTAATAAATTTTAATAGAAACTATCAACAACGATATTGATTGAACTAAGATTTTTAAATTGATAAAAGTAGGAGGGTTGAATTTTAACTATTAAAGCACAAGAACTAAATCTCAAAATTCTCTAGAAGTATAAGGACTAACCACATATTTTAACCAAAAAATTAAGAAAATATAGAAGAATGGGCTAAATTAACAAATGTGTTAAAGATTGAGGGTGAAACCTATGATTATGGCAGAAAAAAGTTAATAGAAATTAAGACTGAAAATGAGAAGTTTGAAAAGTAAAAAAGATCAATTTTAAGGAAATAAAAGTAAAAGGGCTAAAGAAGTACATAGATTAGATTATTGTTAGAATTAAACCTTTTAAATTCGGAATCATTCCCTGGAATATATGGGAAACCGACCTTTTGCTTGACTGTAAAGGGAAAACAATAAATAGCGAGCAATGAGCAAACATTGAAGGGGAAAAGTAACCATTCATCCTCAGTTAAATGTATCCAGACGTGAAAATGGGTGCCCCTTAATCCAAATTCCTCACCCTCTTTAGTATTTATGACCTTGTGGGGGGTAATAATTAAAGCATGCTTTCAAACTTTTGAACGAGTACTTACCCAAACTACCTTATACAAATTGCCAACATGGTTGAGCTCGCTTTTCATAAGCAAAAGCCGAGTCAATCCATAATGTTCAGGATACCTTTTACCCACACTACCTAGATACGGTTTCCTACAGAAATCTTGCATTTTGCATTCTCATTTATTAAATGTTTGCTTTACACTTCTTTAATTGTGCAAATCTTTCAATTTTATTTTGCTTCAATTCTTTATAAGTATTGGGTGTAATTATAAAATATTATATTTTTAGGTAGAGAACTCATGCTTAAATAAAAAATATATATATTATTGGAAACCTCCACAAAATTCCAAAAAATATAAATTATAAAATAAATATAAAAAATTAATTAAACCAAAAAAGTAATATCCATGGTCTTTTTATCCGTATTCCAATATTAAAATTGAGTTAAAATTTTTTATTCTAATTAAAAAAAAAAAAAAAAAAAAGGACTAAGCAAGCTTCAACGAAAACGTTCACACGTCTTTCTCAGGTTCTCAAAGTCGGGGGTACATAGCCAACTCAATTTTTGTACTTCCATACAAAAAGAACTAAAGAATCTAAAACCCTTTTGACGCATGCATGCGAATTGCCACCTTTAGATTAAAAAATTATTGGCATCTCCAGTGATGATTTTATAGGTCAGGGTAATTTGTTTACGTCGGATTATGACTCGATTTAAAAAAAAAAAAAAACTTTTTTAACTTTAAATTTGTACAAATTATCTCTAAATTTTAGTGCCAGTTCATGGTATATATCAAAGTTCTGTTTTACTCCTACAATGCATAAATTAGTTATATTTATATTATTTTAATTATTTTTTAAAAGCTTATATGTTAAAAAAACCTTTAAAATGTAAAAAAAAAAAATTTTCAAGCTTTTGTATTAAATTTGTATCCAATTAAGCTCCAACTATTAACTAAAATAATTAATTATGCCCCTCCATTAACCGTATTGATTATATTAACCGTTAAAATAAATTGACAGACCAATCAGATGATAACACGTGGCAACTTTGGTATTATCTAATTTTTTCCATAAAAATATTTAAAAAATCTTCAAAAAATTATAAAGAATCTGAAAAAATTATAAAACTATTAAATATTAAATATATTAAAATTGATGCAAACTTATTAAAATTATAAATTTTTTTATAAAATATTATAAATATTATGAAATAAAAAATATAATAAATTATGAAATTAATAAAACTTATTTAAAATAAAAAAATGTATTTGCCATAATAAATTATAATAAACTATTAGCATATGTCATAATGAAATATTCTGACCAAGGTTTTCAGAACTGGACCAATGTTTGAATCGATCAGGCCATAGATTTGCCAGTTCGACTGATTCATCCAATTCAATTAAATAAAAAAAGTAAAAAAATTGGTTCAATTATTTGGTTCCCAGGTCAATCGATCTAATGGCTTTCTTTGAACTGATGCCCTTTCCGATTTTGGTCCAATTAGTCCAACTAACTAACTCGATCCAGTTCAAGTTTTTATTTTTATGATTTTTATATAATTTTAATATTTTATATAACATTTTAAATATTTTTTATTATTTTTATAATTTTTTGTAATTTATTAGAATTTCTTATTTTTATAATTTTTATAAGTTTATATCAATTTTCATATTTTTTTAATATTTAATATTTTTTATTTTTAAAATATTTTTTCTAATTTTTTAATCATTTTTGTGGGAAAAATATTAGATTAAACTAGAGGTTGACAAGTGTCACTATCTAATTGGTCCGTCAATGGTCAATGTGGTCAATAACAAAAAACGTTAACGGGGGGCTTAATTGATTATTTTAGTTAACAACAGTGGCTAAATTTGGTTCGAATTTAATATAGGAGTTTAATAGATTTTTTTTATTTTCTTATGGGTTTTTTTTTGACATAAAAACTTTTTTTAAACTTATTTTTTAAAAAAAGGATTAAGGGTGTAAAAAGTGATTGACCATTTAAAAAATCAATTAATTGAATACTTGAATTACCAAAATGCATCAATAGGGTCCTTTGACTGTTAATTTTGACAGTCAACCATTAAAGTTAACAATTTTAGTTCTTTTATCTTTTTTTAGTTAACTCTGCCATGTGTCATGCCGTGATTGTGACACGTAAATGAAAATGATAAAATTTTATTTTAATCTATAAAAAATCATTAAAATTATTAAAATTATAAAAAGATATTTAAAAATATAGAAACTTATAAAAAATAGCAAAACTATAAAATTATTAAAAATTTATAAATAATATAGAAAACTTTAAAAAAATTAAAATTTATTATAAATATGGAAAAATATAAAAATTATTAAAAATTTATAAAAATAGAAAAAAATATTTTTAAAAATATTTATAAAAAATAATAAACATCATAAAATTTATAATTTAATCATCTCAAACATAAAAACCAATAGCCTAATCTAAATGGTCAGTTATTACTCCTTTACTGCAACAATTTTTTAAAGCATTATTCAATAGTAGAGCTACTTGATAGGTTTCAGTAAGATAAAAAGTTAAAAACAAGCATCATGAGACCTAGACTGTAGCCTATTAAGCCTACCCACCGTTGAATAATACCTTAAAAATGGTCGAGGTAGGGGAGTTATCACAGGCCATTTAGATGATGCCAATAGTTTTTTTTTTTTTTTTTTAAATGATTAAATTATAATTTTTATATATCTTATATATTTTTTTAAATTTTCTATTTTCTATTTTTAAAATTTTATTATTTTATATTTTATGATAATTTTATTATAATTTTTATAATTTTAAAAAATTCTATATATATTTGTTATATTTCATAATTTTTATATTTTTATAGATTTTTAATAATTTTCTGTATCTTTATATTTGATAGTTAATTTTTATAATTTTTTAAAAGTTTTCTATATTTTAAAAATTTAAATATTTTTTCTATATTTTATATTTTTCTAATAATTTTCTACTTTTTATATTTTCTATATTTTAAATAAATTTTCTTTTTTATAACTTTTTAAAATATTTTTTTATCATTTTCCAGTCACGTGGCACAACAACAACGTGACACGTAGCAGAGTTAACTAAAAAAAATGAGATCATTAAATTTAAGAGTGAGTATTTGGTATACTAATAGTGTATTTTTTTTATTTCACAAGTAACCTTAAAAAATGACATGTGTCTCTTTTTTTAAAAAATATATATTTTAATATTTTACTTTACCTTTATAAAAAACTTGTCCTTATGTAACCTCTCATACCCGACCTAGATGGACCCGAATTCGGAAGATTACATTAGCCACCAAGATAGCCTAGTAGCGGTCGGTGTAACGGCCCAAAATTTCTATTTTTGTTCCTACAAAAATGTGACACAACTGTCTATCTGCTTTAGTGGTTAAGTGTTCTGGGTGTGTGTGTGAGGTCCTTAGTTCAAGCCCTGTCTTTAGCAAGTTTTGATTTTTTTTTTATTTAAGTCTGGCACTTGAGGAGTAGACTTATATTTAATTGTTTGTAAGTATACATTAGAATAGGCCAGCTAGTTTGGTGGTTAAGTTGAATGTTAGTTGCTGAAGGTTCTATGTTCGAATCCATGCAAGAGCAAGGGAGTTTATTTTTGTTCGGTTCAGAGAAAGAGAGTTGTGCTGAATTTGGATTCTGAAGTAGTGGAGGTGAGTGGGGTAGTGGAGAGAAATTTGAGGAGATAGTGGGGGAGAGGTTATTAGAATATTGTATTTTTTATTTTATCTGCAAATTTTTTATTTTCTCCCTTTCTAGCAAAATTCTTTTTCTTTGACGTTTGTTTCTCCTCTTCTTTTTCGAAATTCTTTTTCTAAAGTATTCTAAAGCGATGTTGAACATTGTGAGGCGTCGTTTGTGGGATTTCTTTGTTAGAGGTTTCAAAGGTGTTACTGAATTTGAGTGTTAATATGTCGGGTTTATAGGTTTTGGAGACTTCGTGGTTGCAGTAGCTTCGAAATGAATTAAGGTATGTACCTAGAAACACAGAAAACGAGGTTTCAGCAAAAGCCAAAAACCATACTGTCGACGCCACAAGGGGATGTGGTCGCCCATGTGGTAGGCCGTGTGCGATGACATGGTCATGTGGTTGACGAAGGCTAAGCTGTGCGCTGGACACGACCGTGTGGTAGCCGGAGTGTGGCGGTGTGGGCCACATGGGCTACACTAAACTGGGCGTATGGGCCCATACGTGTGTTATACGAGCGTGTGAACTTCTGGGCCACGCCATGTGATCCATACGGGTAAGGCCAATCCAGACGTGTGGGCCCACACGGGCAAGCCATACGAGTGTGTGGGCTCAAAACTCTGAAATTTTCCCTAAGGTTGCACGGGTCGTCCGAAACGATTGTGGGCCTACTGTAGGATCGGTAAGGGCTAAATAAACCCATTTTTGTATAGTATGATCGTTTGATAATTCTGTATGTGATATTTATGTGCATGTTAAGCATGTATGGTATATCTGCATCTGATTTTTGTTTACTATAACTGTCATTAGGGTTGGGATCGTATTTTTATGGAAGAAGTGTTCTAAAAGGCGTTTATCACCTATTATCTGGCAGCTCAGCTGTATTATATCTGATATGTGCCGCATTCAGTACAACATGGTGTGTAGGGCTGGGTGAGTGTTTTAAACCCCACATGGTGTGTAGGGATGGTCGAATATGGTGTGTAGAGGCTGGGGTAGGATATCTGATTTCTAATTCTGTCTGCATATCTGTATCTGTATCTAAGATGAGCTTAGGCCCGAATTTGCATCTGTATCTAAAATGGGCTTAGGCCCGGATCTGCATCTGAATCTGTAATGGGCTTAGGCCCAAGATTGTATCTGACTGATATCTGTTATTCTGTATGTGTGCATGCTTAATTCTGTGGGGTTACACACTGAGTTTATTGAAAAGATAGCAAAATCCTTATTACGTCCAAAAATAGGGCTAGAAGAAATAGGGATAAAATCTAGATTTTTACTCTTTTTTTTTTTAAGAAACATAGGGTAAGAGAATTTGAAATGACTTAAAACTTGTTTTGGTTAAGGAATTAACAAGAATGAGTCTACTGGTTTAGTGGTAAAACCTTAGCTTTCCTTTAGGTCCAAGTTTGAAACCTCTTGTGCACCTTTCAACAAAAATATTTTATTTTCCTATTTTTATCCTATAAAGTACGGAATTTTCCAACTAGCCCATCCCAAAAATTGTTTTTTTTAAAACTTAGTCCTTAATTTAAATTAATCCTAATTCTATATGATTTCCTAAATTTATTTCAAATAGGGAAAAAGAGTTTTATAAATAGAAAATCTTTTCAAACCCTACAACTTTTATCTAGAGAAATTTTCAAGAAAAGCTCTCAAAATTCTCTCTTCTTCTTCATTACCAAAATCCTTATTGCAATTAGGGTTCTTAAAAGATTTCAAGGTTTTAAAAATTATCTCTCTTCTCTAAGTAGATTGTCAAACCCCTCTTCAATTAAGGTTTGTGGCTCTTCAAATCAAGTGTGGGATCTAAATTTAAATCATTGTGTATCAATTGAAGTATTAGAAATTAAGGTAATTTGTATATGTGAACCCCCATGTATGTAAATCCCTATATATGTGAACCCCCATGTATGTGAACACCAATGTATGTGAACACCCATGTATGTGAACCCCTATATATGCGAACCCCCATGTATGTAAACCCATACATATAAACCCCATGTATGTAAACCCCCATATATGTGAACCCATTTATTCAAACCTCATGTATGTGAACCCCTATGTATGTGAACACCCATATATGCAAACCCCATGTATGCTAACCCCACATATATGCAGACCCTTATGTGAACACCATGCATGTGAATCCCCACATATGTGAACCATTGATGTGCGAACCTTAGGTATGCTAAGTCTATATGTGCGAACCCTATATATACGAACCCTGTATGTATAAACCCCCAATGTACGAACCCTATATGTGTGAACCCAAATCCAAAAATTTATATGATTTAGTATGTGATCTATTAGTATATATTATGCAAACCCTATGCAAATATTTATGCAAACCCTATACATGTGAACCATACATATGAACCTATTATGTATGTGTTAGCCAAACTAAGCATGTTAATATCCTAATGTTAATTCGCATGAAGAAACTGTATATGTGAAATTGTTTTAGTTCACATAAAGTAATTGCATATGTGAAATTGATATGAATTAATTGCATAAATGCATGCCAATAATTGTTAGTATGAACATTTATACACTGTATTGAAAGGTAAATGTGCTTGACAAGCATAGTAATTTATTATTGATTGATAAATAACATGATATGACATGCTGAATTTATGTGCACAATTACATGAAATCAGGTATGGAGAACGGTGGAGACCTATTGGAGAAAGTGACAATTTAAGTTCACATGTAGGCGGTAATGTCATCGAAATCGAGCAAACTAGGATGATAGTTTAAAAAGCCATCAAAATCGGGCAACTGGAATGGTAAATTATTGTAGTAAAAGTCATCATCACAGATGACAAGTGAACGAGCATCGTCACTGGAAAACCTAGAATAGTTAGTTATTGACATGTGTTTTGGTGTGGCGAGCTATGCTCAAGGGCAGATAAGATGGATGTGTGGGAACTTAAAACTAAAATTTCATTGCATGATGAACATAACCTATACATGCATTGATTTACTAAATGTTCCTTACATTATGCTTAATTGATATGTTGCTATAAATTGAATGCTTTACTGTTTGTACAATCATATATAGTTGTTTAAAAATTAGACTCACATTTAGCTATCATAAGTTCACTCTCCATTTTTCTTACCTCTTAGGTAATGCAGGAAACTAGGACTCGGTACGGTGTCGAAGAAACCTCAAACTAGCGTCTTATTTTTCTTAATTATTTTAAATTTTCCATTAAGAGTTTTCCTTAATCGTTTTTAGAGTTGTAATTATTAGTTATTTCTTGATTTTATATATTAGGTTTGAGATTGTTTAGCTTATTAATTCTAAGCATGATACGTAGTTAATACTTTGATAATTGTATGCTATTTGATTCAGAAAACAATTATTCTTAATAAGGTTTTCCGTTGCTTTACAACTACTTTAAGTTTGAAAAGTCTTTTTAACTTTAACCGTTTTTCAAAACTTCACATTAATAATATTGTAATTGAATTGCTAAGTAAAGTCGATTTATTTAATGAATATTTTCCTTTAAAACCAAAGAGTGATTTTCATATATTCCAACTCAAAGCAAAAGAATGGCTTTATAGGATCACTTCGATAATCAATGTAACGCCTTCAACTTAGTCGAAACTCCTAAGCCGGGTCAAGAGTGTTACATTGAGTAGTATCAGAGCCTAGATTTTGTAAACACGGTCTGAATTTTTGGAAGAGTATGCATGCATAAGAATAAAATATTTTAATGGGTTTTATTAGAAAACTAGTTTGAGGAATTCGATGCTAGGTACTGTAGAAAACTTTCTAGTAATAGAAAAACCTTAGATAGAAGCGTAGTATAAACTGAAAACTTAAATTAAGTACTTATTGCTCAAAACTGAAGATTTTCATAAAATTATGAGAACTCAATGCAGACATGGTAGGGGTAGACCGCGTAGGGTTGCACCTGTTGAACCACCTACCAAACAGGATGAAAACCCAAACCTTGGGGAAGATTACGTAAAAAATTCTACTACTAATAATGGTAGAGGTCACGAGAATGGAGATATGAGAATGGGAAATTAGGATGACGGAATTGTGGGAGACGATATAGTGGCACAAGCTATGCTGAGAGCTTTTCAAAGGGTCGTCAGATCGAGTAATGGTAACTGAAAGACAGTCGTTGAAAAACTTAAGTTTAATAGGGCTAAATTGTTCAAAGGAGTCTATGAAACAACCCCCATTATAATAGAGTACTAGATGGAAACAACAGAGAGAAGTTTGGAGCACCTAGATTGCACTATGGAGTAAAAGTTAAAATGAGTCGTGCCCTTGTTAAGAGATGAAGCCTATAGATGGTGACAAGCTGTTGAAAGGCGAACGATATCAAAACGAGTAACTTGAAGATATTTCCAAGATGCTTTCCAAAAAAAGTATGTGGGTCCCTAATATGTTGAAGTCGGCGATGTAAATTCTTCAAATTAAAACAATGAGATATGTTAGTTTCAAAGTATGAAGTTGAATTTCTAAGATTGAGTAGTTATACTCCCGGATTGGTGGTAACAGAGCAAGATAAAGTGCAAGGTCACCTGAAAGTACAAGTGGCACTCCTTCAGAAAAGAAATTTCAAGAATTTGGTTGAAAAGAACAAAATCCTATAGGAAATTAAACATACGGAGCGAGAAAATCGATAGAAAGCTCTAAACAAAAGAAATCCAGTTTCAAATAATTTGAACCACAACCTTATAAAAAGGGCTAGGCCGCAATTCGTGACCACTGACGAACGTTCTCCAAAATTTATCATGAAATTTATCATGAAATTTCAAAATTTTTCCTAGGTGTAAGGTACACACGCTCATATGGTCAGACCGTGTGGTTTATACAGCTAAGTGACATGCTCGTGTCTTAGGCCGTGTAACTCTCTAACTTGTGTCACACGGCCAAGTCACACGACCGTATGCTAGGCCGTGTATATGTGCAGGGGTCACACGGCCAAGCCACACGCCCGTGTGTCAAGCTGTGTGGAAATACCTGAACATTTTGTTTTGAATTTTTAAGATGCAGGGCACACACAGCCAAACTACACGCCCATGTGCTAGGCCGTGTGTCACAGACGATTGAGACACACATCCGTGTCTCTGCCCATGTGAATGAAAATAGGTCATTTTCAAGGCCACATTTCTCACCCAATTTGTCTTGTACCTACATCAACACTTTAATATATTCACCAACCAATTCAATACATTTAAATCAAGTCAAAACCAAGTCTTATGCATGACATATCATCACATGTGTTCATGCATTCAAACGTACCTAATTGAACAAATTCACATATATGTACATTTTATTAAATATGCTATCTCAAGCATTCATCCATATAATTACCATCATTTAACCATTTCAAACTCATACATCAAACATGTTAAGGCTATATATATATTCATCTCAGAATATGCCAAACTTAAGCGATTCAAATGGCTATTGTCAACCAAGCACATCTATATGCCAACATAGGCCAAGTTAACCTATACATGCCATTATGCCAAAGTTGATTTAATATTTATACCGAAAAAGAGTGGTTGATAGTGTGATGTGGCTCCGACCAACTTCCAACCTTAACGAGCTTCCATATAACTATAAAATAGAGGAAATAAAATAGAGTAAGCGTATAATACTTAGTAAGTTCGTATAACGAAAAATTTACTTACAATATATTTTCACTTAAGGTAAGTATACAAAATACATCCAAAGCAACTTAGCAATTAGCCTAACACACATAATCTCATCAAACATGTTAGTCATGTATTTTCTGTGAATAACCAAAATAAAGATAAGCTTATCAAATATCATGTTTCCATACGTTTTCAAGTATATACGGGTAACAATTTATTCAGAGTTCATTTTAGCTTATATTAGAATTTCACTCGTTGAATCATTTGAAATCTCGATGGATACATAGGTAGTACACACAAAGTGTACAATACTGTAAATCCGTTAATTCATATTCAGGAATGCTCTTATGAGCACATAAACAGAAAGCTCTCTCTCTCAAGCCATATAACGGGAAGCTTATGTGAGCCATGTAACGGGAAGCTTATTCGGGCAATATAACGGGAAGCTCACAAAGAGCCAATAACAGGTAGCTCCGAAGAGCCATTAACAGGTAGCTCCGAAGAGCAATTAACGGGTAGTGCTGGATAGCCATATAACGGAAAGTTCAAGCGAGCAATATCGGGAAGCTCACAGAGAGCCTTTAATCAAAAAACTCACAAAGAGCCATATACGGGACACTCATAAGAGTTGCGGTGTGCCCACAACACATGCAAGGTCACAACCGATCGGGATGCTCCAAAGAGTAATTAACGGGAAGCTCGCAAGAACCATATAAGGGGAAGCTTGAGAGGGCTTATAACGGGACGCTCTTTCGAGCTACGGTATGTCCGCAACATATGCAGGATCATAACCAATCAAGAACTCTATATCCAATAGAATTTCATTCATTCAAACGGGACTTAATATTTATCGGGTATTTTCCGGATATGTGATCAAATTTTATATACTTAATCATTACATAATTTACATATAAATCATTCAATTCAAGCCTATAATTATACAATTAAGTTAAACGAAATTACCTCGACAACGTTCGTGAGCTTGTATGCTACTAATCCGTTACTTTTTCTTTACCTCGATCTAACTCTGTATTTGACCTATCCGGATCTATACGAGTAAATTTATTCTCAATTTAATGCAATTCCTATTCAATTCACATCTTAGGTAAAATTATTATTTTGCCCCTATACTTTTAATTAATGATGATTTCGTCCCTAGGCTCGGAAAATGAATTTCATGCAATTTAATCCTTATTCTAAACCTAGTCGAATTTTATATGTATCAATAGCAGCCCATGTATTTCACAAAAATTAGAATTTTTCCATGAATTTTACATTTTTATAATTTAGTCCCTAAATCACTTTTTCATCAAAATTCTGTTAACAAAAGTTGTTTATCTATCAACAACCTTTCATTTTCTACCATGAAACTTCATATTTCATGCATACTCATTCATGAAAAACCTTAGTACTTTGATAACTTTGCAAATTAATCCCTGAGATAGCTAGATTAAGCTATTACAATCTCGGAAATATAAAAATTACTAAAAACGAGACAAGATTACTTACCCAATTAAACCAAATAGGCTTGCTTGAATGCTTTTCTCTTTGCTAGGGTTTTTATGTAGTTTATTTGGGGAAAGATGATGAAAATGATGATATTTTTGTTATTTAATTAAAATATCATCTTTTATTATTCATCTTTCCAATTTAGTCCTTTTCTTTATTTAATTTTCCATGGATGACTGAGCACACTTATCTACTAACTCTTCTTAATGGTCTATTTGCCATATAAGGACCTCAAATTTTGAATTCCATAGCTATTTAATACTTATAGCTACTAGAATCCAACTTTTGCATTTTATACAATTTGGTACTTTTATCGGATTAGACATAAAATCAGTAAAATTCTTTACAAAATTTTCATACAAAATTTATATCATAATGCAGATCATAAAATAATATTAAAATAATTTTTCTTCTGAACTCAGATTTGTGGTCTCGAAACCACTGTTCCAATTTCACTAAAAACGGGCTATTACAAGGTAAGTTAAAATTTGAGGACGAATTTTTTTAAGGGAGGGAGATTTGTCACATTCCAAAAATAAGGCTAGAAAAAAAGGGATAAAATCTAGATTTTTATTATTTTTTATTTTTTTAAAACATAGGGTAAAAGAATTCAAAATGCCTTAAAAATTGTTTTGGTTGAGGAATTAACAAGAATTAGTCTGCTGGTTCATTGGTAAAGCCTTAGTTTTCCCTTAGGCCCCAAGTTTGAAACCCATTGTGCACCTTTCAACTAAAATAATTTATTTTCCTATTTTACCCCATAAAGTACAAAATTTTCCAACTAGCCTAGCCCAAAAATTATTTTCTTTAATTTACTCCTTAATTTAAATCAAATTCTACATGAATTCTTAAACCTATTTCAAATCGGGAAAAAGAGTTCTATAAGTATAAAATATTTTCAAACTAGAAATTTTGTCTAGAGATTTTCAAGAAAATCTCTATAACAGCTCATTTTTCAGTAGAATAACAGTGGTTTCGGAACAACAAACCCGATGTGTAACACCCCTAACCTGTAAACGTCACCAAAAATCTCTATAAATGGGCTTACACGCCCATGTGGCCTGCCCGTGTGGGTCCACATGGCCCAAATTGGCCTTGGCCATGTGGATAACAATGCCTGGCCAAAAATCCCACACGTCTGTGTGGTTCACCCGTGTGGACCCATACAACTTTGTGGCCCACACGGCCCACTTGGTCGAGTCCGTGCCTCTCACACGGTATTGCCGACCTCACACGGTCGTGTCTATCGCACTCGTGTCGCATGTGTACGACCTGGCTCGTCAATCACACGGTCGTGTCTTCCCACACATCCTCCACACGGGCAGTCCACACGCCCGTGTGGCGTCAACAGCAAGCTTTTCAGCTTTCACCGAAAACAGTTTTCTGTGCAATCGAAGTATACACCTGGTTCGTTTTCGACGTTAACGCACTCCCAAGCACTTTAAGACCTATAATCGACAATAGGAATTCCAATTTCAGTCACTTAAACGTTAATCAATTGGAAACTTAGCGAGATATTTCGATCTAAAAATCGTTAAACATCTTACCTTGCATGAACAACGACAATTTCTCGCTAATTAAAGCATTGATTAGCAGTCTACAGAGGGGTGATTGTCTCCTAAACAGAAATACAACACCCTTTAATCCTCGATTCCATAATCCAAAAGCGATAAACGTACCAAGAGTTACCTCCAAACTCATCGCTAATGCACGTCAAACACGAAGTTGACAGGATTAAGGTTGGGTTAACCAAAAGTAAGCAAAGAGGAAGAAAAAGTCGAGAGGAGGGTAAAAAAAAGAGAATCCGGTAGTGGGAAAGAAGAGACGGCAAAAACTGCAGAGAAAGTGAATGTTTTTGAAAAGAGTATTATGGCCAGATTTGGACATTTTCCTCACATCCCTTGATTTATTCCTAACTTCTCTCAACTCAACTCCCCACCACTCAGATTCCTAGTCAAACAAAAACTCCCACACGATATTAGCACAAAAATAATGCCCATGCCAAGATTCGAACACAAGACCTAAAGCTTAGTAACACTCCACCTAGCCACTAGACCAACAGGCCTATTCTGTTAACCTTTTACAAATAAATCATTTTAAGTAAAAACCAAAATTTAGCCCAATTCTTAACTTGAACTTGGGACCTCCCTAAACACACCCAGAGCACATAACCACTAAAGAAGACATATATTTGTGTCAAATTAATGCAGAAACACATACAGAAAATTTTCATGCCATAAATTTACAAAAGCTGAAAATACAAAAATTTGGGGCGTTACATTAATACTTAAGGTTATGGCATGTATAGAGAATTTGATCATGTGTACGAATTGTCATGTGTTGGTCTAGAATATTGGCTTATGATATTTGAAGTTTATTGTTGTATAATGCCATTCTATATGGTCAATAAATTTGTTATGTTATAAGTTTACAAAGATGCATTTCATGGTTGAGTAAAATGTGTGCGATGATTTATTAAGTTTGTGATAGATTTTTGGTAACCTTGTCATGTCATAGAATCTGTCATTAAAGTTATGCTCAAGTACGAGCATGATAGGGTAGAAAATGGCTTGGAAGATAGCCAATTTCTTAGCCATACGGGTAGAGACACAGCCATGTATCTCAGCTGTGTAGAGCACACAGTCCAGCACATGGGCGTGTAACTTGGCCTTGTGACCCTAAAAGGATGATGATGCCATAAATAGAGAGTTACACGGGTGGAGGACACGAGCATATCCCGAGCCACATGGGCGCGTGTGACCACACGGCCTACCCACATGGGCGTATGACTCTCCAAAATATGAAAATTTTGAAATGTTCCTAAAGTTTTTAAAAGTTCTCGATTTAGTCCCGCATTTCCTCCAAAGCATAATTTGGGCCTTGTAGGCCCATCTTAGGGACTTAATGATATGCGATGAAAAAGTTTTAAATTAGAGCGAAGTTTCTGGCTCGATAATGTACGTTTGGTTGTGCTATTGTTTGGTAATGCCTCGTACCCTATTCCGACATTGAACACAACTAAGGGGTGTTACATCCCACACGCGCATGGCCTGGTTCATCGCTCACACGGTTGTGTATCGCCACACGGCCAGTCTACACGCCTGTATGGCATCGACAGTAGACTTTGCGGTTTTCGCTGAATTTCAATTTCTATGCAATTAGAGTACACACCTAGTTTTGATTTGCTGTAAAAACACTTTCAAGCCTCTTAAGACTTCAAATCAGTATATTTCATTATTTTAGAAACCCAAAAACGAGTCTAACTCGTATAATTGCAGTTACAAAGAGTTAGCTTACCACTACAGACGGACACTACTCCGATTCAAATCGTCAAATTGTTGATTCCAGCCTTCTGATTTCCTCCTAATCAACAGTAAAACGAACCTCCATTAATATTCTACTTAACTACGATAACACCAAGAGGGAAAAAGATCACTTTTGAATCAGAAATATAATCGTAGCAAAACGAAGACAGTTTAATCACGAAACAATAAAAAGAGGGGATAAAAAGGACAGATTTTGGCGGCAAAAAGAGTGAATGGTAGGGAAAGATCAGCGACAAATTGAGGGGAAGAGGGAAAAAGAAAGGGAAAAAGGGTAGAGGAAAGGAACAGGGCCGAATTTCACAGAGAAGAGAGGCAATACTGAACAGAACTGTTAACCCCCTATCCACATCCCTCAATTTTCTCCATCAGCCACTCACACTCAGATTTTTAGTCCAACACACACTCTAGCTGAAATCTGTAGTAAAAATAATACTCTTTACCTACACAGGGATTCAAACCCCTAACCTTCCACAGACTAGCACTCTGCTTATCCACCAAACCAGCAGGCCCATTCTGATAAGCTTTCATAATTAAATTCTTATAAGCCTATTACACAAGGTTAAGGCTTTACTCAAATAAAAACCAAAATTTGCCCAAGTCATGGATTGAACTTGGGATCTCTTACACACACTCAGAATACATAACCATTGAAACAGACAGATATTTATGTCAAGTTAATTCCAAAACACATACAGACATTTTTATGCTACAAATTTCACAAAAGCCAGAATTACAAAAATTTGGGGCGTTACAACTCTACCCCCTACAAGAAAATTTCGACCTCAAAATTTTACCTGATTAGAAGATGTGAGGATACTACTATCGCATCGAATCCTCTAGCTCCCAAGTAGCCTCCTCAGTGCTATAATTCCGCCACAATACCTTCATTAAGGGAATACATTTCTTTCGTAGAACTTTAACGTCGCAATCCAAAATCTGAACCGGCTCCTCCTCAAACGTTAGATCTGGTCTAACCTCAATCTCCTCCACAGGCACAATGTGCGTGGGATTAGAGCGGTAACGTCTCAACATTGAAATATGGAACATATCATGTATGCGATCCAACTCTAGAGGTAGCTCCAACTGATATGCGACTGGCCTCACTCACTTCAGAATCTGGTACGACCCAATAAACTGAGGGCTTAGCTTGCCCTTGCGACGGAACCTCAAAACCTTCTTCCATTGCGAGACCTTAAGGAAAACCAAGTCTCCTACAAAATACCCAATGTCCTTCCTCTTCAAATTAGCATATGCCTTCTGTCTATCAGAAGCCGCTTTCAATCACTTTCGAATCAATCGGGCCTTGTCCTCAATCTCTGATACCAACTCCGAACCCAGAATACGTTGCTCACCCAACTCAGTCCAGCAAAAGGGAGTGCGACACTTATAACCATATAGTTCCTCGTAAGGTGCCATCTGTATATTAGACTGATAACTGTTGTTGTAGGCTAACTCTGCTAAAGGTAAGTACTCCTCCCAACTGCCTCGGAAATTTATGATGCAACTCCTCAACATGTCCTCTAGTGTCTGAATCACTCTCTCCGACTGACCATCAGTCTGAGGACGGAAAGCAGTACTGAAGTTTAATTTCGAACCCAAAGCCTCGTGAAGCTTCTGCTAGAACTGTGACATGAATCGAGGATCCCTATCGGAGATGATCGAAACAGGAACCCCATGTAGCCTCACTATTTCAGAGATGTAGAGCTTAGCCAATTTCTATAGGGAGAAGTTTGTCCTAACAGGAATGAAGTGAGCAGACTTGGTCAATCGATCCACGATAACCCATACAGAATCCTTCTTAGTGGGTGTTAGAGGCAACCCACTAACGAAGTCCATCGTTACTCGCTCCTACTTCCACATCGGTATCTTAACTGGCTGTAGCAAACCCGAAGGTAATTGATGTTCAGCCTTAACCTGCTGACATGTCAAACAGCGAGCCACGAAGTCGGTCACCTCACATTTCAACCCTGGCCACCAGTATAACTCTCAGAATTACAAAAATTTAGGGCGTTACATTTTTCCATCCATATTTCACATATATTAAATGACACATATACATACCTTTCATGATCAAATATTAAACATATCTCAAGCATACCTAATTCGGATATATCTTAACATAGTCATACATTTCTCAGAATGCCTATTGAACCGTACGAAATCAAATAGGATATACGGATGGCTCGAAAAGCTCGTACAATGCCAACGTCCTAGACATGGTCTTACATGTAATCAACATCGATGTCACTGTCCCAGACAGGGTCTTACACAAAACCAAATACGATGCCAATGTCCTAGACATGGTCTCAAAATCAAATAAGATGCCAATGTCCTAGACATGGTCTTACATATAAATCACGAATCGATGCCAATGTCCCAGACGTGGTCTTATACGAAATCACATATCAGAATCCTATGTCATGATATATGTATCCTAACTATTCCTAGGTTCGTACGGGGCTTTTTGGACGTTGTCACAGTATCAGACTTATCAGAATTTTACACATTCGACTCTCATAGCCATTCAACACAATTCAAATATCATATAAGCAATAATAACTCAATTTAGCATATTTATTTGTATATCGACTTACCTCGTATGAGAATGAACAGAAACAAACGACTATTCAACTATTTTTTTTATTTCCCCAATCTAATTCCGTTTTCTTTGGTTCTTAATCTAAACACATTCAAAATTGACTTATTCAATTCTCACACTCGATCAAATCAATTTATAAACACATATTTAGGGTATTTTGCAAATTAGACCTCACTTTTTCACATTTAGACATTTTAATCCCTAATTCACAAAATCACAAAATATGCAAAATTTCTTTACACATAAGTTTAGCCAAATTTTCCTCTAGTCTATATAAGCCCATATGTTTCATAAATTTTACATTTTAATCCCTCAAAACATCATTTTCATAATTTAGCCCAAATTACTCTAATTCATCAAAAATTAGCCCAATCTAATTTCGTTTTCTTTGGTTCTTGATCTAAACACATTCAAAATTGACTTATTCAATTCTCACACTCAATCAAATCAATTCATAAACACATATTTAGGGGATTTTTCAAATTAGCCCTCACTTTTTCACATTTAGACATTTTAATCCCTAATTCACAAAATCACAAAATATGTAAAATTTCTTTACACATAAGTTTAGCCGAATTTTCCTCTAGTCTATATAGGCCCATATGTTTCATAAATTTTACATTTTAATCCCTCAAAACATCATTTTCATAATTTAGCCCAAATTACTCTAATTCATCAAAAATTCCAATACAAAACATTTTAATCTATCACATATCTTCCATATTTTATCAACTATCTTCACAAAAAATCACAAATTCATCAATGGCACATTTCAAAACCTTCATCAATTTTATAAATTGAGACATGGGCTTGATAGTAGACTAAGTAACAATCATAAAAACGTAGAAATTGTCGAAAATGGATTAAAATGCATACCTTAATCAAGTAAATTCAAAGCTAAACCCTAGAATGGTTTTCTTTTCTTTTCTTTTCTTTTCTTTGTATATTAGGCTAAGACAAGTGATAATGGACAATTTTTATGCATTTTGTTTTATTAATTCATGTTAAAATTATGAATTACCATTTTGTCCATCATTAATAAACATATAAAATACATACATTAAGGCCATAAATGTCCACTACCAATTAAAATGGTTCAATTACGAATTAAGGCCATCTCTTTTAAAAGCCACTTTCAATTTGGCACTAAATCAAATAATTGGCCACTTTTGTATTTTCTGCGTTTAGTCCTTTTTGCAATTAAACACTCAAACGGACAAATTAAATCATGAAATTTTCACAGATATCAATTCATAAATTAAATCCAACTAGAGTCTAAACCGGGCTGTTACAAATGAGGTATTGAAATCTCGTTTTTGTAATTTAATGTCGTATATATTTTTATTAAATATTTATAGAGTTGTATTATAAGTGAATTGCAGTTTGATTTGATAATTTTGATGATTGATTGTTTAATTAAGGTAAAAGGATTAAATTGTAAAAGAGGTAAAAGTCAATCGTTATAGATTTAAAATAGTAAATGGACCAAAATGGTGATTAAATCATGGTGAAAAATTCTAAGTAGTGGTGGGTATGATTAATCCACTAGCTTTTGGGCTATTTTCTTATTAAGTCCTAATTAATTTAGGGTTAAATTGAAATTAAGCTTGTTTAGTTAAAATTTAAAATAATTGAAGGACCAATTATGTAATTAAATCCTCCTTAGATGGTAATTATACTATATACTTCTTTATGCACATTTATAGACATGATTTAGTAATTTTATAAGTTATATTAAAAGAGTAATTTAGTAAAAAGTTAAATTATAAGTTAAATTAAGGAAAATTAAAAGATAATATCAACATTTTCTTTTCTTCTTCATGTGGAAAGAACCAAAATACCTAGAAGAAACTAGAGAGAGCTTTGGTCAACTTTGGTCCTTCAATTTGGTGAGTAAACCTTGCCCCTTTTTAGTAATTTTTATGTTTTTGAGCTTGTATTAGCTTGATTTAGCTAACCGAGGACTAATTTGTAAAAAATTCAAATGTTATGGATTATGCCATTGATGAGTTTGAGTTGTTCTTAAAGTTTATGTTAGATTATTAAGCTTGGTTGTTAAATAGGACTATTTTGTAAAATGATTTTTGGTGATTTTAAAGTTTAAGGACTAAAATTTGAAAGTAATAAAAGTACGACTTGTTGTGAAATAACAACAATTATGGACTTGGTTGTTAAATTGCGCATTTTGGACTTATGAACTAAATTATATAAAAGTGAAATGGCAAGGGTAATTTTGTAAAAATATAAAAAAGGACTTAATTGCATAAAATGAGTTAATTTTGCTACTGGAAGTTGATAATTGGATGAAATTGTTATTTTAAATCAAGAAATAAATCGATAGACTTAAATCGTGGAAAAGCTAAAGTAATGGATATATCGTTGTATCGACTTTGACTTCGTTTTAGACAAGTTAGTTCGTTTGATTTAATTGTAATACAATCTAAATGCTCGTTATATAGAATTAGTTATTGAATATTGATTAATGAATTAATGCTTGTACATGGAAATAGAATTAATGTGTTAATATCGCTTGATCACTGATAAAATGCCTTGAGTCGGATGAACGTAGGATAGAGTACAACTGGCATGCCAATAGGTTATTTTGTGCATGGTACAGGATTGGTATGAGATGTGATGATGATATCTATATATCATTTGTTCATTGAATATACTGAGGTCCTGCATATGTTGCGGTCTATCGTGTTATATTACAGTGTTTTTCTAGTGTGTTACAAGGTCAGATGTTAGCCTAAAGGTTAGGCACTTAGTGCCGAGGTATGTTATCGATTAGATTGACTTGTATGAGCCTCTGGTGTGTTCTAAATGGTTAACCATGTACTCGTATCCGTATATTGTTCATCGGGCAATGTTTTATTGATCATTGAATGTTATTAAATGTGAGAAATTGATTTGTACTATTGTTTGAGCATTACTCACCTGTTATGGGTTGTGATTGACAAGAACTGAGAAATTGATTTGTACTATTGTTTGAGCATTACTCCTTGTTGTGACCTGTGATTGACAGGAACTCTGTTAGTAACTCTGTTATTTGAATTTTTATTTTATTTTGGTAAGCTTTATTGTTTAATCGACAAACTTACTAAGCTTTATGTATGCTTACTCGTGTCTTGTCTTTTTCTTTGTAGATTACATCTTTGTGAAAATCAGGAGATCAGATCAATTTGAAGAATTACACTATCTAAAAATCTTTTGGTAGACTATGAGTATAACCTTGGCTTATATGGCATGTAATAGGTTGATCGTGGATGTTCTGTGATAGTCTTAAGCACATATATGGTAGCTTGATGTACTTGTATTTTTGTGGTGTCAAGTAGCTATTTGAGGCATGTATGCTTAATTCTAGTGAAGGCTTGAGTGGTTGATGCTAATTAAGAATAAATTGGTAAGTATGCATAAATGGCTTGAAAGTTTAGCTTGATAATGGTTCGTTATGCGATTGAAATGTGGTGTCAATGGTGGCACATTGGTAGGCACATAGGATGGTTGATTTACTTGATTTGAGTGGTTTAAAATAAATTCCAAAGTCTTGTGAACATGTGTGTAAGTGTATAATTAGGTACCTAAGCATTTGGATATGTAATTAACATGTTTTGGGACATTTTTAGGCACATACAGTCTAGGACACAGGCTGTTACACGATCGTGTGTCACACACAGGCAACCCACAGGGACGTGTGCCCTGAACGTGTTAGGTGCAGGGTTCACACAGGCTAGCACACAGCCTGAGACACAACAGTGTGGCCCAAGTTAGTGAGTTACACGGGGAGACACACGAGTGTATGGGATAGCTGCACGGTCATGTCTGAAGCTACACAGTCTGCGCTCTGTCACACAACCTGGACACATGGCCGTGTGACCCCTGATTTGAAAATTTTTACATTTGCATCAAATTTTCTATTTTGTCTCAAATTGGTCCCTGATTATTCCTAAACTATTTTAAAGGCCCTGTAGACTCAATTTAAGGCCCATAAGTGTAGGTTTTACTCTAATCTGAATTATTTATGAATTTCATTAATTAATTCGGTAACTTAATGCTATCTGTTAGTTATTGTTCTGAATCATCTGGAATACTCCATAACCCTAATTTGAAAACAAAAATGGGTTATAGGTGTTACAATATCTCAAATTCTTTATTTTTCTTCTTTATTACCGAAACCCTCATTGCAATTAAGGTTCTTAAAATATTTCAAGGTTTTCAAAATCCTCTCTCTCCACTTAGTAGATTGTCGAACCCTTCATCTGATTAAGGTTTTTGTGTCTTCAAATTAGGTATGGAATCTAAACTTAAATCATTGTGTATCAATTTAAGTATTAGAAATTAAGGTAACCTGTATATGTGAACCAATATGTATGTGAACCTCATACATGCGAACCCCATGTATATGAACCCCCATATATGCGAACCCCATGCATGTGGATCCTATATATACGAACCCCTATATATGTGAACCCTACGCATGTGAACCCATCCCCCATATATGCGAACCCTATGTATGTGAAACTTCATGTATACAAACCATTATGTATGTGAGCCCTCATATACGTGAAACCTTGATGTGCGAACCCTGAATGTACGAACTCTATATCTACATTTGCAAACCCCTTATGTACGAACCTTATATGTGCAAACCCTATATGTGAACCCATATGAAAACCCTTAGTACATATTATGCGAACCCTATGCGAATATTTATGTGAATCCTACATGTGCGAACCCTATATATGTACAAACCCTACATGTGAACCTGTTTTGTATGTGTTACTGGAACTAAGCTTGTTAATATCCCAATGTTAATTCGCATGAAGAAATTGTATATGTGAAATTGTTTTAGTTCGTATAAAGTAATTGCGTATGTGAAATTGATATGAATTAATTGCATAAATACATGCCAATGATTGTTAGTATGAAAATTTATACATCGTATTAAAAGGTAAGCGTGCTTGATAAGCATAGTAATTGATTATTGATTGATAAATAGCATGTAATGCTGAATTTATGTGCACAATTACGTGAAATCGGGTATGGAGGACGGAAGAGTTCTGTAGGAGAGAGTAGCAATTTAGGTCTACACTGAAAGTCGGTGCTGCACAAAGTAAGTAGCAATGTCATTGAAATCAGGCAACCCGGGATGATAGTTTAAAAAGTCATCAAACTCGGGCAACCGAGATGGTAAATTATTGTAGTAAAAGTCATCGTCACAGAAAAATGACAAACTAGCTCCTGTACATTAGAAAAATGACAAACTAGCTCCTGTACATTAGAAAAAAGTGCAAATTGGCTATTTCAGTAAAATTTTCATTCATATGTGATGTTAAGTGATTATTTTACTTTTTCAATTCTTTTTATATAAGTGACGTATAATTAAAGGATGACTAAAGTACCATGAAAGCCCTGTATTAAAAGTCGGTCATATTTTATCCCCTGTACATTAGGTCAAAGAGTAAACTAGTTATTTTGTTAAAAATTCTATCCATTTCTACTATTAAATGATGAAGTGACTGACGAAGGAACCAAACGTGTACCTTATGTTAAATTGGAAATATTTTAAAAATTTTAAAAAATCTTAAAAATAAATAATTTTTATAGTTATTTAGAAAATCACATCCTGGATGAACCTAGACAAATGGTTGTCCTAGCTCATTTTATCTTGGACATGGTTTTTCAAAAAATTATAAAAACATATAGAATTATTTAAAATGATTAAGAAATATAAAAATATTAAAAATATTAAAAACATCCAGAATGATCTTGGACAAATGATTGTCCACACTCGAATGAACATGGTCAACCTTTTATCCAAGTTAATTCTAGAGTAGTTTCTAAAATAATTATAATAATTATTAATAATTATAAGAAATTATAAATAATGATTAAAAATTTTAAAAATTATATACACATTTGTGTTTAAAGAATTTAAATATAACCATATTTACACACATTTAACTTCTTAACCGAATTGATGTTTTTAGTTAATCAAGTTAATGTGTTCTATTTTGTTAATTTTTTTATAATTAATAATAATTTTAAATAATTTTCTATAGTTTTGTAAAATTGTATAATTATTTAATAATTATTTAAGAAACAACTCCAGAATAAATCTAGACAAATGGTTGTCAAGGCTTATTTGAACCTGGACAATCATTTGTCCAAGTTTTACGTTGTTTTTAATAATTTGAAATGATTTCAAAAAGATTATAATTCCTTATAAATTTTAATAGTTTTTAAATAATTTTCTATACTATTTCTATAATTATTTAAAAAATCATGTTTTGTCTAAGTTTATCTTGGATATGATTTTTTAAATGATTATTAAAAAATTTATTTATTTTTGAGATTTTTTAAAATATTTGTTGATGTAGCAAAATGTGTCACATCAACTTGAGGTATACGTGACACACCATGTATCGCTATCTAGTTGCTTCGTTGGTCATGTCACAACATAAAAGTAGAAATGGATGGAATTTTAAATAAAATGATTAATTTGCTCTTTGAATCTAAAGTATAAGGACTAATTTGTCTATTTTTTTAGTAGATGGGGTAAAATGCAATTAAACTCCTAATATAGAGGCCTTCATAATACTTTTACCCATTCCTACTCATCATTTATTCACGCCACTAACATAAAAAAAAACTTTAAAAAAAACCCAATTCACCGCTTAACAACACATGTGCGAAACTTTTAATAGAATGATTGATTTGCACTTTTTCTTAATATACATGGGCTAATTTATTTATTTTTTAGTAGAATTTGTCTCCTAGTACATAGGTTTTTGTGGTACTTTTACCACTTTTCGTCAATATACCTGTCAATACCTTAAACCAAAATAAAATAGGACTAATATTGTCTTAAAAGGAAGGATCCACTTACAAGGGTATATTACACTGGTATAAAATCTGTATATTTTTGTACAATTACTATTTTAATGATCCAACTATCATATTTTATATTCCATTTATATAGATTATAAATGTTAATTTGACATAAATAAAAAAAATTATAACTATTTGTTATTATATGTAAAATACTTTTTCAATAAATATTAATATATATACACTTTTTTAAATCGATATGATAGAGAAATCAAATCAGTTCGAAAATTTGTATGTATGATAAGTAAAATTATATTAATAAATTTAACGGTTAGATTGTTTAAATGCTAATCGTACAACAATTAGGTATAATGTACAACAATTAGGTGTAAGTGAATCCTTCCCCTTATTTTATTTTTTTAAACTTTGCATTTAAGATAAAAAAAATATGTTTCCCACCTTTTATAATGAGAATTATATTGATAAAATTAAATTTTCTTATCAATTTTTAAATAAAAAAAAGTATAAGATTTTGAGAAACCTCAAACAAAACAATGTTCTAAAACTATATTAACTCGAGGCCGCCGGTCAAAGTTACACCTAAAAGTTAATGGCATTTATCTTATTTTCCATTAGTATAATGAGACATCGATTTAATAAAAAGGAAAGTTAAAATCAAATACACCAAAGGCAAAGTTTTTTTTTTTTTTTAATAACTTGATGAACTAGTAATAGAAACAGAAATGAAGAAATTTGGTTAAATTATTCATAAAAAGAGTGTGAACCCAAGAGGAAGATGTTGGAAAAAAAGGAGATGTTTACGAGTGATTCATAGTTAGCAATACCAATAGCAATAGTAATGGATCATATTAGTCAAAGATAAAGGTGTCAGACGGTGACTTTTTGTGCCTCATGAATTTAATGATTCTTTGTTACAAGCACCTGCATCACACCTCAAAGATGGAACCCTATGATATATATACATCTGAAAGAGACAATGGAAAGGTAGGCAGACACACATCTATGTATGAAAAAGACTCTAGTCTCTCACTGCCTCATCTATCTTGTTAATATCAGTTTTACCCCAATACAGTAATTTGCTAATTTTTCAATATTATCACTTTTGTTATATGACCATCTTAATTCCAATCTGATTGAGTTTGAATTTTCAATTGAACTTTAATTTTTCCTGTAAATATTTTAAGATATCACTTAGTAGAGAATTCTTCTTCATTCTCAATCCTAATTCACTATCACTTCTATTTGAGTTCTTCACTCTCGACTTTAGAATGAGTAAACCAACCTTCCTCAACACCCATTCTCTTCTCTTTCTCTATTTTCATCGATATTGTATATAAAAAATTTTTAAAGAGAGTTTTTGATATTTTAATTCAGTCCCTATGAGAATAAATTTTCAAGAGATTAAGAGAGGAAAAATAAATTTGGTTATATTCCTTGTCAAGATATTAGACCAAATCTGAGATGTTATAAGCACTTATAAAAAATATACACTGAATCAATACAATTATTTACGTTTCTTTGTTTTTGAATATCAAGCCATAAAACATAACACCAATATCTTTTAAATCTAAGATGTGATTAAATCAGTTAGATTATTAATTCGTTGGTTTGGTTGATTTAATAGATTCGATTAAAAAGTCATTAAAAATTAAAAAATAAAAATTTCAATTCAACCGATTTTTAATTGATTTATATTGATTTTCAATTTAATCGGTTTAACCAACAAATCTGATTTAATTCAAACATCAGTATATAATACAAATGAATTATATAGTTTTTAGAAAAAAAAAAGTAAATATTCTGCTGATTACCATTTCTAATGATATCATCGTATTAAAACAATTTTATTTATCATTTCCAGTATATTTTGTTATAAAGATTATAATAATTTTAAAGAGTGCCCACCCGTTTGCAAAATATTCAGAAGTTTGGCAAATTGTTTATTTTTTAAAGAAAAAAACAGCTGGGTGATGAGGAAAGGGGCCGGAAACGTGGATTACAGGGTTGGGTATATTGAAAAACATGAAACGGTCTCCTATTCTTACCAAAAGGATTGCTTGATTTTTAATTTCTTTTGGGGGTTAAATTAACAAAATTGATCCCTTTTCTTTGAGGTTGTAATTAGCAGACAGCAATAGTCAAATGAGGGATTAGAGGCTGCTACATGCATGCATGCATGCACTTTGCAGGAAAATATCTGTGCTGAAAAAAGAAAGTGACATTAAAATTTACTTACCATCTATATCTCTGTCTGGGAATTCAAGTTGTAATAAAAGTTGACTTTTATTTGACAAGTTGAGATTCCAAAACATGGTAGCCGTCGGGGATCTAATTTGTTTTATTGCACTGAAATTGTAATTAAAAGAGGTGGCAAGCTGTATTTGAATTTGACTGAACTATTCCTTACAATACTTGTTAAGCTTTAAAATGTTATTTATATAATTTCAAAAGATGTGGTTAAAGTTTATAAATGAAATATATTATTTGTCAAGATTACTAAATTAACTTGCATCGCGTGGAGTACCATTCAGAGATGCAACATAAAATGTTAAAAAAAAATTTGTTTCAATTTATATAAAATAATGTTAGATTGTAGAAAAATAATATCTTATAATTTCTGCTTCACTCCAAATCCATGTGAAAAATTGCACTTGTAACTTCTAATATAAAATCTTAAACCCAGATGGTTATAATATCAGGGTGTTTGGTGTTGGTGGAGATTATTTTGTTATTTTTATGTTTTTTTTTTAAATAGAGGTATTCATGGATCAAGCCGGATTGAGTCGAGTTTGGGTCGAATTCAACTAAAAATTTAAGCTTATTTATTAAGGTCCGGCCTGACCCATGATCAGATCAACTTTTAAATAAAAGGTGAAAAAAAAAAGAGTTGTTTAATAGATTTGATTTCTTCCAATACTTGATTATCAGTGTTTATTGGCAAGCCAGTCCAATGATGAATTTTGGATCAATCGGCCTTTATTTTGCGGTCCAAACCAAGTTTACAAGCATCCAATCACACCGCAAACATGACAGCACTCGTTTTGGTAAGTAAACAAATTTATTGACAGTGACACAAATTATTAACAATTTGGAAAAATGACTAGAGAGATACACAGGAACATGACCATCCCTTGATTTATCCTCCTTCCCCTCCAACAGGAGTTAAAATAAAGGAACTGTAAATTAGAATCCAAAACAAATAGAGTATTTAGCTAAAATGCTGATTAAAATAAATGAAGAAAAGAGACTTGTTGCCTGAACTTGCTCCAAAGTTTCAACTTTATCGCTTCATTTACACTGCCATTTGACATTGTGATCATTTAGTATCACTGATCAATTTCAGCACCATGAAAAACGAACAGAGCCTTTTTCTTTTTGGGGGGTGGGGGGTACAGTTAAAAATCCTGTAAATAACCTCTGCTATCGTTGTTGTTTTGAGATTAAAACAATCAAAGATTGAGGACATTAAAGCTCGAAGGCCAAGAAGTATTTCATCCTATCCAAACTGGTTTCACAAAGTCACTTCAGGATCATCATCATTGTCAAAATGTGGTTCACTAGAGTGCCTCATTCTCTTCGATTCTCTACCTCTCCCCTTCTTTGGTTTTCCTCTGTAAAGAATTCCCAGACATTAGCTTTATATACAGAATGTAGAATGCTTTTGCAAGACTAGAATCCTTATTTATTCTATTCAAGCATTTCGGACCATGGTGACTTTACATGATGAATACAAAATGAATGCACTTACTGCCCATTTGCAAAGTAACCTCCACCCTTGGACCGACCAGGACCATAGTCTGATTTCCCATCTGCTAATCATGCAGGAATTACAAACAATAAACATCAAGAAAGGAAATTTATTGATGCACCTGCATATTATAGGCTTATCATCTCTACCAGCGGCAATCTCTTCGGCCTAGGAAAATAGAAAACACCAGGACAAACATTAGCTGTTGTAGACACCATACTTCCAATTACTTTAAAGTAATGAAAATTAGCTGTCGTGAACACATAATAACCCTTTTTTTTTTTTTTACTCTTCATGTTTGTTGTTTGGGGTTCATGACTTGTGAGTCCCCTCCCAACAATATCGTCTTCAGGATTTGGACATGCGTTCGCCTTTTGAGAGTGCAATGTGTCTTATTACCACACCTAACACTTAATGGTATAAAATAATTATTATTACCACACCTAACACTTAATGGTATAAAATAATTATTTTACTAAGAATTTCATCTTTTTTTGGTGCATTTTAGATGTCATCCATATTCTAACATTTTCATCCTATCAAATGTCATCCAGGCTCTTACATTAAAGAAATCAACTTCATACTTCATGTTGGGGATCGATCCGTATAAACAATGAAATAGAAAAGGTAGAGAACATTGAACATAAATTTTACGTGAAAAACTCTTCCGAAAAGGATAAAAATAACAGGCAAAGGAGGCTTCGGTGAAAACTATTTGTGAAATGATGTGGTTAAAAAGATTATGGAAGAGCTGAGGAAACCAAGAACTTTACCAGTGAAGTTGTACTGTGATAGCAAAGCTGCCATTAGTATTGCTCACAACCCAGTCCAGCATGACAGAACTAAACATGTTGAGATTGATAGACACTTTATCAAAGAGAAGATTGAAGAAGGCCAAGTGTGCATGCTATTTGTTCCTTCAAAACAACAGACTGCTGACATACTCACCAAAGGCCTCTCTAAGACAAGCTTTGATTTTTTTTTTTTTTGTTTCTTGCACAATGTGTGTAAGTTAAAAAAAGAAAATGACTACTAGTCATGTGATTACTAGCTCTAAAATAAACTATCCATGTGTTTTTTTTACAAGGCTTGGCACTAAAAAAAACAGAAATATCAGTACCTGATTGGGCAAAGGAGGAAGAAGGATTATTGGATGAGTTAGGAACATAAGAATTCATCCGAAATTGTAGTGATTGAAAAAGCTTGTGTAGATGCTCTAGTTGTTCCTTAGTGAATGGAGACCCTTCCAGAGAACTTTGGCTCTCATAATTTTCATTAGTTGTTTCAACGGTAAAACTTTCTTCCTCTGTTTGATTGTTGGATCTCTTATCTCCAGTAAAGGTTGTTTTAACCATGATGCTACTAGAGATAACCTAGCTCAGATATCATGAAAGTTTTCAAGAGAGCATTTAATAAAACTGTTCTGTCTTTTATTAACTAAACAATTAAATTTAAATAGAGAAAAGAGTCATAACCTAATTAAGAAAATATTTCCCTTATTCTAATAAACTACTAAAATATAAGGAAAATAATTTCATTATTTTAATAAACTACTAAAAGATAAAATAAAATATTCCTAGAATATCTCAAATGATTTATTCTAAGATTTATCTACCTAAATAAGATTTATCTACCTAAATAACTTTCAAATATATCCCAAAATATATAGGTTTCACATATTTCAACATTCGATTTTTCACCAAATGAACAAACAAACGAGAATACAATATGGAGAAAATAAACCTAAATGTACTAAACTTACAAACCCAAACTCTAAAAACAAAACCCTGCCTCTCATAGAGTTCTATCAAAAGGAGTTCAAATTTCTTTCCATAGTTACCATGAAAACTCTCACCAAAACTCATATGCGACAACATATTGTCACCCATAAAAGAAAATCCCTGTAGTGCTACATCTTTAATTTCTTTTCAATTGGCCTCTCAAAATAAGGATACAATGCCTTTTTAAATAGGCTAAGATTAGAGGTGTAATCATACTCAAATATCCCTGAAGTAATAAGAGTTTAACTAGGAAAGATAGCAGAGTTTAACTAGGAAAAGAAACCTGATTTATGTGGGGAACACGTCGCCACGTCACAACGTCCCCCCATTAACGTATCATGATGTCATCCGTCGTCACAATGTCGGGAAGGTTCTCGCCATGACGTCATCGTCTATTCGGTTGAAAATACGAGGCATACCTCACAAATATCTACCTTCACTCGTATTTACCATACCTTTTTCTTCAGGACGCGTCACGAGCCAAACTCGATCTTTGCAGAATGTCAACCAAGCCCAAACTGCTTTCAAACTTGGAAACTGAAAGACTCTTAGTCTTCAAATCAATATTGTATAATGTAGCCAGGGCCAGTGATACACAAACAGACGTGTGCTTCAAAACAGGAGAGAAAACATCAAGGAAATCAACTCCCTCAACAAAATTGTCATTGTTTACGATCAACCTTGCTTTAAACACTCTGATTTATCCGAAAATGCTATAAATTGAAATATGTGATTCCGTCGAACTTCTCGATATAGAAATTCGTAGTCATCATCCCTAAACGGGCCGTTTACGGGATCTGAACCAATCTTTAATACCAATTTTTTGGGGATCGACCTGTATAAACAACAAAATAAAAAAGGTAGAGAAGATCGAACATAAATTTTACGTGGAAAACTCCTTCAAAGAGGATAAAAACCACAAGTAAAGGAGGCTTCGACTATTCACCAAATGAGTAAACAAACGAGAGTACAATATGGAGAAAATAAACCTAAATGTACTAAACCTACAAACCCAAACCCCAAAAATAAAGCCCTAACTCTCATAGAATTCTCTCAAAAAGGGTACAAAATTCTCTTTATAGTTACAACAAAAACTCTCACCAAAACTCATATGCAACTACATCCTGCCTGCCACCTCCAAAAGAAAAGCCCTGTAATACTACATCTTTAATTGCCTCTTAATTGGCCTATCAAGAATAGGGATACAATACCTCTTTAAATAGGCTAAGATTAAAGGTTTAATCATACTAAAATATCCCTACAGTAATCAGAGTTTAACTGGGAAAAGATAATAGAGTTTAACTAGAATAAGAAACACGATTTATATGGGGAACATGTCGCCATGTCGCAACGTCCCCATTCGTGTTGTCACGATGTCATCTGTCGTCGTAAATTTGGGAAGCTTCTTGTCATGACACCGCTATCTGTTTGACCGAAAATATGAGGCACACCCCACACTTCATTTATCAAACGCAGACCACAATTAGATATGCAAGCAAACAAGATAATAAAAAGAGACATAAGAAAGTTTAATTAAGAATACGCACTGTCAGTGAAGTGACCAAAGACAATAGCAATAATTTGTCTTTAGGCTGGAACTTCCAAGACTGCTTCAAGCTGTAAGATAAGTTCAATAAATAGGTTCTTATATAATACTATTACAAATCCATAAGATAAGTTTACATTAAATTGAGTTATTCTTGAGGAAAATATGAAACTATGACTCTGAATTGGACTTTAAAAAGTACAACATTTAAGCCAAGTTGTAGTGTCCTTGAACAATATACCAAACAGACTTTTAACTATCAGATCACGTTGTTTCCCTTTAGTAAATTTTAAACATATATAATGAGAAAATATAACATCACATAGGCAAAATATCAGAGAGTAAAAATAAGGAGCAAAGCAATAATAAATAAAGGAAAAAGAACATTCGATATAGGGTAGTGTTGTTAGATGAAGAGACAAACCCCTCAAGACCTTTCAAAGCATTGTTGCATTGCCTTGGATCTTATAAATAACTTGTCTCCATATCATACACATACATTTAACTTTTTACTTAAATTAAAACCCTGAAATAGGAATATAAAATACAATCTAATTTTAATAAAATGGGCGGTGATGAAATTGTTGGAAATATACTACTATAAACAAAACCGTTAGCACTGACAGGAAACTAAACTAAGTGTAAGTAAATAAAGTAATCACTATGTCATGGAAGAACCACTGCCTTAGAAGCAATTTTGCTTTGATAGGTATAATCGTAAATAGAAGTTGCCCCCAAGGTTAATATAGTACTTTCAAATTCGTACACTCGAATGAGGAAGATGGAACTCAAAAGGTTTACTTGTAAAAGTTGGGAAATAAACTAGAAGAAACTCAAGTAAACCATACTAGGTTCAATTCCCAAGAAAGATTGTAAGGGTCACAGACGATCCCGCTTAAAACCAAATCTCCTAAACATGACATCGCACTAATGTAATTTAGTAAAACACCAGAATTTTTTAAAAAGCAAGAACGGGAGAAAAAAAAAAGGATTGAGTTTTCTTTTCTTTTTTTTGTGTGTTGTGAAAAATGAGTAGAATAGCTTGCTATTTATATTATTTTCAAAAGGGACAAAATGGTAAAGTAGCAGTGTTAGCTTCCAAAAATAGTAGAAAATTTTCCTCAACAGAAAATATTTTGAAAAAATATTTTTGATTTTGTATTGCCAACATTCCCCCATTATTGTAAAAGAATTGGAAAATTTTGTAAACATGAGAAAATGAAAGATGTGAGAAGAGCAATAGTGAAATTAGCCTTTTAAACAGTAGTATCTTGTGGATTTGAACTAGTACATAGTGAAATGAGTGATTCTTCTCTTTAACAAGTGAACGAATCTTGAACTTGTTAAGACAGGGGTTAACTTATGACATACAGTTAATCTCAGGTCCAATTGAGTTCCGTGATAGATCAACAATTTAGCTAATATACCTCGGGATGCTGATAAGTACTCTAGAAAAACAGCCCAACGTCTTTCATAGAAGGTGGCTAATCCTTCACACTTAAGTAGGTGATTTTATCAAGTCTATTTCACTATAGGCCACCCGGATCAGAGTTATGAAATTATTAAGAACATTTAATAAACTCAACCTCTCAATTTTAAAACTCGATTAATTCATTAAGTTCGTCTCAACAGAACCACCCAAACTTTGGGATATGAATTCATTAAGAGTAAGAAACTCAACCTCACACATCGGTGAATTCATTAAGTCCGTCTCACTAGGACCACTGAAACTCTTGGCTATGAACTCATTAAGAACAATGAGTTCATCCTTATGCATGTACATTGTACACCATAAGGATAGGTAAAGATGTACACTATTAGTCTTTCCATGGTCTTGTTTGACCACATTGAACTTAAAAGACTAAGTTGGGTATCTACCGTGAATTCCTCAACCAGTGGGCCTAATAACCATCCCCCTCGATGAATCAAGAATCATTTTCCTACATAACCATTTAGTTAGTAGATCAGCTCGGTTCCTCTCAGATTTTATGTACTCCAACATGATTACTTCATTCTTTATGAAGTGTCTCACATATTCATGTCTTATTCATATATGCCTTTTCTTGCCATTCTAAGCCTGGTTTTGAGCAACACAAATGGCAGCTTGTAAATCACATAATATGGACATAGGAAGTGTAGGTTCCCTCCATAAAGGAATCTATGCAAGGAGATTCCTAAGTCACTCAACATTTTTCCCGGCTCAATCAAGACTTATAAACTTTGATTTCATCGTGGCGTGAGCAATACATGTCTGTTTAGCAAACTTTCAAGAAATAGTTGCTCCATCCATGTAACACCCTTAACTTGTATCTGTCGCCGGAATAGGGTTACAAATCATTATCGAACTTATCACATAATTAATTATACAATTCAAATTCAATTCACATATCCAAATATAAATCATTCACATACATTCATATAGTCCCTAACAAAAGCCCTCGAGGCCCAAAACAAGCATTAAAAACAATTCGAGACTTAAACGTAAACTTATGAAAATTTTGAGAAAACTATGAAAATTTCAAAATACAAGGGAAACACGACCGTGTGGCCAGACACACCCGTGTCACAAGTCGTGTGGATATTCGAAATGGGATCACATGGCCGTGTCCCAGACTGTGTCCAAACCCGTGTAACTTTCTGACTTGTGTCACACGGCCAACCACATGCCCGTGTGACTAGCCCGTGTAACACACTGACTTGTTTTCATTACAAACTATAGGGGACACAAGGCTGTGTTACCTGACCGTATGCCACACACGGCAGCGACACACCCCCGTGTCCCTACCCGTGTGGACGAAAATTGGCTATTTTCTAAGTCACATTTCTTACCCAATTTTACTGCCAACCTACACATTTCAATAGCATATAACCACAACAAAATAGACATTCAAACCAATCCAAAATCAAGCCTAAATATGCACTTTCCATGTACACAACATGATATCCATAAGCACATACATCTACCCACTTTAACACATACCAAACATGATTCAAAGGTTACCTAAATGGTCAATTACTTATAAGATACATTGTACCTAAAACATAGCATGCATACTAATCTCAATTCCAACCATTTGGTGCCAAAACACATTTCAACAAGCAAGTCATTCATATAACAACTATACACCACATATCATAAGGCCATTTATACATATATACAAATCAAAATATATGACCATTTTACAAGCCAATTCAAATGGCCAAAACTCATCAAGACATATAGGCTATATTAGCCTAAAGATCTATACATGCCATATAACCAAAATACACAAAGTTCAAAAGTACCAAATCAACCGCTAGATAGTGTGATGAGATCTCCGATGACTTTCAATCCAAGCAAGCTTTCGAATCACTATAAAACACGGAAAAAAAAAAAAAACAAAGTAAGCTATGAAGCTTAGTAAGCTTGTATGGCTAATAAGTAAAATTTACCATTCATCCACAAATTTAAAGAAACATAAGTAAATATAGATAAGCTTCAATCAGTCCAACAATTAGCACCTTATCACAACCATGTGAGTCATGTATGAACTCATCAACTATCACTTACTTGTCATACTTCTCGTAAGTACCTTAACTAATCCATACCATCTCTTATATCCTCATAACATTATCTTTGCCTGTTGAACCATTTGGAATACTATCAGATACTGAGGTATCTCGCACACTAAGTGCCAATATATGGTTGAAACCATCTCTATCACATATCTAATATAAATGCTTACTCTCGAGCCATCACTGGGTTTGCACACCTAAGCTGACGGTCAAAATGTAGCTACACGGTGCTGCTCTTACAAGCTGACGAGTAACCGTAACACATGCCAAAAAACTATATCATCGGTAGAATGTACGGGACCAACACCCAAAACACAGAAACACGTAACCCTTAATGACATGTCATTTGTATCCTATCTATTCCTATGGTTCAACAGGGATCCATTCACTTACCGATAACTTGTCGATAATCTTCGCAGTAACATATTATCATAATTATATCAATTAAACATTTAAACACATATAATTTAATTACTTATAAAACATACGAACTTACCTCGAATTCAAACGATTGAAAATGATGGTCTAGTCTAAAACTTTATATTTTCCCCGATCTAGATTCGTAAGTTGCTTTTCTTGATCTATATAACCAAATTTAACTATTTTAAACATCATTCTATTCAATTTAATCCAATTTTCATATTATGGTAAAATTACCATTTACCCCTAAACATTTGACTTCTTTACAATTTAGTCCTTAGCTCATAAAAATTCAAATTCATGTAATTAAATACCAACCTATTATAGCTGATTATCACTTCGGCCCTTAGCAAGCCCTACACTTCATTTATTTCACCATGAATAATTTTCTATTTTCAATTTAATCCCTAATTGACATTTTCATCAAAATTTCTTTTACAAAAGTTGTTCAACTAACAACAATGATGCATTTTCTATCACAAAACATCAAAATACTCACACATTCATTAATGGAAAAACCCTAACTCTTTAACAGTTTTGCAAATTAGTCCACAGGCTAGCTAGATTAAGCTACAACGACTTCAAAAACATAGAAATCATTAAAAACGAGAATGGAAAATACTTACATGCATAAGGGTAAAGGTTGGCCGAATGTTTGAGTGTTCAAAAATGGTGATTTCTTCCTTGAAATTTTGGCTAGGAGAGATAGACAAGGTAAATTTGGTTTTTTTTAATTTTAACTTTAATTACAATTTACCAAAATTAACCTTTGTTTTTAACTTAAAATTCACCTTTTTAATGTCCATCTTTGTCCACTCAACTAAAAAATGGTCTAGTTACAACATAAGGACCTCTATTTTAAAGTTCCATAGCTATTAGGCAGCTTTAGCTATTAGAACATAACTTTTACACTTTACGCGATTTACTCCTTTTTCATAATTTAAGCACTCAAATGATAAAATTTCTTAACGAAATTTTTATGCAATCATACTAACATGCTATAGACCTCAAAATAATATTAAAATAAGTATTTCAACCTTAGATTTGTGGTCCCAAAACCACTGTTCTGATTTCACTGAAAATGGGCTATTACAACTCTTCCCCCCTTAGGAATTTTCGTCCCTGAAAATCTTACCAGAAAATAGGTTAGGGTACTGCTTTCTCATAGCTTCCTTGGGTTCCCACATAGTCTCTTCAATACCGTGGCGTTTCTAAAGAACCTTTACTAATTTTATTTTTTTATTTCTCAACTCATTGATCTCTCGAGCTAAAATTCTGATTGATTCTTCGTTGTAGCGACGAAAAATTTTAGCTTTTAGCTTGGTCGCTAATTGTGGCGATTTAAAATCTGGAAAACCAAATTTTGATTTTATTATGAAAAGGGAGTCGCCACCGATCCTTTTTCTTAGGTGTGATCGGGCACCTAATAAATCATCTTTCTGGCAGCAAAATTCGTTTTTGAGTAAAAGGAAGGCTCAGTTTAGGTCCACGTTAAAGTTCAGAGAAAAAGAGGGTTCGGGAGTCAGTTACGCGCGGGGAAGGTATTAGCACCCCCGCGACGCCCAAAAATTGGTATCTTTTCAAACGTACGTTGTCTTAATTTCCAAAAGCACGAGTTCAATTTTAAAATTTAGTTGTGACCCGATCAAAATACGAGCATTTAAAGGTTTTTATTTATGAGAAGGATATCCCGCTTTTAACACGAGCCATCCGTGATTCACCCAACATAGCGATGAAATCACCGGCTTAATGTTAAAATCGGTATATTGCCTTGTTTATCGAAATTAATTAAAAGCGTGAAAAATTATTATTATTTTTAAATAATGAATGCTAGAATGGAAAGAAATGAAGCACAAGAATAGAAATATATCGAAACAGACGATAAATATGACAATCACATTGAATATGAAAAAAAAAAACGAGAATCTATGTAGTGAAAAGTAAGATGAGAACATAATAGCAAAATACTAATACCACTATATACTTATATATATGTATAAACAAGTTAAAATATAACGTGGACGAAGAGTTTACATAGCATTATATTAAAAATACGGTATATAGAAACATAATACATAATAAGAAAAATAAATATATGTGTATATAATATAATATGTAATGTAGAAAATATACGCATAATAGTATTTAAAAATATATATATGTACGTATATACAAAATATAAGTATTAATACCAATAATAATAACTATGACAATGAATAATATCTCGCAAGTTCATGTATATTAAACATAAGTATAGGATAATATCGGATATTCGAATATAATATATGCATAAAAAAGTATTTACATAGTATAGCTATAAAAATATATATAATATAGTATCAAAAGGCATATATAATATTTAGAATGTAATATCCAAATGTATACGTATAATATAGTATTTAAGATATATATATAATATATATAGTATGATATAAAAATACATGCAAAAGGTAGCATTAAAAGTATATACATAAAATAATGTATAAATAATATTAGAATATATATGCAAAATGTAAGACATGTTAAACATAGTATTGGAAATATACATACTACGTCACATACACATGTAATAATAGTAACGTTAATAATTATAATAATAACAATACGGACTTCAAAAATAAATTTAATAATAGTAACGACAAGACAAGCATAGTAGAAGTAAAATAATAAGAGTAATATGACAGAGAATTGATAATATTACATATATATACATGAACATGTATGTATTATAATATATGATAATAATATCTAAGCATATGTATATAATATAAGTTTATTAGGAATAATAATAATATGAAAAACAAATATATATATATATATGTATACAATACTCACCGAAACCTAAAATAATATTAATAGTAAGATATAATAATAATAATAATAATAATAATAATAATAATAATTAAAATTAGATGATCGAAAAAAATGGTAAAAAAGGGATGAAACTGCATTAAAAGAGGAAATTCTGGGGTGAATTCGTGAGGAAAATGTAGGAATAAGGCTTATTTGAACGCGCCTAGAACCTAGGGGGACCCGGTCAACAATTTACCCCTGGGTTTAAAACGCTGCGCATCAGTTTGGGGCCTAATTGAAAAAAAGGGACGAATTTCTAGGCCAAATCGTAGTTAGGAGAACTTGATTGTAAATTAAATGAAAAGCGGAAGGGCCTGGGTTGCAAATGTCCCCAGTGATGTCAGAGCGCGCGGATCTGGAGTGGGTCGGATCGGGTCGACCCGACCCGAGCCAACTAATATAAAAGGCCAAATTTTTTTTGTTTGGCTCATTTCTCACGGAAAAAGAAAAAAAACGGGGAGAGAGGGAAGGGGGAGAGAAGAGAGGGAAGGAAGAGAAGGGAGGAAGAGAGGGGAGCTCTAGGCTCCGGGGAGGGTCCGGTCACCGGACCGCCGTGCGCCGCCGTTCGCCGTCGCTCCGGCCACCAGAACGGTGGCCGGAAAAAGGTAAAAAATTCTAATTTTTTGTCTTAATTTATACGTTTTAATAGATATATTTGTATGTATGTGATAAAAGAAAGAAATCCAAAGGAAAAGAAAGAAATGGAACGGTGAAACTACCTATTGTTTCTCCGTTTTCGTTTCTCGTCTCTTCGTTGTTCTTGTTCTGATTGTTATTCTTGTAAATTTTGGGGGGTGTTCCCTTCGATGCTCGTGCTATTTCGATACTGTATTGATTTCGAAACCTAAAGATTGTATTCATAAAATTTTCGAACCTCTTACAAACTGTTTCGAATCGGCTTTTATAGCCTTACAAGTTATTATTTTTTATTACTTTCTGTCCCGTCTCTTTTATTGTTTTTGCAGGTACTGAGGATAGTAGGGCGGTGCTGAGAGGAGCCAAGGCGGTGAAGCAGCTGAGTCAGAGGGCAAGTGGGCTGTGATAGGACTGTTGGCAGACATCAGATGACGAGGCGGCAGCTTTGATTAGGGGCTAGGGTTTCTGTTAGGTTGTAACGGGTTGGGTTAGGGTTAAATGGGTTTTGTTTGGGTCACGGGTATTGGGGTTGATTTGTAATGGGTAGGGTTGTAATTGGGTTACGGGTTTAGTGTAAATTGGCCTTTGTAGGTCAAAAGTTGTAAATGGACATTGGGCCAAAATTGGTCATTACATTCGTTATATGACATGTTGGACTTAATCTCAACCTCTGTCGGAGAAATCATATGCGAAGGGTCTGACCTGCACCGCCATAACATATATACATGAAACATGTTATGAATCTTTTCAACTTCAGACAGTAAAGCTAGACGATATGCTACTGGCCATATCCTCTGGATAATCTCGTACGATGATACTTTCAAAAACACTCTGTCACTGATTTGAAATTCAATATCTTTACATTTTAAATCCGTATACGACTTCTGTCTATCTGAAGCTACTTTCAAACTATCACAAATTATTTTCACTTTTTCTTCAGTTTCTCGGATCAAATCAACCCCGTGAATCTTTTTCTCACTAAGCTCAGTCCAATATAATGGATTTCTACACTTATGACCATATAGAGCTTCCTACGGTGCCATCTTTTTGCTCGACTGATAACTATTATTATACGCAAATTCTATAACAACCCATTTTAGACCCTAATCGAAACGAGTGGTTTCAGGACCACATAACCGAGTTGAATTATTATTTTAATTGCTTTTATATGTTTTGCAGCATGATAGATTCATTGTGTGAAAGTTTCGTATAGAAATTTTATCGTTTGATTGATTAATTCAGTAAAAAGGATTAAATCACATAAAATGATAAATAGGAGTTCTATTTCATAAATGACTTATTTGATCATGGCTTTAGAAATGGGAGTCCTTAAATGGTTATTTTAACATTTTAAATGGTAGTGGACATCCATGTCCATAATATCATGATTTTATAAAGAGTTTTATAAGGTTAAATTTGTCATTTAGTATTAAAATATGTTTTAATTAAAAATCAAACAAAAATTCATTTTATTTTCATCATCTTCCACCGATTCTTCAAGCAAAAATAAGGGTTTTTAAGCTTTTTTTCATTCAGCTATTATCTTGCAAAATTAAGGCATGGTTTTGTCTTGGTTTTGAGTGATTTTTACGTTTTTGAGATCGTTGTTTCGTATTCTAGCTGACCCGTACCTCAATTTCTAAAATTGGTTGTGTCTTTGAAAAATGCCATTGATGAATCCATGTTATTTGAATGGTTTTTGATGAATTATTGAATGTTATATGGAAATATACAAGTTTTATAAAGTAATTTTTTATGAAAATGAGTTTTAAGGATTTATTTGCAAATAAATAGAATTTATGAGGTTTTAAAAGTGATTAAATGAAAGTTATATGTTTATAGGTGGTAAAGGAGTATTCAGCCATGTTGATAAGTATTGAAATTTGGTGTATTTGATATATTTGTGTATTGTAGACTAAATTGCAAAATGTTAAAAGTATAGGGGTTAATTTGTAAATAGGCCAAAATACATGTTTTTGGATTAAATTGATCATGTTAGTGATTAAATAGCTGAATTTGTATTAATATAGATAAAGATAATCAAATCCCGGAACTTGATCGGGGAAAACGAAAGGTTGACGAGTAGATATCGAGAAGTCGAGGTAAGTTCGTATAATTAGAATTGAGTTGTAAATGCTTAATTGTGGTTTAAATTGTCATGTAAATGTATGATAATTGATAGAAATGGAATTTGTCTATTGATTTTATGTACATGAATTGACATGGAATTGTTAGAGATTACAAGTTCAAAATGGTTACCGAGTCCCGTTCGAACCGTAGAAAGTCGTAGGATACAAGTGACATGTCACTAGTTGCGGACTCACCACAGCTCATGAGCTATATGTTCATCCTTCGGGATTACATGTTTAGTCTTCGGACTTACCGTTCAGCCTACGGGCTTACCGTTTATCCTTCGGGATCACATGTTCAGCCTTCGAGCTTACCGTTTCAGGCTCGAAAAAGCTTATATGATGCATTGATGGATTATAAGTTATACGTATATACACTGTGTGTGTATCACCCGAGTATCCCTCGATGTTCTTAAAGGTTCAACGGGCAATTATCGATATAGGTTACATGAAGTTCTAGAGATATATGCATTACATGTTATATGAGATTTACATGGAATATATGAATTGAATTAGCATTGTTTATGTGTCTATCTAATTAATTTGGTAAGTTTAATTTCTATGTTATACGGGCTTACTAAGCTTTTGAAGCTTACTTCATTTATTTATTCCTCTGTTTTATAGATTGGGAAGCTAGCTCGATATTCAGACGTGTCAGAGATCGCCATCACACTATCCAAATAGCTTTTTGGTACTTTTGGACCTTTGTTTTGAAAGGGGTCATGGCATGTATAGGCTAGTTACTAAGTTTATGTTTATGGCTAGCTTGTTAATGAATATGGTATGTTTTGATACTAATTCAAGCTATGAGATATGACTTGCTTTGTAAATGTTTAATCCATTTTGAATGTCCAATTTGATGTGTTCTATATGGCAATGTTGAGTGAATAATGTTTGGAAATTATGTTTGAAATGGTTCATTATATGTTTATATGGTGTTGAATGGTAGTCAATTATGCATGAAATGTTGTGGTTATATGGCTATGTTTTGCTTGTAGGGATTGACCCATTTTGGGTGGCAAGAATGGCTTAAACTAAGCCTACCTTGTGCCACACGGGCAGAGCACACGGGCGTGTGACTCAGTCGTGTAACCCCTGCACCTTAAATGTTTTAGGTAATTTTGCACACGGCCTAGACACAGGCGTGTCCAGTAGCCGTGTGGTAATTGACTGTATTGGCCAAGGCCTGGACACACGGGCGTGTCTAGTAACCATGTTGGATTTGACAGTGTTGGCCACGGCTGAGTGTGTGGGGCGTGTCTAGTAGGGCACGACCGTGTTGATGAACACAAGCTAGGGATACGGCTATATGTCTCTAACTTGAAAGTTTTCTCAATGTTCTCCCTATCTTTTTCATGTTTTTAATTTGACCCCAATAAATGTATATATCCTTATACGAATCTTTAAAGCATGCTTTGATGTTGGTTATAGAATTATATTGATGAAGGTTGAGTTCAAAATTTTATTGATCTGATCTGTGTTACAAGTCTGGCAATGCCCCTTACCTATTTCGGCGACGGTTACGGGATAGTGGTGTTACAAATTCCACCAATGGTAAATATTTTTCCCAGTTGCCTTCAAACTCTAAAACACAGCAGCGAAGCATATCGTCAAGAATCTGAATCACTCTCTCAGACTGACCATCTGTTTGAGGATAAAATGCGGTGCTAAAATGCAACTGTGTACCCAAAGCTTCTTGTAATTTCTTCCAAAATCGTGATGTAAATTGCGGATCCCTATCTGAAATAATAGAGATTGGTACTCCGTGGAATCTGACAATCTCTAAAATGCACAATTCAGCTAATTCGTCAAGTGAAAATTTTGTACATACTGGAATAAAGTGTGCAGACTTCGTGAAACGATCAATAATAACCTAGATAGCATCTTTCTTTTTTGGAGATAGGGGTAATCCCAATACGAAATCCATCGTAACTCTATCCAATTTCCACTCAGATATCATCACTGGCTGTAAAAGTCCAGAAGGTACTTGATGTTTAGCTTTAACTTGCTGACAAATTAGACATCTAGCCACGAAGTTAGAAATATCTTGTTTCATACTTAACCACCAATACAACTGTTTCAAATCATTGTACATTTTGTTACTCCCCGGATGAATAGACAAATTACCATTGTGAGCTTTATTCAAAATTTTCTGTATAAGCTCTAGATTTTTATGTACGCAAACTATAACACCCCTTACCCATGTCCGATGCCAAAATAGGATACGAGGCGTTACCGGGCTTAAACACTTGTAATCATATAAAATCGAGTCATGAAATTTCCACTTAAATTTAAAAATTTTCAATTCCGTGCATTTTGTCCCTTATATGGGCTCTCTAAGCTCAAAATATAAGTTAAGCGAGATTCAGGACTAATTTAAGAACTCGAAACAATTTTCGGTAACCTTTAAAAAAAATTCTTCCTAGTTACAGGGCTCACACGCCCATGTGGATTGGGGACACGCCCGTGTGACCCCAAGTCATATCCGTGTTGTTGAATCGTGTAGCTCAACACGGCCATAGTGGTCTGAGACACGCCTGTGCCTCTTACCCGTGGACTACACTGACTTGTGCACACGGCTACAAGGCACGCCCATGTGCTAGCCGTGTACCTCACACGGTCTGGACACACGCCCGTGTGCCAAACTATGTGTACTCTATATGAGTCTAGAATACTAACCTAACATTCCTTGCACATTTCAAACTAATTTCAAACTAATACTAATACTCAACCAATTCAATATATAAGTATTACAACCCATTAATCATATCTTATGGCCAAAACAATTGATAAATACACAAGATACCAAATTCCTATACATACCATAGATTTACGAGATTTATTATTATCTTTACCTTCCATAATAACATGATAGTGTGATGACATCTCCAAAGATCTCCAACTCGAGCTAACATACAACTCTAAAAGAGATGGAAAGGAAGGGAAGTAAGCTTCAAAGCTTAGTAAGTTTATATGCAAATAATGATAAGCAAATATTAACTTGATTGAACTAATTCTTACAATTTTTGTTTCAAAGTGATATAATCACTATTTTACTTAATTACACTTTTTACTTATGTTCTCATTGAGCTGTCTATTGGAGTCACTGCCACTAAATTATTTATTTCCTGAGTTACAGATATCCAAATTAAGCTCTGTTAATTTTCTCTAAAACTAGACTCACTTATCTTCTAACCATAAAATTTCCAGAATTTTTGGTCTATCCAATTAGTACAGTTTATTCATTAAAAATTCCCCTGTTACTCTACTCAACAGTTCTGACCTTTCTCTACTAAAATTCAATTATCTCATCATACAGAACTTGGATAAGGTTCTTGTTTGTTTCTTTTGAAACTATATTCACTAAGGAGTTCATACATATAAATTACACTCAAAAATTATTTTTATACAATTTTTAGTAATTTTCCAAATTCAGAACAGGGGATCCCAAAGTTCATTCTGACCCTGTCACAGAAAACTTTAAATATATCCTATTCTGTTAATATTTTGTTTACACCATTTCCTTCATGTGAAAATAGACTCAATAATATTTAATTACATATCTCATTCAACTTCTAATTCAATTTCCACCATTTTTAGTGATTTTTCAAAGTCACATGTCTGCTGTTGTTCAAACTGTCTTATAGCTAGTTTCTCTCTTTCATATCTTCTTTGTATTATTAACATTATACATATATAACACCAAGCATGTCTATAGCTAGTCATTTAAATAAATACTCATTATCAAATATTTACAAGAACTCTGTAATGACCCAAATTCCCGGGCACCGGAAAAACGAGTCGTAAGGCCTCCGTCTTAGGAAATTAAGTTCGTAAATATTTATTAAAAATATTTATGAGGATAATTATGAATTAAATTAGATTTTGATTAAGTGAATCTAATTTAATTAGAAACAATTAGTAGATAAGACTAAATTGAATAAAGTGCAAAAGTTTAATTATAGAATAGAAAAATTATTAAGGGATTAAATTAGGAATTAAACCATAAAAGTGACATGTGTTTAATGATGAATAAATACATGTGTATGTGTATTATTGGTCCAATTGTATTTTATGTGTGTATTTACTTAGAATTTAAGAAATTTTAATTATTTATTTGTTGTAATTATTATTAATTGTGTAAATATTATTTTATTAAATTGTGTGATAATGACAAGTGTATGGTAAGGATTAAAACAAGTGTGGAAATTTTAATGGCACATGTGTATTAACTTTAATTGGTAATTAAAAAGATATTTTAATAATTAAGTAATTTAGTAATAAAACAAATAACAAAAAGAAGAAAAGAAAAGAAAGAACAAAAGAGTACAGAGAAGAAAACGTGAAAAGGAAAGAAAGAAAGAAAGAAAGAAGAAAAAAGGGGAAATTGAAGGATTAAGGCTTGAAGATTAATTTGGTAAGTTAATTAAGTCCATTTCTTTGTAATTTTGATGTTTTTAAAGCTTTAGAGAAAGATTCTCTTGAATTCATGTGAAAATATTAGAAAATAATGGAAGTTTGATTAGGGTTTATGTTAAGAAAATGGTGAGATTTAGGATTAATTTGATAAAATTGTGAATTTGAATTGAATTAGGGACTTAATTGTAAAACAAGCCATAAGTTTTGAGTTTTAGGGATTAAATTGAAAGAAATTCGGAATTATGGAAAAATGATGAAAATTTGATAGTTATATGAATATTTTGATGGAAATTGAATAGAAATAAGGTGTGAATTGATGTTATAAATTTGGTTATTAGTATTTTACATCAAAACAGTTTTGGGAAGTAGCAATGGTCTGACTTTGAAAATTCACTAAAAATTGTAGGAATTGAATTAGAGGATGAATAAGATATGAAATTAAAGCTTATTGAGTCTAGTTTCTTATAGTAGAACCAATGTGAGCAATGAATTTATGAATCAAGAGATATTTGAAATTTTGTAAGACTGGTTCAGGGTGATTTCGAGATACTCTGTTTTGACTTTGGAAAATCATTAAAAATTGTAAACAAATTATTATGGAGTGTAATTTATATGTGTGAACTCCTTAATGAATATAGTTTCAAAAGAAATAAACAAGAACCTTATTCAAGCTCTGTACAATGAGATAATTGATTTTTAGTAGAGAGAGGTCAGAACTGTCGAATGGAGTAACAGGGGAGTATTTAATGAATAAACTGTATTAATTGGCTAGACCAAAAATTATGAAAATTTTATGGTAAGAAGATAAATGAGTCTAGTTTCAAGGAAAATTTACGGATATTAATTTTGAGTTTCGTAGCTCAAGATATAAATAATTTAGCAACAATGACTCAAATAGACAGCTTATGCTTAATGGCCAAATTTGCATGTTTAGACTTATGAATTAAATTGAATTGTATTATATTAATTAATTACAACTATGCTAATTTTTGTAGCAAACAAGGAAACCGAGGTATCCAACACGAAGGGAAAAGAGAAAATAGTCGAGGAATAGCTCAGAGAAACCGGTTTGTATTATCATAATTCAAAATATTTATCATTGCATATTTAATTGTTTTATATATATATGAATGTGCATGAAAATGACTTGAATGTAAATTGTTGATTTTTTTGTGATTACATTGAGAAATATAAGAGAATTGATTGAAATGTGGAAATGTGATCGAAACCCTATTAACTAGTCGGGCTTAGTGGATATAATTGGCATGCCATAGGATTGGAAGTGTTCAGGGATTCTTCGACCTCGAGTCGATGAGGCACTAGGTGTGCCATAGATTTACTTCGGATAGTTTCGATGAGGCTTTGGTAGCCACATTGCTTCGGCTTGGCCGATGAGGTACTTGGTGTGCCATAGATCTGATTTACTTCGAACTATCCGATGAGGCGTTGGTCGCCACTCTGGTGTGTTTGGTTGGATCCGTGTATCCACCTTGGTCCGAGTCAGGTTAATAGGGCCTATAAGTGAAATGAGCAAAATTATCTGAATCTGATTATCTGAACTATCGAATGAAAGGTGAAAGAAAATGATGATACGAAATGTGAAAAGAAATTGTGTTATGAATTAAGTGTTTACATGTTGGCGAAAATTTTATAATCATTTGAATGATATTAATGTGATATGAGTTGGCATATTCAAATGACTACTTGTGCATTTATGCTTTGAACTTGATTTGATGTTATGAATTGAATTATGATAATACCACTGAGTATTTCCAATACTCAGCGTACGGTTGTTCTCCGTGCGCAGGTTAGGTAAAGTAGAGTTCGGTTCAGCATTCAAATCATTTCCGACTCCAGCTCATTTTGTGGTGAAAATCTTATCTTCTGATAATGTGGCATGTACTAAGTTTTAGGTTGTCACTTGTACATATTTAATGTTTTGAATGTAAAAGATGGTGTATCAACTTTAAAGAGTTTTATGTATGAATGAATGGTATATAGTTATATGTTATGTGGAGGTGAATTGGAATGGTTTATTTCTGGTTTGAGCTTGCAGGAGGCTTATGCAAAAATAAGCAAAAATGCTGCTGAAATTTTTATAAAAAAATAAAATTTATGAATGAAATCAATTAGTAAAGTAAAAGATAATTTATATACATTTATGATTATACTATAATTTATTGTCAAAAAAAAAAAAAATTTATTGTTTGTTTATTTATTAAGAATTATCTGTAAATGGTCCGATTTGTCTGGTAATGCCTTGTAACCCTATTCCGGGAACGGTTTGGGGTTAGAAGGTGTTACAAACTCATAATAACACTTACTCATTCACAGTCTTACCAATGGTGCTACACATACACATATTCACAATTATCATTCCTTTGTTCATAATTTCACTTATAAACCTGCACAAACTTGCATTAGCTTATAACCAAACTCATCCAATAAAGGTTTCACATATATAATTATACTCACTTTTACAATATAATCACATGCTTTCTCATCTTACTAATTCATCAATTTACCCGTTGAACCATTTGGAATACTAAAGGATATACAGAAAGCTTGCACATAAGTGCCACACTGATATGTAGCCGAAGCTACCACTGAAATGTAGTCGAAGCTACCACTGATCACTAAAGTATTCCTAAGGTTCAACCGGGATTTTACTTATATATTCAATATCACTTTCTCATTTCATTTGTTTACTTACTTAATCAAAATTCATTCAATTTCCTCATTTCATTTGTTTACTTACTTAATCAAAATTCATTCAATTTCCTCATTTCACTTATTTATCCCTATTAACCTGACTCGGACTTTGGTGGATACACGGATCCAACCAAACACACCAGAGTGGCGACCAATGCCTCATCGAATAGTTCGAAGTAAATCTATGACACACCATGTGTCTCATCGGCTTAGCCGAAGCAAAGTGGCGACCAACGCCTCATCGAAACTATCCAAAGCAAATCTATGACACACTAAGTGTCTCATCGACTCAAGGTCGAAGAATCCCTGAACACTTCCAATCCTATGGCATGCCAACTATATCCACTAAGCCCGACTAGTTAATAAGGTATCAGATTTTATTCTCTATTTCAGTCAAATTCATATCAATTGCATTTTTACCCTAAATTTTACAGTTTTACAATTTAGTCCCTGTTCAATTAACCCATCAATTGAACTTATTTTTTTCTCAATTAACACATTATTCTATCATTCTAAACTACTGTATACTCTTTAGTATTCATAATTCAACATCAACCTTAATTCTAAACTTTTTTTCCATAATTAGATCCTAAAAATCAATTTCTATTAAAAATCACTTAATAAATTCATCATATAATGAATTTAAAGCTTAAAATCCATGATAATTTATCATAAATATACAACACTCATTCATGGAAACTTTCAATATTACCCATAAAATCAAAAACTAACGAATTCAATAGGTGGACCTAATTGTAAAGGTCACAAAAGTACAAAAATTACAAAGAAAAAGCAAAAATTAAACTTACTTGATGCAATAATATGAAAACCAGCTTATAACATTCTTCTCTGGCATTTTTGGCTGGAAAATGTGAAGAATTCACTAGAAAACTCAATTAGGAAAGATTTTTATTTATCAATTTTATAAAATTTCCAATTTTGCCCTTAGTTCACACTACCTTTTTATTAATTTTTATATTTCTACCGTCCAGCCTTTTGCCCATATGCCAATTTGCCCATTTGGTCCTCCTTTAATTATTACTTAAGCAATTTAACGAAATTTCACAATTTTGCACTTAATTCAATTTAGTCATTTTTACCCAATTGACTACCGAAACCTTAAAATTTCTTAACGAAACTTTAATACTAACCCATTAACACTCCATAAATATTTATAAAAATATTTACGGCTTAATTTATGATATCGAGCTTTCGATATCTCATTTTCAACCTAATTTACCTAATAATTCTTTTTTTTAGAAACGCAAAATTCACTAAAAAATATTTCTAAATTCATACTTAACTCATAAATTCTAATTAATAAATTTTTCAAACTTGCTTGTCGGATTTAGTGATCTCGAATCACTATTTCCGACACTACTGAAAATTGGGCCGTTACACAAACTCTACCTCAGAACAACAAACAATCATCATTTCCAATCTGAAACTCTGAATCAGGGGTCGACTCACACTGTACTCGTTTTGCTTTCAACTCACTGTCACATTTTTTAGCTTCACAAATTTGCTGAAGAAATACCAGTGTACATTTTAACTCAGCTAAAATTAAACCATCATCAGACAAAGTCAATCGTGTATTCATTGCTCTCAAAGCAAACAAAGATTTTCTACTCAAAGCATCCACACCAACATTTGCTTTCCTCGGATGGTAATCAATGACTAATTCATAATCTTTTAACAGTCCTAGCCATCTTCGCTGTCTCAAATTCTGATATTTTTGTGACATCAAATATTTTAAACTCTTGTGATCAATAAATATGTGGCATTTTTCACCAAATAAATAATGTCGCTAAATTTTTAATGCAAACACAATAGTGGCTAACTCCAAGTCGTGCGTCGGATAATTCTTTTCATGCAACTTTAACTGTCTGGAAGCATAAGCTATCACCTTGCCTTCTTGCATTAAAACACATCCCAAACAATTTAATGATGCATCACTGAAAATCACAAATTCTTTACCCGACTCAGGCTGAACCAATACTGGTGTTTCGGTTAATAGTGCTTTCAACTGATCGAAACTTTGTTGACATTTCTCAGACCACTCAAATTTCACATCTTTTTGTAACAATCGAGTCATCGATGTAGCTATCATCAAGAACCCTTTTACAAATCTTTGGTAATAGCCAGTTAATCCCAGAAAACTTCTAAGTTCAGATATGTTCCTCGGTGGTTTCGAATTAATAATTGCTGAAATCTTACTCGAATATACTCGGATGCCTTCCGCTGAAACAATGTGTCCTAAAAATCCAACTTCTCGGAGCCAAAACTCATATTTACTGAATCTAGCAAACAATTGTTTATCTCTCAACATTTGTAACACAATCCTCAAATGCTCAGCATGTTTAGACTTATATCGGGAATAGATCAAAATGTCATTAATAAATACAACAACAAATCTGTCTAAATACAGTCTGAAAATTCTATTCATCAAGTCCATAAATATTGCAGGAGCGTTAGTTAACCCAAATGGCATAACAATAAATTCATAGTGTCCGTATCTGGTTCTAAATACAGTTTTCGGCACATCTGAATCTTTAACTCTAAACTGATAGAAAGCATATCGCAAATCAATATTAGAAAATAATGTTACTCCTTTCAACTGATCAAATAAATTATTAGTTCTCAACAAAGGATAGTTATTCTTAATCGTAACCTTGTTGAGCTGTCGATAGTCAATACACAATCTCATTGATCTATCTTTCTTCTTTACAAACAGAACTGGCGTAGCTCAGGGCAAAAAACTAGGTTGTACAAAACCTCTATCTATTAACTCTTGCAACTAAGATTTCAACTCTTTCAACTCTATAGAAGCCATTCTATATAGAGCTATTGATATCAGTGATGTTCCAGGTACTAATTTAATAGCAAACTCAACTTCCCTGACTGGTGGTAGCCCAGGTAACTCTTCTGAAAACACATCTGGTTATTCACAAACAATTAGTACTGATTCAATCTTTGATTCAAACACTTTTGTATCCAGTACATAAGCAAGAAAAATATTACAACCCTTTCTCACATATTTCTAAGCGAGCATAGATGATATCACAATAGGCAATCCACTCAAATCATCGGACTCAATACAAAGGATTTCATCATTCTAACATTTCAACTCAATAATCTTCCGTTTACAATTTACAACAGTATCATGCAAAGTCAACCAATCCATACCCAAAATCATGTCGAATTCATCAAACGATAAAAGCATCAAATCAGCCGAAAAATAATAACCCCAAGTCATCAAATGGCAGTTCTTGCAAACTTTATCAACTAAGACACACTGACCTAAGGGGTTCAATACTTTAGTCATAAATTCAGTGGACTCAAAAGGTAAACTCTTACTAGACACTAGATTCATACAGACATATGAATGAGTTGATCCAAGATCAATCAAAGCAATTACATTAGTGTCATAAAGAGAAAAATTACCAGTGATAACATCTAGTGCTGATGAATCCTTTCGAGCTCAAATAGCATAAGTTGTGGCTGGAGCTTAAGCCTCGGATCTCACAACAAAATCATTTGTTGCACATTTTTTACTATTCATATTTCCATTATTTTAAGGTGGTCTCTCTCTTGTAGTTGTATTACTCGGTCGAGTCGTTAGAAGCTTGTCTTTCTCAGGTAATTCAGGACAATCATGAATAAAATGCTCCCACGAGCCACATCTAAAACAGGCTCTGGTATTCATCTAACATTCTCCAAAATGTCATCTACCACATTATTGGCACTCAGGTTTGTTGGCTTTGACACTACCAACACTCGATACTGAAGTGGCTTGAGCCTTTAGACTCGTGTGTTGCTTCCCACGATCTCTATTTAAATACTCCTTTGAAGTAGTTGAGCGGTTATAAGAATACATTGATTTCTTTGATGATGAATAATATGATTTACCCATTAACCTCTTTCTTGAATCTCTGGCCTCAGAATCGGCTTTTCTCTTTTCTTTGCTAAGCTCTTCGGCTTTGTGTGCTCTATCAACTAACACAATAAAACTTTTCAATTCAAGTATTCCGACTAAAAGCTTGATATCTTCATTCAACTCGTCTTCGAATCATTTTCACATAATCTCTTCAGTTGGAATGCACTCTCGAACATACTTACTCAGTCTAACGAATTCTCTTTCATATTTAGATAGAGTCATACGACCCTGTTTCAGCTCTAAAAATTTCTTGTGCTTTTGATCAAGAAATTGTTGACTTATATATTTCTTTCTAGACTTTATTTGAAAGAATTCCTATGTGACGGGCAGCATTACAGATATCAAAGTGCTTTACCACTGATATACAACATCTTTCAGAAGAGATACAACGCATTTAACACATTCTGCTGGCGTACAAGACAATTCATCAAAGACTCAAATTGTATTCTTCAGCCAAAACTCGGCTCTCTCAGGATCATCATCAACTGTAGCTTTAAACTCTTCAGCCCCATACTTTCAAATTTTATTAACAGGCAACTTACTTGTACATAAAAGATCCAAACCTTGAGAAGCTACGGGAGTTGGTTGGGGAAAAGGTAGGGGTTAAGGTTATTGAGCAGTTGGATTTATTCGGACATATTCAGAGAACCACTCATTCATCATTTGGAAGAAGGCTTCCTTAGCCTCTCCTCTATGACCCCTAGATGCAAGCCTCAATTTAGACAGCGCTGCTCCATGAACGAAGGCTGGCGCATTACTTTCTATATCATCGGATTGGTTGGAATCCATATACTATATGAAAAAATAAATAAAAAACTATCAGGAGATACCACACTATCACAGGTTAAATATGGCATGTATAGTTAGACTCACATAAGCTACTTTAGTCCTAGAATTGACTAAATTGTAGCTCTAATACCAATCAAATGTAACAACCCTAACCCATATCCATTGCCGGAATAGGGTTACAGAGCATTACCAGACTTATCACATAATTAATTATACAATTCAAATTCAATTCACATATCCAAATATATATCATTCACATACATTCATATAGTCCCTAACACGAGCCCTTGAAGCCCAAAACAAGCATTAAAAACAATTTGGGACTTAAATGTAAACTTATAAAAATTTTGAGAAAACTATGAAAATTTCAAAGTACAGGTGACACATGCCCGTGTGGCCAGGCCGTGTGTCTCATATGGCCAAAAGACACGTCCGTGTCATAGGCCATGTGGACATTCGAAATGAGATCACATGGTCGTGTCTGACCCCGTGTAACTCTCTGACTTGTGTCACATGGCCAACCACACACCCGTGTGACTAGCCCGTGTAACACACTGACTTGTTTTCATTACAAACCATAGGGGACACACGGTTGTGTCACTTGGCCGTATGCCACACACGGCTACGACATACGTCTGTGTCTCTACCCATGTGAACGAAAATAGGTTATTTTCTAAGTCACATTTCTCACCCAATTTTGCTGCCAACCTACACATTTCAATAGCATATAACCATAATAAAATAGACATTCAAACTAATCCAAAATCAAGCCTAAACATGCACTATTCATGTACATAACATGATATCCATAAGCACATACATTTGCCCACTTTAACATATACCAAACATAATTCAAAGGTTACCTAAATGGTCAATTACTTATAAGATACATTGTACCTAAAACATAGCATGCATACTCATCTTAATTCCAACCATTTGGTGCCAAAACACATTTTAACAAGCAAGTCATTCACATAACAACTATACACCACATATCATAAGGCCATTTATACATATATACAAATCAAAATATATGACCATTTTACAAGCCAATTCAAATGGCCAAAACTCATCAAGACATATAGGCTATATTAGCCAAAAGATCCATACATGCCATATAATCAAAATACACAATGTCCAAAAGTACCAAATCAACCACTGGATAGTGTGATGAGATCTCTGACGACTTTCAATCTGAGCGAGCTTTCGAATCACTATAAAACACAGAAAAGAAAACAAAGTAAGCTATGAAGCTTAGTAAGCTCGTATGGCTAATAAGTAAAATTTACCATTCATCTACAAATTTAAAGAAACATAAGTAAATATAGATAAGCTTCAATCAGTCCAACAATTAGCACATTATCACAACCATGTGAGTCATGTATGAATTCATCAACTATCACTTACTTGTCACCTAAACTGATCTATACCATATCTTATATCCTCGTACCATTATCTTTGCCCGTTGAACCATTTGAAATACTAGCAGATACTTAGGTATCTCGCATACTAAGTGTCAATATATGGTCGAAACCATCTCTATCACATATCTAATATAAATACTCACTTTTGAGCCATCACTAGGTCTGCACACTCAAGCTGACAGTCAATATGTAGCTACACAGTGTTGCTCTTACAACCTGATGAGTAACCGCAAAACATGCCGAAAAACTCTGCCACCGGTAGAATGTACGGCACCAGCACCCAAAACACATAAGCACGTAACCCCTAATGACATGTCATTTGTATCCTATCTAGTCCTAAGGTTCAACCAGGATCTATTCCCTTGCCAATAACTTGTCAAGAATCTCCACAGTATCATATTATCAAAATTATATCAATTAAACATTTAAACACATATAATTCAATTGCTTATTAAACATACGAACTTACCTCGAATTAACGATTGAAAACGATCGTCTAGTCCAAAACTTTATCTTTTCCCCGATCTAGCTGTATACGTTGCTTTTCTTGATCTATATAATCAAATTTAACTATTTTAAATATCATTCTATTAAATTTAATCCAATTTTCATATTATGGTAAAATTACCACTTTACCCCTAAACATTTGACTTATTTACAATTTAGTCTTTAGCTCATAAAAATTCAAATTCATGTAATTAAATACCAACCTATTATAGCTGATTATCACTTAGGCCCTTAGCAAGCCCTACACTTCATTTATTTCACCATGAATAATTTTCTATTTTTTAATTTAATCCCTAATTGACATTTTCATCAAAATTTCTTTTACAAAAGTTGTTCAACTAACAACAATGATGCATTTTCTATCACAAAACATCAGAATACTCACACATTCATTAATGGCAAAACCCTAACTCTTTAACAGTTTTGCAAATTAGTCCACAGGCTAGCTAGATTAAGCTACAACGACTTCAAAAACATAGAAATCATTAAAAACGAGAATGAAAAATACTTACATGCATAAGGGTAAAGGTTGGCCGAATGTTTGAGTGTTCAAAAATGGTGATTTCTTCCTTGAAATTTCGGCTAGAAGAGATAGACAAGGTAAATTTGGTTTTTTTTAATTTTAACTTTAATTACAATTTACCAAAATTAACCTTTGTTTTTAACTTAAAATTCACCTTTTTAATGTCCATCTTTGTCCACTCAACTAGAAAATAGTCTAGTTACAACATAAGGACCTCCACTTTAAAGTTCCTTAGCTATTAGACACCTTTAGCTATTAGAACATAACTTTTACACTTTACGCGATTTAGTCCTTTTTCACAAATTAAGCATTCAAACAATAAAATTTCTTAACGAAATTTTTATACAATTATATTATCATGCTGTAAACCTCAAAATAATATTAAAATAAGTATTTTAACCTCAAATTTTTGGTCCTAAAATCACTATTCTGATTTCACTAAAAATGGGCTGTTACAATCTAAAATAAAGACATACCCACTTACAGAGCTAACTTTATCAGTTACCCAATTTGCATCACAATATCTCTGTAGGACCATAGGGTATCCAAAAAATTCAACTTCCAAATTATTGTAATTTAATTTTATTCAAAACCATTTGGGAAAGTTTAACCTTGATAGCATAGTAACTTGTGAACCATGACACTTTTCCCCACTTATTATGTCGATGCCCTCATCAACATGAAGCCATACTTTTAGTAACCTTGTTGCGTCGAGTTGACATTTCAATCTCAAGTCCATCTTGGGCTTTTAAGGCCTAAGGTTATGATTCATTCAATGCAAATTAGACATAAACTTGAACTTACTCTCATCTCAATCGTTGGTGTAGTCTGGTATATGTTCATTCCTCCACCAAACACTTAGAATCAATGTCACAACATATAATCATCAGGTTATAACCTTAATGGTATGACCCTTTGTTGACTGAATATTACCATACCTTTGATACTTCAAAATGCTTCCCTTTGGATGTGGCACCAACCCCACTTTTGTGGTATCTCGCTGGATACAGTCCTCTAGATATGGTTTATGCCAACCACCTATTATGACTCCAGCACTAAATTTTTCAACATGGGAAATACACATTGGCCATCCCCAACTTAGGCCTTCTCGGTCCCTCCATGGTCACCTTATTAGGTGTGGCCATCTTGGCCAATGTCAACACATGTGGGACCACCAAACTAAGTCGATCTTAATATCAATTTTGGACTTTAATGCTATTTCACACAAACTCTATCACGCCACTTCTTTCTTCGCACAATCTCATAGGTTACCTAAACAAGACATCCCCCACTAATTCTCTTGTTCAAGCTCTCGGACTGGATAATACTCCAATATACTTTAGTTAAAAATTATGTGACATTTGGACTAGCTTCACAAATCTCATGTATTAGTAACTTATCATGGATAAAGGCATCATAAGCCCTATCCCAAACACAATGATCCACCGATCCACTCATGATCCTCCAACCAATTAAAACTCAAGGGTCAGACCACTTAAACTCAAGGGTCTTCTGACCCACTTAAACTCAAGCTCGCTAGGCCTTTCAAGCCCATCTTGACCACAATGGCCCACTGGCCAACACAGATGAAGCTTACAAACGTTCCAATGCAACTCAGACACATGCTTGCACTACTCAAGTGCCTTTAAAGCGATTGTCTTAATATCACACCAACATATTTATAAATCCAATTTTCCTTTCATTGTCTATTTTATTTGCTTTTTTGATATTCGAACCCTAAAACCCTTTAGGATTTCACGATACTTATAGTTTACAATCAAGTCCCATAGGCTCAACTCTCAACTTGGAACGGGCAAGCTAGTGTTAAACCACTTGAGAACTAAATCAACAAAGCCAAACCTGTATTCCAGTGCCTTAAAGTCCCCCACTAAGGTTACAAGCTCGTGCTACCAAGCTCGACTTTTAAATTGCTTGTAAGAGCCTTCATTGGTTCTAGTAGCGGGAAGCAAAAATGATTCTCACGTTTAAACAATAGCAAAGAATTTGCTTCTAAATTGTTGGAAATATATTATTGCAAATAAAAACATTAGCAGTGATAGGAAACCAAACTAAGTGTAGATAAATAAAGCAATCACTATATCGTGAAAGAACCACTGCCTTAGAAGTAATTTCACCCTAATCCGTGTAATAAAAAATGGGCATCGCCCCCAAGGTTAACACGATACTTCCAAATTCGTACACTCAAATGAGGAAGATGGAACTCAAAAGGTTTACTCTTCTCGTAAACGTTGGGAAATAAACTAGAAGAAACTCAAGTAAACAACACTAGGTTCAATTACTAGGAAAGATTGGAGGGGTCACAAACGGTCCCTTTAAAATTCAATCTCTTAGACAGAATATCGCACTAATGTAATTTAGTAAAACATCGAAATTTTCTAGAGAGTAAGAATGAGAGAGAAAAGAGATAACTGAGTTTTCTTATTTTTCTATGTTGTAAAAAATGAGTAGAATAGCTTACTATTTATATTGTTTTCAGAAGATGCAAAATGGTAAAATAACAATGTCAATTTCAAAAAATAGTAAAGAATTTTCCTCAACAAAAAATATTCTGTAATAATCAAAAGATTTTTCTAAACCCAAAAATATTTTACAGCAAAAAATATTTCTGATTTTACATTACCAACAGAAATTACTTGCCTTTGGATGTTTCGAAGCTGTTGGTGAAGCTTGGTGTCATGATGTTAGAAGTGAGAGGAGAACAAAAACGGAAAGAGAGCAATAAAATCCTTGCAGACGAAGTCAAGGAGGGCCAGCAAAAGAATGGGTCAAAAATTGGGTTGCAAGGTGGGCCAGCGATTCAGATGGGACTAGTTAAGGGAACTACAGCAAAACAGAAGAATCTAAGGAATGGGGTAGTTAATGGAAACAAGCCCAACGACTGTTCAAAAGGGTTTTAGCCCCAACGATTTAGGAATTAAATAAAAGATTAGAGTTTGTTATCATTGATCTGAGACAAATATCCTTGTCAATTTTCTGTATAACCTTAATTTGCACTCTCATCCTTCAAACCCGGGCCATTACACTTCTTGTTTAAAATTTTAAAAAGTAACTTTCAAAATTACAGGGGTTATAATTTTTTTTTTACGATGAATAAGCTCGAAGATTACTGCCTCGATTAAATTCATTAACGATTATAAGGTTATGGATATTATTAGGATAATCCATTTCGAACTACAGATTACTATGATTATACAAACAACATTTACAAGGGTTTTAACTTGTTTATGTTAGTAAGAACACGTATCTACAATTTGTCTATATATTTTAATTTTTTGATTTTTCTATACGTTATATCCAAATTAATATTTAACGTTAAAAGATGTTATTGATACAATTAGAACTAATTAATAAAGAAACCGGATACGCAGCGAATGGATGATGCAAAGCGAGCCCCACGGACGGCTGAGATTTGTATATTTTGTGTGAAGGTCAAAGTGAAAATTTTATCATGAGAGAGAGAAATAAAAGCGTTTATCCGACGCACCGCCCATCTTTTTCATTTTCCTATTCTTCTCGTCCTGTTCTATTTATTTTTGGGAAGATACAAATGTCATTTTCATTTTGTCAAATATTTTACAATTTCCAACTCTTTACCCTGGCTCGCTCTTCATTTCTCTCATTCCTCGGTTTCTTTTTTCTTTAATCTGAACTTCCCTAAGCTGCCATGTCGTTTACAGGACTGGGTCGGGTATTTCTTCCTCTTCCTTTCTTTTAGTTTCATGGTTCATCTTTTCATGTTAGTTTCTTTTTCCTAAAATGTTTAAGTTGCTAGTTCCTAGGCTGGTTTCTGTTCTAAACTAGGATCAATTGTATGTTTTACTAACTGACGTCTAAAATGAGTTTCATTTTAACTTCTTGTTCACAAGAATCATTAGTCTTAGGTGCTATAAATGATTTGATGTGGTAGTAAACATAGCCAACCCACTTGGATTATGAGGCTATCTTAGATATTTGTGGGGGGGGGGGGGGGGTAAAGTCAATATTATGCCTTTCAACTTTAATTTCTTCCATTGCATGTTCTATATGTTGTTTATTTTCCTTAAAAACTTCACACATGTTTCAGCCTTGGCTAATAAGTTTGCCACATGATTGCTTGTTCAAGAGCTTAATCTCCTAAACTAGTAAAAATTTTTCAACCCCATCATCTGAAGAAGATTATGAAAAACTTACCTATCAAATGATTGTATGACAGCCAAATGCCACATCTGGCATGTGTGCTGCCGGTCACGCCAAGGATACATTTTTGGAACTGAAAAGGAAGAAAATTTACCGCTATTTGGTATTTAGGATCGATGAGAAGAAAAGAAAAGTTGTGGTTGAGAAAACTGGTGATCCAGCTGAGACTTATGATGACTTCACTGCATCTCTTCCCGAGAATGATTGTCGATATGCTGTATATGACTTCGATTTTGTTACTTCTGACAATTGCCAAAAGAGCAAGATTTTCTTCATTGCATGGTTAGTTTTCTTTCCCTTTGATTGTCTTTATATTGTAGTGAACACATTTGGTAGTATTCATAAAGGAAGAGAGTAGGGGTTGCGTATATTAGGATTTGGTTTTGGGTACAGTCTCTTGAATGTGCTGTTATAGTATTACCTTGATGCTTCTTCAATTTTTGCACGATTGAAGTTTTATGTGAATTTGGTAGCCCAGCACCTGGAAAGGAATTAAAAGGAATGATAAGAGGGATCAAGCCGTCAGGTTGCCTCTGAGCTTTCCATGGCAGCATTAATGAGGGAATGCAGCTGAAGGAGACCAGTATTTGGCCCATGTTTTGCTTGATTAGTGTTGGGAACAAAAATAGGTTATTAGTTCTTCCAGCCATTGGGTTAGAAACGGTTCTTTTTGGTGCCAGTTACATATATGATGACATCAGTTTTCTTGTTCTTTCTTCTCATGTAGCAATGGCACTCCCCTGGCATGCATTTAATACATTAAAGAAGTTGGCTATCAAATCTTCTCCTTTCCTAACAATTGGGTTTTGTCATCAGGTCCCCTTCATCATCTCGAATCCGTTCAAAAGTGCTCTACGCCACTTCAAAACACAGGCTTAGAGAGGAACTGGATGGTATCCACTATGAGATTCAGGCAACTGACCCTACAGAGATGGATCTTGAAGTGCTGAAGGATCGTGCTAACTGAGCGTTGCATAGTTTAACTGTTCCATTCAAGAAGTTACCCCCCTCGCTTTGCTGACTCCGAGTTAGTCTTTGCTTCATGTGCAGAATCATTTTCTGACACAAAAAATTAGTTCATGTATAATCCTTGAATAACCAGAATCTGGTGAAGTTGATATGAAGCTCTGGGCTTGACATTATCTGGTTCCTGTTAATTCTGGTTCTTTACTATTATTTTCCTCTGAACAAAGACACTGTCATCCGTACTGGTAATTAGAGAGAAATCACAGAGTCAGATTCCACACACACGGAAGAAACAACAGTTATCAGGGACTGGGAGGCTCGTTTCAGGATGGTTCCTTGCATCTTCCTTTAATTTGTCGTAACCTCATTCTGAGCCAGACACAAAAATCCCAACAACTGCAGGCCCCATCCCATTGGATAATATGTTTATATAATTTGGTCTGTCCATGTCTAGTTGGGAGGTTTGCTGCGACTCTGCTAGAGAATTTTGAGTGGAGGAAACCCCTTTAAATATGAAGTTTCAATTATTTCATACACTACAATCTAACTAAGGGAGTTCTTGTTGGTTTAGCAGAGAACTAACAGAAGCATAGAAAATAAGACTCGAAAGGATGATTTAATTCATTAACCAAGCAGCCCTTATATATATGGCTCAGGTAACAAACTCAACCAATTTTAAATTTCCCACTTCTACTAACAAGCTAACAACACCTAGCTTCCTACTCTTAACAAGCTAACAACTCCTACTAAAAAACTAACAGATCTCCCTAGAACTTAGTCATATTAATGATAAAAAAATTTGCAGCCCTTGAGACACTAACAGTTCTTAGTGCAAGGCTTGAATCATGAAATATTGCTGCAAAGTTATATATTTCTACAGAAAATGACTATAATGCATCTTCCCGTCTCCAACAAAGAAACTATGCTTTTGGAAAACCATGAAAAATGCTGAGTGATCTTAAACAGCTATAAACTTCGAAACAAAGGAAGCAATAATGTCTCCCATAGTTCATAGAGTCATACTCTCTAAAAGTCTTTGACATGTGAGCCTGTGAAAAACTGTCCTGGACTAGATTTCTTGGTTCAGTTTTGATTTTGTTGATAAACGAAAAAGGCAATCATTGAGTTCTCTATTATTAGAAATAACGTCCACGTGAAAGAAAAATAGTTTGAAAATAGAAAACTGACATAAGTAAACCTGGTGGCCAACTAAAGAGTTTTTAGCTTCTACCACCAGTCTAACTTTAGGCAACTGGAAACTGACGTTAGTGATTAGATGATGATGATGACGATGCCCCTGCTTCTCCCTCTCCATTATTTTCGTTCTCGCCTGACATCTCTTCTAAAGATTTCCCTTTCGATTCAGGCACCAAGAAAGTGAAGAGGAAGCCCAATGCATTGATTACACCTAATACTATAAGTGAATTCTTGACTCCAATACCTGCAGGGTACCCTGCATCTGCCTTGGCCTTATCCTTATTCTGCGCCAAATACAAGAATCCAAATGCACCAACCATAGCACCAAGCTTTCCTGCAGCTGCTGATATACCATGGCAAGTGGACCTCAACCTTGCAGGGAAAATCTCAGCCGGTACTACAAATGTTGTGGCATTGGGTCCGAAATTCGCAAAGAAGAAGGTCAATGAGTACATAACAACGAAGCCAATTCGGTTGTCCTTATGAATCCAGTGGTCGTAAGGGATGGCCAGTGCAAACATGAACACCGTCATGAAGAAGAAGCCCATCAATTGGATGGCAAATCTTCCCATAATATCAATGAAAGCCACTGTGAACCAGTAGCCTGGAACGGTGCTACAAAGAGCAATCAGTGTTTGTGCCCTTGCAATTTTGTAAACTTCTTCAAGGGCATTCATGGTCTTGGCAGATGGAATCCAGCCAATGGCGCTAAAGATATCCTTTTGGAACAAGTTTTGGCTGTAGAATGCAATGTCAAGCAAGAACCAAGTGGTGGTTGTCCCCAGCAGGTGAAGTCCATGGCGTTTAGCAAACTCCTTGGAAAACAAGCCATATCGGATTTTCTCTTGCTCAATCTTTTGTGGCTCCGCCTCAATGTCCATCTGCAAAACTTTTGACATATCAGATGCAGCTTGCTTAACGTTCTTAGCAACAAGGGCGGTGTAACGAGCGGTTTCTGGCATCTTCAGCCTCCAGTAGTAGGTAAGCGCCGCTGGGAATGCTCCAACCATCAAAACAATACGCCAAACATAGTCTGCTTCTGGAACAGTGGAGCCCACAGGATCGACCTCGTAGGATGGCGCGTGAAACGATGCCATGAATGCAGCGGATATAATAATAGCAAAGATGCCACCTGCTAAAATTCCGAATCCTTGCATCGCAAACACTGCCGCAATGAAAGCTCCGCGAGTCTTCTTGTTGGCATATTCGGACATGATGGTGGCGGAAAGTGGATAATCACCACCGATGCCAAAGCCGAGCCAGAACCGGAAGAAGCAAAGGGTTGCCATCACTGCTTTAGGGTTACCGCTAAAAGATAGACCTGATGCTATAGAGCATATGACCATGAGCATGAGAGTCATACCGTAGACCTTCTTTCGGCCTAGCTTATCACCAAGCCAACCGAAGAAGAGCTGGCCTGCTAGCGTTCCGCAGAACGCAACACCATTAACGGCAGCCGATACATTGGGGGGCAGTGATCCGGGGCTCTTAGCGCCATCAACATGGTAGTATATGCGGCCAAGCAATTTGGTAACGAGAGATATGCAGAAGAGATCATATGCATCAGTGAAGAAGCCCATCCCAGCTATAATGATTGCAGTGAAGTGGTACCATTGTGTTTTGGCTACATCAAGCGCGTCAAGCACCTGTAATTTGTTTCCTGCCACCATGGCTACCTTCTTTATCTATCTGCTCCCTCTTCCTCTACAAAGGTGTAAAAGAAAAAGCTCGAAAGGGTTACGAGTGACATCCAAATCAAAGACAATAAAACAGATGGAGCTGGGAAAATATTCAAGTGCAGCCGAAGGAGGGAGTGACAACAACTTATTTCTATATTTAACTCTTGAAAGTTAATTTCATTGGTGCTTTTTTTTTTTTTAATTTCCTTTCTTACAAAGTCTAAAATTAGCAACAGAGAGAATGTCTTCACTATTGATGTTATGTATATAACATAATTGGAAATGACATCTGGAAACAGGCAATCCATCAGTTTTGAGCAAGAATTTTAGCATCTTTGACAGTAACCTTTAATTAATTTTTTTATTATTATTATTATTAAAGGGAGAAAATTTTGTTATACCTATTAAACTGTAAAAGAAAAATGAAATTAAAGTGATATTATTATATTTTTAAAAGATTTGCAGACAGATCCGGGAATTGAGGCTAATATGTGGATACTGTATATTACTTTGAACCTATCCATAATCAAAGTGATCCAATTTTTGGAGCAATAATCAACCAGCTGGTACTCAACTTTGAGCTAGTGTATGACAAATATGGCACGTATCCAGTATTACTATTTTCATTTTTATTTAAAGATCATGTATGTCAGATGAGTATTTTAATACTTACGGTATCATAGCACTTCTCTTTAACAGTAGCATTCTTTTTGCATGATTTACGATCTCCCATTTAACAAATTGAATCAGAAAAAAGAAAAGAAATCATATAGTCTATATAAAATAAACCTAGACATCAAAAAAGTTGTTTCTTGTCGTCATTACCAAAATGGAACCCCATTTGCATGCATGAACAAATCTTATTATACCTATTCTTTTATATGGGGAGAGAGAGTAAAGCCTGTAAGCTCAAGTTTCTGAAACTCACCTGTGATTCTTAAACGGAAGTAAAAGCCTGAAAGATGAGAGTTTGAGATATTTTGTGTATATATAAGTCTGAAAAAAACAAGGAAAGGAAGAATTAATAAAGGAGGGAAAAAAGGGAATAGTAATTGGAATGGAAATAGGAAGTGTAAGTGCATGCTTCCTTATAATAAACGGAAGGGGATCCAAATATTCGAGATGGCAATCGGTATATTCCGCACCCACATATTTTTTGATATATATATTCATAATCCAGTCATTCAACTCAACCTCCCTCTAAAGCCGCTACCTTCTTTGTAGTTTGGAGTTGGACCATCGTTTTTGTCCACTAAACTAACTCTTACCCCCCATTTTCGTTACTGTTTTACTATTTTAAGCTCTAAATTAAGAAAGCAAAAAATGAAACACCACAAGTATAATCGTAAAATGGTAGTTTTCTTCGCTGTCTTTGTTACCTTAAAACGAAAAACTTTCCAAGTATTACAACTTATAAGAGTATTATTATGATATAAAAGGTAAAAGACTGGATACTTCATTAGTAGTGAAGAACTTGTCCCAAATAGTTCAACAAGCCTAAACTAATTAGATTATGATGACTTCTTGACAACAAAAAATGATAAGATTAATTACAATCTCTATAACAAAGCTGATATTTAACAGGATCTTCATATATCTTTAACCTCTAAGCAACAAAAAAAAAAATCATGAAAAAAGGTAAATAAAAATGATAATCTTGATTTTCTGACTTGTAATTTGGCACAAAACTAACATCAAATTGATGAACTTAATGTAAGTTCATCGATCAAAAGCACCATAGAAAAGTAATGTTTGTTCTTCCAAACCGATAAGTTTGTATATAATAATAGTTGATGTATTAACACCTTTGCTTTCTTGTGCTCTTTCGAACTGACAAAAGCGGCAGAACTGATGAAGCCAACCTACCTCATCCCACCACCTAATGTTTTCCCAAGTCTTCTAGCCTTAAAAAAAAAAAAAAAAGACCTGAGTTTCAGCAATGGTTTCATAGGTTGTTAAGATATTTTTAGTGGCAAAGCTTTTGCATTGAAAATGCGAGCCCCATTGATGCGTAGCTTCAAACCAGGCTTCTTGGCTAGCTCACCGACTCTGTCTATGTGCTCCATGGACAAGCATCTACCATCAGAGTTGCATTGAGTAGAAGTGAACTGATCTTAAGATATTTCAGTCAAGAAAGGATACAGAAAAGAGTGAAGTAAACAAATCATTTAACAACTTTAACTAATCAGTTTCTTAAGATACCACTAAATAGGAAAAATCCAAAGCATTATGAAAAACCATATTAATTTGAGGGTTTTACATCTCTAGTTTGGAAATGTGATGGGTTCTAAGAGATTTATACCACTGATGATTTCCTCATACATTCATATTTAAAAGTAGGGGCAGCCACAAAATAATTATGCGAGAACTAGTATGCATATAAAATATAATTGAAAACCTGCCCCATTATTTTAGCTCTACCGTTAACAAAATTGTGAAACATCCGAACATAAATCGAATTATTAATTTGTGTGTATGAATATATTAACTAATGTATAGAGATCAGGTGCAGTTTGATCGTGTGATTATAAGTGATATAATTTTGTGGTATGATCGTATAAAAAATTTTAGGGTTTTATTTTAATCATTCAATGTTTAAATTGTTAATGGCGGTTTATTGTATATATCAAATCACGTCCACAATCATGTTTATACTTTCATTTTAGTTATCTAATTTTTAGGTTAGTTTTATTTTAGTCATCAAAAAAATCTTTTCTTTTAAGTCTTGATTCCAATAAAAAAATTTAAGGATTAAAATGAAAAAGCTATAGGAATGAAAATAATGCATTAAATATTTGTCATATTTTACTTGTTTACCCCCATTGAAAAAGTTCTTAATTTTTTTTCAATATTAAAAATTTAAATTCCAAAACATGAAAATTAATTAAATAAATTGCTGAAATTTTTTTTTCTCTTGATACTGTTATCCGATATAATATTGAAATTAATTAATTTAATCTCCTAAAATTTAATATTTATTTTATGTTTCCAAATTAACATCAAACCAAATAACTAATATTTAATAATTGTCTACAAAACCCAATTTTTTTTTATTTATGGTATTGAATCTTCCATGCTAAGCTAAAAGTAAAAAAAAATTCCTTAAAATTAATTTAATTAATTAATTTTTTCTTTCATGCCAAACAAAACTTCAAATTATTTTCATCACTTCTTTACCAAAATGAAGAACAAAAGTTTAATTAATTAATTGTAAGTACTTTTTCTTTACTTTTAGCTTAGTATGGAAGATTCGAGATTATATAATCAAGAGAAATTTAAGTTTCATAGACAAGTATTAAATATGAGTTATTTGAGTTGATTTTGTTTAGGGTAAACTGGTAATATAAAATTAAATTTTAGAATTTAAGAAATTATATTAATTAATTTCAATATTATACTAGCAAATCAATTGACATTATTAAAGGATAAAAGAATTTTCAATTTTTGATTCAACTCATTTATGTACACTTAAAATGTTTAGTATTAGATTCTAAGATGGCAATTGATGGAGGAGTTGAGGGCATGTAAGCGGATAATGAGAATTTCCTTGGTGACTCGGGCAGGACATCAAGACTAGCCCTAGATCGTGGTGATGTCGTGTGAACAAGAAACTTCAACGCAAAGAGGAGAATCTTCATAATGATTTTATGGAGACTAGTGATGACAAAGGCCTGTTGGCTTCTTTCCAAGATGTATTGGCGAACGTGTGGGGCATGAATAAGAAAACCAATATGTTAAATGATGATATTGAACTGAAGGAAAGGGATGTGCTTACTAGTACAATTGATTGGATTCCATCAATTAATTTTTGTGATAGGGTATTGTAAAAACGAAGGGTTTACTTGCTTGAAAAATAGAAACTGTGACTAAAATGGTGCTTGAAATTGTGGCAATAGTTTCAACCATAAAATCAAAATATGCACAAAAGTAAAAACGAACATCAAGATTGTTTACACAGTTTGACCTCAATCTTCATATGCGGGGCCTTACTTAGAGTAATGATCCACTATCTTTCTCACAATACAAATTAAAAATTATTTAAGTCCTAACATCGGTCTAATTCCCACCAATTTAGCGACCTTGCCATTGTAGAAAGACTAGATCACTCTCCCACCCAACTCTTTATTGAAAGCTTAGCTATGCAACTCAAGAGACTCTTTTGATTGCTTACAAAAATAATGCACACATAAACGTTCCTAACTTTGATCTAATTTGTGCTCTATCAGATTCCCAATACCTCGGTTACTCTTAATGAATAATCTAACTTAGACAAAACTTAAGTTTATATACTACTTAAGTTTTGCTTACATAAAAGTTATAATCAAATCACTTTTTTTATAAAGTAAAACTAAAAAACAACATAAGATAAAAACTTTCATAAGAGTCTCCATGTAATCCAAAGTCTTCAACTTTAGAAAGTGACTTTACTAATCTTCACGTCTTCAATTTCAACTCAATTGGTCTTTATGTTTTAGGCTCTAACTTGTCCAAATATCTTCAAAACAAATAGCACAATATCTTTGTTCTAAAATTTGTCAACTCTTAAAAGAGGTAAGGAAGGCAATGAAGCAGTACCTGAAGTTGTGTACGCTACTTTAGCCACAGAATTAACATTGCCTTCAAATGTATCAACATGTGTGAATCTTGATGGAATAGAGTATGTAATGACCCGATTTTAGTCGGTGTTAGAAAATACGATTTTAGAATCCAATTTCGTAAACCGAGCCCATAAAATTATGAATAGAAATATTTGCACATTTAGTATGAAAATATATTAGTGGATGGTGAAATAATAAATCGAGAAAGCCATTAATTATAGTACAGAGACTAAATTGTAAAAGTGCAATCACTATTAAGTTTTACTTTAGAAAATGCTTTAGAACCCAATTAACAATTATGCAAAGGACTTAATGGTTATTTAACCATTAATGTTTCATGACTTAGTGGACGAGATCAATCCTATGTTGGATCTGATGCCCTAAGTGTAGTATTTTCGTTAATATACACTTGTAATTTTTTTAAACAGATTGATTAATAAAATTATTCATGAATTACATTAATACTTTGTATAATATCCTCATATGATTTTTGCATGCAAAGCAAAATGGAAGCAAATGCTGCTCACTTATTGTCTAATGTTTAACTAATACTAAGTGGTATTACGTGTCAGATCGTAATACGAAAAGACAACTTATATTATTAGACGAACTTAAACATGTCCTTAGTTTAATCGGAAATACGCAAATCGATTGAAAGACTAATATGTCGCCTATCAAGTCCAATTGGGGAGATGCTTTGTTTTAGGCATCAAAGAGGATGTCTCCCAGAAGATAGAGACATATATGTGACTGATTATACTTACAATACATTATATTAGACCCAAGAAGAATAGATCATGAATCTGTTTATGGATTTATTCACTTGTGATGTTCCTAATGTGGCATACTTATGATGTTCATAATATGGCATACCTAAATCCTGAGTGGATGATGGACTATGTATGCGTGACTTGTACACTTTAATGTAAGTAAAAACCTGAGTTCGAACGAATAAGGAAACAAAAGCTGGTGCGTTGGGTGTATAAGTTTTGTAGTATGTAGCGTCATCCACAATAGTGTAATTCATAGCCCAAGACATAGGTAAATGATATCCTCTCATTAGCATTACATGGTTGATGAAAAGTAAACATGGTCACGACTCGTTCATCTTTGTAATGGATGACTTGATCACTATTTGATAATGATTGACTTTTTATGAAGGAATATGTAATGGTTACCATTAAATAAAATAGGATCATATTGGGAGAATGGATATTATCTTAAAGAGATTAAGGATATCCTATGAGGGTAACACACTTATGACAAAGCCATTGGACGAGCATTGATCGAGTTACTTTCGTAATGGTATGCCTTAAGTTTAGGCTTAAGAAATAAATATATACAATTAAGAAATAAAATTAAGCAAGAAATGAGCCTTAAGCTTGGTGTTTAAGTGCTATTTCCCTATCCTAGAGATCCTAGGTTTAAGCTTCCTCTCATTTATTTTCCTTTTATTTTCAACAACCTAGGATAAAAGTCACACTAAAACAAATATTATTTGAGGTAAATATTGAACAAGAAATAGGATTAGGCCTAATGGTTACGACACTAGTTCCTTTTCCAGTTGACCCAAGTTTGAATCCCTTCTTCCTATTTTATTTCATAATTTCGTCAAGGACATTCCAAACATTAAAATACTTAAAATTAAGTTTAAAAGTTAAACAAGAAAATATTCAATAGCCCAATGGTTAGGAATTAGCCCTTTAAGTGACCAAGGTTTGAGTCTCCTCCTCCTCCCTTTTAATTTTAATTTCAGACTCAATAAAAACTTGGGAAACTTGCATGTGACGTCCTTAAGGTTTACAAACCCTAGAAATCAGCCCAATTCTTTCCTAATTAGAATTCACAACTTTCTCATTCCTTAAAATTCCAATAGAACTAGAATTCCACCATCTTTTTATTTTTTTTCCTAATTAGAATTTCAATTTGTCCTTTCCAAACCCCCTTAAAAATTTGCTTCCATCCTTTCTATTTAATCCCTCTTTCTTTTCTTTTCTCCCCTTTACATCATAATTTTACTCCATTATTGAAAAATTTTTTTGCTTCCCAAATCAAAATCTATTCTCTTATTCAAGTTGTTTTCAACCGGATTCATAACCACCACTAGAAACATTCTTAATTCTTTCCAAGAAGTGGTAAGTACGCCTCAAATCTCGAAGTTTGAACTTGAATCTTTATAGATTTTCTATCTAATGATAACCTTGTGATTAATTAAACGACCTTTCTCTATTTTTCATCGAATCTTTCGACAATCTTGACAAATCTTAAAAATGGTTATTAACTTTTGCATAAATGTCATTTGAAGGACTTGATTTAGGCACCCTGGACAAAATCTAAGCACAAGCAACGACGTTTGAGATCCCAGAGTCATGTACGTGTTCTTTTACAAAGTGAATCAGGGCAAAATCGTGCCTAAGATAGGACAACACGACCATGTTCCCTTGAAACCCTAGGTTTTTCAATTCTCACACGATCGTGTCTTCACTGTAAGTTGATTTTACAAATACCACACGACCAAAGTCTGTCACACGGCTGTGTGTCCCCCTGTTTTTAGATTTTACAAGTTTTCCCTTGTTTTTCATATTTTTATAATTTTTTCCCTATTTTTCAAATTTTATAGCTTTACCACTATTTTTCAAAATCTACAGTTTTGCCACTTATTTTCAAATTTTATAGTTTTGCCCCTACTTTTCAAATTCTACAATTTTGCCACTATTTTTTAGATTTTAGAAGTTTGCCCCTATTTTTTAAAATTTATAGTTTTGACCTAAAATTTTATGAATTGATAAGATTTGCCCTTGAATAAGTTTCGAATTATTTTTATTATTTTAAATTATGCAATTAGGTCCCCTGATGATATGAAATATGTTAAAATCCATGATTGATCGAATTAATGCGGTATTTATTTGTATATATATAATTGCATGACTTATTAACAGTATATGTTATTATTATATCTATGCTTGTGATTTTATGAACGGCGTGTCCTATGTTACTGTTAACCTGAATACATGAAAAGTATGACTTTTGTTACTGAACTTTCATGTGTTAGTACAATAATTGCTATCATACTTGATCTGTATTAAATATGTCACATTGTATTGCATGGGATAGAACGATATGATCAGAGGAAGTCTGGCAGTCCTGCATTAGTTTTGCTATGACTCACAGATGAAGGCAAATTCCATTTGTAGGTACTGCTGTGTATCCATAGCCAAAAGCAAATTCCAACTGCAAGTTTATGCTGTAGAATTTACAACCAATAGCAAGTTTCATTTGTAGGAATTATTTCTGTGAACCCACAAACGAAAGCAGATTCCAACTACAGGGACTTGTTGTATGTCCACAACCAAATGTCAATTATTTTCTGCGAACTAGTAGTGATATATCCACATCCCGGTGTGTTGGAGAAGGAAGTTCTAGGGAACTTTCATTATGGTGTATAGTGGTGGGGTAGGATATATTTTGTTTAAACCTAAAATAGTATGGCATCTTATACGGTGTGGGTGGGTGGGTGGGTGTGTATGTGTGTGTGTGTGTGTGTGTGTGTGTGTGTGTGTGAAAATATACATATGCGTATGAATACGATTATTGTGGGCAAATCTGAGAAATTGGTTGTTCTAAATACGGTTATTGTGGGTTCTTATATTTTGGTGATGATTTCATTGAAAAATCGGTACTCTGCACTGAATTGCTATCTATGATTATTTTACGCAATGTTATTTAATATGTCTTAACAACTATTTGCACTGATTTTATTGTAAATAAGCTCATATTGAGCGTCATAGTTCACTCCCCCTTAAATTTTCAGGTTAGGACGCGGGTGCGACATCCAAAGAAACTGAGACTTAGGTTTTGATTTTATTTAGCATGCATGACATTTTATTTGAATTTTTAAGAAATTATGCTGTGATTATCAATTAGTATACATGAACTAACTCTTTTCAAAACTTTGATAACCTTATTAGGTCATCTCAGTAGCTGATGTAATCTTCCAAATTTGAGTAGCCTAGATGGCTCTCGTGTTTTGTAGATGTAGGATTCTCCTAAGGTGTTACAATGTTAATATTATATATATATATATATATTACTATCTACATATGTTAAATTATTTATTATTAGATTTAAATTTTGACAGATTTTTATATTTATTAAGATTATAATTAATTTAAACATTAAGTAAATTCGTTCATCGCATAGATAAAGAAAGAAATAGTGTATATATTACCATCTATACAATAAATTTGGAAAGTTTTAAGTTGTTGGATAGTTCACACGCTGAGAAGTGACATTATTGATTACCTGACAGTTTAGTTTTTTCAATATTTCAAGTAGTGGGTCTTGGTAGTATTTAACCATTTTAATTAATTAAGTTTTGTCATTTTGAAAATCTTAAATGTGTTTATGTTAAATTATAGGAATTATAAAATTCATTAGTAATCATACATAATTGTGATAATTTGATGCAAAATTATACTAAAGTTTAATAGATAAATACTAAACTTTAAAAATTAGAAAACAATGGCATTAAAAAAAGTTAAGAAAAAAATTGTAAATATTTTTTATTCAAAATTTACCAATTTTTAGGCAAATATAATTAATATTCTATTGAAATTTTAAAATAAAAAAATCGAATTGTATTTGTTAAAACAGATAATAATATATAAAAATAATAATTTATAATATTTAAAAATTTTGTTATGTCAAAAAATATGTTAATGATATACTAAATATATATTATAACGCTTAATTACATTTTATAATTTTTTCATCTAATCTCAAATTCTTTTCTTTATCATATTATTTTTAAAATTTTACAAATTTTAAAAAATTAAAATATATTTTAATTAATACATATTTTCATAAAATAAAAAAATAGTTTATTTAAATGGTGAAGAATGGAGGACTTAATTTTAATAAAATTAAATTACTTGGTTACGAAATTTTAGTTAGAATAATGGAGTGAATAAAAATATGAAATTAAGATTAAAACCTTAAATAAAATATTTCATAACTAACATGCCATGCTATTATTCAAGGTTAGGCTTTGGATGACTGTTAATATTCACCAAACTTTCCTACTCATAATAGGTAATTCAAACTAAATTTTATTCTTTTTAAAGATTTTCTTTACTTTATAATTACCATTATTTCTAAATTCAATAGCTGTTTAATCTTACCTACCAAAAACAGTCAACTCTCAGTTTTTTTTTCATGTTTAAAATTTTTAATATTAATTCTCAAATATATATTAAATGAGTAGTAAATTTAGACTTATAGGGAAGGCCAAAAACGGTTATAGATTTCTTTAAAAATAAAAAATAAAATCCCTATATGAAATTTTGTCCCTAGAAATTTAATTATTCTTTTTTTTTAATTTTAAAGGTTAAGTCTAACTGTTAATGCTGTTAAGGTTATTTTGTTAAATTTAAATTTATTATAACGTCATTTTTTTAGTTACATTACTATCATGTGAATTTTTTTATTTTAAAATATCACATCAATAAATTTAAAAAAATTTGTGTTAATAAATACACTTAAATTTTAAAATTTGAAAAGTAAAGAAATTAAATTCTTAAAAATAAAAATATAAAAATTAAATTTCAAATTTATGAATAGTATAAGTAAATCTATGATTTTAACCAGTCAACAAAATTCTTGAATGTCTTATCAGAATTCCCACCTTCAGCGACACTGTTGGTAACCATTTGCTTCAATTCAACGGCTCTAGTTTTGAAATTCTCATCACCAACCAATTGTTCCACCTTGGTTCTAACCTCTTCTTTTCTAATGGACCCTCTTTCATCCCTTTCAAGTTTCAATCCAACCTTCCAAATATCATAAATGTAACTCTCATTCAGAAACTGGTCAGAAAAGTATGGCCAACATAAGAAAGGCACCCCATTGCTTACACCTTCAATGGTGGAATTCCACCCACAGTGACTTAGAAAGCAAGCAATGGAGGAATGACCCAAAACCTCTACTTGCGGTGCCCAACTAACGATCTTACCTTGATTGCTCACTCTTTCTTTAAACCCTTGTGGGTAAAACTGGTGTTTTCCTTTGATAATATCCTCTCTTACTACCCAAAGGAATTGCTTCTTGGTGAGTTCAAGTCCCAAAGCTAACTCTTGGAATTGGATTTCGTCAAAAACTGTGGAACTACCAAATGCGACATATATGACTGAACCAGGTGACTGTTGATTCAGCCACTGCAAACAAGTCGGATCCTCGGACCAAAAATTCCCTGATAAGTTTCCGAACCGATTAGTTGCTGAAAGTGGGCCTATGGGTAAGACTTTGGGAACCAAGTTGCACGCTTCTGGCTCCAACTCCAAACTTGAGTTACAAAGTACCCAATCTGCTGTTTCCACAGCTTTGTTGTTTAGCCTTAAAAAATCAAACATAAATTTTTGTGTTGAAGGAGAGTTACCAAAGTTAAGCCATGCAAAATTCATCGGGTGTATAACAGGCGTCATTGGTGACAACTGAAACATCTTATGTTTCATAAGTGGAGTGCCTGCAAAAACAAATTTAAATATTCATTGATAAACCATTTTTAATATTTTCTTTTTTGGCATTATTCAGGAGTCAAAATCACATTTTGTATGGACTATTCTGGAATTCACTCACTTAAAAATGAGATTAGCGTCTTACCATTATCATCAATCAATCCATCTTCAATAAGCTTCGGGATACGAAGGAAGAACATTAGCTGAAACATCGACGCGGGCCACAAGCCCGCTGTAGGAATCCCCAACTCCGCTGCAACATCAAACGCCAACCCCAGGCTTATATCAGCTAAAACACATGAAATCTTATCAACATCAGATCCATTAACCTTATCAATTAACTCCTTCAGCTGACCAGGCAAAACCTGGCATAATCTTTCAGTTAAATTCCCTATCTGATTCCTATCTTCCCCATCTTCCAACCCATCGGGGACTGAAACTAGATGAAGTAAGCCATTTTCATCCAGCTTCTTGCCCAAAGCATCGATGACTCTCTTGTGATTAAACTCGGTGTTAACAAAGCTGATTTTGATGCCTTGTTTTGCTAAATTTTGGGAGAGTTCCATGAAAGGAATAACATGACCTTGTGCTGGATATGGGACTACCAAAAGATGTGGATTCCCCATTTTCGAAACTAAAGTTTTTTATAACTTAAAGCTCACACACTGATCTATTATTTATAGGAACAACTTGGGGCCAATACCCATTTCCATTGCCATCCTAGTAGAATTTAAAACGTGTTCATTTAAGCTTTACTTGGTTAAGTGTAAAGGAAGTTTGATTGGTAGAGTTAGAAAAAAAAGGATAGAAAGAAAATAGAATATTTAAGAAATACATAATTTTGAATTAATATATACATATTATTTATTTTTCTCTTTTTATTTTTTTAATTTGAAATAATTAATTTTTATGTATTAGAATAAAAAATAATAAATTTTTCTATTTTTTTTCTCTCACTTTTCTTCTCAGCTAAACATGCTCACAATTGATTTTCTTTTCACTTTTCCACTCTCTCTTCTCTTCTCTTCACTTTTTTACACAACCAAACACATCATTAATTTCGTTTTTAGTATGATTTTAAGATAGGACTATAATGTAAGTATGAATGTATCAATATATGCTAAATACAATTATATTATTTATTAAATTTTTTACATTAGAAGAACCTTAGACTTCACCTCCTCCTACCCATGATGTTGTCAATTGAATTTAGCTTTGATTGGCCTATAAAGATTGGTAAATAGTATTGTTGGAAATTTGGCTCTGTATACAATTTACTAAAGCAACAATAAAAACTATAAAAATAACTTAAACCAAATTAAAGATAAAATATTAATATGGTTCCATTTTTAATTTACTTTAATCGAATTGTAGAGAAATTGATGAAAAAATTATTTATTTTAGCTCTTTATTTAATTTTTTTATCATTTTTAATTCTTGAGTTTTTAATTTTTTGTTAAATCACCTTAAAATAGATTAAAAAAATTAACGTTTGTTAATTTTGTTGACACGAAGATTGCCATGTAAATGTATCAGCATTTAATTAATTTTTAAATTTTAAAAAATATTTAAAATTTTTTTAATAATTTTAATGATTTTTAATTTTTAAAAATGGTTTTTATAATTATAAATTTTAAAATATTAATTAAATGCTTATGTGGCAATCCACATGTATGCATCGTCAACAAAGTTAAAAAACTTTAACTTTTCATTTCTTTTGGTGATTTGACAAAAAAACAAGTTTAAGAGCTAAAAAGGTAAAATTTTAAATAGAAGTTTAAAATGACTTTTTTGTAAAGTTTGATAGCTAAATAAGTTATTATGCATTTTTTCTATTATCTTAATTTTGTTTAATTTATATATTTTACCTTTTATTAATTTATTTTTGAATAAAAGTAGGAAACAAAGATAAAATGAAAAGAAATAGGCATTTATTTTTAAAATAATTAATTAATTAGATTATACATTTAAATTTTAAAAAATGTATTATATTTGATTAACTAAAAATGAAAATAAAATAAATTGGAAAGATTTATAATGGTGGGGGAGACAGTGCATTAAATGTTTGGGAAAGAAAAAAAAAAAAGTAAACTACAAAGTTGGTCATCTAATGTTGATAAGTTTTCATCTTAGACATTAAAAAAAAAATTCTAATATAGGCATTGTCATTACATACTATTATCATTTTAATTAGTGTCATTACATATTATTATTATTTTGGTTACTCATCAATAATTTTTTATTAGATACACTCAATTTAGTTATCCAACTTTAATAAATTTTTATCGTGGTCATTTATTTATTTTTTTTATTTTTTAAGAATTAATTTTAATTTTTTCTTTCAGTAAGAGAGAAAATCGGGGTTAGAAAATCATTTTTTTTTTAAATTAATTTTAGTTTTTTCTCTGTAAAAGAGATACAAAGATTACTTGACTTTTTATAGGAAAACTTATGAGGTTATACAAAATACATTATATTTTTTAATTAAATAAATTGAGTCTTAAGTATACGGAAATCATTTTATAAAAAATTATATTTTAATATATAAACGATTTGAATTAAATTATTATACAAACTCCAAATTAATTAGAATTAAATTTAAATATACCGAGTAAATTTTTCCTCAAAATATACTATATCAAAATTCAAGACTTAATTTATTACTTTTATATTTTGTCAAAATGGTCTATTTTATGTACAATTCTTTTAATATAATGTATTTTTAACACAAAAAAAATTAAATTTAGTTTGAATCAATTTAGAGTTTATATTAAGATTTAAAAAATATTTTGTACATTTTATAATTAGATTTATATAAAGTATTTTTGATATATAATTAATTTTATTTTAAAATGAAAAATAAACTTATCAAATTTGATTTAATATGGACCAATTGAATAGATCAAAGCTTAAAGAGACCTTATTACCATTCATGGAGTAAACAATACATTTTTTGAAAAAAATTAAATTTTAAAAATTACCTTATATTATTAACTAAAATGAGTTTTTAAATTTTTTAAATTTTAAAGAGTTTTCGATTTTTTCACAACTTTTTAGATTTTTAATTGAAAAATTAACTAATTGCTGACGTGGCATACACATGAATTGCCACTTGTATGCCATGTTAGCAAAGTTAACATCTGTTAACTTTTCTGTCTATTGTAGAGTAATTTAACAAACAATACAAATTTGAGGGCTAAAAAAATAAAAAATATTAAATAAAAAAATAAAATAAATTTTTTTATAAGATTAGAGAGCCAAAAAAACCATTATACCTAAAAACTATTTAAATTTTTAACCCTAAATCCAAACTCTCAAATCCCAACTAAATCTTTAACCCTAACTTTCAACTATAAAAGAGCTTAACCCTAACTCTCTAACCTTAACTCTCAACTATAAAAGAGCCTAACCTTTTAACTCTCAACCAAATCCCTAATGCTAACTCTCACAAATAAAAGAGCCTAATCCTTATACTATCCCTAGCTTTGCAAATAACATGAAAGAATTCTTGACCAAAAAAAAGTAATTGTGGTATTAGTTATTTATTTATCCTATTATTCTCTTAAAGAGAAATTCAATAATTTATGAAATAAATGAGACCATATAATTCGGAGGAAAAAATAACAAACACCCTGTAACACCCAGGATTTTAGGGTTAGAAGTTTTGAGTTTTTGTGGTTAGGGTCAATAAGTAAATGGTGTTATTAAGTTTAGTTGCGCGTTTAAGTGGTAAAATGGGCCTGCTGGTCTAGTGGTTTATTGTGTGTTAGTTTACCTCTAGATTTTGGGTTTGAGTTTTTGTGTGCGCATTTTGAGTGATATATTTTTATATTGTTAAATAGTGGATTTGTTTTAAGTTTAAAAAATAATTATTTAGTTTTATTTTGTAACTTATTTGTTTAGTTTATTATTTTTATTTTGAATTTTGGTTATTTCTTTTATTCTTTTCAGGTTCTCCTTTTCTCTCCCCTCTTCATTTTCTTTTTGCCCTTTTCTTTGTTTTTGGAAACAGTTTTGTCTACGAATTTTGGAGAGTCGCTTCCTCGTCGTCAAGTCGATGTCTGAATGTCTTCGATCGTGAATCAGGTGTGGGATTCGAACCTTATCTACACTATTTTATTTGTTTATTTTATTTTGCGAACTTTTTGTTTCACCTTTTCTTGACTGTGCGCCAACCCGTTAGTTTTGGGTCTTCAGTCGTTGGAAGTGAGGGGAAAACTCTATTTTTTGATATACTCTTGTTGTGGCTAAGGTTGCGGACTATTTGGGTGGTTAAAATGGCGTTTTCGGGGCTGTTTTGAGGTGGTTTTGTGACCACACAGACGTCCACATAGGCATGTGTCGATTCACACGATCGTGTGTTTTTAGGAATTAGGATTTTCGGGCAAAATTTGGTGCCATATGACCATGTGGCCTATTTGGGGATTTTTATCGATTTTCACACGGTCGTTCCCCCGGGCACACGAGCGTGTGTGATTGGGGATTAAGGATTTAGTGTTTTGGTAGTACACGGCTTGGCCACATGGCCGTATGGCTAATTTGGGGATTTAGAGATCCCATACAGGCGTGTGTTTTGGACACACAATCGTGCCTGGTGGGCACACAGGCATTTGAGACCCTCACACGGCCGTGTGTGCCTTGTACTCTATTTTAGCACAAATGGAGAGAGAGTTATATGGCCTGTTTACACTGCCGTGTCCCTGGTTCACAAGGGTGTGTGCCTCTGCCACACGGCCGTGTGCCTCCCTCCACATGGGCGTTTTGACCCCCACATGGCCTAGGTTATTCTACACGGCCGGAGCACACGGGCGTGCGAACCTAGGACACCAAAATTCAGTTTGTGTATGTTTTGAGCTTGAAAATGTGTCTATGTATTCCGATCATTGGCTAAGCTTTAGTAAGGGTGTTTGTCTTTCGATATCTGTGACCATGTACTCTGCTTATGTGTTGTTTGTAACTAATGTCTGATTCTGAACTCGGGAGACTGGGTGTGTGTGCGCATATCTATTCTGCCTAACTGTTTGATAATGTGTCACTGTTCTGTGAGGTTGTATGCACGCATACACTTGCATATGGCAAAGCTTTGGGTGGGATTGCGAAGAGAAGGGAGACTGTTTCTGATCTGATTTGGCAGTTATACTGCAACTCATTCGTATAGCGATTTATCACACTGTACTACATATGCGTCAGCTATGCAACGTATATATATTTGATTTGGCAGCTTAATTGCATATTGATAAGCCATCGTTATGCGGAGGTCTTGGACAATCTCGGTGAAAAATAAATTATCAGTTTGTATTTCTCGTTTCTATTTGTTATTCGATTTTTGGACTATAAGATTTTATGAAGTTGTGGTACAAGCTCCGTTTCAAGTTTTTATTTGTTCATTTAATTTTGGTTTTATAATAAACCTAACTGTAATTTTTACTAACTGAATTTAAAAGATTAAATGTTTCGGTTTGATGTGATAACTTGTTTTGTAAAAATTTACCTACGATCACTTCGGTGATCAATATAACATCCGAGATTCGGTCTAAACTTCTAGGCCGGTTTAGGGTGTTACACACCCCTTGTATGCGCTGAAAGACAAACACAACGAAAGCTGTAGCTTCGACATTAATAGAACAATATGGCACGTTGACAATTAGCTCTGTCACAACTCAAGTATGACATATCAATAGTGATTGCAAAAACTTAATACAATAAGGAAATTAGCCTTAGATGGTCTAAAACGGCGGGCATAAATTGGCAAAAGAACTAAGCATCCACCAAATTAGAGGGGGCGACGACAAAACCAACCCTAAAATTATACATGCAAAAGTAAGACTAAAAAATGTATTACAAGAGTAGACAAAAACTTCTAAAAGTGAAGACTTATTAAACAATGGAAAAAAAAAACAAAAAAAAAATATAAAACTTAAAACAACATGAGTCTATTATTCTTAAACTTTCAAAATAGAAACATATGAATAAGTCAACAAAGAGTTACCACTTTCTAAAAGAAAGTGTTGGTGGTCAGTGGTGTTTCAACGATGATAGACACTTTCATCTGTCCATCATAACTTGTGAAGATAATAAAGATATTCATAAATAGATTTGCAAACTAAAAATAGAGAAGACGCATAGAGTGAATGAGAAGAAGAAAAAAAGAAAAATTGATAGGCAAGAAAAAAAAGTGGACAATAACTAATCTGAAGGCAGAAGTATGAGACTAACGTTGTCGAGTTTGAAAACAATTTAAAGAGAAAATTGAAAATATCAACACTAAGAAATTTAAAACAATTATGGTTAATTTCATTACATTTTGGTTTCATCATTATTGTGCTTTATTCAATAAATCTAAGTATGGTGCATCATTGAAAACTCTAATTACCCAAAACTATAACACATTTTAAAAATTCAATAAAATTTATATATTTGGAAAAGTAAATCTTCAAAAGTTGTTTTAATTATTATGCGCTTTTCAAAATTAAAAAAAAAAAATCTTTTATTTTTTATTTTTTAAATTGAAAAAAAAAACTCATTAAAGAATTTCTTATGTTGATTTTTTTTCAAATATTTGAAAAAAATATTAAAATTTTGAATTTCTAAAAAATTAGAATATATATATATTATTTATTTTTAAAATTCAAGTAATCAAATCTTTTATTATTTTCATCACATTAGGTTTTATAAACGCAAATATTGATTGTGGTATTGAATTATTCTTGTTTACTCCCATTTGAATAGTATAGGGTTAAACTGTCCTATTTAATTTGAAATGAACAAAGTTGGTCTTAAACTAAAAGTATCCTTATTAATTGTCTTTTTCTCATTTTTTTATTAGTAAATTACTCCATTTATATCGAGAAAGATTAAATTGTTGTGGATCCTATTCCTTTTTAATTAATTAATATTGTTTTGGGGATTTATTATATTTTTCAAATCACTCATTTTCCTATGAAGTCTGAACAAAATGCATTCAAGAACCAAAAGAGGGGAAAATAAGATAAAGGGTGGGAAATTAAAATATGAAATCATGCAGTATAGTAGTTTGGCTTATTTTGTGCCAAATTAGAACAGCTGATGTTGTTTTTGCTTCAATCAAATCCGAGTTGTAACACAAAAGAAGCAGCAAGGTGGATGGAGGAAAAACAAATTCATTTTGAACTTTGTTTAAACTTTTTGGTCACATCATTTGTACAGAGACTTGAGAAATGTAATGCCTGTTGTTGTTTGAGAGTTAAAGTGGTTAGAAGTGGGCTAGGAAGCGATTGGACCTTTAAGCACTCCTACCTCCTACCTCCTACCTCCTACCTCCTACCTCCTACCCCTATCTATATATATAAAACAAAAAACCTCATTATTCTTAGTATAATCAATCATCATCATTCATTTAATTGTCAGTTATTCTACATATTACTCTTTTGGTTTATTATAATATTTTATAAGTTTTACAAATACTAAACTATTGAATAATTTGGAATCTCAAGATTCTTAATGCTTCATCTTTGTTATTGAATGATTATATAATGTTTTTCTTTTCCCAGTTTTTTGTAATACTTATATATTTTTAACAAAAACTATAAATCATCAATAAATGTTAGATACAAGAAGAGAAGTGGAAATTTGAACTTTAGAGAGATAATCAAATGTCTTTTTTTAGATATAATAATTAGTTAATTTATAAATAGAATGCTTGTTGAATTTGGGGATTAGATTTAAAATTTTGAGAGAGAGTGATGGATGTGGTGGGTGTTAATTAATAATAAAAGGTGAGTTTAGATCTGAAGGTGCGCTTGTTGCCAGTTTTATTTCTTCAGATTCATGCAAGTGGGAAAAATTAAATATATGAAAGCCAAACTAAACCTAGGACTGTATTAGTTTCTTTCTTTCTTAAAATGGTATCCGTCTTTCCATTGTTTTTAATTATCATTATTTAGTTATTATAATTTAATGGCTTACTCATGTGAAACCTTCTCCAATCATTCAAATTTGGAGAATTGAAGAGGATTTCACCATTTTATTTTCGCTTTACAGTTTTGTTGAGCTAATAAAAAACACTACTACTTAGTTCTTTTTTCTTTTTTTTTTTTATGTTTGGTAAATAATTTTTCAACTTAAAAGAAAAAAAAGTTTGGTACCAATTTAAAATCGAAAAATAAAATAAAAAACTTGAAGCCAAGGTCTGGGATTTTACATTTAAAAATTGTTGAAAAATAATATTTTTGAGTTTATATAGATTTTAAGCTAATTCATTAGTTAAATTTTAAGTTAAAAACACTTATAATTTGAAATTTTCTTATTTAATAAATTATTTTTTATCAAAACAATCTAAAATAAGAAAGAATAAAGTAGATTATCTTGAATAACATCTCTATTCCAACTAAACTAAGCTCAAACTCTAAAATAAATGATATAGAACACTCCGATATAAAACACTCACATTGAGCGAACATGGAGTATTTATGTTTATTTTATTTTACATATGTTACCTTCGCACAGTAGGGTTATCTACAGACAGTAAAGAAACTCACTAAGTTCATTCAAACTTAAAGAGTTTATTGATGTCCGTAGGACATGCGAGGTTGATTGAGGACTCGGAGAAAGGACCAAGCCAGATGAAGTGGTGAGATAAGGGAGCACAAGCAGTTCAAGTCATGCACATAGCAAGGGGGTACCATTAGAGGCTTCGCCTCAAGATAAAGCATGGTGTAACCAAACATCGTCCTTGAAGTTTGGACATTTAAGACATATAGTCCTTACTAAGATTTTAAAAAATTCTTATAAACAAACTGTCTGATTACTGAAAAAAATGAATTGAAGGATTATTACTTTTATTTCTTTATTATTAAATTTAAGTATAGGTCCAATTGTGACGCTCCATGCTTAGATCCGACAAACAGGTTGGGTGTGGGGTGTTAAAAATTTTATGTAAACTACTATGATTTTTAAAGCTAAAAGAAAAAATGATGTGGTTAAAAAATTTATCAACACTTTCAATTATATTCCAAAGTATGTGAGATGCATGTCAAAGTTTGAATCATTGAATTTACAATTGGGATTTTTGAAGGATTTGATGTCCTCAATTAAAGAGCCTTTACAAAAATACTATAAGGTAAAGCGGTGACATGGTAAAAGATTTGCTTGAAAATGAATTGAGCCAAGGTGGTATATTTTCTTATTAAAATCACAACTTAAGCTAAGTCTTGGAAAGTTGAAATTGTGTTAGCCAGAATTGATTTGGATTTTGGAGACGTTTATTTATGAAGCAGTAAAACTTCTTCGGCAAAGAATTATGTACTGTTGGAGAGGTGGTGTAGATCATCAGGATGCTGTCATCAAGCTTCTGGATGCTGATCTAAATGAATCATGTCAAGACTATAATTGAGGTGTTCACTGGGAGACAACCCAAGTCTTTAGTTTTTTTTTTTTTTTTTTTTCTAATTATTATTTACTTTGTTCTATTTTCCTTTATTTTTAGTAATTTTTTAAAATTGGTTAATCATTTTATTTTATTTTTTACTTTTACGTTTTTTTTTTAGTTTGTTTTTAGGAAGGTACAAAGGTTGCTGATAATGTAACTCCATGACAGCTAGTTGAAGTGTGACTACGAAGGAGAGAAATGAAGGACTCATTTCGCTAAAGCGAAATTTATTTCCATTGGAGCAGAATCTATATCCTTTGGAGTGAAACTAGGAAAAGAGTTTGCCAAATTTTCTGTGGGGACAAAAAATATATCTGTTGGAGCGAACTTAGTTTACTAGTTTTTCGTTGGAGCGAAACTAGACAGAGAGTCTGCTAAGTTTTCCGCTAGAGTAAAAATTATTTTCGCTAGAGTGGATATGGAAACCAATAAATGAGGGACATGTATAGCATATCCAACCTTCACCAGCAACCACCACCAGCCCTTTCAATCCCACAGAACCAATGCACCCCTTCCAACAACCACCTTTCCTTGTCTGAATCCATCACCTTTTGGATCCGACGACTACTCCCCATAAGAATGAGGCCTTTGTTGCTAATTAGGGGAGTTTGTATTCCTTCTCTTTCGTACTTCCATTCGTAATATTTATTATTGATTTTTCATGGTTATTGTGTGTGTGTGGTATCTGTCTCACATTGAAGACAATATGATATTTAAGTTTAGGGGAGAAATACAATCGTCTTTTTATAAATATGTTTTTTTTGGTGTCTTATTATGTTAATTTGCTTTTAATTTGTTTTTGAGGTGAAATTATAGACGAAACTTAATTAAAGGAATGATTTAGGCATTATTTAGATTGTTTGTGCCTTTCAAGCTAACATTGCACATATAAGTATCTCTAGTACCCTTAATCTTAGCTTATATAGACCCTTTTCTTTGTTCTTTTTTTCACCCTTTATGATTTATTGTTTCACTTATAGTCTATTCGAAATTAAGCCTTAGTGTTTAATCATTCTCAATCTTTTGTTTGTTTAATTTAAGTGTTAGTGCTTAATGGATTTATCTTTTTAGCTGAAAGTATCTGTTGGAATAGATAGAGACATGAAAGAAGATATTTTCGATGAGAGAGAATAAAGCATAATAATTGTAGCGACGAAAAATTTTTAGCTTAGGTCGCTAATTGTGGCGATCTTAAATCTTGAAAACGAGTTTTGATTTTTGTTAAAGCAAAGGAGTCGCCACCGATCTTTTCTTCTAGGTGCGATCGGACACCTGATAAAACATCAAATTTCGGGTAAAAAGGCCAAGTTTAGGTCCGCGTTTAAAGTTCAGAGAAAAGTAGGGTCCGGGAGCCGGTTACGCGCGGGGAAGGTATTAGCACCCCCGCGACGCCCAAAATTGGTATCTTTCAAATGTACGTTGTCTTAACTTTCAAAAGTACAAGTTCAATTTAAAATTTAGTCATGATCCGATCAAAATACGAGCGTTTTTGGAATTTTGGTTTCTTTTGAAAAGGATATCCCGTTTTAACATGAGCCAATTGTGATTCACCCAACAATAGCAATGAGATCACCGGCTTAATGTTAAAATCGGTATATTGCCTTGTTTTAAAACATGAAAAGATTATGATGAGTAATATCGTCGTAGAAATAAAGCATGAGGTGATATGTTAAAATTTGGAAACAGATAACGATAAAAGTGAGAAGTATACGAGATGAAATAATGTATTAAATATATATCGATGCATGTATAATAATAATGATGTATATAGTGTGATGATAATAATAACGCAAATACAAGAGTAAACGTGTAAACATATACATATATATATAATATACTAGGTTCACGTAAAATATATGTAATATTATAGGTATAAAATATATAATATGCGTATTTTAGAAACAATAATAATATTATAAACTACTATTAGTAATACTACGTAAAAAATATACCTATATACTAAATAGTAATATTGAAAGTACATACATGGTGCATATATATGATATAGTTATTAAAAGTATATACATAACATAAATATAAAAATACATATACATAATGATAATATGGGTGAAACTTTCATTAAAATACGGCATATATATATATAAACACAATATGTACATTGCGATATAATGAGAAATTCGTATATTTGAAATGAATATATAAATATATATATATATATACGTAAGTAATGACGATGATATTAAAATAAATAATAGAGAAAATAGTGAATAAACGGCAAATATATGAAGACATATAAGATATATGATAAGGTATTTAAATATATATATACATAATATATATTAAGAAAAATAATATTAAAGCTACTACGAGTATAGACGAATATACATGAATTTGAAAAACAAATACGTAATAATACTAAAATATGTAAAATAGATACACTTATAGGTATTAGAAGTTATAAAAATATTTACATAGGATATAAATAAAATATATGTAACAAAACGTGACAACATGTGTACATAACTTTGAGTGAAAATAATACTAATACTAAAAATAATAGTAATATGTTAAAAAATAATAATAATAATAATAATAATAAAATATAAAAGACGAATATAATGTAATGATAAAAATAAAGTAACAGAAGATAAAAAATAGAATAGTAAGTATAATAATTAAATATAATGTTGAAAATAATACTATAATATGATAACAATATGAAATAATAGAAATAAAAGGTAATAATACTTAAAAGTAAAATAGATATAATGACAATAATATGCTAATAATAATATATACGTATATAATAAGATATACAATGAGTAATAGTAATAATAATATAATAATAGTGTTAGAAAATGACATGAAAATGAAATAAAAGGATAATATTGAATTAAAGATAGAAGTTTCGGGGCAAATTTCAGAATATAAACATGTGAGAAGGACTTAATTGAACACGCGCTGAACTAAGGGGGACCAAAAACGTAATTTTCCCGACTATTTAAAACATGCAGCAACTTCGGGGACCGAATCAAACAGCGGAATAAATATTAGGGCCAAATTTCGAAATAAAAACGTGCAAATAGGATCTATTAGAACACGGGTTAATCCTAGGGGACCAAAACAGTAATTTTCCCGAAATCCCAAGACGCACAGTAGCATAGGGGACCAAATTGGAACACGGGGTAAGTTACGGGGCCAATTTAAAATAAGGAATGACTTGATTGTAAATTGAGAAGAAAGCGGAAGGACCAATCGCGCAGTAAGCCCTTCTGACGTCAGAACGCGCAGATCCTAAGCGGACCTGGGTCGGGTCGACCCGACCCAGGTCGGTTAGTATAAAAGGCCAGGTTTTTTGTTTTTTGGTCATTTGGTATCCGGGGAAGGAAAAAAAAGAGAAAGGGAAGAGAGGAGAGGGGAAGGAAGGAGGGGGGTCTCCGGGCTCCGGTCGCCGGACCGGTCAACGTCCGGTCACCGGCCGGTCACCGGCCGGTGATCGGACCACCGTGCGCGCCGCCGTCTGCAGATGTTCTGGCGTCGTTCCGGCCACCTAAAGTTTCCAATTTTTTCCCTCTTTTTTTTTTGCGTATTTATACTCTTATGCTTTGTTGGTACTTTGATAAAACATGTGCATATAAATGGATTTAGAGAAATGGAAATCACCTCTGCCTTGGATTCTGGTATCCTGTGTGTTATTCTTGCAATTCGGGGGTTTTCCCTTTGCTGTTACTGCTAAAAATTCCGCTACTGTTATATTGCTTTTGAATATATTTGTATTTCTGTTTTTTGGGGTTTGAAAATCCAACCTCTACAAAATGTTTCGAATCGGGCTTTTATAGCCGATTTTCTTCGTTTACAAGTTCTTTTTCTACTTTCTGTCCATCTGTTTTAAATGCTTGCAGGGGCTTGGGCGGTGCTGAGAGCAGAATGATGTGACCGTGGGCGGTGAAGCAGCTGCTGGCAGAGGCAAGTGGGCAGAGGCAGTGAGCAGAGGCGGCTAAGGCACAAGGGCATTCGGGGCTAGGGTTTCTGAGTGGTGTCTTGGTGTTGGGCTGCTCGGGTTTGGGTCATTGGTTTGGGTTTAGGCTAGTGAATTGGGCTACTGTTAGGTAGTTTGGGGGCATTTGTTTGGTTTGACTTGGTTTGGGTCAGAAATGGGTCATCCGGGTGAGGGTTTTTTTTTGGGCTGTTTTTTTTTGTAATTTAAAATTGGGCTTAATTTGTAAATGGACATTTAATTTAATTTGGTTTATTTGTGCGGGCCCAAAATTGGCCATTACAATAATAATGATTTTGAATGGAAGTAATTATGTTATCATTGAAAAAGAAAACATAATTTGCAATAAATAAAATAAGAAAATAGAGATGAGAAAATGACATCACTTTAATTTAAAATTCCTAATTAGTGTTAACAAAATGTACGTATACTATACTACGTAGTTAAACAGTTTTCTACTAATATTTTAGATCTTCATTCTTTTCCCTTTTTATCATCTAGGAAACACCACTGTTAGCTTACATATTCAATTATATAAACAAATTTTATTATGTGAGGATTTTTTTAAAATCTTTTTCTTATTTTAGTATTTATTATTTTATAAAAAATCTCTATTATCCAATTAAAAATTTAAAAATTTATGGATAAATAATAAAGGTCCATAGCTGAAGTTAAGCTTTTGTATATATGAATTATTTTTATTTTTTTTAAATATTTGAGTTTTTTATTCATCCAGCAAACTTTTGCTGAATTATTATTATTATTATTATTATAAAGTGAGGCGAACGGTTAAATAGGCCAAATATATCTTTTTTTCTTTCTTTTTTTAATTGTTCATTTAGGTTGTTGTTTTTGAAGATTTAAATAAATAGGTCGATTTTAGAGAGTATGTGTTAAAGCACGTTCACTTTCCTTCAACAGTACAAATTCAAACACATCAACAGTAAAATTTTTAAACAGTCCAATGGTAACCTTAATTTTCTATAAATACCACACTATTTTTCATTTTTTCACTAAAATTCAACTCTTTTTGTTCTCTCTAAACTCTCAATTTTTTCGATTTTTTCAAGATTTGTTTGAAATTTCTAATACATTTGTAAAAAAGAATTACAGTTTTATTTTATTATATCATAGATTATTCATTTCGATTAAATTTTTATGAATGGCACTTATTTGTTTTGACGACAAACACATTTCTGCTGCTCAATCGATAATAGTAAAGAAAAATTTTAAATTTCATTATTTTCGATTAAATTAATTTTAAAGTTTATAAAATTTTAATTTTTTTTATTTTATTGATATAAATAGGCGTATGATCATATTTTGGAGGGATTCAAACATAATTTATTAAAGAGCACATCCAATAAAATTCGAAGTTATTTGCAAGGTGGAAGATTCTTACATATGTTTTATATATTCGAGAGGACTGCTACACTTATCAACGAGTTAGTAGAATTTATCGTCTATTAATAGTATTTCAACTTTGACAGTGAATATATAAATGAAAATCACAGGCGACGGCTAAAGTTATAAAACTCATAAGTTATATGAGATTATTCATCTTTATATGTCATTAATATTTTATTATTTAACAGCTTCATCAGAGGATCAGATCTTAGCTCCTTTCTTTTAGTCTATATAATACTAATTAAAACTTGGATCTTTTTCCAACTGTGATCAGTTCAAAATTTTCAAAGTTTCGACTTGAAACTTCACCTAATTAGTCATTTCAATGGTTGAAAAGGCTAAAATTAACGATAACATATTTAGTACACTTCATAAATATAATTAATAAATATCTTAAAATAAATATTTATAAAAAACACATATGACAATTTTTTAAAATTGTTTATGGAATAAAAAATAAACTAACCTACCAAATATTAATTCATATATAAATAATTTAATTTTAAAAATAATTTTTAATCCCTCCTTCAAAAAATCACCTCTAACAAAAACTATCTCAATTGAAAAGCACATGATTAAAATGGAACTGGATGTGTATATTAATTTAGAACAAAAAAGAATTCAATTAATTTGTGAGTCAGATTGAATTAAGATAAAAATTAATTAATTTAACTGAAGAGTTGGATTGAATTTTTTTTTAAATAATTTATGAATTAAAACGAATGTAGATATTGTTTCTGACTGTGAACAAAAGGGAAAGGAGAAGAGACATGTTAAACAAGGTCCATTGTGTTTTATCTCTTGTTTGGAATTTGCGAATGATAATTTAGGGAATTTCTAGATTTCAGATAATTAAATTCAACTTGTCGTTTCTTTGGTCTTATCTGAAAACATCTATAGAAATAAGTCAATTTGTGTTTAGAGTTTATTTGTTTTAAATTCCATGTTTATTATCTCTTTTAACTTTAACTGTGACTTGTATATTTAATTAGCTTATTCTAATTTAATTTTGTCATTTTTTAAATAAAATTTCTTATTCTTTTATAAAATAAATTACTCAAATCAACCTCTCCACTTTGTTATGAGTAAATTAAATATTTATATCAAGATTTTTTTAAAGACAATCTCAACCTGAAATCCAATGTCAATGCTACCTTAATAATACAAAAACTGTGAAATCTAATGTCAATGTATTTATCAACTCTTTTGTAAACCATACCTTTGATTTTTTTTTTATGCCATTTACTTAAAAATTTGTAAAATCCAATGTCAGCTTTTTTCTGAATTTAAAGATGTATTCAGCGTTTCTAATCCACATGATATGACTCAATGGTTTTCTTTTGCTTTTCTTTATCCCTTCACCACACATGAAACTTACGTAAATCATTTGTTATTAATATTAATATTGTAGCGACGTAAAATTTTAGCTTTTAGCTTGGTCGCTAATTGTGGCGATTTAAAATATTGAAAACGCATTTTAATTTCGTGAAAGCAAAGGAGTCGCCACCGATCCTTTTTCTTAGGTGTGATCGGGCACCTAATAAAACCTCTTTCTAACAGAAAAATTCGTTTTGTGTAAGAGGAAGGCTCAGTCTAGGTCTACGTTGAAATTCAGAGAAAAAGTGGGTTCGGGAGTCAGTTACGCGCGGGGAAGGTATTAGCACCCCCGCGACGCCCAAAATTGGTATCTTTCAAATGTACGTTGTCTTAATTTTCAAAAATACAAGTTCGACTTAAAATTTAGTTGTGATCCGATCAAAATACGAGCATTTATGATTTTCTTTGAAGAGGATATCCCGCTTTTAACACGAGCCATCCGTGATTCACCCAACATAGCGATGAAATCACCGGCTTAATGTTAAAATCGGCATATTGCCTTGTTTATTGAAATGTGAAAAGATTAGGATAGATAGAATTGACATAAAAATAATAATATGAAACAATATGCTAAGTTAAATACAAATGATGATAAAGGTGGAAAAACATACGCGATGAATAAAACATATAACAATGCATGCGTAATAATGCATATGGTAATTAACGCGATAATAACAATAATGTAAACACGAGGTGATAAATAAATATATACACGTACTTGAGATAATATAGATGGAAAATAATAATAGTATTAGTGAAAATAACAAATACGATACGTTATTAAGAATAAACACATAAAATAATATAAAAATAATGAAGTAATATGTGTATATATAAAAAAAAATATATAACGATAATGATAACAAAGTACATACGTGAGTGTATATATATATATAAAGAAATATAATAATGAAGCTACGTGAAATGAAACATTTAAAATATATACAATGATAGCATCGAAACTTTAGGTAAAAACATATACTATAATGCTGGTGTTAAACCTAATAAAAACATAACATATATATATATATATATATATATTACAAAATAATAATACTAAAAAAAACAACTACCAATATATAAACGCATACCTATACGTATTTTAAGAAACAAATAAATAATAATGATATTAAAAACAAGTACGTAAAATATATATATACATATATATATATGTGGGTTAATAATAATAACAGTAAAACATTAATACACAATAAATTTAGTAATAATGAAAATAATAAAACATAATAGTAATAACGTAAAATAATAATAATAATAATAGTAATAATAATAATAATAAAAATAATATTGATAACAATAGAACACAAAAGTCGAATATAATACGATGAAAGTAATAATAATAATGCTTATATTAGACATAAAATATATTAATAATAGATAAATATAATAATGACATGGACATAACGTAGTATTAGAATATATACAAAATATTAAAATATAACAACATAATAAGAAGACGATAAAACATATGATAATGTTATTTAAATACATGCATGAATATTGAAGACGACAAAGTTTATTTTTAATATTAACAACAATAATATATATAGTATAAATAGATAATAATAACAATAATAATATTAAAATTGAAAGATAACAAAAGAAACAAATAGGGATGAAATTGAACTAAAAACAGAATCTTTGGGGCGAATTCATGAAGAAAACGGAATAATAGGGCTCATTTGAGCGCGGGTGAAAGATAGGGGGACCAAAATGGTAAATTTCCCCGGTCTTTTAAAACGCAGCGCACCAGTAAGGACTAAATTGATGAACATAACGAATTACGGGGTTAATTTAAAACACCAGAAAACTTGATTGCAAAAATTAGAAAAAGCGGAAGGACCGATCGCGCGATAAGCCCCTATGACGTCAGAGCACGCGGATCCTAGGCGGTTCGGGTCGGGTCGACCCGACCCAGGTCGGTTACTATAAAAGGGGCAAATTTTTGTTTTTGGTTCATTTGTGCCCGGGGAAGAAAAAAAGAAAGGGGGAAGAGAGGAGAGGGGAAGGAAAGGAAGGGAAAGGGAAGGAAAAGGAGAGGAAAGGGGCCCCGGCCCTGGGGCTCCGGTCACAGGACCGGTCAACGTCCGGCCACCGGCCGATGATCGGACCGCCGTGGACCGTCAATCGCCGCCGTTCCGGCCACCGTTCCGGTGGCCGGAAAAAGGTAAAGTTTCCAATTTTTTCTTCTTTTTTATTCCGATATATATACTTGCATGCGTGTGAGAAAAGGAGAAAATTTAGAGGGAGAGCAAGAAATAAAAGGGCGAATCTACCTACTGTTTCTTCGACTCTGTTTCTCGTCCCTTCGTTATTCTGATTCTGACTGTTATTCTTGTAAATTTGGGGGTATCCCTTCGCTGGAAATTGCTTAAAATGTCACTATTTTGTGTTTAATCTCTCTGCTCGTATTGATCTTTTTTTTTGGGTAAAAAAATCCGAACCCCTACAAACTGTTTTGAAATCGGCTTTTATAGCCTTACACTTTATTATTTTATCTTTTCTTTTCGCTTTCTGTCCTTGTCTCGTTTAATGCTTGTGCAGATACAACTTGGCAAGGGCGGTGGATGTTGAGTCGATGGGACAGAGGCGGTGAGGCAGAGGGCAGGTGCTGAGTCGGCTGGTCAGAGGCAAGTGGGGGTATTCGGGCTAGGGTTTCTGTGTAAACAGATTCGGGTAGTCGGGCTTCTGTAATGGGTCACGGGTTAGTTTTAATTTGGGTTTGGGTTTATTGTGTAACTGGGCTTGTAGTGTATTTGGACACTAATTGGGTTAATTTTGTAAAAGGACATTTAATTTGGTTTGGTTTATTTGTGCGGGCCCAAAATTGGCCATTACAAATATGAATGAGGGTAAGTTTAAAGTTATCAAATTTTATAATTTCACTTACTCTAATTTATATATTCGGATAACTGGATTGTGATACTTTAAATTTCATTAAATATGATATTATTTTAATGATCTAAGCTCGATTGATATGGGCATTATTATTAATGTAAGAGAATGTAAATTTAAGTATGTTGAAATACATTATCCTCTTATTTATAAGTTAAAAAAAATTATAGATAATGTATCAAAAAGAGCATAACTTATATATACTTATTGATATTTGTTTATCTCAATACTAGAATTGAGTTTGTGCTTGAATACAAGAATTTTAATCTGTAAACTTGGTTTAAAATTCTCAAATGAAATTATTTCCGACTAGACTTTAGTCTTTCAGCATTTGTTGTTTTATCTCATTCATGGACTTGCGTGTTTTTTTCCCTTCACATATATTTACAGGAATTAGTATTATTTTTTTAGTTAAATATTTGAATTCCCAAATTAATTTAACAAATTTGATAATTTCTATGCGTAGACCTCGTCTGCGATCTTTAAACAATATATATAAATAAAGTGGGTCATAGGAAGCAGTTAGAATCCTGCCCCGCAGCATTCCGCGATAATTGAAGCAGACAATATAAAGGTGAATTTTATCTACATTTTCCAAAGTTTCAACTTTACAAGAAAAAGGGAAAAAAAAAGTTAAACAAAAAAAAAATCAGATAAGATGAAATATGGAACAAGATTGAGCACTTCTAAAATTCACCCTCCATCAACAAAAGTTGCGACCTCCCAGGATTCAATGAGACGAAGAAAAAAAAAAAAATGTTAGAGAGAGAGAGAAATTCTACCAAGGAACATTAGTCTCCGTTTCACATGAAGTTAGAAGCTGTTCCAAGTAATCAGCTCCTAAATCCTCCAACACCACTAAATTTTGATGTTGCAATGGCGTTGGGGCCACGTTTTGTTTGGTGTTTTTGTTGGTGGACTTGGATCTTTTCCTTAAGCAGTGCCTCTTTTTAAGAGCCACAACAGGGGAGCAACCCTCCTCACATCGATACTTGATGTCCTGAAGCGATTCCCTCACCACTTCCACCGGGAAATTCAGAGTAGCCAATGACCCTTTCATCGAAAATGCGGCTTGATCGTAGGCTATGGCGGCTGCTTCGGCGCTGTCAAATGTTCCAAGCCAGACCCTGACGCCATTCCTGGTCGAGTCTCTAATCTCGGCGGCGTATTTCCCCCAGGGCCTCTTCCTCACCCCTCTGTAACTTTTTTCCTTCTTGGGATGATTAGCGTCAGAGGTGACCTCTTCCTCCCTCACACTGTTGGTGGAGTTGGACTCCGTGGATTCCTTGGGTCCATCAACCAAAGAATCCATCCAAATCATTTCGTCTAAGTCATTGAAGTTGAAAGGAATGGAAATATTGTAGTCAAGAAGAAGGTCGTCCCAGCAACCAAACGATGATGATTCAGGGGAGAAGTCTGGTGTAGTTGAATTTTGGAATAAAGTGGGTTCTTCCATAACCGCTGGGGCTCGGCTTTAGATTTTGGCGATCGAGGTTGTTGTTGTTTTCTCTGTTGGGGGGGGGGGGGGGGATGATGAACTGTGTTTTGGTCTCAGCAACATTTGAAGTACCCTTGGACACTTTATATATGAGATAGTAAGGGCAGATTTGAACTAGAATTATTTTTCCTTATTAAGGAAAATGGATTAAAATTTGGAGAACAGATGAAAACGAAGATTAATTACGCACGTGAGTCAATAGTGACGTACGGCGGCGGGGTTGGACCCAAAATTGCATATGATGTGATGAATACTGCCATATCATCACACTTTGGCTTCTTTAACCCACGTGGCAGAAGTTTTTCGATACAACGTGGCATGGAATTTCCTCTTGCCTAAAATGAAATTTTCATTACCTCAGCAGAATTTTATAAAATGTTTTAGGAATTTTGTAAGTTTTAATAATTTGCTTAGTAGTTTTTTTTAAATCTTTTCTTATAAAATAAAAAAATTCACCATTATCCTAATCAAACCAAAATTTATTTTTTATTAGATTTGATATAAACTGGGTGGATTTCGATTGATATTTGGTTTGCTTTCTGAGAAATCAAATTACCGCAGGGTAAGCACATTTGACCTCCATCCTTATACACACACTATTAAATGTTGAAAACATATCAGATTGTCCATTTCATGAAACAAGGGAACCACATCCTTGCTTTTTTTTCACATTGTTTTCATGTTAACTGTTTTTCTCACGCATGATTAATCTCCAAGTAAAACATTTAACTACGCCTTTTCTTGGCACATCACTGGGCCAATGTTGCTCTAGTACTTCAATCACTTCTTTATGCTCCACTTTTACAGTATTTAACCGCACGCAATCAATCAAAAGTATTTGGCAATTTCTTATCAACCAAAAGAAATGCCTAATAACTGTTTGGGTTTGGTGGGAATAACAATCATGCTAAATAACCCTACACATATTTCACTTTAACAATATACGACCAACCATACATTTATATCTATAATTTTATTTTTTGAAAGGTAGTTATTACTACTAGTATAATTATATAAGTCCAAGCAACTATAAAATATAATTTAATCAATACAAAACACAATAAATAAAGAATCAGACCTATGACCTTAACCTAAACCGATAATATGGTTAACAAAGAGAGGGAGAGTAGAGAGTACAGCTCCATCTCTAATTTCTATTAACACACATAATTAACACCAACAATGTGCGCATGACCATCACCATGTACTAATACGCCAACAACATTGAAGTCAGCTTACTAACCTAACAATTAATGTGCATTGAAAGAAAGAAGTCACAGTTGAAATAGTAGAATCATGAATGAGTTGGGAAGGAAATTGAGATGAGTTAAAAGCGACAGGAGGCGTGCTTTGGCGTCGCTGCTTAGTTTAGTGAAAGAAATGGTGCAGATTCAGCCCCCATCCATCCATCGTCCCCTTCTTGATAAGCCGTTGAAGGACTTTGGTATAAAATTGGTTGAAATTAACAAGTCGTACCAAAATAGGAAACATGGGTGGTTGGTGTACTTTGATTGCGACCTCCCCTCTCTCAAGCTTAGTCCCTTACTTTCTTGTTTAGTATAAAATTACAATTTACGCTTTTGCTATATGGGTGGATAGTTTCCTTAATTCAAACTTCACCAATTTTTAGGATAAAAATGTGTTAGTCTTGAATTCAATATTTTTAGAGTCAACTAGTGATGAATGATTTGCATTCTTTAAATTCTAGTTAATATTATGTATTGAATTCAAACTTGAACAACTGTCGATCTGTGCTTCTCTTTTCCTAATAATTCAAATTCACTTCATATAAAAAACCTATTTTTATATGGACTTCACTTAAAGTGTGTAATTTCTTTTAAAATTACACACATCATCACATATTTTTATTTAATAAATTCTATTAATGGTGAAATTTTGACTGTAAATTTAAAAAAACCCACACCCATTCTCTTTTTAACAAAAAAAAAACCCACCCCCTAAAATAGGCCCATAAACTGAGTGTATTATCGGATTTTTAAAAAATATAATTATATAAATAAATATATTGGTCAAAAGTTGATATAAATAAATAAATCGGGCTACATTCAAAACAACAATAATAATCAAGGAGTTTTAGTTGAATTGTAAAGTGTAAATGTATATAATTAAAAATGTATGAATTCAATTTCTATATAAAATGATAAAGACACTCTGAAAAATAATATAAATTTTTTTGAAAAGTGAAGGTTTTTTTTCGTTCTTTTCTAATTGAGTTGATATCCGATCAACCTACGACACTAACTTAAATAAAAACTTTATAATAAGTATAGATAAATAATTACATGAATGTAAAAAAATTGTGAAATTAACCAAAGTGAATATATTTGAATAACTGACAGATATATTTTTTACAAGCATCAAAGTAGAATTAAGATATCAAATATCCAAATAATTAGCATTAAAATATATCAGTGGTATTGCATAATAAATAATTGGAATCACCACAAAATCCCTTCTCCCATTGAGGAGGAAAAAAAATAAAGATATGAAAATCTACTTTTGTAGCTTTGGGTTGTGAACAAAATAGGTCAAGAACCATAGCTGGAAGACTGGACTTGGTCATTTCTAATTTGACTATATTTTCATTTGAATTCAAAAAGAAATTAAAAAATTGTCAGGATTCATCGTACTTGGTCACTCCCAAGATTACACGTTATAATATGTAGTATTTTAATACATCAACATTTCTTCATCAAGCCCTCAACCCTGACTGCCCTCCTTAAGACTTTACAGTCATGTTACCGTCCGGCGCAGCCGTCACCATCTCCGGCGACCAACTATCGTACTTATCGGATCTTAATGGTATCACTTTCGTTTCAAATAAATAATTTATGATGTTGACTAAAACTTTGGAAGCTTCTGATTACAGCTATTAAACCATTACTTTAAATGAAATATTCTTTTTATCCACAATAAAGAAAACATTTGTACAAATTTGAACACACATATTTCTTATCTATCTTACTACAGAGTGTAAGAAAAAAGAGGGAAGCTTTCCTAATTAGGGGATATCCATGGTGACTTCGTTGCACTGCTGTCAATCCATTTAGAATTGCTTCCGGAATATCTATGCTCACTTCATTGCACTGCTGTCAATCAAATTAAAATCCAGTATCTTTGATAATTAGTAATTTGTTTTTTATTATTGTATGTATTAATGAAAGTATATTATAATTATTTTTTAAAAATATTTGATTGAGAAAGTAAAAATAAAATAATATAAATTTTAAGTTTTTAGAATTTTATAGTTGTATTATTATTAAAACCAATTTTGAATTAATTCATGTTTGTGACAATATTTTCAAAGTCAAAATAATGGCAATATATTATTTAGAATTTTTTAAGAGAAAAAAATATCATGATTTAAAAATATTATATAACAATATAATGTTAATTTAAAATTAAAAATCCTATCGCTCATGTATGTGTATACAGGGGCAAAGTCAGGGGCTGGCATGGGCCCCGGCCCCCCTAAAACGTAAAATTACTATTTAGGCTCTTAAATTTTTTTTAAAATTTTAAATTAGTAAAGGTAAAATTGCACTTTGACCCCCTAAAATTATAAAAATTTAATTTAATCCTTTACAAATTATAAAGATATAAACTATAAAAAATTAAAATTTCATCTAGCCCCCTAAAAAATTGTTCTGGCTTCGTCCCTGTGTGTATAGAAACCACGTATTGTGTTTTAAAAATAATACAATAAATATTAAAATGTATGGTTTCAAACTAACTAATAATATAACGATATTGAAATAAAAATAATTAAATTGTGAGCAAAATTGAATTTAAACACATAAATACATCATATTAGGAAAACTAAACGCATTACAATTGTTTATCATAGTGTTGTTATAAATCATGAGTTAGTGTCGGGTTGAATTGTGACACCAATTCAATTAACAACATTACAAATATTATCACACGCGTATACGTGTAAAAATCACAAATTTAAAACACATATTGATAGTGGTAATAAAGTGAGCATAATAAAATTAAAATGTAAAAAAGATCAAAATGTAGCTTTAGTTGAGTAGTAAATTAAAGGTTTTATCAATGCAATTGATATAAGTTCAAAAATTATCATTTGCATATTTTTATTAGTTTTTGTTAAAATAAAAAGACTAAAGTACCCACAAATACTATAACTTATTTTAATTACAAAAAGATATTTCCATAATTTTTCTAATCGAGTTGGTATCCGGTTGACTCTGATGCCAACTCAATCATTGGCTTAAGTAATAGAAAATATACAACTGATTGAGATAATAAATTGTGCGTATTAAAATAAAAATGTATACACCACGTTAAAATAAAACTTTAGTTGAATATTAAAATAAAAAATTAAAATAATCTCGAATAATATAAATATAATTTTGATAAAATATATAGGTTATTAAATGGACCCACTAGATAGATAGGAGTAGAGATAAATATTGGGGAGAAAACTAAAGGTAATACATATTGTAGTGGAAAGAATAGAGGGGAAGATAGCATAAGTGCACTTTCGGTTTCATTTGGGCCTATAAGAAATCTGATGATAACTTGTTACTGAATTAATAATAGGAAAGTAAATAGAAAAATGGGCACGGGACCGGTCGGCCGCCCATGCCAAAATGATATTTTTCAACTCATTTGTGCAAAGATGCATGAACGTGTTAAAGGGTGCTTAGCTAATTAATCGCATTCAAACATTAAGATTATTTGCAGACGTTTAATTAAATGCTATAGATTCTGACAGTTATATTATTTAATAATTAATGTTTATGATCATCCTAAATTGTATTCATGGCCACATTCAATGTTCCATGCTCCAGTGACTCAACCGCTTAAGGTGGGAATTTAATTAGTGAAATTAGTAACACATCAACGAAATTGGAACCCTAAACCAAAAACAGGCTTCTAGTTTGCTATCTTGGATTAACTTTTGTAAATAGTGGGTGGCATTTTCAAAACAAGTGTACGGTCTTCCCACGTGACATCGCTAAGCAAGTGCATGAATCCATTCATCATCCTCATCCTTTAATTTTATCCACTTTGTAGACAAGTAAAAAACAAAACATAAGAGTGTGTCGTTGTTGGTCATGCATGTTGCCAATATAATAACCCTTTGCAATCTTGCCGTTTACGGTTTTTGGTTTTACAAAAGTGGAAAATGAACAGTTAGGCTTCATCACCTTCATATATTAAAATGGATTATTTCCCATTTATTAAAGTAACACTAATTAGGCGTTTATACCAAATTCCATGAGTTTTTAAAATCGAAATCAGCCTAGATATTGTCTTCTTCTACTTTTAAAACCCATTAGCAGTATTTATATAACTACACTCCAAAAATGGAAAGGTAAAATATATATATATATATATATATATACACGTTTACATGGTGGTCCCCCTTTTTTCTTTCTTCATCTGTTGAGCCCACTACCAATTATATTACATATTTACAATGACTACTGTACATAAAAAAATAATTAATTGAAGAATCCGTGGTGGTGAAATTTTAAGATTCAAAATTTATCCACTGTAAATTTTATTTAACTTTGTCCATTGATGTGTTTGATTAAATAAGGATGATTGTGTATTTTTTTTACTTTATTAAAACAATAGTGGAGTGGGTTGCATATATATATATATATATATTATTAAAACAATAGCAAAAATCATCTGGTGTTTGGGAGTCTTGAACATGCTTGTCAAAGGTCCAAACCAAATTGTTATTTGAAAAAGAAGAAAATGATGATTAATGTATGGTTAGCGTTGAATTTCAAACGATAAGTTAGTGGCTTGTGGTGGGGACAACTGAATCTAGATCGATCCCAGGGCTATGTCACCTATGAACAACATTTGGTTTAAATGCATTGCACAACTGCTTTTCCAGCGACTATGTAATAGAGACAGGGGATTAGATTACAAAAAGTGAGCATTACCAAGACGTCTACAATTTTGTCTTCTACTTAGGTTAGGGCACTGCAACAATGTCATGATCAGTTGCAGCTTCTACGAAGTTGTTGGAGAGACAAACCTCGTACAATGGCGGATTAAGAAGAAGGGAACCCTGTCCCTGTTTGAAATCAATTTTGTACTTGAATTGATTTATTAATATTTCAATGTGAAAAGAATATGGTGGAACCAGTTCCAGAAAGAGTCTTCTCCATAGATTTAGAATGAATGCAGTTTCCTATTAAATTAATTTTGAGGAAGCGTGCACCATAATTATAAAACAAGAAGACCAAATTAAAAATGTTGTCCAGCATCCAAGGAATCGTTTGACTAAACTAATTAGAGTTTAGAACGATTCACCCATGTTAGCATTCTCTTTGAATAATATCTCCAAACTAAACCAATTCCTTGCTTTTCTATTTGATGCTGACAAACAAGCCTTTTCATTACCTTCTAAGTTGTAGCACCTGAAACTAATTTCAAACCCTTTTCATAATTACACCAAAATAAACTTATTTCATAATAATATCATTTTACTTCCCCATTTAAATTTTTTCATCTCTATTAATCTTTAAACTTACGCTTTTTATTTAATTAAACCAAAATGGAAGAAAATTATCATACATTAACTTTGTTGTTGTGACATCGTGACAATCCACGTGTATGCTACATTGGTAATTAATTATTTTTTTAATTTAAAAATGTAAAAAAGTATTTACAAAATATTGTAAAAATAAAAATATTATAAAATTTTTAAAAATTAATCAATTATTAATATGGTATCCATGTAGTAGTCCACATCTATAAACTTAAGATTTGTTAATTTTTTTCATTTATTTTAGGATGATTTGATAAAGAATTGTAAGTTAAAGGATTAAAAAAACAAAATAAATTAAATAAAAAGTTAAAATAATTTTTTATAAAGTTAGGAGGTGAAATAAATTGAAGAAATTTTGTTGAATTTGATTGTGCTTTTTGGATATAGTTGCATGAATTTGGATCTCTAAGCAGACTGACAAATTCATCCAAATTAATGGTCTAATTATTGAGCTCTATAAAATTTTTTTTTTTTTTGATAAATCCATCATGGAAACACTAATTTTGTTGGGCTTGAGGTGATAGACCCATAAGGCTTTGGCAATGACTATAGATGTCAGACGGTGCCTCCGAGCTGCATGCATAATTTACCTTCTTTAACACTGCAAATGATACCTCCCTTATAAATCTATACTATTATTCAAACTTTTATTAAATTACATCACTTCCTTCGGGCCCACTCAATTAAAAATATGAATAAATTATATTATTACAAACATCTTTTATTTTTTATGCTTTTAAAAAAAATAATAAAAAAATTATATATATTAAAATTTAAATTCATACCACCTTTTTTTAATCATTTTAATCAAAACTTTATACATTTCAATATATTATTAAGTGTGTGATTGAGTTGGTGTCACGAATCGGACACCAACTCGTTTAGTTAAATTATTAAACTACCATTCATATTTGGAATGAGTTATATTCTTACAAAAGTAATTGTTTTTTTGCATTTTAGATAAGGAAAAATATTTAGTGCACTGCTAGTTGAATTTTTAGACTCTACGAGTAGGGTTAGAGGGTTGGCAAGTGTAACACCCCTTACCCGTATCCACGCCGGGACAGGGTTCGAGGCATTACCAGACTTAAAGACACTTACACATACAATTTCGAGTCGTAAAATTTGCGTCCAATTTAAAACTTTTAAAACATATTCATAACATCTCTTTCACGGGCTTACAAAGCACTAAACATACATTGGGAATGATTCGAGACTAAACCGAGAATTTCTGGAACTTTGGGAAACTTAGGAAAATTTTCATGTTTGGGGAGTCACACGCCCGTGGGGGCAGGTCGTGTGGACACACACGCCCATGTAACCTTAGGATATGCCCATGTCCTCTACCCGTGTAACTCTCTGTTTATGACGTCATCACTCAATTATGGTCATACGACCAAGTCACACGCCCGTGTGCTAGGCCGTGTGGCGAATTTAATTCTTGTATTTAATATGCAGACTTCACACGGCCTGGGCGCACGCCTATATCCTGAGGCCGTGTCCTTTACACGGCTAAGACACATGGCCTTGTCTCTGCCCATGTGTTTATTACTGGGTATTTAGTTTCGTTAAATTTGGATGCAGGGAACACACGACCTATCAACATGCTCATGGGGCTGACCATGTGTCACACACGGCCTAGACACACGCCCGTGTGCCTATCCGTATGGACAAAATATAGGCTATTTTCCAAGCCATTTTCCATCTTAAAACTTAAACATATTCATACCAATTTCAACAACACATAACAAAGCATAATTATACAACCAAATAATCATGAATTAAAACATCCACACATCAAATACATTCCACATTTGACATTCATACACATTGCACATTACTCAACTTAATCATGCAAACTTGCACCTTCATAACCACATTAACGTGTGGAGTTTAGACATAACTAATATTAGCCAATTCCAAATGGCTTTTTAGAAAATGAATCATCAACATTAGTAGGCCAATGTTTTTGGCCAAAACAATTATGACATATAACCAAAATGAATAAAACACCTATACATGCCATAATCTCAAAAGTTGAAATCAAAATACCAAAATAATTGTTGATTGTGTGTATGGAACCCCCTTGATCTCCAGACCTCGAGCTAGCTTGACAACTCTATAAGGAAAAGAGAAAAGAAAGGGAGTAAGCTATATAGCTTAGTAAGCCTATATGCAAATAATGAACATTTTTAAATGTATAAAACATACAAACACTATAAAAGAATTTGTATAAATCACACTAAGGATTTATATTCACAACTTACTCATTTCAACCTTACCAAAGGTCCAATATACACATTAATCACACTGCTTATTATTTTCACACTCATACCTGCATCAGCTTATAACAAAACTTTTTCCACTTACTTTCACACTAGATCATATTATTTAACTACCTGTTGAACCACTCAAAATACTAGAAGATACTCGGAGGTTTTTGCACAGGAGTGCCACAATTATTTGTAGCCAAAGCTACCACTTATCACTTATCACTTAAGAGCTCACTCTCGAGCTAATCACGGGCCTGCTCACACAAGCTGTCGGTTGTACCGTAGCTACACAGTGCTGCTCACACAAGCTGACAAGTATATGCAACACATGACTGATTACCTAGCCACTGGTAGGACAAACTAGACTAGCACCCGGATCACTAGTCACTTAAACACTTAGTTTTCTAATGACTGGTCACTCGTATCCTATTCAATTCCTAAGGTTCAATCAGGATATTCTCACTTATCACTACTTAGTCGATATACATATTTAGATATTTATTCACAAGTTCATACGATATTAAAGCATTCAAACATAATTAATACAACGCATTATTTACATACAGACTTACCTTGGTACAAAATGCCTATTTTTGCGATTTAGTCCACTACTTTGTCCTTCCTTCGGTCAAGGTTAATTCCTCGTCTTTCTTGATCTATAACAACATATTTAGCTCGTTTAATTATCACACTATACAATTCAACCCAAAAATCATACTAAGTACTAAGGCAAAATTACATTTTTACCCTAAACTTTTCACTTATTTATAAATTTGCCCCTAGCTCGTAAAATGAAATTATCCATTTTTCTCAATACCCAAGCCTAGCTGATTCATATTCCCTCTTATGGCAGCCCACATTTTTCACTAAATCATATTTTTTACACATATTTTACAACTTTTACGAATATGTCCTTTTTTGCAATTTCATCAAAAATTATCTAGTAAAAGTTGTTTATCACACACCAAACTTTTATTTTCTTCCATCAAATATCAAAATACATGCATTATACACATGGGTAAATTTTTAAACACAAACCCTAGCTCAAAATAATGGTAGGAATTGCTAAACCGAGCTACAAGGATCTTAAAAATGTAAAGAGTATTAAAAACGGGGCTAGGATGCACTTTATTATCAAGCTTGAAAGTTGAAAAATCCTAACTATGTCTTCCCTTGAGAATTTCGGCCGAGGTGGAAGAAGATAGACACAAATTTTGACTTTTTTTCCTTTTTTTTCTTTTATTAACCAAATGACCAAAATGCCATTCACTTAAAACTTTGATATTTTGTCCCTTTCATGTCCATTTTTGTCCAAACTAAACTCTATTAGTCTAATTACCACATAAGGACTTCTAATTTAAAAACTCATCACAATCAAATCCCTTTAACAATTAAAACACACATTTTGCAACTTTTTTAATCTAGTCCTAATAGCCAAATTAGACTCTCTATCGATAAAATTTCTTTACGATATTTTCCCACATGTACTCAATCATACAATAAACCTCAAAACTTTATTACAATAAATTTTCTACCTCAGATTCATGGTTCTGAAACCACTATTCCGTTTAAGCCCTAATTCAAGCTGTTACAACTTTCCTCCCTTTAGGGATTTTCATCCCCAAAAATCTTACCGGTGAAAAGGTTTGGATATTGGTTTCTCATAGCCTCCTCAGGTTCTCACGTAACCTCTTCAACTCCATGTCTTTGCCACAATACTTTCACAAGAGCTATACTTTTATTTCTTAATTGTTTGACTTCTCAAGCCAAAATCTTAACTGGCTATTTGCCATAAGTCATATCCAAAAAAATTTCAACTTCTGTATACGAAATCACATGTGAAGGGTCTGATCTGTAATGGCACAACATAGATACATAGAACACATCATAAATCCTTTCTAACTCTGATGGCAAAGCCAACCGATAAGCTATCAGGCCTATCCTCTCGGTGATCTCATACGGTTCGATAAAATTCGGACTCAGTTTGCCTTTCTGGCCAAATCTGAAAACTTTCTTCCATGGTAACACTTTAAAAAATACTCTATCAACAACTCGAAACTCAATCTCTTTCCGTTTTAAATCCGCATAGGATTTTTTTCTATCGAAGCTGCTCTTAAATAATCTCGAATCACTTTTACTTTCTCTTCAGTTTATTTGACTAAATCAACTTCGTGAATCTGATTTTCCTTGAGTTCAGTCTAATACAAAGGCATTCGGCACTTACGCCCATATAATGCCTCAAAATGTGCCATTTTTAAGCTCAACTGAAAACTGTTGTTGTAGGCAAATTCTGTAACGCCCCTAACCCAAATCTGTCACCGAAATAGAGTTCGGAGCATTACCGAGGTTACCGATTTATTTATCAGATATTTTACTTCATCTAACATTCATATTTGAAACCAATAAACATGTTGTCCCTTAAACGTGCTTATTTTTCTCGACATGTTTTACTTGAATTTATTAAATGTTTCAACATACTTAGTTTCCGTGTATTAAGTATAACAGATAATCACATATTTACATGTCATGATAAATATCATTCTCTTTCCATTTCTTCATAAACATAAATTAGGTAATTTATTATATCAATACTTCATGTATTTAAAAATACAATTCAAGTTACCCCAACTTACCTCATTGTTTATTCATGCTTATAATTTCAATAATCTCTTTTCTTTTCCACGTTCTAGTACCATATTTGAGTCATCCGGATCTCTATAAATAAAGATGATTGTCATTTTCATTTATTTCATGTTCTAATACATTCAACTAATGTTCTAAACAAAATTTACCATTTTGCCCCTAAACTTTTAATTAATGACGATTTCATCCTTAGGCTCAGAGAATAAAATTCTTGCAATTTAATCCTTAAAACGTATTTTTCACAGAACTTGAACTAAATTAATAATTCCATTTAAATTTTGCAATTTAAATAATAAAATAATCCTTTTCATGCAAATTGGTCATTTCTAACATTTTTACAAATTTGCCCCTAAAGTTTTACTTTTATTCAATTTAGTCCCTGAGCCTAAAATATACAAATTATCCATGCTAGATGAATATTCATACATATTTTCCTCCTCCTCCTCCTCTCCATTCCACATCCTTAATTTATATAACATGCTATAAGTAACATTATCAATAATTTCACTATTTACTTATATGTATATTCAAAACTATCCATTTGTGTCATGGTTATCAAATTATTTATATCTTGAGCTACAGAACTCAAAATTAAGATCTGTAAATTTTCCTTGAAACTAGACTCATATATCTTCTTACCATAAAATTTTCAGAATTTTTCGTTTAGCCAATTAATACAGTTTATTCATTAAAGTTTCCCCTGTTACAAAGTCCAACAGCTCTGACCTCTCTTCACTAAAAATTAATTATCTCATAGTACGATTTTCATATAGTGTTTTAAATTGTTTCTAATGAAAATAGACTCACTAAGGAATCTAACCATATAAATTATGTCCCATAACTATTTTTGTACAATTTTTAATGATATTTACAAGTCAGAACAGAGGATCCCAAAATCATTCTGAACCAGTCTCACAAAAATCTAAATATCTCAGAAAACAGAGTTCCTTTACTTGCTTTGTTTCTTTTATATGAAAGTAGACTCAATAAGCTTTAATTCCATATCTCACTCAACTTCTAATTCAATTTATACCATTTTTGGTGATTTTTCAAATTTAGACAATTGCTGCTGTCCAAAACTGCTTTAGTGTAACATGTTGATTTCTATTTTGTCCCAAATTCCACAATTCATACAATTCAATCCTTACTCAATTAACCCCTCAATTGAGCTAAATTTCTCATTTAATACTTTTCTCTATCATTTTTAAACTACTTCATAACCTTTGAAATTCAGAATTTTAATACTAGGCCTTAATTTCAACTCTTTCATAATTAGGTCCTAAAACCAATTTCCATCAACTTTACTTGATAAAATCATCATATAACAAAATTAAAGCTTCAATTCAATATTTATTCATCATATTCTTCCAGCACTAATCCACATCAACTTTAAAAATTAGCCATAGAATGAAAAACTAATGAATTAATAAGTTGGACCCAATTGTAAAAGTCTAATAAACATAGAAATTTCAAGGAGAAAGCAAGAATTAAACTTACATGAAGCTTGAGTATGAAAACCAGCTTGAACTCTCTCCCATGGCTGTTTTTCAGCTGAAGAAAATGAAGAGAAATGAAGAGAATTCTAGATATTCCAATTTGGTCCCATTTTTATTTAACTAATTTTGGCAATTTTCCAATTTTGCCCTTATTTCACCCATTCCCTGATTTTTCTCAGCTATTGCCGCCCAAAATATCTCTTTTGGGCTTATTTTCACTTTAGGTCCTTCCTCATTTGACAATTGAGCTATTTAATCCTTCTAGCAACTTTTACACCTTTTTCAATTTAGTCCTTTTTATTTAATTAACCATCCAAACGTCAAAATTTTCTAACGAAATTTTAATATTACCTTATTAACACTCCGTAAATGTTCATAAAAATATTTATGGCTTGATTTATAACACCGAGATCTCGATACCTCTCTTTCTCGATTTCTTGGCTAAATAAATCTTTATAAAACACAATTTACTGTTTCAAAAATCTTTTAAAAATTACGTTTGGCTCGTAAATATTAAATAATATAATCTACGAGTTCATTTGTCAGGTCTCAAACCATTATTTTCTACATCACTGAAATTTGGGCTATTACAATTCCACTGTAGAAATTTTCGGGGTGTTACATTTCTCTCCCCCTTAAAATAAATTTCGTCCTCGAAATTTCCTTGTTTTCTTTTCATCATGAACTTCATTATATTTATAATTCTGTAGTTTCTTGCTTCATATATTTATCTAATTTATCCTTTATATCCATTCTCTATATTTTCATTTCACAATTTATTTTTAATTCAACATTTTCAAACATGAATTAGAGATAACCCTTTACCTTGTAATGAAAATTGTTTACCTTTTTAACAGAGGCTCAATAGACTAAACAGATCACTTAGAATATACAGAATAGATATAGAAGTGTATTATTATGCACTATTAATCAGAGAACACTTGGTGAGTACTAACATACTATTATCAGCGAATGTGCTAGAGTCCCTTTATATTTATATCTTCTCTTTCTGCAATAATCTTTGTCATGTACTTCATATATCACTTTCTAATTCCAATTTCACTTTCAATTCATTCACAGCTCAATTTAATTTCACTTTCTCATCAATATAAATTCAATACTAATATTTATCCATCACTCAATTCAATTTACATTTAATTCAACAATAACACTTACCTCATACTTCACTTATTATATACATAATTTAAATTTAACACTTAATAATTAATAATTTGAATTATAATAATACAACTTTATGTTGTGTATGTTTATACTCAGTGGTATTACTATAATTCAAATTATAAAAATTATAATAAATAGTAAACATCAAACATGTAACAATATAGATCATGTGTGTTAATTTATATTTAATTTCATATCTCAACAGATATCTTTCATCAAATGGCATCATATATCATCTATATTATCTTTAATCAAATCATGAACCTTTGGTTAAAGCTTTTAAATCTCATATCTCAATTTCAATTCACATTTCAAATCATACTTCCACTTTTCATACTTTCAATAGTTCAATCGATCAAATTCATTCAATTTTCTCATTTCATTTATTCAACTAATTTCAATATCAACAATTCAATATTTTAGCAAATTCATGAACTTTAAGTTCATACTTCAAATTTCACATCTCATTTCAATTCACAATTCAACTCATAATTTCTTTCTTTTATTATTATTATTTTTTTTTACAGTACGATCAATCAAATTTATTTAATTTTTTTATTTCAATTATTCACCCTATTAACATAACTCGGACTCAGACGGATACACGGATCCAACCAAACACGCCAATACGGCACATTGTGCCTAAAACGGTACATAGTACCTGATCAATATATCAGATGCAGTATACGACACATAAAGTGCCTGAAATACGACACACGAGGTGCCTGATATACGACACACGAGGTGCCTGATATACGACACACGAAGTGCCTGATACGACACACGAGGTGCCTGATATACGACACACGAAGTGCCTGATACGACGCACGAGGTGCCTGATACGACACACGAGGTGCCTGATATACGACACATGAGGTGCCTGATATACGACACATAAAGTGCCTGATCGGCAAAGCCGATAAATCCCGTACTCTTCCAATCCTATGGCATGCCAATTATATCCGACTAGCCCGACAAGTTAATAGGGAATTCAATTCTCATTTCAATTTCACTTCGTATTCATATTTACCCCTATTAACAAGACTCGGACTTTGGCGGATACACGGATTCCAACCAAACACACCAGTATGGCACCCAGTGCCTCATCGACTCGAGATCGAAGTATCTCTGAACACTTCCAAATCCTATGGCATGCCAGCTATATCCGACTCAGCCCGACTAGTTAATAGGGTATCGGATTACTTTCTCTATTTCAGTCAAATTCACATCAATTACACTTTGATCACATTTTCTCACATAATTCTCAATTCAATCACAATTTGTTTCAAATTCACATGATCACATATTTTCACTTCAATTCACATTTCAACTCAATCACTTTCTCATACTTTCAATCCATATACATCTCAAATACTCATATTTAATTCAATTTAATTCAATTCCAATCACTTTTCACATTTCTGTTCATTTCAATATCATCAATTCAAAGTCATTCTAATCAATATACTATCAAATGCTCATACATAATTATACTTTATTTCAATTTCAATTTCAATTCAATAACAATTCATTTCAAATTTTTACTTTTCCAAATTTCAATTTCATTTACACAAAAATTTCCAATACTCAATCAATTCAAAACATCTATTATCTCAATTCATATACAATTCAATAATCACTTATATACTTAATTTCATATATGGATACTTACCTTATCTTAGTTGTTCCACACTTATAAACTTATTACAATATATAGTAATAAATAGTTTGAGTTATAGTAATACAAACCTCGTCAGAGTCGAAAAATATCATACTATTACAAGTTATATAATGGCATGTATTTCTAAACTTCATATATACTACATTTGGTCCAAGAACCGACTAAACCTTAGCTCTGATACCACTAATGTAACGCCCCTAACCCAAATCTGTCACCGGAATAGAGTTCGGAGCATTACCGAAGTTACCGATTTATTTATCAGATATTTTACTTCATCTAACATTCATATTTGAAACCAATAAACATGTTGTCCCTTAAACGTGCTTATTTTTCTCGACATGTTTTACTTGAATTTATTAAATGTTTCAACATACTTAGTTTCCGTGTATTAAGTATAACAGATAATCACATATTTACATGTCATGATAAATATCATTCTCTTTCCATTTCTTCATAAACATAAATTAGGTAATTTATTATATCAATACTTCATGTATTTAAAAATACAATTCAAGTTACCCCAACTTACCTCATTGTTTATTCATGCTTATAATTTCAATAATCTCTTTTCTTTTCCACGTTCTAGTACCATATTTGAGTCATCCGGATCTCTATAAATAAAGATGATTGTCATTTTCATTTATTTCATGTTCTAATACATTCAACTAATGTTCTAAACAAAATTTACCATTTTGCCCCTAAACTTTTAATTAATGACGATTTCATCCTTAGGCTCAGAGAATAAAATTCTTGCAATTTAATCCTTAAAACGTATTTTTCACCGAACTTGAACTAAATTAATAATTCCATTTAAATTTTGCAATTTAAATAATAAAATAATCCTTTTCATGCAAATTGGTCATTTCTAACATTTTTACAAATTTGCCCCTAAAGTTTTACTTTTATTCAATTTAGTCCCTGAGCCTAAAATATACAAATTATCCATGCTAGATGAATATTCATACATATTTTCCTCCTCCTCCTCCTCTCCATTCCACATCCTTAATTTATATAACATGCTATAAGTAACATTATCAATAATTTCACTATTTACTTATATGTATATTCAAAACTGTCCATTTGTGTCATGGTTACCAAATTATTTATATCTTGAGCTACAGAACTCAAAATTAAGATCCGTAAATTTTCCTTGAAACTAGACTCATATATCTTCTTACCATAAAATTTTCAGAATTTTTCGTTTAGCCAATTAATACAGTTTATTCATTAAAGTTTCCCTTGTTACAAAGTCCAACAGCTCTGACCTCTCTTCACTAAAAATTAATTATCTCATAGTACGATTTTCATATAGTGTTTTAAATTGTTTCTAATGAAAATAGACTCACTAAGGAATCTAACCATATAAATTATGTCCCATAACTATTTTTGTACAATTTTTAATGATATTTACAAGTCAGAACAGAGGATCCCAAAATCATTCTGAACCAGTCTCACAAAAATCTAAATATCTCAGAAAACAGAGTTCCTTTACTTGCTTTGTTTCTTTTATATGAAAGTAGACTCAATAAGCTTTAATTCCATATCTCACTCAACTTCTAATTCAATTTATACCATTTTTGGTGATTTTTCAAATTTAGACAATTGCTGCTGTCCAAAACTGCTTTAGTGTAACATGTTGATTTCTATTTTGTCCCAAATTCCACAATTCATACAATTCAATCCTTACTCAATTAACCCCTCAATTGAGCTAAATTTCTCATTTAATACTTTTCTCTATCATTTTTAAACTACTTCATAACCTTTGAAATTCAGAATTTTAATACTAGGCCTTAATTTCAACTCTTTCATAATTAGGTCCTAAAACCAATTTCCATCAACTTTACTTGATAAAATCATCATATAACAAAATTAAAGCTTCAATTCAATATTTATTCATCATATTCTTCCAGCACTAATCCACATCAACTTTAAAAATTAGCCATAGAATGAAAAACTAATGAATTAATAAGTTGGACCCAATTGTAAAAGTCTAATAAACATAGAAATTTCAAGGAGAAAGCAAGAATTAAACTTACATGAAGCTTGAGTATGAAAACCAGCTTGAACTCTCTCCCATGGCTGTTTTTCAGCTGAAGAAAATGAAGAGAAATGAAGAGAATTCTAGATATTCCAATTTGGTCCCATTTTTATTTAACTAATTTTGGCAATTTTCCAATTTTGCCCTTATTTCACCCATTCCCTGATTTTTCTCAGCTATTGCCGCCCAAAATATCTCTTTTGGGCTTATTTTCACTTTAGGTCCTTCCTCATTTGACAATTGAGCTATTTAATCCTTCTAGCAACTTTTACACCTTTTTCAATTTAGTCCTTTTTATTTAATTAACCATCCAAACGTCAAAATTTTCTAACGAAATTTTAATATTACCTTATTAACACTCCGTAAATGTTCATAAAAATATTTATGGCTCGATTTATAACACCGAGATCTCGATACCTCTCTTTCTCGATTTCTTGGCTAAATAAATCTTTATAAAACACAATTTACTGTTTCAAAAATCTTTTAAAAATTACGTTTGGCTCGTAAATATTAAATAATATAATCTACGAGTTCATTTGTCAGGTCTCAAACCATTATTTTCTACATCACTGAAATTTGGGCTATTACAATTCCACTGTAGAAATTTTCGGGGTGTTACAAATTCTACCAACGATAAATACTTTTCCCAACTACCTTGAAATTCCAATACACAACATCGTAGCATGTCTTCAAGTATCTGTATTACACTCTCCGATTGACCCTCAGTTTGCAGATGGAAAGCCGTACTGAAATTTAACTTTGTGCCCAAAGCTTCTTGTAACTTTTTCTAAAACCGTAATGTAAATATCGGATCTCTATCCGAAATAATCGATAACGGTACACCGTGTAGTCTCACAATTTTAGAAATATACAAGTCAGCCAACTTATCAAGTGAGTAGTCAGTACGTACTGGTATAAAATGAACTGACTTCGTAAGCCAATCAACCACAAGCCAAACAGCGTTTTTCTTTTTCAGTGTCAGGGCAAACCGGTCACGAAGTCCATGGTAATATGGTCTCATTTCCACTCTGGACCCATGATAGGTTGTAGTAAACTAGAAGGTACTTGGTGTTTCGCTTTCACTTGATGGCAAATAAAACATCTCGATATAAACTCAAAAATATCTCTTTTCATACTAGGCCACTAATACCATTTCTTCAAGTCATTATACATCTTTGTACTACCAGGGTGAATAGACAGACAACCATTATGTACCTCTTGCAAAATCTTTTGAATAATCTCATCGTCTTTAGGTACACCTTTACTACTGGCCCCATCTTTCATATTTCTCACTGGTCTCCCTCTAGCAGCAGTGTTACTCGATTTAGCATTCTGAGTATTTTCTTTTTCAACCAATTCAGGACAATTTTTAATGAAATGATCTTGGGAGCCACATTTAAAACAAGTTTGGGTAATCATTCAACATTCACCAGGGTGTCGCCTACCACAGTATTGGCATTCAGACTTTTTAGATCTCATGTTACCAACGCTCGCTATAGACGTAGTTCGAGCCTTAAAATTCAAATATTGCTTCCCACGATCTCTATCAGGGTTCTCAACTGAAATATTCGAACGAACGTGTATGTCCCTCAGTTTCTTCAACGAGGACTGAAAGGCCTTATTCATTTGTCTCTTCCTCGAATCTCTAACATTAAGCTTAGCTTTTCTCTTTTCCTTACTCAACTCTTCGGTTTTGCAAGCTCGTTCTACTAACACAACAAATTCTTTCAGTTCCAAAATTCCAACAAATATTCTAATGTTTTCATTCAATCCATTCTCAAACCTCTTACACATAATAGCTTCTGTAGACACATATTCCCGAGTGTACTTACTAAGTCTGACAAACTTTAGCTCATATTCAAATATGGTCATACAACCTTGCTTCAATTTTAAAAACTCCTTATGTTTCTGATCGATGAATTGTTAACTTATATACTTCTTTGGAATTCCTCTTGGAAGAAATCCCATGTAACGCTTTCCCTCGGTGCCACTGATACTAAAGTTTTCCACCATTGATATGCCAAGTCCCTCCGAAGTGATATAGCAGACTTTAGGCATTTCTCGGGTGTACATGAAAGCTCATCAAACACTCTGATAGTGTTATCTAGCCAGAACTTTGCCCTCTCAGAGTCATTATCTACATTAGCCCTAAATTCTTCGGCTCTATACTTATGAATTTTATCAACCGTAGGCTTATTCAATCTCACCATCTCCACACCTTGGGGACCTATGGGAACCGGTTGAGGAATGGGAGGGGTCGATGAGGTTGAGCATTCGAGTTTGCCCGAATAAACTTTATATACCACTCGTTCATCATATGGAGAAAAGATTCTCGAGCCTCTCCTTCGTGACTAGTTGTCACGGGTCTACTATCAGGTGGTGCGGTTCTTTGGGCGAGAGCTGGCGTATTACTTTCTACATCATCAGCCATAGCTCAGTCGGGATCCATTTACTATATGAAAACACAATTTAAAACGGTCAGGAACTATCACACTATCAAAATTTATATTTATGGCATGTATAGCTAGACTCTCACACATGCTATGTTAGTCCGAGAAACGACTAAACCATAGCCCTGATACCACTAAATGTAACACCACTTACCCGTATCCATGCCGGGACAGGGTTCGAAGCATTATCGGACTTAAACACACTTACACATAGAATTTCAAGTCGTAAAATTTGCGTCTAATTTAAAACTTTTTAAACATATTCATAACATCTCTTTCACAGGCTTACGAAGCCCTAAACATACATTGGGAATGGTATCGAGAACTTCTGGAACTTTTCAGAAACTTAGGAAAATTTTCATTTTTGGGGAGTCATACGCCCATGTGGGTAGGCCATATGGACACACATGCCCATATGACCTTAGGACACGTCCATGTCCTCTACCTGTGTAACTCTCTGTTTATGACGTCATCACTTAGTTAGAGTCACACGGTTAAGTCACACGCCCGTATGGTAGGCCGTGTGGTGAATTTGATTCTCGCATTTAATATGCAGACTTCACACGGCTAAGGCATACGTTCATGTCCTGAGGTCGTGTCCTTTACACGGTTGAGACACATGGCTGTGTCTTTGTCCGTGTATTTATTACTGAGCATTCTGTTTAGCTAAATTTAGATGCAGGGGACACACGACCTATCAACATGCCCATGGAGCTGACCGTGTGTCACACACGGCTTAGACACACGCTTGTGTGCCTACTCGTGTAGACAAAATATAGGCTATTTTCCAAGCCATTTTCCACCTTGAAACTTAAACACATTCATACCAATTTCAACAACACATAACAAAGCATAATTATACAACCAAATAATTATGAATTAAAACATACACACATCAAATACATTCCACATTTAACATATATACACATTGCACATTACTCGACTTAATCGTGCAAACTTGCACATTCATAACCACATTAACGTGTGGAGTTTAGACATAACTAATATTAGCCAATTCCAAATGGCCTTTTACAAAATGAATCATCAACATTAGTAGGCCAATGTTTTTGGCCAAAACAATTATGACATATAACCAAAATGAATAAAACACCTATACATGCCATAATCTCAAAAGTTGAAATCAAAATACCAAAATAATTATTGATTGTGTGTATGGAACCCCATTGATCTCCAGACCTCGAGCTAGCTTGACAACTCTATAGGGAAAAGAGAAAAGAAATGGAGTAAGCTATATAGCTTGTAAGCCTATATGCAAATAATGAACATTTTTATACGTATAAAACATACAAACACTATAAAAGAATTTGTATAAATCACATTAAGGATTTATATTCACAGCTTACTCATTTCAACCTTACCAAAGGTCCAATATACACATTGATTACGTTGCTTAGGAATTTCACACTCACACCTGCATCAGCTTATAACAAAACTTTTTCCACTTGCTTTCACACTAGATCATATCATTTAACTACCCATTGAACCACTCGGAATACTAGAGGATACTTGGAGGTTTTTACATAGAAGTGCCACATTTATTTGTAGACGAAGCTACCACTTATCACTTATCACTTAAGAGCTCACTCTCGAGCTAATCACGGGCCTGCTCACACAAGCTGTCGGTTGTAACATAGATACACAGTAATGCTCCCACAAGCTGATAGGTATCCGTAACACATTTCGGATTACCTAGCCTCTAGTAGGACGTATTAGACCAGAACCAGGATCACTAGTCACTTAAACACTTAGTTTTCTAGTGACATGTCACCCGTATCCTATTCGATTCCTCAGGTTCAATCGAGATTTTCTCACTTATCACTACTTAGTCGATATACACATTTAGATATTTATTCATAAGTGCATACAATATTAAAACTTTCAAACATAATTAATACGACGCATTATTTACATATAGACTTACCTCGGTACAAAATGTCTATTTTTGCGATTTAGTCCACTACCTTGTCCTTTATTTGGTCAAGGTTAATTCATCGTCTTTCTTGATTTATAATAATACATTTAGCTTGTTTAATTATCACACTATACAATTCAGCCCAAAAATCACACTAAGGTAAAATTATAATTTTTCCCCTAACTTTTCACTTATTTACAAATTTGCCCCTAGGCTTGTAAAATGAAATGTATCTATTTTTCTCAATATCCAAGCCTAGCCGATTCATATTCCCTCTTATGGAAACCTATATTTTTCACTAAATCATATTTTCTATCCATATTTTACAACTTTTACAAATAGGTCATTTTTTGCAATTTCATCGAAAATCACTTAGTAAAAGTTGTTTATCACACATCAAACTTTCATTTTCTACCATTAAACATCAAAATACATGCATGAAACATATGGGAAAATTTTTAAACACAAACCCTAGCTCAAAATAATGGTAGGAATAGCTAAACCGAGCTACGATGATCTCAAAAATGTAAAGAGTATTAACAACAGGGCTAGAATGCACATACTATCAAGCTTGAAAGTTGAAAAACCCTAGCTATGACTTCCCTTGAGAATTTCGGCCAAGATGGAAGATGATGGGCATAATTTTTGACTTATTTTCCCTTTTTATTCTTTTATTAACCAAATGACAAAAATGCCCTTCACCTAAAACTTTGATATTTTGTCCCTTCCATGTCTATTTTTGTCCAAACTAAACTCTATTTGTCTAATTACCACATAAGGACTTCTAATTTAAAAAATTATCACAATCAAATCCCTTTAACAATTAAAACACACATTTTGCAACTTTTTCAATCTAGTCCTAATAGCCAAATTAGACCCTCTATCGATAAAATTTCTTTACGATATTTTCACACATGTACTCCATCATACAATAAACCTCAAAACTTTATCACAATAAATTTTCCACTTCAAATTTGTGGTTCCAAAATCGTTGTTTCGTTTAGGCCCTAATTCAGGCTGTTACAGCAAGTGTCTTATAGAAGTATAATAAAATATTAAAAAATATATATTTCTAAAAAGGCACATGTAAATTTTTTAAAACTACTTGTGAAATTTTAAAAAAATACACTACAAATATATCAAATACTCACCCTTTAAATAAAAATATTTAAAAAATTGTAAATGATGAGATCTGGAACCATACAATCAACATACATAAAACCTCAACTTTACAACTCCAATCAAAGCAATATAATAACATTTTGATATTTTTTCTATACAATACCACTCATGATTCTTCCCAACTCTTTTTCATAAATAGAAAAATAAATGTATTATAGCATGCTTGAACTTATGTCTTTGTACATTGGCAACAAGATCGATGCCAATTAAACTAAAACATTTTAGTATGATAATGGTAAAATGAGCTAGAAAGTAATTGGAATGTGTAACAGCCCAAATTTCAGTGGTGTCGGAATAGTGATTCGAGATCACTAAATCCAAAAAATGAGTAGAAAATATTATTAATTTAATGAATATAAGTTAGATGTGAAGTTAGGAAAATAATTGAAATAGTGAATAGTATTTTAGAAATAAATAATAAATAATTAAAACTAAAAATGAGGTATTGAGACCTCAAAATTTTAAATCGAGCCATAAAGATTTTTATAAATATTTATAGAGTGTTAATAAGTTAGTATTAAAGTTTCGTTAAGAAATTTTAAGGTTTTGTTGGTCAATTGAGTAAAAAGAACTAAATTGAATAAAGTACAAAATTGTGGAAAAGCGACTAAATAGTTTTGATAATAAATAAGAGGGACTTAAAGTGTAATTAAGCCCAAAATTAAATGAGTTGGATGGATGAGTTGAGAATTGGCTGAAAAATAGTGTGAATTGATGGCAATTCTGTAAATAAATTGAAATTCAATAGTGATATATGGATGAAATTGGAAGAAAAATCTAAAATTTTCATTTTCTTTCATCTTCTCCAGCAAAAACACCATAGGAGGGCTTCTAAAAGTTGGTTTTCCTATTTTTACTACAAGTAAGTTCAATTCTTGATTATTTATTGAAATTTTTATGTTTTTGGGACTTTTACAACTAGGTCCTCTTGTCTAATTCATTAGTTTTTTATTTCATGGTTGATTTTGGAAAGTTTCCATGAATAAGTGCTGGAGGTTTATGATGCTTTAGCATGGAATTAAAGCTTTAATTTGTTTATATGTTGATTCTATTGAAGGAATTGAATAGAAAGTGAATATTTAGGGACCTATTTGTAAAAGAACTTGAAGTTAGGGTTTTATGTGGAAATTTTGAATTTCAATGGTTATGAAGTAACTTAAAATGTCTAAGGAAAGTGTTAATTGAGAAGAAAAGATTCTATTGATGAGTTAATTGGTCAGGGACCAAATTGTGAAAATTGTGAAATTTGGGGTAAAAGTGTAATTTCAAGAAATAAAGGGTATAAATCATGAGATAAAATAAAATTTAAATGAATGCTAATGAATGAATGATTTTGTAATTATAGATCAAGAAATTGAAGCAAATCGAGGATAGGAGAAAATAGTTGAATAATTTCCCGAACTTCTACAACTTTTGCAAAATAGCCAGGTAAGTTCATGTGGTTAAATTTTAGTGATCATTTTTTAATCTTTTGAATTGTATAATGTGTTATACTATATGTATTTGAAAAAACAATGAACAATGTAAAAGTATGAAACTGAAGAAATGATCAAATTGATTGGAACAACGGATTTGAGTACTTTCGTTCAGTAATAAGACGAATTGATGGAAAATACCATGGTTGGACCATGGCAACAAGTGATAAGTGATATCCGTATAAGACCATAGCTGGGCTATGGCATCGGAAAACAAGTGACAAGTGATCCCCGTATAAGACCATAGCTGGGCTATGGCATCGGTAAGAAGTGCCAAGTGATTTCCATGTAAGACCATAGTTGGACTATGGCTTCGGATTAAAGTGATACAAGTGGTCCATATAAGACCATAGTTGGGCTATGGCATTGGATAAAAGTGATAAGTGCCTCCGTGTAAGACCATATCCAGGATATGACATCGGTATGATATGTAACTCGTGTAAGACTATGGTTGGGCCATGGCTTCGGAAAGTGAAACGTGAATCATGTGCAAGTCCATAGTCCTACTATGGCAAAGTGAAGACGAAGTACTCAATTCCGTATAGTTCTCTAAAATTAAAAAGAATGGTAAGCAATAGATGGGCCCAAGAGAACGAAATCTATGAATGAGTAATATTAAACAATATTAAGTGAATTTGACACTGGTTTGTGGATGATAGGAAAAATTAGTGAATTTGTATGTTATATAAGTGTATTACCATATTTGGTAAGTTTACTTTCCAAGCTTATGAACTTACTAAGCTTTCATAAGCTTACTTGATTGTGTTTAATATGTCTTGTAGATTAACGTGGATATGGGGATCGGATCATCACCTAAAATCGCACTATTCAGACAATCTCCGGTAGTTTTGGTTTTTAGATTTTGGTTTATATGGCATGTATAGGTATTTGATATTATAATGAGATAATTTGGCTAAACTATATGTAAGAAATGATAAATGAGTAAATTATTTAGGTAAAATGCATATGTTGCTTTGTGTTTTCATTAAATACATGTTTAGGGTATAAATAGTTGATTGGTTAGTTGGAATTAGTATAAATTTTGTTTATGTGCAGGTAATGGATGAAAAGGGGAGAAAAGTGGCCTTAAACGACTTATTTTCGTCCACACAGGTTAGGCACACAGGCGCGTGTCTATGCCATGTGTGACACATGGACAGCCCACAGGCATGTGTAATGGCCGTGTGTCCCCTGTATCCTTAAATAAGAAGTCAAGATAGCACACGGGCTAAGACACGGCTATGTGTCTTGGCCGTGTGAAGGACACGGGTTTCAAGCATGATTGTGTGTTATAACCGTGTTAAAATGGCTTAAAAATGATGAAAAATTAGGTTACCACACGGCTTAGCCACATGGGCGTGTGCCCAGGCCGTGTGGCCTTCTGTTTCTTAAGAAATTGTAAGTCAGAATTCCACACGGGCTGGCCACATGGCCATGGAAGCCCCATGGGCTGGCCACATGGCCATGTCTCAAGTCACACGAGCGTGTGCCTCTATCTTCAAGGAAAATTTTTCAAAGTTTTCTAAAGTTTACGGTTTAGTCCAAAACCACTTCCTATGTATGTTCTGGGCCTCGTAAGCCCATATTAGGGACTTTATGATGAAATTTGAAAAGTTTTTAATTGGAATGGAAATTTTTTACTCGGTTTTGTACTAGTGTATAAGTTCGGTAATACCTTGAAACACTGTTCCGGTGACGGATACGGGTTAGGGGCGTTACAGAGTGCATCTAATATTCATAATCACATGTATATACTTTTTTAAAATTATTTTCACTCACAATTTAAACTAATATGTTTTGTTTTAATTTCACACCTACTGTATATATATTGTTGTTATGGTTGGTTTCAAATAATATGTTTCATTATTGTTGAATACTAATTTTAAAAGTACACATGTCGATTGTGTTTTAACTCGATTGGTATGAACATTGTTGTTAATGCAGGAAGATATGGGTTCGAGTGCGTTGAAGCGCATTATCCTTCTATTTATGAGTTGGGGAGGGGTTATAAGTAGTTTTAAGTATTGTTTCAAAAAGAACAGATATAATTAGACCTTATAACGAGATTGTTAAAAAAATAAAAAGTTCTGAAATTATTACCTTTTTTTTTATCCAACAAAGAAATTGCTATGCTACTATGGTTTTCTAATTTGTAACAATAGTACAGTAGAAGAGCATTAAGGAAAGGCAGCTATATATTAATTGCAAACCAACGGCAAAATGAATCCACTGAACGTAGAGCCGCCATCTCAGACTCGTCAGCACTAGCATCATGATTCATGAAGCTCCCTCCTCTCACTAAACTTTCTGCAACAAAAAGAAAACCATTACTAGTGTCTACTAGCTTTTTCATATATCCACTCAAACGAAGTTTCCTAGCAATAACCATTTCCAACCGTCAACTATGACTATGCTTTTCTTCCTAATAATTTATAAATGCTATTGCTATTCAATCTTTTTTCCCAACTCAAGTTACGAGTCTTCATTTTTGTGAAACTACTTAATTTGGAAAAAAATCAACCAATGGAAGCACCTCAAGGAGGGAAGAAGTCGAGGAACATTAATGCAGAGGTTCGGTACAGGGGAATTCGGAGGAGGCCATGGGGAAAGTTTGCGGCGGAGATTCGTGACCCTACGAGGAATGGAGCACGGTTGTGGCTAGGAACATTCGAGACGGCTGAAGAGGCTGCGAGGGCATATGACAGGGCTGCCTTCGCTTTCCGGGGTCACTCGGCTATTCTCAACTTCCCAAACGAGCACCAATATCAGAACTCAACGTTTCCTCCATCCTCTTCTTCAGCTTCATCGCCTGCTACAGCACGAAGAACTGAAGTTATAGAATTTGAGTGCCTTGATAACAAGTTGCTGGAGGATCTTCTTGAAACGCAAGAAAAGCAACGGTCATAGTGAAAAAGTTGTTTTAACAAGTTTTATTATTCATTTACCTATATTTCATTTGATTTTGCATTCTTTTTAAATCTTTGTTAGAAATTGCTATTGTATTTGGAATTTATTAATGAATTTTGTATTATTCTCAAAGGAAGGAGAGAGCAACAGCCCATGGCGGCTTTCAAAGTAAAAACAAAAAAGCACATGCTTAGGATCAAAACAGTAATGTGGAAGATTAGACTAAACGTCAGCCAAATGAAGTAAATGTCAATTCGTAGTCTCAATATGGAGCCATGAAATAACAAATAAAAATATTTATTTTTGCAGAACAAGTTATCCAGAAATAACAATACTCAACAGTTCTCAGTGTCAAAGGCTGTTCAATAGTCAAACATCACAACCTCCGAACATCATAAAACATGTATGAAATTAACAACATACGATTTGGGTTTAGAATGAAAATTCCATTTCTTCCAATACTTGGAAGGCTGTTTCAAACCCTGGAGCCCAAATAAAGAAATTTAAACCAAGCACTAACAAATCAAATCCTACTTCCCAAATTTAGGGTTTAGAATGAAAATACCATTTCTTCCAATACTTGGAAGGCTGTTCTCCATAACACAATCACAAGTTACAAAGCCAAACATACCCCCAACTGTCGTAAAGTTGTTCTCTCTATCATCTATCCCACTATCACCATCTTCTGACCACATTGACTATAACTGTCAGTATATAATATAACCCAGAAGCACTTTGCTTGCTAACATACACCTTACCATGTAATGTGTTCCTCCAAATCTAAACTTCAATTCATTTATCGTACTATACTCAGATATGTAACAGCAGCGAGGACACCAAAAAAAAGTCCAAGCTTAAATTGGTATCTGTTACCATTACTAAAGATGATATAGAACGTCCCACAAACAAAGCATATCATTATCGGGGAAGCTTTTATGACTGCTTCCTTTGCTTGTCCAAGTAAAAATGAATTCGCTGAAAATTCAATATGGCCCACAGAAATTGACAAAAACCAATCTCTGGCCAAAGAACCGAAGGCGAGTATAAATAGCAGTTTGCACTCTGCCATAAAAGAAAATTGCTCAAACGTGTCTCACCAGAAGTACGTATTATGATATCAGGGTCAGGTGAAGCTGCCATATACATATGCTTCTCGATATCAGTAAGTTTTATAAGGTGACCCATTTCATCCTGTTCATTCCCTCCAAGGCTGATTAAGCCATAACCTGCTCCACTTGAATTCAGTAGAGTAATTTCATCCCATTTTTCTTCACAAGATTCTTGAACAGCATGCATGATCTCATTAGTGGAAGTGTAGGCAACACAAATGGACAAGACTGCCTTGGAGTTCTTAGCAGTGGCAAGCATAGCTCTCTCCGCTGCCAACCTAACTGGTTCACTCAAGAGTTTCAGGTTCCCTGAAAATATAACTCTAACACCATAGTGGTTGACAATGCTCTGTTCCTTGAGTATCTCTTCAATCTTTTCTAGCATCAAGTCCATCAATGATTGAACTTCTTCAGGACTTCGCTTGAAATTTTCAATGCTGAAGGCATAGACTGTTACGTATCTCACACCAAATTCGTAGCAGTACTTGAGCATGGACATGAGAGCTGAAAATCCAACTTTATGGCCAGCTCCTTCCATCAACTTGCACTTCTTTGTGAATCTCCGATTCCCATCCATAATAAATGCAATATGACTAGGTATGGGACCAACAGAAAGAATGCAAAATATGCATTTCTGCAATAAACTAACTAAGTTGCCATATATCTGGATCACTCTCTCTCTAATTCTCTCCATATCAAAACCTTGTAAGGATTTGAAATCTGTAAGAACTGTCAAAATGGAGAAGAGAAAGAATTGAAATTTGGTTAATATACGCAGGGAAAATATTTCACAATCTATCAATCAAATATGATGTGAGTATTAAGTAGCATTAAAACATGGCTAAAGATTTAGACAAGAAAAATGTCACAATGTCCTGATAAATGAGGATAGTTGGTAAGTTTCATGCTTATGTTTGAACTCCTTGCATCAGACTTATCGGCTGTTTGTTCAAGTCGTAAAGGACTGTTCCCCAGTTCATCATGACTAAAGAACCAGAAAAGCAGAAGCGTTAAGAAATTAAATAATAGCCAATACTGCTCCTGGAAGAGAACTGATGGAAATGTGTATCTTTAAACAGCAAAGCATAGCACATCTAGACTAGAGGTTCCTGACTTTAAGGCACCACAATACCTAGTAAACTCACTTAACTGTTAATATGTTACTGTGCCTCAGGCAAAACCCAAATGACCATTGAAACTAAGTACCAAGCACGAGAAGGTACAGGGTTGTATTGATCCCAATACTGGTAGATCAAAAAGCTTGGATTTTTTTGACTAAGTTGCCAAGGACATAGTGCATAAGAGAAAAACGGATTGCGGAGACCCTTAAAACACACAAAAAGTAAGCAAGTAACTAGATGCATATTCTTTACGTTGAACAAGAAAGATTAAGTTTCAAACTTGTAAAAGAATAGCTTAACAAGAGCAAGTAACCAATGCCTAATTAAAGCATCAAAATCCAGACTTTTCTTTATTATTGGTAACTAAGCAACCACTACCGCATAGATTCAATTTAAGCACTAGTCAATTCTAAACACCCAAAACCCAAACTTGGGTATCCAGCATTGGTGATAAAAAGAAGGTATTTTTCTTTTGCAATCGAATCAAATAAAAAAAGAAGTAATAATCGGGTTGGTTAAAGTCAAGAACAAAAAGAAGCAAAACATTAGATTCAGATTCCAGAAATTCCTTTGGTTTGTAAGGCAACCAAAGCAGTAGAGTTGGAGTGGTTACCTTCGGATGTTGGATCGATTTCGAGAAACCCAAATTTGCCTCTTCCTCTGTTCTTTGACTTTGCTCCAAAATCTGAGATCGGCCTCAAAAAGGGAAGGGGGTTGAAGCCTTTTAAGTTTTGCTAGTGTTAATCGTTGAAGGGAAGGGGAAACCCTTCATTTTTTTTGTTTTTGTTTGAAATAGCAGCTGTAGAGGTGGATTTTAACGATTTATTTTTGTTTTAATGGGAATCCGCACGTTTGGCGTTAAGGGTCTTATTGCGCTAGTGGTCATTCCACGTTTTCGGCCCTTTTAAATACAGTTTCTTCTATTTCTCAAATTTGCCCCAAATAACTGTTTTGATTGCAATTTAGCTCTTTTTTTTAGTCGATCCTGTTATTTGATTTAACAAAATTAATCAATTCGACATTCCCGTTACTTATGTTCTATTATTATTATAGTTATTACATAGTTATTATTGTTATTATTACTTTTCATATTATTATTATTATTTTAAACAGTATCATCATTATTATTGTTTTTTATTTACATTAATTGGTTTTATTATATGCTATTATTTTTTCATATTTCATTTATTATATATTATATATTACTTAACTTTAACCATTGTATATACTATTTTAAAGCTAGTTATATTGTTTTTAAATTGTTTTGTTATTCGTGTAAATATTTTCATGTATTGTTTATTTTTTTACCTATTTTAGCTTCTTATGTCATTTTCTTCTCTATGGCTGTATTTTTTTTTTAAATTCCTCTGTATTATATTTTAAAACTTTTTTACCTGATATGTTAACTTATTTTATAAAGTATTTTTTTTAAGTTGTTTTATTCGTTAGTTATTCCTTTTTTTAAATCCTTTTATATTATTTATTTTAAATGTTTCATTGCTGTTTATTTTGAACCTTGCCTCATGAGACTCATTTTGCTCGTTCATATATGTATATATTACCTATTTTAGATTCTGTCATGTTTTTAAAAAATCATTTTGTATTATTGATTTTAAGTTTTGTCCGCGTTATCATATTGAACTTATTCACTAGTTTTTTTATTTTAATTTTTTTTTACATTCTATTTCAATTTGCTTTGAATTTCTAATTCGTTGTGTATGTCATCAATTCATTTGTCTTTAATTATTCATGTTAGTCTGTAAATAATGTATATTATGTGACCATTTTGTTTTATTATTAGTACATTCGATCTTGGTTGCGTGGTAATCTCAACCACCTATCATAGTTTCAAAATGAAAATGCACCCCGCTTAAATAAAACACTCGTTCTTATTTCAAAAGTTTTCAAAATAAGGCAATTCTCGATATTTGGGAGCCTCGAGAGGATTGTGCCTTAACTTACTGAGCTTCGGTTTTTCTCGTCGGTCCTAAGCAACCGAGTACCCTTTTGAAAACAAAATACGTGAGTTTCAAATAAAAAGCTTATCCTCGGGAACACGAGATGTTGCACCCTAACTCACTGGATGCGACGTTTCGCTATCTCGAGGTAAGGATTTCAAAATAAAACAAAGGCAATGTTTGATATTTGGGAATTTTGAGAAATTGTACCCTAACTTACTGGGTTCCAATTTTTCATAAGGCCCAAGTAACCGAATATTTTTTTTTAAACTTTAATGCATGAGTTTTAAAAATCGAAGACAAGTTTGGTTTCGAAGGTTTGAAGTGTTGGACCCTAACTCACTAGGTATGACATTTTCCTCCTTCGAGATGAGTAGGTCTTTACTTTTTATCCAATATACTCCGGTTTTCTTTTAAATAAAAGAATCGTATTTTAAATTCTTTTCAAATTCTCGACATTAAGACATTAGCTAATCAGCTAGGTACCAATTTTGGGCGTTGCGAGGGTGTTAATCCTTCCTCGTACGTAACCGACTCCCGAACCTGTTTTCTTAAAATTTGTATGCCAAAATATTTTATAAGGTAGCCCAATCACACCTCAAAAAAGGATTGGTGGCGACTCCATATTTTTTAAAATCGGTCCCCGTTTTTCCAAAACTAAAAATGGTTTCAACAATAACTATTTTTAATGTTGGATTAGTTGAAACACTGATAATGGCTGACACTTGAACGGTTGAACAAACTATTTAGACCAAAAAACAGGGCTTGGATCCGATTAGGCTCCCAACGCCCATGTTGGGCAAAGTAGGCCTGACCCAATCCATTACTTACTTGATATGGAAGTTAACAAAAGAGAGATTGATAGATTATTCACTACTAATAAATTTGTAAAAATATTTATATAAATATTAAATATATGAATTTATAATATTTTGAGTTTGAATTATATCATGTGTGTATATTTTTTAGATTTTATATAAAAACATAGAAAGATAAAAATATTTTTAAAACTTTATTTTACCCCTTTGTTAATATAGAGAATTTTTAATAAATTTTTAATTAAATTAAGATTTGCTAGAGAGTCGTATTAACTCAATCAAAATTTTAAATGTCTATTATTAAAAATAATTTTATTTTATTTTATTTTTTTAATCATATGTCATTACCAAATTCATATAAAATTATTTTATATCAATTTTTTTTCTAGCTTTACAAGTATAAGTGAATATCACTTATAAAAATGGATTTTATATTGAATCTTATATAAGTTTAAATTCTAATTTATTAATTATAAACAATTTGTTCCACAAAAAAATATGACTTAAAGATAATCTATTTATCATATTTTAGTTGCAAATAATTCAGTTTCTATTCCAAACACTATTTTTTCAATTGAATTTTAGTTTTTGTTCTTTCAGCAATTTTACTTTATTTTTGTTTCTACTTCAACCGAATCAATTCAAAGGTTTCACAAATAACATATATTTTCGAATTTAGATTTCTCTCCTCCTTCTCTTATTTTTACATTTAATTTGAATGGGCAATATTCGAGTAGGGAAAGTTGCATCTAGTATGGCCAAGAACTAAAAACTCTAGGAAGGTTGACAAGCGAAAGTGAGAGTGATTGACTGAGGGTTCGGGGTTTACATCAAATTAGTTGGAATAGGTTAAGTGAGATTAAACCTTAGGATTGACGACACCAGGAAGTAACTTAGGTAGATGAGGTCGAAAGGATAATCTACTTAGCACCAACTTAATCTAATCCGATTTAAGCTATTAGGTTGAAAGATAAGTAGGTTGAATCCATCAATTAATTTGGTTATAGGCTGAAAGGTATTAACGAGGTTAATCCTTAGCTAATTTGTTAAAAACCTCAATCTAAAGTTAATCATGAACACAAATGCAATTTAATCTCTTGTCTACTTAATTTATATAACACCCCTTATTCGGTCCGATCATCGAATCCAGGTTACGAGATGCTATAGTAAAATGCAAAGTTTAACAAGAAATTTCGTTTTAAAATCATTAAAACTATTCTAAACACATTTAAAAGCAATCATCAATAGATTCAAGCATGTTTAAGATTCAAATGGAAAATTTTAAAACATAACATGCCAAGGTTATCCGCCAAAAATAAGTTTCGCCAAATGACTACCCGTTAAATGATTAACTGCTAAAGATGATACAAAAATCCGTCCGCCAAATTTCTCACATATACTCCACAAGCCATGACCACTTGCTTCCTAACGTGTCCACCATGTTGGTTTGCCTCTAGAAAATATGCCATATCAGCTTGATTTCATATAGTTCGCATATTAAGTCACGCTTGGACTGTCCACCATGAATGCTCACACAATTTCCATCTGCGGCTTTAAACATACTTGTAATATCCATTTAACAACCCATATTGATTAAGTGTTGGAAAATATGGACATCATATATATAATAAGGATAATTACATGTTTTTATTTACTATCATGTTAGGTTAGCCCAAATTAAAAGTGATCTAATTTGGTTAGAATTTTTTTGGGCTTTAATTATTAAATAAAGTATGGGTTAAATATGTGTAGATACTCTAGTAATTGAGTTCTAATCAAATTCTAATTAATGATGGGCTAATTAGAATTTGATTAGAACTAATATGCCAATGTTATAAATATTAAGGTTATGGTCCCCAAATTATACACAAGATATCTTTTCTAATATCCCATCCTTAGGAAAGAGAGAGCAAATATTCTCTGAATTTCTTGTGTGCTAATTTGGAAGATCAAATCCCCAAGATCTGAAAAAACTTCAAGGAATTCATGGATTCTAATGATCGCCAAAACTAACTATGATCACGACAAAGCCAAGCACACTTATCGATTAATAGTATAGCTATGGTGAGACCAGAACATCGTATCCACAAGAACTAAAGTACCAATATTAACTATCTTTTTTTTATCTAGCCTAACAATAAAAGGTGGTTTGTTTTAGACTAAAATTAACTAGACTAATTAACTAAGAATGTGACAGAGAGTGAATTGGGAAAATACTTTTAGGAAAATCGATTGATAAAGATAATACCTAAGGAAGAATCCACCTAGACCACTTATTATTCTGACTCTGAATTAAATGATTTATTCACTTGTCTTGATCAGTAGAAATCCATAAATTATGTTAATATCTCTTTCGAGACTAAGAACAACTGACTCTAGGTTGATTAATTGAAATCTTTTACACATTATAGCTTTAGTGGAAACTCATTCACGAACATATTTGCTGAGTCTGAAAAACTCTTTTTCGTATTCGATTACCATCAAATAGCCCTGTTTCAATTCAAGAAATTCTTTTCATTTCTGGTCGACGAACCATTGACTAATATATTTCTTTCGGAATTCAGTTTAGAAGAAATCCTATGTAACTCTTTCTCGTAGAACAAAAAATGTTAGGGTATTCCACCATTGGTACGCCGCGTCTCTCAACAATGAAATAACACATTTTAAACATTCTTCAGGTGTGCAAGAAAGTTCATCAAATACTCTGATCGTGTTTTCAAGCTAGAATTCAGCTTTCTCAGCATCACCACTAGCTGTGGCTCTAAATTCTTTAGCCCTATACTTCCGTATTTTATCAACAAAAGGTCTATTTAATCTTAAAGGATCCGTATCTCGAGGATCTACAGGAATTGGTTGGGGAACAGGCGGGGGTAGAGGTTGTTGAGCAGCCGGATTTGCTCGAACAAATTTGGTAAACCATTCACTCATTATCTGGAAGAAAGCTTGTTTAGTTTCTCCCTGACTGGCCGTAACGGGACTCAATTCAGAAGGTGCAATCCCTTGAGCGAGAGCTGGCGCATTACTTTCTACATCATCTGCTACTGCTCGATTTGGATTCATTTACTATATAATACATATTCAAAAGTTGTCAGGAGATATCACACTATCGCAGTTTATATATGGCATGTATAGCTAGACTCGTATTCGCTACGATAGTCCTAGAATCGACTAAACTGTAGCTCTGAAACCAATAAAATGTAACACTACTAACCCTTAACCGTCGCCGGAATAGGTTAAGAGGCATTACCAGACTTTTAACTCAATTCAGAACATATAATCATCAATTTTCATCTCATTTCTGCGACTATCAATCATTCATTATTATAACATGTTTAAAACGAGCGTATAAAGCTTGAAACATACATTCAGTACTGAATCAGTAACATTTGAAAACTTTGAGAAAACTTAGAAAAATTTTCGAATAAGGGTCACACGCCCGTGTGAATAGGTTGTCTGCCTCACACGATCACCAGACACGCCCATGTGTCTAGGCTGTGGGAAAATAGGGCATACCTACTGACTTGTCTACATGGCCACTAGACACGCCCGTGTACCTGGCAGTGTGAAAATTTGGGAGATTCCTATTTTGGTCACATGGCCAATCACACGCTCATGTATCTAGCCCGTGTAAATCTCTGACTTGGCCACATAGCCGACCACACGCCCGTGTGCTATACACGACCAGTAGATATGGCCGTGTGTCTAGACCGTGCCAATCCTGTAGGGTATACTGACTTAATTCGAAAGGGTACCCCAGGGGGCACACGGCTGTGTACCAAGGCCATGTGTCATACACGATCAAGCCACACGCCCGTGTGCTTGGCCATGTGAAGTGAAAATAGGCTTGGTTTAAGCCACTTTTCTCACCCAAAATACATGTACCTACAAGCATTCAAATGGTATCAAAGGCACATTCAAATAGGCAACCAATACAACCAATTCAATATACATTTTATACCATTTCATAACCAACCCTTTTCTTTCTCAATTCAATACCATTATACAACCCAAACTCATACTATCATAACATGTTTCATATACCTTAATGCATCTATAGAACAAGTTCTTAAATTCATCCATAACTTCATACAACAACATCCAAACCAACATTATCAAATTAACCATTTATCACATATCAACTTGTCCAAAACATATAATGTAAGTACACTTTTATACCATTATAACTTAATACCAATTTAAGCCACATCTCATGGCTTACCATAGCTCAAAACATATACCAAATTCAACATTCACTTAACTAGCCTATACATGCCATATTTACATATAATCCTTAAATTTCAAAAGTATCGAAAGCCAACTGGATAGTGTGGTGTGATTCTCCGACTTCGTCTAAATCGAGTAAGCTTTCAAAATCTATAAAGCATAGAAAAATAAACGGAGTAAGCATTATAGCTTAGTAAGCCCGTATAATGTAGAACTAAACTTACCAATATGACATCAAGAAATTAAACAATTTAAATTTGAATCATTTACCAAAATGCCTATTCACAAACATCCATTCACAAGTTAGTCACTTAGCTACAATATAATCATCCATTCAAAAGGATGAAACTAAGCATGAAATGTTCATATAACACTCAATTCATCTCACATTTCATCTATACATTCCATATAAATCGTGTCACATTTCATCTCTATAATTCATATAACTCATGTCACATTTTATTTTTATAATCCGTATCGGTATAATGCTCGTTGAACCTAATGAAATATCGAGGGATACTTGGGTGATACACACTAAGTGTATAAATCAGTAATGCGTTAATTCATCATCATTCCCGCTCTTTCGAGCCATGATCGGTAAGCTCCCCTGAGCTGGTAAATGGTAAGCTCCGAAGAGCTGAAACAGTAAGCTCCAAAGAGCTGAATCGGTAAGCTCATAAGAGCTAAATCAGTAAGCTCATACAAGCTGTAGTGAGTCCGCAAAAAATGAAGGAGCTCAACCAAAATGGTAACCCTAGTGATATATCACTCGTATCCTACGACTTTCTACGGTTCAAACGGGACTCAGTAGTTTTCGGTAAACATCAATTTAAGCATTTAAATATCATGTACTTTAATTTCTCATATCACATATGTATATAAATATTCATTTCATACAATTACAATTAAACAAAAGTTCGATTCTAATTATGCGAACTTACCTCGTATAGCTCAGATAAACTTTTGATTACTCGTCTACTTTTTGTTTCCCCCGATCTAGTTCCGGTATTTGTTTATCTTGATCTATATAATGTTAAATTCAGTACTTTTAGTAATTATTTAATTCACTTTAGTCCATAAGTCATGTATTTTTCAAAATACACAATTGCCCCTATATTTTTAACTACTTTGCAATTTAGTCCATAACACATAAAATGGCAAATTTGCACAATTAAACATTGACCAATGCATAGCCAAATTTTATACTTGATACTAGCAGCCCATATCTTCTATTTATTCATACTTTCAAATACTAGCAGCCCATATCTTCTATTTATTCATACTTTCAACCACAATATTTCCATATTTCACAATTTAATCCTTAATTCTTATTTTTGTCAAAAACCACTTTACCAAACTTGTATATCTATCAACAACCATCAATAATCTATTAAGAAAATTCAAAATACTCAAGTATTCAACAATGGAATCATTCAAAATCTTTAGACATTTCAAAATCTAAGGTATGGGCTAGCTAGATTGAGCTACAACGAGCTCAAAAACATAGAAATCATTAAAAACCGAATCAAAATCACTTACCAATTGCTAAATGAAGTTACCGAAAATTCAAAGCTTGAAAAAATGGCTTTCTTTACCCTAGAATTCGGTGGTAAAAGATGATAATGGTGATGATTTTTGTTTTTTTTTTTACTTATTTTTACTTTAATTACTAAATACCATACTTAACCTTTAAAATTAATTCAATTTACAATTTTACCAAGCCATTATCATGCACTATCAACATTAGGGGTCTAATTTCCATTGAAGGACCTTGCATTTAAAGTTCTATAGTTAATAAACCATTTTTTCCTATTAGAAACCAACTTTTACGTTTTACGTGATTTATTCATTTTTATCGAATTAGACAATTAAACAGTAAAATTTCTTTACAAAATTTTCACACACTAATTCTACCATGCTGTAGACCTTAATAAAATAATAAAATAATTATTTTAACTTCAGATTTGTGGTCCCAAAACCCCTATTCTGAGTTGACCTAAAAACGGGCTCTTACAACCACACGGTCGTGTCTAGCGCATGGCGTGGCCTTCATCAAACACACGGCCATGCTATTCATACACAGCCTACCATATAGGTGACCACAAGCTCGTGTGGCATCAACAGTGAGGTTTTTGACTTTTGCCAAAACCTCAATTTCTACATTTTCAGGTACACACCTGGTAATGTTTGTTGCTAAAACAATCCCCGAGCACTCCAGAACCTAAAATTGTCCAATATATCACCAAATTAGTCGTTTAAAACGAGACTAAACCAAACTACATCGAGATAGGCAACCCTTAAAAACCCCCTAAAACCCTTACCTTCAGCTAAGCAACGGTAATTTCTCACTGCTAGAGTACCGATTAGCAGCCTCTAAATCTTTGATTTTCCCCTAATCAAAGAACGAACCTATTAATCCATCGATTCATTTAATTAAAACAAAAATCGCACCTACCAAACTTATCGATAACGCACAGGAGGCATTACAGTAACGATATGCGGAAAAATAATAGTATGAAAAAGGAAAAACTGTAATTGACAGCAATAAGGGGAAATTTTGATAGAGGCAAAAGGAAAAGGGAAAGAATGGGTGGAAGAGTAGATGGTCAGTTTTTTTTCTGAAGAGAAAATTTGGGAAAACTGATTTACTTAAATCCTACTACCTATACTAAACTGATTTATTCAAATCCCACTACCTAGACTATCTCAACCACCCACTACTCATATTTTCAATACAAGTCAAACTCTCAGCCACAAAACCGAGTAAAAATAATCTCCCTTGCTCACGCAGGGATTCGAACATAGGACCTTCAGCAACCTAACACTCCACTTAACCACCAGACCAGCAAGCCTATTCTGATATCAACAAGCAAACAAATAAATATAAGCCTACTCACAAAGGGTCAGGCTTAATTCAGAAAATTTTCAAAATTTTGCCAAAGCCAAGGCTTGACTTGGGACCTCTCACACGCACCCAGAACATATAACCACTGAAGTAGATAGATATTTGTATCACATTTTAGCAGAAATAGAAATATGAAATTTGGGGTGTTACACTCAACAAGTCCGATTCTTTTCATTTATTTCATATAGCCTGATAAATCACAGACTTAATTGGTCTTTACGGCCAACCATAAAACTTTTCTTCCAAAGTAAGACTTTCAAGAATACTTTGTCACTAACTTGGATCACTATTTCTTTTTATTTAGAATTCGCATAAGATCTCTGACAATCAGAAACTTTCTTAAAACTATCTCAGATCACTTCCACTATTCCTTCGATTTCACAAATCATATCAACTTATGTATTCTTTTTCTTACTAATCTCAATCCAATACTATGGAGTTTTACATTCATGATCATATAGAGTTTATACTTTACTGAAAACTATTATCATACGTGAATTCAACTAACAATAATTTATTCCTTTTCTATGTAACACCCCAAACCCAACCTAGACGTTATGGCAGAATCTGGCGATGCCATATGGTAGTGCTTTTCATCGTTAAATCATCTTTTCTTTATAACTACTATCCATTATCTTATGTTAAAGCTAAATTGTGTCGATCATTTTCAAAATATTATCCGTTTTCAAAATGCTACTCATCTTCAAAACGTTATTAATTTTCAAAACGTTACTTATCGCGGAAGCTTTTAAAATAATTTGCATATTCGTGGGTATTTTTTATAAAAAAATTATTTTTTTGAAAACCCGTGTCTTTTTTTACTACTAGCTGTCATAAACCAAAAATCAATGTAAATCCCAAATGAAGTAAAAATCCGTAAAGGCCATATTTACAGTAAAATACTCCCACATAAAAGTCATAAATAATAAACAATTTTAACAAAGTCGTGTGGCCACCACTGAGTCCCCTGCTGCACTGATCCGCCTATGTCTAGAGATTACCTGTACAAATTAAACAGAAGGGGTGAGTTTTCGTAAACTGAGTGTGTTCGGGGGTGGTGGCTCGGTGGTTGTATCCTCCTCTGGTGGTGGGACATCATCAGGAATGTCCTTGAGATTCTCCTACTCGGCATCTCTAAGTAGCTGGTACTGTGGAGGATCTGTCCTACGTCTGTGCTGGATCATCCTCATATGTAGCATAGTCTGAATGCCCTGAGGGGACATCTGGCCGATCAGTGTGTATGAGGATGTCTGAGCTGTGGTGTTGAGCAGCCCGAAGTAGTAGGCCAAGTGTATGATGTATGGGCCCATGAATATCACTCCCCTACGATGCCTTTCCGTTTGGTGTTAGATGGCATGGACGATGAAGAAATATAAGTTGATAGTGTGCGCGTTCGCCATGCTCCATAAGAAGTAGGCATCATGTGTGTTGACAACACTGGTGCTCTCGCGTCGGCCTATCAGGGTATGTGCGAGGAGGGCGTAGAGATACCTCAAGGATGGGGTAAGGGCGGTCGCCTTGATGCGACTAAAGTCATATGCGGGGTGCCCTGGGGCGAGGTCACGCCAACAGTTGACCGGTGTGATATGGAGGCGACAGGAAAGTGTAGAAAAATCCTCGTCGGCTATGAATTCATCCGTGTAGAGTCCTAGTGTGATTCCAAATTCGGGGACACTCAACTAACGCACCAATCCACCGAGGCGGAATTAAATAGTACCCGGATCATCATGGTTTGTCATTACCACCTGTAGATGAAATGTAGAGCAAAATTCTAAGGTTAGTTCAAGATAGGTGGGCTCGATAATGTTGAAAAATTGCCCCAATGGATCGATGGACAGTAGGGCCCGAATGGCATCAGTGAGTTAGACTCACTCTAGGGTGGCCCAGTCGATGCATCTGCCAGCTCCTAAAGGGCGGGCTCAGAGGATCTGAAATAACTCCTCTTGGGAGTGCTGTGGCAATGTGATGAACGGGTGTCGGCTTTCGGCTGTAGGTCTCGACGAGGATGAACCACCTGGCCCCTTGTGTTTCTTTGAAGCAGGGGCAGTAGCTTTCTTATCGCGTGATGATGACATAGTGCCTAAAAAACAAAATGATATACATTAGCCCTAAAAATTAAAATAAAAATAGTAAAAAGTATTTATACTGACAAAATAAAATATGCCAAAATATTGTCAAAGTGAAATGTGGATTTTACTAACCTAAATAATATAATTTATTCATCCTAACATGATATCAAGCTTAAGAGACATGGGTATTGATTTATACTAAATGAATAATAACCTATATAAGAAAAAGTAGCAATCAAATGTGAATCAAAGTGGTATGATATCGTGAAGTTCTCTATAACGTTCTAGATCACTTATGCTAAATCAATTAATTTTATGCTCAAAATAATGCAAAAACTAAAGAAAGTAATTTATTAAAATAAAATAGATAGAAGCATTAAAAATTGGAAAGAAAAATGAGAAAATAGAACCAAATGGGAGAGGAATGAGGCGGAGCATGGTCGTGGTGTGTGCAGCACGGGGCGTGGAAGCACTGTGGAGACCAGCAGTGGCGTCAGGGGTGTTGGTGGGAGAGGGGGTTTAAGAGGATTTAGGGTTTTAAGTGAAGGAAATGGTGAATAATGACCCATTTATATAGATTTTAGGTCACACGGGCATGACACGCGCTCGTGTGGCTCGGGTTTTACTCGTGTGGTTTGAAAATCGGTAATTTTGGCACGTCTAGTTCGTGGCACATGCTCGTGTAACTAGGGCATATTGAGGCACATGGCCATGTCGCACGGCCATGTCCTTTGATGTTCGCTTCTCCAATGACCATGTAATAGGCCACACGCCAGTGTTGGATTTAACAGTGTCGACCACGGTCTTGGGGCACGGACGTGTTGCACGCCCATGTTTGGATTAACAGTGTTGGCCACGGCCACATCGCACGACCATGGCACTTTGTAGTAGCTCGTGTCTCTGGAAAATTTTTACCCTGTTTATACACGGCTAAATTGCACGATTGTGTCTCAACTTAGAGTATCCACACGGCTTTATGCACGCTCGTGGGCATGGCCGTGTGGTCTAAAAATCCTGCATTCAAGAGAGTTAGTCAATGTATTAAGAGACTGAAATAAAAAGTTACTAAGTTAGTGTTCGGATTGCCTCCCGAGAAGCACTTATTTAGAGTCTAAGCTCGACTCTCCCTAGTTTAGACGGTCATGGTGGCTCAGGGAGTTGAAACTCCTCTCTCTTGTTGTCAGAGTACTGTTTGAGCTGAGTGTGATTTACCTTAAAAGTGTCGAAATGAGTTACCTCAATTGTGCTGTATGGAAAAATATTTTCTACCGTGAAAAGGATTTCTCCATTAAACTTATATGTGGTAATTCAAGGGTCTACTTTATTTAATAGCACCTTGTCTTTGTTATTAAACTGTATCATCAAATCATCGGGTTTGTCATTGTGCCGATCATCTTGTTCCTTGATCAATAACTTTTGCTCTTTGGGGTTGGTTTTGCCCTTGCATGCGTCAAAATAAGATTTAACTGCGTCTTTAAGAAGTGTTTTCTGTAACAAAGGTGAGATCACATTATCAGTCTTAAGAACAGAATTTACACACTTACCTTCATTATTTGGTGTTGTAATCGAGTTATGAGCCTGAAGAGTAATTGTTTCTTCACCTACACGTAATGTGAGTGCACTTGTACCAACATCAATGCTAGCCCTAGCAGTTGCTAAAAAGGGTCGTCCTAAGATTAAAGGAACATCACTATCCTCATCCATGTCTAAAACAACAAAATCAACTGGGAATATGAATTTATCGATTTTAACTAGAACATCTTCAATTATACCTTTAGGAATTCTAATGGTTTTATCAGTTAATTGTATGCTCATCCTAGTTTGTTTAGGTTTCCCAAGACCTAGTCGTTTAAACATTTTATAAGGTATGACATTTATACTTGCCACGAGATCAGCTAACACATTATCAATGGATAAACCACCAGTTAAACAAGGAATTGTAAAACTCATTGGATCTTTCAGTTTATTAGGTAGCGTGTTTAGTAAAATAGCCGAGCATACTGCATTCAGTTCAACATGTGATGATTCGTCCAATTTTCGTTTATTTGTCAGTAGCTCTCTTAAAAACTTAGCTGCGTTTGGCATCTGCGACAAAGCTTCAATAAACGGTAAGTTAATATGTAGTTTCTTTAGCAGTTTAAGCAACTTACCGAATTGTTCATCTGTGTTATCTTTCTTTGTCACTTTGGGATATGGCACACGAGGTCTATATTCTTTGCTTACCAGCTTTTGTGTGTCTTGACTTACCTCATCCTTAACATTGCTTACCGGAGTACCTTGCATCAGTTTTGGTTCGTCTAACCCTCCGACGCTGATTGTGGTAATAGCATGAACTTGTTCTCTTGGGTTAGTTTCTGTGTTACTTGGCAAGCTACCTTGTGGTCTGTCAGATATTAGCTTCGCGAGTTAACCAATCTGATTTTCAAGTCCTTGGATAGATGCTTGCTGGTTCTTTAGTGCTTGCTCGGTGCTTTGAAAACGGGTCTCTGATACGGCCATGAATTTGGTGAACATTTCTTCAAGGTTTGATTTTTTCTTTTGTTGGAATGGTGGCTGCTGAAATCCCGGAGGAGGAGGTTGTCTTTGATTTCCTTGTCCTCCCCATGAAAAATTGGGATGGTTCTGCCAACCTGCATTGTAAGTATTACTATAAGGGTTATTTTGAGGTCTAGAATTGTTACCCATATAGTTGGCTTGTTCAGTTTCCATGCCATGTCCATAAGAGGAGTAGTTTGGATTGAACATATTTCCTTGAGTTGTGTCACACTGCATCACTGGTTGTGCCTGCGTAGAACCAACAAAATTATCAAACTTTTTATTTAAAAGCTCTACCTAATTAGTAAGCATGGTGACGACATCGATATTATAAACTCCTGCAGCTTTTGTCGGCTTTGTCCTCATGACTTGCCACTGATAGTTATTCAGTGACATTTCTTCTATAAATTCATAAGCTGCTTCGGGTGTTTTGTTGTTGATTGTTCCTCCGGTGGCTGCATCGATCATTTGCCTCATTGATAGATTCAAACTGTTGTGAAAGGTTTGAACTTGTAACCACAAAGGCAACCCATGGTGAGGGCACCTTCTTAAAAGATCCTTGTATCTCTCCCAAGCATTATAAAGTGTCTCTAAATCCATTTGCACAAAAGAAGAGATATCATTTTGCAATTTAGCTGTTTTAGCTGGAGGAAAATATTTAAGTAAGAATTTTTCGGTCATCTGTTCCCATGTAGTGATTTATCCTCGTGGTAAAGAATTTAAGCACTGTTTGGATCTATTTCTCAAAGAGAATGGGAATAGCCTTAGACGAATGGCAGCATTAGAAACGCCATTAATTTTAAAAGTATCACAAAGTTCTAAAAAGTTTGTAACGACCCAAAATCCGTGGGCACCAGAAAAGTGTATTGTCGGGCCTCCGTCTTAGAAAGTTAAATTCTTAAATAATTATTAGGAAAAAATCATGACTCTAGTTGTGTGTCTAAATAGGTTTCAATTAGGTGGAACTAGTTTAAATTAGAAATAATTAGTAGATAAGACTAAATTGAATAAAGTGCAAAAGTTTAATTATAAAATAGAAAAATTATTAAGGGATTAAGTTGGCAATTAACCCAAAGTAAGTGACATATGTATAAAAGAGAAATAAATACATGTGTATGTGTACTATTGGTCCAATTGTATTTTATGTGTGTATTTACTTAGAATTTAAGTAATTTTAATTATTTAATTATTTGATTTTAATTAAGTAAATATCTAATTATTTAATTATTTAAATATTATAATTTATTTAATAAATAAATGGAGACAAGTGTATGATAATAATTGGTAACATGTGTGTGTATATGTATGTGTACAAATGTGTGAAAATAATTAGATTTAATTAGATATTTATATTAATTAACTAATAAACTAAATAAAAGAAATAAAAAAAAAAAGATAGAAAAAGAATAGGGAAGCTCACGAAACAGAGAAAGAAAGGAAAGAAAGAAAGAAAAAGAAAGAAAAGGGGAAATAGGGAATTTGAAGCTTGGAGTTTAATTGGTAAGCTCAATCAAGTCCTTTTTTTTCATAATTTTGATGTTTTAGAAGTCTTAAAACAAGTTTTTGATGAAATTAAGTTGTTAGTTTGGAAGTTCTTAGGTTTTTAAACAAAGTTCATGTTGAATAAAATGATGGAATTGGGGTTTATTTGATAGAAATTTTGATTTGGAGTTGAATAAAGGATTGAATTGAAAACTTAGGTATAAGTTTTGAGTTTTAAGGATTAAATTGAAATAAATTCGAAATTATGAAAATATGATAAAAATTTGATAGTTAAATGTGAGTTTAGCAAGGAATTGAGTAGAAAAAGGGTATGAATTAAGTTAAGAAAGTAAGTAAACTTAATTAGGATTAAATGGTAAAATAAGTTATAAGAAACAGTTTTGACAGCAACAGAAGCCTAACTTTGAAAAATCACCAAAAATTGTAGGAATTGAATTAGAGGATGAATAAGATATGAAATTAAAGCTTATTGAGTCTAGTTTCTTATAGTAGAAACGGTGTAGGAAATGAATTTATGAATCAAGAGATATTTGAAATTTTGTGAAACTGGTTTAGGATGAATTCGAGATACTCTGTTTTGACTTTGGAAAATCATTAAAAATTGTATAAAAATTATTATGGAGTGTAATTTATATGTGTGAACTCCTTAATGAATCTAGTTTCAAAAGAAATAAACAAGAACCTTATTCAAGTTCAGTACAATGAGATAATTGATTTTTAGTAGAGAGAGGTCAGAACTGTCAAATGGAATAACAGGGGAGTTTTTAATGAATAAACTGTACTAATTGGCTGGACCAAAAATTCTGAAAATTTTATGGTGAGAAGATATGTGAGTATAGTTTCAAGGAAAATTTACGGATATTAATTTGGAGTTTCGTAGCTCAAGATATAAATAATTTAGTAACAATGACTCAAATAGATAGCTTAATGGTGAAAATATATATATACCTTAAAAATGGTTAAATTTGCATGTTTAGGCTCATGAATTAAATTGAATTGTGTTATATTGATGATTATAAAATTATTATTTTCGTAGTTAACAAAGAACCCGGAACAACGGCGCACAAAGGAAAGGAGAAAGCTATCGAGGATTAAAACGAAAAATTCACGGTTTGTATTACTATAATTCAAATTACTTTTTATTGAATGTTTTATATGAATTCTATATTTAATAAGTGAGATATAAGGTAAGTATTGATATTTGAATTGAATGAGAATTGAATTGAATGGTGAATGTGTATGTATAATTGAATTATAAATTTATTTGAAGGTGAAATTGTAATTAAAAAGTGTTCTGGATTGGAAATGCAAGTAAATTGAGAACTGAAATACCCTATTAACTAGTCGGACGGAGTCGGATATAATTGGCATGCCATAGGATTTGAAAATGTACGGGATTTGCCGGCTTTACTGATCAGGCACTTTATGTGTCGTACATCAGGCACTTTATGTGTCGTATTTCAGGCACCTTGTGTGTCGTTTCAGGCACTTTATGTGTCGTATACTGATTAGGTACTATGTACCGTTTTAGGCACAATGTGCCGTACTGGTGTGTTTGGGTTGGAATCCGTGTATCCGTTAAAGTCCGAAATGTTAATAGGGTGAATAATTGAAATAAGAAGATCAAATGAATTTGATCGACTGTACCAGTGAATATGAAAGAAATTGAAATTGTGGACTGGAAATGTAGATTGGGGAATGAAATGCATGAATTTAGAATTAATATGGTGATTAAAATTTGATGAATGTGATTTGTGACTAGAATTGAAGAATAGCTAAATGTTGTATTATTATTGCTATTTAATGAAAGTTAAAAAAAAAAAAAAAGAATTGTTATTTGATGCTTAGTGTTATATTTTATTTAATTTTAATTATTGCCATTATAATTTGAATTATGGTAATACCACTGAGTATGGAATACTCAGCGTACGGTTGTTTCCGTGCGCAGGTTAATAGGAGTCTAATTTCCTGATCCAGCATCCAAACGATCCCGACTTCAGCAAAAAGATATTGGTGATGTTTTCTTTTCTTAATTGAAAGTGGCATGTACTAGGATTGTATAAGTTATTTAGGTATGCTTGTAATGTTGGTTGTAAGAATGATATACCATATTTTGTTATTAGCTTGATAAAATGGTAAAAATTATAGTATATAATTAGTCTTAAATTAGAATGGAAAACAAATGAAATTATTTTAGTTTTGATTAATATTATGATTGTTAGACATTAAATTACTATGTTAATTAATTGATTATAATTTAGGTGTAATTAAGTTTAAATTGTTTTTTTTTTATTGTGCCATTGGTTTTGGACTGGTTTATTTTGGGTTTAAACTTGCAGGAGGTTTATGTGAAAACAAGCAGAAATGCTGCCGAAATTTTTATAAAACAAAAATATATGAATGAAATGCCATTAGTAAACTAAAATATAATTTATATGCATTTATGAATATACTATAATTTATTGTTAAAGAATAATTTCCTTGTTTCTTGTTACTTATTTATTAAGAATTATCTGTAAATTGTCTGAATTGTCTGGTAATGCCTTGTAACCCTGTTCCGGCGACGGTTTAGGGTTAAGGGGGTGTTACATTTGTTGGTATCAGAGCTATCAGGTTTAGTCGATTCTCGGCCTAAATCGGGCTCAGAAGTGAGTTTAGAAGTACATGCCACTGTTGAGTCAAAACTGAGTCGGGATTTTTGGATGCTGATCTATTTAATTGTTTCTGTTTTATAGATCAAAGATGTCTGATGAATATTTTGATCTGAATGAAGAATCATATGGTTTAGATGAAAGTGACTCAGCTACTCCTAGTGTGAATCCGATTAGGAATCAACCTCCCATTGTGGAAGGAGGGAACAATAGGGAGAGAGATGAAAAAGGTAGAAATGATTCTGATATATTAAGAATTATTGTCGATGCCTTACAAAGAGTGGCAGGGACTGCTCCTGCTACGACTTCTGCACCAACTCAAAGACGGGCCCCGATAAAAGAGCTAAGGAAATATGGTGCCACTGAATTTTTGGGTTTGAAGGGAGTTGATCCAACCACTGCAGAGAATTGGATGGAATCAACTAAACGAGTTCTGCAGCAATTAGAATGTACCCCCCGAGAGTGTTTGATCTGTGCTGTTTCTCTGTTGCAAGGTGAAGCTTATTTGTGGTGGGAATCTGTAATACGACATCTGCCCACAGAACAAGTGACATGGGACTTATTTCAGAAGGAATTTCAAAAGAAATATGTTGGGGAGCTGTATATCGAAGACAAGAGGCAAGAATTTCTGATGCTGCAACAAGGTAATATGTCAGTTGTAGATTATGAACGTGAATTTTCGAGACTCAGCCGATATGCTTCTGAATTTATACCGACAGAGGCTGATAGTTGTAAAAGGTTTCTTCGGGGTTTGAGAGATGAGATCAGAGTACAGTTGGTGTCACACCGAATTACAGAATTTGTAGATTTGGTTGAAAGAGCTAAGATGGTGGAGCAGGTTTTGGGATTAAATAAAAAGCCAGAGATAGCTAGATCGACCGGGAAACGAGCTGGCACTACTAATTCAAATCCTTTACCGAAAAGATTGCGAGAATCCAAAGGTGGTTGGAAGTCAAATTTTAGATCTGATCGACAAGATAAAAGCCGAGGAAGACAAACGACAGTATCCACTGACAGTGTAAGAGGTTCACCTCGGGATGTGGGAATTTTAGAATGTGAACATTGCGGAAAGAGACATTTGGGAGAATGTTGGAAAGTGACTGGAGGCTGCTTCCGTTGCGGGTCGACAGAGCATTTTGTTAAAGACTGTCCGAAAACTAAAAATGATAATCCTGCCACATCACAAAGATCAGTATCTACTGCTCGAGGCAGAGGTTCAGGAAGAGGTGGTTTAGTATCTAGAGGTGGAGGTGTTCGTAGGGGTAATGACATAGTTTCACAGCAGTCAGAGGCAAGAGCACCGGCCAGGGCTTATGTGGTTCGAACAAAAGAAGGGGGCGATGCACATGATGTTGTGACAGGTATATTTTTACTGTATTCTGAACCTGTTTATACTTTAATTGATCCAGGGTCGTCGCATTCATATATTAATTCAAAACTGGTTGAGTCGGGAAAATTAAAATCTGAAATGTCTAAAGTTTTAATAGAAGTGTCTAGCCCTTTGGGACAAACTGTATCTGTAGATCGAGTATGTCGGAGATGCCCGTTAATGATACATGATAAAATGTTTTCCGTTGACTTGTTGATTATGCCTTTTGGCGACTTTGATATAATATTGGGTATGGATTGGTTATCTGAATACGGGGTGATTTTGGATTGTTACAAAAAGAGGTTCAGTATTCAGACAGAGGATGGAAACAGAATTGAGGTGAATGGCATTCGTACCGGTGGCTCGACATATATTGTTTCAGCAATAAAAGCTAATAAATTACTTCAGCAGGGTTGTTCAGCATATTTGGCATATGTTATTAATTCTGATTTGGTTGGGAGTCAGTGTAGTCAGATTAGAACTGTATGTGAGTTTCCAGATGTATTCCCTGAAGAATTACCGGGCTTACCACCTGATAGAGAGGTCGAATTTGCTATTGAAGTGTACCCAGGTACGGCACCAATCTCTATACCCCCGTATCGAATGTCGCCCACTGAATTGAAAGAGTTAAAAGTACAATTGCAAGATTTGTTAGACCGTGGCTTTATTCGGCCAAGTATTTCACCATGGGGAGCTCCAGTGTTATTTGTTAAAAAGAAGGATGGCTCGATGCGACTCTGTATTGACTATAGACAGTTAAATAAGGTGACAATCAAGAACAAGTATCCACTTCCTCGTATTGATGATTTATTTGATCAGCTGAGAGGAGCTTCTGTATTTTCAAAGATTGATTTGAGATCCGGGTACTATCAGCTGAAGGTGAAGGAAAGTGATGTGCCTAAGACTGCCTTTCGTACTCGTTATGGCCATTATGAATTTTTGGTGATGCCGTTTGGGTTGACCAACGCCCCAGCTGCTTTTATGGATTTGATGAATCGTATTTTTCAGCCATATTTAGATCATTTTGTGGTGGTTTTTATTGATGACATATTGGTTTATTCAAAGACAGAGGCAGAACATGATCAGCATCTCAGAATAGTGTTACAGATATTACGGGAAAAACAACTATATGGAAAGCTCAGTAAATGTGAATTTTGGTTGTCAGAGGTTGTATTTTTAGGACATGTGGTATCTGCAGATGGAATTAGAGTCGATCCAAAGAAGATTGAAGCGATTGTTCAGTGGAAACCACCCAAGAATGTATCAGAGGTACGTAGTTTTCTCGGTTTAGCTGGGTACTACAGGAGATTTGTAAACGGATTTTCGAAGATAGCTTTGCCAATGACTAAGTTACTACAAAAGAATGTTCCATTTATTTGGGATGATCAGTGTCAGAAGAGTTTTGAAACATTAAAGAAGATGTTGACAGAGGCACCAGTTCTAACATTACCTCAATCGGGGAAGGATTTTATAGTGTACAGTGATGCTTCTTTGAATGGTCTGGGTTGTGTATTGATGCAGGATGGAAAAGTAATAGCCTATGCTTCTCGACAATTGAAGCCACATGAACGTAACTACCCGACTCATGATTTGGAGCTAGCAGCCGTGATTTTTGCTCTGAAGATTTGGAGGCACTATTTGTATGGCGAGAAATGCTACATCTATACTGATCATAAAAGTTTGAAATATCTTCTTTCTCAAAAAGAATTGAATTTGAGACAGAGGCGATGGATTGAACTTGTGAAAGATTATGATTGTGTCATAGATTACCACCCGGGAAAAGCAAATGTAGTAGCAGATGCATTGAGCAGAAAAGCCGCGGTTGAATTAAGGGCAATGTTTGCTCGACTCAGTATTAGTGATGATGGCAGTTTGCTAGCTGAATTAAGAGTTAAGCCAGTGATGTTTGACCAGATTAGAGTAGCTCAAATGGAAGATGATAAATTATTGAAGAAGAGAGAGATGGTACAGAGTGGCCCAGTAGAAAATTTCAGTGTTGATGATCGTGGTTGTTTGAGATTTCAAAATCGGATTTGTGTTCCAACTATTTCTAAACTTAAAGAGTTAATTCTACAGGAAGCTCATGATAGTTCATTTGCTATGCACCCCGGAGGCATGAAAATGTACCGTAATTTACGAGAACTTTATTGGTGGCCAGGGATGAAGAAAGATATAGTTGAATATGTTGGAAAATGCTTAACTTGTCAGCGGATCAAGGCAGAACATCAGGTACCGACAGGACTACTTCAGCCCATTAGTATTCCTGAATGGAAGTGGGAGTGTATTACTATGGATTTTATTACAGGATTACCGTTGTCGGCAAGCAAAAAGAATGCAATATGGGTGATAGTGGATCGGCTTACGAAGTCTGCTCATTTTATAGCAGTCAGGACTGATTGGTCTTTACAGAAGCTTGCTGAAGTTTATATCCGAGAAATTGTAAGGTTGCATGGTATTCCGGTGTCTATAATTTCTGACCGAGATCCACGATTTACATCCAGGTTTTGGAGACAATTACATGAGTCGTTGGGTACTAAACTTAGTTTCAGTACAGCCTTTCATCCACAAACTGATGGACAGTCCGAGCGGGTAATTCAGATTTTGGAGGACATGTTGAGAGCTTGTATTATTGATTTTGAGTCAGGTTGGGAACAATATTTGCCACTAGCTGAATTTGTTTATAATAATAGTTTCCAATCTAGTATTCAGATGGCTCCGTATGAAGCTTTGTATGGTCGAAGGTGTCGATCACCGATATGTTGGACAGAATTGAATGAGAAAAAGATAGTCGGACCAGAGTTAATCCAAGAGACAGAAGAAACAGTTAAAAAGATTAGAGATAGATTGAAAGCAGCTTTTGATAGACAAAAATCTTATGCGGATCTGAAGCGACGGGATATAGAGTATTCTGTGGGTGATAAAGTATTTTTAAAGGTATCGCCTTGGAAGAAAGTTTTGAGGTTTGGTCGTAAAGGAAAACTAAGTCCTCGTTACATTGGACCATATGAAGTAGTTGAAAGAGTCGGACCGGTTGCCTATCGACTAGCTTTGCCTCCAGAACTACAGAAAATTCATGATGTTTTTCATGTTTCTATGCTTCGGAGATATAGATCAGATCCTTCCCATATTATTCCTACAGAAGACATTGAGATTCGATCAGATTTGTCCTATGAAGAGGAGCCGATTCAAATATTAGCTCGAGAAATAAAAGAGTTGAGAAATAAACGAATTCCATTAGTGAAAGTGTTATGGAGAAATCATGGAGTGGAAGAAGCAACTTGGGAACCAGAAGAGACAATGAAAGTTCAGTATCCTCATTTATTCTCAGGTAAATTTCGAGGACGAAATTTTTTTAGGGGGGAAGAAATGTAACGACCCAAAATCCGTGGGCACCAGAAAAGTGTATTGTCGGGCCTCCGTCTTAGAAAGTTAAATTCTTAAATAATTATTAGGAAAAAATCATGACTCTAGTTGTGTGTCTAAATAGGTTTCAATTAGGTGGAACTAGTTTAAATTAGAAATAATTAGTAGATAAGACTAAATTGAATAAAGTGCAAAAGTTTAATTATAAAATAGAAAAATTATTAAGGGATTAAGTTGGCAATTAACCCAAAGTAAGTGACATATGTATAAAAGAGAAATAAATACATGTGTATGTGTACTATTGGTCCAATTGTATTTTATGTGTGTATTTACTTAGAATTTAAGTAATTTTAATTATTTAATTATTTGATTTTAATTAAGTAAATATCTAATTATTTAATTATTTAAATATTATAATTTATTTAATAAATAAATGGAGACAAGTGTATGATAATAATTGGTAACATGTGTGTGTATATGTATGTGTACAAATGTGTGAAAATAATTAGATTTAATTAGATATTTATATTAATTAACTAATAAACTAAATAAAAGAAATAAAAAAAAAAAAAAGATAGAAAAAGAATAGGGAAGCTCACGAAACAGAGAAAGAAAGGAAAGAAAGAAAGAAAAAGAAAGAAAAGGGGAAATAGGGAATTTGAAGCTTGGAGTTTAATTGGTAAGCTCAATCAAGTCCTTTTTTTTCATAATTTTGATGTTTTAGAAGTCTTAAAACAAGTTTTTGATGAAATTAAGTTGTTAGTTTGGAAGTTCTTAGGTTTTTAAACAAAGTTCATGTTGAATAAAATGATGGAATTGGGGTTTATTTGATAGAAATTTTGATTTGGAGTTGAATAAAGGATTGAATTGAAAACTTAGGTATAAGTTTTGAGTTTTAAGGATTAAATTGAAATAAATTCGAAATTATGAAAATATGATAAAAATTTGATAGTTAAATGTGAGTTTAGCAAGGAATTGAGTAGAAAAAGGGTATGAATTAAGTTAAGAAAGTAAGTAAACTTAATTAGGATTAAATGGTAAAATAAGTTATAAGAAACAGTTTTGACAGCAACAGAAGCCTAACTTTGAAAAATCACCAAAAATTGTAGGAATTGAATTAGAGGATGAATAAGATATGAAATTAAAGCTTATTGAGTCTAGTTTCTTATAGTAGAAACGGTGTAGGAAATGAATTTATGAATCAAGAGATATTTGAAATTTTGTGAAACTGGTTTAGGATGAATTCGAGATACTCTGTTTTGACTTTGGAAAATCATTAAAAATTGTATAAAAATTATTATGGAGTGTAATTTATATGTGTGAACTCCTTAATGAATCTAGTTTCAAAAGAAATAAACAAGAACCTTATTCAAGTTCAGTACAATGAGATAATTGATTTTTAGTAGAGAGAGGTCAGAACTGTCAAATGGAATAACAGGGGAGTTTTTAATGAATAAACTGTACTAATTGGCTGGACCAAAAATTCTGAAAATTTTATGGTGAGAAGATATGTGAGTATAGTTTCAAGGAAAATTTACGGATATTAATTTGGAGTTTCGTAGCTCAAGATATAAATAATTTAGTAACAATGACTCAAATAGATAGCTTAATGATGAAAATATATATATACCTTAAAAATGGTTAAATTTGCATGTTTAGGCTCATGAATTAAATTGAATTGTGTTATATTGATGATTATAAAATTATTATTTTCGTAGTTAACAAAGAACCCGGAACAGCGGCGCACAAAGGAAAGGAGAAAGCTATCGAGGATTAAAACGAAAAATTCACGGTTTGTATTACTATAATTCAAATTACTTTTTATTGAATGTTTTATATGAATTCTATATTTAATAAGTGAGATATAAGGTAAGTATTGATATTTGAATTGAATGAGAATTGAATTGAATGGTGAATGTGTATGTATAATTGAATTATAAATTTATTTGAAGGTGAAATTGTAATTAAAAAGTGTTCTGGATTGGAAATGCAAGTAAATTGAGAACTGAAATACCCTATTAACTAGTCGGACGGAGTCGGATATAATTGGCATGCCATAGGATTTGAAAATGTACGGGATTTGCCGGCTTTACTGATCAGGCACTTTATGTGTCGTACATCAGGCACTTTATGTGTCGTATTTCAGGCACCTTGTGTGTCGTTTCAGGCACTTTATGTGTCGTATACTGATTAGGTACTATGTACCGTTTTAGGCACAATGTGCCGTACTGGTGTGTTTGGGTTGGAATCCGTGTATCCGTTAAAGTCCGAAATGTTAATAGGGTGAATAATTGAAATAAGAAGATCAAATGAATTTGATCGACTGTACCAGTGAATATGAAAGAAATTGAAATTGTGGACTGGAAATGTAGATTGGGGAATGAAATGCATGAATTTAGAATTAATATGGTGATTAAAATTTGATGAATGTGATTTGTGACTAGAATTGAAGAATAGCTAAATGTTGTATTATTATTGCTATTTAATGAAAGTTAAAAAAAAAAAAAAAAGAATTGTTATTTGATGCTTAGTGTTATATTTTATTTAATTTTAATTATTGCCATTATAATTTGAATTATGGTAATACCACTGAGTATGGAATACTCAGCGTACGGTTGTTTCCGTGCGCAGGTTAATAGGAGTCTAATTTCCTGATCCAGCATCCAAACGATCCCGACTTCAGCAAAAAGATATTGGTGATGTTTTCTTTTCTTAATTGAAAGTGGCATGTACTAGGATTGTATAAGTTATTTAGGTATGCTTGTAATGTTGGTTGTAAGAATGATATACCATATTTTGTTATTAGCTTGATAAAATGGTAAAAATTATAGTATATAATTAGTCTTAAATTAGAATGGAAAACAAATGAAATTATTTTAGTTTTGATTAATATTATGATTGTTAGACATTAAATTACTATGTTAATTAATTGATTATAATTTAGGTGTAATTAAGTTTAAATTGTTTTTTTTTTATTGTGCCATTGGTTTTGGACTGGTTTATTTTGGGTTTAAACTTGCAGGAGGTTTATGTGAAAACAAGCAGAAATGCTGCCGAAATTTTTATAAAACAAAAATATATGAATGAAATGCCATTAGTAAACTAAAATATAATTTATATGCATTTATGAATATACTATAATTTATTGTTAAAGAATAATTTCCTTGTTTCTTGTTACTTATTTATTAAGAATTATCTGTAAATTGTCTGAATTGTCTGGTAATGCCTTGTAACCCTGTTCCGGCGACGGTTTAGGGTTAAGGGGGTGTTACAAAGTTGGCTATGTGTGAATTTGGATCTTCATCCTGTAAACCATCAAACTGCACAAATTGCTGTATCATCTAAATAGTGTTAGGTTTTAACTCAAAAGTATTAGCAGCAATAGCAGGTCTAATAATACTAGATTGAGTACCGGCCAAATTTGGTTTAGCATAATCATACATAGTACGAGGAGCATCATCTTGGTTTACTGGTTACGCGGTTATCGCGGGAGGTGGTAGATTGTCCTAATTTGCTTCCATCTCTTCCGTAGGTTCTGGCTCTTGTTCTTGTCATTGTTTTGGATAATCTAGTCTTCTTCTGATCTCTCTACGAGTTCTGCGAACTGTCGCTTCCAAGTCTTCGTTGAATAGCAGTGGTCCTTCTGGGTTTCTTCTAGTCATAAACTAGAGATACCTAGAGGAAAAGAAAAATTCAGTAAAATAAAAATAAAAATAAAAATAGTTGAAAATAAATTAAAATAAATATGGCTAAAATAATAGAAATCGAGTGTTCTTAATATTTCAGTTCCCCGACAACGGTGCCAAAAACTTGACATACGTGATATGAAGTAATAAAATTTATAATAATGATCGCACCAAAAACTAACTATTATCACGACTTTAAGGCAAGCGCACCTATCGAACAGTAGTATAGCTTAATGGCAAGACCGAGATACCGTACCCAAGGGAACCAAAAGTACTAGTACTAACTTCCTTTATATTATTTAACCTAGAAATAAAAGGGGTTTTTATGAAACTAAACTAATTCTAAAACTAAACTAAGAATGCACAAAAAGTAAATTGGGAAAAAACTCTTTAGGGAAAACTGATTGATTTGGGCAATACTCAAGGGAGAATCCACCTAGACTTCACTTGTTATCAATTCTTGAGCTAGACGATTTATTCACTTGACTTGATCCGTAGAGATCCCTAACTTATGTTAATACCTCCGTCGAGGATAAGAACAACTAATCCTAGGTTGATTAACTGAAATCTCTTTCTAGTTAAAACCCCTAGTCTTCCATTAACTCGATCTATGGATCCCCTTATTAGGTTTGACCCTAATCCGGCAGATTTATGTCGCCCTATGTCTAGGGTTGTATGCAACTCCGCTTAATTATGCTAGATCTACTCTTAAACAGTGACTTTTGCTCCTCTGAATAAGCACATCAATACTTTAATTAATACCTAGGATTATTAAAACAAGAATTAAGAACACATAATTAAGAACAATTCAAGTATTTATCATATAACTCAAGATAAAATAATAATAAGATCTGTCTTAGGTTTCATCCCCCTCAAGTATTTGGGGGATTTAGTTCATATTTAATAAAGAAAACATCTCAAAAGAATAAAAATAACAAAACATAAAGAACCCAAAAACCCCTGAAGGATTGAAGAGAGATCCTTTGTCATGATGTAGAATTCGGCTTCTAGGATGAATCAATCGGCTTCTCTTGGAGTAATTCATTGCTTTCACTCTCTATGTTGGCAGAAATACTGCACTCTCTTGTGGGAGAAAAGGCACACCTTTAGAGTTGCCTCCTAGGGTCTTTATATAGAGCTTTGGAATACCTTTCTTAGCCTCTAAGTATCCAAATCCGAGTGAAATTGCACTTCCTCACGATAGGGACATGCCCGTGTGCCACGACAAAAGGTCATGTGCGAGACTGTTGATGGTGGCACAGCCGTGTGATCTGGCCGTGCTTGTCAGGGCTAGGCCTTGTTGGACCTTATGTGGCACAGCCGTGTGCCACGGCCGTGTGATGAATCTTTGGGCCGTGTTGTTTTTATAATTTGGCCCATTTTCTTTGTTTTCGGCCCCTTTTTTGTTCTTTTCTCTTCCCTATGCTCTTCTGAGTATAAAACATGAAATAGAAGGATTAAGAGCACCAATTTCCACAATTTCAATGATAATTCATCCAGAAATTAAGCTAAGCATTGGGTAAAAATATGTATAATTTATCGTTTATCAAGAAGTAAGAAGAAGGAAACAAAATTAGCAGAGGTTTTGGTAGAGAAGGAAATTGTCAGAAAATTTGAGAGAGTGAGGGAGGAGAGCCGAACTTGCAACCACCTAATTTTGGATATTCTGAAACTCCTCACTGCTTATTTTTTTCCCATATCCCTAATTTCACTCCCCAAAATCGTCCACCACTTCCTCCCTACTACTGAATTCAAATTTCATTCAAACATTTTTGTATTTCGGTTAAACCAATACACCCACACGACACAAGCAGTAAAATAAATCCCTTATTCGTGCAAAGACTTGAACTCCAAACTTCCAGCTTATTTACACTCCACTGAACCGCCAGACCACTAGGCCCATTCTAAAATATTGTACCAACATTTAAATATAAGCCTACTGACTAGTAACAGGGCTTTATTTGGAAAAATACAAAAAATTTTCCCAAGACAAGGCTTGAACTTGGAACCTTTCGCACACACCCAGAACACATAACCACTAAAGCAGATGATTATTTGTGTCATAAATCCACGAAAGCAAATATACAAATTTTGAGGCGTTACATTCTAATTGCCTTCAAATTCTCAAATACAATACCGAAACATATCTGTAAGAATCTGATTCACACATTCAGATTGATTATTCATCTAAAGATGAAATGCGATACTAATATAATCACATACTCAGAACTTTTATAACTTGTTTCAGAATCACAATATGTAAACTGTAAATCGTCATCAGAGATAATGGAAACTGGCATACTATATAATCTGGCAATCTCGTATACATATAATTCAGACAATTCATTAATGAAGAAATCCATTCATACTAGGATAACATATGAAACCTTTATCATATGATCTACGATTACTCAAACAAAATTTTTCTTTTTCAGAGACAGAGGTAATTTCGATACGAAATTCATAGTAACTTATCCCATTTCCAGTTCAGTATCATCTCTGACTATATCAGTTCCAAAGGTATCAGTACTGACTATTCAACTTTAACTTACTGTTATATTAAATATTTAAATACTTTTTCAGAAACATCACATTTCATTCTAGCCACCAGCACACCTTTTTCAATTCATTGTAAAATTTTACCTTTCTTGGATGTCAAACATATTTCTATTATAAACTTCATGTAAAATTTTTTGTGCAACCTCTGAATCTTTCAATACCCTGGCTCTGCCTATGATTAACAGACAGTTACCAAATCCCTTTTGAAATTTTGAACAAGAAATTAAGTCATACTGTACTCATTTAACTTGTAACTCATTATAACTTTTCTAAGCTTCACAGATCTTTTGCAGAAACATTAGTTTAGCTTTAAGCTCCGCTAAAAATTGAGCCACTATCAATCAATATTAATCATGTATTCATTGCTTATTATACACACAGAAATTTTCTACTCAGAGTATCAGCAATTTTCACTTGATTTTCCCAAACAAAAATCAATTATCATAGCCTTTCAATAGTTCTAGCTGTTCATACTGTCTCATATTCAAATCCTTTTTGTGATATCAGATAATTTAGACTTTTATAATCAGTAAATATTTAACATTTTTCACTAATCGATAATGTCACCAATCTTCAATGCAAATACAATGGTTGTAACTTCTAAATCATGTATCAGGTAATTTTTTTGATACGATCTTTAACTGTCTAAAAATATAGACTATTATTTTGCCTTACTATATCAAAACACAGTTTAACCCATTCAATGGTGCATCACTGCAATTCATAATTTCCTACTCGATTCAGGCTAAACCAAAACTGATGCTTCAGTCAATAGAACTTTCATCTGATCAAAACTTTGCTGACATTTATCAGGCCATTTAAATCTTACGTCTTTTTGTAATAACTATATAATCAATATAGCTATCAATTATCACCACCGAAGCTTTGAATTTTTCGAAGTTATAACCATCATACTAATTGAAACCATAGTACTATAATAGAGCTGTTATTTCAACCATATAGATGGAATAGTATCTCAATATCAATAATACTTTCCAAATAGAATAGAAAAACTAAAAATAGTCCCAATAACAACCAGTGCAGTAATACAATTTCTATATTCTGAGATTCATATTACTGGACTCCCATAATCAAGTCAAGATTTATAATAATAATAAATGTAATTACCTCCAGCCAATGAATATCTTTCACGCATAAACCATATTTGCAATTTAAAGCTTCAACCAGTAGAAGTAGAAAACAATATCATATGATTTTTTTTCATCAAGTCTTCTCTCAATCATAATTGATTAGCCAAAGAAGGATCAAGCAATACCGCTCATGAATTAATCAGACTTTCAATAATTCTGTCTAATATCATAATTAGCCAACCTTTCTATGTAATAAAAAATCACATCTGAAAATAAGCATTTGCATATACCTCTGTATATAACAAAACATGTAAAATACCCAGAAAGGATTGCGGTAAGATATACAATTATCACAGTTGCATTTAGATATCTTTTCCATTTCATCACTGTTCCATTGACTACTAAAATCACCAATGATTCCATATTATTCAATTCACTAAAGGAACTAATTTAGAAAAAATTTCCAGTTAATTCGGCCTGTATAATCCATAACCGAATAAATCAATTATTCATGATTAACATCTTTCTTAACAGTAACATTGCATATTCTGAATAATCTTCAAAAAAATCTGATATCTTTGTTAAAATCGTCTTTACTTACTAACCCATTCTCAACTTTGGTTGCATTATTAATCATTTAACCACCAAACTCTTCAATTTCACACTTGTAAACTTAATCAATTTAACCCCTTTTTCTATTAGATACTTGAGTATGGCTTTCATCATTATCGGAATTAGCTAGGTTGGAAGCATCTCTGTCTATTAGTAAAACAATTCTCATCAAAGTCAGGAGATATCACACTATCACAAGTTATATAATGGCATGTATTTCTAGACTTCTCATGTCCTACGTTCGATCCAAGAATCGACTAAATCGTGGCTCTGATATCACTAAATGTAACACCCCTAACATGTATCCATCGCCGAAACAGGGTTACGAGGTATTACCAGGATTTACAATACATTTATAAATAATCAGGTCAAATACAATTTATTTTCCGTGATTAGTCATAATGCCCCTTAAATGGACGTTGAGGCCCAACAATTGCATTAGAATCAAACAGGAACTAAATCAGGAACTCGGGAAATTTTTCGCTAAATTTCAAAATTTCCCTTAAGTATAAGGCACACACGCCTGTGTGGTCAGGTCGTGTAGCTCACACGACCAAATGACATGCTTGTGTCTTAGGCCGTATAATACTTGAGTAGGGCACACGCCCATGTCCTTAACCCGTGTAACTCTCTGACTTATACTTTATTTAGGTGCAGGGGTAACACGGCCATGTTACATGCCTGTGTGCTAGGCCATGTTCTTCACACGGCTAAGACACACGCCCGTGTCTCTGCCTCTATACTAATTTTTGAGCATTGTTTCTCAAATTTAAGATGCAATGGACACACGGCCAGAAGACACGCCCATGTACCAGACTGTTGTCACACACGGTCAAGACACACGCCCGTGCAACTACCCATGTGGACAAAATAAGGCCATTTTCTAAGCCTTATTTCTCACCCATTTAGTCTTTTACCTACTTCAACACTTAAACACATTCAAAAAAACAATTCAGGACATTTGACCAAACCCAAACGCTTGATATATCTTCATCTATATTCATATATTCAAGCTTAAATATTTCATCCACCTCATTTATAAACATAATTTGTCAACTTAGTTATCTCATTCAACTCTTTCATGTGATTACCTCCATTTTACCATTCACATTCTCATACCATTAACATGTTGAGACTATATAGATTTATATCTCAAATATATTAAAAACAAGCCATACCAATGGCTAGTTACATTCATAACATTGCTATGTGCCAACATAAACCCAGTGATTTACCATGTTTACATACCGAATAGACTAGTGGATAGTGTAAGTGATCTCCGCTAAGCTTCCAATCCAACGAGCTTTCGAATCACTAATGAACAGGGGAAGAATAAAACAAAGTAAGCATATAATGCTTAGTAAGTTTGTATAACTTAGTAATTAACTTACCACTTCTTTATATTCAATATAAACATGGAAAGCACAATCAATCAATTTGATCACGAGCCCTAACACATGTTCTCATTACTATTGTTTGTTATATATTTTATACAAATATCAGAAACATGTATAGGCTCAACACTCAACAAATTTACATGTACAAATATTTTCCACACCATGTATTCATATAATGTATACAAATAATATCTTTGTATTTCAAGTACATTTTCATAGAAATTTGTCTTGAGTTCAAACTATTTCATATTAGAACTTTATTCATTAAATCATTTGAAATACTATTTTCATACGAATACTACACTTGACGTGTACAATTCTATAATCACGAAGATACACATTTATCAAATATATTTCGTATTCATATATCATCATCTCATATTTCCATATATCATGTATCATTACTTTCATGTACTTCAGGTGTATACATGTAACAGTTCATTTCATGTTCATGTTCTCTCTTGTCAAGATTTTGCCTGTTGAATTTATTAAAAATATCGATGGATATTCTCATGTACATTAAATAACATAGCTGAGCTCATCATGCCACATTCTTTCAAGGCATTACTCTTTTCATCACATCTTTCTCATGTTATATCACATATTTTATCCTTTGAATCATTGAAATTTCGATGGATTCTTAGATAGTACACACAAAGTGTACAGAATTGTACATTCGTCAATTCATATCCAATGATATCCTCAAGGCACTGTTTCAGAAAGTACACTCTCGAGCCATACACACACACACACACACACATACATATATATAATAGGATTACCAGTCTAGGCTAAATCTTGTCTCAAATATATACTCAATAGAGCTTAGTAAGGATTACTAGTCCAGGCTAAATCCTTTTTATGACATATGTTTTAAAGAGCCCGATTTGGATTATCCGTCCGGGCTAAATCCAATCCATAACATATGCTCGAGAGGACTTACATCAAGATTACATGTCTAGGCTAAATCCTATTAGAAATGAGGTCAATAGGATTACTCGTCTGAGCTAAATCCCATCAGTAACCAATGTAGGACCTCATTCTACAAAGGAAATCAGATTTATCCATCGAAATCTGATATTTAATCAGAATTTCATTCTTTTCAAACAATTCCATCATGTACTCATTTCTTAAATTACAATATTCACATAATTCACGTATATTTCTTGTACCTAAAAATTATATATTTCAAACATATAACCCTCAATTCAAATGTATATTTTTAACATTTTTTTTATTTTGATGAAGTTTATCATTTATCGAGTATAGTTGGGATGTGATCAATTCATACATAAGGCATTCACATGATTCACACATACAACATTTGTTTCAAACATAAAATATATTCAATTAAGTTACATGAACTTACCTCGACAAATGTTCGTGTACATAATATACACTAATATGATATTTCTCTTTTTTTCCTCATTCTAACTCTGAATTTGAGCTATCTGGATCTATATAAATAAATTTAACATCAACTTATGTCATTTCAATTCAATTCATATTTCTGGAAAAATTACCATTTTGCCCCTAACTTTTTAAAAAATGACGATTTCGTCCCTAGGCTCGGAAAATAAAATTCATGTAATTTTTTCCTTGTTCCAAGCCTAAATATTTTCAAATATATCAATAGAAGCCCATAGATTCCGTGAAATTTTAGAATTTTTCATAAATTCAACACTTTTCAATTTAATCCCTAAAACACGATTTCTCCCAAAATTCTTTGATAAAACACCTTTAAACATCCATTAACATCTCAATTTCATCATAAAATATCTAAAATCATATGAAATTATCAATGGTATCTTTCCAAACTTTCAAAAAAATCAAAAACTAATGAAATAGTAAGTTGGACCTAATTGTAAAAGTTCAAAAACAAAAAAAATTCAAGGAAAAAGCAAGAATTAAACTTAAATGAAGCTAAAATATGAAAAAAAAGCTTGAACCCTCTTCAATGGCTATTTTTCAACTGAAAATGATGATGACTTCCTCTAGAAATTTCAAAATTTCTTTTATTTCACTTAATTTGGCAAATTTTATAAATTTGCCCTTATTTCACAATAATCCTAGATTTTTCTAAGCTATGCCGCCTCAACCACTTAAAATGGGTCCATTTCCCTTTTAGTCCTCCTTATTTAATTGTTAAGCTATTTAATCACTTTAACAAGTTTTGCACATTTTTCAATTCAATCATTTTTATTTAATTGACTACTGAAACGTTAAAATTTTCTAACGAAATTTTACTACTACCTTTATAATACTCCATAAATATTTATAAAAATATTTACAGATTAGTTTATAAAATCAAAATCTCGATACCTCATTTTCTAAACCATTTGATCTAATAAATCTTTATAAAACACAAATTACTATTTCAAAAATCTTTTAAAGATCACATTTAACTCGTAAATATTAAATAATATAATTTACAAGCTCATTTGACGAATTTAGTGGCCTCGAACCACTGCTTTCAACATCACTGAAAATCAGGCTATTACACAGGGGACATCTTAAGAGCTTTGGCGTGTAGATCTCTACGTTAAGAAGAGTCTGTTTTAATAATATTTTATAATATTGTATACTGTTTCATGCGTCGTTGTAATTATTTGTATTCTCTTTATATATAGAAGAAAAATAAAAAAATAGTACGAATTATGTTGAAAAAGAATTATACGCAAAGTGTTTAAAATTTATGCTAAGTGTTTATATGTAGTAACATTCGATATCTGGACTAAGTGTTTCGAGTTAGGTTGAGGGTGCTACAATTATTTTCAACTTAGTCCCTTTTTGCTATGAAATTCATGATTCACTTTTTGGTCACTTTATAAACAATTTAGTTTCATATAATATCTCACTTGGATATTTTATCTCAATAATTAGTTCATATACCCACTTTTAGATATTTTACAATTGAGTCCTTAGCATCATGAAAATTCCATACTTACTATAATTTCACTTTAACATCACTTTATATTTAATCCACTACTATATTACAATTTAATTAAGTCTTCTATCAAAATATTTAATTTCACATTCAAATTTTTTTACACTTTATTTTAATAATTTACCATAAATTTTATAAACTTTACATTTTAGTCCCCAGGTAACAAGAAAATTCAAGGGTACTTACCTATCACCAACCTCAAACCATTTGGTTTTCCCTTATCCTTATCACTTGATTCACTTTCTCAATTTCTTTCTTCAACAAAATGTCAAGAACAGAAAACTTTTCATGTGTAATCTTTACTTTAACATTATTTCTATACTTTTCTAGCAACTTGAAAACATGATAAAACCTTGGTATTCATACATTTTTCTCTTGACTTCAAACTTTAGTTTGATTTTGTCTCTCCTTTAACTTGAACAAACATCTTCTTCACTAAAAAATCACCTTGCTATGATGTTGTATTCTTGATTCCACTAAGGATTTCTATGGAAATTTGGTGGTTTCTAGTTTGGATTTGATGATTATGGTGGAAAGGGACCAAATTGAAAGAAAATGAAAACCTTTCCTTTCATGTATGATAGTGGTGTGAGATGGAGAAGAAGATGAATAAGTGTTCTAGACATTTCCGTCAAAATATCTATTAATTAAATAAATAAAATATTAAAATTTAATAAAATGATCCCAGCATCATCATTATAACACCCCTTACCTGGCCTAGTTGTTAGACCCAGGCTACTAGGTGCTACTACTATTATTGGAGTAATCATATGTAATTCTCAACAATAATTCATTCAACCATCAATTCTCATCATAAATGCATGCATGTTATGGTATAAAATCAAAACCAAAACTCATTCGAGCTTATGAAAGCTCTTTAGTTAACCTAAGCATGAAAAAGGATCAATCTGAAAACTTTTCAAAGTTTGAGAATAGGTATCGATACCAATACCAGGTACCGATACCACTTTCAACTTCATTATTTCAACAAATCAAGTCAAATACACAAGTATCAATACTTGGAATAAAGTGTCGATACCCTTATTATGAAGGTATCGATACTGTTTTGGCATTCTGTCATTTTCAAAATTTTGAACACAAGTCAATTTGAACTAATACCTTTATAAAATATCGATCATTGAGAAGTAAGTATCTGTAACACCCCTATCCCGTAACCATTTCCGGAATAGGTAAGGGGCGTTACTGGATATTCAGAATAGATCAGAACAGAATATTCACAGATTATAACAAGATTCAAACATAAAGTCCCTTTGTGGAGATCTACAAGACCTCAAACATGTAATGAGATAGGGTCGGAACTAAACCAAACATATTCATAAACTTCAGAACACTTATAAAATTTTCCAAATTAAGGAGGTCACACACCCGTGTGACCAGGCCATGTGCCTCACACGAGACTCAGGCACGCCCATGCACCCAAGCCGTGCCAAAACAGAGCAAGTATACTGACTTTTTACCACGGCCATAAGACGCACCTGTGTGTCTTGGCCGTGTGAGTTTTTGTGCCAATATTGGAAAATTAACACGGCCATAAGGTACGCCCGTGTGCCCTAGCCGTGTGACACTAAGCAGACTTGATATAAGTCATATTTTTCACTCATTTGGGTCAATTTCACAAACATGCTAAAACACCATTTTGCCTAAACAAAACCAACCAATTCAAAGCTTAAAACATTCATCTATATGGTCAAAAGATTCATACACCAATCTCATGCCAATAAACAAACATTTCATAGATAGTATCCATAACTAAAACTCATCATTTATACTCATTCAAACACCAACTAAACTTACCTTTCATCACCTAAGTTTCATAACAAGATATCCATTTCATTGAATACATTCATTCATCAATTTCATGCCAACAATTGCACCATTCAAGATACCAAAACAAAGCATATTCCCAAACCTTGACTACATCACATGACTTATATACATAGACTCAAAAACATATCTTAGTCATTTTAGCCTATACATGCCATACTTAAACTTTGTATACTCAAAAGGTACCAAAAATCGAGCTCGATAGTGTGGTGACGATCCTTAACTATCCCCGAGCCTATAGTAGCTATGATATCTGTAAAATAATTGAAAGAATAAATAGAGTAAGCTACATTGAGCTTAGTAAGCCAAATACAAAAATATGCAATTCATAAATACAATATAGTGACCATCTCACATAGGTAACTGATGAACCAAAAATACTCTTTCAAACACATGCTCATAGTTCACATTAGTAAACCTTCTATGCTCAGAAATTCAGAACAGAACAGACGTACCTGAGTCAAACACATATGGTATGTATTCATTCATTTCTCAGAATTTTTCCTCACATCATTCAAAAATGTTATAGAACTTATATATCGCATACAATGCCGACGTCCCTGACGTGGTCTTACATGTCATTCAATATCGATGCCACTGTTCCGGACAGGGTCTTACATGAACCTATATGATGCCAATGTCCCAGACACGGTCTTACACATTTTTTGTAATCAATGCCTACGTCTCGGACGAGGTATTACATGATATCATTTTACTATTACTTAATCAGAATTGAATCGGAACTAATACGTTAGGCTCTCACAGCCATCCAAATACAGTTTATAATTCATTAATAAATATCTAACATCGACATAATGCATATTTGCATATTGACTTACCTCGTACTGATTTAGACGATTTCAAATAGACTATTCAACGATTTTGGACTTCTCTCGATCTAAGTTCGATTTCTTTGGTTCTTGATCTAAATAAATCCAAATTCAGCCATTCAGTTTTTCCATTTCATTCAATTCAATCCACAAACACTTATTTTGGGCATTTTTCATTTTAGCCCTCACAGTTTCATACTTTAACAATTTAGTCCCTAACTCATGAAATGATCAAATTCACACAATTCTACTATACAATGGTCTAACCGAATTTTCATGGCTTTCATAAAAGCCCACTTAACACTTTTATTTCACCTATTAGTTCCCTTGAAACTTGATTTTCACAATTTAGCCCATATAGCTCAAATTCATCAAAATTTCATGGCAAAACATGTTTATTCAATACCTATTCATCATAATTCAACCAAATTCATCACAAAGCTTCAAATAACATAAATGTCACTATTCATAATCTTCATCAAAAATAGAAATTGAGACACGGGCATGAAAGATTTCGAAGCAACGATCACAGAAACATAAAAATCATAAAAAACGGACGAAAACTCATACATTTATCAAGGATTAAGCTAGTCGAATATCACAAAGCATGAAACCTTTTCTTTTTATTTGATTTTCGGTGGAAGAAAACATGTTAATGACCATATTTCTTTTGTTTTGTTTTACTAATATTAACATATAAATCATTTTACCATATTAACCTTTAATAAAACTAGTTTATAAACATATAATATATGGACATAATTGTCCACTACCATCCATTCAAGTTTATAATGGTATAATTATCATGAAAGGACATCATTTACAAAGCCATACTCAAATAAGTCATTTTACTAATGACACACATAGTTTTCGCTTTATGCGATTTAATCCTTTTAAATAATTTAGCACAAAGACAGACAAATTAAATCACAGAAACTTCACAGATACTAATTCATATACTACAGACACAGAAAATAATATCAGAATATTTTTCAGACTCAGATATGTGGTTCCGAAACCACTTTCCTACTAGGGTCCAAATCGGGCTGTTACAGTATCAATACTTTATATTGGCATCATTACCAAATTGACATTCTGTCATTTTAAAATCTTGTTCATTTGGTAAAATACCAATACTTCAACCTATAGTATTGATACTTTTTGCTAGAAGGTCCAAATATTACATTTTGATACCATTTTCATGCTCAAACCAAAAACTAATTCAAATAGTGCATTAAAGCATACTTAGAACCCGTTCAAAAACATTTTAAAACATATCTCAACATCGATTAAGCAATCTTAATATCAACCGAACCAACATGTCACATTTTGGTATTATTTCTCATCAATACATACCAATTTCATAACAAAAGCATAACATCAACTTATTTTCCATTCAACTAACCAATGTACCCCAATATGGTACCCAAATCATACCAAATCTATTTATGCCAATCCATTCAATACCATGACAATTACTTCTTACCATTATCCAATTACTACTTAATCAATAATTATTTCACATATGGATGCTTCATAACATCAAACATTACTATTTCTTAAAATTTTGCATAACATATACTACAATTCATATATCATTCAAAAAGACACAATCCATCACACCTATATACATGTCACAAAACCATAATTAAAATGATCAAAGGTCTACCAAATCACTGATAGGATAGTGTGAGCTTCGTGGTGGTCCAACCGATGTGTTCCCTAAACAGAAGATCTACAAGGAGAAGGAGACTACGAGTAAGCATTTTGAATGCTTAGTAAGTCCATACGAAATTTACTTACCTTAACATTTCAACAATTTATACAATTGTAATAGATTGATATTTAACATGTCATCTTTGGCAACCTTACACTTTCATAATCATTTCAACAAATATATCAAATAGGTTAGTTCGATTACAAGTCATGAACTCATAATACAATCATATAAACATTTAACATTCCATCATATGACATATACCACTAATTCAATTTCAACTTATAACATATGCATATAATTTAAGTCATATATATTTTCATTCCAACCATTTCGTTTTCATATAGTACCATTTCCATTTCTTTCTTTCGCTTATAGAATTGAAGTAAATTGTACCCGGATACTCGAGATTCATTTGATTACATATGCAGACATTATTGGGCTGCTAACACTAGTTTTGAATCAAGGTTGCTAACACTATATTGGTTTGATGCTGCTAACACTAGCTTCAAAGAACCCGTAACATATGCTGAGCCTCAATTCGTTGAATTAATCCTTCATCACAACACCCTTTTTCCTTTTTGGAACCCTAATGGCATGTCATTCTTATCCCAATTGTTTACTAAGTTCACAAGGGCTTTAATACCATTTCCGTATAAATTCAATCTCTCCATAACAGTTTATACATATCGTATAACCCATATCATCATATCTTTGCCATTCTATACCTCGTATAAATTCATAGTTGCCGTATAATTCATACTTTACAATTTAGTCCTTTAGATGCCAAAATCGTCGATATTACACATATTTATTAATTTATAAGTATAATCATACAATTCAAACATAATACAAAAGAACACAGTAAGTTTCATATGAAGTTACCAGTGAAAACAACAACAAACAAGGTGTCAGAGACTAATCCCCAATTTCTCCTTTTTCTTCAATTATTTTCTGGTTGATTCAAGTTCCAATCTATAATAATTCATTAAAATTTATCAATTCTAAACATCTTTTAACAACCTATTATAACCATGTATCATTTCAATTTCATTCTTCTACAACCCTATATTACCATAAACTATAGCTTATTATAACCAATTCTAAACACCTTTTTCTTTAATTATCTTCTGGTTGATTCAAGTTTCGATTTATAATAATTCATTACAATTTAAAATTCTAAACATCTTTTAACAAATTATTATAACCATATATCATTTTAGTTTCATCCCTCTACAACCTATATTACCATAAATTATAGAGATTTAACATCAATTTTGAAATTCATGCATTTTAGTCCCTATGTTCAAAAACTAGCAATTAAACTTACAAACTAGTCATATTTCATATCTAAGCTTCAAATTTAACCAAATAACACCAATAACTTCAAGCATTTATCAATGACAACATTTCAAAAATTTGACAGTTTTAAAAAATAACACACAGGTTAGCTAGATCGAGCTTCTACGATTTTAAAAACATAAAATTTACAAAAAAAAAAAACTAATCTAAGCTTACCATGCAAGTGGCCGAAAATTTTGCTTTAAAAGAAATGACTTCTCTTGTTTTCTTGGTCTCTAAACAGTGAAGAAAAGAAAGAAAGATGAAGATGACAACTTATTTATATTCTATTCATTTATTATATTCTAATATACTTAAATTTAATAATACTATAACAAATTAATCATCAACCGTCTACTTGCTTTTAAAAATTGCTTATTTTTCATATTAGACCCTTAATTAATACTCTTTTAGTCCTTTGACAAATAAAAATCTATAGTGAAAAACTTTTACCACTCTTACAATTGAGTCCTTATACCTTAATAAATCATTAATTCGGCAAAATTACCTATCCAAAATTTAATTCACTTATACAATAACTCAGATTACTAAAACGAGGTTCTGAAACCCGATACCTCATTTTCCAACATCATTGATTTTAGAATGAAACACTTGTACTTAAACTAACTATTCAATTAACAAATTCGTTAGACCAAAATTCAATATAATATCATAATTAACTCATAAATATTAAATAATAATATTTATAGACTCGATCATTGGAGAACGGGGTTCTAAAACCACCGTTTCTGGCACCACTAAAAATCAGGTTGTTAGAATCATTGTCATCTAATGGTCACCATTCTTTCTCAAATTCCAAATTCATCCAAGGGCTCAAAATTTTCTGCCAACTTATGAAATTTTTTCTTATAAATATCTAATTATAAAATGATCATTTTACCCTTAAACTTTCTCTACAATTCCAGCCTTGATCTATTGTTCACTTTTTAGTAAAATCACACTTTTAATCCTTCTTCTTTCTCATTTTACTTCAATTTAATCATTCTTATTTTTTACTTTTTACATTTTTGCCCCAACACTTTTCACTTTCTTACAATTTAGTAATACCTTGGATTTATTTTTCTTAATACACAAGTCTTTTTAGTTCCTCCCAATATCCAACTACCTACCTATTTAACATTGATAATTCCTATTTTAATTATTCCAAAAATTCTAACATCTGTGGTCTCGTATAAGCACTATTTTCGGCTTAAAGGGGTTTAAAGATGGTACACAGTAATTAAGACTCATACTAAGTTAATCCCCTCGATAAATACTCCTTATCAACACCAGAACAAAAGACATGAGATAAATCCTACATATATAGCTTACATAGCCTCAGGGGCGAAGCTAGGAAAATTTTATAGGGGGCCGGAAAAAAATTTAATTTTTTATAGTCTATATCTTTATAATTTTTAAAGGATTAAATTGAATTTTTATAATTTTAAGGGGGCCAAAGTGTAATTTTACCTTTACTAATTTAAAATTTTTAAAAAATCTCAAGAGCTAAAGTTACAATTTTACATTTTAGGGGGGCCGGGGCCCATGCCTGCCCCCTAGATTCGCCCCTGCATAGCCTATACTTTTTTCAAATATAATCTCAACACATTAAACCATCATTTTCAATTGATGTGAATCACCTTTATTTTAATAATTGTATACAATTTATGTAACTTAATTGTTGATGCCCTCGCGGTCTAGTTTACAGCAACCACATTTATATGTAGTTCAGTATTTGAAGTTACACTTTCATATGTATATAATCAATTCTTGGCTTTTCTTAGATATTAATATTTAGTTGTTGTTTAATTAGGATTAGCTTTTATTTTTCTTATTTAAATTGGCATGTATTATAATCATATTTTTATTCGTTGAAATATAAAAGTCTTGTAGTATGTATAATATTATTGATGATTAAGTTTAATGTCTCAAATTAAAAACATTAATTTAGTTAAAGCCTATTATGAAAAAAGTCGATATTTCTAAATAAAATATAATAAAGAGTGCTTATGTCTTTTAATTTTTAATAACAACTATATATTGAAGATAACTACTCATTTAAAAACTACACTTTAAAATTTTATTTTTGTCCTAAAAAACTATTTCTCTAACATTTAAATTCGTTTTTAATTAAATATAAATATATATATTGATATATATTTTTTATTACATAGACTTCAAACTCTTAAATTGAAGAATAATACATACTTAAATTTATAAAAATCATATTTTCTTAATTATTACAATAGCAACAATATCACTAAAATTGAAGCAATAAATATAAAAATATATTAAATTACAATTATTTTCACCCTAATTAAATTATAGTGTTTTATAGTGGTGCATCAAATTTAATAACATTCCAAATGAAATCAAACTGTTCATGACTCATAAAATATTTATGTAAGCTAATCTTTTCAGTGTCTCAAGGGCTGCAAATTCTTTTTCTTTTTTATCATTAAAATAATTAAGTCTTAGAGAGATTGTTAGTTTGTTAGTAGGAGTAGGAAGCTAAGTTTGTTAGCTTGACTTGTTTATATAAACATTAGCGGATATAAAGGGGTCGGTGGGGCCACTGCTCTTAATGTTATAGAAATTTACATAGTATCCCTTTAAGATGAAATTTATTACATTAAACCCCTTAAAAATTTAAATTCTAAAAACCAACCTTTTTTAAAGTTTAAAAAATATATATTTATCCAATTACAATGGAGCATCATTTTTGTGTAGATATATTTTATGCTACAATTGACTCTCAATTGCAAGAATTGAACGAGAAGTTTAAAGAAAATATGGTGGAACTGCTTATGCTTTGTTCAGCTTTGGATCCTCGGGATGACTACAAATCTTTCAATATTGATAAAATTTGTAAGCTTGCAAGAGATTCTATCCTGAAGACTTTTCAAAGCAAGAGAAGTTGCATTTGAGATGTCAACTAGAACACTTTGATCTTAATATTCGTCAACATACATCTTTGCAGAATTATCCTCAACTCCTAATTTATGCCAAGAGCTGACCAAGATAGGAAAGTTAGTCATTTACTCACTTGTTGATAAATTAATTCGACTTGTGTTGACTCTTTCTATTTCAATAGCTACTTTTGAGCGTGCATTTTTTGCTATTAAAATTGTGAGGACAAAACATCGAAATAAAATGGAAGATTATTTGGAAAGTTACTTAATCACATACATTGAAAAAGAAATTGCACAAACCTTTGAAGATAATTCAATTATTGATGATTTCTATGACATGAAAGAAAGAAAATTACAATTTAAAATGCCTAACTTGTTTAAAAAGGTGAGTGGTTTTTTTTTTGTTGTATTTTAGATCATATGATTTTTACATGTAAAAATTATATTTTAATTTTAATTTTTTTTTGCAAGTAGTAGAAGATCATACTAAATTTTGGATTTTGATACATTAGTATTACTTATTAGAAGTTGAAAGTACAATGTAATTATTAAAGTTAAAAAGTCAAACCTTAATTTTATTCATATTTCAAATCGTAAATATATATGTATACTTTAATTATTGAATAATTATACACTAAAATTAATAGTAAAAAATATGTAGTCAATAATATTAATATAAATTTATCCTTAAATTGTATTTCTAATTCACTACTATACATAAAAGCATAGCTTAGTTAATGAATTTGATCACCCTTCCCCCATTCTTGCTTTCTGTGCTTCACAAGTTGTCTGTTAAATTAACAAACCTCAATATTATAGTAGTTTGCACTTTGCAGGAATAAACTTGTTGCAATTTGATTTTGTCGTAGGTGTTTTAATCATTTTATTTATTTATTACACATATGAAACTGGGTTATGAAATAAGAAGAAATCTTCTTGTATCCCATAATTTCGAAACCTTCGAGATTCGTAGAGTTTTAAGCTCTTCTCTGTGTTTTTTTTAAAAAAAAAAAACTAGAACAAGCTTCATTTGCCTTTCGATAAAGACAATTCCTGGGAATATTAATGGGAAAACAAAGCAAAAAACATATGCAACAAATTCATATATATGAACTATACTTGTCTAAGGATTGAGGGTTATGAGCTCCTTAACAGCTTCACCGGTATCGTCGGGGTTGAGTACGAAAGCAGTAACGAAGTCAACAAATTTGAAGGCCTTGTAAATTGCAGGATTGCTTGCACTAACCAAAGCTTTAGCCGGTTCTATGAGGTTCTCATCCCCTGGATACACGAAGAAACAAATTGTCGTCCTAGCATATCTCGAGTTCGTCACCACTCGATGTTCAGCTCCTTTTAGTTTCCCGTTGCTGATAATCTATCCCCGTCACCCAAATAAAAAATAGTATGAAAAATTTTTTAAAAATGAAAGTTTATATGAGGAATGATATGATTTTTGGGGGGGGGGGGGGGTACCTGTAAAAGGTAGCCTATATTAACGACGAAGGCATGAGGAAGAGGTTGGACGCCAATCCATTGGCCATCTTTGAAGACTTGGAGGCCATTTATTTGACCTTGAAGAAGAATGGTAATGATGGTAGGATCGCAGTGTTTAGATAATCCCAGTGTTAAACTAGGTGCAGGGCATGGAGGGTAGTGATTAATCATGATTTTGGGAACTTGAGTGAGATCGTTGCTGAAATAATCGGCGCTAAGCCCTAATCCTGCACATATAAACTCTAGGATCCTACAACTCAACTTCCACATTTCAACCGAATACGTCCCAACCACTTCTCTGACATTAATTAATGAACCAAAAGAAGAATGGAAGGGTCAAACTGTGGAAAGTCAATAACCACGAATATTTCATGCAGATTACATTTAAAGCTGGAAGTTTAAGACATATCACATACTATATATAAAGTTTTGATTAGAAATAACGTGATAGTTTACCTGTATCTAGTTGGTTTTTCAGGCCAATATTGAATGCGTTCATCTAAAGGACGACAAGGGTGCGTCACGGCATCCCTCCAATAGTGAAAATCCTCCCTGGGATAAGCGTAGCTGCTCGTGTACAGTTTGCAGCTTCCGTTGGGGTCCTTGCCGCATTCCCTTTCTTTGTCCAACCCGGGCATAGCATGGAATTCTTCTGCAACATTCATCGTTTCATCCATTAACTCCTCCGAAACTCCATGATTGATTACCTGATGTTTTCCAAATATATATTACTGTATAAAAAAAAGGATGTTAATTAATCTTATATCATGTGATCATATACATATGTTTGTACCTGGAAAAATCCGTAATCTTGACTAGCTTTCAGGATTTGTTGAATGGTATCTTTTGGATCATGACACTGAAGATCAATCACGGGGATGGATTTTTCCAATGGAACAACGAGATTTCCAGGTCTTCTCTCTGGTGGCATCACATAACTTTCTGGTAAAGATCCATCATAACACCAGCTCGAAAGTAGTTCCATGGTTTCAATCTGAACGCCAAAGTTTCGAAACTATAGAAGATGTAGGTTGTTTTTCTTCGAAGCTGTGTAAGCCATGGAGGCCAAGGTAGAGGAAGTAAACGGGGGCATTAAAATCCTAGTCCCATAGAAAGTTGACCCATAAATAAACAAATAAAATCCCTTTCGCAAGCCATATGCACCGCATCATCCAATTTCCTAATTATATAGCAATGATAAAGATGCTGATGATATTGAATTTGCAAGTTGACATTATTTTTTTTTTCCCAAGAAATTAAATTAGTTCACATTGTTTTTCCACCTTTATTTATTAATCCAAGGTGGTGGGATGATGTATGATTTGTTATTCAATTCTTGCTTGCTCTGAAATGCACGTAATTATGTAGTAAAAAAAAATAAATATTGGAGCCATAGTATAGTAGCATCTTAGGTAGTACTCCATGGAAGCCTCTAAACCAAGAAAGTTTGAATCATGGAAAAGATTTGTAGTTTTAATAAAGAGTTGAGATAAATTTTAAAACTATATAGGAATTTTGATTATACTTGAGTTTTAATTTTATACAATTAGACACATCAAATTTTGATTATGGTTTAAATGTATACATATAAAATTGATTTTGATTTAATTGTACACATAAATAGATCAATTTATTTTTATATTGGATAAGTGTAACCATTTGTGTATGCAATATATAAATGTAAAATGATATTGTATTAATAATAGTGTTGGTCGTTTGTAAAAATTAAATCATAACACATATAAAATTACACAAAATTAAAGTTTATATAAAGATAAAATTCATGTCATCACAAAAAAAAAATTGGAAGAGTTGATTGATTGGCATGACATCAGGACACAGCAGTTAAGCCAAAGAGTAGCTAGCCCAGGGTGAAGCTGAACTTTTAACATTATTGTCAGCTGGGAATTCATGTTTAGTAATACGTAGCTTAAGATGAAAGAGAAATAAAAGGAGTACTAAAAAGCAAATGGTGAAAGTGAGGGGTTAGCCTCAAGTTGCAAAAGATTTGAGTCGGAATGCAAGCATGGAGAGAATGATATTTGGTATTGGGGGTATTGGAAAAAGATTAGAAAATGTCCAAGTTTTGTTGCTTACTTCACGGAATACAAAATAATAATAAAGGGAGGTTAGGTTAATAGGAAACAATAGATTTGTGTTATGGATAATAGTTTTTAATCATAGAATTCCCGACAATCACGTATTGGTAAACCACTACATGATGAACATCAACATGGGTGATTGGAGCACGTAAAGTACTAAAGCAACCCAATCAACAAACGGAAGCAACTCAATCCAATGTTCTTCCACTTACAAAAACAACTAAACCTTATCATTTTATAATTTTGTACCCTCAAATTGGAATTTTCAAGTTTTATTTTATATTTAACCCCTTTTTTTAATTTAAATTTAATATTATTTTTAAATAAATTTTGTTGGGTTAAAGTTCAATTCTAATATTAATTTTAAGTGATTGAAACATAATAAAAAATAAAAAAGTGTGTTTGGATGAAGGATTTTAAAATTTTTGAGATTTTTTAAATGCTAGTACTTTTAATTCTTTTGCTTTAATAAATAATTGATTTGGAAAAAATAGGTTATTAGAATTTCACAAATTAAACAATAATTATAAAAGAATAATAATTATATTAAAAATAAATAATATAAAATATTTAATATATATCGTTATAATTGTTTAAATCTATAGATAGTTTTAAATACAAAATTTAAAAATATATATTAAAATTAAATAAAATATTTTTTTAAGAAATAAAAATGATTTTTGAAATTTAAGTTTTCTGTTATACTCGAATCACGTGAATTAAATTATATAAAATTTGAAGGAATTTTGAAAAATTAAATTGTAATTTGAAAAAAAATTAAGATATTGAAATTCCCTCTTAAAATTAATCACAAGTTTTAAAATTCTTTAATATATTTACTTAAAAAAATATTAAATTTTATAAAAAAATACAAATAAAATCCTTCCTACAAATCTCGCACACTACAATTACAAAAATCTGCTGAGTCCACTTGCTTCAAAAATCTGCTTCAACTTCTTCTTCAACAAATTTTGAATCAATTACTAATCCACTATTGACACCACACCATACCATTTTGTTATTGGAGTTTTTTTTTTTTTAATTGGGTTTATTTGCTTCTTAATTTTTTTATTTTTAATTTTTTAAAATATGTTTCTAACAAAGAAATTACTCTTTGACGGTATTAAAGCAATACATTTGAAAATTTGTAGAGATTAATTTAAGGTATTTAGAACTTTATTTAAAAAAAAAAACTATGACATTTACAATTACATATATTTTGAAATCATTCTTTTTATTTTGTATGTGATTGAACAAAGTAGTGAGTTTGAATGGTGGCTCCCAAAATACCAAAGCTTTTAAAATATAAAGAAAAAAAAAACTTAAGTGTGATATAAATATTAAAAATTGTTTTAAAATATGGAAATTTTATACCAATCTGTATGCACCGATACGCAACGATACAAGTTATATTGGCATTTTTACCAATACAAAATTTAACCTATTTGGTATTGGAATGGTAGGAACTACTATACTTGGCCCCTGATGTTGTATCCAAATATATTTCACTTATCCAGAAAGTTTAGGCCTCACCACTACAAAAACATTGACTTGAAGCAATAGTTTTTAGAGTGTTTGGCATATGGTTACTTCATTTGTTTTTGAGAATTGATGAGTTATGGTAGAAAAACATCCACTCTCTTTTATTTACAAAAGTGTTGCTGACATTTGGGGAATATATGATTCTAGATCTCAGAACTTCAAATTTGTTAATTATATTCTGACTTTGAGGCTATATTTGTTTTCAGCAAATTGCTATATACTTGTTGCTTCGTTTCTGAGAATAAATTACAGTTTGACTTATAGCCGCATATCACCAATTGACATGGCTGATGGAAGAGTTGCACCAATCTCTTTTTCAGTATAGTAGTTCAATATTTATATATTTGCATTGAAGAAATGGAGAACAGGGATGATGGCGTGACCATTGAAACAAGGCAGTATGAAATCTTGGGACAGGTGAGCTGATGATATGATTGAAATGTTTAAGCACTATTGTACCTCTTTTTTAGGGCCAATCTTATTAAGACAACTGAACTTTCCATTATTATCTCACTAAGCTAGATAACTATTGTATTCATGCGGTATCTTTTATTTTCTCGTTATGCCATATAGATTTTGACATATTCATATTATTCGTATCAAGTTTTGTGTACTTTTTCTCTTCATCATGTATGTGTTTTACTATATTTGCATTCAAAATGTAGTCTAAGCCTTAGCTTTCCTGGCTCCAGCATATTAATAGGTAGGCACATGTGTGCCTGTCCCAGCCTGCACTGAATTGGGTTCTCCTTTTTTTAAGTAATCAAAATCTTTGGCTTTGGCTCTTTAACTCCACTCCTCATTATCCCAGTATCTTATTTGGTATTTTCCTTCAAATCCCGTCTCTCTTCACTCCTTAATTCCTTCCCAGGATATTCTTTATGTGATATTCACCTTCTACTTTGTCATTCAGCTCATGGTCTAGTTTTCTGCATTTTTCAAACAGGTCAGTGAGACTTCGATCATATTTGCTTATGGCACCAGACCACAGCCTGAGATTTCAAGCTCTTTCCTTCATCAAATATCAGCAGAATCTAACTTATCAGCCTCCCTTGCCTACTTCAGACCCTGCATTTCCTATACTAACCATTGTTGTGCTAAGCATCATGGGTACAGCTTTCTTGCTAGTTGGCTATTATATTTTTGTGAGTAAATGTTGCAGCTCTAACTGGTACCAACTTAATCTGCTAAGCCGAATATCTTTATTTCGAGGTAGACAAGAGGAAGATACGTTCATTGCCTTGTCTCCGGCAATGTGGAATCGCGGTCTAGACGAGTCTGTCATTCGAGAAATTCCAACTTTTCAGTTCAAAAGAGAAGGCGATGATGAAACAAGTGTGTACGGTTGTGTGGTTTGTCTGAATGAGTTTCAACAGCATGACATGCTTAGAGTTCTTCCCAAATGCAGCCATGCTTTCCACTTGGATTGCATTGATATATGGCTCCAAAGCAACGCCAATTGTCCTCTTTGTAGAACAAGCATTTCAGGCGATACCCGCTATCCGATCAATCAAATCATTGCACCGAGCTCTTCACCTCAAGACTCACTGCCGTACACTGATAGCCTGATGGGTGGAGATGAGGACTTTGTAGTGATAGAACTTGGAGAAGACGATGGAGATGCTCTACTGCAGTATAGACAACAAGAAAGAGACAATTCGAGAGAGTCGTTGATGCAGTTTCAGTCTAGGGGTCAATCACCAAGAAAGGTGGAGCAGAAGCCTGGGAAACTAAAATCAAGAAGACGCCACCATCTCTCAGTTATGGGAGATGAGTGCATTGATGTTAGACAGAAAGATGAAGACTTCTCAATTCAACCTATCAGGAGATCTTTCTCATTAGATTCTGCTGTAGACAGACAGCTTTACCAATCTGTTCAAGCCATTGTTCAACAAAACACGCATCCTGGAGGGATTACCACTACTGAAGAATGCAGTAATAGATGTCGTACATTTTTGTTTCCATTTGAACATGGTCCAAGACCCAGAAATGCGGTACTTCCTGTCTGAATTTTGATTATATAATTAGAGATTGCTTAAAGTTAGTTTTTGTTGTTTTGCTTGCTTTAGGATGGAAATTTTTGTGAGGCAAAAAAAGAGAGGAGAGATTTCAGACGAGTGTAGAGTGACTTTTCAGTGATATTGTACATAGTGAGAAAAACAAATGAGTTCTTACCAAAAAAGAAAAAAAAATTTGCAGGCATGGGTGTGGGAATCATTGCTTAAGGCACTTTGTGGGGATGAGATTGATTTCATTCTATTTTGCGGACTTACTCTTTATGACTGACAATCATTGCAAACATGACACTCTAGCTTAGAGTTGCAGAGAGAGACAGAGGAGGTAAGAAGGGCATTTAATGGAGTCCAGAGAGAAGGGGACCCAACATTGAGTAACAACAACTCTACCAATTTAGAGAAATGGAGGTCCTTTAAGCAATGATCACCAACTTCTTTTGTCTTGTAGTAATTATTTGCTGCTGCTAAACAGCATAGGGAATGATTCTGTTCAATTGTAATTAATCTTAATTTGTTCTCACATCATCCATTATGCCATTATTTTGAGCTAAACAAAATGCTCCAAATGCTACCGGCGGGGGAGTGTGGCTATATGCTCCAACAGGATCATTCCGTTCAACTCGTGGCTAAAATGAGCTCACATTACTTGGACCGACTCCTTTTCTTAAAGTATTAATGTCTGACATCTATGTTAAATACATATTTAGATTTTAGACATATTCTCTGTCTGACGTATGCTCTTATCCCATAGTAAAACCCGAGCTTGAATAACATAACCATGATGACAGAGAAAACATATTACGGTGTTCCTTCTTACTGGCATTGAACTCAATATTGTAAACGCAAGGATGAGAAAGTTCTAAAGGGCAATCATGGCATTAAGAATAATATATCTTCTCTGCTTGACCTAATTTTTATAGCATAAAGAAGACATACTAGTACTACTTTTCAGACAATCTCATTTGCAAAGAAAACAAAAAGCTTATTTCATTAAAGAGAAGCCTGCTGCTTTGGAGAAAAATGAAACACAAACATTACCTCACTTTCCTACACAAAACTTGTTTGTTAATTAGCAACAAATTCATGTCTATACTTGTTTTCAAGGTGGGTGGGGGAAAGAAAGTAGTTCTATACGGGTGCTCAAAATGACCAGCTGAACATGATGTATAATAATAAAGAACAAAAGTGTTCCTAACCATATCAATGACAAAGTCAAGCTCAATGAGACATTCCACTAACATTGAGATCACAAAACCTAATAATACTATAAGTCTACCGCATTGAGCTGGCTGAGTTCTGGTTAAAAGGAACATTAGGGTGCGAATTTCTGGAAGCAAGACTATGTTGTGGCAAAGGCAAAGCCTTTGTAGGAAACTGGTTGGTGGATGTACCACGGGCCTTTGTCTTTAACTCTTCAAGGATATGTTGAGCTTCTCGGAGTTCATCTTCTGCACTTGCTCCGTGACCTTCCCAGGCATCCACTACTCGCTGCTGGAATTCAATTGCAAGGGGGTAGCTGCAACATCCAAAAATTAAATTTTCAGATCCAATTTTAACCCTCAAAAGCTTATACACATTGGAAAGCAGATTCATTTCAGTTGATGTGTACTTGCAGCCCAGGCAAGGACTATGCTTTTATGCATCTACATGAGCATAATTTCTAAAGTACTCAACAAGTATCAGTGCAGCAAGCATGGACGTTTTGTGAACGTACAGGAACACAGAATATCCTGTCGTCTTATTACAGTATTGACCTTTGATAATTTCACCTTTAGACCACCTTCATATCTGTTTACCCTTAAAAGTTCCATTTCACTCTCTTTCTCTGATAGCCGAGAACAAATTTCACTTCAGCACTTCCCCAGGTTACCTAATGTCATGGTACTCTTAATCGTAACTCCAAATAATTTCCATTTATTTATTTCAACTCACGAATCAAAAACTAATTAAAATGTGATCAAACATTAGAAAACAACATATCAACAAGATGGAATTATCTAGTCTTTCAGTAAAATACTAAAATGCAAACTGGTGCTTTTACTCATTTAACAATCAAGGATGGTAAAACATTTTTTGATGCAAGAAGTTTAGGTGAATATGTTCAAAGAAAATACATTGACTGGCCCAAAGATAAAGGCTTCAGAGTTCAGATAAGGACATAATTATTTACATATCAAGAACTAAGTCATCACATTACTAATGTAACAGAAGAATATTTGCAAAGCAACAGTAGTAAGAGCGTCATAAACAGAGAATAACAAAGAAAAAGAAAAAGAGCAAAACATCTTACCTTCCCATTGCACTATATGCCTTAGAAAGATTCTGGCAAGTTTCAATTGAATCCACATGATGAGGACCAAGTGAGACATCCATGATGTCCTTTGCAACTGCAAACATCTGTGCTGCTGACTGAGGTCTATCTAATTCCAAGTATGCTGCTCCCAAATTGTTATAGATATAGCCGACCCCAAAATGCTTGGAACCAAAGCTCTCTTTCAATATCTCTGCTGCACTCTCCAAGTAAGGAATTGCTTGTGGCACCTCACCTTTCAAAAGAAGTAACCACCCTATTCTAGCAGAAACACTTCCCTCAGAGTGCTGCTCTTGAGGTTGCTTCTCTAGTAAAGCCAATGATCTCTTTAACAACGAAATTGCAATCTCAAACTCGTTCATAGTCTCATATTGCATTGATATCTCTGAGTATGCCTCGGCAACTTCAATTGGAGAAACAGTCTCTTTCTTGTCAAGAATTCCACAAGCAATCTCCAAACATCTCTTTGAGTCTGCAAATCTTTCTTGATTGCAAAGAGCCTTTCCCATTGATATAAACACCAGAGCTCGGTTCTCACTATCTTTGTCTGTCTGTTGAACTATACCTTTCAAAGTATTAATAGCCTCATCATACTTCCCCAAAGCAATCTGCATATTAGCAGCATCAATTTCTGAACGGAGCAACTCCGAACTAAGACCCCAATTCTTCAAAATCTTTTGTGACAACTCGTTTTGCTCCAATGCCTTCTCATGCTCCTCCATACCGGTATAAATAACCCCAAGGATCCTCCTATCATGAGCAACCTCCACTGAATTATTGCCCAGCTCCTTTCTATGAATCTCCAGCGCTTTCAAACCAAAAGGCAAAGCCTCCTTAAAATTTAGAACAGAAGCATAAGCTTCAGCCAAATCCCTATAAGCCACCCCCAATTCCTTACTATCCCTCTCCAAAGTCATCTCCTTAATCTCTAAAGCCTTCTTAAGATTTCCAAGAGCCTCCTCTCTCCTCCCCATAGCTGTCTTCACATTTCCCAACTCAAGCTGCACCGCATGCATCACTGGCCTAATATCCTCGACACTAGCAACCCTCTCTTCCTCTAACCTACCAAGCAACTTATTAGCCCTATTAAGATACCCTAAACTATCATTAAACCTTTTCAAACTATAATTAACAGAGCCCATCAGTTGTAAAGCCATGGCAACTAGTATCGAGGGTTTACCATCTTGATCCAACGCTTTCAATGCTTTGTCAGCAAAAGATAGAGCCTTTTCAGGGTCTTCACCTTCTTGGTCTAGCTTGAGTCCAATTTTCAATGAAGCTAACCCCAGCTCTCTCTCATCAAAACAAGCTTCCATATCTTTAAATGCTCTGAGCATTTCTTCAGAGGTTTTAGCGGACTCAAAAGCTTCCTCAAGATCAGATTTTTCTTTCAGTTTTCTCTGTCTAGAGGGCAATTGGTTCGGTTTTTCCACAAGGGTACCGAGGTTGCGACATGGGTAGACTAAGCCAGGGGTTTTGGCACAGAACTGGATACGACGGTCCATTGAGTGAAGCGGTGATGATGATGATGATGGAGAATTAACAGAAATGTAATCTCTGGATAGGAGAGGGGAAATTCCCCTGAATCTTTGGCGGTTGAACTTCGAAATAAGTGAAAGTGAAGCCTTCTTCATGGCGGAACTTCGATTAGTTTCGAGGGATTTTGGCAAGTTTGGAGTTTCTAAGGATTTATTTCTTCGGCTTTTTGTTAAACCCTTGCAAAAGCCCTAAACTGCATAGTGGTGCCCTCTTCTTACTTACAGTTTATAGTGTAAACTCTAGCTTATTTAATTATTACTATTTTTTCATTTAATTGTAAAAAATAAAAAATATTATTTAACTATTTAATTTTATCTTTATTATTATTTAACTGATATAGTTTTTGAAATGGATATAATATTATAAAATTTTGGTGAAATTTTAGGTGAGTAAAAAACGATAAAATTAAATAGTCGGTGACACACCACTTATTAATAGTCAGGACTCGTTTCATCTCTAGAGTTTTACAAAATTAATGATGCTTGATTAAGAATTCAAGACAAAAGTAGGTACAAAGGAATACATGGAATTGATCAATGGCTAGTAATTGTTTGTTTATACACAGATCACAAAGTTAACAGTGAATCATTTTTTTGAGTATGTTCCTTATAAATCAAGATCTGAGGCCCTAAAGAAATAACCTCAAAACGAATCTATATACAACAAAGAATACAGGGTTTCTTCCATCGACACGATAAAACTTAGTCCAGCATTAGAAACCTCATTTTAATTTCATTCATCTGAAGGAAACTACCACACCACAAACAAAGTGATTATAGATCAATTGAAGCTCGGGGGCCTCAAATTTAGAGTGGGAGTTTCTGGGGGTCCACTGTAAATATCATCAAAATGAAGATTTACATCCTCTCCGGCTTCAAGATCATCCAAGTAAGTCGTTCGGGATAACCTCCAAGAATCCCTCCAATCAAGGAATTGGTCTTGATCTTCCACATTCCTCTCGGAGAAGTTATCGTATGGGTAGCTTGAAGAATGACGGTTGAAATCAGGAGGCTCAAGAAAGCTTGTTTGAGGCTGTGCACCGTCTGAACCATCTCTAAGCCACCAACAGCTCCGTGTATGGTGCACCGATACATTTGTATCATGATGCTGAAGTACACTCTCATGGAAGAAAGGAGCTGATGTTGAAGCTTCAAGATGTGACAGGGACCCATCACCAAAATGGTGTGGCCGGTATTCTTTATCTCTTGCTTCATCATGCATTGTGTTGATCGGACCCCAGTAATTCTTATGCTGATCCTCAGCTGGTTCAAATGGCCTTGCTGCAGTGTCTCTTCTATAACTAGGCATCTGTTGCGCTCGAGAGGTATAGTACCAATCTAGAAGATATGGGTGATTCTTTTGATTAGCATCAATTAGCCATAAAGAATCCATGTTGTAGCCGCCCGGAATATTCTGCTGCATTTCCTTTGATAAAAAGTCATTTCTATCACTGTAAGCTCTAAGTGGGCTACCTCGCCACAATCTATCAGAAGAATATACATGTCTAGCTCCCTGCCCTTGCAACATTTGATCCCGGAAAGTTCGAATATTTGACAAGAAATGCTTTCCTTGAGAATCTGGTTCCCATGAAGGATAGCTACTCTTGAAACTGCAATCGGAATAGAAAATTAGTCAAGCTGAAATTATACATGAGAAGAGATTCAACACAATATAAAAAGCACAGATTAATCATGAATAATTGTAAGTTGTATGTAAATGAAATTTCTTACAAAGCATTAGCATATTATGCCTCATCAGATAGCATATTCAAAGGATGCTGTAAGCTTTTTATCACATAGAATACTGTAACATTAGATTCCCAAACTATATTCGACAAGCAATGGAGTATACCACAAGAAAGATTTCTCCATTTTCCCCTGAGAACTCCTCTGTGCACAAGGTGCATTGTGTGGAGAGCCATAATTACCATTGCCATGATTTTGGAAATCAAAGACACTAAAACTGCAAATGAGAAAGAGAATGATTAGACAAGTTATGTTGATTAACTGGCGCGTGAATTAGCTTGTGATAATCTGGTTTCAGAAAAAAATCACTCTACCTGCAAACGTGACCAACACCTTCAACATCCACTGTAAAATCTGCAATGAACTGTAAAATGTCATCCACCCGCTGCAAAATGAACACGGCATTTTAGTTCAAAAACTAAGACATGGGGTATTTAAAAGAAATGAGAATAGAAATAATTTCAAAAGAAAATAAAAACCTTCGGTACAATAAATAGAAGCAAGAATGGAGTGAGGAAAATTGAGGCCATCTCCTCCAGCAACATCATTCCAGTATACTGCATCATAACATAAAGAGAAGTACATTGCACAAAAAAAAAAAATCAAAAGTCTAAGGAGAAAAGAGTACAAAACACTTCTCAAGTAAAAATGCCCAGAGAATTGATATATTATTACTAGAAAATCCATTGACTTTTGGGAGTTGCAAAACTAAATGCTAAAGCATCTCTGACATCATCCAAACTGAGCTTAAAAACACCTAGGAAAAGCAATAAGTGAAAACTATCCATATAGTTATATGGAAGTTAAAACATCTTATCATGCAAGATTTTTACAATCAAACAAGCATGCTACTCCTAGATTACAGGTAAAACAAAGATAGGAACCAAGCAGGATTACCTGAAACAGAGTTTCAAACTCTATCCGGACTATTTCAGTATTTTCTTTACCACGCCATCTCTTTGGCATGTAATGTGTATGTTGCACCACCATAGACATTGCTCCTTCTGGATCAAGGACCAAAAGTTCATCTGTTATAGCAGCCCGGCTAATAGCTGTTATGGTTCCAAAAACAGCTGCATACCAAAACAAGTTCCGACCAAATATCTACAAATTCAAAACAAAAAAATTAAACAATTAAAACAAACTATAGAAGAAAGTGGAAGACTCTGAAAAGATGGAAGTTCAAAATCATTACATGGCCCTCTAACAATGATTCCTCCAGAAAGGCAATGATGATCAAGATAGCAGCAAAGCCGCCAGATACAAAAGAGATAAACTTTGCAATGATAGAAATAATTGGTGAGGGGAGTTGCTTTAGGTACTCAGAAGCATGCATTACACTGCTATTAATTCGATGCTTGAATAAATGGTCAACCTGTATGTCAAAGACAACAGCGTATTAAAAGAAACAGTATTACAGAATGTAAAAACAAGAGAATCTGGAAGTGTAAAGTATCCAACAGAAGAAACAACTGTTGTCATCTTATTTTCATAGAAGGTTCTAAACAACTTTTTCTTCTTTATGGTATATACTTTTTGGATTTGTAAAAATTAAAGCTTTCACACAGAACACGTGAATGTAACGTAAAAAAAAATTACAAATGCTAAAGAGTACTAGTTCATAATAACAAAAGCTTGTGAGGATATGTAGTGCATCAATACTCAGAAGGGGGGAGGAAAATACCTCATTGAATTCCCTAAACATCCACTTTGCCAAATTTGACCATCTCCGGGATGAAGCTGTGCTTGGGTGATTATAGAATTGTTCAGCATGCTTTAAGAAAAGGTAAACCAGCATGAATATAACAAGGAATGGGGAGAGAAGAAGCATTGCAAGCCCGACAACCATGAGCCTCTTCTTCAATGTTCTAGGATTAGAAATGAAGTCCCTTCTAACACAGAAGTTTCTGCAAAAAAGAAATGCATTCCCAAAAAAGGTGGTCATAAACCCCTTTTAACTGTTTTTTGTTTTCTTCAAAAAGCAAAAAAAAAAAAAAAAAAAAAAAGCACACAAACTCTAATAGCAACTATTTTTGGCTATTAAAATCAACAAAACCTCATAAAACTTGCCAAGGTTAATTTCAGCGTTACATTTTGAAAGTTGAAGTACGTCATAAATTTGTTTCTCCCTAAACATAGAAAGAAAATGAATCAATTAAAGCTTTTCAGAATTTTGACAAATTTCAAATAGGTGCAAGTCGAGGAATCAAAAAAGCAGCAATAGAAAAAACCAATGGAAAATTATTTTAACCAACTCTTTTCTAGCTACTTCATGAAATGATATCAACAACTAAAGACCCATCTAATCAGAACTACCAAAAGTTAAAAGACTTTCTAGGAAAAATGAAAATCAGCCGTTGGTGGGGAAGCCATGTTGATGAGGCAAAGAAAAAAAATACTTCCTTGTCTGTAAAAGTGAATGTAAAACTGACATAGACTAAGACCATTTTACTTGGTCATATCCACAACAGCTCCTTTAAACACCAAAAATGCATCTTGTAAAACCTCTTTGCACAAAAAGGATTAAATAATATTCTAGAAAATGAAATATTACACATTAAAAGAATCAACAAATAAGTCATATCTCATTAGTCTGAAAATAGAAGTCATGATACTTCCATAGATTGTTTTGTAAAACAACAACTGTGAGAGGAAGTAACATAAAGCAGAAAATCAAATGCTCGTTAAAAGCTGGACATACCGGTCAAACATGCTCTGCAGTATACACCAATTTAAGGTCCATTCAAGTGTCTTTGTTAGTATTAGACGATGTTGCATTCCATCAGGGCCAAATTTGACAGTTGGACCAGCACCAGGAACCCAGCGTGAGAGAGGAAAGGCAAGCACTCCTTTATTAAGCATTCCAATCAAGTAGTTCTCCTTCCGCATCAATCGCATAACCACATCATGAGCAGAAAGATCCTTGACTACACAGAGTTGCTGTGAGATTTGTAAGCGGACAACCCTTTCAAGGATTTCTGCCCATGGCATGGTCTGAATTTCATTGTCAGTAACATGGAGGCTGCAAAATTAAAATTCAAAACATAATAAAATCATTAAGCATTTATAAGATACCACTAATGTACCAAATGCAGAACTAAAACTTCCAGTGTATGTTTTTGACTTATCAAATATGAACTTACCTGTTATAATAGAAATGACGTATTCCAAGAGTATCCTTTAATTGTGCAAAAAACCTTAAAAAACAGAATATCCAATAGATGGAAAATAGCCCCAGATATCCAACAATAATAGCTTTTGAAAGTGTTAAAGGGGTTAATGGGTGCTGGTGAAGAGCTTCCTTAGAAAGATCACATTGCTTAGTTCCAGACTCAAACGCATCCATTCCACACTTTGCATTTCGGAGACCATTCCAATCAACAAACAATAAGAAAAAGCCAGAGAAACATATGGTAAAGCCTAGGCTCAGAAGTTCAACTATCCATTTTATGATGATGCACCAAAGGCCTTTCTCACAATAGTAGCTATAGAGCCGTTCAAAGAACAAGTCTAAGTCAGCAATCGGTTCCACATTCAGAGTCTCACCATTAAGAAGCCCTGAAGGGCTCTCACTACCAGGGCTTGGTGGTACTCTTCCATAGCCAGACAACTCAATTTCAGGTGGAACATCACCTAATAAGCCTGCTGACAAAGAGCTTTCACCGCCCCATCTCCACTTAAATATGCCAAGAGAATTTGCAGCCTTTTGCCCCCTGAACATCATTTATAAATCTTGATGGCAGGGAAAAACAGCCAGTCCATCCCCAAATTCAACTGTTTATTACAAACTTCTGTAAACAAGAAGAAAATCAGACAAGTTCCTTTTTACGCTGTATGTATGCATATGCTCAGATGCATTGAGGGTGGGGGAAATAAAAGAAAAACAGAAAGCTAATCCCCTGTAACGTGCATTGGAACTGTGAAGAGACTGACTGAACAACATTATGGACGTATCATTTCAATATAAGCTTCAATTATTGAAAAAAAAAAAAAACCTAATTCTTACAAAATGTTTGTCCTAACTCTTAAAAGTAATCAATTAAGTTCAACTACATGCAAATCATAAGATGCAGCAATTTGATCCAAGAATATTAACTGCGATCCTGAACACAAATTGTAACGACTAAATGCACAACCATTATAAATAAACCATAAAACATAAATAAACGAATAATATATGGAAGAAATACACCAAACTGAGATAAAATTTCAGCAGATAAATTGGTTCTTATTCTTAGTTCAAATAAGTTCTATTAAATAACGCCCCACCCAAGAAGAAAACTTAGCAGGGGAAAAATGCTAAAAAGAAGGCAATTCTTGGTGAATTTTAAGTCAAACAGAGACTCTAATATCAAAAACAAAACTTCACCCAAATTATATCCATAAATTCTACAAAAGATAACAAAGTAGAAAAATACCAAGGCAAGATTATCCATTCATGAAAATAAACAACAAAAGGTATTGGAATTTACCTCCGACCCACCGACGAGCAGCTCCAATAACACCCGAAAGAACAAAAGAGGCCAACACCCGCTACGGCAATAATCAAGAAAAAAAAGAAGCTTGACCGTTACCCGCAGAACTCAAATAAAATAAGAAAGAAAAAGAAGGGACGGGAAGGGTTTGTTGCGGGGAAGAAAATAAAAAAAAAAGATTTAATTTGTGAGTGAATCGTTTTATAATTACTAAGAAGTTAATCAATTCAACAAGTTAAAGAAAAGGGTATCCTGGGGCTTCTTCTTCTCCTGCTCCTCCTCCTCCTCGTCTGTGAAAATTAAAGAAAATAAATAAAAATGAAAGAAGGAGACGTGAAGGTGAGTAATACCTCTTATTGTTTTGTTTGAGCAGCCGAAGGAAGGAAGGAAAAGGAGGACTTTTTGTCTTTCGTTTCTTTGTTTCGGTGATGGCAATAACTTTTTGCTGTAATGAATACAATCTCGGCCTGCAACAAAGTCCAAACATGTTTTAGTTGTTCTATTTCCCTTTTGGTTCTAAGTTGTAATTTGGTTTATACCGAATGTTAAGGTAACACAAAAGACCAATGGCCCTTTCCAATAAATTTGGGACTCTTTTTAACTTGTTGGGCCTCTTTTGGTTACTGGATAATTTCGTTTTGGGTCCTATGGGCTGATTTTAATAAATGAAAACCGGTGCCGAATATCATATCCCTGCTTCACTGTATAACCGTTTCCTCATCTAACCGTTTACGCTACTCTCCAAACAAGCCTTAAAGGAAGCCGCGGGACGCAACGAATCAATTTGGCGGGAATACACGTGTCAAGCTTCGGTAGGTGCTCCATCTATGGTTTCCCGCCAGGACAAAAACCCTCTTATATACTCCCATCTTCATTTCCTCCGCCGTAAAATCCACTCTCAACGCTCCCCTCTTCTTTTATTTCTCTGTAAATTTTCAGCTATGAGTTCCTCCGATTCTCTCAAATCCACCCCTCTAAAACCGAAAGGTTCTCTCAGTCTAACCTCGAAATCGCCCGTTTCCAAAACCCCAGAAAAGCACTCCGCCCAGCTCCCCAACCGTGCTCGTAACCGTGGGGTCGCCCTCTCCATCAAGGAGATCCGGCAAGTGGCTCAGAGCCGGCCTAAACCTCCGACCGACCAGATCAAATCGGCCCGAAAACAGATTTTATCCTGGCCCAACGAATCTCCTCCACCCAAAACCTCCGGTGGCCGTACTGATAAACTCCCTGAAAAGTAAGTCGTTCTCTCACTACACCCTCTTTTATTTCTTTTTAAAAACATGATTATTGATTGACAAGTTTTGGAACAGGTACGAGATGTTGTGCGAATTTTTTAATAGCTTAGATTCTGCAATCCGGCTACTGAGATCAAAGGGGTCAATGCCAACTTTTACTAATATCAGCCCCAAAATAGAGTGCTTAACTGATAGGTAAGTTCACCTAAATCATGTCAGTTAGTGCTGGTTAATGGCTTTGCCCTTTTCAGGTTCCGTGCGATTTGTTTTATTTGGATCTTTATCTTTTGGGGTTTTATGTTGTTTAATAGGAGGTTTACATACTGTCACTTGGCCCAATTGAAGCATGTTTTGCCAGAGGCGATTGAGATAAAGAGGATGCTTGTCTTCGATGAGAAGACTAGTTGTATGAAACCAGATCTCCATGTTAGCATCATTATGGATGCGATTGTCTGTGGGGATAACTCAAAATCTGAGACTAAGAATATGAAGTTAAGGAAGGTTTTTCGAGATCGGCTTGCAGACTATATCAAGGCTCATCCTGAGGTATTTTTTTTTCAGTTTAGTAATCTTTGATTGTGCATAGAAATAGTTTGCTGTTATGCATGCTTATATATCAATTGACTGTTAAAAAATTTGGAGCATAGAGTTGGTTTTAGTTCTGAAACATCTTGTTGGGTTTCAAACCTATAAGCTTGAGGTTTGCTAGCTACAAGATTAAGTTGTGGAACTTTATTGTTCCCTATGTGAAGCTTGACACTCTGTTGAGGATGGTGGAAAAGCTCTTAATGAAAGGACCAATGATTGGTTCTAAGCAACTGCAAGTATTAATACCGGATTGTAATAGGCCTTAAATTGAAACAAACATATGTTGTCCTTTTGTTAGAAAGATTACCTTTCGAATCTGTTCTAGGATTCTAGATCTTAAACTTACCCAATGATCTTCTTACTAAAAAGCACAAAATACCAGAAAAAAATGAAGAAAATTCAAGAAAGGTTAGGGATTATGAAGCTGTTCATTTAGAAATGTCAGAGACTGGTTTTTTCGTAGCAGTGACCACCTGTTAGGAATGGTGCTTAATCTGTGCATATCTCTTTATTGGATGAAAGCCTTATTTGTATGGAGAAGTGAAGGCCTTTTTATCAGACTAGTCATTCTGAAGCTATTCATCTGTAGCATTGACTGATTCCTAATTAGAATGAAACCTAAATCAGTGGATGTTGCTCCCAGATGAAAGCTTTTACTTAAAAAATAAAAGCTCGTAGTAAAGTCCAACGGCTAGTTTTATTCAGCAATTTAACAAATTAATATGTTCACAATAGGCTTAAGTTAAAAGTAAACATGCAGTACCCTTGGGAACCCACATTTTAAATATCCGGTGCTCTGGAAGCTAAAAATCTAATGCTGTTCTAACCTCTTTTTTTTTCAATTATCGTGTTGGGTTGACTTAAATTATTGTGTTTCCAGGGTGATGAAATTCCAGAAGAAGATCTCCCAGAGCCATTCAATCGGTCAAAGAAGAATATAAAAAAGAATATGATCAAAGGACCTATTTCATTGTCATCTGATGCGTCATTAACTGATACAATCATGGAGCAACAATCTGTGGCTGCGAACGATGAAGTTGTTCAAGAGGTAGCACAGCCACAGCCATCGAATCACTCAAAACCCAGTTCAAAACTAGCTTTGGAGACTTTACCTGGTTTAGTTAATGATCTGCAGCCTGTGGTAGCATCACATGTATCTCGGTCGTTTAGAAAGCACTTCTCCCTGAAAACCACAAGCAAAGTTCAAGAAGCTGTCCAAAAATGTTCAAATTTTCAAGGTCCGGAGATATGTGCCGACACATCTGCATCCAGTGATGAAACTACCTTTGCTCCAACTCCTTCCCCAACTAAATTTATATCTAAACCAACTACCAGCAAGACACATCCTAAAAATTGCCTCCCTGCAACTCCAGTCAAAGAGTTTAATCCATTTAAAACAGAAGATGAGTCCCCGATAAAAGCTGGCTGTATTCAGTCCACTCCTGTGAAACTTGCTTCAACTCCTGCTAAGCTGATGACTGCCACACCTACCATACAACCACAGAAGAGATGTTACATGAGCCCAGATGAAGTTTCTGCTACTTCATCAAACAAGTTGGTACGTCGACCACCACGTACCAGGTCCTTGAAATTTGACACTCCTATGAAGGAAGAGATGGATGTTGATGAAGTGCAAGAGATGGCAGGCAAACCAGTTGATAATAACAAAGACGATATTCTTTCCATTTTGCCTGAAAGCCTTCGACATTCAGTAAGCCCACTATGAATTCTTTTTGCTATCATCATCTTGAGATCATGAATTCTGCATGCTTTAGTAACTACTCTCAAGTAATTAGTCACCTACTCATGACTTACTGGATAAATATCATTTAGCTATTTTCTAGTTTCTACTAGATATAGTAATTCCATCTGAAATGAGCCATCAGCCTTGGTTGCAAGAGTAAAATGCTTAGGTAACCGTTTATTATCCTTGCAGATAAGGCAGAAAGAGAGGAAAGCATTGGAGGAGCAAGATCCAGCAATCTCACAAGCAAAGCGACGGCAAAGAATGATTGCTTGCCTACCTAAGCTCTTCAACATGATTCACTACCTATTCCAGTCCATAAAGCGCTCTGTTATTACTAAAGAGGAGCTTATGCACAAAATAATTGCTGGCCATTGTGATATTGTTGATAGAGGTAAGCCTTTTTACTAAAGAGGAGCTCATGATATTTGTCTGGATTATGAAACGTTAGCTGAATTATGTTTTGGCTATGCTTTCACAGGAGAAGTGGAAGAGCAGTTAAAACTGTTACAAGAGCTAGCTCCAGAATGGATATATGAAAAGATGGCCTCTGCTGGGGATTTACTTGTTTGGTGAGTCTTTAACTCATTTGACATGGTGATGATTGTTCACGTGTTTTATTACAAAAATCCATGATAAAAAATGCTTCTAATCCATCAAACTTGTGTTATCTAAATATTTGCAGCATCAATAAAGTATCAAGTCCCGAGTCAATACGAATGCGTATCCAGGAGGCAAAATGAGTGGAGAATCAGTGCTCTGTTTCATTAAATTATTTATACTGACAACTGGAGGTTGAAGTTCCTGTCTAGGTTTTTAGCTTTTTGTACACTAGTTATTTGTATGTATAACCGTATTTATATTTGTAGAAAGATCGAAAGAAGCTACAATTGACTTTGATCCACCGTGTTTATAACCAACTTTATCCATTTCTTTTTTAATATAAAAATATTTAAAAATAATGAAGGGTATAAAATAAATTTCAAATATAAAATATTCATGGGCTTCAACAATATTTTTATTATTTATTATAATGATAAAATTTTTGAAATTTTATAATTTTCAAATATAACATATCTATCTATTATAGTGGAGACAAAGCATGGTGAAATTGAAACAAGATGATTTTTTGTTGATTCCGTATGGACAACATATCTAAATAGATACAATACTTGATTAAATTATGTTCTGTGATTATGTTTGAAATTGAAAAAAAAAACTAATCGGCTGATGTATATAATTGGAGTACAAAACCAACTGGATTGAAGAAAATGGCAATAAAACGGAGTGAAGTGCCTTCCGTTAAAAAAAAAAAAAAAAAGTAGGTTTGAATAAAATTGGACACATCTCTTAGCCAATCTTACACTGCCTCCTTTCCTCTTCCTGTTCCTGGCCTTGAGTCTTGATGTTATTCTGATATCTTTCCTTTCCCCAAAATGGTATCTTGAGTGCTTCTATAGACATTTGTGGTTGGGATGGAAGTATGAAAGGAACCATGGGTTATTTTTTTTACCTGCCCGCACGTAGATTTTCACCCAGAATAAAGTATGCTGAAAAAGCAACCATAACTTTGGAAAGGGGAATAAACACAGTGACAAAGCCTGGCTTTTGCTTTCATGCACCAAAACTGAAGGAAAATAAATATACCAGAGCATACAATACCCTGGAATATTCAAATTTCAAACTACCAGGCTGAGAACAATGTTTGGAACAAATATACCAACACGTTTAAAATATTGGATCAGCCACGAAATCAAATTACATACAGAATATGTAACCGCCCACATCTTCATTTGTGCTGTAATAACACTGCCCCTCCGATACAGTTCATCCATGCTGTTGTGCAGGATATTTCTTCAAAGCAACTGCCTACAACGTTCACATGCTTTTTTTATATTGAGGAGCATTTCCAGCATCATCTTTTAAGTTTCTAGTCACTTCATTTTTGGGCTTCTTAAATTTCAAAATATTCTAGTTACTCAAACTATATCACTCATCCTCACCTCACATGTCACATTTTAGTATTCTTTTTCCCACCCTTTTTTTATTCTTTCTTTCATTTTCTTTTCTTTTCTTTTCTTTTTACAATAATAAATAAAAAACAATTGATGTATTACCTATTTTTTTGTATTTACTAATAAATAGATAAAAAAGAAAAAATATAAGAAATATAAGATGAAAAATACAAAATATATATCATAAGTGTTTTTATGAGCCAATAAAATTTATTTGTTTTTGTTTGTAGTTTAAAGAAGCAAATATTGCAAAATAATAATAATAATAATAAAGAAGAAAGAAAAAAAATATTATTAAAATATAAAATATAAATTAGTTCAATATTTTAAAAATATATATTTTTATTAAAATATTATTCCTTTTTTTGTATTTATTCATATAAAATAAAAAGGGAAAAAGGAAATTGTTGTACAATTATTATTATTATTATTATAAAACAACTTAATTTTTTTTTATTTGTATTGCTTTTTGAAAAGTAAAAGAACAACAAAAAAATTAAAGTATAAAAAATATATAATACAGCTTAACTGACATCTAATAGAAAAATAGAAAGTTAACGAAATGGCCAGTGGCGGCGCATCGAACGGTAGAGATAAGTCGAAGACTCAATTGGAATGTTGGAAAGTTTAGAGATGAATTTAAAATTTGATCATAGTTGAAGGACATATGGTGCAACTAATCCTTTTCTCCTACACAGTAAAAAGGAGCTACTAGTTTTCTTCTGGGCAAAGAAGAGGTCACTTAGAACTGGTTAAAAAGCGATCACCTGCATTATGTACCATAGAGCCAATGATATGCAACTAGCAACAGTCAAAATTGACCCTTTAACCCAATTCTCATGAATAGAGGAAAGTCTTTTCAGGTGAAGCGGGGCAGACCACAAGCTGTGGAATGCAGATCCTTTATACAAAGTGATGATGGTGACCCAGTCTACGATGTTAAGGTCCCAAGAATTTTAGCTATCCCATGAGGGCTTCTTACATCAACTACCTCCATCCTGTGTCAAATACATGAAGAAATTTTAAAAAATAATAATAATAAAGGATTGGTGATATGGAATAAAGAGTCTTATCTACCTGAGTACAATAGCAGTCACGAAAGTCAAAGAAGACACAGTGTTGACCACAGATGCAACGAATGTTGGAGAAGTGTATCTCTAACTTGCAAAGTAGATGTTCATGCTTAAGCCGACGCTGTCCTTCAGCCAGGAGGGGAGAGGGAATAAGAACCAAATCTGTGAGTGTTTCTAGTTTTATGGAAATAAATCTTTTTAAGTCAGTATTGGAATTATCAAAAAGCATAACAGCCTACCCTACCCTATGAGAGAGAGCAAAAATAACTCTAGAACCAGTGCTCGTGTCATCTTTGGCCTTGATTTTCTGGAGGACAAAAAGAAAGATATCAGTTTGACAATGAACAGTGAAGGAAAATGACAGATTTCATGGTGAGGAATATTTTGCACCCTCCTTTCCAGGAAATAGGCAAAAGGAGACATGACCAAGTCGGCGATGATAAACCGATAAGTTACATAAAGATGAGAATTTAGGCCTTCACTGCACAATGAAGTAGGAATTGTATAACTTATCTGAGCTGAAACCATACTCAGGTGCGGCATATATCTTGCAAACCTCACCGTTAATGCCCAATATGCCATATTACTGTGTGTTAACTCAAAAACTCTCTTTTCTCCGTTCTTTTTGCTTATAGTTGGAACAGACATATACAATTGACCCAACCACCAAAGGTTTTATTCTTATAGAATTATAGGCTTATTATATCACATCAACAAGTTTCTGGGGACCCGTTATGATATATATGTTTGAATATATATGAGTTTGAGGGGTTTTTAATAGGATAAAACATAAAGGTTTTTACAAATAATAACTCAAATTGAGTGTGAGTTTTACAAATTTGTAAAACCCTAATCTCGTATCAACAAACTCTAAAAATTGATTATGATACAGATGTAAAAATTTGAACTCATATTTATGAAGTCTTTGAATCAAAACAGACAGGTTAGATACGAGTCCCTGTATGTAACCCGTGCGGATAGAGCATCATGTTCTCATGAAATTCTTATATAGAAAACTAATAGTCGACTCGACTCAACAAAAGTGGAATGGAGAATATTGAAAGAGCATATATGTTTCTTTTTTATAAGACATTCGGGATTTCTTAGTATGTTTTCCTTTTTATATTATTAGGTCTCCATTCCGAATATTGTCAAAAGCTTTGAATATGAGGAATAATAAACCAAATTTACAAGTTGTAGAATGTGCAGTGAAGTGTAAGCTGCCAAATTAAGTTATTTCAATCTAGGATTGTGACCCTAAACTCCATTGAAATAAACCAAACAAGGGAACATAGCATCTTAGCATCTTTTCATATATAGCTACGAGCACTGATATCTCATCTTAGTGTTAGAATAATTTTGTGTAGGAAAGTAAAAAAAAAAAAAAAAAGGAATAAGTGAATGATTTTAGCAACTTGGAGAACTATATTAGTAAATGATAACCATTCTTTTTTAATAGGAATTGAAATGGTTTTACAGAGATTGCTGTTGCCCTAAACCCCACAAAACACTAAATTCTAATACAATTTGTGATTACTGAAAATGACAAATCAATTTATTTTTGTATGCCAATTCTAATATTCTCTGATGTCCTTCATGGTTCCTCTTTTACTGCCGAAGCTACCTCCTCCTTGTCGGCAACCTTTATCTCCTCTAGCTCTTGGCCCTTGATGTAAGATTCATCTTTTTCTTTGCCCCACAATAGCAAGTATAAGCCTATGATAACAGTGACTCCACCTAGTATGCTGAGCAATGAAGTCAAAGAGAATTAATGAGCATATGATCCATAGTGCTTTGCTTTTACAACCTTTAACTTGTTGAATTGCCGGCCATTTCTATTTTTTATTCACTTCTTACCTGCCTGTATACAGTTTTTCACCGAGAACAAAGTATGCTAGAACCGCCACTATAAGTGTTTGAAGAGGATTAAACATGGAGACAAAGACTGGCCCTTTCTCCTTCATGCACCATAGTTGAATGAAGATGACAAGCCCCGAGCCAATAATTCCCTGCCATATTCATTTTCATCCTAGCAGGCCTTAGACTTGAATTTGGAATATAAATATGTATGTATGTATGTATGTATGTATGTAAACTGTGATAATGGCTATGAAGTTACTTACACAATATGTAATGGCCCAAAAATCAATTCCGAACATTTTGACAGACCAAACACCCGGTTCATGTTGTACTAAAAATGCAAAAACAGCTGATTGTGCTCCCCCGATGAAGCTAATCCATGCCGTGAGTGACATTTGTGCTGGATATTTCCTCATAGTAAATGTCTACAAGGAATAAATATAATTTTTTAAGATAAAAGTTAAGAGATAACTATTACAATCACCTTTTAGTTTTTAGAGAATATATAACCCGTTACCTGCATAATGTACCATGCAGACAATGTTATGCAGCTAGCAATAGTAAGGATTGACCCTTTAACCCAATTCTCATGAATAGAAAGTCTTTTCATGTGAATCGGAGTACCCCACAAGTTCTGCAGTGCAGGTCCTTTGTATAAAGTGATGATTGTGACCCCTACCAATGATATGAAGGTTCCGAGGATTTTGGCCATCCCACGATGACTCCTTACATCAACCACCTCCATCCTGCATCAAGATTATGAAGAATATTGTTCCATGAAATCTCCTTTTTTTCAACTGTTTATAAACTTTTAAGAATACTTATGGATTCCTAGTCTCAAACCTGAACAAGATGGCAATTAGAAAAGTCAAAGATGAAACAGTGTTGAACACTGCTGCCACGAACGTTGGAGAAGTGCACCTCATGCTTATAAAGAACATGATGAAGGTTAAACATATCCTGTTTTCCATCATTAGGAAAAATATGGTAAGAAAAATTGTAGTGCTTTTAATTTTATGTACAAAACCTTTGAATTTCATTAGCATTACGTAAAAGTGAAAGAGTCGTGATATAGTGCCTACCCCATGAGAGAAACCAAAAATATCTCCAAAAACATTGCTACTGTCAGCTTTGGCCTGGATTTTCTGCACAAGAAAGTTAAATCAATTAGGCAGTGTCTAACCGATTTGTTTAAAACTAGTGTGTTCATAACTTAAAAGGGTACAACAAGGTGGAAGTATGGGTAAGTGTTTGCATAGCCAACCTTTCAAGAAAATAGGCCAAAGGAAACATAAGCAAGCCGGCTAGTATAAATCGATAACTGACATAAACATAAGTGTTTAGCCCTTGATTGAAGGCAGCTTCTGTAATGAAATACACAATTGCAGACAAAATTTGCACTAGAACCATGCTTAGATGGTGCTTATAGCTAGCAAAATTTGTCATGAATGTGCCTGCCATATTTTTTGGTTGGGTTACGATGTCCATGCTGCTTCTTTCTCTTCGCTTATAAATAAAGCTCCAAAGGCATCTAGAAACTGTTGCTGAAAATGATATAAAATTCTGTTGCACTGCATATAGATATGCTCGGGATATATAATATACATATGCTTGGGTGTTTATCTTGTAAGAATAATTTTTCTCCGTGAAATTTTGTGGTGCAGAATGCCATATGCAGTTTTTAATTAATGGCCGCGCCAATGTACAAGGATTAAAATTAATAATAGAGTATCCTTGTTTAAAAAAAAAAAAACTGGGATTTGTATTATTTTAGCTAACACTGAAAGGTACAAATATGTAAAGAAAAAAAAATTATGAACAAGCAAGAATTAACTTTCCCATTAGAGCAAGTGTAGTGAAAAGCCTATAATAAAAAAACTACAAAGAACTTGAGCTAAACCAAACAAAGTAAAAAAAAAAAAAAAAAAAACTGTTACATCAGGAGGATTAGTCTGTAGTAAAAGGGACACCAGAAGATGTTAGTATCATTCATTGTTATAGCCTTTTAGTCACACTCGTCATCTTGCAAAGTGAATTCTGAAGTGCTTAGAATAATACCGTGTACAGCAAGCCTTTTTTTTTTTGGGGTTTTTTTTGACAATCTATGTATCCTCTTCAATGGATTTGAAAAGTTAGACCACTACTTAGGTAATGATTATTAAAATGTTAACAATGTTAATATTCTTTAAATCTCTTCCTTTTCTTCCCCACCATTTTTCTTTTTTTAGGAGTAGAACTTCTCGGTGCTCTCTCAAACCTCAAATGTTGCTTTTGATTGTATTAGCAATTTTAATAAGTTGTATCTTTTGACTAGTTACGTTTGTCCATTTCTTTTCATTAAAGAATGAAATGGAAATCTAGTTCTAAAACTTTATGCGATTGTGTAGTGAATTCTATAATACACTTTATTTGACCTGACCTAAATTACCGAGTTTGAATATTGAAACACTTAGTATAAAATTTAAATAATCTGCTTATGATACTTTTTCAACATATTTATTTTTGTATATATTATTAAATATTTTCTAAATAAAAGAAATAAAGAAAACATTCAAGAATACAACATACTCTTAAAATAATGTAAGACATTACAACACAAATGTTCATTTAAGCCAGACTATTCTTAGCGTAGTATAATATACACCCTACTCCAAAGATATTCTCTGTATGCATAATAACCCAACTCGCCATTTCCTTGACGCATTCCTAACTTGGTCCTTTCTGGCAAACTCAATCTCACAACAAGACTTGAAACAAAAACAAACATTTTGTAAGCTCACGAGAACTTAGTGAGTTTTTAGCACAAAATACCTTGGAACCTTTCTAGTTGAATTCCTCATCTTAAAAATTCTGGATCACATCCCTGTCCTTGGCGGATACTGTAATGACCCAAATTCACAGGCACCGGAGAAACGAGTCATTGGGCCTCCATCTTAGTAAACCGAGTTAGTAAATAATTATTAGAAATATTTGTAAGTCTAGTTGTGTGTTTAATTAAGCTTTGATTGTGTGAATTTAGTTTAATTAAGGGTAATTAGGGAAAAAGACTAAATTGAATAGAGGGTAAAAATTTAATTATAAATTAATAGAAAGTAAAAAAGGACTAAAATGGCAAATATGCTATTTGGCAATAGTGAGGCGGCAATTGATGATAAAAATCTAAGATTTTATTGTTTAATTATATTAAGTTATATTGTATATTATTATTTTAAGGTTTTATATTATATAAATATATTATTATTAATTGATATTATATTAAATAAAATAGATGGATGACAAATGTATGGTGTTTATAATCAAAGAGAGGAGGACAAGTTATTCACATTTCATTTGATGGTCAGAGGCGAATTGAAAGCTAAGTAGTGGTAATTCTAAAGATTCTCCGGGAGAAAAATAGAGATGTCTCCTACATTACCCATAATATGTGGAAGTATCAACGTAATTTCATAGAGTCATTCGGTCTGAATGCTACATGAAGAACATAAGCCAGATGACGAAACAGGAAGACCTAGGATGTAGAAGATCATAACATGAGTGGTTCAACAGATTTGGATTCCTATATATCCAATCATGTGGTAACATGTGGAAAACTGAAATACATATAGTAGTAATTATTACATACTTACTTATTATTTAAGAAAACAATATTATATTATTATTTTATTTTTATTATATTAAACTAACTAAATAAAAGAAGTAAAGTAGATAAAATAAATATATGAAACAAAAGAAAAAGAAGAAAAGCTACAGAAAGGGGGCAACGAAAATTGGGAAAGGAAAGGAGAAAGAAAAAGAAAAGTGAAAATTAGGGATTGAGAGCTTGAAGCTTTAATAGGTAAGTCAATTAAGTCATTTTCTTTGTAATTTTGATATTTTTGGAGTCTTAGAGTTGAATAATCTTGGATTTAAGTTGAAATTTTAAAAGTTAAAGGGTTTTTGAGTAGGGTTTATGTTGAAAAAATGATTAAATTAGGGGTTTATTTGATAAAATGATTTATTAGAATTGAATAAAGGATTAAATTGTAAACTAGGTTATAAGTTTTGTGATTGAGAGATTATATTGAAAGAAATTTGAGAATAGAATTTTATTATGAATATTTGATGGTTAGGGTAAATATGATAGGAAATTAAATAGAAATGAAGTATGAATTGAGTTGTATAAATAAGTGAATTTAGTTAGGGATAAATTGAAAATAGTAAAGAAAATGAATAGAAATTCTATTATTTTTTTTATAAAATAATGTTGAAAGTAATAGTGTAAATTATTAATATTGTCGTAGCTAACAAAGAACCCAAAACATCGGCATTGAAAGGGAAGGAGAAAGCTATCGAGGACTAAAACAAGAAATATACGGTTTGTATTACCATAATTCAAGTTATTTGTTATTAAGTATTAATCTTTGAATTCTATGTGTATGGTAAGTAAATATTAAGGTAAGTGATTTTATTGAATTAAATTTGGATAAGTGTATTGAATTGAATGGTATATTGTATTGGAATTGAATTTGATATAAGAGTGGAAATTGAATTGAGAAATAGATTGAATACCCTATTAACTAGTCGGGCTAGGTCCGATATAACTGGCATGCCATAGGGTTTAGAAGAGTACGGGATTTATCGGCTTTCCTGATTAGACACTTTATGTGTCGTATTCAGGCACCTCGTGTGTCGTATTCAGGCACCTCGTGTGTCGTATCAGCACCTCGTGTGTCATTTCAGGCACTTTATGTGTCGTATACTGATCAGGTACTATGTACCGTTTAGGCACAATGTGCCGTATTGGTGTGTTTGGTTGGAATCCGCGTATCCGTCAAAGTCCAGAGTGTTAATAGGGTGTATAATTAAAATGAGAAATTTATATAAGTTTGATTGAGTAATTATACTATTGAATACTGAAATGAATGAGAAATTAAAATGTGAATCGAAATTGAGATTAGATATGGAAAATATAAATTAAATGTTCATGTGGTAAATGTAATTGATGTTATGATTTATAGATGAAATTGATGCATAGCTAAAGTGTATTATTATTGTTAATATAGTTTAAGTAGAATTGTATGAGAAATTCAATTATTATATATATTTAATGTTTATCCTTAAATTTAGTTAATTATAATTTGGATTATGGTAGTATCACTGAGTATTTCCAATACTCAGTGTACTGTTGTTTTTTGTACACAAGCTGGGTAAAGTAAAGGTACGGTCCAGCATCTGAGTCACTCCCAACTTCAGTTTCATTTTGGTAATGTAATCTATCTTTTGATAAATGTGCCATGTATTAGGTCTTGTTTTAGCCATTTGTATATGTTTTGTGCTTTGGATATAAATGTAGTACATAACACTTAAGAAGGATATTGAAATGAATGAATGAAATATAAGTTAATTTTGAAAGATATGATGAATGTTATTTGATCAAATTTATAAGTCAATGATTTAGACATAATTTAGGTGTATTAAGTGTGTAAATGCATTGGTTGGAATGTTGATATTGGATTGGTTTTGGTTTGAAATTTGTAGGGAGGTTAGTTTAGTGTTTTAGGCTCATTTTTGAGTTCACACGGCTTGGCACACAAGCGTGTGGCCAGATCGTGTGAGACACACGGCTAGCATACGGGCGTATGAACTGGCCATGTGTCCCCTGCATCTTAAAATGTGAAATCGGGATATCACACGGGCTAGACACGGCTGTGTGTTTTGGCCGTGTGAAGGACATGGCTTTAGCATGGTCGTCTAATACGACCGTGTGAAAATAGCTTTAAAATGGTGAAAAATCAGGTTACCGCACGGCCTAGCCATATGGGCATGTGCCCAGGCCGTGTGTCCCTCTGTTTCTTATTAAATTGCAAGTCAGCCTACGACACAGGCTGGCCACACGGCCATGTCCCAAGCCATACGAGCGTATGCCTCTATTTTCATGAAATTTTCTTTAGAGTTTTCTAAAGTTTCTGGTTTAGTCTCAAATTATTTCCTAAGCATGTTTTGGGCCTCATAGGCCCATATTAAGGACTTTATGATGGAATTTGAAAAGTTTTAAATTGTAACGAAAATTTTTTATTTGGTTTTGTACGAAAGCTACTGTTTAAGTTCGGTAATGCATCGTAACCCTATTTCGGCGACGGTTTGGGGTTAGGGGATGCTACAGATACTTTCATAATATCTTATATATACCTATACACCAACTACCATACTTAATGTACCAACTCCCGCTTCACCTCTTGGTTAACTCTAGATCTTAACAGATGATACATATCTTATTCCTTCCTAGTACAACAAATGTATCTCCTAGAAGAATATTTATACAAAGTCCACTTTCAACGGATTTATCTTCAAGCAAACACCTAACATTTTTTCCAGAATGGTTATTCATAAATACTACCCTTTGGCAGATAATTACTAACTGATTTTACATTTGGTGGATTTCCATAGTGAATTTGATAATTAACAAACTATTAATTAGGTTATATCCTGAATCAAACCCAAATCAAACTTATACTGATGATGAAACATTCCAGATCATCCAAAATAACTCCAAACGTCTATGTTACATAACACAAGAATGCCTAAATTAACAAACAACTCAAATTCCAGATAACTTTAGAACGAGACATGAAACTATTCCAATATGAAGAATACTAGATAACTCAGATTTCATCTCTACATAGTGTAGACAAACTTAGACCAACAAACACTTATACCTTTCATAACTACAAATATGACAATACTCTATACTAACAGACTACTATGGTGGATTCTCTCTTTAGAAATACTGATACATACTTTCTTTCAGGAATGCCCCTTTAAAACTCATTCAATTTCATCACCAAACTAACCAACTAAGTTCGCTTTAGACATATCAAATCATTATCATAGAATTATCTATCGAAAAAATCTCGAAACCTACTCGAATCTTGCCACAATGGAAGATAACCATATTCTTTCATACAAAAATCATTGAATAAGCCACATTTGCGTTATAGGATTAGCCATAGAGGCAATACAAAATACGTCACTAAGGCTTAGCAGATCATGCCACACAGAGGACTTTTACATATCTTCTTGTCATGATCTTCCAATCTGGTTTGCATTTCACCGAAGGCATCACCATGAATATTATCATTATCATATTGTGTTATGGGTCTTAACCACATGGACATACACATCCTCATGTCGTGATCTGACAGTCTAATTTTCATCTCACTGGAGACATCACCATGAGTGTTTTCGTAATCATATTATACCATAGGCCTCAGTTACATGGACTTACGCATATCTTCTTATCGTGATCTGCCAGTCTGGTTAGCAATATGACTGTCATACTAGAGGCATCTTAAATGGATGATTTATTCAGAAGTTACTTAACTAGATTCGTTCACATACTTGACTGATTTTACTTTCTCATATCATATTTTAAATGCATTCTTACCATTCAACTTCTTATTCAAACAGTACTTCACACATATCATCTTTACACATTCAGAATCTTTACAATACTTAGCATACACACTTACTAGTTATCCGAGATATTATTATCATATATATATATATATATATATATATCTCTACTTGAACAGTTCATATGCAAGAGTTAGGGTAAAGACTCACTTGATACTCACCTATACTGTAGCTTGGAGTTCCAAACTTGAACATTCTTTTCAAACCAATAGCAGAAGCAACTGTTAAAAAGAACATGGATTCACCATTAAAAATCATTTTCAGATAATTTGCTATCATCTCATCTACAGACGACCCTCATGCAGGGTCTCTTGTTCATATCATTTTGTTTATATGCTTCTTAACAACATAATTCTTTCAAAAACTTAACATGTAGAGTTATCAGACTTACCATGAGGTGGAACACCCACTGAATAATTCAAAAACCTTAGCTTCCAGCTTAATAAGGAAGAAAGAACATTTAAGTTTAAGAAAAAGAACAAGAAAATAATATTGAAGGAATAAAAACCATCCAGAGAAACTCTTCTCACCACATATATATACACTCAGTTCCCCTCAGTTCCTTTTAATGGAACTTGGCAAGTGTCGATTGTATCCATAATTTATCCTAATAAATGGCCTACAAAATCCGAGAGAAATATAAATAAAAATCATGTATATATGCTATTTGACCAGTCAAGTCTAGAGGTGTGCATGGGCCGGGTCAGGCCGAGTTCGAGCCGGGCCGAGCTGGGTTCAATCGAACTTGGCCAAGTTCGTGCCGGGCCCAATAAAAAATTTCGGCCCATTTGCTAGGCCCGGGCATGGCCCGACCCAAAAAATGGACCTAAAATTTTATCCAAGCCCCCTAATAAAAATGTTAAAACCCGAGCCCGACCCAGTCTGCCCATATTAATTTTTATATTATTTTTTATATAATTTTAAAATATATATAAACCATCAAAAATACTAAAAACATTAAAATAAATCTTTCTCAACAAATTAAAAATAAATTTTAAAAAATATGTATACTTAAATAACAATAAAATAGATGCAACTTAACAAGCAAATACCTCTAAAATAATAAGAAAATTAACAATAAAATAAGTTTTATACAATATCTAAACAATAACAATAAAATAGTTACAACATAATAGTAAATGATAGCAAAATAAGGAGAAAATAATAAGAAAATAACATTAAAAAAAACAGATGAGGCCCGACCCATTTTTTAAACTGGCCTTATTTTTTTGTCCAAGTCCATTTTTGGGTCTATATTTTTGCCCAAACCCTCCCACATTTCAGGAGGGCTTTCGGGCCGGGCTCGGCCGCCTGATCCATGTACACCTTTAATCAAGTCAGTTGGCTCCTAATCAAATCACATTACAAAACCCAATTAGCACCGTGCTCAAGCAAACTGGACCTATTATACATTTCTGGGAGTGTTAATTGAAAGATTATACTACGTCAACAAATAATTTTTGACTGTAATCAAGACGTGGTTTCACTCACATGTTTCAAACACCAGACCATATATTTTAATTTGTATAAATTAGAAAGTGAGTCTTGGATAAGAAAGTTCCAGATTATAAGATTCTCTTATTCTTAAAAGCAATCCACTAAAAGCGTAGGTTCTGTAGAAATCTCCCTTGAACCCACCTCCGTGTTGGTTCCTTAAGGATTCCAAAGGGCAAGGGACAACTTGTTTTTGGGTGCAATCTTTAATGGACTCTTTGTTTAGTTATGAGTCCCAAAAAAAAAAAAAAGACAGGCTTTGGATTGTAGAATTGTATTCGGCCTTGATCATCATGTTTGATTACAACAATGCAAATTCCACATTAAATTATAGACAAACATAGATATAAGTTGTTTTTTTTTTTTAAATACTTGACATTGCTCTCTGGGCTTAATTTACTTCTCCTGCAGGCTACTAAAAGTAAGTCAAATTCATTTGCCATGGCATGCCATCCTCTTTTGTCCGAAGCCATTTTATGTTTCCTTCACGGTTCATCCTTTTCCACTGAAGCCATCTCCTCCTTGTCAGATACCATTATCTCATTACAATGTGATTCTTGGCCCTTGTTGTAAGACTGCTCTCTATCCTTGCCCCACAACAGCAAGTATAGGCCAATGATAAGGAGGAATCCACCTATAATGCTGAATGATCAAGTAAAAGTAAAGTGGTATGTGTTTATATTTCTTTTTGCAAGTTTAAAATGTAAAATTGAGTTTTACATTTTACCTGCCTGTGTATAGTCTTTCACCAAGAACTAAATATGCTAGAACCACCACCATAACTGTTTGAAGAGAGTTAAACATGGCGACAAACACCGGTCCTTTCTCTTTCATGCACCAAATTTGAAGGCAGACAAAAACAGCAGAGCATATTCCCTGGAATTTTTAGTTTTCATCCTACCAGGCTTAGGACATGAATTGTGAATGAATGCATTTAAACTGGTTTTAAGAGCCATGGAATTACTTACAGAATACGTAATGGTCCAGAAATTAACACTGAACATTTTGATTGACCATGCTGATGCCTCGTGCTGTAAGCACACTGCAAAGACTGCCGATTGTGCTCCCCCGATACCGTTCATCCATGCTGCTAGTGACACTTGTGTTGGATATTTCTTCAAAGTAATTGCCTAAACATTTTCAGGGATCAACTCCTTGGTTATTTTGTACACTAACATTTTAGTACATGGCATCATTAGAAGTTACTACTAATTGATTACCTGCAGAATGTACCATATGGCCCATGTTATGCAACTCGCCACTGTCAAAATAGGTCCTTTCACCCAGTTCTCATGAACCGTACCCGAATGTCTGTTTATGTGAACTATAGCAGCTGAAAACCTTTGCACTTCAGGCCCTTTGTACAAAGTGATGGTAGTTACCCCTGCAAGGGATATTAAGGTTCCAAGGATTTTAGCCATCCCACGAGGGTTCTTTACATTGACAACCTCGATCCTGCACCGCAAACATAAAGGACATTGTTTATGAAAATCTCTTTTAAACTGTTCATTTGTAAAGGTTTAACGAAAGAGGCACTGAGGCAGTGCATATAGAGAGTTTTGCACTCTACCTGAGTATGACGGCAATTATAAAAGTCCAGGAAGGAATAGTGTTGAACAGAGTTGCAACGAATGTCGGAGAAGTGAATTTCAAACCTGCAAAGTGCAGGTTAAGGGATGAACAGATTCTGTTTTTATCATCAAGGGGGCAAAATAAGGAACAAACGTTATAATTCAAACTCTTTGAATCAAATTGGCATTAACTAGAGGTAGATGGACGTTTATAATTTACTCTACCCTATGAGAGAAAGCAAAAAGAACTCCGAAAACAGTCGGAACGTAAGGTTTGGCCTTGAATTTCTGCAAGACAGAAGAACCCGTAGAATTTACAGTCTCATAAACACAGTTTAAACCAGTGTTGGTATAACAAACCTCTCAAGAAAATAGGCAAAAGGAAACATGAGGCAGGCAGATAGGCAAAATCGGTAAGTGACATATATATGTGGATTCAGCCCTTGACTGAAGGCAGCTTCAGTAAAGAAATACACAATTGCATAACCGATCTGAGTCAGAAACATGATTAGATGAGGCTTATATCTTTCCAAGGTTGCCATGAATGTGCAGGCCATGTATCCCCTTGGTTTCTGCAATGATAATTACAGTTTTTTTTTTTTACTCTTTCTGTTAACTTGTGCTTAGTGCAGGAAATGCATCTATAATAATACCAAATGGAGTAGTAATCAGTGTTCTGTACCACAAAAAGATTTTGGGAAAGGACTGACCAAAGTGGAAAGTGTGTTTATTAAAACAGTAGAGATTTGTATCATTTTCACCATCTTTGTTATTACTCTTTTTTCCAAATTCACAAGCCCTTTTCATTACAGTTTTCAAGCTTGGGCCATGGTGTCAAATATGCTCAACTTGTTACCCATGTTCTAATACGTGTCGGACACCAATACTTTAAATAAAATGAAAAGTGTCGGATACGAATACTTGAAATAAAATGAAAAGCGTGGTTGAGGGTGTGAAAATCTTGGAAAGTGAACTTTGCAAATGTTCCAGTGATACTGAATGTATTATTCGCTGGAGGGATTGGCGTTTGTGGAATCTGATTACCTGTTATCCTCAGATACTTAAACAAGAAAGTAGGAATAATTTTGCAAGTTGGAGCACCGATTAAGCGCAATGATAACTTGAAATTAAATATTCTTCTTGCTGTTTAGTCTTTTCTTCCCCTCCATTATTTTGGAGCAGAAAAGTGGGAGTGAGACAATCTTTGGTGCTTCCAATCACTGCCTTGTACTCTGTTTAAATTGGTTACATCTTTTGATAATCGAACAATGTTTCTCAATTATTTTATACACAAAAAAGGAGACCTGCATCAGAAAGTAATGCTATTATGCATCAGATTTAACTTTTTATAGGAATATGAGTTATATAAAACCCTTTTCATCACATTTCATTATACACCAAACCATAAATATTATAAATATCAGAATCAGCATTGCGGTGGAATGAGCAAGCTCCAAATCCTTCCCTGAGTCATCTCCATGTTGGATTCCTCCAGGTTCTAGAAGAGGGTCCTAATGAAAATCCCAGTTTTTTTAGGTCTTTGCAGAGTGGGAGCATTACTTGCTATGTAGTCAGCCATGAAAGTTACCAATAAAATAAGCGAAAGGAAGCATCACAACGCCAGCTTATAGCCACTCATAATGTATTGATTAAGATTCGGACTTGGGTTGGAAATTAAAGACTAATTGGAGATCAAAATTAATGCTCCGAGATACCAAAATACAATGAAAAAAAAAAAAAAAACCATATTTTGATGCTTAGAAAATGCAACGAATCCTGTTTGTCTTTTGAAATAAAACAGGATGCATGTGTTAACGAGGCAAACAAATGCTTTCAGATAATGGGAAGAAGAAGTGTTAAAGGAGGTTTCAACTTGGCCATTCTGGCTTTGTTGTTTTTTCACTATGTTTGGCATCTGAACATAAATCTGTTTCCCCAAAATAAAATATAAGTGGATGTCTCCATCTTCCAGTTCTTGAAAGAATCGCATTCCTCTGTTTCCTGCGAGTATATGAGTGATATTTCATGTTTCCATTTCTACCAATGAATATGATCATCATCATCATCATCATCATCATCATCATCATCATCATCATCATTAAAGATATTATATTCTTATACGCGGCTCGGCGGAATTCCATTATCAGTACATGGAACTCACACTGTCGCACATATCCTGCTTTTAGGAGTGCATTTGAAAGTTGTATTTACCCTGATGTTGAACGGGATCTGTTTAAAAGAATTTTTGAGCCCCAAATTTATATATTCATTTCTTAAAAAAATGTCTAATTGATTTTACAGCAAGTTGTTTCTAAGTGAATCAGTTCCTGGAAAACTATGAGAAATATTGTTTATTCCTACAAAAGTACGAAACCTTGCATAGAATTATTTGACTTTTATTTCTTTCAGTAATTTCGGAATTGTATTATTGATATTCTTTTTTTTTATAAATAGAATTATCATTGATTTACGATAATGAACTAAGCCCAGTTCTATTCATGACCATAAACCATTACCTTCTGGACTTAGGCCTAAGTGTACACCTTGGTTGCCTAAAGCCATTAAATCAGCCTTATTACAGGTTAAAAGTAATCATAATCTCTTAGAAATTAAATGATCTTTGTTAAAAATTTTCATTTTAATCATAAAAATAAAAAAATTTACAATTTAAACACATCTTCATTCAAATGTTAAATGAAAATATCACATGAATTTTAAAAATTAAATCTAGCATTTAAATTTCTATTTCAACTTTTGTTTTTAAACCAAAACCAATAAAATTGAAACACATAGCTTTAGCTTTGGTTTCTTTGTTTCACCGTCGTCACCATCCTTCGTCCTCTTTGCAACATCAGTTGAAACCCCATGTCCCCATCATTATCTTCTTCTCCAACACCAGCCCACTCTAACAACCGTTTCTATATATGCTTCTCTAATCGCTTCTTCGTCGTCAACCGCTACTCCTCCATCTTTGTTGGTGTTTTTGAATAAAAAAAGAACAAGTGCTTGTTTTAGGACCAAAACAGAGAAGAAAAATGGCTGAAAAAAATTCATCATACATAGATGTCAACTGAAGCTTACGTATAAACAAACAATCAACTTGAGTAAAAAAAAAAAAAACTATCACCTAATATTTACCTAACACCACTAACACATCTTGAAACTCATAAAACTAAACTTGTACACATAGATAAGTTGATTTAATCAAGTCAATTCACTCCTAATCACAACAAACATCTTACTAACTTAGGTCAAATGTAACTAAGTAACAAAAAAACAACTAAAGACACCATGTTGTCGTGCTGCAACATGCATGCAACAAAAAAAAAGACTTAGCTGGAATTAAGTCATTTCTTAACACTCTTTGGCTTTTATGCTGCAAACTCTCAAATTGGCTCTTAAATTCTCGAACTTTACTGTCCCAAAAGGTTTTGTGAAGATGTCTACCAATTGATCTTCAAAATTGCAATGAACCACCTTGATCTTATGTGCTTGCTCCACTTATCTAACAAAATGAAACTTAATCTTGAAATGCTTAGTTTTACCATGAAACACTGGATTCTTTGCAATTGCAATAGCAGATTGATGGTCACATTTAATCTTTGTTGCTTCTCTTTGGTGCAAATTCAAATCAACCAAAAGTTTCCTCAGCCAAATAGCTTGATTAACAGCTGTAGCAATTGTAACATATTCAACCTTAGCTATTGATTGAGCTACGATGGTTTGCTTTTTTGAACTCCAATAAGAAAACAATTGATCCTAAAGTGAGTAGGTACCCTGAGGTAATTTTCATGTCATCAAAGGATCCAACTCAATCACTATGTGTAAAACCAACAAGTTTCATGTCAGCAGCCTTAGTGAACTTGACTCCATAGCTTAGAGTCCCTTTGATGTATGCCAGAACTCTTTTTGCTACTTAAAAGTGAGTCATATTGCAATAATCATGAACCTGTACAAAAGACTGACAGGAAATACAATATCAGGTCTTGAGGCTATTAAATAGAGTAAACACCCCACAAGGCTTCTATAATCAGATTCACTTACCCTTTCAAAATCACCTTGGCTTGTAAGTTTTTCACCAAAAGCAACTGGAGTACTAGTTTTTTTATTTTTTTTTTATTTTTATTTTTTTTTTTTACAATTTTGCATGCAAAATTTGTTTAAGATCTTCAAGGCAAAAGCCTTTTGCCTCATGAAAATGTCCTGCTAAGTTTGAGATACCTCAATGCCAATAAAGTAGGTTATTTCACCTAGGTCAAACATTTCAATTTCATTTTCTATTTGCCTTTTGAACTCAGGTAGCAATTCATCACTTCCACTAGTCACTAGCATGTCATCCACATACAAGGAGACTATTGGGATAGTTTAATCTCTAGCTTTCTTCACATATAAAGTTGCCTCACTAATGCTTTTTTCGAATCTCAAGCTTGACAAATAGCTGTCAATTTTATCATACTAAGACTTTGGTGCCTTTTTTAAGCCATACAAAGCCTTTTTAAGCTTATACACTTTTGTTTATTCACCAACCACCTTGAAGCCATCTGGTTGTTCAACATATATCTTCTCCTTGTGGAATCCATTAAGGAAGACAGACTTCACATCAAGTTAATGTATCTTCTACTGCCTTTAAGCTGTCAAGGCAAGCAAAAGTCTTACGGTATCTAATCTTGCCACAGGTGTAAAGGTCTCAAAGTAGTCAACACCATGCCTTTGGCTGAAACCCTTCACAACCAACATTGCCTTCAGCTTGTTTAAGGTTCCATCAACATTGTGCTTGGCTCTAAACACCCATTTTACTCCTATGACTTTCTTGTGAACTGCCCTTTCAACCAGCCCTTAGGTTTGATTATTGTGTATCATTTTCATTTCATCCAACATTGCTTCCTTCCAGCCTTGTAATGATTCTGCTTCTTTATAACTGAATGGCTCAATAGCAACTATGTGACAGCCCTAATTTGACCCTAGTCAGAATGTGGTTTTGGGACCACAAAATCGAGTCTTGAAAATAATTAAATGTTATATTTTATGCCTATTATATGTGAAATAGTATGTGTGAAAATTTTATGCTTTAAGTTGATCATTTGGATATGAAATTAAACAAAAAGGGCCTATGTGTAAAACTTTAAAAAATATGATAGACATTTGTAAAGGGGCGATTTGTGTATGGGTTAAAAAAAAGGTATTTGCATGTCAAATTCCATTTTTTCACTTTAGTGGCCAGCCAAGGAAATGATTAAGGGCACTATATGTATTTTTTTTCATAAATAAAATATTAGTAAATAGCTCAAATTATGAAATAAAAAAATAATTAAGTAAGTAAAGATGAAAAACAAAAACGAAAAGAAATGAATTGTTCATCTTTTCTTCTCCCTAGCTGAAACTCAAAGAAGTAAAATGGAGAGAATTGAAGCTAGATATTCGGTCACTTGTTTAGTATAATTCAAAGGTAAGTTCATGGATTTTCTTAAGATGCTTGTGAAGTTTGCTTAGTTGATGCATTGTTTAATTAGCCCATGTTGAGATTTTCTACTTGGTTAAAGAATGAGTTTTCGGCTATGGTGTTTTTGTGTATATAGAAATGGTGTTTATATGTTGTTTTCAAATGATGAAAATGCTCTATTTGACCTTAGTAAAAAGAGAAAGGTTTTAGCTTGTTAAGTGATAAAATTAAATGTTAAATAATGTGTATGTGGAGTCATTTCCGAGTGTGGAAAATGTTTAAAGAAAAAAATGTTCAAGTGTTTAATCACTTAGTATTCGGCTAGGAGGGATAAATGCTTTATTCGGCCATATTTATTTGGGTTAATAGAGGATGGTAAATGGGCATTCGGTTATGATGTGTTTGTGCTTATGGAAGGGTTATATTGATTTTGTAACTAAGTAATGGAAATGCTCCATTCGGTTTTAATCATAAAAGCATGCTTGAATTTGTTAAAGTTGAATTTGTAAAAGTCAAATTTTGTGTATGGTTGTGCTATTGCCAAATGTACCTTTGATGTTAGATAAATTGAGTTTGATAATTTTTGGAATTTAAAACTAAAGTTTTGGTAATTATATATGTGTTTGCCGAATCTAGAATTAAAGAGATGAGAAATAAGCATTCGGCTATGATGAATTTTATGAGGAGGTGTTGTTAAATGTGATTAATCCGTTAATGGCTGAATGTGATTTGTGTGTATAGTATACCTTTGTGTATTCGGTCATTTAGATATTATAACTATGATGATAGATTAGCTTTGTAAATAAAGGGTGGCATACTTACTTTAGTTATAAACATTCGGCCAAGGTGTAAGTAGTATGATTTTGTATATGTTATGGAAACATAAACAAATATTTCTTTTTTATATATATTTGGTCATAAGCTAAAATGATAGTTATTAATAAATTAAATTGTTCGTATTAGCTCAAGAAGTCAAGGAAACAAATTCAGATCGTGGAAAGGGGAAATTGATTGAATAGCCGAAATTTAAGTTTGATAAATATCGAGGTAAGTTCTTAAGTATTAAACTTGATTTTATATGTTTAATGATTAAATGAAAATAGTTAAGAGAATGATATTATTATTATTATTTATGTGTGATTGCCGAACGTAATTGAGGTATGGAAATTGAATGTAATGCCTTTGTACAAATGTGTATGTTCGGATATATGTGAAGTTGAAACATATGTTGTGAAAGTGACATGCTAAATCTTGATAAATAGATATTTGGTATTATGTAAGTGTATTGACGAATGTTACATACATAAGGAATGGGTATTATTTTTAGAAATGGCTAAATGTGATAGCCGAATGTATTTGGAATCAATATAAGGAAATGGTATTTTAATAAATTATGCGATGGAATTACCGAATGTATTATGAGATGAATTGTGGTTAATGTTACAAAGTGAGTGAAACTACTAATGTGATTAGGAAATTGAAGAAGGGAAATTGAGATCTTAGTAAGTTTTGAGTATTTAAGTCTGTGATATGATTGAGTATGATATGCTAAGTACATATTAAAAGAATCATGACTTTATTGTGTTTAAATGTATAAAGCCGAATGGCTATTATGGATTTTAAATAAGTTGAGTATATATGTGACATTGCTAATGGCTACTATGAGATGAAGATGAAATTGAAATGGTATTTATATGTAAATGTGATATGGCCGAATGGCTTTTGTGAAATGAAATTTACCATATTGATATGTCGAATGATCAATGTAAATTGTGTGAAAGTTATATATGTGGTAAAGCCAAATGGCTAATGTGAAATATGTATGAGATATGTATATGTGATGAAGCCGAAATAGCTAATGTTAAATGTGTGCAAGTTATATATAGATGTACATAGTGAGGCCCTATGGTTAATACAAAATGAAGGCAAATTATGTGATTTACGAATAGGTTCAAATGAAGGCATCACCTTGTTAATTTGTTTGTGTTATGTGAATACTAAAAGTATATGTGGTAATATATCCGGGCTTAAAATCCCCCAGGCTTCGTGCTGGTAATATATCCGGGCTTAAAATCCTGCAGGCTTCGTGCTAGTAATATATCCGGGCTTAAAATCCCGCAGGCTTCGTGCTAGTGATATGTTCGGGCTTAAAGTCCCGCAGGTTTCGAGTTGGTAACTGAATTCGGGTGTTATACCTAGCAGGCCAAGTACCGATGAATTTAATAAAAATATATGACTACAAGATCCTACGCTAAGATGACAAATTGAACTTGTATTACACAATAAGTGACTCAGGTATGTGATACTTACCTTTGGATGTAAGAATAACTCGGAATGGATTTTTGATTATATTCAATTGTAAACATTGAGTTATGTGAAACTATTCTTAGAAGTATACCAATTAGGTATGCGGTTACAAAATGATAAGGTATGATTCAAAGGTAGAAACGGTATTGCATCACAGCTCAATTTGAGCGAATAATTATTGACATTGAGATCTTGAAGCGTCCATTTTTATATAAAATTGAAAGTAATTAAATTACCTACCGTTAGTGCACATGAGTGATTATATATATATCCAGCCCTTGCGAATTTATATACTTGAAGGCATAAGTTTTATGCATATGTGTTTCAGTCATTGAAATTAAATGATGATATAGTACCTTAAATTAACTCTATTGAGTTGAAGTAATGAATGATTTTGTGGTATATAATGATGCGATTGTATGACACCAAATCTTAAGTAAATGAGATGTCAATATATATATATATATATATATATATAAGTGAATGAGTATTAAGATTTTCTATTCGATTATGACACATTCAGCCAATGTGTGAAATTATGTGTAGATATTGATTTTCCTATGAAATATGAATTCGAGGTTAATTGAAATTTGTATGCTAGTGTGCATCATGTGCTTGTGAATATTCGACCATTTTGGACATTATTATGAAAGTATATGTGGTAGCTATGTGATGTGATTAATGAAATTATAATGTTAATTAAACTATATGCAATTTATGGGTAGGCTTATTCGGCCAAATGAGATCTCACTTAGACATTGTATATATTATAAATGTGCTTAATTCAGCATAGTTATTTGTTTTACTTAAGACTTACCAAGCTTATGGAAGCTTACTTTGAATGTTATGTTTCTCTGTTTTATAGATCGTTGACTCTTTCTACCAGCTTGGGGATCGTCAGCATTTCGTCACACTATCTACTATTGTGGTAACCATATGATTTGAATTTAGCTTATGGCATGTATAGGATAGACTATAAGTAGAATGATTTTTGACTATTGTATATAAGCCATGCGAATATGGCACCTTTTGGAAGTTTACTTTTATAAGTATTAAATTTGATCTTTGTTTGTGCCTAGCATTTATATAAATAAATAATCTTTTATTCAAGAAAATGTTCAAAATTTTTACTGTTTTGATCTGTTTCCTAAATTTCGAAAACGCCTCGTCCTATTCCGGCAATGGATACAGGATAAGGGTGTTACAAGCTAAGTCAGCCCTTTCATACACCTCACTAATTAATATGGTTCTTTTGACAGGTAAATCATCAAAATCCATTTCTTGCTCAAACTAATCAGCTTTAATCGGCCTAGTTACTAAATCTTCAATAATATTTTCTGGGTCAGCTTTATCCCAGTTTCATGTTGACTTTTAATCACACACTACATCCCTACTTACACAAACCTTATAAGTTAATGGATCAAGTATTCTGTAGTCCTTCTTAACACTGCTATAGCCAAAAAAGATGCCAGATTGAGCCTTCTTTTAAAATTTGTCCCTATTAATAGTAAGAACATGTGCATAAAAAATGCAACCAAAGATTTTTAAGTGTGCAACTGAAGGTTTGAATCCAAACCAGGCTTCAAAAGGAGTTTTATCTAGCAAAGCTTTGGTTGGTAGCCTGTTTTGAAGATAGACAGTAGTTTTTACTGCTTCCTCCTAAAAAATTTTTTTGCAAGTTTCTTTCAAATATGAGACATCTGGCCATATCCATTAGGGTTTGATTCTTTCTTTCACTAACACTATTTTGCTAAGGTGTGTAGGTGTTGGTGAGTTGATGTTCAACCCTTGACTTTTCGCAGAACTTTTGAAATAAATCAAAAGTGTACTATGTCCTATTGTCTGACCTTACAATTCTAAGCTTGCAACTTAATTGAGTCTCAACTGTAGCTTTGAACTTCCAGAATATAGAAGCAACTTCTGACTTCATTTTGAAGAAATGAACCCAACAAAACCTAGAATAATCATCAATGAAAAGGATGAAATACCTACTGCCATTCAAAGATTGAGTCTTCATAGGACCACACATATCAGTGTGAACCAGCTGCAGTTTTCCAAAAGCCCTCCAAGCCTTATTTGCTGGAAATGGAAGCCTAGCTTGTTTTCCCAACGGGCACACTTCACAAACACCTTGTTGCTCAACCATTTTTGTAAAGTTTTCAATCAAATCCTCCTTAGATAACTGAAGAAAGGATATATAATTGACATGACTCATCTTTTTATGCCACAATTCAGACTCATCCAATGTAGTTGTATAAGCACTAGTAGTAGCTTTATTCCAGTCAACAATAAAGTTCTTATCAATCGTGGCCACTGACATAAGCTTACATCCACTTGAATCACTAATCAAGTATTCTTTGTTCTTAAACACAATCGAATACCCTTTCTCGAATAATTGACTAATACTTAGTAGATTTCTATCTATTTCAGGTACTATAAGAACATTTGAGACAAGTTTAGTACCTGAAGAAGTGTCAATCAGTACATCTCATTTTTCTTCTACTTTGATGTACTATCCATCGCCGACTTTCACCTTGGAATTGAAGTTACTGTTAATCCACTTGAAAATGCTGGCATCATGAGTCATGTGGTTGGTAGAGCCACTATCAATCAACCACCCTTTTATGTTCTTTCTCCTAATTGCAGAACAAGAAATTGTAAACACTTACTCCTCTTGAGCATGGCTTTCTTCAGCTACTTCAGCTTGAAAGTTTAGTTGTTGTGGCTACTATTGTTTTTGTTGGCCTTTGTTCTTGTAAACTATTTCAACATGGCCTAATTACTTCAAAGTAGTCTTTTTACAATGAGAGCATGATGGATTTTTTTCTTTCCACCACTCCTTTTAGACTTCTCTTTGTTGTCCGACTAGCTCTTCTTCCCTTTGTAACTAGAGAAGCTTGAGCTTCCTTTACTTTTAACTTGAAATGCACCTTCATGATGCTCCTCATGTCTATTGGCTCTTCTTTGTTCTTGAGCATAGAGTGCATTAAGTAGCCCAATTAAAGAGATTGTTGACAAATCTTTTGAGTCTTCCAAGGAAGAGATATTGGCTTCATAACTCTTAGGTAAGGTTGCAATAACCTTTTCCACTATTCTGCTTTCATTGAATTGGTCCCCAAGTAGTTTTATATTGTTCACAACAACCATGATATTTTGAGTATTGCTTAACTGTCTCGGTCTCTTTCATCTTTAAGTTTTTAAAATCCCTTTTCAAATTGATAAGTTGTTGCTGTCTTATTTTCTTAGTGCCTTGAAACTCCTCTTTAAGCTTGTTCAAGCCTCTTTTGGAGTATCATAGGCTATAATCCTTGTAAAAGTCAAGTCTGACACACTATTTTGAAGGCAGGACATTGCCTTGTATATTTTGGCTCTATCATCAGAGTGTTGCTTGATTTGAGCTACCTTTGGGTTAGTTCTCAAGGGTGGTGGTTTAATATCAACATTTACTACCTTCTATAAGTCAAATGCTTGCAGGTTGGTCTTCATTTTTACTACCCAAATGTGGTAGTTTTCATCATTAAACACTAATGGTGGAGTTGGAGAGAAACTAGATGAAGACATATTGACTTGAGAACAGAAAAGGGAAATAGCCCTCTAAGAAATAGGCTTTTAATACCAATTGTTGGTGTTTTTGAATAAAAAAGAAGAATTAGTGTTTGTTTTAAGACCAAAATAGAGAAGAAAAATGGCTAAAAAAATTCATCATACATAGATGTCAACTGAAGTTTATATATAAACAAGCAATCAGCTTGAGTAGAAAAAAAATATCACCTAATACTTACCTAACACCACTAAAACATCTTGAAACTCATAAAACTAAAATTGTAGACATAGATAATGTAACACCTCTAACTCGTATCCGTCACCGAACTAGGGTTACGAGGCATTTCCAATCAATACACCTCTCATACAAGCATTCTACATACAACATTAATTCACCATCATACATTATCACTAAGTCCCTTTAGAAGGTCAACGAGACCTTAATTATACATTAGAAAGGGGTTGAGACTACCGATAATATTTAAAACCTCTACGAGACCTAGAAAATCTTTCTTCTAAAATAGGACACACGCCCGTGTGGCTAGGCCGTGTATCTTACACGGCCGTGCCTCAAATCTCACCTTAGCCCATGTGCAACACTGACTAGGCCACACGGTTACCAGACACGCCCGTGTGTCCAGCCCGTGTGTTATCTTGAATTGGCCACACGGTTACCAGACAAGCACATGTGTCCACCCCATGTGTCATACTGTCCAATTTAGCTACAAAACATGGGTCACACGGTCGAAACACATACCCGTATGCTCAGGCTATGTGGCATAAAATTAGGCTTGGTTTAAACCATATTTCACACCCAAAATCCTTATACCTACAAGCTTCATACATACACCCAATAAACCACAATTCCAGCCAATATCAACCTCAATTTATACACCATTCAAAGTATAATATAATCAACCAAATTCATACTCATATCTCATACTAAAACTTACTAAAATCACATACCCAATTCACTAAATCATACACGGTCATTACTCCAACTTATCACATTCATTTCTGTACTAAAACCTTACCAATTTCCCATTCAAGCACATAACATATTGACCATTTCTCATTGGGCATATATACACATTAAAACATACCACTTCTCAACACCAAATATGTACCAAAAATCAAACCAAATCACATTTAATATCATTCCACATCGCATGACAAGATTTACACATCTCAAAACATATCCAAGGTTCTCTAGCCTATACATGCCATACTTTAGTATATACATTTCAAAAAGGTACCACAATAGATATCTGATAGTGTGATCGAGTCGCTGACAATCTCCGGATTTGAGCTAGCTTTATAACATTGTAAACAGAGAACATTTCACACAGTAAACTTAAAGCTTAGTAAGTTCATAATGTAACACAACTGACTCAGCAAATAGATGTACTTCAACCAATTAACTACACTTAGTATAATTCATGGATTTACTCATTCTCATTTCAAGACTTTAGCACACTTTTATACCATATCATTCAACTTATAACAAGCATTCATAATTCTATTCAAATCAACTCATTTCTCATTCATTCTCATACTCTTTCATCTATTTCACATCCATTAATATCAACCACATAGGTTTAAACGCAATATCATCAACCACATAGGTTCCGTACATACCTGTACTATCGCGTCCTTAACTATCACATTTACCACTTCAAAGCTTGATATATTAACTCGTTTGATCACCTTTAATCACTCAATGGATTCGCACACTTAGTGCTAAATAATTAGCCGAAGATGTAATGGAATCGCACACTTAGTACCTTCATATTAAACCAAATTGGTTTTGGTATCGTACACTTAGTGCCCATTATTCAATTACCATTGTTTTAATTTCTCACACTTAATGCCATTTTTATAGCTGTAGCTATTTCATACACGCACACTCAGTGCTAAATATAGTCAAATCACATTCACATCTACTCATGCTTCCCAATTGCCTTTTTATTCATCTATTCACATATAAACATGACCAAACAATAAGTATTACATATGAACTTACCTCGGACGTAGAAACGACGATACTAGTCGATCAATCGAGCACTTTATTCTTGCCTCGATCTAATTCTGAATTTCTCCTCTCTTGATCTAAATACATTTAAATTCAACCATTCAATCTCACATCTCATTCAATTTAATCCAAAGACATATATTTAGGGCATTTTTTAATTTAGCCCTCACATTTTCACATTTCGACACTTTAGTCCCTAATTCACAAATACATCAAATTCACAAAATCCCATTACACATAAGCTTGGCCGAATATTGTACTAGTCCCTAACAGCCCATATTTGATATTTATTCACATTTTAACCTATCAATTTCTCATTTTCACAATTTAGTCCTCACTAAGCAAATTCATCAAAAATCACTTTACAAAATATGTTAAACTATCAACAACCACTTATTTTCCATCACCAAACATCACAAAGCTCAAGCGATCATCAATGGTAAATCACAACAACAACAACAATTTCAGAAATTCAGACATGGGCTAGTTAGAAGACGAAGCAACGATTACAAAAACGCAAAAATTATCAAAAACGGATTAAAGACGAACCTTAATCAAGCTTGTATGCTAGTCGAATGCATGAAAGCTCCAAAACTTTGTTTTTGCTTTGTTTTTCGGCAAAATGGACGAAGAATGAACAAATTTTATGCATTTTTTTATTATTTCATTAATTTATTATCAAATTCCCTTTTTAACCTTTTTAATTTCATTCAAAACCCACTAACTCATGACCTTATAAGTCCATTCAATCAATTAATGGTCCACTTACAACATAAGGACCTCTCTTTTAAAGAGACATAGCAATTAAGCATTTCTAACACAAAGCACATAGCTTTTACATTTTATGCGATTTAGTCATTTTTTTTAATTCGACACTCAAACGATAAAATTATCACATAGAATTTTCACACATACTTTATCACATGCCATGAACATCAAAAATAATAATAAAATATTATTCTGACTTCAGATTTGTGGTCCCAAAACCACTGTTCTGATTAGGGTTTAAAACGGCCTGTTACAGATAAGTTGATTTAATCAAGTCAATTAGCACCTAATCACAACACACCTAATCCTGAGTATGGCTTTCTTCAGCTGCTTCAGCTTGAGAGTTTAGTTGTTGTGGCTGCTATTGTGTTTGTTGGCCTTTGTTCTTGCAAACTTTTTCAACATAGCCTAATTGCTTCCAAGTAGTCTTTTTACAATTAGAGCATGGTGGAATTTTTTTTTCTTTCCACCACTTCTTTTATACTTCTCTTTGTTGTCTGATCAGCTCTTCTTCTCTTTTTAGCTAGAGAAGTTTGAGCTTCCTTTACTTTTGACTTGAAATGCACCTTCATGATGCTCCTCATGTTTGTTGGCTCTTCTTTGTTCTTGAGCATAAAGTGCATTGAATAGCCCAATTAAAGAGATTGTTGACAAATCTTTCGAGTCTTCCAAGGAAGGAATATTGGCTTCATATCTCTTAGGTAAGGTTGCAAAAACCTTTTCCACTATTCTGCTTTCGCTGAATTGGTCCCCAAGTAGTTTTATATTGTTCACAACAGCCATGATATTGTTGAGTATTGCTTAACTGTCTCAGTCTCCTTCATCTTCAAGTTTTTAAAATCTCTTCTCAAATTGATAAGTTGTTGCTGTCTTAGTGCCTTGAAACTCCTCTTTAAGCTTGTTTCAAGCCTGTTTTGGAGTATCATAGGTTATAATCCTTGTAAAAGTCAAAGTCTGACACACTATTTTGAAGGCAGGACATTGCCTTGTATCTTTTGGCCCTATCATCAGAGTGTTGCTTGATTTGAGCTACCGTTGGGTTAGCTCTCAAGGGTGGTGGTTTAATATCAGCATCTACTACCTTCTATTAGAGGTGCTCATGGGCCAGGCCGGGCTCAACTAAAATTTTAGGCTCATTCATCGGGCCCGGGCCAGGCCCAAAAAATGAGCCTAAAATTTTGCTCAAGTCCGACCTATATAAAAATGTTAAAACCTGGGCCCGGCGGCCCGCCAGTATTAAAATTTTATATTATTTTATATAATTTTTAAATATATATAATAAATTAAAAATATTAAAAAAATTAAAATAAATATTTTCCAACAAATTGAAAATAAATTTTAAAAAATATGTAGACTTAAATAACACTAAGATAGATGCAACTTAACAAGCAAATACCTCTAAAATAATAACAAAAATATCAAATGCCTTTAAAATAATAATAAAATTAACAATAAAATAAATTTTATACAATATTCAAACAATAACAACAAAATAGTAGCAACATAATAGTAATATAGTAGCAAAATAGAGAGAAAACAACAAGAAAATAACAGTCAAAAACAAAAAAAATAGCAGATTTTTTTTGTCCTTTAGTGAATTCGTGCCGGGCCGGGCCAGGCCCAGGCCAAAAATACCTTACCCGAGGCTCGACCCATTTTTTAAACGGGCCTTATTTTTTGTCCAAACCCATTTTTCGGCCTATATTTTTGTCCAAACCCTCTCATATTTCGGCGGGCCTTCGAGCCGGGCCGGATAGCCTGACCCATGAGCAAGTCTACCTTCTATAAGTCAAATGCTTGCAGGTTGGTCTTCATTTTTACTACCCAAATGTGGCAGTTTTCATCACTGAACACTAATGATGGAGTTGGAAAGAAATTAGATGAAGACATATTGACTTGAGAACAGAAAAGAGAAATGGCCCTCTAAGAAACAGGCTTTTAATACCAATTGTTGGTGTTTTTGAATAAAAAAGAAGAATCAATGCTTGTTTTAGGACCAAAATAGAGAAGAAAAATGGCTGAAAAAAATTCATCATACATAACTGAAGCTTACATATACATAAGCAATCAGCTTGAGTAGAAAAAACACTACCACCTAATACTTACCTAACACCACTAAAGCATCTTGAAACTCATAAAACTAAACTTGTACACATAGATAAGTTGATTTAATCAAGTCAATTAGCACCTAATCACAACAAACATCTTACTAACTTAGTTCAAATGTAACTAAGTAACAAAAAAAAATAAATTAAAGACACCATGTTGTCCTGCAACATGCATGCAACCAAAAAAACAGACTTAGCTACATGTAAAGCCATTTCTTAACAATCTTCACCCCTTGAATCTTCTCCAACTCCCTCTCTTCCTGCTTCTCCCATGCTCCTGTTGGTTCTCCCAATGATGGTTAGCTTCATCTCTTTAACTGGGAGCAAGCAGGCCTTGAAGCTACTAGTTTAGCTATGACTCTCCTCTCTACTTCTTTAACCTCTATTTTAGTAAGTTCGTGTATTTTATTTCACTTTAGCATAACGTGCCTTAAAAACCCAATTTATTCACCACTCCTTGACCTCAACAGTCGAAACTCCTACTGTTCTTGAGAAGGTAATGCACAGCTCAAAATCAACATATTAGACCTACAAGCAGCAGGGTTATATAAACTATAGAAATGTTTGGAAAGAAGGTTGCATGAATATGAGTTTGAAAGACAAAACTATTGGCTGTTGCAAGACATTTTAGCAGTAAACCACTGAACTTTCTTCAATGTCTCAACCATCAATGCCTTATGCTGCAGTTACGAATCCTTACTCAAATGCCTCTTGGGGTTTCAAGGGCAACTACTTCGGTAGTAGCTCCCAGGAGATGCTGCCTCATCTAGGTTTGGCTCAAATCCCAGAGCCTATTAACAGTCAATTTTCCGAGGGGCTTCAGTTGTCTCACCAAAGCAGGAGGCAATACATGGAACATGAGCCATCTAATGTGGATGACACCTCCATACAGCATATTCAACAATCGCTCTAAGTCTATTGTGATCGTCATTCCTGCAAATGTTGGTCAGTTTTTGTGCCCAATCTTATTTAGTGTGTACTTTTCGGTGTTTCTGGTATTGGATTTTTTTTAGGAGTTTGATTTAAAAAAAAAAAAAACACCCCAAACTATCCCTTCATTTTGTGTCTGTCTATGCTTAAAGCATGTTGAATAGCTGAGAAGGTGTTAGCCTATCAAGAATTGAAAGCTACTGTATGTTTCAGTGACTATTTCTCTAGAACATGCTTGTCATAATGTGAAAATTAGCTTAAAAATCCTTTTAACTCATGGTATGGTAAAAAGCTATGATTTCTTGGCTCCAACAAGCTCATTTCTCATCTCTCTCATAAAAAAGGATAAATGCAGTGTTTTAAGCATTGCCTAGAAATGTTATGAAGTTCAAATATGATGCAAAATATTGGTCAAATATTGTGTTTGTGAGCAATAGAAAAAGCAGAGAACTGTTGCATCACCTGAGCAACATTCACTTGTTACCATGTCATCTGCTAATTCCTATTTTCTAGTTTCGTCCTTAGCATAACATCTATTAATGCCACTGCTGAACATGGCATTGATCTCTGCAATCATATTGATGGGTCATCCATCAAATACCGTTGAAAGGGAACTTCAATGTTTAATCTGTGAGAGGGAACTTTCATATTATGCTAAAGTGAAATGTAATACACAAACTTACTGAAATGGAGGTTGAAGTTGGGAGGGAGACATAGCTAAACCAATAGTTTCAAGGTCTACTTGCTCCAGTTAAAGAGATGAAGCCAACCATCGTTGGGAGAACCAACAAGAGCATGAGAGAAGTAGAAAGAGAGGAAGTTGGAGAAGATTCAAGGGGTGAAGATGGAGTAGCTGTTGGCAGCAAAGAAGCAATTGGAGAAGCATACGTAGGAGCGGTTGTTAGAGAGATCTTAGGGGCTGGTGTCGAAGAGATGACGATGGGGGCATGAGGGTTTCAACTGATGTTGCGGAGATGATGAAGGACGATGATGATGGTGAAACAAAGAAACCAAAGCTAAACTTCGTGTTTCAATTTTATCGGTTTATCGAAAACATAAAATAAGGACATATTTTATTTAGTTGCCTAAAATGAAAATTTTTAATAATTGGGTGATTTATATAATTTACCCCTATTGCAAAGACTTTTGGGATAAAACGAATCACATTGTTTATTGTAACTGAAAAAGAAACTTCAAGACATTAACTTCTCACTGTTACTCGATAAACCAAAACGTTCCACTTTTCCCTGTTACAGTCCTTAAATATCATTCTTTGTTCAAGTGGATAAACCACTCAAATTAAGCAAATAAAACAAATGACTTGTTGGCAATTTGGAATTCATAGTCATGGAGACCTCTAATGGCGTTGACAAATATGACTATGCAAAAGAGCTGAAGGAATTCATTGACACAAAAGCTGGAGTGAAAGGGCTTGTGGATTCTGGAGTTGCAAAGATTCCTAGAATATTCATCAAGCCGGGAGAGGATCAATCATCTTTACAAACCACTTGTACCACTCATCTCCAGGTTCCTATAATCGACTTGAATGGCTTAGGGAGTGGGCAGCGAATCCAGATTGTCAACAACATACGCCAAGCAGCTCAAACATGGGGTTGCTTCCTTGTCATCAACAATGGGTTCCCAGTTTCCTTGCAAGAAACTATATTGGACAGCGCACGCCAGTTCCACGAGCAACCCCAGGAGGTGAAAGCACCATGGTACTCACTGGATGCCCAAAGAAGGGTCAGGTTCTACAGCAATGGATATTTCAGTGCATCGACCTCGGCACAATGGAGGGACATCTTAACCTTTTTCCATGTTGAAGAGCTTCAGAAAGAACAAATCCCTCCAGTTTGCAGGTAGGAAACGTTTCCCAGCCAAGTCATTCCCTTCTTAATTCCACTAATTGTATACGTTTTATGTGCAGGGATACCATGACTGAGTACCTGAAACAGATAATGCAACTCAAGGAGACCATCTCTGAATTGCTTTCAGACGCTCTTGGGCTCACCCCTGACTTCCTCAAAAAAATCGGGTGCCTAAATTCTGCTTCCACTTCTTTCATTTATTACCCGGCTTGCCCTGAACCAGACCTGACATTCGGTTTAGGAAAACACACCGACCCAAATTTCTTGACGTTGTTGTTACAGGATGAGATTGGTGGTCTTCAAGTTCTTCACCAGAACAAGTGGGTTGATGTACCAACGGTGAAAGGAGCTGTAGTGGCAAATTTGGGAGACTTAATGCAGGTATGCCAGACGACCTTTTGATTTTAATCAAGTGTAAATTCATTAATAAAACTAATATTAGGTTCAAAACATTGGTGACATGTTACTAAATGCATAACCTAGTTAACTATGACCATTTTCTGTGATTAAAGCTGATCAGCAATGGCAAATTCAAAAGCGTGGAGCACAGAGTGCTGGCAGGATGGGTCGGTCCCAGGGTGTCGGTTGTGAGTTTCTGCTTTCCTGCAAATGATTGGAGGCAATATGGACCAATAAAAGAGCTTTTGTCTGAAGAAAACCCTCCTATATACAGGGAAACTACAGGTCTTGAATATATAACCTATTATCGAACCATGGGGCTTGATGGCAGGCCTGCACTATCTCATTTCAAGCTGGCACCTTAGTTCAAGCTCTATATTTTATTTTGAGAAAAAAAGGATTTAATCCCTAATTTATCTAAATCTAGGTGTCGATAGCAATAAGATAACCAGACGAGATCAGCGCTCGGTTCATTCTTTGAAGAATAATTTTATGTTAACCAAGTGACCTATGCTGCTGCTAATTAAACTAATAAATTCGTTCGTCTAATAAAAAAAAACTCGGTTTGTCATGCTTGACATCAAGTTAAATATTGACAATTTTCAGACACTATTTTAAACTACTCATACCATACATTGAATTATTACAGTCAGCTTGCTCGAATCGCTCATATTCGAGCTTGAATTTGACTTCCTAAAAATTCATTTTGATTTCTCCAACTGAAAACAAGTGATTTGATCACAAATTCACAAACCCTAATCAAGAAAATTACTCATTTCAATTTCCATTGCAACTTACTAGTGATTCACAGGGTAATCAAACCACAGGCTTAACAAATAAACAACTGAAAGACACCCATCAATTTTTTCAAGAGAAACGTATATTGTTAAGAGAATGATCAGATAGAGCTAATACTAAAGATGCCATCATCATGGCTATCAAACCAATAGGGAAACAATATCACAGTCATCGGTTCATTCTCCCACACCTAAAGTTACTTTCAGAAGTTGTAAACTGAGTACCAATGGGGTTCCCTTTTTTTATTCTGTTTGTTTTGATTTTCGGGGACCAAAAGCAAAGCACAACAATTACTTAACAGGGAGAGAAACAGCAAAGTTTCAAAATTTGTCAAAAACAATAGCAAAAAAAAAAAAAAAAAAAAAACAATGCCATCAATTTGCAAAAAGTAAAGAGAATGATCAGATAGAGCTAATACATTGTAGATGCCATCATCACGGCAATCAAACCAATAGGGAAACATTCAGTTCATCATCTCATTCTCCGACCACCTTAAAAACCAACAACAAAGTCCTTGGCGGTGTTAAAATCAGAAGACAGTAACCAAAAGCAAAACAAAGTAAGCTAAATGAAAAGTAAAACAACCAAGGAAAATCAAAACTGCTCTGCAGAGTCGGCTTGTTGGGAGTTCCCCAGTAATTTGAGCTCGAAACAGAGAGCAACAAAGAAGAATTTAGAGGTAGTGAAAACTTGAAACCCTAATATATGAGTCCGTTGACTTAGCTCCAGGCCTAGAAGCTTTCTTTCAGCCTTTGATATACGGCCCAAGCCCACATCCCTGCATAACCCTCACCTCTACAGCCCTGCTACAGTGTTTGCTGCCATGGAGCACGATCAAGCGCCACCTGTCATGCTCCTTGAGAAATGACAACCACCGTTTATATCTTATTACTTCCTAGTCTATTTGGCTCTCTCTGCGATGACTAAACAAATCGCCTGAAACTTCTTGCGCTATCTATGTAAGTATTTTACTTCAGCTCTTATTTTAATCCTTCTCCATCAATAACTATCAACTTAGAATTTTAACCCTTTGCCTATTTTTAATGCAATTTCTGTCTGGGTTTTTATTTAAAACCGAAACTGTTGGTAAAAATCTAAACTTTTTGTTCAGTTTTGGTGGCAACATAGTAAAATTTCATTCTTTATTGCTGCACCTTGTATTAAGTGCCTCCACAAAGACTTCTTTTTTTTTTTTTTGGGGGGGGGGGGGGGGGGGGGGGGGGGGCATGACAAAATAGCCTCATTAAGATTGTTTTATGATGTAGGTTCAAGATCTGATATACCATTTTGAATTACCGAAAGCGTGTTGTAAGAGTAATGCTGCCATCTTTACTAGTGCCAGCATGCTTAAAGAAAGCAAGATTTTGAATTTTGTGAAGAGCTATACTGTGATAAGACCTATATATTATAATAGAAATTGATCCTCGAATGTAATAGTTGGATTCCGTGGAACTCATACGACTTCATTATTGATACTGCTTCATCAAGTGAAGGAGAGGTCACTTTGGCATGGCTGAAGTTGCTGGTTGGTTTCTTAACGATGAAATAGGAAGATATGAAAGTGCTTGAAGGAATATGAGGTGATTATTACTTTATTCTCTCTGTTTTGCAATATGTCACAGTTCTGTTTTAGGCTTCTATGAATCCCCCGTGCCCCGTAGATGTGCATTGCTTCTATTTACTTTCTTGTATGCTTGCTAATTATAAACGCTGAGTTTTATTTTTGTGTTTGTTGCGAGCCTCACTCATTTACTGGGATTTAGGTTAAGGTTGGCGGAGCATTCTTTTCGAGCTGCATTAGCTTCTTGATATTCTTCATGAGAAGTAAAAGATGGAGCGAGGGCTTAGCCTTTACATTGTCTCTACTGTAATTTCCCATTCGACTCCAACTTGCGTTTCCAAAGAACTTGCTGAGAGGTGTTCTGGTTTTGTTACGACACTCATAATGCAAGTAAGCCTGATTCATCTACTTGTACAGTGAACAAGCTTATTTATTTGGAATATTTCCTTCTATTAACTTGGGGTTTCCCTGTTTATCTTTTTATCTTTTGCCTGGTTTTATGCTTTATGTTTTTTTCTTTCATACAATATCACATTGTACCTAGTCTAAGTGCAGCATCTCTTGCAGGGTCGAGGAATGAAATTCTTCTAGAAGATTAGTAAGCAAGTAAATATTATCTAATTAACTTATAAATTTTCCTGCTCAAGTAAATATTACTTCCTAATAAGAATCAAATTTCTCCCTTAAAAGGTTAAAATATAAAAAAAAAAAAGATGCAATAATGTCATTTGTTTAAAATATGTTAAAGACATAAGAACTCTTACAAGTAAAATATGCTGCAATATTTGTGAACAGCATTGCTGTACAATACTTTTGAGTAGTGTGAACGGTGATCCCTTATCAGGGAAATATAAGTAAAAAAAAAAGAGGGGAAGAAACCCACAGAGAGAACTGGAAAAGCAAAGAAAGGCTCCTGCATCAAGGGTTATAAAACTTTTACATAAGAAGAAAGGGATTTGGTTCTTTGCAATTTGAAGTTCTCTTGGAAGATGGCTGAGGCAGCTGAGGGATTAGTGGGACTATGTTCTTTATGTTCATGGAGAGCAATGAGGTAATTCATTGTCTTCTTTATGTTCATAACTTGATGCATATACTTGGAGAGCCACAAAAATTAAAATGATATTTTCATTTCTTTTATTTCCAATTTTGGAGAACTCTTCCCTATGATGTCTAAACAAGGGAATATATGGATTTATCCATTTCAGTGTTCTCAACCAAAAATGCTGTTAACATGTGTTTGTACTTTGTAGTGAAAAGTTTCTGATGTCGGTAAGGTTGGGCAATTTCATGTTCTCAAAGCTGTTATACTCGTTATGTTGGAATAAGTTATGGGGCAAACTTATCCCGTTTGTTCTTAGAAATTTTTCTGTTCTTCAAGAAATTGTTTATTCTGTGTGCATGTAGCTCAAGGAGATGGATAAATAACCTGAATCAAGCTACTGATCTTATATATATATATATATATATATATGTATGTATATATTGTTAGATATATTGTATAGAGGTGTCTGTTTTTGTCACATAAAGTTGTTCTGGTTTCTCAAGCCGGGATCTATACATACACTGAAATTTAGTATCATCAGGGAGTTAATTGCATTCCTCTGTCTTGACAGTTCGAGTATCGTGGAGAAGGCAGACTAGAAAACTGTAGTTGATTTGATCACTAATGCAGAACTTGTTGGCTCTTCTGTACAATGCTAAGTTCTAATGTATTTTAAGAACAAATTTTAGTATTGGCTCATGGACATGATTGAAGCTAAACTACTGCTTTGTAAGTATGCATTAAACGGCATCTTATGGCATACTGTGTAATAAATTTAGGCCAAAAGAGTGTTTGGTCTGAACTTGCACAATTTACATTTATTATACATTTACAACTGTCTTTGCTTACTTATTAGTGATATTTTTATCTATATGAATAGATTGTGCCCATAAAGAAGGAATCAACTTTGGCCCCCTGCAGCCTCTAAGTTGGAAACAAAGTACGTTGCAGTTCTTTGAACGGTGGACGGCACTGATACAGTGCTGGAGGGGATATGCGTCCTCGGGACTGTACTATTTGAAGAGGAATGTAGAGAATCATGCTGAAAGCAGCAATAACAATGGCCAAGAATATTTCAGTAGTTGGAAGAGACATGCAGGTGTACATTTCCTGGGGATAGTGCTCTCAAGCAAGCTTAAAATCAGACCAGAGTAAAGGTTTGCTTATCTCTCATGATGAACGTATTTTCAGATAGAACCATACTCAAAAGTTTGAACGTCTTTTATGTTCTGTAAATTGGCAAATAGTATGTATGTTGGGATCCAGAGGAGTTCATATTATGGTATTAAGCAAAAAGCCTTGCCCCTTTTCTGCTTGAAGTGAAGTTGAGAGATATCCATCCTATTATACTACTGTTGTTACTTTTAGCTAAAGCGAGAATTCAACATTAGCATGGGAAATTCTTAACCTAAAGAATAAAAATAAAATAAAATAAACGCAAGCAATCCAATATTATCCCCTTAATAATAATGATCACGGGCTTCCCCACCATTACCTACCTCTAAAAAAGGTATGGCTGAGCAAGAACTGGCGGTATTATTTTCCCCTTAGGCTAACCCTAGGGTGGCTTCTAGCATCCAAGGTAAAGTAAAACCACCACCCATTGATACTCCTAACGTTTATTCAATTGAACACGATATAATTTAATACAAATATGATATAAAATATTTTTGGAGTCTATAACTTTCACCATGTCCGATCAGATCAAAATCAAACCAACTTGAATTTCTACATCATTGTATAACTCACCAAGCCTGAGTCTTAAAGGTGAACATCCTAACCAATGGGCCAAGAACGGGGTTCACATCATTGCCCTTGTTAGGATTACCAGCTAAAGACAACAAGACTGAGCTAATTCTCAAACATTTTTGGGTTCCAAGCTAAGCTGGCCTTTCCTTTTCTTGAGCTTCTTTCCGATTTCCCTTCCAGCCCTCACTGATTTGGCTCTAGTTTAGATTTTTTTGGAAAATGCTTTAAAAAAAATGTAGCAAAAAAGTAATTTTAAAAAGTGTAGCATTCCTATTAAAAAGCGTTTTAAAATATTAAAAAGGTTCATTTTAAGCATGAAGTTGTAAAATAATTGATATTTCGTATATTATAATATTAACCTATTTGATATTATTTAAATTATCTTCTTTTCTTTGTATAGCCATAGGTGTTTTCATCTATTTTGTAGTCTGAGTCTAGTCTTGTTCGAGCCGAAGATGGTATTCAAGTAAAACTCTCTCAATAATGTTGACTCTAGGATTTAAACTTGGTCCAAATACCAAGGAAGAAGTCCAGCTTTAGGTCTTCAAAAAATCAATTAAGTCCTCACTGAAAATTTTCCACCTGTTGAACCCTTATCGAAAAAAATAATAATTAAGTTTGTCGATTGAATTTTAGCTTAGTTGACATTGGCATTGTTGTCAATGCAAAATGATATGGATTCGAGTGTGTTGAGAGTTGTTTATCCTCTTATTTAAGAGTTAATGAGGGGTTATAGGTAATTATAGGTATTTTAAATGGGAGCACAAGACAATGACACATGGCTGGTCATGTGTAACTTATGTTGATGTAGCATGTAAACAAATATTAAAAAATTTAAAAAATTTAAAAATGGAAATTATTATATGGAAAACTATTAACATGATAAAAAAAATAGAAACTTATAAAATTAAAAAAATAGAAAATCATCTAAAATTATGAAAATTTATAAAAGTCTATATAAAATTGAAAATCCTATCACACTTGTATGCGTATAGAAATCACAAATATAGAACACAAATATATGTTTAAAAATAAAATAAAAATTAATAATGAAACGTATGGTTTGAAAATAATTAATTATAGTAACACATGAAATATATACGATATTAAAATAACAAAATTAGATTAAATTGCGAGCAAAACGAAATTTAAACACATAAATACATCAAATTAACCATATTAAATATACTATAGTTGTTTATCATGGTGTTGTTTTCAATTGTGAGTTAGTGTCGGATTGACTTGTGACTCCAACTTAGTCAAAGATTTTATTAATAGTATAAATATAATTAATGGAGATAATAAGTTGTGCGTATTAAAAGAAATGTATAAAACATAATAAAATGAAGCTTTGCTTGAGTAATAAATTCAAGATTTTACTAATGTAATTGGTTTGGATCCAAATCTCATTCTATTCATATATTTTTATTGAATTTTTTTTACATAAAAAGAACAAAGCATCCTTGAATAATATAACTTATTTTAATTACGGAAAGACATTTCTATAATTTCTCAATTAAATTGATGCTCGATTGACTTGAGACACCAACTTAACCAAAAATTTTATTAATAATGTAAATTATATAAAAATTACAAATAATAAAAAAAAATATTAAGAAAAATCATCACCTTCAGCCTCTTTACTCTTCACTCTCAATCTCAGAAGTAACACCAAAATCATAAACATTTTCATCAACCTCCAATTTCAGTCCTTTCCAACCATAAACAGTTTTACCAACATTCAATTTTTTATAATATTTTAATAATTTTATAAAATTTGAAATATAAGTTAATGTGGGGCGGTGAACATCAGGCATGTCATCGTTCCATATCATTTATCATGTTAACAAAATGGTTTTTTTTTTTTAATAAATGTTGAGTTATGTAAAAGTAATAAAGATATATAATTAAAATATTTTATGGGTCATGATGAAATCGTAGGCATAAATATAGAGATAAAGAAAGGTTAGTTGCAGTAGAAAAATAGTTGCTTTTAAGGACACATTTTCCTGGATCTACATTGGCATAAACTTTGTAGCACAAATAATTAAAAGGAAAAATAAAGTAAAATGAATTGACTACACTTTTGGAGCTGTCTACTTGTTCATAATATTGTGAGAAAAGAAAGGTTGAAACTCACCACTGCCACTTCCGCGTTGTAGTTTGTCTTTATCCTCCGCCAATTCACCTACTTCATTTCTACTCGGGATCTGTGACTAGTCTTCAATTATTATCATTTGAAGGAATTGTTTGGTTGGAAATGCCTTTCTTTCTGTTATAACATGAAAAGCTGGACAAAGAACAATGAAGTGTTAGGGAATGAAGCATGGTGTAAAATGGATATTTTATATAAATCATTATACACTAGTTAGTCAATGGGCTACACTTTTGCCAACCCAATTCACAATCATCCGCAAACTATGTATAAAGCAATCAGAAAAACATAATTTTCTTCTTGGTCGGAAGAAAGTTCTTTGTACTTCACCAACTCGAACATCCATAAAAAGAAAGAAATACAGAAAATTTTCATATAAAAAAAAAAACCTACTTTTTACAAGGAAAACAATGAAGATACTATGATGGGTCAGTGGGGCATGCATGTTTAGTCTTACTGGAAAAGAAAGTATTAAGGAGATCTAAAATATCAAATATATATCTCTATTTTGCGTTTAAACGTAATTGTTAATTTGTTAATATTATTTCAAAAGACAACTTTACGACTATTATACACACATGCACATTCAGACAAAGGTGTAGGACCGGATTTTCCCATTATGAGAGTCCTTTTTTTTTTTTTCTAGTCAGATAAGTAATTAACTTGTGTCTTGGACTAAATCTAATTAGCTTCTCCAGGTTGTCTCCACCTATGATTAACTTCTTTTAATATCTACAAAAATTTCAATCATTCCATACTCAAGGAAGAATAAAACCCTTTCCATAAGCTTTCCTTCTATATACACTAACAAAACCATCTCCATCACCTTTATTTATTTATTTTTTATTAACCTTCTTAAAATGACGATTCATCATATTCATGTCCCTAACTGTTAAGCTAAGCTGGAGATAATCCCCCCCCCCCATTTTATGGTTTGGACTTTGAAATCTTGCTCCCTATTCAAAGTACATCCAAATTTTTTTTATAAAACGACAATGACTTAAACCATCTTCATTACACCCTTTTCTTTAAAAATAAAAAATAAAACTTGTGTACAAACAGTTACTTGTGAAAAATAAAGCTTTCTGCCTGTGTTTGTTAATCATCATATCATATGCAACGACATTTTCGTTGATATTGAAATGGATGTTTGAACGTCTAGAATAAGTTATACATAGCTCACATGGAATTGTATATAATATATATATATATATACACATAGAAGGAGCTTCGATAGGGACTTAATCCATGATGTAAGAATTTAATTTTATCAAATTATATATATGCACGGTTTTTTGTCTGGACACCAACAATGTTAGATACTGTAGGGTATGGAAGATTTGGGTTAGTTTTAAACTTTGGGAGAAGTATATAAAAACCAAAATAATTAGAATTAAGAAACCCTAAATTTCTTGCAATATGATATATATTGATATGCACGTAAAAATGGCCCCCATATGTAATATGGGTGTCGGCTTGACTGGTCTTTGAAAGGATACAAACGTTAGCATCATCCTCCAACACGGTCTTTGTCCATCAACCAAACATTGCCCATCCTCAATCCCTACACTACAAATTAAGACGCTGTCTTTTTCTATAACTTAACGTTTGAATGTAATTTTCATCTTGAAAAAACAAAAAATAAAAATAAAAATTGGCATTTGCACCACTTGTCATTCGGGGAAGACAAAGAAAAGATGGATTATTCAATTTCGATGTAAAAGTTGAGACAGAACATTGAAGGAGCAAAGCGCCGCTCTAAAATCGTGGGGAAAAAAAAATTCTTTTAAACACTTGATCAGACATAATAATAATAATAATGCATGCATGGATGTTGGTAATTCCAACCAAAATTCAAAGCAAGTTAATAATATTATTTGTTTAATATGAGTTTGAGTTGGGTAAGGCTTCATTCTCCATTTAATCTCTAAAATATATTTATTGTTTCATATTTGTTACAGTATTTTTCTCTAAAATAAATTTCTTTTTCTTGGGTTCAAAAACTTTCATTATAGTATTGTTTTTAATCGTAAGCGAGGTTTTGCATAGTACGAGTTTCTTAATTTACTATTTTTTCTAATTTCAGTTTTGATTAATGTTAAAAGTTGATAATATTGGGCATTACCAAATCTCGTCAAAGAGATTTGAAGAAGAGAAACCCAAAGATTATTACCCCCATTTTTTAAAAAAATATTTCTTAAAAATTTAATTATTTCATATATATTATGTATTCTTATTTTTCTAAAATTTTAAATTATATATATATATATATATATATATTTGATAAAATAAAATAAGTATATTTTTATTAAAGAAATGCCATGGGGCATTACTTGGGTAAAAAACTCTAAATACCTATATAAAGAAAATGAGGACACTTGAAAGAGCTAAATTGTGAATTAAGTAAAATACATGTTTGATGATGCAATAATAATTTTAGTTTCGAAACCTAGCCTCCCACGTAGACCAGATAAATCCTTTAACTAGTAAGATGACATGGACGTTTTTAATTTGTTTCCATTAAAGCTTAAGAAGCTGTGGATGCTCAAATAGTAGCCGAATCCCTAGTGATTGCTTCTAAAAGATGATAAAACCTGGCTGCTACCTATATGTATATATTCATTATGTCTTTTTAAACTTCAAGTATCCTCTTAACCTTGGTTGATGACAGGGGAGGATTCACAAATTAGGGTAAAAATTAAATTATATATTTTTATGATAATAAAAATATAATTTTATTATTTTAATATTTTATATTTTTAATAATTTTTAAAAAATTAAATTTTTATTATTTTTTTGGAGAAATTAACTAATCTAAAATTTTATAAATTGTAAAAAAATTAAATAAAAATTTTCTATTTTAAAGTATCCATAACCTACCAACGCCTGGCTTCACCCTGGTTGATACTCATGTCTATAGAGAATGGAACCCATGCAATTTCTTTTCTTTCTTTCGTTTGGTGCCATTAGAGAAGAAGATGAAAATACACTAACATGTTTCATCTTTTATCTATTTTCATATTATCATTATTATTAAATAAACTTATATCTAATGATTAAGGATTAACATGATAATGGTTAGTGATAATTAATGGATGAGATGGCAGTTATTGATGATCACTAAACTAACTACAAATACGACCAAGGCAAGCGCACCTATCGAACAATAGTATAGTTATGGTGAGTAGGAAATATCGTATCCACGAGGACTGAAAGTACTAGTAATTACCGTTTTTCTATTATTTAGCCGTCAAATTTGAGTGATTGTTTTTAATCTAAAATTACTAACTAATTTAACTAAGAACACAACAGAGAATAAAATAGGAAAATAATCGACGATACCAATAAGAGAGACAACACCTAGGAAAGACTTCACCTAGATTTCACTTATTATTATGAATCTGAATTAAACGATTTATTCACTTGTGTCTTGATCCTTAGAAATCCCTAAATTATGTTAATATAGCTTTCGAGACTAAGAACAACTGACTCTAGGTTGATTAATTGAAATCTCTTTCTAATTAAAACCCCTATTATTGCATTAACTCGGTCTATGAATTCCCCTATTAGATTTGACTAGAATCGGGTAGATTTATGTCGTCCTATTTCAAGGATTGCATGCAACTCCACTCAATTATGCTAGATCTACTTTTAAATAGGGATTTTTTCTCCACTGATTAAGCATATTAAACATGAATTAATATCCTGAAAATACTAAAACACGAAATAAGCAGACATAATTGAGAACAAGAATCAATTATTTATCATGTAAATCAGAAATCAAATAATAAGATTTATCATAGGTTTCATCTTCCCTAGGCATCTAGAGAATTTAGTTCATAATCCTAAATAGAAACATATCAAAGTTACGATAACAACAAGACATAAAGAAACCCAAATAAAATTCTACAGAAATTAAATGTAGATATTCAATCTTGAAGGAGATCTACTTTCGAGATTATTCCAATGGCATTCTTCGAGTCTTTTCTTCAATCTTCTCTGTATGTTCCCTTAGGTGCTCTTCTAATATGTATTTATAAACTTTAGAATGCTTGGGTTTTTCCGCGTAAAAGGGAAGCAGGGTGTGAAATCGACACAGGCTGGCATATGAGTGTGTGGCCAGCCCGTGTGGCTCACATGGGCTTGTGGCCAACCCGTGTGGAAATGCCCAGGCTATGTAGATCCTGAAAACAACTCTTTTGCTCAATTTTGGCTCGTTTTTCGCTCCTTTAACTTATTTCGCTCCCTTATGCTTACCTAAGTATAGAAACATGAATTTAAAGGATTAGGAGCATCAAATTCACTAATTCACATAATAAATCATCCAAAAATGCATCAAGAATGAGATTAAAAACATGTTATTTTTATGACTTATCAGTTATCTACTAGCTCCACTTAATTATGGTTTAATTGCTTTTAAGGGTTTAGCTTAATTTCTCATCTAGTCCTTTTTCATTAATTCATTATTTATTTTCTCTACTCAATTGATATGTGACTTTTCCAATTCTTGCAATTTATTCCTTACACTATTTTTAATAGCTTTTTTAATAACTCACTTAATAATTCTCCTCCTAATTCTCTCTCTCGTCCCCGAAACCTTTTGGTTTAATTTTTCAGGATGACTCAATTTAAGAAATCTAGCTTTAAAATCAAATTTTCCAACACTGATGCAAAATCGAGTTGTTAGAATCCATCATTCACTTAGGATTAAGGTAAGCCACATTGTGAATGTCACAAGTGAATAAGCCTATAAATAGATCTAGGGTTTATTCGACTTGGCTCCTTCCAATGTTTCGTCAAATCCAAACAATCAAATATGTCTCTATCTTCTAGGAGTCATCCACTCTGATACCCAATACAAGGTATCTCCTAATTAGACTTGGTAGAGGACATAATATACCTTGACTCGATTTATTCAATTTCAGTTCATCAAATTATAGACCATTTATATTACCTATCAATACAAATAGTCTTCTCGCATTAGGATCCGACCACGTAATGTAACTTAATATTAGTTAAATGTTAGGTAATCAATGAGAAAATATTTGATTGTTTCATTTTGCTTTGCAAAAATCATTGAGGACAAATACAAACAATATTAATATAAATGATAGAATTTTATTAAACTAATCTTTTCGAAAAACTTACAAGTACATATGAAGGAAAACTATACTAAGGGCACTAGATCCCAACAGGCTTGTAACAAGATATAACCAACTTCCAAGTATGCTTCTATAAGAGGTATCGAAAGTGGGGCTCTCGTTGCATCTGAACTTATTTTCTCACTTATAGATAAGGGAGTCCTGATAGGCTTACAACTCTCCATATCAAACTTCTTTATTAAGTTCCTCACATACTTCTTTTGCAAGAGAAAAGTATCATATCCCATCTGCTTAATCTAAAACCCAAGAAAGTATGACAATTCACCCATCATATTTATCTTGAATTCGCTCTGTATCATATTTACAAAAATGTTTTTCGCATAAAAATTACAAATACATATGAAGGAAAACTATACTAAGGGCATTAGATCCCAACAGGCTTGTAATGATATATAAAAGACTTTAAAGTATGCTTCTATAAGTGGTATCGAAAGTGGGGCTCTCGTTGCATCTACACTTAATTTCTCACTTATAAACAAAGAAGTCTTGGTAGGCTTATAACTCTCCATACCAAACTTCTTTATTAAGTTCTTCATATACTTCTACAACAGAAAAGTACCATATCCCATCCCCTAAATCTAAAACCCAAGAAAGTATGACAATTCACCCATCATACTTATCTTGAATTCACTCTGAATCATATTTACAAAAATGTCTTTCGCATTGACTAAAATTGCTCCAAAGATTATGTCATACACATAAAATTGAGTAAGAATGATTGTTCCTCTATGTCTTTTAATGAACAATATCTTGTCAATAGCCCATTTTTAGAAGCCTTGACTAGTTAAGAACTAAGATATCCTCCCATACCAAGCTCGAGGAGCTTGTTTAAGACCGTACAACAACTTGCTTAAGTTCTATACCTATTTAGAAAGGCACTTTTAACATCCATCTAATACAATTTGATGTTAAGATAAGTAGTTATAGAAAGTAGTATCCTGATTGCTTCAAGTCTTGCTACAAGAGTAAAGGTCTCCTCGAAATCTATCCTTTCAACTTGTATATAACCGTTGGCCACATGTCTTACTTTGTTTTGTATGATGTGCTCATGTTTATCAATTTTGTTTTTGAAGATCCACTTTATGCCAATATTGTTGCAATCATAAGGTCTAGGCACAAGTTGTCAAACTTTATTATTCTCAAATTGTTAAAGCTCCTTTTGCATACATTGAATCCATTTTACATCCTTCAAGACATCTTCAAGATGTTTAGGCTCAATCTAAAAAGTATAGTAGATAAGTCACCATATCTCAATAGTTTTTCCTTGGCCTTCCTCTATTTTGAATCCCATCATTGATATCCCTAATGATATCGTTAGTTGGATGATTCTTTCTGACCCTAGAAGGTCATGGTAGCTCGACATCTTCATTTTGCTCATCACTTAAATCAACCAACACCATTAACTTCATGAGTCTCAGTATCTTGTTTTTCACCAATTTTCTCAATGTAAAGTAAAATGGTCACTTTCATAGGCATTGTCATTGGTACTTCAATATTATCTTCTCTTCTGACATCACCAGCTCTACAATCATTTACTACAATATTGAAGAACTCTGTAACCTTTTAAATGCATTTGTGATAAACTTGAAAAGCCCTAGTATTACTTGAATATCTTAGAAAGATTCATTCATCAAACTCTAAATCAAACTTACCTTGTTATTATCAATCTTTCAAGACGTAGTTGATTGCCTCTCGATGTAACGCACTAACATCGAGGCTAAGAGAATCAACACAAAAACAATAATAAATCAAATACTAAGTGCAGTATCTACAAATGTAACAGCCTAGTTGTAATATTTGTAGTTTCAATGGAATACTTAAGTATTCCATGGATCGAACCCAAGAGTAGGGGTGACCAAAATTTGATTCGATTCGAAAAATAAAAAAATTTTTCATTTCGAGTTATTCGAATTATTCGAGTAAACTCGAATAAGAAATTTCAGATTTCGAGTTCGAGTCGAGTTGAATTTTTACAATTTGAATAACTCAAATAATTCGAATAACAGATTAGTATAAATACCATTTTGGTCCTCGTCAATTTTGAAAATAAGCAAATTGGTCTCTCTTAACAAAAATTACAAAAAAAAAAATCAAAGTAATTTTCAAAATTTGAAAATAATTTTTAAAATTAAAAAAATTTATTAAAATTCTAAAATTTATATTTTAAAAAAATTATAAAAGTTTAAAAAAATCTAAAAATATATAAAAAAATTAATAAAATAATAATTTTGGAATCTAAATAAGTGATTAATGATTCAAGTTTATCATACTAAAATAGCTTTTTTTATATTATTTTGCTTAAAAAAGTTTTCAAATATATATTGTTTCAAAATTTTGTGTTTGAACATGGAAATAGTTATATTGTGCAAGATTTTAATTTAACATTATTAATTTTTCTAATTTAACTCAAACAGTTTCACTCGATTCAATCAAACTATCACCACTAATTCGAGTTATCCGAAATTCCAAATAAAAAAGACAAAACTACGTCATTTTGATAAATGTTTCCCTTTTTTAAAATTAAAAGTCAAAACTATCAAGTTAAAATGCAAAACTACGTTGTTTTGATAAATGTTTACCCATTAGTCTTACTTTCCTTCCCGAATCGCCCCACTCTCCTTTTTTCCTTTACTCAAAATTAATCTAAAAGCTTGTACTTCGTCTACTTGTAAAATAATCGGTCCATGTAAATAGAACATTGAGTATAAATAATAAAATTTGTTAATTTGACTCAACTCGATTCGAAAAAAATTCAAATTGAATTCGGTTGCTAAAATAGGATTCATCAACTCGACAAACTTGAAATTTTTTACTCGATTCAACTCGACTCGAGCTACCATAACCTTCTAGGGTCAGAAAGAATCATCCAACTAATGATATCATTGGGGATATCAATGATGGGATTCAAAGTAGAGGAAGGCCAAGGCAAAATTATTGAGATATGGTGACTTATCTACTATACTTTTTAGATTGAGCCTAAACATGTTGAAAATGCCTTGAAGAATGTAAAATGGATTCAATGTATGCAGAAGGAGCTTTAACAATTTGAGAATAATGAAGTTTGACAACTTGTGCCTAAACCTTATGATTGCAACAATATTGGCATAAAGTGGATCTTCAAAAACAAAATTGATGAACATGGGCACATAACACAAAACAAAGTAAGACATGTGGCCAACGGTTATATACAGGTTGAAAGGATAGATTTCAAGGAGACCTTTGCTCTTGTAGCAAGACTTGAAGCAACCAGGATACTACTTTCTATAACTACTTATCTTAACATCAAACTGTATTAGATGGATGTTAAAAGTGCCTTTCTAAATGGGTATAGAAGTTAAGCAAGTCATTGTATGATCTTAAACAAGCTCCTCGAGCTTGGTATGGGAGGATATCTTAGTTCTTAACTAGTCAAGGCTTCTAAAAAGGGCTATTGACAAGATATTGTTCATTAGAAGACACAGAGGAACAATCATTCTTACTTAATTTTATGTGTATGGCATAATCTTTGGAGCAATTTTAGTCAGTACGAAAGACATTTTTGTAAATATGATTCAGAGTGAATTCAAGATAAGTATGATGGGTGAATTGTCATACTTTCTTGGGTTTTAGATTTAAGAGATGGGATATGGTACTTTTCTCTTGTAGAAGTATGTGAAGAACTTAATAAAGAAGTTTGGCATGGAGAGTTGTAAGCCTACCTGGACTCCTTTGTTTATAAGTGAGAAAATAAGTGCAGATGCAACGAGAGCCCCACTTTCGATACCACTTATAAAAGCATACTTGGAAGTTTTTTATATCTCATTACAATCCTGTTGGGATCTAGTGCCTTTAGTATAGTTTTCTTTCATATGTATTTGTAATTTTTCTGCGAAAGACATTTTTGTAAATATGATGCAGAGCAAATTCAAGATTGTGAAAATATATTAATGTCGGTAATGACAAAATATCGAAAAAATAAAAATAAAAAATAAATAAAGAACATACAAATTTTACGTGGAAACTCTTTCGAGAAAAAACCACGGGCAGAGGAGAAGAAAATTCACTATGTCGAATTCGAATTATTACAAGAGGAATAGACTATGCTATTTATAGGTTTGTAAAGCCATATTCTAGTAGGATTGAAACACCTTATACTAATCAATATATAATAGATGGAGTTTAATAAGGTTTAAAAAACCTTATTCTAAAATAAAATAAAAGAAGTCTAGTTCTATTTGGATATTACTTTTTTTTTTATTTTCTATCGTATTTTATTTAAATAAGAATTTGGGTTACTTAATTCTAACAATCTCCACCTTGACACGAATTCTCAATGAACAAGTTCTTCATCGCGAACTTTCAACGAACAAGTTCTCCACCTCTTTCATAAAACCCCTTAAGGGTTTAATTTCAACAATGAACACCAACCAAGTCTAAGCAGTGCTCAAACTTGGTTATAGGAAGTGACTTAGTCATCATATTGCAGGATTTTTATGACTACTAATTTTGCTCACAACAATATCACCACAAGCAATAATATCACGAATAAAATGATACCAAACATAAATGTGTTTTGTTCTCTCATGAAACATTTGATCTTTTGTAAGGAAGATGGCACTTTGACTGTCACAAAATATTGTACTGATTTGAAGGTCTTCATTGAGTTCACTAAATAGTCCTTTCAACCAAATAGCTTCTTTACAAGCCTCAGTAATCGCCATGTACTCAGCTTCAGTGGTAGACAAAGCAACTGTAGTTTGCAAAGTGGCTTTCCAACTAATTGCAAAACCTTCAATTGTAACGATATAACCTGTGAGAGATCTTCTTCTATCAAGGTCTCCAGCAAAATCAGCATCAATAATATTCATGATATGAAGTAATAAAATTTATAAAAATGATCAAACCAGAAACTAACTATTATCACAATTTTAAGGCAAGCGCACTTATCGAACAGTAGTATAGCTTAGTGGCAAGACCGAGATATCGTACCCAAGGGAACCAAAAGTACTAGTACTAACTTTCTTTCTATTATTTAACCTAAAAATAAAAGGGGTTTTAAGAAACTAAACTAATTTTAAAACTTAAACTAAGAATGCACAAAAAGTAAATTGGGGAAAAACTCTTAGGAAAACTGTATAATTTGGACAATACTCAAGGGAGAATCCACCTAGACTTCACTTGTTATCGATTCTTGAGCTAGACGATTTATTCACTTGACTTGATCCGTAGAAATCCCTGATTTATGTTAATACCTCCGTCGAGGATAAAAACAACTAATCCTAGGTTGATTAACTGAAATCTCTTTCTAGTTAAAACCTCTAGTCTCGTATTAACTCGATCTATGGATTCCCTTATTAGGTTTGACCCTAATCCGGCAGATTTATGTCGCCCTATGTCTAGGGTTGCATGTAACTCCACTTAATTATGCTAGATCTACTCTTAAACAGGGACTTTTGCTCATCTGAATAAACACATCAATACTTGAATTAATACCTAGGAATATTAAAACAAGAATTAAGAACATATAATTAAGAACAAATCAGGTATTTATCATATAACTCAAGATAAATAATAACAAGATCTGTCTTAGGTTTCATCCTCCTCGAGTATTTGGGGGATTTAGTTCATAATTATAAAAGAAAACATCTCAGAAGAATAATGATGAAAAAACATAAAGAACTCGAAAACCCCTATAGGAATTTGAAGGGAGATCTTTAGTCTTGAAGGAGAATTCAGCTTCTGAGATGGATCAATCGGCTTCCCTTCGAGTAATTTCCTGCCTTTAACTCCCCGTCTTGGTGGGAAAATAATGTGTCCTTTGAAGTTGCCTCTTAGGGTCTTTATATAGAGTTTAGAATGGCTTTCTTAGCCCCTAAGCAACCTTTTCCGAGTGAAATTGAACTTCCTCACGACAAGGACACGCCCGTGTGCCACGCCCGTGTGGATCGAAGCCCAGGCCGTACTCGTGTCTGTTAAGGTGGCACGGCCTTGTGGTCTGGCCGTGTGAGTCAGGGTTATGCGTGTTTATGCTCAAACTGGCACGGCCGTGTCACACGGCCATGTCACACGGTCGTGTGGTGAATTTTTGGGCCATGTTGATTGTTGAATTGGGCCTAATTTGCCCGTTTTTGGCCCGTGTCTTGCTTTTTTCTTTTCTTTAAGCTTACTTGGGCATAAAACATGAAATAGAAGGATTAAGAGCACCAATTTCCATAAATTCAATGATAATTCATCCATAAATTAGGCTAAGCATGAGGTAAAAACATGTATAATTTATCCTTTATCAATTAACATACCCAATGACTCAATCTCTAGTTCTTCCAAACTGTAAGCAAACATCAGTAGTACCTCGTAAGTATATTAAAATCTACTGAACTGCTTTCCAATGTTCTTTACCAGGATTCGCCATGTATCTGCTAATTGCACTGACTGCATATGATAAATCTAGACGTGAACAAACCATAGCATACATGAGAGATCCCACTGCACTAGAGTATGGAACATGTGACATGTACTTAGTCTCATCATCTGATTATGGAGACAAAGCTGATGAAAGTTTAAAATGAGCTGCTAAAGGAGTACTAACAGGCTTAGCACTCTGCATATTGAACCTGCAAAGAACTTTCTCAATGTACCCTTTCTGACTTAGGTACAATTTACTTGCTTTTCTATCTCTAAGAATTTCCATACCAAGTATCTTATTTGCTGGTCCCAGATTTTTCATCTCAAATTCTTCACTTAGTTGGACTTTGACCTATCTCTCCTTTATCATTTCCTACTATCAATATGTCATCAACATAAAGGAGTATATATACAAAAGAACCATCATTGTTTTTCTTATAGTAAACACAACTGTCAAAGCTACTTCTTTTGAAATCATAAGAAGTTATAAAGGAATCAAACATCTTGTACCACTGTCTTGGTGACTGTTTCAAACCGTAAAGGGACTTTTTCAACAAGCAAACATAGTCCTATTTTTCTGTGACTGTAAAACCCTCTGGTTGTTGCATATAAATATCCTCCTCAAGTTCTCCATGCAAAAATGCAGTTTTAACATCTAACTACTCAAGCTCCAAATCATGCATTGCCACAATACCAAGCAAAGTTCGAATCGAACTATGCTTCACAACTGGGGAGAACACATCTGTGAAGTCCACTCTTGGAATTTGACTGTAACCCTTTGCAACAAGCCTTGCTTTATATCTGGGTTCTTCAACTTCTAGAGTCACTTCTTTCTTTTTATACACTCATTTACAACGAATAGCCTTTTTACCTTTATGAAGTTTTACAAGATCCCATGTTTTGTTTTTGTGGAGTGATTCCATCTCCTCTTGCATAGCAAACATCCACTTTTCTGAGTCTTCACAACTGACTGCCTCAGAATAATTAGATGGCTCTTGATTTATATTTATATCTTCAGCCACATTTAAAGCATAAGCAACTACATCAGCCTCAGCATACTTCTTTTGAGGTTTAATTTCTCTTCTAGTTCTGTTTTTGGCGATAGAGTATTGTGGTGAAGAAGCAACTCTATTATCAATTTTTGTACTGGCTTGAGGAGTCGACTCATCTGGTGCTCCACCTGCTTTTGATTTTCTTTATTGGAAGAATCTTTAAAAGATAAGTTAGGTAGCATAGCAGTTTCATTAAAAACATCTCTGCTAATCACAACTTTTCTATTTTCAGGACACCATAACTTATACCCTTTTACACCAGCTTTATAACCAAGAAAAAACACATTTAATGGCTCTCGATTCTAATTTTCCATTATCAACATGAGCATACGCAGGACACTCAAAGATCTTTAAATCAGAATAATTTACAGGATTACCAGACCATACCTCTTATGGAGTTTTTTTCTCAATGGCAATTGATGGAGATCGATTGATAAAAAAACATGCAGTAGAGACTGCTTCGGCCCAAAATGACTTTGGTAAGTTGGCATTTGACAACATACATCTAACCTTCTCCATGATCGTTCTATTCATTCGTTCTGCAACGCCATTTTGCTGAGGAGTATGACGAACTGTCAAGTGTCTCATGATCCTTTCTGACTTGCACAATTTATTAAACCCATCAGAACAGAACTCTAAGCCATTGTCTGTGCGGAGGTGTTTTATTTGTTTTCTCGTTTATTTTTCAATCATAGTTTTCCAAGACTTAAATGCGAAAAACACATCGCTTTTCTGCTTTAAGAAGAATGCCCAAACTTTTCTGGAAAAATCATCAATAAAAGTTAGCATATAATTAGCTCTACCTCTCGAAGGCACTTTAGATGGCCCCTACAGATCAGAATGAATATACTCCAACTTTCCCTTCGTGTTATGGATTCCTCTAGTGAATCGAACTCTCTTTTGCTTTCCAAAAACGCAATGCTCACAGAACTTCAGTTTGCAAATTCCTTGCCCATCAAGAAGTCCTATTTTGCTCAATTCTGCCATACCATTCTCACTCATATACCCTAAGCGCATATGCCAAAGTTTAGTAATATCATCATCTGACAAGGAAGAGGAGGCGACAGCTGCATTACCAGTAACAGTAGAACCTTGCAAAACATATAATTTGGCAGTCTTTCTTTGTCCTTTCATCACAACGAGAGAACCTTTAGAAATCTTTAAAACCCCACTTTCAACTGTGTATTTGTACCCTTTTGAATCAAGAGTACTTAATGAAATTAAATTTCTCTTCAATTTTGGAACATGTCGTATGTCACTAAGTATTCTGACAACTCCATCAAACATCTTAACTTTAATCGTTCCAACACTTGCCATTTTACACGAAGCATTATTTCCTATTAAAACAATACCTTCAGAAACTGTTTCGTAATTTGTAAACCAATCTCTATTGGGACTCATGTGGAAGGTCCAACCCGAATCAAGGATCCACTCCTCCCTCACTTTAGAATTGATGACTGAATCGACTAGAAGTTCACCATCGATGTAGTCTTCTACAACATCAGCTTCACCGGAATTTTCTGGTTGTTTTCCCTTTTGATTCGCAGCCTCCCTTTTGATCTTATTCTGTAGCTTATAGCACACAGATTTAATGTGTCTTTTCTTCTTACAGAAGTTACAAGTTTTACCTCTGTTTGAAGACTTCGATCTACCTTTAGATTTACCGCGAGGATTCCATTTTTGTGTCCTTCCACGATCATCTCAGCATTCCGATCTTGTCTCCAACGAACAATGACACCCTCACATTGAGAGTCAGTTTTAACCACAAGATGCTTCATCTTATCATATGAGGTTAAAGAATCATAAACCTCATCGACTGTGAGAGACTCGCAGCTATATAAAATCGTGTCTCTAAAGGTTGAATAAGACGGGGGCAACGAACAAAGTAGAATCAACCCTAGATCTTCCTTATCATACTGAACCTCCATGGCCTCCAAGTTTGAGAGAATTTCTTTAAACACTGTTAAGTGTTCATGCACATATGCACATTCCTCCAAACGATGAGCATAAAGACGTTGCTTCATATGCAGCTTGCTGGTTAGAGTTTTCGACATGCATATTTGTTCCAGCTTTTTCCATAATCCAGCGGCGGTCTTCTCCTTCATCACATCTTGCAAAATTTCATTAGACAAATGCAGATGTAACTGTGTTAATGCCTTTCAATCATTACGCTTCTTCTCTTCATCCGTTAATGTTGAAGGCATCTTATCTATCCCTAGTAGGGCTTCTTCTATATCCATCTGCGCAAAAAATGCTTGCATCTTAATCTGCCACAACGCAAATCTGGTGTTGCGATCCAACAGTGAAATTTCATACTTCAAAGACGCCATTACCTTGATCGAGATGAAAAAACCCGAAAGCTCGGATACCAATTTGTGAAAATATATTAATGTCGGTAATGACAAAATATTGAAAAAATAAAAATAAAAATAAATAAAGAACACATAGATTTTACGTGGAAACCCTTTCGAGAAAAAATCATGGGCAGAGGAGAAGAAAATTCACTATGTCAAATTCGAATTATTACAAGAGGAATAGACTATGTCTATTTATAGGCTTGTAAAGCCATATTCTAGTAAGATTAAAACACCTTATCCTAATCAATATAAAATAGATGGAGTTTAATAAGGTTTAAAAAACCTTATTCTAAAATAAAATAAAAGAAGTCTAGTTCTATTTGGATATTACTTTTATTTTATTTTTCATCGTATTTTATTTAAATAAGAATTTGGGTCACTTAATTCTAACAAAGATAAATATGATGGGTGAATTGTTATACTTTCTTGGGTTTTAGGTTAAGCAGATGGGATATGGTACTTTTCTCTTGCAGAAGAAGTATGTGAGGAACTTAATAAAGAAGTTTGGTATGAAGAGTTGTAAGCCTACCAGGACTCCATTATCTATAAGTGAGAAAATAAGTGCAGATGCAACGAGAGCCCCACTTTTGATACCACTTATAAAAGCATACTTGGAAGTTGGTCATATCTCATTACAAGCCTGTTGGGATCTAGTGCCCTTAGTATAGTTTTCCTTTATATGTATTCATAACCAATTCTAAACAAACAACAATTACATACATAAGCAAAGATAGGATAATAAAACAATAATTACATACACAAGCTACTCATATCTAGCAATTACCAGCACTAAGATACACTACTAGCTACTTTAAATGGGAAGCTCTAAAACTAATTATTAAAATAGACAGTCAATAATTGCTTAGAAAACAAAGTCTTGAATGGAAGTGATAATCAAAGTAAGCATTTCAGATGGCACTACATAAACTACAACAAAAACATGGGATAAGAAGTTTGAGACTTGCTAACATATTAAGAGATCAATTACAATCTAATCCATTCTTCTAAGCAACTTAAATAGCATTAATACAATATAATAATAAATACCAAAGTACGTTGGACTATTGGAGATAAGTATTCCAAGTTTGTCCTAATCCAACATCCCTGATCTAAGGGATTTTATATGTATGATCCGATCTAATCCAATTTTAATATGTGTTCTCCAAATGGATTGATCATCATTGATAGGCTTGAATGCTTCTATAATATCAACAACAATCATAGCCCATAGATTTTGTTTCAAAAATTGCCAACTTCAAATATGGCAAGTAAGCTATTTGACGTAATGATGACCTAATAGCCATTTCTATTAGCACATAAATAATCACTTCAAAAACTTATGATTAGTACTCATAATTTATGTATTTTAGGCTCTTATCGTTTTACTTTTACTAATATTCAAACAAATACCATGTTTTAACATTATTTGCTTATTTAGGATAAGTTTAATATGCATTAGCATTTTTCTCTATTTTTGATTTGATTTTATATTAGTTAGTTATAATTAATTCTTTTAGTGCTTTTGTGGCTTCAATTACGTGTATATGAGCTTGGAATGCAATATTGAAAATTATTAGGAGAAAAATCAGACTATTTCAATGAGGCCCGATGGAGGACGAGTGAGCTACAACCTAAAATACCGCGCTCTGGTGTAGAGCGCACAATCTAGCCCAGACTATCACCACGACCCTAACCACCCGTGCGTTGCAGCTCCCTACTCCATGCCCCAACGCGGAACCCCTGCGAGCTCATAGGCTCTACTGCTGAGTTGCGACACTAAGCTTACATGACATGGGATTTCTTCATCGTTTTGACTTGAGATTCAAAGTTATTTTTGTCTTTTTCAGTATTGAAATTTAAGCAAGTATTGTAGCCCTAATTTAGGTCAAATAAACTTTATAAATAGGAAGTTTTTAGGAGGGTTAGACAACTTTTGATTGCATTGAACTTTTAGCTTATTGCAAACTTATTATTTTTGCTTTTTTCTTACTTCATGAATTACTAAACCCTCTTTCCTAGTTAAAAGAATTTCAAAGTTTGATTTCAATAGTTTGTAAGAGTTGATTATTCTTAATTTTTCTTTGTTCTTTAGTATCTGCATGTCTTTTGGTTTAATTACAAATATTAAGATTTGTTGAACATTCGTGTTGTATTCAATTATTTAGAATATTTGCCTTGTAATTTAGAATTATTAATTTCGTAACTATTTACATAGGTGAGTATAACAAATATATGCATTATATGTTGTGTGGACATGTGACCTAACTTTAATGAATCTCGTAGTGTGTTTTTAGTGAGAACAAGGTATCTCTCAATCTTAATGCTACGATTAAGCTAAACCCTAGGCACAAAATTATAGATTATTTATTGGTAAGAGAAATAATTTCAAACGGGTTGTTCCTTAGTTATCGAAACGGTAAGGAGAGATTGGTTGTTGGGGATGACGTCGACAACTATAACTAGTTTATTAAATAAACTGAAAATTATCTTTGCATCAATGATTAAACTGTTGAATTAAATGAAGATTTTATATTTGACTAGAGTTTTGTCTTATTGATTTTTTCCTACTAAGTTTTAAAATTAATTTTCTTTAAATTTAGTTTTAATTTTAAGTTTCTTAAAAAAACACTCCCCATTGATCTTTATTTTATTTATTTATTTATTTTTGTTGAAAAGGTAGAATTATCATCTGTTTTTATGGATTCAGCTCATTGTTATCTATAAGTTTGTTTTTGAATAGAAATTTTTTTATGATCTCGACAACCTGACAATTTGCCTCAATACCCTGTTTGGAGAATGGCCTTCTTTTCTTAGTAGGAATTTGGAGAATAATTTTGGGGTTTGGGTATGTTGGTTACTTGTGTTTGGTGTTGTTTATTACTTGTTATATCTCGATTTCATTTATTTTTTTATTTTTCAAAGTAAAATATAAAAAAAAGATAATAATAATAATAACGCCCAATATCAGTTTAATTAATTAATTAGAACATTGTGTTTTACGATTCTCACTTCTTCTTGCTAACATTTTTGGCATATTCGCCAGCCATCATTTAAAAATGAAATACATTAGCTTAAGGGGATGAGATGAAGACCCTTAATTTATCCTTTCTGAGTGGTGATGACGTGGGAGCGTCTAAAAAGTAAATACTGCCCACTTCCACTCGTGTCGCGTGTCAACGTCATAATTAACTGATTAAAAAAATCCCTTTTTTTTTGTTATATGTGCACGTGCACCGCAATCCCTATGAGTTGTAAATTGTAATCACTTGCCTTTCTCTTTTCTTTCCTTTTTCCCACTAAGCTATCATACAGTAGAATATTGATTGATTTAATATTGCATATTTTGACTCTGGATTTATATTTCTTTTTTCTTTTTCATATTTAATTATTTTTTAACAACATTAAAAAATCAATTAACATGTGGTGCCTATTAAACATTCCAATTATTTAGAATGCAATATGCGGTGTTCATATTTATTGAAGTTAATATATAAATTCTAAAAATTAAAATATATGTATGTAATTTATTAAGTTTTTTTATCGTGTTGGTGTGATTCTCAATTATGTCGCTAATTTGATCAGAAAATTATAAAAATGTCTTTTTGTAATTAAAAATTTTATATTATTTGAGGGTATTTTAATATTTTTATTTTAAAAAAATAAATTAAAAGATACATATGGGTGAAATTTGAACCGGCACCAATTGAATTATTAATTCATTAAATTTACCACTTAACCAAAACTTCCTTTTAAAATATTTTTTATATTTTTTAATATATACAATTTATTATCTATATTAGTTGCATAATTAGTTTCAAACCATACGAGTTATTGTTTATTGTATGTTACTTTTAAACAAGCATTTGTGTTTTACGTTTTCACACACATACAATTTATCATCTACACTAGTTGCATAATTAGTTTCAAACCATATGGGTCATTGTTTATTGTATGTTAATTTTAAACAAGCATTTGTGTTTTACATTTTTCCACGCATACAATTTATTATCTACATTAGTTGCATTATTAGTTTCAAATCATACTGGTCATTGTTTATTGTATGTTATCTTTAAACAATCATTTGTGTTTTAAGTTTTTACACGCATATGCTTGAAATAGGATTTCTAGTATAATATAAAATTTTTTTTAACGCTTAGATATTTTAGAAAATATAACATCAACTTTGATGATCAAGGGCAAAGCCAAAATAATTTTGGGAGATGAAATTAAGTTGTATATTTTTACGATAGTAAATATGCAATTTCACAATTTTAATAGCCTATATCATTATATATTTAAAAGATTAAATTAAAATTTTATATTTTTGAGGATACAAAATATAATTTTATCATTATTAAAATGAAATTTTATAAATATAAAAAAATATAATTTTATCATTATTAATATGAAATTTTATAAATTATAAAGTGCTAAAAAAGATTTTTTTTCTATTTTAAGGGGTTCTTACCAACCCCCCGATTGCTAGCCTACCATTAATTATAGTGGTTGATTATTAATTGATATTAGTAGATTGTTGATAAATATTTATTTATTTTTTAATATTTTAAGAATTTTAAGAATTTTTATAAAAAATTATATATTTTTTTGAGTTTTTCTCAATGTTTAATTATTATAATTTTCCTAGAATTTATATTTCTTTTGGAATTTTTTTTCAATTTTTGTGATAAACCTTTTCAAAATTTCAATTTCTATAAATTTTATTTTTTTTCTTTGAAGAGTTCATTTTCTGAATTTTTTATATATTTTTTGCAATTTAGAAGTTTTGATATATTTTAGGGGTGTTTTGCAAAAAATTTATTGCAAATTTTCTAAAATATATGTTTTTTTTTACTTTTTTTAAATATTTTAATTTTTGAATTTTTTTTATTTTGTTGAAAACTTGAATTATTTATATGTTTTATATTTTTATTTTAAAAAATTAAATTACATAATATTATAAAATAAAAGAAGGCTTCGTTGTATTTTCAATAAAAAGGGCATTTTTCTGGACAACTTTGGACATTTTTCTAGGCACAAAGTTGATGCTCAGAAAACAAACTTTTATTTCTCAAGAAACATGGGTGCTCATTTAGCTCAACTGACCTGTATTAGTCTTGAATTTAATAGAAGGGATGATTTAGGAACTTATCCTGGCATGCCACTATTCCACCGGAAAGTTACTTGCAGCATTTTCTAGTTTATTATTGAACGGGTACGGAAATGTCTTAATAGTTGGTATTGCTTCTGATTCCCCAATATTTTATGCAAACCGCCCTTATTCCAATAACAATCTGCATGGAGATTGAACAATTGCAAAGGAGTTTTGTTTGGGAGAGTCGGAATTCACACAAAAAACCTGCACTTGCTCGATGGTCTGATTGTTGCGAACCCATTCAGAAAGGTGGTCTCGATTTTTGTGATCTTTAATGTTAGAATGATGTTTTTCTGATGAAGCTTCGTTATAATTTTGTAGTAAGGCCAAATTGTTTATGGGTTCGCGTCATGCATTCCAAAGTATAAGGTTCTTGAAAATTGCCCTAGTAATAAAAAGGTGGATGAACCATTGGTTTTTTTTTGTTAAAAAGTTTTTGCAGATAAGCTACCAGAAAGTTGTGGATGCACAGCATGTTTATAGATTGAAGTTGTTAATATGGTGTGGTTAAACAATTCAAATAGTGTAGATAAAAGTTACTCAAATGATGTGGATAAACCATTCAACGGTGCAGATAAACTGCTCAACTTCCTTCGTTCACATTGTCCCATCCCATCCCATCCCATCCCATGCAATGCAATATGGCAAGCTCAAATAGATCAATACAATAACATTTAATTATGCTTTTAACAAAATAATATAGTAACAATCAATATGCTTATAACGGTTCAATACAGTAGCAAATAATATGATAATAACATATCAACTCAGTAGCCAAAAGTCATGCTTATTAAGTGTTTGGTTTATTGGTAACATAAGGCATGTTGTACAAATAATCACAAATACAAAAATAATAGACATGCGAATTTCATGCAAATATTCACATAACATTAGTTTAGTCAATTAGATAATGGATTCTAGTATTATTCATATTATCAGGGGTTTAGTTGAATAAAATAAACCAGTAAAAATAGTTCAGGAATTAGTTAGGGACTAAACTAAACAAATCATAAAATTTTAGGTAAAATTGTAAAATTTGTAAAGTAAGGGATACAATTGTAAAATTTAAAAAATAGAGGAAAAATATAATATCTAAAATATAGGGGCAAAACTGTAAAATATAAAAACAGGAGACACATGGCCGTATGGCTAGACCTTGTAACAAACTAAGGCCGTGTGAAAATTACAAAATCATCCTACAGGGAAGACACAGTTGTGTGAATGTCACCAGACAGTGTGGTTCACGAACAACACAAGGGTTTCTAGGGCACATGGCCATGTGGACCACATGCCTGTGTGGCAAACCGTGTGGAGGAGTCTTGGCCGTGTGAGAAACTAACTATCCTAGGGTTTTAGGGGGACATGGTCGTGTGGTCCACATGCCCGTGTGGCACTATCCTAGACATGGTTTTGCCCTGATTCGCTCGTAAAAGAACACACCTTTCATTGGGATCTTTAAGCAACGTCCCTCACGTTTAAATTTGATTTGGGGTACCTGAACCAAGTCTGAATTTTTTATGAAGGTACGAAGGCTATAGAAGATGAGTTTGAAAACCAGTAGGAAAACATTTTAACTGAGACTGATTTTGATTCGGGGTAAGCAAAGAAATAAATTTCAACAATAAAATAATGTGAAATATGATGAAAAAGAAGAGGGGGATAACAGAAAAGATGAAGATATATATAGAGCAAGAATAGGGGGAGAAATTCTAATTGGAACAAAAGAAATAAATTAAAATCCTAATGTAACTCAGAAATATGACTAAATAGCTAGGTTTTCAAACTTTTAAGCAGCTGCAAGGTAATTTACCTTTTTTGCTGAAAATAAAAAGGGTATAGGGTGAGGTTGGTGTGACTTAAACTTAGAAATCCAAGGGAAAAATGCAAAGGCTTAACCATTTGAGTTGCTGCCCACACTTGTTTATCTTTTACTTTATTTAATCTTTATTATAGTTAGTTTTTATCCTAGATTGTTGAAATTAAAAAGACAAGAAATGAGAGAGATGGAGTTTGAACTAGAATCTCTAAGGAGTGTACTAGTTACTTAACCATCAAGCCTAAGACTTATTTCTTGGTTATTCATTTCATCTAACCCCTTATATTTTGGGGCGTTATACTATACCTATTAGTGATAGATAGATCTTATTAAGGGATTTGGTTGATGCGGAAGGGAATTGGAAATGACATTTTTTACAACAACATTTCGATAACCCAATCTTGCAGGAAAGGTCACTAGCAAATCAAGCAGTTCCTATGATTGGTTCTTAAGCGCAAATTACTTACAAATGAGGAAAGACAGAAGCGTGGTTTCATAGGTGATCCATCGTGTTGTGTTTTTTGTATGAGTGAGGAAATTGTTTTGCATATCCTACGGGACTGTCAACAAGCTCGGAGGGTGTGGCTGCAGTTTCTTTCCTCTCAGGTACCATCTTCATTTTTCGATAAATCTCTCTCTCAATGGATATGCATGAATTTAAAAGTTGGTTTTGGCTTTCACTTTCACAATATCTACTACCTAATGCTATTTGGAGTGGTTATTTGGAGACTATAGAAGCAAAGGAATTTTTTTTATTTTCAATGGTGTGCATCTTGAAATATCAGTGAAGGTGAAGTTGTAATTCCAAATGGTAAGACTCATCAAAACAGATGGCAAGCTCCACCAATAAAATGGGTTAAGCTAAATACTGATGGTAGTTGCTAGCCCAATTTAAATTTTGCTTCAGCAACGAGGGTGGTTAGGAATTTGCATTATGGGCTATGGAAAGAACATCGAAAGTTGTAATGCGGCAGCGACTGAACTGTGGGCAATCTTTGACGGTCTGCAGCTACTTTGGTCTAAAGGTACCCACCACGTTCTCCTTGAAAGTGATGGCAAATTTTTTGTCCAAGCTTGTACCAGTGAAGATGAAAGCCATGGAAACTATGCGCTGACCTTGCGCATCAAGGAAATTCTACGTAGGAATTGGACAATCCATGTTACTTACATTTATAAAGAGTTTGACACTGTTGCACATTTGTTGGCGATTCTTGCAAGACCCCAAGAGTAAGGATTGCAGGTTCAAACAACTCCACCAATTGTTTCACATTCATTGGCAATTTTTTGGTGATTCTAGGCCTACATATGTTATGTAGTTAGTTTTTCTATTCAACCAAAAACAAAAAAAAGGCTTTTCATAATGCCTTTTAATAACATCATATGTTAATTTTTTTAACGTTGTCAGTTAATTTGAATAATGAAATGACAATTTAAGTAATAAGATAAAAAAAATTAAATATAAAAATAAAAAATAGATATAATCCAAGGAACATTGTGTAACACCCGAAACCTGGCCTAGACGTTATGATCGAATCTGGCGACGTCACATGAGAGTGTTTTTGAAAACGTATCGCAAGTTAAAAATCATTTCGGTTATTATCTTTAATTAAGTCAGAAAATCGCGAATCAGCTTATTTGTTTAAACCCATTTCTTTTATGCGAAAGCTCTTAGCTAATTTTTAGAAAAACTATGCTTTTGTGGCATTTACAGTTTAAAAATAATCCATAAATAACAATTAAAAACCCAAATAAAACCAAAAACAGTTCAAGTCCAAAATTACATAAATAACCACAAATAATTAAAAACAACAATGCAGTAAAACCGTGGAAATCATAATGTATCTAGCAGTGGTCACCATCGAGCCTTCCGCTGCACCTATCCATCTACTACTGGGGATTACCTGACAGATAAAACAATAAAGGGTGAGTTTTCGTAACTCAGTGTGTACATCCCTATAGTACAACATGCATATATACAGATAACAGAAACAGACAATAGTCATAATTCGGGCCTAAGCCCTTAACGGATACGATACAGGCCTTAACCCACTCAGAATAGGATTAGAATATACTAGGGCTCACGCCCAAACAGATACAGAATCAGATATAAACGGGCCTTAGCCCATACAGATATCACATGCAGAACAAATCAGAAATCATGCTCACCAACCCTGCACACCATCTCCGTCCAACCCTACACACCATGTGGGGATAAAATCAACCCACCCCGCCCTACACACCAAGTATGAGGATATAGTCAACCCATCTGGCCCTACACACCAAGTCGTATCGTATTACGGCACATATCAGAAAGATGCAGCAAAGCTGCCAGATAATAGGCTAATAGTCTTTCAGACTTCCTTCACTTCAACAACAAACCCACCCCGATGTAATGCAACATACATAATCACATGGCATGCTAAAATAATACCCATGCTCAACCTAGGGTTCGAACACAAGACCTTTCACATAACTCCTTGCCACTAAACCACCATACTAGCAGGCCCATTCTGATAAGTTTTTACAAAGAATTTCTTATAAACCTACTGTCCAAGGTAGGGCACACGCTTGTGTCCCTACTCGTGTAACTCTCTGTTTTGCCATTTAATTAAGTGCATCGGTCATACGACCAAGCCACACGCCCGTATGCTAGGCTGTGTGGTTAATTTAATTTTTAAAAATTAGGTGCAGGTTTCACACAGCCAAGACACACGCCTGTGTTCTAGGCCATGTGTTTCACACGGCTGAGACACACGCTCGTGTCTCTTCCCTTGTGCCAAATTCTGAGCATTTTATTTCTGAATTTTAAGATGTAGGGGACATACGGCCAAACCACATGCCTATGTGCCAAGCCATGTGTTGCACACGGTCAAGATACACACCCGTGTGTCTACCTATGTGGACAAAATAAGGTCATTTCCTAGCCTTATTTCTCACCTAAATTTGCCAACAACCTACACCAACACTTACAAACATATACCAACCAATTCAAGTCATATAAATCAAGCTTAATATAAGTTCTATCTAAGTTATATTAACATGTATATTGCAATGGTTGAGCTTGCGAAATTTTCATTTATGTATTTAGATAAATTTGTATCATTTATACTAATTCATTTTCATTTACCATTTGATTCATATTTCACATACTATTTAATCACTTCAAACATATCAAACATGATATAGAATTGTAGTTATATACCAAAACATACTATTCTAGCCATTCCAATGGCTAGTTTACAAACATCTATTTTCATATCAACATTAGCTTAATTAGCCTATACATGCCCATTATACCAAAGTAAGATTTCTATTTATACCAAAACGAGTTGGAGGATAGTGTGATGATGCTCCAACGAACTCCAACCTTTACAAGCTCCCGAGTATTATAAACAGAGAAAAGAAAATCGAGTAAGTATTTCAAATGCTTAGTAAGTTCACATAACGGGAATTTAACTTACGCTGTATTTATACAATAAGCAAACATACACATGCAACCCAAGCAATTTGGCCGTAACCTAAGCACACAATCTCATCAAACATGTTAGTTATTCATTTCATCTAATTTCAAGTTCCATGAAATCATGTATTTTTCATATATTGATTCCATTTTATTTTCACTTGTCTACTTGTCAGAATTTCACTCGTTAAATCATTTGAAATCTCGATGGATACGAGGGTAGTACACATAAAGTGTACAAATCAGTAATCCGTCTATTCGTGTCCAGGAGGACTCATTAGAACACTAAATCAAAAATGCTCTCTCTCAAGCACCATAACAAGAAGCTTATAGAGCCATATAATAGAAAGTATATCTGGGCATGGTAACAAAAAGTTCACAAAGAACTTATAACTGGCAGCTTTGAAAAGTACTAAAACGGGAAGCTCCGAAGAGCACTTATCGGGTAGCTCCATAGAGCACTTATTAGAATGCATCGGATAGCTTATAACGAGAAGTTCAAGCGAGCACCATCGAAAAACTTCAGAGAGCCTTTAACGGGAGGTTCATAATAAACCTATAAACAGAATGCTCATTAAAGCGTAGGGGTGTCTACAACATATGCAGATCACTACCATTCGGGATGCTCAGAAGAGAATTTAACAGTAAGCTCGCAAGAACACTTTAATGGGAAGCTTGAGAGGGCTTGTATCGGGATGCTTTTTAGAGCTATGGTATGTCCGCAACAAATGCTGGACTACTACCATTTCAGGAAACAGAACCCTGTATCTAATCGAATTTCATTCATTCAAACGAAACTTAATGTTTATCGGGTATTTTCTGGATATATAATCAATTTCTATATACATAGCCATTACATATTTCACATACATAACATTCAATTCAAGCATGTAAATATATAAATTTAGTTACACGAACTTACCTTGTTACTTGTTCGTATGCAAAATTTACTAATCCGACACTTTTTCTTTTCTTCGATCTAACTTCATATTTGAGTTTTCAAGATCCAATTAAGCTAAGAAAGCTTGATTTCTCTTTCCTAGGGCTTCCATGAAATTTGGGGAAGAAGATGATATAAAATGCTGATATTTCCTTTAATTAATCATTTATCATATTTTATTAATTCAATTTCCAATTTAGTCCTTTTCTTTTCTTAAATTTCCATGGATGATTCACCATAAATATCTACAAAATTTTTCCTAATAGTCTAATTACCATATAAGGACCTCTAGTTTTTGAATTCCATAGCTATTTGGTACTTATAGCTACTAGAATCCAAATTTTTCATTTTATGCAATTTGGTAATTTCCATAATTAAACACATAATTGGTAAAATTTTCTTATCAGAAGTTTCATATATCTTTCCTATCATTATGTAAATCATGCAATAATATTAAAATGATTTTTTCAACTCAAATTTGTGGTCCTGAAACCACTGTTCCGATTTCACTGAAGATGGGCTGTTACATAGATCTTTAGTGCGAAGCTAAGGTTACTATATTGATATCAGATAGAACTTAATTCAATATTCGTACAAGGTTGAAGATAATGGATTGTCTCTCTGGGTAAGACCTATAGACAGGTGTGTAAACAATTGAGCTCTGTTTATTTTGTTCTGTCATAGTTACATCTAGTAATTATATTTACTCACTCTGTTGTTGCAATTATCGATTTATCTCTTCAATAATAGTATGTGTAAAGATGTAAGACAACAATAAAAAAATATTATAATACATTAAAGATGTTTACGTAGTTCGATAAATCTCTTACACTTGTGAGACAATGCCTAGAGTTGAATTCACTAACAAATTTCAGTATAATGGATTAATATTGAAAGATAAGGGATGAATCACCTACGTATGCAAAACCTTACCTATTTTTACATAAAATGCCTCAATACCGATGAAATTTTGCGTGTTGCATATTTGTTGTTTTAGTTTATTTTGGTGTTGTTTAGCTCATTTAGTAGTGTGGAACTTCTATGAAGTTTTATTGCTCAATATGGTTTTTGTATCTAATGATTCAAGTCCTTGTTGTTTATACCTATTGTTTCTATTTGTGGTTCAAATTGGGAAGTTTGATCCAATAATTGTAGTTTATTGTGTTAGATCTTTTGCTGTAATGTTCTTTGGGGAAATGCTTGTATGAAACAATGACGCCACATCATCTGTATTCCTTTTCCAATAGTTTTATACCATATCAGCATTTTCATCCTGAATTTTAGTATTTTCATCCTAAAAAAATCAAATCCAAATTAAAATCCTAAAATTCAGGATAAAATTACTGATGTGGTATAAAACTATTGGAAAGGAATAATATCCCTGTTTCATACAATCCTTTCTCATGTTCTTTGTGGTATTCATGAAATTTCAGTTTATACTTTCCAAGATAAGGTTGGAGGTCAAACATAATTGCAAGTCAAAATGTCAACTTATGCATGAAAATGCTTAATGGTACTTGAATATTGTTTGTATTTTTACAATATTTGCCAACAATGAGGTATGGTGTAGTGGTTAGGGGTGTTCAACCGGTTACCGAACCGAACTACCATTAACGAATTAACCGACCCTTTTAAACCCTTAATCATTAACCGAACCAAAATTTTTTCAAGAAAAATTAACTGAACCAAACTTTTTTAGTTAATTCGGTCGGTTAACCGAATTAACCGAAATTTATATATATATATATTTTAAAATTTTTGGTTAAAACAAGTATAAAACATATAAAAAATTAACCGACTTAACCGACCGATTAAATTGTATTTCCAAAAAATTAATCGAACCTACCGAATACTTATATATATTATAATATTATTTATTAAATTCGGTTAATTTGGTTAACCTACCGATTTCCAACCAAATTAACCATTAACCGAACTTCCAAAAAATTATTAACCAACCCCCGACCGAATTAATTCAGTTAACCGACCGATTAACAGAATTCAGTCAGTTAACCGAATTAATTCGGTTTTACCCGAAATTTGCACACCCCTAGTAGTGGTTGCTCACCTCATCCTTTAATCTTATGGTCGGGAGTTTGATCCCCATTCATGAGAATGGAGCACATTTCGTGGCTAGTTCTCTCGTTTACCTATTTAGAGAGCACCACAATAGTATTATACTTTATTTTAATTTACATTTGTCACTATACTTTGAGAATATACGTAAATTTGTCAATCAACTTTAATGTGATTGAATTTTGCCACTAAAATTTAAATTTTATTGAATTTTTCCTCCAACTTTGATTTTAATTAAAATTTACCACCCAATATTAGTTTTGATGATTTGAAAACATATTTTAACAAGAAAAATATTCTTTCAAATATTTTATTTTAATAGTTAACCATAACTTAATTTATAGAATATAATAAATTAAATTAGAATTTTATTTATTAAATTAAAAGACTTGAAAATTAAATATAACTTAACTTTAATTTTTTATTTTAACTATTAAAATAAAACATTAAAAATAGGTTTTAATTAAAAATAATCTTTAATTTATTTTAAATTAAATTTGAATAGAAAAATTCAGGTAAAGATAAAACTAGACAAAATTTAATAAGAAAATAATAGAGGGGGTTGAACCCAAAGAAAATATTTTCTTTATTCCATAAATTATTGTTTAATTGCTTAGCTTTTGGGCATCAAAATTCACTTTATCTAAAGCGATACTAATTAAGTATAAATAATTAGTATAAAAGTATTGGTTTTAAAATAAATTGTAATTAGATGTTTTAAGGAGTTAATTTAAAGTTGATGCTAAGGCAGCAAGCTTTAAAGGATTAACATTGAAATCCGACAGGAAACAAAAAAGACACTTTTAAAGTTGTTTTGATTCGATATCCTTGATCTCAATGTCTTCAAATAGGAGGTCAATTCTCCTTATAACCTCGTATAACTTTTTATGACAATCCCTTTGGATCATGTGATAACACATTTAAGGTGGAAAGGAAAATGGGAAATTAATTATCAATTAATGAAACAGCTGTGAAGTTTTGTAGACACAAATCTTTGAATGTGGTATTTTATACACTATCCGACATCTAAACATAGTTCAATGTCGAATGCCCTAAATTTAAATGCAAAATCAATCATTTTTGTCTTCTGGGATATCTCTTTGCCACTTTACATCTGTTTATTTTGCTCCGGTGGGTGGTGATGTGCTGTCTTTTTAGCTTCTCATCAACCTAAATAACATCTAATTAATTTGTGCCAACTTAACAATTCTATTAATTCAACAACGCACCTTACTAACATCTAATTTGTGAAACAAAAGTTAGAATCACTCTTCTTCAACATTTTAAAAAAACTAAATTAACAATTAAACAAAATTGATAATTCCACGTTGATTGAGGAAATGTTTTTAAAGGGATTTAAATACAATCTTGTCTCTAATTTTCATTAAGTAAATTGGGGTTAAAGGTGCAACACACATGTATTACCGCCGCTGCACAATTTGTGTCATTGTTTGTCTTTGTTAACACAAGTCTACAACACGTATTGTGCATGTTTTCTTTGTGAATAAAATTTACGTTCCTTTTATCATAAATTTTTTTATTTTTCAAGATATTTTTTCAGTTGCAAAAAATATTCTGGCTATTGCAACATCGGTCGTTCATCACCGCAACCAGGGATTCACACCGTGACGTAAAAAATCAAGACATCAGGATGAGGCTAAGCCCAGGTCACGACACGACGAGAACAAGACTGTGGATCCCGTTGTGACGAGGAACTCCCCCACGTTATGACGTCAACCCTAAAATTCTGAAACTTTTCATTTTAGTCCTTTTTTTATTTTAACTTTATTTTAGAGCCTTTGTAAACTCGTACAAAGTTTGGGAATGATTGTATTTCACATTGAATGTTTAATTGTTGACTCATATCAATAAATTGAATAATTTAATCGCAAATTGATTGTAGTTGTTCCGATAATAAATGTGGCATCCCTTAGTTCGGACCAACCATCAGGTCAGGAACATGGGTGCTACACAATGCACCACAATTTGTACATCATAATGAACAAAATATTAAATAGTTGAAGAAATTTATAATAAATACTTAAAATACTATTTAAACATAAATAAAATTAATTATAATTCTCCCTATATAAATTTTCTATCTTCCTTCTTATGTATTATCATAAAAAGGAACATGCTTTAGGGTTAATTAAATCTTAAAAAGTTTATTAAAATTTATATGATTAAGGTTTGAGTTTGGGGTTAAAATTAAATTGAAGCAAAGAATTAACTAAAAATCCAAAAAAAAAAAAATTGAAATTTATATGAAATTTCATATATTAACTGAAGCAGGAGGTGGTTATCTTAAACAATTCTTTTTTTTCAAAGAATCTCGTCAATAATATGTATAATAGAAGTTTTTTTTTCTTAAGTTAGTGCTTTCAATAAATAATAGTTAGCACTATATTTTAGAATATTACTTGTTGAAGCAACCGATATTAAAAGAGTTTAAATTGTAAAACAATTCACAAATTTCTCAAAATCCATAATCATATAAACTAAGTTTAAACAGTGTAATAAGATCATACCTTCAAATTTATTCTGCTAATAGAATTGAATTGCGCCAATATTAATAAAGAATGAGAAAAAGAACCAATTTCCTTCAATATAAGATTTTATTTTCAGGATTTCTATAACCCTAAGTTAAAACTTAATATTGTTATTAAGAGATGAAGATGAGAAATTATAATTAATTTTAATTACATTTAAATAAAAATTTAAGTATTTGTTAGAAAGTCCTTCAACTTTTTAATAATTTATTTATTTATGATGTGGCGAATTGTAGTGCATTGATAGTGCATAGGATTCTTGCACTACAATGCATCAAATATTATTCCTCATTTTAATACAAATAATTTCATGTATTATTCTCAAAGTCAATAAATAAGTGAATTAAGCATGAGTTCAAAATATTCAAGTTTTACTTGAATGAGAATAATTTAGTTTTATAACAATTAAAGATAATTCTAAAGAAATTGATTTTTTTTATCATTTTGCAATTAAAAATTTAACAGATGTATAAAAAGATACAAGGTTAATAATTAATTTTGTATTTAAGATTAATTTACTAAATAAAATTTAGGGGGTTTAATGTGGTTTTTATTAATACTCAGGAGGAGTAAGTGGATATTTTTCATCTCTAGGGAGAAGTGTAGTTTTTACAAACTTAGAAGGTTAATGGACTTTACCCTAATAAAAATAAATATTTTAATCTAAATTTTATTAGAAAATAAAAAAATTATAATTCATAGGAAAAGGATTATATGAAATAGTGACGCCACGTCATCTGTATCACTTTTCTAATAATTTTATGTTATATCAATATTTTTATCCTGAAAAAAATCAAATCCAAATTAAAATTCTGAAATATAAGATAAAATTATGATTGATGTAGCATAAAACTATTGAAAATAGATGATATATCTATTTTGTACCATCCTTTCGCTAATGTAAAAAGCAAAGAAAGGAGTGTTAAGCTACATAATCCCAAAAATACATTAAAAAATGATTTGTTGTGTAGAAAGGGAAGTGATCTTAATTCAGGGGTTAAGTGGCCAAAAAGTACACATGACGTGAAAGCCATTGGAAATCTTTTCCCAATGAGATTGATCAATGCCATGCACAAACCCCGTCTATACGTCCACCTCTGCTTAATTATGAACTTAATTTATTAGGCATAGGCATAGCCTACACTTTTACAATCATGTTATACATGTACAGTTTTTGGTTGATAATAATTTGCAGGCGACAGAAACGGTATTTGAGGTTGATTAGATTATGGAAATTAAAAGTTTTAATTATTGATTTGGAGAAATATCAGTTTCAGGTGCAAAGGCACACACCTCATTCCATATAATTTCTTTTATTAAGTATTGTTCTGATTTAAGTTTAGTACAGTTTGATTCTAACTTCCTTTATTTTTAAAATTTTTAATTTTTTTTACATAAATTTTATTTTGATTTTGGTAGAAATGATAAAATCGTAACTCCCTTAAAAATTAAAAGACAAGTAAAGATAAATTAAAAAAAGAAATGATTCATTGTCAATGTTCAAATGAAATTGCACTGTTGTAACTATAGAAAATTTATTAAAAGATATATTGAAGTATTTATTGAGTAATTAAAAATGTAACCATAAAAATAATTAAAATGTAACAATAAATTGTACATATTGTTATTAACAAATTATTTTTATTTACTAAAATATATTATTAATTATTTTCTTGAATTACAACTATAAAGGAAATTGATCCTGCTCTAATCTCAAATTCCTTTTATCTCTATCATTGTTCAACTCTTTTTCTTTTTTGCCTTTCAAATCTAACTTTTATTACAATTTATTCAAGTGCTCATCTATATGTCAATTATTTTATGAAATTTGTCTTCATTATTTTATTTTCTTGTATGTATAAGATATTGGTTGAATTGTCTTCCTCATCAATCAAAATTTTAATTTGGCTTTACCATTCTATTCTGATTTACTCTGAAAAATATTATTAGATATAAATTAATAGTAATATATATATATATATATATATATATATATGAGAGAAACACCATAATGACCCTATTTACTCAGATATAAATTAATAAAATATATAAGATATAATGACTATTGTAACCCCATTTACTCCTAACACTCACTTAGAAATTGGTTTTATATTATATATAAATTAATTAATCATAAAAAATTAAGATATAATAACCATTATGCCCCTATTTACTCCTAAGACTCACTTAGGAGTTAACTTATATGTACCCACACAAAAAGTAAAGCAATTCAACTCTTAATAAATAAATAAACACTCCATCGAGCCTTCAACAAAAAAAAATTAACGATGAATTAAGCCATTCTAAAAATATTAGAAAATTCCAAAAAAATCTAAAAATACTTTAATTTTTTTAACATTTATCATAATCATTTTTTGACATTATAAAAAATATATAAAATTATTAAAATGCACACCCAAAATGAATTTAGACAAATGTACATTTAGGCTCATCTTAATGTAGATAAATTAAAAAAAAAAAAAAACCCTAAAAATCTATAATATGCCATGCCATCAAGTGTTCATAGGGGCGTAATTAAGGGGCTAGTAAGAGCTCTTAAAATAGAAAATTTTTAATTTTAGCATTTTAAATTTTAAATTAGTAAAGGTATAATTGTATTTTAGTCCCTAAAATGATAAATATTTGATGCATTAGTGGAGGTATTGAAGTGAGGAAGGTTTTTAAAGTCTAGATTCGTTAGTTTTCATTTATTTCTACTTTTAGATGAAGAAGAGGAGAAACAACTTGAAGTAATTTAGGAACATGGCGCTTATAGTAAATTAGGTTATAACTTAGTTATGTGCCTTTCAATCAATTAAAAATAATATGATACAATAAAAAATAGCCGACAACTTAAGAATAATAAAATTAATGGACTAAAGAAAATAATAATAATAATAATAATAATAATTTTATAGTTTAGATATGAGCAGAGTTTGTAAATGTTTGAGACGTTGTGAGGAGTGGAGTTTTTAGAAAAAGTTTTCCCACTAAAATTAGAACCTTATCTCCACCAATTATTTATAAATGGAAAGCATAAACAATTAGTCTTGAAATTCGGAACCATTTTTGTGTTGGAGATATAGCTAGGTAAACTGTTTGCATAAGCATAATTTATGGTGTTAAGAATATATAACAATACACACGCAATGAATAATATATACATCTTTTCTTTTATGTACATGAGCTGCTTCATTAGCCTTTAAACACCAAATTTAAAAAGAAAATAACTTGACAAGTTAAACACATCATCAGTTTGCCTATATATCAACATTCAATGAAAAATCAGGGGGAATAATTAGCATATAAGTCCAATCATCAAGCAAAATAGAAATGGGTTTCATTTTTAAGCTACTTGTTTTGTCGTATAAGGGTACGAAATGGAATCTCATTTGAGGGTATAAAAATTCAGAATGAAAGGTTGCCACAGGGTTTTTTAAAAGGGGAGAAGAAAAAACAAATGGCAAGTGTAGCCCAATAAGGGGACCAGATGCAATTAACAATTGATTATTAAATGATCCACCTCCCTCTTCCTCCCGTGTTTATAATCCCCTTTTTGCTTTATGATGTTTAGCTCAACCCCCCCCCTCTCAAATTACCCACTAAAATAAATCAAAATGACAGGTTCTGGTGCCCCTTGTGGTGCCTGCAAGTTCTTGAGAAGAAAATGTGTTAGAGGCTGTGTTTTTGCACCTTATTTCTGCCATGAACAAGGTGCAACCCATTTTGCAGCTATCCACAAGGTTTTTGGTGCAAGCAATGTCTCCAAGCTGCTTGCTCACCTCCCTGTCAGTGATCGCTGCGAAGCTGCGGTCACAATCTCGTATGAAGCTCAAGCTAGGCTTCAAGACCCCATTTATGGTTGTGTTTCTCATATCTTTGCTCTCCAACAGCAGGTTTTTTCTCACCACCCCCTTTGACCTTGTTTGATATGATATAATTAGATGAGTTGAAACCCTAATTTGATTTTTGAAATATAGGTATCTATCTAAATCCATTGCTTAGTTCCCTGTGTTTGGAATTTTTGTAGGTTGTCAATCTCCAGTCGCAGCTTGCTTCTCTCAAGGAACAAGCAGCTCAGAGCATTGTTAATGGCTCTGTTACTGCAAACCCTAATGGAAAGCTTCCTTCTCAGTTCCAAGATGTTCAAAGCTGGTTCCACTCAGATACTTCAAGCATGGCACTAAAATTTAATCCTAACATTCGCAATCATCCCAGCTCAAACTCGTACTGTGAGAATGGGTTTTTGAATCCAAACCCGTTAGGTAATTATGAGAATTCATTCACTTCGCCAGGAGAAGATCATGTGTCATCCTATACTACCACTACTACTTTTGGGGAGGCTTCTCATGCTATGTCTTCCTTAGACCTGCATACAAACAACAGACAATGGGGTTTCCAGGAGGTGGATGACCTTCAATCAATGGCCTTTGGATATGCTCAGCAATATTCATGATGAGGGGATCCAATCCATTTACATATGGTCAATTCAGCACAAGAGATCATTTTATATAAAAACCATCGAACTTCCAGTTTTGAATTGAATGCTGCATATTTTGAAACATACATGCACTTTTGTTGGTATAAATAAAAAAGCTAGGAACCCTAAAGGATCAATGTTCATTTCGGAAACCCTAAAATCTACCCTACTGTGAATCTGTTTTCTATAAATTAATCTGGCCTGGATATTGATATAGAATATTAGTAGTGTATTTCTTATCTCTGACAAAACTGGAGCTAGAAAATGATATCTGGTTTTGGTCGAGCTAATTATTTTGCTTTGTCTATGGACCTCTTAGCCTTTTGAGGACCACATGTAGTTCTTGACCTAGTAATTAAAATTACAGTTACCTAGTTCCTTTCCTACACCACACTTAATTATTTATCTTAGCCGGTTCTATAATTTTATCCTATTCTCCACCTAACGGATTCGTTGCAAGATTCAATCCTGCTCAGTAAAATATCTTGGCTAACAAAATGCATGTCTTCTTACTACCTTGTTTGGCTTCTTTACTGCATATATAGCTCCACAGACAATTGATTTGAAACTCTGAAATAATTTTCATATTAAAATGAACATGATTATGATCCCAAGTTGAACTTATGGAGCCTAACGTTGATCTTCATTCATCCCAATTTGATTCATTTTTATTTCTTCATGATTTCCCTGCTGTTTTCAAGTCTAATAACACACATTGCACCCCCCCCCCCCCCCCCCCCCAAAAAAAAAAGGCTGAAATTAATTACTTGGACATTTGCTTATTCAATGTAGCTTAACTCGTGAACTATGACCAATAATAATGCAAGCTTTGTTGTTCGTGATGTTTGATAATTATATCTTGATAACATGCAATATTAATATTGTTTGCATTCGCAATGTTCAATGCGGAGCCCATTTTTTTGATTTTTCATGCTATGGAATAAAGTAAACAATTTGTATTACTCTTCTTCCACTGTATATACATTAAACTTCCTACAGTTGTACATATATAGATGCATGAAAAAGAATAAAGGTAAATTTGTGAAAAACCATAGGCTTACTACTAGATAAAATATCTGATTTATTTGTAATTGCTATGAAGTTTTGAAGTCCTCCATCTAAATCACTAAACTCCTTACTTTTTATCAAGCAATGCATTTGGATTTTGGAAAAAAAAAAAAAAACATCAGTAACTAATCAGTGCAAGTGATGATCATACTTGTTATGAAACATAAGGCCTCAGATATATATTCCCATTTTTTAAATAAAAATGCATGCGTGAATAAATTAATGCAATTTAACTAATTAGGACATGAATTTCCCTCCCTCTGTTAACTGTTACCCTTACAGAGGCCCAGTTGAGATGATAATCACAAACACAAGTACGGCCCATTCGATGTATTTTCCAAAAATAAATAACTCATCTGTGCTACCAACTAATAAAAAAATGCTTATCTCTTTTGTATTTTCTTTAACTAATTTCAAGCATTAAGTTCCTTCCAAAAATCTTTATTTTATAATTACTAATTGGATCGATAATTATTTTTGATAATTAAAGATAAAAGGATAGAGTTATTTGAGATTCAACTTAGGTATTTATGTTTACAATTTAGTATTTTTATCATTAAATTAAGAGATTGTTAGTGAATTGAATTAATAACTAAATCAATTAAATTATCAGAAAAAATCATGAAAAAAAAGAATTAACGTAATTTATGAAATTTAACATTTCCATAAATAAAAGCAACTTCAGGTTTGCAATTTTAGCATGAATGAGTTGGGATTTCAGATTCCCACTCAAAATATAAGCAACGGTGATAAAGATTAACCAAGGATTGAAGAAGGAAAGAGCAAGTGAGTTCTAACGGCGAGTGAGTACTAACGACTAGAACCTAAACATGGTAATTTGGTGTAATTTAGTACCTATATATATATATATATATATATATATATATATTGTTCATTTTGATCCCTAAACTTGAAAAATATAAAAGTTTAATAATGTGACACACTGAGATTGTGCCATACCATCATTTGAAAATTAAAAAATTTCAGGTGATGATGTCAATTTTAGAGTGTCGCATGCAATGTTCTAATAATCGAATCGGTTAGACCACTAATTTTTAATTCAATTAATTTGATTAGTTCAACTACTAGACTAACAATAATAAAATAAATATATAAAAATTTTATAAAATTAAAAAAAATTATTAAACCGGTTTAACTATTGATTGTTGTCTCAATTTTCGATTTTTTACCGATTTTGAGTAGTTTCAAATTCAATTAAATTCAACCCCTTTGTTTGGTCCAGTATATCGATTTGTTCTCGATCCAATTAATCCGATTGACCAATCTAGTCTTGTTCCACGAACATTAGTCACATAACCAAATCTTAACAGATGTCAAGTTTAAGGATCAAAATAGATTTAATTGTCAAGTTCAAGTCCTAAAACAACCAAACGAAGTATAAGTATTAAAATGGACCTAATTGTCAATGGCTAAAAATTATATTATAGTAGCCGATCGAGTCTTAGTTCGATTGGCATCGGCATTGTTGCCCGTGTAAAAGTACGTGAATTCGAGTGTGCTGAAATGCGTTATCCTCTTATTTAAGAGTTGGGGAGAGGCTATGGATAGTTTTACGGATTACATCAAAAAGAGCATATATAATAAGAACTTATAACGAGATATGATTTAAATTTGTTAGTTTCTTATTTCTACTTTTCATTTTTAGGATTTTTTTTAGTAAAATTAAATGGGAAAAAATAAATGTATTTGAGTTAAAATAAACATAAAGTCAGATAAATATATAAAAAATATATATTAAACCCAACACAATATATAAAACTGATTTATGCATTTTTTTTAAGTGGTTTGGTTTTTTTTTTTTAAACCATTATGAAAATTCAATTTTTAATGATACACATCAAATTATTGAACCCGTTGATGGATGTATTCAATACCATTTGATAACATTAAGATAGAGAGAAAAACAAAGTTTTTTATAGGAAAAACGAAGTTTATTTTTTCACAAAAATATTATATAATATATAAAAGAAACAAAAAATTGAGTAATTATTTGATATAGAGGTTAAAAAGTTTTAGAATCCACAAATATAATTAAAAATATTATAATTGTCCCATTTATTTATATATATATTTTTATAATATTTTATAAAATATGTGTTGAGTATGTCTTATATTTCAATCAAATTTGATAGATAATCTCCTAGTTAAACTCTGTTTATTTGTTTCAGTCGAACACTGGTTAGTTTAGATTATTTTATTACTATTCGACCTACCAATTTAGCCTATAAATAGGCTCTTTTACAACCTTAGAAAAAAGCACACCCATTAAAATATTAGAACTTATAACACTTTTAGTGAATTTTGTGTTTACGTTTTGAGGGTTCTTTGTTTTCAAGTTTCGAGGTTTTGTTTTTATCTTCATATTTTGTACTCTTCGTTCTTTTGTCATTATAGTAAAATTATCTTTGCATGTGTTTTTTTTATCCTCTTTGGAGAGTTTTTCACGTTAAATTTGTGTGTATTTAATTTCTCAATTTCTTCTGCTATTTTTTACTTGTTTGTTGTTTAATTGGGTCGATCCCTAATAAGTGGTATCAAAGATAGTTTAATTTTTGTAGATCAGCCCGTTCAGAGAAGGAAACAACAAGGTGTCTCATGGGGCTCTCATTTTGTTAAAATGTAAAAGAACCGATAGTCTTTATATTTTGGAAGGTTCCATAGTGATCGATGAAACCAGACGTCCCTCGTTTGTTACGGAGTCGAAATCAACTTGGTCATAGGAGGGAAAAATGTATGACCGTTTCGTTGAAGAAAGATTCTCTTTTGGATGCAGGTTTTGAAAAGTTAGGATACTGTATTTGTGAGAATCTAATCTGGGTTAGTTTTGATTTGGTAGTGCACAAATTGAAGGCTAGAAGTCATCCAGCTTCTAAGCACAGATTCAACTCAGTGAATTCATTGCATAGTTCAAGATAGGCATGTGGTGGGCTTTGTGGAAATACGAGTTAAGGTGGAAATTTGTTGAGTATGCATTATATTTCAATCAAATTTGAGAGATAATCTTCCAGTTAAACTCTGTTTATTTGTTTTAGTCTAACTCTGATTAGTTTAGATTATTTTATTATTATTTGATCTACGAATTTAGCCTGTAAATAGGCTCTTTTACAACCTTAGAAAAAACAAACCCATTAAAAGATTAGAACTCATAACACTTTTGGAGAATTTTGTGTTTATGTTTTGAGGGTTCTTTGATTTTAGGTTTTAGGGTATAGTTTTTATCTTCATCTTTTGTATTCTTCATTCTTTTGTTATTATAGTAAAATTATATTTGTTCGTAATTTTTTATCTTCTTTGGAGGGGGTTTCCACGTTAACATTGTGTGTGTGTTCAATTTCTCAATTTCTTTTGCTATTTTTTTACTTGTTTATTGCTTAATCGGGTCGATCCCCAACAACATGTCACATTCTTAATTCATTTGTAGAGTACAAAAAACTTCACATAATATGTATAGAATAATTTTTTTAATAATACTTCTTATTTAAATAAAATTGAAGTATTAATTGTGATGAAGAAACACGTAACACACACTTAGAGAGAAAAAAGAAAATTACAAATTCAAACATTAAAAACAATATTATTAAAAGAGAGAATTACCAACTTGAAAGGGGATATTAATCTTAAAACTAACATACAATTGTTGTGAAAATTAAGGTAATGAACTTTTTGGCATTTTAATTTTATAAAAAAATTTATTTTAGGTATTCATTTTAATTTAATTTAATTTATTCTTTTTTGTCTCTTTTAATATTTAAATTTGTATTTTTTATTAAATTGTCTAAAAATGTATATAAAAATTAACGTTTGTTAATTTTGTTGATATGACACAAACATGAATTGTTGTGTGAATGACATGTTAGTATTTAATTAATTTTTAAATTTATTATATATAATATTTTTAATTTTTAAAAATAATTTTTATAATTTTTTTAAAATTTTTAAGAATTAATTAAATATTAACGTGGTAATCTATATATATACCATATTAGTAAAATTAAAAAATAATAAAATTTTCGTCTAGTTTAACAAAAATACGAATTTAAGATTTAAAAGAATAAAAAATTAAATAAAAGATTAAATAAATGATTGAAAGTGTTATAAAGGCAATAGTAGATGTGATGTGATGTGATGTGATGGATTAGAGTAGTGGATGGCACAATGAAGGGTTAGGATTACGCAAACGTGGGTTGCGAAATCAATAGTCAAAAGTTGCGTTAAAAGAAATTAAAAAAAGAAAATCAAAGAGGCGGAAGCGAAGAAGTGGTGTAAGTTGGTAATCATGCTTTGCTTTTTCTTTTATGTTTGGTGTTCTATTCCCTAGTTCTCAATCGTCACACAAGACAATAATTGGTGTTTATAATAAATATGTACACGTCATGTGCCTAATCAACATACAATTTCTTAAAATGTTAAATTACATGTTTTGACAAAGATTGGAGTTGGAATTCTATTTTTATATGTTTTAAAGCTTATTTTAATTTGGAATAATGTATTTATGGTTTGTCGCTTTAATTTAATTTAATGTGGCTCACATTCAACTCATTCCCATCAGAATTTGGAATCATTGCTTTTTCAAGTACAAGTAATGGGGGATTTCAAATTTATTTTAACAAAAATGTACAATGGTTTCGGATGATGGGATTAAAACAAATATGATTATGAACAGTGATTTCAATTGGTTAGATAAAAGTTGTTAGCTCATATGTAGGGTTTTGCATTCAATCAAGGGAACATTTTGTCTATCAATATGAATACAAGGACATGGCTTATTAACAATTAGAAAGAATTACTTATGTTAGGTAAACCTACTAATTACAACATAAAACCTAGGTAGAGTGGGTCCCTGGGAAATTTCCCCAAGCCATACCCCTTCATCATGAAAGCACCCTAATTTAGGATATCTCACCTTTTCTTTATGCGAGATATAATAATCTTGAATCCCTATTTTTCTATCAATTCTACATGTTGGAAAGGTATTTTCCCCCTTCATTTATTTTAACAGGTTAAACATTTTTCTCATTTCCATCTTTTATTGAATTTTTTGAACGAATTTAAACAAGAATGCTCTTTAAATATGAAGGAATGATAATTATTTTGTTTAACAAATATTTTAAAAAATAACGAAGAGTGTTTAATTTACAAAAAAAACAATAATTTTCTCATTTTAGGTCTTTCTATTATTATTATTATTATTATTATTTTATGTTATTGTTGCTATTAAAATGAAGTATTTGGAGGAATTCTTTGGTTAAATTTTATCTTTAAATCATCCAAACTTAATTTTAAATGCCAAAATACAATAAAAAATTTAGATTGATAAATTTAGCCGTAATTTAAACTATAATAATAAATATCAATTAAAATCAAATATATCAGTAGAACTTAATATTTAGTTATACCTTTAACCCTCGTCAAGGTTATTAATCTCAGTGACCATGACAAATGTTGGAGGCATCTGATATGGAAATATATATTTTATAGAGAGAAAGGTGTTACTTGTTGGTAATGTAATGGATGGTTGGTTGGTAACTAAGTATATCCCATATTGATTAAGTATTAACTATTAACAGAGTTTATATATACATATACTTGAAAGCTTGTTAGGTGTTTGGGTTATCAGTCTAACACACGCGTGTTGCTGCTGCTCCGTTCGTGTTTTCATATTTTTTTAGGTAAGACTCTTATATTATTTTCAAGAAAATAATTTCTTTAAAAATAATTTTACTTTTTCTTTGACTGTTACGAAAATCCGAAATAAAATATAATTTTTGTTGCTGCCCAGAAATGATTTTTACTCTTTTGCATTTGAATATTTACTATTTTATCCTTTTGTTAATAGAGAGTTATTTTCCTCATTTTTATATAAAAAGCAAAACGTAACATTTAGAAAACTCTTTCTTCCTCCTTGCCTCTTTTTCATGTTCTTTTAAAAATTGTCATTTTTTCCGAAATTACATTAGAAGAGATTCTGTCTATGAATTTGGGTTTTAAGTGGAATCGACTATGACTCTTTCAAATTTTCTTGGAAATTAATTTTAGTGTGATTTCCCTAAGAAGAGCAATACTAATTGTATTCAACTTTCTTTATTTGGGTGTACAAATATCGTAGCATTGTGTTAACATTAGGGGACAACATTCACTACACGATTACATCAATCGGAGCGAATTCGTTTCTAAGGTAGTGGTTCCTCCATGACGCGGTAAATTTTAATTTCTTAATTCTTGATTTATTTTTCTTGTCAATACTAATAAACTTGTTTTGCAGTAGTATATTTTCAACATTACATAAGTATAAAATAATATATCTTATTATAATTTTATATCATTAATATATTAATGACTTCATTAATATATTTTATATTTTATTTAACTAAATCATGCATGTTAAATATAGAGTAATTTCAAAATGTCTAATTATATTTATTTTGTATAAGAAACATTAAATGATTAAATATATATTTAATAAGTACAATATTCGATCTATATGATATAAACATCATATTGAATCATTGATTTAAAAATTTATATGTATAATAAGTATTGTTATACTAATAAATTGAATAGTTTTAAGATATTAATCAGTATGCAACGATTTTAGTTTTATGAGAGAGTATGAGATCTACATAACCCCAACAATTTAAACTATTTTAGTTTGCTGTTGATGTATCTTTGCTTGATTAAATGAAGTTTCCCTTTGACTTATCAAAGAAAAATAAAAGACCTCCAACAATTGCTTCCTTAATTAATATCTGATGGTAGGAAATGGGTTCAAATTTGTAGGTATTTATGTGTAATCCATCATTGGTTTTGATAGGTATGATGGAAAGGAGTTATTTGATAATACATTTGATTATCAAATGAAGTTAGCTCCATTATTGGTGGCTATAAGCTTCCATTCAGCTGTCAGAACAGACAAGAATGAACCACCCCCAGTAATTTATAATACCAAAAGCAAGAGTTGCAGATAGAGCTGAATAATTAAAAAAAAAAAAGGGAAAATGCCAATATTGTTTGGCAGATGAGAAAGTTTAGTACTAAAGTTTACTTGGTAACAGTCTCCGTATGTACAATCATTGTTTTGGAAATGAAAGATCATCAGCATCAGAACGGAACCAGAATCATAACTCCATATATGAAAAAGAAAACAAAAACAAAAGGATGGTTTTTTAGTTCAGTTCCTCATCATTCTAAGGGCAAGTGCTTGAAGCTCACCCAAATCACTATTGTATGGTCTCTTCCTAGAGTAACCATGGAAATTAGAAAACTCCTCTCTGCTTTGTATTTCTTGCATATTCATGTTATCAGCACTGTTGAGCTCAACAGACTCAAGTGAGCTTTGTGGCGAAATGGGATTCATGTAGATTGGATATGTTGGAATGGAAGGACCACCAGAAAGGTTGCCTTGCCATTGACTCTCCATGTTATGTGAATTCATAGCATTTTGAGCTAGTTGTGCTTTCACTTGCATTAATTGACCTTGGAGGTATGCCACCTATCAAATCCACATCAACATTAGAAACGAATTAAAGCTAATCATAAACCCCAAAAGGAAAACAACTCTTGAAACTGGTGAAAAGGAACATGGATCAAATTCAAAGAAGTTTGATGTTGGGGAAATATATTTGTTCTAATTATATTATATATGCAAACTTCCTTGAGAAGGGAAAATAAGGAAATCTAATACCTGTTGCTGCAAGGCGAAAATATGAGCAACACAACCATAGACAGGGTCTCTAATCCTTGCTTGGGCCTCATAAGCAATGGTGACAACCGCCTCACAACGATCATGAGCTGGGATATGCAACAACAATTTGGAGGCATTGCTAGCACCAAAAACTTTGTGGATGGCTGCAAACCTTGCAGGGCCTTGTTCCGAGCAGAAATAAGGCGCAAATATACAGTCAGAGGCGCATTTTCGTCTCAGAAACTTGCATGCACCACAAGGGGAGCCAGTGCCAGAGGATGCCATGTCAGAAACTAAAAGAAAGGGACAGATAAAAGAGCTTTGAGCAGAAAACAGAACAAGAGGAATAATCTTTAAAATTTTCAAAAGCACACGAGCACACTAGGAAATGGTGCTAAAAAAATTGGGGTTTGTGGAAAGAGGGGGAGAATTGGCCGGCTAGGTGAAAGTGGGGCTGTTGAGGGGTCCTTAAGGGGCACAACAGTGGTGAATGGGGGACACTGAAGCCCTTTATGTAGGGTTCTAAAGGAACACTTGCTAATGGTTTATGCAAATATTGGGATTGGTCTATATGATTTGAACTTGATCTCAACATTTTTTAATATATTTATTAAGTTTGATTTTTTGGTGGTGGTTTTAGGTTTATCGTAGAAAGTTGAAAACTTTAGTATTTCTTTTTTAATTTTCCGCCGATCGCCGCACCTTGGAACTGCTGCAGTTTGTCGCTTTGTGAGCGCTGCCACCTGCCGGTAATGCCTACCGACAACCACTTAAGTGATTTACAACACTTCTTTTTTTTTTTTTTTTTAGTGCAGTTGGTTAATGTTGTTGTGTTGTGAAAATTTTATATTAATTGTTTGAAGACAAATCAGGTAACATTTGTATTTGTTATACGCTTCAAAGCTAATCATTTTAATTCAGCAATATGCAGTTTTCCTACTATTGTAAGTATTAAGAAATTAAAAAAGAGGGAAGAAAATTGATAAGCCATCATATTATTCATTTTTCTTTAAAGTGTAAAGACAAAAAGGGTAACAAAGCAAATACGCATTAAGCTGCTGATGGAGTCAAAACTAGAGCCCTGTGCAGCAAAGGGAAACCGAAAGATTATCTTTTGGGCTTTTTCTTCTGAAAGAGTTGAAACGTTCAGGGATTTGAGTTTTAAGTGCACAAATATTGTGCGGTATTGGCAGATAAATGCAACAAATTAGAAAGCATAATAATGTTGCAGGGCATTATTCTAGACAGCCACATTTACCGTCTTTTGTTGTTTGGTAATTATGGCGCTTATTCAAGCCTATCTATACACCCTGTTTATGGGTTCATCACAATTTTAATCTTCGTTTTTCAATTTTGCTTTTTCTGAAAAATAAGTTTTAAATTTTATTTAAGTCCGACCTAGATAAAAAATATAAAGCTCGAGTTTAACTTGATCTACCTTTTAAAAATTTTGTATATAAAAATAAATTAAAAATATAATATATCAAATACACAAAATGTATTAAAATAAATATTTCTAATAAATTGAAAATATATTAAAAAAATCTTTATACTTACATAACATTAAGATAATTGCAACTTAGCAAGTAAATAACTCTAAAATGATAACAAAATTAATAAAACAAGAGTTATATAATATCCAAACAATAACAACAAAATAGTAGTAATATGATAGCAAAATGACAACAAAACAACATCAAAATGGCAGCAAACAGTAGCAAAACAACAATAAGCAGTAGTAAAAAGAATTTAGACAAATTTGGGCCGAACCCAAGTCAAAAATCTTACTTGAGGCTGACTCGTTTAGAAAACAGGCCTTATTAAACGAGCCTTATTATTTATCCAAACCAATTTTTTAAGCTTATATACTTGTTTAAACCCTCTCACTTTTCGAACAACTCTTCGAGTTTAGGCGAATGACTCGGCTTATAATCAGGTCTATGGTCTACCAAACCGTTTCACTTTTTAACTTAATATGATCTCCTCATTCACGTAGTTCCTTTAATTTTTTTTCCTGTTAACAATAAATTATGAGGTCTAGTTGAGGGTTAAATTAAAATATTCCTAGTTAATCTAGGAATTTTTCCCAGCAGTATTTCTTCTTTTTTGAATATTAGTAACAAAATTTTAAATATATCAAATTGATAGGAAGAAATCGAAATGAATCCAGGCAAAGTTGGCAAACCTTTCGTCTTGTTCAACCAAAAAAAAGTGCTAATACTAAGAAACTTGATAGATTCTTATAACCTAGTAAACATTATCATTAATTCCGATTATTGTAATTTAAGGAAGAAACAAATTTACTTCTTGTTGGTTACAATCATTATAAGCTAATCATTAACAATTGACCCAAATTTTATCATTTGAAAACAAGTAATTATAGGAATATGTGGAGTTTCCTTGCATGCCAACAACACACAGAGAGAAAAGGTTGGGAGAAGCTTCTACAATGTTGATATTTTCTTGAAGACAAAAATATTTAATTATGGAATAAAGTCTTCAAGATAATTAATTATGATCACCCTTCAAAATCAAGAAAATTTAGTAGGTTAAAATAGTAGATATACTATTTTAGCATTTTTTTTATTGAAAGAACAATCTTAGTCATTAATAAGTGTTAGCATCTCTTTTTTATTGAGCTTATCGAATGGTGTAGTGTCTTTTTTTCTTTATATGAGAATGAGCATTTATGGGCCATGGGTTAGTTGCTAACTCTAATGTATAAACTTGAAAAATTATAAGCTATATGGCCTTTTTGCTTTATTTTGAGCCATAGCTATTTTTGGCACTAATTAAGCTATTAACCGGATAATTTTAAAAGGTACTAACAATGGTTGCCCCACCTTATTATTTGAAGTAGGATTCAAAGTAACCTGTGGAAAACTAAGATAAGCAAAATATACCTTTAAATGAGTAAATTGAGGATGTAGAGAGTGTCAAAAATTTAGTTGCGTCTCTTGAAAGATTTGTGCTCAACTAATTTTATAAGAGTAAGATTTTATTGCTGAGTGTTGGAACCTACTATCGAAACTTTCAAAGAAAATAGCTAGTGATGACAGAAGTGCTAGTTGCAATGGCCACTGAAGGTGGAATTGCAACAATAATAGCAAAACAATAACTCAATAAGTTGTTTACGCAGTTCGGTTTCCCTACGTCTATGAAGAGTAGCTCAATAAGTGAATTCACTATCTTTAATCCCAATACAAAAAGTGATGCAAGTCTTATGACACCTCGGTATAACAACCTCTCTTTTGTACTTAAAATCTAGATCACTCGCCTCTAAGTTTTTTCTTCGAAAAATTAAGTTGTAAACTAAGAAATAAACTTGTTTACACTATTAATTACTCAATGAATAGATAAGTGCTAATTCACTCGATTACAAAACTTGTACAAGTCTCTCCAAATATATAAGAGTTTTGAGACTTGCTAACATATTCGATCAATTATAATAAATTCCCTAATAAAATTGCAGCTAAAATAGCATGTACAATATAATAACAATGACCAATGTGAAGTGGATTGTTGAAGATATGTCAAAAATGCTATCTCAATCCAATCTCCATAATCTAAAAGATCTGATTGCTTGATCGGATCCAATCTAATCTTCAAAAGAAGTTGTAACAGTTCGATTTTTAGTGGTATTGGAAAATGATGGCTTCAGAACCCCGTTTCTGACGAGTGAATTTGTAAATATTATTATATATTTACGAGTTTATTTAGAATTATATTGAATTATGGTTTAGAAATTTTATTGAATTGATAATTAATCAAGGTACAAGTGTGACAACCTTAAAGTCAGTGGTTTAGGAAAATGAGGTATCGAGACCTCATTTTTGTAAACTGAGCTCATAAATTTTTTTATTAAATATACATGGAGTGAGTATTTAGATGAATTGAATTCCGAATTAGTAATTTTGCTGAATTAGTAACTAATAATGTATAAAGACTAAATCGTAAAAGTTACAAAGTTAAAATATTTGAGGTTTTAATTGCTTAAAGACTTAAAAAATAATTAAACCAAGACTTGAAATAGTAAATATACCATTTCAAAAGATGGTGGACAGTTAGGTATATGATTTTTAATTGTAAAGTATGTTAAATTATAAAATGTTAATTTAATAAAACATAAATTAATGGATGTTGTCATCCATTTCTTTCCATCTTTCTTCTAAAGCAATTTTGGCTATCAAAGAAAACTTGGGAAGCCATTTTTGAAGGCTTCAATATTCGGTCAAGCTCTTTTTTGTAAATTTTATATTTTTGAGATCATTGTAACTCAATTTAGCTTACTCATATACCCGTTTTTAAAATTGTTAAAATTTCAAAATGTTTCTATTGATGAATACTTGAAATTTTTTATATTAAATGGTTAGATTAGAAGTTTAGATATGAAAAAGGACTATTTTGTAAAGTAAAAATTGTTAGTTTTGAATATAGGGATTAAAGTGTAAATATTTTGAAATTTGGTATAAATTTTTTATAATTATTGATAATAGAGGGTTGTAGAAGGATGTTTTTAAAATCGGTTTAAAAATTGGAGCTCAAATTTGAAAGTTATGACAATTTCAATTTTAGGGACTAAATTGAATAAAATGTAAAATTTTAGGGGCATTAGAAAACTAAAATTGGACTGATACATTAATGTAATAGGTTGTTATAATATGTTTAGAATTAATAAATTGAATTGAATTATTTTATAGATCGAGAATTTAACCAAACCGAAGATAATCGTGGAAAAACCAAAATTGCCGATGAATCCTTAAATCTTCAATTTATTTGCTGATCCAATCAAGTAAGTTCATATGAGACTTACTTTATTAATTGATGATATATTTGTATTATATTGTTTTGCTTTATAGTGGAATTGTTATTATAATGATTTTGACATCAAAAGGATTAAATCAAAAAGTATGAATTATATAATAGATATAAACAAATATGTAGTATCGAATGGTTTTATTGTGAGATGATATTAGTACAAGTTATACTTGTAGCCTTTAATATGGGAATGTGTGATGCTATGAAATATCTATATCTGAATAGATCTTTTCTAGGTAGAAATTGACTAATGGTATGAAGTAAATACTATGGAATTGATGGATTATAAATGGTTGAATGTTATGTAAGTTAGATTTGTACAAATCGAATTGGTATAATTTGGATACCATATTGAGGTACATTGGTTTAGTTGAATGAAAATTACTGGATGTGGAGTTTGATTATGAAATTAATATGTATATAGTGATATTACATAGTTTAAATGTATATGTATAGCTTAGAGCTTATAGTTTGTAACTCCATAAATTAATTCATTTAAATTTCTAGTTTGATCCTTATTTGTTCTCGAGTCGGTTTAGGAGTTTTCGTAAGCTCGCTTGAGACTCAATTTAGTTTGTAAATCATATTTTGCATGATCTATGAATTATTTTATTGTTTAATCGAATTTTTAAGCCTACATTGAATGTGATCTATTTCGGTAATTGTAGTAACATTCTCTAGCTTGGGTTCGACGACTAGATTGGGTAAAGGGTGTTACATAAGTTCCTTCAAATGGATTAATTTTCACATTTGAGCTCATGTTTTCACATTATCAGTATCATTCAAAGCCTAAAGATTTTGTTTAAAAAATTGCCAACTTTAAATATGGTAAGTTATGTTGCCTACCGCAATGCTAACAACAATGGCCACTATCACTAACATTGTGTGAGCCATTGCTAATATACTTGCCTCAACAATAAAACCTCTATCAAGGTTGAACAAGGATTCCATATTTACAGCATGAATCTAGCTTTACTAAGCAAACTTTAATTCATCATGATCTATCAAATCTCATTAAGTTAATTACCCTTTATATACACAAAGGATTAGGATAAATCTCCATAAAGTCAGCCCAAATCATCTTGGATTGCATATCTCAATATATAAGTTAAGTATATCACATAAGAATCCTTAAAAAATAACATTGCTTGATTCAATATCTTCTCCAATTATAAACACAAGATTGTCTGCACAAGCCCTAAAAAAGGTGCAAGCAAATCATCAATATATTTTGATCAAACATTCCAACAAATAAGTCAAGTTATAAAGCCTGCTAATGCCAAGTGCAATGGCCTCTACTCCAAAATTTGCCTCAATACTAAGAAATAAGTGCAACGCCCTAATCCCAAATACGGAATACTCGAATACTAAGGCGCTGCTACATCAGGTTACCGGAGTAACCCAGCAAAATTTTCAAAAAAATTTAAAACGTTAAAATACATTTTAGACAAGAGAAAATTTCCATACATAGTTATACTAAAAATAGTAATAAAAGTAGTTATACAAAATATGTGGAGCTCCAATATTATCATATATCAAAATAGTCAAAAATAACAAAAAGTGATAAATGAGTTACAGACCTACACACAAAAAAAATACAAGTAAGGCTTTAGGAATACAATGCCCACTAATAGATAAGGTACTATACTCTGAAAATACGTGATGCTAGGAGTCTCTTGTTGATGATGTTCCTCGGACACGAACAAAATGTCAACAAATCTGAACATTAAAACAATTTGAAGGCTGAACTTTACAAGCTCAATGATACGCAATAAATCTACCATACTTCAAGCAATTCATAAATATAAGTATACAAATCAAATGTATACATAGAAACATGACATGAATATTGAATAATTAAAACGTGAGTCATTAAATCTACATAATCAATTCGCTTGCATATCAAACTTGTCAAACTTGTTAGATTGCACATATTTCTCAAATAATCGGGTATTCGGATAGTCCCGCACCATTCATGGCCGCTAGTTAGGTTAGAGCCCGAAGGCTGAGCGTAAACAAAGAATCAAACATATAATCACAAAAAAAAATACAAGCATGACATTTGAGTCTCATACTCGTTTCAACTTGCTTATCATTCCAGCTAAAATATTAACTAAAGAGATGTAACAATCTGCTACCTTAACATTCTGACCTTTTCCCATTCAAAAATTAATAACTCTTAATATATAAATCTAAATCGAGCATCGTTTGTTTTAAAAAAAATTAGACTTCTTTACGGTTATAGAGATATAAGGCTCGCTTCCTATTTTATCTTATGAAATTTTTGGTGATTTTTCAAAGTCACTGCTAAATCTATCTTATAAAAATTCTGCTGCCGGATTTTTTTGACCTTTCAACACTAAAAAATTCATATATTTTAAAATACAAATTGAAATTGATCTTCATTTGTTCTAAACAAAACTAGACTGACTCACGATTGCAACTGTATAGATCACTTCTTAATTATTTTTACAGAATTTATGGTGAATTTTTGAACTTACTATTCATGTAATAATATGTTTCTAGCAGATTTCACAACTAAGTTTTTAGCTTCATTTGAAAACATCCAAACAAGTTTTCCACCCAAAGACATATAACATGCATACATTATTACACAAGGATCATATTTATGACTTATCAAGAAGTATAGGAGAGTTAGAGGGTACCATCTTGATGTAAGAACACCAACAAAGTTTCTTGCCTAGCTCTCCACCACTTTGCCTTTACCCTTAGCTTTAGAAGGTTCACCACCCTCTTTAACTAATAACCAAGTAACACAAGAGATTTCCCACAAAAATAAAAGTTGATAGAATGTAAAAATACATACTTTAAATAAATAAATAAAATATGAGAAGATGGGTAGAGACTTCCTTAAACTCAAACCCTTCCAAACACCCAAAATCTCCACCTTCATCCTTGATGAACATAGATATGTATATTTTCCATGAAACTTCTAAAAAAAAATGATCAAGACCTTTACCTTCTTTGAGAATTGGAAGTTGAAGAAAAATGGTGAGAACTCACTCAAATCTCTCTCCCTTTACAAGACTTGCTAAAGAAAAAAAAAGTAGATGGAGAAAAGAAGAAAAAAATGAAATAAAGAGATGTAGAAAGTAAAAAAAATAATAGGGTGATTTTAATATGGGGGAAAATAGGGACAAATCTAATTTGTCCCATACCTCAATCTACCAAACCATCTTTTCTCATTAATTGGGAGAAGATTTTTATTCAAAAAATGGTAAAATCACATATTAGCCATCCATTTTCCCCCTACTTCACACAAGCTTCCCAACATCCTTAATTTCTTATAAAAAGGTCCAAAATTTCACTCAAATTAATTCCAACAAAAACTCAATCCCAAAATAAATTTATCCATCGCCAACCCAGGTCAACACTCCAATGTTGACTCGAGAATTTGAGGCCGTTACAATAAGAATTTTGTTGCACCAAGTTCTATGATTTGGTGTGACAACTGTAAAAGCCAAAGTATAAGTTCTAGCTTTGTGGTTAGAGTACATTTGTAGAAGCCAATTTGTTTGGCATAATAATATCATTTAAGGAATTTTTCTTAACAAGGTTTTGTGGATATTTCTATGAAAATGAAATTGTTTGGCGTAATTGTATCCCTTGAAAGATTTTTGCATCTTTTAAGGAAAATTTTTTGAAGCCAAGTTGTTGGTATTATTGTTATGGAAGCATTTTATGGATAGGCACAAGGCATGTATTTATTGTTTACGAGCAAATTTGTAACATAAAGTTTTCATGTGCTACATGTAGCAAATGTTTAGGTTGCGTAAAGTAAGATTTTTTTGTTTGTGGAGTGGGAATTTATGCTATAGAGTGGGATCTATAGGGAAAAAATGTAAAATATAATTGTAAGCTATAGAACACCAATTTAACCTGTGGAGCCAATTTCAAGAAGTTGTAAAAGTTTTATGGAGCATATATGTACCTAAGAATAACATGAAAGAAATTGTAAGGAGTTGTAGAAGCTAATATAACATGTATGTACTTGAAAACAAGATGACTAGAGATATAAGAAGCTGTAGAATGTAAATGTTATAGGACAAAGATGCATAGGTTGCATAGTAGATCATATAAGTACACGACAAAAAGCTAAAGCTACAGAAAGGTAATAGTGCTTGAGTTGTGGAGAGCTGCAGAGAGTTGAAAGAAATTGAACTTATTTTAAAGCTTGCATCATTAGGTCTATAAAATTTGGGTTGCAAAATCATAGCTATAGAGACATAGCTAAAAAATTATTGTTTGACAAAATCATCGTCACAGAATTGTTGCCACAAAATCTATATTGCAAAATCACCACCACATAATCTAAGTTGTAGAATTATAAGCAGGTAGGAGTATAAGCTATAAAAGTCACAAACAACATGCCAAAAAAGCAAAGTTTCAAGAAGCTAATGTTAGTGCAGAACTTTGGTGAGGAAAATCTCAAACACACGAACGAAACACAAACAACAACTCGAACTGAAAAACGAAGCAATAGGACAAGCCTCCAAGGCGTGCATCAAGCCACTATCTTTAAGGTTCTATTCGCCTACACCTTTATTTTGATATGCAAATGAATTTCAAGCAAATGAACCTTGAGGATACAATGAAGTCCGATGATTATTTATGTTTTACACTGACGAAAATAATTCATTAAGCATTGAACAGAGTATAACGAGAAAATCAATTTCTGTAAAGAAATTCTACAGTATTTTTTTATAGAACAATTTAATAATAGTAGAAGATGGAGGAATGATCAAAAAAACATTTTAAGAATTTTTTGGTATGTTTTCCACATGAAACCTCACTCCTATTTTTAGGAACTCTTACATGAAATATTTATAGAGACATAACTTTCAAAATGTGCCTTTTCTGAATAACCATATCATCAAAAGAGACATAATTACTCTACTAATATCTCATAACTATTCTTTGTCAAAAATCAAGTGATATAACTCTTGATCAATAATCAAAAGATATTACATTATAATTATTGGAACAATATAAATACTTGAAAATGTTTCAATAGGTAAAAGGATTTAAAGGAAACTAATATAACATATTTGTAAAAAGTTACAGGACCATAGAGGTTACAGGAAGCTATAAGGAACTACATAGAGCTAGAAGATACCATATAAGATATTTACAGTGCAAAGTTGTAGAGGCTATAAAGTAGAGATGGATATCAAAATAACATTATGATAAGAAACGGACATAATGAATTTACAATGTCGAGCTACAAAGGTTGTGGAGTGAGTTCCAAAGAAACAAAATAAAACAACATAACATATCTATGAATAAAACTATGATGATGTAGAGTGGAATTTGTAGAGCAAAATCTGCAGAGCAAAGCTATAAAGGATAAAGAAGTTCTAATATGTGTAAGAAGTTACATGAATATGGAATTTGTACTCAAAATTATAATTGTAACAGCCCAATTTCAGTAGTGTCGGAACAGTCATTTGAGATCACAAATCCGACAAAAAAATTAGAAAAGTTTATTAATTAATAATTATAAGTTAAGTGTGATTTTAGAAATATTTTTGAATTAGTGAATTTTGTGAATAAAAAAATTATTAGGTAAATGGGGTCAAAAACGAGGTATTGAGACCTCGATATTATAAACTGAGCCAGAAATATTTTTATAAATATTTACAGAGTGTCATTAGAGTGGTATTAAAGTTTCATTAAGAAATTTTAATGTTTCGATGGTTAATTGATTAAAAAGGACCAAATTGAAAAAAATGTATTCCCAGGACTCCGTTTTGGTAAATTGGACTCATAAATATTTTTAATAAATATTTACGAAGTTAGTTGTGTGTTTAATTAGATATTGGCTAGGTGAATTTGACTTAATTAGAAGTAACTATGAAAAAATGACTAAATAGCAATAGATATGAAAATTTAATTATAGATTAAAGACAAACTAAAAGGACTAAAAAGGAAATTAAACCATTTCCTATAGTTGAGGCGGTTTACCGTGGAAAATATCAAATTAATAATTAAATATATTATTATATTATTATTATATTATACGATTATTATATATAAAAAGAGACAAATGAGTTAAAAAGAAACAGAATTGAAATGAAAAACAGAGAAGAAACAAGGGAGGAAGAAAGAAAGAAAAAGAAAAAGGGAAAATTGGGATTTTGAGGTTCCAAGCTCAATTGGTAAGTCAATTTAAGTCCTACTCTTGTAATTTTTGAGTTTTTAGAAACCTAGAACAAAATATTTCATGGTTTATGTTGAAATTTTGGAAGTTATTAGATTTCGAAACATTGATTATGTTGAATAAATTAAAAGAATTTGGGGTTGTTTTGATAGAATTGGAGGTTAGATTGTTAATTTTGTGAAGTCTAGGGACTATTTTGGTGGATTGTTCTTTGTGCTGGAAATTTGAGTTGAATTACTAAGTATAATGAGTAATTGAAATATTTTGTACCATGAGTTTTGTTAGTATTAGCTTTCAAGGAGTTGAATGCTATAAATTAAATTAGCATGGTGTTAAGTTATAAAATTTAAGAATTTAGGCATTGTTAATAAATTATATGTATATTTGATTAATTATGGAAATGGTAAATTCAAGGATTAAATTGTAAAATAAATTATAAGTTTTGTGTAATAGGGATTAAATTGAAAGAATTTTGAAATTAGGGTGTTATAAACCTGTAATTAATATTTTGCACTAAAACAGTTTTGGACAGCAGCAATGGTTCAACTTTGAAAGTTCACTAAAAATTGTAGAAATTGAATTAGAGAATGAATAAAATATGAAATTAAAGCTTATCGAGTCTAGTTTTATGGAAAATTAGCGGATCTTAATTTGGAATTCTGTAACTCAAGATATAAATAATTTAGTGAAAATGACTCAAGTAGACATATTTGAAAGAATATATATATATATACACATTAAGGATGTGAAACAATATTGTATTGGTGAATTATTAATTGTTTAATTACGTAGCTAATCTCATACCATAGTCATCGATCAAGAAAGGAAAGGAAAAAGTGGACGAGGAGTGACTCGAGGAAATTACGGTTTGTATCACTATAATTCAAGCTTTATAGTTAATATGTGTTTAATTTAGAATGTATGTGTGATAAATATTTTAAGGTAAGAATTTAATGAACTGATAAAATTTGTGATTGGGTGCTAAAATTTGGACTGATACTAAATTGAATTATGGGATACTAAATATTGTTTTGAATATCAAATGGAACTGTAAAATTACTGATGAAACGAATTACTATATTACAGTAAAATTTGATCGAAATAAAAAATTATAATTAATATTGAATTGAAATGGAAATTATACTAAAAAGTGATTTGAATACCCTATTAACTATTCGGGCTAATCGGATATAGTTGGCATGCCATAGGATATGGAAAAATACAGGTTTTGCCGGCTTACTGATCAAGTACTTATGTGCCGAATACTGTTTTGTTATTGCTACTATTACCGATTCGGCACTTTGTGTGTCGAATATTGTTACTGTTACCGTTACCGATTCAGCACTTTGTATGTTGAATACTGTTACCGTTACCGATTCAACACTTTGTATGTTGAATACTGTTACCGTTACTATTACTGTTACTGTTACTGTTACGGTTACTATTCTGGTACTGTGTACCGTTAAGGTACAATGTGCCGTACTGGTGTGTTGGTTGGAATCCGTGTATCCACCAAGTCCGAGTCAAGTTAATAGGGTTAAGCGAATGAACTACTGATAAAACCAAATTTGGACAATAAGGCACATGAAGGAAGTAAGAGTTGAAATAAAGAAATGTGATTAATATGTATGTATAACTAAATGATAAATGTGAAATATTTGAATTATTTACTTAAATGATAATTATTATAAAGTAGAAATATATGAATAATTTATTGCATTTAATTATAAATTGAATTATAGCGATACCACTGAGTATAATCATACTTAGCGTACGATTGTTTCCGTGCGTAGGTTAGGTAAAGTCAAATCTTCCGGTCCAGCATCCAAATCGATCCCGAACTCAGTAAGTGGTGAAGTATGTTTTCTTTGTAGAATGACATGTACCCAGGTCGATTGTATAGGTCACTTAAGGAAATGATTATAAATGATGTTATATTATGACTTTGAATGGTTAAATACAATATATATGGATATAAAATGATAAGCTTATGAAAATGGCATAATTTGGTACAAGCTTGAATTGGATTGAATGTGATAGATTTTGAATTGATTTGAATATCAAATATGAAATGTTTGAATTTTTTGTCTGTTTGATCTGAGAAGTCCAGTAATACTCCGTAACCTTGTTCCGGCGATGGTTTAGGGTTAGTGGGTGTTGCAATAACATAACATGATTAGGCTATAAAAAGCTATAGTAAAATGCGATGAAGTGGAGAAAGCCAACATGAAGCCAATGTTTAAGCTACCATCAGCTAAAAGCTACCAGAATTACAAGAAAATGGTCAAAATACAACATGCATGCATCTAAAATAGGGCTTTCCATGGGTTAAACAGGTTGAGGCCCAATTTAAAAAAAAAATACATACCTAGCTCATTTTCTGGCTAGCCCGACCCACCCAAAAAGCCATTTTACTGTTAAAAAATATTAAATATATTTTTAATTAACATTTTATATATTTCATAATTAAATTTAAAATAAAAAAATATTTTTTATTTTTTAAATTGAATTAAGATTGGCTCGACCTTGCCCGTGGTACAAAAATTATTGTCCAAACTTGGCCTAAATCGAGCCACGCCTATTGAGTTGAGCAGACTACTTGGCCTGTAGACATGTTTAGTCCAAAACCAATACGAAAAAGGCTACGATAAGTCGCGGAAAGTATGTGCACCCAAAACTAATGCGAAAATAAATGTAACAAGTATATGCATACTTAAAAATAACATAAGAAAATATATAGAAAATTGGGGAAAAATAGCATACAATATTCTCACCCAAAAATAACATAAAAAAAGTTGAAGGAAGATCGAGGAGCCAACATACTACTTGTAACGGCCCATTTTCAATAATGTCTGAACAGTGGTTTCGTGACCAAAAATTCTAGCTAAAAAGAAATTTTAAAATCTATTTTAATATTATTACATGGTCTATATTATTATAGGAATGTTGCATGAAAATACTGATATGAAAATTTTACCAATTTAGTGAATTACTAAAGAAAGGACCTAATTGCATAAAATGTATAAGTTGAGTACTAGAAGCTAAAAGGATCAAATAGCTATAAACTTCAAAATTAGAGGTCCTTATATGGTAATTTTACCATCAATCAAAAGATGAGAAAATATCTAGGGATCCATCCATGGAATTTGGGAAAAAGAAAAGGACTAAATTGGAAATAAGGAAAAATAAAAGATGATTATTAATTACATGGAAATATCATCATATTTTATCATCTTCATCTCCAAAATTTGATGGAAACCCTAGGAGAGAGAGAAGAAACTTTCTTCGCTTAAATTGGTAAGTTCCTATGTCCCGTTTTTAGTAATTTTTATATTTTTGGAATCGGGATAACTTGCTCTCTCTATTTTGGGGATTAAATTGAAAGTTAGCAAAGTGTGAAAATTTTTCCATGGATGAATATGTTGGAAATTGAAAGTTTATGGTAGAAAATGAAAGGTTGTTTGTAAATAAACAACTTTTACAAAGTGAAATTGTGAAAAAGGTACTAAATTGTAAAATGATAAAATTCAAGGAAAAATTCTAATTTTTGTGAAATATAAGTGCTGTAAATGTTACTTATAGAATTCGGCTAGGCTTGGATAGAGGATTAAATTGTATGAATTTCATTTTCTAAGCCTAGGGACGAAATCAAAATTAATGAAAAGTTTAAGGGTAAAATGGTAATTTTGCCTAGAGCATAAATTGAATAAAATGGGATATGAATTGAATGAAATTGATGATTAAATTCATTTATATAGATTCAAAGAACTTGAATTCAAAGTTAGATTGAGAAAGGAAAAGATATCAGATTAGTAGAATACAAACACGAACAATTATCGAGGTAAGTTCGTGTAACTTGAATTTGATTCTTGGAATGCTTGAAATGCATGTTTATATGATATGAATGTTTAATGTATGAAAAAATGATGAAATGGTGAATAATACTTGATAAAAAGGGAAAATAAATCCCGGTTGAATAAAGCCTGGACGGGTAATGTAATACCCCTTACCTGTATCCAACACTGGAATAGGGTTTGAGGTGTTACTAGACTTAAACGTAAACATCCATGCAGAACCGACCATAAAATTTCATCCAATTTAAAACCATTCATACACACGTATTTCGTCCCTTATATGAGCCTACGAGGCAAAAAAAGTACTTTGAAAGCGGTCCGGGACTAAATCGAGAACTTCTGAAAACTTTACAAACTCATAGAATTTTTGCCCTAAACAGGGGTTACACGCCCGTGTGGATATAGGACACACCCGTGTGGGTAGGCCGTGTGGTCACGCAAACCCATTTCCATATCCTTTGTAACTCTCTGTTTGTGACGTCATCAACCAAATGAAACCACACGGCCAAGCCACACGCCCGTGTGCTAGGCCGTGTGACGAATTAAATTCTTATAAATTAGGTGCAGACTTCACACGCCCTTGGCACACACCAGTGTCAAGGGTCGTGCCGTCTACACAGCTGAGAAACATGTCCGTGTGCTCAGCCAGCGTCGAATTATTTTTCATTTCGAAGCTAAACTAGTTTTCACACGGCCTAGTACACGCTCATGTTCCAGGTCGTGGCTTTCACATGGTTGAGACACACGTCCGTATTTCTTCCCGTGTGCTCCATACTGAGCATTCTGTTTCTTAAAAATTTAGGTGCAGGGGACACACGACCTTTTCACACACTTATGGGGCTGACCGTGTGTCACACACGGCCTAGACACATGCCCGTGTGTCTACCCGTGTGGACAATATATAGACTATTTACCAAGCCAATTGCCACCTTGAAACATAAACATACAAGCACCAATGCATTGGTATAATTCGTAGCATCTTTGAGCAACCAACACATCCACAACTAAGACATCATCTCTTCATTTTCATGACATATATAACATACTTAACCAATCACATACTCAACAATTCAAAACATGCAAATTACCACATCTATGGAATGTATTATCATGCAATTTTACTTATAATCATTATTAGCCAATACCAAATGGCCTTATACAAAATGAATCAAGTATCATCATGAGTCGACATATTTGGCTAAATCAATATGACATATAACAAAAAGACCAAGTCCCTATATACGCCATACTCAAAATGTTAAAACTAGTTATACCCAAATATTTCAATTAATAGTGTGATCAAGTCTCCGACGTCCTTCGATCCCCGAGCTAGCTTGGTGATACTATAAGAAAAATGGAAAAGAAAGGGGAGTAAGCATAAAGCTTAGTAAGTTTGCATGTAAATAATTAACAACATTAATCATGCAATATCATACACATAACATAAATATGACTTGTCACAATGTCAACAAGTATCATAGATACATCTTAAATCATGTCATTCACATAGTGAACAATAAAACTCATGCTCATGATTCCTTCATTCATTTCTTACTGGGAACTCGTTGAGTCATAATCTCAATGTTTAATGAGCTTCGTGTACATACCTGTACCCTTTCAACATGTTCATACCTTGTCATTTCTTTGACATAGTCATTGAGTTACCCGTTGAACCGCTTGGAATACTAAAGGATACTCGGGAAATCTCATACACATAGCAAGATGCTAACGCCATATCCCAGATATGGTCTTACATGGGATCACATATCAATGGCAGTAGCCCAACTATGGTCTTACATGATGTCTCATATCGATGCCAGGTTCCAAACATAATCTTACACGAAATCTCATAACGACGCCATATCTCAGATATGGTCTTACACGTACTCGTATATCGATGTCATATCCCAGATATGGTCTTAAAAGGAATCTCAATAACCCTAATGTCATGACATTTGTATCCTATCTATTCCTAAGGTTCAACCAGGATTTCGGGATATCGAAACTTCGTCACAACGTAATCGTTTCATCATTAACCAATTTCATAAAAATAATTACACAATTCATGCAATATCAAATCATTGAATACGTAATAATGAAATGTTGCATTATTTACCCACAAACTTACCTCGGTACCAAAATATGATCAACTATTCGATTAGTCCAAAAGCTTGTTCTTTCCTCGGTCTAGGTCCGGACTCCGTTTTTCTTGATCTATAATAAAAAATTTTACTGATTTAATTATCACATAGTTCAAAATAGCCCATAAATCATACTTTGGAAAAATTACTATTTTTCTCCTAAACTTTCACATATTTACAAATTAGTTCCTAAGCTCGTAAAATTATTTTCATTCGATTTCTTTGTACTTTAAGCCTAGCCGAACACATTTTATGCTTATAACAGCCCAAATTTTCTTTCAAATTATATTTTTACCACTTATTTTACAACTTTTACAAATAAGTCATTTTTAGGTATTTTCATGAAAAATCACCTTATAAAAGATGTTTATCACACATCAAACTTTCATATTCTTTTATTAAACATCAAAATACATGCATGTCACACATGAGTAAATTTTTAAACATGAACCATAGCTCAAAATAATGGTAAAAATAATTAAATCAAGTGATAACGACTTTAAAAATGTAAAAAGCATTAAAAAAGGGGCTAGGATGCACTTACTATCAAGCTTGGAAGTTGAAGAAACCCTAGCCATGGCTCTCCTGTGATTTTTGGCCAAGGTAGGAGAAGATGGACACAATTTTGACTTGATTTTCCCTTTTTATTAATTTATCAACCAAATGACCAAAATACTCTTAAGGCCTTTCTTTGATTTTTTTCCCTTCCATGTCCATTTTTGTCCATAAAAATAGAAATTGGGTAAATTTCTATTTAAGGACCTATAATTAATAATACAAAGCTATTTCATACTTAAAGCTTCTAGAATCTCATATTTTGCAACTTTTGCAATTTAGTCCTAAAAGTCAAATTGGACTTTTATTCACAAAATTTCTTCATGAAACTTTCACACAATCATGAAAACATGTCATGAACCTCAAAAAAAATCATTAAAAAAATATTTCTACTTTGGATTTATGGTCTCGAAACCACTATTTTGACTAAGCCCTAAATTGGGATGTTACAGGTAATCCTGAAATAAACCCTCTTAATGTATATGTTACGGAATGGATTTAGCCTGGATGGGTAATCCAGAAAAAAGCTCTAAAGATTACTTGTCACTAAAAGGATTTAGTCTGGACTGGTAATCCTGACAAAACTCGTTGAGCATATGTTACAGGAGATTTAGCCTGGACTGGTAATCCCGCTGTATGAAATGAGATTCGGGAGTGTGCACTTTGATAATGATAAATATGAATTGACGGATTATGGATTTGTACATTATAAGTGTACTACTGAGTATCCATCAAAATTCCATTAAATTCAACAGGATATAACTCATGAAAACGGCAAGAGATATGGAAATATTGAGTATATGGAAATCATGGTATTGATAAGCTCATCATTCATCTATTTATTGATAATGCATAAAATTTATTAGACTAACTCAAGTGTTGAGATTGTGCATGATAGGATAATACTCCATTGTTTGGATATATGTATGTTTGATCTAATTAATGGATGTTTGTGGTAAGTTATATTTCTGTTACATGAACTTACTAAGCACTATGTGCTTACTCTATTTTATTTTTCCCTGTTTTATAGAGCTTGAAAGGTTGGAGATAGGTCAAAGCTTGGTCACACTATCAATCCATATATTTGGGTATATGAAAATACTCTATTTTGTAGTAATGGCATGTATAGGCTAAAAATACCAATATTGATGTTGAAAGGGATGAATGTAAACCTAGCCATTAGTATGGCTAGTGTTAACTTATTTTTGAGCATGTTTATAAAGTAAATAATGGATTTCATGATGATGAAGTGGTTCAAATTGATAGATTATACATGTAAGATTATGAGGTAAGTTTTGTACCAAATATGTATGTGAAAATATGGCTTAGTGTATGATGAAATTGGTTGGGAATCATATATGATTTGCTTGGTTGGTAATGAAAGGATTTGGTGTAGGTATGGGATGAAAATGGGTGAGAAATGAGGCTTAGCCATAGCCTTATTTTGTCCATACGGGTAGACACAGAGGCGTGTATCTAGGTCGTATGTGACACACGATCTGCCACATGGGCATGTAGCCTGGCCGTGTGTCCCCTACATCGTAAACTCTGAAAACAGAATGCTTAGAATTGAGCACACGGGAAGAGACACAAGCGTGTGTCTCAACCGTGTAAGGCACATGGCCTAGAACATGGGCATGCCTCTTGGCTGTGTGAAAACTGCACCTATTTTTGAAAATTCAAATTAATTACACAGCTTAGCACACAGGCGTGTGATTTGGCCGTGTGACATCAATTTGTTCATAAGTTACAAGTCAGAGAGTTACATAGGTAAAGGACACGGGCGTGTGAACCCACACGGCCTGACCACACTAGTGTGTCACGTACCACACGGGTGTGTACCTCATCATAGAAAGAAAAATTTTGAGATTTTGTGAAAAATTTTGAGATTTTGCGAAAAATTTCCTATGGTTTTGATTTAGTCCCGGATCAATCCCAATACATGTTTTGGGCCTCAAGGGCCCATACAAGGGACCTTAAAGATAATTTCAGATAATGAATAGTAAATGACTTGGTTAATCGAAAAATGTTCTGTACACTCCGGTAATGCCTCATAACCCTACTCTGGCTATGGATACGGGTTAGGGGTGTTACACTACTTGCTCACTAGAAAGTTGTAGGAAGCTATAAAATTTATAGAAAGTTGTAAAAGCATAACTTAATTTGAGTTACAGAGCAAGATTTTATAGTTGATAAAGCCAAGAGAAACCCACCAATTTGAGTTATAGAATTAAGGTTGCAAAATTTGGATTATAGAATCATCATTACAATTATGGTCGTAAACTCATGACCACAAAATCAAGACCACTTGTAACACCCTTACTCGTCTCCGTTGCCAAATTAGGGTTATGGAGCATTATCGTACAATCGAAAACATTTAACATCATAATGTTTAAATGAATTAAATATATCATATTCTATTCAACCACATGCATTATGTCCTTAAATCGAGCCCTCGAGGCCCTAAAAAATAGATTAGAAGGGATTGAGGACTAATTTGAAACAAAATAAAAAGTTTAAGAAAAAAATGCAAAAATTTTAGGATGATAATAGAGTAAAAAATATGTGGAAGAGATCATACATGAGGTGAAAATAAAATTCAATATTTTAAATTGATTCATAGGTTGTCCAAATATTGGAATAACAATCTTGGTTGTTAAGAGTTGTTAACATCTCTTTCTCATGTGAACTTGAATGATGTAGATACTTCCTTCTTTATATAAGAAGCATCTATATCTATATGCCATATATTATTGGCTGACACTAGTATATTTAAGTTGTGTAAGCTTTTACTTTATTTTAAGCAAAAGCTCCTTTTAGACTAAGCAATTAAATTGATACTTTTAGTGAATATTAACAGAGTTAAATGTTCAAATAACTGTTAAAGGATTATCAACACAAAATAGATAACAATAGTGAAGGGATTTTCTTCACGTGAAGCTCATAATCTTTCAATTATTATTTTGTGAATTTTTGGCTTCTGAAAAGTATTTTACACTACAAAACGTGTATATTTATGTAATAGCGATCCACCAGTTGTTTTTCCAGAATAATTTACTTAAAAATGACAAATTTTTTTAAAAAATTATGAGATTAGACCATTTTCTTGAAAAATTATAGGAATAGGCTAATTTTATGAAAGCGCTTCCAGCTAGAAATATGTTCAAGTGATATGCAGAAAAGCACTTCCAACTGGTAGTGTTTTTAATGTATTTGTAGGAAAACACTTCCAGTTGGAAGCGTTCCCCCACTCCCTAATGGTCATATACCATTTTTTATATAACCCCCCATTTCATTTTTTCTTTAATTCAAACTCAACTCTTTCTCACATTCTAAAAATTTCTCTTAATTCTCTCATTATTTCTCACTAAAAAATTATTTCGTTATCAAATCTATTTTTTAAATAAATTGTCTTAAGTTTTTCGTAAAATATTTTTTATATTACAATTTATTTCATGTTTTCCGAAATAAACAATGACACAATCTCTAATCCGTTTTGCTAACAAGCACATTTCTGTCGATCAATTGCAAATGGTAAGAATTTTTTTATTATATTTAATGTAATTTAATTTAAATATTTTATTGTTATATTGAAATTTAATATTTTGTATGTTTTTTATATATAGGCGAAAGATCGAATTTTGGTGACTTATGTTCGTAATTTACCCACTCCTCTATCACCTATAATCGAACCATACTTAAAAGAAGCCGAATTTTTGCACGTCGTCCTTATTGGTCGGTGTGTAAATTGAAGCTCACATTCCATCTTCCATGCGACGAGTGCACTATGACTTTGGAGGATGTGTAGTTATAGCTCGGGTTACCAGTGGATGGGTTGTAACGCCCTAAATTTCTTATGTTTGTTCTGTTAAAATGTGACACAAATATTTGTCTGTTTAAGTGGTTAAGTGTTTTGGGTGTATGTGAGAGGTCCCAAGTTAAAGCCTTACTTGGGTTAAATTTTGGTATTTTTATGAATAAAGCCCTATTTCTGGTTAGTAGGTTTTTAATTAAATGTTTGTAAGTTTATATTAGAATAGGCCTGCTGGTTTGGTAGTTAAGTGGAGTATTGGTGGAATGGAGGTCCTGTGTTCGAATCCCGCATAGATGAGGGAATTATTTTTGTTATTTGTGACGTGTAAGTATTTGAGATTAAGTAAAATGCTGAGTAGTTGAGATGTAGTGGGGTTGGTGGAGTGATTTTGGGGGAAATAGTAGTTATCAAGATATTTTGGTTTCTTTCTATCTCAAAATTTTTCTCTGCTATTTTTCCTCTTCCTTTCTCTTTTTTTTCTTTCTTCTAGTTTTATTTTTTTGCTGCTGCCCCTTACCTTCCATTGCTACCGTCTTTTTTGTTTTTGATTCCCCATCTACTTTTGAATATCTGTGGCTCGTTAATTCAGATTTTGCGCGTTTTGGTAAGTTTCAGTTTTTGTCAATCTAAAAGTTTCTGTTCACTTTCTAAGAGGGGTCTCCTTTTTGGTGTCTAGGAGTTAATCAAGGGACTGTAAATTATCCCCAATCGACGAGGTAAGTGCGTGGATTTATCATTTCAATCGAAGGTATAAGTTTCGATAGTTAATGGATGAACGTCTCATTATAATTTCGTTTATGTTTTGATTATGTAACTGAAATTGGGCTTTGTATTGTCGATTTTTTAGGTCTTGGAGTGCTTGGTGATCGATTTAGCATTATTCGAAACCAAGGTGTATCCAAAAACGTAGAAAATGTGGTTTTGACGAAAGCCAAAAACCCCACTGTCGATGCCATATGAGCGTGTGGTAGGCCGTATGCCATAACATGGGCGTGTAAACGACGAGGCCAGGCTGTGCGTGAAGGACACGACCTTGTGATGGCCAGGTAGGCTGTGTGCGACACATGGACTAGATTGATTTGGGTCGTGTGGGCCATACGGGCGTGTGGGTCCACATAGGTAGTCCACACGAGTGTGTGGAATTTTGGGCCAGGCCGTATAATCCACATGGCCAAGGCCAATTTGGGCCGTGTAGGCCATATAGGCGTGTGGGCCCACACGAGCAAGCCACATGGGCATGTGAGCCCATTTAACTGAAATGATTTCTAAGGTTGCACGGGTCACCCAAGTCGACTATGAACCTACTGTAGGGCCGGTAGGCACTACTTAGACCCTTAAATGTGTGAACTGATTGTATGATTTATGCACTAAGCATGTTAATATTATGCATGTATACTGATCTGAATATATGTACTGATAACTACGTAATAACATGCCATTTATTTTATGTTTGCATTGTATTGGGTTGAGATGTTGATATTTGGAGGAAGTGTACTGAAAGGCTCTTAAGCCTAACATTTGGCAGCTCAACTGCAATTTACTGATTATGTGCCGTATTTGGTACTACTTGGAGTGTAGGGATGGGTGGGTGTTTTAAACTCCACATGTAGTGTAGGGATGGATGGAGATGGTGTGTAAAGAAATGTGGGTAGGATACTGTTTATTGATTACTGAATATATGACTGTTACTATGATGGGCTACGACCCTAATGCATATTTGATACTAAAACTGAAATAAGCTAAGGCCCAAACTGCTACTGATATTGAGAGGGGCTTAGGCCCAGACTATGTTTGATTGTTTACCGTGATTAACTGTATGTTTGTTTTCTGTGGGGATTACACATCCTTGCTCCAAATGTGGTCACCTTGCATCTGTCCAATATATTTCATCACTCGCTTTGGAAAAATTTTAGCCAAATGAAAATATGTTTCTTTGACAATCGAGGTTGTTAGCAAATAACGCATTTATTTTAAAACGAAATTGATGCATTTCGCCAGGTTTGTAATCATGTGCCTATCGTAGACCCCCGTCATATGATTGTATCCACTAATCGAAGGGTATGTTGGATAGGTAGCTCGCATCCGCATCGCTAATAGCCTATAAATTTTCTAACATTTCGTAAGAATGGTGTCGAACGAGCTCGTACCCTATTGAGAAAGTAAATACGTTATCCATTAATAACAACATCCGTTAACCAGTTAAATATCAAATAGTTGATAGTGGCGAATACATACCTATATTGATCACTTATGCACACTGAGCTGTAGAATTGTACTATTTATGGTAGCATGTCTTAGACAATAACTATAATATGTGCAGTTCTAAAGGTTTCCCTGCCATTCAATTGCGACCAGTATTCTAGGTCCCCTATCAGAGATGACGCATATATCGAGTTAGGGGCAAACATGTCTCCTCAACCTAGATAGGAAGAAATCTCAATTGTCTGCTGACTCTTCCGGTGTTATTGTGAAGGTAATCGGTAAAATTTTTCAATTATCGTCCTATGCCGCAGCCAACAACAACCGATAGGTGTATCTCCCATGCATAAAGGTACTGTCAATATGTACCAGTGACTTACAATACTAGAATGTCTATCAACATTACTTGAAAGTCCCAAAGAAAATATAGAACACTTGGCATCCATGGAGCAACCGATCGTTGTAGTACGCATGCATTATTTCGAGACCGGTTACGCAACCTGGAATGTACCTCTCCAAGACCCTACACCACTGGCATAAATCATTATACGACGTGTCCCACCCATTATGCATATTCTCCAATGCCTTCTACTTTGTGATCCACTCTTTGCGGTACAATGACATGTAACTGAACTGGCTACGAATATTTACAATTAAAATTAATACAACAATCCTAGGACTCGCTTCGACCATAGGTAATATTATGTTTGCGGTCATCTCTAAATCCAATATTAAATGATCTCGTGAAATCCCTGTAACAACACAAATACATTAAATTAAGCAATTCGTTGATCGTTGAAATACCAAACAGTCTTGATACAGTACCCGCGGCAATACACGTATGCTAAGTGGTATATTTCTTTAGTCCATAACCCCGTCTTCTTCTTAATGGAAGCCATGATTTTCCATGTACATCTGTTGTCTTACATTTTGCACTTCGCTTCGAACTTGTTAGATTGAGACTTAACAACGTAAAAGTTTACCCCATTCTTGGTGTTGTTTCACTTCATTGCAACAACAAAACCAACTTTAGAGAAAAACCCTTCCCTACTTCTAAATCACCTAAATCCAACAAAGAACTCGTATGACTAGATCTTCTGTATGGTAGTTTTACAAACTCCGACTCATTTTCTACTAATATGTCCACATTATGCATGTCAGTTGGAGGTGAGTACGCCTTGAACTGTGGATCTTCTTCGGCTTTTTTGCTTGAACCTTTACAGTATGAACATCTATCTTTTGGTTCAGTTGGAACCATCTCCGATTTAAAAAATAATGCAATTTCTGATCCACTGGCACTGGGATCCCCGGTTGGATTGGCACCGGATTCAATACCCTTTTCATTTTCAACCCAACCAACATCTCCAACCCCCTAGTTGGTGAATGTCGTAAGGAGTACATCATCACTTCTTATATAGTTGTCGAAACAATCAAAATCAACTATTGATTGCCAAAAACTGGAACTTGATGTCATTCCCTATAAGTTTTCCCAGTGTTGACCATCAACTAACCGAAGTTCAAATCAAAACCACTAACTGAGTGTCGTGCATAAGTCTAGTATTTTGTTTTACCACTAAACCTCGACTGTTCAGTGTACCCACTGCCACAGTTGACATCTAGGACCGAAATAGATGAGTGTCTTCCCATTGATGATTCTGGGATATTATAATGAGAATTTTCTAATAAAGTAGTGAACCCACTATACAACTGTGTCGTTGGGCTCTTGCCTTGTTCTTCCATTTTGACCTCTCAAACAGGAACATATGTTGACCTCTGAGGGACTTCATCTATCCTTGCACCAACTTGAAAAATGGTAATCCACTGTCAATATGCGTTTGCATCATCACCTCCAACCCCCTCACAACTCTGATATCAAAAGCATCATATATGACGAGGTCGACTAAATCACAAAATCAATATTTAAGGGATGATACTCTCATCTGGTTGGATTTAACGCTTTTCTCCTTAATTCTTGTTTGAAGTTCTGGCAATTGTATGTTCTGGTTAAAAGCCAATCATGTTGTGTGCTCTAATAAAAAGATGATCCCGCTCTCGGTGTTATGCACTTCACCGTCATAATAAACAATAACATTAATTCATCCACTCATTTTCAACGAAATAACCTACTCCACATGTTTGAAACAAAAACATCATGCAGAGAAATAGTGTTGTAATTAAATATGAACAACAAAAAATGGTCCTTAAGTGTTGTAATTAAATATGAACAACAAAAAATGGTCCTTACTTCAAACAAATTGCATGGTGGCTCCAAATTATGTCTTATGTGCAAACTTCTCTTCTTATGATCTTCTTTCAATTTTCTTTGCTCGTAAATACCTTATGCCACTCCATGTTGAAATAGATTGCATTTATTGGAAGTGAGTGCCAATTGATTTAGAAAATTTTCTCGAGCTAGTGGGAGTTGAAATTTCTAAAGAGAACGCGTTCCACGTAGGACGTTCTTAGTGCACGTTAAAAAAAGAAGCATTGAAAACACCTCCAACAGGACGCGTTTTCCTACCACATCAACTAAAAACGCATCCAGCTGGAAGCACTTTTAGTGTTTTTTTTCCAAACATGCACTGAAAAACATCCTACATGAAGCGCTTTCTCTTTAAAAATTTCAACTCCAAACTTTTAATCACTCAACCATTAAATATCCCAAGATTTTGGGGATATATTTTTTAAACCTATCTCAATGTTCGAAAATAATGAACTGGAATATTTAATCAAACCGAGTAGTTCAAGTTTCGATTATGATGTGAATTAAAATTTACAGTTCGAATAATTAGAATATACAATTGGTGTAAATACAATACTTCTAAACATCGAATTAAATCATTATTAAAAAATTATAAAAAAAGTAATATATAAAAAAATAAGCCCTAAAATCCAAAAAGCCTAACCTTACTTTAAAAACCTTAAACCCTAACTCCAAATTTAAAAAATAAAACCCTAACCCTAAAAAACGAAACACAAGAAAACTACTTCCAACTAAAAACATTTTCCTACAAATACATTAAAAACAATTCCAACTGAAAGCGCCTTTCTATATATCACCAACTGAAAGCGTTTTTGTAAAATTGACATATTCCCATAATTTTTCGAGAAAATGACCTAATCTCAATTTAAAACAAAAATCATTTTTGGGAAATTCAGTCGTTTTTCCAAAATAAATAAATGCTGGGTGTTGGTCACAATTATGCATTTATGGCATATACTATATTTGCATCAGCCATAGGCAAACGTGGAAGTCAATCAACCGACTAAATCCAAAACAGCTGGAACCGGACATGGTGTGAGTTTCTGCTACATTGGCCCAAAGAGCTAACAAAAATCGTACCCAACACTAATTGCATTGCAGCCTAAAAAAGAAGCATAAATGGGTTAATGGTTCGTCACACCCTAACAGAGGGTAACGGCGGTTTGCGTCAAAAACAGTACACGCCTGTGTCATAGGATCTTCCTCGCTAGCTGAACCCTTGCCACCACACCAGTAACCAGGCTTAAAATTCATATGCAAAGAAATGCAAAATCATTTGTAGCCACAAAATGTTACCAGCATTCATAGTTCATGTCAAGTTACAGCGTAATCCATGCACATGCAAACCAACAATTTCTACATCATTAATAGTTTGACGTTTCTCATTCATATAACATACTATCTATGTAGTTGAGGAGCTGTGACTGATAAAGCAAAATCTATCCTTAGGTAATATCTAATCTTACTTTAAGCTCTTGGGTGGGGATTCCAGATTCTACCGGCTTAAACTGCTGAATATAGGGATCAAGAGCTATTCAAAGTGAAGCTAAAGCTATCAAATCTTGTCATATGAACAACAAAGCAATAAGCTGGTAGGCCATTACCATTTAATCCCACCTTGTAGAGAGAGAAGATGAAATCTTTCTTAGAAGAAATGGATTAAAGTAGCAACCGTTTTTCCATTACTTACAAAAAGCTTTGACATGCATAACAAGCTCAAGTTAAAGATCTCCAAGCTAATCCCCAAAACTAGATCTTATCAAGACTCGACCTTGCTTCAAAAAATGCACAACGGCACAAACGTTTTTGTTTTAACATTTATACAGATACGCCCTTCACCAAAATACATTATAAACATCCATCACCTTCCTTCACCTCTTGTGATGAAACCTCACTTTCAACAGGAACCGCATCTTAACCTGTCCCAATCAACAATATTGAAGATGATAAGTACAAATCACATTAAGAACATCAATTGGATTTCAAAAATTATAGCAATGACATTGTTAGGAGCAGGTATAGCAGCAGTGGTAGATATATTAAACGGACTCTTCAGTTTTTATAAAGTACTTGTGTCCGACAAATGTTCAGACATAGTTATAAGGGTATAATCTTCCAAATATATGGAAAAACTTAAAAGAAAAATTAAGCATACCCATCACTTACCCCCAAGTCCTGATGCTATAGACGGTAGGTGGTAGTAATAATAATAACACGTCCAATTATTTTCAAACAAGGCTACATGTTACACCCGGAACAAAATATGTCAGAGGTTAAGGTCATTTAGTCCTCACCAAACACTTTCCTTGAATCCAGGTAACCTAGATGGTATATTGGTAGTAATAATAATTACACATATCCACTCAATTTTAAACAAGGCCACTTAAGTACAGCAAGAAGGAAATATGTCATAGGTTACTTCAAACAAGGTCATTTAGTCCTCCCTGAACAATGCCAACAGTTTCTTAGCCTCAAATATTTCAGCACCTTTCAAACCTTAATCTTGTGATTTCAAAATTAAATCCATTGTTCATCTAACTCAAACCACTTCTTAAAGAAAAACCTCAAAGCACTTAAAAAACAGAGATAGAAATGATGGCATCTTAGAGGAAAGGGCTACAGAGAAAATAATGCACTGATGGATATGCGTAAAGCACATTGCAATCGAACCAAAGTTGAAATTCGTTTCATGCATTAAAGGTAGATAAACTCATCAACTTCAAAATGCCAGAATCAATATTTAGCCGTATGGACAGAAAAGATCTTTTAACTTACTTGAGAAGTGTTATAAACAATGTATTCATTATACATCAGCTCAGATTCCTTCACACTGGATGGAACCGGTTTGCCACAAGGAACAATAATGTCATCCTTCCACTTTACAAATTCAGACTTCTTAGGTACTTTCTTTCCAAGCCCTTTGGTAGAGTGCTTTCCTTTTGGTAGTTTTTCTATATACTGAACAAGAATGAAGAAAAGCAAAGAAAAATAATGAATAAATGCCAAGTACTGCATCTACACATTGGCATAGAGGGTGCACTAACCTTGGCCTTTGTTAGTTCATAGACCTCCCCTAAAGCAACTTCGCTGAGAAGCATAAGGCCCACAGGATTTTTCCTATCAGTAAAGCAATACTGAGCACTCTTACTGACCAAATCAGCAAAATAGACCCCCTTGCCAAACTGGAATGCAAAAGTGTTACAAATTTAATTTCGCGAAAGAAATGTGTATGTCCTGTATACAGTGATGTAAAATAAAGAAAATGTAAGAGAACCATATAGCCAGTCGCTGGAGCTTCTGGAGGAGCTATTCTTAGTCCCTGGCTAAGTATCCCTACAAAATTTGTCAACCGAGAACCTGCATACAAAAAAAACCATAGCACGAGGAAAATTACCCCAAATTATTTGTAGCAATTTGCGAAGCACTCATCTCTTGCGTAAATAACAAAGCCACTTACCATGCCAGAGAAGCATTCTGTTACTAAGCTTTTCTCTGTAAGGAGCAAACTTATCAAATTCTCCTTCTCTTTCAAGTGAGAATACTTCTTCCAATTCAAGCTTCCAATCCTGCGAGTAAAATATATATAGTTGCAGTAATTTAATATTGCAAATTGAACCTACAGGAGAGAGGGAGAGGTGGGGGAAACAATAAACAAGCCCATAACCAGTTAACAGTAAGAGCTTTTCACAAATGCAAAATGCATACTCACAGTATGAGTAGGGGCATGAGTGGTAAGGAGATATTTCTCAATCAACTGAAAATCTTCACTATCATGAGGAAGGGGAGTAATATCGCAATGGAGTTTCTTATATTTTTCATCAAGGGAGTCATCACTGTCGACATCAAATCCTACTAGTCTTGAGGCTATTTCAATGTCTTGAAGAGCTTCCAACATTTTCACCTACATTTCAAGCAGAAAAGGAGGACCATAGATTACTCATAGGAAGATTGTATAAACTTGCAGATTAGTTTAAACAGTTTTCAAGCAATAATTGAGCAAGTTGACTCCAACTTCCTGCCTTCTACATACAATAGTGTAAAAAACATTGGCATCTCACTCATACCCATGGTAGATGGTACCACAAAAAAGCAGTCACAAAGATAACCAGTCAATTACATTTTTCAAAATTTTTAACAGTGTTCTTTGTAGCCAAGAATAGCATCTAACTATCAAGTGCCGAGAAAATGTAGGTTCTACAAAATGAAAATGGCATTCACCAACAGCATAATGGCACAATACAACGAGAAAATGTCCAGCTATAATCTAGCACGGTACAAGCAATCAACAAATTTTAACAAAGAGCTACAACCTAGGCACCTAATCTGCAAAAGAGTTGAAGATGTCATAAGGAAACAGCATAACACCTTCAGTATTTAAGGACAAAAAAGAGAAGGCAATTAAGTACCAATCCTACAATTAAGTACCAATGCTCAGATCAAACAGAGTTGGGACTGCTTAAAATAAACCGATTCAGGAAGCAGACAAGTAAACTCAACTAGATGCATGCAAGAAAATTAAATAGACTACTTTATTTATTACACAATAGAAATCAGTCCCCAAACATTTTAATAGGCACAAACTAGACCTTATAATTTGGGTTTAACACAGTTTATAAGTGGCCATAAATGCCTCAAAGTGAAACGAAATCAAATTTGACGGACAGTGATACCATCATTGAATTGGAAGCAGTCAAAAATCAAGAAAAGGTAATAATATGTAGGATGTATACCTTTGCTTTAAAATCATCTTCATCCCTTATGACATGTGGATGGATAGAAGGAATAACAGTAAAAAATCTATTGCTGGCATCAATAATCATGCTTTCTTTGAGAGAAGGATCAGAAGCATCACTATTCAATAGATTTTGTATCTCTGTTAATGCCTCAAAACCTGGGCCAAGAAGATATGGTTACTAAAATTTCTACTCTGCATATGCCAGAAATTTAACTCCAAGAATGCAACCTCTAAGGTGTTCAGCATGATAGAGAAAATAAACCAGATTTTACAGTTACCTACCTTTCTGAATATTGCTTTTGCTCAGCTTTCCAAGGGGCATTTCCGACATATTAATCTCAAACTCCATCATTGCGGCCCTGTAATCAAGAATGGATCTTTAAGAGATCAAAGTAATTTGAGAGAATAAGAGAGGGGAGAGTTTGCTTGGAAAATGGGCAATTTGCCTGTATGTTTCCACATTAAAAAGCATCTTCACCAATTCAAGTAAGGGAGGAGGAAGTTGACTATCTGCATCTGTGTGCTTCTTTTCTGACACCTGTTTGTTAACTCCATAGTCCTACAATTTCCAGCATGTAAAAGTGAACTATAAGAAAAGGAGAATCCACTATCAAGCAAGAGGCATAACACATTTGATGAGAAATGGAAAGAAAATAAGCAATACAATATCCAATGGAAAAAATCTGCCAGGCTGTTTCTGGAAATTTTGTTTCTTTTCCCATGCCTCCCATGAGTTCCCCGTTTTCTCGAGAAATAACCGTTTGAATTCAGAGATTGCATCTGATTTTGGCATCTCTTCCAATTTGCTTCCGCCAATTTTTTCATTCCCAACACGACCCCATTTACGGAATACATAACAACCTGACCCTTTATCTTCTTGGATTATTTGGAGGATGTAGTAACTTCACATAACAAACAAGTAGAAGTTAACATTTATTGAGAAGGAATATAATCAAAAGAGAACAAAAATACTAAAACAGAAAATTAAGAAAGCTAAGTGGCAAAATTAATGTGGCGATAAATTGATATACAAAACAGTCAGAAACTATGTTACTCCGACTCTTCATCTTTCTTGAAGTGCCCATGTCCGGCACTCACGTCTGGCACTTATCCAAAAATGAGTATAGGATATGATCCTCCAAAAACCCTCAAAATACATGGGAATTTTGAGAAAATTTGAACATACCGGAGATGGACACATACCCATGTCCAACGCTCACGTCCAAGTCCAAGTACCGTAGGTCAAAAAAGCAATGGGGAAAACACAATGTTTACAATGTTTCCAAAGTAGCATGTGTGTCAGTCTTCAAAGAGGATTAAGGCAAGAAAAATGCACTTATTATCCTCTGAAGAAGCAAGAAGCACACAATCATTAAGTTGCATATGTCAATTAAGCAACAAGGAAAACATTTAACACAAGTTCAAGATCAGGAATGTCAGTCAGCTATAACAGATTAGAAAGCCAACAACAAAGACAGGTGTACAAAATGAACCTGTTAACACCGGTTGATAAGTCAGACAAGTTCAGCGTTGTGTTATATATACTTCCACTGTCCTCAAGTATATGACATGAATCTTGCAGACCAGAGGCTTCATGCACAGCACTTCGTCCTTTTACTTTGACAGTGACCATGCTAGAGGCCTCCCCGATGGCTTCAACTTTGTACAAATCAAAAGGAAGCTTCTTCTGTTTTTTAAAACAATCAACAAGATAGTCCTCCCTAACAATTGGCAATCTCATTCTCCTGAAAAGTGAAACACTTGAAATGAGTCTAAAATGAATGAAGAACTCAAGAGAAGAAATATGGAAGCAGCTTTACCTTGCCTTCCTCCTGTCAGCATCATGACCCTCTGAGTCCCCACTCACAACCAAGCAATTTGTATCTGTAACATTATTTACTTATTTATTAAGTAAAAACCAATCAACACGAGCAATTATATCATAATATAGTCCAGGAAGCACATACCAGTCTTGATCTTGGCATGAACCATACCACCTGCTTCCTTGATTTTTCCCTTCCACTCTTCCTGAGGAGCAAATATCGTCAAGGAATAAACAAACATTCACATTTATTCTGAACAAACTGAATATAACTTCACTAACTTTTAAAATACAGTGGAAAAGATTTTACCAAAGACTCCTTAGGCAATCCAACAATGGAAACTTTCAAATTTGCCAAGCTTTCAACATTTGAAGTTTGAGATTGGCCATTAGCAGCTTGGCTTGAAGAAGCAGAAGGTGGAGGCAGGATGCGAGCAGGTTTTTTAATTTTTTGTGATTTAAGCCACTGCAAAAGTTTGAGTCAGGAAAATGTTACAGTTTAAAAACTTCTACATATCACGTCAATATTAGTTAATACCTTGCTAAGAAATTCATTATTTGTTTCATCTGGTACTTTCCATTTCCCTTTAAGACGTTCAGGTTCACAAGTAGTGTAAGAACACTTGCTCCATGCTGAAATGTAGCCATGGCAGCGATATTTGCCTCCAGAAAAGCGAAGACAACCAGAACACATTGGGCATTTACCAAGTGCTCCAAACATCATCCCATCAGCACTGCACAGAATTATACCAAAAGAATCCTTTCAATTTTAAGTGCAGTTTATTAGAGTTTACGTTCATCATGACACGGAGAAAAATCTTAAGCAATTCATCATGAAAACTACATTTAGATACACACACAAACAACAGGTTCAATTATAAAGTGTCTGATATAGGTACAACAATTTGCATCATCAAGGTACCTCCAAAATCATCCATTACAGTTAAAGAAAAAAAGAGAACTGCTAAACTAGTGATTTACATAAAAGGAAAAACACAATATCAAATCCATAGCATAGGAGAAACCTTACCAGCGGTCACGCAAATCAAGTTCTGATCCTGTTGCATCTTGACCATTGGCCTCAAGCATTTCACGCAGTTCTGCTGTTGTAACATGTTTCTTCAACTCATCCTTCAAAGCCCACAGTTCTTTAGTCTGAGCCTCCAGTTTTGTTTCCAGATCAGAATCTTTTGGCTTTTTGTCCGTCAAGTCATTGGCATTCTTTGTACACCCAGCCCCACGTGCCGACACTTCTCCTTCCAACTTGGTGATTTTTGATTTTTGATCATCACCAACATCCTTCTTACGTTTTGCACCAGCTGTGGAGGTTGATTGTGGCTGTTGCTCCTTTGGTACATCAGTTCCTCTGCCTGAAAGGGACAATGACGATTCAAAGAGAACACAACTGAAGTCAAAATTTAGAGTCCCCTATGGCATCTGATAAAGCCTAGGATGGTAAATCCCATACCTGTCTTAGCAGCAGGAGCCTTCTTAACCAATGCAGAAATAGATGCCTGATCAGAAGATGGAATGTGTTCCCATCCAGGCAACTTTTCCACTTCAGTAGTTGGAGACAAATCCAAAATACACTTGGCATGGTTCCACACCAATCCCTTAGATCCTTGACCCTTAGGCTTGGAAGATATTCGAACCTAACAAGATTAGAAAAGCCCATGCGCAAAAGAGTGTTAAACCTCATTTCCGCACAACTAGCATCATCAATGTTGTCTTAAAAATCTGCAAATGCTAAATGTACCTAAAACTTAAGCAGCAGCATAAAAACCATCAGCTGGAAACATAAATGAATTTCAAAATTCATCTCATGCTTCTACCATGTTCTTTTATATATCAATTTTCTTTAAGACAAACTAGAAACAAAAAAGAAAACAACATTCTAATATAATGAATATTTACTATGAAAACATTTATCTTTAGCAAGAAAACAAAGAAGATCATAAGAGATTCTTATTTGAAAGACAAATATTGAGATGCTACAGCAACAAAAATGATGCATCTGATTTGGTTCGACGGAACCACCCAGAAACCAATGTTTGAGAGAAAACAATGGTAGAAAGCACATTAATTTCAAAGCTGAAAAAAGGTGAAATGTTAACACATCTCAACTAAATATACACCTCAGAAACACCTAATGGAAGAAAACATATGGCTCTAATCCAGTCCGTATCTCAGAACAATGATCTAACCACCTAAAGCCATTTTATCTTACCATTTTGCATCTAATAACTCATTGCAAGACCAAAGGTAAAAACTTTCCAATCTATCCTTAAACATGAAGCAAACTTCTATCACCATCAATTTTTCCTATGCTAAGGCAACAAACAAAAGAAGATTGATTTACTAGGTCCTTGAAGCAGTACTTTCCACCTTATACACTTACTGGGTCCTTGAACCGATACTTTCAACCTTATACACTTAATCCGTAGATCCATTTTAAGTAACCAAAAAATTAGTAACTAAAGAAAAACTAAGTATATGAAAAGCATAAATAGAATAAAGCATTAAACATAAACAGCCCACCTCTCCTTTCATAATCTTCTGGGAGCAACCCTTGCAAGTGGCTCGAGAAGCTTGTGAAACTTCAATTGCATATTCCATGGCTTGAGGAGTGACAGATTTTGCATTTGAAGGTCCACCTGATTCCACGTAGTTCCTGATTTTTTGTTGGTCCTCCCATCGAAGGGATTCTATGCCTTCAACATCATCAGTACTACACATTTAAAAAAAAAGGATAAAAATTTAACCTCCGCATCCAATACAGATTATCTTTCAGGAAACAGAACAGAAAATTAGTAAAGTACGTACGACTTTATCTGATTTGCTTTCCTTAGTATACAATCTGCATGGTTCCACATCTATTTCATAAAACAGACGAACATAAGTAAAACTGCTGGAAGAATTAAGCATCCACAATAAGGCAAAGAGTAAAGTTTAAGTAAAAGGTAAAGAAATGACGACAGAAACATGGAGATTTTGCGTTTTAGAATAACATAGCAGTGAATGACAACTGCCAAAGCCTAAAAGAGAAAATTGATATAAGGAAAACAACACATTAATAAGCAATTTAACAATATCCCACCAAAATCAAAATGAAAACTATAGTTGCATGTATTTAACAATTCCCAGAATTAAGAAAAAAAAAGGAACAGTGGAGAGAATGTACGGGCATGAAGCCATCGAACTGGGTGGCTGGGACCATTTTGCCTAGCCTGAAGACCTCCTTGTTGATAACACTCTTGCAAGTTTTGCAAGATGATCGAGCGGACTTGGCGTACTCCGCTTTCCATGGCTTTGGTGGGTTCGCCATTGCTCTCGAGAATTAGCAGCGGATGAATAGAGTAGAATGCGGTAGTTTATGAGAGTGGGGCTTCAAAAGCATATATAGGTGTGGGATAAGAAAAGAAATCGAGAGTGAATCATGGGAAACACTGAGTGAGGAGAGAATCTGTTTGCTCGGCTTAGCCCTTACGCATTCCTTCTCAATGAGTAAAAAATTGAAAGATAAAAAGTTCCCTTTTTTATCTAGCCCTCACCTCCGCCGGGCTTTTGTCTCTTCTATTCTTAACAGCAGCAGGTTCCATTCTAAGTTCTTAGTTACTTAGGTGGTCCATTACCCAATTACCCCCCCCCCTTTTTTTTAATTTACTATTTTTTCTATTTATGATTACTTTACCCAAAGATAATCATGGCATTTAGAAGGTTTTTCATTTATAGTAAAACTATATTGTAGACCAAATTCATGATTTGATTTTTTATTAATATAATATTTGATTTGGTAAATAAATCAATAAATTTTAATTATTAATTATTTAATGTTATAATAAAATTAAGAGGTTAATATATTATCATGACTTTATTTTAAAAATTATTTTTAATTATCAATTTAATAACAAAATGAAGAATAAAAAATAATTTTGTTAGTTCAAAATTTTCTCAAATTCTCTGCTTATATACACATATATGTTTTTCTTATGGAATTAAAAAAAACTTCTAAAATTATAATGTTATTACGTCTCTTTTAATTATATTAAAAAAAAAACTTGTAAAATTTTATTTTTTATTTCAATGCTATTGCATAGAATAACTTTTTATTTTTTATTTTTTGAAAGGAATCGCATAGACTAATTTAAGACAGCAACTATAAGTTAATATATAAACTTGGGTGGTTATAAGTGAAACTATATCCAACATTGGCTTCTGCAACAATTAAGTTAGGTGTCTGCCAGGACATGTTCAGGAAGTAGAACTTAAAAACATTATTCTTTAAAATGCTGAATAATGATGACTTTATCCAGTAGAAGTTGCGTTTATAATTCTTTAAATGAAATACCCCTCAGGCCTCAATTAACCCAATAATATTATTGCTGAATCATAAACAAACAAATAAATAAATATTAATGTGCTTGGCTTCTTCCACAATCTAAGCAAATGTTGTAATATGAAAACAGGAAAGGAATATATACTTAATTCCAAACAATTGAATTAAACCTTTTGCTGAGCAACTTAGTTGGACAAATGACATAGCATATAAAATAACTGATACTGATTCAATGACAATATATTGTAAACTAGTATAAGGAACTGATTTTAGTGTCTCCCATTTGCCATATCAAATTCTAAGTCAACTGAAAACAAGTCAGCACCCTTTTTTCTTTTCTTTTGAGTTGTTGGCCTAGCATTTTCTCTTACCATTCAATGGTAGGCAACTCCGAGCAGTCCGCACAATGCTTTAACAGAAGCTCTGAAGAATTCTTTTTTCTGACAGTGGATACTGTTTTATTGCATCAATTATTCATAAACAAATACCTCCATGGTCAGTTTAGCAGCAGTTCTTATCAGTAGTCCTTAAATGGACAAAGACCATTTTGAACATGATGAAATATCTTAATCCTTCAATGAAGTCATCTTCCCTGCAACTGCATGCTGTGTGACAATCGCCACATATTCTTAAGTTTTTAATCATGCTGCTGGGCATTCCATCTCCATTGTTCATCAGTTCAGAAATGATTTCTCATTTCCCACTATGGCCATAAACAACTTCTTGTTTGATCTCATAATCATTACGTTTGTGTTTATGTAAGTTAATCAATCCTAGGCACTAACGTATGAGCAACTTCTTCCCCGATTCAATCGCGGTAAATCCGACACACTTACACAGTCTCTTATTGCCAATTTATTTCTTATTTTATTCACCGATTCCCACCTGCCAGCATCAGCATAGATGTTAGAAAGCAAAACATAAACAGAAGCCTTATTGGCATCCAAACGAAGGAGCTTCTTAGCTACATTTTCAGCTACTTCAACCCTTCTATGCAATCTACATGCATCCAACAAAGCCCCCCAAACACTAGCACCTGCTCCCATAGGCATGCTGTGGATGAAGGATAAAGCTTCATCAATTTTCCCTGCCCTTCCTAATAAATCTACCATACATGCATAATGTTCCTGAGTTGGAACAATCCCGTAATCTTGAGTCATTGCTTTAAAATATTTCCATCCTTCTGCAACCTTTCCTGAATGACTACAAGCTGACAGAATCGAAACGAATGTTATGGAATTAGGTACTTGGTTTTCTGATCTCATTTGATCAAAACAAGCCAAAGCTTCTGAGCATAAACCATGAATTCCAAAAGCATTAATCATTGCACTCCAAGAAACAACATTCTTCACTGGCATCTGAACAAAAACTTTTTGTGCCATTGCAATAGAACCACATTTGGCATACATGTCTATGAAAGCAGTGTAATTTAGATCATCCAAGTCAACCCCTTTTCTTATCATGTAACCATGAACACTCTTTCCTTGTTTCAAAGACCCCCCTAAGGAGCAAGCAAGCAGAATGCTAGCCAAGGTAGCTGAGTTTGGAGTTAATAATGGCTGTTGCAACATCTGTCTAAACAAGGCAATAGCCTCCGAGCCCTTCCCATTTTTGGCCAATCCAGAAATCATCGCACTCCACGAAACCACATCCCTTTCATTGGCCTCTTCAAACAATTTCAGCCCCAAATCAAGCAAACCACATTTCAAATACATATCTATAAGGGACGTTTGCAAGAAAAGACTGGAACCAATGAAGTTCCTTTTAATACACAAACCATGAAACATCTTGCCTTCTTTATCAGCCAAAACGTTTCCGCAAGCTCGAACCAACCCTTCCACCGTAAAAGTATCAAATTCAAAATCCGATCTCTTCATTCTACGGAATAGTTCAAAGACTTCCAATTCCTCAGAGAACTTCAAGCACCCTTCCATCATAGTACCCCAAAAAACAGAATTCCTCCCAGGAAAACCCTCGAACACCTTCCTAGCATCTCTAAGAGAACCCAATTGACCGTACATCTTACAAAGAGCCGGTGCAACATACCGGTCTCCTGCCAACCCAAACTTAACAGCCAAACAGTGATTCAATTCCCCATCTTTCAGGAACGAGAGTCCAATACATGCTTTGATTGCAAAAACTAAATTGAAGCTGTCAACCCCAACAATCTCCCTTCGCATTCGATTAAAAAGGCGTAAAACATCGAGAAAAAGCTTCTTGTTGGAATACCCAGAGATAATGGTGTTCCATGAATGGAGATTCTTGGAAGTGATGCGATCAAAGGTTTTCTGGGCAAATTGCAGAGAACCCAAATGGATATAGGCGTCGGTGAGCCTGGATCCAAAAACGACGGATTCATTGAACCCATGGAGAACAATACGGGCATGGATTTGTTGGGCGAGAGTTAGAGTTTTGGTGAAAGGGAAAAGAGAGAAAAGGAGGGTTTTGGTGTGGTTTTGTGAAGACATGGCAGTAGTTATTTTTGGCATTGACGCTTTTCTCAATCCAACTAGTTAGTTTTGGCATCCCAAGAACGAACGAGATTTACATCACCTTATTACAGGATTGAATGAATGGGTTGAAAATGCGCCAGGCAAAGAGGCTATTATGCGACATTTTCAGCTCGAAACAAGCAAAGGTGATACGAGCATCATGAACATGCAACATATACGCATGTAATAGTTTTCCTTTGGTTTGGTAGCAAAAGAAAAACATGAGCTTAGATTAAATAAGGTCCTGAGTTTAATGCATTGAATGAGTGAAAGAGAAAACAAAGCTCACAGTTTTCTAGGTTTACCCTTAATATCAGGGTCAACCCAAAAACCAAAAGCCCTTTTGTTGGGCTTTATTTTCATTATAGCCCATTTGTTTATCTTCCCAATCCCCCTAACAAAGAAAACTCCCCAGATGAAAATGCCATTAAATCGTTCAAATTCTAATCCCAATTCCTGATTAGGATATATCCTTTTTCTTCAACAATTTGTCGGGTGCTACCTTAGCCTTAGCAGGTAATCTTTGCAGTTTCCACGCTCTTTCTTTTTTAAGCTATTCTCTTCCGATCCGAATTTATTCACTTTCGATTTCCCTTTTTCTCACTTTCTTGGTTTCCCATTCTCCACTTTTTGTTTTCATTATTTCTTGAACTTATTATCTTCATTTCTTGAATTAGTGCAGATTTTAAAATTACCCAAACAGGTAAAACACTTTGTTTTTCACACTTGTTCGAAGAAGATTTATAGGGCTTTGGTTCTCCCATAATTGAAGAAACATGAATCCTAGACGGTCAGTTTAATCTCTATTTGTGCGAATTTTCGTTACCCCAATGGTTTGGTCGCTTAAATTGCTTGATTAGATCTGTTTGTAAATTAGTTGCCCCATTCCATATATGTTTTATTGGTTTATCCATGATTCACATGTGATCCAAAGAAGGTGTTGCGATTATAGTGATGTTCTTACATCAAAATTTTCAATCTTTTTTTTTTAAATCTGAACTTGCAACCTAATTATAAATCTGAAGTGATTGGATCGTAGTTGCTCTTTGGTTATCTATCTTGATTGTGCCTTCAGTTTGTGGAATAGTTATCCTTATGGAAATATTGTGGCAGTCTACTAAGATCTGCTTTCATGCAGGGACATGCGTAACAACAGAGTTGCCCTTTTCGATGGCATCGAGGAGGGCGGCATAAGGGCCACTTCTTCTTACTCGCATGAAATTGATGAGCATGATAATGAAAGAGCAATGGAAGGATTGCAGGATAGAGTCAATCTGCTGAAGAGGGTAAGTATGATCTTCGGTGCTAATTGAACCCTTCTATCTCATGCCATTATTAATCGCATTGTTCGTCTATATAATAAATAAGAGCTTCTTAATGAGCTTTTTTTAGCTATTGAGAACCTGGATAAATGGGATTTTAGAATCTTGTCGTTATATGTAATAGAAGGATCCTTTTACATTCTTGAATTCCTTTTCCTTCCCTTTTTTGCCAATTTAAATCTTGAAGCTCATTCTTTTAAAGAGTATTAAAGGTGGTATGCTCGACTTAAGTAATATATATGACAGTCTCTTGCACAAATCTATGTTTTATATTGCTAGAGGCATTTCTATTATTCAGGATTTTTGGCTCTAGCATGTTTCAGGGTAGATTTTCAGCTTGAATCCTGATTCACCGACATGTTCTATGATATCATAATATAATATGTCCTGTATGTAACGCATATTCTGACACATGTCACTTCTATAGCTTTCAGGCGACATACATGAGGAGGTGGATAGCCACAATCGCATGCTGGATCGAATGGTATGTATGCAGCAGAATAAAACTATCTTCCTCTGAATTTAATTGGTTTTTGATGCTGCTGATGTTAACATATGGCACATGGTTCGTAACTAGGGAAATGATATGGATTCATCAAGAGGAATACTCTCAGGAACCATGGACAAGTTTAAGATGGTATAAGAACTAGCAAACTCTTCTCTTTGTGACTTTGAATGGCATCTTTTGCTTGCAGTTTTTGTTTCTTCCTGTTAAGTGTGTGGATGTGCTTCTCTGTTTTGCTAAATCGATTGTTGATGTCACAACAATGAATTCGATCTGCCTTTCAGGTATTCGAGACCAAATCAAGCAGGAGAATGTTTACACTTGTGGCATCTTTTGTGGTTATTTTCCTTGTTATATACTATCTTACTAGGTAACTGGTCTGTGGTGTATGTGATGTGATACAACTGCAAGCTTTATATGAGAATTTGAAAGACCCTTATTCTAGTACATCGTGTTACTGTAAACAATGCGCTTACTACTTGTATGATATCGTGGCATGTTTGTATAAATATGTTTTGATGTATCAAACAAACAGGCCTTTCATAGCATGAAATGATTAGCAGTGACATAAATAATATGCATACTCATTCATCTATTCCTGTCAATGGCTGTCTTCCAATTTGCTACTTATCACTGAGCCACTGTCATTTGTTTCAATGTTTTCAATTTGAATTTTTAAGTTTTGAGGTCCGAGAAGCATTTTAATGATTCTTCAGACTAAAGGTTAAAGCAATTAGGTTGTATGGTGGATTTTGACCCAGAATCACATCAATGCAAAAAACGAGACCTGCAATTACGGGAGGTCAAGTCATTAACTTCGAAGTTGATTAATCCTTTTTCACTTTTAATGAGATAGTAGCGATTGGCAGTGTTCATCTAGTTACCAATTTCAAAGCTTTGCCGTCCCAATAATTCCGCCTAACTTTGCCAGTTTCCACGCCTACTACAGTCGTCACCCACACTGATTCTAATTCTATTTGTTGTCGATACCTGAAAAGGATAAGCCTTTCAATGGTATGACATCCACGATAAGTTTTTTGACTTTTGGTAATAAAAAAATAAAGGAATCGAGCGCATGCCTGTAACGTGGCAAAAAAGGAACCCACCTGACAGGCTGACACCCTTGGGTCTCATATATATACTATATAATTAATAACATTAAGCAATATCAATTATAGCTCCTTCTAGTTAACTAGCACCTCGCTTGTTTATGTTTTACTTCACCGGATAGTTTACCCAGAGTTTTAGTCCAGTCATGTCTAATTCAATAAGATAAATAAAACAAAACCTGGGTTTTAATTTGATGGGAGTCTGCCCACAAACTAACTTCGATGAAGTGCCGGCCCCGGCCAGGCTGAAATTTTCGAGCTCAGCTTTGACAAAATTTTGTTCACTTAAGTCGCAGCAACTCTTTTGTAATTGCTACTTAAGATACAATTCTTCCCTCTGCTGAAACCATCTTACTTTCTCCATTTCTAAACATCCACAATAAATATTTGCTTTGTTTGGTTGCTAATTACGTGTTGTGGTGGAACATACTTTTTAACCTTTAGGTTCCTCCAAGCGGTTTTTCTCCCATTGTTTTCTATTTTCAGGTTCAATATTTTAGCCTCACGCAAGCTGCTGATTTTATTGCAACAGTGCTTTAATTTGAGCCAAAGACTTTTTCATTTGTCAAAGGAATTCAGGATTCCAATCTTAAACTCAAACTCTATAGATAGTCTATTCATTTGAAAGTTAACTTAACAACAAATTAATAGAGATGAAGTTTGGATTATTGTTAAAATTCAATAATTGTGACAATGTGATATATCAAACTCTTTTAACAGACCAAGAATTATAGAAGATATTTTGCACTACAATGTTAATTTGATATTTTGATTAAAAATGAGTAACTGTCAATCAGCTATAACTTTTGAAATTATGCAAATTGATTGCTGTTAAACTAGCTAGAAAATGAATAGGTGCTGCTTTAAGGGTAAGAATGCATGGTATTTTTTGTCTTTGTATCAGCTAAAATTAGCATATACTTATCAACTTATTCATAAACAACTAGAGCCTCTAATTGTTGGGTTTGGGGGGGGGGGGGGGAGTTGAGATCTCCATTGATTCACCCATTGAAAGACCAAATCAGCTTAAAGTTTTTAGCAACTTTACATAAACAGTAGAGGCACTGATGATATAAAGTTGGCACTAAATATGGAAATGACTTGCAGCTGTCAGCTTACGGTGCTGTCACAGTGGAAATATAATACAAACAGATGCATCATCCAGTGAAATCAAAGAGACATTCTTGATGTATAGCCTACTGAATCTCCTGAATTCCATAAGGTGACAAGAAATGATGATTTATTTGTTGGATACTGCCAGTTCAGATATGACAGAAAGCAGAGGCTAAAAGAATTCGTCTAGGAACATTTGTAGTGAAAACCCACTTAGTTCACGACAGGATGGGAGTAATACTCTTTGCTTTTATATTCATTTGCTTTTCTTTTTCACTCGATTTGATTGACTACCCCACTCTTATTTGATCATTAATGCTACTGATTTTACCACAACTCTACCTGTTTTTTCCCTCAATCTGTGTAAAATCAAATTTCAATCTCCATCGATATATATATTTCTTATTTAACTTAACATCATGAAAATTTCCTCTCTGTTGTATGTATATATGTATATTTATACTCTAGCACTATCGTAAATCGTAATATGCCTCCAAAATGATATTCTGGTTAATTGAATAAGATAAGAGGACAACTCATGGATGTGTGTTTGAAGGTGGAGATTGCTGGATCTTGCTGCTGATGACCATTCAACCCTACATGTGGTGTTACTTTTTCAATTTGTTGATTTGCTTTGGCTCTCCGGAGGGCATATATGGCTTGACACGTCAAGGTTACATCAAATTCAATATTATTTTTTGTCTCTCACTTCTGCTAAAAATCTCGGAAGCGCTTTAAAGTAGCTCAACAGGCAGAACCATAGGCAAACCCTTCACTTGACCCATGACTAATGGCGTACAAGCTATTTATGCGGAACCCGTAAGGCTCATGACAGAACTGAGTGACGTCAACAAAAATTTCGGACTTGCTGGTATACCTTTCGACCTATGAAATCATAGGGCTCTCAATAGAGTTTAGGCACATCAACACAAACACAAAAAATAATTTTACTTACATATATATACCACATCTAAAGATCTATCAGAGTATCTAACTGAATGTTGTTGGATCAAATTGCAATAACAGTCTAGAAAGAGAAAAACGATGGGGCTCGAAAAGTAGATTCAAGTTAAAGAAGGAAAGGTTCCCTATTACTTAATCATGAAATGTGGCTATGAAAATATGGCCTTATAAGCCGAAACTAGATCTTATCTTCCATATTTGAACCTTTTCGCCATGAAAATATATGCTACTGCTGATGATGAAAGTTGAAGCAAAGACAAAGGATCGGTGATTACGCACTACCTAACATAAGTAACTTCCATGGATGACATGAGAAATGGAAATCCATTGCTGTAAACAAGTATCAATAACTTAACACCATCTGATCATGATCTTCATAAAAGCATCCATGCTAAAAGGTCTATATAACTTTTTTGTATGTTTGTTTTTTGCATGTATGTATGTATGTATGTATGAATAGATGTACATCAAGACAAGGAACCACTGTTTACTTTTGGTTTGGATGCATAACAACGAAGGCAAATAGTAGAGTATATTTTAAAAGATTTTGAAAGGAAAGGCATATGTTTCCATGATGGGGTCCTGCAACTCAACTGCCTACATGGATTTATTGCACCAGAAAACAAGCTTAATACATCCAAAACAAAAACCTAATTCATGAACAACAGATTTAATCTAACGTAATAGGATTAATAATAGAAAAACCCTACCGGGAGAATTCTGATTATTACTTGTTTTCAATTTCATATTTTTAGTATTTGTCTAAATCATGAGGCTTTTCACATCAACAATGATTCCTGGGGCAACCATAGGAAAGGAAATTAGGGTTTCCAGTATACTCTAAAAACCTTGCAAACAAAAAGGGCTAAAAATATACATGGAAGTTAATAGCCAAGCTCCTAGCTCCATATCTATGTCTACTAATAATTTCTCAAATTATTAATGGAACCATAAGAGGATATATAATTCAAGTTTCCGACTCCATTAAAACATGAAATTACAGAAAATTTCCAGATGAGTACTCAAATGGGAGAAAACAAGATAATGCAGAAGGACACATATATAAATAATAAAGAAGAACATCTTACAGAATCCATCTTTCTTCTTCTTTCTCCTCATTATTCTTCTTACTTGGTGTCTTCTCGGTCGTAATCGCCATAAAAATAGGCCAAAATTCATACATTTATCGATGTGGAAGAAATAACTTGATCATGTAGTAGTTGTAGTAGTATTGTACCGTCGACATCAGCAAACATATATATCCTTCCTAGCTAGTAGTACTTCATAAAGAGTATCCACAACTATTGACTGTACATATATAGAGAGGAGGTTTCTTAATTTATTAGTATTAGCTATTATGAAACATTATATAAAAATATATTACGGATCATGACCTAATCGAAGCTCCAAATCTAATTCATCATCTTGACTACTTCCATGATCAATCTTCTTATTTTCATCAACATGGGATGGACCGATTCGCAAGTTAAGATTCCTAGGCCAATCCTCCTCTCCAAACGGATTTAGATACCGTGAAGAATTGTCCACAAATAATTCGTCCCCGTGGGGTGTGTGTGGGGGTCTGAAACCCCAACCTGATGAAGCTGGGAAAAAAGCTTGATAACTTACGTAATGCGGCTGATAGCTTTGGATTATTGGCAGGTATGAAGAAGACGATCTAAGGCTTGCGTAATTCTCATCATCCAGTTTGCCCGAAACTATAGGAACTGAGTTAGGCCTACTGCTCTTGGCTCTATCTTTTCTGTGAATATTCATATGCCCTCCCAAGGCTTGTGCTGTCGTGAACCCTCTCTTGCAAAATACGCACTCGTAGGACCGGCCACTGCCCACATCATCGTTGCTTTGCTCCGACCGATCGGTTTCTTCGCTCGAGCTCTTGGAATCTTCATGCCGATGGTTGGTTTCCATGGAAAGTAGTGTCGTCAATTAGGAATTAAGAAATTAATTTGATAGAGAGATTAAATGTGCAGTGAAACACAAAGATGGGGGTATTATAAGGAAGAACAGGTGAGAAGAAAGAGATAGACAAGAGACAAATAAAGGACATAGGCATTGGATGTCAAGATTTACTGAGAAAAAGTCTCTTAGATGTTAGCTTTGAGTGCTTTTCTGTTAGCCGGCTGTGCTGGTTAGATCCGTCTTTACAACACATTCCTTAAATATTTTTTTTATCTGCCTATCTCTCTTGTTGCTTTCATCCCCATAATCTTTGATTTCTTACATATTAACATTGAAGCCTAACTCTATAGTTAATACAATTTGCCAATTACTAATATTTGTGTGTCAAATACGTTATCCTATAAAACTTTCAAAATTAACTTTGGATCCCTATTTCTTTACTAAAAAATTACTAAAGTAATTATAACCTTTTCTAAGTTCAATTTATAGCTTCATACTGCAAATGAACCCTTAATTATGTAAGTTAAGCATTTTGTTTTTATAATTAACACCAAAGAATGTTCCATCTAGAATTAATACTGCTATATTTAGACGTATCCATTAGTCCATGCTTATGAATTTTTCCATTAAAAAAAATAAAGTAAAATAGCCTTAATCAAATTAATCATAACTGGTGTATGTATAAAATAGGTATAATGAAGCCTTGCTTATGACACTGGTGACGAAAGATGTAGGAACCTTCCTGCAGAAATATTTTATGAGGGGAAACAATGTATTTTTGTACTTTGCATTTGTCCTCGAGTACAAGCTTTTTTCCATGGGAAACACTTATATCTTTTAACCACTTCGATTTACGTTAATTTCAACCGATAAGCATATAAATATATTTGTATTAGAAAAGTTAACTTGATCACAGTTTTGCTTTGATCACCTTAAAATACTTTAGTAATAAAGTAAACCCAGAAAGTAGAGGGTAGAGAAAAATCTGGGGTTGATGATTGAAGAATCTTAGAATTATCCCAAGTTTTGAATTAATGATATGCATAAGATGGTAGCTACGTTATCAAAATATGTCTGGCATGCATATACATTCTTTGGTTTTATCTCTATGGCATGGAGCAGCTAATGTCCACCAAATTGAAGTTGAGTCATTTTCCTATTTCTCTCCTGCTAAACATATATATCTGTTTATATATATAGTTGCAGGCCAACATTTTAATATTAAAGAGTAGGTTAGATATGTTAAAAGGGCAGGTTTGCTTTGTTATACAGACATGGGAAAATGGCAGCAGTACAAAATTTCCACCAATTTTATTTATTTATTTATTTATGTATTTTTAATGATTACAAATTCCTTTTTGAATTAATCATGTCTATATATCCAGGGAGAAATTTTTTTTCTATCTATATACATTTAATACAATCTTATTAGGTAACTATTAGAAATACTGTAATCAAATCGCTGAGGTGAGAAAATACAAGCAAAATATTGTGCCCAGAAAAGTGGTTGAGGGAATGGTAAGATAGGTGTAATTTGACTGAGCCTGTGGTGAGAGGGAGAAAGAGATGATACCAAATACTATTAGAAGGATGGGAAGAAGAACAAGGACGACAATAAGGTGACTGCGATCGGTTTTTTTTTTTTTTCTCTATTATTATGAATTATGAAAGTACCAAATAATTTTTTATTAAATTTAATTTTGCATCAAAAGTGAACTAGAGACTAACTACATTAAAAAAATAATTAATTTTTTTTTTACAAAATAACAAAGGTTCTTATTAATATTTTTTATATGTATATATATATAAAATGTAATTTAAACCCATAATATTTTTTTTAAAATTTGGCATATGGTAAGACTTAATGTTTGATAAATTAAAATTTTAAGTATTAAATATAATTATATTATTTGATAAAAATAAATATTAATTTTTTTTAAAAATATTATTTAAATTTAAGAGAGGTCTCAAGCTATTTTCTACGTTTATAAATATATTTTCACCGTATGCAACAATCCAATATATATAATATGTTAATTTGGTAATTCAATTAGAGATTAGTCTTCTCTTAGGGGTCAAAGTCGAACCCTGACAACTTAAAAAAAAGGGCGAGAATTTTGATCAAAAATCATTGATAATGGACATGTGTAAGCATCCGACAACTCGATTAAATTTAAGGATTAAACAAAACTATTAAATCCGTAAAAAAGGATTTTAGCAAAAAGAAAAACATCCGTTTAAAATATAATTAAAATTGGGCTTCAAAATTTAAAGCACAAGCCCAATTCAGTATGATTCAATTCTATTAATCTATGTTATATCATCATTAACATGTAAATATTTAAAATATAAAATTGTTTCTTTTTATCTTTTAATAATAATAATATATACTTTTTTAATATTAAATAAAATAATATATGTGTTTAATAAAAATTTTGAACCTTAATGTTTGATTTATTGGCTATGGGCATTTACTCCACGGTCCACTTTGTGAGTTCAAGGCGTAGTGTGTACGTGATAGTAATTTAAGGCAAAGTAAGAAAAATTCAACATTAAAAACTATCTTAAGTCAAAGTATTTGGATAATTTATAGAATGCAAGTTTAAAAATTGTGGTTAATTGAAGTTGCCTTGAGGTTGAAATAGCCAGATTAAATGCTTCATACAAAAGGCCTTTTTCACTGACATGTGGCAAGAAAATGCATCTTACAAAAAATGTTTTCACTGCCATGTTAGATGAAAACGTCTTCTACAGGGAGTGAAAATATTACCTGCAGGGAGTGTTTTCTCTTTGGCCATTTCAACCTCTAAGCTAACTTGATTGCTTTTGCCTCTGAACCCATGCAACCCGAGCTTCTCAAGATAAAAAAAAAAGTCTCTTTTTATCCCACCCCATCCCCTATATAAATGTACGTTCTAGTCCCCCTAATTCAGTATTCTAAATTATTTTTTCTTTTCTCTTGCGTGTTGAAATTTTTGGGTTTAAAGATGTATTTCTCTCACTTTGAAGGAGACAATCATAGTTTTAAGTTGTGTTTGGGTTCATGGTGATGCCATGGAGCTCGATAACCTACAAATTTCACTTGTCATGTGAGTATGGCGGTATCACCTGAGAAACCAAGATCGCTTTACAACTCGAGGTCCAAGTTGGCGGTGATTATACCGTCTCGGGTTGAAGTGTAAGTAGGGTTTCAAGGTTACGAAGATTATGTTGTATAATTAGAGCCTCAATTGATAGTGTTTATGTGGGCACGATAACCAGTTTCTCCTCATCAAAGAAGCATACTTTATGAAACCCACACCACGGAAGTGCAAGGAAGAAAAACACAGGGGCCTTCCAGTATAATCAAGTAATTCGTGTTGTCCATGTCCACCAAAGGTAGTGACCTTGTTAGTAAAACCTGCTACACCCCAATTATGTCACAGGTTATAACAACAGGGTCATCATCTTTTGTGGGCATGGATAAAACAAAATACTCGATTATACTAAAAGACCACTGCGTTTTTCTTCTTCGTACGTTTGTTTAGGTTTTATAAAGCATCCTCCTTTAAGGGGGAAAATTGATTGTTGTGTCCGCATAACTACTGTCAATTGGGGCCCCATTTATGCGTCATCCTTTGACAACATAACTTTTGTAAACTTGAAACCCTGGTTGCACTTCAACCCCAGACTGTATAATCACCGTCAACTTGAACCTTAAGTTGCGACGTGATTCGACTTCCTGGGTGATTCTTCCATACTCACATGACAAATGAAATTTGTAGGTCAACCAGCTTCACGACACCATCGTAAATTCAAACATTCCTTAAAACTATAACTATGTCTATTTCAAACACGGAAAAAATAAATTTACAAACTTTTAATTTCCAACTACAAGAAAAAAAAGAAGAAAAAAAACAATTACAATATAACACTATTTTATGTCATATTACATGCAAAAATAATTATATTTATCTAATATGAAAATAAAGTGATGTATTTATTTCTCTAAATATGTATAGCTGAGTTATAATAAAAATTTCATGTATACATTTAAATCGCGATTAAAGTTACATGTGTATAGTTGCACCAAATCAAAATTTATGTATTAAATTACACATTAAATCAAAATTCAAGTGCAACTTTGTATAGATAATATAATCGAAAGATAAGTTTATGAAATTAATTTTTTTAATAAGTTTTATTTTTATCCAAATCTATTTTTTAATAATAAATTTTTTATTTAAACCTATAACCCAAAGTTTATAGTGTGTTGATCTTCATCCTATAAGCACCCGATTGAGGCTCTCTTTCTCCTATTAATTCTTTGACTTCTTTGAGATGTATTGAGCATTTACAAAACACAAGATGAATTGTGAATAAAACATGCTATTTGTTGAACTTGACACATAAATATCGATGCTCCTGCTTTAATATCTAATTCCAATTTTCAATTTCAAGGACAAGAAAATGATTAAATTTAAATAGTCATCAATTGACAATTGAAGCTGTTTAAAGTATATTAAAACCATTGAGGCTTCTAATTTAACTTAATCAAATTCCAACTGTTGTAATTTGTTTTTTTAATGGTATTATAAGTTATTTATTTGGCACAACATAAATAATTTTTTCAACTGTTTGATGTGTTGTTTTCAGCCTTTTGTTCATTAAAATATAAAATAAGCATTCAACATTAGAAATGAAAAGGGTAAAGAAAATGTTTCTTTTTTTAACAAATAATCGATTATATATTTTCAATAAATGTCAATTAAAGTTGGTTCTCAAAAAAAAAAAAAAAAGATTATTTGGTTTGGCTGTCCCAAGAAAGAATAATGAAAAGAATTTACAAGTATATGATGAAAAAAATACAGAAAGTAGAAAATTTTGATCAGATTAGTATGTATTTTTTTGAGTTTTGGATAGCTGAAGTTGTTAGCTATTAAGAGCTCATGTCTTCATCATGAGACCTGGAAGCCACCCCAAACTCAGCCACAACGCCGGGAAATACAGCAGGAGAGTGCATAACATTACCGGCTACGTTAATGACACCCAGCTTGCAGACGCCACCTCCCCTTCCAGGGATGTTGGTGCATGGATTGGGACCCGATGGTGTCACCGGTCCTCGAGGGAGTGATTGAACCACAAGCTCCCCATCCAGTGGCCTCATTGCTCCAACTTGAATCCAAGCTACTAATAACGACAAAACCAATAGAGTTCTGAATAGGTTTTTCCTATTGGAGAATGCCATCCCTTTTTTTGTTTTGGGAAAAAAAATTTACTTGTGTATATTTTCAGTGTTTTCTAGCTCGAATATTGAGGAGAGAGTTGATATGCTGAATTGGCTGAGAATTGCCAAGGGGGTTATGGATTTATAGCAATATATTGAGACGTGTTCCCCCATGTTTGTTCTATGGGTTCTGTTTGACTGCAACCTTAAAGGACTTTTAATAAAATTTCTGAATTTGACTGGGCCATGGTTTGAAGACTGAAACGAGTTGGAACTGATCAACAACACGGCACCTTCACACACAGTCGTAAAAGTGGGAAATGTTTGACTTGTTTATTTTGTTTTCAAAAGAATGTAGTCATGGTTTGATCATCTATATCCACCCCAAAAATTATATAATGTGAAAAAAACAAAACAAACCATATTGGAAAGCAGAGATAATGAAAGAGAGAACATAATTTTGTTTTTGTTTTTATTGCTAATTGAAATGAAATCATCTGCTAATAAATTCGAAAAGAACCTTTTCCTACTCTTGTATGCCTTCAGGTGCAGAGTTTTTGGTTAAAAAAAAGAACAAAAAACAAAAAAGGCTTCAAATCAACCCGCAACAGTCTTGGCAAATCTTATTCCAAACTTCAAAATCAAACAACGGCATGAATTTAGATCAAGGTAACGACCGCATCATTTGACAAAACTTTAAAGATTGATTTGAATATTTTAAGTCATCTCCTGAATAAATAACCATATGCTGTTTAAACAATGAAGGGTTCTGACTTCAGAGGCCAGAAAACAAGTCTGCATTCACAAGATAGTCGCACCTTAAATTTATGGAGCAAGTGGCTGCCCGAGATGGCCGTGCCTACTTTCTTGATGAATAATCATAATCAAGCGTAGGCTTCATCTATTTTTGTTGGCTATTTAACATTTAACTCATATATAGAAAAGTTTAATCCTAGCTCAATATGAGAAGAGGAACTAGAAAAATTATGCAAGGAATACAAATTAAGTGTAATGGTATACAGATTGCAACTTGCAAACCAACACAAGGAAATATAAGATTCTATGCCACAACCCCTGATGGAATTTCTAATTGGAAGTCTTTAAGATGTAGTACAAGCTAAAAGTGTTCCCTTGTCATGCATCAAATCCATGCACTCTGGGGGTTACATATCTTTTAAAAGAACTAAGGTACATATGATTCATTGAAACAAAAGGCACTAGCCACTAATCTGTTAGTCACTGCAGAATCCCATTTTTCTACAAGTTGATGCACAGCATTCGCTTAGATGTACATTGTCAACACAACTGTTACCTGATTGGTCATTTAGATAAAGCATCCAACAGTTTTTCCTTCAATTGTTCGGCAGCACCACCTGGGGCTCCAATGGTGAAGGTGTGGACAATCTTGTCATTATCTGTTGTTGATACGTCAGATTCACGTGCTGTAATTTGATTTTCCTTCAAAGCTTTTAAGACTTTAGAGACTGGGTGAGCATCTAAAGGGTAACGCATTGTCACAACTGCATCTTCGTGCCTTTGCTGGAAATCTATGTCAGGCATTGACAACTGCTTTTGCCCATTGTTTACCATCTCCTTCTCAGTTTCTAAGACCCTAATCTTCATCTGGAGGTCGGTGATATAGGTAATGGCATCACCAAGCAGAGAAGCCTTGTCCATCTTAGAGATATTAGGGACAACAGCCCTTAATGCATAGAATCGCTGGTTAAGTTTTTCCCGCCTCTGTCGCTCTGCTTCAACATGATTCAATGGTTCTTCTCTCCCATTGGCGGGCTTCCTTCCCCTCTTCCTTGGTTTCCGCTCATCAGGTAAAGAAGGTGAGTCATCTTTAGGATGCTCCACGCCAGAAATTCTAGCTTGTGTATTCAGACCTCCAACAAGCAACTGTGGAAACAACTTTGCTTCACTATCACCTTGACATCCATTAGAAGAGTTACCATAAACTTGATTGGAAACTAGAGCTTGAACATCGTAAGATTCCAACATGAAGCCTGATTCATCTTCCATTTTCGGAGAGAAGTTAATACTAATCGACTGAGACTTCGAACCACCCAAACTTAGTTCACGTCCAAATATCTTTGGTACAGTTTTTGTCTGTACAGAACTGGATCCACCAAACATAGCACTTACCATCTCCACAACATTCTGATCTTCAGGAATCAAATTGATGGATCCAAGCTCAACCACACCAGACTTCACAGGTACAAAAACCACTGTTTGCAATCCAGCAGATCTAGCTAGAAATGATCTTGATTGATAATGATCTGAAAAACAATTCGAATCTGAGGACCAAATTGGTTTGCTTGACTTATAGGATTCTGCAGGACCATATGATGCATCACAATGAAACTTAAAGAACATCGAAGTAAGATAAAACATTTCCATATCTGACATGCCATCCAACTTAGCAGGATAGTTATCCTCCTCTGACCCACCAAAGCATGCACGAAGCTTCTGGAGTACCTGCTTTCTCACCTCATTTATCTTCTCAACCCCTTCCAGTTTGGCATCCGCCGAGCAACTTGCATCACCAACTCCACCAAGCTTAAGATCCCGGCAATGCCCATCACCCCAAATCAAGATCGATCCACCAGATTTCAAGCTTGACATTTGCCAGTAAATTGCATAGTTCCAATTTGACCTCTCTACGACCTCGCAAAGCTTTTGTTGCAGACCCAAATAACTAGGTGGTGGAGAGATGAAATCTGACAACATGTTCTTAGAAGCCAACAATATCAAGTAGTCGCAGGCTTCAGTGCCCAAAATAGATTCCACCTTAGCCTTATCTTCCTCATTTGCCCAAAACATTTCACCCATTTCTTTATTACAGTTCAGAATTAGGTAAGGAAAGCCCCAATTATAACAGAGTAGCCAGTAGCTATGACATAAACCCTATAAATTCCTAAACCATAATCAACAGTGCCCATTCAACTCAAGCACTTAAAATATCCCCAAAAAAATCACATCTAGCAGCTGAATTAAAATCCTTAACCTGCAATTCGACAAATTTCTTAACTACTTAGCAGATTTTCATCAACATTCAATTTCCAAAACTAACAGCTTATGAAAAAAATCATTCCAATAACTAAATCTCAAAAAAGAACCTATCAAATAACCAAATCAGAAAGCAAATGCAAAAGTCAAAGGCTTTAACGGTAAGCATAAATACGCGAAACCCAATAAATAAAAGAGAAAAAAAATCCTTACTTGAGATGGAAAACTAGTGGCTCTGAACTTGAGCAAGATTCCCGTGCTTCACCTGACAATAATAAGGCTCTCAGATCTCTCAAAATGTTAGGGTTTCTTCTTCTTCTACTTCTTTTTGTTTTTTTTTTTTTTTTTGCAAATTCTATTTATTTAATTTAAAAATTCGGTTCTTATCTCTTAAATTTATCGGCATTTATTGATGCCACGTCAGGGGTCCCAGCATATAAAATGCTTTCCATCTGATTTTTTAAAATAAATTAAAAAAAAATCACTGTCACGTGAAATTAGCGAGAAAAACGCCTGCTTTTTTATATGCTTAAACGCCAATGGAAGAAGGAAAGCGAGTGATTTGTTCAATTTTTTGGGCCATTCTTTGCCCTCTTATTTCATGGTCTGAAACGCCGGCAAGGCCCAACAGTTTTGATCCCCTTCCATTTCCAGCAAGTAATTAATCCAATTATATTTTCTTTTTGAATAAGGAGACAAATGTATTTAATATTAAAACAATTTTTCTTTCAGGTTGACCAAACCATCGTTGGTTGGAAGAACAGATAAAGAGGTCCTTCTTAAAACACTGACTCAGGCTTTACCTTTCTTCTATGTCAGTGTCCTTTTTCTCCCTTCTTAAGTACTTGGGATGATTTGCATAAATTCATCCACCCTTTTTTATGGGATTCCTCCAACATGCACCTTTGCATTGGGCTATCAAATTAAATGGTGTATAATTGATTTTTTTGGGTAAAGTGAAAAAATGGTATAAAGATGATAAAAGAAAGGTTGAGTGCTACCAATAAAAATAAATTTGAATTAAGAAGTATGTTGTGATACATTAATTTAAAGCAAAGACTAAATTGTAAATAAGTGAAAACTTATGACTTAAGTATAATATTCAAAATTTGAGGGGTTAAAATGTAAAAATGAGTAAGTTAAAGACCAAGAATGAAAATGACTCAATTTTTTATGACATGGAATTGTCATGCAAGGACTAAATTGAATACGTGTAGAAATTAGAGGGACTAAAATTGAAATTTTACCAAAGTGAGTAGTGACTCAATGATGAGATTTTGAAGAAACATGAAGGGTAAAATAGTCAATATTCAAATTAGATAATTATATGGTATAATAATTAAGGATGAAAAGTGTTGAAATTTGGTTGGTTGAATATTTTATTATTTTATAAAATATTTTAACATTTAATTAATTAATATAAGATATTTTAAAGAAAAAATGCAGAAATTTCTTCATCCATCCATTGCTTCTCACCTTGGCTATAATCAGATGAGGAGGGGTTTTCATTTTTTAACAATTTAGTCCTCAAACTCCACTTTGAATAAATACAAAAAAGAATAACTTTAAAAACAGGGGCGAAGCCAAGGGGCTGGCATGGGCCCCGGCCCCCCTAAAATATAAAATTATAATTTTGGCCCTTTAAAATTTTTAAAAAATTTAAATTAGTAAAAATAAAATTACACTTTGGTCCCCTTAAAATTATAAAAATTTAATTTAATCTTTTACAAATTATAAAGATATAAACTATAAAAAAATAAAATTTCATCCGGCTCCCCTAAAAATGTGTTCTGGCTTCGCCCCTGTTCAAAAAATAATTAATACAAAAAAATTATAAAATAAATCTATAATACAATAAAAACAGAAGAAAAGAAAAACGGTGTACTTTTCCTTCGCTTGTTTTCCTCTCTTTTCTATTTCCTTTCTATATTCTTCTTACCCATCTTCAAAAGGTACATAAAAGAAAAAAAAGGAAAAAATAGACAAGTGTAGTAACATGGATAGGCATGTCTATAATACAGCCAATATGTCTTATTTAAATATTTTTTTTATTGGAATCAACTTATGTGTAATAATATTTATTTTTTTTAGGTAGAAAAGAAGAAAATTATGCCATATATATAATTATAAATAAAGAAAACTTATATGTTGGGTAGATTCATTGGTGGTGAGTGGAATAGTAAGTAAGAAAAAAGAGTGATTGCATGAAGATGAAATCCCATACAAGCTTACGTTCAGATGTCTAAGAAAGTGGAAATAGAAACACTTGGATAGATTTGAAACAGAATAATAATAGTAATATTCCATCGCCCCTAGTATTAACTCCTTTTTGACTAACGCTGTGTTTCAACTTTGGAAGTGCGTTTCTCTTTATATATATATATATATATATATATATATATGTTTATCTCAATAGAAATATTCGCATGTCCTACATTCTTCTTCTTCCCCCCCTTCCACTATTGAAGTTTTAACATTCTCATTTCTCATGGGGTAAAGCTGCTTTGTTTGTGGAAGTGGAACCTGATTCTTCTATTGCTATTCAACCCTGGAGGCTGTGGCAAAGTTTCCAGGAAATATCTCTTATTTGTGCGTCTGTTGAAAGGCACCTTTTATTTGTTGTGTGCCCTCTCTACTCTACTGACTTGTTTCCTTGGCTTGAACCATCTCCTCCTCCATATGTATCATCCAAATTCACTTTTTCCTTTCAACACTTTAAAATTATGCTATACAGCTTAATCCATTCAACTTGTGAATCAACGGTTAAAAATGAAATAATTATATTTTATTATAAATTTATAATAAAATGAGAGACATCAATATGAAACAACAATTCTTTTTGTAAGTCTATTTATTAATTTTTAAATAAGAGAATTAAGCTACGGCTATAATGTTGTTAATTTTTTTTACGAATATAAAAAATAAATTTTTAGAATTATGAAACTTGAAATGCCGTATATTTATGAAAATATTTACAATACATATATTTTATGGAATACTATTAGATGCATTATTCGCACATAAGTCTCATATACCATCAATAAATAATAATACAATATATCATCATTAAATTAATTAAAAAATGGAAGAACTGTCAATAGATACTAACAATTTTATTTAAATATAATTAAACATTAGAGGTAACTGCTACAAATAAATATCAATATCTCTTATATTTACGATCTTGGGTTTAAGGGTTTAGAGTTTAAGATCTCGAATATAGAGTATAAGGTTTAGGGTATTAAATTTAGGGTTTTAGCATTTATTTATAATTAATTTTATTTAATTATATTTAAATAAAATTATTAGTATTTATTTATAAGTCATCTATTGTTTTTTGTTTTATTTAACAATAAAGTACTATGTTATTATTTATAAATTATGCAAAAGACTTATACTGTTAGAGAAAAACAAAATAAAATATTAATTTGAGTCAAGAACTAAATCGTAAAGATATGAAAAGTTTTGTGGTCCAAGTGTAAATATTTAAAATTTAAAGATTAAAGTATAAATATAGAAAAGTTGAAGGGCCAATAATGCAAATATATTAAGGGTGGAAGAGTCTAGAAAATAAGGAAAATGGATGAATAAGGACTAGATTGAATAAATAGAAAATTATGAGGGACTAAATTATAATTTTATCAAATTAAGTGATGATTCAAGAATGAAATTGTTAAAGATTATAAAGGCAAAATGGTGAATTAGCATGAGAGAGAATTTTAAAGTGTAATGATGACATGAGAGATATTTTAATGATATTTTAAATTAAATAATTAGATAAATGTTATAATATTATGATATTTAATAATTATGTTAATTTTATAAATTTTGTTATCTTCGATTGAATAACATGTTTTAATGAACAATTCATAAATAATTTTGTTATAAATTTAATTATTACTAAAATAAATAAAATGGCCTTCAATATTCAAATAATATAATAAATTGATTTAAAATATCAGTAATTACTTTAACAATAAATATAATATCTCGATACATTGACCTAAATATTCTCCCTTAAAGGTTTTTGTTGATGTGTTAGTCAGGGGTAGCAAGGAGAGGAGCTGGTTTTTTTCTCCCTCTCATTTTGCTCGATTTTTATGCTTCCAATCCCAAGCTGATTTTATTTAAAATTGTAATACTCATAATTAATGCCCAAAAAGTAAAATTCCCAACTTCAACATTATATGAGTTTTTTTATTAAAATAATATAAAAATTACAGAAACAATATAAGATGTAGATTAATTATAAAAATGGGTCGTTTTTATCGTGTTTTCGGTGTCACTAATGTATTACGTAGCATTATCCTAAAACTCTCTCACTTTATAATGAGTTAATTAAAGTAAAAAAATAATTTTTAAGTGGTACCGTCAACATATTAGAAGAAATACAAATCAAATATAATATCAATAAGAAAAAAGTTAATTTTTTAAGGTGTCGCCGTCATAGTCTCAAGCAACAATTGCTACTTAAAGAAAAAGTTGAATCTTCCTTCAGATCTACTGTCTCTCTTGCTTTATGCCTCTGCTTGCTGGTTGTTGCTTCAGCCTCGTTCAGGCCACCGTCCTCTTCAGCTTCTCACCTCCATTAGCTCGCTAACACTGATCACAAAATTGGTAAAGTGAGCATGCAAGTGCAACATGCAAACATTTTTTTTTTAGTTTGAAGTTTCTCTTTTTCTCTTCTTATTTGTTAGTACTTATTGAAAGGGAGCTTACTTTTTCGTTCATTTTGCTTTTCTAGACATGGGGAATGAAATTAATTAATGCATGTTATAAAATAAGGAGAGACAGACAGAATAAATAACAAAGAAAATATGAAAGCAATAAATAATGTACTTTATTGATCAAATGGATGATTTACAATGCTTCATCAGAGTCTCTATTTATAGGCATAATAAGTATAAAAGAAGTAGATCTCTAATTCAAATAACTATTAGAATTTAAAGTACATCAAAACTTTATCTTGATCATGATGGACATCTACTTAATAAGATATTCATAACACTCCCCCTTGGATGTCTATTGGTAGGTAATGTGCCTCGTTAAAACCTTATTAGGAAAAACCCTGTGGGATAAAAAACCTAATGAAGGAAAAAGAGTACACAATCTTCTATTACAAGCTGCCTCATTAAAAATCTTTACCAGGAAAACCCAATAGGACAAAACATTGGTTAAAGGAAAAGCGTACAACTTGTTTTTAGACTCCCCCTAATGGCAACATTACATTACATCTTTGAGTCAACGCATTCCAATCTTGTGTAGTAGTCTTTCAAATGTTGAAGTTGGCAATGCCTTAGTAAAAAGGTTTGTAAATTATCACTAGAACGAATTTGTTGAACATTTATATCACCTCTTTTCTCAAGATCATGGGTGAATAATAATTTTGATGAAATATGTTTCGTTCTATCACCTTTGATGTAACAACCCTTCAATTAAGCTATACATGCTACATTATCTTCATATAAGATAGTTGACATCTTTTCCTGTAAAGGTAATTTACATATCTTCTAGATATGTTGGGCTAATAATGTAACGACCCAAATTTCACAGGCACCAGAAAGACGAGTCTTAGGGCCTCCATCTTAGGATAAATGAGTTCGTAAATATTTATTAAAAATATTTATGAAGTTAGTTATGAATTGAATTAGATTTTGATTAAGTGAATTTAGTTTAATTAGAAATAATTAGTAGAAAGGACTAAATTGAATAGAGAATAAAAGTTTAATTATGGAATATAAAAATATTAAGGGATTAAATTAGTTATTAAACCAAATTATTGACATGTGTGTGGTAATGAATAAATCCATGTGTACTAAAATCATTAGTACAAATGTACATAATATGTTTATTTACTTAGTAATTAAGAAAATATATATATAATTAATTAATTGTTTATTATTTATAGTTATGAAAATATTTTTATGTGACAAGTTGAATTTTGACAATTGGATGGTGATGATGAATTACATGTGTCATAATGTGGGTATATACAAATGTATATTTATTATTAGTTATAATTAGATATTTTATAATTAATTATTAATTAAGTAAATAAAAAGAATAAAGAAATAAAAGAAAAAGAAAAAGAAACAAAAGAAGAAAGGTACAGAGAAACCCACGAAAATTGAAAAGAAAAAGAAAGAAAGAAGGGAGAAAGGAAAAATTAAGGTTTTGAAGCTTGAGGATTATTTGGTAAGTTTAATTAAGCCCATTTCCTGTGATTTTGATGTTTTTGAAGCCTTAGAGTTGAATACTTTTGAGTTATATGGAAATATTGAAAGTTGATGGATGTTTTAGTAGGATTCATGTGGAACAAGTGAAGAAATTAGGGATTTATTTGATAAAATTATTGATTTGAATTGATTTAGGGATTAATTTGTAGAATAGGTTATAAGTTTTAAGTTTTAGGGGCTAAATTGAAAGAAATTCGAAATTATGAAAAAAATGATGAAAATTTGATAGTTATATTGAAGTTTTATTGCAAATTGAATAAGGAAATGATGTGAATTGTAAAAAGGAAGAAGATGAATGTGTTTAGGACAAATTTGGTATTATGGTAAAAAGTTGCATGGAAAGTTAGTAATTTATATAAAATATGTGTGTTATTAATTACTTGTAATTATGTTAATTTTCATAGCAAACAAGGAAACTGAGGCGTTAAATACGAAAGGGAAGGAAAAAGTGATCGAGGAGTAAATACGACAAATTCGGGTTTGTATTACCTTAATTCAAGTTATTATTTGTTATGTGTTTAAATTTAATATATGTGCATAGAGAATGAAATTATAGAGAATGAAATTAAGGTAAGTAGTGATATTTGAATTAAATATAATTTGGAATTGATTGGTGAATGTATGATTATGTGAATTGATTTGGAATTGATTGGTGAATGTATGATTATGTGAATTAATTTGGAATTGATTGGTGAATATGTGATTATGTGATTTTGAAGCAAATTGAGATTGAAATGCTATTATGATTGAATTTGAATGATTTCATTCAATTGAAAGTGGAAGTGAAATGAATAAGTGATTCTGATACCCTATTAACTAGTCTGGCTTAGTGGATATAATTGGCATGCCATAGGATTGGAATAGTTCAGAGATTCTTCGACCTCGAGTCGATGAGACACTTAGTGTGTCATAGATTTGCTTCGGATAGTTTCGATGAGGCTTTGGTAGCCACTTTGCTTCAGCTCAGCCGATGAGACACTTAGTGTGTCATAGATGTACTTCGAACTATCCGATGAGGCTTTGGTAGCCACTTTACTTCGGCTAAGCCGATGAGGCGTTGGTCACCATTCTGATATGTTTAATTGGATCCGTGTATCTGCTGAAGTCCGAGTCAGGTTAATAGGGGTGTTTAAGTGAAATGAGTAAGTTATCTGAATTGATTGTTCGAAATATTGGATGAAAAGTGAAAGAGATCTTGTGATATGGAATGTGAAATGAAATTTCTGATGTGAGATTTGTATGATGAGTTTGAATACATGAATCAAAGATTCATGAAAAGTTCAAGTAGAAATGTGATTTGAAATATTGTAAGTGCTTGAGAAATGATCTAAAGTTTGTGAATTGTTGAAATCTATATTGATAATAATATGGTATGAAATTATATGTATGATTCGATAGTTGTTTATGTATGGTTATGATATTTTATTGTTTTTGTAATTTGAATTATGGTAATACCACTGAGTATTTTCAATACTCAGTGTACGGGTGTTTTCCGTGCGCAGGTTAGGTAGATTTAAAGTCCGGCTTAGCATTCAAATCAATCCCGGCTTCAGCTCAAATTTTGGTGATGTATATATAACTTTTGGAAAGGTGGCATGTACTAAGTTTAATGTTTGTCACTTGTAAATATTTAATATTTTGAATGTAAATATGGTTTATAAATCTTAAGAAGTTTTTGGAATGAATGAATGAAACTTTGTTAAGTTTGGAAATGAAATGAATGGTATTTGATTAATATTTATAAGTCAATGATGTAGGCATGAATTGGGTATGTTTAGTGGGTGAAAGTAGCTTAAAAATGGTGAAAAATCATGTTTTCACACGGCCAATACACATGGGCGTGTGCCCAGGCCGTGTGGCAAAGTCAGACTTGCCCACGGGCTAGTTACACGGCCGTGTGTGGCAAGTCAGATCTGCCCACACCCTGGCCCCACGGCCATGGGGAGCCACACGGGTTGGCCACACGGGTGTGTCCCAGGCCACACCGGTGTGTGCCCCTGTTTTCAAAGAAAAGTTTTCAAAGTTCCCGATTTTATTCCAAATCAATTTTTAAGTCTATTTTGGGCCCCGTAGGCCTATATTAAGGACTATTTTATGGAATTTAGAATGTTTTAGTTTGAAACTCAAGTTTATGTCTCGATTTTATTCATTTACTAATATATAAGTCCGGTAATACCTCGTGACCCTGTTCCGGTGACGGTTTGGGGTTAGGGGGTGTTACAAATAACCTTAGTCAAACACACTCTCAACTTGCCTCATGCATTGCAATTATTTCTGCATGATTGAAGAAGCAGCAAGTAATGTTTGCTTTGTTGATGCCATGATATGGCAGTACCCTTACATGTAAATAAATATCCTATTTGAGATCAACCTTTATGTGGATCTAATAAGTACCTAGCATCAACATAGCCAACTAATAGGGATTTTGAATTATTTGAATAAAATAACCCCATATTAATGGTCCCTCTAGAATATGTAAATACATGTTTAATTCTATTCCAATGTCTACATGTTGGAGAAGAACTAATTCTTACTAACAAGTTTACAACGAAAGCTATATTAGGTCTTATGTTGTTTTCAAGATACATCGATGCCCTTATGACACTTAGATATGACACTTTAGGACCAATAAACTCTTCATCATTCTCGCAAGGACAAAGTTGATCTTTATTCACATCTAACAATCGTACAACCATTGGAGTACTTAATGGGTGTGATTTATCCATGTAAAATTTCTTTAATATCTTTTCCATATAAGTTGATTAATGAACATGAATTTCATCTTTTAAATGCTCGATTTGTAATCCAAGATAAAACTTTGTTTTTCCAAGATCATTCATCTCAAATTCTTTCTTTAAACAATTTATTGTATTTTGAAGCTCTTCAGGAATTCTAATAATATTTAGACCATCAACATAAACAACAATTATCACAAAAGTTGATCCAAACCTTTTTATAAAGACACATAGACAAATTGGATCATTTTTGTAACTTCTTTTAACAAGTATTCATTATGAAGATTGTATCACATACGTCTAGATTGTTTTATTCCACATAAACTTTTCTTTAATCTGATCGAGCAATTTTCTCAAGAAACCTATATCTTTTTAGATTTTAAATCCTTTAGGGATTTTCATATAAATTTCACTATCAAGTGTACCATATAAATAGGATGTAACAACATCCATTAGATGCATGTCAAGTTTTTCAACTACTGCCAGACTAATAAGATATCTAAACGTGATTGCATCCACCACAGGAGAATATGTCTCTTCAAAATCAATGCCGGGCCTTTGCAAAAATTCTTGTACTACAAGGTGAGCTTTATATCTTACGACTTCATCAAATTCATTTTGTTTTCACACAAATACCCATTTATATCCTACTAGCTTTTACACCTTTAGGTGTTTGGACTACAAGTCCAAAAACTTCACTTTTAGAAAGTGAACTCAATTTTGCTTGAATTGCATCTTTCTATTTTGACCAATATTTTCTATTTTTACATTCCTTAATAGATTTAGGCTCAAGATCCTCATTTTCTTTTATTATTTTAATAGCAATATTATAAGCAAAATTATTATCGACAACTACTTTTTTTTTCAGTTCCATCTTTTTCTCGTCATCATTTCCGTTTTTACTTTTAGGTACTTGAATATCTTCTTGAGTTTTATAATTAGTTATGTCATGGGTTTCTTCAAAAACCCATGCCTTCACTATGTGACCATATTGAATGTTTTCTCATTTACTTTTACGAGGATTTTTATCTTTGAAACCGACCGGTCTTCCATGCTTCATGCATGGATTACTTTCTTTTGCATTAACAGTTTGCCCTATTAGGATATCAATTTGTATTGGAGCATTTTCAGCTAGTATGTGAGATTTAATGAATTTGGCAGTTGATTTGTAAAATGAATTATCTGTTGAACTTCTGGTTTAAATTACTTTGTACGAGGATCTTAGACATTGATAATTCATTTCAAGTATTTTTTTAATCCAAATTTTTATTCTCTCCCCCTAATGTTGGGAAAACTGACAACTCTTATCATAATTAAATATTGAATTAATAGCTCAAAAATATTATAAGGAGACTCATATAAATATGGATTCTCAATCTCTTATAATGACCCATCTTTACGTTATGGTGGAGTAGTTGGAACATATACCGCACATCCAAAACATTGTAAGACGGGAAATATTTGGCTCTTGACCAAAAATCAATTGTAATGAAGAGTATTTATAATTTATTGGCTTGATGCGTACAACATGTAAATCAATACAATCTCATGTTGAAATAGAAAGTTTTGTTCTCATAAGTAATGATTTATCTATTAGTTGGAGTCATTTGATAAATAATTCAGCTAAATCATTTTGTGTGTGAAGATGAGCTATAAGATGTTCAACTTTTATCCCAATTGACATGCAATAATCATTGAAAACTTGGGATATAAACTCACCAACATTAGCAAGATGAATTGTTTTAGTTGTATAATTAGAAATTAATCATTTAAATAAGCAGTCTCGTAAACGACAGGTTGCGAGTTGATAACACATGTTATTAATTTGCAGATGCATCTACCAAAATCATATAATATCAAAACTATACACATGGTGGATGAATGGACCTATATTCATTTCAGAAATGCAAGACATTAAATCTCAACTTTAGCTAGTAAGTTTCTAAGAACCAATTTTTATTGAGAACAAGCAACAAATGAGAATTCTTTAAATTAAAGAATCTTCTAGTTCTTTAATGGATGTCTATATGAATTCTAAATTAATTTTCACATCTATACGATCCAAAATGGTCTAACTAGACACGCCAAGTAGTAAACACATTGTATTAGTAAACTTTTGGTTTACTTTAACATGTGTTTGAATTGTACTAATTTATAACAAATTGATAATTTTATTATCATGCCTTTTAATTTGTATCCATGTATAAGTACTATTGTGACATTTATTACTGGAAATATCTAAATCAATGTGAAGTCTATAATGCCACCAAGCCAATAAATATAATTTCCAAATAATTATATGCAGTATTCGCTTCAGGGAATAACAAATTTTATGCTTTTTAAATATTAATATATTAGCTTTTCTAGAGCTTTCAACTAATTTTGTACTATCAAATATTGGAATAATATTTGTTTGTTTCAGTACCAAATAAGATAAATATTTTCTATTTATAATGATAGAATTCATTACTACATTCTTATATCCTTCCTCAAAGAATATTAAAAAAAACAAAATATTTGAGCATACACCACATATGTGGCCAATAATATTTCATATCACATTGATAGCATAAGTTACCTTTACCCTTTGATGAGTTATCTTGAAAACTCTTATTGTTCTCTTACTTATTACTATGTTCCCACTTTTAGTGGTTCATGAGTATATCTTTTTATTTTCTTTATATTTACATTCATTTCGGGGAATGCAAAAAATTTGGTAAAACAGACTTCTAAACGCCTCTATTGATTTTTTTATTTCATAATCAACATCGAAAATATACGTGGATTTTAAATCAGAATCTATCCATTCATGTTGTCATGATTATTCTCAAATTATAATAAATATGATATAATAAATAAAATATAGTAAAATATACCTGCAAATCTTTAACATCATTGTCATCACCTTAACTATTATCACGAGCATCCATTCTGAAATTGAATCTTTCAACATCCTAAAGATTGACTTGTGGGACGACTTCGAAAGACTTTGAAAAAATAGAGAATCATCGTGTTAATAACGTGATATAAAATAAAGAGAGACAGAGATAATAAAGAACAAAGAAAATATGAAAGCAATAAAGAATGTACTTTATTGATCGATCAAATGGATGATTTAAAATGCTTCATCAGAGTCTCTATTTATAGGCATAAGAAGTATAAAAGAAGTAAATATGTAATTCTAATAACTATTAGAATTTATAGTATATCAAAACTTTATCTTGATCATGATGGACATCCATTTAATAAAATATTCATAACAATACATTATTTATATTTATTTGTTTTGTTTTTTGACCGAATGAGTTGTATTTGCTATTGTGTTTGACTGTTTTATTAATTTTTTTTTTAATTTATGCTTGGTTTATATTTTCAAAGCTGATACAATATTTTCATTTTCAGGCATAAACAATCCAATCCACGGATTGTTTCCGGTTACTAATAATTTACTGCCCAACCCATTTAACAATTTGGTGCCGCCACCTCAAAGTTAAATTTTTTTAAAACAACTTTTTTAATTAAAATTCTACCGCGTCCCACATTGAGTCTGATTTTTTTTTTTTTTAAATCCACATTATAAAATTATATGAAATGTGAAATTTAATGAAATCTTTAGTGTAATTTAAATGGATATTGAAACTAGATTGAATTGGGAATTAATTGAAGTATTGAGTTGAAGAGAGATATATGATCGGTTGATTTGTGAACTAGAAATGACTCGTTGGATCAAGTTAAAAAACCAATTTGAATCGACGGCTGAATCGATTTTTAAATGTATATTTTTAATAATTTATTTTAATCAAACAATATAAACTAATCAGATCGACTGAATCGATAAAGTGGTGGCTTGATCGTTCAACCGTTGGTCCAATTCTAAAAAACCTCGATAAATTCAATAATCCATAGAAATATTAGAAGGGTATAAATACAAACTTTTTAAAACTTTTATTGTTTAGCAAAATAGTTTAGAGAAATATAAATTAAGAAAGGGAACTAAAACAGATATTTGTTATAGATTTGTTATGAAAGATACAAGCATCAAAGTATTAAGACAAACCTAGAAGAGCTGGTCAGGGACGATTGCACCAACACAAGGAGTTGAGCCCCATCTTTGGGTTCGACCTAGACAACTCCAAAATGTAATTTCGAGTTTTAACTAATGGAAGTCTACTTCAATGCATCTTTATTCAATTTTAAAATACATGAAAGGAAATAAGTAATATATATGTGTATATATATATATGGATTATTTCCAACCCGAAGTTCAACAGAAACCATGACTCGTGGGCAGAGAAGTTCATTTAATGTGAGGGTGAACAGTAAGGAGGGATGTATCCTTCATTATCACAACCAGGGATTGGTGGTCGGGAGTGATCATCAGGAACCACGCTACCTGAAGCTTGACAAGCAATAATTAGGAGCAAGGCAATAGCAAACACTTTGACTGCACTACGGATTATTGTGTTTGTGAACAGGTACGCTATTGCTTTTTTTTTTTTTTTAAGGAAGGAGAGGAAGGAATTTAAGCAAGGATTAGATACTGTATATGTATATATTAACCTTTTCCCTTTTCTTTCTAGGGTTGAGTGCGTGTAGAAAACTAGAGGAAGGGGGGGTTAAATAGAAAAACTGGTCGTATATATGATCAAATTAACCAAGTTTTTGATGAGGAAGCTACCAACTTGGGTGAGTTGACAATTTAATAAGAAGGGTAATTAGGAACAAGTGGTGCGTGCAGACCTGCCTCTATGCTCGACAGATATCGATTCTATATTCAATTCTTATAAATAGATAGAGACTTTGAAAAGGTAAAGAGTAATGTCAATGCTTTCATTTTAGGTTTTCAAATTTCATTTATTCCCTTTGACATTTGAAGCAAAGGGCATCATATATAGTATACTAATGCCATTACGACCCAATTAGTTGGTCAATGATCAGAAGCAGCTTTTTTTTTTTTTTTTTTGTTTGAGAATATATTATGAGTCTGGTTTGGGTTATGGAGGCCAGCAAAGGTTCTAAATGGGGGATTTTGTAACAAATATCACTTCCGGGTTCAAGGATTTATTGTATTTTCTTAGAATATTATTGACATGATTTCCTGGAAACTTAATTTGGGCATTGTATTTGTAACGCGCATGCAGAGAAGGTTAGGTTAAACTTCCAAAGTGCCAACATTCAACTTTCTTTGTGTAAAAGTACAAGGTTAGCATTGAATAAAAAGTTTTGGCCCATATTTATTATGTTGAAGACATGAACTTACGATTTGAGTTAATATCTCTGATATGAAGTTAAATGCTTTGGTTTCTATTTGTTTTATGTTTATACTCACTTATAATCTAATAATAGTAATCAGTTTTTTTTACTATATAATTTTATTTAAGTTATAAAATTATTTAATAAATTAATTATTAGCAAGTGGAGTCAAATTCCATTTTAGTTTGAATTTGAGCTGACCCACGACATTCTTTACAATCAATTAAATGTTTTATTTATAATTAACAAGGTTTTTATTAAGTTGGATAATTAATATTTTGATTATGAAAACAGTAAAAAACATTATCGAATATTATAAGGATTATTATTCCAAAGTAATCTTTTGTGTTTTGTGTGTTTATATCAGCTTCGCTTGACTAATTTTATATCTTTCACCCCATTTTTTCTCCTTACTTGCTTCTAATTAAATTAAGCACCCAATCCAATTTATTGCCTTCTTAAATCCAAACTTATAATGATAGAAATTTATGTCTTATTCAACAAATTATTTTATGATCTATGTTTATTATTAATATAAATGTACTCATATCATCATTTTTCCTTCCAATTATATCCACACTTAGATAAACCTTCAAATCACCATTTTTTTTTTTCTAGAAAAGCAGAATTATCATATTCTCCACCATTTGAAAATATGAAGGATTGCTAATACAACTTTGAATTTATTCCACAAAATCCAATTCCTAGCAATGGATTACCAATTACCGAACTTCTCAAAAGTGAGATTTTTTTTTCCTTTTTGTAAATTTTGATAGATTGTTTGCAAGAGATGAAAAAAAATGATAATATGGAGGTTTAGTCAAATTATTTATATTGCATGAAAAAAAATTCCATTCATAAAGACCATAATTAATATGATATAAAAAGTCTATAAAATAATTTTTCATATATTACATAAATTTTTCTTGGGTTCAAAATGATTTCATTCATAAAAACCATAATTGATATCATAAAACCATAATTGATATGATAAAAAAGTAAAAAAAAAAGTTTAAATAGTAAGTCTGCCACAATCAAACAAAAAGGCCACGAGCTCTCATTTTCGAAATAACCGTTCGAACAAGGACATACCATCCGCTATCCAATCTTTGAGCTTTATTGGAAACATGAAGTTATTTTTGGTCATCAAACATCATGTGGGCTTAATTGTTTTATCCTATCAAGTTAGAATGAATGACAAGATCTATCCTGTCACAGACATTCTCGTCCCATCGAACAACATCCCCCCCACGCTTTGTAATGATGGCTAGATGACAAGTCCAATACGTTAACACCATCTTGCATGGGACCCTTGTCTATAAATACTTCCAGGAACAACGAGGAAGGGATTGACTCTTCAAGAATACCAAACTTATGCTCTATCAACATACCTTCAACTCCCAACCTTAGCATTTTCAACACCTTCACTCTCCATAACCTTTGCCTCTTCGCCTCGATTGGGTGAACCAGCCTCCATAGTGAAAGGCGAATGGTTAGACGAGTTAGCAGGAATCCTTTGGTCCTTGTGAACCACGCCACACTCAAAGATAGGGGAAACCCCCCATTCAACCTTATGTTGGGCACTAAAGTTGCCAAACCAGCCGAGATGGGCCTTAACACACACTGAGTGGTTCGCCATGCAGACCAAACCAACAAAGTAAGAGAACAAGAATCTATTCAGATAGTGGTACGAGCTCAACAAGTGACATAGTACTACAATTCAAGGGTTCGCAGTAGAAAATAACAGGGAGGGGACTTGGTGATGCGGAATGTATAAGCTAGCCAGCCAGCCGGTCGAAGGGAAAAGTTGCTAGCCACTTGGGAAGAACCCTATCAGGTGATAATAATATTAGGATGCAAAGCATACAAACTTGAATGGCTAGACGGAACCCACATACCACTTACATGGAATATCTGTAACCTTCATAAATTATATGCATAAAAGATGTAAGCCTCGTATTTTAAAAGTTCTTATTTTATTTTATCTGTTCCCATACTTTCCTTATGATAGTGCAAATATAGTGGATATTGGTATAGTTACATGTGTTGTGTTAACTTTCTTTAGAGAATATATTATGTCTTTCAGCAACTCAATTCATTCCATTGTCTACAAATGTCATACTTCCCATGTAATTCTATAAAAGTCAAGGGTAATGCGATAGATAAATATTTTTTTGCTTTTCGTAAGCTTCCCCCATGCATTTGGAGTAGGGCCATTATTATTACTTTTTGTAAGCCTCCCCCATGCATTTACAAGCAAGGCCATTATTACTACTTTTTGTAAGCCCCCCAATACATCTGGGACTAGGGCCATTGTTGTTACTTTCTGTAAGCCTCCCCATGCATCTAGGAGTAGAGCCATTATTATTACTTTTTGTAAATTCTCCTCGTGCGTTTAGGAGCAGAGTTATAATTTTTACTTTCTATAAGCCTCCCCTATGCATTTAGGAGTAGGGTTATAATTTTTTTTTTCGTACGCCTCCCCCTATGCTTCTGGGAGTAGGGCCATTATTACTACTTTCCATAAGCCTCTTTATGAATCTGAAAGTAGGGCCATTATTACTACTTTGTGTAAGTTCTCTCCATATGTCTAGGAGCAGGGTTATAATTTTTACTTTCCGTAAGCCTCCCCTATGCGTCTGGAAGTAAGGTTATAATTTTTACTTTCTGCAAACCTCCCTCATGCATCTAAGAGCAAGGTCATAATACTTATCTCTTTTTTTTTTACTTCAAAATACGTTTATGCTAAACAAACAAACCACCCGTATGCAAAACTTATGAGCAATATTATTGCAAAGGATAAAATCCCAACACTTAATACTTAGTATAAATTGCAACAAATACTTACAAGGAACAACCTTATGGTTATTCATATTATAAAGAAATCAAGAGCGGGAATATTGGCAATTTATGAAGAAATGATTTATATTACTACCATGCATACTACTCGTAATAGAGACAACAATGACAACAATGAAGCAATAAAACCAAAGCACTAAGAGAAAAATAGAATTTTTCATTACTATGAAAAACATATTACAAAAACAAAATTAATTCTCAACATTACAACCCCTAAACACTTTCAATAAGCTCTTTACTAGGTAGATCCTCGCCATCAGGTGGGGTATTGATTTCCCTTCCCGCTGCATCATAATTCCCTCTATTGCTTGGTATAGTTGAAAAGTGAAAGGAAAAAAAATAAAACAATTGAAAAATGTATACTTTGAACTAACATACACTTCTCTCCCATTTTCTCTTTTCTCATCATTCCAATTTGAAAGAATTGATCTTTATGTTGTGAAAATAGAATGTTAATAATGACAATGTATCACAAAGAAAAGAAAGAAAAATAGAACATAGAATTTTATGTGGAAACCCTTTTGGGAAGAAAACTATAGGCAGAGGAGAAGAAAATTTACTATATCGAATTCGAATGATACAAGAAGTGAGACGACTACGTCTATTTATAGGTTTGTAAAACCATATTCTAATCAAAGTCAAATAGAAATAATGCAGTAAGGTTAAAACACCTTATTCTACTCAACATCAAATACAGGTAGTAGTATACTTCTATACAGATTTATGTTTGATGTAGATCCCTCCGATCTTGTCACTTATATTTTATTTTAACAAGAATTTGGGTCACATATCTTTAACATATGCAATAAGATGAAAATGATCACCCTCCTATTTTCTTTCCTCTCACTTTTCTTCCCAACCAAACACACTCCAAATTTATTTTCTTTCACTTTTCCATTCTTTTCTTCCATCCCTCCACTTTTCCACCTAACCAGACACACCCTTAATGATTCGCTAGCTTGCTCATTGGTTGAGCCTTTTATGTTATTTGGATTGGAGTTTATTTTTGTTGATTTTATATCTAAACCCGCATATTTTAAATATTAACACCCTTCATAAAATTCTTAATTGTTAGGTTTGCTTCCTATGGTATTCCAAAGCATCAATTAAAATAAAGAGATAAACTAGGAAGAGCAACAAGTAATGTTTTTTTTTTTTTATATAATGTAAATAACATTATCTCCTCCATATAATTAAGTACAAAAAAAATAGTATAGAGAAACTTTTTTTGTAAAAAATAGTAGAATAGTCTAAAAAAATTGCTTGTCGATACATTTAAATTAAAACACGACGTTTCTAATGTGATCTATCCCTCTTAATTTGATGCAATATCTCCACTAAGGTATGATGGAAGCGACAACAACAATAGCAATAGCAGCAGAACAACAACAACAATAATAGTAAATAATAGATGGTCACTAAACTAACTAAAAATACGACTAAGGCAAGTGCACCTATCGAACAATAGTATAGTTATGGTGAGTATGGAATATCATATCCACGAAGACTAAAAGTACTACAAATTACCATTTTTTCTTTCATTTAGCCAATAAATTGAAGTGTTTGTTTTTAATCTAAAATTACTGAACTAATTTAACTAAGAAAGTAGCAAAGAATAAAATAAGAAAATTATCAAAGATACCAATGAAATAGACAATACCCAAGAAAGAATCCATCTAGACTTCACTTATTATTATAAATTTGAATTTAAATGATTTATTCACTTATGCCTTGATCCGTAGAAATCTTTAATTTATGTTAATATCTCTTTTGAGAGTAAGAACAACTGACTTTAGGTTGATTAATAGAAATCTCTTTCTAATTAAAACCCCTATTGTTACATTAGCTCGATGTATGGATTCCCCTATTAGATTTGACTCTAATCCGGTAGATTTATGTCGTCCTATTTCTAGGATTGCATGCAACTCCACTCAATTATGCTAGATCTACTCTTAAACGGGGACTTTTGCTCCACTGAAATAAGCACATTAAACATGAATTAATATCCTGAAAATATTAAAACACAAAATAAGCATACATAATTGAGAACAAGAATCAAGTATTTATCATGTAAATTAGAAATCAAATAATAAGATTCATCATAGGTTTCATCTTCCCTAGGTATCTAGGGAATTTAGTTCATAATCCTAAATAGAAATATCTCAAATTTAAGATAACAATAAGACATAAAGAAACTCAATAAAACTTCTAAAGAAATTAAATGGAGATATTCAATCTTGAAGAAGATCCGCTCCAGAGATGATTCTGATGGCGTTCTTCGAGTATTTTCTTCAATCTTATCTGCATGTCCTTTAGACCTTCTTCTAATTAATATTTATAGACTTTAGAATGCTCAGAAAGCCTGAAAATTTGGTTTTTCCGCTTATTTGAGAAGCAAGGTGCACTATCGACACAAGCTAGTACATGGGCGTGTGGCTAGCTCGTGTGGCTCACACAGGGATGTGGCCAGTTCGTGTGGGAATGCTCAGGCCGTGTGGAACCTGGAAACAACTCTATTTATTCGGTTTTGGCTCATTTTTTGCTCCTTTCACCCCAGGTGCTCTTCTAAGTATAAAAACATAAATTTAAAAGATTAGAAGCATCAAATTCACAACCATATACATATTCCATAACTCATTCTATAACCATTTCAATTCATGACCAAAACTTACCAAATTCATCATTTGTCTTAAACCAAAATGACCATTATAAAAAAGACCAAATATGCATCATAAGTTTTACCAAATTGGCAACATGAACACATACCAAATCCAAACATCAACACAAATTATTAGTTAGCCAAATCACTTGGCTTAACTTATATACAATTCAAAATATACTCAAAATACCCCTAGCCTATACATGCCATACTTGATAATTATAAACACAAAAAAGGTACCAAAATGAGTTCGGATAGTGCGATGAAGATCCTCAACGATTCTCGAGCCTTCAGTAGCTTCGATGATCTATAAAATAGGAATAAACACACCAAGTAAGCTTTAAAAGCTTAGTAAGTTATAAGCAAGTAATCAATAAATCAATTCATTAATAAAACATCCATTTAACCAAATCAAACCATTCACAAACCTTTATCCATGCCTTATTACATGGCTTATTCATATTCATGAACTTCATCCCATAAATTCAAAGGATTCCTTCACATACTCATTCTTAACTACTATGTACATTTTACGTACCTGTTTATTCCGTACAAACTCACTCATTTTTATAACCAAAGCTCATTCATTGAACCATTCGGATCTAAATATATAAATGTTTCATCCAATAAGTACTCATACTATAGCCCGAAGCCAAATCAGAGTAACTTATCCCGGAGCACCAATACCATGACCCGTAGCCAAATCAAAGTCACTCTCTCAAGATACCTATACCATGGCCCATAGCCAAATCAAGGTATCTTCTGCACCCTTAGTGCCAATATCATGGCCCAAAGCCAAATCAAATCCTAGTGATATGTCACTACATTCCAAAACTAATCCTACGGTTCAATCGAGCTTTCTCTATATCGATTTCTTTAATAAAACATTCGTAACATCAATTTCGCTATCTCCACCTCCTCCGAGGTTTCATTCATCACGATTCATGTCGTATTTATGCAATTAACAACATTTATAACTAAATTACTACTTATGAACTTTCCTCGAGTATGCTTCGTTGAAACAAGTCGATTACTCGTCGACTTTCGATTTCCCGCGATCTAAGTCTGGATTTCGCTTTTCTTGATCTGTAAGTATTAAAAATAACTCATTCAATCAATTCAATCCAAGGACACACACTTAGGGCATTTTACAAAATAGCCCTCATATTTTCACATTTTGACATTTAAGTCTCTATTTCATAAAATCATCAAATACACCAAATTTCTTTCTTTTCATTCATAGCTGAATTCTCCTTTAGTCTATTCAAGCCCACATATTTCATCAATTTTACATTTTAGTCCTTCGAATTAACATTTTTACAATTTAGCCTAATTTAGCTAAATTCATCAAAAATCCAAGAGCAAAACATATTAATTAAACACATATCTTTCATTTTTCATGAACTATCATCACAAAACTCACTATTTCATCAATGGCACATTTTATAAACATCATCAATTCCTCAAATTACAATATGGGTTTGATAGTAGACTAAGCAATAATCTCTAAAACATAAAAATCATCAAAAACCGAAGCAAAACATACCTTAATCTATGCTTCAAAGTGGCTGAATATACCAAAGCTAAAACCCTTTTCTTTTTCTTTTTTAAAATCGATGGAAGAACATGAATATGGCCACCAATTTGTTTTTGTTTTAAGTAAAAAAACATTAATAATCAATTCCCATTTTTACCCTTTTTATTTTCATTCAAAATCCACTAACTTATGTCCATCTTTGTCACTTAATAACTTAATGGTCCATTTACATCATAAGGACCTCCCATTTAAAAGACACATCAATTCGGCACATAATCAATTAAAAGGAAAATTTTGCATTTACTGTGACTTAGTCCTTTTTCATAAATTAAACAAACAAACAACCAAATTTCTCACGAAACTTTCACACAAGCTAATTCACATATTATAAACATAGAAAATAATAATAAATTATTTTTTGACAAGGATATGTGGTCCTGAAACCTCTATTCCGACTAGGGTCTAATCTGAGCTGTTACAACTCTCCCCCTTACGGATTTTTCTCCCCGAAAATCTTACCGTTAAACAGATTCGGATACTGTCGTCTCATGACATCTTCAGGCTTCCACGTAACCTCTTCAACACCATGTTTGTGCCACAACACCTTTACTAAAGTAATTTTTTTATTTCTTAATTCTTTAATCTCATGGGCTAAAATTCGAATCATTTCCTCACTATACGACAAATCAAACTGAATCTCTACCTCCGTAGGAGAAATCACATGTGAAGGGTCTGACCGGTATCTCCGTAGCATCGAAACATGAAATACATTATGAATCCTTTCTAGTTCAGATGGCAACAACAGTCTATAAGCGACCGGCCCAATACGCTCTATTATCTCATACGGTCCGATGAACCTCGGACTCAATTTGCCTTTTCGGCCAAACCGCAGCACTTTCTTTCACGGCGACACTTTCAGAAACACTTTATCACCAATCTCAAACTCAATATCTTTCCGTTTCAAATCCGCATACGATTTTTGACGGTCTGACGTTGCTTACAAACTTTCTCGAATAACTTTCACTTTCTACTATATTTCTAGGATCAAATCGACCCCGTATACCTTATTCTCACTAAGCTCAGTCCAATACAAATATGTTCTACATTTATGACCATAAAGATCCTTGTACAGTGCCATTTCCAAACTCGATTAAAAACTGTTATTGTATGCAAATTCAACCAATGCAGGTATCGTTCCCACGTACCTTCAAACTCGAGAACGCAACATCTCAACATATCCTCGAGAATCTGAATAATCCGCTCGAACTGGCCATCCGTCTGCGGATGAAAAGTAGTATTAAAATGAAGTTTCGTACCTAAAGCATCTTGCAGTTTCTTTTAAAATCACGATGTAAACTTCGGATCTCTAGTCGAACAATAGAAACAAGTACCCCGTGCAATTTCACAATCTAAGAAATGTACAACTCCGCAAGTTTATCAAGTGAGTAATCTTTGCGGATCGGAATAAAATGAGTCAATTTAGTCAATCTATCCACAATGACCCATATTGCATCTTTCTTGCTCGGTGTCAACGGTAAACCCGTTACAAAATCCATTGTAACTCTATCCCATTTCCACTCGGAAATCAAAATCGGCTGAAGTAACCTAGATGGAACCTGATGCTCAGCTTTAACTTGCTGACATATTAGGCATTTCGAAACAAATTCCGATATATCTCGTTTCATACATTGCCACCAATAAAGTTGTTTCAAATCGGTATACATTTTCGTGTTAACTGGATGAACAAATAATTGACTATTATGAGCTTCACTCAAAATCATTTGAATCAACTCTGGATTTCTCGGAATGCATATTTGGTCTCTAAACCTCAAACAACCCTCAGCATCAACTAAAAACTCTGAATCATTACTCAAATCACATTGAGCTCGCTTTGCTATCAATTCATTATCAACTTTTTAAGCTTCGCAAAGCTGCTGAATGAATATCTGTCTTGCTTTCAACTCGGCTACAATCAAGTCATCATCAGACATAGTCATATGTGTATTCATCGCACGAAGAGCAAACAATAATTTATAACTTAAAGCATCAGCAAGCACATTAGCCTTTCCCAGATGGTAATTAATCACAAGTTCGTAATCTTTTAGTAACTCTAACTATCGACGTTGTCGCAGATTCAAATCTTTCTGAGTCATCAAATATTTTAGACTTTTGTGATAAGAATAAACGTCACATTTCTCACCGAATAAGTAATAGCACCAAATTTTTAATGCAAACACGATAGCTGCCAACTGCAGATCATGAGTCGGATAGTTCTTTTCATGCGGCTTCAACTGTCTCGAGGTATAAGCTATGACCTTGCCTTCCTGCATCAAAACACAGCCCAATCCATCCAATGATGCATTTCTAAAAGTAACAAATTCTTTACCCAATTTCGGCTGGACTAACACCAGAGCCTTGGTCAATAAAGCTTTCAGCTGGTCAAAACTTTCTTAACACTTTTCTGACCACTCAAACTTAACATCTTTCTGTAGTAGTCTTGTTATCGGAGTTGCAATCATTGAGAAGTCTTTTACAAACAATTTGTAATAACCAGTAAGTCCCAACAAACTTTGGACTTCAGAAACATTTTTCGGATGTTTCCAATCAAGTATCACAGAAATCTTACTCGGATCAACCCAAATACCCGATGCTAATACAACATGTCCCAGAAAACTAACTTCTCGTAACCAAAACTCACATTTACTAAATTTTACATACAATTGTTTATCTCGCAAAGTTTGTAGCGCTATTCTCAGATGTTCAGCATATTCTAACTCATCACGTGAATAGATCAATATGTCATCTATAAATACAACCACAAATCGATCCAAATACTGTCTGAAGATCCGGTTCATCAAATCCATAAAAACAACAGGTGCATTAGTAAGTCTAAAAGGCACAACAAGAAACTCATAATGCCCGTACCTCGTCCTGAAAGCAGTCTTTGGCACTCAAAATCTTTAACTCATAACTGGTAATATCCCGATCTCAAATCTATTTTTGAAAACACAGCAGCCCCTTTCAACTGATCAAACAAATCATCGATTCTGGGCAAAGGATATTTATTCTTTACAGTGACTTTGTTCAACTGATGGTAGTCTATACACATTTTCATCGTGCCGTCTTTCTTTTTCATGAACAAAACCGGAGCACCCCAAGGTGAGAAACTCGGTCTCGCGAATCCTCTATCTGTCAACTCTTGCAACTGGGACTTTAACTCTTTTAATTCTGCCGGTGCCATTCTATATGGTGCTATTGAAATCAGACTAGTCCTCGGTATCAATTCAATGCCAAATTCGATTTCTCGAACAAGAGGTAATCTAGGAAGTTCTTCAGGAAATACATCAGGGAACTCACAAACAACAGGCACTGATTCGATTTTCTTATCAGGCACTTTTGAATCTATCATATAAGTTAAATAAGCTTCACAGCCCTTATTCACATATTTCCAAGCTTTCATTGCAGATATTACCGCAGGCAACCCATTCAAATCACTAGATTCAACCCGAACTATTTCATCATTCTTGCATCTCAATTCTATAACTTTTCATTTACAGTTCACAACAGCGTCATGCAAAGTCAGTCAATCCATACCTAGAATTATATCAAATTCATCAAAAGGCAATAGCATCAAATTAGCCAGAAAATAAATATCTCGAATCATTAACGGGCATAAGAAGTTACCACTTACCCTCTATACTTATCGAACGTCGCCCAGAACCTTCGCCGGGGCAACACCTTTTTCATTGGTTTATGGAATGGAAGTGGTTTCGCCCACTGAAGTCGAGATTCCTTCTCTCTAAGCTTTGGATGAATTAAAATTGGATGAAGCAGAATGAGTCCAGTTTCGATATGATCAAGTGAAGTTCATTGAAGAAAAGAGGTTGAAAGTTACCCGTCACGATCAAAAGTACCAAAAATGAATAATGTGAGCTTACGACCAAAAAGGTTCGTCCTAGAAAATTCCACGAGAAGGACCTAGTGTTGAAGAAAATCCTTCCCATACAAAGGATTTCAAAAGGAAATGGATGCCAAATTAGGAAGGACCTTATATGGTAAAGAAGGCCTTTTCTGGAGGAGCACTGATTTTGACGGTGATGGATGTTAAAAACTTGTCCAATCTTGTAAATTCAAATTCAATCAAGAGGTACTTCACCTAAAATGGGAGAGAGGCCAATGCGAAAACCCGCAAAGGGCACTTTGAGACCTAAAAAAATACAAAAAAAAAAGAAAAAAAGAAAAAAGAGAGGCCAAGGCGAAAACCCGCAAAGGGCGTCTTGAGACCAAAAGGGTTTTGAATGGAAAACCTGTAAAGGGAAATTCAAATTTTAATAAAAAGTAGGGCATGTGGTAGTCTTGCTATGCCTGAATTAATAAAGAAGAGGTATGCTACATCTTCGGGCATCAACAAAGTATTTTAGATCTCCTAAACACATGTCGAGCTCAAAATGGTCCTAAAGAAGTTCGTACAGAGAAGCTCAGGCTGTGATACCTAGGACACCTAGTTTTCATCTTACCCATATTGAATTTGCTATCTTTGATTAACTTATTTGTTTCGAGCTACGCTCCCAATCAATTTCCTTCTTATTGCATTTGCTATCTTTGATTAATTTATTCATTTCGAGCTATACTCTCAATGAATTTTCTTCTTATTACATTTACTATCTTTGATTAATTTATCTGTTTTAAGCTATGCCCCCAATTAATTCCTTCTTGTCCATCATTATAATATTTTTCAAGCATTTTGCATTGAAATAATGATTAATGGACCAATAATACTTTCACAAAAGAAGTTTTGCATATTACTCTGAAAGCTTCTAAACAATACAGGAACTTGAAGCAGGACTATTGCTTAGAACTCACCAAACCTAAGGGTTGGAAATATTTGAGAAAAATGAGTCTAAATTATGAATATCTCCTCAGATTTTCTATTAAAGATGCCAGCTGAACAAGAAGGCATGGTAACACATCAGTGATAAAACCTCAATGAACAACGAGCAATATCAATCCAAGCATTAAAAAGAGGATCATTCTCGAAGAAAATTTGACATTCTGCATACACATCTGGCCATGTTACCTAGAGAATAGTGTAACAGACCAATTGATTGAAGAAGCCGTAGATCCTATCCCCCTGAATTGTAGTGAGAGAGATTGAAAAGATATAAATCCTATCCCCCTTGAATTGCAGTGGGATGGATTGAAGAAGATACAGATCCTATACCCAGTGGGATGGATTGAAGATGGTCTAGATCCTATACCCTCTGAATTGCAATAGGATGGATTGAAGATTGTACAAATCCTATACCCTTGAGTAGTAGTGGGATGGATGGAAGACAACATAAATTTTATCTCCCTGAAGTTGCAGTGAGGCAACTAGCTGAGCAAATGGTGATTATTTTTTCGGATTTTCTATTAAAGATACCAGCTCAGCAAAGAAGGCAGGATAACAATAAGTGACAGAACCTTGATGAACAACGAGTAATGATAACCCAAATATTAAAAAGGGATCATTCTCATGACATTCTGCATTTCATGTAAATATCATTCATATACATCTAGTTAGGAGCATTTGACTCATTCTGATCATAGCATCCTAATCATTCGGCGTAAGCATAGGCCCATAAAATCGATTTTACAGGTCATGTCCCAGAGAACGGTGTAGCAACATCAGTGAATCTATAGATTTTATCTCCTTGAAGTTGCAGTGGAGCAGATGGTGAATCTTATCTTCGTGAAGTTGCAGTAGAGTAGATTAAAGCCACCAGCCTTATCTCCTTGAAGTAGTAGTGGAGCAGACTGAAAATTGTAAATATTATCTCCTTGAAGTTACAATAGAGCAAATCGAAGAAGGTGAATTTTATCTTCCTGACGTTGCAGTGGAGCAGATTGAAGCCACCAGCCTTATCTCCCTAAAGTAGTAGTGGAGCAGACTGAAGATTGTAGATCTTATCTCATTAATGTTACAGTGGATCATATCAAAGACAACGAATCTTATCTTCCTGAAGTTGCAATGGAGCAGATTGAAGCCACCAGTCTTATCTCCTTAAAGTAGCAGTGGAGCAGACTGAAGATTATAGAACTTATCTCCTTGAAGTTGCAGTGGAACAGATCGAAGACGGTGAATCTTATCTTCCTAAAGTTGCAGTGGAGCGGATTGAAGCCACCAGCCTTATCTCCCTGAAGTTACAACGGAACAGACTGAAGACACAATTCTGATCTCCTTGAAGTTCCAGTGGAGTAGATCGAAGCTACAAATCTCTTCTCCCTGAAATTACATTGGAGCAGATCAAAACACCTATACCCTTGAAGATGTAGTCGAAAACCAGCAGGACCAAGCAAAATTGGTCTTTCTTAAAAGTCTTTGCTTCATTCTGGTTACACGACAACGAGCAAAGATGGGCAGTTGGAGAGTCCAATTTTTACCCGGGGCCCATAAATTAAAACCAAAAAATAATAACAGTCCAATGTTTTTTACAAGACCCATTAATAGCCCAAAATACAAAAAAATTAAACCCTAAGCCTAGCCCAAAACACTAAACATTTTCGGAACCCTAGGGTTCCTCTCCTCCTTTGCGCCGCGTTGCTCCTCACGTGGTGTCAGCACATTCTCCGCTGCAACGCTGCCACAGTTACCTGCAAACACGCAAAGCAGAGAAACAACACAAAAACAACAAAAGTAAATAGTGCAAAGGGGCATAAATGTATTATATTTCCGGCTATAAAAGCCCAAAACAATGAATGTAATAGCCAAAAAAATTTTAAAAAAATGAGCAATAAAAAACAAAATATCAATTTTAAAAAAGGTTATTTATTTTCTTTTTGTTTATTTTTGAATCGAAAATAATAAATAGATATAAAAAATAAATCTTTTTTTTACCCATTGTTTGGTCGCACCATCGGCGTGTCTCTTCTGGTTCGAGGGTCGCTAAATCCCTAGGGATTCGGCCAAGGCCGCGGTAGAAACTAAAACAGAAAGGTTCGTCTTTTTAAGATTTTGATGGGTTTTCGGGCATTTAGGTTTTAAATCCAGGTGAAGGGTAGAAAAAAGATAAAAAAATGCCTTTCTTTTATTTCACCGGCCACCATAAATGGCAGTGCCATCGCAGGTGACCGGTGGTTGGTACGGCGGCCCAATGACCGGCTTGAGAGGGCTGCAGAGAAAGTTAGAGAGAAGGGAGAGTTCTAAAAAAAAAATTTCAAAAACTGAAAAGATGAAATTTTGAAAAAAAAAATATAGCTTTTATAGGCGACGTAAAACGACGTCGTTTAGGGCTATCTTCAATAGCCTCAAAATGGCACCATTTTAGCCTTAATCGGTTCGACCCGACCCACAATCTGAGGATCCGCGCGTTTGGGTGAATGTGTTATTTACAATTTTAGTCATTCTGCTTTTTTAAGACCTTTCAATCTAACATTGTTTTCCTTTTTTATCTTTTTAAATGTATCCGCTTTATTTTATTTTTGTTTATTTTGGTCCTCCGACCATTTGACCTCTTGAAACGATGCGTTTAGGGGAGGTGCTTGGGAATAATTTCCCTTTTAATCCCTGTCCCTCTTCGCGCGTTTGGTTCTAGTCCTTTATTCTTTTTTATCATTTTACAATTTATTCCCTTAAATCTCATTTTAGTTTCTATTCAATCCCTACCTATTTACTTGTTTATTACGTTTTAGACCCACAATTTCGTTTTAATTCTGATTTAATCATTTATTCATAGAGTTGCTAATGGGCCGGGCCGGGTAGGGTTCGTGCCGGGCTCAACTAAAAATTTAGGCCCATTCATCGGGCTCGGGTCAGGCCCGGCCCAAATAATGGGCCTAAAATTTTACCCAAGCCCGACCCATATAAAAATGCTTAAACCCGGGCCTGGCCCGGCCTGCCCGTATTAATTTTTTTATATTATTTTATATAATTTTTAAATATATATAATACATCAAAAATACTAAAAAAATCAAAATAAATATTTCCCAACAAATTGAAAATTAATTTTAAAAAATATATAGACTTAAATAATACTAAGATAGATGCAACTTAACAAGCAAACACCTCTAAAATAATAACAAAATTAACAAATGCCTTTAAAATAATAACAAAATTAAAAATAAAATAAGTTTTATACAATATCCAAACAATAACAACAAAATAGTAACAGCATAATAGTAAAATGGTAACAAAATAGGGATAAAACATCAATAAAATAACATTCAAAAATAAAAAAATAGCAGATTATTTTGTCATTTAGTGAATTCGGGCTGGGCCAGGCCGGGCCCTAGCCAAAAATACCTTACCCGAGCTTGGCCCATTTTTTAAACGGGCCTTATTTTTTTGCCAAGCCCATTTTTCGGGCCTATATTTTTGCCTAAACCCTCCCACATTTCGGGCGGGCTTTCGGGTCGGGCGAGCAGGTCTATTTATTCAGTAAATTTCAACCTTTTCATAGATTTTTTTATTTTATTATTTACTTAACTATTTATCTATTTATTATTACAATTTCAGCTTTTCACGAATTTTTATTTCTATTATTATCATTTATTTATTTATTATTTATTTTTATTTTTATTTTTGTTATATTATTGCCTTTATCATTTTTTATATTTTCATGACATCTTTACTTATTTTTATTATCATGCATTTTCCATGTTACTTTATTTTTAAGATTACCTTATTTATTTTGTTAATATTATGGTTTGATCATTAATATTATTGTTATTATCATTACAATTACATTTGTATTATTAAAGTATTCCTCTACTTGTTTATTTTATCATTTTGCCCATATAGCTATTTCATATATTATCCTATTTGTCATTGTATTATACATTAAGTTTCGATATATTTATTGGTTGATATATTGTATTCAAACAAGACAAATACACATTGTTTAAATATTACACCTATTATTATTAAAAACAAATTTTTAAAATTAAGGCAATATTTCGTATTTAGAAATTCGAGAAGTCGTACGCTAACTTATTGGGTTTCGATTTTTCTCGTTTAACCTAACTACCGAATATCCTTCTAAAACTAAAATATACAAGTTTCAAAATAAAAATTAAAAGACAAGCTTATTCTCGAGAATTTAAAGTGTCGTGTCCTAGCTGGATGTGGCATTTTGTTACCTTGAGATGAGAAGGTCCTTAACATATGGTTCGATTTACTCAAGCACCTTTTAAGTAAAATTGTCATTAATATAAAGAGGGATCGTATTTTAAACTCTTTTCAAGTTTCTAACTTTCGACACTAAGACATAAATTAACCAACTAAGTACCAATTTTCTGAATTTCGTAAACCAAAACCGTTATTTTAGTAAATCAAACTATTTATTAAAATGATCAAATTACGAGGTGATCCGATCACACCTCATAAAAAAATGATTGGTGACGACTCCGTTTTTTGTTTTTATTTTCAAAATAAAAATCGACCTTTTTTTAAAAAAATGATTTCGACAATTAAGATGACTTTTTATACCAACATCGGTAACTTTTTAAGGTAAATTTATAAACATAAAACAATAATTCATCAGAACATTGTTCTCTTCATCAACGTGCTCATTCTCAGATGATTTCAATTAGCTTACCAACATGTCAAAAGTTATAGCTATAGCTATAGATATTACATTATTGATAATGGCGATCGGTTATTATTAACTCCATCAGAATTCATAAGGATGGAGTACAGGGTGTTAGCCAATTGTAGGAGCACGAACCACCAGCCCGTTTCCATCAACCCAAACCTGGACTCTATTGCTCCTGAAGTCCATTGTGGCTGGACTCCCATCCAGCAACACCACCGCCTTCACATTACGATTCTCTCTCTCTATCGTCGCCTTCGCACTCTCTCCATTTGTGCCCACCAACTCCGGCCACGATTTCTTCTCTGTCATATTGTTGCATTTCAATTAAGCCATTAATTATTGCTCCACCAGAAAAAAAAAAAATCAACCCATAAACTTAAACTAATTACCAGGATTCCCCGACATATTGCTTTCTCTCTCTCGTCCGAGCTGATCGATTTGATTGTCGACTTGTGTTTACACCTTATATAGGTGGATTAGATCATGTGTTAAACACGTAAAAGTAAAACTATGAAACATATTGGAGTGGATGGACCTAGCTGCCCACCGACATTTTTGAATGCTCAAAAAAAATTTGGCACCCTCTCTTTTTTAGTGCTGCTATTATGCGTACTGGTCGGGCAGGCTTTATTTAGGATATGGCATCTTCTTATCCATCTGCATGTTCTCAAAAAGTAATTGAATTGAGTATTTCCATTCATATCAAAGTTGATGAAAGTAAGAATCTAGTTGTAGTTATAATATATATTAGCTTTATATCTCCGCTAATGCCTAGTTGTATGAACCGCTTCCTTATAATCCAATCCTGTCGGTTAGCCATTCACAAAGTGAATATTTTTATTTATAACAAAGGTTTTTTTTTTTTTTTTTTTAAATTCTGAAGAGAGTGCATTTGTTCATTTGTTGTGTAATTTTAAACACACGTACGCGGGCATACCATACAAAAAATCAATCCTTTAGAGGTTTAATCCTAAACAAAATAATTAACAGACTAACGAATTTCAATCAAGTAAAATAATTAATTTAATTTTGCAATTGCGATGTTTAGTAAACATCAAAGTAATCCTGTAATTCACCACTAGAAAGTTGTAAAGAAAATTACTTAGTTGGAAATGATTAGATATTCAAATTTAAATTTTGTTGAATGCCTTGTAATATGAAATTTATTTTGTTAAAAAAATCTTTTGACTATTTATTTTACTTGTTTAAGGAATCATATCATAAAAAAGTGCTAATTAAATTATAATTGCATAATTTATGATGGAGGTTGTGGTATTTTTTAACGTCACAATTCATGCTTTATGGTTGGGGAACACAATTAAGGATTTGGGTAGTCGGTACTATTACCAAGCTATTGAAAATTGATTGTAATAACTTTGCAATAATATTTTTCTTCAAGAACAACAAAATATTTCAAAAATAAAAACTATATTTATCTTTAAAGAGAAAATTCAAAAATAAAAAGTGTTTATAAAGCATATTAAAATTGACCTTATGATCATAGATTCGTTTGTAATAACTTTTTTTTTTCTAAAACCAAGCACTTATGTTATTTATAATAATAAATTTTACAAAATTTACTACATGTGTTATTGGCTTAGCAGCAGTCATTGGTTCCTAATTTTCAACTAATACAATCTTCTTTGTTATTCTCAAATCCTCAATTACTTAGAGAGTGAACTTTAATATCCCAACTAATTACACAATAAAAACCTTAACCTTCTAGTAGAGAAAATTAATTCTCTCTACAAGTAAATAAGCCAAATTAAATTTCAAACATGAGTTTTCATGAAAAATAAATCTCACTAAATCTATCACTTAACCCACAATCCCTATATATAAGAAAAAACCACATGAATTTGAAGAGATAAAATAATAATATTTTAATAATAATAAAAAGATTAACTCTCACTAGGGGTTTACATGGGTGGTGCACACTAAGGGCTCCTTTGGATGCCCGTTTTCCTCTGGTGTGGTGCGATTAAGTGTTATTTCAATGTAATCGTGTTGGTGGAAGTTGTTTAAATTACATAGCATCAGTGCGTTAAACGCTACACAGAACCAGTAGAAATGAAATTTTTTATTGATGAAAAAATTGACAGTGAGTCCAACGCAGGTATGCTTTTACCATTTTGTCTTTGTCATGTGCATTTTTTCTTTTTTATAATTTATATACTTTGAGTAAAATATATCTCATTTTATTTTTTATCTCAATCTCTTTTATATTTAAAACTTTAGTTTTATTAAATTTAAAAATAATGTTTCATTATAATAATATTGTTTGTATTTTCATGATAATAAATAATATTTTCAAGTGGATTTTTATAAAAAAAATACTTATATAATTAATTAAAATATTTATAATAAAATATCAGAAGATACATTTTAATATTTTATTAAATGAATTTATAAATTCATATATTTTTAATAATTTCATAAAAGTAAAATAATTTTAAAAACTTCTATTATATATCATTTTTAATCTGATGTCCTTAATAGTCATTTTTTATTCTCACCACACCGTTACAACTGCGTTTGAATCCAAACACACACTCCACCACTGTTTCTAATCTCACCGCTATAGTATCCAATCTCACCGTTACAGTAACTAATCTCACTGCCACCGCTGTTTTAACCTTACCAGAGGTAAACACACCATCCATCCAAACTAAGCCTAAGTTCCCAAACTCAATGTGCTATTCATCTCTAGTGTAATGGATTCATTGGCCTTGTTCATGTATTAGTATAATTATATGTGTTATTAGTTTTTAAATTAATTCATATAATTTATCTTACTCAATAACAAATTTTCTATTTTCAAAAATATTATTTATTTAAAATAAATTTAATTAATTTTTTTAATTAAATTATTTTTTCAATCCAAGTCTAATTTTGTTAAGATTTATTATACTAGAATTTGTAAGTAAATAAAATTAATTGTCTTTTACCATAAAACTTTGATGACTACTATTGACAAGAAAATCAACTCCTCTAAAAGAAGTCTTCAAAGTGTTGTTATTTGAATAATCGACTTAAACTATTAACAATTAAAGGTATTATCCATGTATTGGAACTTTATTCTCACTTTCTAAGAAGAACCATATAAAAAGGACACCTTAATTAATGGAGATTTGTACCTATAAAATTAAGGATAAGTATTAATATTGAATAGCAAATAGTTACGAAAGTACCTAAAACATCGTAGCTCTAACCACCAATTTTAATTTTACGGACACCTTATGAGCAAACCTACTACAAGTTGAGCTATGCATTAACATATTTACTTTCTATGATTGTGGTATTCACGATCTTAAGGTGGTTGACAACTCAAATGGAGCTTCAAATGGTGTTTAGTGATGATTCGTTCTTATTTTGGTGTGTCATTGCCTTGTTAAGGCAAGTGTTTATGAGTTGTGTTTTGTTTATGACATGTGTTGACATTTTATGATTTTGATGCTTTAGAGTGGCGGTGATATTTTGGCTTTGTTGGTGCTTTAAGGTGGTGAGGCTATGTTTTTTTTTTTTTTTTTTACTTTATTTATAGTAAGAAAAAAAATAGTTGATTGAGTTTTAATTTAATTAGTATAAATATTTTTATTAATATAAGAAAATATAGAATCAAATGTATTGAATTATTTTTGTATCTATAGGTTGGGAAGAAGGTTATGGATAATTATTAGTATTATGTCAAAACAAGAAGAAAAGATAATCAAAATTTATAATAAATTATTTAAAAAAATCAAGATACACTTGTAACCCTTATTAACTGATTTTATTATTTCAATAATATTTTATTTTTAATTGAGAAAATAAAGCTCTTTCCATTCAATGGAAAAACAAAATAAGTGTACTAAATATATTATTGTTTAATATAATAATATTCAAAAATTATACATCAAATACTATTTTCTTATTTAAAACAAATGAAGACTTAAAAGGCAACTTAATTTATTCCTTCCGAAAGCAAAGTAGAAAAATTTAGCTGAGCATTAAAAACTTAATTAATTCGATCATTTTTAGAAGATAATATCAGGTTTTTGAAAAAAGAAAAAATGTGACGAAAGCTTACGAAAGCATATCCAAGGTCAGAGCTTTCCAATATTTCGAAGGTCAAAAACTCCAAACAAAACAGCAGGCCATTCAAACAAACCCATTTCATCGCTCTCCAAAATTCAACGTTTAAATTTCTTTTTTTATTAATGCATTTGGCCATCTATAAATTACTTCCCTCCGGATTTGCTTTTGCAAAACAGAGAAAACCAAGAGGATATCCATCAAAGAAAATGACCTTTTGCAGTGGTAAGCTTCTTTTTTCTCCCTTAACCATGTTTTTTCATTCTCAGAATTAACAAAGCGTGTAAATGCTTGTCGACTGCAGATCCAGGAAAGAGTTCGTGGCCGGAGCTGGTGGGAACAAACGGCGAGGTGGCGGCACACGTCATCGAAAAAGAAAACCCAAAGGTTAGCGTCCGAATCGTGAAAGAAGGAATGATGGTGACCATGGATTTTCGTTGTGATCGGGTGCGGGTTTGGGTGGACGACTATGGAATTGTGAAGACCACGCCTCACATTGGCTAACAGTAAACCATGTGCGAAGATCGCAGAAGGCACCAATAAGCTAAGCTATTAGACTTGCAATAAATAAAATTAGTTTGTATAATCCTAAGATGCCATAGGTTTGTCTTCTTTTTTTTTTTTTTTTCTTAAAATAGTTTTAGAACTTTATAGCGTTTGACAAAAATTATATAATTAAAAATTAAATATATGTTTCATTTTTTTAATAGGAGATATGTTTATTTTTAAATCTTGATATACTGATTATAAACCCTAAACATTTAAGTCTTAATAAATAAAAATGAATTCCTTTAAAGAAAATAATAAATATAAAAATGAATGGCTTAAACGTTAACCCATTATAAATTTAGTTTTTAATGTTTATAATTTTTTATTAATTTGATATTTATTTCTTATTAAATTAGATTATTAATCTTTTGAAAAGAATTAAATTGTTTTTTAACAAATAACGATGTTGGCGTAACAACCAATATCGCAATTCATGAGTACTTCATATTAACATAACACTATTTATCTTATATTAATTAATTATGTTTTGCTTGCTTGTCAGTTTAACCCATAAAAGGAAAAAGAAAAAGAAAGTGAGAAATGGCAGGAGAAAGTTATGAAGATCGTAATGCAATTGAAACGCCGGAAGATTTGGCGGTTCCTCTTCAACCCGAAGAGACAGAAATGCAGGGTGCGGGAGGAGATGGAGAAAAGAAGTGGCCTGGATGGCCTGGTGAGAACGTTTTTAGAATGTTGGTTCCCGCCCAGAAGGTGGGTACTATCATCGGCCCAAAAGGAGAGTTCATCAGGAAAATCTCCGACGAATCAAGGGCCCGGATTAAGATTCTTGATGGAGCTCCAACTACCTCTGAAAGAGCTGTGAGTCCTTCTCATCAAAATTCTTTCACTTCTTCAAACTTCCATCCACAATGTTTAATGCTACGCTATGATATGGCTTTTGTTTGTTTCTTTCACTTGTTTTACTGTGTGTTGTTCTAAAGTCTCTTTTTCCCTCTTGTTTTCAGTATTAGGGATGCAATGCAATGAGGTCAATGTTTATCCAGTAGCTCATAACTGTTAAATCTTTTTAAGCTATTTGAATTCGAATACTAATAGTATCATATTTAAACTGCAATACTAAGTAATCCCAGTTAATGTTTTATGTTCTAATGTTTCGGAAAGGAATTATCATCAGTGGTTCAACAGTGTTAGATTGGACAAGACAGAGAGACAAACTAAACACAAGTTCTTAAAACAAGTCTTTGAACCTTAAATAATGTGGATAAGGAAAAGTTTTAAGAACAATGTCCAATTAATGTCAACTTAAACCAAAAAAGAAAACATGCAATATAAAAGCATATGTTAGTATAACCGAAATGAATGTTTGCAGGTCCTTCGCAAATCTTAGGCATCAAACAATGACCAAAGTGGTTTCAAACTAGAAGTTAAACACTCAAGATTGCCGGTTGAACCTTACAAGTGCTGAAAAGTTCTTTTGTTTTAACAATAAAAAATGCCTTGTTGCCAAGAAGATTTGCACTTTATCCGGTAACTTCAGAATTTGAACAATTGATCTCTTTCCAGGAAAAAAAAAAAAAAAAAAAAACCCTAAAATTGTCGAAGCTATTCGATTTATTATTTTAAATCGTACAAACTAACATCTACAAACATGTTAATTAAAGGCTGGTGTTAAAAATATATGAATCCTTATCACTTTGTGAGCGAAGTTCTATAGATATAGGTAAATTGTGCACAAGGATTCACATGGAAACCTGAATCGGCTAGCTTGTTGATGGGCTCAGTTATATTTTACATGTCTAAGATATTTTGAAACTTATATATATATATATATATATAATATATATATATGATGAAATGCTTGTTATAATGCTTTGAATTGTGTTTTTTTGCATGTGGCTTTCATTATTGATTACATTCTACATTTAGTGGGTTTGAGATTTATTATTTGATGAAATCTATAATTCTGGGATCATTCTTTTTCATTTTTTTTCTTAGATGGTTTCTTTCTTTCCATTGTTAAGACATACTGTTATTGATTCTTTTCTATTAAGTTGAATGATAGGGTTGTACCTCTTTTTATCCACCTGTATAAGCTCTGATGATTATGCGTATTAGTTGCTTGCTTTATCGAATCAAATTCCAATAACTAGTAGCATTAAAAAAAAAAAAAGAATTTGTGCAGTTGTTCCCATTCCCATATATTTTTATTTGAAGAGGCCTTATTTTGATTTTAAAACTCTCAATGTTATTAAATGAATTTTGTTTGCCTTCCTTTGAAGGCTAATCAAGATTGCTAATATATAGTCCTCTATGTTTTCTAACTTAAAATCCAGGGATTATCCCTACTTAGTGGATGAGTGTGAAATTGGTTACTTAATGATTAAATCTTTTTGCTCGCATAAGGTCATGGTTTCTGCCAAAGAAGAACCAGATGCTCCTATTCCTCCATCTATGGATGGCTTATTGAGGATTCATAGGCGTATTCTTGGTCTAGATGGTGATTATGATCATACTACAGCTGGTGCAAATGGCAGAGTTATCACACGTCTTCTAGTGGCAGATACTCAGGCAGGAAGCTTGATTGGCAGACAAGGATCCACTATAAAGTATATTCAAGATGCTTCTAATTGCAATATTCGAGTTCTTGGAGGAGGTAGTTATGAAAACTATGTTGATTGCTTGGCTGCTAGATACTGAGATGTCCTGCTTAGTAACTGTATTTTGTTTTTATTAATATACCTGCTTCCACATTGCTACTCTTATGCTGTTGTTCCAACAGAACACCTGCCAGTTTTTTCTTTGAAAGATGATAGTGTTGTTGAGATAGAGGGTGGGCCCACATGTGTACACGCTGCAATTGAACTTATTGCAGGCCATCTCAGGAAGTTCTTGGTTCACCACAGCATTATTGGGGTATTTGAAATGCAAGTAAGCCTTTTTGATCCCAGTTTAGTTGACTGGTTCCTGGCACCTATTTGGTTTGAAGGTTCTAATGTCAAATATTACCCATTGTCTGTAAAAACTCATTGTCAAGGGCTTTTTGTTTAGCATTACACCATGTTACCGGAACTGGGGCCTGAAGTTTATTCTCATGAAGGGTTAGCAATCCTTTGGCCTGAATTGTTTGAAGGTTCTAATGTCAAATATTACCCTTTGTCTGTAAAAGCTCATTGTCAAAGGCTTTTTGTTTAGCATTACACCATGTTACCGGAACTAGGGCCTGAAGTTTATGCTCATGAAGGGTTAGCAATCCTTTGGCCCGAATAGTTGGTATGGCCTTTAGCATTGCCCAAATTAGTCATTACAAATCTCTCAGAAGACTATGATGGTAAGCCAGCTTGGGCAAGTCAACCTTGCAGATATTGGTGCTTGTGTGAGCTTTCCTAAATTTGACTGTGGTTGAACTCAGTGTGTCCGTTTTGCTTTTCATTTTGCTCGGAGATATATCATTACCGTGAGTTCTTTGTGCCTGCACCAGTTGAACAATCTACTCAGAGTAGTTATTCAACTTATTATATATAGGTTTAAATCGTACACTATAAACAGTGTATTATTGATTGAAGTTCTGCTTCTTGTTAGATGCAGAATGTGAGTGCCAATCAGAATATGGTCGTGCCTCTATCCCAGCACCATCTGCATGGTTCTCCGGTTGCTGATAGTGAAGCCCTTCTTGGTTCTAAGCCAAAATATATGTATCCTGAATCTCAGTTTGATGATTGTTATGAACCTCATGAGCTACCTTTGCATGACAAGAATTCCTATCAGGGCCCACCACTATATGGGAAGCATGGTTCTATGGGAGGTCATGCATCAAATGTGCAGGCCAAACAGTCAGTGGTGACAAAGGTGTACTCTTCATGTCTAATCGTCTTTCATTTTGTTTTCTTTGAGTTGCGGTAAACTTGCACCAGTTGTTGGGCTAAACAGGTGCTGGAAAATAAAACAATATTGTTTTGAATGCAATATTTGGAAGGATATTAAGGTACAAATGCTTAAACACAACTAGTGTTCTTTGATGCCCCCTTGAAAATGGCTGGGATAGAAGTTTGCACCCGTTCCTCTCTGCTGTGGATGTAACAATCTGTTAAATATTAGCTGATTAACTTGTTAATGCTGCTTCACTACTTCGGCTGAACTGCTGAGTATCATTAGGCAGTAATTCACATGTTAGCATTAATCCAAACCTGTAATCATTGACCCTTAACCTCTTTGTTTTCAATGTTGTTTAATAGATGCTACTGATTTGTGGATCCTTGATCTTTGCTGCTTTTCTGTCCACATTAATGGTTGTTATTTATATAGCCTGTATTTCCTTTTACTTATTTGCTTCATGTAGTAGTCAAATGATCCAAGTTCAAGAATGAATTACTAACTAGTGTTTATTATGCATACTGGATAGATCATACAACGCATGCAAATTCCTTTATCATATGCAAATGCTGTAATTGGGACATCTGGTGCAAATATAAGCTATATGCGCCGTGCCAGTGGAGCTGCTATAGCTATACAAGAGACAAGAGATGTGCCTGGGGATATGACTGTTGAGATTTCTGGATCTGCCTCTGAAGTACAAGCGGCCGAGCAGTTGATACGGGTAATCTGGTTTGACAAGCTCTACCGTTTATGTTGAATTTCTTCCCTAGTTTCTGCTAACTTTTCAACTTTCCCTAGCATATTAACAGTGGACTTTGAAATATCTTTTATTCAACTACAACCTATCAGAACATTCAGTTTTGATCAGTATCAAAACACCATGAATTTTTTTCCTCTTTTCCCTATTTAAGCCCTTTCAACATTCAGTTGTAATAACCAATATTCTATCATGCATCTTATGTATCTCTCTTTTCTTGAATGATACAGAACTTTATTGCCGAAGCTGCAAGTGCGATGCAGATTCTGCCAGGCGGATCAATCAGTGAGGAGTACAGTCCTTATCCGGTACATGCTCCTCTTTATGCGTCTTCTGATGCCAATGGTCATGTCAGCCATGCGCCTGTCATAGACTATGGTTCAATTTATGGCACTGGTTATGGTTATTGAGGTAGTACCAGATTACTTTAGGATCGGAAGTTTTGTAGTCCCAATCTGCACTAGATTACGTTTGACTCAATTGTTCCTTCCTTTATTGGTTTATTGAATTTTAGGATAAAATTGTGAATTTTGCCTAGGATTTTTACCACATCTCAATTCTAATATATATATTCTTTTTAGATTTATAGTTAAGAAAAACTATTAGTGATACATCATATCGACTGGAATATTCAGATTTAATACTGCAAAATCCTTTTCTTTCATAGATTTGGTAAATGTTGCACTACAATCACAAAAATGAACACGAGACAAACTGGTCCCTGTTGGCTGTTTTCGAAGCAATCTTTTTGGTATTGTATAAAAATTAGAAAATCAAAACCAATGATGATGACAACAAACAATATAACCACAACAAGGGAACATCTATTTTTACATAGCTATGCATCAAGGTATTACTGACTGTAGCCAAAAATGTGTTAATGAACTCACTTGAAGATCTTGTAACCATTTCAATCTGATCCCAATCGTACTCGTTATTGAGTTTACTATACGTATTCTTTAAACCATTGTTGAGTATCTAATACCTGTTCCAATCCATCAACATGACAGTGTGCCCTCTAGTTGACTTGATTTAAGCTTAGGCAGCAATTCAGAAACTGCCTTTTGAAATGTAACACGATTCATCCTGCCATTGCTTCCATTTAAAATCATTTTCGACAGAAAAGTAACCTCTTGGGAGTCCATATGTTCACCCAGTAGCTCATTCCAAAATTCATCATCCTCGTTGAGGTTGGGTGCTTCCATGAGTTCTACTACTCGCTTCAGTGCTGCCACATTCCTACCGGCACCACAACCCATGGCAGTAGCAGCCCCCACAGCATTTGCAAATGCCAATGTTGTAACCAAGGGAATATTGTGTATAAAACCGAATGCAATAGCTGCAACAAAACTATCTCCGCAGCCGACGGTGTCCATGACTTTCACCTGATGAAATATTTGAAAAAATCAAGAGACATTAGAATGATCAATTTCGAAAGAATGGTCAGATATAACTTAATATATAGTAATGGAAAACTTTCAGACAATAAATGTCATATTTTGGGGACAAATAGATGTGTTAAACGTGGCTGGTCTAAATTGTTAAGAGAAACATATATATGTTTTGTATGTCCCTAAAATTTTTGTAAATCATATCTTACAGTATCAAAGAGTTACAAAAGTACACTTCCAAGAAACAGAAAAAAATAACCTTAGCTTAAAGCAAATTGAAAAGATATTCAAGGAATTGGACAAATTAACATTCACATAATTTTATGCTTTTGGATATACATTGAAACTAAGTCTATAACTCACCTTAAATGCAGATGCACATGTAATATTTGACGTGGTTATCAGAATTGAACCCCTAGGGCCCATCTTCACAACCACCCATTTAGTGCGGACCCCTGTCCTCAGCAGCTCCTGTCCTGCTAGTATCGGGTTCGCTATGCCAGTCAATGATTCGGCCTGAAAATTCATTAATGCAAATGCAACTAATTAGGTAAACAGCCAATAAAGCTAGGAGATAGATACAATTCACATCAAATACTATAGAAGGCCAAATGGTTCCTACAGGAATTCAAAGTTCCAAACTCCATGGTAGCGGGCATATTTATTATCTATGAAGGGTGAGGAGTACTCCTCACCAACGCTCAATAATCCAAAAAACTTTGTGCATTTTCAGGCAGACAATGTTGGCAATACACTACACATCACTCATCCACAAAGATCGTCAGATTAAAAATGCCCATTGATTCAGTGAAAAGAAGTGCCACAAACCTCATCAGATGTTAGAAGGAGGACATCACTCATCCTCAAGAAATGCCTAAGTGCCTTTTGTTCTTCCACGGTTCCGCGTAAAAGATTCTTCCCACGCGGCCCTGGATCGAAAAACACTGATGTACCAGCTTCAATTGCATAGTCAACAGCTGACATTATCAAACCAGGGCAAAGCTCATCAAAATCATAACCATTACAAAACAGGATTCTCGATCGCTTAATCCCCCTCTTTACTTCTTCAGAAAGTGTACTCATCCAGCTAAAAGCAGGCTCCTCAAAAAAATCAGCTGGACTAAGGAAACAATAAACAGGAACAGATAAAACGTTTAGCAACCATTTTCTCTAACAAAATTGGCGACCCTTTGTTGACGAACAGAGAAAAGACATGTTTTGATTTTTTACCTGCAAAAACCATGCTTTTGTAAAGGATCAACAAGCACCCAGCATAAGAGAGTTTGATGAGAAGCACTTGGACTGTTAACAACATCAGCTTCTTCATTCATTCCCACCATGCGAATTCCTTCACGACGAAGCACATCTAGAAGAAACTTCCCATAAATTTCATTACCAACATAACCTATTGTAATACAATTGAGTCCCAGCCTTGCAGCTGCTATAGCTACATTACAGTTTCCACCAGCTTCCCAATATTGCTATAACCCAAAAAGAAAACATAGACAAAAGTTAGTGATTTTCCATAAAACCCATGAATTTGTAAACCCCCATTTGAAAAGAGTATTTTTCTTTTACCTTGTCGGGAGGAGAAGAGGATAACTGTTCCATGATGGCTTTGCGAGCGCCTTTAGAAGACGGGGGTAATTTGGGAACATTGAGAACAATATCAACACAGAGATTGCCGAGAGTGGCGACATCGACGGTTTTGAGGGCGGCGTTTTTGGTGGAGTTGGAGGAGGGGAGGGAGCAAGGAGGATGAGTGGGAAGAGGGATATGGAGACTCCGGCAGCTAGAGGCAGAGCAGGGAGAATAAGCGGTGGTGTTTAGATGGAGGGGAACCAGGCGGCGAGAAGGGATAGCGTTAGGAGGGTGAAGGCGGGGCGGGAAAGGGAATTGGAGGGGTTTAAAGGCTATGGATTGGTGATGCATTCAGCTGAATCAATAGTAAACAACGAGTCAAAGAAGAAGAGTAAGGGGGAAATTGAGAGAAGTAATAGAAATGAGTGAAACTCGGGATAGTTGAAGTTTTTTTTAAAGGGAAAGTAAGAAGGATTGACTCGTTTTTTCTGGCAAGGTTGACGTTGGGCGTCTTTTAAGCATATTTCAAGTTGACGTTTGAGTAGAGAATGGTTGAATGGAATGAAATTTCATTTTTCATAAATTTGGTTCAAAATAGGTGTCAAAAGATTGGAAACGATGGATGTCATAAATTACAAGGGTGTCATTGTCAAAGCTCGCATAACACTAATCAAAACTGGTTTATGAAAACAAAAGAATATGTTATACAAGCATTATTCATTATCTTATATAACATCTAAAAGTCATAAAATAAATTCGAAAATCCTAAATGTGAAAAATCAAGAAGTGAAATTGTATCATTCGAAAAACTCAACTCAACCCAACCAAACTCATCTCTATTGCCGTATTGTACTAAATTGACAGCGGACACTAATAATATCTTAGTATAACAAGAATCATATTCATGCTTCTGTCTGATGCAGAGACAAATATAGGTCATAGAGAATGCAAGAAATGTAGCATTAACTGCAAATTCAACACAGTGCTTGCCAGACAATGTTAAAAGATTAAAAAGCACTAGGAAAAGAAAGTTTCATGAAGATGAACTCAATCTCCAAAATAAGTGCTAGGTGGACAGTGAGACAAGTAGGCATAAAACTCATGCAGCTAAGTTTCTGCTGTTAATGCTTCTTTATTAGCTTGTGCAAAGACCATACTTATGAGTAAGTATGCATCCATGTGCTTATTATAAACTAAATTTACAAATATACGAAATGAACTTGAACATTATGTTAGGTGATCACAGATGACTGAACAAGCTATATAACTTTTAACTCCAATGAAACCCACAAAAGCACTGTCAGATAAGACTTCTAATTACTTCACACCTGTTGCAACTAATGGATAATCAATTGATATGCAAATACAATTGGAAGAGAAGTATTAGTCTTTGTGGATGTTGATCATGGTTGGAACAGATGGTGTGTATGAATCATCATCATCAGATTGCGAATTCAAACTAACATTATCCCCAGAGAATGGCGTTTCTACCCCATTAGTTTGAATAGAATAGACCTGCAGTGGTACCTTCACCGTCCAGAAGCTGACGGTAATCACATCTTTGACTGTTAATTCTCAGCTAATCAGTGCTCAGCACTGCACACCTCCGAGCTTCTGCAAAAAGAGGCAAAAAGGAAACCATTTTTTGATTTAACCCAAAAATGATGCTCAATTTCTCAACAAGACCAATGAAGCTTTAAAGCGAAACTAGAAACCAGTAAAAGCCAAGTAACGAAGAAAAGCATTTTATCTTAAAACAAAGGGCCGCCTGAAGCCCTTCATTAGGGAAGAAACCCACCCACAAGTTGGAAGTCTTAACTAGCAGTTGCCGAGTCTCAGAAACACATTTACAGAAAAAAATTCCATCTTTCCTCACCGACATGTTGGGTTTATTATTTATGTTTTTGAGTTATTTGTCCCACATCGTGCTGCATAAGGAGGTTAGTGCTAGGAGAACTTATAAAAGGAATGTGAGCACAAACATCGAACTCACTTACCTGGACGGGGCGTATGGGCGATCATTGAGGCCCATGGCCTAGGTTGGCGACTCACATTGCACCTGGTGAGGGCGCCAGCTTAACATCTTCCCAAGTGGGAGAGTGTACGTCATAATTTGTGAGAGAGGGGGCCTGCGTACGCGCGGTCCCTACCAAATTTAATATATTAAAATTTTGCTATTTAGAGCATGTTTGGTTGGGAGAATCTAAATAGATTACAGTCCAATTGTTTGGTTGATTGTCCCTTTACTGAACGGATGACTGAGCCTTTGAAATAAAAAATTAACCCCAAATTCTCACCATCTAACCCGACATCCCCTCTCACCCATCCTCGTTATATATACTTCTGAATATTTTAAGCATGTCCTTCAAGGGCAGCGTTAAGAGCTGAGCCCATGGAGTAAGTGTTAGACTTGGATATTCCAAATACATGGATTGGAGTATAATAGTTCTATTATATATACTTCTGATTATATTCCTTCTACATCTTTTATTTCGGCGTATGTTCACTGGTTGCTCAAAAATTGCTTATTGGCTGTGAAATTGTATTGTTCACAAAGCTTTATGGAATTTTGTCTCCTGTATTCAGTTTTATACGTGGTCATTCACAAATTAATCAGCTATAGTATTTACTAGTTAGGACCATTTCCTTTTAAGTGCTGCGGCTCTTCTTTGAGTTTTTAAATCAGAAGCATATTTAATGTGCTACTTGAGGTTAAAAATGTCAATAGTCTCCTTTATTTGTGCTAATAACTGTTATCATCGACGAATTAAGGAAAGCCTTAACGCAATCCGTGAATAGAAGTACTAGAAATTGCGATTAAAAGTGCCTTTATGGGCTTTAATTGAGACTTGGTTTTACTTGCTGGGAGTTCTCCGCCAGTTGCTGCTCTTGTATCAGCAAATTGTTAAATTCAACCAATATGAATTCTAATGCATGAATATAATCAGTTTACTTCCACTGAAGTATTTTTTTGGTTCATCACGAATTGAATCACTGGTCATGCATCATAAAAGTTACTGTCCTGCTCATGCAATATTATGAACCTGTTAATTGCATGCATATGAATGGATAGTAGGAGCTCTTATGGTTAGCCATTGTTGGAGGTTTCGTTAAAATTTGGAGAGGAAGATCAAGATGAATTTGGGAGAAAGAAGAGACCAACCAGGATAAAGAAGATGGAGAAAATAAAAAATTCTTTTAATATATAATTTAATATAAAATATTATTTCAATATTTCAAAAAATATAAATATAAAAGATTTTAATATAAAAATAAAAAAATCTTTTAATATTTTATATTTAAATATTATTCTTTATTATTAAATTGATGTGAAAAATACATTAAAATATTAAAGGGCATATTCGTCATTTGAACATTTTTTTTTTTGCTATTATATATCTATTCTCTCAACTAAATATACGAATACTATTATAATACTCATTCAGTTACGGCCGTTTTCCATTCCCACAAAATGACTATTCCATTACAGTCCTATTTCATTTTAGTAAACCAAATGTGCTATAAGAGATTTAGTGCATAAAAATAGTAAGGTTTTCTTGAATGATTAGCTTATATAGGCCAAATAAAATTTCAATGTATCTCATTTATTCCAACTTTAACAATTTCGCGTTCGAGTTTTCAACATGAACTTCATATTTGAAACTATTTTTGAGAATTGTGATTAATTAATTTATAAAGCCTTTACGACTTTGTTTTGACTATCAATGGATCTGATAAGTGGCTTTCTTTCATTTAGTGTGATTTTTGTTTTTCCACACTTTTTTTTTATCAAAATACAACGATATTCAATTAAGACTCGATACATAGTAAATCTATAGGCATTAAATTTTAAGAGTGCTTCAATACAAGTCGAGGGTTCCCCACAAAAGCACAAATATTTCTATTACAAACGGTGCTTTGGTTATCCTGTTGAAAGTTGTTCTCTAGTTGAGCTAACTGGTTTGCACATTGGTTACACTTCCTATAAATGTGCTTGAGTGAAGTCGAAACGAACTTAAACATTAGTGACCTGCAACCATTCACAAGTGTAGACGAAACAAGATTGTTAGTTTCACTATTACAGATAAAACTAACATCAGTAGTGGCATCACTTTCAAATTCACGATGAGCAATATTGTGATATAAAGCTAAGGCTAACCCATCGCTAATTGCCCAAAGTAAAGTTTCGACACTGGTGACGAGCAAAATATGCCTGAAGCATCCTCCAATCCATTTGCCTCTATCATTTCTGATTAAAGTGCTAGCCTTTCCCTTTCCTTGGTTACAAATAGTTGATCTGTTAAATATGACTCCTATTTTTAGTCAAATTTGAGAAATAATCTTCTAGTTAAACTCTGTTTATTTGTTTCAATCAAACACTGATTAGTTCAGATTATTTTATTATTATTTGACCTTTGAATTTAGCCTATAAATAGACTCTTTTACAACCTTAGAAACAACACCCATTAGAGATTAGAACTCATAACACATTTAGAGAATTTTGTGTTTACGTTTTGAGGGTTCTTTGTTTTTGGGTTTTCGGGGTTTAGTTATTATCTCCATCTTTTGTACTCTTCTTTCTTTTGCCATTATAGTAAAATTATCTTTGCCCGTGGTTTTTTTATCCTCTTTGGAGGGGTTTTTCCACGTTAAATTTGTGTGTTCAATTTTTCAATTTCTTCTGCTAATTTTACTTGTTCGTTACTTAATCGGGTCGATTCCTGTCAAGTGGTATCAGAGCTAGTTCAATTTTCATAGATCAACCCATTCAGATATGACAGCAACAAGGTTTGAAATTGAAAAGTTCGATGGTGAGACAAATTTCAATCTGTGACAAGTTCAGATGATGGCAATTCTAGTTCAATCCGGTTTGAAAAATGTTGTTACCAAGAAAAAGCCTGAAAATCTAAATAAAACAGAATGGGAAGAGCTTGATGAAAAGGCTTTGTCTGCAATCCAATTGTGCCTCGCGAATACGGTATTGCAGGAGGTATTGATGGAGAAGACCTCATCTGCCTTATGAAAAAGGTTAGAAACTCTTTATGCGACTAAGTCTCTGGCTAACCGTTTAGTGTTGAAACAACATCTATTTACGTTTCGCATGAACGAAGGTGAGCTTCTTAGATATCACATCAGTCAATTTATTACTCTTTTAAATGAATTAAAGAACGTTGAGGTTTATATTGATGATGAAGATCAAGCTATGCTATTATTGTGCTCTTTACCCTCTTCATACAAGTCTTTCAAGGAGACCCTGGTTTATGGCAGAGACAAACTCTCGTTCGAAGATGTGAAGGGTCATTTGTAGAGTAGAGACAAACTCGACAATGAGCTTCATTTGGATAGCAAGGCAGATAGGCAAGCTTCTGTTTTGGTAGCATCAAAGAAATGAGACAAAAGGTGTCGCTATTGTAAAAAGTTAGGTCATGTCAAAGCAGATTGTTATAAACTGCGAAATAAAAGAGCTACTGAGAGTAACGAGGAAGATGTAGCTGGTGCTAATTTGGCCGATGAAAGAGGTGATGATTTCTTGTTAGTCTCAACGAGCGATAACTCTAAGCTTATGTCCGAGTGGATCCTAGATTCTGGATGTTCTTTCCACATGTGTCCCAATAAAAAATGGTTCTCCACAAACAGTTCGATTGAAGGTGGAGTTGTGCGCATGAGAAACGATTCATCTAGTAAGGTAATTGGTATTGGAACTGTTAAAATTAGGATACACGATGGGACGATTAGGACACTCTCAGATGTCAGGTATGTACCTGATTTACGAAAGAATCTCATCTCTTTGAGTATTTTAAACTTGAAAGGATGCTAAATGAACATCAAGTCGAGCGGCATTAAAGTATCCCGTGGATCTCTCGTTTTGTTAAAAGGTAAAAGAACTAGCAGTCTTTATATTTTGAAAGGTTCTACAGTGACCGGTGAAATTGTACATCCCTCGTCCATTACGGAGTCGAAGTTAACTCGTTTGGAGCGGAGGCAACTTGGTTATAGGAGGGAAAAAAGGTATGACCATTTCGTTGAAGAGAGGTTCTCTTTTGGATGCAGGTTTTGAAAAGTTAGGGTACTATATTCGTAATAATCAGACCCGGGTTAATTTGGCAGTATACAAGTCGAAGGCTAGAAGTCTTCCAGTTTCTAAGCACAGATTCGACTCAGTTAATTCCCTGCATAGTTCAAGATAGGCTCGTGGCGAGCTTTGGCAAAGATAGCGTTGTGGAAATATGAGTCAAGGTGAAGATTTGTTAAATATGACTCCTATTTTTAGTCATATTTGAGAAATAATCTTCTAGTTAAACTCTGTTTATTTGTTTCAATCAAACACTGATTAGTTTAGATTATTTTATTATTATTTGACCTTTGAATTTAGCTTATAAATAGGCTCTTTTACAACCTTAGAAACAACACCCATTAGAGATTAGAACTCATAACACATTTAGAGAATTTTGTGTTTACGTTTTGAGGGTTCTTTGTTTTTGGGTTTTCGGGGTTTAGTTATTATCTCCATCTTTTGTACTCTTCTTTTTTTTGCCATTATAGTAAAATTATCTTTGCCCATGGTTTTTTTATCCTCTTTGGAGGGGTTTTTCCACGTTAAATTTGTGTGTTCAATTTCTCAATTTCTTCTGCTAATTTTACTTGTTCGTTGCTTAATCGGGTCGGTTCCTAACATGATCCATTAGTGTTTAATTTAAAAACCCCTTAAGCTTGAGGGACCCAAGAGATTAGGGTTATGTTGGGAAGGAGTTATGTAACACCCCATACCTGACTCGATCGTCAGGTCTGAGCTACAACATGCTACATTCATTACTGGAGCAACTACAATCACAATTCCAATCAATTCATCCATTTATACCAACTATTAAGTCCAATACACAATCAAATACATAGTCAACCATATTTTATATTTTATTCATATTAGTCCCTATATTCAAGATACTTGTATTTTTCAATATTTAATATCATATCAAAATCTGATTTCACATTCTTTCATTAGAGAACTTATACTTTGTATCTATAGCATACTCTCACGATAATTTTTAATTTAGTCCATGAAGTTACAAATTTATCTAACAATTTTAATTTACTTTCTAATTTAGTTTTTATCATAATCTAAGTTTACTAACTATCAATTTATTCAAATTCAAGCCTAGTTCATCAATTCATCTCTAATGGTAACTTGCTAAAAACTAAACAATTGAACAAATTGATACATGTGCTAGCTAAATCAAACTCCCTTGATCATAAATCTATTAAAAAATTGAATAAAATGGATTAATTACTTTTTTATATTGGTGGTCGAATGCTTGAATGAGCTTAAGGTTTTCTTTCTTTGTTTTTCTTTAGAATGGACAGTTGGAGAAGATGAATACTTCATCTTTGGTCTTAGTAGTACAATTATAAACTGTTACAAGTGTCACCGGAAGTTCGAATTGAATTAAGAAAGGTTTTTAAATTATGTTGTAAACGCTATTTGGTCTTAGTAGTGCGATTAAAATGATGAAATGAATTAAATTTGACACCAGTTGCTCTGGTAATAAATGTAACACCTTGGTGCTATGACTCGATGATCGAGTTTGGTATGGGGGTGTTACAACCATGGGTGGATAAGCCAATCGGTTTCTCATGGTAAATCTAAGTAGGGTGATTAGGGTGACAATTGGACATGTTGTCAATTATTTCAGATGAAATATAGAAATTGGTGTCATAAATGGCGGTTAGGTGGATCCTTATGCCTCTTGGGGTTCGAGGAGTTCTCTTAAAGAGATTTCTCAAGGAGTTGCACCGAAAAGTTGGCTACGAGGAGTGGTTCTTAAGCTTGATCATGAGGATAAGAATCCAAGAAGTCTGTTCAAGGTGTAGAGATATAATAGATATGCATCTCATCAAAGTATTTAAATTTTTTATGTAAGAAGAAGTCATAATCTAAAATAATGATAAATATTTACTAGTGCTGAGATATATTTCCAAAGAGGGAGAAATGCATAAAACCAAATAAATTAAGCTCAATTTCAATTTATTTTATGCATTAGTAATAAATTGAGATAATCAATAACTATTTTATAAATTTATTAAATTAATCACTTTATTATTTTTTTATGATACAAAGTTGATTAAAACTTAGCTTATTCTTAAAAAAATGAACATTTGATTCATATGCAACATATCACTTTAATGAATCAAACACGAGTATTTTACTTATATTCAATGCTAATAGCTTAGCTTATTCAAGGCCTTTTGCGATTCATTGATCCATGCACACAGCATAAACGATTAGTTGTTAGCCAATGTGAGGCGTGGACTTCACAATTCCATAGTTGTCCACCCAAACACGGACTCGATCACAACGAAAATCCATGGTCACCATCATTCCTTCTTTTACGATTTGGACGCTAACATTTGGGATTTTCTTTTGCGATGATGTGTGCCGCCATCTCGCCGTTTATTCCCACCAGCTCTGCCCACGAGCTCTTTCCTGAATCTGTAGTCGGCAAATATTTACAAACTTTGCTCATTCTGAGAAAGAAAATAGGTTTTATTAAAGACTTAAGCCATGATTTGTTACTTTTGGCTTCAATTCTGGGGGGGGGGGGGGGGGAGGAGCTTACCGATGCAATCTGTCATTTTCTTTGATATAGGTATCCTCTTACTTTTCTTTGTTCTGTGATATGATAGCCAAGAATTTATAGATGGGGGAATGAGCTAATACAAAATTAAACGTTGAATTTTGAAGAGGAGATTATTTTGAACGAAATGTGTTTTCCTTTTGTTTGAAGTTTTGACTTTTGAAAGCTTTGACCTTGGATAGCTTTCGTATACTTTTTTCTTCTTTATCACGTACGGGGGCCTTCAATCCGGATAGAATTACAAATATTAATATTTTGTTTAATATCATTTTTGTAAAAATGATGGTATAAATTTATTGAATTTTCAATACTAAGCTGCTATCAACATAAACAATTAAACATCTTACATTTTTTGGATTGCTTCCTCACAATTACTTTTGCTTTTAAGTCTTTTTTTGGAACTGAAAATGTTATTTATATTTTTGGTACCAAAACAATTATGTACTTTTGGATGAATAAAAGCACAATTTATCTAAAGATAATGATTTATTTATTTATCATAAAGTTACCATGAATGATATAAAAAACTACTGAAGGAAGAGGAGGAAGAAGAAGAAGAGCAGGGGTCAACCCTAGGGCCTGGCCCCAAAGAAAATACTCCTTGAAATTTTTTAAATTTTAAATTAATAAATGTAAAATTATATTTTAACCTCTTAAAAATATAAAAATTTAATTTAATTTTTTAAAAATTATAAAGATATAAATTATTAAAATAATAAAATTACATTTTTACTATCGTAAAAATTATAATTTAATTTTAGTTCTCTAACAAGATTTTCTAATTTTACATAGAAGAAGAGAAACTTAACTTTCTTAATTCTCTGAATACCAACTAACTTGATTACAAATTTGAAGTGAGGGAGCTTCAATAATTAAATCATTGACTCACATTACAACACGTGATTAATACAAGTAATAACAACTTGTAACTAAATAGTCTGAACTCTTAAGCAATTAAACTGACTTGAATTGATTTAAAACAAAATATATGTAATGTATGTTCTCTAGTGGTAATAAATAAATTTACTTTTTATCAAATAACAAACTGATATTAAGCTTTATTTTTACGTAAAACAATTATGTTCATATCGATTGTATATACTTTTAATTAAAGGATTTTACTAAAAAATATTTTAATGTCTAAAATATTTCTCCTATACGAGGGCTGAGGCTGAGGGTAATCCAACTTTACGCTGCTTTTTTTTTTTTTTTTTAAACTTTGTTATTAAATGAAAATTTTCCATCTCCAACTGGCAAACAGATAAGATTAGATCAAAGGGAAGCAGTTCATGCTATGCAATTAACGTGGAGATGAACTTAAAAAAAGGATATCCTAAAACTAGAACAACCTTTTTACTTTTGATCAAATTTGATATAAATGGGAAAATTCAACTCTTTTTGAGTGCCTGCAAAAAGGATAAGAACTTAGCAGATCACAAATCAAGCCTTGCTAAGCCAACCACCACGTACGCATAATATCAGCATTGAAAAAGGGACGGCGCCAAACTTATTATGAGCATTCAAAAAGGTCGGCAGGGACTTGGGACCATTTACACTAATGTGTTCATACCTTGGGACATGTATTTAAAGACCAAACACATCCAGCCCGATACAATTGGAAACTCACACAGCAATCCAAGAGAGAAGGAGAAAGAGAAAGCAATATGTCTGGGTGTCCTGGTAAGGCTAATTACTTTAGGGGTTTATTTTCTTTTTGGGTGGGATATTTCAGTTTGATTAATGAGTTGTTTGAAATGCAATAGGGAAGAACTCGTGGCCAGAGTTGGTGGGCAAAGATGGAGAGGGTGCCAAGACAACGATAGAGAGGGAGAATTCAAATGTGGACGCCATAGTGTTGCTGGATGGAACGCCAGTCACTAGGGACTTCAGGTGTGATAGGGTCTGGGTTTGGGTTGATAGCAACGGCCACGTTGTTCGTCCCCCTACAATTGGCTAACAAGCTTTATTATTCTGGTTAATAAATTATGATGGAGTGATAATGAATAATGTAATTGCTATAGCTATAGCTATTGTAACGTATTAAGGATGATATAACATGCCATCAAGACAGTAATTATATGTTCATCTCAAATCTGCTTGTTTCTAATAAAACCCAAGACAAGTTGGTACAAATTCATACAAATAATTCTACCTACTGGAGTTATTAAAAAACAAAATGAAAAATTGTAATTTAATCTAACTCTTGTCCACATTTATAATCAAGTCATCTGATCAAGCTGATTTTTTATTTTACAACTCAGCTGAAATTCGTCCTCTAACCAATCTACCTTTCTCATCTATAGGCCTAAACAAAAGTCTGTTTTTTCTTTTCTCAAAAATTTCAACTTTCTATCATTAATTTGCTTTTAAATCATTTCTTGATGGATAGCTAAAAAAATTGTGATATTATGATTATGGTGGAACTCTCAAGTTTTGTACTTTCATTCAAAATTGTATCTCTCGTGCTATTCGTGTTTTGTAATTTCTTAAATAAACTCTCTTAAAAAATTTATCATAATTTACTTGAATATTTATTTTAATTAAACTCTATTTGAATTTCTTTTCAACCATAATAAAATTTAAAGCTCTAGTTTAACTAACAAAACAGAACTTACTAATTCAAATAACTCAATTATTTTATTCTATTTGATTCGATTGAGTAGTTCTCCTGCGTTAATAAATTTGTAACATTGTCTTTACCAGAAGTGACACTGAAAACTTCTAACACCTACGAGCCATTGCCCAACGAAAAAAAGATTTTAAAAGTAAAAATTTATAGGGTAAATTACAATACAGGTTGCTCAACTATGATTTTTTCTTTTTTTTTGTCAGTTAATTATGAAAAATTACAAAATAGCCACCCAATTATTTAATTTTGTCTTTTTGTCATTGACTAACGTAAAAATGGAAATACTCAAAAATCCTAGATAATTGGGTGATAAAAAAAGACAAAATTGAATAGTTGAGTTTCTATTTTGTAACTCTTCATAATTAGTAACCAAAATAGAAATATAATAATGAGAAAGGATTAGATGAAACGGTTATGCCACATCATCTATGTCCCTTCCCAATCAATTAATGACATGTCAACTATTTTTTACATGTCATTTACACCTCATTTAATTAGATTTTTAATCATTTAATGATATGTCAATTAATTTTTACATCTCATTTACACATCATTTAATTAAATTTTTTAATCATAAATCCCTAAAATCCCAATTACAAATTACTCAACACTAATAAAAATTATGTCTTCACCACGTCTCTGTCCTACTACTCTTTTTTTTTTTCGGCAACTGCTTGGCTGCTTCACGTCTCTACCTTGCTGCTTTTTTTTCAGCAACTGCTTTGCTGCTTCACGTCTTTGCCCTGCTGTTATTTTTTTCAGCAACTGCATTGCTGCTGCAATCCCTGCTGATTTGCTTTGGTTTTTCTGCGTGACTGCTGCAATTTATTTTACAAGTGAGTTTTTTTTTTCTATTATGCTAAAATAGTTTTAAATAGTTGATTTTTTTTCTGCGTGGCTGCTGGGTGGCTACTGCAATTGTTGGTTTTCTTTTCTAATCTTTAGGCAGCTTTTCATGTAATACAATATAATTAAATAGTTTTAGATAAAATTAGTGAATTCTAGCATTATGCTCAATTGGATTTGTAATAGGCAAATATAGCCCGGGTCCATACAAAAAAATAATAAACCCAAAATAATAAAACAAAGTCCAAGTCCAGTCCAAAATTACAAATGTATCATTTGGCCCGATCGGAATGGCCCATTACTTAGGAAGATTGAAGGTCCATCTACAAGCTTGACGCATATGGAAACATAATCTTCAAGGATATGCAATCTTAGATATGATATGTAATCTTAGAAGATATGATATGCAATCTTAGAAGATATGATTTTGTAATCTTAGAGATTTAATTTGTAGATATCCTTTAATCTTAGCCGTTGATGTAATTGATCTATACCGTTAGATTTGGGGAGGCTCAACTATAAATAGAGGCCTCTCCCTTCATTGTAAAGCAGTTGAGGTTTAGGAGCAATAAGAATTCTTGAGAGCATTCACTCAAATTTCTCTCTCTCTTGCGTTCTTGTTTTCTGTGGCTTGTTCTTATTTTGTTCTTTGTTCATCTTCGTTTCTTTTTTAGTTGCTTTCGTTTGAGTTGGATTTTGGTGGAGGAATTTCGTTGAATCCTCATATTGTGGGAGTTAGGTTAGCTTAGGGGTTTTTTTAACTTTTTTTTATTTATCCATTTAATTGTTTAATTATTCATTATTCTTTTTTATTTTTATTCGTTTATTTATAATTTTTGTATAGAGATTTATTTTATTTTCACCCTTTTGCAAATTTGTATTTTGTTTACTGATTTCAAATTTTTATGTAGTACTTATTTCAAGCTGTTTTATTTTATTATTTTTGATATTACTTATTTTAAATAGTTTTATTTTGATTAAGTTTTTTATATTATTACTTAAAATTATCTTATATATCATTCATTTTTCTTATTGTTTTATATAACGTTTATTTTAAAGTAGTTTTATTTTATATCATTTTAAAGAAAACTTTTAAAAACAAGTCAATATTTCGTGTTTGGAAATTCGAGAAATCGTGCTCTAACGTGCTGAGTTTTGATTTTCTATTTGACCAAATAACTAAATATCCTTTTAAATTTCAATACATGAGCTTTGAAAATCAAGAGACGATCTTGGAATAAAAATGTTTTCGTCAATTGTTAATATTGAAATTGCATGTTATGCGATTATTGCTATTATATGTATTGTAATCCTTAATTTGTGTTTATTGGTTATTTGTGATTCATTAGTGTAACATTTTCATGAATTATTACTTTGCATTGTATATTATTATTCCATCGTATTTCATTCGCTTAAAAGGTCGTGTTTTAATATTGTTTAAGTTTTGAAATCATTTTATTCAAAAGTTTTCAAAATAAGGCAACACTCGCATTTGGGACTTTGAGAAGATTGTGCTTTAATTTACTAGGTTCCAATTTTTCTCGTAAAATCTAAGTGGCCGAGTACCTTTTTTTTTTCAAATCAAAATGTATAAATTTCAAATAAAATCTTATTCTCGGAAATTCAAGATGTTGCGTCCTAACTCACTGGATGTGACATTTTGTTATCTCGAGGTAAGAATATTTAAAAATTAAAGGCAATATTCTGTGTTTGGGAATTTCGAGAAATTGTGCCCTAACTTACTAGGTTCCAATTTTCCGTTTGACCCAAATAATCGAATATCCTTTATAAACCTTAAGTGCATGAGTTTTAAAAATCAAAAGACAAGCTTAGTCTCGATGGTTTGAAATGTTGTATCCTAACTTACTGGGTGTGACATTTTATTACTTCGGAACAAGAGGGTCTTAACATCCATTTTGATTTATTCAAGCATTAAAAAGGATCGTATTTTAAAATCTTTTCAAATTTTCTGCATTAAGACATTAATTAATCAATCGGATACCAATTTTGGGTGTTACGAGGGTGCTAATCCTTCCTCGTGCGTAATCGACTCTCGAACCCGTTTTCTTGAATTTCGTAGGCCAAAATTGATGTTTTAATAAAACAAAATATTTTACAAGGTGATCTGATCACACCTAAACAAAAAGGATTGGTGGCGACTCCATTTTTCATTTTTAAGTTGACTCCCATTTTTCAAAATAAAAATGGTTTCGACAGGATCAACATGTTAGGTTATTCAAGGCTAGTTGGGTGATTTAGTTTGGGATGTTAAGAATTTTCACTTTCTTTTTATTTGTTTGAAATATAGTTCTATTTAGATTCTTTGAAATAATTGTGATTTTTAATAATAATGACTTAGCGTATTGAAAAAAAATTATATGATTTTTTAGCCGTGTTTTTATTAGATTTTAATTGTTCTTTTAAGTTTTTTTAACAATTTCTTGTTTTATCATTATTTTTCATTATATATTAAAATTTATACTCAAGTTTTGTTAATTTATAATTTGTTTTTTATGGTGACAAATCAAGATGAAATAGTTCAACTTGTCGGGAAAGAAGATAATTCTGTTGAACCTATTGTGAGATTTAGAAAACTTCCTTTACATTATTGTTTGAATTGAAAGTTACTAGAGAGTTATGTGATGGAGCAGTCAGGTGAAAGAAGAATAGTGGAAACTGTTTTCGTTTATAACATTCCAAACTCTATGCATTGGAAAGGATTGTGGGCATTATTTGGATACCATGGTGATGTTGTTGATGTGTTTATTCCATTTAAAAGGAGCAGAAACGGTAAAAGGTTCGGGTTTGTGAGATTCTCTAATGAAAGGGAGCACAAAGGGCGATAATGAGGTTAAATGGTTTCTTTTTACTAGGGAAGAGAATGGGGTGAAAATGGCTAGCTATAATAGCAAAAGAAAGTCTTGGAGGAGTGGTTTGGGTAAAAAAAGATAAGGAGCCGAGTGCTGGAACAGATCAAGAAGTAAAACGTGAAGAAATGAGCGATAATAACGTAAGAGGAGATATGATAACTAAGACCAGAAAAGTTCAAGGTCATGTTGAAGAAGAACTTTTATGGAATTTACAGACATGCTTGGTGTGCGAAACGATTTCGGTATGTGATTAAAAAAACCTTAATGATCGTTTAGCAAAAATGGGTCTTGGGGAAATATTAGTTAGAAGAATTCAAGAAAGACATTTCTTGGTCAAAATTCCGGATGAAGAATTGTTGGAGATGTTTAGGCAAACTTAGTGGTCATATTTGAAAGATTTTTTCATTAACATTGAGCCTTGGTTGGAGAAATTGAAGTTAAATGAGAGGGTGTCGTGGGTTGAAATTTCTTGAGTGCCTTTGCATTGGTGGAACTGTGAAACCTGTAAAAGAGTGGCTGGGTTATGGGGGGAGCTGGTGTCAATAGGCGAAAATCTAACTAAAGTACACAATTTCAAAAAAAATTGAGCTGCTGATTTCTATCGCGCAATTGAACTTGATTGATGAAGTTGTCAGCTTGGAAGTTGATGTTATTTTTCCGATTAGAGTTAGGGAAAGGGGTATGTCGGAGCTTAAAGAAGTTAGCTGTTTCAGCAAAACTAGCTGGAAGAAAAAAGAAGAGTTTAGCATTTCGGAAGCTGGTTCGATGGCAAGCACTAGATTGGAAATTCCATTGGAGGGAATAGTAAGCGTCAAATTAGGAGCTTTAATGGAAGTTAATCTTGAAAATGGGGAGATGAGTAATGAATATCAAAAAATGTTGGAGGCGGTTAATGAAGAGGTGGAGTCAGAGCATGTGGCCAAAGAATTTAATATGGGAGGGGCAAGTGTGTCGGATAATGTTATGGAAAGGGCATTAAAGGACGTAAGGGACATGGGACTGGATGTAGTAGAGGATGATTTAGGGGTATCAAATGATAGGGGTATTAATAATGGATCACAAGTGGACTGTTGGAAGGATGGAAGCCCCGAAGTTTTAATTGGTGTAGAGGAATGTATTAATAACTGTCAGGAATATGAAAATAATAGAGATGGATTGCCGAAATCAAATTTGGATTTAGAAAAAGAATTGAATTGGATGATTAGTCGCAGGAAAAAAAAGAAAGGCTTGAATAAGAAGATTCGATCTACGTATAAAATTCAAAGCAGCCTTTTAACGTCTAAAGAGAAGAAGAAAAGGGACAGAGCCAAGCTAAAGGAAAAAGAAAGGGAGTTTCAAATAGAGGATGAAAGGATTGTTAATATTTCTCTATCGGATTCGGATATAAGTAATAGAATGAGGGTAATTCTTAGGGAAGCTAATAAGACTTGGGAACTCGATTAGAAATTAGGATTTAGTGTTCATGGAATGAAGAAGAGGTAATTGAGGAAATAATGAGAGCAGAGATTCTGTAACTACATTTCGTTATTTGTACATGAGAGGTGATCTAGTTTAAATGGTTATAAGCGGATGATTGAAGCTATAGTGCAGTTTTTGGTGTTGTCAAGGGTAAAAGTTTCAATAGTTGTTTGGATTTTTGCGGAGTTAATAGGTGCTTTTAGAATGATTTCTTTTAGGATAGGTTAACGGAGTAAAGGGAATTATTGGAAGATGTATAGGTCGATTTTACAGATTATGGAATGGTAAAGAATTTTTGTGATAGGTGTTTGGGTTTGAATTGTCTTGATGGCTTGGAAATATTAGGGTGTGTTTATTGTTTATTTAAGGAGTGGTTGCTTCAGAATTTTTTTGGTTGGTTTAATTCGGTATAGGAAGTGCATAAATAGTGATAAGAAAAAGGGATTTTTGTGATGTTAGTGGGAGTCTTTGTAGTTTGTTGGATGATTTGTTGTTGTTTTGTTTGCTGGTATCTATTTGGGTGTTGTTGTCTGAATAGAAGTTGGTATTATAACTTTTATTTTGGTTTGCTTACTGCTTATGGTTGTTTTTTGTTTATTGAGTGTAGGTTTTGCTTTAGAGGTTTGAGTGGAGTACTTGGAGATGGATGAATGGTGTTTTGTTGTGTGGATGGAAGAGGATTCGGGTTTTGTTTAGGTTAGGTTATTTCTTTTTAATGTTGATGGGGTTATTGTTATCGTGTTTGTATTGTGTCATGGGGTTTTGGTTGAGGGTCGAGTAAGGGGAGAGGTCATGGAAAGGATGGTCTTATTGGCAAGTAATGAGGTTGAAGTGTTGTTTTAGATGTTGAAATAGAAGGAGTAGATTTTTTTTAATAATGGATTGCAATTCAATCAAAGTATTAGATTGGATGTAATTTTTGTCGTATTCGATTGTGGTTGTTTTTGGGAGCTGCTCGTGATTGTGGAAGGTAATTTTGGTTGCGATTGTTGTTCGAATTATTTTCATTTGTCGAGAGGAAATTTGAAGAAGTATATAAACAATCAGAGGGGTTCCGTTAGGAGTTGAAATTGAAGGCTCAAGATTTATGGATAGAGTAGCAATGGCGTCAGAGAAAAATGGCAATAAGGATTTCAGAAGAAGAAAAAGAAGGTCTACGATGAAGAAGAGAAATAAGAGATGTGGATTTTAAGTGTTACCTTTCTTTCGTTTTATGGTTTCCTAGAATTTTGTATCCCTGTTTGAAGGTCTTTTTTATTAATGAATTTGTCAACTTAGCTAAAAAAAATAAAAGTGGGACTGAAAGTGCATTCCGAAGAAGAGGCTTATAATCTTTATAATCAGTTTGCTTTGAGTAAGGGGTTTAGTATTCGAAGAGGAAATAAAAGACGAACTATGACTGAACCTATAAGACAACGTGAATTTTTATGCTCGAAATCTAAGTATCATGAACACGAAGATATTGGTAAAGTGACAAAATTTAATCGTCTAGATACAAGGACAGGTTGTCAAGCTAAAATTCGTTTTACAATAGAAAAATGTGTTTAGGTTGTTTCTTACTTTAATGATTATCATAATCACCACTTAGCAACTTCAAAAGAAAGAATTAATTTAAGATCAGGAAGAAAAATTTTGGAAGGACATGGAGATGTTATTCGTTTAATGGTTGCTGCAAGAATTAAACAAACAAGTTCATATTCGTTTCTCAAGAAGGAGATTGGGTTTGAAAATATTACATTTACCAAACGAGATTATCATAATTTCTTGCGAATTGAAAGAGAGAAACTGATTGAAGCAGGGGATGCACAGAGCATTATCAATTTTTTTAAATATAAGCAAGCTGAAGACTCTATATTTTTCTATTCAATGCAAGTGGACCAGAATAATCGACTAGCTAATTTTTTTTGGAGAGATGGAAGATCAAAATTGGATTACGATTGTTTTGGAGATGTTCTTGTGTTTGATACCATATATAGAACCAATAAGTATAATTTGGTTTGTGCTCCATTTGTCAGAATCAACAATCACTAGAATATTATTTTGTTTGGTTGTACCTTTTTATCGAATGAAACCACTGAGTCATTTACTTGGCTATTTGAAACATTTTTAGAAGCCATGAGCCATCAACAACTGAAGAGTATTGTTACTGATCAAGATCAAGTGATGATGAAAGCAATAGAGATTGTCCTCTCAGAATCTTCTCATAGATTATGCATGTGGCATATTTCAAATAATGCTAAACAACATCTTGCTAATCGTTTTGTCAATGCCAAGTTGAAAGCACAATTTAATAAATGCTTTTATGGACGTGAAAGTGAAACAGAGTTTGAATCAAGTTAGGCTACCATGATTGAAAATTTTGAACTTCAAGATCATGCTTGGCTTAAGAGACTATATGAGCTTCGCGTAAAATGGTGCCCTGCCTTTAGCATAGATTTTTTTCGACTCAAATTAGATCCACTCAAAGAAGCGAGAGTATGAATAGCATATTACATCAGATTATGAATTGCTCTTTATCTCTTATTCAGGTTATACAACATTATGAGGAAAAGGCAAAAGAATTTCGCCAGATAGAGTTAAATCAAGATTTTCGATGTAAAAATGGAGCACCAAACAAAGTTAATGGGCGTGGGATTTTGAAGCATGCATCTAATGTTTACACTCTTGCTATGTTTAAAAGGTTTGAAGAGGAGTTTATGGATTGCATAGGCTTGAATTGTGTTGAATTTAGTAACATCAAAAATATTTCTTTATATCATGTGATTGAAGATGGACGTGAAAGAATTTACTGTGTGGAGTTTAATGTTCCAAATAGCATTGTCTCATGTAGTTGTAAAATGTTTGAAAGTCTTGGATTACTTTATCGTCATGCTTTATGGGTTTTTCTTATGAATAACGTTAAAGAGATACCCAAAAATATATACTTAGAAGATGGACAAAAAAAGCAAAATCGTTGTTGGCAAGTGATTTTAGAGCCTTATCAGCACATGAAGAAAAATCTAGGTGTTTATTGCGCCTCAGTGAGTTGAATCATATTTGTTACAACCTTTTTGACAAAGGTTCATTGACTCCTAAGTGTACTCAAATTGTCAAAGAAAAACTATTTTAGGCATTGCATTTAGTTGAAAAGGAGATGGCAACTATGCAAGAAGTTAATGATTCGGAAATTTCAAAGCATACATCTTTTCAAGATGCTATCAATGATGGCAATGGGAGATCAAGTGAAAAATTAATGTTTGATCATGTTTGCGTCAAAACAAAGGGTTCAAGAAATTCTCGAATGAAAAGCCAATTTGAGAAAAATCAAAAGAAAAACAAAGGCAATGCTCTCTCAAGTTTCAAAAGATAAGGAGAAAATATCAAGTGACTATGCTTTCCTTTATTATTATATTTGCATCTATTTGTTATGTTATTTAATTAATTTATGTCTTGAATTGAACAAATAATTTTTATTTTGACCAAGGGAAACAAAACAAATCACTTATGCACGAAGGTTCTCCAGTCGTGCCTCTCCTAATGGAGTCTCAAACTCATGGTTATTCTTTCTATCATCAAATTCCAATGTTAATGACTCCAAACTATCATAATCACTTTTTCATCCTCTGTAGGTATTGATTGGATGCATTATTCTTTTTAAATGTCAAAAGTCGTAAATATTTAAGTACATGTATTATAAAAATATTTTTATGTAGGATTTTTCTTCAAATTGGAGGTTCAATTCTTCATCTAACATGAGTTATACTAAATTGCTGGAAGAGTATGATCCATCGCTATTCAAGACTCAAGTAATACGTTTTTACTGATATTGTCACAAATTATTATATATATAATTCAAGGGTTTATCTAACAATATAATACTTTTAATGCAGGAACATTTCTCAAATGGCTTAGAATCTAAAAAAGATTGATGATAATTCATGATAATTTTATTATTATTTGTAATTCTTTTATAATGTTTTGAGAATAATACTATTATATGGTTTTTCTAGTGTTATATTGTATTTTGTTTTAGTTATTATTTAATATGGATATTCGGGAAAGAACGAACCAATAGAAGTTGTGCAGATGGTGCAGGAACCTAGGTCATACAATTCAATCATGTCCAAATCAAAATAGTTGATAATTGCTGTAATGAAACTATTTTGTATTATTTCTATTGTCTTATTCAAAAGAACTTATGTTTTATTAAAAATATAAAAATAAATTTCTATTTAAATATTAAAAGTAACTTTTATTTTATTAAATGAAACAATATAAAAATAGTTTGTACAAATATATTAAAAAAATTAATTTATGTGATGGTTGGAAGCAGTGCCACAAGGAGGTGGTTGACAGTTACGTGCTGAATTCCTCCTTTGTTCAGCCTCTGGCGGGGGTTCTGGTTGTAAATGTTGAGAGGATGACCCACTTTAATAGAATAAAGAATGCGAAAATATTTGCATCACCCACGGCGGAGGTGTTTGAATCCCATAAGGTGATGGAGATTGGTAATGAGATGAGCTCCCCGACATGCCTCATGCGATCTCTCCTACGATGGTAGCCTATATATCATTGGTTGAGTCGGAGTCATCGGGAAAAGAGATGCACCAGGCCATGCATTCCAACTTGGCATAGGACTGGAAAAAAGAAACATGTAAGGATTAGGATACATATAAGGGAAAAGATACGCACTTGACATAATCTGAAGAGGCTGTGGTATGGGTGTCATCGGTTGAGGCGTTGGGCTCGGTGATTGTATTGGCGCTATTGATCGGCCCGTGTCGTCATCCATTTTCCTTGGATTTAAATGGCCCCGTCGTTCCTTTTCGACACGAATTTGCCGACGCTTCTACTCTTCTGACAACAAATATCGCTTGCCATGGATCCTAAACCATGGCATATAATCTAACGCGCACGCTAACTCTAGAACGATGATCGGTTCGCAAGTAGGTATATTATCATACCGATTTTCCCAAAATTTGATATATTCTAACCAGAATACAGACCAATTCGTATTCGATTATCGTAGGTCGATTTTGTGCCTATCATCAAAATCGGTTGTCGGAATCTAAATTACCGTAACACTCTATCCGTCTGGTGCATCTCGACGGTAATATAGTTGAAAAATGGGACTGTAATGACCCAAAATTCTCGGGTACCGAAAATACGAGTCGTAGGGCCTCCGTCTTAGGAAAATGAGCTCGTAGATATTTATTAAAAATATTTATGAAATTAGTTATTAGTTGAATTAGATTTTGGTGAAGTGAATTTAGTTTAATTAGAAATAATTAGAAGAAATGACTAAATTGAATAGAATGCAAAGGTTTAATTATAGAACATAAAAATATTAAAGGATTAAATTAGTAATTAGACCATAAAAGTGACATGTGTGAATGATGGATAAAATACAAGTGTATTAATTTTATTGGTATAAATGTATGTATGTGTTTGCTTAATTATTAAGTAAATGTTATTTAATTAATTATTTATTTATTTGTTATAATTAATATTAAATATGTGATATTATAATTTTATTGATTAATTATGATAAAGACAAGTGTATGGTGAGGATTAGTGCATGTGTTGTAGTGTGTATGGATACAAATGTATGTGTATAATTGGTTATTATATTAGATATTTATAATAATTAATTAAAGAAAACAAATAAAAGAAATAAAGAATAAAACAAAAGAAAAAGAACATAGAAAAGTTACAGAGAAGAAACGTGAAAGGGAAAGAAAGAAAGAAAGAAAGAAAGAAGAAAAAAAGGGAAATTGAAGGATTAAAGCTTGGGAATTAATTTGGTAAGTCAATTAAGTCCATTTCTTTGTAATTTTGATGTTTTTGAAGCTCTAGAGAAAGATTCTCTTGAATTTATGTGAAAATATTAGAAAATAATGGAAGTTTGATTTGGGTTTATGTTAAGGAAATGGTGGAATTAGGGATTAATTTGATAGAATTGTGAATTTGAATTGAATTAGGGACTTAAATGTAAACTAGGCTATAAGTTTTGAGTTTTAGGGACTAATTTGAAAGAAATTCGAAATTATGGAAAAATGATGAGAATTTGATAGTTATATGAAAGTTTTAATGGAAATTGAATAAGAAAATAAGATAAATTGCTAAAGAAGAGAAGATAACAAAGTTTAGGACATAAGTGGGAATATGATAAAAGTTATATGGAAAATTTAGAAATTGTATAAATTATGTATATTATTAATTAATTGTAAATTTGCTAATTTTCGTAGCAAACAAGGAAACCGAGCCATCGAATACGAAAGGAAAGGAAAAAGTGGTCGAGGAGTAGCTCGGGAAAATATCGGTTTGTATTATCATAATTTGAATTATTTCTTATTGTGTGCTTAATTTATTTGATATATGTGCATGGGAATGGAATTGAATTTAGTAGTGCTAAATAAATTGAATGTGATTGGATATGGTTGATGAATACATAAGTGTATGTGAGATTGAATTATATGATTGTATTGAATTTGAATGATTTTGATTTATTGGAAATGGAAATGAAATGAAAATATGTGAAAATGTGAAATTGAAGCAAGTTATGCTTGAATTGCAAAATATGTGAGAAAATGTGGACAAAGAGCAAATGATGTGAATTTGATTGAAATTACGAGAAAGTAATTGAAATTGATATGTGTTTCCGAGACCCTATTAACTAGTCAGGCTTAGTGGATATAGTTGGCATGCCATAGGATTGGAAGTGTTCAGGGTTACTTCGACCTCGAGTCGATGAGACACTTGGAGTGTCATATTGCTTCGGATAGATTCGATGAGGTACTGGGTACCACTTTACTTCGGCTAGGCCGATGAGACACTGGGTGTCAACTTTGCTTCGAACTATCCGATGAGGCACTGGGTGCCAATATGGTGTGTTTGGTTGGATCCGTGTATCCGCCAAAGTCCGAGTCATGTTAATAGGGGTAATTAAGTGAAATGAGAAAATCGATTGAAATTGTTCGTTTAAATTATTGAATGAAAGTGAAAATGATGATATGATATGAAATAAGAAATGAAATTGTGCTATGAGATTTAATACTTGAACCAAAGTTCTTGAATGGTCATTATTGAATATGTATATGTGTAAGTGGGAAGTGGACTAAAGATTCATGAAGTGTTCATGTTTAAAATGTGAATTGAATGTTTCTATGTGATTGAAGAAATGGTGAACCAAATATGGAAATATGGTAGCTTGGTGTTCAACTATGTGCATGATTGTGTATGATATGATATATTGTTATTGTTTAATTCGAATTATGATAATACCACTGAGTATTTTCAATACTCAGCGTACGGTTGTTTTCCGTGCGCAGGTTAGGTAAAGTTGAGGTTCCGTCAAGCATCCAAGTCAATCCCAATCTCAGCTCAAATTAGTGGTGATGTATCCATCTTTCGATATTGTGGCATGTACTAGGTTAATATTTATCACTTGTATATATTTAATATTTTGGGTGTAAATATGGTGTATAAACTTTGAGAAGTTTTAGAAATGAATGAATGAGTTTTTACTAAGTTTGAAATTGATTTGAATGATTTTTTACTGTCATTTATAGGCCAATTAATTGGGTATGTATTTGGTATGTTTAGTGGGTAAAAATAGCTTTAAATTAGTGAAACATGCAGTTTTCACATGGCCAAAACACATGGGCGTGTGCCTTGGCCGTGTGGGGGAAGTCAGTAGCTTCCACGGGCAAGTCACACGGCCGTGTGTGGCAAGTTAGTCTGCCCACGGCCTGGCCCCACGGCCATGTGATTCCACACAGGCTGTCCACACGGGCATGTCCCAATCCACACGAGCATGTGCCCCTGTTTTCTATGAAAAATGTTTAAAGTTCCCGGTTTGATCCCGATTCAATTTCTAAACTTATTTTGGGCTCTGTAGGCCTATATTAAGGTCTAATTGATGGAAATTAGAGGGTTTTTAATTGAAACTCAAATTTATACCTCGTTTTATTTCGTAAGTTAGTGTATGGTTCCGGTAATACCTCGTACCCTGTTCCGACGACGGTGTGGGGTTAGGGGGTGTTACAATTTGTTGGTATCAGAGCTATAGGTTTAGCCGATTCTCGGACTAAAACGAGTTTGTAAGTGAGTCTAGAAGTACATGCCACATTAAAGTAAAAGTTGAGTCGGGATTTTTGGATGCTGACCTATTTAATTGTTTTTGTTTTATAGATTAAAGATGTCAGATGATCAATCAATCGATTTGAATGAAAGTGTATCAGCTACACCTAGTGTGAACCCGTTTATAGATCAACCTCCCGATGTAGAAAGAGAAGACATTAAGGAGAGAGATGAAAAAGGTAGAAATGATTCTGACTTATTAAGAGTTTTAGTTGATGCTCTTCAGCGAGTAGCGGGAACTGTACCTGCTACCATATCTGTACCTATTCCTAGACGGGCCCCTATTAGAGAATTAAGAAAGTACGGTGCCACGGAATTTTCGGGTCTGAAAGGTGTTGATCCGTCTATAGCTAAAAACTGGATCGAAGCAACAAAAAGAGTTTTACAACAGTTAGAGTGTACTCCACATGAAAGCTTGTTGTGTACTGTATCTTTATTACAGGGTGAAGCATACTTATGGTGGGAATCTGTGATTCGACACTTGCCTACTGATCAAGTAACATGGGATTTGTTTCAGAGAGAATTCCAAAAGAAGTACATTGGGGAAATATACATTGAAGACAAGAAGCAAGAGTTCTTGACGTTGGAACAAGGCAATATGTCGGTAATAGACTATGAGAGGGAGTTTTCAAGACTTAGCCGATATGCTTCAAAGTATATTCCGACTGAAAATGATAGTTGTAAAAGATTTTTACGGGGATTAAGAGATGAAATAAAGGTGCTATTGGTATCTCAGCGAATTACTGAATTTGTTGACTTAATTGAGTGGGCCAAAATGGTAGAACAAGTCTTGGGGCTCGATAAAAAGTCTGAACCTTCTAAGCCAGTTGGGAAACGTGTGGGAACTACAAGTTCAAATCCTTCATCGAAACGATTCAGAGATTCTCGAAGCGGATGGAAATCTAGTTTCAAATCTGATAGACGAGGAAAGAGTCAAGGAAGACAAACTACAGTATCCACCGGTAGTGTAAGAGGTCCGGCTCGAGATGCTACTATTCCAGATTGTGAACATTGCGGAAAGAAACATAGGGGTGAATGTTGGAAATTAGTTGGAGGCTGTTTCCGAGGCGGATCTAAAGACCATTTTATTAGAGATTGTCCGAAAGCTGACCGTACTACACCCGTTACATCACAGAAATCAGGCTCTACTATGAGAGGTAGAGGATCGAGTAGAGGAGGTTCCGTATCTCGAGGAGGTGGTGTTAGAAAAAGCAGTGACATTGTTACTCAACAATCTGAAGCTCGAGTACCAGCTAGAGCATATGTAGTCAGAACTCGAGAAGAGGGAGATGCGCATGATGTTGTAACAGGTATATTCTTATTATATTCTGAGCCTGTTTATGCTTTAATTGATCCTGGATCTTCGCATTCATATGTTAATTCAAAACTAGTTGAGATGGGAAAATTGAAACATGAAATGTCTAGAATGTCAATAGAGGTGTCAAGTCCGTTAGGACAGTCGGTGTTAGTGAATCAAATTTGTCCGAGATGCCCGTTGAAAATTCAGAATAGAACTTTTCTGGTTGACTTGTTGATTATGCCATTTGGAGATTTTGATATAATATTGGGTATGGATTGGTTGTCTGAACATGGTGTGATTTTGGACTGCTATGAAAAGAAATTCAGTATTCAGGTTGAAAATGGAAGCACTATGGAGGTAAAAGGTATTCGAAGCAGTGGGTCAACACGTGTTATTTCAGCAATAAAGGCTAACAAGTTGTTACAGCAGGGTTGCACAGCATACTTGGCTTATGTTATTAATTCAGATTCAGTGAGTAGTCAATGTAGTAAAATTCGGATAGTTTGCGAGTTTCCTGATGTATTTCCTGAAGAATTACCGGGTTTGCCACCAGACAGAGAAGTTGAGTTTGCTATAGAGGTTTATCCGGGTACTGCTCCGATTTCTATTTCTCCGTACCGTATGTCACCTACAGAACTGAAAGAGTTAAAGATACAGTTGCAAGATTTGTTAGATCGTGGTTTTATTCGGCCGAGTATTTCACCGTGGGGAGCTCTAGTATTATTTGTTAAAAAGAAAGATGGTTCGATGCGACTTTGTATTGACTATAGACAGTTGAATAAAGTGACAATCAAGAATAAATATCCCCTTCCTCGCATTGATGATTTATTTGATCAACTAAAAGGAGCTTCGGTGTTTTCAAAGATTGATTTAATATCCGGCTACTATCAGTGGAAAGTAAAAGAATGTGATGTGCCGAAGACAGCTTTTCGTACAAGGTATGGCCATTATGAATTTTTAGTAATGCCATTCGGATTGACTAATGCCCCAGCTGCTTTCATGGATCTGATGAACCGCATATTTCAGCCATATCTAGATCAATTTGTTGTGGTTTTCATTGATGACATATTGGTTTATTCGAAGACAGAAACAGAACATGATTAGCATCTCAGAATAGTGCTACAAATTTTGCGAGAAAAACGATTGTATGGGAAATTGAGTAAATGTGAATTCTGGTTATCAGAAGTTGTATTTTTAGGACATGTGGTATCGGCAGATGGAATTAGAGTTGATCCGAAAAAGATAGAAGCCATAGTTCAGTGGAAAGCTCCGAAGAATGTATCTGAGGTACGTAGTTTCCTTGGTTTGGCTGGGTATTATAGAAGATTTGTGAATGGATTTTCAAAAATAGCCTTGCCTATGACTAAATTGCTACAGAAGAATGTTTCTTTTATTTGGGATGATCAATGTCAGAAAAGTTTTGAAAAGTTGAAGCAAATGTTAACAGAAGCACCAGTTTTGACTTTACCAGAGTCGGGGAAAGATTTTATTGTTTATAGTGATGCCTCATTGAGTGGTTTGGATTGTGTACTTATGCAAGATGGAAAGGTTATTGCTTATGCATCCCGTCAATTAAAACCACATGAACGTAATTATCCGACTCATGACTTGGAGCTTGCAGCTGTGATTTTTGCTTTGAAGATTTGGAGACATTACCTTTATAGTGAAAAATGCTATATTTATACAGATCATAAAAGTCTAAAGTACCTCCTCTCCCAAAAAGAATTGAATTTGAGACAGAGACGGTGGATCGAGCTACTGAAAGACTATGATTGTGTTATAGACTACCACCCGGGAAAAGTTAATGTAGTAGCTGATGCATTGAGTAGAAAAGCTGCAATTGAGTTGAGAGCAATGTTTGCACGGCTCAGTATTAGTGATGATGGGAGTTTGTTGGCCGAATTGAGAATAAAGCCAATAATGTTTGATCAGATTAGAGCAGCTCAGTTAGAAGATGATAAATTGAGGAAGAAAAGAGAGATGATACAGAGTGGTACAGTGGAAAATTTCAGCATTGATACTCATGGATGCTTGAGGTACCGAGATCGAATCTGTATTCCAGCTAAATCTGAATTGAAAGAGTTAATACTCCGAGAGGCACACGATGGTTCATTTGCTTTACACCCAGGAAGTACAAAAATGTATCGTAATTTACGCGATTTGTATTGGTGGCCCGGAATGAAAAGAGACATAGTTGAATATGTGGGTAAATGTCTTGTATGTCAGCGAGTAAAGGCAGAACATCAGGTACCGATAGGTTTACTTCAGCCTATCAGTATTCCTGAATGGAAATGGAATCGCATCACGATGGATTTTGTTACGGGATTACCGTTGTCACCGAGTAAAAAGAATGTTATTTGGGTGATAGTAGATAGACTTACCAAGTCAGCTCATTTTCCTAAGACGAAGGCCCTACGACTCGTATTTTCGGTACCCGAGAATTTTGGGTCATTACAGGGACCTTAATATGCCAAATGTTCAGATTTTGAAAGAATTCATCCAGAATTACTGCCCGAATTTTCGAATCCTCGTATGGTGTCCATTGAAACTATATGAACGTGATAAAAATATTAGTTATATACAAAATACTAAATATTAAATATGAAACGACTATTTTATGTATATATATTTTGTTTAATACTTACTTGCGCTTCCGACCGTTGGTCTAATAAAAGTTGTATATCTTCAAGAGCGGTAGGAATTCCAACATAACTCGCCGAATGGTTCCACTTAATTAAATAATTTTTTAGCATACAATTATATTTTAAATCTATGTAATAATTGTAAAATCTAATATAAATTTTATCTCGTTATGAGTGGAAATGTATATGGATGATTCACTCAATGACGTAAAAATAGAAAGCGAAATCGGGCCCATGATTGTAGTATTGATAGGCAACCTCCGATTTTGGCTTTATTTGGTGGCGTCGCCTCACACATTTCCCGGTACAATGTTGCCAATATGACAGAGCCCCAACTAAATTCGCCAACTGCTCTAAAATCAATAGGTTTCAGCAGCCACCTTAGATGTACGAGGTTTCGTAACAAGTCCCACATCAGATAACCTCTAATCATCTCAAAGATGTATGCCCGAGCATGTCGTATTCTTTCTACTTCAGTCGAATCATTCCCTGACTTCGGGAATGTGTCTCGTAACCAGACCATCTCAATCCAACCTCCGAAAATATTATCTAGAATCACACTCAAAAGATCGTAGCATACGGCTCCCCAATCAACAGATTGAATGGACCCGATGAGTGCGGACCCATCCACCAGTAATCTCAATTGTAACTGCACGTCCTCTAAAGTGATGATACACTCTCCGCATGGAAGATGGAATGTGTACGTCTCGGATCTTCATCTCTCTATTAACGTGTTGATAAGTTTCTGGTCCAACTTGCACATTCAGCCTATAGTGGCCACATGCCAAAAACCCGCTTCCCTCAAATAATTTTCTATCAACGGTGATAGAGGACTAGACATATTATGAATATAACATTGTAACACCCGATCTACAAACTGTTATAAAAATTATAAAATAAAAATTAATTAAAATTACATAAATGAGAAAAATATTAAATAATATTCAAAAATTAAAATTAACCCTTGCCATTTTCATTTGTTCAACAGAGATATGTTTATGATTGAGACGAATTTATTCCCCGGCCATTGCTAACATGATCAAATATTTTTGAAATTATAAAAAAAAAACTAATTTAGAAAAGAAAATTAAAGGAAATAATTAACTAAAGAGAGCTTTGAGTAATTTAGGGAGAATTTGAGAGCTTTTTTGAAGAATTTTGAAGAAATATTGTGTGAAAAAAAATGAGGGGATTTTATAGTTTTTTTTTTTACCTTTAGACCCTTCAACGGGAAAAAAAAATAGCCGTTTGGAAAAAAAACACGGGCTAAATCGTGTCCCTGGGAGAGCGATTTTTCCATGTCAACAAATCGCATCCACGAGGGCACATTTTGTGCTGACATGGTAAAATCGCTTCCCCAGGGACGCATTTTATTGAAATTTTCCCCAAAAACGCTCCTACGTGGACGCATTTTACATTTTTCGACCTTTTCCGGTAAATAATGAAAAATTGGTTCATTTCCATAAATAAAATTGGAAATGAGCCTTTGTTGGTAAAATGGTCATAAACAATTCATAATATTGTAGTAAATATTTTATAATAGGATTAAGGGTGCAAAAAACCCTCAAATTTTTTCAAAAAAAGCAATTAAGCCTTTTTTTTACACTCATTTGGGTACTTGAATTTTCAAAATGCATTAAAAAGGCCCTCAAACCTTTTCAAAAAAAGCAATTAAGCCCCTATTTTTTTTTTTTTTTGCACTCAATGGGGTACTTGAACTTTTAAAATATATCAAAAAGATCTTCAAACTTTAAAAAAAATAATTAAGCCCCTGCTTTTTTTTTAAATTAGAAAAAAATATTAAAAATTTAAAATCAATAAAAGCTATTAAATTTTAATAAAAATTTAAATATTAAAAATTATAAATGTATATAAATCGTAAAAAATATAAAAAAATTGTAAATTTTTATAAAAAAATCATAAAAAATTATAAAAATATAAAAAATTATAAAATTTTAGAAAATCGTAAGAAAATTATAAAAAATGTAAAGAAATATAAATTTTGTAAAAAAATTATAAAAATTATAGTACTAAAAGAAACATTTTATAATTTTTCTATAATTTTATTGATGTGTACTTTTTTATCATTTTTCACCACATATCATGTTGTGTTGCGACATGTGATGACTTTAATTAAAAAAAGTTAGGGGTCGTTAAATTTTTTATGATATTTATAAAATTTTATAATTTTTTTATTTTTACGATTTTTATAAAAATTCTAATTTTAATAAATTTTAATTTTATATTTTTATTAAAATTTAATAATTTTTTTTCTAAAATTTATTTATTTATTATAAATTTTTTTCTAATTTTTAATAAGAGCAAGGGCTTAATTACTTTTTTGAAAATTTTTTAGGGTCTTTTTTATGCATTTTGAAAGTTCAAGTACCCAATTGAATGAAAAAAAAAAGTACGTAAGAGCTTAATTTTTTTTTGAAGAAATTTAAGGGCCTTTTTGATGCATTTTGAAAGCTCTCTGGTGCTTAATTGAGAGCAAGAAAAAAAAAAGGAGCGACTTAATTACTTTTTTTAAAAAAGTTTGAGGGTTTTTTACACCATTAAACATTTATAATACACGAGTAAAAAATATTATAGATAAAATAATAGTAAATGGTATTTAATACAAAACTAAATAATTAATAATATAACATAATAATAAATTTTATCATTGTAATTGTAAAAATTTATATAACTTATTCATTAAGTAAAAGATATATTTTTTATAAATATCAATCACTTTTTAGTACCTAATTGAAAACAAATTTTAAGTTAATACGTACTTGAAAATACATCAATTTTAATTATTAAAGTATTATAATATTCACCTTTTAAATAATTCACCTATAATTAAAGATAAAAAATATTAAAATAGATAAATATTATATATATATTCTAAGATTTGAATTTTATGCTAAGTTTTATTTATATTTTGGATTTAAATCTAAATGTTTATAGTAGTATAATATAATAAAAAATTAGTTTAATTTATTAATTATATTTTAATAAAATTATTGAATTAAATTAACATTTTATAATTTGACAGGATTACGTGCGTAAGACTAGCATATATATATAAATACAGAAAACATGTAAAATTGCATAAATACCACCTATTTTGCTATTTATTACTGAGATGATGAAATTTAAGTGCTGACATTATTTCAGTCCGCTAAATTGGAAGCTTAATCAATACGGACATTAAGCTTAATCTCACTGCAAATGCTAGCTAGCTAGCTAGCTAATAGCAACGCAGCGGCAGTTGCCGATATCAAAATAACAAGCATTTGTCCCCTATATATCGGATAGAAGATGATAGGATGAGGACGAAAATATAGCAAAGTTTTGTTCCATTATTGCTTCTCTGTATAGCATTTCCCATCACCAAATTTCAGGGAACAAACTACATTAGAATATCATATATATGCAAATCTTTTCAGATCAATCTCTTGATATCTTTTTTATTGTACACTTATTTGATAAAGATGAGCCAAATTTCGAGTTTGATATGCCATACTCTCGAATACTTTGTTTCTGTATAATTTCATCGAGGCTAAGTGATTTGACAAAACCATGTATATCTTAATGGAAAAGAGACTGTATGCTAGTTTTTAACGGCGAATTGGAATCAAAAAAAAGAAAACCTCATTTGGGATTTGACAGGGAGGGATGCTTTTATGGAAATCTTACTGATTATAAAGCTCAACTAGAAAATATATATAAATAGGAATTTTGTAGTAGAACGTGCTTGAAATGTGGAAACAGAAAGTGAAATATTACAAAAGCTCTATGTATAATCTACATTTCCCTTTGCTTTGGAGTTTAATTGATTAATGATATTCAACAAAATGGGGTCCCAAAAGAGACTCCAAAAATTTCCACCTACAGACGCAAATCATAGTGCAAGTTTTTCTCCACAAACAGCAGATTCCTGGGCCAACTTTTGTTGATGTTATATCATATGGTTGGAAATTTGGACACTGACGGATGTCCACAGGAGCTTGAATGATAATTCAGAGTTTGTTTTGTATTTTTTTTCCCTTAGCTGTATCTCATAATGGGTTTAACTATTGGATTAGCTTTCTTATCTCACACATCCCATCCTTTTGGTAGTTCACAATTCATTTTGATGCAACTAAAATCAAGGCTGTAACCAAGAAAATTTTAACTATATATGCTTTCTGCCAAAATGTTTTAAATCAATGGATTCGATTATAAGGCCATCATATCTTTTCGCAAATGATCAATTAATTCAAAACAGCAACAAACCGCCTTTGACAATGATGTAAATCTTCACAATGATTTGCGGTTCAAATCATTATCTTTTCATGATCAAAGGAAAGACTTTGGGATGGTCTTATAGTTCCATTGCCCTATTGGGATCAACAATTTCAAGTTTTAATATATTTAAGGTAGAGATTTCAGTAAGGGTGCTGGTTAGATTTGGTAAGCTATAGATTAGGAGACTGAAATTTACAGCTGCAAATGATTAAATTATCTTCCCAGACTGCAATATATGTCATCTACAGATTCACTGCCCAATTCTGTCCTTACCTTAGGGGAAGGAAATAAAAGGCTGCACCTCCTTTCCCTTGCATAATCATTAACAACTTCTCTTTAATTTATCAAATATTTAGAATAGCATTGTTTAAACTCTATGTAATCATATATATATATATATTGTAGTAATTGTTAAGTTCAAGTTTATATATATTTAAGTTTTAACGTGCAACATGGATTAATGATTGATGGACTTTTATTTGAGTTAGCTTTGTACCATACATTTTAATGTTTAAAGATAGATTTTAGTGAGGCTTGATTTCGTTAGGAGTTTCGTGTCAGTTTTTTCGAACACTATGTTATATTAGATGGAATTGCGCAATTTCCTGAATATATATAGTGAAAAGAACTTACCAACACCCATCAATTTGTCACCTCCCAAGTCTACTGTCACTTTATCTAGTCATCTCACATTCGCTCTAATATTCCTATTAGTTAACAATCCGCAACTAGGAAATTGTATAAATCAGTTAAAATTGACTTGATTGGTTAAGTTGATTTTGGTTTAAACGGTGTTGTCAATTAAATCAGTTGTAGGGCCAATTAAGTTGGTTATGTCAATCGGCTATCAGCTATTGAATTTCATAACCGAATTGACCAACTTAATACTTAGAAGATATAAGAAAGAGTACATGCTAATACCCGTTAATCAATCACCTCTCCAAATCTAAAATCACTCTAGTTAGTTACCTCATATAAAATCCAACAATATTTCTAACTAGTAATCTACCACTCAATCATCTGTATTTATGGAGTAAAGTGCTTAATGGTTAGGACTCGCGTTAAGCCAACCTTCCATTATAAATATCTCTCTCTAGCACCAAAGAAGGCAAACAAAATAACTTAACTACTTGTAATACAAACACCCTAAAATAGCTCTCTCTCAATCTCCTATATATATATATATATATATATATATTCTAAATTACCATTTTTAGTGTCTCTCCGTATTATAAATGGCAGGAATCACCAGCATACTTTATCCCAATGTCTTGTATTAATAAGATTCAAATGTAATTGTTGAATTAAAATAGTAACAATGAAATGGATAATAATACTTGTGAGTGAAGCTATATTAATAGAGAAAATGATCCAAACTCAAAAATTTTAATACCACTAGCTATCTTAAAAATTAAATTGATAGAAATGAGTGAAAGAAAATTTTATAATTATTGGAATCATTTAAGCATTCAGCTAAGGAAAATATCCACTGTTGTTATTTACAGTAGGTTTGCTACTTTGTTTCTAACAGATATTCGAGCTGTAGGTTGAAAACACATGGATTGATTTTTCTTTACACTTTATAAAAAGTAATTTTACTGCTTAATTCAAACAAATTTTTTCTTCGTCTAAATATTTATCAAAATTTCATGCTACCAACTGGTTGGAAAGTAGTTGACACAAACTAATGCCGGTGCCAAAATCCTAATATTGAGGCTAAAAATGGGTGCTTTGAAGTTGACCTCAAAATCATTAATACAATAGCTTATATAGAGGCTAAAAATGGGTGCTTTGAAGTTGCCTCAAAATCAATAACTTGTTCACAGCTTCTTCTTTTTTTTCTTTTTTTTTGTTAAGAGTGGTAAATTTATTGTTCATTAGCGTTTTAGATCCATTCCTTCTTCTTTTTGAAATTGGAATTATTTTTCATGTTTATTTATATTATTATTTAAATCTCGATTAGATTTTTTTTATATTTATCTATACTATTATTTAAATCCCGATTAAAAAAATTGTCTTGATTGAGTTGATGTCCCAAATGCTCGGTTAGAAAAATTATAAAAATATTCTTTTGTATTTAAAATAGGTTATACTTTTTATACTATTAAATAAACTATTGAGTGAGTTGGTGTCACGAGTTAATCAAATACTAACTCGATTTGAAAATTATTAAAATATCATTTCATTTTTAAAATAAATTATATTATTTGATGGTACTTTAATATTTTTATTTTTATATATAGAAATGATATCATAGTATGTCCATAAAAATTAAAAATAATAATAGTAACATCAGGATAAATAATTGTATTAATTTAATATTTTTAATTTGATATATTTATGTGTTACAATTTATTTTTTATTTAATATTCTTAAATTTTGTTATTCACATATAGAAAGGATTTTAATAACATGAAAAAAAAAATAAAGCTTTTAGATGATGGGGCAAAAACTCTAGGGGAAGAGTTAAAAGATAGGTTTCAGAAGTTAGAATCGGGTAACTTGGATTTTTTTTTTTCAACGGGAAAGTGGGTTTTTGGTGGGTAAATTTTTGAGACAGCTTTTAATGATCTGATAAAAAAGAAAATGAGGTGGCGTTAATTTATTGGAGCGGGATATATACGAAGTGGTATAAGGGGTTCATAGTAGTACTAAAATTATAAACCACCTGGATCCCTCTATGTGTGAAAAGAAGGGTTATGGTAGAAAATTAGTGGGACTCGTGTCGTGGAATCTCCCTCGATCACTACGTATATAAAGGACCCCATTGCGTAAAACTTGTGCATGGAAAAATCAAATGCACTAATCCCATATTCATCAGTCTTTCTCTTCCCCCCATGTATCTCTGAAAATTTGTCCCTTATTTGCTCTCTTCCTTTTTCTCTTGAGCGTCTATAACGTGAACTGTTGCGGGGAATGCTGACTGGTTCGAGACCATTCATTCATATGGACCTTAAATGTGTTTTGAATGATTTCGGACCAGGCTTCATTCCCCTCAACTGGGTTTAATAGTTATATATTTTCAGCTTCAGCTTCACTGTCCCCATGATCAAAAATGCGTATTCTATAACAGGTGAAAAGTAAGGTTAGAATTCGTATCCTGATTTTCATGGTTTTTAATATGTTTTCATAAATAGCTATATATCTTAATGTGAACATCTGATTTGCTAAAAATTCAATCTTCGTCTATCTTTTTGGTTTGTTTTTGTTTGTGGGATTTGGCGTGTTCATTGTGGACTTTGCTTGCAGAGTCTTGCAAAGAATATTATTTAGTTACTAGAAAACCATAACTTTGTTTGCTGTCACTTTTGCTTTATGTCTAAGATGGTGAAAGATTGAAAGTAAACTTTAAATTTGTCTCATATTTTTCCCTTCAGGATTCATCATAACTTTTTCTTTGTTACATGGTGCCTATATCGATACTGGACGGGCAGACACATTAACTCTTGGTGGGTCAAATCCACATGGAAAAAAAAAAACCCCCATGTGAAGTTCATAATTCCGTGTGGGTCAGGACTCCAGGGGGTTGTCAATATGTTCAGCAGATATGTTTAGTTTTGAATGTTGTCAAAAGGCAAAAGAAAATAGCAGAAGTTCATCTCCTTGAGCTGACTGAAGGGAACATGCAACACTTGCAGCTTGTGGAAGATGAAATGAAGACAATATCAAACGTTTGTTATTGATTTTATGTTTTCGTAAGTCAGAAGAATTCTCATGTTGAAAGAAAAGAAGGTTGTAAAAATTGGAAGCAGAGTAGTTTCTTTGTAGGATTTTATAGGACTTGGGGAGGAGATTAGAAAAGAAAAGGGAGAGGAGGGGAGCCACCATTGAACCTTGTCTGCTTATGTGTTCCCCATGTTGTGATAACTTTTTTCCATGCAACAAAGGATGGGCTAGTTCCCCTTAACGCCTAGACCTATAAAGTCGTGCACTTAACTTTGGGATAGTGAAAATCTCTCCTCTCTTTTTTTCCTTCCTCGTGTTAGATCATGTCTCAACCTGCAACACTCACTTGAGCCAACTTTCAGATGGCAACAGGCACAAACCTTTAACTTTGAAAGGGGTTAAGAGCAGCCATGAGGTGTCATCCCCTCCGGTATCATGGCTCCGTAAGGGCATGCCATCTAATGATTTGTTTGCAAGCTATATAATAATTGTAATTAGAAGAAAATTAGGTTAATGATAGATATAAGAGTTGTGAATAATTTGGGTTCAAACTTCAATGGAGAGAGAGTGGGAAATGTAGGAAGTTAGGTAAAGTAGGTGTTTAGACTTTAGATTCCTTTGAAGATTTTGCCGTCCCAGTCGCTTTTTGTAGCCAAATTCCATCCAAATTTGTGACAATAGTTCCAACCCCCCCCCCCTTTTTTTTTTCCATTTGTCGAGAAGACTATACGAACTACGATGACAAAACTCAATCATTTATGTTTTACGACATTCATTTTAGTACAGAAATAGTTTCATTACAAGATAATTCCAAATTTACTGCATTGTTCCTCAAAACTTTGTCCACTCGGTTTTTATCTGCATCAAATATTTATAACAAACACAAGACAGGCTTTCATTGTGTTGCTTCCTCGAAAAGTTATAGAAGCATTACCCAAAACCACAACTGATTGAGCCTTGACCACTCTTTTATCTGTTCCCCAACCACAAATAGTAAGATGGATAATATGTATCCGCAAAAAATACAGCTTTTGGCCCCTGAACTATAGTTAAGTTTTCACTTTGATACTTGTATTATTTTTTTCTCAATTTGGTCCTTGCATTTTATTTCTGTAATCAGTTTGACCCTTGTACTTTAATTCTATAATCCCATTACCCTAACCCAAATTTCCATTAAAAATTTTCAACCAACCAATGACATGCTGCCACATGTAAAGAAATTAAAATTTTTAAAAATATAACAAAACTAAAAAAATCGTTAAACTTCCAAGAATATCATAAAAACTTTTAAAAAGGCCAAAAAAATCTAAAAACTCATAAAATTATTTTAAAAAACTAAAAACTATTTTTGAAAATTATAAGTATGCAAAACTTCAATAAATTAAAAAAAAGTCATAACATATAAATAAATAAATAAATTGTTTAGAATTTTAGGTTTAATAGAAAATTTTTAACAATTTTACGGTACTTTAAAAACTCAAAATTCCCTTAAAATGTCAAAATTTTCATAAAAATGCAAACAGAAAAGTCATGAAATTTTAAAACTTTCTAAAAATCTAAAATTCCAAACAAATGCATTTTTAAAAAAAATTATGAATTTTTTTTTAAGTTTCGCTTACTTATAATTTAAAAAATGTTTTTCTATCATTTTTCAAAAATAAATTATGATTTTTTTAGTTTTTATAAACTTCTAAGTTATAATAATTTTGGGGCTTGTTTATGATTATTATTTTTGGATTCTTAATGATTTTTTTAAATTCCTATTTTTTTTACTTTTTTATTTTAAAAAATATATATATATAAATATATATGATTGGTTGGATTTTTTTTCTTAAAACGGACAATCGGGTTGGGGTAATGGACTATACAGAAGTAAAGTACAAGGTCAAACTAATAAAAAGTTAGTGCAAGTATCAAAGTGATAATTTAGTTATAATACATATTAAGCCAAGGAAGAAAATTCATGCCTCCCAGACGTCCTGGTTGAAGGGCTATTCTGGAGGACAAAGCTGCACTGTGGAAGGCTTTGTTCTTCTAATCTGAACTTGAACCAAGATAAGAGAAGATTAGATTGCAGGCTTACATAATGTAAATGCCATGAAGAAATATTAGTTTCTCAGCTGAGTTTGCCAGCAACTACTCCACAAACACATTATTCTACTGTGATCAAGCAACCAAATTCCCAACTTCTAAGACATTGGATGTTTTCCCACCAACAATTACATGATTCTACCTTGTAATAACTTTGTCAGAACCAACTATTCCTTCTAATAATCCTTCAAACCATATTGACATTTATACGTACTGCCTTTGCAATTTCCCCAGGATTTCAAACCATAAACCTTACAACAGATTAACATCGAAGAATTGGTATCAGAATGTGAGAATGCTAATAATTCCGGGCTTGACTCAAATGAAAGTGATGTAACATGTGTGTAAGCCAACACATTTTGAAACCTCCACTCAATATGTTAAGTCTCTGCAGAAGCTGTGTCAAGTCAAGGATTTTGACTGACACTCAAAGCTCGCAAACAAGTTTCACTTGGCCTCATTTAGGTGGCACTTGGACTGGAAATGTAGGAAGTAATTTCAGAGTTTCAAGATATGCTTCATCTTTTGAGAGTAAATCTACAACTGCGGCAACAGTGGATGCATCAGGTGACAATTTTTTCTCCACCATTTTATGAAGAAGTTTCACTACTTTTTGGGGATCATTCTTCTGAGCAAAACCATGCATGAGTGTGTTAAACGTGACAACATTTGGAGCACAACCCTTTTCCTCCATTTCTATTAACAAATCATTTGCCTTTTCTAGTCGCCCTTCCTTACACATCCCATTGATCATTATAGAATAAGTTACAACTGTTGGTTCCAAGCCTTTATTTGGCAATCCATAAAATAGCTCCCAAGCTGTTTCAAGCTTCCTTGTTTTGCACAGCCCATAAATAAGGGAGTTGAACACCTTAATGCTAAATTCAAACTTGCAACTTTCTAACTTATGGAACAGTTCCAGTGCCTCTGAGACACAATCGTTTTTGCAAAGTCCATCCACATAGATGTTATAGGTGCAAGAATCAGGTGCAATGTTAACGAACTGCATCTTACCAAACAGTTCTCTTGCTTCGTCAACCTTTCCTGCCTGGAAAAGACCAGTCAATAAGGTGTTATACGTGATAACTGTTGGCTTAATCCTTTTCACGATCATTTCCCGGTAAAGCCTCATAGCTTCATTAACCTTCCAGTTTTTGCAATAAGCATTGATCATTATATTAAAGCTAACAACATCTGGTCCATTATCCTTACTTTGCAAGGAAGCAAACAAATCCCCTGCAAAATCAAGCTTACCAGCCAAGCAATACCCATCCATCAATGTGTTATATGTTATTATATCAGGATTTACTCCTCTCTGAATCATTAAATTCAACAACTGATTCGCTTCTTCCAACTTCTCCATCTTGCAGAGTGCATCTATTAACACATTGAAAGTGATCACATTAGGATGCACACCTTGATCCAACATCTCAAGAAACAGACTTTTAGCCTTCTCCAAGTTACCTATGCAACAAAAACCATGAAGTAGGGAGCTATAAACAATCACATCCGGACAAATTCCCCAACCCTTCATTTCTGAAAGAAGTTGACCCGCTTTTTCTACCATACCCTCCTTACACAGGCCATCGATAATGCTACCATAAACAATAACGTTAGGCTTACACACCCCATTTCCATTAACCATTTCCTCATATAACCGAAGAGCAATACTCGTATTCCCCATTCGACACAGACCATTAATCAAAGCCCCATAACTAATAACACTAGGCTGACAACCAAATACAACCATTTTCCCAAACAACCTAGTTGCTTCACCAACCTTATCCTCGACAATCAGCCCTTTAATCAGAGATGTAAAAGTTAGAGTATCTGGTCTAAAACCCCACCTGAAAAGCCTACCGAAAACAGCGAAAGCATCACTAATTCGACCCGCACGACATAAACAATTAAGCAGAATATTCAAGGTAAAGAAATTAGGCGAAAACCCAATAGAATCCAATCTCTTGCAAAGCAAAACGACTTGATTATACTGCTTAATCTTAACAAGGGCACCTAACAACAGATTAAATGATGACACTGGAGGAGAGGGTTTCATTTGGGTCATCTGATCAAAAAGTTGCAATGCTGTATTGAGAGTAATAGCCCCTGATTTGAGAAATTTGTGAAGTGGTTCTTGACTTACAAAAGTTTGTTTGTTGAGGTTTGAAGATTTGGGATTCTTAGAAAAAGTGGGGTTTTGGCGGGAATTGAAAAGAGATGAGAGTTTACCTATTGGAGTAGATTCTGCATAAGAAGAACATGATAGAGCAGCTCCGTTAGCGGCTGAAGCAACGCGGACCATCCTACTGGCGACCATTTTGCCGGATGTTTCAGAAAAACTAGACTACGGAACCTCAACTAATAACGCGCAAGTCGCAACTCAATGTTAGTGGATACGGATCTTTTGTTTTCTCGGGTCCATTGGGCCATGGACCGAGAGCCTAGAAGTAGATAATTTGAACTTGAACCATACTATCCTAGTAATAAGGGGAAAGAAGGATTTTCCCAAAAGTCCTTAAATAAATACATATAAATTAAATTATCAATTTCATTGTATAAATCTATATTCTATAATGCTCAAAACATATAAATATAAATAGATTGGTTATGTAATGCAGTGGCCTTACTTTATGCTTACCTTAAAACAATAGGGTACAATCTTTGGGGTTGATTCGTTTTTAGATTTCATCATCAATCATGATGTTGGTGGAAGAGTCGGAAGAAGCATGGCGCAATATCAAACTTATTAAAAATTCCCATTATCTTCTCCTTACCTTGTAACAGATGAGGTTGGGCTTCACTGATAGATTTCTAAGCTATTCGACATGTAAATATCAATAAGAGAAGGATAATATTGCTGACACATCAGTAGACACAAAAGGCTAGAAATTTCGAGGCCCATCTCTACCCTAACTCCAATTGAACTGATATTTGAAGTTAGAAAAAATGGTTAATTAGAAGTTCCACTCGAGAAAGAATAATCGAATCCATCAAATTTGGTGAAGCTATCATTACAAACCACCATCCAAACCACAATGAAGCGGAAACAGGTCAGAGAGATCAATGCTCTAAGTTCATCTCATAATACATTCAACTGAAAGTTACATCTAACAACTGTTTCAACTTTTAAACTCATGAAAAAAAAAAAAAACCCAACTCAAATAAAAATATTAAAAAAGAGATCTGAATGTTATATTTCGTGGGTATACGTGGATCCATATACACCCACTATACATCACTCCAATTTACAATACTACCCCTATTCCTACTAGCCTCCGTTCTCATTTCTTTCCCCTCCTCGTCGTAGCTTTCTTTGCCGGTGATTTGACACTCTTCGGCTTAGCACTCTTCGAAGGAGCCTTTTTAGGCGCGGCAGCCTTCTTCGGAGCAGCTTTAGGAGCAGCCGCCTTCTTCCCAGGAGAAGTCCTTGTTGAAGTCCTCGAAGCCTTAGCCGGCTTCTCCTTTGGCTTCGCCTTCGATTTAGCTACGGTTTTTGGCTTAGCAGATGCAGTCGCCTTCGGCTTCACAGCAGCCACAGCCTTTGTCTTCGTTGCGGTGGATTTAGCCTTAGGAGCAGCCTTTGGTTTAGCGGCCGCTTTAGCCTTCGTCTTAGCAGGGGATTTAGAAGTTGGTTTAGCACGTTTCCCTTCCTTGGGCTTCGAAGCAGGTTTGGACTTAGCGGCCGGCTTCTTCTTAGCCGGAGCAGAAGCAGTTATAGCCGGCTTCGAAGCCTTAGCCGAAGGAAGTTTATACGAATTCTTAACCTTGACCAACTTCCCAGCAGCCACAAGCTTCTTCAAATGGAAAAGAAGAAGCTTCTTAAAATTTCCAGGAAGATTCTTCTGTTTCTCATCAATGAATTTAGTGATAGCATACTGACTTGATCCAGTCTTCTCCTTCAAAGTAACGATTGCATCTTTGACCATCTGTCACAGACAGATCACATATTAACACGAATTCAGATCTGAATTACGGAAACCTACAACATAATCGGAACCATTTAGCAAAAATTTGAATTATGAAATACCTCTTCGTAAGGAGGATGAGCAGGAGGAGCTCGTGGCTTCCTTGGAGCTGGAGCCTTCTTGGCTTTGGGCTCTTTAGCTTTCTTTGCTTTGCCAGATTTGGGACTGGCTGTCGCCTCAGCGGGATTCTCTTCCGCCGGCTCAGGCGCAGATTCCACGGCAACAGTTGGTTCCTCAGTGGCCATTAGAACGCCGAGGTTGGAGAATCGATTTACGATTAGGGTTTCAGAAGAAATTGGGAAATTCAGGATTAGATCAAAGTGGTAATGCACTGATAATTTCGTCGTGTGAGGAAGGTAACGGAAATGAAGGTATTTAAATACTCATGTGTGAGTTAGACGGTATCCATAAAATGAAATTTGATTGGTAGAGACGACTAGCACACGGATCGGTCCCTTCCATAATTTTAAATATATACCGTTGGATGAGACGTTCATCTATGGTTCAAAATATGAGAGGGATGGAAGGAAGGGATTGGGAGGAAGACATGAGCAAGAACTTTATGTTTAGGGTAGTTTAGGTGTGTTTTTGGTCTCGATTGATTTAAGCATAACTTGAGTTTTAATCGATGAAATTTTGTAAAAAAAATTACATCACGTAGTTTAATTTATGAGCTTTCTAATGAATATTTTTACGTGATTTTTGGGCTACTATCTTGGAATGAATTTGGTTTAGAAGCTACATTGGTCAAAACTAGGGTTCATCATGATGTTATTGCGGTTTTTTTTGGATTTTAGAAGAATGCTTGCTTTTAATCCCAATTTTTTGCATCTCATTTGATAATAGATTAACAAAGCAGTCTAATGCTTCAAGAATCATGAAAATCGGTTAGGAATTAGATGGAAAAATATTGCCTAAAATGTTGTTGAAGTTGAACATGTCCTATTGATATATTCATATGTATTAGCAACATACAATACATGTGCATACATGTCACCAATTCATAACAAATAAAATTCACATTGTTTTTATACTCTTTGTAAGCATTACATACATTTAATCATGACCATAAACAAAAATCAATCTAAACTTGTAGATTTATTAATCAATATATCAATCTAAATAGATTTTTTTTAACTTAGAGAATGATTTTGCTTAGCATGTAAAGTCTATTAATACAACCCATCATCGTTTCTTCCATTCAAAGTTTCACTTCGTTAAATTTAATATCTACTTTGAAATAATTGTAAAAGGGAGATTCAACTAATTTCTTTTAAATACCAAAAATAATTGTTAATTTTAGCTAAAAATCAATAGATTCATACTTTTATCCTTCCAAAATTTTAAATTTCAATATCTACTATCATAATACAAAATTTATAACTTCACCCCCACAACAACCAACTAAAAATATCTTATTCTAGTGCTGAATAGCAAATTGTTGAAGCAAAGTATAGGTTATGCTGCAAAATGACACCTCAATTTATGGGCATATCCTAATCGATGGAGGATTCAACTAGATGTTAAAAGTATATTCAATTCATTAGTTATGAATTGGCTTCACATCTCATCGAATTATCCTACAATACATCACATCTATCTCAAGTAGTCTATATATGACTCTTAATCCTTTTATTGGCTCACAACATGCGATACAAAAATACATTATGTGCAATAATAGTAGTACTATACGAAATATGATAATAGTTATAATGCAATCTACAATATTGGTACATGTAACTGTACCTTTAAAACAACGGGGTGCATGATTTGACAAAAAATTGTTCTCACTTAAACACAACAAAACGCTGCAATACTTAGGCCTAGGTTACCCCTTAGCTTGTTCAATTGAAAAGCAGCACATCTTGTTATTGTAAACTCATGAGAATAATTGCTTAAAGCAGTACATATATATAAAGAGAGCAATAGAGGTATATAGAAGGAATTTTTTTATCTATGTTTCTCAAATTCCTTCAATATTGAACTTTTTTGTACAATGAGTTACCCACGAGACTTGGAAAGAATGGTTTAGATTTAAAACATATTTTTAAAACCGTAAAATATCATATGTAAAATTTAATCTATCATAATCTTTCATAACTAGATGCAAAGACATACTCATATCTATTGATATGTTGAAATATTTGAGTTTTATGATTTGATCCTTCAGGCTAACACAGAAGTATTTTGGAAAAATTACTCTCTCTCTCTCTTTTTTTTAAGATTATACGTCAAAAAAGTTATATGTAGTTTCGGAATCATAAGTATTTTTTTTCACAAGTTTTTTTTTCACATTAACCTTAATTCCTAGTTAGCCATCATCAATTATAAATTAATTACTTAAGCATCTACACATATTTAACACATACTTTATTTAATAACTAAAATCCAAATAATCTTAACCATATTACATCATTTTTAGTTTTGACTAACCTTTTATGATAGTAAATAACATATAATAATTACTTATTATATATATGTCCATAAATTTATTGATCTCCTACTAGGATGACATATAAATACATGTATTTATCACCCTATAATTGTATATCATAAACTTATGAACTCAAAGTTTTACTATCATAACCTAAAAATGTTCTGAACAATCTTGCTTATTAATTATGTTAATATACAATCAAAACGACATTCATTACATATATAATAACTGAATTCATTATTGATCATGTGTGTTAATATAACCAAATAACATAGATTAGTTACAAAGTTAAATAAATAAAATAGACCTTGTCACCTATGGGTGTGAGTCAAGATTCACTATCCATTCCTCTCATTAATCCTAAAAAGTTCAAAATTCATTTTATTTGAATTTTACACTAACATGGACACCCATGTGTGTTAGTCAATTCTCTCCTCTTAATATTCTCTATCATTCTCTCCTCTTTAATCCCAAAAAAAGCATATTTGAATATTACACTAACACCTACACTCGTAAATATTGATACTTGAGAATTTTATACTAACCTCAACACTCACGACTGTCAATATTCATGTTTTTTTGAAAAACACATATTTGAGGATTATTTCTGAAATGTGTCATAGTTTGGGAAGTCATTTAAAAAACAATATTGTAATAAAAAAGCCTATTTATTGAATTTGTTTGAACAAATATTTTGTAACACATTAGCCATACCTGGAACACCCTTTACCCAGTTCAGTCGCCCAACCCAAGCTATAAGGCATTACAATAATAATGTTTAGACATTTTTCATAATTTCAATCAAATTCAATCAACTAATTCATATTCAATTATTTCCATGTTTTTCAATCAAGTTTGGACCTAATTCGAGCTTACAACAAATCGGAATCAAATATCGATTAAATTGAAACTTTTATGAAATTCTAAGTAAAAAGTGCAAACAAGATCACATGACCATGTGACTCAGGGACATGGTTGTGTGGCCAAAGCATATACAATTAAAAAATAGGGTTACACGGCCATGTCGTCAGGCCGTGTGCCTGACCACGTGCAATTCAAAATAGGGCTACACGGTCGTGTCACAGACCATGTAATAACATGTAACCATATGAGAAAAACCTGCACCAAAATTAAAAAAATCACACGGCCATGTCATACGACCATGTATGACATACGGCCGTGTGGTAGCCCGTGTGTCACAGGCCGTGTTTGCCCAAAATTTCCTTCAAAATCAAACTAACTCATGTTCAGATGCTTGGGCTCTAAGCAATGCAATAACTAACAATCAAAACTTTTCAAAATGCGCCTAAAAGAGTCAAAACATACCAATTCACACTCGACTTGTGTACCTAACAATATACCCTCATTAGCACTACAATTCAAACATAACATCAATCATTCAAACCAAGACATAATCAATTTGATAATAGTATTCAAACATTCAACCAAATCCCGAATACCTTATGTCATAATCATCTATTTATATAAAGTTTTCAAAGGCTAATATAACCAAACCAAAGTTTCATGAGTTCCCAAAATACAATTACCATTTCACAACAATTTATCAAAAAAAGCATCAATAGAATTCTAACAATTCAAGTTACCAAATATCCATATACATATTTACATCTCAATTGGCCAAAATATCATCAGGACACCTATTAACTTTAACATATCAAAGCCCTATTTACATGTCATTTATAACCAGACCAAAATTGTAACACTCTTTAACCCCAAACTATCGTCGGAACAAGGTTATAAGGCATTACTGAACATATCGATCAATTTACGAACAATTCATAAATAAATAACAAACATATTAAAATTAAATCATAAAGTCCATTTAATGGACCCTCGAGGCCCAAATTGCATAGTAAAATAGAACGGGACTTATTCAAGTATTCCGAAATTTTCTGTAAATTTTTTTTAAACTTAATATATCCCTTTTATAAATATCTAACCTCCCCTGTAAATTTTCAAACAGTGACCAATACCAATTCCAGTATTTCAAACAATGCATTTACATATTCAAATGTACCTAAATTATACTTAACATATTGACTTAATAACTTAATTATCATTTCTAATTAGTTCATAAAATCATTCAAACCATTTTAATTCATACCAATACCATAAACAATTTCTACCATTTCACTAGTTTAAAACATCAAAACACCAAATACTTTTCTTTACAACATAATTATATAACATAACAAAACAACCATTACAATACCTAAGTACATGCCACTTTCATTTAAGGAAGAAAACATCACCAAAAATTTTACGTTGAAGTCGGGACCGTTTGGATGCTGGACCGATACTCTGGACTACTATTGACCTGCGCACGGAAAAAACTGTACGCTGAGTATTTTATACTCAGTGGTATTACCATAACTCAAATTATATAATTTAAATAATTTATAAGACTTAAAATATAACACTACAAAACTTAAGGATTTGTTTACATTCAAAATCATATAACATCTATAATAATTTATAAATTAATATCATATATTAACAATTTAATTCTTCATCAATTCATAAACTTTAGTTTCATATCATCAAATCACATATATCATAATAGTTCATAATTCAACTTATAATTTCTTCTCATACTTTCAATCATTCTAAAAATTAAATTCATTCAATGTACTGACCCTATTAACATAAATCGGACTTTGATAGATACACGGATTCTAACCAAACACACCAATAATATCCAACCAAACACACCAGAATAATCATGTAATCCTCCCAAACACACCAGAATCAGATAATACTCCAAACACACCAATATAATATAATCCTCCCAAACATACCAGAGTAGCACATAGTGCCTCTTCGGATAATTTCGAAGGATATAATAACTTCAGTATCTCCAAATCCCTTCTCAAATCCTATGGCATGCCAATTATATCTGACTCAGCCCGACAAGTTAATAGGATATTCAATTTCTCAATTCAATTTCACTTTCATACCAAATTCACTTTCAATTCAATATACAATTCAATTTCAACATATTTAATAATCATATAACTCAATTTCATACAATTTTAAATTCATACAATTTAATAACGCACTTACCTTATGATTTACTTATCAACCATATAATTCAAATGTAACATTAAATAAATAGTAGTTTGAGTTATAGTAATACAAACCGTAAATTTCCTCTAGTTACTACTCGACTATTTTTTTCCTTCCCCATTTGCGTCGATGTCTCGGGTTCTTTATTAGCTACGAAAATTAAGATAATTTACATTATTAATTACAACATTAATTTATAATTAATAATTAAATTTCTATTTAATTTATACTTTAATTTCCAATTTAGTCTTAACTAAATTTATCTACTTTTCCATTACAATTCATATCTTATTTCTACCCAAATTTCAACTAAACTCAAATTTAACTAATAAATTTTCAGCATAAGTCCCTAATTTCGAATTTGTCTCAATTTAGTCCCTACAACACAAAACTTATAACCTAGTTTACAATTTAATCATTTTACTAATTCTAACTTAGAATTCATTCAATTAAATCCCTAATTCATCTTTTTGTTCAACATAAACTATACTTAAAAACTTATGAACTTCCAAACTATCAACTTAATTCTATCAAAATCTTGTTTTAAGTCTTGATTGACTTACCTTTTAAAACCTAAAGCTTCAAATCCTTAATTTCTCCTTTTATTTTCTTTCTTTCTTTTCTTTCTCTCTTTTTCGTCTTTTCTCTGTTCTTTCCTTCCCGTTTCTTTCCTTATTCTTTTGTTTCTTTATTACTTATATATGTATTAGTTTATAGTAATAATAATTGTTATTATAAAAATCTATTTAATAACAAATATTTATATTAGAATTGGATAATTATATATTTTACATTTGTCTTCATTTAATTTGTTTATCTCATTAAAAAAAATCTTATAATTCAATTAATTATTTAATAAACATCTTTTATTTAATATTTAATAAATAATAAATATCTTATATTTGCATAATACATGTATTACAATTGTATTTATTTCTATTAATACACTTAGCTTTATCATCTCTATACACTTATCATAATTTTATTTAATTATCACAAAAAAATCTTATATAATAATTATTTAATTAATAAATATCTATTTAATTTAATAATATATATATATTAAATATCTATTTACTTAAATAAGAAGTAATTTAATAAATATTACAATTGTATAAATGTTATTATTACATATGTATATATTTATCACCTTACACTTGTTATAATCCAATTTTATTTACCATATAAAAATCTATTTAATATAGTCATAAATTAATTAATATAATTTATAACTAAAATAAAATAATATCAATAATAATAACTAATTAATTTAATTCACAAATTCCTAAGAAAATCTTAGATATTAACAACTTATGCCACCTTATCTTTACTAATTGGCATAATTACTATTTTAGTCCTTTATAATTTTTTTAATTTTTAATTCAACGTTTAGCTCTTATTCAATCTAGTCCTTTTTCCTATTTTCTCTTAATTAGGCTAATTTTATCTAATTAAACCTAATTAAGCACACTACCAGACTCCTAATTACTCCTAAAACTGTTTACGAACTCAGTTTACTAAGACGGAGGCTCGAAAATGTACTTTTTCGATACCCGTGAATTAACAAAAAGGCTACTGAAGTGATAGAGGATAGTGTGATCTCCAAAACTAATCCAATCTATGATGCAGATCCGACAATCTACAAGAATAAAACCAAAAGAGGTAAGCTTATATAAAGCTTAGTAAGTTCATATAATCAAACATATCATACCTTTCAATTTAATTATAAATCATATAAAAAAAAGAAACTAATTGTTCCTTTACTGAACTCCACCATCAGTACATAGTACCTAATAAACAACTGTCAAAGGATGTTGTAATGTCTTTCAGCTATGGTCTTAGTCCTATTTACAATTATGTCATTACATCTTTCAGTCATGATATTACTCACTTCTGTCATGACGCTATAGCATCTTTCAATTACTTGTTTTCATCATGATGCCATAGCATCTTTTGGCTATGATCTTACTCTCTTCCATCATGTTTACGATAACCTATATATATATATATAGACACACACACAAACACATAAATAATTAAATTCAAATCAATAAAAATATTATAATAAACCTAATACGAACTTACCTAAACAAAAACAGTTACGAATATGATGCCGACGACTATTCTGCTAACTTAGCTTTTCCATAGTTTAAGTCTAACTGATTTGTTTGTTTATCTAAATAATAATTTCATTCAATTAATTGATTCAAACAACTTAATAATCAAATTTATGCATATAAGCCATTTTACTAACAATTTACAAAACTACCCCAACATTTTTCCCTTTATGTAATTTAGTCCCGAATTTCGAAACTTACAAATTACTCACATTTAATTATAATCCATGCTAGCCGAATTTCCTAGGGTCTCTCTATAGCCCATATTTTTCTTGTTTTCAAAAGAATTTCCATGCAACTTTACTATTTTCACAATTTAATCATTGCACATTAAAATCATAAAAAATGACTTTACAAAACAACCCTACTTGAATATCTAACTTATAATTTTACCATTCAACTTTAAAAAAAAAGCACTTCAAACTCATCATTGGCATAATCTAATATTTAACAGTTTCATGAATTAACCCTCGGTTGGCTAAATTAAGCTACAACGATTTCAAAAATATAAAACTTATTAAAAACAAGATCAAAACCAACTTCCATGCAATAATGTTGCAAGCTATCCAAACTTTAAGCTATAAAAATGGTGTTTTTTCCTTCTTCAAAAATCGGTGGAGAGCTTATGGAAGATGACAACATGTTGGTTTCCTTTTGTTTTCATTTTACTTAATTATTTAATTACAAATTTACCCTTTAAAACTTAATTTAATTTCATGTAATACCTTGCCTCAACTGTCCACTAAAAGTTCATATAGTCTAATTACCATATAAGTGCATCAATTAAAATTTCTATAGCCATTTTGACACTTTTAACTATTAGCAATTGACTTTTGCAACATTTACGGTTTAGTCTTTTTTACTTAATTAACTATCTAAGTGATAAAATTTTCTAATTAAAATTTAATACGACCCTATTATAACCTTGTAGATAATAAATAAGAAAACAAAAGGTTTTAACTGTAACACCCTCTAACCCTAAATCGTCGTCGGAATAGGGTTACAAGGCACTACCAGACTTATACACTAACATACGAATAAAAACGAGACATAAATTTGAGTTTCAATCTAAAACCGTCTAATTTCCATCAAATAGTTCTTAATATAGGCCTACAAGGCCCAAAATAGGTTTAGAAAATGATTTGGGATTAAACCGGAAACTTTGAAAATTTTTCTTTGAAGACAGGGGCACATGGCCGTGTGGTTTGGGACATGGCTGTGTGGCCAGAGACATGCCCATGTGGCCAGCCCGTGGACAACACTGACTTTACCACACGGCCTGGGCACACGCCCATGTGTCTTGGCCGTGTGAAAACATAATTTTTCACCATTTTTAAGCTACTTTCACCCCCTAAACATACTCAATTCATGCCTAAATCATTAACTTAAAAATCTTCATCAAATACCATTCATTTCATTTTCAAAACTTAACAAAAACTCATTCATTCATTCCAAAAACTTCTTAAGATTTATAAATCGTATTTACATTCAAAATATTAAACATTTACAAGTGCCAAACATTAAACCTAGTACATGCCACCTTTCCAATAGATAGATACATCACCAAAAATTTGAGCTGAAGTCGGGATCGATTTGAATGCTGAGCTGGACTTTACTTGACCTAACCTGCGCACGGAAAATAACCGTACGCTGAGTATTGAAAATACTCAGTGGTATTATCATAATTCAAATTATAACAACAACAATATATCATAAACATACTTAGATGAATATTAGATCAAACATATAATTTCATGCTGAATTATCATAATATCAATGTTATTTTCAACATTCAAATCAATATCTCAACAACAGAATTCCAATCATTCATGAACCTTTGGTTCATCTCTCAATCACATACACATATTCAAATCACATTTCAATAGGAACCATTCATGAACCTTTAATCCCATAACATAATATCATTTCTCATTTCAATTCACAATATAGCTTTCATTGTTCATTCAATGGTTCAAATAATCAAATTCAATAGATTTTTTCATTTCACATAATTACCCCTATTAACATGACTCGGACTTTGGCGGATACACTGATCCAACCAAACACACCATATCGGCACCCAGTGCCTCGTCGGATAGTTCAAAGCAAAGTTGACACCCAGTGTCTCATCGGCCTAGCCGAAGTAAAGTGGTACCCAGTACCTCATCGAATCTATTCGAAGCAATATGACACTCCAAGTGTCTCATCGACTCGAGGTCGAAGTAACCCTGAACTCTTCCAATCCTATGGCATGCCAACTATATCCACTAAGCCCGACTAGTTAATAAGGTATCAAATTCCTTTCTCTTTTCGATCAAATTCACATCAATTGTACTTTAGCCACATTTTCTCACATATTTCTTAATTCAAGCACAACTTGTTCAAATTCATATTATCACATATTTTCACTTCATTTCCATTCTCAATTGATCAAAATCATTCAAAATCAATTCAATCACATTAATAGTTCAATTTCAAATCTCAAATTCATATGCATACCAACATTACTCAATTCAATCATATAATTCAATCTCATATGCATATATTTGTTCATCAAATAAATCTAATACACATTCAATTCAACATCAATATTTACCCCACATTCAAATTCCATACACATATATTAAAATTAAACATTTAATAAGAAATACTTGAATTATGATAATACAAATCGATTTCTCTCGAGCTACTCCTCGATCACTTTTTCCTTTCCTTTCGTATTGGGCGTCTCGGTTTCCTTGTTTGCTACGAAAATTAGCAAAATTACAATTAATTAATTACACACATATTTTATATAAAATAATGATTTTCCATACAACTTTTACCATAATACCAAATTTGTCCTAACCAATTCCATCTTCTTCCTTTTTACAAATCCTTTCATTTCCTTATTCAATTTCTATCAAAACTTCAATATAACTATCAAATTTTCATCATTTTTCCATAATTCTGAATTTCTTTCAATTTAGCCCCTAAAACTCAAAACTTATAAGCTAGTTTACAAATTAGTCCTTAAATCAATTCAAATCAATAATTTTATCAAATCAATCCCTAATTTCATCATTCATTCAACATAAACCCTACTCAAATATCTATCAACTTCCATAACTTCCACTTAGTTTCAACAAAACTCAATTCTAAAGCTTCCAAAACATTTAAATTAAAGAATAATGGCTTAGTTAACTTACTTTTCAAACTTCTAAGCTTCAATTCTTCAATTTCCCCTTTTTCCTTTTTTTTTTCTTCTTTCTTTCTTCTTCCCCTGCTATTTCGTTTGCTTGTTCTCTTTTTCTTTTTGTTTTTGTTTTATTTTATTACTTTATTTTAATTTCATTTACTTATTTTAATTTATTAATAATAATAAAATATCTTATTATAACTAATTATACACATACATTTGTATACATACATGTTATTACACATGTATTAATCCACACCATACACTTGTCTCTATTTATTAAATTAAATAAATTATAATATTTACATAATAATAATAATAATAATAATAATAATAATAATAATATCAGATAAATAATTAAATATCTTTTACTTAATAATTAAGTAAAAACATATATATTATACATTTGTACCAATAATTTAAAAACACATGTATTTATTCTCTACCCTACACATATCACTAATTTGGTTCAATAACTAATTTAATCCCTTAATATTTTTCTATTCTATAATTAAACTTTTATGCTCTATTCAATTTAGTCCTTTCTACTAATTATTTCTAATTAGACTAAATTCTCCTATTCAAAGCTTAATTATACACACAACTAAACACTCAAATATTTCTAATAATTATTTACTAACTCGATTTACTAAGATAGAGGCCCTACGACTCGTTTTTCCTAAGACGGAGGCCCTAAACTCACTTTTCCGATGCCCGTGGAATTTGGGTCGTTACATTAACTAATTTGTCTTGCTGATTTATAATCGCCTTTCAACACCAACAATGGATTGTTAATGAAATGGTGTGTTTAAGTACTACACATTATTCCAACAAAAAATGACATAAATGTAATTAATTCCAAAGTAGAAAATAATAAAATTTCAAATCAATTTATGATGCATACAAATATGCATTGAGGATTTTCTTTTGAAATGTTTTCCACAATAAGCAAACCTTAATGATTAATAAAAAGTAAAAGTTTTCTCTTATGCTAGATAACTTTACACAATTAAGGTATTGATCGTAAAAATGATAATGACCGTCGCCAATTTTTGTTATGTTGATGACTCAATTGAGCGAACAAATATTTAAAGACTTAATTAGACCAACGTTGTAACAGCCTGTTTTTGGTCAAATCAGAATAGTAGTTTCAGAACCACAAATCTAAAGTCAAAATATTTATTTTATTATTAAATTAAGGTTTACAGCATGATAGATTAGTTGTGTGAAATTTTCATAAAGAAATTTTACTGTTTGAATGCTTAATTTGATAAAAAGGACTAAATCGCGTAAAGCGTAAAAGTTGAGTTCTATAAGCTAAAGGTGTCTAATAGCTATAGAACTTTAAAAGAGAGATCCTTAAGTGATAATTAGACCATAAAAGAGTTAGTGGAATGTGATGGGTGTGTTTTAATGAAATATTAATAGATTTCAAAGGTTATTTTCGTAAATGGATAATTAAGTTAAATGTTAATTAAATTAAAAGTAAAATGATATCATCTTCTTCATTCATAACCATAAAAATACCAAAATTTCATTGTTAAGAAAGGGGGAGCATTCGACTAGGGTAAATTCTTCATGCAAGGTAGGATTTCAAGCCTGTTCTTAATGATTTTTATATTTTTGGGATCGTTGCAACTTAGTCTAGTTAGCTCGTATCTTCCATTTCAAAAATGTTAAAGTATTTAAATGTTTCCATTGTTGAATGCATGAATATCTTGATAATTGATGATGAAAACTAAGTCATTTTTGTTAGATTTATAAGTTTTGTTAAGTGATTTTTAGTAAAAATGCAAATTAAGGATTAAATTGAGAAATGTGTAAAACCATGGTTAAAAGTGTGAATAAATGAAAAATATGGGCTGCTAGGGACCTATAAAGAATTCAGATAAGCATGGGTAGGATGAAATTGCATGAATTTGTAATTTTATATGAAAAGGACTAAATTGTAAAGAATATGAAAGTTTAGGGGCAAAGTCTAAATTTACTAAAAGTGAATTGTGGGCTAAATTGAATAGAATGGTTAATATAAATGCATGAGCTTAAATGCTTATTGATTTCACCTATGATGACTTGATGATTATATGGATATTGTGGTACTAACCTATTGATGATTTTATATGCTTAGGCATTTAACAAATTCATTTGATTATGTTATAGTTTACTTGCTTAAATTATGAATGAATGGTAAGTTTAATTATGTATTATACGAGCTTACTACGCTTTATAGCTTACTCTGTTTTCTTTACCGTGTTTTATTGTAACACCCCCAACCCGTATTCATCGCCAGAATAGGATTACGAGGCGTTATCAGAGTACGGAATAATTTCAGATAAATTGAGACAACTACTATTCATTTTTCTAGTATAATTATAATGTCCCTTAAATGGACCCTCGAGGCCCAAAATATGCATTAAAATCGAGTCGGGACTAAATCGAAATCATAAGAAATTTTTTGCAAAATTCTAAATTTTTTATCACACATAAGAGTCACACGCCCGTGTAGTGAGGGACACGCCAGTGTGGTCAGGCCGTGTGGATTCACACGCCCGTGTCCCTAACCTGTGTAACTCTCTTACTTGTAACACATGAAGAAATTTGGATCACACGGCCAATGCACACCCCTGTGTTGCTAGGCCATGTGGTTAATTTAATTTTCGAAAATTAGGTACAGGTTCACACGGCCATATCGCACGCCTATGTTCCAGGCTGTGTGCCTCACACGGCCCGTATGCTCAATTTTGAGCATTCTGTTTCTCGAATTTAAGATGTAAGGGACACACGGCCAAAACACATGTCCATGTACTAGACATATGGCCAAGACACATACCCATGTGTCTACCCACGTAGACGAAAATAGGTTATTTAAAGCCACTTTTCTTACCCTTTACACATCCAACTTGCACTAAACACACTTTTATACCAATATAGTCCAATTAAGCAGCCAATTCAAACCAAAACATGCATTAAACATGATAAAACATCACCATTTTGAATATATATATATATATATATATATATACACACATTTAAATTTCATAACTTTAATTCCAAATATCTTAGAACATGCATTAAACAATTCCCTATACATGCCATATAAACCAAAAGATGTTTAACTAAAAACTACCGGAGTAATCTGGATAGTGTGATTCCAATATGTTGATTCGATCCTCTGTAACTCACGTGAATCTACAAATAACATTTAACACACAAAGTAAACTTATGAAAGCTTAGTAAGTTCATAGGCATTTAAAATAAATCTTACCGAACATGCCATAACAATTTACTAAACACGAAATTCACTAATACTTCCTGCCAATCACAAATTCACATGACGAATCACTTAATTGAGCTCAACATTAGCAAATACTTTTATTCTCTCATGATAGTTACTTATATCACTTACCAAATCTCGTCAAATTAGAGAACGTCTTACGGAATTGCGTACTTCACTTCTCAATGCCATAGTCCAAATATGGTCTTACACATAATCACATATTGATGCCATAGCCTAGCTATGGTATTACACATAATCACATATCAATGACATAGCCCAGCTATGGTCTTACACATAATCACATATCGATGCCATAGCCCAGCTACGGTCTTACACGTAGTCACATAGTCACATACTGATGCCATAACCCAGTTATGGTCTTATACGGAATCGCATAATCACATATCGATACCATAGCCCAGCTATGGTATTATACGGATCACATATTCACATATTGCCATGGTCCAACTATGGTTTTTTCCATTAATTCATCTTTTATCACTGAACGAAGGTACTCAATCCTGCGTTCTACTCAATTTGTACATTTAATCCAATTTTCATACTTTTACAATGTTCACAATTCAATAACAAATATATGAAATAATAAATCATTTTATTCATAAAATTACAAATAATTATTAAAATTTAGCCATATGAACTTACCTAAGCCAATTTGCAAAAATTGTAATTGTTCAGGGACTATTCTGTTATTTTCTCTTTTCCTCGATTACTTTCGGGTTCTTGATCTATAATTATAAAATCATTTATTCATTAGCATTTAATTCAATTCCACTCTACTTTACAATTTATACCCTTTAATTTTTAAAATTATACTTTTAACTCAAACTTTATAATTTTTACAATTTAGTCCCTACTTAAATAACTCATCAATTGAGCTTCTTTTCCTCAATTAACACTTTATCTAACCATTATAGACCATTTCTCAGCCTTTGAAATTTAGAATTTCAACACAAAACCCTAATTCCAAGCTTTTTCACAATTAGGTCCTAAAAATCAATTTCTACTAAAACCACTTGATAAAATCATCATATAATAAAATTAAAGCTTCAATTTCATGCTAACTCATCATAAAATTCCAGCACTTATCCATGGAAACTTTCAAAATCACTCATAAAATAAAAAACTAATGAATTCAATAGTTGGACCTAGTTGTAAAAGTATCAAAATCACAAAAATTACAAGAAATAATCAAGAATTGAACTTATTTATAGCAAGAGCATGAAAAAAAAGCTTAAAATAGCTCTATAATGGTGTTTTTGGCTTAAAGATGAAGAATTTGCTAGAATTCTTTTAATTGAGATTTTTATTCATTTATTTTAGCAAAATATCCAATTTTGCCCTCAATACATCAAATTTCAGATTTTTCTCATGTCTATGCCGCCTCATCCATGTCACCTCATCCATGTCATTTAGGCATATTTATGCCTCAAGTCCTTCATTACTCTTCCCTTATTCTATTTAATCATTAATTCTTTAATTAGTAAGTTTTGTACAATTTTCAATTTAGTCCTTTTTATTTAATTAACTATCAAAACACTAAAATTTTCTAACAAAATTTTAATACTAACTTATTAACACTCCATAAGTATTTATAAAAATATTTACGACTCAGTTTATGATATCAAGGTCTCGATACCTGTTTTCAACAAAATTTACCTAATCATTTCTTTTAAATTACGAAATTTACTAATTCAAAAAAAAATTCTAAAATCACATTCGACTCATAAATATTAATTCATTTAATTTTCTAAACTCACTTATCAGATTTTGTAACAGCCTAAAATTTCAGTGGTGTCGGAACAGTGATTCGAGATCACTAAATCCGACAAGTACGATTAGGAAATTAAAATAAAATAGTATTTAGAAGTGAATAAAATATTGGAAATATTTTAATAGGTTAAATTAAAATTTAAAAGAGAAAAAAATTAAGTCAAAAATGAAGTATCGAGGCTCGATCTCGTGAAATCGAGCCGTAAATGTTTTTATAAATATTTATGGAGTGTTAGTAATGTGGTATTAAAATTTCGTTAGAAAATTTTATCGTTTGGATGGTTAATTAAATAAAAAGGACTAAATTGTAACAAATGCAAAATTTGCTAGAAGGATTAAATAGCTTAAGTGTTAAAAGAAAGAGGATTTAAAGGGCAATTAAGCCTAAAAGTGACTAGGTTGGACGTCAAGGGCAAGAAAATCAGCAGAAAAATAAGGGAAATAAGGGCAAAATTGGAAATTTTATAATTTTAACATATAAAATAAAGACAAAATTGAGAAATCTAGAGATCTCTTCATATTTTCTCAGCAAAAACGACATAGGAGGTCTGGAGAAGGCTGGTTATTCATATTTTTACATCATGTGAGTTTATTCTTGCTTTTTCTTGACAATTTTTATGTTTTTATGACTTTTACAACTAGGTCCACTTATAGAATTCATTAGTTTTTGATTTGGTGGGTGAAATTGGAAGTTACCCTAGCTGATTAAGGGAATTTTATGATGAATTATTATGAAATTTAAGTTCTAATTTCATATTAAGGTGGTTTTATTAAGTGATTCTGATAGAAAATGGTATTTAGGACCTAATTGTGAAAAAGTTGTGAATTAGAGGTTGGTGTTGAAATTCAGAATATGAAAGGTTGTGAAATAGTTTATAATGATAAAATAAAGTGTTAATTGAGAAAAATTAGTTCAATTGATGGGTAAATTGGGCAGGGACTAAATTGTAAAAATTGTAAATTTTAGGCTAAAAGTGCAATTTTGAAAGTTGAACAGCATAAATTGTGAAGTGAAATAGAAATCAAATAAATGCTAATGAGTGAAAATATTTTACATTATAGATCAAGAATCCAAAGAAGAACGAGGGAAAGAAAAAGTTGCGGAATAGTCCCTGAATTTCAATATCTTCTACCAATCAGCCGGGTAAGTTCATATGGTTGAATGTTCATGCTTAATTGTGAATGATTGAATGATATAATGTATTATTAAATATGAATTTGTCGTGGAATTGTGGGAATTGTGATAAAATGGAATAACAAAGGCGGTAACCCAAATTAGGAAAAACGCAGGAATTGAGTATGTTCGTATCGTGATATGTGATGAATTGACAGATAAGGCCATGATTGTTCCATGGCAAAGTGTGAAATGTAGGTATGGTATCATCCATACTGAGTTGCGAAATGTAGGTATGGTATTATCAAATCCATACTGAGTTAAGAAATGTAGGTATGGCATTTCCCATACCGAGTTGTAAAACGTAGGTATGGTATTTCAATGAGGAAAACCATACTGAGTTATGAATTGTGGCATTGAACAACGACGTACTCAATTTCATAAGCCGTTCCCTAATTTGATATTAAGAAATACAAGAGAAGTGAATCAAATGAAAGAGATTGAGTAGTTGTTAATGTTGAGCTCAACTATGTAAAGTATTATAACAGAGGTTGTGAATGGTAGGAAACTTTAGTAAATGTTTTGGTATTGTTTGGAATTATTATATTTGGTAAGCATTACTTTAAAACCTATGAACTTACTAAGCTTCAATGAGCTTACTTGTGTGTGGTTGACATTGTTATGTAGATTGAACTGAAGTGAAGTTGGTAGATCGGATCAACACAAGAAGGCACACTATCCAGATCAATTCCGGTAGCTTTTGTTTTATGGTTATAGATTTATATGGCATGTATAGAGTTTAAATGAAATGAAGTAAGGATGTTATAAACTAGTTAGCAATATTTTGTACTAAAATAGTTTTTAGTTAGTAGCAGTAGTTCAATTTTGAAAATTCACTATAAATCATGGAAATTGAATTAGGGGTTGAATAAGATATGAAATTAAATCTCATTGAATCTAGTTTCACATAGAAGAAATGGTGTAAGAAAAATACTTTTATATTAGGAGATATTTGAATTTTTGTGAGACAAGATCAGAGTGACTTTGAGCTCCCCTGTTTTGACTTTAGAAATTCACTAAAAATTGTACAAAAATTATTAGGAGCTATGCTATAATGTACAGATTCCTTATTGAGTCTAGTTTTAAGGAAAATAAACGGCATAGTCATTTAAATTCTGTACAGAGAGAAAAGTGATTCGTAAGGGACAGAGGTCAAAGTAGTCCAGCACTGAAACAGCGGAGACTTTAACTAATAAACTGTACTAATTGGCCCAACCAAAAATTCTGGAAAAAAATTAGTAGATAGATATATGAGTCTAGTTTCTGGAAAAATTTACGGATTTTAATTCCGAGTTTTGTAACTCGAGATATGATTTTTTTATCGACTGTGACGCAGATAAATAGCTCATTCCGAAAGCTAAAGTAAATGGTTTAAAAATTGTTTAAGTGATAAATTAAGTTTATTAACACCTCAAACTCGACTCCGGCGACGGTCTCGGGTATGGGGGCGTTACTAGTGATCTTGAATCACCGTCCCCAACACCACTGAAAATTAGGCTGTCACAACACTCCCCCTTTTAGGAAATTTCGTCCACGAAATTTCTTACCTGAGAATAAGTTCGGATACTGTGATCTCATTGATTCCTCTGTTTCCCATGTTGCCTCTTTCGAACCATGACGGTGCCACAATACTTTAACTAATGGTACCTGTTTATTCCGTAATTCTTTAAACTAATGGTACCTGTTTATTCCGTAATTCTTTAACTTCTCTAGCCAAAATCTTCACTAGTTCTTCCTGTAACGCCCCCAACCTGAATCCGTCACCGGAATAGAGTTACGGAGCATTACCGGAGTTACTAATTTATTTATCAGATATTTTATTTCATCTAGCATTCATATTTAGAACCAATTAAAAATTAAACATATTGTCCCCTAAACGTACTTATTTTTTTCGACATGTTTTATTTGAATTTTATGAAATATCAGAATTTTCCAAAATTTCAATACTTTTCAGTTTAATCCCTAAAATATGTTTTCGCCTGATCTTGATCTAAATTAATATTTTCATTCAATTTTGTAATTTAAATAATAAAATAATCCATTACATGCAATTTGATCATTTTTGACATTTTTACAAAATCGCCCTTAAAGTTCTAGTTTTATTCAATTTAGTCCCTGAGCCTAAAACATGCAAATTAGCCATGCTGGTGGAATATTCATACATATTTTCCTCCTCCTCCTCTCCATTCCACATCCTTAATTTATATAACATGCTATAAGTAACATTATCAATAATTTCACTATTTACTTATATGTATATTCAAAACTGTCCATTTGCATCATGGTCACTAAATTGTTTATATCTTGAGATACAGAACTCGAAATTAAGATCTGTAAATTTTTATTGAAACTAGACTCACATATAGTCTTACCATAAAATTTTCAGAATTTTTGGTTTAACCAATAAGTACAATTTATTCTTTGAAGTCAGCCCTATTCTGTTGTCTAACAGTTCTGACCCTTCCTCACTAAAAATAAGTTATCTCCTTGTGCGGTATTCAAATGATGTTCCCATTTATTTCTATTGAAAATAGACTCATTCAGGAATCTAAACATATAAATTATGTCTCAAAATTATTTTTATACAATTTTTAATGATTTTTCCAATTCAGAACAGGGGAGCCCAAAATCATTCTGAATCAGTCTCACAAAAATATAAATATCTCATAATATAGAATTTTTTTACTTGTTTTGTTTATTTTATATGAAAATAGACTCAATAAGCTTTAATTACATATCTCACTCAACTTCTAATTCAATTTCTACCATTTTTGGTGATTTTTCAAATTTGACCTACTGCTGCTGTTCAAAACAGTTTTAGTGCAAAATATTGATTATCAAGTTTATAACACTCTTATTTCCCTTCTCTATAATATTTTCCATCCCTTTCTCTTATTTTCTCTTCACTAACATATCAAGAATATAAAACTATATATAAGAAAACCCAACTTTAACATCATTTCCATGCTTTTTCAATAATATCAAGCTTAAAAATATATGGAAATCTTGATATTTTTACCTTGTCCCCTTGGTTTCAATCTTTAATTTGATTTTCTCTCTCTTCCAGCTTCCATTTCTTGAATCTATCTTGACATTCTAACTTCCCATAATCTCCTTAATATTTTCTCTTTTGGTAGCTATGGAAATTCTTTTGATTTTTGGGTGAAAATGGTGAAATTTTAATGGAAGGACTAAATTGTAAAGAAAGGAAAATTTCTTTCTTCTCTTCTCTCCTCTCACGTTGGTTGCATGCATGGAAAGATGAAGAATTCTCTTCATCTTTCCTTCCTTATATACTAAATAAATAATAATAAAATAATAATAAATATCTTATTAAAATAATATTTATCTAATTAATTAATTTAAAATATCTTCAATATAATCATTCCATTCTAGAATTCTCTCTCTTACAAATTGACCATTTTGCCCTTCATGATCTTTTAAAATTCCATCCTTGAGTCATCACTTAATTTGGAAAAATTGCATTTAGTCCCTCATAATTCTTCACCTATTCAATTTGGTCCTAATTCATCCATTTTCCTTAGTTTCTAGATCATTCCACTCATAAAATATTTGCACTATTGGTCCTTCAAATTTTTCAAATTTACACTTTAACCCATCAAATTTTGAAAATTTACTCTTGGACAACAAAACTTTTCTCACATTTACAATTTAGTCCTTTCTTGAATTAATATGTCATAATATACTTCCTAATGACATAACTCAATTTTCCTCTTCTTGTCACTTTATTTTCTTATTTTACTATATCTTATTGTAAAAAATTTTGGGATATTACACTTCCGTATAGGTCATATCTGATTGAAGCTCAATTTACGTATGAGGAATCATGTGTAAAGGATCTGATCTATACCGTCTCAAAATAGATACATGAAACACATTATGGATCTTCAAGTTCTGGGGGTAGAGCTAACCGATAAGCTACAGGGCCAATTCTTTCTATAATTTTATACGGCCCAATAAATCTTGGGCTCAATTTTCCTTTTCTGCCAAACCGCAATACTTTCTTCCACAGGAAAATTTCAAAAATACGCGATCACCCACATTGAACTCTATATCTCTTCTTTTCAAGTCGACATAAGATTTCTGGCGATCTGAAGCAGCTTTCAAACTGTCTCGAATAATCTAAATTTTTTCTTTAGTTTCCCAGATCAAATCAACTCCTTCTAACTTAGATTCACTCAATTCGGACCAATACAAAGGAGTCTTACTATTTCTCCCATACAAAGCTTCAAAAGGTGCCATTTTGATACTGGATTGATAGCTATTATTATAAGCAAATTCAGCTAAAGGTAAATACCTTTCCCAGCTACCACCGAATTTGAGTATACAGCACCTCAACATATCTTCTAAAATTTTTAATCACCCGCTCTGATTGTCTGTTAGTCTAAGGATGAAACACAGTGCTAAAATTTAGTTTTATACCCAAAGCTTCCTATAGTTAGTCCAAAACCTCGATGTAAACCTCGGATTCCGATCTAAAATAATGGATGTTGGGACTCCATGTAATCTCACAATTTCAGATATATACAATTCGGCTAACTTTTCAAGCGGATAATATGTTCTGATCGGAATAAAATGGGCCGACTTGGTCAGTCTATCCACAATCACCCAAATTGAATCTTTCTTTTTCGGAGTCATAAGCAATCCAGATACAAAATCCACCGCAATATGCTCCCATTTCCACTCAGTAACCATAACAAGTTGTAGCAACCCTGTTGGCACCTGATGTTCTGCTTTCACCTGCTAACAAATCAAACACTTTGCCACAAATTCACAAATTTCTCGTTTCATACCAGGACACCAAGACATCTTTTTTAGATCACAATACATTTTCGTACTACCTGGATGAATAGAACATATGCTACTATGAACTTCTGATAAAATATCATTTTTCAAGTCTGAATTTTTCGGAATGCATATTCTGTTATGATAATATAACATATCGTTATCATTAATAGAATACTCTAAACTCAGATTGTCCCGAACCATCTGTTTCTTCAATACTAGTTTCGGATCGTCATCTTGCAAGTCTCGAATTCGTTGAAGAAATACAGGCTTTGCTTTTAGCTCAGCTAATAATGAACCATTTTCATTAACAGATAAATAAAGAAACAGATGGTTCAGGACATGATTTTAACAGATAAATGGTTTTATCATTATCAGCATGTTCGGATCTTTCTGACATCTTTATTATAAGAAAACAAAGGTTAGAACGGATCATACACATCACACCATCACAGATTTATGTGGCATATATTTCTAAACATTTTACATTTTACGTTCATTTCAAAAATCGGCTAAACCAAGCGATGATACCACTAAATGTAACACCCTTAATCCTTATCCCTTGCCAGAATAGGGTTACGAGAAATTACCGGACCTTACGAAATAAATATGAATATTTTATAACATTTAATAAACATATCAGAAACCAATCAAAATTCACTCATATTGTCCCTTATATGGGCCCTCAAGGCCTAAAATACATGTTAGAAATAAATCAGGACCAAACCGAAACCTCAGAGAATTTTTCTCAAAATTCTAAATTTTTTTCTAAGTGCAGGGGGCACACGCCCGTGTGACTCACACGACCAAGAGACACGCCCGTGTCTTAGGCCGTGTGGGCATTCGATGTAAGGCACACAGCCGTGTCTCAGATCATGTCCATAGCCGTGTAACTCTCTGACTTGAGTCACACGGCCAAGACACACGCCCGTGTGTAAGGTGCAGGGGTTACACGGCCAAGCTACACGCTCGTGTGCTAGGCCGTGTGCAAAAGCTTGGGCATTCTGTTTCAAATTTTTAAGGTGTAGGGGACATACAACTAGACCACACGCCTATATGCCAGGTCGTGTGTCACGCACGACTGAGACACACGCCTGTGTCTCTGCCTGTGCAGATGAAATTAGGCCATTTTATGGCCACTTTTCTCACCTAATCTTGGTATCAACCTAGACACAACCATATGCACATTCACAAACCACAACAAAGCCTTCAATTCAGGCCAAAATCAAGTTGTTATACCTATATTATCATCACATATACCCAAATATCTTAATGTACTAAACTAACCACATACATCTAGAAGTGTGCATGGGCTGGGCTGGGCCGGGCTCAACTAAAAAGTTAGGCCCATTAATCGGGCTTGGGCCAGGCCGGGCCCAAAAAATGGGCCTAAAATTTTGCCCAAGCCTGGCCCATAAAAAATGCTAAAACCCGGGCCCGGCCTGGCCCGCCCGTATTAAATTTTTATATTATTTTATATAATTTTTAAATATATATAATACATCAAAAATACTAAAAAGATCAAAATAAATATTTTCCAACAAATTGAAAATAAATTTTAAAAAAATATGTAGACTTAAATAACATTAAGATAGATGCAACTTAACAAGCAAATACCTCTAAAATAATAACAAAATTAACAAATGCCTTTAAAATAATAACAAAATTAACAATAAAATAAGTTTTATACAATATCCAAATAATAACAACAAAATAGTAGCAACATAATAGTAATATGGTAGCAAAATAGGGAGAAAAAAAAGGAAAATAACATTTAAAAACAAAAAAAATCAGATTTTTTTTGTTATTTAGTAAATTCGGGTGGGGCCGGGCCGGGCCGGGCTCGGGCCAAAAATACCTTACCTGAGGCTCGACCCATTTTTTAAACGGGCCTTATTTTTTGTCCAAACCCATTTTTCGGGCCTATATTTTTGCCCAAACCCTCCCACATTTCGGGCGGGCCTTCGGGCCGGGCCGCCCGGCCCATGCACGCCTCTACATACATCTATATGCATATTTTACTAATTTACTAGTTCAAATCATGCTTCAATGTAACTATAAATTAACCATCATCTAACGAATCCAAACATACCTTATGCATGATTAATCCATACCCATATAAGTTGATTAGAAATATAATCAAAGCATAACTCTTAATATTTTCATAAACCAATTTTATTTAAATTATTATAGCCCTATACATGCCATATAAACCTAAGTACATGTTGCAAAAGCTACCAGAATGAGTTGGATAGTGTGGCTTGATGTGTTGATCCGATCTCCTGACCTCATGTTAATCTACAAGAATATTAAACAACACAAGTAAGCTTAATAAAGTTTAGTAAGCTCTATAGGTTAAGCATAGATATTATTGAACTTAATATAATAAATTAAATAGTAAATTAATCATTTAATCTCCCTGTCAAACACAACATAAATTGATGAACCCACTTTCTTCAATTCAATATCAATAATAATCAATAAAAATTTCAATTTCATTCACATAAGTCTTTTACCAAATCTTATCTAGTTGGAGAATGGCTTACGGATATGAGTACATCGTATTCAGAAGCCCGAAGGCTACACAGAAGCACATAAAGTGCTAAACGAAAACCCATAAGGGTTGAACAGAAGCTCATAAGAGCTGAATGGAAACCCATTAGGGTTTTACAGAAACTCATATGAGTTAACAGAAGCTCGTGAGAGCTAAACATAAAGCAAACACGAAAGTTCGCAACAAAAGCTCGTGAGAGCTAAACATAAAGTAAACACGAAAGTTCACAACAAATGATGAACCTCAGTTTACTTGGGTAATTTACCGTCAATTCATCCTTTGCCACAGAACGATTGTATTCAATCCAGTGTTCCACTCGTTTTGAACATTTAATTCAATTTCATAATTTAACAATAATTTTATTTTCAACAATAGATATGAATAAATACATAATAACATTCATCAAGTTAATAAATAAAAATTAAAGTTTAACCATACAAACTTACCTGGGTTAAATTGTAAGATTTGTAGTAGTTCAGGGACTATTTTGCTATTTTCTCTTTTTCACGTTTGTCTACGGGCTCTTGATCTAAAATGTAAAATTATTCATTCATTAGCATATATTTCAGTTTCAATTCACTTCACAATTAATACCCTTTAATTTTTGAAATTACACAATTACCCCAACTTTTATAATTTTTGCAATTTAGTCCTTCCCCAATTAGTCTATCAAATGAGCTAATTTCTTTTCTCAATTAACAATTTATCTAAATATTCTAGGCTATCATACAAGCCTTGATAAACAAAATTTAATACCAAGCCATAATTTGATCTTTTTCATAATTTGTCCTAAAATCAATATCTATCAAAATCACTTGATAAAATCATCATATAACAAAAACTAAAGCTCTAAATCCATGTTAATTCATAACAAACATCTAGCACTCACCAATGGTATCTTTCAAAATTACCCATAAAATCAAAAACTAATGAAATAGATAGTTGGACCTAATTGTAAAAGTCTGAAAAACACAACAATTTCAAGAAAAGAGCAAGAATTGAACTCACATGATGTAAAAATATGAAAAACCAGCTTTAGAAGCTCTCTTATGGTTGTTTTTGGCTGAAGATTGATGAAGAAATGTCTAAAATTCAATTTAGTCATTTGCTTTATTTTTAATTTAATTACCCAAATGACCATTTTACCCCTAAATCACCCAATTTCAAGATTTTTCTTTGCTTATGCCGGTGTCTAATTGCCTTTTTGGTCCTCCCTTATTTACCACTTAAGTTATTTAATCACCATTTCTTTAATTAGCAAGTTTTTGCACCTTTTTCAATTTAGTCATTTTTACTTAATTAACTATCAAAACGTTAAAATTTTCTAAATAAACTTTAATACTATTTTAATGACACTCCTTAAATATTTATAAAAATATTTACTGCTCGGTTTATAAAATCGAGGTCTCAATATCTCGTTTTTGAAACCACTTACCTAATAAATCCTTCTAAAACACAAATCACTAATTCAAAAATCTTATAAAATCACACTTGACTCAGAAATAATAAATAATAAAATTTTCAAACTCACTTGTTGGATTTAGTGATCTCGAACCACTGTTTCTGACACTATTGAAAATTGGGTTGTTACAGTAAGATTCGGTTTTTTAGACCAAGATTTTCAAGATTCAAAATCTTGATTTTCTTGATTCTTGATATTGTCCGAAACAGCAAAATTGGACCAAGATTCGGTTTCTTGATTTTCTTGAAAGCAAGAAAGTGAATCTTGATTTTCTTTTTTGGTCATGTGTGCATTTAGGGCCTTGGTTGTAACGCCCCAAAAATCCCGAACTTCTTTTTGTGTGGTTTTATGTGAATATGTGCTTAGTAGTCTTAGGCAAATATTTTTTGGGTGTTAGAACGCCCATAGTAGAGTTTGGGTCCAAGCTTAAAAGGGAAAATATTAAATTTATTTTAGAGTTTAATTTTAGGCTTCTAGAAGACTGGTAGTGGCGTGAAGCTGGACTCTCAGAGAGGTAATCAGAAGAGAAAATTTAGGAAATAGATTGGGGAGTTATGAGGGAGAAAAATGAGGAGATGAAAAGGGGGAAGTGATGGAGCTAAATTGGGAATTGAGGCTATGGGCTATAAATATGTACCGAATTTGGGATCCTAGGCTAATGCCTTCTCATCTTTTCCTCAAGTGCCGATTTGTATTTTTTTTCTTCTCTTCTTTCTTCTTTTTTTGCCAAAATCCTTTACATTCGGCCTTGTCCTTTTTCCTTTTTCCTTTGATTTTTATTACCTACTTTCGCTAGATCTTGAATCTCCAAAGTCGACTAGGGGCTTGTCAGGAAGAGCCGAATTCCTCATTTAGGCTATCGTGTTCGCGAAATTAAGGTAACGTTAGGGGTTGGTAAGGATGGCTGAAAGTCTTTTTTTTAACAGGTTTTTGAGTAACGTTTTAGTTGCTACAGTATCGGTCTTGACTCGTGATTGGATGCCAGTCACCTAATACTCGGGTTTTATGATTAAGTTGGTACAGATCTAGGGTCTAATCATGGTTGGTGATAAAGAAAAGAGGCTATTAAGGTTTGGCACACGGTAAGGTTACGGTAAGGCTTCGGGATTTTTATAGATGAAGTTTGTATTTAGCCTATGATTAATTATTAAGTAATATCAAATGTAGGTTCGTGACTAAGAGGAAATCGCAGCACGCTCTATCGCCAGGTGTGTACAAACACTACACACACGATATTGGCAATACCGAAAAGCTAAAAAGCCGAAAAGCCAAAAATGGCTAAATGGGCCCGATGGGCCTTGAGGCTAAGTTTTGTGAAATTTATTGATTTGGTTATATGAATTGATTTAGTCATGCATATTACATGATTTGAATTGGATTTGGGCTTAATGGGCCACTTAACAGAGATTTGGGCCTAATGGGCTATACGATTGTGGTTTGGGCCTAATGGGCCATATGATTGAGAATGGGCTTTGTATATGGGTTTGGGCTTAGTATCTGTTAACTTCCAAACATTCATAAAACTTAAAAAAACAAATGCAACCGTGGACAAGTCATAAGGTTGAAGTGTGGTAATGGGTATATGCATGTTTAGGATTGGATCTAGGGAGAGCTTGATACTTAAGCGATCTCAATGACCCACCTCCTCTTCTCTGGAATCCTACCTGGTGCATAGTGCCTGTTCACTTTGGCCAACGGGGACTTGTTAACGGGCCAGGTAGGTACTGAATCCATAAAGCTTAAAAATGACCGAAATGCCCCTAAGGGCGAAAATGACTAAAATACCCCTAGGAGTTAAACTTGGGATTTATGGGTGTGACATGCTACATTCATGTGATATACTGTTTAGGTTGCATGTGGGTGGGAAATTATGGTACGGAGGAAGAATTTGAGGATCGCATGGTTGCTTGACGACCGTGGATCCACCGTTGGCTTTTTAAAGCCCAATATGTGATTAGCAGCTTTGCTGCAACGTTAGGTAGTACCACAACCGAGATACCATTGCTGTGTAGCGGATGGGTGGGTCAATTTAGAAATCCCTACAGGTGTATAAGGTTGGTCGGGAAATGTTGTGTAGCGGATGGATTACCTGGGAGGGTTTTTACTGCATTGCATATGTGATATATTACGATGATACTGTGATTAGGGCTTAGGCCCAATTGATTACTTGCATGTTAATGATTGCTGAGGGTTGTACACACTGAGTTTTGAAACTCACCCTCTCTTTAATTTTCTCAGGAAACCCTTAGTAGGCGGTTCGACGAACGGAGGGACTCGGAGGTGGCCAGCTAGCAAGACGCTTTATTTTATTTGTTTTCCTTATAGTTTCTAAGTATTTTGATTTCAGATTGTAATAAGGCTTTACCTCTGCTATTTGTTACATTGAACACTTTACTTTATTTCCTCTAAGTTATCCCACATTTTATTTTGAAACAATAGATTTATTCAAAATTAAGTTTCCGCACATAAAAATATTTTCCCTAAAAAGTTAAAAAATAATTTTTAACCTATAGAAAGACTAATTGATTTTTAAACACAAGCCATTTGAAAAACAACTTTAAACTGGAATTTTACTTAAATTTCTTTAAGAAGGGTTTTCAATGAAAAACAAGGTTTTTCGCAAAAACAATTCAATGTGACACGCCGGATTCGGGCCTAACTTCTAGGCCGAGTTTGGGGTGTTATGTTGGTAATGAAGTCTTGGATTGTTCTGTTCAATCTTGCTCGAATTTGTTTGTCCTTCAACCTTTTTATTGGGCATTGAGGAAATTTGAGCCATCACTTTCATGAGCATGATTTCGAGCCTTAAGACTCACATTATATGGTAGTGGAGACAATGATAGTGGTTCACAACGTAGATAGTATAGAGAGTCACTATAAATGGTGATTTTTCTAAGTTAGGATAGTATTTAAGCAATATGTAGGCTATGTAGATGATATTCTTCTTTTTATTTTGGAAAATAAGGTATTTTTGGCAAAAGAGGGTCAAGAGTTAGTCTTCTTTTGCATAATTGCCTTATGGGTAGAGTCCAATTTAATCTTAAATAAAGGGATGGTTTTTATGTGATCATTTTTTAAGTTGGTGACATTAGAGAGTTAGAAACATTAATGGGAATAGATATCATTTGATAATTTATCCTTAATGACGTCGCAACGATGCTTTCTTCACGAGGTATAAAATGTTCATGTATGGGAGGTGTAGAAGGTACTTAAGCTATAGGTATAACAATAACATGACATAAAATAATGCTTTATAAATTTTAGGTTTTAATCACAATTTAGCCTTTGAATTATACTTATTTTTCCACTTTGATACATAAATTTTTTTTATCTTATTTTGATACAACAACTTTGCACCATTACTCGTTTTAAAGTCATTAAAATTATTTAAAAATGAAAAAAAATTGTAAAAATTAGTTAAAAAATTTTAAATTTATTTAAAGAATATAAAAGTATTAAAAAGTTTTAAAAATTGTTAAAATATTTAAGTTTTGTAAAAAAAGGTAACCTTTTTAAAAATGTAAAAAAAATGAAAATTATGAAAATTAAAAAAATGATTAAACTTGAAAAGATTATTTAAAATTTATGAAAATCATAAGAATTTAAAAAAATGTAAAAATTATAATATTTTTTTCAATTTTCCTTAAAACTATCTTCTAATATACGAATTCAATGCTTGATTTTTAATTCAACATTTAGTTCATTTGTAAAAATTTTCCAAGCATTTTATTAATTCTTACAAATTTTTTAATTTTAAATTTATTTTTACAGATTTTAAATATTTTTAATAATTTTTTACCGGTCAATTATTAGTTAATTATCAAAGCCAATCAACAACTAATCAACGTCTACTCAATTTCATCAACGTACTATATCATTAGTTAATATATTATGTTACAATTTTTTAATATTAAAACAGAAAAAAGGATGTTTAAACATGTATGGCTTAAGAGCTAAATTGTGAATAAAGGTTAAATTTTAAGAATCATTGGAGCCGCACAAAGATTGAGCCGTGGGTATTAAAGCCAAACACGATCTTTGTTTTCCTAGATTTCATGTTTTGAGCTTCATATGCTTTGTTTGTCGTATGCTCCCAAAAAGTGGTAAAGAGACGGTTTCGGTTTGTCGAACCAAATCAACTCGCATCCAAGCCGAGTCACTCGAAAAAAGCCCGTCTCCATTGCGGGTGCCATTATTAATTGTTACGCAGTAATTTTCAAACCCTAGAAACCGCAGACACTCTCTCGCTCGCTCCCCTGCCTTGGGACTTTTTGGTGCTGTTTACTGATTCATCTCTTGCCATGGTCTCGCCGTTTTTTTACTCTTACCTTGCTTTACTTTGAATTTTGCTTCTTCTTCCAGATCGTTTCCTTAAAATTTCTCGTGATCCAAACACTTCACTGACGATGTTGTACTTCTGGATTTTTTTTGGTTCATCTTTGTTTAGGCGGATGTGGAATGCGATGTTGCTGCTCCAGGGGTGCCGAAGAAGAGAACGTTTAAGAAGTTCAGTTTCAGAGGTGTCGATCTCGATGCTTTATTAGATATGTCCACCGATGAACTCGTCAAGCTCTTTCCCGCTCGCGCTCGCCGAAGGTTATCTCTCGTTATTATACTATCATGTCTAGTTATTTCTTTTGCTTCTTTAAGCTTGTTTTTATTGCTTTTTCTTATAGAACCTTTTTATAGTTTTTAATTTGTAAATTAAGATAGTTTGTTTATTCTATTTTAGGTTCCGGAGAGGTTTGAAGAGGAAGCCAATGGCTCTGATTAAGAAATTGCGCAAGGCTGTGAGTGTTTCATTGCCCATCTTTTTGCCTTTTTGTAGAAATACCGGATTACAGAGAAGGTTTTTTTTTTTTTTTTTGGTAATTATTTTTACCTTGAGAGTAGAAACGAAAAATATCTAGGACTTTGATGAATTTTTCATAATTTTTTCTTTAATGTAATGTTTTAGCTGGTTCAGTATGTATGTTCTGTTCATATGCTTCAATAGATATAGGTAAAGGTACTGATGATCATCTACAGTTTAGAATGCTTCTACTGAACTTGGGAAGTTTTGAATTTTGATATCGACTTTGTTGAAATAGCTCAAGTGGGAAACTGGTATTTCTGTACTTAACTCCATATAGGGACACATTACCATTAAAAAAACAATGTATTTGCTTTTTCCCTCTAGGATGGCTTTATTGATTTGTTTGAATGATAGGGTTGTCTGTTGTACGAGCAATATGGGAAACTGATGATCTCATATTTTAAGTATAATATATGCGCATGCTCACTTGTTTACTGCAGTCATGTATAACTGGTTGATGATAATTCTAATAGACTGTTAAGTCAGTTTTTTTTACTCCTTTTTTTATGTTGATTTTGACCAAAAAGGTTGGTAAACAGTTCAACATTTTTTGCTACTCTCTGAAAAGTTTGATGGTGTTATAAATTAATCAGCTTTTGTGACAGGAGTTGTGCTGATCCGGTTTTGTAACATAATTTCTCTTCTCCTTTATGTCAGACCGAACCTACATGAACTATGTAGAATTTGACTCCTCTGCCCTTCTTTAGTTATCATCTATAGAATCTTTGTTGCTTGAGATCTATGATATGCTGCCTTTGAAGTATATAAAGCACTAACTACATTGGGGTATTTAACTGATATCTTCTATTTATTACAAATTTCCTTTTAACTATTTTATTCCTTGATGATGATGACCAAGTAAATGTAGATAAGTCTTTATACTGAGAGTGTTATTCTGCTATGTCGAAACAGAAGCGGGAAGCATCACCTGGAGAGAAGCCGGAGCCTGTTAGGACACATCTCCGCAACATGATTATAGTTCCTGAAATGATTGGTAGTATCATTGGTGTTTACAATGGAAAGACCTTCAATCAAGTGGAAATCAAGCCTGAAATGATCAGCCATTACTTGGCTGAATTCTCAATCTCCTATAAGCCTGTCAAGCACGGAAGGCCTGGTATTGGTGCCACCCATTCATCCAGGTTTATTCCACTCAAGTAAAGATTTAATGTATCTTCTCTGTTGGCCTGGTTGAAATGTGATGTTTTTTTGGTTGAATTTTGATCAGCTTATTTAGTGCTGCTGTTTTTCTGAGGAAGAGGGCACACGTTAGATAGAAATATTTTATTTTATTCCTCCAATAAACATGAAGGAGATAACTATTCGAAGGTCTCGATTGCTTTTAACCACACCATGAAGATAAGGACGTGCTTATCCTCTTCGTCACTCATTAATCTATCCATAAATTCTTTTCGTCTACTTAACGAGTCTCAATTTTTGAACATTTATATGGTTTGTTAGACATTATTTTCAAATGTCAGTTAAAAAGTAGGGTTCTCAAAATCAGATCATTGGTTTTTTATTCATTGATTTGTTTGGTTTAATAGAATAAATTATTAGAAAAATCAAAATAAAGAGAAAAGGTTCAATTGGTGCTTCCATCAATCTCCATCCGGCTCGTTCAATTGATTTGAAGTCAATTGGTCTATCTTTTTATTTTGGATCCATGTTTTGATTGATCCAATTCGGTTGTGAAAATAATAGTGAGAATTCTTACCCATGTGCAAAAGTGCAGTGGTGATATATTTGAGGCGGCGAAGTAAAAATATATTTTAGGAAAATAATTAAATTATACTTTTCTAAAAGGTTAAAATTTAAATATTATTATATTATTTAACATTACAATTTTAAAAGAGTTAAATTATAAGTTTACTTTTTTTTTGGTGACATCTATTTAAAGATCTTATTGTAATCGGAAATTGTGAGTTTTTTAAAATCAATTTTTGAAATAGAAAGAGAGAAATATGAGTTTATCCTTTAATCGATTTAATTAGTTTCAACACTAAAAAGAAGAGATTGATTTCTAAGGAAAAACAATGTATTCAATAACCGGTTTATTAAATTCCATGTCACTAGTACAATTTTTTATTTAATAAGTTATAGATTACTAGCATGATTTTATAATTTTTGACGTGACATGATTAAATGGTTATAATTTTTTTATTTGTCTTTTAATCAAAACTTTTGATTTAAAAAGAGTTAAAAACTCTTGATTTATAAATAGTATTACCGAATATTATTATAATAAAATTCCACTTTAGCATTATATTAATTTTTGTGGGTGTTGAAATTAAATTATAAGATTTTCAAAAGCGAAAACAAAATTTTAGTATTATATTAATTTTTAAATTAAAAAAAATCTAACCTAAAATTACCATTTTTGAAGGCCAAAGGTAAATTTAAAAGTTTATCTTAAAACAAAGTTTTAAAGCCAAAGAATCTTTTAAAATGACGGAGTATAAAATCGAGAGGGAAGAGAACAGGTTCCGGGCTTCAAATTTTTGGGCCTAGTCCTCTACCAGATGGGCCCAAATGACACTGATTTTGATTTCACTTGTTGTTTATAGATGTCAGCCTTTGGATTTAGAATTTGGTATATTGATAATATATATTTTTATTTTATAAGTAATCTTAAAAAATTGATATGTGTCTCTACTTATAGAATTTAATAACTCTCGAAAAGTGTTTAATGAAACTTAAATTATAAAAATATAATGGCTGATTAGGTGGCTCCTTAGTTTCAATAATACATGTATGATCGAAGGGTATGAAGCAAAATGTCATTCACATCCAATAAGTGACAAGTAAAATGAAAACCACCTTAGATTCTATCATATTCATTCACAATGTATTATTAGTACTAGAAAATTTGGGATTTTCAGGTAGCCTAACAAACAGTAATTAATTACAGTTTGAAAATGAAAAATGTTTGTTTTGTTTTATACCAAAATAAGACTAAGAAAGCCTACTTGTCAAAATGCCAATTACCAAACTTTTTTTTTTCTTTTTCGTTATTGTTATGTTTATCATGTAATGTAAAGCTTAACAAAGATGCAGCATTTGTGATTGGATTGGAGATCCCAGTCGAAACCTAACATTTAACTTTTTAACCCATCTTTTACTTACTGCCTAAGTGAAGTTATAGCAATTCTCAGAATTCAACACTAAGTTTGAGCATAAGACTAACTACAAGGATGATAAGATTTCTTGAATCCATCATCATTGCTTGGGAAATAAATTATGTAGAGAACTCCAAAGCACCTGCCGCTATTACTATTTCAAGAGATTTACTTCATAAATTATAACACCTCTTACTCCAGTGAACTTGAGTAACGAATGTTACATTTAATATTAAATATATATTTACGATTTCAAATACTTTTAAACTGAACTTTTAATAATAATTTTAAGATTTTATTACACTTTTAGGAACATAACTAGACTATAGATAAAGATTAATTGCATATACAATTTGTTTCGAGTCTTATTTAATTCGAATAAAAATTTTCAGTTGTAGGTCTATGTCTCGAGACCAAGACCTACTTGTTTCGAGACATTACCGTAGTATTGTAGAAATTTAGCTTTGATGTTGTCCTACTTCCAGACAAGTGAGTGCATGTCTCGAGACAAAAGGGCTTATGTCTAAAGACATGGGTCAGTTACTGTAGGTTTTTAGCTTTAAAGTTTGTATGTCTCGAGACACACTTCACATATCTCGAGACTTGAGACAGGAGACCAAAAAATTCTGTTTTTAAAGACTTCCAAACTATACCATAATCATTCATAATCATTCCAACCATAAAACATAACTCATATACCAAATAATTTCTTATATTTACTCATCAAAACACATCATACACAAGTGTGGGGAATCAACTAGTTCCCTGTTTAATTACATAAACATTCACCTAGGTACATGAGATATAATAAAATAGTGGAGATAGTATACTCTTCTCCAAGCTCTTGGGATGTGATGAGACGTGAAGAAATTGATCCTTCATAAAACCTCACTTCACGCCTTTACCTACGCATTAAAATAATGCAATAAGCTTGTGAAAGCTTAGTAAGTACAATGAGAATTAAACTTATATTTTCATTAATTAAAGGTAAAAAAAATATTGTAATAAATAAGTTTAGAACTTATTAGCAATAGAATTTCTATACTATATTTAACTTATTATACTTGGATTCACTGTCATTCTACTTAATCTTATCACAATATTCGTAACTATATTTTATCTTTTAGAATTTATTGAATGCTCCATGTAGACTTAATAGAACATGTAAGATATGCGGAAGTAATACAGAGATGCACCAAAGTGCAGTAATAGAACAGAATAGCACTGAAGTGCAATGTCAGAACAGAATAACACTAAAGTGTTTAATTAGAACAGAGTGGCACCGAAATGCAATAGCAGAATAAGGGATGCACTAAATGCTTCCTAAAGGCATGCCATCTATCCTACTAGTTCATATATTGTCTACATGCGTAAATATAATAGAGTCAGAGTCACATTTACATTTCAAAATTAAACTTACATACTTTACAACTTAGCCTCTATTGTTTCAAAGCTCAACAATCATTGTCATAGCATTTCAATATCATTCCATACATCATTAAAGAATGGGTATATATATATGTATGTATATATACATATCACTTCATTTATACATTCAATCATAATATTTGCCTTTTCTATTAACTTTTATATTTTTTACAATTTAGCCTTTTCCTCACTATTCTTCATTGCACTATAACAAATCACTTAGTAAATGGAATTAAATAATTAATTCCATCATTCTTAATCAACTTCTTATTTATGTATAGCATAATAGTTAATAATAAAAATCATGTAAACATTTAAACATCTAATTAAACTTACCAATTAAAATTATTTAAGCTAAGTAAAATTCTAGTTTATACTTGCAACCAAAGACTTGGAATCAAGTTTTCTTCTTCTTTTTCTTCTACTTTTTGGCTATCTCTTTACCTTTGTCCCCAACTTGTTGTTCATTTCTCTTTTTCTTCATTTCCATATAAAAATATACAAGTTTTGCTTATCAATATTATAATCAAGTAACATATCTATGTTCTTTAAATAAAACTAACATGAAATCCATGGAAAAACATATCATACTTATCTTAATTTCTTATGATCAAACCCTAATTCTTATTTTCTCTCTCCTCCAATATAACTATGGATACACTTCTCACGAAACTAAGATAGCTACTAGGCTTCTCTATTGATTTCACTAATTATTCATGAAAAAAATTGGGGGAAGTAAACTTGGAAAACTTGGAAACTGTGAAAATGACCTATTTGTAATAAACATAAAAAATTTAAAGATGAAGAAAAGAGAGAGGGGCTTGAGAATGGGGGAAAGATGAATGAATATCATCATTTTTCTAAACTATTCTAAAATAAAAATCTAGTAAATTTAATAATTAAAATAATAAATATTGACCAATCATACTTTTATACCAATTTAGTCCTTGATCATTAACATGCATAATTATCTAAATTACATAGTGCCCACTTAGTTCCTCAACTTCCTTAAGAATACCATTCATGAGCCATATTTTCTTTTGGTAAAATTCCACCTCTAGCCACTCCTATTTTTTCTTTCAATTCAATCTACTTATTCCAACTCTTAATTTCCCCACTCTTGCCCCAATACTTTTCACTCTCTTACAATTTAGTCAATATCCTGAATTTATTTCTCACAATAAACAAGCCTTTTTATTTACCATCAGTATCTACCTTCACCCTTAACTAATATTGATAATTTTTATTTTATAACCTTATCAAAATCTAACACATTTCCTCTCGATTTAACATGGTTCTCGACTCAGGGGTATTAGGGATGTTACATGAATTATTCCCCCAACTTATTGCACTTTAAAAGTAAGTAGATAGTAGGCTAAATGCTTATATTTCGGAATATTTTAGGGATTGCTTACATAAGGGCCAAAATTTTCAAAATTGTTATATAAGGGCCTAACCATTACAAAAGTGCTTAAATAAGAGCTTTTCACACATTTCAACCTAGTTTGTAGTAAAAATATGGTAAATATTGACATATTTAGAATAAACATATAACAACCGAATCATATATTGCTTGAAAAGAAAATAAAGTAATATAAACATAATTTGAAACCTTATATACGGCATTCGAGAAGCTTTTAGTTGAGTACTTTTAAAAAGGTTTGGCCCTTATTTGACCATTTTGAAAGGATTGACTTTCATTTAAGCACTTTTATAAAAGTTAAGCCTTTATATCATCATTTTGAAATGTTTGACTCTTATGTGAGCAACTCTTAAAAGATTGGACCCCAATTAGAACATTTATCCTAAATAGAATGATATGAACTCTTTTAGAGTATATTCAATTGTATATATGTGTCTCTGAGTCTCTTAGTTTCTCTTGTATTTTCTTTTTGTTTCTTATTCTTGGGATAAATATCAAAACTGCATATGAATTTTATTTCAATGTGCAATCGATACATGAACTTTGATTTGGTGCTATCATGTACATGAAATTTTGTTTGCGATTCAAATGTATACAATAAATTTAATTTTGATTCAATTGTACACATTTAAAGAAATAAATATATCTATTTATTTTCTAATTAGAGTAATATAATTGTTTGTGTAAACATAAATTTGTGCTACATCGATAATATAGCTAATGGTTTGTAAAAATTGAATAAAAGTAAAATTTCAAGTATAAAATTACATGAAATCAAAGTTTATGTATAACATTGCACATTGAAATAAAGTTTATGTATGATTTTGATATTTATCCATTTATTATTTCATTGAAATAAAATGAAATGAAAAAAAAAAATTTACATATAGAATAGACATAAATTAGGGATGGCACAATCTGAGTCATTTCATAGATTTTGAGCCGATTCGTTAAGAATTTCTTTTTCTTTTTTTATACAGTGGATTCGTGTTGTGCATCATGACATATTTAGTAAATCCTTGTTCCAACATGACTTACCTTAACTTTTAAAATTATTTCTTTGAAGGTTAGTTTTAAATTTTTAATTTTATCTCTAATAATTTTTATGTTTTTAGTATATATACCAAATATATATACTAAATTATGTGTATTATATATAACTTATAAGAGGAAGGATCCACTTACACTCTTTCATATATATATTTTTATGATTAACGTTTTAAAGATTTAACTGTCATATTTCATATTCTATTTATATAGGCCATGTATGTCAAATTTGACGTAAATTAATTTTTTCACTATTTGTTTTAGGGTAAGTATTTAGTACACTGGTAGTGAACTTTTGAAATGAAAACTTGATGCATTAAATGGGGAAAGAAAATAGATTTCCTAATGGCCCTTCACCATTTTCCTACCGCAATCATCCATTAATTTGCAGCCACAAAAGGTGTCTCGAGCTACCAAAACCCTAATAATTCAATTTTAGTGCTTAGCCATTAAGTAAAAGAAAAGAAACAAATATTCCCTAAAGCCAAAAACAAAAACAAAACCAAAAAACATTTCACTTTCTCCTGAACGACCTTTCCCATTTCTTGCATCAGATAACCTGTTCTTGAGCAAACTGGCTAATCTTTTTTCCTTGTTCAATTCATCGTTCAGAACCTCCAGTTGTCTCAGCCTCCTGAGTTCTTCAGAGATTATACCCTTTCAAACATCCTCCAGACTCAGCAAACTACAGAGTTCCAACTACTGTCTCTGTATACCCTTTCTATCCTTCATAATGATGGGTTCTACTTCTGGTGGCACCTTTTCCATCCAATAGATTGTTAGTGAACTTGTTTAACTCTACAAATAGAGTAATAAATTTGTCATGTTTCTCATTTCTTTTATATATTTATTTTTTAATTTTTTACTATACCCAACATACATTTGTCATCACTCAAATTCTACTTATGGAACTTTTAAATTTCACTAGTAAGGTACTAAATATTTTTCGAATTGATGCATCTATATGGTGTTTTGATAGTATTATGTTGCAAGAGCATGCCATTACTTTTTTCAAGAAGCCTTACACAGTAGAAGGGAGCGTTGATGGGCTCTTTCCATGTAGGTGTCAATTCCCTATCTTGGATCATTGTGATTGGGCCTCGTTGGAAGCCGTTATGACCTTAGAGATGGTCAAATTGTTAGTAGTGTTAGTAGTTTGCAATGTTAGTAATCCCACCTTTCTAAAAAATATAATACACAAAATGCACTAAAAATGCTAAAATAAAAGATTTCTAACACATTAAAAATAAATTAAAAGTATTTATATTAAAAAATACTACCATAAATATAATAAATATTTTATTAAATTAAAAAACAATAAATAAAATAAAATTTTTATTGTATCAAATATAATTTTAAAAATTTTATATTTTGGGTTAGGTTATTTAGTTAGTTAAGTTTTTTTTGGGGTTTGGGTAATTGGTTTAATTGTTATTGGATTAGAGATTTAATATAAATATAAATATAAATATATATATATATATATATAATTTTTATTTAATATATATAATTAATATAATATTTTTTATAACATAATATATTCGCGTTAGGCAAGGCTCGAGCCAAAAAATCTTGCCCAATACCTAACCTATATAGAAAACATGCATTAAATTTTACCCAAGCTCATTTTTGAGCATCGTATTTTTATCCAACTCCTATCATTTTTCGGGTAGGTAGTCTAGCCCATTGAATAAATGAGCTTACCTATTGGGCTTTATTTACATATATATAATCTTTTTATAAAAAAATATTTTTGATATAAATATAATAATGATTTGCATTTGAACAAATATATTCAAATATACATAACTTTCAAAAAAGGCTTGTGTCCAAAATTTAGTCTTCAAAGTTAGGTGTTGATTTCCTATTTGGTAGATATTAGGGAATCAAGAAACTAATTAGTTTTTATTTTGTTTTAGTATTACTATTTTATAGAAGGTAGTTTACTTATTTATTTGTGTATAAGTGTATATATATTATGTGCCTATTCTGATTTAATATAGAAGATTAATTCATCCAAAATCTTCATGGTATCAGAGGCTAGGATGTTCGAAAAAAAAACCCTAACCGTCGCCCTCTCATCCCAAAATTCTCAAATTTTTTCCAACAATCTGAATTTTTTCTTTTATTTGAAAAACAAAATTTGGAATGACAAATGAAGTAGTCAGTTTTGTCTCTGAGACATCTTCTCCTTCCAACCCAAAACCAGTCCAACCTAGTTCTGGAAATTCTAGAACCTTTGATAATCTGTTTCTTCTCATCACAAGTCATAAAATCAATGGATAAAACTATCTCTAATGGTTCCAATCTGTCTGAATGTTTATATGTGGCAGAGGAAAAGAAGATTACTTGACTGAAGAAGTTCCAATTCCTAAGAAAACTTATTTGAACAACAAGAATTGAAAGGCTGAAAATCATCAAATCATGTCATGTCTCATAAACTCTATGAATGTGGATATTGGTGAAAACTTTCTCCTATATGAAATGACTCAAGAAATATAGGAGGCAGTGAAGGAAACTTACTCTAGTTTTAGAAATACTTTAGAAATCTTCGCGGTGGAGACAATTCTTCATAATCTTTGTTAAGGAGAATTAATGGTAACTCGATATTTTAATGTTCTAATTCATCATTGGCAATAATTAGATATGTTTGAGTTTTATGAGAGGAAGTATCTGGAGGATAATACTTTATATCGTAAGATAGTGGAGCAAAAACAAACTTTTAAATTTCTTCTTGGTCTGAACAAATGTTTAGATGATGTTAGAGGCAGAATAATGGGAATAAACGCTCTTCCAAGTCTTCGAGAGATGTTTTCAAAAGTTGGCTGAAAATAAAGTAGGAAGAAGGTAATGTTAGGCAATCAGCCCCACCTCCAAACCTTAATGGGTCTATATTTGTTGCTCGTAGCTTAAGGTTTCCAACATCAATGGATAACCGCTAGCTGAGAAAGGGGCGACCTTGATGTGACCATTTTTCTAAACCTATTCATATAAGGGAGGTATGTTGAAAGCTATATGGAAAACCACAGATTGGAGGCAAAACAAATCGGCCTAAGATAGTTGTACAAACGCAACCAATATCAAGTTGGAACAGTAGTGCACAACCGAATCCAGCCCCTTCACCAAGGAACAACTAGATATGTTAAATTGCTGCTGAGCAACACTCTAACACAACACTCTACCACTACCCAGGCACAAGCTTACATGCTAAGTCAAGTAAATTACAATTAAAATATTGGATCATTAACTCAAGAGCATCGAATCATGTGATAAGAGATGTGACACTTTTATTTGATTATCAACTATTTCACTCTAATCTCATGGTAAAGATTACTAATGACACTTTATCTAAAGTGGTCAGGACCGGACTAGTTCAAATATTACTTGGAATCATTTTCAAATTTGTGCTTTATGTTTCTAATCTTGATTGTAATATGATTTCTATTAGTAAAATGACTTGTGATAACTATTGTTTAACAACATTCTTTCTAAATATGTGTGTTTTTCAGGAATTGGGTTTGAAGAGGAAAACTGACAGTGCTGAGATGTGTCATGGATTGTGCCTCCTCAAGCCACCTGAACCTGGACAGGCCCTAGTATTTGCTACAAGTTTATTTGCTTCTATTTCAAGTCAGTTTAATCCTAGTTCTAGTGTCAATAAGGATAGTGAGATAATGATGTGGCACTATCGGTTAGGACATCCTAATTTATTGCACCTGGGAAAGTTATTTCCCCGTTTGTTCTTAAATAAAAATTTAAAAAATTTCAATTGTGAGACCTGTCAACTTGTAAAGCATACTAGACCTGTCTATCTAGGGATTTCTTACCAACCTTCAAAGCCTTTTACCCTTATTCATAGTGATATTTAGAGACCTTCACAAATCAAAAACATTAAAGAATCACTGTGGTTTGTAATTTTTGTTGATAACCATATAATAGTTACTTGGGTATATGAAAGAAAAATTTGAGATTCAAAAAATATTGCAAACTTTCAGTTCCATGGTTTAAACTCAATTTGGTTCCAAAATTCAAATCCTAAAGTTTGATAATGCTAGGGAATATTTCTACTTTGTCCTAGAAGAAAACCTATCTAAACAAGGGATGGTCCAAGTAAGTTCATGAGCCAATACTTCACAACAAATGAGGTCGTAGAGAGAAAAAATAGACTTTTGTTGGAAATGACTCGCTCCATTATGTTATCCACTAACGTACAAAAATACTTATTGAGGGGAAAATATCCTTACTTTGGCATATCTCATTAATAGGTTACCATCTCGAGTCCTTCAATTTCAAACACCTCACCAAGTCCTTATTAATATTTTTCCTCATGCCCGGTTCCTATCATCCAATCTGCTTCCAAAGGTATTTGGATGCTTAGCCTTTGTCCATTTCTATTCACACAATAAAAGTAAATTTGATACACGATCCACGAAGTGTGTCTTTATTGGTTACTCCACAAACAAAAAAGGTATAATTTCTTTTGTTCTATTACTCGGAAAGTGTTTGAAACCATGAATGTTACATTCTTTTAAAATAGTTCTTTTTCTTCCCAAGATTAAAATTTAGGTGGAGATCACAGTAGAATTTCAGCCTTGGAGTTGGGTTTCATTACTTGAACAAAATTTCCTGTTTGCTTCAGGTTATCAGCCACCAAACTCTAAATCTATTCCAAGTCAGCCTACATTTGAACATCCCTTTTTAAATTCAAGTTGTGAGTCAATTCCTTCTATACCTGATTTTTCAACTTCACCATTATGTCCTAATCAACCTGCGTTCCAATCAGTAACTAAGGAACTAAAGTTTATTCAAGAAAGCGAAAACAAACTTAAAAGAATGTTGAACCAATGACATATCTCACACTTGTCTAAGATTCTGAAGCAGATCCAACAACTATAGAAACTCACACAAGAGGGAAGAATGAGTAAAAGCATGAGCATATTCAAATAGAAGAAGATTTATAATTGCCCATTACCCTTAGGAAAGGTACTCGGATGTGTACTTAACATCTAATTAAAGATTTTCTTTCCTATGGATATCTGTTCGGGACTTATTGAGCTTTTATCTTAAGATTGATGAAGTTTGAACTCCAACTAATATTCAAGAAGCCTTTAGTCATCCAGGTTAGAAACAAGTAGTTCGAGAGGAGATTAGTGCTTTGGAAAGAAATGACAAGTGGTCTATTACAGATCTTCCACCAGGGAAGAAAAAAATAAGTTGCAAATGGGTATTCACTGTAAAGCACAGGGCAAATGGAAGGATTAAGTGGCTTCAAGTGCGGTTAGTTGCCAGGGGTTTCACTCAATCCCATAGAATTGATTATCAAGAAACATTTGCTCCAGTTGAGAAACTCAATACTATCTAGATACTTCTGTTATTGGCTGTAAACTTAGACTGATCACTTTATCAATTAGATATGAAGAATGCATTTCTAAATAGGAATCTCGAATAAGAGGTCTACATAGAGATTCTATCTAGGATAAAGAAGAACTATGGCAGCAAAAAGGTGTGTAAATTGTTGAAATCTTTATATGGGCTGAAGTAATCTCCACAAGCATGGTTTGGTCGATTCTCAAAGTCAGTAAAAGGATATGACTTTATCCAATGCCAAGTTGATCACACATTATTTGTGAAACATTCCTCAATAGATAAGTTGGTTGTACTTATTGTCTACGTAGATGATATTATTCTAACTGGAAATTATATGGAAGAGATAGTAAGGATCAAATAGCTATTAGCTAAAAAATTTGAAGTTAAATATCTTGGTCTTCTTCAGTACTTTCTAGGAATGAAAGTGGTTCAATCAAGAAAAGGTATATTTGTTTCACAATTCAAATACAACTTAGACTTACTAAAAGAAACTGGTATGCTTGGTTATAGACCAGAAAACACTCCAACGGACTTTTAAAAAAAAACTCTAGCGTAAAGAAGAAATAGTTCCAGTGGATAAAGGGAGATACCAATGTTTGGTAGGGAAACTTATATTTCTTTCTCATACTCAGCCATACATTGGTTTTGCAATGAGCACAGTAAGTTAGTTTATGAACAATCTGATGGAGGAACACATGGATGCAGTATACCAGATTCTTAGGTATCTAAAGAGGACTCCTGGAAATGGGTTACTATTTAGAAAGACTGACTACTGAGATACAATGTTGTACTTTGATGCAGACTGGGCAGGGAATTAGATAGATAGCACACCAACTGCAGGTTATTGTTCCTTTGTATGGGGAAATCTTGTGACTTGGAGAAGTAGAAAATAGTTTTTTGTTTCCAAGAGTACTGTTAAATCAGAGTTAAGAGCACTTGTAGTTATGATTTGGGAAGGGGTATGGATTAGGCGTGTAATGGAAAAATTTGGTATGAAATTTGGAAAGATTGTAAAGCTCAAATGTGATAACAAAATAACTATCAATATTGCAAAAGATTTAGTTCATCATGATTGAACCAAGTATGTTACGATTGATAGACACTTCATTATAGAGAAGATAGAAAATTTTGAAGTAAAAGTAATATACACTCCATCTCGGGAGCAGTGTACAGATATTTTAACGGAGGCTCTTCAATATCCTAACCTTGAGAGATTGTATAACAAGCTGGGCATATACAACATGTACAACCCAACTTAAGAGGGAGTGTCAAATATTTAGTTCTCAAAGTTAGGAGTTAATTTCCGGTTTTGTAGGTATTAGGAAATCAAGAAACTAATTAGTTTTTATTCTGTTTTAGTATTACTATTTTATAGGAGGTGATTTCCTTATTTATTTGTGCATAAGTGTATATATATCATGTACCAATTTTGATCTAATATAGAAGATTAATTCATTTAAAATCTTCAGCACGTAGAAAAGGAACATAGTTTTTTTTAAAGTATCTATGTTATGGAAAATACTAACTTGTGCCATAAGTTATGTATTGAATGTCTGTATATAAAACTCAATAATATAATTTTCACTATTTTGTTTTGTTGTTTCAAGACTTGTTGTATCCTAGAGGCAATATTAAAAGCCTTAAGGACAATGAATCATGCTTCAAGTTTATTTTTCCCTTAATTTTTTTCTTGCTCCACAAGTTTATAACATAAATAGGTCGTGTTCAGTATGGCATAGCTTAAGGCTTTAAGAATAAATGGCTTTTATGCAAAGTTCTATTAATCGTAGTGGGGCATTGTGGGTCATAGTGTTTGTGATATGGTGCAACGTGTCTCCTCAGGTGAAGAGATGGACTCTTGCCTTAATAAACCACAATTGGCTCCACTTGGAAAAGTGATTGGGTTCGAATTTCTATCTTAGTTCTATCTAATCAATTTATGTACTGTCCTCTACAATGTTATCATTAAAACTATGGTTAATCAGTTAGGATAATTATGTGGAAAATAATTTATCAATATCAAAGCGAGTTTTGTTGTGGGTGTAATATTTTAGATAATATAGTTATTACCAAAGAAATAGCTTACACAAGACGAATCATGAAAAGTAAGAATCGTTGAATGGTGATCAAAGTTGACCTTAAGAAAGCGTATGATAGGATATGTTGGGACATTTTAGAATACTCTTTATCCAACGTTTAATTTTTAATATTCGTCTTTAAAGTAATCATGCATTGTGTGCCCTCTTCGTTTATGCAGGTTCTATGGAATGGGGCTGTAATAAACACATTCTTTTCATCAAAGGGGTACGACAAATGGACCCTCTATCCCCCATACTTTTTTGTTTTGGAGATGGTGTGTTTTGGGCATTTGATTGGTTTGATTGTCAAAAGGTAAGAGTGGGCGCCATTAATGTTGTTTAGGAATGATGTTTTGTCCCATATTGTCTTTTGTACGATGAATAAATAAATAAAATTAATTTCACATTTCACTATTATGTCTTTTGTATTTCTATCTTTTATATTTTGCATGAATAGTGAAATTGTGACAAACAAATATTAACTGTAAGAATGTTTACATTGCGAGAAAGACAACTTACTTCAGTAGATAATTTCAACGAGTCCGTAATTAAGTAAAAAATCAAAGTGAGCATTTAATTCAAATATTGAGAAGGATTATTATGTCGTTTACAATTCCAATTGAGGAGATAGCTATCTTGGCTATTGAAGCAGTTTACTCCACGGGTAGAGATATAAATGTATTCATTGAAAGAATGATATATTGAATTGGACCCAGATAAATAATTATAAATATGTTTGTGAATTAATTCATTTGTAACGTTCATGATGTGATTTACTTAAATCTTGAGTTAGTCACTGACCATGCGTATGTAACTCATGTGCTTTGATATAAGTAGAGGTTTATGCTCTAAAGATGATCGAGCTAATAGCCAGTATGTTAGGTACATGACTTTTGCATGGCATGACTTTACTAGCAACAATGGAATTCATAGCTTAATTAAAGAGTTAACAATATCCTCTCATTGACATTGTATGGAATGATAAATATGAAACGTGGCCTTGGATTGCTTGTTCTTGAACGAGCAATTTATCACAGTCATTTGTTGACTGTGATCATATTAATCATTAAAAGAAGACACAATGGTGACAATGAGATAAAATAGGATTGTATTGAGTGAATAGATTTAACTCAAAAGAATCAAGGATGTCATATGAGGATAACACATACATAACGAGGTCATTGGACAAAATAGTTGGATAAATTACTTTCGTAAAGAGTGTACAATAAGGAGTTCTCAATCATGGTACTTCTTGTGGACTGACATCATGATTAAGTAATTGCAAATTGTCAGAACGATGCTGCTGGACAAAATTGCAATTACTAAAGCCTAATTGTACATGTCTGATAGGTCTTTCCGCTAGCTCAACAAAAGCTGGATCAAATTGTATATGAATCAAAAGAAAATTCTAAAACTTTGGAAATAATTTAATTAAGTCGATTTATTTGATGTGGAATTAAATTGGGCGGTCATAAAAATTGTTCAACTAGAAAATTTGATTAAATAATTTTCTTAAAAAATTAATTTGGAAAATCTAAGTGATTTTTGGGAAAATTAATTTTGATCAAGAAAAATTAAATTAATCAAATTAATTAAAATTAATATGATATTTTTAGAAATTAATTTTCAAGTCAAATAATTGGCCCAATAAGTAATTGAACTTAAAAATTGGACCTAAGATCATAAATTGGGCTCGGGAGCCCAAAATAGAGACCAAGACTCAAAAATTAGTCGAACTAGGTTTGGTATGTAAAATCGGGTCGATGATCTAATTCATGGCTGGACCGGACCGGTCAGGCCCTCACTGGCCCAGATCGAATCGGTAGGAATCAAACCAGCTTTGGGTGCTAATGGTAGCATTTTGATGGTAAAAAAATTGTCGATGACAGTGGGTCTTCGGTGGTTGAGCAATGGAAGAATTACACTCTTACTAGGGCTTTACCAGAAAATTTGATTTTAGATTAAATATTCCAAAAATAATATTATTTTAATAGATTTAATATTAAATTAAATTTAATGTTTATCTTGTAGATAAATATTCTATTAATTTTATAAGATTTAATATTAAGATAAATATTATATTAATTTCATATTAAAGTGATTAAGTTTAATTATAGTTGAACTCTCTAAACTCTCCCTATATAAAGAGAGCGTTGAGTCATTATTTACACACACTTAAATTCAAAAGAAAGCTGTAAAGAGAAAATTCTCTAAAGAAATTATTTAAGAAATTTTCTAGAGATATTTTTCTTATTTATAACTTGCCCAAAAGTTTAGAGAAATTGTGAAATTACCCCATTAGTAATTTTCGTGAAAGATTTTCTGATTCAAAGCGAACCCACACTTGGTAGATGTGAGCTTAAGGATAACGGAAAATACTACTCGGTCAAAGCGTTCATCCTAGACAAATCAAAATGGTACAATTTTGATTAAGTGTTTATTACTTTAGATATCACAACCAAGTTCATTTTTTAGATTTTTTTTAAAAAACTCTGGTTTTTCCCTAAATTTATTTTCCGCCGCGTTTTCCAAACCTGCTTTTCCAACATGCCGATGACGTAATTTTGTTCTGCAAGGATGAGTTGCGATGTATGCATTAGACTCAAGTGTTCTTTTATAGTAATACACCAGAAGCAGTAGCCTTTGAATTGAGTAGGGTGCTAGGCTTCTCTTGAGTAGACAATTTGGGAATATATCTCTAAATGCCTATTTTTCTTGAGTGAGTGACTAGTTGAACTTTCTAATTTGTGGTTGATAAGGTGTGCGCCAAGCTAAATGGTTGGGATGCGCATTACCTTTTATTGGCAAGACATATAACGAATCGATACTTCTTGCCTTTTTGAATTACTTTTTGTGTACGAGTCAAGTGTTGGTTATGGTTTGTAAAGAGATTGAAAAGCTTGTCAGGAGCGTTATATGGCGTTCTAGACACTCATTGAAGAAGCCAGCCTTGGTTAGCTGGCAAAATTACTGTCAAACGATAAAATATTATGGTTTGGGCTTGAGAAACACCAATGATCAGAATACAATTTTCCTTTTTAAGTTGAGTTACAACATTGTTTCCAACACTACGCTTTAAAGGTTTGATTAATTCGCAGTAAATATAAAGTGCATTGTGTCCTACTTGAGTCGAGTGAATGTAGTAATTGTTCCTACATATGGAAATCCTTAGTAAGGGTATGACCTACTATTCTTAAAGGTCTTTATTGGGCGATAGGCAATGGCCGATTAGTGAATTTTTAGAATCATAGGGGATGATGAGCTTAGATCCCCTTTAAGAGTATGATGTGGGCTTGATTCCTTTGAAGGATCATGCCCAGTGTGTGATGTGCTTGATGCATGAAGAAAGTGGGATTGGGAGTGTTTGAAGTGGTTGTTTCCCCAAGAAATTTTGCAATGTATTACATTTGTTTTGCCACTTAAGCTAGTGTCTAGTGATGATCGAATTGCTTGGAGAAGGACAAAGTGTGGGTAGTTTTTGGCAACAAATTTTGAAGGCATGTGCAACTCCAATACACCAAGTACTGGGATGACTAGTTACAAATCTAATGGATTAAGCCTCTCAACGAGTCCGTACATTTTCCTGGTTAGTGCAGCATAATCGGCTCCTCACAAATGTAGAGTAAGTTCATAGGGGAATAGCTTCTAAAGGTCATTATGCTCATTATGGTGAGCCCACAAAGATTGTTTTGCATTTGCTATGAGGGTGCCACTTTACGCCACTAGTGTGGCACAATATTGTTCCCTGGAGGTTTCTAGGTAGGTTCTTTTGTGGTTCTGTGGACGGGTGGTCTAGGTGAAACCTATGAAGTACAGTTGTCTCGTATGTGCACAATGGTAAATGGGAATTAGGTAGCAATCACTGTCTCATATCTTAACAACAGTGATTTGAGAATTTGTTGGTAGCCATCACTTGTGAATTAGGTAAAGGTTGATGTTGATGGTTCATTGTCGGCTCGAATGAACATCACTACTATTGGTGATGTGATTCAAGATATAAGTGGAGGTTGAGTTATAGGATTCTCAATACACGTTGGGGTGTCCTCGATTTTTCATGTGGAAGCAAGAGCTTTGTACGAGGGACTGAAACTAGCTTGGAATAGTGGCTTTTGTAATGTTGAAGTGGAAAGTGATAATGTTGTTCTTGCTGAACTAGTTTAATGCAGTGCTGTTGCCATAAATCTCTTGTTTGTATTCACGAGTTGTGTTGTCATAGTTGGCATGTTCATTTGAGGTACATTGGGCAGGAGCATAATAAGGTTGTGAATCTTTTGGCTAGTGGCAATTTGTTAGAGCTTAATAGGCTTCATACATTTGATAGACCTCCATCCTCTGTTGTGTCTTTATTAGTTGTTGATATTAATTGTTATCTCGATTCCATTTGTACGAAGCAGGAATACTGAATGTAATCTGAGACAAACAAAAGTGATTATTTTTATAGTTTATTCATATTCTTATGGTAATAAAACTTAAATTTATTAGAAAGAAAAGTTGAAAAAAGCGAGTTGGAATAGTGATAATAGAGAGATGACCAACATGCATGCAAATGTGAGATGAGTTCCTGTCCCCACCCTCCTCGCGACCAATGCTATTTCAAAGGAGTTTTAAGGGGAGAGGTCAGAAAAAATTCCCAGCGTTTGCTTGGATTGCATGCACTATGTTGCCGAATCGGTGAGTCTTATCTTAGTTCACATGCCTTGCCTTCTTCAAACTCTGACTCCAATTTGACTTTAATAATTCTTCACGGATAGCATATAAACAACAATATGGATGTTGATTGATTGCATCACCAAACTCCCATAACATTTCTTCCTTTTTTTTATTATAATTGATTGCTTATAGTTGATAATTTCATCCAGTCTAACACAATCAGTTTCGTACATCTTTGTTAGGTCGTTTTTAAGCCTTAAAAAAGGAATACGTTTAAACTTGTCCTGAACTCGAAAATACGAAACATGAACAATACCTTCATTTCAACTATATATATATACGCGTAAACATAGGGGTAAACACGCCACAATTGGACCATAATCGACTCTTATCTCTCTGCTCAAATAATACACCTTGGATTTTGCAGCCAAAAACTCTTACGCAAACTCAGTTTATGATAAAATTTTAACATTCAATTAACCTTGAATAAACTTTGTTCATCTGGGTTAAATTTTCATATTCAATTTCTTACTTGACTATCTATGCTCCAATAAGATTTGTGAGTTAGTGAAGTCAAATATTAAAATACACGACGTCTAATCACTTAATTAGGTTGAGCTCACCTCAAAATGATCAAATCAATTTTATTTTTTATTTTCTTAGAACTAAAAGTAAATAACCGGAGAATATAGATGCCTATTAACGCACTCCCAAGGCCCAGTATATCAGTAGGCACAAGATTCCAGCAGAATATATTCTGATTCAAGGCGTGCTACAGACAAAGATGCAACCCCACAACCACCCCCCCCCCCGGTCGTAAATAAGTCCAAATTAGTACCCAACACCGATGGCAACACCTTAGGCACTACTCATGGCCTTTGATTCAATTCAACCACTGATTTCCCTTGAATCATCAAACCCTTTTTCTTTCAATTTAAACCCAATTTTTTTCTACAATTTTTTTTTTTGGTCCAGCACTAGGCAAACAAAACAGGAAAGGAAAATGAAAAAGAAATTGCTCCCATATGTATATCCATGCAAAATATGTATAGGAACAAGCAAAGGCAACTAGCCAACCAACCTTAGGCAGAGTGAGTTTTCCTATGTTGTAGACTGTGATGGTAATCTTGGGTGGTTATGCTCACCTTCATAGGTAACAATAAGCATTGATGGTTCTTCTAAGCACCTCTCCACATGCTTCCTTGCAGGGCAACCTCTTATACTGCTACATTTATAATATCCCCTACACCAGTTATAAACAAATTAGACCAGATTCCACTTACATGCACACATCAAATTAATATATAAAGTCCCACTCTAATCATGAATACCTAGGGTGAGGAGAACCCTTGATTGGCTTCTGCCCGTATTTCCTCCATGAATAATCATCTGCAGGAATGTCAGCAAGCTTGTTACTGATAGCAGGCACCTTGATTGACCTCTTCACTCTATGTTTCCTGCCAACAAAATGAAAAAAAAAAAAAAGAGATCAAATCAGAGGGAAAAGAAGGCATTATGAGAAGTAATATAAAAAGAGAGAGAATCTAACCTCTTTTTTGAACAGTGGCATCTACCACTAGTGCCACATTTGACACTCCCATCTTCTGCCTTACCATAACACTTCTTCTGTTGGGAACTTTGATCTGAGGAACGATGTGCACCAATTAAATGGAAGGCGGCACTCCCACCGCCGCTTAAGTTAGTTACACTTCCATCCATACTCAACGAAGAAAGGAAAGACCTGGTTGATGACATGGTTGGTGTGCAGCTAGAGCTATCGAAATTCAAGTTCATCCCACTGCTATTGCTCTTCCTAAACATCATTTCAGCCTGTTGTTTCATTTGGTGTTGTTTTTGGAGGAAATGATAGTGGCCCAACGACGCCTTTTGAGAGAGTTGAAGAGGGTGTTTCCCATTGGAACTCAATTCCAAAGATGGGTTCCCTAAATAAAGAGATTTCTTAGCGTGTGAAGTCAGTTCTTGAACCGAGCTTTCATGGCAACCAAGGTTCAGATTCTTGGATGGATAATCTGAGGCTGAGGGATTACAGTGTGGAGTATCCAAAAGGGTGCTCTGAGGAAAAGGGGCTTGCAGTTTCCTTAACTTCCTCACCCTTGCATGTCCCAAACCAGAGTTCAAAAGGGAAACTACTCTTTTGAACCTAAAAACAGCTTCCCCAGTTTCAGCCATTAAATGTCTATAGCTAACCTCATCTTGAGGCTGAGACAAGATACTTAAAACTCTATGAGAGCTCTCTATTGCTGCTCTGTTAGCTTCTTCAACCTCCTCCATAGTACCCCGAAAACAGTAGATCTTTAAACAACAAAAAGAAACATCCACAGGATCAACCCAACAGGAATTTCTTTAAAAAAAAGAAGAACAAAACTTTAGCCCAAAACACCAATTTTTTTTTGTTTTGCTTTTCCAAAACAGAGAAGGCCAATAAGATCCGAGACAATAAGACCTGTAAAAACTGACCATGAAAAAGAAAGAAAGAAAAGAGAAACCAGACAAGGATCAAAGCAGAAACAGCTCCTATCACTAAGAGAAAAACATAGAGAAAATTACCAAATAACAGAACAAAAAACAGACCTTGTTGGAGTTGATGTTGGTTGTTAAACCCTAGATTATTCTTTCATGTTTGTTTTTATGAGATTGAAAATTGAAAGGTGTGAAAGAGAATACTTTTGTTTTTGCTTAGGAGAGAATTCACAAACGGCCATGACAAAACAAAGCTGCCATCTTTCTTCCCTTTCTACATTTATATTACTACAACGACTATTAATACTTATAAAAATAACTTCTAGTGAGAGAAACTCAACTCAACCAAGAAATTATTCAATAGAGAAAGAGAAATAAATAAAAGAATGGGGGGTGATATGAAAGAGCAGCACAACAGAACAAAAGAGGAGCTGAGGAAATGAAACTACCATCTCTGTCACAGATTTGAAGGTGGGTCCCAAGCAAAGACCTTGGGCTTATTCTTTTTTCTTTTGCCATTTCTGGCTTTTTATTTTTTAAATGCCTTCTTAGCCCTTTTCTTTCATTAAAATATTTAAGTACTTGAGTACTGTTCCTTTTTTTTTTTCTTGAGACTTACCATTTTCATTTCCATTTCCAGCTCCAGTTTTTACTTCTTCCGTAACCAGATGTGATACTGCTTTAACGTTTCTCACTTTGTCTTTTCCCTGCGAATTACATAGTTCAAGAGTTAGGGACTTTTTCACTTTGCAATTTCTTTTTTCAATCTATAGTTCATATGCTAATAGTCTTCAAAGTTTTTCTTTTAATCTGCCAAATCCAATGGGTCAAGTAGTAAAGAGATAATTCTTTTTTTTTTAATTGTATTCTAAATCTCATAAATAAATAAATAAAAACAACATAAAAAAATTTTGTCAATACAAGCTATCAACAAAAAAGAGAAAATGGTGGATGAGGGAGTCCATTCACCTAGATTAAGAGGAGACCTGATGAAAGGAGATGAGGGAGAGCTAGCTTATGGAGTTGATTGTGGAGAGATGGGGAAGCCCCTTGTGCTCCTAGGCTTATACAGTGGGTCATTTATGTTGCGTAGTGTCATGTAGTCAATGATATGATAACCTGTATGGTTGTACGAGTTAATTTGGTGTCGGTGTCATTCTACTATTGGTGTAGACTCTTTTATTATTATTATTTTTAATATCACATGTAACGGTTATATTAATGTGACTCCAATAAGGAGTGAACTATGAATTGTGTACAAGTAGAGTCATTGAAGATTTATAAAAAATTACTCGCTTAAGGTTATGTAGAGTGTCACGTGTTTGACTCTATTAAAAATATAACAAAATTATTTCTCAAAGTGAAATTAAATTTTTAATTTAATAGAAACTCTTGCATTTTTTGAATAATGAGAAAAACAAAACTAAAATGCAAGTTAAGTGAATGAGGGGAAGGAGTTGCATTGTTATTCCAATCATTGGAAGAGTGAAATGAGTGAAAATGATTTCCCTTCCCATCTTCTCATACTAATTTTACTAAAACTTCAAATATAAATGTGAATATAGTGCAAAGTATAAGTTGACATTATTCTTCAACTATCACACTGGAAAATGGAAAAGGAATTAAACACACATGTAATTAGTAGCAATAAAGTTGATAAAAGCATTAAAGCATGAGTAATTCACAAAGGAATAAATGCATCCATCCCTATGCTATTTCCACTTTTCTAACCAACTTTTTTATCTTTTTTTTTATCATACTAAATTTAAACCATAAAAGTAAAAGCATAGTTATGGATGTAGGAAATCTTTTTGAGTTTATATTTAATGATTTTTTTCATATATTTTTAAAAAATAAATACGAGAATTTTTAAAATGAGAATTAAAACAATCTTAAAATTATTTATTTTGATCTAATGGCTAAAATTATTTTAGTTCTTATTTTTAAAGTTTTCACTATAATTATCACCAATAAGTAAAAAAAATGATAAATTTAGTAATCAACTTATACATTAATCCAACATAATTTATTATAGTACGCTCATTTGCTGTACTTTGCAACATTTAATAAAATTTTTAAAAATATGATAATTTAATTCTTATATAAAAATATAATTAAAATATTGAATTATTTGAAAATTTATATAAATTATGAAAAATAATCAAATAATTAAAAATTTCGTGTCGCAAAAAAAATTACAGTCAACAAATAAATGAATTATTAACGTGTAAAAAATTATATAAATTAAAAAATAATATACAACTCAAATACCTGTTTTTTTTTTTTTTTTCATTATATTGAATCACTATGCCAAATTATATAAAACTATGTTATGACTTAGGACATGATATAAACAACAAATTACTCTCTAAATAATAATAATAATAAGAATCTGAGATATAAAAAATTATATAAAATAATATATAACTGTATAAATTTATAAAAGAATTTATAAATGTATATATAAATTTATAACCCTTTAGTTATAGAATTATAATAATTATAAAAAATTATAATGTTTTAAACCTAAAAAAGGAACAAATCTAAAAATGTGTTCTTTTTCCTAAGTTTCTAACTATCTTGATTAAACAAAATGATAAAAATTACAAAATACTAATTAATATAATTTAATAACATATTTATCCTTTAAAATAATTTTAATAACACATTATAACTTAAATTTATTCATAAAGTTTGTTTCGAGGGGATCAACTCCTCCGAAAGAAGTCTTCGAAGTGTTGTCTTTGGAGATGCTGATCCAATCCCTCAACAACGAAAGGTATTGTTCCTTACGAGAGAATTTTGTCTCCCACTCTTTGAAGATCTGTGTATGGTTCACAAAGGGGACACATTGACTGTACATGAATGTACAACTACCCACCCACCAAGAGGCATATGAGCATCTCACCCTTGGTGGGATTCAAACTCCTGACGTATACCATATGGGTCTATTGTTGGTGTATATGGTATCATTTGAGCTATAAGTTAAGGGTTCGAATCCCATCAAGAGTGGCAACAAACCTCCACGTACAGTTGAGGCGCCCCCTCCCCCAATAAATTGTACACGGATTTCTATGAAGCAAGAGACAAAACTCTCCCCATAAAACAATATCTTCAATTATTGAAGAACCGGATCAACATATTCAAAGACGACAATTCAAAAATTTCTTTAAAAAGAGCTTATACTTCCTCAACGAAGTGAAATTAGGCTATCCCAAGATTGTTTTCATTGACAGAAATAAATGTGCAAAAAATCAAAATGAACATATTAATAGTTAATGTCATAATTGCACTTCAAATATAATTTTTATTATAATGTTGTAAGTTGTGTCCAAATGAAAGCGTCTTAATTCCAAATTCTTGAATTCTATAACTTTAGGAACAACTTTGAATTAGGGGTATGGATAGAAAACACCTTGAGAATCAGAATTTTCATCATCATCGTAGCATCTTTTTCTTTTTGACGGCTATTGCATGGTGAAATCGTTACTTTTTTTTTTAATGCACATTTGGGTATCTTTCATTGCAAAATATTCTTCATAAAAGTCTGCTTCCTGTACAACTAACCCAATCTTCATCCAATTCGTGGTCCATTTCTCATTTATTTATTTATTTATTTATGCAGATAAAAGAAATTGAAGCACCTAAAAATACTTTCTTTTTTTTCCTTAGTTTTACTAAGTGGAGGTTGAATTTGTTGAGGAAAAAGTCCGCGAAGTATTGTTAGTGGAGTATCAATAGATTTATCAATAAATTTAATGTTGAGTTAAAATATTTATGTTAAATTTTATTTTTTAAGCTTTTGTCTTTCAATTTTATCAATAACATCAGAAGATAATGGATTCACAAAGCTTCCTCTTCACCTATCAAGAAAAATGTCAACATTCTCTTAGTAAGAATTTGAACCCATGTTGTTACATGGCATTTATAGTAAGATAGATACCACTTGTCCTAGAAAATATAGAGGGATTTGTTAGCCTTTACCACAAGACAATTTGTATGTTTCTCCCCAGGTGAGTCTGGCCTCTCACAATAAGTTTTATTCCACACTTTAAAATATTAGCCTTGTTTTGGGATGACAAAAAAATTTTATATTTGATGAGTTTCGATTTAACCTGACTTAATAAGATATTTAAAATAAATCAAGTGAGACGAGTTTAGAAAAAACCCACTCTGTCTAGCTTTGAAATAATTATTAAAATACCTTTTTTGAAATGAATTTTTGAAATAAACCAAGGCAGAGTGAATTTAGAAAGAAAAAAAAAAACCATCCTACCCCAATATAATTATCAAAATACCTTTTATATAAAAACTCAACAGTATAAAAGAGCACAAGCCTCTTATTGACACCCAATGATCAGCTCAAACTCTAGTGATATAATTTCACTTTCTTTTAATTTGTAATTTAACTTTGTACTAAATGCATATATAATAAAATTTATATCAACATTTGCTTTAACATAATTATATCTAAAAAATATTAATATTATCATGAAAAATTTTTAAAAATATCATTTTATTTTGATTAAAAATTTAAAAAAATTGTTGTTTATCAAGTCAGATATAGTTTTACCGATTGAGTATTAATTCAATTGGCATGGATATTGTTCTAAGGTAGGAGGACTTGAGTTCAAGTGTGCTGAAACAAATTATCGTCCTAGTTATGGGTTGAGAAAGGGTTATGAGTAGTTCTAGGTATTGTATCAAAAATAGCAAATATGATTAGAACTTATAATAAGATTGTTAAAAGAAATCACATATATCTTTATCTTTTTTAATTTGTAAAGCATAGCTTGAGACAAAATTGTAAAATTGTCCCCTTACTTATAAAAGCATATAGTTTGATTGATTTATTTTAAATTGTAAATATTAAATATATATATATATATATATATTGAATGTATGATTATCTTATTTCTTGAAATGTATTATATATTTGAATTTATAAAGATTATGCCTGTATAAACTATAATTTATATCAATGGAGTGTTAACTATCGTTGCAATTATAGTAATGAGGAAAATACGAGTTTGGGCATGTTTATGCATTTTTTTTTATTTAAGGATTAAAGAGGTAATATTAATAGATACAGTATAAAAATATATATAAATTATATTAATTAGTGAATTGCGTATAGGCGAGTCTGACTTGGCGGTATGTAATCACCATTTTAGGCGTAACATAATGGTTTATTGATTATTATAATTTAGGAGTTCCAAAACCAGAAGTTCTCCTCCCAAACATACCATCTTCCTATAAAGAAATAAAGCAGCATTTTGTCTCAGCTTATACCCACCAAAAACGTCCCCTCCATCTTTCCCTCTTATTGGAGGAATATTTTCTCCATCATTTTTTCCCTACTCTACCCCTTGGCTTTTTCAAATAGTTAGTGAGGGAAAGTAAAAAGAGTGTTGTTGGGATTTCACATGCCTTTTTTTAATCGTCACATGTATTTTTTTTTTCTAAAGCGAAATAAAGCAAACAAGCGTATTGGGATCTGAGGAGAGCCGAGTAAGAGCTTTTAAGGTGGAGCATGATTAGAGTTTGCCTTAGGTTTTCTTTTTCTTTTCTTTTGCATGGGTTTGTCTTTTGGCCTCTTGGCATTTAAGTTGCTCTTTTTGAATGAACTTCAGCAGTGAAAAGAGACGAGAAACCTTGGGAGGAAAAAGGCTTGTCTGTCCCCCACCCCACCCATTAATTTTTATTTTTTTTTAAACGGGCCGACTGTTCCTCCTTTAAAATGTAGTATCAGTAGAGACCAAGATTTGATGGGTCATCCAAATATTGTCTGCTTGTTACTAAAAACGTTTGCATGAAAGGTATGGTATGTTTAGGAATGAATTTCATTATACTGTTCTCATTCAATCAACCTCATGCATGCTCTTCCATTATGCGAATTGTGATTATTAAACAACAAACAGTCCCAACGTACGAGTCTCTGAAATATGCTTGCAAAGGCCGAGAGATGAGAGGAAGAGACCCACTTCACAAATTAGTGAACGCTGAGTAACTTCATGAACGTCACTTGTGCCTCGTGGTTTATGAGTATGAACTGATAGAGTTTGGCAGAGAAGGATAAAACACAAGCGGCATAGATATTGACTACACATTCACACTCGTGTACAGCGAGTACACAGTTGTGTGCCAAGGCTGGATAGCGAAAAAGAAAAAAAAAAAAGGGGTTTTGGGTTTGGCCCCCTTTTGCAGTGTGTAAACGTTTGGAGGAGGTGTTTCTTAGGGGTCCGCAATTACTCCATGCCACGCTTCAATTAATGAGATGATATCATATGATTCAGATGGAGAATCGTGTAGTATTCAACTTCAAGTGTCTACACTCTACACCCTGGCGAGATGGTCCACCCCCCACTCTGCTTTTCCACACATGTTTAGCTATGGATTGAGAGCTTAACTCCCACCCACCTCAATAAGAGACATAGTTATCATTGTACACTTGTAACTTACTCTACAAAAGGTGAATCAGAAAATTAGGAATGTTTCTTTAAATTTCTTTCAGGAAAATTTTGACAATCCCAGCATTTTCAAATCGTAAGTCACAAAATTCCTCTAAAATTCATCGAGTCCAATCACGTTTGCTCAAAACCATTTATATGTCTACCAGCAAATCAAGCTATTGTTTTCTTCCCCTTCCTTTCTTCACCGGCTGTGCTTCCTGTTCTTTCCCTGTGATTTCTGACATGTCCACTGCATCAGAAGGAAGAACGGTACTAGTTAGTCCACATACAAAAAAACTATGCACTGATAAATGATAAAAGGATATGTAGGGAAATTTTGTTCATAACAGTAATCCATAGGACCACCACGGGATTTCCAGTATCTTATCCGAATTTCTTGATTATGGATTCTCTGTATGTCAAAGATACTCCAAGCCATTTTCTGTACACTTTAAATTTAAGATATTTAAGAGACAACTACTAGCAGGAATATGGACATCCTAGCAAAAAGCCATTGGCTACATAAATTATCATCCCCAAACCTTTCTTCTTCTCCCCCCCCCCCCCCTTTCTTTATTGGGCTCTTAGAGAGGATTAAGTTTGAATAGCATGCTGCCACTTGATCTTCATCCAATAATTGATGATTTGTGCGTGCTATATATTCAACATAGATAAGCTATTCTTATTACAAAGATAAGAAAAAACAATACCATCTGGTCCCCGAGCCATCAAAGTGAAGAATATATTGTTCAGTTTCTCCATCTTCCTTGCGTCCTGTGCTTGATCTGTCTTGAACTTGAGGCACTGATAACATGTCAATAGTTCATCCTGAGCAAACCACGTGGCATATAGCATAAACAAATCGAGATGCCATGCACCTCATTCAAAAGTCCGAAGGTTACAACCTATTAATACTTTACCTAAAAAATTCCAAGGCAAAAGAGACAGTAGAAGATTAAAACAAAAAACGTTAACAAAATACAGGTACACTAGTTACGAATATCATATTTACTGAGATGATATACGACTGGAAAGGCACGAAGAGGGAGACAGAAGCAGAATCGAGATTTAATTGTCATTGTCTGATATTTGCCTACCAAGCTGATTATAGTTATACTACTTTTACAAGTCATCCCTCAATTAACTTGAGCCTTATAATGCAAAAGCTAATAGCTGCAGCCTGCAGGTTCCAATTAGGCTCTTAAACATTCAACTTGAGATATTTTAGCAACCTGGGGTTCTTATCTACTGCATCCTTCACCACATGTCCATATCTAACCATAGCCATCACAGCACATTGGACCTTAGGACTAAGTTCTAAACCTAAAAACTGAAGAAGATTGAGCAGACTTCAATTATGCTCTTGCATCATTTAACCTTGAGATATTCAGGTCAGAATGAACAATTGACCCTTTTCTGCCATCAAATCCTCAATCCTCAAATTGTAACTAACCTTTAAAACATACGAAGTTATAAGGATGTATGTTCAGATAACTGATCACCCAATGACACATAGGTCAGATACAACTGGCAGAGTTAAATTTTTATACCTTTATCACCTTTCAATTCATGATTTCAAGTATAGACTAATACATGCAGGTTAAAGAAATCAATTTAACACTCAAACTTATCTGAACACAACTAAGCAATTCAGATTTCATGGAAAGAAAGTATAACATTAAGGATTTTTCAAGATCTCAAAACAAGGAAAGACTCGAGTCACATGGAATATTTCACTCATATAATACAAAATTTCATCAGTAGCACCAAACTGCATCACTTCAACAGTTAATGCTAACCTCATAGAAACAAATTCCTAAAGATCTTTGAAAGGAATCCTGACCTTGCTCTTCCAGCCAAGAGTTTGAGGAAAACTGACAAACATAGAATACGGGCACTCCCAAAATTCACTCATGCATTATCATTCCTTACGAAATAGTAAAATGTGCAACAATATTTCTCTAATTTGGGGCCAGAAATGGAAAAAAGAATCAGTATCAGTGCTATTTCTTCTGTATAGCCTAGATAACTTGGCTCAAAAAAAAAATAGGAAAGTAGGAACCTAAGAAGCTATGTTACTCCAGCTCTTTGTTTTTTCTTAAAGTATCTGTCTCTCACACTGTGTCTAACACATATTCTCCTAATACGTTGAAAAGTTTTTAAAAAATTAAACATACCCACATAGGACACATTCCTGAATCCTGGCACATCCAAGTCCAAGTAACATAACTAAGAAGAAACTTTACCAGGGGGCCGTATGGACAAGGTTCATAAGGCTATTTCAAGAAACCTAGGTCTTCCACTATCTTTGATCAACAGTTTTGCTTTGCCAATTTCTTTTTCCCTCAACAACGTGATCATGCCATCAAATTCCTTACTAAGAAACAATAAAGAAACAGAAAAAGAAGAAGAAGAAGAAGAAGAAGAAGAAGAAAGAATAGGAAATCATTGCTGCAATTTCAGCAAGAAAGCTAAAAGAGATATAATGTGAAGTACGTTATCCGCATAAAGCATATGAGCAAATTCATTCAAGGAAAACAGATGTTCAGATTCTCACACATTTCCTTAATTAATCCCAAATCTAACCTAATTCTGTAGGAATAAACATCGATTTAACACTTCACCATAACAATGGAATAAATCAAAGCCAACCACATAAACAATTAAGGAAACTCAATTCATACCTCTTTGTTATCAGTAACCTTCAAAACCAATTTGCCATCACAATGTCGGTACTTCATGCAATACCGCGTCTAGGTTCCCCCGATCCAAATCCAGAAAAAATGAACCCCAAAAAGAAAATAGGTAAAAATCATATCTGAAACTTAGAAAATCAAGAACTGTAAACCAGCCCGAAACTTTCCTTATTATATAACAACAATGATGATTCATAGAGTAGGGCATAGAGCAAAAGAGGGAGAGTAAAGTTAACATACAGAATCAGGATCGGCACGGAACAACTGTACAGTTCTCTCGACAAATTCGTCCCACGATGTTATATAAACCATAGCGACGTCAATCCGAGAACAAGCGAATTTCAATGTGCAGATCGTCGTCAGACTGAGAGTTTTTCCTTTAAATGATATTTTCCCCTTTTAGCGGGGGGTCTTGAATGGCGGATTTTGGGTACTACAAATATTGCGGTCAAAGATCACTGTTTAACCAATAGAGCTGGCCTCGAGTACACAGAAAACATACAACAGTGTGTGTGGGACCGACTAATATCAGCAAAACGCTGCGGTTTGAATTTATTAACATCCGATGCGTTTCGGACAACAGGTAGCGAACGAGTCAGGTTGGATTTCGAAATTTCTCTGAGCTTTAGTTTTGATAATTTTTTTAAGTTGATTTATTGTATACATTAATATTGATTTTCACCGATAATTAAAGAGGATGACATGTGTCATTCCATTGTTTGCCGCGTGTCATATTTATGTTTGACTACGTCACTTAATTGCTCCAATGTTAATGATATTTGCAATAAGAATCAACGCTAATTTTAAATTATCAAGTTTCGAGACTAATTTATATATTAAGTCTATTGTTTTTTTTTAATTCTCATACAATTCAGATGAAAAAAAACAAGTTTTACAGGACATGACCGATACGTTAGGTCTGGATACTCAAAATGGTTAATGTGAAAACCATAATAATGTTGGGTAATATCTTCTCTTTTTATTATTTTGATAATTTTTTAAAGTTATTAATTGCGTCACATAGTTAAACACTTTTTTATGTCAACCTCCTGCTTGAATAATTGTTAAGAATTTATAAATATTACACATTATTTTCAGATTTAATTTCATTTTTAAAATTTATAATTATTATGTTTCTACAAATATTTTCAATATTTCACTTACATTTTAAATGATTTATTAAAATAAGAGTATATTGTTGTTTTTAAAGAAGTTATCTATTGAAATTGATCTCCACAGTAAATACATCTTCAATCACAAGCACTTCTCAATTTTTGCTTCCAACCATCCTAATTCACGATTTTCCATTACCATTTTAAAGATACACAGAGTAATTGCTTTTGAGCGATTTTCTATCTCACATATATTTGGTAGACGTTTCCCACCACTTAGAATATGAACTTTTTTTACTCGTTAGCGTCTAGCCATTTAGTTTCAATCAACCTCTTTTTCACCTACTCAACATCTCGTTTTTATAGGATTTACATAAAAAAAAAAAATCAAATATTTAAAAACTCAGAAGAAGCAAGAATTGATGTTTGACTATGTGACTCAGTATCATATCCTACCTAGTTAATAATTTTTATATGTTGCTGGAAATGTGCCTTTGAAACTATCATTGTTTTTTTAACAAATACAACATTTCATTTTCATTGCAAAATAGAGACAGTTGGTGAGAGGATCATATCGGCAAATAACAAAGCATCCCTAGAAAGGGATGGATCATCACACTGACGAGGTCTCCATTGAAGTTGAACATATATGATTGATATAACAATGTATTGAATTAGCTTACATATTTACTATTTCCTCCTGTCTAGGTATTGAGAGAGTAGCATGGTTGTTGGCAGGTACAATGAAGTTGAAGAGGGTTAGCTATGGCGCCTGTTTTCATTGAATCAACCGGGTGTTGATAACTATTAAAGCAGAACTACTGGAATCATTGTCCTTAATATTTATGTTTTGGGTGCTAAAACTAAAATTAAATGAATGGGAATACAACTTTTTTTTTTTTATATATAGAAAATGGTAGATTAAAAGAGATTTGATTCTATCATTGGAGTGTTTGGTAGATTAAATTATGACATGTGCACAGATAAAATAAAAAGATTTAAAAATTACCTAAATTAAAATTAAGGGTTTTAATGGGTAAATATCATATATTAAAGGGTTATTTAATAAAATAAGTACAAAGATTTAAAGGGAAATAATGATAAATTTAGCTCTTAATGTTTACATCTTTTTTGTCAATTCGATCCCTTTTCTTTTTGTTTTAGTTAAATTTGGCTATCAACTTTTTAAAAAAGAGTTGAAATGATTTTTTTACAAGAATACTAGCTAAAATATTAAATTTTTAAGTATAACAGTTTACGTGTACTCCATATTAATTTTTATGAATTTTTATATTTTTTAATTTTAATTTTAATTTTTAATTTTTATAATTTTTGAATTTTTTATTAATGTGACAAATAAAGTAAATAATGTCACATTAACTAATATGCTTAAAAGTTAAAGTTTTAGCTATCATTTCTTTTAAAGAAAAGCGATTTAGCTCTCTTCTCAAAGTTTAATGACCAACTCAGAAAAGAGATAAGGGCTAAATTAACAAATATATATAAATATTGAGGATTAGTTTATCATTACGCCATTTAAAAATAGCATAGTAGTTTGAGGGATTTTTGTGTGATATATTAGCCAAAAGTAAACTTCCTAAATAAGACTACCATGATCTTAAAAAAATAAATTAAAAGCTCAAAGGTTCTCTCTATCTCTTCACGAGGCCTCTTTTACTACAAATTACAATCAGATATTTGGTTAACGTCAGCAATGACCTCGCAATCCCCATCCACAATGGCGTTCTTCGCACGCGCCACCCACTCAGCCTTCACCCGTCGCCCGTGGCGCGAGTTCCTTTCCTTCACATCATTCGCTACCCCCTTATCATCGGGCGACGCCGCCTCCCGCATGAAGCGAAACCTGAACTACTTCCGCGTTAACTACTCCATGCTAATCCTGGCGGTCCTCTTCCTCGGACTCCTATGGCACCCAATCTCCATGATTGTCTTCTTGGTCGTATTCGTGGCTTGGTTCTTCCTCTATTTTTTCCGAGGCGATCCCTTGTACATTCTCAACCGTCCGATAGACGACCGCCTCGTGCTGGCGATCCTCGGCGTAATTACGATCGTAGCTCTGGTTCTCACCGACGTTTGGTTGAACGTGTTGGTTTCGATTTTGGTGGGAGCTTTGATCGTGGGACTACACGCTGCGTTGAGGGGAACGGAGGATTTGTACTCAGGTGAAGCGGACGGTAGCGATGAGGGGCTGGTTTCGGTTGTGGGCAGCCCTTCCTAATTAGTCATTTAAAGGTGAACTGATTCTTTGCTATTGTATCAAGCTGCTTTCATTTGATAATTACACCTTTCATTTTCCCTTTGTTAATAACATTAATGTGGGTTTAGTTAGGATTTGGCATTTTGCCTTTTTGTCTTTCAAGTTATAAGTTTGGATTTGGTGTCTGGACTACTGCACGCAACTGTGAATCCCTATATTTTCTCTATATTTTAAAATTATAAATTCTTAATATTCTAAATTTTAAATTTTAAATAATAAAAATATAATAACCTCATCGCCAAGTAAAGCTAATTACATCCATTTTTTTTTAGTGCAGTTAGCTAATTCCCAATTACACCTTCTTCTTTTTTTCCTTTTTGATAAATATATATTTTCATATCTATTAAAATATTTCTTTTTTTTCCCTCAAGAAAAGAAATAATATTTTCTTTTCAAAGGTTTATTGAGTTTAAGTTGAGAAGAGTTATGTTGACTTATTTTACCGATATGGTTCAGGTTTCAAGTTAATAAATATATTTTATTTTTAAATTTATTATTAAAAAAAAAGGACAGATAAAATGTTTTAAAATTGGTTTAAAATAAATAAGTGAATATTAGAGAGTAAATGAAAAGAAAAGTGAAACAAATTGTAAATACGAGCACTAATCAATATTAATTTATACTAGTTGGTATGATAGTTACAAATTGAAGCAAAAATAAGAACTGGACGATATTACCATTATAATAATGGGTAATGACATAATTCCAACTGTAAAACACCTTAATAATAATAATGATTTTAATCATTATAAAACATAAAGACTTTTAATTGATCAACCCATTTTATAATTTTCTTTAAGACATTGAAAAAGAAGACCTACTAGTTGTAACCGAGTAGAAAGTGAAATGAAGATTTGGTATAAAGAACAACTCACTCAACATATACCATCATAGAATACATGCCGCATCAAAATGTCCTACTCTATTTGCCCCATCAAGATTCCAATAATGACTGATACATAACATCTATGTTTGCATTTAAGATTATTGACGTGGTGGGAAAAGAATGAAACAACGCTTTATTGTTGCCCTGACACTTTTCGAGCATATGCCAATACCATTACAAAATCCTTTGCACAAGAACCCACAGATGCAGCTACACGTTGTGATGTCGATGCTGTTTGTAGCCACAAATCCACTAAATTATACAACTGCAGTGTGGGAAGCACAGGTTGTCCCATGCATTTGATTTCAACCTGCCAATATAAGTATACACATTATACATACCAAAATGTAAATAAAGATGATACAACCACTTTCTTCTCACATTTAGTTGGAAACTTGAGAAACTCGCACATCTCAACTTTTAAATTATTCCTAATTTCTGAGATAAGGAACCTTAACCACAACAAATGACTAAAGTAATTCTAGTAGTTGAATGAGGCAATTTGTTCAGGTAGTGAGGAATGTTGGACTAGTTTGACGCGCATATATGGGTATGCCATATGCATGCTCTCAACAAAGTGAAGAATAAGGCTTGCAATTATTCTTTTCTAACCATGTGTCGAAATATTCATGCATAAGAAAAAAAAAAAGCAGTTTATCATATTCTAGAGAGTGCCTCCTTGATGAAAGTAGACATTGAAAAACCAAAAGAAGAAGCTAAAATCATTTTGGCCAAATTTCTTCTTAGTGTATCGTCGGAGAGCATTCAAGGATAGATTGATTTACCTCAGCTTCATTGGTAAGGTCCAATTTCTTCATCAGGTATTTTTGAATAAAAGAAACAGGCATATTTCCATCCCTGACACAGTAACAAATAAACGAATATGAAACATTCGACCGTTTCAAAAAATCAGAAAGTTAAAAACTTTTAGGGTTTTGTAGCAAAACCATATTGAAAAACAGTTTAACCAAAATGGTTACAGAGGATGGGGCCGTATCTAAAGTGACACTGACAGGTAACTATCATTCAGTTCAAAACTCTTAAGTGAAAAACGCAGGCATCATCCCACAGACCACATGACCTAAATTAAATATGTATGCAAGCAACATAATTCATTTCACAAAACAAACTGGTTGTTCAGGGCCTAACTGTTCATCATGTCACCTTTTTCAGTTTTCAAATTTATATTGAGTAGTTTCCAAGCATGACCACAAAAGATGTACTCAGCTTGCAGTCTTGTCGTAATTGCTTTAGGATTCCAATAAGGAATCTAATGTAAAGTTAGTCGATGATAAGTCCTCACTCCTTACAAAATAAGGAACTTATATAAGTAAATGAAAACCAGGATCAAAGTGCCCCTTTTAATCACATTATCTGCTCGACACTAATTTGACCATTACAATGTCTGGAACGCAAGCCTAAATGATTTAAGTTAAAGTAGAAAATGAGCGAAAACAACCAAGTCATAAAATGATTTCACCAAGTAAAAAAAGCACCTTTAAAGAGAGCTTAAAAGAGGGGGAGAAAATTACCCATAATCTGTGGATGGAAGCCGGATTAACAATAGAACTAGAGAGACCATTTTCATATAAAACAATCTAAAACAAAAGTATTTTTTATCCAACTATTACTTGTCTTACCACACTTTTATGTGCATTTTTTGTTTTTATCATAGGCTTAGCAGATCTTTATATAACCACCCACACCCTGGCCAAATGCTTTCTGGAACAAGTTTATGAACATAAACATTACCAAAGGTTGATAAGAAAATGCTGTCTAAAAGGTAACACTCGACTACTAATAATGGTTGTTGCTCTCCCCAGTGCTTTATTTCTATCTATACTCTAATGTCTAGCCTTCTTATTCATGACTCTTGGTTATAAGCATCAGTTGTCGTAAATACTTGGAGATACTCAGCATATGCGGTCCATTAGTTAAATCCATGTTGTAAACAAGGCAGGACAGTTATAAGTCATCCAGTAAGCATTTCCATGCATAATTGGTGGAAGTAATTCAAGCCCGTGATCTACTCGGTTGTCCATGAGTTCAGTAGCTACCATGGCCCTAGTTCTACAAGTGAAACTTCGTCTGTATAAGTTACGCAGAAAGACTACCAAGATATGTATCGTTGCCTTCACCAGTATCTTTCTGGTCTCACAGTCCATTATAACTCATAACTCTAAATTGTCTATCACCTTATAGACTTCAGCATATAATATTTATTGAATCCCATTATCAGTCTAGATTGGTAACAACCCACATGTCTGTTCTCTTTTCCATCACCAAGCCAAAATAACAGGAGATTATGGAACAAAAAACAGGACAGTTGACTGGTAAGAATCATGGTGCTAATAAGCAACAGATCAAAAATTTACAATCTTCAGACAAAAGGAAGAAGAATATATGTAGCAAGCTATCTCAAGACTCATGAAGGAATTGGCTAAAGGAACTTACTTTATCCTTAGGTAATTTGCAGGAATTTGAGGGAGGGGAGCACCTCCTTCCCTGAAAGCATTGAAATTTTAATCAGTTTATGACCAAGAAAAATAATCTTAAGACAACTCCCTTTTCACTACATTACAGTTTGAAGGTCAAAATAAATTCTTACTGGTCTTCAGAAGCCACCAATGAGAACCAAACAGGACCAGTTCTTCTTCCATGCTTTGGGCCATATGCATCTAGCACAGCTTGTGGAGAAAGGGCAGAATCCCCAAATCCAGAAGCCCTTTTTCGCCGGATCCTGCGTAACTTTTTTGGAGTTACAGTTTCTGAAGTTGCAGGACCAGTAATATTCTTTTCATCCTCAATTTTTGTTTTGCATTTGTCTTCCTTATTTTTGCTTTTGCACATCTGAGCTTCAATGTTGGGGACATGGATAGGTTCTAATTTAGGATCAGAACCTTGTGAACTAGACTTGAAGGACTTGGTTCTATTTGCAACCTCCACCAAACAATTCAAAGGTTTCCAGAGATCCAATTTCCCATCCCATGATTCATCACCATTCTTGGCTTCTTTATTCAAGTGTTGGCTAGGTTCAGCAGAAGAAATACACTGTTTTTCAATTTTATAAAGACAACAGTTATTATCAGTATAATCCAAAACATTAATTCATTTCAGGTAAATAAGTGTTCGAGAAAAAGAGAACTACTAAACAATATTGGACCTTGTGAGAGAAAAAGTCATCACATACTAAAAATATGCAGGCTTCAATTTACCTGTCTCTTATTTTGAGTGAATTTATTTAGAGTTTCAGGTGAGCTTGCACTCTCCTGGTGTTCCTCCATAGAGTCATCCTCTCTTTTAAGAGGCCTCTCCACTGAAAAACTGGAACCTCGCAAAGCATTGGCCTTTCTGGCAACAGCTTTTGTTCTCCTGCCAGTCAAAGCAGCTTGTGTTGATACTTTTGGGGCATTAACCACCAATGAAGAGAGTGACCTCTCTTTTCTTCTGGTAGGCATTGTAACCGGGGGCAGAACTTCAGGTGCCTTCACTTTTCTTCTTTTAAGAGGGAAAATTTTGGACCTCACATCTTGCAAATTATGGTCTGGTCTGATTTCCAAAAGCATAGAAGAATCTCAGTACACATTGATTTCTCCCAAATTTTGATTAAACAACATAAAGCATGTGCAGATACTCAACAAAGAAATATACAAAATAATTATTAAGGAAAGCAGGAACATGTGTGCAATTTTTCCCAATTGAACAGATTTCACCATGATTTCCGCATGGAGATTCACAATCCTATTAAAGCAATGAGTTCTTACAATTGCATAAAACTGATAGATTCTGCTTAGACATTTCACTTGAAATTGGCTAAGTTACATACACTCAACTCTATTGGATAAGGGAAGACAAATAAACCTCAAGAGATGGAAGAGAGACTAGGCAATATTGGTTGCTAGTAGATATAATCATGTTTTTTCTATCTTCTTTGAAAAATTGGTAAGCTTGGACTCCAATAAGATGCATTGTAATTTCTGCTCTTTCCACTTCAAAGTTTTCATTCAATGCCTTACATTTGAAATTTATGGAATCAATTAAAAGATGAACGGAACGGCATGTAGGAGAAGCCACTTTCAAACCTCTAAAGGATGGAATGAGTTCCTAATTAGTACAGATTAATGATCCTAAGGAATACATAGGATATCAGTAAACGCCACCAATAACCATTTGAAACAAGTACTCAAGTAGAGATCTTTCGGAGCATTGACAAGACTAAAACTAGAATGACTACTTTATATGTAAAAAAAAAAAAAATTGTCACGAAGAAAGCAATTAAAATATAACTTATTAGTTATGACTATATGAGGCAGAGAGAAGGTGGTAGAGAAGAAAAATAAATATTGAAGGATACCTTAATTTCTCCAGAGGAACACAACCCAAATCAATGTTGCATATCGGACAACACTCTAGTTCTTCGTCTTCTATCTTACCGTATATGCACTTTCTGCAAACTACATAAATTGAAAAGAGTAATCCATCGTAAGTTTATAATTATTAATTCAACAGACTTACAAGGCACTGAAATAAAGATCACATACATCAATCGTAGGGAAGATCTTAACGGAAACAAGTTGATAAGGTGAAGGCAACTAGAACAATTGAAACTCTTATGTAACTCGTAAAAGAGTTTTGGTTCTATTATAATTCATAATTGAAAATTCATATTACAGTTTGAATCGTGCTATGGACTTGAAAATCAAATAAGGAAAGCTCTAAACTTTGGAGAACACTGTTAAATTTGAAGTACAGTATATGATAGTAAGAAGCCGCGGAAAATAAAAACTGGGAGCAATAAATTTTAAACAAACGGATTAACATTGGAATAAACAGTAGTCACGAATGAATACATTGAAAATCCAGTTTCCCAATGACCGAACTGTATCGCCAACAAATATGTACGCATTAGTTTAATACCAAGGTATTCTCACAAAATGCCTTAGCACCAACTGGTAAGAAGCAGAGAGATAGGAAACAAAGCAGCAATAGAACTGAGCATTCAGCGAACAAGTCAAGAGAGAGGGAAAGAAACGAAATCAAGGAAAAAAAAAAACCCAGATAAGAAAGCGGGAAAAACAAGAGCAACCCAGATCAGAAGAGGAGCAAAACTAAAAATTTCCAAGAATTGAGAACAAATGACCTAAAAATGAAGGAAATTTAGAAAGGGAAATAAGAAAAGGAGAGAGAAATCTTACACGTGTGAAGGCATTCAGATATGGTGGTGGCATCTCTAAGAAGCTTATTGCAAAGAGGACAAGTCATGCATGCCGCAATTGTTTCTCTCCTCACTTTGACGACCTGATTCGCCATCTGCCCTTCTCCTTCTCAGTTTGAATCTGAATAAACCCCTCGTGTCACTGCATGTCAAGGAAAAGCAAAAAGCAAAGGAAACTTTACGTGCATATCTTCATGAAAAGCGGCATCAGAACCCATGATAGAAATACTGAGGGATTATAAACAGAGAGGTGGATGAGAAAGGTAAGAGATATAGAGAGGAGATGGGGAATGTTTTTGATCTGAAACGATGGAAATGGAGAAGGATGATATTGAGATTGAAGAAAAAGGGAAAGATTAAGGGATGAGAGAAGGGTGATTTTTTGACGTGGAAGAATAAGGGAGGAGTAAGATCGCTGGAAGGCAAGGCCAAAGCCTGATCTGAATCTAGCAACACAACAAATAGAAATACAAAGAAAAGACCAAGGAGGGTGTCGTAGGAAGGAGGACGAACCTAGAGTCTCTCTCTCTCTCTCTCTCTTTTGTTTATTTATTTATAGATTTATATTCTTTCTTTTGGTGTTTTATTTTGTTCAGATTTATAAATTCTATTACTGATAATAATATTGTTTGAGTTGATGCCTTGTAATTCTGGATGAATTATAATATTCTTAAATTTAAGGGTTTAAAAAAATTATAACTTTAAGACGGATTTAAAAATTTTGGGTGCGAAAGAAAAATAATATCAATCTCTAAAACATTAATATTTATACAAAGTAAAATAAAAATAGATGATATATTGATTTGAAAAAATCAAAACAATTATATAATTTTTTTTTATTTAGTCCTAGTTGATAGTGTAATAGTATCATCGAATTTTTCTTGTATTATAATTTATTTATATCATTCAGTAATTTAAAATTTTAAAACAAGCGCTCGGCTCCAACAATTAGGATTGGGAATTTTGAGTGGGGGGGCGGTGACTGCCTAGCCCTTAAGAAATCGGGATAAGGAGCAGGTGCCACGAAGGAAGGGGAATTAAGATAAGAGGGCTGCGACTTCCCTAACCCTATCTTTAGGCAGGCTCTTACACTACTGCGTCGTTTCAATTTGGCCGTCTATTATAATTGCTAACCCGTTTTATTTTTTAGGAGTTGGATCCAACTTATTACCACATAATCATAAAATATATTTTATAAATATTTTTAAAGGATGTTTTTATTTTTTAATTTTTAACATCATTTATGTCTATTTAAAATTTATGATTATCCCTTTTATTCATATTATCATCAAAATTCGAATTTAGATCTCTCTTTCATATTTTTATCTTTTTAGATTCACAATGCCATAATCAAATATTTATTATATCAAATGCCAGAAAGCAAACAAAGGGAAGAAAGCATCTAAACTATAATAACAAGAAAAAAAAAGGGATGGTAGGTAGGCATGCTACATTGGCCTGGGTGTTGGGCGGTCTACTTAGCAAACAAGCACGCACATTATGGGTACGGTACGAGGCAAAGCTACCTGGGAATTGACGGAAATAAAACAGAGAGGGCTGGAAGTGTTTATTCTGTTCACACTTAAAAACAACACATGGATACGGCAAAGACTGATCTTTGTCGGTGTTGCAATGCACTCTCATATAGATGTTGTTAGAATTTCGTTGGAGTTAAAGAAAGGCGTTGCCAAGTAATTTTACTGAAATTTCGAAAATTCACTCAAATTTAATACATGCAATTTCCTTTTCGAAATTTTATTCAAAGGGTGATTCAAATTTTAATAATAAAAAAAAACAAATAAGTATATATGGTTTCATTTCAAAAATTCGAGTTGAACAACAATCCCCTTAGAAGCAGAAGATGAAATGGTAAAACAAGATTTTGGGCAGGATAAATGAATGCTTAATTATTTAATAAGCAGGCTACCGTGTTTGATGATCAGAAATAGTAATTATTGTATATGTCATGGAAGTTGGGAAAGAAAAAGAAATGATAAATGATGATAGCGGGCGGAGCAGTAATTGATGGATGGCGTGCTCCTCACCTAATTACACAAACACTAGGCCTTGACCTTGCTAATTCCTCTACAACAGTTTTGAAGTGGCCTACCAGAACACATGATGAACGCAAAGGAAAACAAACAAACATATTAATAATATGCATGTGTTAATAGTTCTCACCTACTTTGCCACCTAGCTATTTTATATATGACGGCATAATGATGTATATTTTGCCGGAGCAAAAATCTCATCCATTCAAATATATGGCTTAAACTTAAATTAAGAAACAAACAATGCATAGAGAAATCCTGCCAAAATCTCGACGGTATCAAATATAAGCACCCAAAAAGGTTCCAATCAAAAATTAGTGGTACCATTTTCTTCCCCAGTGTTCATATCACTTGGGACCCGACGGGTGTTCTCCTTGGCCTTAACATGGCAGATTATTTGAGGCAGTCACCTTTTAAGTTATGCAATATTAATTGGGATTATCATCAAATAGTTCATAAAATAAGACACAACTCACCTCTGAAGTCAAAACCTGCCTCAATCCAAATAAATAATACAGTACTAATTAGCCAAATTAGAACGGAGTTATACCATCTCCAAGTTGATTAAAAAATTCAAATCCTATGGATTACCTCGTCTGCAATTATTATAGCTTTACTGTGTAGCAATCAACTCATTAGAGTCTATATAATGAGATCTGCTTGAGGAGACATCTAACTCGAAACCAGGGAAAATAGAAAAGATCTAAAATCAAAGTTACCTCCAGTGACTTTTTTCTCTGCCTAAAATGGTGGAAGGATAGGACAACACTGAATCGAGAATATAAAGATATCTAGCATTGCATTGACACATAATATAGCCACCCTTTTTGACTATTGTAATCCGGCTTGTTGCCACCGTCGTTTTCTTCTTCAGCGAAGCAAATTGCATTTCCACCACCGGTACCAAATACAGCTCTCGAGGCTCGAGCCATTAGGGAAAAAAAAAAGGAGAGAGAATTAAAGCTCCGAGTATAGCAAAAATGGAAATTTTATTGAGTTTGGAAGAGAAGAGGGAGTGTTAGGGTTTGTGAAGGAGAGAGGTGGAGCAGAGGGTAGGAAAATTAGGGACATATTTTGGTGCATGGATCGGAGTTGGGGTTGGCTGATCTGATAGTGGAAATGTAATTGTTTTCAGTATTGAAGAGAGAAAAAATACAAATCCATAGAGGGTAAACAGAAAATGTAACGGAACTTATTTTTGCTCTCAACATTTGGCGCCTGCTCTAACGGTCTTTTGAGATTATTGTAAATTTAACATTTATTTATAACTACTATAGATTGAAATCATTCTGATGCTCAGTCGTCGAAGCTAAATTACGGGTGCGGTTTGATGGCATCTTGATAGCGTGGAATAAGTGAGCTCGAAAAATCATGGTAGGGAGTGATAATTTAAAAGTGATCTGAGAGTCAAATCGATGACTTTGGCCTCACACTATTGAGACACGACAATGAAAAGTCTAAATGCAAACCTCACGACCCATTTTATACCCAAATATGGTTTCAGCATTAACCATGAATAGAAGCAACTCAACCAACTGCAGTATAAAATTGAGAGAGGTGATCGACTTAAAAATATTTTATTGTAATCATCCTACCTGCCTAATTTGTTCTAAAAAATATTCCCAATATTCTTGATACATTGACACTTGTATAAGATTTGGTTAGAATTTCAGCATGGATCGGGATGGTCAAAATGACATACCTTAACATTCACTATAAATTTGTTATCTTGCTTGCCTGTTCACTAAAATGACAGAATTGACCCAACTCTGCTAAAAAAAAAAAAGAAAAGCATTTAAATGTACATGTGGCCAAAAGCTGGGGTGATAGTGGATAACCATTCCATTCTATGGTATAGTTAAGGTTAACAATGGTCTTTTCTTTTCTTGATTGAATATAATTTAAATTGCAATTAGCCTCTCATTAAGTTGTTGTCTTTGGATTCGTTTTGTGTTCTTGGGATGAATCTTCAAGACTTCCTTCGTTCTAATTTTCGGCGTATCATTACCCGTTTGTTTAATATATGATTACCTTTGCTTTCCCCTTATGGTGCTTTTTTTTCATTTTCTTTGATTTGTGATAGCTTCATCTAAAGTTTAAGTGTTGTAGGTTAAGGTTTTGTTTGATAAGGTAGATGTTAGAGTTGTGTGATCCTATCATTGTTAAAAAAATATAGTAGTAAAATAAAGGGATATGTGTAGAACTTAAGGCCAAGGGTTATGCGGCACTATAGAACTACACTTCTTCTACTTGACATTTATTAGAATAAAGTTTTTCAACCTTTAAATAGATGTAGTCGAAACTCCTATTGTATCATTCAGTTTTCAACATTGTGGTTTTTTTCGAAAGAATTTTCACGTAAAATCTGTGTGTTTTATTTTACAATCGTTTTATATTGCCATTATTGACGTTTATTGTAACAATAAATTCATCTAAAGTTTAAAAATAAAAAAAAAAGAATATTTTTTATTGATTTTCTTTGTAAAAAAAAGTAAATTGATTCCGTTTATTTGGAATAGTTGAAAATAAATTGTATAATTTAAATTATTGATTCCTCTATTAAAATGTTTTTTTTATACCAGATTCTAATATAACTAAAACTACACACAATTACCTTATGAACTACTATTATCAATTTGTTTGAACAAATGAAACTTGCTTTCCTAGTTACCCAAGAAAGTGCTTCATGACTCTCATTAGACCAACACAAGTTTTGCATCATCTCTCTTAAAGTGTGTATGTGCTCAATTTAAGCTTCTAGTTAATAGGAATCTACTTCTCTTTGATTATTTTTCCTATCAATTTGTCTTTTGCCCAAATGACACATAAGGAGACTCCTAGATGGGTAGCCATTTCTAGAGTGAAGCGAGTTAGCAACAATTTACGAGCCATTCTGTTATCATGGTGGAAATCCCTATTGATGATGCACCATGATTTAAACTACAATATTTTGACCAGGAGGACTCAAAAGGTAAGTGTGTTTCTCATGCTCCAACCAAGAAAAATATTATATGAGTTAGTTGCCATTTCTCTTGCTGGTACAAGCACTTCATTATATTCTCGTAGCCTGGGTCACTCACATATCAAGTGTGTCATTTTGGTATTACTTATTAGCTTTGAAGTTGCTCTAATCATTGCTATGAGATTCTAATTGTCACCCTTGAATAAGAGTTTGTGTAACACCCTTTACCCGACCCGATCATTGGGTCTAACCTACAGGATGTTACATTCTTTGCCGGAGCAACTACAATAAATTCTAATATACTTCAATCATTACAACATGCTTACTTTTATAAAACATATTTCAATATGACATAAAATCATTTCCGGGTCTTATATGAGCTTACGAAAGCTCTTTTACTAACTTGAGGTCGGTTAATGGCTTAATTGAAAAGTTTTTAAATTTACAAGATGACGTGTAATAGTCCAATTTCAGTGAGATCGGGATAGTGGTTTCGAGACCACAAATCTGATTTATTTTATTTTATTATATGGTCCGTAGAAATGTCATGTGAAAATTCTGATAAGAAAATTTTACTAATTTTGTGCTTAATTACGAAGACTAAATTGCATAAAAGGTAAAAGTTGAATTCTAGTAGCTATAATGAGTAAAAAGCTATAGAATTTAAAATTTGAGGCCCTTATTTGATAATTAGACCATTAGAGAAAAGTATGGAGATATTTTGGTGACTCATCCATGTAAATTAAGAAAAAAGGTAAGGACTAAATTAGAATTTAAAAATATTTAATTAATTAAAAAGATGATAAAAGATATCATCTTATTTTTTTAAGTCATCTTCAACCTAAAATACATAGAAACCCTAGGAGAGAAAAAAAATTTCATGGCTTAATTGGGTAAGTTCTCTTGTCCCGTTTTTAGTAATTTTGATATTTTTGAAACCGGGATAGCTTAATCTATCTATTTGGGGGATCAATTTGAAAAGTTATCAAAGTATGAGATATGGTTCATGGATGTATATACTGAAAATTAGAAATTTATGTTAGAAAAATGAAATGTTGTTGATAGATAAACAACTTTAACAAAGTGATATTTTATGAAAACATGATTTAGGGACTAAAGTGTAAAGTTATGAAACTTGATGAAAAATTATGAAATTTATAGAAAATATGTGCTGTAAATTCTACTTTGAAATTTCTTTTAGGCTTGGAATAGGGAGTAAATTACACAAGTTTCATTTTTTGAGCCTAGGGACGAAATTGGAATTTATGTAAAAGTTAGGGGCAAAATGGTAATTTTGCCTAGGACGTAAATTGAGTCCAAATGATTATGAAATGTGTGAAATTGATGATTAAATTTATTTATATAGATCCTGACAATACAAATTCGAGGTTAGATCGAGGAAAAGAAAAGGTTTCGGATTAATAGATTACTTACGCGAACAAGTATCGAGGTAAGTTCGTGTAACTTAATCGAACATATAAATATGTTTAATTGGATGTTGTGTTTGTTTGGAATGTGAATTATATTATGTACATTATTTGAATGTTATAATGAGAAATTCAATACATGTTTGAAATGGTGAAAAAGGGGTTAAGTCCCGATTGAATATTGAATTCCGATTAATATACGTGCTTTTCCGAAATGGATGAGGTCCTGCATTTGTTTTTGATGGATTTAGCTCGGACGAGTAATCCTATTGACCTCGTTATAAAAAGGATTTAGCCTGGACGGGTAATCCTGATATAATACCTCTCAAGTATACATTACGATTAAGGTTGAGCCTGGACTGGTAATCCTAATTGAGCTCCTTTGAGCATACGTTATATAAAGGATTTAGCCTGGACTGGTAATCCTATTATATGATATGTGGCTCAAGAGTGTTTTTCCTTAATTAAGTGCCCTAATGGGTACTCTTGAAAAAGAATTGACGGGTTATTGAATAGTATACCTCAAGTGTACTACTCGAGCATCCATCGGAATTTCAATGATTCAACAAACACAACTCTTGACATGTTATGAGAAATATGAGATGAAATGATAATGGCATGAAAGAATATTGCATGATGAGCTTATCTATCCTTACTTGATGTATATGTAAAGTTTGTGACTAACATATTTGTTTGGATGCATATGTTTAAGCAATTTTTGCCAAATGGATGGAGAAACATGATATTGTATGCTTAGATTTAATAAATGGGATTCGTAAGTTTAGTTTCCATTATTCGAACTTATTAAGCATGTAATGCTTACTCCGTTTTATTTTTCCCTATTTTAAAGTGCTCGGAAGCTCGCGAAGGTTGGAGATCATTGGAGCATCGTCACACTATCTACTAGCTACTTTGGGTACATTTAGTAAAAATCATTTTGGTATAATGGCATGTATAGGACAACTTGGCCTTTAGTGACTTGATAGTGATGTTTGTAATCTAGCCATTAGAAAGGCTAGTAATGGTTGTTTCGGTATACATGTAACATGGTTGTTTTGGTATACATGTAATATCTTGCTATGGTAGATATGTATAAATATATGTTAAGTAATTGATCAAATCATGTTTAACACATGGATTGAATCAAGGTAAGTTTGTAAACATGGATGTATGCAATGATATGCCATGTTAAATGATAGAAATTGTTTAATTTGAATACTTGAAATGGTTGGAATGTGTCAGGTTTGTTTTAGAGCAGGGAAATGGTAAATTTGGGTGACAAATGAGGCTAGGAAATGGTTTTACTTTATCCACACAGGCAAATACATGGGCATGTGTCTAGACCGTGTGTGACACATGGCTGGGTACATGGGCATGTAGTTAGGCCATGTGTCCCCTACACCATAAATTTTGAGAAACAGAATGCTTAGAATTGGGCACACGAGCAGAGACACGGGCGTGTGTCTCAGCCGCGTGTTTATTGGCCGTGTGAATCCTGCACCTATTTTTCGAAAATTTAAATTAACCACATGGCCTAGCACACAGGCGTGTGACTTGGTCAAGTGACATTGCAAGTTAGAGAGTTACACGGGTTAGGGACAAGGGCGTGTGATTCCACACAACTTGACCACATTGGTGTGTCACATACCACGCGGGCGTGTGACTCTTAAAAGTGAGAAAAAATTGTAATTTTGCAAAAAATTCCCCGAGATCCCGATTTGGTCCTGAATCGATTCTAATACATGTTTTGGGCTTCGAGAGCCCTATTAAAGGGCGTTATGACTAATCTCGAAAAATAAATAGTGTTTGATTTTTTTTTTAAAGTGTCTTGTAAACTCCGACAATGCCTCGAAACCCTATTCCAGCGACGGATACGAGTTAGGGGTGTTACATGGCATCGCGACATTACCAGACAGTGAGTAACATCGCGACTTCAGAGATCTCTACATCGCAACACCATTTATTGTCGATCTATGTCGCGACAATGCCATTGTTTTGGCAAAAATCACATTAATACTTATTTAATGCTTCCTACCGAACATGTTTTTACATCCATATCAACCTTTCAAGTTCAATCAACATCAACCTAAACTAATTTATCAATGCACAACATCATGCCAAATCAAAATTATAATTACTTTTACACTTATTAATCACATGACGCAAGCACATATTCAAACTTAATCATTCCAAGTCATGCTCCAACATTAACATACCAAAATACCACATTTTGCAAGTTATGACATATAAGGCTTAAATAAGCTTGAAATCACAAGTTCAAATGCATTTAGCATGATCAAGACTAAGCATCAATTCCAATGCCTTAGCTCCATACCCAATTTGCCTTTATCTATTGTACTATTAACTTATAAGATACCCTTTAACTTCCTTTTGAATTTTGGATGAAAATTTCTACTCAACATAAACTCAAATTTGTTGAAATTGATGTAAAGCTAAGAGAAAAAGCATAGTTGGTCAAGAATTGGCAAGATTTCCTATTAACTCTGAAGAACTAGTTGTCATTAGTCCAAGGTAAATGTGAAATCGAGATGCTTCTTTGGTTCAATTTAAGTTCATGTACATTCCCTTCCTATTCATCTTTACTAATCATTAGTGAGAAGATGATTTGTCCTGCATAAAAAGATAAGGTGAAAGAGAATCACTTTGTCTTAAACCTCTTCGCGAATAAAACTACTTCAGAGGACCCCATTCAACAGAATTTGGTAGCCATAGGAAAAACACACATTATAATTAAGTCAATGTAGGAAACCTCAATGCTACACTGTTACAAAATTGCATGCAAGAAATTCTAACTCAATTTATTATAGGCTTTGTTCATATCGGATGTAGACCCTCTAAATTGCCTTTATCCCTTGTCTTTCTTTTAATTTGCTCACCAACTATGGTCCTTAGATGATATTGTGATTGCTTTGTTTTCCTTTATTTTAATTGTTTCATTTTAGTGTTTCACAATAATTTAAACTCTTTTATTTATTATTTATCTCTTATTAACTTAATTAATTAGATATAATAATAATCAACTTAATTTAAGATAAAGAATAAATAAAAAATTAAATCTTTACATAACACTTAAATAAAGTAGTTAAAATTCTACTAAAATTAGTTAAAAAAAAAAGAATTCTACTAAAATTAATCAAGTTGTTGGCCAATATCTTGGCAATAATTACTCACCTCTTCGGAACTTTTTTCTCTTGGGGATAAGGACTAAAATAGTCTTATCCAACATCTTACTCATATAGAGGGAATTTAGCCATGAATCTATCAGCTGTGTTCTAAGTTCTAACTGCCTCTCAATTGTGTTTAAACATAAATACAATTATAGAACAACGTATCTTTATACTTTTACCTTTTATTTATTATTAGTAACTGTAAATTCCTAGTGGTCTAGTAACGGAGTAGGAAACTTACAGGCTTTCCCGCAGACACGAGTCCACAAAATCGCAAGGGATAGCTGTACCTAACAAATAAAACATCATCCTACGTATAGGATTGGAGTACATACTTACTTTCCACCAAAATCAACGGCCAACACCCCATCCCTTCAATCAATCACAGTCTCAGTCCCGAAAACGTGAACTAAGCTCCGAAGCTACATACACTCCTCCCTCTGAAACAGCCGCAAACCACCCAGAAAATGAACCAAAAATCCTAATTTTTATTTCTTCTTTAACTCCTGTTTCTTGTTACGAAGCATCGAATCCTTGCCGATTTGAATCTATGTATTTTGTTTTTCTCGAGAACGATTAAGAGTGGACAAGCAAATACCACTTTCTTTTTCTTTTGCGAGTTTCGTCCTTTTTTTTTTTGTCGGTTGATGAAGAAGTGTCACCGATGGCAGAGGATTCTCATCCTCTCTTTGCTATTTTTCTCTGTATTCGCTCCAATCGTGTTGGTCTCTCAGAGACTTAAAACCCTCACTTCCTTTGGTAATTTTTTTTCCAAATCTCTAGATTATTATGCTCAACTGTTTGTAGTGAAAATTCGAATTATTTTACCGTCAATGGAGTAGTTGATCAGACAAGAAAGCCAAATGAGCATTACTTAGCAGTTTTTTCTTTTTCTTTTTTTTGTATTTTAGGTTACCGAAAGATTTGTATAAATATCAAGCTAAGTTGAATTGCCGAATCGAATGTACTTCATTAAAAAAAAAGGACAACTTTTATATTTTAAGTTTTGGCCTTTCGTGATTCGATTTCGTTTTTTTTTCTTAAAAAAAATCAGATGTTGATTGATCTTGTTTTGTTTGCATTTGTGATACTGTAACGGCAGGCGGGAAGGAATTTGCGGAGGACTTGCCTAGTGTTGTATGGATCTTTCTTCCTTGGATCTGTTGTATTTTATTTTGGGGGGATAAATTTCTAATGGGCTTCGGCTTTATTTGATGCAGAATTATATGCGAGATGTTTTAAGACTTAATTCCATTGAACAGGTAGCTTTAAGATTTATGGATTTATTTTATTTTTCTTTGACCATTTTATCTTCAAGTGTTTTTGACAGTTTATCGGATGTTTGTTCGTTTGTTAATAGGAAGCTGCTGAAGGACTAAAAGGTCCAAAACTAGTTGTTTTCAACGACAAAGATATTAGTTCTGTAGTTAGACGCAGTTCTTATGAAGATCGTGATTCAGATCAATTCAGGAATGCACAAGATGATTCTAAATTATTAGAAGAAAACGGTTCGTATTACGTGGGAGCATGTAGTGTCTTTTGTCATTGAATTTTAGCTTATTGAGTTGATTGCGACTCTGAGTTGCTACACTTTCTAATTTTAGAAACCAATGGGAATGGAAAAGACGGGCATCAAATTCAGCAGACTATCATACAGATGAACTCTAGAGAAAAGGTTCGTATGAATCTGAAATATTTTGAGATGCTACATATTTGAATGTAAGTTTAGACTATTGATGGTTGCAGTGATGGGGTATGGAATGGTTGTTTTCGAGAATGGTCAGAGCAATAGCGAGTCAAGTTAGTTTGTTATTTTTGTAACATATAGTTGCCACTAACTTATTTGCTGCAGGAGCAATTCAATCAAGAAATAGGTAGAGATGATCAGCGTTTGCAGTCTCCACCATTCAAGGTTGTGGATGAGAAGGTAAAGCAAATGAGAGATCTGCTCATTACAGCAAAAGCGTACCTAAGTTTTGAACCACCAGGTAGTAACTCTCGCTTGATGAAAGAGTTACGAGCTCGAATCAGAGAGTTTGAACGAGTCGTTGGTGAAGTCAGCAGGGATTCAGATTTGCCCATGAGGTAAAGAACCGGATACTACATATATATATTTCTGCTTTTGATAATAATTTTACCAAAGCATTTTTTATTCAATAATGAACTTGAATTCTCGACTACTGTTAAGTAAATAAGTTAGATTTAGGTTGAATTGCTTCCACGAAATATAATTGAAGGGCAGTTAAATTTTCAGTGCTTCACAGAAAATGAGATCTATGGAGCTTTCTTTGGCCAAAGCAAGTCGTGTATTCCCTGACTGCTCTGCGATGGCTACAAAACTTCGTGCCTTGGCTTATAATGCTGAAGAACAGGTTCAGGTAATGAGGAATCAAGAGTCACATCTCCTCCAACTTGCTGGAAGGACTACCCCTAAAGGCTTTCACTGCCTCTCTATGCGGCTAACAGCTGAATATTTTTTGCTTCGACCTGAGGAAAGGCAGTTCCCTAACCAACAAAATCTGAATGATCCTGACCTTTATCACTATGCAGTATTGTCAGACAATGTTCTGGCTGCTTCTGTCGTTGTTAACTCCACAATTTCCTCTGCTAAGGTAAACTGCTTTCATCCATTTTACGTTCTTTGTTGTTATTAAATTTCAATCTCTGCTTATGTTATGATGTTAAACACTCTTTTGCTTATTGAAAGTGTTTGTCATTACAAAGAATCACATAACAAAATTGTGTATTAGTTCTTGTATGGGTTCTCTACAGTTTTACATTCCTGGACAATAATTGATGCACTTGTTATGCATAATGATAACAATGGCTCGAATTTTTGTGGCTCAAGCTTTCCAAAGTTGCCATGGTGTTCATTTACCTTTGCTTCTTTACCATAAGCTTATCCCTATACTGCCATCAGATAAATTCCTCTTCAATAAGATAATACTCCTGCTATTTTTCTTTATTTATTTTGATGAGTTACATGCAGTCAGTTCAGGATTGAACCTACGATTTTACCTGTTATTGGATATAATATCCCTGATAATTAATATTGGTTATGCAGGAGCCTGAGAAAATTGTTTTTCATGTGGTGACCGATTCTCTCAATCTCCCAGCAATTTCAATGTGGTTTTTATTAAATCCTCCTGGCAAAGCTACAATTCATGTTCAGAGCATAGAAAATTTTGATTGGTTATCCACTAAGTATAATTCGACATTGAATGAACAGAAGTCCTATGATCCAAGATATTCTTCTGCCCTTAACCATCTTCAGTTCTATCTGCCTGACATCTTTCCAGCACTGAATAAGATTGTGCTTTTCGATCATGATGTGGTAGTGCAAAGAGATTTAACTGAAATTTGGAGCATTGACATGAAAGGGAAAGTAAATGGTGCAGTGGAGACCTGTCTGGAAAGTGAAGCCTCATTTCGTTCGATACGTATGTTTATGAACTTTTCAGACCCATTTTTGGCAAGGAGGTTTAATGCAAATGTTTGCACATGGGCATTTGGTATGAATTTGTTTGATCTACATGAATGGAGAAGGAAAAACTTAACCATGCTCTATCGAAATTACTTGCAACTGGTACGGGATTATAATTTCTTCATATTTGTATTTGTATTTGCTTTTTGCCAATATTCTATGCTTGTGAATTTGTTTTGATTCTATAGATCTCTGAAGCCTGCACATTAATTCCTTGAAAAGCTGGTTAATGTTATCAGGTGCTTTAGGTTATCTTTGTCAAGCGGAAGTGCTTTAAATTTTCCCTAAAGACAATCCGTCTAAATTTCAATATAGATTTTCCTGCCCTTTGTCCTTTATTCCCCGCATCTTTGGGGGGGAGGGGGGGTTTGTCTGTCTAAAGCACTAGCTCTTTGTTAGTGTGAACTGTGGTTGATTTATGCAAACCAACATATGTACCGGTTTATTAGACTTTTCCAACCCTAAATGATCTATGGTAATGATTTCTATTTGAAGTGTTTTGCAGAATATATATTTCCTCCCATAATGATCTATGGTACATTATTTTCTTCCTGATCTTTTTTGTCAATTCAAAGTTATGAATGTGAAACTTGTACCCTTTAAAAGTTTTATACCAATTGTTTGCTTCCAGAGATGTCCATATAAATTAATTAATTGACATCATCGCGTTTTCTTTCAAATGCTGTTTTGTTCTGGTCCGAGGAATCTATCAAAATTCTGATTCAAAAAGCTTACCATCTTGTGTTCTAGTCTGAGGTTTATGAACTATTGCATGCTGTTCGTCTTGTTTTTGACAGGGACTTAAGAGGTCATTGTGGAAGGGAGGAAGCTTGCCCATAGGTTGGATTACCTTCTACAACCAGACTGTGGCTTTAGAAAAGAGATGGCATACCCTTGGGCTAGGTTATAACTCAGATGTTCCACGGGGTGATATCGAGAATGCAGCGGTGATACACTACGATGGAGTCATGAAACCCTGGTTGGAAACAGGAATCGCTAAATACAAGGGCTATTGGAGCAAACATTTGCTGTATGACCACCCTTACTTACAACAGTGCAATATCCATGAGTGATTGAAGTTGACATTATATAAGTGGAATTCTTTGATTCATACCATTACCAGTTGCATCTCTCGGAAACTGCCCCTATTGATCTGATTCTTTAACACTTTGGTGTAGTTTTCTAAATCGAGATTTCCCTTTAGGTCCCGGCTATAATCTCTCTTTTAAGGGATAAAGTCTATTTATGGGCAATATAACCAAAAGGAAACAAGTTTCTACAGAGATGGTTGCTGCATTGCAAGTATTCATTTGTACATTACTGATATCACATTTCCACTAGGTTGAATTTCTTAGATTCTTGGAGTGTTAGAGGAGCATATATGAACTTTTATTATGGGATGTCATTGTTGCTAGAATTTTCAATTTCAGCTACGGGGTGCCGGTAGGTTGCGGCACTTGTTCTTATTTCCGAGGATGTATCTTTTATACGAATTCATTATTTTATCAACAGATCAAAAGATTATGTCTCTCTTTTTTTCTTTTTTTTTTTAATGTTGTTTCTCTCATGCCTATAATTGTTTTTTCCTTTTCTTTTCGATAATGATACTCTTTAGAAAACCAAGTGAAAAATTTTTAGTTAGCGAAACGAAAATAAAAGGTCAAAAATATCTTTGTAAATAAAACGAAGGGTAAGATTGACTCTATATGCGGGCGTATGGTTGACACGTGGATGAAAATGGTTGGGTTTATGTGGATGGGGGGATATCTCTAAATCTCTAAAAACTTTTTACGTTGTTAATGAAATAAAAGTGATAGCCATTGGAAATCCAACTGCCCCAGTGTATTAAGATCTTTTTTGTTCTCTCTTTCTCCCAACTGAAAGGAAAATGGCAACCATATCTACGACCACCTTCACCTCATCAATCACCTCTGCACTCAAGCCATCAGCAAGGGTTGCATCCCCAGTCGCCATTGGTAACTTTATATAAAATTAAAAGATTATTTGCATTTTCAGTTTTTCATCTCAGCTGCAAATTTTTGTTTACAGGGTTTCCTGCAATTGCAAAGAAGGGGAAAGTGATGTGCTCCATGGTGAAGAAGGGTTCAGGAGAGGAGAATGGGTCAACCATGGGCATGAGAGCATCATTTTTGGCAGCAGCAGCAGCAGCCTGTGCAGCAACGGTGTCAAGCCCCTCAGCCATGGGTCTGGTGGACGAGAGAATGTCCACAGAAGGGACCGGACTTCCCTTTGGTTTGAGCAACAACCTTCTTGGGTGGATACTGTTTGGTGTATTCGGCTTGATTTGGGCACTTTATTTTGTTTACACTTCCTCCCTTGATGAGGATGATGATTCTGGATTGTCGCTCTAAGCCAACCCACCCCCCCCCCCCTTTTTCTTTTAATCATTTTGGTGTATGTTGTTCATTGCAATTTGAAAATATCATGTTCAAAGGGAATAGGTAGAAAAATCAAGAGTCTGGCTTTCCTAATTTCTGTCTTGCATTGCCCACTGTGTATTATATACATTCTTTTTTTCTTTTCATTTGGTCAATATAGGAGAGAATAAGAGGCTCAATCAATGGCATGTTTCATCCGTTGGTGCTTTTGCTTTTTAGCTACCAATAGGCTGAGGCAATGGAAAGAAGATTTGGATTCTCTTCCTATAAATTAATAGAAAGGAATGGAATCTGTGTCTCTTCGAATGGTGCCTCAATTTTAGACGTGTAAATACTAAAAACCACTATTCTAGTTCCACTGTTGCACCACATTTTGGTTTTTCTTTTTCCTTCCCTACCAAATATTAAACTTTAATTTATGTCTTAAAATCAAACCCATTGAGCAATTGGTTCACAATATACTCACTTTGATTTTTTTCACGTAAAAGGTTGAGTTACCATCCCATGCATGTACAAATTGGTTCATTTTGATTCCAAGTATCGGAGGTTGCTGAAAATCAACATTATTGTTGTATGACCGAGAGCAGCTATTAATTCATCAAGTCCAACAAGTGAAGCTTTTTATATAGGTTGGAGATGTTTGTAGTTTCCTAAAATCGCACCACAAAGTATCATCTCATTCTACTATCTGGTTTAAAATTTTGGAAGTCAAATTTTTATATTTTTACATATTTTGAAATTTAATCTCTAATATTTTTATTTTTAGAAATTTAATCCCTTTACTCTTTGAATTTAAAATTTAAATCTAATTATTAACATTATTAAAAAAATTTTATTAACTTTATTAGTGTGACATCCAAACTAAAAAAATGTTACTTAATGGGTAGTTATGTAAAAAAAAAATTGACATTTGTATTTGACTTGGATTTAACATAGAACTTTAATCAATATTTCAATCAAAATATATTTAGACCAAATAATGTCATTAAACAAGTTGAAATACTAAATTATATCAACATTTAAAGTATAGATATTAAATTTTAAATTTGAGTATAGTATGAGGACTAAAATTAAAAATTGATCATTGTTGTATAATTTCAAAAAAATAAAAAGATTATGTATCTGGCCATCTAGACATCAACATTTTAATCATAATAAAGCATTTAGACTAAAAATGACATTAGTAATAATTATGTAAAAAAATTTTCAAATTTCAACATAATATAAGAATTAAAACTAAAATTTGACCATTATTAGATGGTCTAAAAAAGATATATATTTAAACACATGATATGTAAACAAAACTATAAAGGTTGAGTATTAAATTATATAAAAAATAAATTTAAAATTTGAGGAGTAAAACTGAAATTAGACCATTTTGATAAAATGTAAAATGAACTGTGGAGCTAGAAATATGAGAAAGGTTGCAATAACGGCAGCAGAGGTGGTGGCAATGCTGCCAACTGCTGGAAATATGAGAAAGGTTTGGTGTTTGTTTTTGTGCTGCATATTTACAACTTTTGGCCTCAAGATTTTTAAAAAACAATTTTAATATTAATTATTTGTTATAGAAAAAAAGAGCCCACAAATTAAGAAAATGATAATACTATTAGTAATAGTAAGGGAATATATAGAAAGAAAAAATCAAAGGCCGCAGGCCACACATGCAAATGCGAAGAGACCATCTCCACCAGTAGATATTTGATAGACACTGACCTCACCCGCCCACCCACCATCATATCCGCCATACCAATATTTACTCTCAAACCCCAACACTCCTTTCACCAAAGGAAACATAAAACATATGGCCACCACGTCTTTTACTGCTCCTAAACTCTCTTCCCCAACTTTCCAAACCCTTTGCAGAAATCTTCCCCTTTCCCTCCCTATCCCCAAGACCCTTTCTTCTTTTCCTTTCCACCTTTCTCCCTTCCTCTCTCGCTTCCACCTCCACCACCACCAACTCCCTCGGTTCCACCCCCGCCGCCTCTTTGCCGTTCGTGCCGAATCCGAGAATGGCGCTGAGCCGCTTCGCCACTACGATTTCGACCTCTTTACTATAGGCGCCGGTAGTGGTGGTGTTCGTGCTTCCCGTTTCGCTGCCAATTTTGGTGCTTCTGTTGCTGTTTGTGAGCTTCCGTTTTCGACTATTTCTTCTGAGACCACCGGCGGCGTTGGCGGAACGTAAGTCTCCAGATATAAATATATATATATATTTTATTGAAATATGTAACTTATCAATTTGTTTGTAAAGATGTTTTTTTTTCAAGTTAGAATTTGTGTAGTTTATTGCACACTGAATTGTATAAACCGGGATTGCGTGTGTTTCTTCAATTTTGCCTTTTGGGTTCTGAGGCTTTTTCTTTTCCTTTTTTTTTTTTTACTTGAAGTTCTAAGTTATGGTTAACTTGCTTGACCAAAGCTTTTGCGAACCCAAAGGCTAAAGTGAATTCAAAAAAGCCTACATAAATTGATTTTCACCCGTATAGCAAGTACTGTTTTTTGTCTGTGTTTACTTCAAGTTGTAACAAAAACAATGCGAGTATGATTGCAGATGCGTTCTTAGAGGATGTGTACCAAAGAAACTAATGGTTTACGCATCAAAATATTCTCATGAATTTGATGAGAGTAATGGTTTTGGATGGAAATATGACACGGAACCAAAGCATGATTGGAGCACCCTGATGGCTAATAAAAATGCCGAGTTACAGCGTCTTACGGGTATTTACAAGAACATTCTCAACAAAGCGGGTGTCACATTAATCGAAGGCCGTGGAAAGGTAGATGATCAATCCTCTCTCCACATAGTCTCTTTATGATATGTTTAAATGCGTTTGTGTTTTTAATGGTTGTTGATTGTGAATCCATTTTGATGAAATATCATGCAGATTGTGGATCCACACACTGTTGATGTAGATGGAAAGCTTTACACTGCAAGGCATATACTGATTTCAGTTGGTGGACGTCCATTTATTCCTGATATTCCAGGAAGTGAGTATGCAATAGATTCTGATGCGGCCCTTGATTTGCCCTCAAAACCAGAGAAAGTTGCTATAGTTGGTGGGGGATATATAGGTTTGGAATTTGCTGGCATTTTCAATGGACTGACAAGTGAGGTTCATGTATTTATACGTCAGAAGAAAGTTTTACGAGGGTTCGATGAAGAGGTGAAGAATTCTGCAACTGATAACTGCTTTACTTTTTATCGTCTTGTTATAGTAATTTGCATGGTACTTGTTTTAGAAATTATGTTATTGTTGGTAAAAGAATGTGCTCTGCTTTATAGATCAGGGATTTTGTTGGAGAACAAATGGCTCTACGGGGAATTCAATTTCATACAGAGGAGTCACCTCAGGCAATTGTTAAGTCAGCTGATGGTTCACTGTCCCTGAAGACCAACAAAGGAACAATTGAAGGCTTTTCACATGTAATGTTTGCAACTGGTCGAAGGCCTAATACAAAGGTTTGGAATAAATTGTGACTGAATTCTCTTTAGTAAATAGCTTTTTGGTAACAAAATGCCATCAAAAGGCACCAAACCAAACATGATTGAATTTACTAATATTCCACCACAGAAACAGGATATAAAAAGGAAAAAGAGAAAGGAGAAACTTTGAAAGTTCTGTATTGTAACTGCCATCTTCAAAATGTAATCAAACTTCCTGCTTTTCGTGATTCCCTTCTCATTGTGACTTAAGGAACTAGGACGCCTTTTTATGTAGAGGATGTTGATTCTCTCCTTTGTAGTTGCAACTTCAGTTTTTTATGTAAATTAAAATAGAGTAGGTGAAATTTGTATTGCTTTAACATTAACTCATACTACATTGCAGAACTTAGGATTGGAGTCTGTAGGGGTGAAAATTAACAAGAACGGAGCAATAGAGGTAATGCACTTCTCACCTCGGAGTTTATTGTGCTTCATTTCTCTATTTTCTTTTCTGGTACCATCTCGTTTAATTTGTATATGGTCATGCCTTATTGTTTCTTTAGGTTGATGAATACTCGCGTACTACAGTACCTTCCATTTGGGCCGTAGGGGATGTCACAAATAGAATAAATTTGACACCTGTTGCTTTGATGGAAGGAGCAGCATTAGCAAAAACACTGTTCCAGAATGAACCAACGAAACCTGATTATAGGTAATCTACTCACTAGAGCTTCATTGATTGAACAAGTTTAAAGGATTAGGTGAAATTGGAAAGGGCTTGTGGCTCTTTTTCTTCCTCCAGTACATATTGGTTGAGGCAGTTTCACTACCTTCCTGCTGGAAAATAATTTCTAGTTCCAAATTACCATCTAGCTATTTCCACTGTACTCTTGGATGGATGCCATGTGCCATATTATGGTTTAAAATATGTCCCAAGTTTTATTATTTTACTTTTCATTATTTTCTGTTCAACGAACTTTTTCCAGGACTCTGTCTTCCTTATCTCACTTCTTGTTCATGCACACATTCTAGGCTTCTTTTTCTACTTTTTTGATGTTTCTTTTCCAGAACTTTTAAATTCCACCCAATTATATGATAACTCTGTCTCCCCACTCCACATGTTCTATCCTCTTCTATATTGCTGGTTTATTTGGTTACTTGTTGATGATTTTTTTTTGTGGGGGGGGGGGGGGGGAGGGCGAGTTGGATTGGGAGTGCTTTAAAGGATTAAATTTTGGGTTTGAGAAATCTTCCAAAAAAGTCACGAGAGAAATAAGAATGGAAATAATAAATAGTATGACCTTAACTCCGTGCCATGCGGTATTCATTTATTGGTGCCTCAGAAATGCCCAAGTAAAGATATAGTGAAGGAAGCCCATATTCCACATTTGCTTCTTGTCGAGTGACACTTATTAGTGATTAATATTTGATCCATGGATGTATAGTTGCAAGTAATTTGGTGAGTCATATTCAAATAAAATAATGCATTTTAACTTAATGACCATCCTGCGGACAAGTTATACAGTTTCTTCTTCGTCATTGATTTGTTGTTTTGGTGATTTTGGGTACAAAGTGGATTTCATTTTGTATTCAGTTGCTTTTTGACTTTTCTTCCCATGCATTTTGGTATAGGGCTGTACCCTCGGCCGTCTTTTCCCAGCCACCTATTGGACAAGTTGGTCTTACTGAAGAACAGGTTAGGAACTGTTTGGCTTATATGCAACAGCCGAAAGTGATATTTGCTCAAATATTTTAGGAATTTTACAGGCTATAAAAGAACATGGTGATATTGATGTCTACACAGCAAACTTCAGGCCGTTGAAGGCCACTCTTTCAGGGCTTCCTGATCGGGTATTCATGAAACTTATAGTCTGTACAAAGACAAACAAAGTTATTGGTTTGCACATGTGTGGAGAAGATTCAGCTGAAATTGCGCAGGTTCAAGCCTTTACCTAAGTTGGTGCTTTCCATAACCAGGCTTGTGGTTTCTTTTTCTGATGTGTGCAGTTGTTTTCCAGGGATTTGCAGTTGCTGTCAAAGCTGGCTTGACTAAAGCAGACTTTGATGCCACTGTGGGTATTCATCCAACATCAGCTGAGGAGTTTGTCACAATGAGGACTCCTACTAGGAAAATACGACAGAGCCCCGAGTCTCAGGTTTATCATAGTTTTTCAGTCTTATGCTTTATACTTGCAGTCTAATATGTTTAATTTTCTCTAATCTTATAACTGAAAATCACTGGAGTTAATAATGATTACTGGGTACTTGGCAATGCCTTTACAAGAGATTATTTTTCAACAATGGTTTCCTAATTTCCTTGCAGATACTGACCAAATTAAAAATATCCCGATAACTGATTGATTTCCACGCTGCTGTCTTCCCTATTTTGCTTTTGAGTTTATATTTTTTCAATTCTGTGTGTTGATGCATTTTGGTTACTTACTAATAATCTTTTTTCATTAATGCTATGAGTAATGTTATTCCTAATTGTCATTACTCCTTTTAATGTCACACAGGGAAACATGGGTCATGAGGCAAAAACTGCAGCAGGGTTTAGCTAGAGTAATTGAATAGGTCGCGTTTTGTTGGAGTTCCTTTTAAGGTGCAAAGAATTGATCTGCTGTTCTTATGATTTGTGCAAAATGATTGATTGCTTTGAATTCTAGTTATTCCTCTCTAACTTGAGGCAAATATGAAAAGGACTAAGAATATTAACAACCATAACCATAGATGATTACTGAGGTCTTTGCTGGATAAGTTGACTCTTTCTTGGGGATTCATAGGAGAAATTGTTTTATTAGCTTCTTAGGGACAATGTTTGGTTGTGATGCTAAATATTTTCTGCGTATGCAAAAGAAGCTTGACCATTTAAATTAGTTGGCTAACGTAAAATCAAGTTACTGTCCTGTTATTGCTTTAAGCACAGTTCTTGCCCTATTCCCTCTCTGGGTTTTTACCTCTTAAGTCAACCCTTCATGTTAAATCATCTTGAGCAATTTGGCTGATAGGGCTACTGGTGGTTGTCTATTTTGTGTATATAGTCTATGGATCTTTGATTTTAGCTCATGATGAATGATATTATCACATGGATCAAAGATGTCCTTTGGGTGAAACTGATGAACTGCAAGCTTCAAAATGTGACTTTTGATAGCAGTGATTTTGCTGTGAATTTGTTGTGTGACATAGTAATACTCTTTGGTTATAGTAATACTCTTTGGTTTTCTTTGATATTATTTAGATTCTTTATATGCAATTTGAGAACCATGTTGAACAACCCTCAATTATTTATATTTGGACATAGGTTGGATGGAGAACAATACTAATATACAAGAATGAAAGGGAGATTCTATTTTGTTTCATGAAAGATGGCATTGGCATTTAAGCCCTCTCCCTTGTTTGAGTTTGACCCATGCTTTTTGCTAGATTTTAAAAGTACGATAAACAGCATTTGATCTCTGATCTTGGTACTAATACAAAAGATATTCTTTGGCAATGACAGGTTGATGCTGATTGTAACCTCCATTACGATGCAAACAAGCTGGTTTGTGGAAAAAATCGTTCTGACACGAAGTTTCCCCTTTGCATCCGAGTCAAACATGCATGCCATGCCATACATCATAATTCCAACTTCTTACACATCATGGTAGTAAGAAGGTAAAATTATTTGCATCTTCTTCGATCAGTTCACATTTTACTGTAAAAAATGCTGTTAGATCACATGTAAACTATAGCCGTTGCCTATATTTGGTCTAAATGTTTTTGGATCATTGCTGTTAAAATAAACAGTGTTAATTTGTTGCTTAACTGACAAAATCTTTAGTTTCCAATAAGAATGAATGCTCCGGAGTTAATTAACTCCCACGCTTATTCTATTTACGGGGACATGATTAAACTAGAGGTGCTCATGGGCTGGGCCGGGCCGGGTTCGGGCCGGGCTGAACAAAAAATTTAGACCCATTCATTGGGCTCGGGCTGGGCTTAAAAAATGGGCCTAAAATTTTGCCCAAGCCTGACCCATATAAAAATGCTAAAACCCGGGCTTGGCCTGGCCCGCCTGTATTAATTTTTTATATTATTTTATATAATTTTTAAATATATATAATACATCAAAAATACTAAAAAAAATCAAAATAAATATTTCTTAACAAATTGAAAATTAATTTTAAAAAATATGTAGACTTAAATAATACTAAGATAGATACAACTTAATAAGTAAATACCTCTAAAATAATAACAAAATTAACAAATGCCTTTAAAATAATAACACAATTAACAATAAAATAAATTTTATACAATATCCAAATAATAACAACAAATTAGTAGCAATATAATAGTAATATGGTATCAAAATAGGGAGAAAACATCAAGAAAATAAAATTCAAAAACGAAAAAAATAGCATGTTTTTTTTGTCATTTAGTAAATTCGGGCCGGGCTAAGCGGGGCTTGGGCCGAAAAGACTCTACCCGAGGCCTGGTCCATTTTTTAAACAGGCCTAATTTTTTTGCCCAAGCTTATTTTTCGGGCTTATATTTTTGCCTAAACCCTCTCACATTTCGGGCAGGCCTTTGGGCCGGGCCGGGCCGCCCGACCCATGAGCAGGTCTAGATTAAACAGATGATTTAATAGCAATGCTCACTAATTTTCTATTTGTTTCCTATTCCTGACCTGTGTATGGGTGTGAACACAAAAGACAACACTGTCCAATTTCCAAAACCAGATCTCCGTTTGTTCCTACGTAAATTATGTCGGTACAAAAGTTGGTGAGCCAAATAGCAAACCTCCGATTCTATCGGCAAAATATTGCCCCTTCTTTTTTTTTTTAATTAGAAGAAGATTTTATTTTTCTAATGATGAGATGCCAAGCCTAATTGCTTGAGATATCGGTGTGTATCTTCAGGATGGTCGTCGAGTTTCGGCCGTTCAGGCTGCATCCAACGCCCATCCTCGTTCCTTACCATCCCCTTGTTCTCATATTGCCTCCAATATGGTGGAACCAAATAATGATCTTTCAAAAAGTCAGAGGCCTTGTTCACCAAAGCAGGGTCCCTTCCACTTGCCAGCACAAATCTATGGCCTTTTCCATGGTACCTGCAAACCAATTAAGCATTAAATTGAAGCAGCTAATATTTAATAAAAATTAATGGTCTTAATTAATTTTAGTCCTTTCTGCTTTTATATTATTACGAGTGAAGAAAACCTGTTAAAAATCATTCGCATTGGTAGTTTATCTTTAAGGTCAGATACTATTCAAATCTGAAACAAATTAATTATATTCAGTCAAAGAGATGGCTTAAGACCTAAAAAGGCATCTGAATTCTTGAAGTATATAAAAAAAAAAAAAAAAAAAAGGTGGTTCTGTAGACTATCGTCCAAGCTTATATAATAATACTACCACCACTGATAGATATTTGTGTGATTATTTATTGCAAATTTGGTCCCAGTCAATTTAAGGTTGGGATTATAAGATAATAGTCTAGTGCTTAAAATACTGAGCATGCGATGCTTGCAGCACAATTATTCATCATGAGCTGTCCCTGATAGAAATGGCAACTCAATTCAATCATAGTTTAGGGGAAAACTGCTCCTGCAGACGGAATTCATTTCAATCATAGTTACTGTGAAAACGAGGGGTGCACTCAATTTCTAGATGTGTTTGTTGTTTTGTTTTCAAATCCTGGAAAATGACCAATAACTTGTTAGGTGACGACAAGGTTAAAAGAAAACCTAAAAGCGTAAAACCTGCAGTGCAGGACCACTAAGTAACACGTTCATATTCAACTATGGTTTAAGCATAAGAAACTAACCCGTCAAGTAAATGCAAAAGAGCTTCCAAATTATGTGCGCAACTAAGGTCGCCCGTCTCTTTTAGAAATGGAGAGTTTTTATGATCCAAAGACAGTTCAACTCCGACATGAGAGTAACTCCAGGGCAACCTCTCAGCCATCTTCATCAACAATGGCGGCACGTTTTCGTTGAAGAACAACCCTGGGGATTTAGGGACTATGTCATGCACATTCACCACCCTCAACACTTTAACTCCCAGCACTTCCATCCGTTCCTTGAACCTCACGTTACCTACCCTAGGACCCGAAAAGGAGAACACGCTCACTGGCACAGCTCTGCTATCTTGCAGCACATTTAGACCCGTTTCCACGATATCATATGCGCTGAGAATTGCCAAGGCACTGCCTAAACTGTGACCAGTTATTGTTAAGCTTAACTCTTCAAGCTGGTAGATTTCGAGTAACCTTTTCACTTCGGTTAAAATTTGTTCCCTCGCTGAGAACTTGCAGAAGCGGCAATTCACATCTTTGTCGGTGTAGAGATCGAGGAAGCCCGATTCTACTTTTACTGTTGAATCCGGGCATGGGATTTTGTTTGAAGAAATGGGTTTGAGGAAATCCATTAAATCCGCAATCCACTCCAGGCGGGTCACGGTTCCCCTCCAAGCGACGACGATGTCGCGACGGCCTAAGCTTTTGGATATTTCGTCGTCGGAAACAGCGACGTAGCCTATCCAATTCGCACTCTTGCTCCACACTTTGGGCCACCGAGATTTCTTGAAGAAATTGGGAAGGTTAAGGTTGGATGTTGCGAAGAGGTACCTGGAGACCACATAACCATGGTCCGCCATGGCTAGGGAGTCAAAGAACTGACGGGGCGTGAACCTGCAACTTCCACAGTATTTGGAAAATGGGTCGAAATCGAAAGCATCGTAACAGGCTTGTGCCATCTCGCCATATCGAATCAGCTCCGACCGTAGAAGAGGGTCCATTGGATCTAACATCCCAACCCAGTCATCCACGCCATGGATTTCTCTCCATACATCCGCCACTCGTCTTTCTTCTCGTGTTTCCTTGTCGAGTTCGTCGATGGAAGAGGACAAGGAGCCGCTTGTTTTAGACGAAACCCTAGGCACCCTAAGCGACCTTGTGGCAAATTCCATACTTGTAGTACGTTGAAGCTGAGGTTCCCGGCCTGAAAACGACCCCGGACGGCATTTTTCAGACGGAAAAACCTGATGAGTAATGGAAAGAAAGGTTTTGGATAGAGAAATGGCCATTGAAAGTAGCGAGGGTTGGATGAAACGGGGGTGGTTTTAATATGTAGGATAGAGGTGAACTTTAACTATTTTGGTCAATGGTGTTGGTGAACTTTAACTAGTTTTAGGTTTCAAGAAAGTTCTCGGCATCCTCAAGTTTCATGCAGATAAATCTATTATATGATCCCTTCAACCATTTCTATAGTTGTATTTTCTTTGAGAAAGGACGGAACTCCCTTTCGGGAAAATTTTTCATTTAGTCAAGGACGGAACTCCCTTCGAGGAACCCCCCCCCCCCCCCCCACCCCACCCCCAAAAAAAAAAAACGCGTAAATCCTCGCACGTGAATTGGCCTCATCCATGACAATTAAACTTCAATTTTTGTTTTAGGTTTAAAGCATTTAAAGAACATCAGTTTTTTAAATAAAAAATTAAAATATTTTTAAATAATTTAATTTAATTAAAAAAATATTTTTATAATTTTTTAATTGAATTAAAATCCTGCTAATTCGTGACACAATCCAGCACCATCTTAATAAGAAATAATTTAAGTTAAAACCCCACTTGTTTAACTAACTTCACCTTTAATATTATTTTTAAACACTTGCTTAGCGAAAACATAATTTTAATATTAGCTTTTTGGTATACTATTTTAATATTATTTTTAAGCAAACAGTCTTTAAATAAATCTTATTTTAATATTATATTTAAGTAATTGAAGCATGATAAGAAGTAAAAGTGAAAATAGAATGAAGTGAAGTTCACAACCACAATAATTACTAAGTACAAAACCTCACTTGCTTTAAAAATTTGCTTCAACTTCAGCTTCAACAATTTTCCAACTAACTTCTAATCCAATTAATACCACCGCTTTGTTGTTATAGTTTCTTAATTATAATTTCTTGCTCTTTTTTTTTTTTTTGCGATTTATAAATTTAGGGTTTATTTGTTTTTTTAATTATGTACAATATGTTCCTAATAAATATATTACTTTTGACAATATTAAAGCAATAAATTTGACAATTCCCAGAGGTTAGTTCAAGGAACTCCAAACCTTTGCTTCGCAAATCGATATGCCATTTTTAATTTTTAAATATTTTTTAAAACCACTCATTCTTCTTTTGTACGAAATTGTGAAAAATAGTTAAATCAAACAGCAAGTTAACAGTGGTGGAGCTAGAAAATTATTTTTGGAGGATTAGAATTAAATTGTATATTTTTACAATAGTAAAAATATAATTTCACAATTTTAATAGTTTATATCTTTATAAATTTTAAAGGATTAAATTATTTTTTTGTTATTTTGGGGCTAAAGTATAATTTTATCATTACTAATTTAAAATTTTATAAATTATAAATGACCTAAATAAAAAATTTTCTATTTTAGGGGTCCCTAACTATAACACCCCTTACCCGAAACTATCACCGGAGTCGAGTACGAAGTGTTACCGGACTTTGAACAACGCTTTCAGAATTTACTTCCTAGAGGACACTTAGTCACATACAGTTCAATCCAATATTACCCCGTCAAGGGTTTTCGAACATAAAATTATTATTACAGACAATTCGGATTCGAATCCAATCAAATTGAACACTAGAAAATTTTTCAGAATTTTAAATCAGAGTCACACGCCCGTGTGACAATTTGGCACGTCCGTGTGAGTAGACCGTGTGGTCTTCACACGCCCATGCTTGGCACCTGTAGAGTAATCTGCCAATTACACCACGGCCATCCCACACGACCGTTTGGGGGCCGTGTCCACCACACGGCTGAGACACACGGCCGTGTCTCTTACCCGTGTAGTACACTAAATAACAATTTCAAGTGCAGGAGAGGCACGATCCAAAAACATGCCCATGCCATCCATCCGTGGCACATTCTGTCAAAAGCCCCACAGTCAAGGCACACGCCCGTGTGCTTTGCCATGTAGACCGTGTTAGGCTATTTACCAAGCCTTTGCCTCCCTGAAACACAAGTAATCATATTCGCAACCAATCCAAAGAACAATATACCATAACATTTTAATATAACAAATTACTAATAACTAATATTTATACATGCCACCATATAAATATACAAGTAAATGAGGATTAAAATTTTCCCCCAAGTTGACAAGTTGATAGTGTGACGCGGCCTCCGACGATTTCCAACCCCGAGCTAAATCCTGAAAACAATAAGAGAAATGGAAAGATGGGGTAAGCTTCATAGCTTAGTAAGTTGGCATATCAGATGTAATTCAATTAATGAGGTTTGCTCATTCCTCAATAAGTATTTTAAGAAGGTAAATAATTATTCACTTAGTTACACTTTTTACTCAAGTTCAACTTGAGCTGTTTTTCTGAGTCACGGTCGCTAATTTAATTATTCCGTAAGCTACAGAACTCAAAATTTAGTTCCGTAAATTTTCCTTAAAACTAGACTCATATTTCTTCTTGCCATAAAATTTTCAGAATTTTTAACTTAGCTACAGTTTATTCAATAAAGTTTCCCCTGTTTCACTGATCAACTACACTGACCTTTGTTCATTACGAATTAAATATCTCACTGTACAGAATTCGATTAACATTTCCGTTTGTTTCTATTGAAATCAGACTCATCAAGGAATTTAAGCATATAAATTACACATCATAACCATTCTTACACAATTTTTGGTGCTTTTCCAAATACGGAACAGAGGATCGCGATGTTATCCAAAACCAGTCTCACTAACGTTTAAATATCTCACAATTTACACTTCTTTTGCTTACTTAGTTTCTTTTACAAGAAAATAGACTCAACAAGCTTTCGATTCATATCTCATTCACTTTCTAATTCAATTTTCACCATTTTTGGTGATTTTTCAAACGTACACAACTGTAACTGTCCAATACTGTCTTAATGCAATTTTCACTTTTTCATGCTTTCTTAATAAAGCTTTAATGGTAGCACTTACCCCTTATCATTCTTACCATAATTCGATCAATTATTGAATTTATTGCTCATCATTTACACTTACATACCTGCACTTTTCATTAGATTTCATATTCACACTTATCATATAAATGCATCAATCATAATATTCACTTACACATTCTTAACAATTCATTTGCATATACATTCACACACATAACCTTTATCACAAGTGCTCATTCTTTCAATAGTGCCTGCATACATACTTCATTTCATAATCACTTGCATGTTCACTTTACTTTAATACAGTTAATCTAATCCCGTTGAGCAAATTTTGGAATATAACCAGATAAGCAGAGGTTAGCACATAAGTGCCATACGGAAGTGGCAGAGCCATATCAAATAGGTAGCCGAAGCTACTAACACATAGGTAGCCGAAGCTACTAACAGATAGGTAGCCGAAGCTACAAAACAGAAGGGTAGCCGGAGCTACTAACGGAAATAGAACAGAAGTTACCATGGGCCTGCTCACACAAGCTGACAGGTGTCTGCAACACATGCTAGACCACCCAGCACCTGAGAACTATATCAGACAGAATCATCAAACCCTCTAGTGAAATGTCACTTATATCTATGTTAATTCCTATTCGCTCAACCGGGATTCACATTCTATACATCATTTCCAAAATTACAGAGGCATATTCAGTTCACAATGATTTCAATACATTTTCTATAACACTTTGTACCATAGGTATATTTTTAAATCAATTCACCAACTTGGCACATTAAACATTCATTCCACATAATTCAATTGATACACAATTTTAGGCTTCAAGCACAAGCTACAATACTATTGCACTGTTATCATCATACCAACTTACCTCAATTGCCGAAACGGCTAATTTTCCCGCTTTAGCCCACCATTTCGTTCTTTCCCGATCCTAGTCCAAATTTCACATTTTCATCATCTAACATATCAAATAACATTCATTTAACACATTTTATCAACACACTAATCAGTTCAGTTTACATATCATGTTTTGGCAAATTTTACAATTTTGCCCCTATACTTTACCATAATTACCAAATTGCCCCTAGGCTCGTAAAAATGATTTTTATTCAATTTATTACTCATCGGGCCTAAATGACCATTTTATGACTATAGCAACTCATAATTTCAACTATCTCACACATTTACAACTTGTTTTACCATTTTTGCAAAATACCCCATTTTAGGTGTCTTCATGCAATTTCTTTCATAAAGGTTGTCTATAACACTACCAAGACTCATATTCTTCCATAAAAACTCAGCAAACAATAAATATGCTTTCATGGCAAAACCCTAGACTCTTAATCATTTTGCAAAATAATTCACTCTTTTGAAAGCTCATGCTTTAGGGGGTTCCAAAAACACAAAAATAATCAAGAAAAAGCATTAAAATCACTTACTATCAAGGGAGTTTCTTTGCTGAAATTTTCCAGCTTCAAAACCATTTCTTTGCTACCATTTTCGGTGAAAGAGAAAGGAGGAAATGAAAGAAAATGACACCCTTTTCTTTATTTATTTTCTTACCCAATTTAGTCACCTACCAATCACTTTTGACTTTTCAACTCAATTTTTTTTTTCATTAGGCATAGCCGGCCAACTATCTTGGGAAGGGTTAATTTCCTTTTTAAGCCTCCCAAATTTGGTGCTCTAGCTATTTAATGCCTTTTGCTAATAAACCACAACTTTTACCTTCTACGCGATTTAGCCCTTTTTCGAAATTAAGCTAGAAATTGCTAAAATAAAATTACCAAAATTTTCATACACCTTTATAAACATGCTATATCACATAAAATAATATCAAAATAATTTTCTTCGACCTCAGAATAGTGGTTTCAGAACCACTGTTCCGACTAGGCCTAAAATCGGGCTGTTACAATTCTCCCCCCTTAGGGATTTTCGTCCTCGAAAATCTTACCAGAAAAAAGATTGCTCTCAACTTTCATGAGTCACTTATATCTTTTTCTCACATCTTACGAAACAACTCAGCTCAAGCTCATACTCAGGATTTCTGTAACCTTTCCACAATTACCATAAGAGTCTCGGCTCAATTCGAAATACTGAAAACTGACATTCTAAGGACTATAAGCTTTGAAGCACAACTCGTCCAAATCCGTCTAACAATACCTCTGTATATAGTAGAATAGTCATGTAGACTATTTTCATCAATCTATCACAATCCAATATGGTGTCTCTTATTTACCCAGAGAAAAGAAACATCCCGATATGAAATTCATAATAGCCCATTTTTTCCGATTTCTTTTCAATGTCATCACTGACAATATTAATCTTGAATACATTTGATACTCGGCTTTTCCATGTAACCAACTCAATACCCTTTGAAAGAACAGACAAGATGCTACTGTGAATTTAGTACTCAATTCTCTGTATAACCCAAAATTTCTCAGTACTCAGATTTTACTCGAAAACAATTACAACAGAACCCAAAAATTAGGTCCTCGTTGAAGTTCCAAGTCAAAAGTCGAAATTATACTGTACTAGTCTAATTTATCATTTATAGCCACATCTCTATGCTCAGGCCATCCACTGTTTAGAAACTTTACTAACATGAATCAAATGATTCCAATTTTATAGATATGGTCTCTTTATCAATCAAAACAACTTCGCTTATAACGACAACTCTCAAATAAGAGAAATCCAACTAATATGTCTTTGTATCATGTTTTCAGGGATAGAATTTCTTCATTTCAGGCTGCAAGTCTATTTAACCGCAATTCCACAACATTATTCCTGGACCAGAGAATAAACTTAATGCACATAACTCAATTTACCTTTACCAATAATAGCTCTTTACCCGAAGATTAGAGAAATCCAGATACTAGAATTTTTACACTTCTATAATTGAACCAGAAGCATAATCATAACAGATTCCAATATCGCAAATCAAAGATTAGTCGTAAAGATAAGCCAAGCTCGATAATTCTCGAAACAAGAAAAAGAGAAAAACCAATATAAGAAATTCCAAGATATAAGACTATACCAAAAATCCGAGAATATAATCCAGAAGAAAATGATAAAGATGATCCGAAAAATCCCTCAAAGAGAACCAGAAAGAAACTATTGTTTGTACGTTCTAAAATTCCTCATAACAAAGATAATATAATTCCCGCATACATATAAACCATAATCAATAGAACATCAAAATAACCTTGCATAAATTTTTACTACCAACTTCATTCAAATATATCAGAATAGAAATCTGAAGAGATGGAGAAATGTCGATCATAATTAACTGGACCACTAGAGCTTCTCATCTAATATCACAGTCACTAGCATCCTCATACGATAGAATTCCCACTCGAAAGGGGTAACCATACGCATTCTCCAGAATAGAGGAAAACATAGAATACTCAGAAGAGAAAGATAGCGATAACTTTGTTTAATTGAATCCGTCATACTCAGACATCCGTGCAAGTCCGACATTATTCCTCTAGCTAATTATATCTTCACTAATCTATACTATTCTATTATTGTACTCTTTAGTTTCACTTTTGCAAGCTCATGCAACATATCTCTCGAAAATCTCATCGTATAACTCTATTCTGGTAAGGGGGCGAAGATTGTAAAGCCTCTAAACTTTTGACTCTCAAGCAAGTACATATTCAACAACAACATATCATTACGCACATTGATTCAAACATTTCAAATTTTCAACTTATTACGAACACATTTTCACATATCTCAGTAGTACATGCAACTTTATTTCATGTGAATATTAGCAAAACATAAGTGAATTTATCACAATTCAAACTTTTATTCTTTTTTTTACCCAATTTACCATTAATGTCTTATCAAGTTTCCACACTTAGTCTTAATCACTTGCCAATATTTATCAAATTGGAGAACGTCTTACGGTTTTGAGTACATCGCTTACTTTATGCCATAGTCCAACTATGGTCTTATACTAGCTCTGCTTTGCCCGTGCTGATGCCTATCCCAGATAGGTCTTACACTAGCACTCATTGGGCTGTGCCGATGCCTATCCCTGATAGGTCTTAAGCTTGGCACAAGTCGAGCCGATGCCACGTCCCAGACGGGTCTTACACTAGCTCATCTGTCTCGGTGACGATGTCTATCCCAACAAGTCTTACACTTGCACCTACGAGGCCGATGCATGTCCTAGACATGTCTTACACTAGCGCACATATCTCGTGTATTACCATGGTCCAACCATGGTCTTTTTCGTCAATTCATTAGTGAATGATCGTACGCATTCCCTACATTCCACCCAATTTGATCTTTCATTACAACTTTCTTGCTATTATGACATTTATGATTCTGTAACTGTGATTATAAAGCATAACATTATGGCATCTTGACTTCATTAGTCTGGACATAAATGTCAACCTCATGTATATACTAATTACTAATCATGAAATAAAAGCATTTATTCATACATTCTGTCATTTCAAACAAATTTTCTCCTCATAATTACTAAGCCAAATGAGTTAGGTACGTAACATCATATGAATACTAACATGCATGAAAGAGCTTATCACAACTTAACTTTAGTTTCATTCCACTTTTCCACATTCTTTAACTCATTCAAACAAATGCACTCATTCATACATTCAATAAATTTTGAATAACTTCATTTATCACATTCACTAATCAATTTAATCAAACATGCAACAATATATGAAGGCAAAACATATATGAATAAGTATATCACAATATAAACTTTCATTTCACACATTATTACAAGTTCACATATCACAAATCCTTATTCATACCTTTCCGAGCTTAACTCTTTTATTCAAATTCTTCAGTATCATTGACACATAGTCGGATATAGCTCGGTTGGAGAATACTTCTGTCTAAACAATTGATTCTCAATTGCGTCAGGGGACATCACACTATCACATATTTGTGGCATGTATAACTAAACTTTCATATTTGCTATGTTAGCCCGAGAACCGACTAAACCCTAGCTCTGATACCACTAAATGTAACACCCCTTACCCGAAACTGTCACCGGAGTCGAGTACGAAGTGTTACCGGACTTTGAACAACGCTTTCAGAATTTACTACCTAGAGGACACTTAGTCACATACAGTTCAATCCAATATTACCCCATCAAGGGTTTTCGAACATAAAATTATTATTACAGACAATTCGGATTTGAATCCAATCAAATTGAACACTAGAAAATTTTTCAGAATTTTAAATCAGAGTCACATGCCCGTGTGACAATTTGGCACGTCCGTGTGAGTAGACCGTATGGTCTTCACACGCCCATGCTTGGCACCTGTGGAGTAATCTGCCAATTACACCACGGCCATCCCACACGACCGTTTGGGGGCCGTGTCCACTACACGGCTGAGACACACGGCCGTGTCTCTTACCCGTGTAGTACACTAAATAACAATTTCAAGTGCAGGGGAGGCACAATCCAAAAACATGCCTATGCCATCCATCCGTGGCACATTCTGTCAAAAGCCCCACGGTCAAGGCACACGCCTGTGTGCTTTGCCATGTAGACCGTGTTAGGCTATTTACCAAGCCTTTGCCTCCCTGAAACACAAGTAATCATATTCGCAACCAATGCAAAGAACAATATACCATAACATTTTAATATAACAAATTACCAATAACTAATCTTTATACATGCCACCATATAAATATACAAGTAAATGAGGATTAACATTTTCCCCCAAGTTGACAAGTTGATAGTGTGACGCGGCCTCCGACGATTTCCAACCCCGAGCTAAATCCTGAAAACAATAAGAGAAATGGAAAGATGGGGTAAGCTTCATAGCTTAGTAAGTTGGCATATCAGATGTAATTCAATTAATGAGGTTTGCCCATTCCTCAATAAGTATTTTAAACAGGTAAATAATTATTCACTTAGTTACACTTTTTACTCAAGTTTAACTTGAGCTGTTTTTCTGAGTCACGGTCTCTAATTTAATTATTTCGTAAGCTACAGAACTCAAAATTTAGTTCTATAAATTTTCCTTGAAACTAGACTCATATTTCTTCTTGCCATAAAATTTTCAGAATTTTTAACTTAGCCAATTAGTACAGTTTATTCAATAAAGTTTCCCATGTTTCACTGATCAACTACACTGACCTTTGTTCATTACGAATTAAATATCTCACTGTACAGAATTCGAATAACATTTCTGTTTGTTTCTATTGAAATTAGACTCATCAAGGAATTTAAGCATATAAATTACACATCATAACCATTTTTACACAATTTTTGGTGATTTTCCAAATACGGAACAGAGGATCACGATGTTATCCAGAACCAGTCTCACTAACGTTTAAATATCTCACAATTTACACTTCTTTTGCTTACTTAGTTTCTTTTATAAGAAAATAGACTCAACAAGCTTTCGATTTCTAATTCAATTTTCACCATTTTTGGTGATTTTTCAAACGTACACAACTGCAACTGTCCAATACTGTTTTAATGCAATTTTCACTTTTTCATGCTTTCTTAATAAAGCTTTAATGGTAGCACTTACCCCTTATCATTCTTACCATAATTCGATCAATTATCGAATTTATTGCTCATCATTTACACTTACATACCTGCACTTTTCATTAGATTTCATATTCAAAACTTATCATATAAATGCATCAATCATAATATTCACTTACACATTCTTAACAATTCATTTGCATATACATTCACACACATAACCTTTATCACAAGTGCTCATTCTTTCAATAGTGCCTGCATACATACTTCATTTCATAATCACTTGCATGTTCACTTTACTTTAATACAGTTAATCTAATCCCGTTAAGCAAATTTCGGAATATAACCAGATAAGCAGAGGTTAGCACATAAGTGCCATACGGAAGTGGCAGAGCCATATCAAATAGGTAGCCGAAGCTACTAACACATAGGTAGCCGAAGCTACTAACAGATAGGTAGCCGAAGCTACAAAACAGAAGGGTAGCTGGAGCTACTATCGGAAATAGAACAGAAGTTACCACGGGCCTGCTCACACAAGCTGACAGGTGTCCGCAACACATGCTAGACCACCCAGCACCCGGGAACTATATCAGACAGAATCATCAAACCCTCTAGTGACATGTCACTTATATCTATGTTAATTCCTATTCGCTCAACCGGGATTCACATTCTATACATCATTTCCAAAATTACAGAGGCATAATCAGTTCACAATGATTTCAATACATTTTCTATAACACTTTATACCATAGGTATATTTTTAAATCAATTCACCAACTTGGCACATTAAACATTCATTCCACATAATTCAATTAATACACAATTTTAGGCTTCAAGCACAAGCTACAATACTATTGCACTGTTATCATCATACCAACTTACCTCAATTGCCGAAACGGCTAATTTTCCCGCTTTAGCCCACCATTTCGTTCTTTCCTGATCCTAGTCCAAATTTCACATTTTCATCATCTAACATATCAAATAACATTCATTTAACACATTTTATCAACACACTAATCAGTTCAATTCACATATCATGTTTTGGCAAATTTTACAATTTTGCCCCTATACTTTACCATAATTACCAAATTGCCCCTAGGCTCGTAAAAATGATTTTTATTCAATTTATTACTCCTCAGGCCTAAATGACCATTTTATGACTATAGCAACTCATAATTTCAACTATCTCACACATTTACAACTTGTTTTACCATTTTTACAAAATACCCCATTTTAGGTGTCTTCATGCAATTTCTTTCATAAAGGTTGTCTATAACACTACCAAGACTCATATTCTTCCATAAAAACTTAGCAAACAATACATATGCTTTCATGGAAAAACCCTAGACTCTTAATCATTTTGCAAAATAATTCCCTCTTTTGAAAGCTCATGCTTTAGGGGTTCCAAAAACACAAAAATCATCAAGAAAAAGCATTAAAATCACTTACTATAAAGGGAGTTTCTTTGCTGAAATTTTCCAGCTTCAAAACCATTTCTTTGCTGCCATTTTTGGTGAAAGAGAAAGAAGGAAATGAAAGAAAATAACACCCTTTTCTTTATTTATTTTATTACCCAATTTAGTCACCTACCAATCACTTTTGACTTTTCAACTCAATTTTTTTTTTCATTAGGCATAGCCGGCCAACTATCTTGGGAAGGGTTAATTTCCTTTTTAAGCCTCCCAAATTTGGTGCTCTAGCTGTTTAATGCCTTTTGCTAATAAACCACAACTTTTACCTTCTACGCGATTTAGCCCTTTTTCGAAATTAAGCTAGAAATTACTAAAATAAAATTACCAAAATTTTCATGCACCTTTATAAACATGCTATATCACATAAAATAATATCAAAATAATTTTCTTCGGCCTCGGAATAGTGATTTTAGAACCACTGTTCCGACTAAGCCTAAAATCGGGCTGTTACACTAACAACCCCTGATGGTGGTTTGTTTATTCTTGTGGATATTATTTATGTTAAATATTAGGGTTGTGTTGTAGTTCTTATTTTACAAAAAACTTATTAAATATATATTAGAATTTAGTTTAAAATATTAAAACCTTATACCAAACAGCACGAGTTAATATGCACCAATATAAACAATATTGACTAAAACGGGTTGAAATATACAAAAATTTTAACCAAAAAAGAAAGTTAAATTATTTGATATCGGAACGGTAGAAGCTACTCTGCGTGCCCCCCTAGGTTTTATCTTGGTTCCGTTGCTCTACATGGGTCAATTAAATGGCATATCCTTGTCAACTGCATAAGAGACTTATTAGTTTTGATAATAAGTTTTTATTAACTAAATTAGTTAATGATCAAATATTTTGAAAATATTTTAAAGACTTATGAAATACTAAAAAAAATTATAGCATTTCACAGATTTACAAAATATTTAAAAACACATTTTAAATGTGAATACCAAAAATCGTTTTTTAAGTCATAATTAAGTTTTTTAGTGCAATTGAAGTAAGATGCTCGCCTGTAACATTTTAGTTACATAGAATGTTGGAAGTTAAAGATACGTATTGGACTGCCATATATTAATAAAAATCTCGAGTGGCCAATCATGTCACAACAGAACCAAATTCTTATACGGAAATTTACCCATCCAAGAACCATTATCAAAACTATGAGCACAACCTGGGTCTAACAGTCCCAAGGGCTCACCGGGTACAGTCATACAGATATTATGTGGTTCAACATTCGCCCAATCCAGGCCAAGTCCAATTCCTGCAGACTGAGCAAATCTTTGTACCAAAAAGGATCACCTACATTAACTACAGACCTCGTAGCTGTAAACTTAAACCTATTCATAGTTTAAGTTTGCTCGAAAAAAGTGAAAATTTGTATAAAAATGTAAGTCTCAAAAGTGGATTTGAACAAAAATTAAGATTCGTTTTTTAAATAAGCCGAGTTTCAAGTAAGATTTTTAGTTCAATTTGAATTAACTATTTTGTTGTTGTTTTGTTGATTATTTGCTATCAATTTTTGCTATTATATTGTTACTATTTTATTGTTATTATTTGAATATTTTATAAATTTTGTTTTATTGTTAATTTTGCTATTATATACTTTAGAGGAGTTTGCTTGCCAACTTGTAACTATCTTAGTGTTATTTAAGTATAAAAATTTTTTTAAATACATTTTTAATTTGTTGAGAAATATTTATTTCAATGTTTTTAGTATATTTGATCATGGGTGAAAACTAAAAGGGGCTAGAAGGGGCCCCAACCCCCCTAAAATAAAAAATATTTCATTAGGCCCTTTAATATTTTAAATTAGTAAATGTAAAATTGCACTTCGTCCTCCCTAAAAATATAAAAATTCGATTTAATTTTTTAAAAACTATAAAGATATAGACTATTAAAATGATGAAATTGCATTTTTGCGATCATAAAAATTATAATTTAATTTCGACCCCTAAAAATTTTTTTGGTTTCGCCCTTGTATTTGATGTATTAAATTTTTAAAATTTATTTTTATATAAATAATAATAATAAAAGGTTAATACAGGCCGATCGAGTCAAGCTTAAATTTAACATTTTTAATTTGGATAAGATTTGAACAAAATTTTAAGCCTATTTTTTAAGACTGATCAAACTCGAACCTAAAAAATAACTTAAAATTTTGTATCCCAAACCACCATGACCAAGTCTAATTGCACCCAAACATCCATATTAAAAAAAAAAAAAAACTCTATTTAGAATACAATATTTGGTCTCCAACTAGTTACTAACAACAAAGCACCACCAACTCAAAGCCAATTACCTAAAATTTATCACCCCTACCAACTATAATTCATTTTGAACATTTGGCTTTTGTGAAAGGATTATTTAGATTAATTATTTAAAAAGTATAAAACTTATTTACATTTTAAGTATAATTATATTAAATTATTTAAATCTTATTTATTATTATATTTAATTTTATAAATAATTTATATTAATTAATTAATTATAAAGTATTTAAATTTTATATTATTATATTCAACTAATTAAATATAATTTAATTTAATTAATTTTTTTACTTTCTACTATCATATCTAAAAAATATGTTTTAACTTTCAACAATAATAAAAAACATTAAAAATTAACAAATCAAACTTTTTCATAACATTGTTATACACTTTTTAACTGCAAGAAAAGTTTGGAACTAACCCTAAGTGAAAAAAAAATAAAATAAAATAAAATAAAGGGGCATGCAATCAAAAGGAAGATCACCAAACCTTCACAATAAAATATTAATGGGGGTGATAGAAAAACTATAAACAAAGACGATGGAAACATCAGTGCCTAAATGGAAGATGCCGATGAGTAAGATATTCAAATTCAAATGATTTATACTTTAAAAAGTATATGGAAAAAAGAGATGTTAATAATATTATATAGATTCAGATTATAATAGAATTTGGTACATAGGGGCGAATCTAAAGGAGGGTTGGCATGGCCCAGTCCCATTAAAATATAAAATTATTATTTTAGTCCTTGAGATTTTTTAAAAAATTTAAATTAATAAAAGTAAAATTATATTTTGGCTCCCCTAAAATTATAAAAATTTAATTTAATCCTTTAAAAATTATAAAAATATAGACTATAAAAAATTAAAATTTCATCCGCCTCTTACAAAATTGTTCTGGCTTCGCCCTTATTGGTACAGGACCAACAAAGGATGATAAGGAGCTTATGTTAAATATTGAAGAGGGAATAACCCAACAAATATGCACTAGAACAATTAGATAAAATTGCATATTATGTTTATTTTCTTTTAATTTTTATTAGTAATCGTATTATCAACTTTTTTTTAGACTAGCATAATATATATGATGATTTGAATTTAATTTATGTTAATTGTTAAATTATTTTTATCATACTAATAATTTTTTATAGTAATTAATATATTTTAAAAAATAAATGATGTAACTATGTAATTATAATGTGTACTACCAAACATGACATAAGAAAGTCATTCAAACACATTTAAAGAATTACAATTCTTTGTAATTATAACAAAGTATAATTATTACTCTAATAATTAAATATTTATTCAATTACTCCCTACTGTACAAATATACTCTAAATTTGATATACAAATTCTACCTACCATTTTTGGGTGCATCTAGCCCGTACTTATAAAATAGATTATGTATAAGTTAACGATAGATATATGTAAACAAGTATATAAAGAGTAAGAAATTGGACACATATAAATATAGCTGTATAACTTCTTGCAAGTTACAGTGTAAACATATATAATTCAATAGACATTATTAAATTTAATGCAACTATAATCACTTCTTAAATATAGATTTGAGTTTTCACCAACACCTTTTTCTTTTTTATTGTTTAATATTTAAAGTCAAAGGTTTATCAGTTTAATTAAAAGAATTAATATAAATTTAAGATATTAAAAAAAAAAGAGTAAATCTCATAGCTGGAAAGAAAATCTAAAACAAACTTTTTACCCATTTTATTTATTTTTGCCAATTAACTATATTTTTTCAATTTTCATCTATTCTAACCAATTTAATATTCTTTCAACTCGAACAATATACTAGATAACTAAGAGTACATAATGACTTGGACTTATTTTTGTCAAAGATCGATAATGATAGGACGATTGAGGAAAAATAAGATTCAACGTGGTTGATGCATATTTTTATTAAAATTTTAAATTATTTTAATGACAAAAAACATACCTAATAAAACAAAGAATAAATGGGAACTAAAAAAATGTTGATGTAACGTTGTGGAAAAAAGGCAATTGGAAGGGTTTCACACAAGATTGTTTACATGCAGAGAGCTTTGTATGATGATGAGTTAGGATACTTTAGTTGTACGGTAATATTCTTGTCATTGGAGATTAAGCAAGCCAAGTGGAACGAGGTAAAGCCTAGAACAATCCCTATCCCTCTAAAATGAAGAGTGAATCTTTTTTGAAATTTCTCTTATTCAGTTTTTTCTTCTTTCTTTTTGCAGGGTTTAATACAAGACAATTGTATAAAGTGTTCATGTAAATGTTGGTAAGGTTGTTGGTGAGAAGTACTCACGACAAGGTAGCTAACAAAACAATCACCTAAGTTTCATTTCAGTCACTCAACTTTGAAAAAATAACAAAACAATCTTTTTAACCATTTTCCATTACAGATGTAACGAAAAAATGACATGACATTTAACGGTGGGTTAGCTGTCATTTTAACAATCCTTTTTAACCCTAAATAGCCCTGGGCAGTAGAAGAATAAGAGAAAAAAAAGAATAAGAGAAGAAACAGAGAAGAAGAAGAAAAAAAAAGAAGAGGAGAAGAAGAATAAGAGAAAATGGAAGGAGCTTTGTTATCAGCGATTCCCAATGTTCAAAATTCGGGAACTCAAAGACAATTGCGCTTCCACGGCACCGACACCTCCATGGCCAATGCCCTCCGCTGCACAAATTGAGTGTATGTCCTTTCTTTTTCTTTGAATCCTATAGTCTGTTCATGTTTGATTGGAACCACTAGCTTCCATGGTGCTTGACTGCTTGATTTTTTAGGGATGCGGGTGGCTTGGGGTTGTTCAACAATTGTTGTTGTGGCTACTTGTAACACCCTCTAACCCCAAACCGTCGCCAGAACAGGGTTATAAGGCATTTCCGGACTATACATTAATAAGCGAACAAAATCGAGCCATAAATCTGTGTTTTAATTCAAAACTTTTCAAATTCTATCAAAAAGTCCTTAATATGGACCTACGAGGCCCAAAATAGACTTAGGAATTGAATTGGGATTAAATCGGGAATTTTAAAAACTTTTCTTTGAAAATAGGGGCACACGCCCGTGTGGCCAGCCCGTGGGGCTCCCATGGCCGTGGGGCCAGCCCGTGGGCAGATCTGACTTGCCACACACGCTCGTGGAACTAGCCCCTGGACAAGCCTGACTTTGCCACACGGCCTGGGAGCACGCCCATGTGTCTTGGCCGTGTGAAAACATGATTTTTCACTATTTTCAAGCTACTTTCACCTACTAAATATACCTAATTCATACCCAATTCATTTACTTATAAAACTTGATCAAATAACATTATCATGCCTTTCAAAACTTAACAAATATTCATTCAAACCAAAAAGTTCTTAAAGGTATATAAACCACATTTACATTCAAAATATTAAACATTTACAAGTGGCTAAGACCAAACCTAGTACATGCCACATTTTCAAAAGATAGATTCATCACCAAAATTTGAGTTGAAGCCAGGATTGATTCGGATGCTGAGCTAGACTTTAACTTTACCTAATAGATAAACAATTATCGAATCATACATATAAGTTCATACCATAATATTATCAATATAGATTTCAACAATTCACAAACTTTAGATCATTTCTCAAGCACTTACAATATTTCAAATCACATTTCAACTTTGAACTTTTCATGAACCTTTGGTTCATGTTTTCAATCTCATATCACAAATCTCATATCAGAAATTTCATTTCACATTTCATATCACAAGATCTCTTTCACTGTTCATCCAATGTTTCGAATAATCAATTCAGATAACTTATTCATTTCACTTAAGCACCCCTATTAACCTGACTCGGACTTCGGCGGATACACAGATCTAATTAAACATATCAGAATGGCGACCAACACCTCATCGGCTTAGCCGAAGTAAAGTGGCGACCAACGCCTCATCGGATAATTCGAAGCAAATAAGTGACGACCAACGTCTCATCGGCTGAGCCGAAGTAAAGTGGCGACCAACGCCTCATTGAAACTATCCAAAGCAATATGACACACCAAGTGTCTCATCGACTCAATGTCGAAGAATTCCTGAACTTTTTCAATCCTATGGCATGCAAACTATATCCACTAAACCCGACTAGTTAATAGGGTATCGGAATCACTTATTCATTTCACTTCCACTTTCAGTTGATCATAATCATTCAAATTCAATTCAATCATAATAGCAATTCAATCTCAATTTGCTTCAAATTCACATAAATATACACAATGATCACATTTTCTCACAAAATTTTCCATATCAACTATAATCTGTTTCCAATTCACATAATCATACATTTACCAATCAATTCCAAATCATATCTAATTCAAATATCACTACTTACCTTAATTTCATTCTCCATACACATATATTGAATTTAAACACATAACAAATAATAACTTGAATTAAGGTAATACAAACCGATATTTCTTGAGTTACTCCTCGATCCTTTTTTCCTTCCCTTTCGTATTAGATGTTTCGGTTTCCTTGTTTGCTACGAAAATTAACATAATTACAATTAATTAATAACACACATATTTTATACAAAATAATAACTTTCCATGCAACTTTTGCCTAAATACCAAATTTGTCATAACCAATCCCATCTTCTTCATTTTTACAATTTCTTTCATTTCCTTATTCTATTTCCATCAAAACTTCAATATAACTATCAAATTTTTATCATTTTTCTATAATTTTGAATTTCTTTCAATTTAGCCCCTAAAACTCAAAACTTATAACCTAGTTTACAAATTAGTCCTCTAATCAATTCTAATCAATGATTTTATCAATTTAATCCTTAATTTCATCATAAACCCTACTCAAAAGTCTATCAACTTTCAATATTTCCATACAAATTCAAGAGTACTTTACTCTAGAGCTCCAAAAACATCAAAATCACAAAGAAAGGGACTTAATTGACTTACCAATTTAACTTTCAAGCTTCCAAACCCTAATTTTTCCTTTTTCTTTTCTTTTCTTCTTTCTTTCTTCTCAATTTCGTGGGTTTCTAGTATGTTTCTTTTTCTTTTTCTTTCTTTCATTTTGTTTATTATTTCTTTTATTCACTAAATTAGTAATTAATAATAAAATATCTAATTAATACAAATAAAAATACTACATGTGTATTCATACACACATGTACACATGTATTAATCCACACCATACATTTGTCATTATTTCAATTAATTAATAAAACATAATAATACATAATTATAAATAATAAACAAATAATAAATAATAATTAAATAAACAAATATCTTTTACTTAATTAATAAGTAAATATATATCTAATATACACTTGTACTAATAATATAAATACACATGTATTTATTTTCTAACATACACATGTCACTAATTTGGTTTAATTCTAATTTAATCCTTTAACCTTTCTCCATTTTATAATTAGACTTTTATGCTCTATTCAATTTAGTCCTTTCTACTAATTATTTCTAATTAAACTAAATTCACTTAATCAAAATCTAATTCAACTCATAACTAACTTCGTAAATATTTTTAATAAATATTTACGGACTCGTTTTTCCTAAGACGGAGGCCCTAAGACTCATCTTTCCGGTGCCCGTGAAATTTGGGTCGTTACACTCCTGATTTGGGTCGTTACAAATAGGTCCTAACTATCCACTTTATACTCATTTCTCTCAATAAAATCATCATATAGTAAAATTAAAGCTTCAATCCCATGTTAAATCATCATATACTTCCAGTATATATCCATAGAAACTTTCAAATTCTTTCATGAAATCAAAAAATAATGAATTCAACAAGTGGATCTAGTTGTAAAAGTCACAAAAATATAAAAATTTTAAGAAATAATCAAGAATTGAGCTTATTTGCAGTAAAAATATGAAAAATCAGGTTAAATACTCTTTCAATGGCTGTTTTCAGCTGATGAAGATAAAGAAAAATGAAGAAATATCTAGATTTCCAATTAAATCCTAGATTTTTATGCTTAACTTTACCCAAATGACTATTTTGCCCTTAGTTCACACCATTTCTCAGCTATTTCAATACCAAACCGTCCAGCCCATTTTTTTGGGCTAATTTACACCTTAAGTCCTTCTTCTATTATTTAAGCTATTTATCACTTTCCACAATTTTACATTTTATTCAATTTAGTCCTTTTTACCCAATTGACTACCGAAACCTTAAAATTTCTTTACGAAACTTTAATACTAACTTATTAGTACTCCATAAATATTTATAAAAATATTTATGGCTCAATTTAATATTTCGAGGTCTCGATACCTCATTTAACTTAATTTATCTAATAATTCTTTTAAACCACAATTTCAACAATATTATTAACACTACATCTATCTATTATTTATCAAAAATTCTAACTTATTTGTCGGATTTAGTGATCTCAAATCACTGTTCAGACACCACTGAAATTTAGGCTGTTACATAACTGGCCACGTCAGCTATCCCATTAAAACTTTGACGGAAAATGTTAATGAATAACTGATTTGTCACTTTTCAATAACGTTAATGACTATTTCGTTATTTTTTCAAAGTTGAGTAACTGAAGTGGCTGTTTTGTCAATTATCCTAAAATTGAATGACTGTTAATATAATTTACCCGAGATTTTGAAATGTCACGCGCATGTACTACGAAATGAGCGTGCCATTTAGACTTTTAATGCCAACATTAATTTTATTGACACTTAATTCGCTGAATCTTTAGGAAACATTGTTAAAAAGTTTATAAAAACGATAATGGTGTTTGGAAAAATTTTACTTGCTTTTTGAAAGCTTTTTATATTAACTTGTGATTTTGGATTTTTAGATTTATTTTGATAAAATAGTTTTATTTTATGATTTTTAAACAGGTATGATAAATTTTTTGGCTCTTTAATTTTATAAAAAAATTTGTTTTAACTTTCTATTTAAATTTTCTCATCTTTTAATTATTGAATTTATATTAATTGTTAAATCACTTTTAAATGCATGGAAAAATGGGTGCATAAAACTAGCTAGCTTTAGTTAAAAGTAAAAAAAAAAAATCATGTCTCAATCACTTAATGAACTAATGTGTTACGTTAGTAATCTATTAGTGAATTAACAAAAATTTTAACGGTAATGATCAATTCTAACAATTATCTTAAATAGTATAATTAAATTGACAAAAAAATTTAAATTAATCAAATATTTTAGAGTAACTTAAATTGTAATTTATTTTAAATATTTCTAAAAAATAATAATTTTATAATCAACAATTTTAGATAGAAATTTATTTTATTTTTACTATTTTAAATATGAAATATTTATTTTTATATATAAAAATAAAATTAATTATAGATTAAATAAAGAAAAGATTTTGATTCCATTAGTTTTTTTAATTTAAGCCGTCCAAACATATTGGTTGGGATCGGTTTTTCTTGCAAGCAAGCCTACTCGGTCTGATAACTGAAGTGAACAAAAGACAACGCAGGCAACAGCAGAACTTCCTCCGAAATACCACGTGTTTTGTTCTCCTCAACTGTTTCCATTGGGGTCACCCCCATTCAAATTAAGTTTCAATTTCCATTCGATCTCAGATTCCTTTCCCATCGATCTTTTCTAGGCTTTGAATTCTAAACCCTAACATCTCTCACTCTCCATCTTTGCTTTGGGGTTCCGTCTATGGAGATTTCTTCAATTTCCACTACTACAATACACTACTTCTGTCCCTCAACAGGTTTTCCTCTCCTTTTCCCTTTGTTTATACTTTTTACAATTTCCACGATCTTTTTACATCTTAGAATTTGCTCCGATCGTTTCGCCCTTTTATTGTTTTAAATTATTCTCCATATTTATCGAGTACGTTTATTATTATGCAGAGTCTTTGCTGTTCAGGAGAGTTAAGCTTCCTTCATGGGATCAACATCTGGTGTCTATTTCTTTGAATTCAAGAACTGAACAGCGTTTATTAGCTCGGCCATGTTCTCTTGCTCACAAGGGGAACTCGGTGAAGGTTAAATTCGTACTGAAAGCTTCATTTTTTAAAAAAAATTATTCCCATTCCTTCTTCCAATGTAATGTCTTATGGTTTCAATTTGAGCTTAATGTTCTCTTTTGCAGGTTAAATGTAGTCAAAAGAGAGAAATTCCGGTTTTAGAGGCCTGGTATTGTATCTTTAGACGTTTGAAAAAATATCTGAACATGCGGCAATCATTACGTAATATTCTCATTCCATTTGTTTATGGCATCCGTCGGTGCAACACAACCAAGCTATAGCACTCTGCTGTATCGTTAATATATGTTATTGTTTGGGATTAAAATGTCTTTCTTCAATATTTGGTTATATTAAACTTGGCTAGCATAACCCGCAGTCTATTGCTCTTTCTTTGGCGCTTTTGTCACGTTTAAAGTAGAAGCATGTACAGACACAGTTGCCAAATCAAATTTTCTATAGCTGCTCAAGCCACATGTTATTGCTTATTTTACGTGGTTTTGGTGGAATCTCTCTAACAAGAATTTTGTCTTATTGAGTAAGTATAGTGTGCTACACTCGGGGTATCTGAACCATTATGATGAATTTAGAAATTATTTAGTTCTTTTCATCTCATCCAAATGTGGATAGGTGTGAAAATTTTGTTACTTTAACTTGGAAGTGAGGGTATGTGCTGGGAACAAATATATATTTTTTCAATTTTTTCATATATTTTGAGGGTGAGATGTCAAGACCCATGTTTGCCGTGTATGTGTTGTACATGGTACTTTAAGGAAATGAAGAGCTGGAGAACCTCAGTGAAAGTGTTTTGCTAATATGTTACTGAATTTACATGTCCTCTAATTGTTGGTTATAGAGCAAAATATGGTCGTATGCTATCTGGTCTTTGAACAGTTTTACTTGTTTGCTTGTTCTTTTTATCATTTATTTCTTTCCATATTTATGATTAATTTGCTTCTTTCCTTTGAAGTTCTATGGATGAGGTTTTTGATATTTTGGCTGAACGTATTCTTCCTACATCAGCAGTGGCATCAAATCCTAATACAAAGTAAGTTTTGCTTTCTTGAATCTAGGAATATTTATGTTTTCTTATCCTAAATTACTGGTCATTGCTGTTTGTTGATTTGGCCTATATTAAAGTAGAAGCATCTTGCATTCCTATTATAATGTGTTTAAAAATCTATTACTTATCAAAATGAAGTAACAATAATACCAATTACAGTATGGACTCCTAGTCTATTCTTTTTGTGGCAAAAATTGCATATATATTTTACCATTTAGAAAAATTTAGGCAGAGAGGTAGTTTCTCAAAGTAGTTCAGATACTATAGATTACACTTTTTAACTTGTAAAATTTCTTTTGGGGCTGTACATGCACACGTTTCATGCTTTTATGACCCTTCCATATGATACTCCTACCTTGCAAGACAGTTTCCACAAATGGTTCGTAACCCTAATTTAAAAGTGTTTAACCGACTGTTGGGTTGGCATTCCTGTGACAAGTGCTGTTTCTTTTCGCCTTATCTCAGTTCTCTACAACCTTTTCTGTATCTCTTCTTATAAAGTCTAAAACTTGGAGGTCATGCAGGCATATTGTCGGTTTAGCTGGGCCTCCTGGTTCTGGGAAAAGCACTCTAGCTTGTGAAGTTACACAGCGCATAAACAAGTTTTGGTTCCAAAGGGCTTGTTCGTCTGATCCTCAAGTTAAGCCTCCAGATGTGGCTATAGTTGTTCCGATGGATGGATTCCATCTATATCGTTCCCAACTAGATGCAATGGAGGTTAAGCTTCCTCTGTTTATAACTTTCAAGTGTAATAGTTGAAATTTTCTTGGAAGTTTGTGATTCTAACTATAGTAACTTCATTTTAGAATCCAGAAGAAGCACATGCAAGAAGGGGAGGTTAGCTTTTCTGTTTAATATTTCTCCATACTCCTGTTTGTTAGAAAGTAAATTGATGATCCTTCCATTGATGAATCAGCTCCTTGGACTTTTAACCCTGTGCTACTGCTTAATTGCCTCAAGAGTCTAAGGAAACAGGTTGGTAGCTATTGTCCTTTTAACGAAAACAAACATTTGATTTGGCTTGAAATGGAGGCATATATATAGTTATTTTTTAGGCTTTTTTTTTTTTTTTTTTCTTTCAAATCCAGATGTATGAATTGTTGGAGATTTAGATAATTAGAGATACATGTAGATGGAGATTTTCTTTTAAGCTTGCAACAATTGTGATTTTATTCTAATAAGAATAAATGTCTCAGGGTTCTGTTTATGCACCATCATTTGCCCATGGTATTGGAGATCCTGTTGAAGATGATATCTTTGTGAGCCTTCAGTAAGTTATCCACGCCATTTATTCTATTCAAATCAGCAACTCCTTAATGTTGGATAAAGTGATACAGAGTAAAATTATGATTTTAGAGTTGAACGTAGCTGGCTGCGGACTTTTATGTAATATTGTATGCTTTCTATCAACTTCTGCAAATGTTATATCCCACCTTGTAATTTTTTCTTCTTGGTTTGGAAATGTGTATAAGAACACATGTTTGTTTTTATGTTAGTTATTTCTTTTCTTGTTTGTTTGTTTGGTGGGAATTTTTGGGATACTAAATTGTATAATTACATGAAAAGTGAGATTAATCATCTGACTAGACCTGTGGCCTTTTTTGGATAAAAACAGTAATTGGAGATTGGAGATTGGAGAAAAGATGGAAATATAATGCTAAACAAAATGACTATTGCAGGCTGAGTTGACACAAAATGGCATATTCAGATAATATATGTGGAGAATGGAGTTTATCCTGAGATCTCTTTTCTCAATGAAAGCTGATCTTTGTATTTGGCTGTTTTGCTCACTTCGATTATCTTTCATGTAGGAACAGGGAATGGCTTAATTTCCAAATGTAGTAACAGGCATGTAGATAGTCAATAGGTTGAGTTTTTAGTTGGTGGTTGGTGAACAATTAGAACATTTTTTTTCCTTTTTGCAGGCATAAAGTGGTCATAGTAGAAGGAAATTATCTATTGTCTGATGGAGGGGTTTGGAAGGAGGTATCATCTATATTTGATGAGAAGTGGTAAGCATTGTCTATCTAGTTTATAGTTTATTCTTTTTGATGGATAGGCCATGAATGACTGAGAAAGTAAGAAGTGAGGATGAAGGTGACGGTTACAGATGAGAGAAAACTAGGAAAAGAGGTCTACTTGTTTTTATTTCAAAACCTCTAATATCTCTATAAAGGGACGAGCCAAGACTAACAATTAGAGTTGAGAAAGTGTCTAGCCAACACTAGCAATTATCCTAGTCAGCAGCTCTCTGACCAACCCAATGGCAATTACATCAACATGAACAGAAAGAAGCTAATGCATTAACTAACACCTAACAGATTAAACACATGCCTATTACCTTAGTACTTTTTTAATGTTGACTGCCTTCAATTTGATTTTCATATATATGTTAAATTTTCTTACATTTTTTGGTTCCCTTGTCTATATACCTCAAATACGGTTCAGGTCTCAAAGATCAACCTTGGCTTGGGAACTAACACCTAACAGATTAAACACATGCCTATTACCTTAGTACTTTTTAATGTTGACTGCCTTCAATTTGATTTTCATATATATGTTAAATTTTCTTACATTTTTTGGTTCCCTTGTCCATATAGCTCAAATATGGTTCAGGTCTCAAAGATCAACCTTGGCTTGGGAACTAGTTTAACAATCTGTGTTCTATTTTTTTCCGTTTTCTGATAAAAACCAAAAAGAAGTAGCTTCATGCTTAACATGCATGCTTGCTATTTACATAAAACATAGTATACTACATTTCTGTGGTTGGGACAAGCATATGAAAAGAATCCTGTTGATCTTCTTCTGTGCAAGGTTCATTGATGTTGACCTTGACACGGCAATGCAACGAGTTCTAAAACGGCATATATCAACAGGTAAAAGGTCCTTTTGCTTAAAATTTAAGCAGGCATCTCTGATATGTAGTTATATAAGAAGAATTAAAGATTATGAGTTTAAGAGTTCTGATTTTGTTTCCCTGTTCTATAACAGGAAAGCCCCCTGATGTTGCTCAATGGCGGGTAAGTGAGGTGAAAAAGTTGTTGTAAATGAGATTAGAATTGTAGGTAATGTTTATTATAGTTTTGTTTCTACTCCTTTTACCTATTTTCTGTATTATGCAGATAGACTACAATGATCGACCCAATGCGGAATTTATAATGAAATCAAAGAAAAATGCTGACTTGGTGATCAAGTCTATTGACTTCTCCCAAAGATAATTAAACCTGATGAAATATTACATTTTGAGTAATGGGAGATGAAGGGAAAATGTATGATTTGAGTTGGAAAGATGGCTTCAATAATACGGTGTTTTGGGACAGTGTTGGAAATTAACATTTTATGTACATTCACTGTTGTTTCGGTTTAATGAAAACGACTTGACTGACTATATGACAATTGCCGACCAGGGATCGTGGTTAACCATTTTGCTTTATTTATTATTTCTAATTTCCGGCATTAATGTGTGACAAAACGAAGCCTCTTTATGGAGGTTTTCTCATGTTGATACTAATTTTTGTAGAAAATAAATCGTCATTTGTCGGTATGTCTTATTTTATCCAATTCCAGAACTATCTAAAAGGAATAATTATATATAAATTTGTTAATGAAAAGAAATATTATGCGACTCTTTCCAAGGATTCCCGATGGAGTTGGAATTTTGTTAATAAGATTTCCCCTCACTACCAAATAGTGATAACTTTTACATCAATGGAAACTCATGGAATTCAGCAGATGTGTCAGATCCAAGATACTAAAAGAGAGAGAAAGGGTAGTTGATCCAACTTGTCTCATATATATATATAATATTAGCGAGAGAGAGAGAGAAAAGGGCATGCGGCAACAGTCGTGACAATGGCCAAATTGAGACCCCATGCATGCATTGAACCAACATGAGGGACCACCACTTCACTTCCTCCCAAGGCATAAGCCCTAACTCACACACCGTCAAATGGTTTACAAAGTCCCTCGCCAATTTACCCATAGCTTCGTTTTCGCGTATAACATTCTCCCCCCTCCCCCCCCCCCCCCTTCCCTGTGCTACTAACTTGATTTTCCCACTTGTGTTGTTAAATCCAGCTAAACAATAAACGTCAAAAACTACTTCTTGCATTGGGTGGGGCAGACAGCAATCTTTTTCATCTTCATCATATCCATATATAATGGCACAAATATATATATCAGCTGAGCTGACCTTAAGAAATGGACATGAATAAAGTAAGTAAATGGCCATATGGTGTTGTCCCCTTCTCACTACCAAATTAAACCCTATTTGATACCCTTCCTTTTTAGTGAGTTCCTCCCAATTTTAATTTCTCAACACTACCCAAAACCAACAGTAGGAAAGTAAATAATAAAAAAATCAACAGATTTTTTTTTCAATAACTACAAGCAGATACATTATTTATAACAACTGTTCTAATATTCATTTATTTTCTAACAAGCAAGTCATGATTAATAGTAACAACTAAACATAACAAAGTGTTTTCCGGATCCACCACATACACTAACATCCGTTATTGTTTTTGTCCATAACAAATACTTCTTTTAAGTTTAACACCAAATCACTCTCATATAACAAAAATAATATAATAGTAACAAAGTCAACCTGCTCAATATCCATCTGCTGCTGGCTTTGCTTTCATCATAGTAATTTTGGCAGCCTTATTAATTACCAGCTATCACCTTCAGCTTCTATTCTTGCATTTCTCCATAGCTCTTGGTGCTGAAATCAATATACATATCCATTTGGTTATAACTCTTTAATTAACTGGGGAAGGTTCTTTATTATATAACAAATACACAAAACTAGGAGAAGGGTGTTTATTTTAACTACAATAGTTTTCTTCTATCTCTATGAAATGGTCAAGAAAATACTAACCTAGCCCAATTGCTTCGGTTCCTTTCATGATACGCAACCTCTTACATGATTCAATAAACATCCTGATTCAAAGGGAAAAAAGTAATGTTAAATAGATTTTAAAAGGCAATGATGAAAGATTGTCTGTAACATCTATTTTTTGTGAATTACATACGGTCAATAAATGAGTTTTTTTGATTGGGGAAAAATGATTGAAAATTAAGTAAAAGCAAAGCAGTAGAGTGGTTGAAGAGATGATTGGGTAGAGAGAAGCATACTCCCAAGGGACATCGCCAACAAGCATCCAGTCACCATCTTTGTCTTCATAGGTTGGAACATAATCAGAGCCATTAAGCAGATCCATTAGCTTACTCTCATTCACGAAATCCTTCAATAACCCTTGGCTTCCACAATTTCCTTCATATTTATGTAAACCAACAACAATTAATTAATACAAAGCATATATACATGAAAAATAAAACAAGGTTAATCTTGATCGAAAATGATATATATACCAATAGTGAAAGAACTGAACATTTTAGCAAGAGCATCGGAGAGTTGTTGGTAAGTTTTGTACATCCTCAGGTCCACTTTCCGGAGATAGGGTGCGCCGTCCATGCTAACCTTCACAAAGGCGGCCTTCTCACCACTGTCCTCGCTGCCGCTGCTCTTTTGGGTGGCTAACATGTTCTTTCGGAATGAGCGGACCGGTGGCCATCCCACAACTTGAGCCCTATATATAATAATATATATTAAATATACATGATTTTTAACTAATTAAACTGTTTATATTCGCTATTCAGTTTCAAAATTGGGGCTAGGAAAATAGTGAGGGCAAATTTTATTTCTGTGATGAGTAGTTAATGAAAAATTAAGATAAACCTTAATATATTGGTCACCTTCTCTACGTGTATATTTTGAATGAAATTAAACATTGGTTTTGAGTTTATATATATATCATCAATAATATTAGATGGAGGTGTAATCCTCTGTGTTTGTTATATATATCATTTGTATATAAATTATAAGATTGGAGGTTTAATATGGATCTGCATGCTTTCAGCATTCAACTCTAAATAGTTTGCAAGAAATAGAAGCTGGCTAGAAATGAAGAGTTGTTTTGCTCAGCAAAAGTTGAATGTACTGTTAGTGTAATTCCATATTTCTATTAAATACATAATATTCCATGAGAACTCAGTAGATAATAATAACTTTAATGCGGTCCTCCTTGGTTTTATCCTTTTATGTACTCCACCACACCTCATCATTTCAAAATGAAAAAATAAAATGTCCAACTTCACAATGCAACTATACACATAACTAATTAAAAAAGTTACAGTGGGGGGAAATACTCTTTTTTGTTTCTCTCTATGGAAGCATGCAATAACCCTAATCATCCTATAAGTATATTTCCCAGGAAATACAAACTACAAAGCAAAAGCCAAACAACACAATTTCATTTGCAGAAAAAGGAAGAACATACTTGGCAGGTGGAGGCTTAGCAGGATCAAGGTGGGAAGGGACAATATTTTTGTCCTTGTCATCAGCTGGAGAGGTGGAAATTAGGTTAAGCTTCAAATCAACAGTGTGGGAGAAGTCTCTCTTCCTTACAACCTCACCATCACCAGGCAACCCTAGCCTCAGCTCTGTCTCTTCATACCCCATTTTCTCCTTCTCCTTACCTCCCACTTCATCTCCTCCTCCTTTCATCCCCATCTTCACCCCTACTTCCATACCTTCTTTCTCTATTTCTTTTTGTAGTTTCTGTGTACCTAGGCTTTGGCTTTGTGGGTTTTGAGTTGGCTTTGTGGCTTTGAATTAAAGGAAAAAAAAAAGGGTTGGGGGGGGTTATATTGTAGAGAGTATTACAAGGAGTAAAGTAAAAGAGTAAGAGGCTAAGAGCGACGATGGCGGAAGAGGAGAGTGTCGGGCCTTCCCAGTGTGTATTAATATACGGAGCGGTGGATTGTCGGTTTCTGCTTTTTGCTAAACCCAACTCCCATATCACACGTGTCAATGCCTCTCACCTGGATTCTCCTCACTTGCTGTTCCGTTAGCTCATAGCATACAAAATTTCACTAAGTAAAATCAAATGGTTGTTTCATACCCTTATATATAGAGTCTCTTAAACAAACTAATTAGTTCCCTAATTTGTAATATTTAGGGTTAGTGATGAGAAAGAAGGAATCATATTGAAATGGAGTCTTACATATAGAAATAGCAACACGAATATGAGATCCTACAGATACAGAGAACACTGGCGTAGCAATTAAAACTTAAAAAAAGGTGTTGAATAGAAACATGGGCATGAAAGGTTTTGTTAGGCAGACTCGTGCGTGGTTTAATTTAGACTGCCTTGGAAAAGGCAAAAACAAGCACCCGCAATTAATAATTTGACAGCCTACTATCAACTGGATTCTTACTATATATGGCAATGGCATGCACGTCAACTATTTTATGCCCATTTCATTTCCATCTCTATTCTTAATGTATCTCAATTTTTATTAAGAAATTTGATGAACTAAAATAGCATCCTTTTGCAAACAATAACTGGTGTTTGAATTCAATTTAAAAACACAAACATCAAATGCCTAAGAAAACAGATCATAATTTTTCAAAGCTTAGTTTTATTTTGCTCGTGTGTTGAAAATTGAATGTCAGGTCGGATAATAAAAAGGAAAATTTTCAAATAAAAATAGGTAATCACAAGTATTTAGATGTATATAAAGTATAAACTATCAGTAAACTTTCAAATAAATATTATTCTTAGTGATTGGTTGGAAAAGTGGGACCCGAGTGTAAGAAAAAGCATGTGATTAGATTCAGTGGAGGGGGAAATGTAAAAGGGACCCACAAAGTGGCCATGTGAAGTTGTTTGCTTATGCTTGTGTTATGTGTCGCCTATGTCTCTAACCCGATCCCATGTGCGCCGGTGCAGGGTATCCCCACTTCCCTGTTTTCCCCTATAACTTAATTCTAATTATTTTTCCCTATGAAATCCCTAAACATTTTAACCTAATTAGTTGGTCAACATCAGAGTCCAAATTAAAAAGAATGTTGAAGGATAATGTGTGAAATTTTGGCATTTCTCATTCTTTTTTAAACTATAGTCTGTATTTCATCATGATTCAATCTTTTATTCCATATTGGGCGGTGGTTATATTATATGCTCACTGTGATTTATAAAAATGAAAAATTTTATAGGTCAAATGAAATGAATATAGAACAAACCCAAACAGCTGAAAATGGTAATAAAATCATTACATGCAAGATTCTTGTTGCATGTTATCATATTCCTTTCATTCCCTTATTTTCAACACATTCAAATCTATTTACTTTAACTGTTTTATTTCTTAAAGTAATAAAAGGCATGAAAAAAATAGTTATTTTTTTTTTATTTTGTACGTACGAACTTAAGCATATAAAATTGACTGCACGCGGTCGGGTCCTTGGAGCAAGCCCTAAACTCATGTTTTAGATTGAGTAAGTTATAAAATTGATCGAACATTGGAGTCATACTAATATTATTCATGAATGGTCGTTTTCGTTCTTGTTTATCAGTCCAAGTTATGGGGAGCAGCACAATTATGGCCTCCATAAAGATTGAATGCTGAAATTTGTGGCAATGCTTCTTTCCAACCACTCCAATCCCTATTGGTGAAAAGATCTGCAACATTTTTTCTACTTTTTTTTTCTTTAAACCTTACCACAATCCTACAATTATTTAATCCTTAATGGGTTCTATATCCATCTATATTATTTTTTTATTAAATTAATGTCACGAATCAATTGAATATTACTTCCATTGAAACAAATATTATTATAAAAAATATTTATGTACTTTAATAATTTATATAAAATCTTAAAAATAATCTACTTACAAATAAATTATTAAGGTTTAAACTATACCTCAACCATTACTCCAAGACTATTCTTTCAATTTTAAACATAAAATGAGAAATATATTTGTTTTAAAAAAAAAAAAAATCCCGCTCACATACTGGTTGTGATATAATCTACTTTTACTATAAAATTCTTGACCAAACGAATGCTATGATAAGTTAACTAAATATCAACACCAATAATAATTATATAAAATTTTTACTCCATATTTTAGGTTCGACTCAAGCTTAAAAAATTGATTTAGATGCCTTGCATGACATGACCTGACCTAGCCTATGAACCAATCTAATTATAATGGTGCGTTTATCTTTTCATTTCATATCATATCATATTTATATATATATAAAGTAAGGAACATGAGCATTTTAAGAAACTTTAAATTCTAGGTTAATTCTTTGTGTTCCAAAATACTTTTTTAATTATCATCTTATAATTTTTTTACCTTTAATTAATAATCAATAATTTATCCTAATTTTTATACTTCTTTAATATACCTTAACAAATATATCTATTTTTTAATCTTTAATTAATGATTTTATATATTTTAATGATATATATGTATAGTTTAATACATCATATATATATATATATATATAATATAACAAGGTACATAGGCTATATATGCAATAAGTGATGCATTTGTGTTTTTTTATTTGATTTTTATTGTTTTTAAAGATAATTTTAATAGTTAGATCTAATCTTAATTTTTAAAAATTGTATTTTTAATTTAAAATTAAAAAAATATCTTTCTTTTGCTTATTTAAAATATAAACATAAAATGCATAATTATTTTATATCAATAATTATGTTAGTAATTTGTGAGAATTGGATCAAATCAACATTTTGTGTAATATTGTACAAAAAATTACACATTAGACCAAAGTTTATTTAACACCCCTATCCCGTCTCCATTGTCGGATTAGGGTTACGGAGTATTACTATACAATTGGGAAACATCTATCAATATAACATTAAAATAAATAAATGACATTCAAAACATATCAATCATAAGCATTTTGTCCTTAATCAAACTTTCGAGGCTCTAAAAATAGCTTTGAAGCAATTCAAGACTAATTTGAAACAAAACAGAAAGTCTAGGAAAAGTTGTAAAAATTAGAAAACAGGGGTCACACGGCCGTGTGAAAACACCCGAGGCTGTGTAACATTCAAAATAGGGACACATGGTCATGTCCCAACCCGTGTCCTCACCCGTGTAACTCATTGAGTTGCCCCACACACCCGTATGCCAGGCTGTGTGCTAGGCCGTGTAACTCATTGACTTGAAACACTAAGAAACTCACAAATGACACATGGCCGTGTCACTAGGCTGTGTGCACCAAATTTGACCCAAAAATCATGCCATTTCAAGATCAAACCATTCCTATTCCACTACTCCAATTATGCACACATTCATTAGATCTAGGCACTACTCCAACATACCTACCAAAATAATCAATCTATATCATCCAACCAATATGTCATTCAAAGGCACCATATTTATATACTAAACATTTACTCTAAAAAATGCTCAAAAGACCTCTTTTACATGACATTAAGCAAATAAATATTTCACTATGATTAAAAACACTTCTTTCAACAACTAAACGTGTTCATCTATGTAATATATAATTATACTTGTTTCATCCATACAAAACATACCCTAAGCAAAACGCACATTTCATTAATAAACTACACCTATCAACATTTCAAAACCACATATTTATCTATATATACATGTCACTACCCTAGGAGATACAAAAACTATCAACTTTGATGGATAGTGTGAGCCGGTTGATTGATCCTTCTGATACGTCAACAACGATTATCTACAAGACAACCCACAAGAACCGATAAGCTTACATAACTTAGTAAGGACATAGTATAACATTTAATTTAAATACAATTAGACATAGTTCACATACTATTTGATTCAGGGTTACTAAAGTATAAACAGGGGCACGCATGTGCATTCAGGGGTACGGAGTACAAATAGCGACACGTATGTGCATTCAGGGGTACCGATGTACACACACATGTGCATTCGAGAAATAATCATCTATAAACATATTAACTAAGAACAATAATATAAGATTACAAGTTGAAATTTATTTAAGTATTGAAATACTATGGATTTACTTATTATTTAATTCCGATCAACACACAAGGAATAATCCACTATTTTCTCTTTTTCTCGGTTATTGTCTTTTTTTATCCAAATTTTGATATGTAAGAACTTTTGATGGTCGAATCTTAACCTTTATCTATATTTCTACTCTTAAATTTTCGGTGGTTCTTCCTTTAGGAAGATGATAGTATTTTTATTTTATTTTTACTTAAGTTTTATTTAACAAATTACAGCTTTATCCTTTAAATTTTCATGCATTTTAATGAATTCAAAGTCCAAAGTTGTCCAACTACTTTTACTATGGTCTAATTACCATATGAGTCCTCCCTCATTTAATAATTAAACTATTTGATCATCTTAATACTATAATTAACAATTTTTACACCTTTATCAATTTAGTTTTTTTTCCTTAATTAGTTATCTAAACATTAAAACTTCTTAACCAAATTTTAATATGACTCTTATGACTCCTTAAATATTCTATAATTAATATTTACTAGTCAATACGATGAAAATTTGTGGTTCCGAAATTACTATTCCGTCACCACTGAAAAATGGGCTGTTATAGTTTATGTATAATTTTGAGATTTATCTCTTTTTCAAAATAGTGATATGAGTTATTTGGATGCATGAGTTAGGTTGGCTCGGGCCCAAGGCGAGACCTAGAATTTTTTTAAATTCAGGTTTCGACTCGATTCATAGACCAATCTATTTATCAAATATTTAGTAAATAAGTTACTTTTTTAAATATAAACTTCTCATTAGAGTTTTTTTTTTCACTTTTCGAAACCATTTTATTTATGAAATGTTGAAGAATTTGTAAAAAAATAACTTAATATATAAATATAACATATTTTAATAAATGCACACAATCAATTTGTGCGGTGCACGAATTTTTTAGAAGTTTTATTATAATTAGAATTAAAAATGTTTTAGAATTTTTAAGTATTAATACGAACACACTTATACAGTTATTGTACAAATTTAAAAGGAATAAAATATATATTCTACGTTATTATTTTTAATGAATATAGCTTTATTAATTGTATGTAATTGTGTTAAATATAGTAAAATTTCTATTTTTAATAGATTTTGAGACCAATTTCATTTTTTGAATTTGTTTCGCAATTAAAATTTTTTAAAATAAAAAAAACTTTTTGACTAATAAATAAAAAGTTGATTTTATTATAATTCATGTAAAATGAATTTTGTATTGTAATTATGATCATTATATGAATTTTTTTATTATAATTGCGATTCATTATATGGATTTTATTATAATAGATTTCATTATATGAATTTTATATTAACATTTATGCAAGTAATATATTTAGAATATTATAAATTCTGAAATATATTACTTGTAATTTGAATGACTAAAATTAGGCACAATTGAATTGTATAAACCATAAATACACTTAACATTAGTATAGTCATGAAACAAATTACTGTACCTCCCTTTCAAAGTAAAAATTTTCTCCTCTTTGTTTTTTTTTTTTTTTTTTGAAACCCTAGCCGCCCAAGGAATGTACCACTTTCATTTTTACCTTCTTCGGCACAAATAATGGCACCGGAATGTAGATTTCTCCTTCCTCTTTCACCTCATTGGGATAAGTACGCTAAAAGAACCCAAAAATCTCAAGATCTCCAAACAATATACTAAGAAACGTTGCTTTGATCAACCATCTCTGCCATCTAATGAAGTCGATTTCAAACTATGTTTCACTTTTCTCTTTTATTGGTGGTTTTTTTTTTTTTTTAATTCTTAGTTTGCTCTTTACATGTTCAATTTTGTTTGGAGGTTAGGGTACGGGCCTTGAATGGTTTTTTTATACAATTTCGATTAGGTTTGTTGTTTGACGTTTGAGGGTGGTTTATTGCTGAATGGTTAGAAGTTGAAATAGTGGGATTGATTTAGTGGTGCAAATGCCATTGAAGGATTTATGCAGTTTGATGTTATTGTGAAGAGAATATGTTAGCATCGGGAGATGGGTAACAACGGTGGAACATATGATGGTATCAACTAGGTAGAGGTAGTGAGTGGATGATGGCTCGACTTAATTGATGAAAGTTAATGATTGAGGTGTTTTAGTGACTACACTATTGATGATGTGTAGTGTTGATAGTGCACAAAGATTTGAGGATGGGTTAGCTAAGAACAATTTATAATTTTTCTTTTTGAAAATTTTAGTTGGTAACCCCTCATTTATTTACTTTACTACGGATATTGTTTTATCCTAGAATTTGAGAGTAGCTGGCATGAGACTTGGCAATCTTGCATCGATGTGTAGCTGGGCAAGGCGCACTACCATATTGATGTCGCTGGGGTGACTAACAAGATTTCCACTTGCCCTAAACAATTAAAGGGATCAAATCATAAAACATAAAAATTATAGATATTTTTGTAATTTTCTTTTTTTTTTGCATTTTTTGTAACATTTAATTTTTTTAAAGTTTATAATGTTTATAAATTTAAATATATAAATTCAAAATTATATGCATTTAACATTAAGGGGCTAAAATCCAAATGTTTATTCAATATTAAAATAAAATGAAAATGATCTATCAAAAGGACCATCAGCCCGGATATGATAAGTTTTAATTTTTTTTAAATTTCAATTCATTAAATTTATTAATTCATTTTAATTCCTATTAAATAAAAACCTTAATACAATATAATTTTTTTTAAAAATGCTAATTCTTTTTTTTTTACAATTCTATAAACATTTTGTTACTATTTTATAAAATATTATTCCTCATATTAAAATTTAATTTTCCAAAAAATTGTAATACAATATATTTCATAACTAAAAATGGTTTTTTAACAAAGTATTTTTATTATTTTATAAAATAATATTTAAATTGATACACACAACTAAACCCTTACACTATACAAATATATAAATTAGTTTTTACATAAAATGTTTAAATAAAATAAATAAAAACCACAACTTAAAATACACCAAATGTATGAAATTATTCATCATAATTCAGTTCAGTTCTCAACCAAAAAAAATAAGCCTTGTTCTTGCTTTTATGACTTTTAGTTATAATTTGATAAAGTTTAAAAGTTATATATATATACACATATTTCTAAGAAAATAATGTTCCAAGTAAAGAAAAATAATTAATAAATTTAATATGATATTTTTTTTAAAATTACTTTTATATAGCATTTTTAAGTTATTTCTACTATTTTAAATATAAATTATTTATTTTTACATCGTAAATAATTAACTAAAAAATATTTAATTTGAATAATCGCAATTTATATGTATTTTATAAATCGTCCAAATATCTTGATTCAATTTTTAATTGCTTGATTTTCTTGCACAATCGTAATTGAAATATGTATCGGACAATTTAAGGGAAAAAATAAATTTACTTATCTATTTTATGTTTGAATATTGTATTTAAAATTGTATTGTTGAATTTAGAATCCATATCTACCCTATTTGAGAACAAAGTAAAAAGTGATTTTTATTAATTATTTAAATTTTAAATAAATGAAGTCACTTACATGTGAATTAAAATCTATACTCAATATGCCCTAAAAATGTTTTTTTAAATTTTAAACATGTTGGTTTACATGTTTAATTCACAATTAATTTAAGATTGGTATCTGTTAGGATTTGGGAATCGCCGGCCCAAATGATCCAATAGGATTCGGATCTCTGATCCAGAAGAAGAATCTTCGCCTACAGGCATAGTTCGTGCGCAGGAAGGGGGCATTGGAACACTAGATGTTCGCAAAGATAGTTCGCATGGGAAGCTTGTAACAGCCTAATTTTCAATGGTAACGGAAACGATAATTCAAGGTCACCAATTCCGATGAGTAAGCTTGTAAACTTTATTATTTAGTATTTACGAGTCAAATGTGGTTTTAGGAAGATTTTTAAATTAGTAATTTGTGTTTTATAATGATTTATTAGGTCAAGCGGTTTAAAAAATGAGGTATCAAGACCTCGATTCAGTAAACCGAGTCATAAATATTTTTATAAATATTTATGAAATATCATTAAGGTAATATTAAAGTTTCGTTAGAAAATTCTAACTTTTCTATAGTTAATTAATTAAAAAGGATTAAGTTGAAAAAGGTGCAAAACTTGCTAATTATAAGAAACAAGTGATTAAATGGCTTAATTAGTGAACAAGGGAGGACTCAAAGAGTAAATAGATATAAATGGGGTAGCTAAGGCCGCATAAGAAAGAAAAATAATAACAAAATAACGCCATTAATGGCAAAATTGTAAATAAAGTGAAATTAAAATTTTAAATTGAAATTCTAAAAGTTTCTAGGCAATTCTTCTTCAATTCTCAGCCAAAAACAGCCATAGAAGAGCTTCTTAAGCTGGTTTTTTATATTTTTTCATGTAAGTTTAATTCTTGTCCTTTTCTTGAAATTTTTATATTTTTGAGACTTTACAATTAGGTCCAACTAGCTATTTCATTAGTTTTTTATTGTATTGGAAAATTTGAAAGATACCATTGATGAATACTAGATTTTTTTTATGAAATAACATGAATTTAGAGCTTTAATTTTGTTGTATGATGATTTTATATGGTGATTTTGTTAGATGTTGATTTTAGGACTAAATTGTGAAGAATTAAAGAATTAGGGTTTGGTATTAAATTTATATGTATCAAGGGCTGTAATATAGCCTAGAATATTTATATAAATTATGAATTGAGAAAAATTAGTTCATTTGATAGACTAATTAGTAAGGGGACTAAATTGTAAAAGTTGTAAAAATTGGGGTAATTGCATAATTTTGAAAATCAAGTGGTATTAATTGTGAAGTGAATTGAAAATGAAATATATGCTAATGAATAAGTAATTTTATATTTTAGATCAAGAGCCCGTAGATACTCGTGAAAAAGGGAAATTAGCAAAATAGTCCCTGAACTTCTACAAATCTTACAATTTAACTCAGGTAAGTTCATATGGTTAAACTTTAATAATTACATTAAATTGATGAATAGTGTTATGTATTTAGTATATTTTTTGAAAATGGAATTATTGTTAAGAAATAAATTTGAAGTGAATATCTGAGTTAAATGGAGTGTGGGATTTGAGTACATTCGGTATTCAACAAATTGACGGTATTGGAGGAAAATGACAACAAATTACCCAATTAAACTGAGGTTCAGCATTTGTTGCGAACTTTCGTGTTTACTTTCGGTTTAGCTCTCACGAGCTTCTATTCAACTCATATGAGTTTCCATTCAGCTCTTTTGAGCTTCTATTTAACCCTTATGAGTTTTGTTTAGCTCTTATGAGCTTCCGTTCAACCCTTATGGGTTTCTGTTTAGCACTTATGTGTAACACCCCCTAACCCCAAACTGTCACCGAAACAGGGTTACGGAGCATTACCGAACCTATCGGATAATTTACATAAAATACCTATGTTCAACCCATCTAAACACATTTAAATATGCTCAAAACTTGTTAAATTTAGACATTTTATATATTATCCAATACTCAATTCCAATCACTTATCATATATTATCAATATAATTCAAATTCATACTAAATTAGTCAAGTCCTATTATATACCATTACCAAGCTTAATTCCACTTATTTCATCAATATATTAACAATCCAAAATGACACATACATAAAACATCCTAAGTACATGCTATTACCAACTATTAACACTCTTTACCTCATTGAATTCGGGATCGGCCTGGGATGCTGATTCAACGATCTGCCTTTATTTATCCTGCACACGGAAATAAGACGTACATTGAGTATAACTCAGTGGTATTTCTATAATCCAAAAACTTAATAATAAAAATAAATATTACAAACTCTTAAAATCATATAGTAAACACAATGATATTGTAGCACCCCTAACTCTAAATCGTCGCCAGAACAGGATTATAAGGTATTACCGGATTTTTACAGAAGTAAACGAATAAAAATCGAGTCATAAATCTGAGTTTTAATTTAAAACCTTCTAATTTCCATTAAGAAGTCCTTAATATGGGCCTATGAGGCCCAAAATGTTCTTAGGAAGTGATTTGGGGCTAAATCAGGAACTTTAGAAACTTTTCTTTGAAAACAGGGGCACATGCCCGTGTGGCCTCCCGTGGGGCTCCCATGGCCGTGGGGCCAGGCCGTGGGTAGATCTGACTTGTTACACACGGCCGTGGGACTAGCCCGTGGGTAATCCTGACTTTGCCACACAGCCTGGGAACACGCCCATGTGTCTTGGCCGTGTGAAAACATGATTTTTCATCATTTTAAAGCTACTTTTACCCACTTAATGTACCTAGTTCATACCCAACTCATTTACTTATAAATATTGATCAAATGGCATTCATTTCATCTATCAAACTTATTAAATGTTCATTTACTCATATCAAATGCTTCATAAGTGTTACATGTCACATTATACCCAAAACATAATATACATACACACATAAGTGACTTGAACAAAACCTAATATATACCACCTTTATAATGATAATTTAATCTTTTAACCAACAAACTAAGTTTCATACACATATGCATTTCATCACTTTTCACATAATATAACCATCAATGACTTTATCTAACCAACAATTTATACATGCCATATAAATTAAAAGATAATAGCCCAAAAACTACTGGAGAATATCAGGATAGTGTAATTCTTTGTGTTGATCTTATCCTCCGAACTCACGTTAATCTACAAAAAACATATCAAACACATTCAAGTAAGCTTATGAAAGCTTAGTAAGTTCATAGGCTTGGAAAGTAAACTTACCAAATATTGTAACACGTTCATATGACATACATATATATATACTAATTTCTTCTGTAAATCACAAATCAAGGTTAAGCTCGTTTAATACTGCTTATTGTCATTCATAAAATAAAAATTTCACTTTCTTGGGCCCTTTTTCCGCTTACCACTTTTATTCGAATTAGAGAACTATACGGAATTGAGTACTTCATCTTCAATTTGCCATAGTACGACTATGGGCTTACACATAATATCGTTTCACTTTTCGAAGCCATGGCCCAACCATGGTCTTACATGGGTCATATATCATACCGATGCCATATCCCAGATATGGTCTTACACGGAAGTACTTATCACTTTTCTCCGATGTCATAGCCCAGCTATGGTCTTATACGGATCACTTGTATCACTTTAATCCGAAGCCATAGCCCAGCTATGGTCTTACACGGAAATCACTTGGCACACCTCACCGATGCCATAGCCTAGCTATGGTCTTATACGGGAGTCACTTATCACTTGTTGCCATGGTCCAACCATGGTCTTTTCCGTCAATTCATCTTGTTACCGAACAAAAATACTCAATTCCGATATTTCCCTTAACTTGAATTTTTACTAATTTATTCATTTCTTTAATTCTTCTATAATTTTACAATATTCACATATGCTATCATATACCACGACATTTAAATAATCCGAGAACAAGTTATCAAATTTAGCTACATGAACTTACCTGGGCTAATTCACAAAAGTTGTAGAAGTTCGGGAATTATTCGACTATTTTCTCCTTTTCTCGATTCACTTCGATTTCTTGATCTATAAATGCAAAACCATTCATTTATCAGCATTTATTTCAATTTTATTATATTAAAAATTTTGTACCTTTTTATTCCCGAAATTACACTTTTACCTCGAATTTTATAGTTTTCACAATTTGGTCCTTGACCAATTAACTCATCAATAGAACCTTTTCTCCTCAATTAACACTTTATCTAAATCTTATAAGCTATTTTATAACCATTAGAATTTAAAATTTCCAGATAAAACCCTAATTTCAAACTCTTTTACAATAGGTCCTTAAATATTCACTTTCTATTCAATTCTTTCAATAAAATCAACATATAAACAAATTAAAGCTTTAATTCCATGCTAAATCATCACATATTTCCAGCACATATTCATAGAAACTTCCAAAATCAACCATGAAATCAAAAACTATTGAATTAGACAAGAGGACCTAGTTGTAAAAGTCATGAAAATACAAAAATTTTAAGAAATAATCAAGATTTGAACTTACTTGCAGGAAAAATAAGAAAAACCAGCTTTTAGAAACCCTCCTATGGTGTTTTTGCTGGAGAAGATGAAAGAAAATGAAAAATCTAGATATTTCTTCTAATTTAGTCCATATAACACTATTGGATTTCTACTTATTTACAAAACTGCCATTAGTTCACACTAAATTTCAGCAAACTTTCAACCCATCCGTCCAGCCCATTTAATTTTGGGCTTAATTACACTCTAAGTCCCTCCTATTAATTAACTAAGCTACTTAGTCACTTTCCATAATTTTACACTTTATTCAATTTAGTCCTTTTTACTCAATTGACCACCAAAACCTTAAAATCTCTTAACGAAACTTTTATTCTAGCTTATTAACACTTCATAAATATTTATAAAAATATTTATGGCTCGGTTTAATATCCTGATGTCTCGATACCTCGTTTTCACTTCTAAATTATTTAGTATTTATTTCTAAAATACTATTCACTATTTTAATTATTTTTCCTAACTTCTCATTTAATTTATACTCATTAAATTAATACTATTTTCTACTAATTTGTCGGATTATTTGAATCACTATTCTGACACCACTGAAATTTAGGCCGTTACAGATATAATTGTTCAATATCATTAAGTAATAATCAACTATTTACTTTTCAATCAATAATCTATTTTAATCCAACCTCTATATCAGTCAATATTTTTCAATATCAATCAGTTTATCATTATCATTCAGTAATAATCAATTATTCTTTGATAATTAGTTTTCAACATATATTTACAATTTACTTGAATAATAATATTATTCACCTTTCATTCAATATTTTATACTTTTCCATTTCAATAACAGTCAATATTCTTTAGTAACAATCAATTGATCTTTATTGTTCAGTACCAGTCAGTCATCAGTATTAATCAGTTATTCGGTAATAATCATTTATTCAGTAACAATTAATTATTCTGTAATAATCAGTTATTCAATAACAGTCATTTATTCAGTAGCAGTTAGTTATTTAGTACCTCTATTTACCCCTATTAACATGACTCAGACCTGGATGGATACACGGATCCAACCCACACACCGGAATAGCATATAGTGCTCATCGGCCGAAGCCAGAACAATAACAATAACGGTAACAGTAACAGTACGGTATACAAAGTACCTCATCGGAACAAATTCGGAACAGTAACAGTAACAGTATTCAACACCCAAAGTGCCGAATCGGTAACGGTAACAGTAACAGTATTCGACACACAAAGTGCCGAATTGGTAACAGTAACGGTAACAGTAACAGTATTTGGCACATAAGTGCCTGATCAGTAAGCCGGCAAAACCTGAACTCTTCTATATCCTATGGCATGCCAACTATATCCGACTTAGCCCGATACTGTTAATAGGTTTCTGGTTCACTTTCTTAGTTCAGTATGACTTTCAAGTTATTTACAAATCAATTAAATTTTCTTTTTAATACCATAATAATCACATATTCATATTTATTTTATCGCATTTCCAAATCAATATATTTTTCAATATAACATACATTCATATTCAATTTCACATCAATCACATATATCTATATAAATACAATAAATTTAACATATATCAATTAATCCATTTCAATTATACAACACTATAATTCTTACCTTAGCATTTTTCCGTATACTTTAAATAAAATATCACAATTAATAACTAAGTTCGGATTATAGAAATACAAACTGTAATTTCCGAGCTAACCCCCGTCGACTTTGCCTCTTTTCTTGTTTAGCCGAGGTTTCCGGCACAATGTTAGCTACGGAAATTAAAACAATTAAAAATTTATCAATATAAAATTTCATTTTATTTATTCCAATTTCAACTCAATATTTACAAAACTTCTAATTTAATCCCAAATCAAACTAACTTGTTTTCTTTACAATTTATTATCTATTTTTTTTCACTCAACTATCACTTAAAATCAAATTTCAACTCTCTAATTTCCCATAAATCACTAATTTCGAATTTCTCTTAATTTAGTCCCTAAAGCATAAAACTTATGAATTACTTTACAATTCAATCCTTATTTCACTTCTAACTTGAATTTCTATCAATTTAATCCCTAATTCATCATTTTATTCAACATGAGCCATATTTAGAAATCTAATAACTTTCAAAATATCAAATTAATTTCATTAAAACCTTATTCCAAAGCTTCTAAAACATCAAACCCTATTTAAACTTACCTATTTAAACTTCAAGCTTCAAACCCTCAATTTTTCCTTTTTTTCTTTCCTTTCTTTCTTTCTTTCCATCCTTCCCTGTTTCGTTTCTTCTATTCTGTTTCTTTCCTTCTTTTTCTTTCTTTTATTTTCATTAAACTATTATATATATTACTTATACTTAAATTAGTAATACTTATTTATTATATATATATGTGTATATTATTAGTACATATGTATCCATTTATAACTATGCATTTGTCATAATTTAATTTATTTATTACATAAAAATATTATAATATAATTATTTAATTAATAAATATATTTTACTTAATAATTATCTATTTAATAACTAAATACAAGTATTACAAATGTAAGTATTTTTATTAATACACTTGTATCAAATCATCATTGTCGAAACCATTTTTAACGGGTTTGAAAAACAGGATCGACTTTAAAAACTAAAACGGGAGTCGCCACCAATCTTTTTAGGTGTGATTGGATCACCTTTAAAACATTTTGTTTTAAAATCATTAGTTTTGGTCTACGAAATCAGAAAACGGGTTCGGGAGTCGGTTACGTACGAGGAAGGATTAGCACCCTCGTAACGCCCAAAAGTTGGTACCGAATTGATTATCAAATGTCTTTAATGTCGGAAATTTAAAACTTTTAAGATGCAATCCTCTTTAAAAATATTTTAATTTGGAAAAATTAGGGTTCACTTGTATCAGATGAATCAAAATATTACACCCAATAAGTTAGGACGCAATATTTTTAAGATATTCGAGGCTAAACTAACCTTTTTTAAAAATCTCTATCTCGAGATGTCAAAACGCCATATCCAGTAAGTTAGGACATAACGCTTTGAAATTCCAAGACAGTTGCTCATATTTTGAAAACCTAAAAAAACTTAGAAGGATGCTTGACTATTCGAATTCAACGCGAAAAGTTGCAACCCAGTAAGTTAGGGCACTACCTTTCTCGAAGTTTCCAAACACCAAGCATTGCTTTTATTTTTATAAAATCCTTAAATGTTGTTTTAAATGACATTTTAAAGTGACATTTTGTATGGATATTCAAACAACATATATATTACAAAATACTATAACACTTTATACAAATGCAATCACTATATATGGAAGGCAAAATAGAATAATAAAAATAATCATGCTAAGCAAATAGGAATATACCTAAATAAAATAGTAAAAAGAAATCATAATAAATGCACTAATTATATACAACATATCATAAGTAAAACATTAAATAACAAATAAAAAAAAATGGTAAATATTAATGTGTAAAATATGTACGAGTAAAAATAGATGACATGCCTAAGAAATGAATAAATAGAATCTACATAAAATATAAAATATACAATCCAATAATTTAATGTACACATGAATGGGTTAATAAATGTAATGATGCATATATAAAAAAAATGATATTTAATAATAAATTTAAAGCACAATATATAATAAAAAAAATACATATATAAGAGTAATAATTTAAAAAAAAATAAAGTATATTGGTTTAGGAAAATAATATACAATATAAAATATGTAAAAAAAAATTATATTTATAATAAAATAAAAAATATAAGTTTACAATGAAATAATACATAATAAAATAATAATAGGCCGATTTTAAAATATAATAATAAAATTAAGAATATAACATATAATGTTAAAGTTTTAGCTAGCATTTAAAAAAATATAACATAATGTAATATAATATAAATAATAACGCAAATTAAAAATACAACATTTAATAGTTTCAAAATAATATGTTACATATATAATAAGGAATTAATAGGTCTATAAGTAAAGAAATGTAATATTTAATGATAATAATAATTATGTAAAATAATTATAATATATAAGACATAATAAATAATATGTAGAAATAATATATAAGATAAAATAACTATATATAATATGAAAGTATGTAAGTTAAGAAAATATAATATAAATAAATAAATAATAATAAAATAATATAAAATACAAGTTAAAATATAATATGTAATAATAACAATACAATAGATAGTATATGAAAATAATAATAATAAATAATATTATAAAACGTAATAATAAATAATATATAAAAATATAATCATATAATAGTACATAATATAATAAATTATATAATAAGAATATAAATAATATAATAGAATATAAAATAGAATATAATAAATGGTATACAAAATATAAACAATGTAATAAAAATATAAAACATAAGATAAATAAGGATTTTTTATACTTATAAAAAAAATATCATGAAAAAGATATAAATATATTAGAAATAATATATTATATAAACAAAATACAAAAAAAATAAAGGATTAGAATTTAAATTAAATAAAATTTAAGGGTAATTTAAAATAAAATAAAAAAATTGAATTTGGTATATCACAAAAATCGGAGGGACTAAAAGTGCAATTAGCCCTCCTAAATAAAACACGCGGATCTCCCTGAGCATCGGGTCAGGTAATCGGGTCATACACCAAAACGACGCCGTTTTGATGCTTATTAAGCTAAGCCAAAACGACGTCGTTTTGAAAAGGCTATATAAGCCAATTTTAACTTCAAAAAAACATTTTTAACTTGGTTCCTTAAAAAAAACAGAAAGCTCTCTCTCTGTTCTCTCCACTGAGCCGATTTCCGGCCATCGTTCAGGCCACTGGCCATTCTCAGGCGCTTTGCAGGTATCTTTCTTCTCTTTTTATTTTCGTTGTATTTTTTTAAAAAAAAACTTTATATATACATTTAACAGAAGAGAAATAAAACGAAATAATAAAGGAAAACGATGGAATATTAAAAAAGGAATCATCTTTCTGGAAAAAAACTATTTGTATTTCTTTTCTCTGTTTTCGAATGCCTATTACATCGTCGTTTTTACATTGTTCGAGTTTGGGCTTTATAGCCACTGATTCTAAATGTTTTGGTATGTACATATTTTGCTTGATTCGCTACCTATTTTGCTACTGTTTGCTTCCTTTTTTGCAGGCCTTCGACGAGGAAATCACGGCGGAGATCGTGCGCACTGATGGTGGCTTAACGAGGGTGCTGATGGGGCTTGCGGCGCCCTAGGGTGTCAGATACCCTAGGGTTTCCAGACTTGGCTTACTTCTCGGGCCATTTGGGCCGTGTTTGTTTGTTGGGTCAAATGGGTATTCTAGGCCCGATTCGGGTTAAGTCTAAGTGGGCTGTTTGGGCTAGTCTATTTGTAAATGGGACTGTATATGGACTGTTTAATGGACATTTTATGTTGGTTTATTTATTTTAAGGTCCGGGCAAAATATGGTTATTACAAACATCACACATTTGTCTTTCTTTAATTCATTTATTTATTTACTTTATTTAATTAATATACAATAATAATTTTAATATAATAATATTTACTTAAATAATAAGTAAATAGATACATGTATTACAAATGTATGTATAATATTTATTACACATGTATATTTTTATTGCCACACATTTGTCACTATTTTAATTTATTTAATAATATAATAATTTAATATCAATTAAATAATAATAACCATAATAATAATAAATTAATTATTCTAAGAAAAATATTAGATTTTTCCATCTTTTGCCGCCTAAATTAGGACAAATGGCATAATTTCCATTTTGGTCCTTTACATTTTCTTTTAATCTATAATTCAACTTTCACACTTTATTCAATTTAATCTTTATACCTATTTAACCTCAATTTAAGCTAATTCACCTTATTAAACTCTAATTAATCACTCAATTAACTTCGTAAATATTTTTAATCAATATTTACGAATCCATTTTTCAAAAACGGAGACCCGAAAATAAACTTTTTCGATAACCGTAAAATTCGGGTCGTTACATTATGTGCTTCTATTTAGCCTTCGGGCTTTTGAAAACGATGTATTCTTATCCATAAGCCGTTCTCTGATCTAGTAAGATTCACTAAGTGACTTAGGTAATTGAAATTGAAAATTTTATTGTTTATTATTGATATTAATTTGAAAGAAGTGTGTTTATCTATTAAAGCCGTGATTGATAGGGAGATTGCTTCAATAATTTGCTTATTTGATTTGTTATATTAGATTTGGTAAGATTTATGTTTAACCCATCGAACTTACTAAGCTTCATTAAGCTTACTTATGTTGTTTAATATCTTTGTAGATTAATGTGAGGCCAGGAGATCGGATCAACACATCAAGTCACACTATCTAGCTTATTTCGGTAGGTTTTTACACTATGGTTTATATGGCATGTATAGGGATTGATGTAGATTATATCAAAGTTGGCTTGTATAGATGTTATGAATGAGGTATTGTTTATATAATCAACTTAGAAATATATTTTGGTTTAATAATGAAGCAAATATGTGATGAGGGTGTGAATAATATATGCTTATAGGTATTTAATTAGTAGTAAACCCTAGTGAAATTTGTTAAATGGACTAAATAGGTAAGTTTGAGTATTTAGAGTATATGAGATGATATAATGTGTATAAAACATGATTTTGGCTCTTTTCAATTGCTTTGTTGTGGTACATTTATATGTTAAAATGTTGTGTTTAGGTTGATACCCAAAAATGGGTGAGAAATGTGGCCTTGAAATGACTTATTTTCGTCTATACGGGCAGAGGCACGGGCATGTGTCTCAACCGTGTGTTGTGTAGTTTGGCCGTGTGTCCCATGCATCTATTAAATTGCAAAACAGAATACCCAGGATTTTTCACACGGCCTAGCACACGGGCGTGTGGCTTGGCCGTGTGACCCAAGTCAGAGAGTTACACTGGCATGGACATAGGCTAGGACACGGCCACGTGCCTCTCATCGAATGCCCACACTGCCTAAGACACGGGCGTGTCTCTTGGCTGTGTGACCCACACAGCCTGGCCACACGGGCGTGTGTCTCCTGCACTTAGGAAAAATTTTGAAATTTTGTGAAAAATTCTCTGAATTTTCGGTTTAGTCCCGATTCATTTTTAATGTGTATTTTAGGCCTCGAGGGCTCAAAAAAGGGACAATATAAGTAATTATGATTAGATTTCTAATATGTACGTTAAATGATATGAAAAGTTCGTACTTGATTGAAAAGGTTCGGTAATGCTCCGTAATCTTGTTTCGGCAATGGATTAGGGTTAGAGATGTTACAAAGCTCGAGAGGAGAGCTTGAGTAAGTCTCGCAGGAATGAGGTCACGAGTTATGTCCGCAGAAGGGATCACGAGCCCTGCCAAGGATCTCCATTCGTAACTTGCAGGTACGAGGCTCGCTAGAGGAGTCAATCCCAGGATCAGAAAGAACCACATTCTCTACAGACACGCGTCTAATAAGCCAAGGGATAGCTAGGGAATGTCAGCACCGGGACAGGGAATGTCAATACCATCAGCCCCAAGACCGAGACAAAATAGTGGGCCCTATTGTGAGTTGTAATAGTAGCCATAAGATTATGTATAAATGCCCATTGCGTTTTCCTTAATAAGATACAAGAAAAATATTACTCAGCAATATCTAAAAACATTTAGTTAAAAGAATTAATTGATGTGTTGATTCGCTAATAATATAAAAATCAATTATCATAAATTTCAAGGTGAATCATACTATTAATCACTAAACTATGAATAAGTTTTTTTTTTTTGTTATTTAACTAAAAAAAGTTACAGTGTAATTATTGAATTATTCAGAAGTTTTCATTTAAGTCATCGAGTTATTAAAATCGATACTATAGGGCTTTCTACAGTTTAGTCTATTATTATTGTTATTATGAAATAACTTTAAATATCACGAATTTGTGAACAAAAATTCAAACAACTATTTTCTGTAATCTCCAACACTGATTATCAGATTGACTTAAATCTAAGGTATGTTCTTCTATTCATTGATAGTACTAATCCACCATACCGATTATCGAATTGTTACTTAGAGCTATCTAGCGAAGATTTTTTTTAATTAACAATCTAGTGACTCAAATAAAAACTTATAAATAATTCAGTGACTTAAATTAAAAATTTTAATAATTTAGTGACCAAAACGAAAAATTTACTAACTGTTAAGAACCTAAATTTAATTATCATAAGCATTTTAATATTAAGAAAAGAGAAATTGTAGTGCTGCCGGATATCCCCGTCTTAGCTTTAGGTTGCCAAAATGGAGGTACTGAAAGTGAATACTACAAGTTTGGGCCCAATAACGGACCGACGTCTTCTTACAATGTTTTATGTGTCTGAGACATCCAAAAATAAATTGGGACCCACAACCAACCACCAAAATTTAATGGATTAGCTACTTCCATCTAAATTTAAAGACCAAACTCCACATAATATTGATGGTTCCTTTACCCGACTCTGATATGTTGTGAAGCATCGTTTTCTAGCAACACGTGTGGGCCTACAGTCAGCATCAACAATAAAGCCACCACACGTGTGTTGAGATAATATGATACTGATAGTTGGGCTCTACCTTGTTGGATTTGAAATCTTAGCAGTAACACCTCACATCTTTTTCTCTTCTCAAGACGCCAACATCAACATCATCTCATTGTTAATCTAACTATTTTCTTTTTAAAAAGTAATGATTATCCTTCTTTTCAGAAAACTAAGTTACGGTCTATCTCTTAACTAGTCAGTCTAATTTCATATAATTTTCATTAAATTTCTTGATTTGAAAATATTCAGACACTTTGGTAAGAAGGAACTGATAGTATGTGGGAATTAATTTTGTTTTTGTTGGGGATTGATATGGGCAAACAAAGTGTACAAAGACAGGTCATGCCATGGTAGTAGCAATCTTTCAACGGCAAATTCAATTTGAAATTGATAGAAAATGGTCCCTCCAATTTCATACGGCCACATCAATTTGTCATCCCCTTTTCGAAATTTGAGCTGTAATGATAAAAAGGTAATTTAAGTGTTGCGAGGTGTTGTTATTTTTTACTTTGTCGCTGTCACATATGATTTTACCATTAGCAAATGAACTCTAAGATACATTTTATTCAATCTCAAACCATGGTAATCAAAATAGATGGTCGACTTGCTTTGTTGGATAAAGCTTATACTTATCCTTTAGCCTTTATCCTAAGTGACTTGTGTGATGATATTATTGTAGTTATTGTAATAGGTTAATTTAGTCCGGGCCCATATAAAAAGATAATAAACCTAAAATAATAAAATAAAGTTTAAGTCCAGTTCAAAATTACAAATATATCATTTGGCCCGATCGGAATGACCCATTACTTGAAAAGATTGAAGGCCCATCTGCAAGCTTGACGCATATGGAAACATAATCTTTAAGGATATGCAATCTTAGAAGATATGATATGCAATCTTAGAAAATATGATTTTGTAATCTTAGAGATTTAATTTGTAGATACCCTTTAATCTTAGCCATTGAAATAATTAATCTGTACCGTTGGATTTGGGGAGGCTCAACTATAAATAAAGGCCTCTCTCTTCGTTGTAAATCACTTGAGTTTTGGGAGCAATAAGAATTTCTAGGAGCATTCACTCAAATTTCTCTTTCTCGCGTTCTTATTTTCTGTGGCTTATTCTTATTTTGTTCTTCGTTCATCTTCGTTTCTTTTTTAGTTGCTTTCGTTTGAGTTGGATTTTTGTGGAGAATTTCGTTGAATTCTCATATTGTGGGAGTTACGTTGATTTAGGCCTTTTTTTAATTTTTAATTTTTTTATTTATCCATTTAATTGTTTAATTATTAATTATTAATTATTCTTTTTATTTTTATTCATTTATTTATCATTTTTGTATAGAGATTTATTTTATTTTCACCCTTTTGCAAATTTGTATTTTGTTTATTTATTCCAAATTTTTATGTAGTACTTATTGCAAGCTGTTTTATTTTATTATTTTTATTATTACTTATTTTAAATAGTTTTGTTTTTTATTAAGGTTTTTTTTATATTATTACTTTAAATTATCTTATATATCATTCATTTTTCTTATTGTATAACGTTTATTTTAAAGTGGTTTTTATTTTATATCATTTTAAACTATTTTATATTACCTATTTTAAGTTTTCGTATATTGTTTATTTTAAACTTTCACATATATATATATTTTAAAATTTGTCACATATCATTTTCTTTTAAGTCATTCTGTATTTTCAGTTTATTATTATTATTATTATTATTATTATTATTATTATTATTTTCATTTTAGCTTGTTTTTACATTTTATTTCAATTTACTTTGTTTTTTTAAAATTGTTATATATGGCTTTTTAATTCATTTGTCTTTGATTATTGATGTTAGTTTCCTAAATAACATATACGATGTGATTATTGCCATTTTGTGTTCTATAAGATATTTATCTGTATTTTCATATTGCCGTTTTTTATCAATGTTTTTACGCATCGTTTTAATATTGCATTAGTTTTTCCCCAAATTCAAAAAGAAAACTTTTAGAAATAAAGGCAATATTCCGTATTTGGAAATTCGAGAAATCGTGCCCTAACGTACTGGGTTTCAATTTTTTCGTTTGATCTAAATAACCAAATATCCTTTTAAAATTAAAATACATGAGTTTTAAATAAAATAAAAGAAAAGCTTAGTTTCTAGGGTTTAAAATGCCGTATCCTAACGTACTGGATGTGATATTTTATGTATCCTAACGTACTGGATGTGATATTTTATTACTTCGAGACAAGAGAGTCTTAAAATCGATTTTGATTTATTCAAGTATTTTTTTAAAAGGATCGTATTTTTAAAACCTTTTCAAATTTTTGACATTAAGACATTAATTAGTTAAATAGGTACCAATTTTGGGCCTTATGAGGGTGCTAATCCTTCCTCGTGCGTAACCGACTCCCGAACCCGTTTTCTAGAATTTCGTAGACTAAAATTATTATTTTAATAAATCAAAATGTTTTATTAAAATGACCAATATCAAGGTGACCCGATCGCACCTCAAAAAAAGATTGGTGGCGACTCCTAATTTTCATTTTAAATAAAAGTCGATCCCCGTTTTTCAAAATAAAAATGGTTTTGACAGTTATCGAGCTTTATCTTGGGATGAGTTTTGGAGGTTATTTATCCAATATTATTATGTTGTTAAATGGGTGGTTATATATACTTATATTGACTGATTAAGCTTTCATATTGAGCTTATAAATAGGCAGTTGGTTCGCAAATAAAGATACATTTGTTAAGGATGTCACGGGTAGTGGATCAAAGCCCGTGATGAATGCACATAAATCGTCCTAAGGAGGTCAACTAATTAAATGGGCTCATTTGACCTACTTGAACTAACCCGATTCATGGAACATATGGAGAAACCCATCTATTTGAAACCTTGGTGGCCTAGTGAAATACACCAGTAAAAGTAGAGTTACCATGGTGAATATTGTAAATCCTAAATGATAATATTGTATAAAATTTAAATCCCTTAGGACTCTTATTTTGTAGATAGACTTTAATCTTAATCGTCGATGTAATTTAAACTGTACCGTTGGATCTGGAGGGGGCTCAACTATAAAAAAAAGTCTTCCTCCTCACTTGTAATCATTCCATTCAGAGTTATTAAATAAACTTTAAGAGCATTTACTTAAACACTTGATGTGCTTAGCTTTCTTGTGGTTTTTTTGTTCGTCGGTTGCTTCTTTGTTTAATAATTTACTTCCATTTTATTTTGGTGCCTTAGAGAATTTCATTTGTGAATTCTCATTATTAAGAGTAAGGTTGACTTAGGCAGATTTGAAGAAAAAAAATCACCTAAGGCTGCACGGTTTGCCAAACTTAAGTTCTAGCCCCATGATAGTTGGTATCTAAGCCATGGTTTGAAGGCATCGATTGAGATGAAGAAAGGAGTAGACGAGCAGATTAAGCCTAGGGAGACCCGTGGGGGGTAAGAAAGCTAGTAGATCAAGGGATATGCTGTCTAATTGAGATGGTAGGGTTACCAAAATTAAGGGCTCCATGGATGATATGAGGGAGACCCTCGAGGAAGTTGAGGGATGTGTCACAGAGCTAGAATCAAGACAAGATCAGCTCAAGGGAAAAGTGATTGGGGCCCTTAGTGCTAGTGTGGATACGGTGCAAGGGGTCTTCAATACCATTATGGGTGACCAGACTGAAAAGAATGATGCTCTCAAGGCTATGGTGATAGCCTTGAAGGAACAAATTATGGAGCTTGATGGGGAGCTTGCTATTTGCAAAGTTGCTTTGGGTAATTAGGTGTTGGTTATGACATCTAAGACTAAGGTGAAATGAGGCCTACAAAAGATATTGACAACTTCTTATGGGGAATAAAGCAATACTTTCGTGCTAAATGCACTATGGATTATGCTGCTTAGGTAAATATTGTTACTATGTATTTTACTGATGTTACTTTGTTATGGTAGCGTTGTAGGACTACAGATGAAAAACAAGGTGGAGTTACAATTGGGATTTAGGAGGAGTTCCAGAGTGAATTCAAGGGGCAGTCTTACCCAGAGTATACTAAGGAAGAAGCTCGACTTAAGTTACACAACAAGACATAATTCAGGAGTATGTTCGAGAGTTCATTAAGTTGTTACTCCAAATCTTTAATTTGCATGAGAAAGAGGCAATCTATTGGTTCAAGGATGGGTTTAAGCCTTGGGTGAAGCAAGGGTAGCGTCGACTAGGGTCAAAGAGCTTACCAAAGCCATGGTCAAGGCAAAGTCCTCTGTCGAACTTGGTCCAATGAAAGACAAGTTTGAGTCTTCCAAGCCTATAGAGACAAGCAATGGTAGGGGAGACCATGAGGAGGAACATGATAAAAATGGCAATGGTGGCAATAGTAATAATGGTGGTAATGGGAAAATACAAAATAGGAAGAGGAAACCCAACAACCATTTGAGGGGAAAAGAGAATGAAAAGAAGCCAATATAGTGCTTCTGGTTTTGTTCTACAAATGATGTGAGACTGTCTAGAGCGATCCAAGATATTCATGATTAATGAAGAAGAGAAACTGAAGTCTGATGAGGAAAAATATTGAGGCTTGGATTAATGATACTCAATTCCGTGAAAGTGAAGAGGGATCACAAGTAGAATGGGTTGGTGTTTGTGGACATCGACATCACAGGCTGAAGGAAGAGTGCTCTTGTTGATACATGGGCATTTGATTTGTTCATATAGGAGGAAATCATGGGTAAACTTGGTCTCTTAGTTAGCTAATCGACTAAGAAGATCAAGTCTGTTAATTCCAAAGAGGTCCTAACTATTGGAGTAGCACAAACAGTTGAGTGGAAAAGTAATGAAGACTTTGAAGTAATTAACTTAGATAATTATGATTTTGTTCTTTGCTTAAATTTCTTTGACAATATTAATGCTTTGTTGGTTCCTTTTGTTGATTTCATATGTATCTTGGGTACCCGTCAACAAAAATACAGAAAGGTGGAACTAATATATTGTCGGCAATCCAACTACCTGAGGATGTTCATTGTGGAAAGAACATTAACTTGGTAGATTAGAGTGCTAAGTAGACCCTTTCGAAAATACTAAAAGTGCAGAAAATTGATATGAAACTTGTTGAGTTAGGGCTACCACCTTTGAGAGATATGGGTTGTGCATCAGACTTTGTGGGAAAAGTCGTGATGCAAATTGCGTAGTTAAAACGAGTAAATCCAACGAGCTTGGTATATCTCAAATAATATTCTAATGTTTTACATCATGACTTACCATTGATTTGAAAAAGACATAGGAGCCCTTTCAGAGTGCTAAAGCGGGTAAGCCGATGGGCTTATAAACTAGAGTTGGCAGCAATACTCAAGGTTAACTTGATATTCAATGTGGGTGTGTCAAAGCCTATTTGTGAGGATTAAGGGGATCCTAATTGAGGCGAGTTACAATGGGAGGAAGTATGTAATAACTCAATTTTTAGTGGTGTCAAAAACAGTGGTTTAAGACCATTAAATCCAACAAGTAAGCTCGTAAATTTTAATATTTAGCATTTACGAGTCAAATATGGTCTTAGAAAGATTATTAAATTAGTAATTTGTGTTTTATAAGGATTTATTAGGTCAAGTGGTTTAGAAAATGAGGTATCGAGACCTCGATTCTATAAATTGAGCCATAAATATTTATGGAGTGTCATTCATGTAGTATTAACGTTTCGTTGGAAAATTTTAACATTTTGATAGTTAATTAATTAAAAAGGACTAAATTAAAAAATGCGCAAAACTTGCTAATTAAAAGAAATAGTGATTAAATGACTTAAATGGTAAATAGGGAGGACTTAAAGAGTAAATAAGCCAAAATGAAATGGCTAAGGCGGCATAAGTAGTGAAAATAAAAAAAATAGCCATTTAATGGCAAAATAGTAAATAAAGCAAAACTAAAACTACAAATTGAAATTTTAAAGGTTTCTAGACAAATTCTTTTTCAATTCTCATCCAAAAGCAGCCATAGAAGAGCTCCTTAAGCTAGTTTTTATATTTTTACTTCAAGTGAGTTTAGTTCTTACCCTTTTGTTGTAATTTTTATGTTTTTAAGACTTTTAAAATTAGGTCCAACTAGTTATTACCTTACTTTTTGATTTTATTGAGAATTTTGAAAATTACCATTGATGAATAGTAGATGTTTTTGATAAAATAACATGGATTTAGAGCTTTGATTTTGTTGTATGATGATTTTATAAAGTGATTTTTGTTAGATATTGATTTTAGGACCAAATTGTAAAAAGGTTAAATATTAGGGTTTGGTATTAAATTTCTATTTATCAAGGGCTGTATAATAGCCTAGAATATTTATATAAATTATTAATTGAGAAAAATTAGTTCATTTAATGGGCTAACTAGTTAAGGGATTAAGTTGCAAAAGTTGTAAAAGTTGGGGTAATTGTGTAGTTTTGAAAAATAGATGGGTATTAATTGTGAAGTGAATATGAATTGAAGTATATGCTAATTAATGAGTAATTTTATATTTTAGATCAAGAGCCTGTAGATACTCGTGAAAAACAAAAATTAGTAGAACAGTCTTTGAACTTCTGTAAATCTTACAATTTAACCTAGGTAAGTTTGTACGGTTAAACTTTAATATTTATATTGAATTGATGAATGGTATTATGTATTTATTCTATTTTTGAAAATAAAATATTGTTAAAGTTATAAATTTGAATTGAATATTAGAATTTAAATAGAACGCGAGATTTGAGTACATTTGAAATTAGGTGAATTAACGGTATTGGAGGAAAATGACAGCAAGTTACCCAAGTAAATCGAGGTTCAGCATTTGTTGCGAACTTTCGTGTTTACTTTTCGTTTAACTCTTACGAGCTTCTGTTTAACTCATATGAGTTTCCGTTTTACGAGTTTCTGTTCAACCCTTATGGGTTTCTGTTTAGCTCTCATGAGCTTCTGTTTAACCTTCGAGCTTCTGAAAATGAAGTACTCTTATCCTAAGCCGTTCTTCAATTTGGGAAGATTCGGTAAGTGATTTATGTATTGAAATTGAAAGACATATTATTTATTATTGGTATTGATTTGAAATAAGTGTGTTCATCAATTAAAGTTGTGAATAGCAGGGAGTTATCATAAATGAATTTATTTATTTGGTTTTTTATAGTAGGTTCGGTAATACTTATGTTTAACCCATCGAACTTACTAAGTTTCAGTAAGCTTACTTGTGTTGTACAATGTCTTTGTAAATTTTCGTGAGGTCGGAAGATTGGACCAGCACATCAAGTCACATTATCTAGCTTATTCCGATAGTTTTTGAAACTTTCAATATGGTTTATATGGCATGTATAGGGACTGATGTAGATTATATCAAAGTTGGTTTGTAAAGATGTTATAAATGATGTTTTGTGTACATAATCAACTTAGAAATATTTTTTGGTTTAGTAACAAAGTAAATATGTGACGTGAGTGTGAATAATATATGCTTATAGGTATTTAATTAGTAGTAAACCCTAGTGAAATTTGTTAAATGGACTAAATAGGTAAGTTTGGGTATTTAGAGTATATGAGATGATATATTGTGTATAAAACATGATTTTGGCTTGTTTTGATTGCTTTGTTGTGGTATATTGATGTATTAAAATGTTGTGTTTATGTTGATACCTAAATGGGTGAGAAATGTGGCCTTGAAATGGCCTATTTTCGTCCATACGGGTAGAGACACAGGCGTGTATCTCAACCGTGTGTGACACACGACTAAGCACATAGGTGTGTGGTTTGGCCGTGTGTCCCTTGCATCTATTAAATTACAAAACAAAATACCCAAGATTTTTCACACGGGCTAGCACACGAGCGTGTGGCTTGGCCGTGTGACCCCTGCACCTAAAAATTTTAAGTCAATATGCTCACACGGCCTGACACACGGGCATGTGGCTTGGCCGTGTGACCCAAGTCAATAATCACCCTAATTTGGACACGGCCTGAGACACGAGCGTGTCTCTTGACTGTGTGAGCCACAAGGGCCTAGCCACACGGGCATATGTCCCCTGTTCCTTTGAAAATTTTTGATATTTTCTAAACAAAATTCTCTAAGTTTCTGGTTTAGTCTCGATTTATTTCTAATGCATATTTTGGGCCTCGATGGCTCATATAAGGGAGAATATGAGTGATTATGATTAGTTTCTGATATGTATATTAAATGATATGAAATTTTCATATTTGATCTGAAAAGTCCGGTAATATTCTGTAACCCTGTTCCAGCGATGGATAAGGGTTAGGGGTGTTAGAAAGTAAGAGCGATAGATTCTTACAATCGAGATGTATAAAAGAGAGGAACAATAAGAGTTTGACAATGGTAGAGGCATAAGTCGAGGTAAAGATTCACTACTTGATAGAGAGACTAGTTAGGAATTAGCCGAAATATTGAGGCAGTTTCGAGACGAGTGAAACATGTGTCATTTCAAGGATGCAATGAGGATGTCACGTTAATGGGTGGGAGAGAATATCACAAGTTGCAGATTGAAACCCGTAGTGAATGGACACAGAACGTCCTATGGAGGTCAACTAATTCAGTGAAGCTCATTTGACCCACTTGAACTGACTCGATTCGTGGAACCTATGAAGAAACTCATCTACTTGAAGCCTTGGTAGCCTAGTCAAACATTCCAATAAAACTAAAGTTACTATGGTAAATATTGTAAATCCTTAGGGATAAGATTGTATAGAGTTTAAATCTTTTAAACTATATCATTAGATCTAAGGAGTTTAACTATAAAGAGAAGCCTTCCCCCTAATTTGTAAACATTTCATTCAGGGTTATTAAATATACCTTGACAACATTTACTCAAACATTTGGTGTGCTTAGTTTTCTTGTGGATTTTTTGTTTGATTGTTGCTTTGTCATTTAAAAGTTTGCTTTTGCCTTATTTCGGTGCCTTGGAGAATTTTCTTTGTGAATTCACATTTTCGAGAGTAAAGTTAACTTAGGAGAATTTGAAGCAAAGAAATTACCAAAGGCCGTCCAGTTTGTCAGACTCAAGTTTTAGCCCATGACATTAAGGGGGTGTTGTGATGATTTGTTGTTCTTTCTATGTTTTTTTTACTTGTACTCTAGCACTTATTTCATAAGCATTATTTATGAGAGCTTAAACTATTTGTAAGTAAGGTTTTGCCTAATTGCTTATAACAAGTGGGGATAGCTATTAGGGTTGCAATTGCTTCATTTGTAAGGTATATTAAGTTTTAGCTAATTGGTGGTTAGATCAACTATTGAATAAATCATTTATTGAGCAAAAACTCCGCAGAGTAGGATTGTTTTCGAACCATGTTAACGAATGTTGTGTGTTTATCTCTCTTTATTTACATTGTTTTCATTTTTGTTTATTCTCTTGTCTAAGTTTGTGTCTGAACAACCTGTTTATATAACAGCTTGGACAAGTTGCATGCTGACTAGTTTATTTTTGGGTGTCAAATTATAATTTTGTCTCTCGTTTATATTAAATATAAAATATGCATATTGTAATAGCCCAAATTTCAGTAATGTCAGAAATTGTGGTTGAAGACCACCAGATTCGACAAATGAACTCGTAGATAATATTATTTAATATTTACAAGCCAAATGTGGTTTTTAAAAGATTTTTGAAATAGTAAAATTATGTTTGTAAAGATTTATTTGGTCAAGATATCGAGAAAAAGAGGTATCGAGATCTCGGTGTTATAAACCGAGCTATAAATATTTTTATGAATATTAAAGGATTGTCACTAGGGTAATATTAAAGTTTCGTTAAGAAATTTTAAGGTTTTGGTGGTCAATTGAGTAAAAAGGACTAAATTGAATAAAGTGCAAAATTGTGAAAAGTGATGAAATAGCTCAATTGTCAAAAGAGGAAGGACCTAAAGTGCAAATAAGCCCAAAGGAGATATTTTGGGCGGCAATAGCTGAGAAAAATCAGAAAATGGATGAAATAAGGGCAAAATGGGAAAATTGCCAAAATTAGTTAAATAAAAATGGGACCAAATTGGGAATATCTAGAATTCTCTTCATTTTTTTTCTTCATTCTCATCAGCTGAGAAACAGCCATGGAAGAGGTTTCAAGCTGGTTTTTCATACTCTAGCTTCATGTAAGTTTAATTCTTGCTCTCTCCTTGAAATTTCTATGTTTTTGGACTTTTACAAATGGGTCCAACCTATTAATTCATTAGTTTTTGATTCCATGGCTAATTTTTAAAGTTGATGTGGATTAATTTTGAAAGCATGTGATGAATAAATATTGGATTGAAGCTTTAATTTTGTTATATGATGGTTTTATCAAGTAAAATTGATGGAAATTTGATTTTAGGACTTAATTGTGAAATAGTTGAAATTAAGGCCTATTGTTAGAATTCTGATTTTCAAAAGTTATGAAGTAGTTCAAAATGATATAGAAAAGTATTAAATGAGATAATTAGCTCAATGGAGGGGTTAATTAAGCAAGGACTGAATTGTAAGAATTGTGGAAATTGGGACAAATTGGAAATCAAGATGTCACACTAAAGCAGTATTGGACAGCAGCAATTGTCTAACTTTGAAAAATCACCAAAAATGGTAGAAATTGAATTAGAAGTTGAATAAGATATGTAATTAAAGCTTGTTGAGTCTATTTTCATATAAAAGAAACAGAGAAAGCAAAGGAATTCTGTATCTTGAGATATTTATATTTTTGTGAAACTGGTTTAGATTGATTTCGTGATCCCCTGTTCTGATTTGTAAAAATCATTAAAAATTGTAAAAAAATAGTTATGGAACATAATATATATTGTTGGAATCCTTATTGAGTCTATTTTTACAAGAAATAAACATGAACATCTTTTGAATTCTGTATTAAGAGAAATTAAAATTTTAGTGAAGAGTGGTCAGGGTTGTCGAATGGTGAAACAGGGGAAGCTTTAACTAATAAACTGTACTAATTGGCCGCACCAAAAATTCTGGAAAAATTATGGTAAGAAGATATTTGAGTCTAGTTTCAAGGAAAATTTACGGATCTTAATTTGAAGTTCTGTAGCTCAAGATAAAAATAATTTAGTGACTACGACACAGATGGACAGCTTGAAAATGTACATAAGTAAATAGTAAAAGTTATAGATAATGTTACTTACAAGTGTGTTATTTATACTAAGGATGTGGAATGGAGTGGAGGAGGAGGAAAATATATGAATGATTTGTATTTAGATTAATCATATGCTTGATTGTAATTGATAAATGTTGAACAAGAAATGGTATAATGTTTTATTTCTTGATATTATTATGAATTATGTGACTAACGGAGATATTGAGAATGTATATTAGGATTTCGTGAGCAGAATGACTGAATATGTTTTGCAGTAATCAACTCGAGCGATTCCAGCTCAGTGACAAGATGAATTGACGGAAAAGACCATGGTTGGACCATGGCAACAAGTGGAAAGTGGTAGCTTCGGCTACAAGTGAAAAGTGATTTCCGTATAAGACCATAGCTGGGCTATGGCATCGGAAGAAAGTGATAAGTGATTTCCGTATAAGACCATAGCTGGGCTATGGCATCGAAATAAAGTGACATGTGACTCTCGTGTAAGACCATAGCTGGGCTATGGCATCGGAATAAGATGATATGTGATCCGTGTAAGACCATATCTGGGATATGGCATCGGAGTGATATGTGCTTCTGAGTAAGACCATATCTGGGATATGGCATCAGTGAAATATGTGATCCGTGTAAGACCATATCTGGGATATGGCATCGGTGTGATATGTGCTTAAGATGTAAGACCATAGCTGGGCTATGGCATTCTAATGAAAAGTGATGAATTGACGGTTAAGTCCATGGTTTTACCATGGCATAGTGATATGGAAGATGTAAGACCATAGCTGGGCTATGGCATTCTATCGAAAGTGATGAATTGACGGATAAATCAAAAGACCATAGCTATGCTATGGCATCAGTGATCATCAGTGAAATTCAATGCATATCGGCGCACATCAAAGAACGCGAGACTATGATTGTACCGAGCAGAAAGTGAATAAGTAAAAGACCATAGTTGGATGAGACTATGGCATCAGTGAAAAATGACGATTTCCAAATCGGTAAAGTTTGGTAAGTATCATTTGAAAATTATGTGATAGAATTTAATTGAGCACGAGATAGGCTCAATAAATGATTTATCCTTTAAAATTATGATTGGAACAATAGCTAGTGAATTACACATTTGTGAATTGATATTTAAAGTTTGGTAAGTGATATGTGGTTATTATTGGCATTGGTTCTAATGTTTGTGTACTTTTCGACGTTGAAATGATTCAACGTATAAACTTAGCATAAGAATGAGAATGAGACTAATATGAATAAGCTCGAATATGTACATGAGTTTTATAAGCATTGAATTAATAAGGCTTGTGAATTGTATGGCATATTATGTGAAAGAATATGACATGGATTATTGAATCCCTACAAGTTACAATGTGAAATGAAAAACTGTTTACATTATGTTATATTAAGTCATAAATTGTATAAGGAATGTAAAATGTAATGGAAATGATTTAATTATATGTGTAGTACTTAATGTGCGAGAAAATGAGTATCCAATATATTTGTACTGATTCAATGAAAAAAAAAATATGGTAATACGAGGACAAATAGTAATACTGAATAATATGAGCTCAGCAAGTAAGTGATTTTCAGTACCATGAGTTTATGACATGAATAGAAGTTTAAATAATTAAGTGAGTGACATCTGTTTTAGTCAAATGTAATGGCTTATATTGGCTATTGTGGCTGTAAATCTGATTAAATATACATGCATGTGCTATGGATTTATATGATGAGTTTATAAGGATTATGGTAGGAATGTGATAAAGACATGAATAGAATCTATGATCTCTAATGCATGATAAATTGACATAATCATAATATGGCTAAGGACGTTTAAGTTTCCATGTATGCCTTGTTGTATGCTATCGTATAAATATGTGTTCGTCTGATGAGAATGTGATAAAAAGGACTTGATAAATAGCCCGACACTGTCCACACGGCTGAGTACACGGGCGTGTGTCTTGGCCGTGTGATTTTGACAGGATGTGCCACGAGATGAAGGCACGAGCGTGTTTAGGCCGTGTGATGGAACACGGGTCATAAACACGGGCGTGTTTGTGGAGTCACACGGGCGTGTGACGTAATTGTTAACAAAATTCAAGGATAGCTTCTTAAGTACTTAAGAGTCCTCGGTTTGGTTACTAACCACTTCGAATGTTTGTTTTGGGTCTAGTAAGCCCGCTTAAGGGGACAATATTCATGCCAATGAAAAGTTTTAAATTGATCAAAATTTTATGGTCTGATTTTATATGATTGGTTGAGTCTAAGTCTGGTAGCACCTCGAACCCTATCCCGGTGTCGGATACGGGCGAAGGGTGTTACATTCACAGATGGACAGCTTGAAAATGTACATAAGTAAATAGTAAAAGTTATAGATAATGTTACTTACAAGTGTGTTATTTATACTAAGGATGTGGAATGGAGTGGAGGAGGAGGAAAATATATGAATGATTTGTATTTAGATTAATCATATGCTTGATTGTAATTGATAAATGTTGAACAAGAAATGGTATAATGTTTTATTTCTTGATATTATTATGAATTATGTGACTAACGGAGATATTGAGAATGTATATTAGGATTTCGTGAGCAGAATGACTGAATATGTTTTGCAGTAATCAACTCGAGCGATTCCAGCTCAGTGACAAGATGAATTGACGGAAAAGACCATGGTTGGACCATGGCAACAAGTGGAAAGTGGTAGCTTCGGCTACAAGTGAAAAGTGATTTCCGTATAAGACCATAGCTGGGCTATGGCATCGGAAGAAAGTGATAAGTGATTTCCGTATAAGACCATAGCTGGGCTATGGCATCGAAATAAAGTGACATGTGACTCTCGTGTAAGACCATAGCTGGGCTATGGCATCGGAATAAGATGATATGTGATCCGTGTAAGACCATATCTGGGATATGGCATCGGAGTGATATGTGCTTCTGAGTAAGACCATATCTGGGATATGGCATCAGTGAAATATGTGATCCGTGTAAGACCATATCTGGGATATGGCATCGGTGTGATATGTGCTTAAGATGTAAGACCATAGCTGGGCTATGGCATTCTAATGAAAAGTGATGAATTGACGGTTAAGTCCATGGTTTTACCATGGCATAGTGATATGGAAGATGTAAGACCATAGCTGGGCTATGGCATTCTATCGAAAGTGATGAATTGACGGATAAATCAAAAGACCATAGCTATGCTATGGCATCAGTGATCATCAGTGAAATTCAATGCATATCGGCGCACATCAAAGAACGCGAGACTATGATTGTACCGAGCAGAAAGTGAATAAGTAAAAGACCATAGTTGGATGAGACTATGGCATCAGTGAAAAATGACGATTTCCAAATCGGTAAAGTTTGGTAAGTATCATTTGAAAATTATGTGATAGAATTTAATTGAGCACGAGATAGGCTCAATAAATGATTTATCCTTTAAAATTATGATTGGAACAATAGCTAGTGAATTACACATTTGTGAATTGATATTTAAAGTTTGGTAAGTGATATGTGGTTATTATTGGCATTGGTTCTAATGTTTGTGTACTTTTCGACGTTGAAATGATTCAACGTATAAACTTAGCATAAGAATGAGAATGAGACTAATATGAATAAGCTCGAATATGTACATGAGTTTTATAAGCATTGAATTAATAAGGCTTGTGAATTGTATGGCATATTATGTGAAAGAATATGACATGGATTATTGAATCCCTACAAGTTACAATGTGAAATGAAAAACTGTTTACATTATGTTATATTAAGTCATAAATTGTATAAGGAATGTAAAATGTAATGGAAATGATTTAATTATATGTGTAGTACTTAATGTGCGAGAAAATGAGTATCCAATATATTTGTACTGATTCAATGAAAAAAAAAATATGGTAATACGAGGACAAATAGTAATACTGAATAATATGAGCTCAGCAAGTAAGTGATTTTCAGTACCATGAGTTTATGACATGAATAGAAGTTTAAATAATTAAGTGAGTGACATCTGTTTTAGTCAAATGTAATGGCTTATATTGGCTATTGTGGCTGTAAATCTGATTAAATATACATGCATGTGCTATGGATTTATATGATGAGTTTATAAGGATTATGGTAGGAATGTGATAAAGACATGAATAGAATCTATGATCTCTAATGCATGATAAATTGACATAATCATAATATGGCTAAGGACGTTTAAGTTTCCATGTATGCCTTGTTGTATGCTATCGTATAAATATGTGTTCGTCTGATGAGAATGTGATAAAAAGGACTTGATAAATAGCCCGACACTGTCCACACGGCTGAGTACACGGGCGTGTGTCTTGGCCGTGTGATTTTGACAGGATGTGCCACGAGATGAAGGCACGAGCGTGTTTAGGCCGTGTGATGGAACACGGGTCATAAACACGGGCGTGTTTGTGGAGTCACACGGGCGTGTGACGTAATTGTTAACAAAATTCAAGGATAGCTTCTTAAGTACTTAAGAGTCCTCGGTTTGGTTACTAACCACTTCGAATGTTTGTTTTGGGTCTAGTAAGCCCGCTTAAGGGGACAATATTCATGCCAATGAAAAGTTTTAAATTGATCAAAATTTTATGGTCTGATTTTATATGATTGGTTGAGTCTAAGTCTGGTAGCACCTCGAACCCTATCCCGGTGTCGGATACGGGCGAAGGGTGTTACATTTAGTGGTATCAGAGCTATGGTTTAGTCGGTTCTCGGACTAACATAGCGTAAATGAGTTTAGCTATAAATGCCATAGTACTATCTGTGACAGTGTGATATCTTTCGGCACTAGTGAAACTGTTTGCTAAGACAGAAATACTACCAACCGAGTAAATCTTGGTAATGATAGAAGTAATATTGAGAGAATTGAAACGTGCTTGTGATATGTTGAAATTTGGAAAGGTAATTTGTGTGTAATAATTTGATTTTTATGCTTTATAAAATTAAGAATGATAATTCTTCCATGAAATCATGATATTCCATGATGCCATGAAAGTAATCTTGATTATATTGAGAATAAGATTCATGATATTGAACATTGAGATAATGTGTGAATTCTATAAGATTGAAAATGTAGAAACTTTACTAAGAAAGGCTGAGTCATGAAAAAGAAATTATTTGTAAGTAAAGAAAGGATACGAAAGGTACCGTGATTATGCTATGAGTAATGTAGGTCCCGTATAAGACCATGTCTGGGACATGGCATCGACATCGACATCGACATGAGAGCCAGTGTAAGACCATGTCTGGGACATGGCTTTGGCATCATTTTATGAGACTTGAATCACGGGTATCCTTTAGTATCTTAAAAAGGAAGTTAACCGATAATAGAGTAACTAAGTTGATAAATTTCAAGAGAAAGACTAAAGCTCTATGTTGATTGTTGCATGTACATGAATAAATGTGTTAAACATTTGAAAGTGCATAGCTATGAAGTGCCACTTGTTAAACCAAGTAAAGCGTGAGAATGAGCTTAGCAATAGAATGAGTAAAACTTATGCATGATATAAACTCAAAGGCAAGTAAATTATGTGTGAATTTCTAGCATTTTTTATTTGATATAGATTATTTGTTCATTGATACATGGTTGAACAGATAATTGTTTCATGAGATTATTGAGAATTGAACACGCCTTTATACTTACGGAAATGATATAGTGAGGTAAACTGTGAATCGTATTGTTAAGTTGTGTATGATTGGAAAATGGAAAGTACCCAAGGAGTAAGTAAAATAAGACTAAGTGTTGAAACTTTATGAGACATTAGTGATGATTCGAGTAAAAGAAATGGAAGTTTATATTGTGATAAGTTCATTGATGGATAGTTAGTGTTCATATGAAATTAAATTGCATGTGTTACTAAGATATGCGAAACTGTGTCCATAATAAGTTGGAAATTTGAAATGCTTGAATCAAAGTACATGATACTATTAGTTAGTGAAAAATATTTGAACCTCTCCACCGAAGAAATTTTCGAGGACGAAAATTTTTAAAGGGGGGAGAGTTGTAATAGCCCAAATTTCAGTAATGTCAGAAATTGTGGTTGAAGACCACCAGATTCGACAAATGAACTCGTAGATAATATTATTTAATATTTACAAGCCAAATGTGGTTTTTAAAAGATTTTTGAAATAGTAAAATTATGTTTGTAAAGATTTATTTGGTCAAGATATCGAGAAAAAGAGGTATCGAGATCTCGGTGTTATAAACCGAGCTATAAATATTTTTATGAATATTAAAGGATTGTCACTAGGGTAATATTAAAGTTTCGTTAAGAAATTTTAAGGTTTTGGTGGTCAATTGAGTAAAAAGGACTAAATTGAATAAAGTGCAAAATTGTGAAAAGTGATGAAATAGCTCAATTGTCAAAAGAGGAAGGACCTAAAGTGCAAATAAGCCCAAAGGAGATATTTTGGGCGGCAATAGCTGAGAAAAATCAGAAAATGGATGAAATAAGGGCAAAATGGGAAAATTGCCAAAATTAGTTAAATAAAAATGGGACCAAATTGGGAATATCTAGAATTCTCTTCATTTTTTTTCTTCATTCTCATCAGCTGAGAAACAGCCATGGAAGAGGTTTCAAGCTGGTTTTTCATACTCTAGCTTCATGTAAGTTTAATTCTTGCTCTCTCCTTGAAATTTCTATGTTTTTGGACTTTTACAAATGGGTCCAACCTATTAATTCATTAGTTTTTGATTCCATGGCTAATTTTTAAAGTTGATGTGGATTAATTTTGAAAGCATGTGATGAATAAATATTGGATTGAAGCTTTAATTTTGTTATATGATGGTTTTATCAAGTAAAATTGATGGAAATTTGATTTTAGGACTTAATTGTGAAATAGTTGAAATTAAGGCCTATTGTTAGAATTCTGATTTTCAAAAGTTATGAAGTAGTTCAAAATGATATAGAAAAGTATAATTAGCTCAATGGAGGGGTTAATTAAGCAAGGACTGAATTGTAAGAATTGTGGAAATTGGGACAAATTGGAAATCAAGATGTCACACTAAAGCAGTATTGGACAGCAGCAATTGTCTAACTTTGAAAAATCACCAAAAATGGTAGAAATTGAATTAGAAGTTGAATAAGATATGTAATTAAAGCTTGTTGAGTCTATTTTCATATAAAAGAAACAGAGAAAGCAAAGGAATTCTGTATCTTGAGATATTTATATTTTTGTGAAACTGGTTTAGATTGATTTCGTGATCCCCTGTTCTGATTTGTAAAAATCATTAAAAATTGTAAAAAAATAGTTATGGAACATAATATATATTGTTGGAATCCTTATTGAGTCTATTTTTACAAGAAATAAACATGAACATCTTTTGAATTCTGTATTAAGAGAAATTAAAATTTTAGTGAAGAGTGGTCAGGGTTGTCGAATGGTGAAACAGGGGAAGCTTTAACTAATAAACTGTACTAATTGGCCGCACCAAAAATTCTGGAAAAATTATGGTAAGAAGATATTTGAGTCTAGTTTCAAGGAAAATTTACGGATCTTAATTTGAAGTTCTGTAGCTCAAGATAAAAATAATTTAGTGACTACGACACAGATGGACAGCTTGAAAATGTACATAAGTAAATAGTAAAAGTTATAGATAATGTTACTTACAAGTGTGTTATTTATACTAAGGATGTGGAATGGAGTGGAGGAGGAGGAAAATATATGAATGATTTGTATTTAGATTAATCATATGCTTGATTGTAATTGATAAATGTTGAACAAGAAATGGTGTAATGTTTTATTTCTTGATATTATTATGAATTATGTGACTAACGGAGATATTGAGAATGTATATTAGGATTTCGTGAGCAGAATGACTGAATATGTTTTGCAGTAATCAACTCGAGCGATTCCAGCTCAGTGACAAGATGAATTGACGGAAAAGACCATGGTTGGACCATGGCAACAAGTGGAAAGTGGTAGCTTCGGCTACAAGTGAAAAGTGATTTCCGTATAAGACCATAGCTGGGCTATGGCATCGGAAGAAAGTGATAAGTGATTTCCGTATAAGACCATAGCTGGGCTATGGCATCGAAATAAAGTGACATGTGACTCTCGTGTAAGACCATAGCTGGGCTATGGCATCGGAATAAGATGATATGTGATCCGTGTAAGACCATATCTGGGATATGGCATCGGAGTGATATGTGCTTCTGAGTAAGACCATATCTGGGATATGGCATCAGTGAAATATGTGATCCGTGTAAGACCATATCTGGGATATGGCATCGGTGTGATATGTGCTTAAGATGTAAGACCATAGCTGGGCTATGGCATTCTAATGAAAAGTGATGAATTGACGGTTAAGTCCATGGTTTTACCATGGCATAGTGATATGGAAGATGTAAGACCATAGCTGGGCTATGGCATTCTATCGAAAGTGATGAATTGACGGATAAATCAAAAGACCATAGCTATGCTATGGCATCAGTGATCATCAGTGAAATTCAATGCATATCGGCGCACATCAAAGAACGCGAGACTATGATTGTACCGAGCAGAAAGTGAATAAGTAAAAGACCATAGTTGGATGAGACTATGGCATCAGTGAAAAATGACGATTTCCAAATCGGTAAAGTTTGGTAAGTATCATTTGAAAATTATGTGATAGAATTTAATTGAGCACGAGATAGGCTCAATAAATGATTTATCCTTTAAAATTATGATTGGAACAATAGCTAGTGAATTACACATTTGTGAATTGATATTTAAAGTTTGGTAAGTGATATGTGGTTATTATTGGCATTGGTTCTAATGTTTGTGTACTTTTCGACGTTGAAATGATTCAACGTATAAACTTAGCATAAGAATGAGAATGAGACTAATATGAATAAGCTCGAATATGTACATGAGTTTTATAAGCATTGAATTAATAAGGCTTGTGAATTGTATGGCATATTATGTGAAAGAATATGACATGGATTATTGAATCCCTACAAGTTACAATGTGAAATGAAAAACTGTTTACATTATGTTATATTAAGTCATAAATTGTATAAGGAATGTAAAATGTAATGGAAATGATTTAATTATATGTGTAGTACTTAATGTGCGAGAAAATGAGTATCCAATATATTTGTACTGATTCAATGAAAAAAAAAATATGGTAATACGAGGACAAATAGTAATACTGAATAATATGAGCTCAGCAAGTAAGTGATTTTCAGTACCATGAGTTTATGACATGAATAGAAGTTTAAATAATTAAGTGAGTGACATCTGTTTTAGTCAAATGTAATGGCTTATATTGGCTATTGTGGCTGTAAATCTGATTAAATATACATGCATGTGCTATGGATTTATATGATGAGTTTATAAGGATTATGGTAGGAATGTGATAAAGACATGAATAGAATCTATGATCTCTAATGCATGATAAATTGACATAATCATAATATGGCTAAGGACGTTTAAGTTTCCATGTATGCCTTGTTGTATGCTATCGTATAAATATGTGTTCGTCTGATGAGAATGTGATAAAAAGGACTTGATAAATAGCCCGACACTGTCCACACGGCTGAGTACACGGGCGTGTGTCTTGGCCGTGTGATTTTGACAGGATGTGCCACGAGATGAAGGCACGAGCGTGTTTAGGCCGTGTGATGGAACACGGGTCATAAACACGGGCGTGTTTGTGGAGTCACACGGGCGTGTGACGTAATTGTTAACAAAATTCAAGGATAGCTTCTTAAGTACTTAAGAGTCCTCGGTTTGGTTACTAACCACTTCGAATGTTTGTTTTGGGTCTAGTAAGCCCGCTTAAGGGGACAATATTCATGCCAATGAAAAGTTTTAAATTGATCAAAATTTTATGGTCTGATTTTATATGATTGGTTGAGTCTAAGTCTGGTAGCACCTCGAACCCTATCCCGGTGTCGGATACGGGCGAAGGGTGTTACACATATGATTTGTATATTTAAATTAAAATTTAGAAACAATTTATATTAATTACTTAAAAAAATTTAAAATGATATTTTATATATCATAATATTAATAATGAGTTGCCATAAATTATTCTATTATATTTGTAATATAAATTAAATTGAATGTTTTTAATATCAAAATAATAAAAACATATGACATATATAATAATAATAGCAGTAATAATAATGATGAGACATAAAAATAATGATTTTCTTACATCTGAGTCCATTATAATTATATTATAATTTTAAGTTTATATATTTTGTGTATGATAATATTAACGAATTTGAGGTTATATATTTAATATATTTCATATATAATAATATTAATTACTTTATAAATTATATTTTAATAATTTTATTATAATTTCAATTTATATATTTCATATATTATAATATTAACGAATTTAACCTATACCTATCATAAAGTTGTTGACTGAGTAGGTGTCATAGGTTAACTGAGTATTAATTTATTTGGGAAAAACTATATGGGTAAACTACACAAATTGTTCCTAAACTTTGTTTAAAACTACATTTTAGTCACCCAACTTTCAAAAGTTACTTAATAGTCACTAATATTATTAAATTGTTATATTTTTGTCACTCGGTTGTTAACTTCTGTTAAAAAGGTATTGTTGCATATTAATTCAAAGGGTTAATAGCTAATTTGTTTCCTGAGCTACAATTAAAAAATTGATAAGTGTTAAAAGTAACATGTTTTAATCTCATTCTTTATGCGTTGTTGGGTGATTAATCGACGTTAATTTTGATTTTGATGCTCCTAATCCTTTAAATTCATGTTTTTATACTTAGGAGAGCATTTGGGAGCAAAAGAAGCAAAAAACAAGCGAAAACTGAAAAATTGGAGCAAGTTACAAGAGCCACACGGGCTGGACTGTTCGACACGATTGAGTAAGCCACACGGGCTGCCACACGACCATGTGATAAGCCGTGTCAATTTCACAAATTTGGACTCTGAACTACAGAAAAACACGATTTTTAAGTTTTTCGGCATTCTAAGACGTATATAACTCGAAAAACACCATTAAAGCCGATTCTAAAGTAGATTTCCATCAAGATTGAAGATTCCTTTTTTATTTCTTTGGAGATTATTACGATTTTCTTTGTTTCTTGTGGTTATACTGTATTTTGGATGTTTTTATTTGCTAGCATGAACTAATTTTCTAAATATTTAAGGGAGATGAACCCTATGATGAATTTTGTCTATTGATTTTTATTTTACGTAATAAATACTTAGATCTTGTTCTCAATTATGTGTGCTTAATTCTTAGTTTAATATTTCTAAACTACTGATCCATGTTTGATGCGCTTAAATTAAAGGAGGAATAGACCCTGTTTAAAAATAGATCTAGTGTAATTGAGTGAAGTTGCATGCAATCTTAGAAATAGGATAACATAAATCTACTAGATTAGAGTCAAATCTAATAGAGGAATCCATAGATCGAGTTAATGCAATAATAGAGATCTTAATTAGAAAGAAACTTCAATTAATCAACCTAAAGTCAGTTGCTCTTATTCTTCAAGAGAGATATTAGCATAATTTAGGGATTTCTACGGATCAAGATACTAAGTGAAGAAATTGCATAATTTAGATTGATAGTGACTAAAGTCTAGGTGAATTCTTTCCTAGGTATTGTTTCACTTCTTGGTTATTTACTCGATTATTTTCCTAATTTGTTCTTTGTCGTGTTCGTTAGTTAATTAAATTAGTTAATTTTAGTTATAATTGATCACTCGAATTTATCAGTTGAATAACAGAAAGACGGTAATTACTAGTACTTTTAATATTCGTGGGAACGATATATTTGCTCACCGTAGCTATACTATTAATTGATAGAGGTGCATTTGCTTTAGTAAGATTTTTAGTTGGTTTTGTGGACATCAAAAATCATTTTGATATTTTAAAATTTTGTTGACAATAATTGTAAAAAAAAACTTTAAAATAATTTAAAAAATCATATAAAAAATAAGTTGCAAAAAGAGAAACCCAAGAAGTTTGCAGTTAAGTTTTTCATATCTTTTCAAAAAATCATATTATTTGAACTTAAAAAAAAAAGTAGTAAATACCCAATCGCTTTTATCTTGCTCCTTTTTTTCATTAATTACTTTATTTTTTATGCTCTTTTCATTTTCATCCTTTTTTTTTTTTGTCTTTTTCTTCTCTGAAACTTTTTTGTATCATTTTTTTAAACTCTAGTTACTAGTTTGATGCAATTTTTGAGTAACTTTCAGTTTTTGAATTTTGGGAAGGTTGGAACCAATGCCGATCTGTAAGAAAAAAGAGAAAAAAAAAGGCAAAGAAAGATAAAAATGAAGAGAGAATAAAACAACAAAGTAAATAAAAAAAACAAGTAAAATAAAAGTAAATGGGTATTTAATTTTTTTTTTAAAGTTTGAAGACTGTAATTTTTTATGAGATTTGATATAGAAAAATTAGCTGCAAAATTCTTGATTTTTCCTTGCTGCAACTGATTTTTTATATGATTTTTTATTTTAAGACTTTAATTTTTTTTACAATTATTGTTAAGAAAACTTTTAAAATATCAAAATAATTTTAAAACAATAGCTCAAAGACCAAATTAGCTTTCCTTTACCCTCAATTGAAGCGTGCCCAAAAGATAATTTTCCTTTATCCTCAATTGACAGATTAGTGGATGCTTCGATGGGTCATAAGTTTATGAGCTTCATGGGTGCATTCTCGAGATATGACCAGATTTATATAGCTCCGGAGGTTCAGGATAAGACTACTTTTGTTACAAAGGAAGATTTGCTCTATTACTGGGTTATGCCTTTTGGGTTAAAGAATGCAGGAGCAACATATCAGAGACTGGTTAATAAGATTTTTAAGGAGTAGATTGGTCGTAGTATTGAGGTTTATGTGGATGATATGTTAGTGAAGAGTATTATTTTAAAAAGGCCCATTGAAGATTTGTCTGAAGCTTTCGCTATCTTGTGAACCTATAATATGAAGTTAAAGCTAGGGAAGTGTGCTTTTGGAGTAAAAGCAGGCAAGTTTGGGATTTCATGGTTTCAAAAAGAGGCATAGAGGTGAACCCTGGGAAGATTAAAGCTATATTAGACATGCCACTCCGAAAACTGTTAAAGACATTCAGTGCCTAATAAAGAGGGTGATCATACTGAATAGGTTCGTGTCCAAAATGGTAGATACATGTTTACCTTTCTTCAAGGCATTGAGGACTTCCTTTAGTTGGACAGAGGAATGTCAGGTTGCTTTTGAACAACTTAAGTTGTATCTAAGGGCGAAGCCAGGAAAATAATTTAGAAGAGGCTGAAATTAAATTGTCCATATTTTTATAATTTTTAAAGGATTAAATCAATTTTTTTATCATTTTTAGGGGGGCCAAAGTGCAATGTTATCTTTACTAATTTAAATTTTTACAAAATTTAAAGGGGCTAAATGAAAATATTTCCATTTTAGGGGGCCAGGGCCCTTGTTAGTCCCCCTAAATCCACCTCTGGTTGCATCTAACGTCTCCTCCATTGCTGATGTCGCCACGAGTGGGCAAATTGTTATAATGTTCGTCACAAATTGTTATGGTGTTCACCATTACCGACTCGCTACCCACTTACTCGACTGAGACCAACCCAATCTTCTTTACTTTAGTAGTGATCGCCTGCATAGTTTGCTTACATGAGTTCGCACGCGGTGGGTTCGCATCACCATGCAAGCGAACTCACACTTAGGGAACACGTGTTAATCTTAAAATAGAGTACGTGTGGACATGCATGAGGGCCTACCTAAGACGTTACATTCAATAACCATGTCATATAAATAGGAAAATTAACCTCTTTGAGAGGCAAACTCATGAAAACACTCAACATTCATAAATTCACTTCTCCTTTCCCAGGCTCAAAGAACTTAAACTGCTTTTGGTAAAAAAAAGGCAGAAATTTTTTTCATAGGTATGAAATAAAAAATTATTTAGTAAAATAGGCGGGGTTAAAGGTTAATTAACGAAATTGTTGAAATCGGCACTTGGAGCACCCGAATTCCAAGTTGGCACCTCCAAGTACCATCTTCTATATAAATGTTTTTTTTGGGCTCAAATGAAAATTGGACAAATATCATGAACAACTCCCAAGTTTTTTAAAATTTTATGATAGTTACTTTCAATTGTTAATAGGTTAAGCCAAAAATTTGGTGGAAAGTACAAGCACATTAACAAATGTAAGTTATATAAAAATTAAAAAATGAAAGATTAAACTAACCTTGAACTAAATATTTTAAGCAATAAGGTACAATATAATAGTTACTTATTTCGTCTTTTAATCATGTAGTTGTTAATTCTTATGACTAGGGAAAAAGACTGATCATTTTTACCGAGCTTTCCGGAAAAAAAGAAACATGGACAGTAGTGGCTATGCTATGGGCAGCTAAGTACGATTCAATGCTGTGTGCATGTCTAGGGAAGTCGGGAGAAGGTAGGAAATGCAAGAAAAGTAACTAAGAATGGAACAAGAAATTGACATGAGATGACAAGAGAAAAGAGGAGGTACCCTTTTGCTACATCACAGATTCCACATGACTTGTACAACCTAAAATAGTGCCCATCAAATATGAATACAAAAGAATACAATTACCCCATTTCCATCAACCAAATTCACTTGGTCCCATTCTTTTCACATGGCCTGTTTTCAGTTTTGACACGTAATAATTAAAACTAATTTTGATCCCTTCTAACACTAAGGTTAAGGCTGCCTGTAAATGGATACAAGTACAATCGTAGTTTGCTTTTAATTTTATATTTGTTTCAAATTCATTTAATAAATATTTAGAATTATTTTATTTATAGTATATTTAAAAACAATAAATATGTTAATTTATATTTAGTATGTTTATTACTCAAGGTTGGCTCATTTATCCATCCGACCTAATATTGTTGGATCAATTATAGAGTCGCCCATCTCAGCAATTGGTTACGCTCCACGCTTGTCGTCTTCAATACCATAGGTTGTGTTTGTCTCCCCCTTTGCCCTCTACACTTGGGACATGTGAACTCAACGCTACCCTAGTCGTTTTCGTTGCTGTCTCCCCCAAGCCATGAGTTTCTATCTACGTGTCCCTTGGAGGGAGGTTGTGGAAATCCAGATAATTAGTCCTTGAGGAACCACATACCTGAAATTTGTAAAAATTGATAACTCACTCTCCTTTTTTTTAAAAATAATTTTATATTAATAAGTATTTATTTTTTTTATTTTTTACAAATAATTATTAATTTTTTCAAGAAAAAAATCATTATTTAAATAAATTTATATTATTTTCATGTGTACTCGACTAGTAGTAAATCGGTTCTTCTTGAACAATAACATTACTGGTATAGGAAGCAAGCCCAGGTCAAATATTAACTTAACCTACTGTCATGTAGGCTCAACCAAATCATCCTGCGGCCCAAAAAGATGTTAGTACTTCTCATCTGTTTATTTATTCAGCAACTTTTAGAACTCCTTGCACGTCGGGAAAAAAATAAACTTTTTGAGTCTAATGGGTAAGGAAAAAAAAGTGAGAGAAAAAAAATAGGAGATGATTGTTTTTCATTTTAATGAATAAAATTAATCCTTCCAAATTAGAATGATGACTTCTTAGATCTTTTTTAATTTTGAAATTGATCAAATCAGTCCCACTAAAAAGAACCATATCAATTTAATCATTGTCAATTTCGAAAGTGAGTAACTGAAGACAATTAATTACAATGTTAATGTTTTTCGTCAATAGTACATTTTCTTTTGGTATCAAATTTAACCCTCAAAGTTTATACATTCTAACAATTTGGTCTTGATTTACTAAATTTAGCACACAATATTTTCATATTCTATCAATTTGGTCCAAATTTAACTTAATATTTACACATTCTGCCAACATTTATATATAATATGTAAACATTAGGGGCTAAATTTGTTATTACACCAATTAAAATTATGTACATTCGGCGAAAAATATTAACGCAGTGATTAATTGTCTTTAGTTGCTTGTTTTTGAAATTGACAGATTAAATTGCTCTAATTTTTTTCGAGAGGGACCAATTTATTTAATATTGAAATTGAGAAAGACTCGAAAAGGTGATTTTACCAACAATTTATTAGTGTGACAAGTTTGCTGATTCTCCTCTGTTTTCAGCAGGGATGTTGGGTAAATGCTCCTATGGTCATGGTTGCAGATTACTGCAGTCCAGTCAAATGGATCTGCTCCCCAAAATGAATATTGTCTTTTTAGTGTGTCTTTTAAATTAATATATGGTAAAATTAGTGGGTCAAATAGTTTCACCTTTAAAAAATATTAGGATCTTGATTTAGTCCTCTTCAAAACTATTAAGATATAAACTAATAAAAAAAGTAAAATTGTATTTTAACTATTATAAAAATATATAATTTATTTTCGCCCAAAAAATTCTGGCTTCGTCCCTACTAGGTAAAGTCCCCTTTCAATTTGCCCTATTCTCCAAATTAGTGTGCTTAATTGATAGTAACTTACTGCCAATTTCTGCATTTCATTTTCGACAACTCCGAGATGTACGTTACTAATTCACGAGTTGTTGAGGTGTGAAGAAAGGGAGAGCCAGCGGGTTAGCAACTGAGTGGAAAAATCGTGTTTGAGTTTATCGGTAATCGGTTGCAATCGCATAGCGATGCCATTAACGCATGTTTTGTAGGAGTCAAATTTTGATGTGCCAACGCTGCCTAAAATAATGCAAAACCTTAGATGTTGCGACGCTTCCATGGCCATGCATTTTTCTCGTTAAAAATTTCAAGCTGAACCGATCTTTTTTCCCCCTTCAGCTGGCATTTCCATGCAATTTCAACTAGATGATTCAAGTTGCCTTGTACCAGAAGATGGGGAAGGCACTTGATAACATGAAAATTAACTAATGTCAGTGAAGATGTTATGAGTTAGGGTAGGTAACCGACCTGCTGTTGGAAGGAAACACAAATATCTAAAAATAGAGATCCTAATTAAGACAGCCAGAACAACCCACCCATCATCTCTTTTTTCCTTCCTTCGGTCCAATGATTTAACATAGAATCCAACAATGACCCACACGATTTGTTTTTTAAGAAAGATAAAGCAAGTCAAATTACTTTACTCACGCTTCCTTTATCAAAAAGTAACCACTATCAATTTCAAGCATCAAGTGGACGGCTCCCCGCATTCAATGTAAAAGCAGTGCACTAGGGTTTTCTGAAACGTGAATCAATCCATCTATTTTATTCGTTAACCCAATCAGCATTTTATAAAATCAGCCAACCATTATCCCTGCTTCTACTTTAGCCCTTCCCTGTGAAATTACACTGTTACTTACACTAACACTATCAATATTGTAATATTTTATTGTTATAATATGTAAATATACTCATCTCATCCATCTCCTTTTGCAGGTCCCACATCCCACCAAACCCAGAAATCCCTGCCCCACCACTACACAAGAAAAGTGCTTCCGTCTTTGTCCACAGTCTCCCCCACCATATGATACACCTACAAAAGAAAAACAAAAGCGTATAAGGTGAGCTTTAAAAATTCTTTTCCCTTCAATTCCATCAAAACCCTGTTTTATGACCAAAGCCCAAATAATAAATAATAAAGCAAAGAGTTATGGCATCTGACTTTGATAGCGGCCCCCCGACAACTTACTTTCCCATGGAGGACCGAGGAATAAGATCAACTATGGGATGCGTACCGTTTTCTTTTCCACTTTTTCTCATGTGAGGTGTCTATGAAGGAGGGTTTGTTTCCGGCTTAACAACAGAGGAGGTATCGGGTGATTGCGTGTGGTAAATTGCGGTGGCCAGTGAAATTGGCATGATGCAAAGAGCCTTTGATTGAAGGAATTGCATGGCAGCTCCGACATCTTCTTCCATCAGCTTAGCTACTTGTCTCTCTGTGCCATCATTTGACCATTTCTCCCAGGCTGGTTGGCTTCTTCCTCCCTCACCACTTTCATCCTGCTGATGCAAATAGGAATGCTCAACTGCCTTAACTGAAATGTATACCAAATGCAGATAACAATATCCTAAGTGACATATGCATGAATCATTACTATATTTATTACCTCAACTGACGATAGTGGGAGGTCCGTTACGAGTGGTGCCACTGCACCAGCCGCGCCCAACCTACTCATGCTCAAGACCTGTTAAATAAATAATCACATTAGCTCATTCCTCTTTATTTCCTTCAAATGATTACAATTTACCAGCTCCTAAGAAAACATTATAGACCCTAAAACACTAAATGGGAGAATCCCTCTACCAGAAATGATTTTATGTCATCATCACCCTTTGAACTAGTAAAATTTCTGATATAATAGCATGAACCAACTTTTTACTGTAATTCATATTCCAAAGCCATAAAAAAGTTAAGTTGAACTTCTACAAGTCTATGTTATTTTAGCAGTATTTCGGTAAAAAAAAGAAGAAAGAATAAACAGATGCAAATCAACGTACGTTGAGAATAACTTCTAAAATTAGAATGCACATTCATGCAATAAGAACCACAGACTGATCCCATAAAAACAAGCAGCTCTATTATATGCAGTAAAGCAAAAATCAGAATAAGAAGTATGGAATCAAACAGGTAAACAGAGTTATAGATACCTTAACTTGGAGCCTCAGGAACTTCACATAATCTACAATTTCATCAAGCATGGCTGCTCTATCAGTCTACAAAAAGAAACATGTGTCACTACTACTAGCAGTAAGATGCGTTGTGCATAGTTAAACTTTCTCATGGTTTACCTCCCAAGACACACAAATCTACCATAAGGTCAACCATGTCTCAAAGTGATCCCTATAACAATAATCAACTTAGCTAGGTTATACAACAGTATTTGACGGTAAAGTTATTTAGTTACTAGCTCTGGAATTAGGACATCAATCCATTCAACATCTGTAGACACTTACTTTAACAAACAATAGAGGTAGCTTTAAATGAGTGGGCAAACCCTCAAAAAGTAATAAAGTTTAGGAAGTTTAAAAGCTTTAACGTCACAAAATTTAGTTAAAACTATTGCACAGTTATATGACAAGATGAAGCACATAAGATTGTGACAGACAGCATCAATAGATTACAGTTCTCTACTGTGCATGCTCCTTACTAATATTAATTTAAAACTAAACCAGTTAATCTTAAAAACATTTTTCTTGCCAACCTAGTTAACAGCACTACCTCATTTGATGATAAGAATTCCAATATAAGAAAAAAGTAATCAGAGAATATTGCCTAAAAACAAACTGGAAATACACATCATTTCTCCAGTAAAAGGAACTGACCTTGTTAACACTAGGAACAAGTTCCTGCAATGCCCGGATTCTTTCGGCAATTCTCTCCCTGCGCAACTGTACCAAAGGAGAAAGTTGAAAAGTTCAATATGTTTAGCCATAGATGCGCATTTGTTGAGCAGGTTCACTTTTGCAGTTTCACAACACGAGTGGCAATGAACTGCAACTTCACCAACTGCTAGCATAAAACCTGATTTATATATGGGATTTTATATATCTTCCTTATTTCTCTATAATCTATAGGACTTTTCTCCGATAGAAGTTATCAGTAATCTTTTTCTTTCCATTGCCAAAATACACATACTCAAAGAAAAATGCTCTTAAAATATAATTCTTTTCAGTGAGATTACTTCTACATTGCATATCAACCAAACAACAGAAATGGTATTTAAAAATACGAATTCATTTAAACACCTTATCCGACCAAATAACTCACTATTTAAAAAACACAATATAGCAATTGTTGCTTTTGAATATTTTCTCAGATAAGGAACTAACTTAGTCATGTCTTTTGTTTCAAGGACAGAAACATTCAGCTGAATTACCGCCCTTTAATATATTATGTCACTCCCATGTTTACTGTGATTATTTATAGACACTAAAGCTTACCCGCTCAGCAATGCTATGTGGATCTGTGGCCTGTCCTCGTCTAGCCCTCACCCTTGGACGCATTGCTGGTGGATGTGGTCCAGCGGCAACAGTAGCTGGCACTGGTTGTCCATGGAAAACCTGGAAAGTTATACAAGTCGTATCACCAATTATAGAATTTATAGAAGAAGGTACAACTAACATCAACACCATCTCTCCTCTCGTCAAGGTAAGAAAAAACAGGGTAAATGAAGAAATATCATTAAAGCACATAACCGATTGAGGAGACAACAATCTTATTGTTATTTAAAAATAAATATCTGGATTCTAACCATGCAGCAGTGAAAAAATGAACAAAAATCTTGACGGATAGCTTCCGATGATAAAATGTCTTGACCGTGACTGATACTTTAAATCTATTTTAATAAGAAAAAGGAAACTCAGATCCCCCTTTCTTCTGTAATAATTTTAACTTCTCCACATTTTCCAACATAACAAGACTGTTCCGAAATTTGACAACTTCCACAGATAACTTAAACTCTTAGTAGATGTAGACATATTTTGGCAACTAGGGACATGAAACCTACCAAAGGAAAATATTCCAAATTCAATTGAAAAAGTATAAGTTTAATACAAATTAAGGAAGCAACGACAGTCTACCAGTCACTTATACGGCCTTTGGTGTAACGCAAAGGAGAGCTATTACAAAATTTTCTGTCCCTAGCTTGAAAGTTTCAAGTTTCAGCCATGTGTTCTCTACTCCTAGAAAAGTAAAACTTCCTTTTTACTCTTGTTTATTTGCTTGTGCAAGTTTGCCGCTAATCAGCAGTTGATTTAGACTCATGCTTGATTGAATAATTGAATAATGATCAACTGCCAATTAGATTATGTCTCTTAAAAAGTCCTAGAAGAACCTTCATGTATTCTTTCCTTTGTCAATTACCAAAACATGGCATCTCACAACAGTAACTCCCAACCAACCCTGCTCCAAATATTTGTCATTCTTTCTCTTGTCTTCTCTGCTATTAGACACAAACACACATGACATAACAACATGATAATAATAAAATCAAACAGACAAATTCGCTGCGACTTACAGTTGACAATAAAAAGAAAAAATAATAATGTAACAAGGACAATAAAACATGCTTTAGTTAGTGGGAAAAAGAGTAATAAATAAATTTATCAAATATTAGCTTAGCTCCTTACTTAAGTTTCTAAAACGAAATTACTATTTAAAATAAGTACTTTTATCCTTTCAGGGAACCAGACAAACACAATGACACAAGGGCAAATTATTAAATGAAAATTACAAAGAATTCATAGATTACTATGTTTTTTTCTTACGTTTTTAACAGAAAAAGCTCTGCCATCAACGACCTCGTTGCGGAAGCGCTTGCTGCTACCAGATGCTTCCTCTGGCTTCAAAAACCCACCTTTTCCTTGCTCCAAGCTCAATCCCAATGGAAAAACCTGTCCGTGAAACGCACCGCCTCCACCGCCGCCTATTGCGCCGATGTGTCCGGTGCCACCGCCGGAGCTGAGCTGCAGAAGCATTGGCGCTCCAGCCGTCGTGGCGTTTCCAGACAATCTACCGTCGGGCCCCGCTAAGCCAGTCTCAGTAGGCGCGAAGTGGGGGAGTCCGAGGATTTGCTCGAGGAAATCATCAGCGGGGGACTCGTTGGGGTTATTAGCCATGGATTGAAGTGAGTCGAAGTGGCGAGTTAAGGCTACCAAAGAGCATCTACATGCAAAAAGGAAATGGCTAAAGAGAATCGAACCAAACAAAAAAAGATCAACTTTTCTTTTAGGGAAAAAAAGAAGAAGTCTTTTTCTTTTCCTTTCGTTTAATCTTTCTCTGTCCCTGAGGAGACTGAGAAGGGGAAAGTTCAGAGTTTTAGCTTAGCTTGAACTTTCCTTTTTCTGAAAGAGAAACGGAAAGTGAGAGAAAGAAAAACAGAGGAATGAAAAAGAGTGTCGGGTTTTTTGTTCTAGCATTTCGTAATCATGCACCCGCCCTCACATGATATTATTTTCAATAAAATGAAAAATCTAAAGTATTCATCTTTATTTTAATGACGTGCCATATCATCATTTGACTTATCATTGTCACAAATGTGATGCTTTTTTTTTTTTTTTTGTAAAAAAGGGAAAAAGGAAAAGTTAAAAAGTGAAAAAATTTACGCTGATTAACAGAATGGTGTTGCCAATAAGTCCCAAGCTTGACAAGGTTTTATGAATTTATTTAGTCTAACTTTGTATTTTTTTGGGGTAATTATGACAATAGCAATAGTAAGATAATTGCAAACCTACGGGCTAGTTTAGTTAGGTATACTATGTGGATATGTCCAGTTTATTTGGGTTTTCATGGTGGCCACTCGAAGAGCAAAACGTAAGAGTTGAAAAGAAAGGGAATGCCTGTAAGGTATCCTGGAGAACGTTGTTCCTTGATGTAGGATTTAGATTTCATGCCGTATGGGTTCAATTTTCCAGTGGACCGTGAGTTGTCCACAAAGCAGTTTCTCACATTTGAATTGCGGACAAAATAAATGAAAGCTCCTGACTGTATCGCTTTGGATTTTCAACATAATTGATCTGGCCAGGAGGAGTTGGCTGTGGAGTTTGGATTGCCCTGCATAGAATGCAGCCATACACAAAGGCGAAGGGTTTACTCTTATTATTGCAAAAGCGCCTCTGGAACGTAGATGATTCGTAGTTGTAGGTGAACGCAAGGATGCCAGAGATAGTCAGGGGAGGGTGATCGTTGCTGTAGCTCCGTGATATGCGAGGTAGATCCTAGGGATACTGATTAGATCCCTTGCCGGTGGCAGTGTCGATTGAATTGGGAGGGTGGTTGAAGTAGGATCATGTATTGTTGATGGCAAAAACTTGCGCAGGCAAGGACTGTCATGGGGTTTGGTTGCTGATTATCATGGTATACTTGGTTTTTGTGTTTCCGAATTTGCCACAGGATGAGTATCCAAGCATTATACATAGATTGTTGACTGAGTTCTGATGCTTGGTATTGCTTGATCCAGTGACTGATCCACTCCCTGATATCGGAGAAGCCGAGTTGGTCCATTCAAATAGACCATGAAGAACCAAACCATATAGCTTTGGCGAAAGGGCAGGTGCGAAAGAGGTGATCTAGAGTTTCTTCGCCCTGATTACAGAGCAATCATTGCATATGTGCAATAATATGCCGAAGATAAAGGTGGAAACGAAGTGGAAGACAGTCATGGCAAAGTTTCCCAAGGAAAATAAGTAGTTTTGCGGGTAGCCGTATTATCCAAAGGGTTTTCCATTTAACATTATGAGAGCTTGTCGAAGTGTCCACTTGATATTCGTTGGAAAGTAGTTTATAGGCTTCGCTTTACTTATAATTTCCACACATAACGATATTGTCCAGTGGTTAAAGCAAATCCTCGAGATATGAGTTCGTGCTCTTATGTTTCCCCCCATTTGATCACGGATGTGTTGTTGATTCCATTAATGTATGTACATCTTTAATATCAGAAACAAATGTGGTAGTAGAGTCTATAGGAGGCTGGGAATAAAGCGCTGGTCCATTGTTATGAATGGATACTCTTGTCTCCTTTCCAGATTTGAATATCGAGAGCCCAGAGGCATATGTCCCGTCCTTTGAGTATGCTTTTCCTCGTCCAAGAGTCAGTGGATTGCGGCTGCACAGAAAGGAAATCATGATTTGTGCAATATTTGGTAAGTAGAATGAATTGAGCTAAAGAGTGGGAAATAGTAAGGATCCGCCACGCCGACGTCATATGCGAGCTCAGTTTTATGGATCTCGAGCCTCTTTTGGGATTTGTGTATAGAATAAATCTTGTTGGAAAATATAAATATCACATATATAATAAAGTAATTACATGTTATGAGTTAGATTAGCTTAAATTAAAATTGATATAATTTGATTAATATTTATTAGACTTTAATTATTAAATAAAATATAAGTAAAAAATATGTAGATACTCTAATAACTAATTTTTAATTAATAATGGACTGATTAGAAATTAGGCTCAATGTGCAAATGTTATATATTAAGTTTATGGTCCCCAACACATAAGATAACTTTTTTAATATCTCATCCTTAAAAAAAGGGAGAACAATTTTTATCTAAATTTCAAGGAATCGATGGATTTAGGTACGCTTCCGCATCTAGTTTTTATTCATGATTTATTTTTGATGATTTTACATGATAGATCTTGTTTTATTAAGTTTTGTATTAAGGTTTTAACGATTCTAACAAGTGGCATCCAATCTTCGTCATGTCGAATCATTAGAAATTGATTAAGTTTTTTTTCTTTTTTGAATGATTGATTCATAAAATTTCATGAATTTAATATTTCAGATATATATATATTGATCTTTGAAGGTTTATATTAATTTTTTTGTGTAATACAAAAATTTAGTTTGAAATTCATTGTTGCGTTCCAATTTTTATTTGCAAATCCTGTGTTTCAATTTCTATTTTAAACTCCTATATGGCATTTAGTTAAAAAAAAAGTTGACAATATTAGATATTGATTCATATATATATGTTTCGTTTATATATAAATATATAATATATATGCATGTTTTGATTGATTTAAGGTATGTGATGCATGTTATTTTGAAAAATTATATAAATATATATATATATATATATATATGATTATCTTTTAATTTAATTGAAAGATGAGATTAAGATAAATATTTTGAAACAAATAAATTTATTTTTTGACTTTGGGTGTCTAATATTTTAAATAAATTAGTTGAAACAAAATACCACTAAAGTGATCTCTCTTGCGTAGATTAGTTTATTTAAAATACCAAGATGAGTATATATTTTTGTGATTCATGCGTTTATTAATTGACCCAAAGGTAAGTTAATATTTGGCAAAATTTCAACGACATTTGTGATAATAAATGTGTGACAATTATAAGGTATTTTACGTGAGCAATAAGTTAGTCCAAAGATTGATTAATTTTTTGACATAATTTATTGTCAATGTGTGATTGTTACAACAAGAGTATCGTTTATTGTTAATATTATTATCCAAAGACTTGATATTAATGTTGTGTTTGGTATCTTGAGATGGAATTAACCATTATCGTGAATTTATTTTTTACTTATAAATATTGATGTGAGCTTGTTTTTATTTATTTTTGCTCTATATACAACTAGTTCATCTTCTGCTACCACAATATATGCTAATATAAATTCTATACCCATGCGTAATGGGACTAATTTTAAGGAATGAAAAAGACACTTATTTATAGTGCTTGGTTGTATTGACATCGACCTTACACTAAGGGAAAAACAACCCGCACCTCTCACCGCAGAAAGCACCCCTAATGTTAAAAGGATTTTGAGATGTATGATTGTTCAAATCGCATAAATCTAATGATCATGAAACACAGCATTCCAGAAGCCTTTAGGGGCACAAAATCTGAAAAAATTACTCAGGCCAAGGGTTTTCTTGACGAAATTCAGAAATGTTTTTCTAAAAACAATAAGGTTAAGATAACATCACTTCTGACTTCTTTGATGTCTATGAAGTATAAGGGTCAAAGAAATGTGAGAAAGTATATTATGGAGATGTCCTATGTTGCTTCAAGACATAAGACATTTAAGATCGAGCTTTTTGAGAAATTGCTTGTTCTTAAGGTTTTGGTATCGCTTCCTACATAATTCAATCAATTTATAACTAGTTATGACTGTCAAAAGGAGAAATGAATTCTAAATGAGCTCATTTCTCATTGTGTGCAAGTGGAAGAAAGGTTGAAGCGTGATAAGTTTAAAATTGCTCATTTGGCCAATTTCCCTTCAGATAAGGGCAAGAAAAAAATCAGAATAAAGCTGCTAAGGGTCCAACTCAAAAGAAATAACAACAAACTATAGAGAGTTGTTTCTTTTGTAACAAGTCTGGGCACGTGAAAAAAGAATGTGCCAAATATTATGCCTGGCGTGCAAAGAAAGGTATAATTCTTAATTTATGCTGTTCTGAGGTGAATTTAGCTTCAGTACCAAGAAACACTTGGTGGACAGATTGTGGTGCTACTACTCACATAAGTGTTTCTATACATGGTTGCCTGAGTTATCGAAAGCCAAGTGATGGTGAAAGATACATCTTTGTGGGCTATGGAAAATCAGTAGAAGTGGAAGCAGTTAGGCATTTTAGGTTGTTATTAGGAACTGATTTTTATTTGGATTTAAATGACACTTTTATTGTACTGTCATTTAGACAAAATTTACTTTCTATTTCTTCGTTGGACAAATTTGGATATTATTGCTCATTCAGGAACAATCAATTTAGTTTGTCTTTAAATTCGAATGTTGTTGGAACTGGTTATTTAAATACTTATAACAACCTTTATTTGATAGAATTAGTTTCATCCTATAATGAAACATTGCATGTGGAATCACGTCGTATTAAATGTAAATTAAACAAGGAAAATTCAGCACCATTATGGCATAAGCGCTTAGGTTATATCTCAAAAGGTGGAGTTGAATGCCTTGTGTTTGATGGTATTTAAAGTCCCTTGACTTCACGAGCTTTGAAGTCTATGTTGATTGCATTAAGAGAAAATAGACCAAAACCAAAAGATTGGGTGTCAACAGATCTTCAGACATCTTATGGCATCCTGGAATGGTCAACAATATTTTATAACATTCATAGACGATTACTCGCGTTATGGGTACCTATATCTCATTCATGAAAAATTTCAGTTTCTAGACGTGTTCAAAGCTTATAAAGGTGAAGTTAAGAATCAACTCAACAAAAGAATTGAGAACGTCAGATCTGATTATGGTGGTGAGTACTTCGATAGATATGATGAATCAAGTGAACAATATCCAGGACTATTTGCAAAATTCCTAAAGGAATGCGGTATTGTCCCACAGTATATTATGCCAGGATTACCCAGTATGAAGGGTGTAGCTAAAAGATGAAATAAGACTCTTAAGGGTATGGTAAGGAGCATGATTACGCATTCTACCTTACTTGAGTCCCTCTAGGGAGAAGCATTAAAGACAACAACTTACATTTTGAATAAAGTACTCACTAAAGCAAATGCAAAAACACCTTATGAGCTTTGGACAAGTCAAAAGCCTAGTCTAAAGCACTTTCACATTTTGGAATATCTAGCTAACGTAAGGCTTTATAAGCCACATGAAAAGAAATTGGACTTCAAAACAGTGAGCACCTACTTTATTGGTTATTTTAAGCGATCTAGGGGCTATAAGTTTTATGATCTCATAATTAGGAATATTTTTGAGACGGGAACTGCAACATTTTTTGAAGATGTTGAGTTTAGAAGGAGAAATAAGGTTAAAAACATTGCTTTTGAGGAAGAATTAGATCTAACTCAGTTCCTACTATCACTTTTGACAATGTTCAGGTTCTCATACCTATCATTGATCAAAAAATGAATCCAAAACCTTAACAAAACAATGTTGAACAACTCCCTATTCAAGATGGGGTAATTTTTCCAGACGAACAAACTCAACAACCTTAAGAACAAGTGTCATTAAGGAGGTCTACAAGAGAAATGAGAAATACTATTCTAGATGATTATGTTGTATTTCTTCAAGAACATGAAGGTGTACTCGATAATGATAAGCTTCTTTGGAAACAAAAATCCCGAAGTGATTGGTTGTCACTCAATGACCAAAACACTAAGTACTTTTATTGGTTTGGCGTCGCTTTAAAGCTCCGGAGGTTGATGGCTTACATGCTCAGTTCTATCAATTGTAGTGGAATATGGTTGGGAAATCTCTGATTTCTTTGGTTAGGAAAGTCTTTAAAGGTTGTAATCTAGAGGGTTTTTTTAACAAGATTTTACTTGTTCTTATTCCTACAGTGACTGCCTAGGCAGTTTTGACCTATAAGTCTCTGCTTTATGCCGTACAAGATCTTCTTTAAGGTAATTGTGAATCGTCTCAAACCTATCATGCCAGTCCTTATTCGCATATGGCGGTAAAGATAGATATGGAGAAAGCATATGATCGATTAAGACAGGATTTCATCAAAGACACTCTTGAAGATGCTCAACTACCCAATTATATTATTCACATAATAATGAATTGAATCTTGGTGTCATCAATGCAAGGCTATTTTACTCAAATAAGCCAAAAAATAATTAATTACGTAAATGACCCTAATTAAAAAACAATGACCTAAATAACCTGAAATGAATAGTAAAATTGGGTTATGGGACTAGATGGCCGGCACCACTATTTTTTCTATTAAAAAATAATTTTTGAGGTTTTGGACACTAGATGGCTGGCACCTTTTTTTTTTCAAATTTTTTTTAGTGTTAGTACACTAATGGCTGACACCCCTATTTCTAATTAAAAAAATTATTTTTGTTGGGTGTCAGGTGCCGGCCAACAAAGGCCCAAACTCACCCAACAAAAGGGATGAGAATATTGCAACATTAACCCCTCCTTGTTTTCTCATCTTTTTTATTTTCCATGTTTAATTACATATTTTATATTTTAAAATAATATTGAACTACTTATCATGTTTGTTAATTATTATTGCATCACTCAAATTATTATTAAACTTAAAAATTAATTTAAATTTAATATGCACAATTAAACTTACTTTATAGGGTAAATTAATTATTTTACACTTTATATTTATATTTTAAATTTTAATTTTATAAATTAATTTAATTTATAGGGTAAATTTCTTTTATAAATATATTTTAAAATAACTGTGCATATTAAATTTAAATTAATTTTTAAATTCAATAATAATGTGAGTGATGCAATAATAATTAACAACATGATAAGTAGTCCAATATTATTTTAAAATATAAAATATGTAATCAAAATTGGGAAATAAAAAATATGAGAAAACAATGAGGGGTTAATGTTGCAATATTCCCATCTCTTTTTGCTGGGTGGGTTTGGGTCTTTGTTGGTTGGCACCTGACACCCCAAAAAAATAATTTTTTTAATCAGATAAAGGGTGTCACCCATCAGTGTGCCAGCATCTCAACAATAAAGTTTTTGAAAAAAACTACATGGGTGTTGGTCATCTAGTGTCTAAAACCTCAAAAATTATTTTTTTAATAGAAAAAATAGTAGTGCCGACCATCTAGTCCCAAATAACCTAATTTTACTGTTCATTTAGGTTATTTAAGTGATTGTTTTTAAATCATGATTATTTACATAATTAATTATTTTTTTAAGTTATTTGAGTAAAATAACCTCAATGCAAATATTGAGGAATGGAGGTTTTACTGATGAGTTTACCAACGAGGGGTGTAATGCAGGGTGACCCGATCTCGCCATATATTTTTGTTCCGACAATCGAGAAGCTTGACCATGCGATAAAGTTGGCGATGTCGAACCGAAAGTGGAAGCCTATAAATTTGGGAAGAGGGGGACCGTCTCTCTCACCTATTTTTTGTCGATGACCTGGTGTTGTTTGGGGAAGCAAGTTAGGTGAATGTTGTAACTATGAATTATATTCTTGAGCAATTTTTTGCGTACTCAGGCCATAAAACGAACTCTAAAAAATCAAAAATCAGCTTCTCGGTTAATACAGAGGCTAAGATTAGAAGAATGCTTGGGAATGTCTTAGGATTTTAGGAGGTGGAGGACCTGGGCACTTAGGAGTGTCGCTGTTTCACAAAAGAGCCACTATAATAGCACGTTTCAGTTTGTTATTGATAAAGTTCAGAGGAAAACAAATGGTTTTGATGCCAAGCTATTGTCGTAGGTAGGAAGAACAACGTTGGCAAAATCGGTGTTGTTAGTCATACCGGGTTATTTCATGCAGTCAACAATGATTCCTATAGGTGTTTGTGATAAAATCGAGCAGATTGTTCGGCATTTTGTTTGGGGTTCGACAAATAGTGGAAGGAAGATGGCATTGGTCAAGTGGGATATTTGTTGTCAACCTATGAAGATGAGGGGCTTTGGTTTGAGGAGGTTGGTGCCTTAAAATACCTCATTTTTTTTATGAAACTAGCCTATCAAATTGTGACAAAGTCAGATACGCTATGGGTCAGAGTTCCGCGCAGTAAGTATAAGATGTTGGAGGTATGCCCTCTCTTGATAAATGGATCTAATTGTTCTTATGTATGGCGCTCAATATCCAATGTTTGGGACCAGTTTCGAAAGAATGTGTATTGAAGCTTAGGGAATGGCAGATCGGTTAGTTTCATTCAGGATGTTTGGATTGCTGACTTGGGGCCTCTACATGAGCATCTATCTTCTGATGCAGTTATTTTGGCACACCTTAAAGTGGTTGATTTCGTGGATCCAGATGGATGTTGGAAGTGGTGAGATTTTGGATTATATTGTTGCATGCTACCCGCCTAATGATACTTTGGGCAATGATACATGCTTATGGAGGTCGAATGTTAATGGTAGGTTCTCAATTAAAGTTGCTTATAAAAGTATTGTGCAGTTTGGTGTCTCCTATGTTAACACTGGGTGGAAGGAAATTTGGAGTAATGCCTTACCTTCAAGAATTAAACACTTCCTATGGTTAGTGATGCACCGAAGACTTCTCACTAATTGTAAAAAGGTTAGGAGAAGGTTGATTAATGAAGCGGGATGTTTAATCTGTGAAGGTTCTCAAGAAACTGTCTTACATGCATTACGAGACTGTTGGTTTGCGACTGAAGCCTAGATGAAAATAATTTCAGCTGATTGTGTCTTTATATTTTTTGAGTTGGATTTGGTCGAATGGGTGAGTGCCAATCTTCAAAAGGAATTTGGGATTGGATATGCTGGAGTTGAGTCTCGAGTAATCTTTGCGGTTTTGTGTTGGATGCTGTGGAAAAATAGGAATAAGTATATTTTCCAACAGGTGATTGGCAAAGTGGAAGATATGGTCAGAAGCATCGAGTGTTTCGCCGTCAATGTTTGCGAAACAAATCAAAAGGGTAGCAGATCTAGAGACTCCCGAGCTGTGATAGCTAAATGGTGCCCACCCAATCATGGATGGATCAAAGGCAACACGGATGGAGCAGCCAATAGAAATGGAAATTAGTCGGCAGCTGGGGTGTATTATGGGACTCATATGGGAATTGGATCGAAGGGTTTCAAAGATTTGTTGGGAGAGACTTGGCTATGGATTCAAAGCTGTTGGCGATTTTACATGACTAAAAAATAGTTTGACTTAACACTAAGGTGATTATAGAAACTAGTTGTATGATGACCGTGGATATGATTAAAAAATACTTGGGAAGAATATCCTCGATAACTCTTGTCAAGAAAATCAAGGAAGTGTCTCTACTGTTCTCGACAGTCAAGTTCCAATTCGTGAGTAGGGAAGGAAATATGTGGATGATTGGTTACCTAAATCATGTTGCTCTAATGATGTTAATTTAGTTAATATTGATGTTCCTCCGTTCTATGTTAGGAGACTACTTTTAGAAGATAAAATAGGTGATCTTCATGTAAAAATAATTTGATTTAAGGCAACGATATGTCTTCTCTTATCTATAAAAAAAAAAAGAAAAAAGAGAGACTTGAAGGTGAAAATCAAAGATGAGCATTACGAATTTCCGGTTTATCCAATACCACCACGTTTTAAGCAATAGCCCATCATCCATTTTAACCGTACCAAACCGGACACTACATAAGTATCTGCAGACATCCATCTCCATTTTCACAGGAGATATTCTTTCGAAACTACAGTCTGAATTTAGTATAGATCATACAATTCTATTTATTACTATTCAGAATTAGCATTAATTTTATCTGTATTAACTCCATCTTCAGTATATGCGGTATAGTCCAAAATTCTTCTTCACTCATCCTATAAAACATCAAAAAGTACATTACAGAGAGCTTAAAGCCCAAAGTAATGGAACAGTAAGCACACGGCCTAATAAGCCCAGCCCAAGCCTAAGGGGAGTAAACCCTAGACATCTCAAACACTCCAGCCACCGCCGCTGCCTGAAACAGGGGAGGAAAGATTGCGTTCGGATAAGCCCAAGCAAACATGGCTGAAATACCCGGGACCAGCAGTACCACCGCTGAGGTTGCCGTTGACACGGCGGAGCGATGGCCACCGACTGAGCTTTTGTCCAAATCCTCCTAGCGGGCATCAGCTTCCGGACAGCGAGGTTACGGGGCAGCTTGATCGGCCTTTTCATGCACGAGCCATCGAGGCCGCCACTCGTCAACGGTGCTCCACCCTTAACGGAGGTCTTGCTAGATCGTTCAAAACAGACGCCGAGCAGACAGGATAAGGTCCACCGGCGGGAAAAAAGCAGAACACCGCCCATCACTGGCGAAAGAAACTCGTCACAAGAAAAAGACCAACACTCGTGGTCAGAGATGTGAGCGGCGCCCGCCCGTCGGCCGAGCTCCGCTCACGGGGGGACCGAAACGGCAAAAGAAAAGACGAGAAAACAGAAAAAAGTTGTCGTGTTTTTTAAATGGAACTAGATGGCTTTAAACATGTCTTGAAACAACCAATTCGCAACAATGAATTGAATTGGCTAACATCAACATGCAACAGCTTGGCAAGCAAGACAAGGTGTTAAGAGTAACCACTTTCCCCTTTACAAGTAGTCATCTCACAACTTTTGCATAATGAACATCATTTTTCCAACTAAAAAGGCATAAATTCGTACGAAGTATGACGGGAGCCATTCACAATTCCCTGAAAAAGAATATCTTAAGTCGTAAGATACAATCAATGGAGGATGCAACTCAAATAGTAATTCTATAGTTGTGTCTGCATTGGCAGAGGATTGCACAAGCCTAAATAGTACCCACATGCTTGGCTTCTATTGAGCAACAAATGATGAAGATGTTTTTCATCATCTCATGGAAATTTTAAATGATCTGTGCTTGTAAGATTTCATAGCTCTCATCAGCTACAGTGTACAATACAGTGTATTAAACAGAGAGAATAATTGACATTTTATGACAAACAACTTACATTTTGGCTAATCAACACGACGCATCTTCAATTTCTTTGACCCTGGTCTCTCAAAGGCAAAATTCAGAAAAAAAGAATCAATCAGTGAAGTATATAGAAGCTGGCGGTGCCCACTTTGATAGTAAAAATAACTATTGAGTTCCCACTTGAGAAAGAAAATAAAAAACCTGAAAGTTCATGAGGCAAAATTAATCCAACAGCAAAGACCGGCATCCTTCCTGATTGAATATTTAGATTATGCTCTTCATTAAAAATAATCTATCAACTCGACATGTCAAAATCTTTTAAAGGAGTTATGAAAAATTGTATAGATATATATTCAAACCACAAAACAGATGATGATATCTATAATTATAATAAAAATCAAACAAATTATGAAGTTCTAAAATATTGATTTGGCAGCAAGTTGGGATAAATGTATGGAGTCTATAAATAATGTACTTTTCTTTAAGACATTGGAAAGTAGGAGGTGACTTGTCAAGTGGTAGAGCAAAATCTTTAGAATGGGACCCATGCTATTTATCTTCCAACTACATACTTTATTCTGTAACTAGGAAAAAGTTCAAAAACTATCCAAGAAAGAAAGAGTGATTTTTTCTTAATTACTAATAAATTACATGAATTTTTTAAAATATTTTTTATTCACTTGTATCATATGATTTTACATGCAATATAAATTATCTATTAGAAAACTCAGCTTTAAAAAGTTTCCTTTATCAAATAGACGGCGGGATTTCGTCTTCAACATCTAAATATATCCATGTTTCAATTATATAATATAAACCTTATAATTAATATTTAATTTAACAAAATAACTCAATTCAAATATAATAAAATTTATATATGGCTCGTTTTTTTTCCTCTTACCAATCTTTTCTTTCTTATCCTTATTTATTTAATGTGCATTTTCTCTTTTCAACTTGTATATTTATTTTGTAGGTATTTTTGATGTATTCACAAGTCATGATTGATGAGTGACGGCGCCTGTCGTTGCTAAAACTCCGCCAGTCACCAACAATTTTTTTTAGAAAGTAGGTAGCTCTTCATCAACTTATTAATTTGTTTCTATTTTGAAAATATTTCAGAATGATAAATGATTTCATGAGTCGATTTGGACACGTGTTGTCTTAAGTTTTATAATTTTTTTATTGTTTAATAAGTCATCAATTTTAGAAACTTTTATCTACTCTTGCCGCACATTTTTTAGTCTTATTTATGCATGAAGTCTTACCTTTGCAAGTAATTTTAGGATGGTTTTGTAGTTGTCCTTTCTAATTTGGTAAATGCTTGGTTCTTTTTTCGATTTTTACTCATCAGTTTGGACAATTCAGGGTTGATTTTCTTATCATATTAAGTGCTTGCAATCACTCCAAATATGTTGTGCTTGAGTTGTAACAGAGCCAATTGCCAATGTGCTTTAATGTTCTATTGATGTTGAGGCTGAAGCCTTTATTGTATTAATGAAGCTTGTCCTTCATCATTTTTGATAGATTTTTGTTTTTTTTTTCGAATTATATAATCTAATTCATGAAATGAATAAATAAATTTTCTTTAAAAAGATAAAAAAATTTAATTTATACTTAAATCTTATTTCACAAATAATTGAAAAAAATAATTAAAAATTAAAAATTTCACTGATTTAATATTTTACATACATTTGATAATTTAAAATAAAATCAACCCCATAAAATTTTTTTTCATAATAAGAGACACTTATAATTTAATAAAAAAAATTTTTGTTTAGAAAAAGAAATATTTTATAACAAATTTGATTTTTTTTAAAAATAAGATGAAATGTTAAAAAAATAAGAATAATATTTTTCATTATCTAAAATTTATTCCTACCAAACAATAGAATTAGTTTTACTCTTATCAAATAATCTAATTATAATCCATATTTAATTTTAAATGATATATCAAAAAAATTTTATAATTTAAATTTAGTATTTAAATTTTCAACACTTACTTTTTTGACACTTAATTTTTCACTTTATGAATCAACACATTGGTTATAACATTTTTAATATTATTTATAAAATTAAGCATCTTCAAAACTTATTTTTTAGAATATATTTTTTAAGAATATCTCGATACTTGTAGGTGTCAAGTTCGGGGAGGATGTCAATAACGCTAAATTTTTGTGCCTTGTCAAAATCATGGTAATTATTGCGAAATGATTAAAACATATCAATATTGGTGGGCAATTGAGCCATTAGATTTGTTGACCACGTCTCACATTGGACCAATCATCTCCAACAAAGGCCACCGATTGTATTGATTGATGATGATCATATTGTGACTTTTGATATTTATATGAACTGATTTACCAATATGTGTATTTGTTGGGACATCAACATGCTCCAATGCTTCAGATTAAATGTCCAATTTTGCAACATCGAAGGAGGAACATAAAAGCATTGGCCAACTTGTCGCAAGAGGTTAAGACAGAGGAGGGAGAAATCTACGATTGCGTTGTTGCATAGTTGTACTTGTCAACAAAGTTATTAGAGCTAGGGTAAAAAGGTTTCTGATTACGTGTTCTTGCAGAAGATGCTTTGACTATCGTACCTGTCGAACCTGATGGGGCATTTGACTTTTAAGACACAAAGGTTGATCTTAGATTTTCTAGATCATGGATAAAGATTCAATGCACCAATTATACACTAACAAAGATTGATATTTTTTTTTATTTTGTCATACTACTTTAACTATATTATTTTATGTATTTATGTTACGCATTCAATTGTATTTAATTCATACAATTTTTTCATCCATTCTATTTCAGTTTTAGTATTTATGGTGATAAAATATTGGAGAAACAATGAAACACAAAGATTTATTACGATATGTATATCATAATATGATCAAGAAAAGATTCACCCTAACGATTGATGCGAATGACTAATATAAATATCTATATATGTTTTGTATTTCGTCTATATCCCCACGGTTAAAAAGGTTTGTGCGTAAGTGTGCCAAAATCCAAAGCCCATTTCCCTGGCCCCTAGCAATGGACTATTTGGTGACATTTTCTGGTCAAAACAGTTATCTGAACCCACAAAATGCAGTAACCTATGGCCTATTTGATCGAGCCACTAGGTATAATTTTTCTCAAAGACAGGAAACTTTGGTAAAAGTGCTCCAATGGTTGAACAAATCCATTGAAAATTTCTAACTCAACAGAAAGCTTGCAGTGTTAAGTAATGGTACATTATAGTTAGAGTTTTTTTTCACTCGACTACTTTTTCAAAGCACTAACAATCCGTAAATCTTTCCCCTAAACATGTAAACACTAACCTTTGTAATGAATGCAAAATGAATGTGTCTGTGTAAGATATTTGTAGGGCTTAGGGTTGATGAGGTGACCTAAGAATACTAAACTCGACATCCAAATTAGTGTCGTAGCCCCTATAGACAACTGTCTTCTCAAAAAGTAATACCATCAACAATCTCTAAAAAATGAGTACTTGACATGCAACTTTACTAAACTAAACACACATGAGTTATGAGTTTAAAAAAAACTTAGGGTTTAGGAATCTCTTTTAGAGTTTCGAGGAAAGTAACAAGTAACACACTGAACTCAACACCAATGGCTATTAAGTTCAATAAAAAAAAATAAAGTTGTAACCCATGACTTGGAATATCGTTTAGTAATATTCGTCTACAATTTGTATAAGGTTTTATCTATTTTCTTGATAGATTCATTTCTTTACTAATATCGAAATAAATTTTCGAAGTAGATGGTATGCACAATATATACCTATTTGTTTTGATTCATCTTGGAGTCAATGCCATGGTGTTGGTAAAATAAAAATCGTTATACAATTTACAGAAATGGGTTATTACGTTGTCTACAATTTATTTTGGATGTTACTTTGTCAAAGTTAATTTATTTGTACAATTTCTGTTCGACTGAGTGAAATATTTCCAACCATCATTAAACCTTTTAGTTTCATCAACAATTGTGATCAATATCCATAATTTTTTATACTTGATGCATACAATGTGATGTTGATGTTTCAAATAAACCTTAAACCACCAAATTTATGTTAAGTTTTGATTTGTATTATAACTTATGCACTATTATATAGAAACTTTAAACCTTAAAACTAACCTTTATATCTTTTATTGTTAGGGTTTAGAGCTAGAACTTTATGAAATTTCAACAAATATATATATATATATATTATTTCTATCTTTGTTTACAAATTATCTTATGAAATTGCCAATGTAGGATATTTATAAGTTAAACATTAATCTTAGTGACATCAACGTAGTTGATGCGTTCGACAACCTAGTGGATGATAGTTTTGTGTTGGATTTCGTCATTGTGAATCTTGGATCAATGCATCATTGTCCCTCAATTTATTTTTCATACATAATTCACATTATGTTTTGTACATAATTTACATTATTACTAATAAGCCTACGTACATGCCAAACTAAGGTCCAAAATTTATATCCTAAAAAGCTTGAACTTGAAGCTTGAGGAGTGATATGATCCAATTTATGTATTTCACTTTTCAATTTTACCATTAAATTAAATTCATTATTTTTTCTTTCATATAATCATACAACTTCTTACATTTTCACTTACTTTATGGCTTACCATATCATATAACTTTTTATTTACGTATAACTTGTTACTTATATCCTTTACAGATCATAATCAAAATATCAAAAACAGAACTCCCAAAATCCTTACCCAAAATAGAACTCTCGGCCTCTAATGAAACTCTAATAACATAACTCCAGCATCCAACCTGTACACCATATTTGGAAGAACATAAACATGAAGATATAGTAAAAAAAACTCTAATATCCATTTCACCCACTCTAACCCTCATTTCACCAACCTTTTTCCCAAATAAACCTCCAGCACCTCATCACACCATAACCATAACCATATCATGTATCATTTCGTTTATTCATTTTAGTTCCTTGACATTTAACTTCACATATAATCATATACAAACTTTTCAATTTCCTTTCAATGTTTGTATATGTAAACATTTCATTTTAATTTCACATGTATTTTCTTTTCTCTCTTACATTAATTTTTGCATTCGTCTTTAAATTCATTATACATATTCAAATACCAAAGTATGTCCTATTCCATAAGAATTATTCACTTTCATTCTTACTCACGTATAAATTTTGGCATTCATAACTTCTATTTACACATAATTATTACAATAATTTAACTTATTCACATAACTTCTAAACTTCTTTCATCATAGTATACTTTAAAATTAATATATTTCTTAGTTATTTCATACTAAATTTAAATACTCAAACATCTAAATTAAGGTAAGCAAACATAAATTCATGTAAATACTTAACTATTTGTTCATTAGAAATTAAATTTTCTCTTCACTTTCCCAAGCTTTCCCTTCACTTGCATCTTCATCTAAGTTGTCTTCATGATTGAAAATATTTCCATAGCACTTTAGGATATGAAATTAAACTATGTGTTTAAGAAAAAAAAACTCAAGAAAAATGCATGAGAGGTTTTTTTTTTCTTTCCCTCTCTTTCCCTTTTTCCTTTTCTTTTTTTTTCTCCCTTCCTTTCCTTCCCTTTTATTTTTTCTTCCCCAAGCTGCTGCCATTCAACCTTCCAATTGTGTAAAAAATTCTACACTTTTTTTTCTTTCAATTTCGTCCTTATTTTATCAACCAATCATATTTCAACATATTTCATACTTATTTACCATTAATTTTCTCTCTTCTTTACACCTCATTGCATGTAAATTTTAATCTTGTCATTATGTTTCCAAAAATCTATTAATAATGGTAAAATTTTATCTAGGCCCCTTTCACAAAATGAGAAAATTGCACTTTAGTCCTTGTGCTTTTCCACTTTATTCAATTTAGTTCATATTTCAATTTTCCAACTTCACATATCAATATCTATTCATGTCACATTCATAAAAATATTTCTTAAATTTTCGCCCCATTTTCTTAAAATGGTAAACTTGCACTTTTAATCCTCCAACTTTTAGAATTTTTCAATTTGATCCTTATCAAATTTCATTATTCATACTTTCTCTCACAATACTTAATTCACCTTTGAAATACTTATCCTTTCTCAAATACCAAAATTTTGGGGTATTACATCTTAAGTTGTTTTCCTATTACCTACACAATTAAATTTTGATATATTATGTTTTTAAGTATGAATTTATATGCATTGGGACTTACTTTAGCTTGTTAAATTTGTAAAAGTACCATTGGTTTAGTGTCCAACATGTTAAGGAAGATTTAGAAGCACGGTTTCATGATTTGGGATGTTATTTTTCAACATTTCTAGGCTTAAGTCTTGAAACAAAACAAACTTGTCTTGAGATAGGTTGAACAAAGTTATGTGAAACATGTAAATTTGGTGCATGTCTTGAGACATATAAGTCAGTAGCTATAATTTGGTTCTAGGTGTTTCTAGTCTCGAGGCAAGGACTCTATGTCTCAAGACATAAAGCCTTATTTTGATATTTTAACCCAATTATCGAGACCTAGCTCCTTGTGTGACTACCTAGTGACTTCGTAATAGGACCTGCTTGAGCTTAGTTTTTATATATAGTGACGTATAAACTCGAGGCAATGACTCTATGTCTCAAGACATAAAGCCTTATTTTGATATTTTAACCCAATTATCGAGACCTAGCTCCTTGTGTGACTACCTAGTGACTTCGTAATAGGACCTGCTTGAGCTTAGTTTTTATATATAGTGACCTATAAACATCTCAATTATTTTATATCATGTTTATAGTTCAACTTTATATGAAATCTTTTATGAATGGTTGTTTGAGTCATTCTTGTGGCAAATATGGTGCTTTATATCCATTCATTTTCTAGATTTGGTGTATGGTGTCGAAACCATTTTTAAAGTTTTGGAAAAATGGGGTCGACTATTTTAAAAAACGGAAATGGGAGTCGCCACCAATCCTTTTAGGTGTGATTGGATCACCTTATAAAATGTTTTATTTCAAAACATTGATTTTGGCCTATGAAAATTCAAGAAAACGGGTTCGGGAGTCGATTACGTACAAGGAAGGATTAGTACCCTCGTAACGCCCAAAATTGGTACCAATTGATTAATTTTCTGTCCTAGTGTTGAAAATTTGAAAAGATTTGAAAGTATGATCCCTTTTTAAAAACCTGAACAATTTGAGTTGAAACTCGAGATTCCTTTGTTTCGAAAGAATACAAACATCACATCCAGCACGTTAGGACATGATGTTTTTAAACCTTCGAAACGAAAATTATCTCGTGATTTACAAAATTTATTAAAAAGGATATTTAGTTATTTAGGCAAACGGGAAATCGCTACCCAGCACATTAGGGCACTATTTCCCGAATTTCTAAACACAAAACATTGCCTCATTTTTTAAAAATACTTTTGGATTAAATGAAATATGTTTAAAAAAAATGATGCAAGCAAAATATAACATTAATATATTACAAGATATCAATACTAAGACAATATAAATCACACGATATGTACTAACATTTCATGCAAATATAAACATAAAAATAACGAATAAAACTTGTGATAAAATTACTATGCTAAACGATGATAAGCAAATACAAAAAAGGGTATAAAAATAAATCAACCAAATTTTTTAAAAAAATACAAAATAAGGCGAGAAACAAATATAAATTTTTATAAACCAAATAACAAAATAAATGAGGTATTGAAAATTTGAATATTAAAATAATATATATATATATATATATATATAAAATAAATGACAAATTTTTAAAATGATTTACATATATATATTAATTAAAACGTTTTAAATTGATAAAAAAGGTAATTTATAATATAGTAATTTAATACATGTATTTATAAAAAATAATAATAATATACGTATTTAAAAAACAATATAAAACAAAACTTTATATTTATAATTAATTATTTTATAATACTATATAAATTTTGAAATATATAATAAATAGTAAAATACAATGTGTAATAAAACAATTTTATATAAAAATATCTTAAAATATATAAAGTATTAAAAAAAACCTAGTTAAAATAAAAATGAAATATAAAGAGGATTAAATTTTAATTTTGGTAAAATTCTAGGGAAAATTTAAAAAAATAAAATTGAATTCGGGCCCTAATTGAAATGCGTGTTAAAAATGAGGGACTCACTGGGCAATTATACCCTAATCCCAAACACGACATCGTTCCAGCGTTCGTATTTAAATGGCTCAAGGGCCAAATTGAGACGAAAACTAACCTTCGGGGCTGAATTTAAAATAAAGGGAAATTTAATTTGGACGAAATCATAAAGATCAAAATTGTGGAAGGGCTTAAAAGGTAATTAGACCCCTTTTACAAAACACGCGGATCCTCCCCGGGTCGGGTCACACGCGTGCGGGTCAAGCCTTGAAACGACCTCGTTTAAAAAAAAAACACTTTAAACCCTCAAAATAAAAAAAATAGAAAGCCCCTAAGCCCGTGCTCTGCCTTCCCCGACCATTAGGTCTCCGATGATCCCTGCGCGGGCCCCCACGTGCTCACGCGCTGTCATTTGCGGCGGGCGGAGCTTAAAAGCTCCGATTTTTAGCGCAAATTAGAAGGTAAAAACCTTTTTGTTTATTTTTTAGTAGTATTTGAAAAGAAAATGATTTGTATCTGTTGAACAAAGTAAATAAATAAAAAATAAACGAAATAACAGAAAAAAGAAATCACCTTTCTCAAAAAAACTGTTTGTATATTTTTATTTGTATCTATGTATGCGTGTATGTGTCAATTTTTACAACGAAGATGTTCGGCTTTTATAGCCACTGTTTAGAGTACAAAACTTGGTATTTTTTTGTTTCCTTGTGTTTTCTGGCGTTTCTTTCTTCTTTTGCAGGTAAACGACGAGGGTCTGACGGTGGAGGCGCGATCTGCGCGCTGATTGAGGCGCGACGATAGGATTGGTGTTGGCTACGGCGCGAAGAGAGGGCTAGGGTTTCTAACCCTAGCTGAAAGATTAAGTTTTGGGTCTCTTGGGCATTCGGGTTACTGTTTACTGGGTTTAGGGGTAGGCTTAGGTAGTGTTTGGGTCACGGGTGTAAAATGGATATTGGGTTATCAGGCCTTAAGCCTGTTTATTGTAAAAAAACTTTAAAAATGACACTTTATTTTTTTTTTGGTGTTTATATTTAATATGGGCCCGGGCAAATTGGGCCTATAACATATGGTATTACACATGGAAGGTGTATTTCACTAGTCTACTAGTTTTATTTAACCCTACAATTTTTCCTATATATGTTTGTTTTATATTCAATGAGCAACTCTATACTTGTCGCACTATTTCATCAATATTTTAATTTTTTATTAAAAAAAAACCTTGTATCTATTTTTTTATAAGAACAACTAACCCAAAAGATTTGTAAGGAGTTATACCTCAAGTGATGAATAAAAATAGTTACTTCGCGTAGATGCAACTATGATTTTTCCTGCACTACTTTTGCCACACCACAATCTCTTAGAACATGTAAACGGTCTTCCATGCAATTACGACAAACATTGCAACTAGGATCAACACCTATTAATCTATGAATTTGTTAGTAATATGTTATGGCAACTACAGAAGGAAATCGTAAATGCATCGGAGACTTTGTGTATTCCAAATCACTTTCTAATTGTAACACACAAGAGACTTATAAGCATTAAAAAACAAACTAGTTTCATTCTGCAACGAACTGAAAGAATCAATACCAACTTTGACTATGAGGTGGTGGTGTCACATCAATAGAAATAATTTTTTCATACAAGCGTCTATATCCACAACTCTCAAATCCTTATAATGCTCCTTCAAAAGTCAAACATCCAGTAATCAATAGTCAATCCAAAACTTTATTTTTGTACCATTTCTTACAATAGAAGAGATATCATCCTTCAAAGTTGGTTAAATTCTATATAAAGGAGCAATTTTGTTTATTGATCTAGTCCACACATCCCTTTCCCATTTTATATTTATCCTGCAACACACGGACCCAAAAAGCTCATTCTTTTGTTAAAATGGTAAAGCCAAAATTTATCATAAAAGCTTCATTATGTTCCTTAAGTGGCATTAATCTAGTATTGAATTTGAATGAAATCTTTTATACCAAAATGAATTATTGCAAAATTTACCATCTAAGTTTTATAACTGGCTCAATTAACTTATTAGCAATGACTTTGATTGTGAATTGTTTACTACATGAGTGTTGAATTTGAATGAAACCATTTATATCAAAATGAATTATTGCAAAATGTACCACATAAGTTTTATAACTAACCCACTCTATACTTATAACTAAAAACTTTAATGCAAGTAGGTAAAACTTACAAAAAAAACTACCATTTTAGGTTTGAGCTGTCCTTTTTGGAAGTACAGTTATAAATTAAAGTGCTTTTTACTCTTGCAAAGAATATCAAGTACATGTGTCATTTGAAATTGTTAGAATTGAGTGACCCAAATCCTTATTAAAATAAAATGCAGTGATAAAATAAAATAAAAGTAAAATCCATATAAAACTATACTTCTTTTATTTTATTTTAGAATAAGGTTTTTTAAACCTTGTTAAACTCCATCTATTTGATATTAATTAGAATAAGGTGTTTCAATCTTACTACACTCCTTCTATTAGAATATGGTTTTACAAGCCTATAAATAGACATAGTCTACTCCTCTTGTAATCATTCGAATTCGACATAGTGAATTATCTTTTCATCTGTCCGTGATTTTTTTCAAAAAGGTTTCCACGTAAAAATTTATGTGTTCTTTATTTTTCTCTCCTTTCTTTGTGATACGTTGTCATTATCGATGTTCTATTTTTCACAAATTGTTATCAGAGCTTCTGGGTTGTTCATCTCAATCATAGTAATGGCATCTTTGAAGTATGAAATTCTGCTGTTAGATCGCAACACCATATTCGCGTTGTGGAAAATAAAGATGCAGGCAGTTCTTGCATAGATAGACTTAGAGGATAACCTGCTAGGGATAGATAAGATGCCTTCAACATTGACAGAGGAAGAGAAGAGGCGTAAAGATCAAAAAGTGTTAACATAGTTACATCTGTATTTGTCTAACGAAATTTTGGATGATGTAATGAAGGAGAAGACCGTCGTTGCGTTGTGGAAGAGACTAGAACAAATATGTATGTTGAAAACTCTAACCAGCAAGCTACACATGAAGCAGCGTCTTTATGCTTATTGTTTGGAGGAAGGTGCGTCTGTGCACGAACACTTAACAGTGTTTAAAGAAATTCTCTCAAACTTGGAGGCCATAGAGGTTCAATATGATAAGGAAAATCTAGGGTTGGTTCTACTTTGTTCGTTACCCCTGTCTTATTCAACCTTTAAAGACACGATTTTATATAGCCACGAGTCTCTCACAGTTGATGAGGTTTATGATTCTCTGACCTCGTATGATAAAATGAAGCATCTTATGGTTAAACCCGACTCTCAGGGAGAGGGTCTCATTCTTTGTGGGAAACAAGATTAGAATGCTGATGATGATCGTGGAAGGACACAGGAACGAAGTCCTCGCTGTAAATCTAAGGGTAGATCGAAGTCTTCAAATAGAAGTAAAACTTGTAACTTCTACAAGAAGAAAGAGCACATTAAATCTGAGTGCTATAAGCTGTAAAACAAGATTAAAAAGGGAGGCCGTGAATCAAAAGAGAAAACAACCAGAAAAATCTGGTGAAGCTAATGTTGTAGAAGACTACAGCGATGGTGAACTTCAAGTCGTTTCTATCAACAATTCTAAAGTAAGCGATGAGTGGATCTTGGACTCAGGCTGTACCTTCCACATGAGTCTCAATCGGGACTGGTTTACAACTTACGAAACAGTGTCTAAAGGTATTGTTTTGATAGGAAATAATGCTTCATGTAAAATCACATATGTTAGAACGATTAAAGTTAAGACGTTTGACGGAGTTGTCAGAACACTTAGTAACATACGGCATGTACCAGAATTGAAGAGAAATTTAATTTTGTTGAGTACTCTTGATTCAAAAGGGTACAAATACACTGCTGAAAGAAGGGTTTTGAAGATTTCTAAAGATTCCCTCGTTGTGATGAAAGGGCAGAAAATGACTACTAAGTTATATGTTTTGCAGGGTGATGCAGCTGTCACTTCCTCTTCCTTGCTAGATGATGATGTTACTAGACTTTGGCATATACGCCTAGGGCATACAAGTGAAAATGACATGGCAGAATTGAACAAAAGAGGACTTCTTGATGGACAAGTAATTTGCAAATTGAAGTTTTGTGAGCACTGCGTTTTAAGGAAGTAAAAAAGAGTTTAATTCACCAGAGGAATTCATAACATGTAGGGAACGTTAGAGTATATTCATTCTTATCTATGGGGGCCATCCAGAGTGCTTTTGAGAGGTGGTGCTAATTATATGCTAACAGCTATTGATGATTTTTCCAAAAAAGTTTGGGCGTTTTTTCTTGAAGTAAAAAAGTGATGTGTTTTCTGCATTTAAGTATCGGAAAACTATGATTAAAAATAGATGTAACACCCTAAACTCAGCCTAGACATTATGGCCACATCCGGAGGTATCACAAGGAATGAATTTTAAAAAAGAAGTCAATGTGATAAACTATTTCAGTTTCCAATTCTTATTTGCTTATGTTCTTGACAAAACGTTATTATTTAGTTAATTTACCTCAAAATGTGTTTGAAGTGGAAGCTACAAACACCGTTGTATTTCCAAAAATAGAGTAACTGATAAATGGTAAATTATACATATTTTTATCTCATGCTTAGCCTATATTTTGGATGAATTATCACTAAATTTGTGAGAATTGGTGCTCTTAACCCTTCTATTTCATGTTTTATACTCAGAAAAGCATAGGAAAGAGAAAAAAAACAAAAAACGGACCGAAAACGAAGAAAATGGGCTAAAGTGTAAAATCGACATGGCCCAAGGATTCACCACACGGCCGTGCCACATAAGGTCCAATACGGCCCAGCCTCCGACAAGCACGGCCAGACCACACGACCGTGCCACCCTCAACAGGCCTACACACGGCCTCTTGTCGATCCACATGGGCATGGCACACAAGCGTGTCCCTGTCGTGAGGAAGTTCAATTTCACTCAAAAAAGTATACTTAGGGGCTAAGAAAGTCATTCTAAACTCTATATAAAGATCCTAGGAGGCAACTTCAAGGGTGTGCTTATTTCCCGCTAAGGGAATACTTTTCTCTCCCCAAGAGAACACTTTTCTCCCTTGGAAAAAGAGAGCAGAAGTAAGGAATTACTCCAAGGGAAGTCGATTGATTCATCCCAGAGGCCGAATTCTACATTAAGACAGAGGATCTCCCTAAATTCCTTTAGGGGTTTTTGGGTTCTTTATGTTTTACTATTTTAATTCTTCTGAGATGTTTTCTTTTATAATCATGAACTAAATCCCCCAAATACTTGAGGGGGATGAAACCTAAGACAGATCTTGTTATTATTTTCTCTTGAATTATATTATAAATATTTGATTTGTTCTTGATTGTGTTTTTAACTCTTAAATTGATATTCTCGGGATATTGATTTAAGTCAAATGTGCTTGTGTAGAGGAGCAAAAGTCCTTGCATAGGAGTAGATCCAACATAATTAACCAGAGTTGCATGCAACCCTAGACATAGGGCGACATAAATCTGCTGGATTGGGGTCAAACCTAATAAGGGAATCCATAGATCGAGTTAATGCAAGACTAGGGGTTTTAACTAGAAAGAAATTTTAGTTAATCAACCTAGGATTAGTTGTTCTTATCCTTGACAGAGGTATTAACATAAATTAGGGATTTCTACGGATCAAGTCAAGTGACTAAATCGTCTAGTTCAAGAGTTGATAACAAATGAAGTCTAAGTGGATTCTCCCTTGAGTATTGCCTAAATCAATCAGTTTTTCCTAAAGAGTTTTTCCCCAATTTACTTTTTGTGCATTCTTAGTTTAATTTTAGAATTAGTTTAAGTCTTCATAAAAACCCCTTTTATTTTTAGGCTAGATAATAGAAAGGAAGTTGTAATAGTACTTTTGGTTCCCTTGGGTACGATAACTCGGTCTTGCCACTAAGCTATACTACTGTTCGATAGGTGCGCTTGCCTTAAAGTCGTGATAATAATTAGTTTTTGGTGCGATCATTATTATAAATTTTATTACTTCATATCACGCATATCAGTAACACTCCTAACCCGTATCCATCGCCGAACTAGGGTTAAGAGGCATTACCAAACATTTCATATCATTATACAAACATATCACATACATAGCTTACACATTGTTAAATCACATTTAATCATATTTGCAATGTCCCTTAAATAGGTCTACGAGACCTTAAACATGCTTTGGAGAAAGTTCGGGACTAAACTGATCTCATATAAAATTTTTCGGAACTTAATAATTTTTCTAAGTTACAGAGGTCACACGCCTGTGTGAACAGGCCGTGTGCCTCACACAGCATTAGACACGCCCGTGTGTCTAGGCGGTGGCAAAACAGAGCATACATACTGACTTATCCACATAGACACAAGACATGCCTGTGTACCAGGTCGTGTGAAAATTATGGAGCTTACTGACTTGGTCACACGACCAGTCACACGCTCGTGTGTCTAGCCCGTGTAACTCCCTGATTTGGGCACACGGCCTGCCACATGCCCGTGTGTGAGACCATGTGGTGTGCCCAGGCTCAATTAGAATTGGCATTCGAGCAACACGGTAAAGACACACGCCCCTGTTCCTGCCCGTGTGGGCAAAAAATAGGCCATTTGCAAGGCCAAGTTGCCACCCTTTTTGGTTCAATTCTACAAGCACCAAATGACACATAATTCATACCCAATTTGTAGCCAAAACATCATCAAAACCTACACAAATCATGCCATAATATGACCAATCAATTTCATACTCAAATTCATTTCAAAGCATACCAATTTCATGAACTAAAATCATACCAATCCATTTGATTTGGCCACACGGCCTGCCACATACCCGTGTGTGAGACCGTGTGGTTTGCCTAGGCTCAATTTGAATTGGCCTTCGAGCAACACGGCAGAGACACACGCCTGTGTCCCTGCCCGTGTGGGCAAAAAATAGGTCATTTGCAAGGCCAAGTTGCCACCCTTTTTGGTTCAATTCTACAAGCACCAAATGACACATAATTCATACCCAATTTGCAGTAAAAACATCACCAAAACATACACAAATCATGCCATAATATGACCAATCAATTTCATACTCAAATTCATTTCAAAGCATACCAATTTCATGAACTAAAATCATACCAATCCATTTATCTCAAACAACACTTTAACCAAACTCAAAATTGTATCAAACATTACCATTTCAATACCAAATCAACCATGAAACATACCATTTCATTTTCACCAAAACATATAAAAATGGACATTCACACAAGACCATTTATAAACATCAAGTATATCATTTTTCCATCACATAGTCTATACCAAAATCAAATCCATAATCTCAGTCATATTCATGCCATATCACATAGCAATAGATACACTTAACACATATCATGACATCACTAGCCTACACATGCCATACATTAATATTTACAACTTCAAAAGTACCAAAATATCGTTCGATAGTGTGATGACGATCCTTGACAATCCCTGAGCTCACGGTAGCTTCGATAATATATAAAACAATGAAACACACACAAAGTAAGCTTTCAAAAGCTTAGTAAGCCATATACAAATAAACTTACCTCAATCAACAAATATAGGCCAATTTATCCATGGAATTCATAGCACAATACATATACAAGTTTCATAATTCACATCTAATTTCCTTGCTCATAATTCACTTACACATAATCCTCATTCTTCTCATGTAATTCACATGACATCATTTAAAATCATAATCACCTTTCATTCTCAAATTACATATACATTTGATACATACCTAAATCGGATACTCATTCACATAATCATTCATTTCCCGATATTGTCTGTTGAACCGTTCGGAATTAACAAGGATACTCGAATAGCTCGTTAAGCCTGTTGATAAATGATAAATTATACATATTTTTACCTCATGTTTAGCCTATATTTTGGATGAATTATCATTAGATTTGTGAGAATTGGTGCTCTTAATCCTTCTATTTCATGTCTTATACTCAGGAGAGCATAGGGAAGAGAAAAGAACGAGAAACGGGCCAAAAATGAAGAAAATAGGCCAAAATGAGAAAACAACACGGCCTAGGGATTCACCACCACGGCCGTGCCACACAAGGTCTAACACGGCCCAGCCTCGACAAGCACGGCCAGGCTACACGGTCGTGCCACCCTTAACAGGCCCACACGGCCTCTTGTCGAAACCACACGGGCGTGGCACATGGGCGTGTTCCTATCGTGAGGAAGTTCAATTCTACTCGAAAAAGGATACTTAAGGGCTAAGAAAGCCATTCTCAACTCTATATAAAGACCCTAGGAGGCAACTTCAAGGGTGTGCTTATTTTCCGCTAAGGGAATACTCTTTTCTCTCAAGAAAGAGCACCATAATTCTGCCAACACAAGGAGTGAAAGCAAGGAATTACTCCAAGGGAAGCCGATTGATTCATCCCAGAAGCCTGAATTCTACATCAAGACAGAGGATCTCCCTAAATTCCTTCAGGGGTTTTTGGGTTCTTTATGTTTTGTTATCTTATTTCTTCTGAGATGTTTTCTTTATTAGTTATAAACTAAACCCCTCAAATACTTGAGGGGGATGAAACCTAAGATAGATCTTGTTATTATTTATTCTTGAATTATTTGATAAATACTTGAATTGTTCTTAATTATGTGTTCTTCATTCTTGATTTAATAATCCTAGGTATTACTGCAAGAACTTGATGTGCTTAGGCAGAGGAGCAAAAGTCCCTATTTTAAGAGTAGATCTACCATAATTAAGCGGAGTTGCATGCAACCCTAGACATAGGGCGACATAAATCTGTCAGATTAGGGTCAAACCTAATAGGGGGATCCATAGATCGAATTAATGCAACCTAGGGGTGTTAATTAATAAGAAAACTTTAATTAACCACCTAGGATTAGTTGTTCTTATCCTTGAAAGAGGTATTAACATAAGTTAGGGATCTCTACGGATCAAGTCAAGTGAAGAAATCATCTAGTTCAAGAAGTTAATAACAAGTGAAGTCTAGCTGGATTCTCCCTTAAGTATTGCTCTTATCAATCAGCTTTTCCCGAAAGTTTTCCCCAATTTACTTTTTGTGCACTTTTAGTTAGTTTTAGAATTAGTTTCAACCAATCCTCTTTTATTTTTAGGCTAGATAATAGAAAGGAAGTAAGTATTAGTACTTTTGGTTCCCTTGGGTACGATAACTCGGTCTTGCCGCTAAACTATACTACTGTTCGATAGGTGCTCTTGCCTTTAAAATTGTGATATTAGTTAGTTTTTGGTGCGATCAGTTTTTATAAATTTTATTACTTAATATCGCGAGTATCAAGTTTTTGGCGCCGTTGCCGGGGAACTAAAATATTAAGAAAACTCAATTTTTACTACTTTAGCCATTACTATTTTTATTTTTTTCAGCTTTTTTTTATTTTAATTTTCTTTGCTTTTTCTTTTCTAAGTATCTCTAGTTTATGACTAGAAGAAACCCAGGAGGACCATTACTTTTCGATGACAATTTAGAAGCGACAGTTTGTCGAACTCGCCAAGAGATAAGAAGAAGTTTGCAATATCCAGAAGAAGGACAAGAAGAAGAACCTAAACCTACTTAAGAGATGGAAGCAAATCAGGATAATCAGCTACTTCCTGTAGTAGCCGCAAATCCTGTTGAGCAAAATCCTGCTCCGCGTACTATGTATGATTATGCTAGACCTAATTTAGCAGGCTCTGAATCTAGCGTTGTTAGGCCTACTATTGCTGCAAATAATTTTGAACTGAAACCTAACACTATTCAAATGATACAGCAATTTGTTCAGTTTGATGGTTTGCAGGATAAGGATCCTAACTGGCATCTAGCCAATGTAACACCCCAACCCGTATCCATCATTGGAATAGGGTCACGAGGTATTACCAGAGTTTATAGAACTTTTTTTTCTCACATGATAACTCATTTATAAGAAATTGTACAACTTAAACTTTACCACTCTTCCATAAACACATGTATATTTTCATTTGATCATTTATCCTTTCGACGTATCAAATAATAAACATATTACCATTTAACCAATAGCTTGGCACTTGTCTAAGCGTCAACAACAACAGTCATTAGTATATTTGAATATATTTCATATAATTTTAGAATCGATAAACTCATTATATCAACATATCATACTTGATATTATTACTTATTACGGCTTACCCAATTTCTATGTATCAGCATATTAAAGATAGCCACATATTCATATAATATGATACATATTATGCTCTTGCCATTTCTTCAAAAACATAAATCATTCATTATACCAAAATTTCATGTATCATTGTTTTCATGAATTTTGTATATATTTATTTCGGGACAATTCATAATCTTGAACATGCATAAATTATCAGGTAAGTTTCATATACATGTATTTTCCATGTCATATCTTTAAAATATCGAATAAATATCATTTTCGTGTATTTCAAGTTCAATTTCGTGATTATTGTTTCGTGCTCAAATTATTTCCATGTCAGGGCTTTATTCATTAAGTCATTCGAAATTTCATCGTCATACAATTAATATTATTAAAGTATACGAATCTATAATCATGGATGCATATATTTATCAATAAATTCCATGTACAAATATCATCATCTTATATTTCCATATATCCAGTATCACTGTCATTTTTTTCATGTACTTCAGGAATATATGTACAAATCTTTTTATATACATATTTCCTTTTCTGGTCAGGATTCTTACCTACTGAATTTATCAGAATATCGATAGTTAAAATCATATAGTATACTTAAAATATGCAAATCCGTAATCCATCAATTCACATTTACCCTTTTTAGCTATGTGTTTACCATCTTCTATATTTATCCCGTTGAATTTCTCGGAATTTCGATAGATTTCCGATAGTACACTCCTGGTGTACAATCTCATTAACTGTCAATTCATACAGGAGTACACTTTTAGTGTACAATTCCGGGTCCGTCAATTCATATGCATGTGTTGCCATGGTATCTTTCAACCATGGTATTATTCATTTTCTCAATATGTTGCCATGGTATCTTTCAACCTTGGTCTTACACATTTCATTTCAGTGAGCACACTTCCGCGAAACTCACTCTCCCACGAACCTCAATTCTTGGCACACTTCTGCGAACCTCAGCTCCCATGTATTCTTCGGAAGGGCCTATACACATATATTCTTCGGGAGAGCCACCAGCACACTCCCGCGAACCTCATTTCCCATATATTCTTCGGGAGGGCTGATAGTAGGATTACCCTTTCAGGCTTAATCCTTTTTCCTGTATTCTTCGGGAGGGCTATATCAGGACAGGATCACCCGTCCGGGCCAGATCCCTTTTTACCGTCAATTCCTTTTCAGAGATCCATCGAATTTTCCTTTCAAGATTTCTTCCCCTTTTTATCAAATATATCAATGTTTTCATCAATTTTCATATAATGAACATTCAATTCATATTCACATCAATAACATACATTTCAAGCATTTAAGAATATAATTCAAGTTACACGAACTTACCTCGTTGCTTGTTCGTGTTTATAAATTCATTAATCCAATACATTTTCTTTTCCACGTTCGAGTCTCACATTTGAGTCGTTTGGGTCTTTATAAATAAATTTGATCATTGTTTTCATTTATTCCATATTTTAATACATTCAATTAGTGCTCTAGGTAAAATTACCATTTTGCCCCTAAACTTTTAATTAATGACGATTTTACCCTTAGGCTCAGAAACATAAATTCTTGCAATTTAATCCTTATTTCCACCCGTTATCATCATACATATTAATAACATTCCATAAATTCTATAAAATATCAAAATTTTCCATAATTTCAACACTTTTCAATTTAATCCTTAAAACATGTTTTCCCTTGATCTCGAACTAAATTAACAGTTTTCATTTAAAATTTTCAATTTAAATAATATAATAATCCATTTCATATAATTTGATCATTTCTAACATTTTTACAAAATTACCCATAAAGTTTTACTTTTATTCAATTTAGTCCCTGAGCCTAAAACATACAAATTAGCCATGCTAACTGAATATTCATACATATTTTCCTCCTCCTCCTCTCCATTTCACATCCTTTATTTATATAACATGCTTATAAGTAACATCATCAATAATTTCACTATTTACTTATATGTGAATGTTCAAGCTGTCCACCTACGTCATAGTCACCCCTATTCCATAAATTTCAATAAGTTCTTAAGCTAAAGAACTCCAAATTAAGTTCCGTAAATTTTCCATGAAACTAGACTCATATATCTTCTTACCATAAAAATTTCATAATTTTTGGTTTAACCAATTAGTACAGTTTATTCTTTAAAGTCACCCCTGTTTTGCTATCTGACAGTTCTGACCCTTCTTCACTAAAAATTAATTATCTCTTCATACAGGATTCGGGATGTTCTAGTTTGTTTCTCTTGAAAATAGACTCATTAAAGAATCTAACCATATAAATTATATCCCATAATTAGTTTTATACAATTTTTAATGATTTTTCCAATTCAGAACAGAGGATCCCGAAATCATTCTAAACTAGTCTCACAAAAATATAAATATCTCAGAATAGAAAATTCATTTACTTGTTTTGTTTCTTTTATATGAAAATAGACTCAACAAGATTTAATTCCATATCTCACTCAACTCCTAATTTAGTTTCTACCATTTTTGGTGATTTTTCAAATTTAGCTTACTGCTGCTGTCCAAAACTGTTTTAGTGCAAGATATTAATTACTAAGTTTATATCACCCTTATTTTCTTTCTCTACACCATTTCCCATCACTTTATCTTATTTTCTTTTCACTACCATATCAAGAACATAGAATCATATATAAGAAAACTCTACATTAACATCAGTTACATGCTTTTTCAATAATATTAAACTTAAAAATACATGGAAATCTTGATGTTCTTACCTTGTTTTATTGTTTCCAAACTTTAACTTCATTTTCTCTCTCCTCCAGCTTCTATTTCTTGAATCCAACTTGATATTCTAACTCCTCATAGCCTCCTTAACATTTTTCTCCTTCGGTAGCTATGAAAATTCTTTTGATTTCTAGGTGAAAATGGTGAATTTTTGGTGAAAGGACCAAATTGTAAAGAAAGCAAAACTTCCTTTCTTTCTCTCCTCTTCTCACGTTTATGCATGGATAGGTGGTGGTTTCTTCTCTTTTTTTTTCCACACACACACACATATATATACTAAATAAAATAATAAAATAATAAAATATCTTATTAAAATATTAATAAAGTAATATTTATCTTACTAAATAATTATAAAATATCATCACACCATCATTACCTTCCAGATTTCTCTCTCCTTCTAATTGACCATTTTGCCCTTCATGATCTTTTAAAATTCCATCCTTCAGTCATCACTTAATTTGGTAAAATTACGATTTAGTCCCTCATAATTCTTTCTCCTATTCAATTTGGTCCTAACTCATCCATTTTCCTTAGTTTCTAGATTATTCCATCCTTAAAATATTTGCACTATTGGTCCTTCAACTTTTCCATATTTACACTTTGACCCCTTAAATTTTAAGAATTTACTCTTGGGCCACAAAACTTTTCTCACTTTTACGATTTAGTCCTTTCTTGGATTAATACATCATAATCACTTCCTACATAGATTTTGTTGATATAGCTCAAAATTTCTCTTTTTATTTCTTTATTTCTTTATTTTACTATATCAAGGATAGAAATTTTCGGGATATTACAGCCAATTTCTTGGAAATATGCGATACATTCAAAATAAATGGCGTTTCTGATAATGTCATTCGTCTTAGGCTATTCCCATTCTCTTTGTGAAACAAGGCTAAACAGTGGTTAAATTCTCTACCACGAGGCTCAATCACTACATGGGAATAGATGACCGAAAAATTTTTACTTAAATATTTTCCTCCAGCTAAAATAGCTAAATTGCGAAATGATATCTCTTCTTTTGTGCAGATGGATCTAGAGACACTTTACGATACTTGGGAGAGATACAAAGATCTTTTGAGAAGGTGCCCTCACCATGGGTTGCCTTTGTGGTTACAAGTTTAAACCTTTCACAGCGGTTTGAATCCATCAACAAGGCAGATGATCGATGCGGCCGCCGGAGGAACAATCAACAATAAAACACCAGAAGCAGCTTATGAGTTTATAGAAGAGATGTCACTGAATAACTATCAATGGCAAGTCATGAGGACAAAGCCGACAAAAGCTGCAGGAGTTTATAATATTGATGCTATCACCATGCTTACTAAACACTTAGAACTTTTAAATAAAAAGTTTGATAATTTTGTTGGTTCTACGCAGGCACATCCAGTGATGCAGTGTGACACAATCCAGGGAAATATGTTCAATCCAGATTACTCCTCTTATGGACATGGCATGGAAACTGAGCAAACCAACTATATGGGTAACAATTCTAGACCTCAAAATAACCCCTATAGTAATACTTATAATGCAGGTTGGCGGAGTCACCCCAATTTTTCATGGGAAGGACAAGGAAATCAAAGACAACCGCCTCCTCCAGGATTTCAGCAGCCACCACCATAACAGGAGAAAAAGTCGAACCTAGAAGAGATGTTCACCAAATTTATGGCCATGTCAAAAACCAATTTCTAAAATACCGAAATGGCACTAAGGAACCAACAAGCATATATTCAAGGACTTCAAACTTAAATAGGCCAGCTTGACAAGCTAATCTCTGAAAGGCCGCAAGGTGGGTTATCAAGCACTACTGAGACTAACCCCAAAGAACAACTTAATGCCGTAGATACGATAGATAATGAGGGGTTAACCAAAACCAACCCAGAGCCATGCAAGGAGCCTGTGGTAAGTAAAGGAAAGAATGAGGTAAGCTACAAAGATGAAATTACCAAAAAAATTTAAAACTCGTATCCCATACCCAAACGCGCTAAAGAAAGACCGCACAGATGAGCAATTCGGTAAGTTTCTTAAACTCTTAAAGAAATTACATATCAACTTACCATTTGTTGAAGCAATTTCGCAGATGCCAAAGTACGCAAATGTTTTAGAAGAACTTCTCACAAATAAAAGGAGGTTGGAAGAACTGTCCACAGTGGAACTCAACGAGGAATGCTCAGCTATTCTCCAAAATAAATTGCCAACCAAACTAAAAGATCCAGGGAGTTTTACTATTCCTTGTTTACTTGGTAGCCTAGACGCCAAAAATGCTTTAGCTGACTTAGGGGCTAGTATAAATGTCATGCCTTAAAAACTATTTAAACAACTAGGTCTTGAAAAACCTAAGCAAACCAAGATGAGCATTCAACTGGCTGATAAAACTATTAGGTTTCCTAAGGGAATAATTGAATATGTGCTTGTCAAAATTGATAAATTCATATTCCCAGTTGACTTTGTTATTTTAGACATTGATGAGGATAGCAATGTACCCTTAATTCTAGGGCGACCCTTTTTAGCAACTGCCAGAATAATAATTGATTTAGGAGCAGGTGAACTTACACTACGTATAGATGATGACAAAGTTACCTTACAAGCTCGAAACTCGATTAAGACTGTTGATAATAATATAGTCACGAGTCCTTGTAAAAAAACTGAACTCACCACCCAACCTTCTGTGCAGGATACACTCCACATAAAGGCAACCCAATCACAGACAAGTCCATCCAAAGGAGATGCACCTGAAAAGCAAATGCTTCAGATCGAGGAACTAGATGAGTGGCTGAACTATCATAAAAAGCCCAAAGTATGCCAAACCAACCCAGAGCATCACCAAGACGACCCTCAGGTACAAACGAATCAACTTAAGGTAGGGGATAAGGTAATCTTAGGGGAAAACGATCCTCGAATCTTGAATTCAAAAGAGCATACAAGTGATACACCTTACTTCACGGTAATGAAATCTTTCCCTATGGTATAGTCGAGATAAAACATGAGTCACTCAGCACTTTCAAGGTAAATCACACTTGACTCAAATCTTACGTTGATAATGAAATCGTAAGTAGGATAGAAGAGTATCAACTCTTCAAACCACTGTAAACGTACAAGCTCGAGCAAAGTCGAGTTTAGACTATAAATAAGCGCTTCTCGGGAGGCAACTCGAGCACTAACTTAGTAACTTTTCTTTTATTTTTGATTTTAGTATTTTTATGCATCAACTAACCCTTTTTAATGCAGAAATTTAGGACCACACGGCCATGCCCACGGGTGTGCCTCAGGCGTGTGTACACTTTGAGAAGAGACACGGTCGTGCAACTTGGCTGTGTACAAGCATGGTAAAATTTTCCCTAAGGCACGGGCTACGATAAATAGCCACGGCCGTGCGATATAGCCGTGGCCAACACTTTCAATTCCAACATGGGCGTGTGACCCCATACATGACCGTGGGAGAAGTGAACATCGAAGGATACGGCCGTGCGACACAGCCGTGTGCCTCAACACGCCCTCGCAACACGGATGTGTGTCTCGAGCCAGGCGTGCCAAAATCCCTGAGATTTTTGTTTTTTCCATTTTATTTTATTTTATTTTTTTCTTTATTTGAATTTTAGTATTCTCAGAACTAGTTTATGTTATTTCAATTATTTTATATCGGTTATTTCCTAACGAGTAATTGTTCTAATCCTGAAATACCTAAAATCCCTTAAGTGCTATCGCAGTTTCAAAACCATGAACTTCAAGTATTCCTTTCTCCAAGACAACTTTCACAATTCAAAGGTTCCATCCAATATTCAGGGAATTTTACTTCTCTCCCTAACTTATGATCTTGTGCTTCTATTGCTATTAATGTTATCTTTGTACATTGAGGGTAATGTACATCTTAAGTGTGGGGGGAAACTCACTTTCATTCTTTATATTATCTTTGAAATCCCTAAAAATTGCTCTCAAATTTTGAATTCTCTGCATTATCTTCAAATATCTTGTTAGGAATTAATTTTGATTGATTTATGATTTTTATTGATGTGTTGAGAATTAAGACATAGGTGTTTATGCTTTGATTATTCAAACTTTAAAACATTAGGGAATCAAGCATGATAAGTTAAAATTTTTGAGAACCCAATTTTTTCATAAGTTATTTTCCTGAATTTTAAGTGTTATCTTGAGATTTGAAATTCGCAGGATTAACATCAAAAGCCATAATTCTAGTGAGATTTTTGAGCCTTGTGAGCATACATTCTTTCATGCTCACTTTTATTATTGCTTTGAGTGAGTCAATACTGATTTGTTATTCTAGAACTTGCTTCGATTATACATGTCAAGACCACATCATTGATTTGATATATTGAGATGATAAAGGCACTTAGGATTTAACCCACTTACTCCATAAAAAGCCTACCTCCATAAATTAACCCCTAGTAAACCCCATTGAGCCTAACAACCCATTCTATGACTTACCTCTAATATTAACCCATAACCCATTTTTGTTGAATTCCATTCAATTATTTTAATCCCTATTTTTGTCGAGATTTGAGTTAAAATTATTATCTAGCTTTGTTATCTTTTTCAGTTGTAAAGTTTATCAATATTCAAAGTATTGTACTTGAATTGTTCTAAAAAAAAGTGTATATACAGTTAATTCAGTTGTAATCTATAATAGTTCAATAGTTTTTTGCATATTTTTACAAGCTTCCAAATCCAGAACGATGTCATCATAAGGCTTAGCTCTAGGAATATGTTCCAGTGATAGAGATTTCTCTAGCTAGATGATTTTTCAATTCAATCTCGATTCTAACCCTCTTTTTCAGCTTGTGACAACACCCCTAACCAAAGCCCCATTACAGCCATTAAAAGACCTTTTGATCGATGTGTCGTATCAATCTATAGTGGTAGAGATTTGATTTTCTTGTAAGCCTATGGTAATAACTTTTCAGATTGACTAGAGAGTGCTTAATTCTTGAACCCTAAACACTTTGAGTGGATAGAGTGAACCCTTAGTGAGGATGTCAAAACCAGTTGATTTCAATTGAGAGATGATTACTTAGAAGAAGGGAAGAAACTTATGTATCAATGATAAAATTCTCAACTTAGAGTGATTGAATCTTTAATGTTCTTCTGATTGAATTTTCATTGTATGACTACTTGTGAATTAGTTTGAAACATTATTGATAAAGATTGTAAGTTGAGAGGAATGATTCTTAATTAGGGATTGAGATTTTACTTGAGGACAAGCAAAGGCTTAAGTGTGGGGGTATTTGATAAACGATAAATTATACATATTTTTACCTCATGTTTAGCCTATATTTTCGATGAATTATCATTAGATTTGTGAGAATTGGTTCCCTTAATCCTTCTATTTCATGTCTTATACTCAGGAGAGCATAGGGAAGAGAAAAAAACGAGAAACGGGCCAAAAACTAAGAAAATGGGCCAAAATGAGAAAACAACATGACCTAGGGATTCACCACACGGTCGTGGCACACGGCCGTGCCACACAAGGTCCAACACGGCCCAGCCCCGACAAGCATGGCCAGGCTACACGGCCATGCCACCCTCAATAGGCCCACACGGCCTCTTGTTGAAACCACACGGGCGTGGCACACGGGCGTGTCCCTATCGTGAGGAAGTTCAATTCTACTCGAAAGAGGATACTTAGGGGCTAAGAAAGCCATTCTAAACTCTATATAAAGACCGTAGAAGGCAACTTCAAGGGTGTGCTTATTTCTCGCTAAGGGAATACTCTTTTCTCTCAAGAAAAAGCGTTATAATTCTGCCAACACAAGGAGTGAAAGCAATGAATTACTCCAAGGGAAGTCGATTGATTCATCCCAGAAGCCTGAATTCTACATCAAGACAGAGGATCTCCCTAAATTCCTTCAGGGTTTTTGGGTTCTTTATGTTTTGTTATCTTATTTCTTCTGAGATGTTTTCTTTATTAGTTATGAACTAAACCTGAGCCTCAAATACTTGAGGGGGATGAAACCTAAGACAAATCTTGTTATTATTTATTCTTGAATTATTTGATAAATACTTAAATTGTTCTTAATTATGTGTTCTTCATTCTTGATTTAATAATCCTAGGTATTACTTCAAGAACTTGATGTGCTTAGGCAGAGGAGCAAAAGTCCCTGTTTTAAGAGTAGATCTACCATAATTAAGCAGAGTTACATGCAACACTAGACATAGGGTGACATAAATCTGCCGGATTAGGGTCAAACCTAATAGGGGATCCATATATCGAATTAAGGCAACCTAGGGGTGTTAATTAATAAGAAAACTTTAATTAACCACCTAGGATTAGTTGTTCTTATCCTCAAAAGAGGTATTAACATAAGTTAGGGATCTCTACGGATCAAGTCAAGTAAAGAAATCATCTAGTTCAAGAAGTTAATAACAAGTAAAGTCTAGGTGGATTCTCCCTTAAGTATTGCTCTTATCAATCAACTTTTCCCGAAAGTTTTCCCCAATTTACTTTTTGTGCACTTTTAGTTAGTTTTAGAATTAGTTTCAACCAATCCTCTTTTATTTTTAGGCTAGATAATAGAAAGGAAGTGTTAGTACTTTTGGTTCCCTTGGGTACGATAACTCGGTCTTGCCGCTAAACTATACTACTATTCGATAGGTGCGCTTGCCTTTAAAATTATGATGTTAGTTAGTTTTTGGTGCGATCAGTTTTTATAAATTTTATTACTTAATATCACGAGTATCAAAAACCAAAACCCACAGTTATAAAACTATTAAGTCCATGCAGTCTAGAAAATTACAAACCCTCAAATAAACTGGAATTTAATATAAAAATCATAATTAACAAGTTTAAATAGTTACGATCATATGGCCACCGCTGAGCCCCTCGTTGCACCGATCCACCTAAGTTTGTGGATTACCTATACAGAACAGATATAAAAGGGTGAGTTTATGAAAACTCAGTGTGTAACCTAGCAGAAATAAGCATGAACACATACAGATCAACATATAACAAACATATACAGATTCAAGTTTTAGCCCATTTCAGATACAGAATCAGATACAGATATACAGATCAGATAATAGACTCCTACCCCATCCTCTACACACCATCTCCGACCATCCCATCACACCATATGGAGTTAAAAACGCCCATTCAACCTTACACACCATATTGTGCTGTTACGACACATATCAGATAAAAAGCAGCCTTGCTGCCAGAATATAGGTGAAGGTCGCCTTTCACAACACTTCCTCCATATATACATATCATACCACCCTTAATATCAAATACATAATATTTAGATACAGACATACAAATTAAACATGCTCACATGCTTACATACAGATATAAAATGCAAATAAGGATACAAACATATCATACATCATAATAAATCAGACATACATATCAGTGTTATACATGAAATAGAACATCAAATCTATAGTTTATAGGGTTTGGATAGCCCTTAATGACCCTACAGTAGGCTCACAGTCGTTTAGGATGACTCGTGTGACCCTAGGGAAAATTTTAAATTAATGGGCCCACATGTCCGTGTGGCCCACACGGCCTGGCCTAGAGACCTACACACCCGTGTGGAATACCAGTGTGGGCCCATACGCTTGTGTGGCCCGCACGCCCAACTTGGCTTAGCCCGTGTGCCTCACACAACCACACTCTGGCCACCATACGGTCGTGTCTTGTGCACAGCCATGCCTTTGTCGACCACACAACCGTGTCATCTCATATAACCTTCTACACGGATGGCCATACGCCCGTATAGGGTCGACAAAATGGTTTTTTAGCTTTTGTCGAAACCTTATTTTCTAAATTTCATATAACACCCTGATCGTGATTGTGATGAAGTAATAATAATGATCGTACCTAGAAACTAACTATCATCACGATAAAAGGCAAGCGCACATATCGAATAGTAGTATAGTTAGTGGCAAGACTGGAATGTCAAATCCAAGGAACTAAAAGTACTAGTAATAATTTTCTTTCTATTATCTAGCCTATAAATAAATGGGAGTTGTTTGTAATCTAAAAATTTTAACTAAACTAAAGACATGACAAAGAACAAGTTGGGGAAATACTCTGGGAAAACTGATCGATAAAAGTAATACCCAAGGAAGAATCCACCTAGACTGCACTTGTTATTTAACTCTGAACTAGACGATTTATTCATTCGACTTGATCCATAGAGATCCCTAAATTATGTTTATATCTCCGTCGAGACTAAGAACAACTAACCCTAGGTTGATTAATTAAAATCTCTTTCTAATTAAAACCCTTAGTGTTGTATTAACTCGATCTATAGATCCCTCTATTAGATTTGACTCTAATCAGGCAGATTTTCTTCGTCCTATGTCTAGGATTGTGATCAACTCCGCTTAATTGCATTGGATCTACTCTTAAACAGGGGCTTTTGCTCATCTGAATAAGCACATTCGACTTGAATTAATATCCTAAAATATCAACTCAAGAATTAAAAACACAATTAAGAACAAATCGAATATTTATCATATAATTCAGATAACAATAACAAGATTCCTCTTAGGTTTCATCCCCCTCAGGTATTTAGGGGATTTAGCTCATAATAATAAAAGAGAACATCTCAAAATAAGGAAAACAACAAAATATAAAGAAAACCTAAACTCCTGAGAGAAATTTAGGAAGATCTTCAGTCTTGATGTAGATCCTTGCTTTTGAGATGGATCGATTGGCTTTCCTTCAGTAATTCCTTGCTTTCTACCCCCTGTGTCTTAAGTCCTCTCCTAGGGTGTTTATATAGACTCCGGAATACCTTTCTTAGCCCCTAAGTAGCCTTTTCCGCGTGAAATTAACACGAGTAACGACAAGGACACGCTCATGTGACACATCCGTGTGATTCGGGTCCAGGCGTGTTCAAGTCTGCTAATTTGGCACGGGCATGTGGTTTACCCGTGTGATGAACTCCAGGCCGTGTTGATTTCTTACTTTGCCCTATTTTTTTCGTTTTTGGCCCGTTCCTTGCTCTTTTCTCTTCCTCATACTCTCCTAAGTATAAAACATGAAATTAAAGGTTAAGGGCATCAAATTCCACAAATTCAATGATAATTCATCTATAAATGTGCCAAATGTGGGATAAAAATATGTATATATTATAGTTTATCACACTCCAAACCCGGCCTAGATGTTATGGCCGAATCTGACAGCGTCAAATGAGAGTGACTTTGCAAATCGTTTCGCTATTTAAAAATTAATTCCAGTTATTATCTTGTCTTAATGTCAGAAAATCGTGAGCCAACATACTTACTCTTAAAAGATGTCTTAAACAGACCCCAAGATAGACGATCGGGTTGAGTCCCCTCTTTAACTATGAGCCACCACTGATATGCCTCATCTCGAATAGGGGTGTTCAATCGGTTAACTGACCAGTTAACCGACTTGAAACACCATTAACCGAATTAACCGACCCTTCAAAAATTTTAACCGTTAACCGAACCGAAATTTTTTCAAAAAAATTAACCGAACTGAAATTTTTTCTGTTAATTCAGTTAACCAACCGAATTAACCGAAAATTATATTTTTTTATTTTTGGTTTAAATAAGTATAAAATTAACTGAATTACCCGATTTACGAATTACCCGAATTAATCAAATTAACCGAATTATTTTTATTTTTATTTTTTAAATTATTTGTAATTTTTATGATTGGGTTGGGTAATTGGGTTGGGTAAATAGCTTTAGTTTGATTGGGCTTATGTTGGATTGGGTTTGAGTGAATAGTGGACTATTTATATATTATAATTTTATTTATACATTTTTTCTGTTAAACCAAAAAAATTCAGTTCACCGACTGGTTTCGAACCGAATTAACTGTTAACCAAAAACTCAAAAAATTATTAACTGACTCCAGACCGAAAAAATTTGATTAATTGACCGATTAACCAAATTCGGTCGGTTAACCGGATTTTTTCGGTTTTACTCGAATTTTGCACACCCCTAATCGCGAAGCATTGACATAGCCCATTGAGCTTTTGCTCATCAGTGAAGTTAAATCATCCATGATGCGTTCCGTGGCCTCCATCCAATACTCGGCCACATTCGGAGCAACCCCAGCAATGCCCCTAAACAGTTTAGCCCCATTGGACCGAAGTCGTTTAGTAATCGACCCACGACCCCCAGATCCAGTGTTGGGCCCAGAGACCTTCTCCAAAATACGTAGCATGGCTTGGGACAGTGTGTCATCCCCAGCTGCACGATCATGAGACCCTGACCCAGTCTCTGTAACAGGTGACACCGGCGTCTCGCTAGTGTCCAGATTAGGGATCGTGTTCGATGCGAAGGACTAAGCTTGAGCCCCTCTACGGCCTTTACCTCGGCCTCTAGTACCCCGTCCATGAGTACTGCGTATGCTAATCGTAAATACCGAAGTTGTCTGTATTAAAAGTTTTATGCAAATCAGTTTATAGTTCCAATATATCATTAGCAAATATTTTATGCAATACAATTATCAGAGTATTTAGAGTCGGTTATCACGAGTAACAGTCTCATTACAGTTTCAGTCTACACTACCTAAAGTGTTTAGAAAAGTACTACCTAAGTAGTCTCATGGCATACAAACAGTATTTTTCAGACAAATTAAATAGTATTCAGTATAACTGAGCATGTTTTCAATCAATTCAATTAGAGTTTCAGAGAAACTTACTTGGATCAGCGCTGGAGGCTCAGTGTACCACTTACTTAGTATTAAAAACATTTCAAAATTATTTTTGAATCATTTCTCAAAACCATACTTTAAAACCCAAAAACCACAGCTGAGTTTTGCAACCTGGATCTGATACCACTAAATGTAACACCCTAAACCTGGCCTAGACATTATGGTCGAATCTGGCGGCGCCACATGAAAGTGACTTTGAAAACCGTTTCGATATTTAAAAATTCATTCCAGTTATTATCTTGTCTTAATGTTAGAAAATCGTGATTAATTTATTTATTAAAACCCATTTCTTTTATGCGAAAACTCTTAGTTAACTTTTAGAAAATGATACTCTTGTGACGACTATAGTTCAAAATAATCCATAAATAACAATTTAGAAACCCAAAAGCTATCCAAGTTCAAAATTACATAACCAGTCCCAAAATAGTAATTAAAATCAGAAAAACAATAAAACCATGATAAATAGAATGTGTCTAACAGTGGTCACCGTTGTAACAGCTTAAAATTTCAATGGTGTCAGAACAGTGATTCGAGATCACTAAATCCGACAAGTACGATTAGGAAATTAAAATAAAATAATATTTAGAAGTGAATGAAATATTAGAAATATTTTAATAGGTTAAATTAAAATTTAAAGAGAAATTATTAAATAAATTAAGTCAAAAATGAGGTATCGAGACCTTGATCTCGTAAAATCGAGCCAAAAATATTTTTATAAATATTTATGGAGTGTTAGTAATGTGGTGTTTAAATTTTGTTAGAAAATTTTATCGTTTGGGTGGTTAATTAAATAAAAAAGACTAAATTGTAACAAATGTAAAATTTGCTAGAAGGATTAAATAGCTCAAGTGTTAAAAGAAAGGGGATTTAAAGGGAAATTAAGCCTAAAATTAAATAGGTTGGACGGAAAGGGCAAGAAAATCAGCAGAAAAATAAGGGAAATAACGGCAAAATTGGAAATTTTACAATTTTAACATATAAAATAAGGACAAAATTGAAAAATCTAGAGATCTCTTCATATTTTCTCAGAAATAACGCCATAGGAAGTCTGGAGAAAGCTGGTTTTTCATATTTTTACATCATGTGAGTTTAATTCTTGCTTTTTCTTGATATTTTTATGTTTTTATGACTTTTACAATTAGGTCCACTTATAGAATTCATTAGTTTTTGATTCTATGAGTGAAATTGAAAGTTTCCATGGATAATTTCTGTAATTTTATGATTATTTAGCATGTATTTGAAGTTTTAATCTTATTATATGATGATTTTATTAAGCAATTTTATTAGAAATTGATTTTTAGGACCTAATTGTGAAAAAGTTTGGAATTAAGGTCTAATGCAAAAATTTTGGTTTAAAAAGGGTGTGAAGTAGTTTAAAGTAATATAATAAAGTGTTAATTGAGAAAAATTAATTCAATTGGGTGGTTAATTGAGTAGGGACTAAATTGTAAAAATTGTAAATTTTGGGGTAAAAGTGAAATTTCAAAAATTAAAGTGCATAAGCTGTAAATTAGAGTAGAATTGAAATAAATGCTAATGAGTGAATGGGAAATTTTGTATTATAGATCAAGAAATTGAGGATAAACGAGGAAAAGAGAAAATTTCATAATAGTTTCCGAAATCTCTGTAACTACTGCAAATTGTTCCGGGTAAGTTCGTACGGTGAAATTATAAATGTTCTATATTATTTTATGAATATTAATTAGTATTCATTTATATATTTTGTTAAAAAATAAGAGAATTATGTACAAAAGTTACGAAATGGAATTGAGTATTTCGGAGGAACAGAAAGCAAGAAATGAGTACGATCGTTCAGTGAAAAAGATAAATTCACGGTGAATTACCCAAGTAAACCGAGAATCTTCATTTATTGCGAATTCTCATGTTTGCTTTCCGTTTAGCTCTTACGAGCTTCCGTTGACTCATATGAGTTTCAGTTAACCCTTTTCGGGGTTTCAATTAAGCACTTATGTGCTTCAGTTAGCATTCGGGCTTCCGTTCAGCACTTATATGCTTCAGTCTGACCTTAAGCTCCAGATCACGATGTACTCAATTCCATAAGTCGTTCCTTGAATAGACAAGTTGGTAAGTAGTAAGTGTAACATGTGGAAAAAAAATGTGAGTAATGTTATCATTGTTATTATTGAGCTCAATTGAATAATTTTATTAAATGAGACTATGGTTTACAGGATGAAAACAATTTACTTGAAATATTCCTATGATTTGAATTTTGGAATATTAATATTCGGTAAGATTTATAGTTAAAGCCGACGAACTTACTATGCTATAGTCAGCTTACTTGTAATGTTTATTGCTTTTTGTAGATTAACTAGAGGGTCGGAGGATCGGATCATCACGCTCAAGTCACACTATCTCGATTTTCCGGTAGATTTTGTTATAAATACTTTAAACAGTTTATATGGCATGTATAGGAATCTATATGACTATGATTAGCATTAACCCGTGAATATGTTAGTTAAGTTAATATAAGTTTGGTATATGACATGAATGGAAAATTAATTAAGATGTTTAAATACTACTTGAGAATATGAATGAATATAATATTAGATAAAATAAGGATCGATGATATTGTTATGAAATGAATGTATTTTGACTGAAGATTTTATTTATTGAGTTGTTGTTTGTGTTGAATTGGTTGAAATTTGAAAATTTGCAGGGAGTGTTAGAAGTTTATAAAGGGATTATATTGAGTTTTTTTTTAATAATAATAATAATTAATAAATAAATAAATTTCGGACTACTCGAATAGATTTCAATTTATTTCTAATATGTGATTTGGGCCTCGGGAGTCCATTAAAGGGACTTATGATTTAATTTTAATATGTTTGTTATTTATTTGTGAGTTGTTTTTAAATTGATCGATATGTTCGGTAATACCTTTCAATTTATTTCTAATATGTGATTTGGGCCTCGGGAGTCCATTAAAGGGACTTATGATTTAATTTTAATATGTTTGTTATTTATTTGTGAGTTGTTTTTAAATTGATCGATATGTTCGGTAATACCTTGTAACCCTGTTCTTGCGACGGTTTAGGGTTGGGGTGTTACAACCGTCGAGCCTTTTGTTGCACCGATCCATCTACTGCTGGGGATTACCTGATAGACAAATAATAAAGGGAGTTTTTGCAAACTTAGTATGGACATCCTCACAGTAAAGCATGCATACATACAAATATCAAGAACAGATAATAGTCATGATGCGGGCCTGAGCCCTTAACAAATACAGTGTAGGCCTTAGCCCACTTATAATAGAATCAGATATATTCGGGCCTTAGCCCATACAGATACGCATGCATATCAAATCAATACAGTACATGCCCACCAACCCTGCACACCATCTCTGCCCACCTTACACACCATGTGGGGATAAAATCGACCCATCCAGTCGTACACACCAAGTATGGGGAGAAAATCAACCCATCCAACCCTAAACTCGTGAGGTACCGTAATACCACACATAATAGTAAATACAGCATAGTTGCCAAATAATCGGCTAAAAACCTTATAGTCTTCCTTCTCTTCACAACAATCTCACCCCAATGCAATGCAACATAAATAGTGTCATGGCATGCTTTTATACAGTAAACAGATCATATAGATACATATTAGATCAGAAGCAGTATAGATGCTAAGTATAACATGCTATCATATCACATAATAGGGGTCTCAATAACGCTTACCGACCCTACAACAGGTCACAGTCGACTAGGGCGACTCATGCAACCTTTCAGAACAATTCAGATTAATGGGCTCACGCACCAATGTGGCCTGCCCGTGTGGCCCACATGGCCCAAACTAGCCTTGCCCGTGCAGATCACACGGCCTAGCCCAAAATCCCACATGCCCGTGTTGGCCCATACGCCCGTGTGGCCTACACGGCCCAATTGGCTTAGTACGTGCCTCACACACGGCCTAGCTAGCCTCACACACCTGTGTCTGTCGTGCCCGTGTGGCACGCGCAAGGCCTGGTTCATCGACCACACGACCATGTCTCGTCACATCGCCTCCGTACGGGTAGTTCACACACCCGTGTTGCGTCAACAGCTTCATTTTTGGCTTCGTCAAATCATTTTTCTGTGCAATCAGAGTACACACTTGGTTCGTTTTCGACATGAAATCACTCTCGAGCACCCCGAAACCTATACTCTAGAATTTTGTGTCCAAAATCAGTCACTTAACAAAATTTGATTAAAAAATAAAAAAGCCAATGAAACACCATACTTACAAGGACGTTACCTACCGTTAATCCACCAAGATTTTGTACACTTAGAAAACCAATCTCAGCTCTCCAGTCATTTGATTTTTACCTAATCACAAACCGAACCCTAATAAGTAGAAAATTCACCAATCTAAATCAATAACACACTACCTTACTTACCAAATCGTGGAAGAGGAACCCAAGTGCTAAAATCACTAAACTAAGCGGCGAAAAAAAGTAATTGTAATAGGAAAAGAAAATGGGAAATCGATAGTAACAGGAGTAGGCTACAACCGGCCGTAAGAGAAAATATGAAAGAAGGGTAGCCGAATTTTAACAAAAAGAAAAACCTAATGCCAACCAATGCTAACCCTCTAATATAAATTCATTACTTCTCTCCACTACTCCACTACTCAGAATCATACTAAAACTCAAACTTGTACACGCCATTAGTAGTAAAAATTAATACCCACATCGCGAATCGAACACAAGACCTCCTTCATACTAGCCCTTCACTTAACCATTAGACCAGCAGGCCTATTCTGCTATGTCTTAACTAACTTTCACTTAAAAGCCTAATTACCAAGAGTTAGACTCTATTCAAATAAAAACCAAAATTAACCCAAGCTAAAGCTTGCACTTGGGACGTCCCCAACACACTCTAGAGCACATAATCACTTAAACAAACAAATATTTGTGTCAAAATCATGCAAAAACATATTCAGATATTTTCTATGCTACAATTTCACAAAAACTGAAATTATAGAAATTTAGGGTGTTACATTTTAGGTACACACCTGGTTTGATTAAAACGCTAAGCAACCTCGAGCCCTCCGGAACCTAAGAAATAGTAATCCAACGACTACTTAGCAATAATTAACGAATTAACCCATAATCTAAAAAATGCACAAAACTAATCACTGACAAGAACATATACTAGTACGGTTAAAATCGCCTGAACGAATCTTACAATTCAATGCCTTCTCCTATACCAAAATAATCGCAAAATAGAATCAGATTTCTCGATTACACCAACACGCCATGATCTTGTACACGCCATTAGTAGTAAAAATTAATACCCACACCGCGAATCGAACACAGGACCTCCTTCATACTAGCCCTTCACTTAACCATTAGACCAGCAGGCCTATTCTGCTATGTCTTAACTAACTTTCACTTAAAAGCCTAATTACCAAGAGTTAGACTCTATTCAAATAAAAACCAAAATTAACCCAAGCTAAAGCTTGCACTTGGGACGTCCCCAACACACTCTAGAGCACATAATCACTTAAACAAACAAATATTTGTGTCAAAATCATGCAAAAACATTTTCAGATATTTTCTATGCTACAATTTCACAAAAACTGAAATTATAGAAATTTAGGGTGTTACATTTTAGGTACACACCTGGTTTGATTAAAACGCTAAGCAACCTCGAGCCCTCCGGAACCTAAGAAATAGTAATCCAACGACCACTTAGCAATAATTAACGAATTAACCCATAATCTAAAAAATGCACAAAACTAATCACTGACAAGAACATATACTAGTACGGTTAAAATCGCCTGAACGAATCTTACAATTCAATGCCTTCTCCTATACCAAAATAATCGCAAAATAGAATCAAATTTCTCGATTACACCAACACACCATGATCGTAATCTGATGAAGTAATAAAATGATCGTACCTAAAAGTCTAACTATTATCACGATAAAAGGCAAACGCACCTATCGAATAGTAGTATAGCTAGTGGCAAGACCAGAATATCGAATCAGAGGAACTAAAAGTACTAGTAATGACTTTCTCCCTATTATCTAGCCTAAAAATAAAGAGGTGGTTTGTGTAAACTAATTAACGCTAAACTAAACTAAGGATGTGACAAAGAGTAAATTGGGAAATTGCTTTGGGAAAACTGATTGATGAAGGCAATACCTAAGGAAGAATCCACCTAGATTTTACTTGTTATGTAACCCTGAACTAGACGATTTCTTCATTCAACTTGATCCGTAGAGATCCCTAAATTTTGTTAATACCTCCGTCGAGGTTAAGAACAACTAATCCTAGGTTGATTAATTGAAATCTCTTTCTAATTAAAACCCCTAGTCTTGCATTAACTCGATCTATGGCTCCCCATATTAGATTTGACTTTAATCCGACAGATTTTCATCATCCTATGTCTAAGATTGCGATCAACTCCGCTTAATTGTATTGGATCTACTCCTATACAGGGACTTTTGCTCCTCTGTATAAGCACATTCGACTTAAATTAATATCTCGAAAATATCAATTCAAGAGTTAAAAACACAATTAAGAACAAGTTAAATATTTATCATATAGTTCAGATAACAATAACAAGATTCGCCTTAGGTTTCATCCCCCTTAAATATTTGGGGTTTTAGTTCATAATTATAAAAAGTAACATCTCAAAATAAAGAAAATAACAAAACATAAGAAAACCCAAAACTCCTGAAAGGATTGAAGGAGATCTTCTGGCTTGATGTAGATCCTGGCTTCTGAGATGGATCAGTTGGCTTTCCTTCGAGTAATTCCCTTCCTTTAGTTCTCCGTATTGGTGGGAAGACTATACCCTCGGCGAGAATAATGCACACCCTTTTAATTGCCTACTAGGGTCTTTATATAGAGTTTGGAGAGTCTTTCTTAGCCCCTAAGTAGCCTTTTCTGAGTGAAATTGAACTTCATCACGATAGGGACACGCCCGTGTGCCACGCTCGTGTGAGTCAATGTTGGGCCGTGCTCGAGCCTGTTTATGTGGCACTACCGTGTGACACGCCCGTGTCGATCGATTCTAGGCCGTGCTCGAGCCTATTTATGTGGCACGGCCGTGTGACATACCCATGTGTTGAACTTCTGTTGATTCCTTACTTTGGCCTATTTTCTCCGTTTTCAGCCCGTTTTTTGTTCTTTTCACTCCCCTAAGCTCACCTGAATATAAAACATGAAATTAAAGGTTTAGGAGCTTCAAATTCCACAAATCAAGGAATAATTCATCCATAAATGTGCTAAGCATGAGGTAAAAACATGTATAATTTACAGTTTATCACGCCATCACAAAAAGAAACACCTACCTTTTAGAAACGAAACCCCACAAACGCAACACTACTTACCTTAATTGAGCGAGAAGCAACAAAGTTCCAAAACAATGTCAGGAGTTTAGTAAGTGACGACAAGATTAAAAAAATAAAAGGGAACAGAATTACAGAAAAGAGAAAAAGAGACATAAAAAAGATGGAGAGATTTTTTTTTATGGGACAGAGAAAAATAAAATCAAACTACTAGCGTATCCTTAATTTCTCTCTACTAAACCAACTAACAATCCACTTACTCAGATTCCCAACTCCATAAAAACTCTTACCAATTAACGGAGCGAAAATAAAATCCCTCACTAACGCAGGGGTTCGAACACGAAACCTTCAACACACTAACTCCCTTACCACTTGAACTAGCAGGCTCATTCTGATATGGATTTACAGATAATTTAACATAATCTCATTGAACAAAGATAAGGCTTAGATCCAAAAATACCCAAATTTGCTAAAGGTAGGACTTGATCTTGGGACCTCACACACACACCTAGAACGCTTAACCACTAAAGTAGAAAAATATTTCTCAAGTATTTTCCAAATCAAAAACAAATTATTTGGGGTGTTACAACAGACGAGAAAACAAATAAAACACCTCCATGAAGACAATGGCTTAAAGTTCTATTTTGATGAGTTTAATGAACTTGCAAGTCAGAAGGGATCATGAGACACTTGACAGTTCGTCATACAACAAACAAAACGGCGTTACAAAATGAATGAACAGAACGATCATTGAGGAAGTTCGATGTATGCTGTCGAATGCTAACTTACCAAATTGTTTTAGGCCGAAACAGCCTCTACTGCATGTTTTTTTATCAATGGATCTCCATCCATTTCCATTGAGAAAAAGACTCCCCAAGAGGTATGGTCTGATAATCCTACTGATTATTCTGATTTAAGATCTTTGGGTGTCTTGCGTATGCTCATGCTAATAATGGAAAATTGGAACCAAAATCCATTAAATGTGTTTTTCTTTGTTATAAAGCTGGTGTAAAACGGTATAAGTTATGGTGTCCTGAAAATAGAAAAGTTGTAATTAGCAGAGATATTGTTTTTAATGAAACAACTATGCTACCTAACTTATCTCTTAAAGACTCTTCCAATAAAGAACATCAAAAGCAGGTGGAAAATCAGATTAATCCAAAATCTACAACAGAGTCGACTCCTCAAGTCAGTACAGAAATTTATAATAAAGTTGCTTCTTCACCACGATACTCTATCGCCAAAAATAGAACTAGAAGAGAGATTAAACCTCTAAAGAAGTATGTCGAGGCTGATCTAGTTGCTTATACTTTAAATGTGGCTGAAGATATAGATACAAACCAAGAGCCACCTAATTATTTTGAGGCGGTTAGCTGTGAAGACTTAAAAAAATGGATGTTTGCTATGCAAGAGAAGATGGAATCACTCCACAAAAACAGAACATGGGATCTTGTGAAACTTCCTAAAGGTAAAAAGGTTGTTCGTTGTAAATGGATGTTTAAAAAGAAAGAAGGGACTCTAGGAGTTGAAGAACCCAAATATAAAGTAAGGTTTGTTACAAAGGGTTACAGTCAAATTCCAGGAGTGGACTTTACAAATGTGTTCTCCCCAGTTGTGAAGCATAATTTGATTCGAGCTTTGCTTGGTATTATGGCCATGCATGATCTGGAGCTTGAGCGGTTAGATGTAAAAGCTGTATTTTTACGTAGAGAACTTGAGAAGGATATTTACATGCAACAACCAGAGGGTTTTACAGTCTCAGAAAAAGAAGACTATACTTGCTTGCTGAAAAAGTCCCTTTATGGGTTGAAACAATCACCAAGACAGTGGTACAAAAGGTTTGATTCCTTTATGACTTCTTATGATTTCAAAAGAAGTAGCTTTGGCAATTGTGTTTACTTTAAGAAAAACAGTGATTGTTCTTTTGTGTATATACTCATTTATGTTGATAACATGTTGATAGCAGCGAAAGATAAATGAAAGATAAGAAAGGTTAAAGCCCAACTAAGTGAAGAATTTGAGATGAAAGATTTGGGACTAGCAAATAAAATACTTGGTATGGAGATTATCAGAGATAGAAAAGCAAGTAAATTGTATCTAAGTCGGAAGGGGTACATTGAGAAAGTTATTTGCAGGTTCAATATGCAAAGTGCTAAACCTGTTAGTACTCTTTTAGCAGCCCATTTTAGACTTTTATTGGCTTTATCTCCACAATCAGATGATGAGATTGAGTACATGCCACATATTCTATATTCTAGCGTGGTGAGATCTCTCATGTATGCTATGGTTTGTTCACGTCCAGATTTATCATATGCAATCAGTGTACTTAGTACATACATAGTAAATTTTAGTAAAAAACACTGGAAAGCAGTTCAGTGGATTTTAAGATACTTACAAGGTACTACTTATGTTTGCTTACAATTTGGAAGAACTAGAGATGGAGTCATTGGGTATGTTGATGCTGATTTTGCTAGAGACATTGATAAAAGAAGATCTCTCATAGGTTATGTCTTTACAAGCGGAGGTTGTGCAATCAGTTAGAAAGCCACTTTGCAAACTACAATTGGTTTGTCTACCACTAAAGCCAAGTACATGGCGATTGCTGAGGCTTGTAAAGAAGTCATTTGGTTGAAGTGACTCTTTAGTGAACTCAATGAAGACCTTCAAATCAATGCAGTGTTTTGTGACAGTCAAAGTGCCATCTTCCTTACAAAAGATCAAATGTTTCATGAGAGAACAAAGCACATTGATGTTCGGTATCATTTTGTTCATGATATTATTGCTCGTGGTAATATTATTATGAGCAAAATTAGTACTCATGAAAATCTTGCAGATATGATGACTAAGTCACTTTCCATAACCAAATTTGAGCATTGCTTAGACTTGTTTGGTGTTCATTATTGAAGTTAAGCCCTTAAGAGGTTTTATGGAATAAGTGGAGAACTTGTTCAGTGAGAGTTCGCGATGAAAAACTTGTTCATTGAGAATTCTTTCATTGAGAATTCATGTTAAGGTGGAGATTGTTAGAATTGAGTAACCCCATTCCTTATTAAAATAAAATACGGTGATAAAATAAAATAAAAGTAAAATCCATATAGAAGTACACTTATTTTTTTTATTTTAGAATAAAGTTTTTTAAACCTTATTAAACTCCATCTATTTGATATTGATTAGAATAAGGTGTTTCAATCTTACTACACTCCTTCTATTAGAATATGGTTTTACAAGCCTATAAATAGACATAATCTACTCCTATTGTAAGCATTCGAATTCGACATAGTAAACTATCTTCTCCTCTACCCATAATTTTTTTTCTAAAAGGGTTTCCACATAAAAATCTGTGTGTTCTTTATTTTTTCTTTTTTCTTTACGATGCATTATCATTATCGATGTTCTATTTTTCACAGAAATTAATTTCTTTAAATAATTTTGACTAGTTATGATGTTCTTGGTGTTATTTCGCCAAATAAAAGTTATTTCATAATTATCAACATAATATATATAATATATTTTCATCACCAATTTATAGTAAATAGAACTGTTAAGATATTTTTATTGGAAAATTAGTGAAGTTATGGATGTTAAAGACAACATTGGAGGTGAGATCTTGATGCCATAAGAGCATTTGAAATGATTTAGTTCATGAATTTTTTTATGTTTTCTTTTGATTTTAATGTCTGGATTAAAGATTTCTTTTTTGTTATATGAAAGACCTATATATATATTTGGGGCTTTAATTGATGTGGCAATCTTGATTTATTTTTATTTTTTTTCCTTTCATGAATCTTGGTTGAATTTTTGAAAGATAATCGATGATTTAGATTAAGTTTGGTTGTGTAGGTTTTGATTTAATTTTGTTTCAAACTCACACAATCGATGATTTAGATCAACAACTATTTATACGTTAATAACATTGTTGTCCATTTTTCCATTTAATTGGTCGCTAATTTGATACGTAACATATGTGTGACATAGACAAATAACACGACAAAATATAATTAGATTTTTTGCATAGTTACGTTAATAATAAAATATTATTGATAATGATTAAGTAGTTTATATGAAGTAATTAATATTTATAATTATTGTTCATACAAGTATCAATTATTATATAAAAAAATAATCATGGATAATTCTTTGGATATTTGTCGAATATTGAAATAATGTAGTTTAATTAATATATATAACCTTTAATGAATAATTTACCAATAATGTTTTTAACGCAGGATTAAATCAAGTTAACTGCTTGGAGGATGCTATAATGCAATCTTCCCCATTGAATGAAAGTAACAAAAATGATGAATAAGAAAATAAGAATGACCTTAATTTATGTTTTGCTAATTTTTAACCTAATTGATTTATTCTTAACTTATTATTATGATATTATGTGTGTGTGTGATCAGATGGCTGCCAAAGCTGAAAAATGGATGGGAGTTTTGGTTAATAAGGACTTTGATAACAAAAGCTATATGAGTAGTGTTGTGAATTACTGTGGTGAAACCAAATTATTCCAAGTTTTATTTTATTTCCTTTTTAACATTTTAAATACATGAAAAACTTATTAGGTTTTCTCACATATTGTTCTTTTGCAGTAATATTAATACATATATCTTAAATTTCTTATTACAGATAAATTATGAATATGACGTATCTGAGGAAGTGGATTATCAAGAGTTACAAAAAATTGTAGCTTCTCCACCACTAATTTGGAAATATCTGGTAAGGATTAATCTAAGGTAAATTAATCATCACTTATAATTTACTAAAATCTCTTATTACAATTTATAAGATTAATTAACACTTTTGATAATTTTTTACACACACATACATATAGATACATATATTTAGTCTACATAGATAAATCTTGAATCTATGCATAAACTTTAATTAGAAGTACGATAAAATATATCAAATTTAATGTAATGCAACCATATATATGAAATTTTAATTTGGTTTAATTTTTACATATGAAATTTTGATTTTAATTTAACTATTCACATTTAAAAAAAAAAGTAAATTCTATATCAGATTAAATTTTTATGTATGTAGTTTTGATATTTATGTCCTACATATTTGTGAATTACGTATGCTAACTCAAGGTAGGTGTAAAATCCATATATGAATACATTGTATATACACATTGGGTGAAAGATAATTTCACTTTCATATCTATTTTTTAATATATATTTATTAGATGCAAGATACAAGCATTTTTATAGTGTATGATGATGATGATGATGTTGGCAACATTTGATGTAACACCCCAAACCCGGCCTAGACATTATGGCCGAATTTGGTGGCGTCACATGAGAGTGCTTAGCAAGCTGAAAATCATTCTAATTATTATCTTTACTTACGTCGAAAAACACTATTCAAGTTATTTACTTTGAAAACATTTCTTTATCGCGGAAGCTAGGAAATCGTTCATTTATACGGAAAACCTTTAGTTAAGTTTTCAAAACGCCTTTGTGCTGTCACAATTTATAATCAATAAAATTAACAAATTTAAAATCCCAAATAAACCCATAACAGTTCATGTCCAATTTACATAAATAATCCCAGAAATAAATATTAAATGAAAATAGATAAAATAGAATGTAACTCATAAAAACAAAACATGGCTAGCAATGGTCACCATCGGGCCCTTCGTCGCACCGGTCTATCTACTGCTGGGGATTACCTGTCAGACAATAAAATTAAGGGGTGAGTTATCGCAACTCAGTGTGTACATCCCTGCAGTAAAGCATGCATAAATTCAGTAATCAGTAATCAGTCATAAATCGGCCTGAGCCTTTACAGATACAGTGTAGACCTTAGCCCACTCAGAACAGAAATAGATGCATTCAGGCCTTAGCCCTTACAGTTATACATGCATATCAATCAGAACAGTATATGCCCACCAACCCTGCACACCGTCTCCATCCACCCTACACACCATGTAGGGATAAAAATTGACCCACCCAGTCCTACACACCAAGTATGGGGATAAAATCAACCCATCCAACCCTACACACCATAAGGTACCGTAAGACGGCACGTAATAGATATAAAGGAGCGAGGCTACCAGACAATCGGCTAAAAAGCCTTACAGTCTTCCTTCTCTTTAATAACAATCCCAACCCAATGCAATGCAACATAAATAAGATGGTATGCTTATAATGCAGACAACAACTCATACTTAATATATAATCAGAGCAGTTTCAGTATACATGCTATCTAATACTTTTCATTCTCACATCATAGAATAAGGGTCTCAGTAACGCTTACCGACCCTACAACATGTCACAGTCGACTAGGGTGACCCGTGAAACCTTTCAGAATGATCCAGATTTATGGGCTCACACGCCCATGTGGCCTGCCACTGTAGGCCCACACGGCCCAACTTGGTCATGCCCATGTGGATCATACGGCCTGGCCCAAACCCCACACGCTCATGTGGTTTCACCCGTGTGGCCCACATGGCCTAATTGGCCTAGCCCGTGCCTCGCACACAGCCTAGCCAGCATTGCACGCCCGTGTCTGTCACGCCCGTATGGAGCGCGCACGGCCGCATTCGTCGACCACACTGTCGTGTCTCACACACAGCCTCTACACGGGTAGTCCACACGCCCGTGTAGCATTGACAGTCTCGTTTTTTGCTTTCAACGAATCGCGTTTTTAGTGCGCTAGGGGTACACACTTGGTTTTTTTTTGACGTATAATCACTCTTAAGCACCCCCGAACCCTCGTGAACAAAACCACGCACTTGTAATCCGAGAACTCACTTAAAGCCTTCGAACAGTACCGACGACCACCACGAGGAACACAAAACCCAAACGCAAGAAAAGAATCAGAATGGAAGGAAAAACAATAAAAATTTGGCAATAGCTAATGGGGAAAAGAAGCTGAAAATCGACCATGGTAGGGGAAAGAAAAGAAAATTTCGGAGAAAGTCAGAAATTTTTTTTGATAACCACCAAAACCCCCATTTTGCTCCTACTAACACTCAACTATTCAGCCACTAAGGTGTTTAACTAAAACTCAAATACTCACACAGTAATAGCAGCAAAAGCAACATCCACACCCATCATGCGATTTGATCACAAAACCCTTTAATCATTCACACATCACTTAACCATCAGACCAGCAAGTCCATTCTATTATAATTTACTCAACTTTTACTTAAAAGCCTAAACACCAAAAGCCAGGCTTTATTCAATAAAAACCCAAAATTTCACCCAAGTCTTGGCTTGAACTTGGGACCTCCCCAAACACACCCAGGGTACATATTCACTCAACCAGATAAGTACTTACGTCCCATTCATGCAAAAATATATTCAGATATTATTATTACCACAATTTTTCAAAAAGCCGAAAGTAGGAAAAATTGGGGCGTTACATTTGAAGCTAGTGTTGAACTAATAATTAGGAATGAAAATAATTGGTATAGTGAAATGGAAAAGGAATAGAAGGAACGACGGCAACAAGAAGATTCATGGATTCCAATCCATCCAAGATACCCATCAACTTTTCAGTAGCAGGTGAAACTTAAGAAGAGAAAGTGCAAAAGAGAAACTAGCAGTGTTGCTTCATCCACTGGCTACATACCTCTGGTATTTAGAGAGACAAAGAGGGATGCCTATATTTACTATTATAAGTGAGGTTTTGGTGTTGTTAATGGTTTAAGTTTCAAAATCCTATCATATCATCTATAGCTTTGCAAACTAGCAAGTTAGTTATCTTATTTCACTCATTTGGATTTCAAGTTCCTTTTAATATTTTTGACATTAATGAAAATTTTAGGTTTATCTTTTTTCTCTTTTATTTCTAAGTGATAACTTTCATGCCTATGTTGATGTACACAATATAATGTATTTAGTGTCTAGATTTTAATTTTTATATATGAATTAGGGATAAATTTTAAATTTACACGTGAACTTTGATTTAACATGAATTTTGATTTGATATAATTTTATGACTTAAATTTTGGTTTCAAGTTAATTGTATGAATAAAACTTAAATTTCAGTTCTTTTGTACAAATAAAAAATACATACTTTTATTTATAAATATAATTATTTTTACATGTAATATACAAATATAAAACAATGTTAAATCAATAATCATGCAAATATTTTTTAAAATTTAATCAAATAAAAATATTACAATGCATCTACATAATAACAAAATGACTATATTGTATTGAAATTGAAATATTAATATTTGAGTTATCGTATTAATTTTGATTTAATTTTATTGTGGCTATTGTGGTGATATTTAGTAGTTAAAGCAAAGTTATCATTATTGTTCAATTGTTATCTATTAAAGCAAAGTTACCATTATTTTAAACATCTCAATTATTGTTTATCATGTTTTTAGTTCAACTTTATATGGAATTTCATTTTATGAATGGTTGTTTGAGTCATTTTTGTGATAAATGTGTTGCTTTATATCCGTTCATTTTCTAGATTTGATGTATGGTATTACACATGGAGGGTGCCATTTCACTAGTCTACTAGTTTTAATTAACCCTACAACTTTTCTCATATATCTTTGTTTTTTATTCAATGACCAACTCTATACTTGCCACACTATTTCATCAACATTTTAATCTTTTTTTTATTGAATAGAACCTCATATCTATTTTTCTATAAGAACAACTAACCCAAAACAAGTTTCCCAGTAAACTTCAATAAACTAATATTCTAAAGCATTCAAAAGATTTTTAAGGAGCTATACCTCAAGTGATGAATAAAAAAAGTTACTTCGCGTATATGCAACTATGATTATTCTCACACTATTTTTGCCACGCCACAATCTCCTAGAACATGTAAACGGCCTTCCATGCAATTACGACAAACATTGCAACTAGGATCAACACCCATTAATCTATAAATTTGTTAGTAATATGTTATGGCAACTACTGAAGGAAATGGTAAATGCATAGGGAACTTTGTGTATTCCAAATCACTTTCTAGTTGTAACACGAAAGAGACTTATAAACATTTGATATAGAAAACAAACTAGTTTCGTTCCGCAACCAATTGAAGGAATCAATACCAACTTGACTATGATGTGCTGGTGTCACATTAATTGAAAGAACCTTTTCATACAAGCATATATGTCCACAACTCTCAAATCCTTACAATGCTCCTTCAAAAGTCCAACATCTGGTAATCAATAGTCAATCCAAAACTTTATTTTTGCACAATTTCTTACAATAAAAGAGATATTGTCCTTCAAAGTTGGCTTAATTCTATATAAATGAGCAATTTTTTCTATCGATCTAGTCCGAACATCGCTCTCCTATTTTGTAGTTATTCTGCAACACACGAACCCAAAAGCTCATTCCTTTCTTAATTTATCATAGAAGTTTCATTATGTTCCTTAAAAGGCATTAATCTAGTATTGAATTTGAATGAAATCTTTTATATTAAAATGAATTATTGCAAAATTTACCATCTAAGTTTTGTAATTGACTCAGTCAACTTATTAGCAACAACTTTGATTGTGAATTGGTTGTTACATAAGTGTTGATTTTGAATGAAATCCTTTATATCAAAATTAATTATTGCAAAATTTACCATATAAGATTTATAATTAACCCACTCTCTATTTATAACTAAAAACTTTAATGGAAGTAAGTAAAACTTAAAAAAAAAAAAAAAAAACTGCCATTTTAAGTCCGAGCTGTCTTTTTTGGAAGTATAGTTATAAATTAAAGTGCTTTCCACTCTTGCAAAGAATCTCAAGTACATGTGTCATTTGAAATTAATTACTTTAAATAATAGTTATTAAAAGTTGTTTCATAATTATCAACATATTTATAATAAATATAATATATTTTCATCACCAATTTATAGTAAATAGAACTGTTAAGAGATTTTCATTGGAAAATTAGTGAAGTTATGGATGTTAAAGGCAACCTTGGAGGTGAGATCTTGATGCCATAAGATCATTTAGAATGATTTGGTTCATGGTTTTTTTTTTAATGTTCTTTTTTCATTTTAATGTCTGGATTGATGTTTTTTTTTTTTTTTGTTATATGAAAGACTTATATATTTTGTGGCTTTTATTGATGTGACAATCTTGATTTATTTTTATTTTTTTCTTTTGATGAATCTTGGTTGAATTTTTTGAAAGATAATGGATGATTTAGATTAATTTTAATTGTGTAGGTTTTGATTTAATTTTGTTTCAAACTCACACAATTGATGATTTATATCAATAACTATTTATACGTTAATAATATTGTTGTCCATTTTTGTATTTAATTAGTGGCTAAGTTGACACGTAATATATGCGTGACGTAGACAAATAACACGACAAAATATAATTAGATTTTTTGCATAGTTGTGTTAATAATAAATTATTATTGACAATGATTAAATAGTTTATATGAAGTAATTAATATTTATAATTATTGTTCATACAAGTATCACTCATTATATAAAAAAATAATCATTGATAAATCCTTGGATGTTTATCAAATATTGAAATAATGTAGTTTAATAAATATATATAACCTTTAATAAATAATTTACCAATAATTTTTGTAATGCAGGATTAAATCAAGTTCAGGATAACTGCTTGGAGGATGGTACAATGAAATCCTACCCATTGAATGAAAGTAACAAAAATGATGAATATCAGCGAATCAAATTCAAGGAAAATAAGAATGACATTGATGTATGTTTTGCTAATTTTTGACCTACTTGATTTATTCTTAACTTACTATTATTAATATTATGTGTATGTGTGAACAGATGGCTGCCAAAGCTGAAAAATGGATGGGAGTTTTGGTTAATAAAGAATTTGATAACAAAAGCTATATGGGTAGTGTTGTGAATTTCTGTGGTGAAACCAAATTATTTCAGGTTTTATTTTATTTACTTTTTAACATTTTAAATACATGAAAAACTTATTAGGTTTTCTCACATACTATTCTTTTGTAGTAATATTAGTACATACATCTTAAATTTCTTATTGCAGATAGATTATGAAAATGATATATCTGAGGAAGTGGATTATCAAGAGTTGCAAGAAATTGTAGCTCCTCCACCACTAGTTTGCGAATATCTGGAAAGGATTAATCCAAGGTAAATAAACCATCACTTATAATTTATTAAAACCTCTTATTACAATTTATAAGATTAAATAACACTTTTTATCATTTTTTACACACACACATTTATATATAGTCTCCATTGATAAATCTTGAATCTATCCATAAACTTTAATTAGATGTGCAATAAAATATATCAAATTTAAATTACCGCAACAATATATATGAAATTTTAATTTGGTTTAATTTTTACATATGAAACTTTAATTTTGATTTAACTATTCACGTTAAAAAAATAAGTAAATTCTATATCAGATTAAATTTTCATGTATATAATCACAAAATGTCAAAATTCATGTATCACATAATGTATTAGACAAAAAATGTATGTAATTTAAATATTTATGTCCTACATATTTGTTAATTACGTATGCTAACTCAAAGTAGGTGTAAAATCCATATATGAATACATTGTACATACACATTGGGTGAAAGATAATTTCACTTTCATATCCATGTTTTAATATATATGTATTAGATGCAAGATACAAATATTTTTACAACACATGAAGATGATGATGATGTTTGCAACATTTAAAGCTTGAACTAATAATTAGGAATGAAAATAATTTGTATAGTGAAATGGAGAAGGAAAAGAAGAAACAACAGCAACAAGAAGATTCATGGGTTCCGGTCCATCCAAGATATCCATCAACTTTTCAGCAACAGGTGAAACCCAAGAAGAGAAAGTGCAAAAGAGAAACTAGCAGTGGTGCTTCATCCACTGGCTACATACCTCTGGCATTTAGAGAGACAAAAAGGGATGCCTATATTTACTATTATAAGTGAGGTTTTGGTGTTGTTAACGGGTTAAGTTTCAAAATCCTATCATATCATCTATAGCTTTGCAAACTAGCGAGTTTGGTTATCTTATTTGGTACTTTTGGATTTCAAGTTCGTTTTAATATTTTGACATTAATGAAAATTTTAGGTTTATTGTTTTTCTTTTTTATTTTTAAGTGAAAATTTTCATGTCTATGTTGATTTGGCACAATATAATATATTTAGTGTTTGGATTTTAATTTTTATAAATGAATTAGGGATAAATTTTAAATTTAAATGTGAACTTTGATTTAACATGAATTTTGATTTGATGTAATTTTATGACTCAAACTTTGATTTTAAGTTAATTGTAAGAATAAAATTTAAATATTAATTCTTTTGTACAAATAAAAATTACATACCTTAATTTATAATTATTTGTACATGTAATATACAAATATAAAATAATATTAAATCAATAATCATGCTAATATTTTTTAAAAATTTAATCAAATAAAAATATTATTATGCAACTGCACAATATCAAAATGACTTTATTGTATTAAAAAATTAAATCTGAATGTTTGAGTTATCGTATTAATTATGATTTAATTTCATAGTGGCTATTGTGATGGTAGTTAGTAGTTAAATCAAAGTCACCATTATTGTTCAATTGATGTCTATTAAAGCAAAATTTAAATTACTGTAAACATCTCAATTGTTGTATATCATGTTTATACTTAAACTTTATAAGTAATTTTATTTTATGAATGGTCGTTTGAGTCACTTTTGTAACAAAAGTGGCGTTTTATATCAGTTCATTTTCTAGATTTGGTGTAGGGTATTACACATGAAGAGTGCCATTTCATTAGTCTACTAGTTTTATTTAACCCTACAACTTTTCCCATATATCTTTGTCATATATTCAATGCCCAACTATATACTTGCCGCACTATTTCATCAACATTTTAATGTTTTTTTATTAAACAAAACCTCATATCTATTTTTCTATAAAAACAACTAATTCAAAACATGTTTCCCAATAAAAAACGATAAACTAATATTATAAAGTATTCAAAAGATTTTTAAGGGGTTATACCTCAAGTGATGAATAAATAAAGTTACTTCGCATATATGCAACTATGATTTTTCTCACACTACTTTTGCCACGCCACAATCTCCTAGAATATGTAAATGGTCTTCCATGCAATTGCGACAAACATTGCAACCAAGAAATGGTAAATGGTAAATGGCAAATGCATTGGGAACTTTGTGTATTCCAAATCACTTTCTAGTTGTAACACAAAAGAGACTTATAAACATTTGATATAGAAAATAAACTAGTTTCGTTCCGCAAACAACTGAAGGAATCAATACCAACTTGACTATGATGTGGTGGTGTCACATTAATCGAAATAAGCTTTTCATACAAGCATCTATGTCCACAACTCTCAAATCCTTACAATGCTTCTTCAAAAGTCCAACATCCAGTAATCAATAGTTAATCCAAAACTTTATTTTTGCACCATTTCTAACAATAAAAGAGATATCTTCCTTCAAAGTTAGCCAAATTCTATATAAATGAGCAATTTTGTCTATCAATCTAATCCGAACATCCCTCTCCCATTTTATATTTATTCTGCAACACATGGACACTAAAAGCTCGTTCCTTTGTTAAAATGGTAAAGCCCAAATTTATCATAAAAGCTTCTTTATGTTCCTTAAGCGGCATTAATCTAGTATTGAATTTGAATGAAATCTTTTATATCAAAATGAATTGTTGCAAAATTTACCATCTAAGGATGAGTTTGGATGGGCGGTGCGTTTAGCTGCGGTTAGTGTAAAAACAGTGGTGGCGGTGAGATTAGATACTGTAGCGATACTGTAGCGTGAGACAAAAAGTAAGCTAAACGCACCGCACCGCACCTAATCGCCCATCCAAATTAGGCCTAAGTTTTATAACTGACGCAGTTAACTTATTAGCAACAACTTTGATTGTGAATGGTTTGCTACATAAGTGGTGAATTTGAAGGAAATTTTTTATATCAAAATGAATTATTGCAAAATTTACCATAAAAGATTTATAACTAACCCACTCTCTATTTATAACTAAAAACTTTAATGCAAGTAGGTGGGGTTCACATTCCAAATTTCGTAAAACTTACTAAAAAAACTGGCATTTTAAGTTTGAACTGTCTTTTTTGGAAGTATAGTTATAAATTAAGTACTTTCCACTCTTGCAAAGAATTTCAAGTGCATGTGCCATTTGAAATTAATTACTTTAGATAATTTTGACCAGTTATAATGTTTATAGTGTTATTTCACCAAATAAAAGTTGTTTCATAATTATCAACATATTTATAATAAATATAATATATTTTTATCACCAATTTATAGTAAATAAAATAGTTAAGAGATTTTCATTGGAAAATTAGTGAAGTTATGGATGTTAAAGGCAACCTTGGAGGTGAGACCTTGATGCCATAAGAGCATTTGGAATGATTTGGTTCATGGTTTTTTTTTTATGTTTTCTTTTTATTTTAATGTTTAGATTGATGATTTCTTTTTTATTATATGAAAGATTTATATATATTTGGGGTTTTAATTGATGTGATAATTTTGATTTATTTTTATTTTTTTTCTTTTGATGAATCTTGGTTGAATTTTTTGAAAAATAATCGATAATTTAGATTAATTTTGGTTGTGTAGGTTTTGATTTAATTTTGTTTCACACTCATACAATCGATGATTTATATCAACAACTATTTATACGTTAATAACATTGTTGTCTATTTTTCTATTTAATTAGTCGCTAAGTTGACACGTAATATATGCGTGATGTAGACTGATAACACAACAAGATATAATTAGATTTTTTGCATAGTTGCGTTAATAATAAATTATTATTGATAATGATTAAATAGTTTATATGAAGTAATTAATATTTATAATTATTGTTATCACCGATTATATCCAAAAGTAGTCATTGATAAATTTTTGGATATTTATCAAATATTGAAATAATGTAGTTTAATTAGTATATATAACCTTTAACAAATAATTTACCAATAATTTTTGTAATGCAGGATTAAATCAAGTTCAAGATAATTGCTTAGGGGATGGTACAATGAAATCCTCCCCATTGAATGAAAGTAATAAAAATGATGAATATCAACGAATCAAATTCAAGGAAAATAAGAATGACCTTGATGTATGTTTTGCTAATTTTTGACCTACTTGATTTATTCTTAACTTATTATTATTATTGATATTATGTGTGTGTAAACAGATGGCTGCCAAAACTGAAAAATGGATGGGAGTTTTGGTTAATAAAGAATTTGATTTCAAAAGCTATATGGGTAGTGTTGTGAATTACTGTGGTGAAACCAATTATTCCAAGTTTTAGTTTATTTACTTTTTAACATTTTTAGGTTTTCTCACGTATTATTCTTTTGTAGTAATATTACTACATATATCTTAAATTTCTTATTGCAGACAGATTATAAAAATGATGTATCTGAAGAAGTGGATTATCAAGAGTTACAAGAAATTGTAGCTCTTCCACCGTTAATTTGCGAATATCTAGAAAAAATTTACCCAAGGTAAATAAGCCATCACTTATAATTTACTAAAACCTCTTATTACAATTTATAAGATTAATTAACACTTTTTATCATTTTTTACACAAATATATATAGATATAATCTTGAATCTATCCATAAACTTTAACTAGAAGTGCAATAAAATATATCAAATTTAAATTAACGCAATAATATATATTAAAATTTAGTTTGGTTTAATTTTAACATATGAAACTTTGATTTTGATTTAACTATTTACATTAAAAAAATAAGTAAATTCTATATCAGATTAAAATTTCATGTATATAATCACAAAAAGTCAAAATTCATGTATCACATATTGTATTAGACCAAATGTATGTAGTTTTGATATTTATGTCCTACATATTTGTTAATTACTAATGCTAACTCAAGGTAGGTGTAAAATACATATATGAATGCATTGTATATACACATTTTTACAACGCATGGTAATGATTATGATGATGTTAGCAACATTAGAAGTTAGCGTTGAACTAATAATTAGGAATAGAAATAATTGGTATAGTGAAATGGAGAAGGAAAAGAAGAAACGACAGCAACAGGAAGATACATGGGTTCCAGTTCATCTAAGATACCTATCAACTTTTTAGTAGCAGGTGAAACTCAAGAAGAGAAAGTACAAAAGAGAAATTGACAGTGGTGCTTCATCCACCACTGGCTACATGCCTCTGGCATTTAGAGAGACAAAAAGGGATGCTTATATTTACTATTACAAGTGAGGTTTTGGTATTGTTAATGAGTTAAGTTTCAAAGTCCTATCATATCATCTATAGCTTTGCAAACTAGCGAGTTTGGTTATTTTATTTGGTACTTTTGGATTTTAAGTTCCTTTTAATATTTTGACATTAATGAAAATTTTAGGTTTAGCGTTTTTCTTTTTCATTTTTAAGTGATAACTTTCATGTCTATGTTGATTTGGCACAATATAATATATCTAGTGTTTGGATTTTAATTTTTATAAATGAATTAGGTATAAATTTTAAATTTATACATGCACTTTGATTTAACATGAATTCTGATTTAATGTAATTTTATGACTCAAACTTTGATGTCAAGTTAATTGTATGAATAAAATTTAAATATCAATTCTTTTGTACAAATAAAAAAATACATATTTTTATTTATAAATATAATTATTTGTATATGTAATATATAAATATAAAATAATGTTAAATCAATAATCATGCTAATTGTTTTTAAAATAGAATTAAATAAAAATATTGTTATGCAACTGTAGAATATCAAAATGAGTATATTGTATTGAAAATTAAATCTAAATAATTGAGTTATCGTATTAATTATGATTTAACTTCATCGACACTATTGTGATGATAGTCAGTAATTAAAACAAAGTTACCATTATTGTTCGTTGTTGTCTGGATAGGAATTCTATATCTCAACACTGGATTTTATTTTATTTATAGTTCTCTATGGTTGTATGTGTTGGGAATCTACTTTTGTATTTCACCTTTTACAATAATCAAATATCCTTTGGAGGCCAAAAAAAAAAAAAAAGAAAAGAGAGAAAAAAACTCATTGAAAACCAAAGCATTTTTATCATTAAATTATAGATAAATTATTAATTTAGTCACTTAACAAAAGAAAAATTACAATTTAATTACTAAATTATTTAAATTATTAGATACTATATAATTTCTTTTAATTCACACAACTTATAAAAATAGAAAAAAAAATGTTCTACAATAAATGTGGAATTTATCAAGAAACTGGACACAGATGTTATAATAAATTCGAACAGAATGCAGAAAAGGGTGTTGACATCCCCGTGAATACCAATATCACTCTGAAAAGCAAACATAAACTAATTAAAAATACAAGTGAAAAAACCATATTTGGGTACCGAAACAGTCCCCATCCCGTGGACCACAGCACACCGCCACACTTTCCCTAATACGTATAATTTTGCATTGCCCTCGGCCCCTCTCTTTTTTCTTTTTTTTTTTGCTTTAGCCCACAGACAGGCCACACCTAGCTTCACAAAAAGCACTCACTACCCACTACCACGTGTGGGAAAAAGCTAGAATTTATGCATGTGGCGAGATATAAGTGGTTTGTTTTTCTTCAAACAAACAAAACAGTTGATATTTTTTTGTTAGTTCCCGCATAAACGATAAAACAGGAAGCTACGGAGGAAAAAGGCGAATTGCAGATTGGGAGAAAGAGAAAGAAAAAGAAAAAGGAACAATATTTCACTGAAAACCATGAATACTGTCTTCTCAGTTGACGATTTCTCCGACTCCTTCTGGGCCGCTCCGGCTTCCGACGATGCGCTTGGGATTACCGGAAGCCATTCCGAGTGGGCGTTGGAAAGGTTTCTGGAAGAATTTTCCGGCGCCGGCGTGGCGATCTCTGGGTCGCATGCGGGCGAGAATGTGATCGGTCCGTCCTTGATGGCACCTCAGTCGTCCGTTTCCAAAGTGGAAGAAGGTGACGTGGTGGAGATAAAAAGGCCTAATAGCCAGAATCATAATCATCCGCCGTCTGATCAAACGCCGACAGTTCCGACTGACTCGGATGATTACCACACGATCCTCAAGAGCAAGCTCGAACTGGAATGCGCTGCGGTTGCTCTCTCTCGTGTATTCCTCTCTTTCTCGGCAATCTCCGTTTTTCAATTGGCGTTAATATTATATAATTTAATTAATACTAGAATTTTTTTTCTTTAAATAAATAATATTCAGGCGTTAGCTGTGAAGGCAGAAGATTCGCCTGCCGAAGCTGAAAATCACGCGCTTCCGTCGGGATCAAAAGTTCAAGGTAAGCTTTTGCTTTGCATGCAGCTTATTTGAATTGAAAATCATGCCCTTCAATTTTGGGTAATTAGCAGTGTTTTGCTTATGAGACTGTGTTGTTATAATGGGTGGTTGCAACCATTAACGTTGAGCTTAGATTGAGTTTTACTTTATACAAGTTGGTCTCTTTATGTGTTGGAACAAGGCTATACCTATACCGTGTTGAAATGAATGCTGTTCATCAAATCTGGATTTGGGGTCAGCTAGTGGCATAAAGAATGGCATAAATATTTACATAGTTTGTGTCCTTTAGGTTAACTCCAACAACGATTGTCTGGCTGTTTTGTGAAGTGTAGGAAAACATTCTTTCCTCCTTCTTTTAAGGTATTTCTGGAGGCTTCTTGCATATATCAGGTATGATTTTGTCTAGTGATGGTAATAGTGCAGGTTCCTATGGAGTGCCATGTTATTCTATCTCCCATTTATGCTAGTGCTGAACGAGTAAGAAAGGAAAAAGAGAAAGAAAAAAAAAAATGATGGTGGAGCATATGTAAAAATGGAATTAATTGCTCTACTAAATTCGATAAATTTTATTAGTTCCTGATTAACTTAACTAGGCTGTCAAACAAGACAAGTAGCACTGCTCTGTTTATGTTTCGTTTTTCTTCACTGCTATATTTTCATTTCAACTTCTGTTGCTTCCAATATTCTACGATCTAAACCCTAAACAATATGCTAAAAAACTTAATAGCTCCTCGTCAGAGCTCTTCATGCATTAATTTGTTTCCCTTGACCTATTAATTCAAATGATAAATATCTTTTACAGTTCCAGGTCCCTCAAAGGTACAAGGACAGGGTGAAACTGATGTTGCACATTGTGGAACTCTGACCGGGTCAACTACACAGAAAAAATCAGGGGTGCAAGTGAGGCAAGCCACAAGTGGATCATCAAGAGAAGACTCAGATAGTGATGAACTTGAAGGAGATACTGAAACAGCCGATAACATGGATCCGGCTGATGCAAAACGTGCAAGGAGGTAACATGTTTTTGGTGGTGGCTTGCATTAGTAATTGGTTTGAAAGGTTTAAAATCCTATTTGTTCTGCTCTTTATTCTATATGTTGCTTAACATATTTGCCACCACTTCTCTCTTCCTTTGTTCAAATTTAATAAGATTTGTCTTTCCCATTGAGTTATAGTTATTAGAATTAATTGCTCGTCTTGAACAGAATCAAATTTGCAAATACAAGTTGAGCCTGATGATTCTATAGATTTAATTAAACAAATTGCTATTATCTCTGTCAAATATTAGTCCCAGCTCTTGGCAGGAATGTATATATATATTTTTTCCTTTAGGAAATCAATATATTTGTTTAAAAACAAATAATTCAGAGCAGTTATCAGCTGTGTCATTACAGGATGTATGAATTAATAAATCCATACTGTTTTTTAAAAAATAAAAAATCCATACTGAAGTAAAATTTTAATTTGCTGATGCAATCACAAATTACCCTCTACTAATTAGTGAATTAGTGATGGCTCAGAATGCGGTCAAATCGAGAATCAGCTAGACGCTCTAGAAGAAGAAAGCAAGCACAACTGAATGAACTTGAAGCACAGGTATTGCCACACTGTTTGTTCTCCCTTCCCATTGATTGACTCATGCATTACTTTTTAGTCTTTTTTTAACCTCTTAACTGGTTTTTCTAGGTTGGTCAACTAAGAGTTGAACATTCCACATTACTTAAGCGTCTAACTGACATGAATCACAAGTATGACGAAGCTGCTGTTGATAATAGAATTATGAAGGCTGACATTGAGACTTTAAGAGCAAAGGTAAACCATCACTGTTTCTAATTTTGCATTTGTTAATCATGATCTTGTTATCCTGCTGCCAGAGTGACTATAGTCCTTTAACTATTTTACTCTTGTTATAAATTAGTATTGATTATCATTGGTGCAACTTTGGTTCTGGGTTGTGCAAGGTTGATGGTTCTACTTGAAAATTTCAGGTGAAAATGGCTGAAGAAACAGTTAAGCGGGTGACAGGGTTTAACCCTGCTCTTCTATCTAGACCTAATGTCCCTAGTGTAGGCATGCCTTTTGTTAGCAACCCATTGGAAGCGTCAACAGTTGCTCCTCTACGATTTCAGTCAAATGCTAACCAGTTTTTTCACCAACCAGTTCCTAACATTGTTGCACCCATTCATCAACAGAGAGTGGACAACAGTTTCAGGGGCAACACCCTGGTTCCTCCTGATGTGAATTCACAAACTAAAGGAGTGAAGAATGTCAATGAAACATCTGCATTGCAGCATGGACCCAGCTTGGATTGTGTTCCAGATCAAATTGGCCCTGGTGTCAGTCCATGTGGACCTATGCCTGGTTGGGAGCCTGGATTATTACCCCATGCTGGTGAAAGGAACCATAAACAATGTTGAATATTAGTGCCCCTCTTGTTTCCCTGAGATGGCTCTTTTCTCTAAAAGTCGCTTAGATAGTGGTAAAATTATGATGCCGTATTGATTCTCACTGCAATTTTGTTTTTAGTATCTTCTTCTCCAGTGGGTGACTATCTTATATCTGTATCATAACATGGTTGTACTACTCAGTTACTTGAATAAACTTATTTGGTAAATAATTCCTTATGAAATTCATATCTGATGTTCAAGGAGCTAAATCTGCTCTCAAGATTACTCCATTTCAGGTATTAAAGATGGATAGTTCAGAATGTGCACTCAGATTTTGTGCTGGGAGTTGACGATGCATGTAAACCCAGCGGATGCATGGCATTCCAATTGTTGAATAAAGATAGATTTCGTTAGTTTAACAGTAATTATAACAGCTCGCTTAATATATATATATATATATATATATATAATTATTTAAATAACTGATTTATAAATAAATAGTAGTATAATAAATTATGATCATTTTTAGAGGAAATTGTCAAACATGAAAACATAAATAAATGATTTATAAATAAATAGTAGTATAATAAATTATTATCGTTTTTAGAAGAAATTGTCAAACATGAAAACATAGAGAATTACTAGTAGGAGCATGTGGTTAAGTTAAAAATTCGGTATCGAAATATAGAGACTAAAGTATAATTATTTTATTTTTATTTTGATGGAAAGTGTTTAATGACAATTTTACCATTACTTAAAAGAATCAATTATTTCATGGTAACATTTAAATGATATTTTTATTAAATAATTATTATTTAATATTTTATTTAAAATATTAGTATTTTATTAAGTATTATTATAATATAAATAAATAAATAAAAGATGAACATCTTTATTTTTTCTTCTTATTCACAAAGTTGTGGAAATAAGAAAAAGAATTTTCTTTCATCATTTTCCTTCAAATTCTAGCATAAGGTATGGTTTTTCTTCAAATTTTTTTTATAGATTTTAAATTTTTGAAGCTTGTTTTACGTATATGTATCAATAGTTATTATTTTATTTGATCAAGTATATTAAAAGTAGTCATTAAAAGACATTAATGGAAGTTTAGAAAACTTAAGTGAAATAGGAACATTTTTTATAAGAAATAATTAGAAGATGAATTCTAATTTGTTAGTAGTGTGAAAAGAAATAAAAATGGATGGAAAATTTACTTGGTACATTTGGGCATGGTGAAAGTAAAGTGGAGAACCTTGGCCACTTTGTATAATATTGGTGCTAAATGATAACTTGTGAAGCAATAGTATTCTGGTGAAGACAGGATTGAAAACGGATAATTAAGTCGAAAGATATGTGAATTTCAGACTAGTAAACTTAAGTTGTCAACTTGATTAACCATGTATATTTAAGTTTCTTTTTATTAGTTTTAGTATCAAAATGGATAAATGACATTGTTTCGTATTTAATTGTTCCTATTGTAGCCAAAAATGAAGCGAACATCTTGAAGGAGAAAGGCGAAGAGGAGTAAAGCGATTGAAACTTTGGTTTGTGCTAATATCTTATTTTTATTACGTAAAGCTTTAGAGTATTTAGTTTATGATGACTAGTTATATTTATTTTATTTTATTTTTATGAGTTTTAGATGAGTTTGAATGAATTAGTTAATATTTATAAAATTATGTTTCGAGATGATGACTATGTTTTTGAAATGATTAAATTAGCAAATTCATGGTTATGATTTGAATTTGAGTATTATGATTTTAGATGATTGAGCAAAAATATATTTAATATGTTTTGAATTGGAAGCAATATATGATTTGAATATGAAACAAAATTGAAATGAGAATTATATGAAAATGGAATTGAAATGGATCATGAAATTTGGTTTTTACCCCGTTTGACTAAGTTAGACTAGATCATATATAGTTGGCATGCCATAAAATCTTTACGTTAAAGGATTTAGAACTCTCCAGTTCTCAGAGGGTTGAGGGAGGAAAGGCCAAATTAATCAGGTTTTATTATTATGAGCCCCAATTCTAAAAGGGTCGTGGGCAATCCCAATTCCAAAGGGTCGTGAACTCCTTCGATGGTGACCGTTGCTGAACAAATCGAGATGGCAGATTTGTATATCTGGTTATGAGCCTAAACCTTAGTGCGGGTTCTAAATTGAAAGAAAATAGAAAAAAAAAGTTGAATTTATTTAAATTTTCATATTGTGGGAATTAAATTAATTACGCGATTTTGAATTTGAGTAAAAAAACTCATTTTTTTATTTTTTTTTTTACTCAGTTTGTCAAGATTGTAATATTAAAGTTTATTAATATTAGAATTTTTTTTTTATTTTGATGTTATTAATAATATTTATAATCATGTTTTAATTTATTTTTATCAATTAATTTATGTTCAATACTTATATAATAATTTATGTTATATTAACACCACTGAACATAAAAATTACTTAGCGCACAGTTATTTTTTTTCGTGCGCAAATAATTAAATTTGATATGTTATTTCAACAGCATCCAAAAAAATCGAAAATTAACTCGAATAATATTGATGAGGAGTTTCTTTCTAATTTTTCTTGACCTTATTTACCCGATAACTTGCCCCTTAGGTGCTACGGTGAGTAAAGGGACCCGCTTTTCCTTTCTCAGTCCAGTCCTCCTACAGACTAATTTTACTTTATAGTTAATATAAATGACATATATCTAGGATATATATAATTTTATGCCGTAAATTAAATTTAAATATTTTATTATGTTTTATTTGTTAATACTCTATAACTAATGTTTTAATGAAATAGTGTAAAAATTTAATTTATTAAAATATTTTAAGAAATTAAAGTGCTAAAAATTAATTTAAAAATGATTTAAATGTGAATATATTGTTAAAAATACTAACGATCTTTTTATAAAGTAATTTTTTCATTACGTTTTCATTTTATATTCGAATCCAACAACTAAATCAGATATAAGTTCTCATATAATTACATGTCGAAATGATCAAGGATGGAGCCAAGTCATTATAAGCTAAATCTGGGCTGCTTGGCAATCGTTTTTCTCGAGGACTGAATCAAGCCGAAAGACGTTTATATATGTGTACGCATAAAAAATAGTTGCACATGATAAATTAAAGAATTAAAATTACCATGAGCTATTGTTTAAGAACCTTCAATCCATCCTATTTGTCATCAATAAATTATTCATCCATACATTACATACATCACATTACAAGGTGGACATATCGAGATTTGCTCCAGAGAAAAATCTGCACATTATAGACAGTATATGAAGACTACTGTTACATATTGTTGAAATGGGACAGCTGGAATCGCTGAAACCTGATCTTCTGGGATCATAAGACCTGATTAAAGACCCTACTGAATTTTGGTGTTAGATTGAAGACCTGATTGAACTTTGCTCTGGAAATGCGTTTCCAATCTGCAACCAAACCTTAGCAAAGTCAAAATCACTACAGATTACAAACAAATAAAAAGAACTGATGAACAAGGAAATGGTATGGCCTGATTGAACATCTATAATCCTGATGAAAGCAAAAATAAATAAAAATAACACATAAGCACAAGGAAGTGATCATGCCTGGTTGCACATTTATAGTATATGGTATCAGGAGAATTATACGTGCGTGCATTGGCAAACATCCTCTTGACATCAGCTACGAACATCTCAAGTGTTACATAATATTGCTCTGATTCAACTCTTTTTGACATAGTCTTCAGATCTGGATTACAAAGATAAACAGTCAAGCATAACGATAACTGCTGTCCACAAATGAGCATCTCTGTAAACTGAAGCCTAAGTTATCATGAGAAATAATTTGATGATGATATTCTATACCACCTGCAACTGTAATAACCTTGGCTGGTGGTTCACTAGGAGTGGTTTATGAAATCTGAGGAAGCAGCACAAATTTGATAAAACCTTACCCATGGGGTCTTTGATAATGTCATAATAATCAGGGACATCACGGGCATCAACTGGTTCCTTGAATGGCCAAGCATCAACATGGTCATGCATTGACTGCTTGAACAAAACCAATTTGCTTAGAATCTAAAGGAAAATCATGGCAGGAGATGCTCTCATATAGACATCTAATGTCAAATAAACACTTGGAGAGAATATAGTTAACAAGAGTAAAAGCAAAAGGGGAATGACTTATTAACATTTATAAATACTGTAATTAGGCCATTGCAAGAATCCTGAAAGTGGAAATTAGCTTCCCCTGCATCTTAGACAAGGTGTTTGATTATGAGAAGAGGGGGACATGCATGCTTTTTTTACAAGCCTATTAACCACAATAAGGAAAGACGGCAATGATTATTCAGAATTATACCCAACAACAACAATAAGAAGAAGAAATTATATAGTTAACATAATTATGAGGGCACTAATGAAGATATATGCAGATGAGAGGACCCATTTAAAGTTCAGAAACTTGCCTTCAAAAGTGAGCGCATGAAACCAGTTAAATGTTTCTGATTTGTCGCGTTGTCTGCAGAAACAATTAAGGCTCTAAATCGAGTATGACCCCATTGATCAGGAGTCCAACCAGCTTCCTCTGTTACCAAATTAATACAAATTTATCAACGAAAATAAATAGGAGAAATTTGTTGCAAGTTATTTGATAAAACATAAACTCAAGATATCTTCCTTATGGAAACTTAAAAGTTTATCTATGAGGAACAAACATATATTCACCCAAAATTATCAAGCTAGAAATATGCATACGTTTCCAGTAAAGTATTTATATAATGTCTTCCAACATCCAAGGATGAATAAATGAACACAAAACCCAAAATTAACTAAGACAATGGAAGGCCAAAGAACTTACTCAAGCCAGGGATATCCTCAACTTTGACGACTTTTTTAGGAATACCAGCTTCTTTCTGAATCAAATGAATCTCTCGTTACTGCTATGTTTTTACTGCTATGTTTGAAGCATTTATACATCATTTGCAAAGACTCAACCATAAAATTATTAGAGAGGAAATGACTGCAGGTAAAATAAACTATTGGTTAAATAATTAGAGACCAAAAACTGAAGTGGGAAAACAATGTGTACTTCCCTAGATCTAACTTAAGACAATTAGCTTCACTTGCTGATTATAGCATTTAGAAATTAACAAACTAAATGGCAAGAATACCACGTCCAGAGGACAGGAATGCAGTTTAAAAACAAACATCATATTACATACAAAATAAAAAAGCACAAAACTAGAAAACTTACAAAACAAGTACCTTCTCAACAAAATGTAATATGATGCCTTGGTTAAAATTGAAAATGCAAAACAAACATTACTCAAGCCTAAAATAGACTTTTAACATAAAATGTAATTTATTAACATACAGCACATTTGGATTAAATATAAACTAACAGCACGAAAACAGAATCAGATCCAGGTATACCTTCTGAAAATCAATTCCGGGATAAACTATTTGACAGTTCGAGAGCTCTCTAATCTTTTCATCAATTGCCTATCAATCCCAAATAACAAAATCTTAGTCAAAGATTTAAGATAAAGTAAGAAATCATAATTGAAAGTGAGAAGGAAAATATAGATGTAATGTTAGGAAAGAAAGAAATTTGGTTAAAAGTTCTTGGTTTAGTGCAGATTGGTTATTCAATGTCTTCACCCACCATTGAAACCATATATAATTTTGATTACATATGATATGTCCCAATTAGCTTTTGAAAAACAGTTAATTTTTCAGTAACCCTTTCACATTGAAATCGCAAAATGCACTCTGCTGGGACCTGTATGTGCATCTGATGAACTACCTCAGGTTAAATAAGGAGAGTACAACACTTTGGATAGTAATCAGTGTTGCAGGCTTCCACAGATTTTGATCTCAAAAAATCGAGTCAAGTGGCTTCCTTGTGAAGACAGCAGGGTATGACATAGGAGATTTCAACCCCAAACAGATCCCACATCAGATGCGCAGTACAAAAAACTGATCTTATTTTATGAAGGACCTTAATCCCAACTTTTCAGGTGAATTTTGAGAACAAAATCATGAAATCCAATGGGTAAATTTAAACAATACCTCACAACTCACAAGTTGAATTGGGTCTCCATAGAATGTAATGGTAATTGCCAGTAAAATAAGAAAAAGAGGTACAGTGACAGAGCAAATAATAAATTTACCTGCCTCTGGCGTCGAATCATAGTTGATAAATCAGTATATGGAAGCTTTGGATCAATTTTACATTCCATAAGGATACCTCCATCATAGTCTTTAATATACCTAGAAAAGTAAAGAAATATTTAAACATAACCCAGAGAGATATCAAGGACATAATTAACAAAGAGTTGAGAGAATGGGGAAGCATTGAAAGGTTAGACATAAAAACCTGTCTCAAAAGAAAAACAAGATTCTCAGTATTCCAATAAGGATCATTTCATTTTAGTTCTCTCTATTTCATATTTCCATTTTTTTAAGGACAGTGTGCACCCTCAACATTTGAACACTCAAAGTAACATATAAGAGGGAAAGATTTTCTTCTACTCCTTATTTCTTAGTAATAACACAAGATAAGCAGCCTTTGAGCCCCAAGGATGAGCAAGAAAAAGAAAAAGAAAATGTTACGGTGACATGTTAACCATACCCTTGCCATCGATCCCTCTCCAAGTGTATCTCTTTGGTAAAACCCTGCAAGTAGATAAAATTGAGAAGTCTCTTGAGATTGCATTTATCAATTCAGATAATGCACATTATCATACAGAAGTGACATAAAGAGGCGTAATTCTTTTGCTATATCTTGCAGGTTATTTGCACATAAGATTTGTCACCAATCCGAAAAAGTGCAACAAAGCAGAATGATAGACACCTTCAGCAGAATCACGCTAATACATTCAAAAAAACATTTTAAAATTTAATTTCAGCTGGATTAATCTACCCTCTGCCAAGAGTCCTAAAGCTTTCCTTCTTATATTTTTCATCCTAATTTTCTTACAGAAAGAAGTCTTCCAAAGGAAATTATATACTTAAAAGACCTGGGAAGAAAACGTTTTATGCCTGTAAATTTATGCTACAGAAAGTATGAAATCAATCCAGCAAAAAAATCAAAAGAAAAGAAACTATCACACCTGTTTGATAAAATAACCAACAGCATTATTGTCAGCGTATGTCAGAAAATGTGTTAGTCCATCAACATCACGTGCATGCTGTTTTAAATGATTCATCAGTCTTGTGCCATAACCTTTTACTTGTTCATCTGCTGTGATTGCACAGAAAGCTATTTCCCCGAACTTTTGGCTGGCATTACCAGGAAAACAAGCATCAGTGAATAGAACATATGAAGCATTAACATCATCAAAAGAAAATTCTAAGGTTGTAAATAATAGATGTTAGAATTGTCCTGAAACTGTTGAATGAGATGAACAGGCAGACTGTGATAATGTTATCACTCATTCCCTTAAGAATCTCAAACTTTAATTATAATACTGGAGTAGAATATAATATTAGGGGAGGCACACTAGAACAAAATTTACCAAAGAAGAAGAAATGAGCCAAAATAGGAAAATACACTGAATAGTGAACTGAAAACTGATTCACTCACAATAACATAAGACCAGGAATGCGAGGTATAAATCTTACCTGACATATGGACGATATGTGATGCCACCAACAACCTGATTACGTCTGATAACCATCACAGATTTATGGCTTCTACAAAATCCAAAGTAAGAAGAACTGAGACCTTAAAATGCACAAAAGCTGATGATTTCATTACCAAGCAAACTTGAAGATCATTTCATTAAAGAAGAAAAATAAGCCAGCTAGAAGCAGCAGGAGAATTAATCAAGATATTCCAGAATCAAGATTGGGCTTATGTCATGTGTTCAAAAATGTCAACCAGCAACTCATATATTAAGATGCCTGAATGTTTGACCCAAACCAATGAAGAAATCCATAATAAAACGAGGTCTCCCATCTTAAAGTGTGTGCTTCTAAAGTGTCTATCTTGATACCTGTCCATAACAAGGCGAACAATATACTCTTTAGGCATGTTGGGTAGTTGTCTTCCAAATATGTTCTTCAACCCAATCAACCTGAGTATCAAAAAATATATATAGCTTAATTTTCCGTCACCAGTTCACAAAGGTAGTATGGTGAGTTGCAAGAAATCCAAAACCAAAACACCCTACCCCATAGTCATAAATGGCTACTAATAACTAAAGAAACCATGCACAATCGAAGATTTGACAACACCATCCAGAAAAAAAAACGTAACATGAATGCTTAAAAGAGAGAATTTAGATACCAAACCATATGCTCATCAACACCGTCGTTTGAATAGCAAACAAACTTAAGCCTTCCCGCTTCCTCCTGCATATTGATTTTTTTTTTTAAATATATACATCGTAATTCACGAGAAAAAAAACCTATTGAGGCAAAGAAATTGCGTTCAGTTTTTATCATCACAACTCAAAACGTTGGATACTTTACCTCTCTCTTCAAGCTCTCTTCTCTAGCACTATAAGCTCCACTAGTCTGTATATTCTCAGTAAATATCTTAACGTCTTCCTTGGTTGAAATCCCAGCTATTGAGCTCCCACCTGCCGCGGCAGCACCCGTGGGTCCAACTGGTCCTGAACCAGGGGCTGCACCGTCTTTTCCTCCATCGGCACTCTCTAGCTTGACAGTAGAACTCTCGGTCTTCAGCTTCGTGTTCCGACCCGAACCGGAGCCGCCCCCGCCAGACTCTAGGCGAGCAGTCGTGAAAGTGCGGATGGAGGAATCGTTGTCGTGGTCGAAGTCGTCCTCGTCGTCGTCTACGACGGCGTCCTCTGAGTCGTCAGCATCAGAATCGGAGTCGGCGCCCCGTGCAGAAATACTCTCGAGGTCGTCATTGGATGTCAAAGCGCCGTCGCGAGTGTCGGCGGAGAAGGACGACGGAGGGAACGAGGAAGGAGGCGCGTGGTCCTCAGACGCGGCTGCCGCGAGTTTGCGCTTGTGGAGGGAGGAAGTAGCAGAGGCTGAGGCAGAGTGAGATGGGGATGGGGTCTGGGAGCTACGAGAGCGGTTCGGCGCGGTTAAGTGCGACTCCATCTATGGAAACTCGAACTGAGTCAACTCGATCCAATTAGGGTATCTTTTGAAGTAGCGGGTAACGCTAGGGTTTTGCAGAGGGAAGGGAAGAAAAAAGCAGCTCAATTGAATGTTATTCTCGGTTCCCAACTTGCCGGTATCGATGTCTACACTTCGCGGAGGTGGTGTCGGTTCTCCCCCTTTCCTGGGTTTGTAAATCGTAAATAGGGTTTTATTACAGTTGGCCCAAAACATTGGGGTCAATAATTATCTATAAAAATTAAATTAAGGACTAAATTCCTAATTTGTAAAGAGTATAAGGACTTGTGGAAGATTTTAACCAATTAATAAAAATGTTTGGTTTTTAAGGAGTTTTTTTTTGGGTAAACTACACCCATGGTCACTTTTGTTTACCTTAGGTTACATTTTAGTCACTTATGTTTAAAATATTACGTTTTAGTGACTTACGTTATCGTGTTCTAACATTTTAGTCACTATGTTGTTAATTGTCGCTAATGGTGTAACAGTAAGCTGACGTGGCATGTTAAATTATCATTTCAAACAAAAAACTTTAGGTTAAATTGTATAATTGGTCCTCATAATTTTTTTGTTTTGAGCAATTTAATTCATTTATGTTCTTTTAACTTTCTTTCTTTTTTCTTCCTTTATTTTCCATTCTCTTATGCTTCTCCCTTTATTGTCCTACTTTCTTTATTTCTTTTAACATACCAGGAAGTTGAATTGACAGTAAAGAAAGAAGCATGGTATGGGTTATGGGTTTTGGTTATATGCAATGATGACAGTCGACTTCTTACTTCTTTTTTCACTGCCAACTCGACTTCCTAATATGTTAAAAGAAATTAGAAAGGTATGAAAACAGAGGGAGAAACAAAAGAGAATGAAAAAAAAGAGAGGAAAGTTTAAAAAACATAAAAGAAAAAAATTAAATTACTTAAAACGAAAAAATATGGGGATCAATTGTATAATTTAACCTAAAATTTTGTTTGAAATGATGATTTAACGTGCCACGTCAGCTTACCGTTACACGATTAACAATGATTAATGGCTCAGTGACTAAAATATTACAACATGATAACATAAATGAGTAAAACGTAACATTTTAAATATAAGTGACTGAAACGTAACCTAAGGTAAACAAAAGTGACCATAGGTGTAGTTTATCTTCTTTTTTTTTTTTTCTGAAAGGATATTTTATCAATGCTTTTAAATAATTGAATTGGTGTGGAAAGGTATTAATTCGATTAATTCATTAAAAGTTATTAAAATTTTAAAAAATAAAAAATTCACTTTAAACAATTTATATCAAATTATCCTCTCTAAATTAATATCTCGATGAATTATCAACCCAATCACTTTTACTTACTAATCTAATCCTATTCAAATTGCACTATATTTCATTATTGTAAAAGACCAAATATAGAAGTAGATTCCCAACACATACAACCATAGATAATTATAAATAAAATAAAATCCAAAGTGTTGAGATATAGAATTCCTATCCAGATTTAATAGACAACAATTCAACAATAATTGTAACTTTGTTTTAACTACGGACTACTATCATAATAGCCTCTATGAAATTAAATCATAATTAATATGATTATTCAAATATTCAGATGTAATTTCAATACAATATAATCATTTTAATATTGTGCAGTTGCATAATAATATTTTTATTTGATTCGATTTTAAAAACTATTAGCATAATTATTGATTTAACATTTTTTTATATTCATAAATTATATATGCAAATAATTATATTTATAAATAAAAATATAGATTTTTTCATTTGTACAAAAGAACCGAAAGTAAAATTTTATTCATACAATGAACTTGAGATCAAAGTTTCTACCCTAAAATTATATCCCTCCTTGCTTCTCTAATTACTAGAGGTATGTAGCTAGTGGATGGAGCAGCAGCGTTAATTTTCCTTTTGCTTTTCCTTTCCCTTTTTCTGGGTTTCACCTGTTGTTAAAAAGTCGATGAATTGGAACCTATGAATCCTTCTGTTGCTGTCATTTTTTCTTTTCCTTCTTCATTTTATTATAGCTATTATTTTCATTCCTAATTATTAGTTCAAGGTTAACTTTAAATGTTGCAAACATTATTATTATGCACCATAAGAATTCTTGAATGTCCAAATTTTATATTTCATTTAAAAGTGTGTACCAGATGCTAAAAGAAAACACATAGAACGAGTGAGAGAGTAAATAGAAAGATGTGTGGAAATTTTAAGGACCTCAACGGATGCAATTTTTCTTATGGCTAATTTATAAACAACGATTGCTTATTAACCTAGAATGAGTTAAAAGAGGAATTAACCAAACAGAAACATGTCCCGTATGCTATTATGAGATAGAAGACATTTTGCATGTCCTTAGGAATTGCCCATTTGCAAAAGATATTTGGAAAATAATTGTGCCAACAACAATATGGTCCCAATTCTTTTTCGGCAGTTTACTCGAGTGGATTCGATTAAATTTAGGAGCACATGGGCGAACAACAAGCCACAAATTCCTCTGGCCCACGCTTTTCGAAATTTTACTAAGGCGATTATGGAAAAATAGAAACTTTTTTGTCTTCCAAAAAATCTCATAGAGTTCTATAGAAGTCATCAAAGTCTCAATAAGTTGGATAAAACAGTATAATAAAATTAACTAGGAATAGGAATTTAGATCATTTAAGCTAAGAGAATACTAGTTAATGTAAAAGAACTTTAGGCTTTATTCTTTAAAAAAAATTGTTTGCATTTCGCACCTAATATGTATATGTATATATATTAAAACATTGAAATGAAAGTGAAACTATCTTCCCTCAAATGTCTAAAAATATTATATATTCACTGCATTCATATATGGATTTCACTAAATATGTGTACAAAGGTACCAAAAGTCTTTATTATGCCTCTAAATTTAGTATCATTTTGTAAGGTTAATTAATCATATAAATTGTAATCTAACAGTTGTAGTAAATTATAAGTGATGATTTATTTACCTTAAATTAATTCTTTTAAGATATTCGTAAATTAATGGTGGAGGAGCTACAATTTTTTGTAATTCTTGATAATTCACTTTCTCAAATATATTATTTTCATAGTCTATATGCAATAACAAATTTAAGATATATGTAAAATAAAATATGTGAGAAAACCCAATAATTTTTCCGTGTATTTAAAAAGTTAAAAAGGGAAAAAAAAAAAGTATAAATTGGTTTCTCCACAATAACTCACAACATTGCTCATATAACTTTTCTTATCAAATTCCTTATTTACCAAAACTCCAATCCATTTTTCAACTTTCTGTTGATATTACACATGCATATATAATATCAATAATAAGAAGTTAAGAATAAATGAAGAAGATCAAAAATTAGCAATACATAAATCGAGGTCATTCTTATTTTCATTGAAATTTGATCCTTTAATATTCATCATTTTTATTACTTTCATTCAATGGGAAGGGTTTCATTATAAATGATTTTGATTTTATAGCATCTTCCAAGCAATTGTTATGAACTATTGGTAATTTATTTTGTTGAAGGTTATACTAATTAAATTATATTATTTTAGTATTTAATAAATATGCAAAGAATTATCAAGGATTATTTTTATTATATAATCGGTGATACTTGTATGAACAATAATTATAGATATTAATTAGTTTATATAAGCTACTTAATCATTATCAATAATATTTTATTACTAATACAAGAATGCAAAAAATTTAATTATATTTTGTCTATGTTATATGCGTACGTCATGTATATATTACGTTTCAAATTTATGATTAATTAAATAGAAAAATGGATAAAATGTTATTAACGTATATAGAGTTGTTGATCAAAATTATTGATTGTGTGAGTTTGAAACAAAATTAAACCAAAACTTAGGTTTATCTTTCAAAAATTTCAGTAAAAAATTCATTATCAATTAAATTCATCATATGCGAGGAGATTGAACTCAATGTCAGACAATTCATTTGGGAGCATTCTGGGGGCAATAGGAAGATGGCCCTTGTTAACTGGCAGTCTGTCTGTCAACCCAAGACATTTTGGGGACTCAGAATTCGACAGTTGAAGGACTAAAACACTTCATTCATGACAAAATTGGGGTGTAACATTCTGACTAATACTGATGCTTTATGGGTCCATGTATTAGGTGGGAGAAGTATAAGGTGGGAGAAGGCTTACCTACTGACATTAATCATCCAAAAATGCATTAAGAATGTGATTAAAATATGTTACTTTTATAGCTTACCATTTACAGATAACCCCTTCGATATAGCTTAATTGATTGTATCTTTTCTTATCTTTCACAAAAAAAAAAAAAAATCATCAATCCAAACATTAAAATAAAAATAAAACATTTAAAACCAATAAACCCATGAACCAAATCATTCCAAATGCTCTTATGGTATCAAGATCTTACCTTTAGGGTTGCTTTTAATATCCATAACTTCACTCATTTTCAAATGAAAATCTCTTAACAATTATTTTTGCTATACTATAGACTAAACAAAATCAAAGATCATTAAAAGATTAGAAATTGGTGATGAAAATGTATTATATTTATTATAAATATAGTGTAATGGCCAATTTTTAGCCTAAAATAATGAACCCAAAACAACAATTCAAAGACCAAATAAAAAACAACATCAACCCAATAACAAATACAGCCCAAACTATCAGTCTAATGCAAAAAAATCAGCAGAACCCCAGGAACGTTCAGCCACCGCCCCGCATCTCTTTGTCTGCTCGCACGCGCGCCATCATCACGCCGTCTGACATCTGCAACGGATTAAATGAAACGGCAGAAATCCACACAAGCAGTAGAATAGAACAAACAGATACGACAAAAATGTAAACATAGAACGTCTTGTATTTGTTTATAAAAGCCCGGATCTACTCTCTTGTATTTTTTTACGAACATTTTGAGAAGCAAAAAGGAAATCAGAAACAGGATATTTTGTTCAAAGGTGGTTTATTTTGCTTTGTGTTCAAGCCTCTGTCATTTTGTTACTACTTTTTTTTGTTTTATTTACATTTATTTTATTTACATATACGGAAAATAAAGGGAGAAAACTTACCGGAATAACCCCATGGTCTGTCGTCGGAGACTTCTTTCTCCTTCGGATTCAAACCCAAAAGGGGAGGTTGAGAGTCCCTTTCATTTTCGGGTTCTTGATTGAAGGACTTAGGCCTTCAAAGGCACTACGAGTAGAGGCTAAGTAGCCTATTTCGCTCGTCGTCAGCCACCAACTGTAATGGTGGTGCGAAGAACCACCGAGGGCGGCGATGAAGGGTCCAAGACCCTAGCCGAACGGAAGAGAGACAAAGGGAGGAAGGAGTCTCTGTTTTGTTATTAAAAATGGCAAAAAAGGGGGGTTTGGTTCTTGAAGGAAAGTAATAAAACGTGCTGCATAAAGGCCTTTAATGTGCACTTATGACCTTTTGGTTTATTTGTGATAAGAGTCCTTCCATGTTTGCAGCGTCCTCCAAGTGGGTCCTATCTTATATTCTTTGTTTTTTTATTCGGCCCCAAGCTTCGAATTTTAGTTCATTTTGGTCCGCGATAAAACGTAGTGCATGAAGGGCCTGGGACATTTGTTCTTTAGGCCCCTGATCTTTCGCATGCGTTCTACTGTGGCCCCTATCATTTTTTTATGATTTTTGCCTTGGATTTTGGTCTGTCTTTTAATTTAGTCCTTGGTCAGTTCAATTCGTTTATTTAACTATTTTTCAAAAACTGTTTTTTTTTTACTATTCCTTTTAAGTTTTCACATACTTTATTTTTTATTTAAAACTATTTTCTTCATCATTCATTTTAAATAATTTTTAATTATTTGTTCTTTTTTAACTTTTTATGGTTTATTTGAAGCCTTTTATTATTCTTTTAAAAGTGTTTTATTATATATATATTTATCAAATTATTTCATATTGTTTATTTTTGAGTTATTATGTATTATTTATTTCAAATAACTCTTTTAAATATTATCTCCAAATTGTTATTATTATAAAGTACACTTATATTATCCTTTTAAACTTATTTACATTTATTTATTTATTTATTTATTCATTTTTTTAAACTGTTTCATTCTCCTTATATATGCATACACTGTTTTTTATTGTTTTTGCTAAAACCTATTTGTTTTAAAATTGACCAATATATGACTTATTTTATATATTTTGCTCTAAGCCCCTCTTATTTATTTTAAACCATCATATACATATATTATTCTTTTTATATATTATCTATTTCTAAAACGTCTTGTATATTACTCGTTTTACATCTCCTTAACATAATATTCGTTTTAAACTTGTTTGTATATTATTATTTTAAGTGATTTATTATATTACTCTTTTCGAAATTATTTTACATACTATTTATTTTAGAATATTTATGTACATATAATTTATTGTAAACTTGCGCCCACATTACTTTAAATTTATATATATATATATATATATATATATATATTTACTTAGTTTAAATCTTTGTTGGATTTTCTTTTTTTTTTAAAAAAAAACTCAATTGTTTTTATCTTGGATTGTTTTCATATTAATTATTTATCTCAATTATTGTTTACTTTAAATTATTTTATTTTCATTATTAATGTTAGCATTCTGAATAACGTGTCTTGTATGATTATCCTCATTATGTGTTTTAATTTGTTATTCCATATTTTCACATTATCGCCTTTCATTTGTATAGTATCTTATGCATGTATTATGGTTCCATGTTCATTATTATATTTAATGTCATTGCATTGAGAATTAAATTCCAACGCGTTTATCCAATACTAATCATTTTATTCCAAACGATCAATAAGGGCACATTCAGTATTTGGAAACTCGAGAGAATTGTGCCCTAACTTACTGGGTTGCGATTTTTCTCGTTGGATCTAAACAACCGAATACCCTTCGTTTTTAAAATATACGAGTTTTGAATAAAAAAGAAAAGCTTATTCTTGAGAATCTAAGGCGTTGTATCCTAACTTACTGGATGTGATGATTTATTTCCTCGGGATAAGAAAATTTTAGAAAATAAAGGCAATATCTTGTATTTGGGAATTCGAGAAGATCGTGCCCTAACTTACTGGGTGTCGATTTTTCTCGTTTGACCTAAAGGACGAATATCCTTTTAATTAATGAGTTTTGAAAATCAAAAGATGAGCTCGTTCTTGAGGGATTTAGATGTCGTGCCCTAACTCACTGGGCATGATGCTTTATTACTTCAAAACGAGAATGTCTTTAACATTTTTTATTTATTTACCCGAGCTTTCTTAAACATTAACGAAAAATCACATTTTAAAACCTTTTCAAAATTTTCAACATTAGGACATTAATTGATCAATTCGGTACCAATTTTGGGCGTGACGAGGGTGTTAACCCTTCCTCGTACGTAACCGACTCCCGAACCCGATTTCTCAAAATTTCGTAGACCAAAAACACTGTTTTAGTAAATCAAAACGTTTTATTAAAACAAAGGTGATCTGATCACACCCAATAAAAGATTAGTGGCGACTCCCGTTTTAATTTTTATTTTCAAAACCCAAGTCGATTCCCCTTTTCGAAAAAATGGTTTCAATAGCTTGGCGACTCCGCTGGGGACTAAGAGAGTCGAGTCGAAAAATTGGTTAATTCTTTGTCCTATTGTTGCAAATTTAAAATCATTTAAAAAAAATCATCATGATTTTTTTGTTGCATTTGTTTGTATTATAATTATAATTTCGTAAAATGTCGGTATTGCATTGCATGACCGTTGTGGTCGCACCATTAAGTGGGAGTAAGAAACTATGCCTTCGTGAGGTTTTCACCTCCGCATGGGTTAGTGGACTGCTTCCGGAATACATCCGTACCTATGCGCTTCGTGAGATTTTCATCTCCGCATGGCCATAGGGAAATGTATTCCCCTGAATCAAACTCGGTCTATATGAGCCTATAATGGGTGAGGATCGAGGAATCCGCTGGTTCGGGTACCCTTACTCTAGAACCAAACCTCAAATAGTGAACCCTAGGAGCCTGCTTTAAGTAGAGCTATGTTAAACCTTAGTGATTACCAGAATAGGTGCTTGATTATTACTTTGAGATTTATCTTTATATTACTAACTTGCTCTGTTTTGCTTTGTGGTTGCATGGCATTTCATCGTTAAAGGGTGTTGATTAGCATTTAGTTACTAAGTAGAGAGCTTACCATAGAAAAGAGGTTTCTTGATAGAGTGGAGGGTAATGCGACCGTCCAAAATTGGTCTGAGATAACTCAGCAAAAGAAAGGGGACAGTTTAGCCGAGGGGTGCGTGTCAGAATTGTGGGACTTCACTCGCGTCATCGTGACTCAAAACGACCTGCAAGAATTAAAAGAGATATGGGATCAATGGAGTGACGAGATCAAGCAGCTCTTTTATTCTAACTACGGCGACCTATACTACCTACTCAACGTAAAAGTGGACAAACACTTATTTCGAGCCCTCACACAGTTTTGGAATCTTGCTTACAGTTGCTTTACCTTCGGAGGAGTCGATTTGGTACCTACTGTGGAGGAGTATACGGCCTTACTCCGTTGCACAAAAATTCAAGTCGATAGAGTTTATTCAAGAGTTGGTAATGCCCCGTCCTTTCTGAAGAAGTTGACAAGCATTGCGCAAAAAGGAGATAGTAAGTGTATTCCTTGGAAGAATTTGAGGGATCTGATCATAGCACACCCGGATGTAAAAAAGAGAGTAGATGTATTTGCCTTAAGTATCTACGGCTTAGTCATTTTCCCTAAGGCTTTGGGTCACGTTGATGAGGCAGTTTCAGATTTGTTTGACCGACTCAGCAAGAGAGTCACACCCGTTCCGGCCATCCTAGCAGAAACTTTCAGATCTTTGAATGCGTGTCGGAGAGCAGGCGAAGGAACATTCATTGGTTGCGCGCAACTTTTGTTGGTTTGGTTCCATAGTCATTTTTGGAGGGTAGAAAAAGTCTCTTATCGGGCTTGCTTTGAGAACTATTATCCATTAAAGGAATTAGTGGCTACACCAAGACGATACGACATCTCAGAAGAGAAATGGATGGCTATCATCCGTAATCTACAAGCCAAAGATGTCGAATGGAAGGCTTCATGGTTCATCCTGATGAGATCTTACACCGGTGCGGTGACTTTGACTGGGTCCCTCTACTTGGGATATGGGGAGCTGTGGGATACGCCCCGCTACTCGTGCTAAGACAATACCAATCGAGGCAGTTTATACCAGCAACACAAGGGTTGGCTCAATGCGAGTTCACTTACAAAGACGAAAATTATAAAAAAAAGGCTCGTGAGATATCAGATGCTTGGAATCGAACCCGAAGAATGAAAGAATTTACTGAAGATCCAATGACGACCCCCGGGTATGAAGAGTGGTGGGGTAGGAGAGTCAACGACAACATCCCTATACCGAGTCGAGAAAATGCACCACCGATAGAGGAGCATCTACGAGTAGTCCTATCGGAGTTAGAGATCATTAAATAAGACTTTGAGAGAATGAATGCGAAATTGGGAAAGAAAATAGAGCAGTTAGAAGAGGAAAAGATGAAGTTGGGATTGGACGTCGACATCCATAAGTTAGAGGCCGAAAAGTTAAAAAAAGGAAAGAACAAGGCCGAGGAAGATTTGGATAGTCTGAAGGCATATTACAAAAAGTACCGAATGTCGATAAAAAATGCTGGTTTGGGCAAAACTTCGGAGCAATGGCGTCAAGAAATTCAAGAAGAGAAGGCTAGGTCCGATCGGTGGGAAAAGAAATTCCAAGATGCTCAAGTTAGGGAGGCTGCTCTAAAAAGGAGTCTATGGGAAAGCCAAAACGAAAAGGAAAGGTTAAGAGTTTGGGCGATAGATTTAGAGAGATCACTACATCAACATCGTAGTCGTAACTCCGTCATCGAGTTAAAGGCCAGCTTAAGCAAAATTGAGGAATGGAAAGGAAGGATAGAAGAACTCGAGACCGCATTACAGAATAGTCAAATTCGAATTGAGCTCTTTGAGGCAAACAATGAATAATGGAAAGAGTAACTCCACTATTCTCAATGTCAGATTAAGGACCGAGACCATGTCATGGGCGAATCTATTACTCAAATTCGAGAGGTAGCCGATCATTTGCAAACCCTGGCGGTTCAAGCTAATGTGTTAAGCTTATAGTACGAGTCAACGTCAGATCGTGATCAAAACTTAGCCTGGCTTCTTAGTAAAGTTAAGGCTTTAGGTTTTAGGGCAAAGTCGTATGTGTAATCGTCCACTCTATGTAAAGAAATTTGTTTTCTAGTGAAGTTGATCTAACAGAATTGAATCAAAATCAACGCCTTTTTCTTGCATTCATTTATTTCATACATTACATCACATCATATGCATTAAGTTTCATTAAAAGACCCTAATTAATTAAAATTATGACAGTTACCCTGAAAACCAACAAAAATCCACCAATTGAATATTGCTACAACACTCGTCGCAAAACAAAAGCAATGGATCAGAGACTAGACAGATTGGAACAGATGCAAAGAGATATGCAAGACCAGCTACAAGCACAGATGCAAGAACAACTAGCCAAAATGCAACAAGATATGAGGGATCAGATGCTTGAATCCCAAAGGAATATGATGAACCAACTAGCACAGCTATTGGCCGGAGGCCCCGATAAGGGAAAGAGCCCCGTGACCCCTCCTGGTGACAACAATGAAGACCCTGCTTACCTCACAGGCTTTACCCCGATAAATACTCAAGCACAACCAGAGATGTATCAGCAAAGAGTACCTGTCACTATTAGACCCCATTATCAAACTGGTGTATCGGCGCCAATGAACTTTCAAATAGGCTCGGGTTCTAACCCAGGAGATAATCCCACCAACCCCATTGTCACGGATCTTGATGATGTGGCAGAAATAGAGAAGGAAAAGATGAATTTGCCAAGACAACTAGAAGAACGGTGTAAATGGTTGGAAGAAAAATTTAAGGCAATGGAGAGTGCTGACTACTATTGTGGGATTGACGCTAAAGACCTAAGTTTGGTCCCAGATCTGGTACTTCCACCAAAATTTAAAGCTCCATAATTCGAAAAATATAATGGTACGAGCTGCCCTGAAGCTCACATAACGATGTTCTGTCGAAGGATGACAGATACGTCAGCAATAACCAGTTATTAATCCACTGTTTTTAAGACAGCTTGGTTGGGTCTGCGGCCAAATGGTATAACCAGTTGACCCGTGCCCAAATTGGTTCATGGAAGGACTTAGCTCAAGCTTTCATGAAACAATATGGCCATGTAACAGACATAGCACCAGACAGAATTACACTACAAAATATGGAGAAGAAGCCAAGCGAGAGCTTCAAGCAGTACGCTCAACGGTGGAGAGAAGTAGCGACGCAAGTCCAGCCACCTCTCTTGGAGAAAGAAACGACCATGCTCTTTATCAATACCCTGAAGGCTCTATTCATTAACCATATGTTGGGAAATGCCACTAAGAGCTTCTCAGACATAGTGATGTTAGAGGAAATGATAGAGAATGCAATAAGATGCGGGAGGATTGAAGCAGGGGAAAGTGCCAAGAAACCAACCCCGACAAGGAAAGAAAGTGAGGTGAATAATGCAAGCGTGTACAATAAAAGTTACCCCAAACCAGTCACTGTAAGTCAACCAAGGGCAGCGGCTACTAACCATCAGGGCTCTGCAAGACAAGATCTCAACCCAAGGCCAAACACGGAAAGAATCCAGTTCACGCCAATTCCAATAACGTACAGGGAGTTGTACCAAAACCTGTTTAATGCACACGTGATAGCCCCTTTCTGCTTGAAACCCATGCAACCTCCATTCCCTAAATGGTATGACGCAAACGCTAAATGCGAGTACCATGCGGGAATCGCGGGGCACTCAATTGAGAACTACACCGCCTTCAAGAAAGTGGTTGAAAGGTTCATAAATATGGGCATAGTAAAGCTCGATGACCCCACAGCACCTAATGTGGCAGGAAATCCGCTACCCAGTCACTCAGACAAAGGGGTGAATGCGATAGTCGATAATGGTGGGAAGAGAACTAAGATGGACGTATCAGAGATAAAAACCCCATTGAGGTGGGTTTGGAAGAAAATGATAGATGGAGGACTAATCGCACAGGATTTAAGAGAAAAATCCAGTGGAACGAGGGATTACTGTGAATTCCACAACAAAGAGGGACATGAGATTCAAAGGTGTGATGAATTTAGGGTGTTGATACAGGATTTGATGGATAATAAGGAGCTTGAATTCTTTGAGTATACCGAGAGCTTGAAAAGAGAATATGTGTGCGCGTCAGAAGAGGGATTAACCAAGAAGGTCTATGGGGTCAATCACCGGGTGATAATCATCTCACGGTAAAAAATTAGTGAAGTCGGAGCACAAATTGCGCCAAAGGTCATAATCCAGAAGCATGTGGCCTCCCCTTATAAAGATAGTAACAGGGTCCCATGGAATTATGATTGTAATGTGACGATCCCGATAGAGAGGAATTCGACTAGCACTTCAGAAGAAGATCAAGACGAGGGTTTCTATACGCGTAGTGGAAGGCGCTATACCCCGAATACAAAGGTAGAACTAGTCAAAGGGAAATCGGTTGTAGTTGAACAGAGGAAAGAGAAAACGACCAGCCCTGAATCGCCTATTAATGAGCCGGTGACTGAAAAGGAGGCTAAAGAATTCTTAAAATTCTTGAAACACAGCGAATACAGTGTTGTGGAGCAATTACACAAGCAACCAGCTCGCATATCAGTACTGGCTTTACTCCTGAGCTCAGAGACGCACCGCAGTGCACTAATGAAGGTTCTGAACGAAACATATGTTGCGGATGACATCTCTGTCAATAAGCTTGACCGTCTGGTTAATAACATCAGCGTCGATAACTTCATCTTCTTCAATGACGATGAAATACCACCTAGGGGTATGGGATCTATAAAGGCCTTACACATAACCACACGCTGCAAAGGATATACGCTGCCAGGGATGTTAGTTGATAATGGATCAGCCCTGAATGTCCTACCCTTATCCACGTTAAATAGGTTGCCCATTGATAGTTCCCATATGAAAACTTGCCAAAATATTGTGAGAGCGTTCGATGGTACCGAAAGGAAGGTCATGGGAAGGATAGAGATACCACTTCAGATTGGTCCAAATACATATGAGGTGGACTTCTTGGTGATGGATATCAAACCGTCTTACAATTGTCTGTTAGGGAGGCCCTGGATTCACTCTGCAGGGGCAGTACCGTCATCATTACATCAGAAGTTAAAATTGGTAACGGAGGGTAGATTGGTCACGATAAATGCAGAGGAGGATATCATCGCATCCGTCACCAGTGATACCCCATACATAGGAATTGACAATGAAGCTATTGAATGTTCCTTTCGATCATTAGAATTTGTCAATGCAACATTTATTGTCGAAGGGAATAGAATTATCGTTCCCAAAATATCCCGAACTACAAAGATGGGCCTGCAATTGACAGTTGGAAAAGGGGCCTTGCCGGGAAGAGGACTCGGAAAATACCTTCAAGGGAGGATCGAAGCCCCAATGCTAAAGGAAAAACGAGACCGCTTTGGTTTAGGTTTTAAGCCAGACATGAAGCAAAAGAAGAAAGAGCTTGAGAAAAAGCAGGAAAGGAGAAGAGCACGTCTGTGCGGTGAGGAGATCAAGTGGGACCCGATGGTTTTTCCTCATTTATCTGAAACATTTGTGTCGGGAGGAACCATATACCATGAACAAAAGATGACAAGAGGAGAAGTAGTGGAGGAAATGTTAGGAAGCTTGAGCATTAATGCCATATCCAATGAAGGAGCTGAAGAAATGGACTCATCTAGAATTTGCCCTTACCCTCCTGGGAGTGTCTTGAACAATTGGACCGTGGAAGAGATTCCTGTTACTTTTAGGATTAATTCAGAGTAATGTTCAAAACACACTTATTGTTCTAAGCCTAGGAACAATAAGGATCCTTTTGTCAAATAGGCATATGTCCAACTATCTTATTTCAATGAAATGTATTTTTTACCTCATTTTGAGTAAATGTTCTTTTATTCTTTTCATTCCATTCATGACCAAAATATTCTTTTCCCTTTCACCTCATTCATAACAAATCATTCAAATATCTATTCTTAGATTCTTTTGTTCTTTGCGCCTTTCTTCTCTCTTATAACAGGTCTCCAGATATCAATGATATGAGCGACGCTGTCCCTAACTCAGAGTCACCTTTTGAGAAGGATATGTGTATAGAGGATCCTCAGGATTTTGAAGATGACCGGGACAGTAACTTATCTCCTGATTTGTTGAGGATGATCGAACAAGATGAGAAACAAATTCTCCCTCATAAAGAGTCAGTGGAAGTTGTGAGCTTAGGCAAGGGAAAAGAGGTGAAAATTGGAGTTAGCATTTCTACCGAGACAAAACAAGATCTCATTGAGTTGCTCTGAGAATTCAAGGATGTCTTCGCATAGTCTTATCAAGACATGCCCAGGTTAAACACTGATATTGTAGTACACCGGCTCCCCATAAGGGAAGAGTGTAAGCCAGTTCAACAAAAGCTCCGAAGGATGAGACCCGATGTTCTGTTGAAAATAAAAGAGGAGGTCAAAAAGTAATTCGATGCTGGTTTCTTACGGGTGGTTAAATACTCAGATTGGGTAGCCAACATAGTTCCCGTTCCTAAGAAAGATGGAAAAGTACGAATGTGTGTAGATTATCGGGATTTAAACAAAGCCAGCCCGAAAGACAATTTCCCATTGCCTCATATTGACACTCTAGTGGACAACACAGTAGTTTATTCGCTATTTTCCTTTATGGATAGTTTTTCTGGATACAACCAAATAAGAATGCACCCTGAAGACATGGAGAAGACTACGTTCGTAACCCTGTGGGGAACCTTTTGCTATAAGGTGATGCCATTTGGGTTGAAAAATATGGGAGCAACATACCAAAGAGCCATGGTGACTCTGTTCCACGACATGATGCACAAAGAGATTGAAGTTTATGTTGATGACATGATCGCAAAATCTCGAACAGAAATGGAACACGTACAAGTCCTGAGGAAGCTGTTCCTAAGGTTAAGAAAGTTCCAGCTAAAGCTCAATCCGGTAAAATGTACTTTCGGAGCCAGGTCAGGAAAACTGCTAGGATTTGTGGTCAGTGAAAAAGAGATTGAGATTGAACCGGATAAAGTAAGGGCTATACAAGAATTGCCCCCGCCACACACTCAAAAAGAAGTTCGAGGTTTCCTAGGAAGACTGAACTATATCGCCCGATTCATCTCACAACCAACTGAGAAATGTGATCCCATATTCCGTCTTCTAAGAAAACACAATCCAGGTGTATGGGACGAGGAGTGCCAGAAAACTTTTGACAAGGTCAAGCATTACCTATCCAACGCTCCAGTATTGATGCCACCGAGCCCGGATAAACCGCTGATACTATACTTAGCAGTGTTTGAGAACTCCATGGGATGCGTACTTGGCCAATATGATGAGTCAGGGAGAAAAGAAAGAGCTATATATTATCTCAGTAAGAAGTTCACCGAATGTGAGACGAGATATTCGCCAATTGAGAAGTTGTGTTGTGCCCTAATTTGGACAACTCGAAGATTAAGGCAGTATATGTTGTATCACACAACTTGGCTTATCTCAAAACTAGACCCTCTGAAGTACATGATGGAGTCAACTGCTTTAAACGGAAAAATGGCCCGATGGCAAATTCTGCTTTCTGAATTTGACATAGTCTATGTGAACCAGAAGGCCGTGAAAGGAAGTGCGATAGCAGATTTTCTGGCCAGTAGAGCTTTAGAGGATTATGAACCATTAAACTTTAATTTCCCAAATGAGGACTTAATCTATGTTAGAACCATTGAAAAAGACTCTCCAGAAGGCCATTTTTGGAAACTAAACTTCGACGGAGCCTCAAATGCTGTGGGAAACAGAATTGGCGCAGTCTTGGTATCTCCAAACGGAGATCATTATCCTTTCGCAAGCAAGTTGGATTTTGACTGCACAAATAACATGGCGGAGTATGAAGCATGTATCATGGGCATCCGTGCGACTATTGAACGTAAAATCAAAATGTTAAAGGTATATGGAGACTCTGCACTTGTGATCTACCAGCTCAAGGGGGAATGGGAAACAAGAGACCCTAAATTGATCAGTTATCGAAAGGTAGTGCTGGAGTTAATTGAGGAATTCGAAGATATCACCTTCTCCTACCTCCCGAGAGATGAGAACCAGATGGCTGACGCTTTGGCCACTTTAGCTTCCATGATTAAAGTAAACAGGCAAGAGGATGTGAAGCCCATCCGAATGAGCATTTATGAGACTCCGGCTCATTGCTACAACCTCGAAGAAAAAGAAGAAGAGAAAGATGACTACCCCTGGTACCAAGATATTTTACGATATGTGAAGAGTCGTGAATACCCTGACCATTCAACAGAGAACGATAAAAGAACGTTAAGAAGGCTAGCCAGTGACTATGTCTTGGATGGAGAAATCTTATACAAAAGAAGGAAAGATCAGGTACTGCTAAGGTGTGTGGACGCTGTTGAAGCTAAACAAATCTTAGAAGAAGTCCATGAGGGTGTATGCGGAACACACGCTAATGGTTTCACAATGGCCAGACAAATAATAAGATTTGGGTATTTTTGGTCTACCATGGAAGGAGATTGCATCAACTATGCCAAGAAATGCCATAAGTGCCAAATTTATGAGGATAAGATTCATGTACCTCCTTCACCCCTTCACATTATGACCTCTCCATGGCCTTTCTCTATGTGGGGTATGGACGTCATAGGGTCGATTTCCCCAAAAGCTTCAAATGGGCATCAATTCATTTTCGTGGTCATCGATTACTTCACCAAATGGGTAGAAGCCACCTCTTATGCCAACGTCACGAAGTCAGCAGTCAGCAAATTCTTGAAAAAGGAGATCATATGTCGTTATGGAATGCCAGAGAGGATCATATCTGACAACGCATTGAACTTAAACAATAGTACTATAGCGGAGGTCTGCAATCAATTTAAGATCAAACACCATAACTCGTCACCTTATCGCCCAAAAATGAACGGCGCAGTAGAGGCAGCTAATAAGAACATCAAGAAGATAGTTGGAAAGATGACTGAGACATATAAAGATTGGCATGAGAAGTTACCATTTGCTCTTTATACTTATCGAACATCAGTGAGAACCTCTACTGGGGCAACCCCTTTCTCTTTAGTATATGGAATGGAGGCAGTACTACCCATCGAAGTGGAAATTCCTTCCCTCCGAGTCTTGTCTGAGCTAAAGTTAGATGAAGCAGAGTGGGTCCGATCCCGGTATGATCAGCTGAACCTAATTGAAGAAAAGAGGCTAAGAGACATCCGTCATGGACAAATGTACCAAAAGCGAATGATACGGGCCTATAACAAAAAAGTTCGCCCTAGAGAATTCCATGAAGGAGACTTGGTTTTGAAAAAGATCCTCCCCATACAAAAGGACTTCAGAGGAAAATGGATGCCAAATTGGGAAGGACCTTATGTGGTAAAGAAGGCCTTTTCTGGAGGAGCTCTGATTCTGACCGAGATGGAGGGCAAGAGCTTGCCCAATCCTGTGAACTCAAATTCAGTAAAGAAGTACTTTGCCTAAAAAAAAAAAAAGGAGAGGCCAAGGTGAAAACCAGCAAAGGGCGCCTTGAGACCAAAGGGATTTTGAATTGAAAACCCAAGAAAAGGGCGATTCAAATTTTGATGGGATGCATGATAATCTCGCTATTTCAACAAGAAGGATGGACGCTATATCTTAGGGCATCGACGAAGTACTTTGGGTCTTTTAAAACATGCATCAGGTTAAAAGGGTTCTCGAGAAGTTTTGTGCAGAGAAGCTCATGCTGCGATATCTGAGGGCACCTATTTTCATCTTATATCTCAGCAAAATGTTCTATCTTGTTCAATTTACTCATTTCGAGCTTCACTTTCAATAAAATTCCATCTTATCCATTGTGATAATCTTTTTAAGCATTTTTTGAGATAACGATTAACGGACTAGTAATATTCGCTTAAAGGAAGTTTTGCATATTACTCTGAAAATTCTTAAATGAAACAATGTCTTGAAACGGAACCACTGTTTAGAATTAACCAAGTTCAAAGGTTGGAAATAGTTAAGAGAGAATAGTCAAAATTGTGACTGTTTTTTTCAAATTTTCGAAGATACCAGCTGAACCAGAAAGTAGGGTAATACGTCGGTGGTAAGCTATCAATGAAAGACGAAACAGTAACATTAAAAAATGACAGTTAGCATTCATCATTCATACACATCTAGTTAGGGGCATTTGGTTCATTCTGGTCATAACATCCTAATCATTTGACATAAACATAGGCCCAATAAATTGATCCTACAGCTCATGTCCCCCAGAGGACGGTGTAGCAAGATCGATTGAGGCTGAAAATTACAGATCTTGCCTTCCTGAAGTTGCAGTGAAGCAAATCAAAGTTGTAAATCTTATTTCCCTGAAGATGCAGTGGAACAGATTGAAGCTACGAGTTATGGCAGATCTTATCTTCCTAAAGTTGTAGTGAAGGAGATTAAAGCCACCAGATCTTATCTCTCTAAAGTTGTAGTAGAGTGGATCACAGCATACCTACTCTCGCTGAAGTTGCAGTAGAGCAGGTCAAAGTTATGAGTCTTATCTCCCTAAAGTTGTAGCGGGGTAGACTAAATATAGCAAATATTATTTCCTTGAAGTTACAGTGGAACAGATTGAAGCTACGAGTTATGGCAGATCTTATCTTCCTAAAGTTGTAGTGAAGGAGATTAAAGCCACCAGATCTTATCTCTCTAAAGTTGTAGTAGAGTGGATCACAGCATACCTTATCTCGCTGAAGTTGCTGTAGAGCAAGTTAAAGCGACAAATCCTATACCTCTGAAGTTGCAGTAGGTCGGATCAAATCAAGCTACTAATCTCATCTCCCTGAAGTTGCAATGGAGTAGATTGGAGCAACAATTCCTACACCCCTGAAATGCAGAGGGTTGGAATGAAGCTATTCGACGAACGGAGGAAGTTAAGACTTAGCAAGACCAAGCAAAATTGGCCATTTTGAAGTCTTTGCTCTATTCTCGTTACACGACAATGAGCAAAGAGGGGCAGCTGTAATGGCCAATTTTTAGCCTAAAATAATGAACCCAAAACAACAATTCAAAGACCAAATAAAAAACAACATCATCCCAATAACAAATACAGCCGAAACTATCAGTCTAATGCAAAAAAATCAGCAGAACCCCAGGAACGTTCAGCCACCACCCCACATCTCTTCGTCTGCTCGCACGCGCGCCATCATCACGCCGTCTGACATCTGCAACGGATTAAATGAAACGGCAGAAATCCACACAAGCAGTAGAATAGAACAAACAGATACGACAAAAATGTAAACATAGAATGTCTTGTATTTGTTTATAAAAGCCCGGATCTACTCTCTTGTATTTTTTTTACGAACATTTTGAGAAGCAAAAAGGAAATCAGAAACAGGATATTTTGTTCAAAGGTGGTTTATTTTGCTTTGTGTTCAAGCCTCTGTCATTTTGTTACTACTTTTTTTTTGTTTTATTTACATTTATTTTATTTACATATACGGAAAATAAAGGGAGAAAACTTACCGAAATAACCCCATGGTCGGTCGTCGGAGACTTCTTTCTCCTTCGGATTCGAACCCAAAAGGGGAGGTTGAGAGTCCCTTTCATTTTCGGGTTCTTGATTGAAGGACTTAGGCCTTCAAAGGCACTACGAGTAGAGGCTAAGTAGCCTATTTCGCTCGTCGTCGGCCACCAACTGTAATGGTGGTGCGAAAAACCACCGAGGGCGGAGATGAAGGGTCCAAGACCCTAGCCGAACGGAAGAGAGACAAAGGGAGGAAGGAGTCTCTGTTTTGTTATTAAAAATGGCAAAAAAGGGGGTTTGGTTCTTGAAGGAAAGTAATAAAACGTGCTGCATAAAGGCCTTTAATGTGCACTTATGACCTTTTGGTTTATTTGTGATAAGAGTCCTTCCATGTTTGCAGCGTCCTCCAAGTGGGTCCTATCTTATATTCTTTGTTTTTTTATTCGGCCCCAAGCTTCGAATTTTAGTTCATTTTGGTCCGCGATAAAACGTAGTGCATGAAGGGCCTGGGACATTTGTTCTTTAGGCCCCTGATCTTTCGCACGCGTTCTACTGTGGCCCCTATCATTTTTTTATGATTTTTGCCTTGGATTTTGGTCTGTCTTTTAATTTAGTCCTTGGTCAGTTCAATTCGTTTATTTAACTATTTTTCAAAAACTGTTTTTTTTTACTATTCCTTTTAAGTTTTCACATACTTTATTTTTTATTTAAAACTATTTTCTTCATCATTCATTTTAAATAATTTTTAATTATTTGTTCTTTTTTAACTTGTTATAGTCTATTTGAAGCCTTTTATTATTCTTTTAAAAGTGTTTTATTATATATATATTTATCAAATTATTTCATATTGTTTATTTTTGAGTTATTATGTATTATTTATTTCAAATAGCTCTTTTAAATATTATCTCCAAATTGTTATTATTATAAAGTATACTTATATTATCCTTTTAAACTTATTTATATTTATTTATTTATTTATTCATTTTTTTAAACTGTTTCATTCTCCTTATATATGCATACACTGTTTTTTATTGTTTTTGCTAAAACCTATTTGTTTTAAAATTGACCAATATATGACTTATTTTATATATTTTGCTCTAAGCCCCTCTTATTTATTTTAAACCATCATATACATATATTATCCTTTTTATATATTATCTATTTCTAAAACGTCTTGTATATTACTCGTTTTACATCTCCTTAACATAATATTCGTTTTAAACTTGTTTGTATATTATTATTTTAAGTGATTTATTATATTACTCTTTTCGAAATTATTTTACATACTATTTATTTTAGAATATTTATGTACATATAATTTATTGTAAACTTGTGCCCACATTACTTTAAATTTATATATATATATATATTTACTTAGTTTAAATCTTTGTTGGATTTTCTTTTTTTCTTTTTTTTAAACTCAATTGTTTTTATCTTGGATTGTTTTCATATTAATTATTTATCTCAATTATTGTTTACTTTAAATTATTTTATTTTCATTATTAATGTTAGCATTCTGAATAATGTGTCTTGTATGATTATCCTTATTATGTGTTTTAATTTGTTATTCCATATTTTCACATTATCGCCTTTCATTTGTATAGTATCTTATGCATGTATTATGGTTCCATGTTCATTATTATATCTAATGTCATTGCATTGAGAATTAAATTCCAACGCGTTTATCCAATACTAATCATTTTATTCCAAACGATCAATAAGGGCACATTCAGTATTTGGAAACTCGAGAGAATTGTGCCCTAACTTACTGGGTTGCGATTTTTCTCGTTGGATCTAAACAACCGAATACCCTTCGTTTTTAAAATATACGAGTTTTGAATAAAAAAGAAAAGCTGATTCTTGAGAATCTAAGGCGTTGTATCCTAACTTACTGGATGTGATGATTTATTTCCTCGGGATAAGAAAATTTTAGAAAATAAAGGCAATATCTTGTATTTGGGAATTCGAGAAGATCGTGCCCTAACTTACTGGGTGTCGATTTTTCTCGTTTGACCTAAAGGACGAATATCCTTTTAATTAATGAGTTTTGAAAATCAAAAGATGAGCTCGTTCTGAGGGATTTAGATGTCGTGCCCTAACTCACTGGGCATGATGCTTTATTACTTCAAAACGAGAATGTCTTTAACATTTTTTATTTATTTACCCGAGCTTTCTTAAACATTAACGAAAAATCACATTTTAAAACCTTTTCAAAATTTTCAACATTAGGACATTAATTGATCAATTCGGTACCAATTTTGGGCGTGACGAGGGTGCTAACCCTTCCTCGTACGTAACCGACTCCCGAACCCGATTTCTCAAAATTTCGTAGACCAAAAACACTATTTTAGTAAATCAAAACGTTTTATTAAAACAAAGGTGATCTGATCACACCCAATAAAAGATCAGTGGCGACTCCCGTTTTAATTTTTATTTTCAAAACCCAAGTCGATTCCCCTTTTCGAAAAAATGGTTTCAACATATAGCATGATAGCTAAAATGTTGATAATTATGAAACAACTTTTATTTAGCAAAATAACACAAAAAATATTATAACTAGTTAAAATTATTTAAAGTAATTAATTTCAAATGATACATGCACTTGAGATTCTTTGCCAGAGTGGTAAGCGAGAAATTATTTTATAAATTATTTCCACCACATCATTCATGGTCCCATTTAATAAAAAAAAAATACCATCTTTGATTTGAAAACTTAGTCTAAATGTACATATGATTTAGTCTAAATGTACATATGATTTGGAAAAAAGAATAAAAGATAACATGTCTTCTTTTAATTGGCAAGGCTATAGATAATGTGGTAGAAAGAGTCCATAAAATAATTTCTCATGGTAAACACATTAATTTATAACTATACTTCCAAAAAAGACTAGTGAGACTTAAAATGGCAGTTTTAAAATATTTGGAATATAACTTTCATAAAATTGGGCAGGACCATGGATGATGTGGTGGAAAAAATTCATAAAATAATTTCTCATTGTAAACACATTAATTTATAACTATACTTCAAAAAAAGACTAGTGAGACTTAAAATGGTAGTTTTATAACATTTGGAATGAGACTTCCATTAAAGTTTTTAGTTACAACTAGTGAGTGTGCCACTGATAAAACTTAGATGGTACATTTTGCAATAAATGAAATAAAGGATTTTCATTCAAATTCAACACCTTGATTTATCCAAGTGCCAGGTAGCTTGCCCGACTCAATAAGCTCAGTCTGATTTAGACTGAGTTTGTACAAAGATTTTTTTATTTTGAAATGGCTTAGTCCAACTCGAATTTAATTTAAATAGTAAAAATATTTCAAATTTAAATTTGATTATAAAATATATATAATATCAATTAAAAATATATATTTTTTAATATTTTATTTTTTTAACAATGAAATGAGCTCTTTGAACAAGTTAGGTTGGGCCGAAAACGTGCCTAAGCATGGAAATTTTTTCAAAACATGACCTCGGTCCGGCCCATTGACAGTTTTAGTTGCAAACAATTCATAATTAAATTCGTCTTTAATAAGATGAGAGACTTGTTGTTAATCAATGAGCAATAATGGTATTGGATTAATGCGATTTAAGGAACATAATGAGGCTTTTATGATAAAATTTGGCTTTAGCATTTCAACAAAATGAGCTTTTTTGGTTCGTTTGCAAAACAAATATAAAATGAGAGAGGGATGTCTGGGCAAGATCAACAACAAAAAATTGCCCTTTTATATAAAAATCACGTTCTAAAATTTAGCGAACTTTGATGGACAACATCTATTGTATTGCGAGGAATGGTGGAAAAATGTATGCTCTAAACTCTCAAAATCTCACAAAAATTCATGGTTTTTGATGTCAAACTTGCAAATCTCAAACTTCAAGCTAATACTTTAATTTAGGGAAACAACCTAAAATTTTTAATTATTGGAAAATAACTTTATCATGCTTGATTTTCTCATGTCTTAAAGTTTAAATCAACCAATGCACAAATATCTACAAATTAATCCAAGACACATCAATAAAAATCCCAAATCGACAAAAAATCATTCTAATGGAAGTATGAGAAAATCACTTAAACATAAGACATAATTCCGGGATTTTCCAATAATTATATAAATAACCTCCTCATACTTAAGATGTATATTGTCCTAAATGTACAAACATATATAATCACAGTATAAGTAGAATATCATAAGAGAAGGAGAAAACTGAAACTGCCCTGAATATTGGATAAAATTGCTAGAATGGTGAAAAATAGAATTTTAGGCAAATTTAAATGTACAGCATGATTCCGAGTAAACTAATAAGAAAATAAACACAAATAGTGAAGAAGATTAAAAGGTTACAACTCAATTAGAAGCAACCATAAAAATAAAATATAGTTCAAAAGACAAGAAACAAAATAAGTCTAAGAAAATAAAAATAAAACAACTAAAAATAAACATAAACATAAAATAAAATAAAAAGAAAACAAATAAAATTAATGATCCCCATTGTCAGAGGCATCGATATCGTGAGTCGCTAGTGTTGAAGAGGATATATAGAGGTGCTGACAGATCTGCTGCAATGTCGCGTCAATATTGTCGAACCTCTAAAAACAGTGCTGCTCAAAATGAGTGAACCGCTCCGAATGATGAGGTGGATCCTCGTGATGGAAAGGGACATCATCAATGAAGTCCTTGAGTTCATATTGAGGATCAAATGAGATAATCGGTACTAAGATAATCGGTACTGAGGAGGATCCACTCTACGAAGTCGCTCAATCATCCTCATATGGCTCATGCTCAATAATCCCTGTAGGGATATCTGGCCCACTGGTGTAAGTGAGGAGGACTGCTCTGATGTATCGAGGAGACCGATGTGAGTGCGAGTCGAGTCATATAATGGCCTAAATAGATAGGACCCCTCCTACTGCGTTCTGTCTGATGGGGAAAGGCAAGAGTGATGAAGTAGGATAAATCAAAAATACGCCTCGTAACCATCCTCTGCATCGGTTGTACTAACTACTCCAGTGCTCTCTCTTTTACCGATCAATGTATGAGTCAAGATGGCATGAATGTAATGCAAGGCCAGAGAAAGAGAAGTCGCCTTCGAACGGCTTAGGTCATAAGGTGTCGTACTCACCGTTAGGTCTACCAAGCAAAAAGATGGCGAGTAGTAAATGTGCTGGTATAATCGGGGAAAACTTTCGGCACTCATGAACTCAGTAGTGTAGAGTCCCAATGCCGTTCCAAACTCTAGGACACTAATATGTCGCACCGTGCCACTAAGTCTAAAAATGATGGTGCCCAGCTCGTCATGGGTTGTCATCGCCTACTGTAGGAGAAATGTCGAACAAAACTCCAAAGTCAACTCCATGTATGTGGGCTAGATGATGCAAAAGAACCTATCTTATGGAGCTGTGGCAATGAAGGTACGCACACTATCAGCTAACTGGACCTGCTCTAAAGCGGCTCAATCAATACATCGGCCTAAGTCGAGTGGCCTCGATCGAAGAAGCTGATATAAGTCCTCTTGGGGACCCTGTGAAAATTAGAGATAGGGGTGGCATACATCAGCGGAAGCACCCGAAGATGAAGTCGCGCCCAGAATCTTCTGCTTTTTCGAAGTGGAGACGGCAACCTTAGACTTGCTTCATGTGTTCATCATGGTATGCCTGAAAAGAAAATAATCCATTATCAGAAAAATAAAATAAGCTGAATTGTGGTTCACTAACGGTGGTTGGTGGAAGATTTATAGCGGAGACGGAGGGATTTGAATTGTGGCTGATGAGAGGGTAGGTCAGAGTAGAAAGTTGCTATTAGGGGAAGGTCAAGGAAGGGAGAAGAGAAAAGAGAGGGAGGTTTCCGCGTAGGAGCTTGGCAAGGGAGAAGGGGAAAATCGGGGTTGGGGCGAGGAAGAGGGAGGAAGGATGATAAAGCTTGGGGTGGGGTTGTGGCTAAAGGAAAGGAAAAAGAAAGCGGGAGGGAGAAGATGGACAGATGACGTGAGAAGGGGACGAATGGCGTTGGTTGGGCTAGCAAGGGACAATAAGAACAGCGGTAGGGGTGAAAAACAAAAAGAAGACAAACTGAAAAAATTTAAGGGTTTTTGGGTTAAAAATAGGGCATGATCATGTCACACGATGGTGTGAGGTGTTTTCAACTAGTGTGTGTTTTAAATTGTAAGCCCAGTCTTTACACGGCCTTGGACACACCCATGTGTCCAGGCTATGTAGATTTCTTTCGCTTTTCCCACGCCCATATTAGAGGCTGTGTGAGTCACATGGTCACCACACACTCGTATGGCCCGACCATGTCTCGTACACGGTTATGTCTCTTGCCCGTGTAACTCTCTGATTTAAAATAAATTTGAAAAAATTAGCTCCAAGGTTCACACGGCCGTGTGAACTATTTTTAGTCGTTTAACCTTCGAATTTTTGAAAAATTAAGTCCTAGTATCCATACAGCCAAGGACACGCCTATACATCCAGGCCATGTGGGTCACATGACCATGTCACCAGGACGTGTAACTTACTATCAAATGCCCCATTATACATACGGCGTGGGATACGCCCGTGTGTCCAAGCCATGTAAGTTAATTTTTTTTAAATTAAATTTAATTATTTAAAAATAACATGAATTCGCACAGTTACAGTGGTTCACGAAGCTAAAGTCCTCTTTCTTGTCAACAATGTTATTACTAAAATAAGGTTTGAGTCGAGTATTGTTTACCTTAAACGTATTGAGTTCAGAATGAGTTTCCTCGACTGTACTGTATGAAAAGACATTTAGTACCGTACATAGGGTTGATCTGTTTAATTCGAGCTCCGAATAGGAGATTCGTGGATCCGTTTTTTCCAACTATACTTTGTCCTCAACCTTAAATTGGTTTGTTGTCATCACGTGCTTATCATAGCATCAATTTGGCTTTTCATCGTGCTTTTTCGATTTCTCCTTGACATGTGTTCGCCATTTCATCTAGTTCATTGATTTGTAGCATTTTTTCATCATAAATCGCTCTGTTTTTGTCTTTGAATGAAACATGACTCCATTATATTTTTTGAAGGGTTTCCTATAAAGAAGGTTGAGCCACATGGTCAGTAACATTAACAAAAGATTTAAAATCATCTCGATCACTAGATGTTCTTACAGAATCACGAGCTTGGAGAGTAATCGTTTTGTCACCTACACGAAGTACTAATTCACCCATACCAAAATCTATTATAGTCCTAGCAGTTGCTAAAAAGGGTCCTCTTAAAATTAAAGGTATCTCACTACCCTTATCCATGTCCAACACAACAAAGTCAACGGGGAATATGAATTTATCGATTTTAACAATTACATCCTCAATAACACCCCTAGGATATCTAATGCTTCTATCCGCTAATTGAATACTCATCCTAGTTTGTTTGGGTTTCCCAAGACCTAATTGTTTAAAACATTTTATAGGACATGACATTAATACTAACCCCTAAATCAGTCAAAGCATTATCAATATTTAAACTACCAATTAAATAATGAATAGTAGAACTTCCTGGATCTTTCAGTTTGTTAGGTAGTTTATTTTGTAATATGGCCAAGCAAACTGCATTGAGCTCCACAGTTGACGAATCGTTTAACTTCTGTTTTTTTGCCAACAGCTCCTTTAAAAATTTGACATAATTGTGCATCTGCGAAAGAGTTTCAATAAACGCTAAGCTAATATGTAATTTTTTTAAGAGTTTAAGAAATTTACCAAATTGTTCGTTCTTGTGGTCTCTCTTTGTCGCGTTAGGATATGGCACTCGAGGTTTATATTCTTTGGCAATCGGCTTTTGCTCTTTCTCGCTTAGCTCAACCTTATCATTATTCATCATAGTCTCTTACCTCGGTTCTTATTCAGATTCAACTAACCCTTCTTTATCTCGAACAGTAATTGCATAAAGCTACTCCCTTGGGTTAGCTTCGGTATTGCTAGGCAAACTATATTGTGGTCCTTCTGAAATTAATTTAGCAAGTTGACCTATTTGGTTCTCAAGTCCTTGAATCGATGCTTGTTGATTCTTTAGTGCTGTTTTGAAAATGAGTTTTTGACACCAAGATAAACTTCGTCAATATCTCCTCAAGGTTCGATTTTTTCTCTTACTGGTAAGGTTATTGTTGGAAGCTTGGAGGGGCTTGTGCTTTCTGATTTCCTTGACCACCTCAAGAGAAATTGGGATGGTTCCTCTAACCTACATTATAGTTGTTACTACAAGGGTTATTTTAAGGCCTAGAATTATTACCCATATAATTGATTTGTTTATTCTCTATGCTAGGAGTGAAGGGTAAACATTCTAGATTGTTTATTCCACCTCTATTTGTATCGCATTGCATCACCAGATGTACCTGCGTAGAAACATATAAACCATCAATTTTCTTATTTAAAAGTTCTACCTGATTCGATAACATGGTAATTGCATCAATATTAAAGACACTGGTTGCTTTAATCGGCTTTATCCTCATGACTTGCCACTAATAGTTATTTAGTGTCATCTCCTCTATAAATTCATAAGCCACTTCGGGTGTTTTATTGTCAAGTGTACCACCGGCTGCTGCGTCGATTAGTTGCTGATAAACTGTAATTTATACATATTTTTATCCCATGCTTAGTATATTTTTGGATGAATTATCATTAGAATTGTGGAATTTGATGCTCCTAATCCTTTAATTTCATGTTTTACCCTTAGATGAGCATAAGGAAGAGAAAAGAGCAAGGAATGGGCCGAAAATAGGCAAAATAAGCTCAATTCAATAATTGACATGGCCTAGACATCTGCACACGGGTACATCACATGCCCGTGCCTATTTAACAGCGTTGAACACGGCCTAAACACGAGTCACACGGGCGTGTCCCTGTTGTGACCTATTTGAATTTCATGCGGAAAGAGCTACATAGGGGCTGAGAACGACACTCCAAACTCTATATAAAGACCTTAGGAGGCGAATATAAGGGTGTACAACACAGTGCCGTAGACACGAAGAGTAGAAAGTAAGGAATTACTCAAAGAAAGCCGATTGATCCATCTCAGAAGCCAAGATCTACATTAAGACTGAAGATCTCCCTTCAATCCTTTCAGGAGTTTTGGGTTTTCTTTATGTTTTGTTGTTTTCTTTACTTTGAGATGTTTTCCCCTTTTTATTATGAACTAAATCCCTAAATACCTGAGGAGGATGAAACCTAAGACTAATCTTGTTATTGTTATCTGAACTATATGATAAATATTCGATTTGTTCTTAATTGTGTTTTTAATTCTTGAGTTGATATTTCATGATATTAATTCAAGTCGAATGTGCTTACTCAGAGGAGAAAAAGTCCCTGTTTAAGAGTAGATCCAACACAATTAAGCGGAGTTGATTGCAATCCTAGACATAGAACGACGAAAATCTGTCGGATTAGAGTCAAATCTAATAGGGAGATCCATAGATCGAGTTAATGCAAAACTAGGGGTTTTAATTAGAAAGAGATTTCAATTAATCAACCTAAGGTTAGTTATTCTTATTCTCGACGGAGATATTAACATAATTTAGGGATCTCTATGGATCAAGTCGAATGAAAAAATCGTCTAGTTCAGAGTTAAATAACAAGTGAAGTCTAGGTGGATTCTTCCTTGGGTATTGCCTTTATCATTCAGTTTTCCCAAAGTAATTCCCCAATTTACTCTTTGTCACGTCTTTAATTGGCTAGAATTTTAGTTTACAACCAACCTCTTTTTATTTCTAGGCTAGATAATAGAAAAAAAGTTATTACTAGTACTTTTAGTTCCTTAGATTCGACATTCCGGTCTTGCCACTAACTATACTACTATTCAATAGGTGCGCTTGTCTTTTATCGTGATAATAGTTAGTTTCTAGGTACGATCAAAAAAAATATTATTACTTCATCAAAATCACGATCAATTGCCTAGTTAAAGGATTCAAACCGTTGTAGAAGGTTTGAACTTGTAACTATAAGGGTAACCCATGGTGAATGCACCGTCTCAATAAATCCTTATACATTTCCCACGCATTATATAAAGTCTCTAATTCGATCTGTACAAAGGAGGAGATATCATTTCTCAACTTGGCTGCCTTAGCCGGTAAGAAGTACTTTAGAAGGAACTTTTCAGTCATTTGGGCCCATGTAGCAACGAAACCTCGTAGTCAAGAGTTTAACCACTGTTTAGCTTTGTTCCTCAACGAGAAAATGAATAACTGTAGGTAAATGGCGTCACTAGTGGCGCCATTAATCTTGAAAGTATCGCAAATTTCTAGAAAATTTGCCAAATGAGTATTTAGATCTTCATCTTACAAGCTGTTGAACTGAACAAACTGTTGTGCCATCTGAATAGTGTTCAGCTTCAGTTTGAAATTATTTGTAGCAATAGTGGGTCTTACAATACTCAATTCAGCTTCAGCTAGAGTGGGTGATAAACTATAATATATACATATTTTTACCCCATGCTTAGCACATTTATGGATGATTTATCATTAGAATCGAGATATATGATGCTCCTAATCCTTTAATTTCATGTTTTATACTTAGGTGAGTATAAGGAAGAGAAAAGAGCAAGGAACGGGCCAAAAACAGACAAAATGGGCCCAAATTAGCATTAACACGGCCTAAGAAATTTTCACACGGGTAATCCACATGCCCGTGTGGATTTATCAGTGTTGAACACGGCCTGAGCCCGAGTCACACGGGCGTGCCATATGGGCGTGTCCCTGTCGAGCCCTACTTCAATTTCACGCGGAAAAAGCTAATTTTTAGGTATTTTGGGCATTCCAAAGTCTATATAAACACCCTAAGGGGGGAAACAAAGGGACGCAGAGTAGAAAGCAAGGAATTACTCGAAGAACGCCGATTAATCCATCTTGAAAGCAATGATTTAAATCAAGACTGAAGATATCCCTTCAATTTCTTTCAGGAGTTTTTGGGTTTTCTTTATGTTTTGTTGTTTTCCCTATTCTAATATGTTTTCTTTCATCATTATGAACTAAATCCCCTAAATACCTGAAGGGGATGAAACCTAAGACGGATCTTGTTATTAATATCTGAATTATATGATAAATACTTGATTTGCTCTTAATTGTGTTATTAATTCTTATGTTAATATTTCAGGATATTAATATAAGTTGAATGTGCTTATTCAGTGGAGCAAAAGTCATTGTCTAAGAGTAAATCCAAACAATTAAGTGGAGTTGATCGCAATCCTAGACATAGGACGACGAAAATTTGTCGGATTAGAGTCAAATCTAATAAGAGAATCCATAGATCGAGTTAATGCAACACTAGGGGTTTTAATTAGGAAGAAATTTCAATTAATCAACCTAGGGTTAGTTGTTCTTAGTCTCGAAAGAGATATTAACATAAATTAGGGATTTCTACGGATCAAGTCAAATGAATAAATCGTCTAGTTCAGAGTCTAATAACAAGTGAAGTCTAGGTGGATTCTTCCTTGGGTATTGTCTTAATCAATCAGTTTTCTAAAAGGTAATTTCCCCAATTTACTCTCTGTCGTGTTCTTAGTTAATTAGTTTAATTTAATTAGTTTAAAACAATTCCCCTTATCTCTAGGCTAGATAATAGAAATGAAGTTATTACTAGTACTTTTAGTTCCTGTGGGTTCGACATTCTGGTCTTGCCACTAAGTTATACTACTGTTCGATAGGTGCGCTTGCCTTTTTCGTGATAATAGTTAGTTTTTAGGTACGATCATATTACTTTATCATCACACACACAATAGATCAAGTTTCTGGCACCGTTATTGGGGAACTAAATATTAGGAACACTTGATTTTTTTTACTTTAGCCATTTTTATTTTTATTGCAAATTACTTTTTATTTTTATTTTTACTTACTAATTTCCTTTTCTTTTATTTGTCTCTAACAGGTGTCTCTAGTTTATGACTAGAAGGAACCCGTCAGGACCTTTGGTTTTTGATAGCGATATAGAAGCTATAGTTCACAGAAACTGAAGAGAAATAAGACGAAGCTTACAGTACGTAGAAAAAGGGCAAAAGGACAAAATCAAGTCTACCGAAGATATGGAGGCTGATATGCTCGCAATATAAGTAATAAAATTTATAAAAACTGATCACACCAAAACTAACTAATATCACGATATTAAAGGGAAGCGCACCTATCGAACAGTAGTATAGTTTAGCGGCAAAACCAAGTTATCGTACCCAAGGGAACCAAAAGTACTGATACTTACTTCCTTTCTATTATCAAGCCTGAAATTAAAAGAGGTTTGGTTGAAACTAATTCTAAAACTAACTAAAAGTGCACAAAAAGTAAATTGGGGAAAAACTTTAGGGAAAAGCTGATTGATATAGGCAATACTTAAGAGAGAATCCACCTAGACTTCATTTGTTATTGGTTTTTGAGCTAGACGATTTATTCACTTGACTTGATCCGTAGAGATCCCTAATTTATGCTAAACCTTCTGTCGAGGCAAAGAGCAACTAGGCCTAGGTTGTTAACTAAAGCTCCTTTACTAATTAACACCCTAGGTTGCATTAATTCGATCTATGGTTCCCCATATTAGGTTTGACCCTAATCTGGCAGGCTTATGTCGCCCTATGTCTAGGGTTGCATGCAACTCCGCTTAATTATGGTAGATCTACTCTTATCACAGGGACTTCTGCTCCTCTGCTTTAAGCACATCTATTTTTTGAATTAATACCTAGGCTTATTAACACAAGAATTAAGCACACATAATTAAGAACAACTCAAGTATTTATCATATAACTCAAGAGTAAATAATAACAAGATTCGTCTTAGGTTTCATCCCCCTCAAGTATTTGAGGGGTTTAGTTCATAATAAAGAAAGAAAACATCTCAGAAGAATTAAGATAACAAAACATAAAGAACCCGAAAACCCCTAAAGGAATTTAGGGAGATCCTCTGTCTTGATGTAAAACTCTGGCTTCTGGGATGAATCAATTAGCTTCTCTTGGAGTAATTCATTGCTTTCACTCCTTGTGTTGGCAGAAATATAGCACTCTTTCTCGAGAGAAAAGAGTATATCTTTAGAGTTGCCTCCAGGGGTCTTTATATAGAGTTTAGAATGGCTTTCTTAGCCCCTAAGCATCCAAATCCGAGTAAAATTCCTCTTCCTCACGACTTGAACACGCCCGTGTGCCACGCTCATGTGATTTCGACAAGAGGCCGTGTTCTAGAATGTTTGGGTGGCACGGCCGTGTGGCCAGGTCGTGTTTGTCGGGGGCTGGACCATGTGGTCTTCGTGTGGCACAACCGTGTGCCACGACCGTGTGGTGACTTCTTGGGCCGTGCGTTTTCACATTTTGGCCTATTTTCTCCGATTTTTGGTCCATTTTCCGTTCTTTTCTCTTCCCTATGCTCTCTTGAGTGTAAGATATGAAAAGAAAGATTAAGAGCACCAATTCTCACAAAATTGTTGATAATCCATCCAAAATATAGACTAAACATAAGGTAAAAATATGTATAATTTATCGTTTATTAGAGGCAAATCCGAACAATCCACTACCTCCTGTGGTAGCGCAGATCCTGTGAATCCTCGTACTATGTATGACTATGCTAAGCCTAATTTAGCTGGTACTGAATCTAGTATTGTTAGGTCTGCTATTGCTGCAAATAATTTTAAACTGAAACCTAACACCATACAGATGATTCAACAGTTTGTTCAGTTTGATGGTTTGCAGGATGAGGATCCTAACACACATTTAGCGAATTTTTTTGGAATTCTACGACACTTTTAAGATTAATGGCGTTTATGATGATGCTATCCGCTTTCCGTTATTTCCTTTTTCTTTAAGGAATAAGGTTAAACAGTGGTTGAATTCTCTACCACGAGGGTCTATCACTACTTGGGAACAGATGACCGAAAAATTTCTTTTAAAATATTTTCCGTCGGCTAAAACAGCAAAGTTGAGGAATGATATTTCTTCTTTTGTGCAGATGGATCTAGAAACACTTTATGATGCATAGGAGAGATACAAGGACTTGTTGAGAATGTGCCCTCACCATGGGTTACCTCTGTGGCTACAGGTTCAGACTTTCCACAACAGTTTGAACCCCTCAACGAGGCAAATGATTGATGTAGCTACCGGTGGAACTATAAACAACAAAACACCTGAGGAGGCTTATGAGTTTATAGAGGAGATGTCACTGACTAATTATCAGTGGCAAGTCATGAGGACAAAGCCACAAAAAGCTGCCGATGTTTTCAATATTGATGCAGTCGCTATGCTTTCTAGTTAGGTAGTTGATGGTTTAGTTAATTCAACGCAGGTACATCCAGTTATGCAGTGTGACGCGAATGAAGAGTACTCCCCCTATGGACATGGCATGGAAAACGAGCAGATGAATTATATGGGTATTAATCTTTGACCTTAAAATAATCCTTATAGTAATAATTACAATACAGGTTGGAGGAATCACCCAAATTTCTCATGGGGAGGACAAGGGAATCAAGGAAACCAAAGGCCACCACCTCTTCTGGGATTTCAGCAACCCCTTTAACGGCAAGAAAAGAAACCAAACCTTGAGGAGATGTTGGAAAAATTTATATCGGTGTCAGAAACTCGTTTTCAGAATACCGAAATAGCACTTAAGAACCAACAAGCTTCAATTCAAGGACTTCAAAATCAAATTGGTCAACTTGCCAAGATGATATCTGATAGACCACAAGGTAGCCTGCCAAGTAACACAGAAACCAACCCAAGGGAGCAACTCTATGCTATTACTGTGCATGATGAAGGAAGGTTAGACAAACTAGAACCGAGGCAAGAAAATTTGGTAAGTAAAGGTAAGGTTGAAGTAAGCCACAAAGAACCAGTAGATAAAGAGTATAAACCTCTTGTACCATACCCAAATGTGATAAGGAAAGACTGCACAGACGAACAATTCGGTAAATTCCTTAAACTCTTAAAGAAATTAGACATTAACTTACCATTTACTGAAGCTCTTTCGCAGATGCCAAACGCAATTAAATTTTTAAAAGAGCTTTTAGCAAACAAAGGGAAGTTGGATGAGTCATCGCATGTAGAATTAAATGCAGTTTGCTTAGCTATTTTTCAAAACAAGCTACCCAACAAACTGAAAGATCCAAAGAGTTTTACAATTCCTTGTCTAATTGGTAGTTTAACTGTTGATAATGCATTAGCTGATTTAGGGGCTAGTATTAATGTAACGCCTTACAAAATGTTTAAACAACTAGGTCTTGGGAAACCCAAACAAACTAGGATGAGCATTCAATTGGCTGATAAAACCATTAGATTTCCTAGGGGTATAATTGAAGATGTTCTTGTTAAAATCGATAAATTTATATTCCCAGTAGATTTTGTTGTTTTAGACATGGATGACGATAGCGATGTGCCTTTAATTTTGGGGCGACCCTTTTTAGCAACTGCTAGGACTATAATCGATGTGGGCACAAGTGAACTCACACTTTGTGTAGGCAATGACACGATTACTCTTCAAGCTCGTGACTCTAATGATAGACATAATAAAACGAGTTCTTTTAATGATAGTAAATTTATTGTTCAACCTTCTTTGCAGGACATTCTTCGCAAAAGCACAAATGAGCCACATTTAAAATCATGCGACAACAAGGGAGCAATCCATAAAGAGCGAATGTTACAGATCGAGGAACTAGATGAATGGCTAACACAAGTTAAGGTGAAACCGAGAGGACAAGAGGAACCAAAGCGAATCCATGACGCGCCTATAGATAAAACAAAGTAATTTAAGATCGGGGACAAAGTATTGCTGACAAAAAGGACCCTCGAATTGCTACCTCAAAGTCTAATGCAAACAATACACCTCCCTTCACGGTGTTAAATATTTTCCCTTATGGTACAGTCGAGGTAACACATTCCAAATTTGGCACTTTTAAGGTAAATAATACTCGACTCAAACCTTATTGTAATAGAATTGATAGCAGGAAAGAGGAGTTCCAACTCCCCGAACCACCGTGACCATGTGAAATCAAGGTAAAGTCGAGCTTAGACTCTAAATAAGCGCTTCTCGGGAGGCAACCTAAGCACTAACACCATTAACTTGTTCATGTTATCTATTTTTCATGTTTTAGTGTAGGTTTTTAACCCGCACGGCCTGGACACACGGATATGTCCTAGGCCGTGTGAAACCTGGAGCTGAATTCTTCAAATTTTAACCAAGTCAAAGTCGAACACGGGCAAGGCACACGGCCGTATGTAGGACACTGTCTAGCCACACGGACGTGTGGAATGTAACACGGGTGTGGAAGAAGCAAACAAAGCATCACACGGTCGTGCGATAAGGCCGTGTGGAAGATATGGCCTGGACACATTGGTGTGTTTACAGGCCATGTGAGAATTCTGACCCCCTTTATTTGATAAACACGGGCTAGCACTGAGCCACACGGGTGTGTGACACAGTCGTGTGACATGGCCGTGTGACCCAACACGGGCCGTTACACGACCGTGTCACTTTAAAACCCCCAAATTATACCATTTTTTCTGTCTTCTTCTTCCTCCTTTTAGCCATACCGTCGCAGCTCCTTCCCCTCCCCTTTCCGGCCACCCTTCTACGCCGACCACCAAAAGCACACCTCATTCCTTCTTTCTTTCCCTTCTCCTTCCTTTCTCTATTGCGCAAACCACGAGACCAAACCTTCATTTATTCCCCCATTCTCCATCGCCAACTCACTCCTCCCTAGCCCGACCTCCGAACTGCAGCACCAACTAACGACCTCGTCGACCACCACCGCCCACAAACCTCGTGTCTATTCTGGTCACCTAACAGACGGTCCTTTTTATTCCTTATCTTCCTTTGTCATTTATTTCATTACTAATGTCTTTGGATTTTTCTTATTTTCTATATTGCTAATTTGATTACTCATTCCTTATTCTAACCATTTTCTATTCCTTTTTCTTATTGTCAGTCTACAACTCATTTAGAGCATCTTGAAATTATGATTTTGACATACTGCTTCTTGTTTCTTTTAGGTCCATTGAATTATTTGTGCATATGGTTAGTTACATATTATATTAGGAATTCTTTATTACCTGTAGTAACCTCTATTAGTATAAATATGTTGCTATAGTAGTGGCTGATTAGTTTAGCAGATTATTCAATTAGTCATAGCATGCCTAGTATGAGTGTTCGATTTCACATCTCAACCATTCCTTCAAAGCCATATTCTTGGACTATTTACCTGATTACTTCTGACCCTTCGATTTATGCTCAGTAATGTTTTTGAAATTATTTTATTGATATCGAAATATTTATTCTTTTAGGTACTCTATGACAAACACTCAAGGGAAATCCAAGGTCGCAGTTCCTGCTTCGAAAAAACGGAAGGGCACAGACGCAACCTCCACGAGCGCCTCTGTTGAGATCGCCACCCTCTGCTCTAATTTCCAGAGGTCCTCAGGAGGACCTATTTCAGCTCCTCCATACACGACCATTAGGAGTGGGCCGCTATATTATTGGGCCACCTTAGAGCAGGTTCAACTTGCCCACCTTGTTCAATTCCATCTCGCTATCGCCCATTGGAATTGTTTCTTCGATATCATTGGGCCTACTTACATGGAGTTGACTTTCGAGTTTTGCATGACATTCCACGTACAGCACGTGATGAGTACACACGACGAAGCTGATACTATCACTTTTCATCTTGGCGGACTCGTACGTCACATGAGTGTACTAGAGTTTAGAGCTACATTAGGCCTCTATACAGAGGAGTTTATGGCCTCTGAGGATTTTCTTAGTCTCCATCGTCATATTCACTATTCACCCTCCTGCTGCTGGACAGACCTTACAGCGAGTCAGATTCCTTATAATGTGAGTTGCTCGAAGGCGACAGCTCTACCTCCAGCTCTTCGCTATATATATATGTTATTTTGGCCCATACCCTGACCGGACGGAGGGAAAGCACCGGCGTCGTGTCCACTACTAATGCATACTTCCTCTGCATAGGGCCCTACGTGACTCGCCTCGCTCGACACTTCAGACTTTTCGACGCGCTAGAGACGGCCTCTACATTGACCCTTGTGGGCCAGATGACACCACAAGGCATCTTGAGTATGATCCACAAGAGGATGATTGAGTGACGTCATAGATTCGATCCCCCTTAGTACAGGCTCGTTCATTCTGCCGATCAGGACGAGCCAGAGGACATTACTGGTGATGTCCTCCACCTTATGAGGATCCACCTCCACCACCATCAAGTCGCCCACCTACCCATGCTGCTGCTGCATTGACCGGCATATCTGAGCGACTTACTCGCTTCAAGTAACAGTACTTTGAGCGGTTCGACAGCATTGATGCCACTCTTCGACAGATTTGCCACCACTTTTACATCTCACATTCGGTATCGTTGACCCACGAGGCATCCGATGATAAGGACCTTTGAGTCCATTTATATTTAATTTTAATTTTATCTTTATTTTAATTTTTATTTTTGCTATGTTTTTCCTTTGTTCTTTTACAAACTTATTATTTTATGTTAAACTTTGTTTACCTTCATGGTTCTTATCGAGTAATACTTTAATTCTCTCCATAGTTGTGTTTATTTTCTTAAGTAGCTCAGAATCATGAACTTCAAGTAGCTCTTTCTCTAATTCCGCTTTCATTATTTTGAGGACTTCATCCAAAATTCAGGGAGTTTCACTTCTCTCCCTATCTTATGATATTATGCCTTTACTCTTATTATTTATCTTTGTACATTGAGGATAATGTACATCTTAAGTGTGGGGGGTCATTCCTAGCATTATCAGAATATCCCTAAATTTTGTCTTATTCTCAAGTAAATTCCTTATCCCTATTAGAATGAATTTTGATTAATTTATGATTTTTATTGATATGTTTTGAATTAAATCATATGTAGTTGTACATTGATCGTTTAAACTTTAAGTCATTAAAGAATCAAGCATGATAAGTTGATTTCTAAGAATTCAAATTTTTCTAGGTTGTTTCCCCAAATTTAAGTATTATCTTGAAATTTGAAATTCATAGGATTGACATCAAAAGCCATAATTTTTGTGAGATCTTGAGCCTTTAGAGCATACATTACTTTCTTGCTCACTTTTATTATTGCTATGAGTATGTCAATATTGATTTGTTATTCTAGAACTTGCTTCGATTATACATGTCGAGACCACACCATTGATTTGATATACTGATATGATAAAGGCACTTAGGTCTGACCCACTTACTCCATAAAAGCCTACCTTCATAATTAACCCTTAGTGAGTCCCCTTGAGCCTAACAAACCATACATTGATTTACCCTCAATATTAACCTATAACCCATTATTGTTGAAATCCCCTTAATTACTTTGATCCCCATTTTTGTCGAGATTTGAATTGAATAATTATCTAGCTATGTTCTCCTCCTTAGTTAGTAAAGCTTAAATACTTGATTTGGTCTTTAAAAAAATGTTAAAGTCTAGCATACTATTATGAAGTTATGAACTCTTGATCTTAAACGATATTTTTCATGAGGAAAAGCTTAATTCTAGATATTTGTTTCAGTGATAGAGATTTTTCTAGTTAGATAAATTTTCAGCTCAATCTCGATTCTAACCTTCTCTTTCAGCTTGTGTCCACACCCCCTAACCAAAGCCCCGTTACAACCCTCTAAAGACCTTTTGATCTATGTATCATCTCAATATATAGTGGTGGAGATTTAATTTTCATACAAGCCTATGGTAATTGATATCGCGTGATATTAAGTAATAAAATTTATAAAAACTGATCACACCAAAACTAACTAATATCACGATGTTAAAGGCAAGCGCACCTATCGAACAGTTGTATAGTTTAGTGGTAAGACCGAGTTATCGTACCCAAGGGAACCAAAAGTACTAGTACTTACTTCCTTTCTATTATCTAACCTAAAAATAAAAGAGGGTTGTTTAAATTAATTCTAAAACTAACTAAGAAAGTTTAAAGAGTGAATTGGGAAAACTTTTAGGGAAAAGCTGATTTATATGGACAATACTCAATGGAGAATCCACCTAGACTTCACTTGTTATTATTTTCTTGAACTATATGATTTCTTTACTTGACTTGATCCGTAGAGATCCCTAACTTATGCTAAACCCTCCATCGAGGCGTAGAGCAACTAGGCCTAAATTGTTAATTAAAGTTCCGTTATTAATTAACTTTCTAGGTTGCATTAATTCGATCTATGGCTCCCCATATTAGGTTTGACCCTAATCCGGTAGATTTATGTCGCCCTATGCCTAGGGTTGCATGCAACTCTGCTTAATTATGGTAGATCTACTCTTATCACAGGGACTTTTGCTCCTCTGCTCTAAGCACATCTAATTCTTGAATTAATACCTAGGATTATTAAATCAAGAATGAAGAACGCATAATTAAGAACAATTCAAGTATTTATCAAATAAATCAAGAATAAATAACAAGATCTGTCTTAGATTTCATCCCCCTCAAGTATTTGAGGGGTTTAGTTCATAATAAAGAAGGAAAACATCTCAGAAGATATAAAAAACAAAACATAAAAGAAACCAAAAACCCCTGAAGGAATTTAGGGAGATCATCTATGTTGCTGCAGAATTTCGGCTTCTGAGATGAATTAATCGGCCTTCTCCCTTGGAGTAATCCCTTGCTTCTACCCTCAGCGTGGCAGAAAAACGAGAGGAAAAATATCTAAAAAAACATGTATATGCTTCTGCCTCATGAGGACTTTATATAGAGAGCTTGTGGGGAGCCTTTCTTAGCCTCTAAGCATCCCAATTCGAGTGAAATTCCCCTTCCTCACGACTAGAACACGCCCGTGTGCCACGCCCGTGTGACTTCGACAGAGGCCGTGTGCTTTTATCGGTGGAGGCATGGCCGTGTGACCTGGCCGTGCTTGTCGGAGGCTTGACCGTGTGATCTTCATGTGGCGTGACCGTGTGGCACGGCCTGTGGCATTTCTTTACCCGTGTCGTTCGCACATTTTGGCCAATTTTTCATTATTTTTGGCCCGTTTTCCGTTCTTTCTTCTTCCCTATGCTCTCCTGAGTATAAGATATAAAAAAGAAGGATTAAGAGCACCAATTCTCACAAAATTGATAAGAATCCATCCAAAATATAGGCTAAACATGAGGTAAAAATATGTATAATTTAGCGTTTATCAAATACCCCCACACTTAAGCCTTTGCTTGTCCCCAAGCAAAATCTCAATCCCTAAAAAGAATCATTATTCTCAACCTATAATCTTTATCAATAATGTTTCAAACTAATCCACAGGTAGTCATACAATGAAAAATTCAATCAGAAGAACATTAAAGATTCAATTACTCTAAGTTGAGAATTTTATCATTGAAAACGTAAGTCTTCCTTCCTTCTAAGTAGTTATCTCTCCATCTTAATTAACAGGAGTTGACATCCTCACTAAAGGTTCACTCTATTCACTCGAAGTGTTTAGGGTTCAAAATTTTAAGCACTCTCTAGTCAACCTGAAAAGTTATTACCATAAGCTTGCACGAAAATCAAATCTCCACCACTATAGTTTGATATGATATATCGATCAAGAGGTCTTTTCATGGTTATAACGGGGCTTGGTTAGGGGTATTGTCACAGGCTGCAAAAAGAGGGTTAGAATCGATATTGAACTAAAAATTATCTAGTTAGAAATATCTCTATCACTGGAACATATTTTCAAAGCTTAATAACATCATTTTGGTAGCCTTAAGAGAGAAATATGCAAAAACTTAATTTGAACTATTACACATTACAACTGAATTTAACTGTATGTATACATTTTTTTTTAAGAACAATTCAAGTAATACAATTAATTGAGTAAAGATTTACATACTAGAAAAGAGAATAAAGCTTAGATAATAAATTCAACTCAAATCTCGACAAAAATAGGGATCAAAAGTAATTGAATGGAAAATTCAACAAAAATGGTTTATTGGTTAATAATTAGAGGGTGAGTCAAGGAAAAAGTTATTAGGCTCAATGGGGTTCACTAGGGGTTAGATTATGGAGATAGGCTTTTGTGGAGTAAGTGGGTTAAATCTTAGGTGCCTTTATCTTCTCGGTATATCAAATCAATGATGTGGTCTTGACATGTATAATCAAAGCAAGTTCTAGAATAACAATTCAGTGTTGACTCACTCAAAGCAATAATACAAGTGAGCACGAAAGAATGTATGCTAAAAAAGGCTCAAAATCTCACCAGAATTATGGCTTTTGATGTCAATCCTGCGAATTTCAAATCTCAAGATAGTACTTAAAATTAGGGAAGATAACTTATGCAAAAATTGAAGTTCTAAAAAATTTCAACTTATCATACTTGATTCCTTAATGTTTTTAAGTTTGAATATTTAAAGTACAATCACCTATTTCTTTAATTCCTAACATATCAATAAAAATTATAAATCAATCAGAATTAATTCCTAATAATAGACTGAAGATCATGCTATTGAGGACAGTGCAATTAGTTAGAACAATTTCAGGGATTTCAAAGAGAATGAAATAAAATTTAAAGTACGTTTCCCCCTACACTTAAGATGTACATTGCCCTCAATGTACAAGGATAATATTAGCAATAAAAGCATAATATCATAAGAGAGGGAGAGATATGAAACTCCCTGAAATGTGGATGGCTTTGTGAGACAGATATGGGAAGAGTTGGCATATGTGGCACGGTGTTTCCATTTCCATAGAGATTTGAGCTGTAAGGCTCCTTTGGAACTGCGAATGGATTTATTAGTCATGGGAGGTTAAGAGGGTTACTTCATTAGGAGATGGCCGAAGAAAATAAAATAAACAGAATAAATAAAAAATAAAAATTCAAATAAAGAAAAAAATGAAAAATAAACCTAAAAAAGAAAATAAAGTTAGAAGAAAAAGTGAAAATAAGGATCAGTGTTTAAGAGTTAGAATAAAGTAATAATAAAATATAAAAGAAAAAATAAAAGTAAAACAAAATAAAGATAAAAATAAAGATAAAAAGAGGATCTAGTCCTTTGATGGATCTCGTGGTGGTGGGGAAATGCCAAGGTGCTGACATATGTGCGCTAAAATGGCGTCGATGTAATCGAGGCACTGCTCATATCGGTCTAGGCACTCGTGTATGTCAACGTGTGAGACTGCTATCTGGGTAGGTCGTCTGGGGCGTGATGGCTCGGCGGGTGCATCCTCCTCAGGTGGTGGCGGTGGGACATTATCAGCAACGTCCTCTAGGTCCTCGCCTTTCTGGACAAGGTGGAAGTGAAAGTGGTCGCCACCTGGCCGTCGCTCTACCATCCTCATGGAGAGCATGCTCTGGATGCCCTAGGAGGACATCTGGCCAAGTAGGGTGTACGAGGATGTCTGGGCTGCGGTGTTGAGTAGGCCAAAGTAGTAGCCTAGTCGTGTGATGTACGGGCCCATGGATACGACTCCCTTGCGGTGCCTCTCAGTCTGGTGCTGTATGGCCAACGTTATGAAGTAGGCAAGGTCGATGGTGTGGCCATTGGCCATGTACCAGAGGAAATAAACGTCGTGAGTGTTGACGATGCTTATACTCTCCCGTCTACCTGTCAAGGTGTGAGCAAGGAGGCCGTGAATATACCTGAGAGAAGGAGGGAGGGCGGATGCCTTGCTGACGCTGGGATTATAGATCTGTCGCCCTGGAACAATCTCGTTCCAGCAGTCGAGGGGTTGGATGTGGATGCACCTGGAAAGAGTAGGGAAGTCTTCTTCTGCCATGAACTGCTCAGTATAGAGACCGAGAGCCGTGCTGAACTCTGAGACACTCAGCTATCGCACAAAACCTCCTAATCGAAATTGGACCGTGTCGGAATCGTCGAATCTGTTCATGACGGTCTGGAGGTGGAATGTGGAGCAGAACTCGAGAGTGAGTTCTAGGTAGGTGGGCTCCAGAATCCTAAAGAACTGGTCCCATGGGTCGGTAGCTAGTAGGGCTCGGACATCGTCTACCAGGTTTACTTGCGCGAGGGCCTCCTAGTCAATGTATCGGCCGATCGAGATAGTGCGTGCTCGGAGTAACTGGTAGCGTTCCTCTTGGGAGTCCTGCGAAAATGTGAGGAACGGGTGGCGTGTCTCAGAGATGGGCCTCGATGAAGAACTTCCCGGTCATTTCGTTTCTTGGAAGCGGGGACAGCAGCTTTTCTAGCGCGCGATGATGACATGGTATCTGAAAAAACAAAAGTATTAGTCCTAAATATTGAGATTAAAAATGATTTAAAATGTAAATTGATATTTTTCCTAAAATGACAACTGAGGAGTAACCTGAATAGTAAAATCTAATCATATTAAAAACTTATAACAAAAACTAAGAACTATAGGCATGTATATATTAACTTATGAGAAAAATGGCATGCAAATATGTGTCCAAGTGACAAAATAAAATGAAATCTAAATGGCAAGCAAAAATAAAATTAAGTGGCATGTAATCCTAATTGATTCTATATTAGTCTAGATTATTCATCCTATATTTCCTAGTTCCATGCTTGTATCAATAATTTAGACAAAAGTAAAATGAAATAAAAATTAAATAGATGAAATAAAACAAAAATAAATGAGAAAAATGAGAAAATAGAACCAATTATGAGTTTGCACGATCGTGGGGGGCTGTTACACGGGTGTGGGGAGGTTATTTTTGAGTATTATGGTGGTTTTGAGGGTGGTAGAGGTGCTCACGGAGGTTGGGGAGGTTTTGGGTGTGAGATTCTAGGGTTTTAGGTGAAAAGGAAGGTTTAAAAATGGCCCCCTATTTATACATTTTGGGTCACACGGGCATGTCGCACGCCCGTGTGAGTCGTATTCAGCCTGTGTTTTTTGAAAATTGGAGGTTTTAGCGCGCCATATTCCGATGAGCACGCCCGTGTGGTTGGTTCACACGGCCGTGGAAGATCAGGTCTTCATTACTCACACGGTCGTGTGATGGTATACATGGCCGTTTGCGATCGTGTTCATGTTGTACAGGGTCGTGTGATCTGTGCCATGGGCGTGTGAATTTTGACAGTGTCTTCCACAGGCTAAGGACACGAGCGTGGGGATTTGTACAAGGCCTGTGTTGATACTGCAGGGTTGCCACGGCCATGTCGCACTGCCGTGAGGCAGTGTTGATAGCCCGTGTGGAATTCGTAAGGTCGCCACGGCCATATCCACGGCCATGTCGCACGGCCGTGAGGCAGTGTTGATAGCCCGTGTGGAATTCGTAAGGTCGCCACGGCCATATCCACGGCCGTGGAAATTTATCGACAGCCCGTGTTTTGGGAAAATTTTACTCTGTTTGTACACGGTCTGGGTGCACGACCGTGCCCCTGTTTTTAAGTGTGCACACGGCCTAAGGAACACCTGTGTGCCTGGCCATGTGGTCCTAAATTTCTATATTCAAAGAGTTAGTTTATGCGTGAAAAAATACTAAAAATTTTAAAGAAAAGAAAGTTACTAAGTTAGTGCTCGGGTTACCTCCCGAGAAGTGCTTATTTAGAGTCTAAGCTCGACTCTACCTGGATGTGTCAAGAAGGGGTGTGGTGGAGCTGAAGCTTCTCCCTATTTTTCACAAAATTCTCACATTTATAATGTTTAAGCCGATGGCCATTTAGCTTGAACGTACAGTGGTTAGGGTGAGTTACCTCAATGGTGCCGTATGGAAAGACATTTAGAATAGTGAATGGACCTGACCACATTGACTTGAGTTTTCCAGGGAATAGTTTCAGCCTTGAGTTGTAAAGTAAGACGAGATCACCTGTTTTGAACTGCTTGGGTTGTTTCAGCCTTTTGTCATGACGCCGCTTCATGGCTTCCTTATATAGTCGCGAGTTCTCGTAAGCATTGAAGCGCTATTCATCTAGCTCATTCAACTGCATTAATCTATTCTCTCCTGCACTTTTAAAATCAAGGTTTAAAAATTTTATAGCCCAGAATGCTTTATGTTTAAGTTCAAATGGTAGATGGCAGTTTTTTCCATAAACAAGTTTATAGGGAGATGTTCCTATGGGTGTTTTAAAAGCAGTTCTATAAGCCCATAATGCATCGTCTACCTTTCTTGACCAATCTTTCCTATTTGTTTCTATTGTTTTCTCTAAGATGCATTTTAGTTCCCTATTTGTTACTTCGACTTGGCCACTGGTTTGTGGGTGATAAGGGGTGGTTGTTCTATGATGTACTCCATACCTTTTCAAGATTTTTTCAAATTGGGTATTGCAAAAATGTGTATCCCTATCACTAATGATTATCCTAGGTGTTCCAAATCGAGAAAAAAAGTCTTTTCAAGAAGCGTACTACCATCCTAGCATCATTTGTAGGTAGAGCTTGGGCTTTTACCCATTTTGACATGTAATCTACTGCTACTAGTATGTATTTATTCCCAAATGAATTAGGGAACGGACCCATGAAATCAATACCCCATACATCAAATATTTCACATGAAAGTATATAGTTCTGAGGCATTTCATTATGCTGAGAGATATTACCTGTTCGTTGGCATTTATCATAAGAGGTCACATACTTGTTGGCATCTCTGAAAAGTGTAGGCCAGTAAAAGCCTGATTCGAGTACCTTATGAGCAGTTCTAGTTCCACTGTGATGTCCTTCTGTGGGTCCTGAGTGGCAGTGATTCAAAATTTCATATGCTTCTGTGTCATCAACGCATCTTCGTATAACATGATCTGCACAAATTCGAAAAAAGAAAGGATCTTCCCAAAAGTAGTTTTTCACATCAGCGAAGAATCGCTTCTTTTGCTGATGATTTAGCTCTTTTGGGGTTATGTTAACTGCTACATAATTCGCAAAATCAGCAAACCAAGGAAGTGTCGTATCTGCTAAGGCTAGGAGTTGTTCCTCAGGAAACAAATCGTTCATCTTGTCGAGATATTTGGGCTGTGCGTTCTCTAGCCTTGAGAGGTGATCTGCTGCCAAGTTTTCAGCTCATTTTTTGTCCTTTATTTCCAAGTCGAATTTCTCCATGATGTCTTCTATGAATTCATTGAAGATAGCTAGCATACATCGCTGAAAAGTAGCAGAAGTGTACATAGACCAAAAGGCATTCTGTGATAAGCAAACGTACCGTATGGGTATGTGAACGTTGTTTTCTCCAGATCTTCTGGAGCTATCGGGATCTGGAAGTAACCAGAGAGGCCATCTAGGAAACAATAATACATATGACCTGATAATCTTTCCAACATCTGATCAATAAAAGACAATGGGAAATGATCTTTCCGAGTTGCGTCATTCAGCTTCCTGTAATCAATGCAAACTCTCCATCCTATGACTGTTCTTGTAGGTATTAACTCTTCCTTATCATTAGACACCATGGTCAATCCACCTTTCTTAGGAACAACCTGTACAGGGCTTACCCAAGAACTGTCAGAAATAGGATAGATAATACCTACACCTAGAAGTTTAATTACCTCGGCTTTTACAACTTCTTTCATGTTGGGATTCAATCGTCCCTGGGCTTGCACTGATGGTTTGAATTCGTCCTCTATTAAAATTTTGTGGGTGCAGAAAGAAGGATTAATTCCCTTGATATCTGAAATTTTTCTAAGCTATAGCACGTCTGTGTTCTCTTAACACATAGAGTAGTTCCTCTTTCTCTGCAAGGCTTAAATCGGATGCGATAATGACTGGTAAAGTTGATTCTTCCCCTAAAAAGGCATATTCTAAATGATCTGGCAGTTGTTTTAGTTCTAATTTAGGGGGTTCAGTAATGGAAGGTTTCTGTCTCAATTCATCACTCATCTTTAAATTTTCATAACTTATGTGCCTAGTGATGATTTCATTAGAATCCAACTCTTTCCTTACTTTCGTTAATTTCGGGGGTGGTTTCATCTTTCCCCCACCTTAAACAAGACACAGTTCTAACATGTCTGTGAGAGCAAGTTCCTGGAGATTATCTTGAACAAAATAGTCAATAATATCAACAAAATAACACGAATCATCTTGTTCTTTAGAGAATCTCATGGCATCATAAATTTTAAAGATAACTTCTTCCTCGCCAACTCTAAGTACTAATTTGCCATCCCCTACATCAATAACAGCTCTAGCAGTGGCTAAAAATGGTCGTCCCAAAATTAAAGGTACTTCAATATCCTCATCTATGTCAAGCACAACAAAATCAACAGGGAATATAAATTTATCTACCTTCACTAGCACATCTTTAATGATTCCTCTAGGATATTTAACAGATCTATCGGCTAATTGAATACTCATCCTAGTGGGCTTGGGTTCCCCGAGACCTAGTTGTTTGAACATTTTGTAAGGCATGAGATTAATGCTAGCACCTAAATCAGCTAAAGCTTTATTAATAAGTAAACTACCAATCAGACAATGGATAGTAAAACTCCCTGGATCTTTCAGTTTTGCTGGCAGTTTATTTTGGAGAATAGCTGAGCATTCCTCGTTGAGTTCTACTGTGGCCAATTCTTCCAACTTCCTTTTATTTGTCAGAAGTTCTTTAAGGAACTTCGCATACTCCTGCATCTGTGAAATTGCTTCAACAAAAGGTAAGTTAATGTGTAATTGTTTAAAAAGTTCAAGTAACTTACTGAATTGAGCGTCTGTATGGTATTTCTTCAATTTTACCGGATATGATATGCACGGTTTGTATTCCTTGAGTGGCGGTGGAGTGTTATCCTCGGGTTCTGCTGCCTTTTCTTCTGAAAGTTCTGGGATAGTCTTCTTTTCTGGTTCGGCTAGAATATTTCCATCTTTTAAAATAATCGCTTTGACATGTTCTCTGGGATTTGGCTCAGTGTTACTTGGTAATCCTCCTTGTGGTCTTTCTGAAATTAATTTTGCAAGTTGACCAATTTGGTTTTCAAGCCCTTGAATTGATGCTTGCTAATTTTTCAGTGCCATTTCAGTACTTTGAAAACGGGTTTCTGATGCGGCCATAAATTTGGTAAATATCTCTTCAAGATTCAGCTTCTTCTCATGTTGCGGTGGTGGTTGCTAAAATCCTAGAGGAGGTTGTCGTCTTTGATTTCCTTGTCCTCTCCATGAAAATTTTGGGTGATTTCTCCAACCTGCATTATAAGTATTACTAAAAGGGTTATTTTGAGATCTAGAATTGTTACCCATATAGTTGGCTTGTTCAGTTTCCATGCTGCGTCCATAAGATGCAAAATCTGGATTAAACGTGTTTCCTTAAGTCGCGTCACATTGCATCACTGGTTATGCCTGTGTAGAACTAACAAAATAATCAAACTTTTTATTTAAAAGTTCTACTTGGTTAGTAAGCATGGCGACAGCATTAATATTATAAACTCCTACAGCTTTTGTTGGCTTTGTCCTCATGACTTGCCACTGATAATTATTCAATGACATCTCTTCAATAAATTCATAAGCTGCTTCAGGTGTTTTATTATTGATCGTCCCTTTTGCGGCTGCATCGATCATTTGCCTAGTTGACAGGTTTAAACAGTTGTGGAATGTTTGAACTTGTAGCCACAAAGGTAGACCATGATGAAGGTACCTTCTCAAAAGATCTTTGTATCTCTCCCATGCATCGTATAGTGTTTCTAAATCCATCTGCATAAAAGAAGAAATATCGTTTCGTAATTTGGCTGGAGGAAAATATTTGAGTAAAAATTTTTCGGTCATTTACTCCCATGTGGTAATTGAGCCTCGTGGTAAAGAATTTAACCACTGTTTGGCTTTATTTCTCAAAGAGAATGGAAATAGCCTCAATCGAATGGCATCATCAGAAACGCCATTTATTTTGAAGGTATCACATAGTTCTAAGAAATTGGCTATGTGTGAGTTTGGATCTTCGTCCTGTAAACCATCAAACTGCACCAATTGCTGTATCATCTTAATAGTGTTAGGCTTTAACTCAAAATTATTAGCAGCAATAGTAGGTCTAAGAATGCTAGTTTGGGTACCAGCCAAACTAGGTTTAGCATAATCATACATAGTGCGAGGAGCTTCTTCTTGGTTTATTGGTTCTGCTGGTAGTGCTGGAGGTGGTGGGACGTTTTGATTTGCTTCCATCTCATCTGTAGGTTTTGGCTCTTGCTCAGGTTCTTGTTCTGGATAATGTAAACTGCGTCTAATTTCTCTGCGATTTCTGTGAACTGTTACTTCTAGATCGTCGTAAAAAAGTAGTGGTCCTGTTGGGTTGTTTCTAGTCATAAACTAAAAAGACCTAAAAAGAAAAATCAAAGAAAACTCAAAAATAATTTAAAAGAAAAATAAAAATAAAAATAAAAGAAAATATATATATATATATAGTAATGGTTAAATAATAGAAATCGAGCTTTCGTAATATTTTAGTTCCCCGGCAACGGTGCCAAAAACTTGATATCACGTGATATTAAGTAATAAAATTTATAAAAACTGATCACATCAAAACTAACTAATATCACGATGTTAAAGGCAAGCGCACCTATCGAACAGTAGTATAGTTTAGTGGCAAGACCGAGTTATCGTACCCAAGGGAACCAAAAGTACTAGTACTTACTTCCTTTCTATTATCTAACCAAAAATAAAAGAGGGTTGTTTAAATTAATTCTAAAACTAACTAAGAAAGTTTAAAGAGTGAATTGGGAAAACTTTTAGGGAAAATCTGATTTATATGGACAATATTCAAGGGAGAATCCACCTAGACTTCACTTGTTATTATTTTCTTGAACTATATGATTTCTTTACTTGACTTGATCCGTAGAGATCCCTAACTTATGCTAAACCCTCCGTCGAGGCGTAGAGCAACTAGGCCTAAGTTGTTAATTAAAGTTCCCTTATTAATTAACTCCCTAGGTTGCATTAATTCGATCTATGGCTCCTCATATTAGGTTTGACCCTAATCCGGCAGATTTATGTTGCCCTATGTCTAGGGTTGCATGCAACTCCGCTTAATTATGGTAGATCTACTCTTATCACAGGGACTTTTGCTCCTCTGCTCTAAGCACATCTAATTCTTGAATTAATACCTAGGATTATTAAATCAAGAATGAAGAACGCATAATTAAGAACAATTCAAGTATTTATCAAATAAATCAAGAATAAATAACAAGATCTGTCTTAGGTTTCATCCCCCTCAAGTATTTGAGGGGTTTAGTTCATAATAAAGAAGGAAAACATCTCAGAAGATATAAAATAACAAAACATAAAAGAAACCAAAAACCCTGAAGGAATTTAGGGAGATCCTCTATATTGCTGCAGAATTTCGGCTTCTGAGATGAATTAATCGGCCTTCTCCCTTGGAGTAATCCCTTGCTTCTACCCTCAGTGTGGGAAAAAAATGAAAGGAAAAATATCTAAAAAAACATGTATATGCTTCTGCCTCATGGGGTCTTTATATAGAGAGCTTGTGGGGAGCCTTTCTTAGCCTCTAAGCATCCCAATTCGAGTGAAATTCCCCTTCCTCATGACTAGAACACACTCGTGTGCCACACCCGTATGACTTCGATAGAGGCCGTGTGCTTTTATCGGTGGAGGCACAGCGTTGTGACATGGCCGTGCTTGTCGGGGGCTTGACCGCGTGATCTTCATGTGGCACGGCTGTGTGGGACGGCTTGTGGCATTTCTTTACCCGTGTTGTTCGCACATTTTAGCCCATTTTTCATCTTTTTTGGCCTGTTTTCCGTTCTTTCTTCTTCCCTATGCTCTCCTGAGTATAAGATATAAAAAGGAAGGATTAAGAGCACCAATTCTCACAAAATTGATAAGAATCCATCCAAAATATAGGCTAAACATGAGGTAAAAATATGTATAATTTAGCGTTTATCAGTAATAACTTTTATGTTGACTAATGAGTGCTTAATTTCTAAACCCTAAACACTTTGAGTGAATAGAGTGAACCTTTAGTGAGGATGTTAACTCTGTGTGATTTTGAATTAAAGATAATTACTTAGATAAGGGGAGATACCTATGTTTTCGTAATAAAATCTTCAACTTGGATTGTTTGAAACTTTGATGTTCTTTCAGTTGAACTCTCAATGTATGATTACTTGTAAATTATTTTGAAACATTATTTATAGAAATTATAAGTTGAGAAAAATGAATTCTTAATTGTGTTTGCTTGAGGACAAGCAAAGGCTTAAGTGTGGGGGTATTTGATAAACTATAATATATACATATTTTTACCCCATGCTTAGCACATTTATGGATGATTTATCATTAGAATCAAGATATATGATGCTCATAATCCTTTAATTTCATGTTTTATACTTAGGTGAGCATAAGGAAGAGAAAAGAGCAAGGAACGGGCCAAAAATGGACAAAATTGGCCCAAATTAGCATTAACACGGCCTAAGGAATTTTCACACGGATAATCCACACGCCCGTGTGGATTTATCAGTGTTGAACAAGGCCTGAGCCTGAGTTACAGGGACGTGCCACACAGGTGTGTCCCTATCAGCCCTACTTCAATTTCACACGGGAAAAGCTAATTTTTAGGTATTTTGGGCATTCCAAAGTCTATATAAACACCCTAAGGGGGGAAATAAAGGGACGCAGAGTAGAAAGCGAGGAATTACTCGAAGAATGCCGATTAATCCATCTTGAAAGCAAGGATTTACATCCAGACTGAAAATCTCCCTTCAATTTCTTTCAGGAGTTTTTAGGTTTTCTTTATGTTTTGTTGTTTTCCCTATTCTAGTATGTTTTCTTTTATCATTATGAACTAAATCCCCTAAATAACTGAGAGGGATGAAATCTAAGACGGATCTTGTTATTAATATCTGAATTATATGATAAATACTTGATTTGCTCTTAATTGTGTTATTAATTCTTGTGTTAATATTTCAGGATATTAATATAAGTTGAATGTGTTTATTCATTTGAGCAAAAGTCCTTATCTAAGAGTAGATCCACACAATTAAGCGGAGTTGATCACAATCCTAGAAATAGGACGACAAAAATCTACCGAATTAAAGTCAAATCTAATAAGGGAATCCATAAATTAAGTTAATGCAACACTAGGGGTTTTAATTAGGAAGAAATTTCAATTAATCAACCAAGGGTTATTTGTTCTTAGTCTTGAAAGATATATTAATATAAATTAGGGATTTTTACGGATCAAGTAATACCAAGTGAAGTCTAGGTGGATTCTTCCTTGGGTATTGTCTTAATCAATCAATTTTCCCAAAAGTGATTTCCCTAATTTACTATCTGTCGTGTTCTTAGTTAATTAGTTTAATTTAATTAGTTTAAAACCATTCCCCTTATCTCTAGGCTAGATAATAGAAAAGGAAGTTATTACTAGTACTTTTAGTTCCTATGGGTTCGATATTCCGGTCTTGCCACTAAGCTATACTACTGTTCGATAAGTACGCTTACCTTTATCGTGATAATTGTTAGTTTTTAGGTACGATCATATTACTTTATCATCACACACACGATAGATCAGTAGGCTTAACATAATCGTACATAGTACGAGGAACAGGAGTTGCTGCAGGAGGTAGTTGAATATTCTGATTATCGCCCATGTCCTTAGTCATAATAATTTCCTCTTGTTCGTCTACTAAATTTTCTCAACTCTGCCTTGCTTCTTTACGGTTTCTGCAAGCTGTATTTTCAATTTCACTGTCAAATAACAATGGTCTCAACGGGTTTCTTCTGGTCATAAACCAAAGGAACCTACCAGAAGTAAATAAAAAAATTAGAATGTAAAAATTAAACTGAAAACAAAAAAAGATGATAAAAATAAAAATGGCTAAATTATAAAAAATAAAGTATTCTTAATATTTTAGTCCCCGATAACGGCGCCAAAAACTTGATGATCACTGAACTAACTAGAAAATGACAAAGGCAAGCACACCTATCGAACAATAATATAGCTACGGTGAGTAAAGATATCATATGCATGAGGACTAAAAGTATTAATAATTATCATTTTCTATTATTTAGCCGACAAATTAGAGTGATGTGTTTTGATATAAAATAACTAAACTAATTTAACTAAAAATGCAGCAAAGAATGAATCAAGGAAATAAACGAATATTAACCAATGAAATAGACAATACCCAAGAAAGAATCCACCTAGATTTCACCTATTATTATGGATCTAATATATAAAAGATTCACTTATGTCTTGATCCGTAAAAATCCCTAAATTATATTAATATCTCTTTCGAGAGTAAGAACAACTGATTCTAGGCTGATTAATTGAAATCTCTTTCTAATTAAAACCCCTATTGTCACATTAACTCGATCTATGGATTCCCCTATTAGATTTGACTCTAATCTGGTATATTTATTTCGTCTTATTTTTAGGATTGCATGCAACTCCACTCAATTATACTAGATCTACTCTTAAATAGGGACTTTTCCTCCATTGAATTAAGCATATTAAACATGAATTAATATCCTATAAATATTAAAACAAGAAATAAGTATACATAATTGAGAACAAGAATCAAGTATTTATTGCGTAAAAACAAACATTAAATGAAAGGATTCATCATAGGTTTTATCCTCTCTAGATATATAGGGAATTAGTTCATAATCGTAAATAGAAACATCTCAAAGTCAGAATAACCACAAGACATAAAGAAACTCAATAAAACTTCGAAAGAAATTAAAAGGAGATCTTCGATCTTGATGGAGATTTGCTTCTAAGTTGATTCCGATGGTGTTCTTCGAGTGTTTTCTTCTATCTTCTCTGATGGCTCCCTTATGTCTTCTTCTAATTGGTATTTATAGGCTTTAGAATGCTCAGAAAGCCTAAAAATTTTGTTTTTCCATGTATTCAAGAAACAGGGTGCGAAATCGACACGGATTGGCACATGGGCGTGTGTCCAGCCCGTGTGGAAATGCCCAGGCCTTGTGGCTCCTGAAAACAACTCTATTTGTCTAATTTTGTCTCTTTTTCGCTCCCAAATGTTCTCCTAAGTATAGAAACATGAATTTAAAGGATTAAGAGCATCAAATTCACTAATTTGCATGATTAATCATCCGAAAACGCATTAAGAATGGGATTAAAATATGTTACTTTTATAACTTATCATTTGCAGATAACCCCTTCGATATTGCTTAATTGGTTGTATCTTTTCTTATCTTTCACCAAAAATAAAAATCATCAATCCAAACATTAAAATAAAAATAAAACATTTAAAACTAATAAACCCATGAACCAAATCATTCCAAATGCTCTTATGGCATCAAGATCTTACCTTTAGGGTTGCTTTTAATATCCATAACTTCACTCATTTTCAAATGAAAATCTCTTAACAATTATTTTTGCTATACTATAGACTAAACCAAATCAAAGATCATTAAAAGATTAGAAATTGGTGATGAAAATGTATTATATTTATTATAAATATAGCATGATAGCTAAAATGTTGATAATTATGAAACAACTTTTATTTAGCAAAATAACACAAAAAATATTATAAATAGTTAAAATTATTTAAAGTAATTAATTTCAAATGACACATGCACTTGAGATTCTTTGCCAGAGTGGTAAGCGAGAAATTATTTTATGAACTATTTCCACCACATCATTCATGGTCCATTTAATAAAAAAAAACACATCATCTTTGATTTAAAAGCTTAGTCTTAAATGTACATATGATATGGAAAAAAGAATAAGAGATAACATGTCTTCTTTTAATTGGGCAAGACAATGGATGATGTGGTCCATACAATAATTTCTCATGGTAAACACATTAATTTATAACTATATTTTCAAAAAAGACTAGTGAGACTTAAAATGGTAGTTTTAAAACATTTGGAATGTAACTTTCATGAAATTGAACAAGACCATGGATGACGTGGTAGAAAGAGTCCATAAAATAATTTCTCATAGTAAACACATTAATTTATAACTATACTTCCTAAAAAGACTGGTGAGACTTAAAATGGCAGTTTTAAAACATTTGGACTGAGACTTCCATTAAAGTTTTTAGTCACAAATAGTGAGTGTGTCACTGATAAAACTTAGATGGTACATTTTGCAGTATGCAATAAAGGATTTTCATTTAAATTCAACACTTTGATTTATCCAAGTGCCAAGTAGCTTGCCCGTCTCGATAGGCTCAGTCTGATTTGGATTGAGTTCGTACAGTGGTTTTTTTTATTTTGAAATGGCTTAGTCCAACTGGAATTCAATTTAAATAGTAAAAAATATTTTCAAATTTAAATTTGATTATAAAATATATATAATATCAATTAAAATATAAAGTTTTTAATACTTTATTTTTTTAACAGTGAAACGAGCTTTTTGGGCGGGTTAGGCTGGGCCAAAAACGGGCCTAGGCATGGAAACTTTTTCAGAACATGACTTCAGTCCAACTCATGGACAGATTTAGTCTCAAACGATTCATAATTAAAGTCATCGCTAATAAATTGAGAGACTTGTTGTTAATCAATGGGCAATAATGGTATTGGATTAATGCGGTTTAAGGAACATAACGAAGCTTTTATGATAAAATTTGGCTTTTTCATTTTAACAAACTGAGCTTTTTTGGTTTATTTGCGGAACAAATATAAAATGCGAGAGGGATGTTTGGACAAGATCAACAAAAAAATTTGCTCTTTTATATAGAAATCGCGTTCTAAAATTTAGCAAACTTTGATGGACAACATCTCTTGTATTGTGAGAAATGGTGGAAAAATAAAGTTTTAAACTGACTATTGGATGTTGGACTTTTCAAGAAGCATTGTAAGGATTTGAGAGTTTGTAATACCTCTATACCCAACCCGACTTTGGAGTCAAATATAAGAATGTCACATTTGAGTGCCAGAGATTTCTTGGCTAAATCATTTAATCTGATTCCTTACCCGATCATATTTTAAACTTATTAATGTGTTATCTCCATAATACAGCAATATCGGACTACACCGGGTGGAATTTTCCCATGAAAATTTGTTTCAAAATCACATTTTACACCAAACAGGGCCCAAGTATCAATACCACCACTAAGTTATCAATACTATAGCTTAGGTATTGATACCCTATAATGTATTAATATTGTTTTGAGTTTCGAAATTGAAAATTTTAAAATAAATACCTAATGTATCGATACTTTTGGCTTGGTATCGACACCAAATTGACATTTTGTGTTTCATTTTCAGACTGGGTTAATTTACCACTTTAATTCTTCATATTTTACCCTTTTTCTTTTCAATCTTAAAACATACTAAATTTATTATAAAAAATCATTACCCAACCGCTTATTCTTAAACGTAATTCCAAATTTGATAAATTAACACAATTATCAATATTTTACAATGAAGTCCTTTAGAGGACTTGCTTTAAATTAGTTTACCTTTTTTACCTATCATTATTATTAGTAACATTTAACAATCAATTTCTCAATTAAGGTCTCATTAATTCATTTTACACCGTCACTTAGTGTTTCAGTAAAACATTTGTACTTCCTTTATAGATTAATAAAACCATCATTTGTAACAATTTCTTAGTATTATAATTCTCCAAATATTTTCCTCCTCCTCCACTTTAATCCACTCCCTTAATGTTTATTTATATATTTATATAAATCTTTGACCTTTAACCTACCATGCCTAGGTGTGATATTAATTAAGGTTTCTCTAATCTCACATATACTTTTATGAAAATTTTCCATTGAGTGGAAGTCACTAAAATATTTATATCTCAACTTACAGGATTCGAAATTAAGTCCCGCCTTTTGTTCTTGAAACTAGACTCGATGAAGTTTCTACCATAAAATTTTTGGAATTTTTATTTAAGTCAATTAATACAGTTTATTTCTCTTAAAAGTAGACTCATCAAGCTTTTATCCATATAAACTTCATTTCTTAAACATTTTTGTACAATTTATAATGATTTTTCAAAATTAGAATAGAGAAACTCGAAATCATTCTAACCTTGTGTCACATAAATTATTATATCTCACAACATACAATTTTGTTGCTTATATTGTTTCTTCTATGTGAAACTTGACTAAATACTATTTAATTCCATATTTGATTTAATCTCTAATTCGAACTCTAAAATTTTTGGTGAATTTTCAAAGTGAAACCACTGCTGCTGTCCAAAACTATTTGGTGCTAATATTTACCTTTTCAGGATTGTTTGCATTAACTTTCATTTAGTCACACATAACCATTATACTTTTAATTATCATCCAATTTAATCCTTAGATCTCACTTATCATCAACGTATAGCTTTAAAATAACTTTTCTTATTTCAATTATAAATTTCATAACTTTTACAACTTAATCCTTAGCATCATGAGAATTCATCATCTAATATTCACTATAAAATCATTTTGTAACTAATTCACTAACACTCAACATCTCATTTTAAACTTTCTAACACAATATTATTTCTCAAACATAAGCTTTTGTACACTTTGCAATTTAATCATTTTCCTACTACTTCATTGTACTTATTTAAATTCATACATATTATTTGCATACCCACAATTAATTAGATCAATTTAGTATACTCTATACTTGGTTTAAATTAAATAAAATAGAAATATTAAAGTACTTACCTCAATTGCTTGTACTCTTTATAACCTCTTATTTTCTCTCTCCTTTAAGACAACCACGAATGCTTATCTTATGAAATTGATATAGCTACCACTCTTTTCTATTAATTTCGAAATAGTAAAAAGAACTAAATCGAAAGAAAAACAAAATTTAAGTTAATAGCCATAGAGGGTAATGTGAGAACCATGGGGTGATGGTTGATTTATAGCCCTTTTCCCTTTATTTCTCTCAATTTCTTTAGACTTTCTATATAAAAATCTAATCAAAATATCTTTTAAATTAATTATTTACACTTTAACCCTTCAATCATGTTTTGCCACCAATTTTAATCCTTAATCATTAAGTCTCGATAATTATCTTCTTACCATTTTTACCCCTTTACTTTTCTACAATTCCATGGATGATTCATCTCTTGTTTTGGTAAATTTCCTCCTTTAGTTGCTCCTCCTTAACTTTAAAATTTCTCACTTTAGCCCCAATACTTTTCACTCTCTTACAATTTAGTCAATACCCCAGATTTATTATGCATATTTTTCCTATTGCCTTCAATACTTGTCTTTAATGTCTCATAGCATTGATAATTCTCATTTTCTGGCTTTCTCAAATTTTGACTAGTTTATCATTTATTTGTCACTGTTTCGAACTCGAAAAATTTTGGGATGTTTCAGAGTTGCAGACATAGATACTCGTATGAGAAACTTCTTTCTATTGATGTGACACTACCGCCTCATAGTCAAGTTGGTATAGATTCTTTTAATTGGTTGTGGAACTTTAGTTTTACTAATAAATTTAGTTTTACTAGAGTGTTTCACTATGCCACTAAGGCTTCAAATAGATGGACTTCTCCATATGCTCCACAAGTCGAGCTAGTTCAAGTAGAGTCAAATGAACCTCATTTAATCAGTTGATATCCATGAGACGCTATTTGAAAATTCGTCACGGATTTTAATCCACAACCCATGAAACTAGCACCTAGCCTTGATTGAACTCAATCAAAGAACCCCGTAGTTCATTCCAATTCCGCAAAAAACAAATCAGCAAATAAAACAATATGAGATGTTGATACACCCTTATGTTGCTAGCAAAACAAGTTTCTGTGGAACCAAATGCTCCGCAACATGAAAATGGCCTTCCCCCTTGTTACAACATCTTGCAAGCTCAACAGATACAAAGCGAATTTGTAGCAAGAGTAGTGTGAAATGTGGAGTCTTGCTTGCTACCAGACCTCACGCACCTTAGAACATTAGAGATCAAAGGTAGATCTTACGACTAAGTTTTAAGAGCTTAACTAAAATTTTTAAAAATTTTAAGAGTTTAATGATTTTTTTTTAAAAATTAGGGGTTTAATTAGATTTTTTTTTAATATTTAATGAGAATTTCAAGAAAAAAATTAGAAGACCTTAACTAAAATTTTGAAAATAATTTGAATGAAAGTTTTCAATTTTTTTTTGGGGGGGGGGGGTAGAGGAAGGCCCCGTTGGCCTCCATTATGGTCCGCCCCTACTCCTGACCCGAACTCTCCACAACGAGAATAATGGGGTAGTATATTAATTCATTTTTCAACTAATTTGTTTGTTAATAACGTATTTGTTTTGTGTTTTGATTAATAACATATATTACATAATTAATCATACTAATTCAATTTTAAAAAAAAAAAATGAGGTGTTTGTCATGTTTTTATTTTTGTTTCTCGAGTAAAATATTATAAATTTAAGGGGAATTTGGTAAAATTTAAGTCTGCCCCTTCCTTTCACCCATAATGTTAATAACTAGTTTTATGCAAGTTATGATAATTTTATTTTTTGTAATGAGATTTTAATATCATGACTCGATTAATTCATAAGTGATAAGGTTTTAGCATAATAATTCAAATGAATTATAGTTGCAGAATTTGCAGGTGGGAGTAGTTTGGGTAAAATTTAAAGTATAAAAAGAAAAGTTGTACTGTTTGATTAAGAATTTGAAGCATAGCGAGGGGAGGACTCTACTTAACCTTAAAGGTGCTCTTATTATAATACAGCAAAACCAGTTACAAGGGTGATCAAAATCCAACTTTATTCGCTGAACTCACATAAAGTACTTTCATGCATATAGTTCAAACATTGTTCTTTCAGGCAAAAGACCCAAACTTGGCCTCACTCAAAGCTCAAAGATAAACCAAGAAGTTTGGACAAATGAGATATGAAAGAAGGAAGGGCAGGCCATCCAACAGCAGTCACCAGCTTTCCATCAGAGACACACCCTTTAGACTCTTCCAATTCCCCTCCACCCATCTTCACCATTACCTTCATTCCATCCCCGCTTGCACATCTCTTCCCCTGAATCAGATTAAGTCATTAATGTTTTACAACCCATAGCTTCCTTTGGTTTCAACAACCATTGTATAATCAAATAGCGATAGTTAGAAATTACCTTTAGAACACCAGCAGCAGCAAGGAGCCATTGACCTTGCCCAACACCAGCAATGACCCTGTTTTTCTCAGTGAATTCCTTCACTAGAGTGACTGCTTTGTCGTTCATTACCAGCAACTCTGGGGACCTCCCACCCGGCACAACAAGGCAATCGTAATCATAAACACTTACATCACTCCAATTGGCTGTAATAACCAAGTTATGGCCACGTTTCTCGCTGAAGGCTTGGGCTCCTTCATCATCGTGGATGGCAGTGACACAGGTTTCTCCCTTTTTCTTGCTGGGAGTAACTGCATCGACCTTGCACCCTAATGCTTGGAGCGCACGGAATGGGACATTAAATTCATAATCTTCTACATAGTCCTTGGAAAACACGACAGATTTATGATCAGTTTTATTCGTGTTGGAAAACACAACAGATTTATGATCAGTTTTATTCGTGTAACTATCTTCCTAGTGAAGAGCTTATTTTTCTTACCCCACAAAGGAAAAGCACTGAGTTAGCCTTGGTTGTATGAATTCGAGCTCCCATGGATTCAAACAAAGTTTTGAGAATTTCAGCATGCGCTGGCCATCCTATGGAACTCAAGATGTTTCCATCTTTTAGACAAGCAGTAATGTCAAAAGGTGATGTGATTCCAGGTTGCTCCCACCAAATACCACCCGCCAGCTCAATCAATGGTTTCATGCTTGCAAAGGCAGTGCATTTCTTGCCTTTCAAAAGCCCTGCCGCCGCCAAAATGAGTTGGCTATGGCAAGTGGTGACAATAGGCTTTCCTGCTTCAGCAAACGCTTTAACAGTGCTCAAGACCCTCTCGTCAACGCTGAAGAGCTCCGTGAACCGGCCGCCAGGAATAACCAGGGCATCATAGCATTCGACCTCCACTTCATTGAAGTTCGAATTCAGTGTAAATAAATGGCCTGGCAGTTCTGAGTAATGCTGGAAAAAGAAAGGTTTAAAATTAAACTCTCATATTCAATGCCCTGGAAACGAAAACAGCTTACCTTTGTTTCTGGACCCTGGTGGGAACTAACCATACATGTATGATGAAATAGCAAAGCATTTTACCTCAAATCCCAAGGACACATGGATGGCAGTGAAGCATTTTTGACCAGGTAATTTGGTGGGGGAGACGCAATCAACTCGAACCCCAAAGGCTTGCAGCACTTGGAAAGGCACCATCACTTCGAAATCTTCCATGTAGTCGCCACAGATTATCAAAGCAGATTTCTCCACAACAGAGCCCATGATGTTCAATCACTGGCAGTGGCAGAGTAATTTACCAAAACAAAAGAGTGTGTGGATGTATATGCATAATGTAATTAGAGTTGGTGGTGAGTCTGAACAAATGGAAGTAATGAAGAGGCAGTTTTCACATGCCAGTTACGCAAAATGATAAAAATGAAAACCGTCGCTTTCCATTTCCCAAAGCAAGAAAGTTGATTCTCTCCTAAATAAACCACTTAACGCCGTTAAGAAGGCATGGGAATAAGGGGAAGGAGTCGCAAACGCAAAGGCAACTTCAGATATATTAATTCACATGAAATTTAGAATCCAATTATTTCAACCGCAAACGGATTTTAATAGAATCGAGATACATTCAGTTTGCAGCATTTGTTAACCTTCCCATTGTCTTTTCTCCTTAGACAAGCTTCATTAAGTGGGTTCAGGCTTCATTTTATAATAGTCAGGTTTTTTAACGCTTCCATTTTCCACCTTTTTATGTAATGATGTTGATGCTTTACAGACAAACAAGATGAGCAAAGCTGAAGCTATTAAATAATAGGCATTTCAAACATATCAACTGATTATATATTAATACAAACAGTTTCTCTAAAATGGTACAGTAAAGATGTTGCAAGTGTAGCTGCCTAATGCTTTTTCTTCTGGCTCTTTCCCAGTCTTTGACAAACTATGGTTAAAGGGGAGCTTTCATAAGTCAAAAAATATGGAAAAGCTCGCCCAAGTTGAGATGAATTCGATCAAATGCATACCAAATGGTACATTCGCTTCTCTATTAATCTGATCTTGGTCTATTCGAGCCACTTTTATGACTATTATACATAGGTAAAAGCCATCGCGACTTGTGTTTCCGTCTGCCATAACACCGCCAATAAAGCATCCAAAGAGCTACTGTACAACCAATGGGAATGGCCCATCTACAAAAACAAATGAACACAGAAGGTAAACAGGTTGCAGATACTAACTATATTTGCAACTTTGGAATGGTAGAGAAAGAAAATGGTCATTTTGACATGCTTCTGCTAAGAGTACCTGGCCGAGTAGTTACAATGACAAAGCAAGTTTGTTTAGAAATGCAACCGAAAGTGTTATATTACCTGTCCAAATCAAGGATGGGATTGTAGACAATAGTTTCCCAAGTGGATACAATAAAATGCCACACAGGGTTGTAGTAAAGAGACTCCGATGACCAGAACATCCTCGTATATGTCTCTAAGAAGATAAATAGTACCCAAGCTGCCATTTCAATCAATATGAACTTTATGATAAACCGGCCAACCATCACCATGATGAGGGAGAAGGTCACCAACCAATTGAAGAGTCGTTGATTGTATTCCTTGATAAACAGAGAACGCGACTTCCCCATCATCTGCAAAATGTATCATACATTCAAAAACATATTATTTAGCAAAGACATGACAATAAAAATTGTTGCAGTTTCAATTAGAAAGCACTATAAATATGTATATTCCATTTAATAGGCAAGTTAAAAAATGATCCAGCACCCTTCTCACCCACAATTCCTTCTAAATCATGGTGTTCAATGTAGTTAAATTATTTTAGTTTCATGTCCACCTTCAAAGACTGGAAGTACTTGTTCAACAGGGAGAAAGAACCAAACTTCATCTATTCAAGTATTAAACTGACTCAGATTCCATTTCGAAATGTTCTTTAACACACTCTATCAATAAAATTGAATGGAACTCCCACCATTCCCTCTAAATATTGCAACAGAAGGGAAAAAAGAACTTTTTGTAAGAAAAAAGAAACTGAATAGGGAACTGCAAAGATTCCAGATTACCTTCACCATCCGTTGCTTGTAATTAGCTTTTGAAGGCCCAATGCACTCCTGCTCAAAGCTTCGGTTGCATTGCAGGAAACCTGCACTAAATTTTGCCATAGAAGGAAGTCTGAGGACTTGAAGCTGGTCCATGTTGTCTTCACATTGGGTATACAGCGCCTCACAGAGCCTTGCAGAGTGATATTCATTCGCCATAATGATATTTTTATTTACCTGGACAAAATTTTCCACATCAAGGAGACGAGAACTCCAAAAGCTAGTAGTCTACTACATCAGATTACATACAAAAAGAATATTTAAAAGAGTAGGATTTATCACTTTTAAAACCCAGTTATTTACCTGGACGAAAATTTCCACATCAAGGACACGAGAATTACAAAAGCTAGTAGTCTACTAGATCAGATTACATGCAAAAATATTTAAAAGGGTAGGATTTATCAGTTTTAAAACCCAGGAACATGCCTAGCATTATACATAGTTTACCCGAAAAAAATGTCTTCATATAAATTTTTAGCTAGTTTACAATAGCAATGGATCAAATAGCTGAAATCTGAAAAATGAGTATCTACTAAAGTTATGGTTGTCTATTTAAGTTTCCAACTTATCTACCGTCTACCAACTTACAAAATCTCCTTTTACAACCACTAAATTAGAATTTGATACGTTTATAGAAAGAACCAAGAATTTGAATGACTCAGGAACGAAAATCTGAATGTATGAATTGATAAATCACCATTGATGAGAAAAACAAAAAAGAAAAGGTAATGCCCTCTAAGTGCCAGTCAATACCTCCTTGATGTCTTCATCCAGTTGCTCAAAAGAGCTCTTTGCATGGCGACGACCAAAATGTAGTTCATCAAAAGCCTTCATTGCTTCCTCTCGAGACCTGTCATGTGCATCTTGTAAGGACTGCTCTGGCATAGGTAAACGTAATTTTCCCATCCTTTCGTTGTACAGCTTCAAACATCGCTCTACAATACCTTTATTGAAAACCTCTACAAGAGAGCCTGTTGATGGGATCTCCCCTTTATTCAAAGCTTCAAGTATCTATAATATGAAAACAAAAGGCATTTATAGACATCAATCAATCCCATCCCTAACAATGACTAATTTAAGAATTGTCACAATCCATGAACTGTAACTTATTGAAGAACAAGTCCGAGAATAGGAACACAGACTAACCTTCTCCAGGAATGAAACAAACTCTTTTCCATTTAAAGATCTGCCCTGCACAATCTTGGGGCGAATAATACTAGCTACAAGCTCTTTCAATTGCTCTCTTTTCTTAACATACATGGGATCAAGGTCATCATCCTTCAGGTCACAAAGCTTTGTTCGCATGAGATGAGGCTGTAAGTTCAAATGCTAATTAATTAGGTAGTCAAGGTTTAGATTTTAGCAACAACTTCAATTTGTTGTCAACAAGCAATATAAATCTGCAGCAAATCAACATATTTGGGAAATATACACACATTCCATCAGCCTAAATCTGAGTGAAAGCATGCACAAATATATGTCCTAGCCTTCTCTACCACCATGTAAAACCAAATATGAATATTGAATGTGGCCACAAATTGAAAAAAGTTTTATGTAGATATACGACATCATAAGTCCTATACACATCAAGCATCCATTTATGTTTCTGATCAGAATGACAATAGCATTGGAATGGAGAGAAAAGGCAAAGAGCTGAGGTAATATACAAGTTAAACGAAATTGAAACTCATACCTGGGGTAGGCTAAACGCTGTGCTGTTATCCCCCATTACAGCTAAGGAGTCCCGGATCTGATTAACCTGACAAAGTTCCAAAAACTGTGAAATTCTGATCAAGAATGAAATTAGATTAGTGATAACCTACAAGTAGGTCATGAAAGGAATACCTGATCAATATTTTTGTCTCCTGAAGACACAAAAGATAGACCATCATAAGACCATCCCAAAATTGAAGCAAAATTAATATAAATAAACATCTATCTAACAACTAAGGATGCTCCAGTAAACTAACCACCAGTGTTAGGGACATGTCTAAGTGCCTCATCCACCATTTCTTTCACTGTTTTCCCTTCTGCATAAAAACCCAGAAAAATGGCAGTGAAAAGACGCAACTGCCAAATGGCATTTGGAAAGGAATGTCTCACAAATCTACCACAGCATTTTAAATGAAGCTTAGAGTATAGTGAATGAATCCAAAGAAAATTTTAACCAGACATATATCCAAACAGATAAAATCAACAAGTATTTGATGAATGTAAACTTAAAAGGGATAACCCTGTTGCAATTATAATGATAAAGGCAGTGCTATTGAAGCTACCCAGAAGGCAATTATCAACTTACCCAGAAAATCTCGCTGGATAAGCCACAAAAGTTTTGCAGGTTCAAAAGCAACATCTTGCCCCTACAAGAAATTTAGTTACTCTAGAATCACCACAGCGAAACAGCTTCATTTGAACAAACATAAATAAGGCAAGCATTTTAGGGGGTCAAAATTTACCTTCACTCTGTGTTCCATGAAATGTTTGTCAAAAACCACAAGATAAGTTAGTGTCAAAATTAACAAGCACTAAAATGCAAAATAGCACCAATTTTCCTCCTTGTATGTAATAAGTTGATAATGCTTTCAATTCAGTATATGGAAGAAGGGCAAACCTTCCATAAAATTCTTCAGCAAGCTCAACAGCAAATGAAAGCCTTGATATGTCAGCTTCCCGGACCTAATGAAAGAACAGAACAGACACGTTTATCGACAAAAAATCAACCCATCAAAGGCAGCTGGTAATTCTGGACTTCAAGACTTTTAGTCACATGTCCACAATCTGAAGCATAGACTGTAATAGCTTAAATGCTAAAATTGACAACATTGCTTTTATAAATGTATAATAAGAGAAATCCATATAAAACACCAGGATAGCACTTTATTTTTAGCCAAGAAGAGACAGGCAACTATCAATATCTTCTCAAATTGGAAGATGTTTTTTCTATTTAAAGAAAATTTTATACAGATACCGCTTTTCAATTTATCAAAGCCCAAATAGATATCTTTTTTTGCTTTGTTTTAGAAACCAGTTGTAAGATATCTTAACCAGAGATCGCACACCTACATAGTATTTATTTAATATCTAGAAAAACCAACCTTCATATATAGTCGCTAAAGTTAAGCAAACTTTTACTCGAAGTTTTTTTGTCAAAGCAGTAAATTGTAATCTTATATCCCAAGAATTCACTTAGCTTTCCAAATTTTAGCTTGAACCATATGATCTAAAACACTAGCCGTTTCAGCTTCCAAATATGTCAATGTTTCAAATAAGGTCATCTAAAAACAAGGAAAAGTTCTAAATATATATAGAGGGAAGAATTAACTAACCGTCTCAGGCAGGTTATAAACCAGTACAGAGCTCATAACAGTAGCCAAAGCAAAAATCCTGCATGAACAGACATCAGAAAAAGCAATATAACTAAAAATATACCATATAAAGCAAGTTGAAGTACATGTGCTGGAATTACCTATCGTCATATACGTTTGACTTCCCGACACTTTCAAAACCCTCAGTATCAAGGTAAAAGACAGAAGTTCTTACTCCATCAATATCCAATTCTAGCGGTGTTCCCCAAACCCAAATTCCTGGTAGAAACAAAGTGTAAACATCCTATTTAACAGGTGTGCATAACTGTAACATTGTTGCAGTCTTACCCTTTGTTTTTGTGTCACGCATGTGCCCAACACCAAATCCTGAGGGATAAATAGGAAATAGTGTAGACAAGAAGTCGTCAAATTGATCCCATTTAAATTTTAAAAAATATTGAAGTGACAATAATGTCTGCAAACAACAAAGGAGCATAAAGCAGTAAGGAATGCACCTTCATAACAAGACAGTGATAGAAGTTGATTCAGCAGAAAAGATTTGCCGGAGCGGTAGGGACCTATGACCTGGATATAAGATTTGAGTAAAAATGGGAGAACTTAAACCAATGATGTTAATCTCGAAAGGAAAATTAGGTGCAGTATCAAATTTGATACGTTTTGTTATAGGAATAAACAAATAATGTCAACAGGCAATTCACCCGGAATAACGAGTTAGATATCATTGAAGAAGTCAGTAAATATTGGATGATTTGCATCTTATATGCAACAAACATTTACACTGTGCTATAAACACTGATGATTCAATGCATCAATTTTACAAATGCACCTCCCATGGAAATGCCAACAGTCATACTTGGGATGAATTTCCTCACGCTAATGCTAATATTTTCTATAACATGGGCAAAATATTTTCTTACTTTCCTGGGTTGGGAAAGAGGGGGGAGAGGGGGGACCCAATTAGAGCAGTTTGCTTTAGTAATTCATATTTTGAGTCTAACAGATATCTAGAGTCAGGTCACTAGAATAAAACCAATAAACTGCAAATGTATACTACATGCCTGGGAAGGGTATCTAAACTTACAGCAACAGCTGCAATTGGGGTATTTATTCTGCTGATGGCTTCCAAGCCTTCCCTCGAAAGGCGAAGCTTTGTATGACCAGGATCAGGCTCCACGATAGGAAATCTATATGCATAAATTTAAGTGAAGAAAAAAAGGAAAAGAGATCAGCATCAGATTAAGCTGAAGATCATTATAACCTATTGAGATTATGTGAAGTTATTGCAAAAGCAGGCACAACTATCAAGCTAGTGCTAAATTAAAATCAGATTTCAAGGGATTATGTACTTCATACATAAAAAATAAAAAATAAAATAAAAAAGAATTTCCCTATGGAAAGCACATTTCTTAATGCTATTATTCTGCATCATAAGCGCAAAATCTTTCCTGCAAGTGCATGAGAAATTTTAAAGGAAAAAAGGCCATTTATTAGCATCAGCATAAAAGCAAAACGGCTTACAAACACTCCCCAGTTTTAAAGCAACAACGCATATAATCTAGATATGATGCAACCCAAGCATGGTTATATGGATCCTCACCCTGTACCTTTGCTTCTTTTGGTGCACATGTATGATGGCACAGACCGTACAATCTATAAAACTTGCTTTGCTCTCAAAAATAAACTGTGCCTTTATATATAAACCTTATGCTTGAAGTATATAGCAGAGAAACATTAAAAAAAGTTTGGGTGATCTTCACATAAACCAAAGGCTCAACATAACGTTCTAACATCAAACCAAGTGAGATGAAGATAAAGTCAATACTAATTATAAGACAGAACGCACCAGAAACGAGTGATCTAAGACAACTGAGGAACTGTGAAACCTCTTCTAGAGAGCAAGCTAATTACCATTAGTTCGAATCAAAAAACGACCACCATGATCTATCCTAACTAAGAAATTGTATATTAGATTTGAATCAGGCTGTGACTTTTTTAACAAGATTTATTTTTTCCGTTTAACTTCAATTGCCAATAAGGGCTAACGCCATCAAGTTTCGAAGTGCCTCTCATAACATTATTCTACTTATATTACACATAGATATTAAAATAGTACAATCATTCAGAGTTCACGTTAAGCTTCTTAAACCAAATCAGGAACGCATCCAAGAAAAAAAAAGTTCAAACTTCAAATTTTTTGTTAAAGAAAAGTGGGGGCGGTAACCACCAATAAACCAATTTGTCCCGCCGAGATCTTAGAAACATGCAAAAAGGCAAATCCATCACATCTTAATCAACTGATAACTACTCCAATAGCAAAAAAGTGATTCAACAAGAAAACATAAAATTTTAAACATAACCAAATAAAAGAAAACTTACGGTTGGTGAAAATTGTCGATTGAGAAAGACCCAGATGCCAAAAAGAGGAGAAGAACCAAAAAAACAAAGACCCAGTGAGAAATATCCATTGTTAGCAAAGATCCTATTGTTCAAATGCAGATAGAATGGTGAAGATTCGTGCCAAGAGAGTTCTGCTGCATCTACAAAAAAATGAAGAAAGTGGAAAGGAAGTCACAAGTGCAGAATTGAAATTATGGTGAGGGTATGTTGTGGTTAAGAAGGATAGAAGGTCAAAAGTTTACTTGGCTTGGTTCTATTGGTGGGTTAACAAATGTACATCTCGCAACGCTTTTTCACCTTAGCTTCAAGCGGTCCAGACAGATCTGGGAAGTTGAAGCTCTAAGTTAGCCTACGGCCTTTTTCATCTTCCGAGTCTTTTAATTGCTTTTACAAACAAAAAATTTTGGTTTCCAAAATTCCAACCTTTTTTTTTTTTTTTTTTTGCTTTATTGATCATTGATTGGAACTTAATTATAAATATAGAGTTTTAAGCTTGTCTAGATTCCGTCGGATGATGGAAAGTAGTATGATTTTTGTTTTTTGTTCTTTTTTTTTTCATAGTCAATTTGAAAATTTTCAACAATTGTGAGTTTGTCAGTATAAAACACACACAAAATGATCACAAAAACACACATTAGTTTAAAATTTTTAATCGGTTATACTTAGCTTTATATATAGTAGAAATAAAAGTAGGTAGGTAAATTAGTGTACTTTTTACGATGAATTATAATTACAAATAGGGCTTGAACAATTAATATGACTAACACGATTTAAATTTAAATTATTTCTAGAACAATGAATATTATTGACTATCAAATTATCACATAAAATTCATCAATATGACTTTAAGTAGAAAAAATATAAGAGTTGAAATTAAATTGGAATAAAAAACCCAAACAAAATGGTTAATCCAAAATAGAATCTAGTGCAGCATAATGAGTGATCAGTTTAGGGTCCACCTGAGCTCCATATATTCATGTTTGAATTAAATATTAGTATGGTGTACTCTTTTAACTTATTTTCAGAGTTTTCTTTAACACCAATAGGACGTTTCTTTTCCATCCCTTTCGCATTATGAAAGAGAAATTTTTTTGTTTGTTCATTGTTTGACATCTAATTTCTTTGCTTGTTTTCTATTCCCTAGTTTTAGGGGTTTTTTTTTTTTTTTTTTTCTCTTTTATCATCCTTTCATGGATGGTTTTTTTCTCTCCAGCTTTAGGTTTTCTTGGTTCAAAACTCCATGAAACAAGACAAGCACTTTCAACATACTAATTGTAAGCACGATGGGTGTAGGCTTCGATCTTATATCGTGTTCAATGTTGATTTGAATCTATGGAGGGAACCATATGATTTTTTGTTGATTTGTTATATAAGCAATTACACTTAATATTCCATTTATTTCGTTAAGTATATTTAGGCATTTTCAATACATTAGCAGAAGATAATGTCTGAGTGTTTCATTAGCATGACTTCTAAGCCTAAATAGTTGTTTAATAATAATAAAATATTTGTATATGTAATGACTCAAAATTCAAAGGCATTGAAAAAGTACATTATTGAGCTTCTGTCTTAGTGAAATGGGTTTGTAAATATTTATTAGAAATATTTATGAACCTAGTTGTGTGTCTAATTAAGTATTAATTAAGAGAATTTAGCTTAATTTAAAATAATTAGTAAAAAGGACTAAATTGAATAAGGAGAAAAAGTTTAATTGTAGATTAAAAGAAAATACAAAGGGCCAAAATGGGAATTAGGCCAATCCTCAAAATTGAGGCGGCAAAAGTGAAACAAAAATCTAAGATTTTTGTATTATTTTTATATTATTTAAATATAAATTATATTTTATTAACTTATAATAATATTATATTATAACTTAAATAATTAATTAAATTAAATTAAAGCTAAATGTATGGTAATAAAAATATACATGTATAAAAGTTCTATTTGTAGAATTGTAATTTAAATACATAATGTACTTATAAATTAAGTATAAAAATATTTTATAATTATTAATTATTAAATTAATTAAATATAATATAAAGTAAATAAAAGAAATGAACTAAAAAAAGGAAAGAAACAAAAGAAAAAGAGGCCATTCGAAACAGGGGAAGGAAAAAAAGAAAGAAAGAAAAGAAAAAGGAGAAACTAAGGTTTTAAAGTTTGGAGTTTAATTTGGAAAGTCAATTAAGTCCTTTTTACTTAATTTTGATGTTTTAAAAGCTTTAGAACAAAGTTTTGTTGAATTTAAGTTGAAATCTTGGAAGTTCTTAGATTTGTGGACATGAGTCATGTTGAACAATTTGATGAATTGGGGGTTTAATTGATAGAATTTCTAGTTAGAATTGATTAAAGGATTAAATTGTAAAGTAAGCTATAAGTTTTGTGTTAGAGGGACTAAATTGAAAGAAATTTGAAATTAAGGTTTATTTATCAACATTAGATAGTTAAGTTGAATTTGGTAGGAAATTGAGTAGAAATAAAGTATGAATTGAGGTAGAAAACTAAGTGAATTTAGTTAGGATCAAATTGAAATTAAAGTTGAAATTGAATAGAAATTCAATTATTTAATTTGAAATTCAATTATTTAATTTAAATTAGTGTTGTATTAATAGTATAAATTATTTTAATTTTCGTAACAAGCAAAGAACCAGAGTCATCGGCACATAAAGGAAAAGAGAATATTATCGAGGAGTAATCGCTAATTTCGGGTTTGTATTACTATAATTCAAACTACTATTTATTAAATGTTATATTTAAATTTGTGTGTATGGTAAGTAAATTTATAAGGTAAGTATCAACATTGACATGAATGAAATTGAGATGAAGTATGAATATGTTTGAGTATTTGAATGTTTATTGATTGGGAAGTAGAAAAATGTATTGTATTAAATTATGATTAAATTGAAAAGTGTGTTTTGAATTGAATTGAGATTGAATTGAGAATGAATATGAAATGTGAAAATTGAACACCCTATTAACTAGTCGGGCTGAATCGGATATAGTTGGCATGCCATAGGATTTGGAAGAATTTGGGAATTCTTCAGCTTGGCCGATGAGACATTGGGAGTTACTATATTTCTTTGGATTATCCGACGAGGCACTGAGTGTCGTTCTGGTGTGTTGGGGTGGATTATTTCTGGTGTGTTTGGAAGGATCATTTCTGGTGTGTTTGGGTGGATTACTTCTGGTGTGTTTTGTTGGATTACTCTGGTGTGTTTGGTTGGAATTCGTGTATCTGCCAAGGTCCGAGTCTTGTTAATAGGGGCAAATAAATGAAATGATAAATCGAATGAAATTAACCGATTGAGTTATTGAAAAAAACGAGAAAGTTGAATCTGTGAATTGAAGTGTGAATTGAAATTGAGATTGATATGAAAGGCATGAACCAAAGGTTCATGAGATGATTGAATGCAATTTGATGATATATAATATCAATTGATAAATTGTTGTTATTGAGATTTGAAAGTATGAACCTAAGGTTCATGAATTGATCAAAGTTTAATTTGTTGATATATGATGTCAGTTGATGATTGTTATAAATAAAATATGAAATTTGAATGTACATTAGTTCTTATGAATTATAATGTTACTTGTTTAATGTAAATAAATTCATTATTGTTATTATTGTTTGAATTACCACTGAGTATAATCATACTCAGCGTACGGTTGTTTCCGTGCACAAATCAGTAGAAGTCAAAGGTCCCGGTTCAGCATCCAGAACAGTCCCGACTTCAGAAACAAATTGATGATGAAATCTTCCTTTTTGGGGTAAAAGTGGCATGTACATAGGTGTGGTAATAGTCACTTGAACATGTCTTGTGAATTGGGTTGTAAAGAATGGTATATAGAATGCTTGAGTTTGGACTTAATAAAATGGTATGAAAATTTATATATATATTTGGTAACAAGTTGAAATAGAATAAATGAAGTTTATTAATTTAATTCAAATGATATATGCGAATGTTTATTTAGTTAATTACTAAGTTGATGTTTAGGGCATGTTTTAGGTACATTTGAATATAAAAGTGTATGGATTGTGATATTGGTTTTGAATTGGTTGCGGTTTGAAATTGTAGGGAAGTTTAGATGTTTATAAATGGGTTATATTGGGTTCACTTAAAAAAAATAATAATAATAACAATAACAAATTCACAAAAAATTTCCGGAGCACTCGAACAAGTCCCGATTCACTTCTAACATGTATTTTGGGCCTCGAGGGTCCATTAAAGGGACTTAATGAACAATTTATAATATGTATGTTAATTATTTGTATAATAATTGTAAATTGTCCAAAATATCTGGTAATGCTTTGTAACCCTGTTTCGGTGACGATTTAAGGTTAGGGGGTGTTACATCTATAACTATTTTGTAACACTTCTTATCGAAGTTAAACTAATAACCCGAGCAAAGAATGCCTATTTAGGCATAAGTTCACTGAATAATAACTATCCACATTTACCTTGAACATTTTCAATGCCTATTTAGGCATAAGTTCACTGAATAATAACTATCCACATTTACCTTGAACATTTTCACTTGACTTCAAGTCATCAATGCATCTATAACACCATTTTTCTATTTCAATCAATTATTTATCTATATACATGACATTCAAAATCCGTCATTTGTCTTCACAATTCAAAACACCTTGTTGATGAGTCTAGTTTAAACGAAACATTTGCCTCCCAAGCATTATCTCCACACTATATGTTAAAAACAACATGTTAAAACTTCTTCAAAATTTAGTAAGTACTCACATTAATTCTAATTCTAATTAAATATTTAATATAAAATATTTTTTACATATTAAATTTTTATAAGCGTAATTTTATAAATGAATTTTAAAAAGTATTATTACATAATACATAATCTTAGAGATTTACTTACCACTAATTATTACATACTTTATTCACGACTCATTCTTTATTTACTGCACTACCTTTGTGTGACATTTTTCTTATACAAACACTCTAAATAAATAATGAAAAACCATAAAGAATACACGAAAAAAAGCACCACAATATTGTGCAACATATCCAAATGATTTACAACTCGTGGCTTAGTTTTCACGCCCAAGTAACTTTCATTTTCTTCTTTATGGGTCATAAATAAAAAATGCTAGTAAGCACAACATTTGATTGGCAACATATCAAAATCATAGTATTATTGAAGGCTAGTTTAACATTACTCTTACAATATAGAAGTGTTTTTGAAAAATTGTATAATGAAAAACTGCTTTTAAAAAGTGTATGAAAAAATTGTAATTTGCTATCTTAAGATGTTTGGTATTGTTGTTAAAAATTATGATTAAAAGTGAAAATCTCCATATTAGACATGGAAAGTAAAAAAAAAAAAATCCATAAATTCGTTTTATTTTCATAACATTTTTTTGTCACGCATTGAGTTCTAATAGTATCATGACATATTTTTATTATATTTCAATTTATTAGATATTTTATATAATTTATCATAATGATTTGAGTATAATGGAGAGAGGATATTGGACGGGATTCAAGAAGAAAGAACTTGTAGCAAGTATGCTATGCCAAAACACAGACCATTCCCTCTAGGTCATTCAAACAAGCACTGCCTTTTAGTTATAAGTGCTTAATTCATGACACTTCTACAATCCTCAACAATGTTGACATCTTTGATCAGAGTTTAATATTTTTTATGTGTAGGATCCATATACGTATGGCAAGCACAGATCATACTCTATTTTAACTATTAGCTAACTCATAATCCCAACTTTATTTGGAAGGAAATTCAGAGAGAAAATAAGAAAATTTAGAAAACCATAAGAAAATACACACTAATATTTTATTAGATAGGAAACTCGATTGATTCTACAAGACAGAAAACATCTTTTATAGGTTAATGAGACGGGATACAAACAAAATGATTACAGTACTAATAGTACATGGAATAGTGAAAAGATTCCTAATAGTACATATACGTGGCCTACAAATACTAATAATACAAAATAGTACAAGGAATAGTGAAAATTCCTAATCTGACAAAATAGTGGACAAACTAATAGTACATGATAAGCTAATATATAGCTATGGCTTCAAACTATAGTTAAAAACAAAAACAAAAGCAAAAGCAAAAGTAAAAGTAAAAGTAAGAGTAAAAGTAAAAGTAAAATATTCTCTTTTAGCTATTGGCGTTAGAATGAGGGAATTGTGCGCTGTCTAGAGAACTTTCACTGTAAGTGTCTTCATTTTTAGATTTTTCTTCTTCAATCTTATCTTCCTGTTCATCTTGAATCATTATATTGTTCAGATTGATTTGACTGAAATATCAGGGATAGTCTTAAGACCATTCTAATAGATCTGGAATATTTTTATAATATTCCTGAATGGCTTTTAAGATCTCCTTGTGATATGGTTGATACTGAACTGGCCAAGTATCTTATGGAGTAGTAACATTTGGAGGAGGCCATATTTCAAATAGTATTACCTTGTTTAACTGACAAAGGAGCTTCTAGATTTCTTGATAATGAATAACGAAATTTCGAATGTCATCTAAATAAACCCTGTGAATCCATGCAGTAGGAAATGATCTTAATTAGATTGACCTACCACATTGCATGAAATATTGGGGTTTATAAAAGGTAACCACCATATGGCATTTTGATTTATCCCGAGAAGATTGTTCCACCATATTTAACCATTGTGTCAAAGGATGAAACCAGCTCATAAAAGTGAAGAAATTTTGGTGTTCTGGTTCAAGATTTCCTCGCACAACTTTTACCAGATAATAATGAAGATCTAGAATAAAGAACTGTATGGTAATATGATATAAATGAGTGAGATACCATAAAAACCATTTTAGCTTTTCTGGTTGTTCAACAAACTCAAACTTGATAGGGTGTATAAATAGATAATCTGGATGTACACCCCACGGCTTGAGGATGAGTCCTCAAAAGTTTTTAAAGACCTGAATTTGATATTCAAACATCATTTCTTTAGTTTTTTGGTCAAAGGTTTTTTGTTGAACATGATTCATGACTTGTGGTGGGAATTCTGAATTGAGATTAAGAGTAACAGTATGAGCAATAGGATATGGCGATGATGATGAAGAAGATAGCCTGTATATCATTATAGGCCCGGGCCAAAAGTATGTTCTCTGGTAGGCTAAGATTTCAGTTTTGGGTCTAGAAAGAAGATCAGCAAGGATATTTTCTTTTCTTTTGATATGTTTGACATCAAAAGTGAATTTTGAAAACCACTCAGCCCATCTAAGGAGTTGAGAATGTGGTATAGTTTTTTGTTTGAATTTGAGCATCTAGAGAAAAGAAGACATGTCCATCTCAACAATGAAATTAATATCCTGTTAGATGAAATTCAAATTTTAAAATATCTTTTTTGACCGCCAGGATTTTTTTGAATGTGGAATGATAATTGATTTCTTCTTCTGAAAATATTCCACTCTTAAATCTACAGAGTTATCTTTTTCCTTCTTTTTCTTCAAACAGTATTGCGCCCTAATATTCATCATTGGCATCTGTTTGCAAAATTCTTTTTCCATCAGAAGGAATTTGAAGTGGAAGCAAACCTTGCAACACTTCTTTTAACTTTTGTATACCTCTTGTCTGAGAGGATAACCATGCAGGAGGTTTCTTCTTAAGCATTTTTCTTAGAGGGTTAATATACTTAGAAATCTTAGGAATAAAATCTCTAAAGTAATTAACAATCCCTAAGAATTGTTGTACCTTTTTTAGACAGGTTTTCATCTAGAAACTTGAAAAGTTCTTGTGAAATGTGAGGTTCAGGAGAGTATTGTCCATCTTTTAGATTCATTCCTAGAAATTTAATTTTTGATTTATTTATCCGTATCTCATTTTCTAAAAGCATTATTCCATATATAAGAACAAGAGACTTGAATTCTTCTAAGAGTTGACCATGAGATTCTTCATCCGAACTGTAAAGCAAGATATCATCAATGTAGATTAAAGCAGTCTCCATAATAGGCTGAAAAATCTTTATCATTGCCTTCTAAAATAAAGAAGGGGCAGTTTTTAACCCAAATAGCATGACTTTCCATTGAAAGTGTCTATTGGGGATACAAAACCCTATTTTAGCTCTATCGTCGGGATGAATTTCTAATTGTCAAAATCCTACCTTTAGATCAAACTTGGAAAAGATTCTTGCTTCAGCCAGGCTGGAGACAAGAGAGTTTCTATTTGGCAATAGAAATTTATCATCTTGAAGGAAATAATTAAGAGGTTGGTAATTGATAACCAATCTTAATTTTCCTCTGACTTGCTCTAATATTTTATTAACATAGAAGGCTTCACATGCCTATTAAGAATTTTATGGTTCAATCAGATCTAGCTGTTGAAGTTCCTTGCATTTTTGTTCTGCTAATAACAAATGATCTGGATTCATTCCTATGTGGTTGGGCTTTGTAGGATTGATGTTTTTATTTTTCTTGAAAGGAAGGGTAATGAAGAATTCAGGGTTTTTCCATAAAGGGTTAGGACATTAGGAAGAAATTTTGAATGAGAATTTGCACGTGATTTTTCTATTAGCTTCTGGATAATCTGGAAAATTTTTTTCTCTTTGAATGGAAAAAAGTTTGGGGTTGGAAACAAAGGTTGAAACAAGTTTTTAAAACATACTCCATCAGGAAGGATTCTTAGATGCTAGGCTTTTGTGTAGAGTTTAAAACCTACTACAATATACTTTCCTGTGAGTTTTGAGCCTAAAACTGTAGTTTTAACATAACAACCTAGGAAAAACTGAATGGTAATGGGTTTACTAATTAAATGAGTAGCAAAAGGATGATCTGCAGCAGAATTAAAATACCTGACAAGTGGCTTCCACCATTTTGGAGGTAAAACATTTGGATTCATGACAGTTTCTGTCGTTCCAGTGTCTATAAATGCAATTATAGTAATGGGTTTACTATATTTGTCTAAATAGATATGATAATAACCTGCCTTCATCTATTCTTGCGACAACAGGCTCCCCTTCTACTCTATGATAGTTTAGTGCAAGTCGAATTGCTCCAAAATGGATATGAAAATAACCTGCCTTCATCTATTCTTTAGGAAATTCTGATGAAATTTCAAGAGTAACAAACTGTTCAGAAGATGAGGCAGAAATAAGATAGCTATCAAAGCGGGAGGCTTGGATATACTCTTTTACTTGCCTCGGGGTATTTTGTATTAGAGACTCTATGGTTCTAATAGGAGAAAAATGAGATTTTTTATATGTGGAGTAAGGATTTACAGTAGGAAGATTAATAGGTTGAACATTATCTTCCTCTTTAAGATAGTCTATATCATACAAAGAGAAAATCTTTTTTGCAGAATGAGATTTTAAAGGAATATCAGGCATTGAAAGAGAGGTTGAAGATGTAGAAGGTCTTGACAACATTTTATCAGACATAATTGGAAAGACTTCTCTCTAAATTATCCATTCTAAATGAGATTAAGATTACAAGTTGTGAGCAAACCTGGCTTTGATACCAAAACAATAATTAAATAAAATTACCAGTCCTATAGTATAATTCATAAAAACAATATCAATTTTGACCCATTTCTTTAAACCCAATTAATGACCCAACCCAATTTTAGACTTTTAAGGCCATTAAGTGATCCCATCTTTCTTTTCTTATTTTATTAATTTGCTTAACAATTCCTTGGTGAAACAACAAAAAGAAATGAATGTTGTATATAAACTCAACAACTTTACTTGAATGACGAAAGTAATACGGGTTAAATGGTATCTTTCACAACCTAAACCCCAAAATTTCATTTTTCTCTAGTTTTTCAGTTTGGCTCTAAAAACACTTACATCCCAATTATATTCTATAATCTAAAAATACTTTTGGGACTCAAGAAGGAATCTCGAATGCAGCATAAATACTGGCGACTCCAAGAAAAAATAGGTTATCCACAACCCAATGTTAACCAAACATAAGATCCATCGTCCTAGTCCCTAGAATCCTACTGCAAAGGGGTGATCCCATCCCAAATCTTAAGAAATCTCAAGCTATTCAATATAATTAAGTGTTCACAAGATTAAAACTTTATTTTAAAAAATCTTAATTTTGAGCTCTGTCCATCAAAATCTACTCAATAAGCTCATTTTATCATTTAAAAGTAATGATTTTTTAATTTAAATTTAATTATAAAATATTATTTATAAACAATAAAATCGGTCAACTTAAGTTGACTCAATGTTAAAAAGAATATAAAACCAAGTGCGAGTTGAACTAACCAAATCGGTGGACCGGGTCCTTCCATTAACACCACTAAATAGAAGTTTAATTTTCATCAACTTTCATTCTCTTGATGCAAATGGTGCAAAAAAAATCAACTCCATAAGCTCAATACTGGCAAGAGATGTAAAATGTTGATGTTTTCAAGAAAAAACGGAACCCAAGTGAAAGTAAAATCTTTTATATGCTCTAGAATAAAAATAAGTGTAAATTACACTTACAGTCACTCAACTTTTGGGTAGCTAACAAAACAGTTATTTCGATTTCATTTCAGTTGCTCAACTTTTGAAAAATAACAAAACAGTCACTAACGTTATAAAAAAGTGACAAAACAGTCACTGATTAACAGTTTCTGTTAGTGTATTAACAAGACCACTGATATGACAAGTTAACTAGCTGATGTGGCCAGTTAACTTGCCACGTTGGATGCCTACAGTGAAAACCCCCAATTTAAGAAGAAATTGAAAAAAAAACCCTTAATAACAGATAAGAAGAAGAAGAGACTGTAAAAAAAAAAGTCTGTAGTCGTTTGCAGGTGGGTGAATCAGTGACTAGGCTTGATTGTAGAGTTCCACCAGTCATCAAACTTGTCTCAATCGAAGCCATCTCGGTAGCCTAAAAGGCTCTGAGGTTGCTCGTGGCGTGGATTTTGAAGTCCACCATGCTGGAGTGGTAAACACCGCCTCATGATTAGCAAAATTAGTGTACATCAAGTATGAACCCACAGAAAAAGAGCTTTATGTTAAGTATGAACCCAAAGCCGAACAATGTGCAGTTTCAGCTTGGCGTAAACTCAACAAGCTCCCTCTCTTCCCTCAAGTTGCCTTGGTCGTTGTCCCAACAGCTGCTTATTGCAGCGGCAAGTATAACGAGATAGTTGTTAACAATGCAGAGAAAGTGTACAAGGTTGCCTCCTATTTGCCTTTAGTCCTTACTGAGAAGATCGTTAAGGTGTTTGGTGAGCAGACGACTGAAATGGAGCCATCGGTATCTGAGAGTTGATTTGCTTTGGATCTTGTTTATGTGGGTTATGACTTGTGAAGATAATCTGGACTTATTTTTTGTTTTTACTTGGTCTCTTGTGACGAATGGAACAATGGGTTTTAGTTTTCATGTTTATTTTCGTTGTATTTTATTTTTATTGAAACAAATTTGCTTTTGATGGAAATTGTTTATATTTTATATTATGGGATTTAAGTTTGCAAATTTGTTCTTAATTTGATCAATTTAGTTTGACTTGATTGAATAGATGCTTCCTTTTGATTTGTTTTGAAGCCTATTCACATATATGTTGTGAAATTTATTTTTCGTTACTGTTAAAACGACTACATATGCTATTCCTTGGACCAATGACTATAGACTTTCTTTTTTACAATTTCTCTTTCTTCTTCCCCTCCTCTGTTATTAAGGGTTTTTTTTTCTTCAATTTCTTCTTAAATTGAGTAAGTTTCCACAGTGAACATCCAACATGGTAAGTTAATTGGCCACATCAACTAGTTAACTTGCCACATCAGCGGTCTCGATAAGACACTAACGGAAACTGTTAATCAGTGACTGTTTTGTCACGTTTTTATAACATTAATGACTGTTTTGTTATTTTTCAAAAGTTGTGTGACTAAAATGAAATCTAGGCAACTGTTTTATTCGCTACCCAAAAGTAGAGTGGTTATTAGTATAATTTACCCTAAAAATAAACAATAAAAAAATATTAAAAAAAATGTAAAATATTAAGTTTCGATAAAGAAGACATTTCTTTTATTTCAGATCATCAGGGTTTGGTTTGGATTTTCTATTTTCTATTATAAAATTTCATTTTTTTTTAATCCAACAACTTCAAAACTCATCCTTTTTTTTCTTTTTTGTCAGAACGCCTTACTCTAGAATAGATAGCTTACATTTGGATTTCATCTTCTGTAGCAACTTAAACTTCCTGAATTTTAAAAAATAAAATTCTATTCAGCTTTTATAATTTTTTTACGCTAAATTGAGCTGTTTAGTATAATATTTCAATTAATTAATTTTTTTATGAAAGTTAATTACCAAACAAAATGATTTTACTAACATTTTACTTGATTGAATTTTGATTCAAAAGACAAAAATTGCGAAACTGAACTATCTCACTCAAAACACATTTTAAAAGATTATGTAATACAATTGAATCGACTAAACTTTTGTGGAATAAATATGCAGCCGCATGTGAATCTTTCGATATCATTTTATTCAATGTTTGTTCAATTATTCTTTTACCCGCAAATGCAATATAAGTGTTAGGCTCAACAATAATGATTTCTCTCGTATACCAAAATTTGTGATCACTCCACCAATAGTAGGAGATGTAAGAATTGAATAAGGATTACCTTTTTTTAGATTATTTTCCTCACGTGACATGTTATGGTTGTCACACATTACAAAAATTAATATTATTTCAATAAAAATTATAAAAAAGATATATAAAAAAAGCCAAAAAAAAAATATAAATGACAATGAATTATGTAAAATGGTTTCTCCATATGTTGGTGTGGAGTTATAAGTGTAAAAAAAAATCACCATCAAAATTATGGTAATTCATATCATTTCGGTTTTAAATGAATATTAAATAATTTAAATTATATTTGAATTAAAATTTCAGTGTTTCAACTTATATCAATACATATTATGAGAATGATGGGTTATCTCTTAGGGCAACGTCCATCTCATTGTGAAATTTGGTGGTTGATTCATAGCTCTCATTGGAAGATCAATAGTGGAAGTGTTTGTGTTGATTTAAATTAAAAGATAAGTGGTGCAAGTGCAAGGGTTTCTAATGGGTCAACCTTTTCGGGCGCAATGTATAATCAGTTGGCAAAGTGTGGAGTGGACTGGTGGGGCTGGCTAGCTTGATTTCTCTGTACTGGAGGTTGTTGATTAAACGTACACGAGCATGCCTCGTGTTGTACCGTCCATCTCTGAATGCTTTCAAGTCTTTGCATCAACTTTTGGAACCTCATTGATTGGTGATCTTCATCACTCTGCAATTGTATCAAACTCCTCATCACAACAATATATACAACCAAATAGAAAGACATAAATGAATAATCCCTGAAAATTACTCAACATACCCATGTCTGATACAGATATACACTCCACTATCTACTCCTCAATCTAAAACTTCAAAAATAAAACAAAATGTTCTCGTTGGTGGGATGCCGTTAGACATTTTATTTTAAATAAAAAAAAAGTCACGATAAGATAATAATCCAAATAAATAGTTTAGAAGTTGTCAAGGCCATACATAAAAGTGTTTCGAGTACTTCGAATTCTGACATAATCATACTGTCACATATTATCTCAAGAAAATTTGATAAATATTAAGATTCATTCTAGGATTACAAATGTTTCAACTCCCTCCTAAAAAAATCTAAGAATTTTTTGAAGACAAGGAAAATGGTATTTTTATCTCTAGGTAATTTCCAATGTAATTAAGTAGAATAGTTTTATATTATTCAAAAAAAATCATTAAAAACACTATATTTATGTAAAATAAATTGTTTTAAATAAAAGAAAAAAAAATCTTACAACCAAGTGTGGATAACGTTGATCGCGGATGCAACGTGAAATTTCGCTCAGAAAAAAATTGTTGTCTGCAGCTGCTGTAATTTAGAGGCACATGGTTGGTCAAAGTGCTAGGGTGGAATGGAATTTTGGGGAAAAAGAAAGGATAGCTCGGTAATGTAAGGCGAAAATTTTTGAAACGACGAAATTGAAGAAATTTCCCACCTAAAATTAAGCGCCACTTACTTTTCCGGCATTTAAAATGACTGCATAAGTAAATGCTTGCGCCCGCAGTTTAACACTTCCCTTTAGTCCGTAACCCATTCTCTATATCATCTATCATTTCCTTATTTCTACTGTTTCCTCGCTTTCCGGCTTCACATCCTTCTCAGGTCACTCTCTTTTTCTTCCTATCACTTCCCCCCCCCCCTTTTTTTTAAATTTAAACTTACTGACCTGGATAATTTATTTGACTAGATCTGATAAGCGTTTAGCAATATGAAGTTTTACTAATGTTTATTAGTTTCTTTTGTTTTTCTTTGTATTAATTTAAAAATAAGTGTGGATGTTTGTTTGTTTTTGTTTATAAGGTGAACGGAGATGGCAGGAAAAGGTGGAAAGGGGCTTTTGGCGGCAAAAACAACCGCCGCTAACAAGGACAAGGACAAAGATAAGGACAAGAAACGCCCGGTTTCTCGTTCATCTCGTGCCGGAATTCAGGTATTTCTCATGTTACAACCAGTTGGTTTTACGCCGAAATACTATTCCTTTCTTTGTATTTTTAATTATACATGCTTAGTGTCTGTGGGTGCCTTGGTCCATGATTTATGTAAAAAAAAAAAAAAAAACCCTAGAAAAAGGACTAAATCTGAGGTGTTTCTCCTACAAGTAAAACACAGAAAATATTTAATTCTGGGAGATTGTTGTAAATAGTTTTTGTTTTTTCTCTTTGCCCGTTTGTTTGGATCCTTAGTTTCTTCTTGAGGAAAAATCTTAAATCTTTGATTTTTTTATCCCGAGTCTAATATGAAATAGTTTCTTCACGTTTAGATAGTAAACACATGCTTAAAAAAATCTAAAGTACTTGCCGTTGAAGATTAAGACATTCGCAAGCTGTTCATCTTTTGGATGCCAAAACACGGTGTTTCTTTAACATGGTCGTTAAAGGTCAAATTTGTTACCAAAGTTGTCGGGGCCTTTTTTTTTTCTAGAGTTCTTCCACGGTACAACGACCTTTTTCCTTGGTGCTCTTTGACACTTGATTTTGTACGTAATTGGAGATTCTTGTTAGGACATCTCTTTCTGTTGTGGGTGTTTTTGGATGCTAAAAAAAACAATTATGATTTTTTTTTTTTTTTGGTTATATGGATCTTCAGTGATTTTTATCTTGAACATGGGGCATGTAAACCTATAGTTGTTGTTTACTTAGTTAATAAGTTTGATTTATATAATCGTAGTCTTTGATGTTTCCCTGGAGTGGATAGACCATGTAAAACAAAATATATTACTCGGTTGCTGTATTTAGCATTGAATGAGAAGGTTTTTCTGTCAAGCGTTTCACTTTTCCTTTTGATGTTAGTTCCCAGTGGGCCGAATCCACCGTCACCTAAAGACTAGGACTTCCGCAAATGGGAGAGTTGGTGCCACAGCTGCTGTTTACTTGGCCTCCATCCTTGAGTACCTAACTGCAGAGGTTCTTGAATTGGCTGGGAATGCAAGCAAGGATCTGAAAGTGAAGAGAATCACCCCGAGGCATCTGCAGCTTGCTATTCGGGGTGATGAAGAGCTTGACACCCTTATCAAGGGTACTATTGCTGGAGGTGGTGTCATCCCTCACATTCACAAGTCCCTTATCAACAAAACCACCAAGGATTAGAATGTTTGAGTTTAACTTAGATTATTTGACTTTTGAGTTCTTTTAATCTGTTGTGTTCTATTGTAGGGTTCATATAATATGTCATATCTGCTCTGTAACTCAGTATATATGTTGTAACTCTCTAGGAGCTTTGGGATCTTTGTTTGTTGGATCGTTTTTAACCTTGGTTTCCCTATATATTGTATCCTATTCTAGCTGTGAAGTTTATTATTTATTTGCTTTTGACATGAGTTAAGCTGCTTTTGGCTCAACTTTACCCACATGCATGGTGCTGTTTGGTCACTCGAGTTTGTCTCAAATATTTCAAGCTCAACCATTTTTTGAGATTCAAAGGAGGATAAGCTCAACAGAGTTCCAAATTTTAACTCTCTTAAAATCCCTTTCATAGATAAAGAAATGATAATACCATAGACTAAGGTTGGGAGTCGTGTCTCATTCGTCCCTCTTTAAATTTGTAACATAATAGTAACGAAGCCTAATATTTTAATCTTTCTACGTTTAGGAACTCCAAATATCTAGGAAGTTGTGTTTAAGGTCTAGGCTAAAATATAATTGTTGAAGCTCAACGCATTGGATATTGGGGGACTAATGGTTTCAACGAGTGCTTTATCTCATTTTGTATGCCCCCAATATATTTTGCCAATGATAGATGATGATGTTTCTTTGCCTATTTCTATGATATAGCTAAGTACGCTCCTCCTGCCCACCGAGATCAACCAACCTTAGACCCCACGCAGTATTATTGAGGATAGCGTTGCCCAATACATATCGACAGTTGCGAAAGTTGCGGGGGAGATAGCTTGGCCCAGTGATAAGATGGTCAACCATGTGAAAAAATGGGCTACAAGGCCTACAATAGAAAAAGATGACCCACCACCTGAACAGGGAAACTATAACTCTTTCCTTATCGCAACCAGCATTGCCCAACAAAACAGTGTCGAATAAAGAAAACGAGGGAAAAATGATAAATGACCTAAATGACGAGCTCTGCCATCACATTCATTTCGTTTTCGTCTTCAAGACAGAAAATAATGAGACAGCTGGTTCTGGTAACAGGTGATTGGACATTATTCAGCATACCCTCAAAGAACATACACAGCTATAAATTTTAACACCTAAAAACTTATGACTGTAACCATGGTGATTTAATGATGCGTGTGAGCCATTGACTGCACGCCTGCTATAATTGCCGTACTTGGGAAAAAAGGCCATTGAAACTTGTTTGTACCATAATCTTCATCTTCCTCTTGGATCACACAGTCAATTTCTTTGATAGAGTTAATGAAAGGGGGACAGAGACTATAAGAAAGTTGGTATATTGTGTACTGTTTTTTTTCTTAACAGTTGGCTGGCTGTAGTCCCATTTGTAAGAAAAAGAGACAAAGAAGTAGGGTGATGATGTCCCTCAAATAGTAACCTTAACATCAAGTCTCTCCGACACCACAGAACATAAAAATTTACTCCATGTTCTTCTTTCTTTTAATTATTATTATTTTTACAGTTGGCTGTAGTCCCCATTAAGGAAAAAGAGTTATAGGCAATGGCCCTCGAATGGTAACGTAAACCTCCAGTCTTTCATTGAGAGAGACAGGCCCCCCTGCGTTTCTGTTGAAACTCTCAAATAAAATGAAACCACTATTTCGTTAATGTAAGCCAAAATACACGAGTCACTTGAACCCTTTTCAACGCATTACAAATATGTAATTTTATCAGTTTTCTCAATTTTAAAGATGCTAAGCTATCATATATATATATATATATATATATATATATAACATTAGTTTAAGTACTAAAGAACAATTTTGATAAAGATGAATTTACTTAGAAAATTGCTTAGTATTCTCATCTTCTTTAATCAATTACACAGATGATGTTAATATACTAGAAAATGAATAACTGCTCCTAACCAATTATACACTAGACTAAGTAACTGATTGATAACAAACTAACGTCTCTAATCTCTTTACTCTAACATTCATCCAACTTCTCAAGGGGTAAGACTCGAAGTAAACTTCGAAACCGAGCAAAATTGGATAGAGACAATGGTTTAGTAAGAATATTCGCAACCTAATCACACGCTAGTGCTTCACCAACTACAAGTGAGCCACTAGCCACATTTTCGCGAACAAAAAATAAGTCAAGTTCGACATGCTTAAATTTGGAGTGTAAAATCGAATTAGCAGCAATAGCAACTGCACTGGAATTATCACACCAAATAGCAAGAGGATCAGTAGAATTAATTTGTAATTCTGTAAGTAGAGAGACTAGCAAAGCAACATCACTGGTAGTTGTAGCTAAGCTCTGATATTCAACCTCTGCCATAGATTGAGAAGCAACTTGCTGCTTTTTAGAGCACCATGAGACAAGTGTATGACCAAAGTAGACTTTTGTGTCCTCGATTTAGTCCTCCACGTAACACTGGACCCACCATTTGGTAACGATGGTGTGTGGCCTTCAAGACCAACATAATTAATATTTGGCCCCATAGAGGGCTGACTAGTAGTAGCATCCTGCACCGCAAATTTTAGCCCACCAGACCACAGTCCACCAAGATCATTAGGCCAGTAGCGCGGCCTACAGCAGGTGATGTGTGAGCAGGAACAGCAGACGGAGCATGGGCATAAGTAGTAGACGATGGCCCAAAATTGCGACCCATTTCACGCGGTACGCTAGTCCCATACGGACTAGTCAGATATGGGCCACCACCAGGCCTGCTTACACGACTGCATCAGAAAAATAGTTAGGGCCTATATTAGTAATAAAATTAGGGTTAAAAGGATTAAAATCCCGATTATGTGGAAAATGGGTGAGATGGTTTTACTGTGACTACCACCTTCCCCACGAGAAACCTTTTGAAAACGGCACCGATGGATGTCTCGTCGGGCCACCAAACTGTTCAGAAGCACTGTCAGAGACTCAGACTGAGCAAACTTCTCACTTCAGAAACATTAGCCATCATTAGCAGAGGAGAAACGTCCCATGGACAAAGGAGACGGACCGTCGTAATCCCGATTGTAACGATAGTAGCATCGTTGAGCCAGATGACCATAGCGACTGCAAATCTGGCATTAAACCCGTGGCCGGAAGCTACGCCCACGAGAACCAGATAAAAAATAACCGTTGTTACGAGCAGGATCGGCCACCATCGTATTCAAGGGTACTTCAACCATATTAGCATGAAACAATGCATCATGCGCCGTACGAAGCTGTCGATTCTCAAACTCCAAGAGAATCTCAAAAATCTTTTGAAAAGAAAGTGTCTCAGAGGAGAAAGATGACAGCGTTATCACGACATCAAAATCGAACGAAAGTCCGGCGAGAATAACCTTCACCTTTTCGGCCTCTGAGACGACAGATCCAAATGCTTCCAACAGAGCACAGGTATTTTGTATCTTGGCAATGTATTCTTTGACTGTTAATGCTCATTTCTTGATTGAGTGTAGGTCATGCTTGATTCTGAAGAGTTTAGCATCGGTCACGGCAGCAAAGAGCTGATTAGCAGTGCTCTATATTTCACAAGTTGTTTTGGCAGATATAAAATATGACAGTAACGATGCACTAATAGTAGAAAGTAACCACGATGCAAGTAACTTATCTTGGTGGATGAAGAAAGATGCATCAAGATTTGGAGTCAGAGTTCCATCTGGAGAGGTTACAAAATGAGCCGAAACAGGAAAAGTATTGTCTAGAAAACCTTGCAATTCATAGCCTTCTATGATCAACCTTACATGCTGTTGCCATTGCACAAAGTTTTCGTCATCTAACTTCACTGTATCGTGAAGAGGAAATGATTGAGTCAGATGAGAACCAAAAAAAGAACTAGCAGAGGTAGATTCGGTGGAATTTGCCATGGATTCGACAGAGAGAAGGAGGCCCCAAGAATTTAGGTGACTAATACAATGTAAAATACTATACTAAAGAACAATTTTGATAAAGATGAATTTACTTAGAAAATTGCTTAGTATTCTTATCTTCTTTAATCAATTACATAGATGAGGTTTATATACTAGAAAATGAATAACTGCTCATAACCAATTATACACCAAACTAAGTAACTGACTAATAACAAACTAACAGTCTCTAACCTCTTTAATCTAACACATAGAGAATCAGATATCTAAGCATAAGATACAAAAAAGTGAAACAATTTTTTTTCGAAGCTTCTTCATCGAATTCAAACCTAAGGATACCTACGGTACTGGCAATTTTATAAGCTAAGAGAGAGAGCCCATGGTATTGCTTAAACCCAGAATGACACCATCGTAAAAGATCTCTCAACCCATAACACAATGAAAAAAAGTACTATCAAGAACGTGTGTGAGAAGAACAACTATTAGGATATAAATCATTATTTAATGTGAAACACAATTTGATGAGGGTATCCTTTTAGATTCATTTAATATGAAATGTAATATTTTTTTGAATTTATAATTTATATAATACTAAATAAATAAGAAAAAATATTTGATATATTAGAGTTTCTAGATTCAACAAGTACTAAAGTTAGACAGTTGATAATTATTTTATAAGAGTATAGTAAAATATTAAAAAAATAAATGTAAAATTTTTTAACTTGTGTATCAAATACTAACTCGATAAATAAAATTTGATTTGAAATTGTGAATCAATATATTTTATTTAATTTTAAGTAATAAATATATCCTTTTATTAATTAGCAAGTGAACCCTTCATTATATATTTATTTCATTTATTCATGCGTACCCTTTTAAGAGAAGATATTATTATGCGTGTATCTCATCTACTCCAACGCACCATATTAAGGATATCATATTGCAATGCTCGACATTGTTCTTTCATACTCGTCTCCAAGACGCCATATTTCATGCTTGCCCAATTAAAATGTTTTATTTCACTTCTTCAAACATGTTTCACCAAACTTGCCTCAAAAGCTCGCATCTTTAAGACTGTTTCACCGAATTTGCCTTTAAAGTGTTCTATTTTGCTTCTTTGTCCCAATTTTTTTCCCAAGACGCTACCTCACTCCATTAGATCCTAATGAAGCACTTATCCTCCGCAGTCACCTTAAGGTATCATTCCATTAGGGCAACACCAAAGCTCCCTCCTGTCATAAGAGGCTCATTTTCAGAAAAACTCTCTTAAGCTTTGAAACCATTATTTCTAGTGACCTTTGGTATTTTATAGTGCAAACAGTAATATCAAGCTATCGCATATTTTGTGTTGTAACAAAATTCTATGTTTATAGAATAATTTGTTTGACTAAATAGAATTGTTAGAATTCTCTGAGAACAAAATAAAAAAAAGTCACTACAAATTACAAAAGCAATTCTGGTACAAGTCATGGATAATCATTCCCAGCGGCCATTGCTTTGCCCATGATATATATACGTCCAGTTCACATGTCTTTATATAAATACTCATTCATGAACAGTATTAGTGAGAAATTGTAACAATTTTGTAAATGCACTCATTTAATGCAAGTAGTATAATTATCCGCCATGTTTCTAAACTTTGCTTAAATTCTAAAAACAATGACCCTTTTTTGTAATCACTGTCACATCTCTATGATTATGTTAAAATAGGCAACGTAACAACGCTTTTGATAGCTCACTCGTGCTTGACATTGACAACTTTTTCCATCGTGGACACGAATATTAACCCACCCTTTTTTTACAGCTTGCAAAAGCGATCATTAGCTATGCCTGGACTTCAGGTAAAATGAAAGATTAGAAGAAAAAAGGGGGGTCAATATAAATATAATTAGAATGAAAAAAAAAGAAAAGAAAAGGAAAAGAGCAAGGATCTAAAAGTAAGTGCGGGAAGAATAATATAAAGGGCACTCTCTTTTTCATCAAGTCGCTATCAGAACACCAACTTCCTACGAGGTGCTGGGATGTTATTACTTTTTTCAGCCAATGCAGCGAGATCTCGGATAGTTTCACTGATTAGGTCTCTAAATATTAGGCGTTCGATGTCCAGGATCGCTTCCGACATCTGAATGGGGCAACCATCCCAACCGTTAATGGCATCCCCAGCAAGGTCCTTTCTTAACACACCACAAATGTCCTCAAACATGTCATCCGAGGAGTCCCTTTCCCGAATCTTTTGGAATTCGGACCAAATTTGTTGCAATGATGTCTCCCCAGTCACAACCTTCCATGGCGGTAATTGCTTCTTTCGGTTCAGAATTTCGTTGATGGTGTCAAATATCAGCTTCCTTTGGAGCCTAGACACTTTCGAGGTGTCTTTGCCCTTCACATACTGTTGCTTCTCAAGCAACAAAAAGACATCAGATTCATCATGCATGTAATTGGCTGCTCTGAGGACATCGGAAATGTAGATAAAATCACAATCATCAGACTTTGATTCAACGGATGGGATTGCAGGACTCCACATTTCATCTTCTGATTCAACAAGTTGATCTGATGATTTCAAACAAAAATGTTAAAATCTCAGTTCAGGTTGATCGAAAATTAGCGCAATTCCAAAAATAGTTATGGGGTTTTTTTTTTTAGTTCTCGATTGATGGAGGAACAAAGTCAACATCAGTACGGAATATGACAGTAACAATGGCTTAAAACATACTGACAGAAGATAATGCATCGAATACAAAAAATGAAAAAGACTAAATTCATCGTCGCTTTCACTCTATTTCCCATATGCACATAGTTTAACAATTTAACAGAGAAGTGGGACCATTTTCCTACAATTACCAAAGGCAGCATGGGATGCTCTAAAATCTTATGGCCTCCAACGGCCATCTGTCAGCCAATGTTCAGCATAGATTATTCTTTTCTCTTTGGCTTAGAGGGAAAAATGTACGGGGATTTTAAACTTTTTCTCACATCAGGTAAATTTTGTTTTGCAGAAAACGGAAGAAGTTTTCGGTCACTTTTTCTTATTATATAGCTGCAGTTCTTCATTTTACTGTTTTTGAGTTTGACCCACAATGTTGGCCACGTCCTTTAACCCATGCCCTTTTCCCTCGATCACTATCAAACTGAAGAATCCCACGTGAATTTACCGCCAAACCCATTTAGATTCTCTTTTCCACCGGTTAATCAACCGGAAGAGATAACGGTTTGACTAATCATGAATTAGTTAAACAAATAAAAAGGCCTTAAGGATACGACAATAAGAAAAGCTTCAAGCTATTGAAGGAGACTCTGTTTGACTAATCAGCAAAGTCAGGCCTAGAGCTAAACTACAGCAGTCCATACGTCACCATAGTCAAATGCAAAATCTAGCGAATCACAATCAGTTAGTAGACTTCTTTCCTTTCTCATAAAAGATTTAGTATGTGCCCAAAAAATATTAAAAAAAAACTTGCAGTAGTTTTTTCTTTTTCTCGTACCTTTGAAATCTATGCTCCGTTTCATAACAGGGGACGGAGAAGATTCCTCTTTGTAGAACGAGGAATCAAGTACGGAGACCGGGCTCGGCTGCAACTCGGTCGTAGCAGCCGTCATCTCTGCAATGCTATGAAGCAACTTATCACATCTTTCCAAAAGGGTTCCCCCATCCTTGTAGTCCTCCACCTTCGACCTCTGTAACACTCAACATGCCATAACAATAAATTACTGATTTAAATGAAATAGGATCGTTAAGCAAAACTAAATAATCAATGTAATTTAGTTATTGACCTGATTTTTTACCTCCGTGTCAGTTTGAGAAGAAGTGCTAATGCTACACTCTGAAACAGTAGATGTTTGATCCTCCGCTGGAATAAATACCTTCTCTTCTTTATCATATATCTCAGCCGTTGGCTTCCTATTTCTGGGTAATCTATTCGTCGTCTGTTCTAATCCGGTTCTTCTCACATTAAGCCGGGGCGACTGAACCGGAGAGACTCTTTTCTGCTCTACATTTCCATTTCCATTCCCTCTCCTATGAATTTCAACATTCAGTGGCCTTCTGTTGGGACTCCTAACGCCACACTCATTCCTACCCGGAGAAATCGAACCCTTACCTCTACTTTGGCTCCGAATATTCCGTTCAATCTCCGGCCGATCACGTCTAGGGCTCATAGTCGGCGGTGAGTCAATATTCAAGTTCCGGCGAGGTCCAGGTCTTGATCGATAATTTGAAGGAGGCGAATCTTTGGCAATCCTTCTGGCCGTGGAAGCCGGTGATCTTCCCGGTTTGATTACGACGATTGGAGATTGTTCATGTTGATAAACGAAGTTTCTATTGTTCGTTTGGTTTGGAGATTTCTTACTGTGTAAAAGGCCTTTGAGTTGCAAAGCTTCAAGGATTTGTTTGAGTGTCTCAAGATCTTTCGATGGCTCGTCTATTCCTCTGAGCTTAAGACGTTTCTCAATCTCTCCGTAGACGTTAACGGCCTGTTTTCTCTCGGGGAAGAAATCAGCTGAGTCGTAGAAGCATTTCCTTTGGTCCAAACCTCGAATTGGAGCTTTTACCGGTTCAGCTCTCGCATTTCTTAAGCCGTCTGACCTGTTGATAATTACACGATCTTGTTTGGCTCCATTTTCCCTTACGACATTGCTCGAAACTCCTCCGTTTTGGAAATTTGGTTGTTGGCTTTGTTTTAAGTGGAAATTAACTCCGTCAATGAAACGATACTGAAACAGATCTCGACCTCTAGCTTCCGACGCGGATCTTCGGAGCTGAGCTTTTCCGTTCGGTTCGGGATTCGAATCCGGTATCGGTTCCAGTCCCATGAGCCTTGCAATTACGCTTGGTGACCGCCGTTGGTTATCGCTATCATCCACCTCATCTTCGCATTGGTTCGCAGATAATATGGAAGCATTCGTACGGATCTCTCGGGGCTTAAGGCTTCCTTTGGCATCAACGACGGCTCTGCTATCCAGAGAGAGCCTCGGAGCTTCCTTGGAGAATTTCCATGGCGACCTCGCGCTACCTTCTTTGTACTCAAAAAGGGGAAGGGGGAGAGGTGACTTGCTCTGATTACCAGTAGGCGTGAAAAGTTCCGATGCCGGAGATCGGAGCTCCGGTGTAACCGGAGATTGCTTCGAACGGTCCGGTGACGCTGCTGCTCGACCTTGTGGCTGCTTCTCTAATTCTCTCGATATTGCTGGTGTCTCAACGGTCTTCACTTGCTCCGTTTTCTTTTCACTCGCCTGAAACAAGTTTAGAAAAAAGTCGATAAAACAATACGAACCAACGTAAAAAAAAAAAAAAAAGAAGACGGAGATCAGAAAATAAAAACCAACCGGCGTTTCCACGGGAGGGAGGCGCTTAGGGGAGTAAAGGCGTTTGCCGGAAAGAAGCTGGTGACGATCAAAGATCTGAAGGAAACCAGCCATGCATCCCATTTGTTTCCCTATTTGCTTCTCAAGATTCTGCTCTGGCACTACACCCGTCATCATCTTTCCTTTCTTTTTCTTTTTAAGAAAAAAAAAAAAACTATTCACCCTAGTATTTAACTCAATAATCCTCTTCTTCCTTACAAGTTAATCTTCTGTTTAGACTTCCATCGTCGAATATCTCAGCATGATTGATTGCCTGTTTCTTTCTACCCTTGTCTGTGGGCGAGAGAGGGTTTGAGACAGCAGCCTCTATCGCATCTCCCGCTTTTCAGGTCTTTAAAAGGGTGGTCGAAGTTAAGGAAAAGAGCAGTGTGGATGTGGGGGCAAAGTGAATACGGACGTTACTTGCCCTTGCCCTTACCTTTTCATACAATGCCAAATTAGTACATTATTATTTTATTAAGTATTTTAGGGGTTCGAGAGACTTGAGTTGCGGGAAAAGGTCGAATTGTTTTGATATATTGGCGTAAAAAGAACCGGGCCAATTATATATTTCGATTTTCATTTAAATTTTGGGAAGGGTATTGGGCGGGTTTGGAAATTATGAAGTGAGGTAAGCATCTGGAGGCAATGCTTTGCCCTAGCGTGTCATCCCTCCGTTCTCCTAATTTTCGTGCCTTGCAACCTCGACTACGCTTTCCCCTTTGCTTAATGCTACGCGTTCTATACTATACTTCAATTTATTATGGCACTGTGCCAAAATATCTTTATTTTTATAATTTTCATTTTTTAATTAAGTTATTACCGTTGACTTGAGATATTAATTTAGTAATGTATACATATGATAAACCCATTTTGTGGATTACAAGTTTAATTTGAGAAAAACAAAGCTAAAATTAAGTAAAAAAAGATCATTTAAAAGTGGAAGAAATATGAGAAAGCTCAACTCTTGCTATTGTCTAAACACTACATGACCCACATCATTTTGAAGAGATATATGAAAAAAGAGTTTTTATCATCACCTGTTAATCCAATTCATCTCGACCTAATCAACACTTCATCTTATTTGCTTAAATTAAGTTCAACAATATTCTCAACTAACTTGAATCACTTTATTATTGCAAATAAAATAAAGAGTTCAATGGAGGCTCATTCTCATTCAACCTCCCTCTCTAAATATCTTCCCCCAACATTGAGCTAGAAATGGAGGATATAGAATCTACACTATTAAAAATTCAATTTTTTTGTACTCCCATCCTAATGATTCTCCATACTAAATATGTAAATCACTTTCATTTCAACATTTCTCTACGTGAGAATCACTTAATTATACCATCAAACATTTTACATAACTTAATTGATAATAATAATAATATATGTTGATATTCTTATATATATAAATTTACTTTTTTTTTTTGTCAAAGTATTTACTAAATAAAGTTTTTTTTATAGTTTTATTAATGAATTATTTCGTATTTGACTTAATAAATATATTATGACAACTTATGTTTATAAAGTTAGAAAAAAACTTTTTAACTATGGACAATACTTTAAAAGAAAATACTTTTTTTAAATATTCATTTAAAATATAATTTATATTTGGCATTGGAATGACAGCAGCTGGTTTAATTGCAATCATAAATATTCAACTTTATCTTCAACTAGAAAAAAAAAAGATTTTACGTTAATATTAAAATATAAAGTAAATAATATTAAAAAAAAAAAGAGGAAATTTGTGTGATTAGAACTAGCATAATAAATAGAATGGCAGTTTGTTTTACATTGCATTTCGTTTTAGTTAACAGAAATATTTGTGTTGTACTTTCTGCAAGTACTATACCAAGGCTCACCTTAGTAATTGCTTTAATTGCTACTTTTAAAAGCACAAAAAAAATATACATAAGTAAAATTATACTATACATTTACTATGGAAAAGGTAAAAAAAATTACTTGCCGTCTTAAGCTTAAGATTGGTCTTTAATTTGGTATTAAATTAATAATAATCGCATGCCTTCATTAATATTGTAATGATCAGGTAGGGCAGTTGGACTGCATATGAATCAATTAAAAGCCGTCCAAATGGAGAGATGGATAAGGGAAAGAAGCTATTAACGTGCATCACGAGCACCAACACTTGGTGTTATATATATGTATACACATTTGAGATGGAAGCAGTGTCAGTCCAAGAAAAAGAATGGGTTTACCAATGCAGACAAAAGAGCTTACTTAAAGTCCAGGGCAGCCTATGAGTAATGGAAAAATAAGTATTCAGTTAAAAGTTCAATTATTTGTATTTATTTTGAAGGGTTATTAGTAGAAAGTGATTAACTCAAAGTGGTAAAGAGTAAATTTTCGGGTTTGGATGGAAAAAATATTATATTGATGGGAGAATATTGTTCTATTTGAAGATTTGATCTTACTTAATTTCAAATTTAATTAAAGTTATATTGAGTCATAGACAATATATATATATATATATAATTTCGGTTTGGTGAGTGTAACAGGATGGCTGATCCATCTAGATTGATGCATACTTAGGTAAATGAGTTTCATTAATTAATTAATACTGGGTTTTACAAGTTGGTATGAATAAACAATATATTGGTGGTAACGGTAAACAATTACTTCAACAAGGAAGGACCGATAGCTGAAACGAATTGACTTAAGCTTTACACTTTCCCTTGCTTGTGCTGCTAGTTTATGGGTCAATGATTTTTGTGCATCTCGTCTTGGTATTGACGAATAATCTCAATGGAGGAAAGCTCGAAATGTTAAGCTTTCCAATTTTGAGGATCCTATGTAGTAGGAGTCACCTTGGCCACTACCAACTTTCTTGCTATATCAACGTAAGTGTACTGTTTGTGACTATAATAGGGAAAATTACATTCTTGACTCGTAACCTCCGGTGTTTCTTTCTTGCCTAAACAGACTCACTTTTGTGAAGGCACATTTTTTGTGGTATGGGGCAAATTGGCATGTGGACCTAAATTATGAAGATAATGTGGGGTTTCCAAAACTTACAAGAGGGTCAAGCTGAAGCCTTACCGCCATGTGACTTGTCTCTACACTATGTAATGAAATTGCAAAAGCCCTTTTTCTGGGTTGCTTTGCTCCATGTGAGAGGAGCCTATTCCTCTTTGTACTTGCCTCTAAACTCCAAGCCATATGTATGTACACATGTATATAGGTACTATCCATTATATAATGGAGCTAATATCTCTTTCATGTGTCTTGTCTTTGATCTGAATCTGATACTAATTATTATGTATAAAAAAACTGAAATAAAGCATGCTCAACCTTTATCTTTTACCTTTTATCTAACCTTCTTTTTTCATGTAACCCACATGCATTTCAGATCCGCAGAAACTCTTTATTTAAGCTTTAGCTTTTCATAATTACAATCTCAGACCACTAACTGCAATAGTAAAAAAAAGAAGAGAGAAAATCCCAGTAAAAGTGATTAGAAATAGTAAAATAGGCAAAACAGCACAGTTTCCAATTTGAAAAACTCAAAAGCCCCATGTTCGTTCACCGACCCTCTTCTTCTGTATGCATTCCCAAGTTTTGGAATTTGTTTAAAACTATATTTCACATTCCCCTATTGCTTCTTATAAGCTATTAAATTCCATAGGGTCAGTGGTTAAGAAAGCCAGGCCACTTTGTCATCAAAAGCTAATCCATGGATTTTTGCCCTTCATCTACATATCACTGCTACGACCTAAAGGAATGCTGGCAATATCTGCATCCTTTATTACAGTACTGCAGTAAGTTGCTCATATGATCACATCTTTGAACCGGAAAATGTTTATAACTTATGTTACTCCAGTTTTTTAATCGAGTAAGTACCAATTGAAATAACAAAAAAACCCTTCCAATACATAGAAGTCTGTATTTTGGATGCATCATACATACAATGGAGTAAGGGTTGAATTAACAAATTAAAAACCCACTTGGTAAATAGAGCAGATATAATTGAGATGAAAATGAAGTTTACTCGGACAAATAAAATTAGTATGAAATTTCAAAGATAAAAGAGTACCCCAGTGGGATAGCTAAGAGGAATATTCAAAGTTGTCAGGGGAAAATGTGTCTCTATTTATTTATTAGTTTGTTATTTATTCTGTGAAATGCCTCCCATATGCTCAGAAAAGGCATAGCGGTGTTGTATTTTAAACTAAAAAATTGTGGATTGGGGCTAAATGGATTTACGGAATGCTGAATCAATCATGGAGAGATAGGGCTTCTGATTCCTCCATGGGGTTTTGTAGTTGGACCACTTTTTAACTTTGAAGACTGCAAAATGCTATGCCCATCCCACATGTATATTACTTTTTTATATACACATACATATATTTATATTGTACCACATTTGGCCTTCAAACTTTGCTGTTTTCTGTTTTCATTTCCTGAATTTCCCCTGATATCTTATATAGTTTCATTCTTCAAAACTTTGCATAATCAAATTATTTTGTCTAAACTATGACTTGAACATTTTCCTAATAAGGTTGGATGATATGGAAGGTTTCCTTTTTGTTTTCTTCTATCAAGTGAACACTTTAACAAAGTAAGGTCTTGTTATGTTAGTCCTTTTACGCATATTAAAATGCTTTTGTGTTTAGTAGATATTTTTGCTGCAAAATGAAGATTTCATGCTGTTCGTAAAGCAATTACATAACATCGTCTCAATAAAATAATTATTTAATTATAGTTTTAAAGAACTCATTCCTCACTTAGATGCCAAGATGAGCAAGAGTCATCCATCCCCAACAATAGTCAAAGTCTCGCAATTATCAAATCAGATAGCCACGTTGTCTTCTTATAACAAGCACATGACTAATCATCATTGCCTTCAAAATCAATATGGGTTCTGAAATTGCAGCAAAATTTTACTTGACAAAGCAACATGCACATGCCTTTTAACGTCTACATGAAATTAGCATGCTTTTCTTCTGCACTAGATCTTCGCCTTTCATCTCAACTCATGAATTTCTCAAATCCAATTCAAGTCGATTTATATGTGTAGTTTTAATTAAAATGCGTTAAGTACATGATGTTATAGCTACCTACTCCACAACCATGAATGCGATGTTATGTTTGGATTCAAAAGTAATTTTAAACAACAACTTATTATTTAAATGAAGATTTTATTTAATTTAATTATTGCAACATAAAATAAAATAAAATAAAATAAACTACACTGTAGGTCATCTTAAAATAGCACAATTCTTATTTTGGTCACTCTAATTTTTTGTTGTTAATTTAGTCGTTCTAATTAAGATAATTGTTCAAATTAATCATTGACATCAAAAATTCTGTTAATCCATTAATGGTTGATGTGATATTCTTTTTGCTTTTGATTAAAGTTAAAGGCCTCTTTATAATTAGTTTAATTTTTTTATTTATTTATAACATTGAGATTTTAATGTTGATATGATCAATATTTGAATCCTCATTAAAAAGAGAGAATCCAATGACCGGAAGGACGAGCCATGACTACGAGTCCACTTTTTAGCATAACATTGCTAGCCGTTCTACTATTACCAACTATCATCATGTTGTAAATAAATAAATAAGTATTTTAGAATAATTATAAAATAATTATAGAAAGACTCTTAATTATAGTCGAAAGTAAAAAAAAGGATGTCACCTTAGTTAATAGAATTTTAAATAATCTTAACAAATTCTAACAACCCTCTTTATTAAAATGACTACGTTAAAAAAAGTAATAAAAAGAAAAACAAGAGACGGATAAATTGGGTTCATTCTCCTCATAGAGTAGATTAGGAATAATAATATTTTATGAAATAAATTAAAACAAGTCATGTCATGTGCCTAAAACAACACAAAAGTGAGCATATTGATGGTAAAATAGATGCTCAACGTAACGGTCTTTTAGGTTATCTGGGGTTAAATAATTTTGTTTCCACTTGGCTTGGAAATTAGCGTAGCTCAGTTGCCCAGAAAAAAAGGTTCCCCCACTTTCACATGCTTTCCTCTCTCAAAACAGCAATCTGAATGAATTCACTGAATTGAGTTCATTGAAGGAAGTAAACAACAAACACAAAATTATTATTATTATTACTTAACGGTGATGCTGTTACCACTAAATACTAACAAGCTAACATAATCCCTATTCCTTTGAAAATTATATTTTATCACATAAAGCTCCTTCATTTCAATTATTATAAATTCTGTCAATATTTTTTTTTCAAAGATATCAAAATCGACTCTAGTATTGTACGTCAAGTTAATTATTTTATTTAAAAAATTTGGGGGTAGGGTTAAGGTAAATTAGGTGTAATAAAATAGTGTATTAAATTGTCTTAGGCTCAGCACAGCAGCCTATGAATAATTAGTATTCAACTTCCTCATTCATTAACAATATTTTATTATTTTAGTACGATTTATGAACCCACCCAACTATACTTCTAAATTGCTCATCCACCTTTTGAGTTGGAAACAGATCCATTTTAATAAATCTACTGCTCTTTTTATTACTTAAATAATTAAGGACAAATGCCAAGGCCGATTGTAAACAAATAACACCTTATCCTCTCTATATTAAATCACTATCTTTTTAATTATCTCTCTTCATTGATTTACATAACAACTTACATATTACAGACATATTATTTTTAAATCACAATTAGGGATGACAAAAAAATTTGAATACGAAATGTTTTGATTTGATCCGACCTGATTTATTGGGGTTGGAATTTTTTTTAAAAAAATTGGGTTTTTAAATCCCGACTAGGGATGGCAAGAAAAATTGAATATGAAAGGTTTCGACCCAATCCCATCTGTTAAGGTTGGATTTTTTCTTGAAAAATCAAGTTTGGAATGAGTCAGTTGAATTTAAAAAAAAAAATAATTAGGTCAAAGTTGAATTTGAGGTAAATTCACTCGTCCCGAGATATTTACAAAAATGCCACTAATATATATATATATATTAAAATTTTACTTTTAATAAATAAATACATAAACATATATTAAGTTTAAAGTATTAAACTTAAAAAATATCTTTATTTACTCCAAAATAAAAATAAAATAATTAAAAAGGATTAATTTCATTTGCTTCAAAATAAAATAATAAAATTAAATTCGGGTGGGATAGGAATAAATCTCCCATTAAATTTTAGGCTCTGGATGAATTTTTTCTTTTTAAGAGTGATAATCAACTGGCAACAAATTTATCAAGATTCGCGTAGGAGTTGGGGGGCAAAATTCCGTCCCGTCCTACCCGTTGCTATCCCTACTCAAGACGTAAATTTTGTAGTCATCTAGTGCTTCTAGGTTAAGAATTTGTTAACTCTGGACTGAGGGTGCGATTTTTTTTTTTTTTTTTGGTACCAATTAGTTAATTACTACAGTTTTTCCCTGATTTTGATTTGCTTGTTTAATTAGGGTGAATGCTTTGTTTTGTAGGCAGGCCGAAGTAATTGAAAAGCCCACTGAGAACGAACAAAATCAATACATTAGCATGGACCGGAATTCGAATATGGGAGGAGTGGAAATGGATAAGAACGAACAAAATGTGAAATCTTTAGAATTTATTGTGGAAACCATTTATTTATTTTTATTTAAAAAAAAGGGAATCGACTTAAAAAATGAAAATGGAGTCTCCACCGATCTTTTTTCGAGGTATGATTGGATCACCATGAGATTGATCTTTTAATAAAACATTATTGATTTATTAAAACAATGATTTTGGTCTACGAAATTAAAAAAAAAGGTTCGGGAGTCGGTTACGCACGAGGAAGGGTTAGCACCCTCGTAACGCCCAAAATTGGTACCTAATTGATTACTTAATGTCCTAACATCGAACGTTTGAAAAGATTTTAAAATACGATCATTTTATTTAAAAGAACATTTGAACAAATCAAAGTGAATACCAAGACCCGCTTATCTCAAAGGAATAAGATGTCGTACCCAGTAAGTTAGGATGCGACATTTCGATCCTTCGAAATTAAGCTTGTCTTTTTTATTTTGGAAAACTCATGCACTTAAATTCAAAAAGGATATTTGATTATTTGGGGTCAAATGAAAAATTGGAATCCAGTAAGTTAGAGCTCGATTTTTCATAATTCCAAACATAGAACATTGCCTTTATTTTTTGAAATTCTTCTATCGAGATGATAAAACGTCACATCCAATGAGTTAGAACGTAACATCTCAAACCCTCGAGAATAAGCTTTTATTAAAAGAATTTTATACGTTTTGATTTAGAAGGGTACTCGATTTACTAGATTCAACGAGGAAAATTGAAACCTAGTGAGTTAGGGCACAATTCACTCAAAGCTCCCAAATACGAGTATTGCCTTATTTTTGAACAATTTTAAATAAAATGATTTCAAAACTTAAACGAAATTAAAATACGACCTTTTAAGCATATTGAATGCGGTGAAACGATAATATACAACGTAAGACAATAATTCATAAACAAAGCATGCACTAATAAATTACAAGTAAACGATAGATATAAGTCGAGAAGTACAATGTATTTGGTAGCAATAATCACATAACACAACTTCAATATTAACAATTGACAAAAACAACACAAAAGATATACACAAAATAAAAGCAAATGGTACGAAAATCAATAATAGATGAAACAATTTAAAAAAAGGTTTGAAACAAATAATGTAACAAAAGAAAAACGATATAAGTACGAAAAACATAACTATAGTAAGTAAATCTTTAGGCTAATAATATATATATATATATGTATATAATAAGTTTCAATTAAATATTATAAATAGCAATAATATAAAATAATTAAAAAAATGTAAAACAATTTTAAAATAAAATAATGTAAAAAAAAACTTAACATAGGTAATATATAAAATATTTTAAACTAACTAATATATATATATATATAAAAGTTCAAAGTAAATAATACATAAATTTAATGTAAATAATATACATAAAAGAAATTAAAAAGAAAATAGTTGAAATAGATAATATATAGAATTATTTAAAATAACTATAATAATAAAACAAAGAAATGACAAATAAACAAATCAAAACAGATTAAGGGCAAATTTAGAAGTAAAACAAAATTCAGAGTCTAAATGCTAAATATTAAATCAACAAGGGGACCTAAATGGAATGCGCGCGCAAAGAGCAGGGACTAAATGAGTAATTACCCCAAACCCTTAAAGCGCGTCGTTTCAGCGCAAACCCAAATGAATCAGAAGCAAAAATCGTGGGGCAAAATTAAAAAAATAAAACAAACAATATGGATCAGATTAAGAGGCAGGGGAAAAGCGAAGGGACTCGCTTAATAAATTCCCCAAATATTAGAAACGCACAGATCCTTCCCCAAGTCGGGTCACTCGCGCGGGTGTAGCCCTTAAACGACGCCGTTTCTGTCAATAATGAAATTTACTGAAACGACATCGTACTACCCGTTTATAAATATGAAAACATTACAAAAAAAATATTTTTAAACTGTTTCTAAAAAAAAAAAACTAAAGGGTGCTCTGAATGGCTCTCGAAGCGATGGCCGGATTTGGGCCTGACTCTGTCACTGAGCCGACAAGTCCCTCCGTCTCCGCCACTGTATACGGTGGTTGGAGAGACCTAAGAAGACTATTTCAACCTTTTAAAACCCACTGAACCCGAATCTCGACTCAAAAGGGCCAAAAACCCCTCTAAAATCAAGGAAACACCGAGAAGAGGCTTTGGATCCGGGACTTCGATCGTCGCAATAAGGTAAAAATTTCTATCTTTATTCTTTGTCTACATATATAAAGTATATTAAAAATGAAAATAAGCTGAGAAATCGACTGGAAATATACTTCTTTTTTCTATTTTTGTATTCAAAAGCGTCAGAAGAATTACAGTGGTTTTTTCGGTCCTTATATAGCCGATTCAAAATAGAAAATGAAAAATACAAAGTTTTTTTTCTTTTTTTGTTTTTCTTTGCTGTATTTGCTGTTGTCGTGGTTTGATTTGCAAGTACAATGGTGCGGACGTGGCGTACGGAGGCGCGTGGTGGCGTGCTGGAGGCACACGCACTGGAACCCTTAGGGTTTCTGTTTGCCAAAACCTTTGGGCCATTCGGGCCTGTGTGTCACCAGGCCATTGTAATTTGGGCCTTGTCCTGTTTAGGTCCATTTTAGGTTTATTTGATTCGGGCTTTGTGTAGGGTTTGGGTTTGTAAATTGGGTATTTGGGTTTGAAATCTTGTAATGGACTCGTAATTGGACTTGGGCTTATACTTATTTTGGTTTTAATTTAGTTTAGTTTTATTATTTAGTTTTAAAAAGGCCCGGACAAATTGGGCCTATTACATTTATAAATGGCTAAATTTTATCATAAGTCCCTATAATTTTTATAATTTTGAAATTTAGTTTTACTTCTTAAATTCAGGTCCAACTATTAACACAACTACAAATTTTTTTTAATATACAGGTTCATCATGACAATTTCATAGTTACATTACTACCAAATAGATATATTCTTTTATTTGAAAATGTCACATCAACAAATTAAAAAAATAAATTAATAGTATTTGGACTTTGACATAAATTTTAAAAGGGTAAATGTTCAAATTAGGGCATAAGAGCTTAAACTTTAAAATTTATCAAATAAGGGCTTGACCTTACAAAAGTTCTCACACAAAAGCTTTTCACGCACTTTAGTCCAATTTATTGAAAAAAATTAAGTAAATGTTGATGTGTTTAGAATAAAACACATAACACTTGAGTTAGATATTGCTTGAAAAGAAAAGAAAACAGTCATAACATAATTTGAAACATGATATACGACACTTGAGAAGCCTTTATTTGAGCACTTTTGAAAAGGTTATGCCCTTATTTGATAATTTTGAAAGGTTGGCCTTCATTTGAGCACTTCTATAAATGTTAGGCCCTTATAGGACCATTTTGAAAGGTTTGATCTTATGTGAGCAACCTCTAAAAGGTTGAGCCCCAAGTTGAGCATTTAGCTATTTTAAAATCTAGAAAATAAAAAGGCTAAATTCCTAGAAATAGAATACAAAAACTAAATTTCAACTTTGTAAAGAGTACAAAAACCTATTGCATATTTTAACCATTAGAAAATTAGATATTTCACTAAAAACCAATGCATTAGGATATTTTTTTCCCTCTATATTTAACAACAATTGAGATTGTGAAGGTTTCCTCTATATTTTTTATTTTTTCCTCAAATAATGCCTTTTATTTTTGGGATAATGGCACAATACGCTTGTACTTTAGGGTTTGTTCCAATGTGACCCTTAAACTTTCAAAATGTCCAATTAAGTACCTATGGTTTAGAGGTGATTGTGGGCTAAGTTCAGGCCAAGCTGTAATAAAATTTTTAGGCCCGAGCCTAATTGTAATACCCTTAACTCGTATCTATTGCCAGAACAGGGTTATAAAGTATTACCGGAGTTTACAGGACAAATACATATAATTCATGTTATTTACTATTTATATTTGAAACTAATCATATCATCCCTTGATTGGACCCTCGAGGCCTAATTTAAGCACAGAACAAGTCGGGACTAAATCGAGAACTCAAGGAATTTTTCACGAAATTTTAAAATTTTTCTTAAACTAAGAGGCCATACGCCCTTGTGGTCCAGTCATGTGACTCACACGGCCAGGTGACATGCCCATGTCTTAAGCCGTGTGGCATATAAGGTAGGGTACACACCTGTGTCCTTAACCCGTGTAACTCTCTGACTTGCAATTTAATTAAGTGCATGGGTCACATGGCCAAGTCACACGGCCGTGTGCTAGGCCGTGTGGTCAATTTAATTTTCAAAAATTAGGTGCAGATTTCACACGGCCAAGACACACACCTATGTTCTAGGCTATGTGTTACACACGGCTGAGACACACGCCTGTGTCTCTGCCTGTATCTCAATTCTAAGCATTTAGTTTTTAAATTTTAAGATGCAGGGGACACACGGCCAAACTACATGCCCATATGCCAGGCCATGTGTCACACATGGTCAAGACACAAGCCCGTGTGTCCCCGTATGGACAAAATAAAACCATTTCCTAACCTTATTTCTCACCCAAATTTGCCAACAACCTACACCAACATTTGCAATCATGTACCAACCAATTCAAGCAATTATAACCAAGCTAAGTCTATCATCTAGCATGATATATCATCACATGCATTCATGTTTATAATCTTACCTTTTATAAACATACATGTTTACTATAACTCAATTAAACCATACAAATCACATATGTATTTATCACGGTTTAACTTTATAAATATACTAAAACATTAGCCATACCATAACTAGCCATTCCATTTGCTAGATTTCAACCAAAACATTTATATACTCTTACTTGCTGCCATTAGCCTATACATGCCATTTTTCCAAAACAAGTTTGCTATTTATACCAGAATGAGTTGACAGATAGTGTGATGTTGCTCCAACTCACGTCTAAACTTTACGAGCTTCTGAGCACTATAAAACAGAGAAAAGAAAACTTAGTAAACATTTAATGCTTAGTAAGTTTGTATAATAGGAATTGAACTTACCAATCATATTTATTTAAATAAGCATAATAATAACATGCTTCCCAACAAGTTGGCAAGTTTGTCTAATCACATGCACTCAATTAAACAAGTTAATCACATATTTCACATAAATACCAAATAAACATGGATAAACTCATCATGATACAGTTTCAGGTATTTCAAGTGTACTCAATATATAATTCATTTAATCTCATAAATTCTCATTTCAAGGATTTATCCGTTGAATCATTGAAACTTCGATGGATACTTAGGTAGTACACACAATGTGTACTGTAGCGACGTAAAACTTTGCTTGGTCGCTAATTGAGGTGATTACTTGAAAATTTGAAAACCGAATTTCAATTTTAAAGAAAAGGGGAGTCGCCACCAATCTTTTTTTCTAGGTGTGATCGAACACCTAATAAAACCTCTTTTTAATAGAAAAAATTCATTTTTGGGTAAAAAGAAGGTCGAGTTTAGGTCCACGTCAAAATCCAGAGAAAAAATAGGGCTCGGGAGTCGGTTACGCACGAGGAAGGTATTAGCACCCTCGTGACGCCCAAAATTGGTATCTTATTAAACATGTGTTGTCTCAACTTTCAAAAATGCGAGTTTAATGTAACATTTAATCGTGATCCGATCAAAACACGAGAAATTTCAAATTTTTGGTTTTTTTGAAGCATGTCGCGTTTTTAACACGAGCCAACGTGATTCACCAAACATAGCGATGAAATCACAGGCTTAATGTTAAAATCGGTACATTGCCTTATTTTTGAAATTAATTTGAAAACATGAATAAATTTTTTTTAAAGTAATTAATAGTAAAATGATACAGAAGGGGCAAGAAACGAAAAATAAGAGTTAGAAATACATCGAAGCAAATAATAAAAATGATAATAATATTAAAAACAATAACAAGGTAAATGATATTAAACATGATAATAATACTAAATTCGAAGTAAAAATGATGAATATGTGGACATATAATAATGGTAAGTAAGATGACGAAAACATAATATTAGAAATACTAATAATGATACATATAAATATACATTATAATGGTATTAAAAACTATATACATAATATATTAAAATACAATATTAAGATATATACATAGCATGGTATTAACAATATATACATGACGGTGTTAAAAAACATGTACATAATATATATAAAAGTCTATATATAAAAAAATAGTGTTAAAAAGTATGTACATAACATATACATTAGAAATAATGATAATATAAAAAAACAACTTTTAATGACAATAAATAAATAGATACATATTAGGAAATTATACGTGATATATACATGTTATAATATTAAAAATATCTATATAACATAGTATTAAGAATAAATATAATATAGTATGAAAAAAAGATGGATATGTAAGATGGTATAAAAATGCATTCATAGTATTTATGTGTATATGTTGAAAATATATATATGTAACGATAATATTTAAAAGTATATAATAGCATTAAAAAATATACATAATAGATAAAAATATATACAATATATATTAGAAATAAGTATAATATTAAACTATTAATGCACTATATAAATACATATATATATATATATATAAATATAAATATTATGTGAAAATCAATACTAATACTAATAGTAGATGCAATAATAATAATGACATAATAGTATAAATAATAATAAAAGTATAATATTTAGAAATAATGTTAAAATTAAAATAAAATAGAGAGGAAAAATGGAACAAGACGAAATTAAAATCTAAACAAAATTTAAAGTCTAAAAGCTAAATGGAAAGTTAACTGGAGGACCCTGATGAATGCGCGCGCAAAGGACAAGGACTCCCTGGGAAATTAACCCCTCCATTCAAAACGGCACCGCTCAGGGATTAGTTTGTCGAAATACTTGAGGACCAGATTAAAACCGGTGAAGCATTCTGGGGTCAAATTGAAAAAGAACACAGGACATTATTGCAATACGCTGTAAAAGCGGAAGGACCTGGCTCGAAAATGGACCCGAAGTCGAAAACACGCAGATCCTCCCCGGGTCAGGTCACTCGCATGGATCTGGCTATGAAACAGTGCCGTTTTGGGTCTTAGTAACCCACTCCAAAACGACGTCGTTTATCTTAGCTTTAAATACTAAAAAGCTTCCAAAAATTTCATTTTTCATCCCCTTTATTCAAAAAAAACTAAAATTCTCTCAAAAAGAAAGGATACCGGCCCTCCGAGCATCAGCCTAAGGTCGGCTATGCTCCGGTCATCGGGTCTCGACCTCCGCCGCCTCCGCCACTGTGTACGGTGGTCGGAGTTTGCGAAAAAGGGTTTTTTTGGTTCTTTCAAATCTCCCAAGCCCGAATATAAACCCAAAACGGGTGAAAACCCTCACCTAAAAACCAAATTCGAGCGCAAACGATTCGGATTCAAGCCCCGATCGTGACCCAAGGTAAAAGTCCTCGTTTTTATTGAGTTTCTATGTGTATGCAATAGATTAGAAAAAAAAAAGGACGGAAGATTAGTGAAATATACCTCTTCTGTTTTTTTTTTGTATTTCAAAAATCGTCAGTCCTCTCACAAATATTACACGGCTCTTTTTATAGCCGAGAAATAAAAGGTAAAAAAAATACATATTTTTTCATTTTGTTTCTGCCGTTGTTTCCTTTTCGTGTTGGTGCTTCTTTCTTTCCCGTTTTGATTTGTTTGCAGGTATGGAGGGAAGTCAACGAGAGGCTTTTTCTGTTTTGGTGCTAAGGGGACTGGGCAGAGCCGACCCTCGAGTGACGTTTACGCTGCGGATCAGTGGGGCGAACGGCGCTAGGGTTGACTAGGGTTAGGAGTCTGTTTGTTTCTGTTTTGGGTTGGGCTTTAATTTTGTATTGGGTTAGGGGTTAAGTTTGGTTATTGGGTCACGGGTAGTTGGGCTTCTGTTGGGTTTGGGTTATTGTTGGGTCAATATTGTAATGGGTCCAGGCATTTGGGTAGCTATTGGGTTTTAATTTTTTTGTAATTTGGACTTTAAAACTTGGACATTATTGGTTTGGTTATTTTATTATTTATTTGGTTTAAAATGGCCCGGGCAAATTTGGGCTTATACATGTACAAAACTATATTCCGTCAACTCATAATTAGGGGTACCCATCAAGGCACTAAATCAGGGAGCACACTCTCGAGCCACATATCAGGATGCTCAGATGAGCCATGTAATAGGACACTTATCCGGGCTAACTAGGAAACTCATAAGAGTTTAAATCAGGGAGCTTATAGAGCTTAACAGATAACTTTGAAGAGTTAATATTAGGGAGACCGGATAAGGTAACAAGGAGTTCAAGCGATCCATGTCAGAAAGCCCATAAGAGCTTATTTCAGGATGCTCACGTAGAGCTACGTTTGTGCCCGCATTATATGCTGGATCATAACTGATCGAGTCATGTAACAAGACGCTCATACAGAGCTGCGGTAGTGCGCAACACATGCTAAAACACTATCGATAAAGATGCTCACAGGAAATATATAACAAGACGCTCGAGAGGGCTATATCAGGATTACTCGTCTGAGCTAAATCTTGTCTGCAACATATACAAAATCACTTTCAATATAGGCAATCACCTATCCATCGAAATTCAATATTCAAACAGAATTCAACATTTCAAAACTTGTTTCGAACTTATAATTATTTCATGCATTTATAACATTCATATAATCCACATAAACACATACCACATTCAATTCACATACAATATTCAATTAAAACATATTAACATGTATAATTTAGGTACACGAACTTACCTTAATATTCGTCCATATAAAAAATTTTACTAATCTGAAACTTTTTATTTTCCTCGATCTAGCTTCGAATTTGAGTTGTCCGGATCTATATAAATGAATTTAATCATCAATTTATCACATTTCATATTCAATTGAATTCAATTTACACTCTAGACAAAATTACTATTTTGCCCCTAAATTTTTCAAAAATTCTAATTTCGTCCCTAGGCTTAGAAAACTAAATTCATGCAATTTATCCCTTATTCCAAGCCTAGCCAATTTTCATATATAACAACAACAGTTCATAATTTCACGAAAAATCAAAAATTTTCTATAAGTTTTGTAACTTTACAATTTAGTCCCTAAATCACAATTTCATCAAAATTTACTTTGTAAAAGTAATTTATCTATCAACAATCTTTCATTTTCTACCATAAATTTCAAATTTTCAGCATATTCATCCATGAAAAAACTTTTATACTTTAATAACTTTTCAAATTAATCCTCAAAATAGATAGATTAAGCTATCTTGATTTCAAAAATATAAAAATTACTAAAAACAAGATTTGAATACTTACCCAATTAAGCTTGATTAGTTTCTTCTCTCTCCTAGGGTTTCCATGGAATTTGGGATGAAGAAGACAATAATATCATAATATTTCTTTTTTACTAATTTATCATCTTTTAATTATTTTGATTTCCAATTTAGTCCTTAGCCTTTTCTAATTTTTCCATGGATGAATCACAAAAAATATCTACTAACTTTTGTTTAATGGTCTAATTTCCATATAAGGACCTCAAGTTTTAAATTCCATAACTATTTGATACCTATAGCTTCTAGAATTCAACTTTTACATTTTATGCAATTTGGTCTTTTTCATAATTAATCACTTAATCGGTAAAATTTTCTTATCAGCATTTTCATATAACATTCCTATCATAATATAAATCATGCAATAATATTAAAATAAATTTTCTTTCTAACTCGAATTTGTGGTATCGAAACCACTATTCCGATTTTACTGAAATTTGGCTATTACACTAACCCAACCCGGAAAATAAGCTTAAAATTTTGCTCAAGCCTGGCCCGAATAAAAAAGCTAAAATTTGAGCTCAGCGTAAAATTTTTATATTAATTTTTTATATAAAAATAAATTTAAAAAATATGATATATCAAATACACTAAAAACATTATACTTAAAAAAATTGAAAATAAATAAAAAAAATTATACTTAAATAACACTAAAATAAATGTAACTTAATAAGCAAATGCCTCAAAAATAATAACAAAATTAACAATAAAACAAAAGTTATACAATATCTAAATAATAACAACAATATAATAACAATATAATAGTGAAATGGCAATAAAACAGCGAAAATACAGCAACAAAACAACAATATTTTTTTGTAAATTCAGGCCGCGTTCGAGCCAAAAAAAGTACTTGAAACTCAGCTTATTTTCTAAACGAATCTTATTTTTTTGTCCAAATTCATTTTTCGAGCCTATATTTTTTCTCATATCCTTCCATATTTCGAACGAACCTTCATGTTAAGTGGTTCATCTCATGATCAGATCTATTATAGTTTAATTATGTTAATTATTCAAGTACCTCGACCTTAATGGCATTAGCTTTTTGCTGATTGGCATGTGCCAATCAAATAAGGACATATGTTCCCTTTCACTATTGAAGGGTTGATAGGGGCCTTTATGAAAATTGTCCATTTTATTTATCAAATTAAATAAAAATGCAACTTTGTTTTATAACAAAAAACGATTCTTTTATTTATTTATTCATTCATTTTTCTTTTGTTTCCGTTTTCTTTTCTCTTTTCTTTTTTCTCTCTTCTCCTTAGTTATCGTGGTTGTGTCCAACCGTCAATCAGTCAGATTTTCACATCAATTGAATTTTTTTCCTCCCTTTCTTTCTACGAGCATCGATTTCCTAGAAATAACCTTGAAATCTGAACGGTGACGATTTGGATATTCGGTTCAATAACGAAAATCAGATCTGATGAAGTTTGGCAAAAAACTTAGGCTCAGTCATGGTGGTTGACGACGGCCGGAAGTCATGCTGGTGTGGGTTTGAGAGAAATTATATGATTTGATTTCTCAGGATACAAAAGTCAGAGGAGTTGAAGTTTTAGTTTTGATGATTTTGAAATGCCCAGTTTGAATCATGCGTTGTCTTTTTTTTTTCTTTAATATCAAATGACTGTGCTGTTAAAGAATCTAAATGAACACAAGAACTGGATTTGAATCAAGTTTTTAATTTTGGGATTTCTCTCTCTTTTAATTCTAGGTTTTTCTTCTTAAAAAATGGTAAGAAAAAAAATAAAAAAAATTGAGAAAATTATCATTATTATTCATGTTTTCTTATTTAAGATGAAGAAAAAACAAAAAAAAATTGTATAAGCAAAAGTAAATAAACAAGAAAAACACAAATTTATTATTTACCTGAATCTCACATTTAAAAGAGAAAAAAAATTTAAAAAAAAGGCATAATTGCTCATAAGCGATTAAGTGCTTCAGTCAGGCAGTCAAAGAACAACAGATGTACACGTGGTGCACTCCCATTAGGCAAAACGCCACATCAACTAAAAATTGATGTCATTGGAGTCGAGAGTCACCTTAGTAATTCAACATTTTGAAAGTCTAAAAACTAGATTAGAACAAACCTTAAAGTATAAGGGTTAATGGTGTCATTATCCCTTTAATTTTCCCTTTTCTTCCATGTCCAACAAAGTTTTCTCCCATCGTCCTCTATAAACCTTCCTCACTATAAAAAGACCAAAGCACTTTGACATCATATGTGGAAATTGATGTAGAAGTCATGAGCACTACCATTGAAATAACCCCTACTCTAGCCTCCACCAAGCACCAGCAACAGTGAACACTCAGCCAAATCCCATACAACCTGGCTACTTCTATTCTAGTCAACATTCCTAGTCATGGATTTAACCTTTAGAGTATCGGAGCTAAGAGGAACTCAAAATTAATAAATTTCATTGTCTCACTTTCTCATCAAACATATAATGAAAATTAATGGAAATAGACCAAAAAAAAAAAAAAAAAAACCCTTGATTAGTTGAATGGTGGTTTTGGAAGTCTTAAAAATTAAGTAGTTACGTAACTTGTGTAATTTATCTTAAATTTAATTAAATATTTAGAATTTAAGCTAATCTAATTATCATGAATCATTTAACTGAATATTAAATAAAAAAATGTAGTCCGCTATAATTAAAACAAACTAGAAAATGCCCTCATTACCTTTTGGGAAATTAAATTGATCTTTTAAGAATAATATTTACACTAATTAGAATAATATATGACATGGTAAAGCACAAAGTTTAAACAAATGAATTTAAATTTAGATGGAATTAGACAAAACAAAGCAAAATGTGAAATGAAGTAAGATTGAACATGAGAAAATAGAACATAGTAGGGTTTGTGTGGCTTCAGGAGGTCTATTGGTACGTGGTTTCAAGAATTTAACTGGGTAATTTCTTGTTTGAAAGGTAAGTCGTTCCTTATTTGCTCTCAAGCTGGCATGGAATGCAAACTCGCATGGAATGCAGTTGTGTACTTACTTGGTGTAAAAGAAATAGTAGGCTATTTAGGAATTCTTCTAATTCTGTTGAAGTTTTTTTGAAAAAAATTAAAGATGTTGTGTGTTTACGCCTTAGTGGTAGATGTTGTTGAAAAATATGGACATCATATATGTTATTATTTACTATCATAATGGATTAGTCTAAATTAAAAATGATCTAATTTGGTTAAGGTGTATTGAGTTTTAATTTTTTATCAAGTCTTGGGCTTTAATTATTAAATAAAGTATAAGTCAAATCTATGTAAATACTCTAGTAACTAATTTCTAATTAATGATAGGCTGATTAAAAATTAGGGCTAATGTGTCAAAGTTATATATTAAGATTGTAGTTTACAAATTACATGTAAATAACTTTTCTAATATCTCATCCTTAGAAGAGAGAAAGTTACCTTCTTTAGATTACTTGTGTACTAATTTAAAAAATCAAAACCCCAAAATTTGTAAATTTCAAAAAATTAATATATTCAAGTACACTTTCGCATCTAATTTTATTCTTGATGATTTGATACGATAGATCTTAATTTAGAGTTTATATTATATCTTATTTTTACCGTTCTAACAGATGACCCACTGATTCAGACCCCGTCAATAACCTATTATGTTTGAAATGAAGTTTGAGAAATGTGTAGGCTAGGCTTCTGGTTTTGGTTGCTCTAATCTGTTGTGTTTCTTGGTTTTGTTTAGGTTCTTACTGTACGGTTACAATTTGATCAATGTGGATTATTGGATGTAGCAAGGTTTTTTCTGCTTCTTAACATATTATAAATATATAAACATATCAAAATTCAAATGAAAGCATGCAAAAAATTATATAAAATTATAATATTTTGAACTCATACAAAATAACATAAACATAAATAAATTATGTTTTACAAAATTTTATTTAAATTAAATTACTCTAATAAATATACTGAATATTGAGTCGTGATATGAATTGCAATGTTTTTTTCTAATTGAGTTAAACAAACAAACTATTAAAAATATGAAATAAATTAAGACAAAAAATAACATAAGAAAATAATTAAAATATAATGCTGAAGATAACATGAGCATAACAGAAATATATGAATGCATGAATATATACTTAAAATAAATTATTATTAGTATGTAAAAAGAATATGTATTTACAATATTTTAAACATATTAATGAAGACTCTAATGTAATATCTATACTATATATTAAATTAGTTTTTTTTCCGTGTGATGCATAAATTTATTATGTGTATTTTTTTAAAATTATACTATATAAAATCTACTCATATTGTAATAAAAATTAAAAATATATTTTCTGTGATGGTATTTATCTATGAAATCAAACTTTATAACATAACAATAATAAATTTATTTTTCTTTGATAATTATTTTCAACAAAATAAAATTTATAATTACTTAAATAATTTATTTGATTTTTTACTGAAAGGTGATATTTTAGAACAAATAAATAATTATAAGGTCTAATTTTGTAATTTCAATGAATGAATTCCTTAATTTTAAATGGTTGAAAACAATGAATGCTTAAATTGTGATTTAGGAATATTGAGCACCTTCAAATAATTTAACAAAATATGGACGGGTTTAAAAAAGAATTTACTCATTCGCAAAAGCTATAAATATCTATTTTACTCCATTAAGATAATTTTATATACCATTGATCATTCTAATTGAATGAACATATATTTTTTTCTTTTTTATTTTTTTTTAAGTTCTTATTTCAGTTTGACAAAACAATTAGAAGTGTCACAGACTTTAATATACAAGTTTATTCATAAATTGCTGTTTTTGTGAAAAAATTTATTCAGGAGCTTGATGGGTTGAAGGTGATTGTACCTATAGAACGGCTCTGTTCGGCCAGATGGGTCGTTCCGGTGGGAATGAAGTTGAAAATTAATTTTGACGTTGCCTTTAACAAACACAGAAAGGAATCGTGTTCTGGATTAGTTATTTGAAATGCTAACATGGAGGTTATTTGCTCAAAATCAATCATGAATTCGAACATACCGAATGCCTTTGCAGCAGAAGCAGTGGCGTGCTTTCAAGTACTGCAACTAGGTTTACACCTTAGGTGGAGGGAGATTTTCGGACGGTGATTCGTAAGCTGCAAGAGGAGGAGGACAGATCTGAGATTGCAACAGTTATTAATGATTCTAAAAACCTGATTTTAGGTTTTTGGTCTTACGTTTTCCTTTTTATAAATAGAGAATCAAATAAGGTTGCTCATTTTATTGCATCTGAAGGAGTAAAAAAGTGGAAGATAACTTATCTGTTGAATCTAGTTCCTTCTGGCGCAGCAGCCGTGGTGGCTGAAAATCGAAGGTGGACGGAGAACATGAGATAGATGAGGGGACGGAGGAATGGAATTGAAGTTGAAAATGCTTTTTGAAATCTGCCTGTTGGATGGAGCATTCAAGAGAGGTGGTGTATTCAAGGGAGCTCTGGGGTTGAAACAGTCATTTGTTGGATTTGATAGATGATAATTAATTTGATGGTTGCTGCTCCCATGTGTTTTGTTGCTTTCAAGAGGGGTTATCTGTTGGTTTCCAGCTAGAGCAAGAAGGTTCTAGTGTCACGGGGTTAGACCTTTCATCTCGCAATCCGTGCAGCCTTAGGCAGTTTCTTCGCCCAAACGCGCTTAAGTCAGCCTTTACTCGGTTGAAGATTCCTTAAGAACTCCTCCAAAACACCAATTGAATAGCGGAAGCGATTTATGCCAAAAGAAAGCAACCAAAAGAACAACAGAAAGACGCACACAAAGTATTTGAGTAAATGCTCTCTATTCTCTTATTCACAAAGAATAATGAAACAATGGAATGAAGTGAGTACAAATGAGGGGGATGCTCTCCATTTATAGTTGAGCTCCCTCAAAATCGATGGTCAAGATACAATTACATCGACGGACGAGATTAACCATATCCCATGATTTAAGGGATTTACAAGATATGCCATATCAAATCCTATCTAATCTTTATAAGATATGATTCTTTCTATCTTACAAGATTAGTTACCATATCAGCCTAAGTTGCCATATCTTTGCTATCGGGCCAACCAGGCTTCAATCTGACAGGCTTCTCCAACAGTTCCTTGAATTGGGCTAACTCTCGTAGGCCAAATGATCCCCATCTCAATAATAGACCTCCATCGGATGCATTTGGTGAGATAGTCACGGGCTGCGAACTCTAACCCGTGACATTCTCCCCCACTCATTCTCACAACGTCCTTGTTGTGACTCCCGAATGGCACTAACTTGATTCACCTCGATTTTGTCTTGACGCCTTAGCTTTCCCCTTCCTTTGGGACTTTTGCCTCGACTTCCGTCGCTTCTTTACTCGAGCCGTCCTACTCATTCGTACATCTCGAAGACAAGGAGTTATGTCACTCCCTTGCCCACATTCTAACTTTCCTCGAACAGAATCCTCTTGATTTTCAACACTTGGCTTCGCTTTGCTCATAATCTCTCAGCTTTTTTGCTCAAGAAATTCGAAAGGGCCCCTACGTTCTTGCCAAGTCAACAAGTTAGAGTGCAACACACTCTTAAGGTGTTCGGAATGTACCTCAGCATTTACTTAGGTCAACTGTCCCTCATGCATCACTTCTTTTTCCTTGAAGTCCGATGCATCACCCACCTCTCCCATCGGTGGAAGCCTTGTCGATGACTCGGCTAACTCTGATGCTCCACTTGACTTGAGTCTCATTGGTCCCAACTTCACTATTTTCATCACAACTTCTTCTTCTAAGTTTGATGACAAACTCACATCTTTCTTAGGTGGAAGCCCCTCCGACGACTCAGCATGCTCGGATGTTGCCTTTCCTTTGACTACGACTTGCTTTGGACAGTTCCGCAACTTATACGGACCACGGCTCAAGAAGCACTTTATTCGCTTCTTTTTGCTCCTCTTTTCTCTCTTGGCTTTGGCTTTTCCCTCGCTCAAACCAAGCTTCTTGGGCTCATTGTCTGCTCCATCATTCCCTTCGATGACAGACTTGCTCTTCTTTACCCTCTTAGCTTCGGCTTTTCCCTCGCTCGAACCAAGCTTCTTGGGCTCCTTGTTTGCTTCATTGTTCCCTTTGATGACAGACTTCCTCAGACACTTCCGCAACCTATGCTGACCATGACACAAGAAGCACTCAACTGGCTTCTTCTCGATTTCGGCCTCCTTAGCTTCGACACCCTTTGACTCGAGCCAAGTCCTAAGGCCTTTACCACCAGCTTCTTCTTAAGCGTGGATTTCTTCGGACATTTCTTTAACATGTGTCGACCGTCGCAGAGAAAACATTTCAGCTTGTCCCTTTTCCTCTTTGGTTTCTTCTTCCCAACTCGTGGTTTCCCATTACCACTATTGTCGCCGTTGCCATTGCCATTATCATTTTTTTCCTTGTGATTCCCTTCACGTACGCCCCTTTCCTTAGACTTGGAAGACCCAAGCTTGTCTTTCTCTAGACCAAGCTTAACCATGGATTCCGCAACCGTCATGGCTTCCGACAGCTTTTGGACACCTCTTTGTTCCACCACCTGTCTAACCAATGGCTTCAATCTCTCTTGAAAAGCAATCATTTCTTCTCTCTTGATCACATATGAAACTTGGAGCATGAGTTCCTTAAACTCCCGAACAGACTCCCCATAGTGCCTCGTTGCTTTATCCCTTGCAACTTTGCCTGAGCTTCTTCCTCGGTAAACTCCAGGTAAAACTGTCCCTTCAACTCGCATTGGAACTCTTCCCACGTTCCAATCTCACTTTGCCTTTTATTTGTGGTCCTACATCGCCACCATAAAAGTGCAATAGCAGTAAGAAATAATGAAGTAGTTTTAACCTTACCCGCATCATCCATGATGCCTTTGGCACGGAAGTAATTTTCCATCCTCCATAAGAAATTGTCCACATCACATACAGACCTTGTCCCCACAAACTCTTTTGGCTTTGGGACATACTCGTCACTGAGTGCTGCACTTGACACTCCTTTCCCCACCGCTCCTCGGCATGGGGCCAAATCTCCCTCGAGCTCCTCTATTCTTGTGCTCAAAGCCAGCGTCGTGGCCATTGTTTCCTCCTTCAAGGCTATCAGTATGGCCGCAAGAGCATCATACCACTTCGACATCTTATTCTTGTGTGAATTAAACAACTCATTTACCTGGTCAATGGTAGAATCAAGAAACATCTTTACATAGTCCCTGGACTATTCCTTCTAGTTGTCTATGCGACCCTCGACCCCATCGAGTGCCTCTTTTACGTCCTCCATAGATCCCTCAATTTTGCCCACACGTTCCTCTACTGCCGACAGTGTCTCCCTCAAAGACTTTTTCGCCAACTTTTGTTTGAACTCTTCTTTCGACATCCTAACAGTGCCTTCAAACCAATAGCTCGGATACCACTTGTCACGGGGCTAGAACTTTCGTCTGGTAATCTGTGTAGCCTTAGGTAGCTTCTTCGCCCAAACTCGCCTAAGTCAACCTTTACTTGGGTGAGGATTCCTTAAGAACTCCTCCAAGGCACTAATTGAATAGCGGAAGCGATTTATGCTAAAAGAAAGCAACCAAAAGAACAACAGAAAGGCGCACACGAAGTATTTGAGTAAATGCTCTCTATTCTATTATTCACAAAGAGTAATGAAACAATGGAATGGAGTGAGTACAAATGAGAGGGAGGCTCTCTATTTATAGCTGAGCTCCCCCAAAACCGACGGTCAAGATACAATTACATGGACGGGCGAGATTAATCATATCCCATGATTTAAGGGATTTACAAGATATGCCATATCAAATCCTATCCAATCTTTACAAGATATGATTCCCTCTATCTTACAAGATTAGTTAGCACATCAGCCTAAGTTGCCATATCTTCGCTATCGGGCCAACCAGGCTTCAATCTGACAGGCTTCTGCAACAGTTCTTTGAATCGGGCCAGCTCTCGTGGGCCAAATAATCCCCATCTCAATAATAGACCTCCATCGAATGCATTTGGTGCGATGGTCACGGGCTTCGAACTCTGACCCGTAACACTAGAGCTTCCTTTTTATCTTGCTGGGTGGTCGTTTGGGCTATGTTTCTTATCTATTTTGTTTTTTGGCACTATTTGGACTTTGTTTTGTTTTTTGGCTCCACTTGGACTATATTTGATTTTATTTTTTACGCTTTTTTTGCCCTATTTTAATATACCCAGCAATTATTACTCAAAAATAAATAAATAAATTATATATAACCATTAATTTTAAAAAATAATCATGTAATTATAACAATATGGGTTAATTAGGATTTGATTTTAATTATTATTATTTAAAATTTGGTTTTAGTTTTATACTTAAATTAATAATTTCTGTTATTGATATATTAACCTATATAATTTAAATTAACAATAAATTTAAGTATTTTAAACTTATAAATAACACATATATTTGAAATAATATTATTTAAAAATTTTCAAATATTTAAAAATTTATAGAATTAAATTTTGATCCTTTAATATGATGATGTTTTTAATTATTAAAATTTTATCAATTTTGATAAAATTTGAGTTTAGTAAAGTGTGTAATTTAAGTATTTTAAATATTTAAATATATAAATTATTGAAATTATTCATATAATTTACTGTAATTTTAAAATTATGTTTTATTTTTAAAATAAGAAAAAAGATAATTAACATAATTAACACGTGTCATCACAATAAGTATGCCACGTGTCAATAAATTAAGCCTTTGTGTCATCTGGAACCCAAGACCCAGTAATATATAATACATATAAATAATGTTTGACTGAATTGATATCACAAGTCAACTTGACACCAATTTGGTAATAGATTTACTAAAATACCCTTACTTTAAAGGGTAATTAATATTATTATGAAAGTATTTTTGTTATTTTATACTTTGATATAATATTTCATATAAAACCATTGAAAATCATTATTTAGGAATCAAACAAAAGTCCAACAAATTCAAATAAAAATCTCTTACTCCTCCATCTATAATCATTTGTTGAAATTATTTTATAAACATATATTTTTAATATAATAATTTTTTTGTTCATCCAAATTGCGTGTATGATAGAATTTAGAATACAATTTTTTTATTGTGAGTATAATAAAATTTAGTATACAATTTTTTTTATAAAATAAATTAAACAAATAATTAACATCTAAACGTATATAACTTTTAATACTTTAAACACATTAAAAAAACAATATGATGTATTAATATTTATTTTTGGGGAGAGATCAATTTACACCGATATAAAACTTAAGCGGTTTTATATTATTTCATAAATTTTTATACAATTAATATTTTAACAATCTAACTTTTATATTTGATGTCCATTTTATATAGATTTTGCATGTCAAGTTTCTCATAAATTAAAAATTTCTAAATAATTATTTTATGTAAAAAAATTTCAACTGTCAAATATATATTAATGTAGACAATATTTTATATCAATATAATAGAGATATTAGATAGATTTAAAAAATTACATGCATGATAAGTATAAATATATTGATAAATCCAACGGTTGAATTGTTAAAATATTAACCTTATAACAAGTTATGAAAGAATATAAAACGACTTAAGTTTTACATTGATAAAAATAAACCCCTTTTATATTTTTATTAATTTTCTATTTCCTTTTTTTTTTCCTTCTCTCTCTTCTTATGTATCAAATGACTAAGGGTGAGTTTGGATGAGCGGTGCGTTTAGCTACGGTTAGTGTGAAACCAGCAATAGTAATAAGATAAAATACTATAACATGAGATAAAAAATACACAAAACACACCGCACACCCATCTAAATCCACCCTAAATTATGCTCTAAACAATAAATTTCCATTGTTTACTAGACATTCAAAGAATTGATTCCAAATTTCCAATTGAAGATGATAATGTTTTCTTAAGCAAACTCATATAAACCTAAAATGCTAAGTCATCAATTACGTGTAATATTACATAAGTAGAGTCATCAATTGAATGTCATTCCATATTTGACAAAAAAATTTAATCATTAGTTCACGGTTTTTTCCTTTATATTTTCAGGTTATCTGAATTTTTATATTTTGCAACAACGTGAGTGAGAATGAAAAAAAAGAAAGTTAAGGATGAAACTGAAAAATCCACAAATATAAATTTTTTCATTTTACCTAAATAACATGGTTAACAAAAAATCTTACCCATTTTAGACCTATAAGCCTTTGTAATGTCATCTATAAGATTAGTGCAAAGGTTTTGATTGAACGCATGAGTCCTTTTTGGCGGGAGTGTATTAGTGAATCCCAAGGGGCTTTCATTCCTGGGAGACATATCTCGGATAATGTACTTATTGCCTATGAGATTTTACATTCCCTCAAGATGAAGAAAAGAGGTTGAATAAGGAATTTTACGCTCAAACTCGATATGAGTAAAGCGTATGACCGGGTCGAGTGGGATTTCCTGGCTGGAATGATGCGTCAATTGGGTTTTCATGCAGATTGGATTGTTCTTATTATGAGGTGTGTTTGCCCAGTCTCTTATACAGTGGGGCTCAATGGGGAATCAAGTAGGTTATTTTCTCCTTCGAGAGGATTGAGGCAAGGGGATCCACTAAGCCCTTATCTTTTTTTGCTTTGTGCTGAAGGATTCTCTTCGTTGTTTGATGATGCTAAAAATGACATTTTAATGCGGGGAGCTCTTATTGGCAGAGAAAAACTTTCGATCAACCATCTGGTTTTTGCAGATGATTGCATTCTGTTTAGTGATGCGTCGGGAGAAGGAGCAACTATGATGCGGAATCTTATTTTGGAATATGAACAGGCTTCAGGGTAGAGAGTAAATTTTAAGAAGTCTCTCATTTATTTTGGCACTAATGTGGAACAAAGGGATAGGGAGTTGGTGATTGGTATTTTAGGGGTTAGAGTGGCCAAAAATCCGGAGAATTACCTAGGTCTTCCTATGATGGTAGGTAGAAAGAAAAGATGGGCTTTTGCTCATTTTATTGACAGATTTAGGAAAGGAATTGAAGGGTGGAGTTTGCGTTATCTTTCAATGGGGGGCAAGGAAGTTTTTATCAAATCGGTCTTACAAGTTATCCCTGTTTATGTTATGCAGTGTTTTGCTCAACCTAAATTGCTTTGTCGCAAGTTGGAGGGTCTTTTGAATAAGTTTTGGTGGTCTAATAACAAATCGGCAAAAGGGATTCATTGAAGCAATTGGACCGTTTTATGTAAGCCCAAACATGCTGATGGTATAGGCTTTCGTGATTTATTTTTGTTCAATCGCGCATTGTTATCCAAACAAATTTGGCGTGTTTTTACAAAGCCCGATTGTCTTTTATCGAAGGTCTTAAAAGCCCGTTATTTTCCATCAACAGATATTTTTTCAGCCAAGATTGGAACTTACTCTTCTTTTACCTGGGGAAGTTTATGTAGTGCGCGGGAGCTGGTATCTGATGGTCTGGTTTGGAGAATTGGCAATGGGACTTGTGTGAACATCTGGTGTAACAACCCTTACCCGAGACTATCACCGAAATCGAGCACGAGGCGTTACCAGACTTAACTTACTAGTTCGGGCATAAATTATTTTTTTTAATTTCTTCACTCACATCCATCCAATATGTCCCTAAATGGGCCTCAATGCCCTAATTATGCAATTAAAATGGTTCGAGACCAAACCGAGAACATTAAAAACTTTCCGATTACTTAAACAAATCAAAACAAATTATTTCACTCTTCATGATAAAATTGTCTACCTGCATCATAGTCATTAAATTAATTATAACACAAATTACAAAGCTCAAAATTTAAATTTGTAATTTTTTCCTGAAACTAGACTCATATATCTTTTTACCATAATTTTTTCAGAATTTTTGGTATGGCCAATTAGTACAGTTTATTAGTTAAAGTCTCCCCTATTACACAGTCCAATGGTTCTGACCTTTCCTCACTAAAAATTAATTATCTCTTAGTAAAATTTTCATTTAATGTGTCGAAACCATTTTTTTGGGAAATGGGTAATCGACTTTGGGTTTTGAAAATGGAGTCGCCACCGACCCTTTTTTGAGGTGCGATCGGATCACCTTAAATTATTTCAATAAAACACTTTGAGTTATTAAAACAATTAATTTTGGGTCTACGAAAATCAAAGAACGGGCTCGGGAGTCGGTTACGCACGAGGAAGGGTTAGCACCCTCGTAACGCCCAAAATTGGTACCTAATTGATTAATTAGTGTCTTGGTGTCGAATATTTGAAAATTTGAAAGAATTTAAAATACGATCCCTTTTATTAAAACCTGTGAATGTGTCGAAATAAAAATCGAGGCTCGCTTATTTCGAAGGAATAAGAATACCGAACCCAGTAAGTTAAGGTACGGCATCTATTCCTGGAAGTTAAACCCGCCTTTTTGCTTAAAAGGTTTGTACATTTAAATCAAAAGGGATATTCCACTATTTTGGACCGCACTAAGAAACCGAACCCAGTAAGTTAGGGTCCGATTCGTCGAGGTGTCAAAACGTGAAATATTACCTTGATTTGAAAATTCTATCTCGATACATTGAACGCCACATTCAGTAAGTTAGGATGTAGCATTTCAATGTTTCGATGATAGATTTTATTTGAAAATTCACGTGTTTTGATTTAGAAGGCAATACTCGATAGTTCGGGTTTGATAAGGAAAATCGGAACCTAGTAAGTTAAGGCTCAATTTCCTCGAAATATCCGAACACGAGTTATGCTTTCGAAAGCCTTTGAATAAAAAATTTAATAAACAAGGGTGTGCATGACTTTTATGAAACACAAGCACGGAATTGTAAAATACGCGGCATAGAAATAATGCATAAACAATATATCTCATCGATGAATTATAATAATCAACAAACAACAAACAACGCCTATAATAACGATAATTATACAGCATGATGCCGAACATAAATAATAACATTAGATGCATAAAGGAAAGGCCTATACACAATGCTAAAATATATATATATACTAAATCTATAAAAAAAAATGTGCACACATATATACATACGTAATATACGACAATATTCCTACATGAATAATTTTCATAACATATAAAAATGTTGAACTATGTACATATAATACATTAAAATATTTATTATCGGAAGTATATAACATATAAAACGTGGCTTTAGAATATATATATGTAAGTGATAATGATATTGAAGTAATTAGAAATATATAAACATATTATTAGTAATATGTATATAAGATAATATAAAAATACATATACTTATTAAAAATAAAGATACATATGTAACATATAAAAGAATATGGTATATGTACAAAGTTTAACTATAAAATAGATGTAATGTGCAAAATACATATGATAGTATAAAAAAACATATACAATATAATGTGAAAGAATATATACATAATACATATATAATACATAAGGGAATAATGTATATAAAATATAACTTTACATTATATAGATATAATATACAAAGTATATATATAAGTATGGCGTATGCCAAATACGATTTTAAAACATATGAATATAGTGTATATAAAACATATATTATAATATTTGAAAATATGTGTATAAAATAATATACGGAAATGGATATGCAACCATAGTATTGAAATGCATACATGCATACGTGATATAGCGAAAGGATGATGTGTATGACACATATTAATACTACTAATGAAACAATAAAGAATAATTTAATAACTTAAAATAACAAAGTATTGAAAAGGGAACCAAATTGGAAACTGATCAATAGTTTTAGGCCGAATTAAAAGATTAAAAATAGTCAAAGGACCGAATGGAATGCGGGCGCGAAACGCAAGGACCAACACGCGAAATACCCCGATTCTCTGGGTGCTGCGTTTTGATTTGGACCAAATTACAACGTTATTAAAATTCTGGAGGCGAATTTCGAAGAAAAACAAAACCGATGACAGTCTGATTGAAAGCTTTTACAACGTCGAAGGACCGAAAATGCAATAAACCCTCAACTACCCAAAGCACGCGGATTGCAGCTCCTCCTGGGTCGGGTCATCGGGTACTGGGACGGGTTGAACAACACGGCACCGTTTTAGGCCATAAAAGGGGGGCTCTAAACGGTGCCGTTTAGCCCGTTATAAAATCAAACATTTGAACTGTAACGTCCCCACGCCCAAAACCGTCACCGGAGTCGAGCTTGAGGCGTCACTAAACGTAATTTATCATTTTAAACAACTTTACAAAAACTATTTTCATTTTCGGAATAAACTATCTCCTGCGTCATGGTCGCTCGAAAAATCATATCTCGAGTTAGGAAACTCGAAATCAAGATCCGTAAATTTTCCCTGAATTTAGACTCATATATCTATTCACTAATTTTTTTCTAGAATTTTTGGCTGGGCCGATTAGTACAGTTTATTAGTTAAAGTTGCCCCTGTTTCAGAACTTGACTGTACTGACCTCTGTTTACTACGGACCACTTTTCTCTCTGTACAAAACTCATATAATTGTGCCGTTTATCTCTCTTAAAACTAGATTCAATAAGGATTCTAAGCATATAAAATACACCTCCTAATTATTTTTGTACAATTTATGGTGAATTTTCAAAATTAGAACAGGGGATCCAGAAATCGTTCTGGCCCTGTCTCACTAAAACTCAAATATCTCCTAACGTGTAACTCCTTTACCTATTTTGCTTCTTCCATATGAAAGTAGACACAATAAGCTTCAATTTCATAACTAATACATTACCAAATTCGATTTCTATGATTTTTAGTGAATTTTCAAACTCACGCCAGTGTTGCTGCAATGTTCTGTTTTATGGCTAGTTCCATTTTCATACAAGCTTCCATGTACTAATTAATCTATTATTCTTTCATGACATCAAACATAACCTATATTGGCCATTTCAATGACTCATCATTGTCAAGCATTTCCTCAACCAAACACCACCATATCACAAGATTATTTACACATAGTAGGTATATTGCTATACATGCCATTCTAAGTTCTATAAGCCGTTTACCAAAAAGTCCTTCGGATAGTGTGATCGAGTCTTCGACCTATCCCGATTCTCGAGCCGGCTTGTCCAAAACTACAATGAATAAAAAGGAGGGAGTAAGCATAAATGCTTAGTAAGTTCACATGCAAATAACAAGTAACATAACAAAGTCATTATGCCAAACAACATTAACATAGCATCACCAAACATATGTCACCATTCTAATCATCATACTTCATCTTACCACATCTTTATTGTTGTGTCGAATTTCAACCCGAGGGTTAAGTACATACCTGTCCAATGTGGCCATTTCTCAACATTACTGAATTGTCACTTACACCTTGAGTATTCTTCCATTCCGCGAGAATTTTACCCGTTGAACACATTGGAATACAACTCGGATACACGGATCATTTGCACATAAGTGCTGAATATGTAATCAATCAATCATGTAACCCGCCCATAAACGAACTCGGACTCAACTCAACGAGCTCGGGCGTTCGCATCCATAAGTGAACTCGGACTCAACTCAACGAGCTCGGATGCCTAGTTACATCTCACGAACTCGGACTCAACTCAACGAGTTCGGACATTCGCACCCATAAGTGAACTCGGACTCAACTCAACGAGCTCGGGTGCCCAACCATCCTAGTGACATGTCACTTGTATCCTAATCTATTCCTAAGGTTCAAACGGGATTTTCCCTCAAATTTCACCTTTTTGGCCATCTTCCTCGGAATGTCAGTACAAATAATCGCTAGCATTTCATGCTTATCAAGCTAATTACATACTTTGCATACCAATAAATAATAATTCACAAGGCATAATATTCCATGATAGTAAGTACCAATCATATAAATAACATTAAATTACTTAAAATAACAATTATGTTACATTATTTACATATGAACTTACCTTAGTACCAAAATACAACGATTTTGCAATTTAGTCCGTAATCTTTTCTTTTCCCCGATTGAGGTCGATTCCACGTCTTTCTTGATCTAAAATAACACATTTAGCTTGTTTAATATTCACATTTTAAAATTAGACCTTAATTCAAATTTTGGAAAAATTACAATTTTGCCCCTAAACTTTTGCATATTTACACTTTTGCCCCAAAGCTCGGAAATTTACTTTATCACAAATTCTTATGTTTTAAGACATGCTGATCATTTATTTACCATTAGAATTCTCAAATTCCCACTAAAACACATACTTATGAACAATATGTATTTTTATCGATTAAGCCGTTTTACTCGTTTTTGCTCAAAACCGAGTAGCACAAGTTGTCTAACATAATTTAAAACCTCATATTCTATCATAAAACATCAAAATACACAAATTTCACCTATGGGTATTTTTCCAAATGTGAACCCTAACTTAAAATAATGCTAACATAAGCTTTATCAAGCTACCGGGATCTCAAAAACGTAAAAATCTTTAAAAACGGGGCTTAGATGCACTTACTATGAAGCTTGAAAGTTGAAGAAACCCTAGCTATGGAGAGAGCAAGTTTCGGCAGCAACCAAATGAAGATGATAACAATTTTGTGTTATTTTTCCCTTTTAATTCATGTTAATAACCAAATGACCAAAATACCCCTCCTTACTAAACTTTCAAAAATTCCTCCCATGTCCTAATTTGTCCATGAACTTAAAATTGGTCTAATTACCATTTAAGACCTCCTAATTAATATTTCAAAGCAATTTCATACTAAAAACTTCTAGAATGCAAGTTTTGCAACTTATTCGATTTAATCCCTAACTCCAAATTAAGCACTTTACGCTTAGAATTTCTTCACGAAATTTTCACACCATCATAAAATCATATCATAAACATCAAAATAATTATAATATAATTATTTCTACCTCGGATTTGTGGTCACGAAACCACTATTCCGATTAGGCCCTAATTCGGGATATTACATGAACCCTAAACGGGTTTCAGAAAGCAAAAACAGGGTGCCCACTTCATCTTCATTCTCGGCGCCGCGCTGCAAGGGGTTTTCAACCCTCTGTCGCCAGTAACCACGGAGGCCGATAAGGGAATGTTCGACTCCCTATTTCGAAGCAACCGGAAGTTTTTGGTAGCCCTTTTTACCCTATTAAACCAACCCTTCAACATTTGTTGGATGCAGATGGGAATCGGGTTGAACGCGACTGAGATGGGAACCGAAGCAATACTCTCCTACCCTCGCCAGAATACCGAGTATTCCTCGACGGTTTAGGGTCATTGGAGAACCCCTATTCGCACCCACCGATCGAACCAGGTAAACCGATATTAACTTGATATTTAACAGTAAAATACAATAAGAGAAAGAAATGGACGCAACCTTTAGTTTTTCTTTCTTGAATCTGAGTCTTTGCTGTTTTCGTTTTTCTTTTTTTTTTTTTTAAGATACCAAAAAAAAGAAGATCCTTTACAACTCTTTCTTTCGGGTTTTATACCCGTTTTTACAATGACCTAACCCTATCTCTTGCGTGTTTGTCCCGTTTTGCAGATCTGCTGATGACGATGGAGCAGGTGGTGGTGGTTGCTGGAAGTGACTGGCAGTTGGTGACCGATTAGAGGCTCGGCAGAGGGTGGTTAGGGCTTGCGGCGCTAGGGGTTCACGGGGCTAGGGTTGCTGATTTGGGTTGTTGGGTCAAACGGGTATTGGGTTTGTAATGGTGTGGGCTCCGGGTTTGGCTAATAATTTGGGCTTAGTGGTTTTGGGTAGTAGTTGAATTAGGTTATTGGGTTTTGATGTAAATGGACATTTGGACATTTTTTATTTTATTTGTTCTTTTGTGTTTATTTGGGCTTTATTGGGTTTTAGGGGTCTGGTTGATGGGTTTTGATATGTAACGGACTGATGGACTGTTTATTATTTTTTTTAGGTTCATTTTTGCCTTTATTTTGCTTAATTGGGCCGGGCACAATTTAGGTATTACATAATGTTCCTGCTCATTTCTAATGAAAATAGACTCATTAAGGAATCTAGAAATATAAATTATAACCCTTAATTCTTCTTGTACAATTTCTAGTAAATTTCTAAAATCAAAACAAAGGATCACGAAGTCATTCTGAACCAGTCTCACAAGAATTTAAATATCTTAGAATATAGACTTTGTTTACTTGCTCTGCTTCTTTCTTATGAAAATAGACTCAATAAGATTTAATTCTATATCTCATTCACCATTTAGTTCCATTTCTACAATTTTTAGTGATTTTTCAAAATCATGTCACTACTGCTGTCCCAAAACTGTTTCATAACCAACTTTTACTCTTTCATAATTTCTTTACATTAAACCTTATTTAGGCAAGGATAACATCAACACATGTTCTTATTTAGCCATATCTAAGGATATACACACAAAATGGCCAAGTCCCTATACATGCCATAACTGAAAATGTTTCGATGAAAATACCCAATTGGTAACTTGATAGTCGAAAGTGTGAAGCGATCTCCAACGACCTTCAACCCGAGCTTGTTTGATAAAACTCTGGAATAGGGAAAAGGAAAGAGGCTTAGTAAGTTTACTTGTAAAATAATAGGCATTAGTAATAAATTTAGCTTATTATTAAGGTTTTAGAATTTGCATAAATAATGTTAAGTTCTTACTTTCCCATCTTACTCATTGGCAACCTTGCCAAAGGCTTAGAATAAAAAAAAAATACCTTACTTAATAGCTTGCTTATGTATCTCACTTAACACATTAATACTCTTTCATAATATATAGGCATATTGCCAACCATGTCACAAAGCGTCATAAGTATAATTGAAAACTTATCACTCACTTAATACTTGAATATACTCATTAAAATAATTTTAATATCATCAACTTATAACCTCAATATTAATAAGCCTTATGTACATACTTGTGCTCTTTCCTCATGATCTTACCTTGTCAGCTCTTTGACTTACTCTTTGGATTACTCAAGTACCTTTCCTTTTGAAATTTACCATTGCCATGTCTTGAAATGGTCTTACGTGGTATCCTTGCCTTGTGAATTCACCAATGCCATGCTTTGGCATGGTCTTACATGGGATCTTTGCCTTATAGTAACTTGTCAATACTATGTCTTGACATGGTCTTACATGGAATCTTTGCCTTATAGTGTTCTGAGATCTAAAACATCATATTTCACTTATTTAATCAATACATTAATCATTTTGGACCTAAAACATATTTTTACAAAATTTACATTTTGGCCCCTAAACTTTTGCATATTTATACTTTTTCCCCAAAACTCACAAATTAAAATTTATCCCTAATTCTTATGTTTTAGGACATGCTGATCATTTTTTTTTCCTTCTATGGCCATCAAATTCTTGCCCTAACATACACTTATGAACAATAACAATTTTTACCGATTATGCTGTTTTACTCGTTTGCACTGAAAATCGTTAGCAGAAGTCGTTTAACATAATTCTAAACTTCATATTCTGTCATAAAACATCAAAATACACCTTTTCACCTATGGGCAATTTTCCAAATATAAACCCTAGCTCGAATTAATGGTAGAATTAGCTTAATCAAGTTATCGGGATTCTAAAAATGTAAAGAACATGAAAAACGGGGCTAGAACGGGCTTACTATGAAGCTTGAAAGATGAACAAACCCTAGCCATGGTGTTCCTTTGCTACATTCGGCCATGGAGAAAAGAAATGAAGAAGATGATAGCTTATTTCATGTTATTTTGTCATTACTCATTAATTAAGGCATTTTACCAAAATGCCCTTAAATACCTTACTAACCATGTCTATTTTTTGTCTATCAAACTTTAATGATCTAATTACTATTTAAGGATCTCTACTTTAAACCCCCATTTCAATCAAGTACTTTATAAACTTGAATACATATTTTGCAACTTTTGCAAATAAGCCTTAATAGACAAATTAAACATGCAATCTATAAAATTTCTTATCGGTAATCTAACACATGCATCCAATAAATCAGTAAATATAATTCATCATAATAAACTTTTCTATCTCGTATTTGTGGTTTCACAACCACTGTTCAGTTTAGGCCTTTTTTCGGGATGTTACATCTGGAACGATCTATGGTTGCCTGGTCAGGAAAATAACAGGTTAGTAGTGCAAAATATTAATACTTCTTGGACCACTGTGAATCACGTAATTGATGAAGGGACTCATACCTGGAAAAAGTAGTTGATTCAAAGTTTGTTTGATGAAGACCAATTGAATAGAATTTTTTTCAATCCCACTTGCTTGCCGGAGAACGCAGGACAAGTTGGTTTGGAAATTTGAGGCTTCGGGAAATTACACCGTGAAGAGTGTTACAGAGCTTTGAGTACAGGACAATTACAAACTAGTAGCTACAGAGAGGATAAATACAGAGCTTTCTACAAAATCCTTTGGGGGTTACAAATTCCAGCTAAAATCAAAATACATGTCTGGAGACTTTTCAACAACTATGTACCACATTTTGTCAATCTTTTTCAAAAACGACTTTCTGCAGATGTTGCTTGTCCTTTCTGTAAAGAAGGCCCGTAGGACTCTGATCACCTTGTATAGAAGTGTGGAGTTTTACAGCAACTATGGATCTCACTCAATGTTAGTTCTATCCCGAATGATCTAACCCCGAATGGCAAAAATAATTTCATTAATAAGGTTCTTGAGGCGGATGCCAGTATAAGGCAGATTCTTATTATTTGTTTATGGGCATTATGGCATGAAAGAAATAAATTGATATATGAAGGTATTAATTATTCTAATCAGCACATGGTTGGTTTTATTCTAGGGTATAGTTAGGAAGTTTTTTCATGTCATAGAAACTTAAATGTTCCTTCTAAGCTCATGATTCATCATCTATGGCGAACCCTTGACAGTGGGATGGTTAAATTGAATTTTGACACATCTTTCCTAAAAGATTCAAGAACTTCTTTTGCAACTGTTCTTGCTAGAAATAAAGAGAGGCAGTGTTTAGGTGCTTGCACTTACCTGTCTGGCGATGTGGCGGATGCAGTGGTTGCGGAGGCGAGAGCGTGTGAAAGGGCCATACTTTTTGCTGTGGATTTAGGGTGGAGGAGGATTATTTTGGAAGGGGACTCTCTGACAATTATTAAGAAACTGAACTCAGAAGAGGAGGACAAATCTCTCATTAGACCAATTATCAATTTTATTCGTGCTCTTGGAAAAAGGTTTGAGAATGTCTCGTACCAATTTGTACCAAGGGCGGTTAATTGTGCAGCGCATACTTTGGCTTTGGAAGGGCGTCGACGACAGATTGCATGCGTTTGGTCTCAGGAACCTCCAGAAGTAGTTCAAAAAGTCATGCAGACGGATTGGAATGCCTGGGTTCAGAAAGATTGAGGGGGTGGGCAAACTTTGAAGAGGGAGGTGGTTCTGTGATTTCTCCAGGGTTGGATTTCAAAGCTGTTCTACTCCATTGCTTCGTTAACTAAGTAATCTGCGTGGGAAAGGTAGCCTATTTGGACTGGTATTTCTGATGGTTTTTTGGTTTTGGCGCAGGGTGATTTTGTTTGTGGTTTTGCCTTTCTGTGTGCTCATGGTTTTCTTTTGTCGTTTCATCTCATTTGCTTTTAATTTTCCTGTGTGCGTCTGTTTGGGTTTTATTTCTTTTATCGTTTCCTTTTATTTTGCTTTGTTTTGAACATTTATCACTTCGAGTCTGATCTTTAATGGAGGAATATTAGAGAGCTTTTATTATTGTTTTATTTAAATCGATAAATTGTCAAAAATTTCATATTAAGTGTAAAATTATCCAAAGTAGAAGTGATACTGAAATTATCCTTTATATTCAAAACTTTTAATATTATTAAAAATGTATAATTACAGACCGAATATAATATTTCAATTCCGAACATAAAAATCTTATACCAATCTTTAATATAAATTCTCAAAAATATTATATTTCTTAAACCAAATATTGATAAACTAAATCGAGTGGAAATAATTGCCAAGCCTAGAGTAATATATAAATAGAATGGTTCTAACTAATAATGTTGTAACGACAAAAACAAACGCTTACCCTTGTCATCAAATCCACTGTTCCCCTAAATTAAAAAAAAAAAAGAGTCATAAATAGAATGTGTCCAAAACCAAGAAAAAGGTAGGGGTCACACCTCACTACTACGAACATAATTGTCGTTCTCATTGCTTCCCCGCCAATAATTATCAATCCACTTCCCAATTTCCATAATAATGTCCTCTATATTTATATTTATGTTATTTAAATTAATGGTCTACATGATCGGGTCAGTTCTTAACAAAATTTTAGGCTTGTTTAATAAGTTGGGATTCGACCTAAAAAATAGGTTTAAGATTTTGCCTAAATCTGACCCAAATAAAAATGCTAAAATCTGAGTCTGGTCCGACTTACTCGTATTAAAATTTTTATATTATTTTTTATATAAAAATTAAAAAAAATAATACATCAAAACGACTAAAAACATTAAAATAAATATTTCCCAATAAATTGAAAATAAATTAAAAAAGGTCTTTATACTTAAATAACACTAAGATAAGTACAACTTAACAAGCAAATGCCTATAAAATAATAGCAAAATTAACAATAAAACAAGAGTTGTATAATATCCAAACAATAACAAAAAAAATTGCAATATACTAGAGAAATGACAACAAAACAATGGGAAAACAACAACAAAACAACAGATTTTTTATCTGGGCCAGGTCTGGGCCAAAAAACCTACTCGAGGCTCGGCCAATTTTCTAAATGGGTCTTAATTTTTTTGCCCAAACTCATTTTTCGAACTTATATTTTTGCGCAAATCCTTTTACTTTTTAGACGGGCATTTGGGTCGAATCAGGTAACTTGACCCATGAACAGGTCTAATTTAAATTACCCCCATAATTATTCAACTATTCAAAATTATCATTTAGGTTGCCTTATCATCAACTTGTTCCGTTAACTCAATTTTCCTCAAATATATCATTATTTGTCAAATTATTAATAAATTTTCATTTTGGTCATTCAATTATAAAAAGTTGCAAAATAATCATTGGTGCTATAAAAAGTTGCAAAATAAACCATAGACCCCGAACCCGACCTTTGAACTCAAAATCAAACCTCAAACCCGAACCTTGAACCTTGAACCTTGAACTTTGAACCAAGATGCCAAGTTCAGGATTCTGGTTAAAAAAATTACCAAAATTATGTATTAATGACGTGGAAAAAAAATTCTAAAACGTCATTAAATAATTAAAAAGGGAAAAAGAATAACGTTACGCTCTTATTTCATACAATCCTTTTTCCAAAGTAATAAAGTGTTAAAAAAATAGAAAAATTTCAATGCATTAATAGGAGAAAATTCAAAGTAAAAAGAGTCATTAAAATTATCAAAAGATAAAAGTGACATTTTAAAAAATAAAAAAATTTATGTTTCTTTTTTTTTCTTATTTTCCCCCAAATTAGGGTATAAAAAATTGAGAGAAAATAAGGGTAAGCAAAGGATTCTCAACTTCATTCACTTTCCCTACCATGTAAAAAATAGGTTATCCAAAAAAGTAAGGGCTTAGCCAAGGGGCTGGCAGGGGCCCCGGCTATAATACCCTTAACACGTATCCGTCGCTGGAACAGGGTTACGGAGCATTACCTGAATATACAGATCAAATCCAGACAATTCATGTTATTTAACATTCATGTCAGAAATTAATCATAAAGTCCCTTATATGAGCCCTCGAGGCCCAAAACATGCATTAGAAATAAGTCGGGACTAAATCGAGAACCCAGGGAATTTTTCGCAAAATATCAAAAATTTCATTTAGGTGCAGGGTACACACCCCCGTGTGGTCAGGCCGTGTGGGCATTCAAAATGGGGCACACGGCTGTGTCCCAGCCCGTGTCTTACTCGTGTAAGTCTCTAACTTGTGTCACACTGCCAAGTCACACGCCCGTGTGCTAGGCCGTGTGTAGGTGCAAGGGTCACACGGCCAAGCCACATGCCCGTATACCAGGTCGTGTGAAAATACCTGAGCATTCTTTTTTGAATTTTTAAGATGCAAGGGACACACGACCAAACTACACGCCCATGTGCTAGGCCATGTGTCACACACGGTTGAGATACACGCTCGTGTAGACAAAAATAGGCCATTTTCAAGGCAACATTTCTCACCCAATTTGTCTTGCACCTACATCAACACTTTAACACATTCACTAACCAATTCAAGACATTTAAACCAAGCCAAAACCAAGTCTTATGTATGACATTTCATCACATGTGTTCATGTATTCAAACTTACCTAATTGACCAAATTCATATATCAAATTCATATATATGCATATTTTATCAAATATGCTATCTCAATCCATTCATCCATATAATTACCATTATTTAACCATTTCAAACTCATACATCAAACATGTTAAAGTCATATATATACATCTCAAAATATACCAAACACAAGCCATACCAATGGTTAGGTCTATCCAAGCATTTACATACCATCATTTGCCAATTTAACCTATACATGCCATTATAACCAAAATGTAATTACTATATATATACTGAAATGAGTTGATGGATAATGTGATGATATCTCCGCCAATCCTCTAACTCAACGAGCTTCTGAGGTACTATAAAACAGAGAAAATAAAACAGGGTAAGCATATTATGTTTAGTAAGTTCGTATAACAGAAAATTACTTACCATTCATTTACAATTAAGGTAAACATAATAACACCTTCCAAACAACTTGGCAAAAAGTCTAAGCAGATAATCTCACCAAACATGTTAGTTATTTATTTCATGTAAATATCAATAACAAGGATGAGCTCATCAAATATCATGTTTCCATATGTTTCCAAATATATACGGGGAACGATTCATTCAGAGTTCATCTTAACTTATATCAAAATTTCACCCGTTAAATCATTGAAATCTCGATGGATACATGGGTAGACACACAAAGTGTACAATACTATAAATTCGTCAATTCACATTCAGGAATGCTCTTACGAGCACATAAACAGAAAGCTCTCTCTCAATATAACGGGATGCTCATGTGAGCCATGTAACAGGAAGCTTATCCAGACAATATAATGGGAAGCTCATGAGAGCCAAAATCAAGAAGCTCATGCGAGCCAATAACGGGTAACTCCGAAAAGCCATTACCGGGAAGCTTCGAATAGCCATATATTAGGAAGTTCAAGCGAGCCATATCGGGAAGCTTACAAAGAGCCTTAAATCGAGAAGCTCACAAAGATCCATATAACGGGACGCTTATAAAAGCTGCGGTGTGTCTACAACACATGCAAAATCACAACCAATCGGGATGCTCCGAAGAGTTATTAACGGGAAGCTCATAAGAACCATATAACGGGAAGCTTGAGAGAGCTTATAAATGGACACTCTTTCGAGCTACGGTATGTCCGCAACATATGCAGGAACACTACCAATCGGGAACTCTGTATCCAATCAAATTTTATTCATTCAAACGAGACCTAATATTTATCAAATATTTTCTGAATATGTGATCAAATTTCCTATACTTGACCATTACACAATTCACATGCATATCATTCAATTCAAGCATATAATTATAAAATTAAGTTACACAAACTTACCTCGACAATGTTCGTGAACTAGTATGTTACTAATCCGTTACTTTTTCTTTACCTCGATCTAGCTACGTATTTGGCCTATCCAGATATATACGAGTAAATTTAGCTCAATTTAATACAATACCTATTCAATTCAATCCATTTCACATCTTAGGCAAAATTACCATTTTGCCCTTATACTTTTAATTAATGATGATTTCGTCTCTAGGCTCGGAAAATAAAATTCGTGCAATTTTATCCTTATTCCAAGCCTAACCGATTTTTACATATAGCAATAGCAGCCTATGTATTTCATAAAAATCAAAAGTTTTCTATGTATTTTACATCTTTACAATTTAGTCCATAAATAACAATTTCATCAAAATTCCCTTAACAAAAGTTGTTTATTTATCAACAATCTTTCATTTTCTACCATAAATCTTCTTAATTCATGCATACTCATTCATGGAAAAACCTAGTACTTTGATAACTTTACAAATTAATCCCCAAGATTGCTAGATTAAGCTATTACGATCTCGAAAATATAAAAATTACTAAAAACGGAACAAGATTACTTACCCAATTAAGCCAAATAAGCTTGCTTGGGTGCTTTTCTCTTAGCCAGGGTTTCCATGTAGTTTATTTGGGAAAGACGATGAAAATGATGATATTTTTGTTGTTTAATTAAAATATCATATTTTATTATTCATCTTTCCAATTTAGTCATTTTCTTTATTTAATTTTCCATGGATGACTAAACATACTTATCTACTAACTCCTCTTAATGGTCTACTTGCCATATAAGGACCTCAAATTTTGAATTCTATAGCTATTTAATACTTATAGGTACTAGAATCCAACTTTTGCATTTTATGCAATTTGGTCCTTTCCATCTAATTAGACATGTAACCGATAAAATTTTCTTTATGAACTTTTCATACGATATTCCTATCATAATGCAAATCACAAAATAATATTAAAATAATTTTTCAGACTTGGATTTGTAATCCCGAAATCACCATTCCGATTTTACTGAAAATGGGTTGTTACACCCTCTAAAATGAAAAAAATTTCATTTAGACGTTTTAAATTAGTAAAGATAAAATTATACTTTGGTCCCCTAAAAAATGATAAAAATTTGATTTAGCTCTTTAAAACATAATAAAGATACATGCTATTCAAATGGTGAAATTATATTTTTACTATCGTAAAAATTAAAATTTAATTTCAGCCCCCTAAAGCCTTCGTCCCTGCAAACAAGGGAAAATTTATTTCCATTGAGTTACTTAACTTTCCTTCCCCTTACCTCAATCCAAACATAGTGTTAGTCATTAACGTTATCCATATTTGTACTTTGATTACTTTTCTATTAAATCATTAAGAATGCAAATGTTATCATTCTTTATTCGCATGATAATAAATTTAACTCTCTATTGTTTACAAATTCTATAAATTTGATCTTAATTCTAAAAATATTAATAAATTTAGCCATCGACATTACACATTTTATCAATTTAATTGTTATTTTTTTTTTAAAAAAATTCAAAAAACTTATACTAGAGCTAAATAAAAACTTTAAGAAATTAAAAATCAATGCAAATCAGTACAAGAAAAACAATAGCTTGATTTTTTTTTCTTGTCAACTAAGTCCTTAAGTGCATCTTTAATCACATGAAACCAATCATGATAAGAGAAACAATTTTTACTAGTTAGAATAAAAATTTGAGAAATCAAAAATCGAATCAAATTATGGTGTTTAGATGATTTAGTTCACAAGTTAAAAAATTATAATTACTCGCATTAAACTTAAGCAATATTTATTTTATTTAATTTACAATTATTTTTAATTTTTTATGATGTAAAAATAAATAATTTATATTTAAAATATTAAAAATAACTTTAAAATGATATATAACAAATTATTTTCAAATATATATATATATATATATATATATAAGAGTTAGTGATTATTTTTTATTTACTTGAAATATTAAATTTTTAAAAAGATTCATGATTTTTTTTTTAAACTTTCACCAAATAGTATGATATATTACACTCAAAAATTCAAAATAACATTATTAAAACAAACAATTACAAACCTGAAACCTTTGTATGTAAACTTGTATCAAAGTAAAGCAATCAACTTTTTAAAAGTGAGGCAATCATAATCTTTCCTTAAAAATTTTTAATTTTTAAATTTAGTTAAAATATGCTATATAAGTGATGGTATAATTTGTACTTTTTATATATTCAAAAATTAAGATTTTTTATATTTAAAAATTCAAGTTTAATTTTTAATTTCAATTAAAATTTCTTTTAAATTTATTGGAGTAACATTTTAAAATAAAAAACAATATTCACTTAGTAGTCATATGACAAAAAAAGACAATCATAATGAACTAAAATTAACAAAAAAAATAGTGGTCATAATTAGACTTACATTTTTAAATTTGAAAAGTAGAAGTATTAAATTATTTGAAATAAAAGTAGGAGCCTAAATTCAAAATTTACAGATATTACCAGCAAGTTAAGCAAAAATTTGTAAGTTGACAAGTTAACCCATGCCTGATCCATATTTTTTAAAAGTGTTACGAGTACAATATAATCAAAGTACAATATAAATATATGTCTAAGTAACCATATAGTATCAAATTATTAACACAAATAAATTTTTTGATTAATTATAAAAAAAATCAAGCTAATATAATACAAACAGACTAATAACTAATACAATCTAAATTAAAATCAATAAACTGAATAAAACTCATATATAATGAAACTCAAAAGAGCCACACACACGTATAATAAATCATACTTATATTTCTATCCTGTAAAAGAAGGTTGGGACTTATCCTACTCGGATTGCAGTAAAAGGTGGAAAGTAACCTAAGGTAAAGTAGTACCTTTTCCGTTGGTTGGTTAACTTCTTTTATTTAAGCGAAGGAAAGTAAAAGTTGAATATCCCTTACTTTCCTTTGAATTGGTTGGTTTTTATTTGTCCTAATTTAGGGAAAAGTTAAGAAAAGGAATATGATGTTTCTTTTAAAATTGCAAAATATCTTTTTTATCCTATTAATATTTATATAAATTATTTTATAAAATGATATAATTAAAAATAATCATTATAGTTTTAATAAAAAAATTCATTATAGTCAAACATTTCCTCTACTTTCCATAGTTTAACTAAATAAAGGTTTTTAAATATTACTTGACTTAGGGTTAAAAAATCATTTTTTAGAGAGTGTTTGGTACGATGGAAAATGATCAATTTTAGGATAAAAAAATCATTATAATCAATTTTAAGTTTTTCAAATCGCAGTTATGCTTTTTATCATCAATTGATGCTACATTTAGTATTTCATATTATCATTGATTGGCGTGTGTTTAAGCATCTATTCACATCAATTTCACATACACCATTAATTTCATGCGAACTAAAAACAATTTTACAAATATATCATCAACATGCGAAATAACGAGCCTAGTTCGACTAACACTTGCAATTAGGTTTGCAAGTAGAGTTCGTACATAGGGGCTCGCACACCAACTCATGCTGGGGTTCGCATACTAATCATACAGGGTTCACCTATTATAGTATGTAGGATTCGCATATACATATGGGGTTCACATACTTCAGTATTCAAGGTTTGCATATATAAACACATAGGTTCACATGTAACAACATTTAGGGTTCGTAAGCAATATAGGGTTCACATATTAAATCCTATATGGTTTAGTATATTGATTTGTATATATAACAATTTATATAAGGGTTTGTATGCATGGACTCATGTGCAGAGGTTTGCCTATAAGGGTTTGCGCATATGGGTTTGCTTACACTACATGTAGGGTTCGCATAAATATCCTAAGGGTTCATATATTAATTCCTATAAGGCTTTGCATATGAGTTCGTAGTAAGGGGTTCGTCTATAGGGGTTCGCATACAAGGTGGTTTGCCTATAGGGTTTCACATGCAAAGGGGTTCTGTAGCGGCCTAAATTCAGCGATATCGAAACAGTAGTTTTGTGACCACAAATTCGAGTCAAAGAGAAAATTTATTTAAATATTATTGTATGATTTATGATATGATAGGAAAGTTGCATGAATTTTTTTTTAGGAAAATTTTACCGATTTAGTGATTAATTAGAGAAAGGACTAAATTGCATAAAATGTGGAAGTTGAGTGCTAGGAGTTAGAGGGATTTAATGACTATGAAATTCAAAACTAAAGGTCCCTATGTGGTAATTAGACCATTAATCAAAAGATGAGAAAATATCTAGGGTGATTCATCCATGGAATTTGAGAAAAAGAAAATGACTAAATTGGAATTTAGTAAAATTAAAAGATGATAAAATAATTAACATAAAATATCATATTATTTTCATCATCTTCTTCCCCAAATTTGATGGAAGTCTTAGGAGAGAGAAAGGTCACTAACCAAGCTTAATTGAGTAAGTTTTCATCTCCCATTTTTAGTAATTTTTATATTTTTGAGATCGAGAAAACTTGCTCTCTCTATTTTGGGGATTAAATTGAAAAGTTATCAAAGTATGGAAATTGTGCCATGGATGAATATGCTAGAAATTGAAATTTTATGGAAGAAAATGAAAGGTTGTTGGTAAACAAACAACTTTTATAAAGTGATTTTGGATGAAATTGTGAAATAAGGACTAAATTGTAAACTTGTAAAATTCAAAGAAAAATTCTAATTTTTGTGAAATCCATGGACTGTTATAGATATACATGAAATTCGGCTAGACTTGGGAAAGAGATTGAATTGCATGAATTTCATTTTTTGAGCCCAGGGACAAAATTAAAATTTATGAAAAGTTTAGGGACAAAATAGTAAATTTACCTAGGGTGTAAATTGAATGTAATGCGATATGAACTGATGATTAAATTCACTTATATAGATCCAGGCGACATGAATACGAGGTTACATCGAGGCAAGGAAAAAGTCTTGGAATAGTGAATTTTACGAACGGACAAGCATCGAGGTAAGTTCATGTAACTTACTACTGAATCTTGAAATGCTTGAAATGTATGTTATATGATGTGAATTTCAATTAAATGTTCAATGCATGAATATTATGAAATATGTGATGATACTTAAGAAAAATGGATAAGTCCAGGTTGAATAAAAATGGATAAGTCCCGGTTGAATAAAGGGAAATTCAATGGATAAATGGAAAAAAAATTGCATGTGAGGTAATCCTGATAAAAGCCCTCCCGATGTATAAATTATAAATTGGATTTAGCCCAGACGGGTAATCCAAATTAAGCCCTAAGAGTATTTGTCATTGGAAGGATTTAGCCTGGATTGGTAATCCTGACAAAACTCTTTGAGCTTATGTTATAGGGGATTTAACTTGGACTGGTAATCCTACTATATGAAATGTGGCTTGGGAGTGTGCTCTCTGACAAGGGTAAATATGAATTGATAGATTATGAATTGGTACACTTTAAGTGTACTACAGAGTTTCCATTGAAATTCCGATAAATTCAACGGGATAAAGTTCATGAAAGGTATAAGTGACATGGAAGTGATAAGTATATGGAAATTAGGGAAAGATGAGCTCATCATTCATCTATAAATTGGTATTACATCAAATTGTTTGACAAACTCAATTGTTGAGATTGTGTGTGGTAGGATAATATACTATTGTTTGGATGAATGTATATTTGATTTGAGTAAATGGAAACATATGGTAAGTTGTACTCTTGTTACATGAACTTACTAAGCACTAAGTGCTTACTCTATTTATTTTCCCTATTTTGTAGTGCTTGGAAGCTCATATTGGTTGGAGACGGTCGGAGTAACATCATACTATCCTCCAGCTCATTTTGGTATAGATATGAATCTTATTTTGGTATAATGGCATGTATAGGCTATTAAGGTTAAAATGTGTATTGAAGTGGATGAATGTAAACCTAGCCATTGGTATGGTTAGTGATAACTTAAAATTTTTGGTATGTTATAAGGTAATTTAGAGGTTAAACATGAAAGTTTTAAAGAGGCAAGATTTGTATTAAGTGTGCATGTGAAAATATGAAATATTAAATGATGAAATTGGTTGAAAATCATATTTGAATTGGTTGGTTGGTATTTAGATGGTTTGGTGTAGGTATGGGATGAAAATGGGTGAGAAATAGGGCTTGGAAATAGCCTTATTTCATCCACACAGGTAGACACACGGGCTTGTGTCTAGGCCATGTGTGACACACGGTCTGGTACAAGGGCGTGTGACAAAGTCGTGTGTCCCCAGCATCCAAAAATTGAGAAAAAGAATGCCCTGAAATTGAGCATGCGGCTCAACACGAGCGTGTGCCTTGCCCGTGTGAGGTAAACAGTTTGGATACATGGGCGTGTGATACGGCTGTGTAAAACCTGCATCTAAATTCAAAAATTAAATTAACCACACGGCCTAATAACACGGGCATGTGCCTTAGCCGTGTGATATCAATTTGGTCATGAATTGTAAGTTAAAGAGTCACATGGGTAAGGGACACGGGCATGTGCCTTAGCCGTGTGATATCAATTTGTTCATGAATTGTAAGTTAGAGAGTCACACGGGTAAGGAACACGGGTGTATGAAGCCACATGGCCTAACTATACAGGCATGTCCCATACCACACGGGCGTGTGACCCTTAGTTTTGAGAAAATTTTGAGATTTTGCGAAAAATTCCCTAAGATCTTGATTTGGTCCAGATTCGATTCTAATGTACATTTTGGGCCTCGAGGGTCCATCTAAGGGATGTTATGACAAATTTTGAAATATGAATAGTACTTAACTTGGTTTAACTGTAAATGTTCTGTAAACTTCAGTAATACACTGCAACCCTGTTCTAACGAATGACACGAGTTGGGGGTGTTACATTTGTTGGTATCAGAGTTACGGTTTAGCTGATTCTCGAACTAACATGGCAAGCACGAGATTAACTATACATGCCATTATATTATTTGTGATAGTGTGATGTCTCTTGACCATTTAAATGTGTTTTTCTTATAGTAAATGTCATCAAACTGAGCTGATTCCGAGGAAGCTGAGAGTCATGCTCCGGCTTCAGTATAAAGAGAAGAAACTAGTAGTAGAAGGTCTGAGTCAGAGGGCCAAGGTGAGGAGGCAAAAGCAGCCTTCTTTCAAATGATGAATGAATGGTTCAATCAGTATTTAAGAACTAATCCTGTTGTACAATAAGCTCCCCCTCCTGTTCCTCCATAACCGGTTCCCAAAATACCACGAGGTACTGAATCTGTTAGAACAGGTAAAGCTCCAGTAGACAGTTCGTAAATATGGGGCTAAAAAATTTCGAACTACAATTGAAGATGATCCGAAAAGGGCTGAGTTCTGGTTGAAAAATACTATTCGGGTTTTGGATGAATTATCATGCACACCGGATGAATGCTTGAAATGTGGAGTGTCTTTGTTGAAAGATACAGCTTATTATTGGTGGAATACTAAAATTTCTGTGGTACTGAAATAAGAAGTTACTTGGGAACTTTTCCAAACAAAGTTCTGAAAGAAATATATCAGTCAGAGATTCCTTGATAAAAAAGGAAAGAATTTCTTGAGCTTAAACAGGGAAATATGACTGTGTCTGAGTATGAAATAGAGTTTGTTTGGCTGAGTAAATATGCTAGAGAATGTGCTCATACTGAACCTGAAATGTGTAAATGATTTGAGGAGGGATTAAATGAATACATCAAGTTGTTGATCAGAATTCTTGAACTACGGGAATTTGCAGTATTAGCTGATCGAGCATACAAGGTAGAATAATTAAGTAAAGAGAAGAAACAAGCAAAAAAAGAAGCTCAAATTTAGAGCAAGAGACCCATAGGGAGATTGCAATCATCCTTTGTTACAAAGAAATCAAAGAAATATTATGATAGTTCCACCTTAGCCACAAGGTATTCCAAAAAGGAACGAGCCTCCCAATGCTCTAATCCGAGATCCCTTACTCCATCAGTGACTAGTGTGGGAAGTGTCGGTAACCCCAAACCAAGATATAATTATTGTAATAAAGCTCATTTTAGAGAGTGTCGTCTAAGAAGTGGGGCTTACTATAGATGTGGTTCTCTTGATCATTTCCTCCGAGATTGTTCAGAAAGGGTTAAAAAAGATATTGATCAGACTCCAAAATCGAGTAATCCTGCTTTAAGAGGTAGACCGCCACGACATCCTGGTAATGTCAGTGGTAGTCGAGGAACTACTAAGGGTTCAACGGTTAAATCCGAAGCACAGGCACCTGCTAGAACATATGCCATCCGTGCTAAAAAGGATGCTTCTGCACCTGACGTTATTATTGGTACATTTTCTTTTCTTGACATTGATGTTATTGCTTTGATTGATCTTGGTTCAACACATTCATATATATGCACAAAGCTAGTATTTGTTAAAAATTTATCTACTGAATTTACTGAATTTATGATTAAAGTCTCAAACCTCCTAGGCCAGTGTGTTATGGTGGATAAAATCTGTAAAAATTTATCTACACATTTATATATATGCTTCTCTCAATTTCATTCCATATTCGCTCATTTTCTCTTATTAGCATTTATTGTCTCTCCTTTCTTTTTATTTCTTTTTCTCTCAACCTTTCATTACAAGATGGAGATAATACAAAAGAATCAGAATAATAGGCTTTTCGTTGGAAAGAACTAGAAAAATATTCATATAAGTCACGATCATCTCTTCGTGAGTAAGCCTCATGGACGAGTAATTTGATGCATATGAAACACGTTCACTTCTTTGTAAAGACTTCTCCGTAAATGAATACTTTGAGGCACTTGAAGAGAAATTTCTACCTGCTTGTTGGTAGCCTCGAAAAGTTTCAAACTAGTGGTTTGCTTCATATCGACTCGACTTTCTTGATGAATAAGAATCTTGATAAAAGTCTCTTCCCACATAGTCATTGGACATTTGTCTCCGTAATGATCTTATTTCCATCCCTCGGCTTGAAGAAATTTGTTCCCATTGGGCTCTTGCTCGCTGGCCCCGCTCTTCGGCATGATCCAATTGTTCTTGTAGGGGTTTTAGTTTTCTATCGAACAATCAGTCCATCTCTTTCATCAAATCTTGAAATTCAAATTCTAAAAACTCTTCTCAAAACATGGTTTATTGATGGAAAAGAAAAGAGTTTAAAGATAAAAATGAGTACCTCACCAATACAAAGCTCATGTTTCACTCGTAAAGAAAACAAATATGGCACTCCACTCGTGTTTGCACTAAAGATTGGCTTTTTCAACACTCTAATGATCTCATAACTCTCATGCCTTTTTCCACTTAATCCACCTCTGTAAGTTCTCAATGGACTATTTAGACTTAGCAACAATTGTTGTGGAATCGGCTCGCAATTTTGATGTTCAATTTTGGGTAGAAAATGATGTTAGGACAAATAGGTAGGCTAGAAAACAAAATGGAGTGAATCAAGTGTGACCGAATGGTAGAAGATGAATGTATTGATTTAGGCAACAATGAAATCCTAAGCTAGCTTCTTCTTCTTTCTTTTTTTTTAAATGAATCGAAGGAATTGGTACACCCAAAAATTGTTCTTCTCCCTTTGAACTTCAATTGATGCTGAAAATTTTTTTTAATACATATTTTTTTAAATTTTTTTTATTTTTTTTATAAAATCACAATCCCGTAAAGCTTAAAACATCGATACTTACTCCAATTTCACTAGCTTTGATACCAAATGATACAAACTCGATTGATATTGTCTCGACTCATATTTGTGTGCCCAATTGGGAAATTGAATAAGTTGTGCTTCATTCCAAGAAAGACTGAAATCGGATAGAAGGTAGGCTCAAACAAAGGTTCAAAGATGGTTGAGATGGTAGATGGAAGAATTCGGCTAAGGCTAAGAATGAACCAACAATATAGATGATTGTTGACTCGAGTCTTAAATAGCACTTAGGTGAAATCTGTGGGAATGATAAGGATAGTTTAAGGAAACCTTGACCCACTATCTATATTGAGATAGGAACCACAGGAATAGATGAACGCCACACTTAGACAAGTGATTAGTTCGAAACAAAGGAAGGAAAAGACTCCACAAGACTAGTCTTGATAAGTCAGTTCAGTCCTAGAGAAAACAATGAGAGTTGAATTCTCACAAAGGAACAAAAGTTCATATATTGATCAAAAGTTGTCTAACCAAACAATGTTTTCTTACAAACTATTTATAGGCATTATTATGACTATTCGAATACCTATTTGTGACCTTTCACCTTTAGCAATTATCTAAAGTTATTACAAGCTTTAATTTCATTTTAAACTCATATAAGAAAGTCAATGGTCATGTCTTTTCATTTGATTCTGGTGTAGATGAAAATGCATGAATCAACTTTTAATGAAAACTTAAAATGTACTTATTGTGTTTGATTAATGTCCATTCAGCTCCCTTGTAACCACTTCATAAAAGCTTGTGTAACATCGTCTTAAATGGCACCATGATGAAGACTTAAGACACCAAAAACATTCAGACTTGAAAAGTCTCTTTTGGCCTATTAAACAACCTCCTTAATGTTATTTTAAAAGCTTTGAAACTGTCCAACTCTGAAGAGTCTTTAATCATATTAAAAGTCACCTGCAAAATAGATATTTAAGATTAAATAGTAACTTAAAATACTAATAAAAACAAAATATTTAATAACACTCATGCACACAAATTAATTGAACATGCAACTTATATCACCTTATTTAAAATGAAAATAAACACACTTTAATTTATGCATTAAAATGTAATAGCCAAATTAAATAACATACTTATATAAACAAACTTAAACATGTTTGACAACTAAGATGTTTAAATGCATGGTTTAAGATGCAAACTAAATGAACAAATGAGTTATTTAATGCATGACTGATAAACTATAGTATATACATATTTTTATCCCACATTTGACACATATTTATGGATGAATTATCATTAAATTTGTGGAATTTGATGCCCTTAATCCTTTAATTTCATGTTTTATACTTAGGTGAGCATAAAGAAGAGAAAAGAGTAAGGAACGGGCCAAAAACGGAGAAAATGGGCCAAAGTGAGAAATCAACACAGCCTGGGCTCGATTCACACGGGCGTGCCACACGGGCGTGTCCCTGTCCTAGAGAGTTTCGATTTCACGCGGAAATAGCTACTTAAAGGCCAAGAAGGGTACTTCAAAGTCTATATAAACACCCTAAGAGAGAACTAAAAGGGGACACAGAGAGTAGAAAGTAAGGAATTGCTCAAGGAGAACTGATAAACGATAAATTATACATATTTTTACCTCATGTTTAGCCTATATTTTGGATGAATTATTATCAATTTTGTGAGAATTGGCGCTCTTAATCTTTCTTTTTCATATCTTATACTCAGGAGAGCATAGGGAAGAGAAAAGAACGAAAAATGGACCAAAAACGAGGAAAATGGGCCAAAATGTGAAAACGACACGGCCCAAGAAGTCACCACATGACCGTGGCACATGGCTGTGCCACACAAGGTCCAACACGGCCCAGCCCCAACAAGCACGGCCAGGCTACACGGCCGTGCCACCTCAACAGGCCCGAACACGACCCTTATCGAAACTACACGAGTGTGGCATACGGGCGTGTCCCTATCGTGAGAAAGTTTAATTTCACTCGGATCTGGATACTTAGAGGCTAAGAAAGGCATCCCAAAGCTCTATATAAAGACCCTAGGAGGCAACTCTAGGAGGGGTACTTCTTTTCTCCCGAAAGAAGCATCATATTTCTGCTAACACAGGGAGTGAGAGCGAGGGATTACTCCAAGGGAAGCCGATTGATTCATCTCAGAAGCCACGAATTCTACATCAAGACAGAGGATCTCTCTAAATTCCTTCAGCGGTTTTTGGATTCTTTATGTTTTGTTATTTTATATCTTCTGAGATGTTTTCTTTCTTAATTATGAACTAAACCTCTCAAATACTTGAGGGGGATGAAACCTAAGACAGATTTTGTTATTATTTATTCTTGAATTATATGATAAATACTTGATTTTTTCTTAATTATGTGTTCTTCATTCTTGAATTAATAATCCTAGGTATTAATTCAAGAAACAGATGTGCTTAGGCAGAGGAGCAAAAGTCCCTGTTTTAATAGTAGATCTACCATAATTAAGCGGAGTTGCATGCAACCTTAGACATAGGGCCACATAAATCTGCCGGATTAGGGTCAAACCTAATAGGGGGATCCATAAATAGAATTAATGCAACCTAGGGGTGTTAATTAATAAAGAAACTTTAGTTAACCACCTAGGATTAGTTGTTCTTATCCTCGACGGAGGTATTAACATAGGTTAGAGATCTCTACGGATCAAGTCAAGTGAAGAAATTTTCTAGTTAAAGAAGCCAATAACAAGTGAAGTCTAGGTGGATTCTCCCTTGAGTATTGCTTATATCAATTAGGTTTCCCAAAGAGTCTTTCCCCATTTTACTTTTTGTGCACTTTTAGTTAGTTTTAGAATTAGTTTCAAACAACCCTATTTTATTTTTAGGCTAGATAATAGAAAGGAAGTAAGTACTAGTACTTTTGGTTCCCTTGGGTACGATAACTCGGTCTTACCGCTAAACTATACTACTGTTCGATAGGTGCGCTTACCTTTAAAATCGTGATATTAGTTAGTTTTTGGTGTGATCAGTTTTTACTAATTTTATTACTTAATATCACGAGTATCAAGAACCAATCGATCCATCCCAGAAGTGAGGTTCTACATCAAGACTGAAGATCTTCCTAAATTTCTCCCAGGAGTTTTGGGTGTTCTTTATGTTTTGTTGTTTTCCTTATTTTGAGATGTTCTCTTTTATGAACTAAATCCCCTAAATACCTGAGAGGGATGAAACCTAAGACGGATCTTGTTATTGTTATCTGAACTATATGATAAATATTCAATTTTTTTAATTGTATTTTTAATTCTTGAGTTAATATTTTAGGATATTGATTCAAGTCGAATGTGCTTATTCAGTGGAGCAAAAGTCCCTTTTTAAGAATAGATCCAACACAATTAAGCGGAGTTGCTAGTAATCCTAGACATAGGACGACGAAAATCTGCCGGATTAGAGTCAAATCTAATAGGGGGAACCATAGATCGAGTTAATGCAACACTAGGGGTTTTAATTAGAAAGAAATTTCAATGAATCAACCTAGGGTTAGTTGTTCTTAGTCTCGAAAGAGATATTAACATAATTTAGGGATCTCTAAGGATCAAATCGAATGAATAAATCGTCTAGTTCAGAGTTAGATAACAAGTGAAGTCTCGGTGGATTCTTCCTTGGGTATTATCTTAATCGATTAGTTTTCCCTAAGTATTTCCGCAATTTATTCTTTGTCGCGTCTTTAGTTTAGTTAGTTTTTAATTTAAACCAACTCTCTTTTATTTTCTACGCTAGATAATAGAAAGGAAGTTATTACTAGTACTTTTGGTTCCTTTGGGTTCGACATTCCGGTCTTGCCATAAGCTATACTACTGTCCGATAGGTGCACTTGCCTTATTCATGATAATAGTTAGTGTCTAGGTACGATCATAAAAATATTAAAACTTATCACGACACACATCAATGACTTAATTTACGATGCAATCTTAACTGACATGAGAGTAACATAATGCGTGTCATTATTTATGATGCATACTTAACTAACATGAAAGTTACATAATGCATGACTTTATTAAATGCAGAACACACAAAGTGCAAGTTAACATTTAAATATATAAACTTACTAATTTAAATAAAACTTTATTAAATTAAAAAGTCCTTAAAAACATTGGACCAAGAATCAATCAGGCTTAAGATATGTTTCATTTTGCACTTGGGCCCTTCGAGTTTGGGCCAATTCCAATGTCATCGAATTGTTTCGAAACATGATGCGGCCAGGATCGCATCAAACGTTCTGTAAACTCCAGTAATACCTCGTAACCTTGTTCCGGCGACAGACACGGGTTGGGTGTGTTACAGGCTCGCACATACAGGGGGTTCTCTTAAGGAGTTCACCTATATGGTCTCACGTACAAGGGTTTGAACATACAAAGGGGTTCTCTTAAGGTGTTTGCCTATACGAGTCATTTACTTTTGTAACAGCTCGATTTTGACCCTAGTCAAAATAGTGGTTTCAAGACCACAAATCGGAGTCAAAAAATTATTTTAATATTATTTTTTGTGCTTATAGTATGTGGATTTGCATCTGTGAAATTTTTGTATAAAATTTTGATCATTTGTATGCTTAATTTTGATAAAAAGACTAAATCGCAGAAAATTCAAAAGTGTCTTTCTATTTATTAAAGTGTCGATTTGATGTGTCTCTTTAAATGTAAGGTCCTTATGTTGTAAATGGACCATTAGAATTATGCGTGGACAAAGTTGGACTTTACTTAGTGGGTTTTAAATGATATTATAAAGGTTAAAAATGGAATTTGATAATTAAATGATGAAATAATAAAATAAATGTATAAAAATAAGCCATTATGTTCATCTTCGGCCAAAAATAACAAGAAAAGAAAAGAAAGAAAGCCATTCTAAGGTTCAGCACTTGTGATTGTTGATTAAGGTATGTTTTTGTTTCGATTTTTGATAATTTTTATGTTTTTGAGATTGTTGCTTAGTCTACTATCAAGCCCATGCCTTAATTTAAGAAATTGCTGAAGATTTTGAAATGTGTCATTGATGAAATTGTGAGCTTTGTGATGTTAATTGGTGAATAATGAAAGATATGTGTTTGATAGATATGTTTTGTCTTTAGATTTTTGGTGAATTTAGCTATTTTGGGCTAAATTGTGAAAATGACATTTTGAGGGATTAAAATGTGAAATTTTTGAAATATGTGGGTTTATATGAGCTAAGAGTAAATTTGGCTAGACACTTGTATAAAAGAATTTTGTGTATTATGTGATTTTGTGAATTAAAGACTAAAGTGTTAAAATGTGAAAATGTGAGGGCTAAATTGTAAAAGGTCCTAAATATGTGTTTTTGGATTGATTTAAATGACTGTGAGATTGAATAAGTTAATTTTTAATAGATATAGATTAAGAAAAGAGGAATCTGGAATTAGATCGAGGGAAATCGAAAGTCGACGAGTAATTGACTCATTCTGTCGTTTTATACTCGAGGTAAGTTCATAAGTAGTAATTTCATTATAAATGTATGTAAATGCATTTATGTTGTATAAACTATGATGAATGAGATCTCAGAAAAGACTAAAATATTGAATGTAACATTACAAATTTAGACGATGATGGAAATGAAATGTGTAAAAGCTCGGTTGAACATTGGGAATAGTTTCGAGATACTAGAGACATGTTATTAGGTTGAGATTTGGCTTCGGGCCATGATATCGGCACTACGAGTGCGAGTAATACATTGATTTGGCTATAGGCCATGGTATAGGTATTTTATAGGAGTTACCTTGATTTGGCTACGGGCCATGGTATAGGTGCTCCGGGATAAGTTACCTTTAGTTGGCTACGGGCCATGGTATAAGTATTTATTGATCGAAACCTTCGAGTATCTGATTGATTTTCCAAATGGTTCAACGAAAGAGTAAATGTTGTAATTGGGAAAAAGGGTTAGTACGAATTGATACAAGTATGTATGATAGCTATACGAAAATTATATCGAAAGGAACAATGAGATGACTTAATCATGTTTGTGACATGTGAAAGGTTTGTGGTATAGTATATTTGGTTTTGAGTTGTATAATTGATTGAATTATATTTTTTTGTTATACATTGAATTATTTACTTATGAACTTACTAAGCTATAAAGCTTACTTGGTGTGTTCATCTCTATTTTATAGATATCGAAGCTACTGGAAACTCGGGGATCGTCGAGGATCATCACCACACTATCAAACTTTATTTTGTTACCTTTTGAAAATGTAAATATTAATGTATGGCATGTATAGACTAGAAGTACAGGAATATGTTTTGATAAGTATATATGTTATGCCATGCGCTATGGTTAGCTTATGGTTAAAATTATGGCTTAGTTTTGATATGAAATATGTGGTAAGAAATGGTATGTTTTGATGCTAATGGATGACCAAATGAAATGGTCAATTTGATATGTTCTTGAATGGAATTTTGGTATGATTTTGCTTGTAAATGAAAGTGATAAGTGGTAACATGATCATGTATGCTTGAATAGAAATGGTTGGTAAAATTTTTGGTATGTTTTAGTATGAAAATGAGTTGAGATTTGGTTGTTGATATTATAATTAGATTAATGCATGTTTTGGAAGCATATTTGGCTAAAAATGTTATGGTATTGTTGTGCTATTTGTGCTTGTAGGGAGGACCCAATTTGGGTGGCATATTGGCTTTGTAAATGGCCTATTTTGCTCCCTCACGGGCAGGGGCACGAGCGTGTGTCTCTGCCGTGTTGCTCGAGGGCCATTTCAAAATGTACCTGGGTAGACCACATGATTTTACACACGGCCATGTGACACGACCGTATGATTCATGTTGTGTAATTAAAACAAATTAGTGAGTTACATAGCTTAAGCACACGGGCGTGTCTATTGGCTGTGTGTGGCACACGGGCGTGTGGCCAGCAGTGTGACCTAAGTTAGTATGTATGCCCTGTTTTGCCATGGCTTAGACACACGAGTGTGTCTAATGCCGTGTGAGGCACACGGCCTGACCACACGGGCGTGTGACCTCTGTAACTTTGAAAAATGTTTAAGTTTTGAAAAATTTTATATGAGCCCAGTTAGTCCCGACCCCTTTCTAAAGCATGCTTAAGGTCTTGTAGACCTTCTTGAGGGACTCTATATGTATGATTTGCTCTGATATGATGATATATGAATGATGATTAGTAAAAGTTTATGAAACTTTAGATATGTCTAGTAATGCTCTTAACCCTAATCCGGCAACGAATACGGGTTAGGGGTGTTATAATTTGATTAGTATCAGAGCTGGGTTTAGTCGATTCTAGGACTAACGTAACGTAAGTGAGTCTAACTATACATGCCATATATATCTGAAATGTGATTGTGTGATGAATCCTGAAAAATGAAATATGTTCTCATATAGTAAATGGATCCCAAACAAGCCGTAGCTGACGATGTTGAAAGTAATGCCCCCGTTTCTGCTCAAGGGGCAGTGCCACCTGAATCTAGAATTGCTACGAGTAATCATGAGGGAAAGGTCAAGCAAGCCTTCTTCCCAAATGATGAATGAATGGTTCACGAAATTCGTTCATAAGAATCCGGCTGCTCAACAACCTCCACCCTCACCTGTTCCTCAACAAATTCCCGCTGTTCCTCAAGTTTTAGATCCGATGCAATTGAACAAGCCACCTGTAGATAATATTTGAAAATTTGAGGCTGAAGAGTTTAGGGCTACTGTTGATGAAGATGCAGAGATAGCCGAATTTTGGCTCAAAAACACAATTCGAGTATTTGACGAATTGTCTTACACTTCGGATGAATGTATCAAATGTGTGGTACCTTTGTTAAGGGATAATGCGTATCATTGGTGGAAAATGTTGATATCTGTAGTTTCGAGGGAACGAGTCACCTAGGAGTTCTTTCAGTTTGAATTTCAAAAGAAGTATATAAGTTAACGATTTCTTGATTAGAAACATAAAGAATTTATGTAAATGGTGATCGAATATGAAAGAGAATTTGTACGACTGAGCAAGTATGCCTGAGAGTACGTATCTACTGAAGAGATTATATGTAAACGGTTCGTCGATGGGTTGAATGAAGATATAAAACTTCTAGTTGGAATTCTAGAGTTGAAGGAATTTGTTGTTTTAGTCGAAAGGGCTTGTAAAGCCGAGGACCTCAGCAAAGAAAAGAAGAAAGCAGATTCAAAGGTTAATGACTCCAAAAAAAGATCGATGAGTAAATAACATCAATCTTCCTCAAAGAAATTCAGAGATTTGTATACTCACACAAACGCTTTGATGGATATTTAAATAGGGACATGCAAAACAATACTCTAGTTCTAAAGCTCGAGCTACTTCAGTGTCGAGTGTTGGTAGTGTAAGGGATAATAAACCCGAGTGTCAACAGTGCGGGAGACGACATTTTGGTGAATGCCAGAACAAAAGTAATAAAGCTTGTTATAAATGTGGATCGTTAGATCATTTCAAGGGAGATTGTCCTGAGTTGGCTGGACAAGAAACCGTACAGAATACAAGGCCTAGTAATACTGTGGCAAGAGGTGTAACACCCCAACCCGTATCCATCATTGGAATAGGGTCACGAGGTATTACCGGAGTTTATAGAACTTTTTTTTTTATAACATGATAACTTATTTTATAAGAAATTGTACAACTTAAATTTTACCACTCTTCCATAAACACATGTATATTTTTATTTGATCATTTACCCTTTCGATGTATCAAATAATAAACATATTACCATTTAACCAATAGCTTGGCACTTGTCTAAGCGTCAGCAACAACAGTCATTGGTATACTTGAATATATTTCATATAGTTTTAGAATCGATAAACTCATTATATCAACATATCAGACTTGAGATTATTACTTATTACGGCTTACCCAATTTCCATGTATCAGCATATTAAAGATAGCCACATATTCATATAATATGATACATATTATTCTCTTGCCATTTCTTCAAAAACATAAATCATTCATTATACCAAAATTTCATGTATCATTGTTTTCATAGATTTTGTATATATTTATTCCAGGACAATTTATAATCTTGAACATGCATAATTATCAAGTAAGTTTCATATACATGTATTTTCCATGTCATATTTTTAAAATATCGAATAACTATCATTTTCGTGTATTTCAAGTTCAATTTCGTGATTCTCGTTTCGTGCTCAAATTATTTCCATGTCAGGGCTTTATTCATTAAGTCATTCGAAATTTCATCGTCATACAATTAATATTATTAAAATATACGAATCTATAATCATGGATGCATATATTCATCAATAAATTCCATGTACAAATATTATCATCTTATATTTCCATATATCCAGTGTCACTGTAATTTTTTTTTTCATGTACTTCAGGAATATATGTTCAAATCTTTTTATATACATATTTCTTTTTCTGGTCAGGATTCTTACTTACTGAATTTATCGAAATATCGATAGTTAAAATCATATAATATACTTAAAATATGCAAGTCCGTAATCAATCAATTCACATTTACCCTTTTTAACTATGTGTTTACCATCTTCTATATTTATCCCGTTGAATTTCTCAGAATTTCGATGGATTTCCGATAGTACACTCCTGGTGTACAATCTCATTAACCGTCAATTCATACAGGAGTACACTTTTAGTGTACAATTCTGGGTCCGTCAATTCATATGCATGTGTTGCCATGGTATCTTTCAACCATGGTCTTATTCATTGCCATGGTATCTTTCAACCATGGTCTTATTCATTTTCTCAATTTGTTGCTATGGTATCTTTCAACCATGGTCTTATTCATTGCCATGGTATCTTTCAACCATGGTCTTACACATTTCATTTCAGTAAGCACACTCCCGCGAACCTCACTCTCCCGCGAACCTCAATTCTTGGCACACTTCCGCGAACCTCAGCTCCCATGTATTCTTCGGAAGGGCCTATACACATGAATTCTTCGGGAGAGCCACCAGCACACTCCCGTGAACCTCATTTCCCATATATTCTTCGGGAGGGCTGATATTAGGATTACCCTTTCGGGCTTAATCCTTTTTCCTGTATTCTTCGGGAGGGCTATATCAGGATAGGATCACCCGTCCGGGCTAGATCCCCTTTTACCGTCAATTCTTTTTCAGAGATCTATCGAAATCCATTCCATTCAACCGGGATTTACTTTCTTTTTATATCGGGTATTATCAATATTTCATCAATTATTATGCATTGATAAATCATTTTTTCATCACATAACCACATATTTCAAGTATTTAAAAATACAATTTAAGTTACACGAACTTACCTCGTTGCTTGTCCGTGTTTATAAATTCATTAATCCAATATCTTTTCTTTTTCACGTTCAAGTCTCGCATTTGAGTCGTTGGGATCTTTATAAATAAATTTGACCATTGTTTTCATTCATTCCATATTCTAATACATTCAATTAATGCTCTAGGCAAAATTACCATTTGGCCCCCAAACTTTTAATTAATGATGATTTTACCCTTAGGCTCAGAAAAATAAATTCTTGCAATTTAATCCTTATTTCCAGCTGTTATCATCATACATATTAATAGCATTCCATAAATTCTATAAAATATCAAAATTTTCCATAATTTCAACACTTTTCAATTTAATCCTTAAAACATGTTTTTCCCCGATCTTGAACTAAATTAACAATTTTCATTTAAAATTTTCAATTTAAATAATAAAATAATCCATTTCATGTAATTTGATCATTTCTAACATTTTTACAAAATTACCCATAAAGTTTTACTTTTATTCGATTTAGTCCTTGGGCTTAAAACATACAACTTAGTCATGCTAACTGATTATTCATACATATTTTCCTCCTCCTCCTCTCCATTCCACATCCTTAATTTATATAATATGCTTATAAGTAACATTATCAATAATTTCACTATTTACTTATATGTGAACATTCAAGCTGTCCACCTGCGTCATAGTCACTAAATTATTTATATATTGAGCTACAGAAATCAAAATTAAGATCCGTTAATTTTCCCTAAAACTAGACTCACATATATTCTTACCATAAAATTTTTAGAATTTTTGGCTCAGCCAATAAGTACAGTTTATTCTTTAAAGTTACCCCTGTTCTGCTGTATAACTGTTCCGACCTTTCTTCATTAAAATTTAATTATCTCCTCGTACGGGACTCAGATGATGTTCCCACTTATTTCTATTGAAAATATACTCATTAAGGATTCTAACCATATAACTTATGTCCCATAATTATTTTTATACAATTTTTAATGATTTTTCCAATTCAGAACAGAGGATCCCCAAATCATTCTGAACCAGTCTCACAAAAATATAAATATCTCAGAATACAGAATTCATTTACTTGTTTTGTTTCTTTTATATGAAAATATACTCAACAAGCTTTAATTCCATATCTTACTCAACTCCTAATTCAGTTTCTACCATTTTTGGTGATTTTTCAAATTTAGCTTACTGCTGCTGTCCAAAACTGTTTTAGTGCAAGATATTAATTACTAAGTTTATATAACCCTTATTTTCTTTCTCTACACCATTTCCCATCACTTTATCTTATTTTCTCTTCACTGCCATATCAAGAACATAGAATCATATATAAGAAAACTCTACATTAACATCATTTACATGCATTTTCAATAATATTGAACTTAAAAATACATGGAAATCTTGATGTTCTTACCTTGTTTTAATGTTTTCAAACTTTAACTTCATTTTCTCTCTCCTCCAGCTTCTATTTCTTGAATCCAACTTGATATTCTAGCTCCTCATAGTCTCCTTAACATTTTTCTCCTTCGGTAGCTATAGAAATTTTTTTTGATTTCTAGGTGAAAATGGTGAATTTTTGGTGGAAGGACCAAATTGTAAAGAAAGTAAAACTTTCTTTCTTTCTCTCTTCCTCTCACGTTGGTGCATGGAAATGGTGGGTTTCTTCTCCTCTTTTTTTTCCACACACACACACACATATATATATACTAAATAAAATAATAAAATAATAAAATATCTTATTAAAATATTAATAAAGTAATATTTATCTTATTAAATAATTATAAAATATCATCACACCATCATTACCTTCTAGATTTCTCTCTCCTTCTAATTGACCATTTTGCCCTTCATGATCTTTTAAAATTCCATCCTTGAGTCATCACCTAATTTGGTAAAATTACGATTTAGTCCCTCATAATTCTTTCTCCTATTCAATTTGGTCCTAATTCATCCATTTTCCTTAGTTTCTAGATTATTCCATCCTTAAAATATTTGCACTATTGGTCATTCAACTTTTCCATATTTACACTTTAACCCCTTAAATTTTAGGTATTTACTCTTGGGCCACAAAACTTTTCTCACTTTTACGATTTAGTCCTTTCTTGGATTAATACATCATAATCACTTCCTACATAGATTTTGTTGATAGAGCTCAAAATTTCTCTTTTTATTTCTTTATTTCTTTATTTTACTGTATCAATGATAGAAATTTTCCGGATATTACAAGAGGGAGACCACCCAGAGGAGCTGGAAATGTAAGTGGTAGTCGAGGGGCTATGAAAGATACAGCTGTGAGGTCTAAGGCCAGAGCACCTGCATGGGCTTACGCTATTCACGCTCGCGAAGAAGCGTTATCACTAGACATCATTACTAGTACTTTCACTCTTTATGATACTTTTGTAATTGCATTGATAGATCCAGGATCAACGTATTTGTATATATGTATGAATTTAATATCCAGTACGACTTTGCATGTAGAGTCTGCAAGAACTGTCCGTTGATGTTTCGAGATATCTGTTTTCTGACTAATCTGATGTTATTACCTTTTGATGAATTTGATATAATTCTGGGTATGGATTGGCTAACTTTGCATGACGCTATTGTTAGTTGAAAACGGAAGACTATTGACTTGAGATGCAAGAATAATGAAATAGTCCGAATTGAATCTAGTGACTTAAATGGGTTGCCAGTTGTGATATCTGCAATGGAAGCTCTAAAATATGTGAAAAAAGGGGTGCGAAGCCTATTTTTCCTATATGATTAATTCGAAAGTGACTGAAAAGAAAATTGAAGCATGCCTCTTGTCTGTGAATTTCTTGATGTGTTTCCTAAAGAACTTCCGGGATGACCTCTTATTCGAGAAGTCGAGTTTGGCATTGAATTAGTGCCTGGAACTACTTCGATTTTGATAGCTTCGTATAGAATGGCTCCAACTGAGTTAAAAGATTAAAGTCTCAGTTGCAAGAGTTGACTGATAGAGGATTCGCAAGACCTAGTTTCTCACCTTGGGGTATGTGCATTGATTATTGTCAGCTAAACAAAGTGACTATAAAGAATAAATATCCTTTGCCCAGAATTGACAATTTGTTCGATCAGTTGAAAGGTTTTACTGTGTTTTCAAAGATAGACCTGAGATCGGGCTATTATCGGTTGAGAGTAAAAGATTCAGACATTTCGAAAACTATTTTCCGAACGAGGTACGGGCATTATGAATTTTTAGTTATGCCTTTAGGATTAACAAATGCACCTGCTATTTTTATGGACTTGATGAACAGAATTTTCAGACTCTATTTAGATCGATTTGTTGTCATATTCATTGATGACATTTTGATTTATTCGCGGGATGAAATTGAGCATGCTGAGCATTTGAGAGTTGTGTTACTATTCACGAAATTCAGTAAATGTGAATTCTGGTTATGCGAAGTTGGATACACAGGTAATAATTTGTACTGAATTAATACATGTATCAACTGAATCATGTTTCAATATATCAAGTAATATCATTTCCATGTATATACTAGTAATATTTTGTACTGAAATCATTTTGTCTCATAACAGAACATTGCACGTTGAATCGTTTAAAATATCGTTGGATATACGGGTAGTACACATGAAGTGTACAAAACTGTAATCCGTTAATTCATGTACATATATTCTTATATGAGCATATAAAGGGGAAGCTCTTCTGAGCTATATATCGAGAAGCTCATGAGAGCTGTGGTGTGTCCGCAACACATGCAGAACTACAACCAAAACTGTAACCCTAATGACATTTCATTAGTATCCTCCGAATTTCTAAGGTTCAAATGGGACTAAAAAACGATCGGATATGTGATCGGTAATTATACATGGCAATTGTACAAATCACACACAATAATATTCAATTTTAAAATATATAAATGTTCAATTTAGTTACACGAACTTACCTCGACAAGTGTATGTAGATACGAAGGCTATTAATCCGTTACTTTTCCTTTGCCTTGATCTAACTCCATACTAGGTTTGTCCGGATCCATACGAATGAATTTGACTTAATTCAATATAATTCATATTCAATTCAGTTTAACACGCTTTTTTGGCAAAATTACTATTTTGCTCCTAGACTTTTAATTTATTACAATTTAATCCCTAGGCTCAAAAAATGGAATTCATACAATTTAATTCTTATTCAAGTCTAGCTGATTTTGATACATATTAATAGCAGCCCATGTATTTTACAAAATTTAGAATTTTATCATTAATTTATCATCTTTTCAATTTAGTCCCTAATTGATAATTTCATCAAAATTCTCTTTACAAAAGCTGTTTATCTAACAACAATCGTTCATTTTCTATCATAAAACTTCAAAATTCAAGCATGCTCATCCATGGTAAAATCCTAATACTTTAACGATTTTGTAAATTAATCCCTGAGATAGTTAGATTAAGCTATTACGATCTCAGAAACATAAAAATTATTAAAAACGGGACAAAAATACATACCTAAATGAGTAAAAATAAGCTTGATAACTTCAAGCTTCCATGGCTAGGGTTTCCATCTTTTTTTTTAATTTGGTAAAAGATGATGATGTTAGATTATTTTATTTATTTATCATCATTTATCATTTCTTTTTCCAAAATTAACCTTAATAATTTATTAAATTTCCAATGATGAATAATCATTCTTATCCACTAACTACACTAAATGGTCTATTTACTATACAAGGACCTCCAATTTAAAATTCCATAGTTATTTAATACTTTTAGCTATTAGAATTCAATTTTTGCACTTTATGCAACTTAGTCCTTTTTATCAGATTAGACATGTAAATGGTAAAATTTCTTAATGAAATTTTTATACGATACTTATATCATATTATAGACCATAAAATAATATTAAAATAATTTTTCTTTCGACCTTGGATTTGTGGTCCCAAAACCACTATTCCAATTTCACTGAAAACGAGTTGTTACATGACAATTACGGTCATTCCAAATCAACCAGCAAATTATTGAGAATAGAGTTTTCCAAACTGTGTCGTTGTTACCATAGTTTCCAAAATTTTTCATGTTCCATAAAAACCACTCCTTGAAAGAAAGATTGAAAAAAATACCCTGCACTCACCTTGGTACTACTGATAACCATACTCATCTAAAGAACGTGCAATCCTGAATGACATGTAAACCTGTTTCTAGAACACAACTACATCTAGGACAACCACCATCACTTGTCACATGTCTCCTCACTTGTTCTCCATTGGTGAATAGTTTATCATGCCACAAAAGCCATAAAAAAACCCAAACCCTCTAAGGTGTCTTCGTTTTCCAAATTGTCTTTCAAACATTAGAATCACCCTATTGTCGAAGTGAAACATATTCCTATAAGTTTCAACAGTGAAAAAGACATCTTTCCTCATCCATTTCTATGCCAAACAATCTTGACCTGCATTAGGAGAAAGAGGCAAGTGTAACAGCCTAATTTTCAGTAGTGTCGGAATAGTGATTCGGGATCAGTAAATCTAACGAGAAAGTTAGAAAATTTTTTAATTAATAAGTTATGAGTTAAGTGTGGTTATAGAAGTATTTTTTTTAAATTAGTGAATTATGTGATTTAAAAGAAATTATTAGGTAAATTAGGTCAAAAATGAGGTATCAAGACCTCGATATTATAAATTAGGTCGTAAATATTTTTATAAATATTTATGTAAATATTTTTATAAATATTTACGGAGTGTTAATGAGTTAGTATTAAAGTTTCGTTAGAAAATTTTAATGTTTTGATAGTTAATTAAATAAAAAAGACTAAATTGAAAAAGGTGCAAAACTTACTAATTAAAGAAATAGTGATTAAATAGCATAAGAGAAGAGTAAGGAAGGATTTGAGGCATAAATATGCCTAAATGACATGGATAAGGTGGCATAGACATGAAAAAAAATCTGAAATTTGGTGTATTGAGGGCAAAATTGGAAATTTTGCTAAAATAAATGAATAAAAATCTTAATTAAAAGAATTCGAGCAAATTCTTCATCTTTCTTCAGCCAAAAACACTGCTGGTTTTTCATGATCTTGCTATAAGTAAGTTTAATTCTTGATTATTTCTTGTAATTTTTGTGATTTTTATATTTTTGCAATTAGGTCCACTTATTTAATTCAATAGTTTTTTATTCCATGGGTAGTTTTAAAAGTTTTCATGGATGAGTTCTGGAAGTTTATGATGAATTAGCATGAAATTAAAGCTTTAGTTTTGTTATGTGATGATTTTATTGAAGGATTTCAAAATAAATTGATATTTAGGACCTAATTGTGAAAGATTTTGAAATTAGGGTTTTGGGGTTGAAATTCTAAATTTCAAAGGTTTAAAAATGACCAATAATAGTTATATAAAGTTTAAATTGAGAAAAATTATCTCAATTGGAAGGCTAATTGATCAGGGACTAAATTGTAAAAATTATAAAGTTAGGGTAAAGTGTAATTTAAAAAATTTAAGGGCATAAATTTTGAAGTAGAGTAGAATGGAATTAAATGACTACATGATTTTATAATTATAGATCAAGAACCCAAAAGCAATCGAGGAAAAGAGAAAATAGCAGAATAGTCCCTAAACAATTACAACTTCTGCAAATTAGCCCTGGTAAGTTCATATGGTTGAATTTATGAATGATATGATGTATTATTTCATATGTTCGATTAATGAATTATAAATATTGTGAAAAGTGTGAAAATCGAATTAAATGATCAAATTGAGTAGAACGCAGGAAAGAATACTTTCGTTTAGTGATAAAAGATGAATTGACGAAAAAGACCATGGTTGGACCATGGAAACATGTGATATGTGATTCCGTATAAGACCATAGCTGGGCTATGGCATCGGTGTGTGATATGTGATCCCGTATAAGACCATAGCTGAGCTATGGCATCGGTATGTGATTATGTGATTCCATATAAGACCATAACTGGGCTATGGCATCGGTATGTGATTATGTGATTCCGTATAAGACCGTAGCTGGGCTATGGCATCAGTATGTGATTATGTGACTCCATATAAGACCATAGTTAGGCTATGGCTTCGACATGTGACTATATGACTACGTGTAAGACCATAACTGGGCTATGACATCGATATGTGATTATGTGTAAGACCATAGTTAGACTATGGCATTGAGAAAGTGAAGTACTCAATTCCGTAAGACATTCTCTCATTTGGCAAAGTATAGTAAGTATTATGTGAAATTATGTAATAGATTTTTAGTGAACTTTGAAATTGAGCTCAAACAAATAAATTCTTTGTTTGGATGTTGTGTATGACAGGAAGTAATATTGAATTATTTATTTTTGAATTGTTATGCAAGTTGGTAAGATTTATGTTAAATGCATATGAACTTACTAAGCTTCAATAAGCTTACTTGTGTGTTTTAAATGTTCCTTGTAGATAACCATGAGATTTGAGGATCGGATAAACATATCAAGCAACACTATTCAGATTTCTCCGGTAGATTTTGTTAAACATCTTTTGGTTTATATGACATGTATAGGATTGAGTTCAGAGTGCAATAGTTTGGAATTGAAATGATAAGTCTTGAATGATCAAGTATATATTATAACTTGATATATTGAATATGCTAGATCATATATATATAATGCATGTTTTGGCTTGATTTGGTTGATTGGTTTGGCCATATTGGTATACAAATGTGTTTATGTGCAGGTTGGTGGTGTAAGGGTGAGAAAAGTGGCCTGAAATGGTCTATTTTTGTCCACACGCGTAGACACACGGGCGTGTGTCTTAGCCGTGTGTTAATGAATGGGCATATGTTTTGGCCGTGTGTCCCTTACACCTTAAATTTGAGAAATAGAATGCTCAGGATTGAGCACACGGGCAGAGATACGAGCATGTGTCTCAGCCGTGTGAAGTACACGGCCTAGAACAAGGGCATGTCTCTTGGTCGTGTGAAACCTGCACCTATTTTCGAAACTTAAATTAACTACAAGGCTTAGCAACGCGACCGTGTGCCTTGGCCGTGTGATCCTAATTTCTTCATGGGTTGCAAGTCAAAGAGTTACATAGGTTAGAAACACGGGCGCGTGAATCCACACGGCCTGACTACACGGGCGTGTGATACCTATAAGTGAGAAAAATGTTGAAATTTTGTGAAAAATTTCCTAAGACTTTGATTTAGTCCTGACCCGGTTCTAATACATGTTTTGGGCCTCGAGGGTCCATATAAGGGACATTAGGACTAATCTCGAAAAATGAATAGTGGTTAACTCGGATTATCTGTAATTATTATGTAAACCCTAGTAATGCCTCATAACTCTATTCCGATGATAGATACGGGTTAGGGGTGTTACAGCAAGATAGGTGCAATTTGTGTGATAATTTGATCCGATACAAGACATCTCAAATGACACCCATCCCAATTTCCACTATTCGTAAACATATCATATACTCGTAAGGTATCATCTGCTTGTCCAAAACCTTTATAAAGCAATCGAAGTGGCCCTAATTGTCGAACCTACACATCATTCCAAAAATTTGTAAGACAACCATTCCTAATAGACTAGTAAATATTAGCTATAACTTTAGGCCATACCTTCATCAACGATCTCTAAAGGAATAATAGTTACTTTTGGAAATATAATTTGGCAGTAGTCCTTGTACACTATATTTGTTTCTCAACACTTTAACCCATAAAACATCTATTTTAGATAAAATTTGAAAACCAAACTTTAAAAGGAAAATTTTATTTTAGTAAGCTAAACTCTTTAATCCCAATATGCAACATCAATAGTATGGCAAAAATCATCCCAAGATGCTAAAACAAGCTTCCTAGAATCAGAATTAGATCCCCAAAGGAATTTTTTGGCAATTTGTTTAATCTCCCTGCATACAGAAATAGAATAAGAACTGTATACATAGAGTAGTTAGGAATAGCCAAAAGAACTACTTTTACTAATGTTAAACGGCCTGCCAGTGAAAGCCTCATTGCCTCCCATCCTGATAACTTTTTTCTTACTTTATCCACTATGAAAGCAAATGTACTTGTTGTAACTCTATTATGGAACAGTGGCATTCCAAGATAGATACCCATATCATCCACGCAAGAAAACCCCACATCATTACAAATAGCCTCAGCCAGATCTTTAGGCGTATTAAGAGAGAAAAAGACTTGTGATTTACTTTTGTTCACCTTTTGACTTGAGAAGTAACAAAAACTGTCCAAAATACTATTAACAACATCCGCCTGAGCTCTACTAGCCTTACAAAATAGAATAAGATTATCTGTAAAAAATAGGCGAGATAATGTTGGGTCCCTCCTTAATAGAAGAAGTGGTTTCCAAACACCCTATTCAACTGACTCTCCAATTAGATGCCCAAGTCTTTCCATGCAAATAAAGAAAAGATAAGGAGATAGCAGATTGCCTTATCTTAATCCATGAGTAGGCCAAAAAAAATCTGTAATAGCACCATTCCAAAGAACATGAAAAGCCAATGTAGACACACAATTCAAAATCGCAGTGACTAGTAATGAAGGAAATCGACCTTCAATAAGGAATCTTTTAAAAAGTCCTACCTGATTCAATCATATGCCTTCTCTAGATCAATTTTCAACATTATCCCATAATTAGTACCTCGAAAAATTTTTATCCAATGTACTGCTTCTTTCATAATCATTATATTATTAGTTATATATCTGCCCGGAATAAAACTTGCTTGATTCTGACTAGAAAGTTTCACCATCAAAGATGTAACAGCCTAATTTAGACCCTATTGGGAACGGTGGTTTCGGAACCACGAATTCGAGTCAGAAAAATATTTAAAAATTATTCTGTGTTTACCATGTGTGAATTTATGTGTTAATTTTTCGTGTTTTAATTTTACTGTTTAGATGTCGATTTAGTAAAAAGCGCTTAATCGCGTAAAGTGAAAAGTTAATAGTTAAATGTATGAATGCCTAATTGAACTTGTCTTTATAATATGAAGCACTTATGTTGTAATTAAGCCATTAGTAATAATATGGACGGTAGTGGACTTTTATTATAAGCTTTTATATTATTATTATAAAGGTTAAAATTGTAAAGTAATAAAATGTTAATATAATATAAAACATAAAATAAAGAAAATATACATTCATCATTTTAGTGTTATGACCAAAACACCAAAATAAAGAAAAGAATAAAAGCTTAAAAGGGTTCAGCCAAAGTTTAGCTTTATTAAGATATGTAACTAGCTCAGCTTTTGATAATTTTTACGTTTTTGTGATCGTTGCAGTGAGATGTACAAAGCCCATGCTTGAATTTCTGATTTTGATGAATATTTTGAGTTATGCCATTGATGAATACTTGAGTTTTATGATGTTATTTGATGAATTATGAAAGATATGTTTTGGATTAATATGTTTTGTATTGGAATTTTTGATGAATTTGAGTAATTAGGGCTAAATTGCAAAAATAATAAATTGAGGGACTAAAATGTGAAATAAATGAAATGTATGGCCTTGTATGAGCATGGGTAACATTCGACCTAAGCATGATGTGTGCAAATTTTGCATGTTTTATGTTTTGTGCATTTTGGACTAAATTGTAAAAAGTGTAAAATGTTAGGGAAAAATGGTAATTTGTCCATTTATGTGTTTTTGGACTAAATTGAATGAAACTATGTTTTAAGGAGTATATGTTTAGATCAAGAACTAAAGAAATCGGATTTGGAATGAGAGAAAAATCAAAGTTGTCGAATAATCATCTCGTTCCGATTACCGTTGTCCAAGGTAAGTTTATAAGCAAATAGATGTTAAATTTCAATATAGGTAAATTATAAATACTGAATTGAATTATTATAAATGTTTGAATAAAGTGTTCGATTGATCGAATATTATCGTCGTTTTTATGTCTGAAGTATTTTTTTATGTAATACTTATTGTTTGGTCATGTTTATTTGTGAATAGATGAATGAAAATGCAATTGGGAAGCATGAATAGATGTGAATATGGTTTGTTGATATTTAGCACTGAGTGTGCGAATATGAAATAGCTACGACTATAAGAATGGCACTAAGTGTGCAAACTAAAACGATGGTGATTGAATAACGAGTACTAAGTGTACGATACCGAGACCAATTTGGTTTAATGCGAGGGCACTAAGTGTGCGATTTCATTATAGCTTCGGCTAATTATTTGGCACTAAATGTGCGAATCCATTGAGTGATTAAAGGTGTTTACGAGTAAGACCCTGTCTGGGATAGTGGCATCGATATGTGATTACATGTAAGACCACGTCTAGGACGTTGGCATTGTACAATATATGTGATTATCCGAGTATCCTATTCAATTCCGAATGGTTCAATAGGCAAAGATAAGTTATGATCGAATGTGTACTCGAGCTAAAGTATTCAGGTATGTAAAAGTTAAATGCTTATATGAAATAAGGTAAGCTTGATCTTTGAAATGGTGAATTACATTATACATGTTATAATGTTAATTATATGTAAATTTTGAATGCATATATTCGGCCAAATCGATGTACCTATGATGTTAAAAGTGAAAATTAAATATGTTAGTGAACTTATGTATATTCGGCCAAATGTCAAGTATATGTGAAACCTTATTTGTGATTTATGTGCATACATATATGAGTGATTATATTCGGCCATTAATGTATAGATATGATCTTAGAAGTGAAAAATAATTATGTTATTAACTATATGTGTATTCAGCCAATTTGAATTGATGTAAAGTTATATGTTTGATAAATGCATTTTGCAAGTTTGAAAATGTAAACGAATATGATAAAATGATTTGAATTTGGTTGTATTGAATTATAAATGTCATTGAGTTGTCTTTTTGCTTATGACTTACTAAGCTATGATAGCTTACTGTGTGTGTATGTTTGCCTCTGTTTTTTATAGATTTTGAAGACTAATTACAGGCTCGGGGATCGTCAGCGAAGTTTATCACACTATCGACTGTTTTCGGTACTTTTATAGATGATTGGACATGATCTATATAAAATGTGTGCTTGGTATAATTTCAATAGTCTTAAAGTTTGATTATATTGATTTGGATTGATATTCATTTTAGTAAAATATTAATGATGTATGTGGTTGAATAGTTAATTTGATTATGTGATGAATCGTGGATTTGGTCAAACACTGATTTGAGTTGATACATTGAGCAAGAATTAAATGTAAAATTAATTGTATAAGTTTAGCTTTTAAATGACATTTAAAGAAAGTGATTTGAGTAAAATAAGCTAGCCGAGTATGTATATGAGATAGGATGATTTTGTGTGTATTAAATAGATAGCATATAACTATGATCGGCCTAGTTAAATTGTTATATAAGTTGCATGTATGTTAGGTCTTGAATGGTGAATAATGAGTTATTTAGTTTATAACTTGCACACATGTTGTATTAAAGAAATGTTAGATTAGATAATTAGTAAATAAAATGGCATACACCTATTGTATGATCGAAATGATTTATATATATATATATATATTATTAACTTATATTTGGTCAAATGGTAATGACATCATTGTTGTATGTATGTTTGTTTATTAAATAATATATAATGTTTTGGTTTGTTTTAGTATCCATTCATGCATAGTTAACAAATAATATATTTAATATTTGGCAAAAAAAAAATGTAATAGACTTTTGGTCATTTATCTGATGTAATGTGTAATGATGCATATTGAAGTGTAATGTAATTTGATAGTTATATGTTTGTTTGTTTATTTATATGGTATTAGAAATATACTTGACTATGTTTTCATTAGTCATTGCCGCATATGATTTTAGTCAATAAGTTTTGATATATGATATGTTTGATTTAATATGTGCTTGATATTCATTATGGTATAAAATATTGGTATTTTATAAGAATTCGAATTTCCTTATGACATTGAGCACATAATTTTCTTCTGTATTTAAAAGTATATTATATGTGATTTTGAGATATGAAATTTAATTGTAATATGATTTACAGTGTATGTTTACTGATTAATCAGTCATATATTTTAATTATACGATTATTACATGTGTGCATATGAATTTGTTCGGAAGTTGAGTCTTGTTTGGTAGTGCCTCACAACCCCATTTCGACAACGAACACAGGTTAGGGATATTACAAAAGATCTCAATCTGTTGACTAAAATCTTCATAATAATTTTATTCATCACCATGCATAAGCTTATTGGTCTAAACTAAGAAACCCTTTCAGAATTTTGAGACTTGGGTAACAAAACTAGCAAAGTCCTGTTAAGTTTAGGATCTAGATCTTCCCCTGTCAACACTTGCTTAACAAGATAACAAACTGACGACCTAACAACATCCCATTGAGACTAAAAAAATTTTGTCTGGAAACCATCCACTCGAGGAGCTTTTAATGGAGCCATACCAAAAACCGCCCTTTTTATTTCATCATTAGAAATCATCAATAATAAATTACCCAACTCATTCGAAGAGATTTGGGGAAATTTACCATGACATGAAAAGTCACCAGTAACCGAAGAGTCCATAGTGTAAAGATCTTTATAAAAATCTACAACATGATTCTTCAACACCTCATCATTGAAACACCAATCATCTTCAATAATAAGGCCCCAGATTCTATTTTTTCTCTGCGTAGTCAATGTTCAACTATGAAAATAGATCATGTTTCTATCACCATTCATAAGCCACATAGATCGAGATTTCTGAAACCACAATAATTCCTCGTGCTTTAGAACTTCCACAATTTCCTGACGAAGTGTCAATTCCCAATATCAGAGTTCAGAAGAACTTCTCCACTCCAAAATTCTTTGTAGCTGACTTAACTCAAAAATCAATTTTCATTTACGCATAAAAATATTTTCATAAACCTGTTTATTCCACTCATGAACTACTTCCTAAAAATGCTACAAATTTATACTAATATCCCCTTCCTTACTCCAACTTTCTCGAAATTTTAATTAATAATTTCACAATATACCAAATATTGTAATGTTACAATCTTGATAATCACATCCTATTACCATGATAATGTGCCAATCCCGCCAATAAAGTGGATGACATGGGAGTTTTAAGGTTGTAATGAAGCCCAAGGTCCGACAAAGCAAAGATTTAGTCCAAAACGATGAAACTATTCAAAGAAACGCAAAGGGACCATTCGGCATCCATTAAAGATGGAGGAGAAGACTCGTACTTGCAAAAATATTGATCTTGGAAAAAGAAATTATATGAAGGATCCCTATGATTACAATTAGGCAAGACCCCCGAAAGTTTGGTCGATAACGTGATCAATACCTAAATTTTGAAATTTTGCATTTTAAGTTACTAACAAAATACAAAGGCTGAAGGTAATCCTAATTAATGATTAGTATTTTAATAGTAATTTTTATTTATTGCTGTACTTAAAACAAATAATCGAAAGAGAGCGAAAATAAAGCCATTTTTTGCGTAAAGATGCGTTAGTGACTGCGTCCTGTTCGTTTCCATCTCCTCTTTTACTCTCAGGTCAGTCCCCTTCAATTAATTAAATGTTTTGGATTTCTGTATTGGTTGTAAATTTTATTTTGGGTCAGTCTGTTTTTATTTTAGCATATACTTTAAAAGATTTTAAATTCTGGGTAAGTATTATTTCCTTTTCTTTTTCTCTTTTTTGAACTAATGCCTTTTTCTAATAAAGAAATTCTTTTTAAAATTAAATAAAGAAAACAAATACATTTTCTGGGTATCTTTGGGAATTGCTAAAACATGAGTTGATTTATGTACCCAACTGTCAATGAAAAATCTGATTTCCATAAGTTCATCTGAGTTTGGTGTAGAATATGATGAATGGTATCCCTGTTTGTTGAATCAATTTTATTTCTAAGTTCCAGAATAACATATAATCAAGGTTGGGATACTTGTTTCTAATGAATTGATTTAATTTTTTTTCCTTTTTTGGAGAAATGAATTGATTTAGATTTGATTATACCTCTGTTGGCTAGTTTTCTTATATAAGTAATTCTTCGAGATTATTGGTTTCATGTCTTATAGCTGAATTAAGCCGTGAAGTTCCAAAATTTTACACCTTTCCAACAACGAGTCACCTCCTTGATCTGGTACGTCTAGCTGCAACTCTCACACCATGGATTTTCAAGCATCTATCTTGATCTTTGTAATAAAACCTTCAGATATTATAGTTCTCACATTTATGATATTAATTCTATTTTCTTTTTACTATTTTTATCCAGGATTAAGCCTGAACAATATGAAGTTCAAAAAAGGGAACTTGGTGGAGGTGTTAAGAAGAGAAAATGATCCACATGGCTCCTGGTTTACTGGTAATATAATTTCAGCAGATGGTGACAACTATATTGTTAGGTACAAACTGCTTGTGGACCACGAAGCAAAACGAGTCGCAGAGAAGGTGCGAGGGATGGATGTTAGACCCCTGCCTCCAAGTGTAAATGGTAAGCGTTGGGCAGTTGGGGATATAGCTGAGGTGTTTGATACTCAGTGTTGGAGGGTTGCGAAGGTTGCGAAAGTGTTAAACAACCGCAGCCGGTTTGTCATTAAGATCTTTGGGTCCATACAACTTAAGGAATTTCATGCATCAAGTTTAAGGACTAGGCAGGCTTGGCATGACAACAAGTGGATAGTAATAGGGAAGGTAGATGACTTCCATCATCATGCTTTTTCCTATATTCTTGTCTAAATGTGTATACTTAATTCTTGCTTGCGGTTTATCTTTACTCTTCTTTCTTATAATAATCCTAACTAATGTGTTGAACCAACCAGAATATCTAAACCAGACTACATCCATTGCAGGTTGCTGAGAATTTTACACCAAAAACTCCATACAGAGTTGGTGGCTTGCGTTTTAGGACTTCATTCCATTTTAGCACAACCATGCAATCTAAAGCAAGGTATAAAAAGGGAGAACATAACAACGGTGAGGCTCATAATATCACCAAGTGGCTGCCTATGAGAGCAAAGATTAAAGGCTATGCCCATCAATATGAAGAATACAATATGGACCCCCTCTTTGGTAGAACCTTCAAGAAAAGGAAACCATCTGTATATTCTAGAGGCTGTGATGGAAAGAGAACTCTTCCTTCGTCTAAGCAGGTAGATATTTCTTGCTCACATGTAGCGGTTGATGAAAACTTCATTAAGCAATCAACTAACAGGAATAGCAGAATGGAAGGCAAAACTCCTCGCTGTTTATATGATTCTTCTAGGCCTGTTTGGTCTACTGAAGATAATGATCAATGCTCTGTTGCTAGCTGTAGTTTTAACGGTGACTGTGTCATCCCATTCTCTCATAAATCATTGGACAATGCACCTGATAATTCCGATGCTGAGTCAGCTTTCCCTTCTTTGTGTGGCAAAAGAGACTTGCCCTTGCCTCCTGTGAACAAAGTATACTATATCCATGAACTAGAGCTTCGTGCTTACAAGTCAACAATGGAGGCCTTGTTTGCTTCAGGTCCTTTATCTTGGGAGCAGGAAACCCTGTTAACAAATCTCCGCCTCAGCCTTAAGATTTCAGATGAGGAACACCTACTCCAGCTGAAACACCTTTTGTCTGCTCAAGTTCTTTGATCTTGTATGTGTCTGTATCTTGCCTATGGAACTGCTCAACCATTGACAGTTTAGAGATGTGAGAGCTATTGCATCTAAATCTAGTGCAGGCAGAGCTTAACCTTCATGGGCCAATAACGGAAACTCATGCCTTTTAAAGATTGATTTGACTGAATAACTTGAATGTCTCTTTGCTTTCGTAATATCGGTCGTATGTGGAAATAACTTTCTCCAATTCTTAGTTCCTGTTAATTCATCGCCATGTCTCATTCTCTGATGCTTTCTTAACTTTGAAATGACTGCATGAACATGAGCTGAAATTGTGCACGTTAATACCATGGATTTTCATTTCATGAATAGATATCAGAGTTACTGTCCTGAAACAAGTTCATAGAATCAGGTAATATATGGAATAACTTCGGGAAGAGGCAAAACAAAGAGAAGAATGATCTGTTTGGAAGCTCACATCTGCAGGAGATGCATCTAATATACAAATTTCATCTGAATCAGAAAAGTAAATTATACAATTTAATCTGAGCCATCCATAACTTTTTGGTATTGCACACTGTTGAAAGAGTCAATTGAAACATTTGTTAACATAAACAACTCAGCTGTAACATTTTAACATGTCTTGGGAACAAATGTTAGATTGCCTCAAATCAGAGAATCTGGCATGTGCAACCTTTGGCGTCCTGGGGCCCTTCAAACCATCTATCCCAAGATGGGTTTATAGGACCATTTGTTCTGTGATTAGAATAAACCCACGAATTAGAGGGAAATGCAACTTTATCTAAAACAAAAGATACAAGAACAAAACAAGTTGTAATTACAATGGGAGTAGTGGATCAGGTCTTGTCTCCATGATAAGCAGCAACCTGAGAAGGAAACAAGAGATAGATATTAATTCCAATCAAAGTGGTTAGCATACAACTTTTTGTGTGATAAAATGATAACCGTTTAGATCCCAACATCCCATCCCTCCCCCTCCTACTTGTGCAACTTCCTTGGAAAGAAAATTATTATACTTACTCCTCAGACAATGTTGATACATTGTCAGTTCTCTCAAGCTCTTCCATCTCTTCCTGGAAAAAATGAAAAATACATGATAGAATAAGACATACTAAACTGTAATGTGGTACCTTTTCAGCACACAGCAAATTTTTGAGTCACTAAAGTTTGACATTGCTCAAAGTAAGACATGCCAATTAGAAATCGTCATCTGCCTAAGAAAGCAGTAAAGATGCGCAAAAATGGGACACGACAAAAGCTAAATTTATGAGCCTATGATCAGCAACTCCATACTAATTAGGCTAGTCTATGGGGTGCTAATGTACAAGATAATACAAGGCAAATTGAGGTACTCTATATAGGTTTTATTACGTGGTGCAAGTGCATAACAAAGCTAAAAGCATGACCAATCAAAGTGACGGTTAGCAAGATCCGCAAGTCAAAGTCAAATAATAATTCCAAAAGCTCTTAGTCATGACACGGATTCATCCAGCCCTTTTTACACTGAATATCACCTTAATTCTTCAAATACGGGAAGCAATCAAGACCGACAAAGTTCAGAATTCAGATTATGGTGTTTTAAGAACTAAAGATTATTTCATTAGGTAAAAAAGGAAAAAAAAAAAAAAAAAAAAGAAAGTTTAGCACATCCCATATAGAGCGGCCATAACATGACTGATCTGGAACTTCATCCCGCCTCCAATAGGGACTTCCTAAACATCAGTATAACCTGATGAAGAGCATATCTGCAACATCCCTGGCAGATTTTTGCAAGTCCAAGAATTACTATTTTGCAAAAATAAATTACAGTACTCCAGCACAACATCTAAAATTTTTATCAAAAGCCTATTAAATTGGAACTCACGTAAGTGGTAAGAAAACTATTAACCACTCATGATACTAATTGCTAGGTAGGATACCTGAATTCCACAATGACAGTAGTGAGAGTTTTGTATGGAGCCGAGGTCTTTCACCCTGGAAGCTAGTTTTTAGGGCGTGGTTCTAAATTGCAAAGCCAGCCCATAGGCGCGCTTGGATTCCAGTGGATAGTTGACTTGAATACAACATTGAATTTATAGTATTTTATAGGAAGTTTATTTGGACTTTTGACTCTCCTATTGAAAGCTAGCTTTTGGATGTGGTTGTCTCGTGTTCCCAGCCCAATGTTAAGATCTACCATGAATAGTTTTCCTCCTCAACTCAAGCATAAAGATCTTGGCTTCCAACTAAAACTATTACCCAAAAAATATCACTCGACAAAATTTCATTTGGATATGAGAATTATGAAAAAAAAAAGTTTACAAGAGGCAGAAAAATATAACTGAAGCAAAATCCAGAAATAAGAGGAAAAAGGGAAAAAAAAAAAAGAGGGAGAAGGAAAGCAAAAATAGAAACATGAAAAAGAAAAAGAAAAGGCTAACCTCGAGGAACTTGGATTCTTGTTCGACACGCTTAAGTTCAGCAAGAATCCGATGTTTGCCTCTGGTATCAGCTGCAGAACCGGACAGTTGTTGTTCATCCGCCGACGACGCTGTTTCCGACTCCATTACTACTCTCGCCTGCCCTGCCTGGCTTCAAAGATCCAAAAATTCAATGTGGCTTGCTCATTCTAAAACGACAGCGAATCATTCCAGTTCTTTTCAGAATTTCGAATTTTTTTCACAGCACCAAGTGAAAAGGCAACCAACTCTTTTAAAAACCTGCAGATCTGAAGTTATTACAAAGCTTTGATCTTTTATTTATTTTCCTTTCTATTTACTCACTCCGAAACGACTTTTTTTCTTCCTCACTGTTTTCTTCGAAAGCTGTTCTGCTTTTGCTGGTTTCCTAAAAAATTAACACACACAAAAATAAAATAATAATATTTGTAAACAATGGACAACCCTTTCTTCCTTTCCTTTCCTTATTCCTAATCAACCCATTTTCATAATCTTTTGGTATTAAATATCAAATGTCCCGAACTTGAATTAAACTAATAATTGAAATTATTTTATGAGAAAAAGTGGAGAAATTGTAGCAGGCGGCCAGCGGAGAAAAATTCCCTTTTCGTTGTTGATAGGGAAAATCGGTCCACCCCTGTTTGGCAAATTTTCCTATCACTGCTGTCTATTTCTACTATACCATCATCTGCATTTAGACACTTTAGTCATTCCTTTCGGCTCTTGTTTGTCTCAATCCATTGCATTTCATTTTTTCCTCTTTTCCCCCAACCATCTCCATTTGGAATTTTTTGAGTACTGATACTAATGCAGAAGCTTTCACAATCACAAGAGTGCTATGGAAAATAACAAATTTCATTTTAAAGGACAAAATTCTCTAACTGTTATTTTTCTTTTCGCAATATTCAAATTGAATTGACTTTGGGTTAATTGGTATAAATTGGTTTGGTGTCATAGACATTATGAGACAATGTCAAAGATGTATTTATTAAGAATGTCTCCAATAGGAAAAATAAATTCACAAAAAAGAAAAAGCTGAACGGAAAATGCAAAGTTGAAATAGCACCAAAATATATGATTGTATTCAACAAGAAATACAAGAGTGAAAACTTGGTAGGGTTCTTATTTCTATCGATGGGCACCTTAATTTCTCACTTTTTGCTTTCCTGGTTCAACCGACTTATGTGGAATCTAATCATTAGAAATGAAAAACGACAATCAAACAGACAATACAGCAAGAAAGTGGGAACAAACATTCAGAGGAAGTTATGGGACCAATTCCCCACAATGTGCGACTGTAAAGGACACATGATCAAATCAAGCCATTTGATTCATTTGAACCTCACCACCTTTTGATGGTGGTGGGAATTCTTCATAAATGGAATTCAGCTTAGATTCATATTTCTCCCCATCACCCCACAGTGCATAAGCTTCCTCTCCATGGATTGCGTCATCCCCGGTTTGCAATTCGTCCTCAGCTAATCTCAGTGGAATGATCAGCCTGATCAACAGACATATCACGCTAGTGGTGAATATGTTGAGGAGCACTACGAATACGATTCCTAGCAATTGAATACCGAGTTGCTTGAACCCGGCTGTGGTGTGACCTGTATGGAGTCCGTAGAAAAAACCAATGTAGTGTTGCCAGTTATCTACCAAGTAGAAAAGTCGGTTGAGCTTAGGCACCGCAAACAGGCCAGTCAGGATGCCTCCTAGGCTACCTGCTACGGCATGCGTGTGGAACACCGCCATGGTGTCATCGACTTGCTTGAGGAGCCCTATCTTCTTGTGGAGGACCATCATGGTGTACCATGGGATGCTACCAGACATCATCCCCATCAATATTGCTGCCCAACCTTGCACCACTCCTAACCAAAGCAAGATGACAAAAATCTTTGTTTACTATCGATATATAAATGCATTGTCATGTCATGCATCTATAGGTAATATCGTGCACGTTATTACCATAGCTCATGGTCTTTTACCTGCTGCAGGGGTGATGCAAACTAAGCCAGTGATCATTCCCTGTGTGGCTCCAATCACTGATGGCTTTCCAAAGAAAATAATGTCAAGCAAGAGCCATGTCAATAAGCTTGTGGCAGTGCAGACGTGGGTGTTAAGGACGGCTAACGATGCATCGGTGCTGACGGTATAGGGATCACCACCATTGAAACCAGTCCATCCCATCCAAAGTAGTCCTGCCCCCGCCAGCATCAGCAGGATATTGTTTGGTGGGAACCTCTCCTTGTCCTTGGTGGTTCTTGGTCCAACCTTCACCAGTTTATACAACAGTTGACTCAATTAAAAACCTTTTTTTCTTATAAAAAATAGAACATTGATTGTGTAATATAATATTCTGGTCATTACCCAGTAAGCTGCAGTAAAACCAGCTACACCAGAAGACAAATGAATAACATATCCGCCAGAGTAATCGATAATGCCTTTCTTAGATAGCCACCCTTCAGGGCACCAGATACTGTAGGCAGTTATAGTGTAGGAAAATGTCAACCAAAGTGGCACAAACAACATCCATGCAAGGAAATTCATCCTCCCAAGCAATGCCCCAGCCACCAGAATCAAAGTGATAGCTGCAAACACAAACTGGAAGTAAATCATGGTTGCATTTGGTAAATATCCAAGAAAAGCCTGCTCGATGAGGTACTGAGCGTCCAAGGAAACATTGGGCATTCCTAGGAAATGAATGAACTTGTCCCCGAATGCCATCCGGTAACCCCACCCAACCCAACATACAAGAACCGCTGCAAAGGCGTAAAGTGCCATGAAGGCTGAGTTCACAGCCCATTTCTTTTTCACTATGCTACCGTACAGGATTACGAGACCCGGCACACTTTGGAGACCCACCAGGGTAGCTGCTGTTAGCTGCCAAGAATTGTCACCTTTGTTCAGCCAGGGTGGACTAGCCTCATCAGGGTTCAAGTTAGACGGCAGAGACATTTGTGTTGGACCTGGTGTGTTTGTGTGTGAGGCTTAACAATTAAGACGGCGGAGTCCGGTATGTATGACACTAAATGATGTAGGCTCGGATGAAAAAAACAGAAACGAGAAGTGCTTATATAGAGCCAAGTTCATTGGCAAAAAAGGTTTCTAAAATTGTTGTAACATGTCTGGATCATGTCGTCTTTGTAAATTTTTCTGTCTAAGCCGGCGCAGGTATAAAAATACATCAATGACCTTGTTGTATTTCATGTCTTTTGGTGGGTAGACTGGTGTTGTCTTAAGGGTTAAATGTGCCATTTCGAGAGTGATTAAGGGAACAAGAATTATAAAAGTCAGAATAAGAAGTTAAGATCTGAGGTGTTTTTTTCTTGTTTTATCATCGTATGGCGGGGAATCCAAAAGCTGTTAGTGTCAGGGAATGAATTCCAAATCAAAATTTACTGGAACCTTTTTCCCTTTTGATATTGTCGAAGCTTTTTATTTTTTATCGAAGATATTGTCCAAGAGTTCATTATATGATAAAATAATAATTCATTTACACCTTGTTTGCCTTTAAAATATAATATAAGCTGCCAATCAACCTTTTATTTTTGGTAATTAGTTGCACTTTAAAATATATTTGTTTTTCTCATTTTATCTGAATTTTACATCTAAATTTATTTTCGTCTTTAAATTTTAAATTTTTAAATGTTTGACGACGTGACACTTTGATATTGTACCATTTCATTATTTTATATAAATTTTCAAGTGATGACATAATACAATCTTAGAATCTCACATACACTAGTTTGATCAAGTGGTTGAATTGATCAAACCACTAATACTCGATTCAATCGATTTGATCGATTCAATTACTAAACTAACAACAATTAAATAATTAATTAAAAATTCATAATTTTTTTTAGAAAATAAAAAATTTATTAAATTATTCAACTATTGATTTTTGACCCAATTTTTTAAACTTTTATTAGTTTCGAGCAGTTTTCAATTCAACCAACCAATCCAATCCAATCATGTTCCAAGAACACTAATCATATCATCAAATCTTGACAAAATCTATATTTAGAAACAAAAATAATTTTAATTGTCAAGTTCAAGAGCTAAGAACTATATTATCTCAAATTAAAATCAACAGTGTCGAACCGCAAAAAAACCCAGTGAGACTGCCCATCTTCTGTAGGGGAAAGCAAAAGATGAGTAGGCCTTGGATTGTTGGACTACGTCCAGGCTCAAATTAATAAATTTAATGGGAGAAGCCAATAGGCCTATGGCCCTTGAGTTTTTCTCTTCAAAGACCCAAACTCTTCCTTTTTCTTTTCTAATTTTTAATTACAATTTGGGACTAATTCTACTTAAAAGTTTTCATGTCAAAGTTGAGTTGAGATCAGATCTAATCAAAATTTTAATTCTGACTGATGGGTTTGGACTCGATTTGAAAATAAGCTTAAATTTTGTTTAAACTCGATTTTTTTTTATATATGCTGAACTTGGATCCGACCCTTATTATTAAATATTTTTAATATATATATATAAAATAAATTTAAAAAATATGTTATATAACCAATCAACTTAGCAATATTTGGATGATCAACATGAACTACAATTCTGAGCTCAGATAAGAAATCGATGGTCATCTCTTCCGACGGACTATGGTTTCGCCGCTTAATCGCAACGGGGTTTCCAGTTTTCAGTTTCCCTTTATAAACTTCTGCATACCCTCCTTCACCTATCCGAAAAATGACACCAACACGTTTTTAGCAAAGATATTGATGTTTTCTTATATCAAATAAAGGAATGATTTGATTACCACAAGTTGCAGTCGTGTCGGAGAAAGCGTTTCGATGTTGCCGTCTCCGTGTACTGCGAAACCGAAAAGGTTCCCATCTCCTCTTTCAGAGGCCTTCTTGGTTAGTTTGATGTCAATTGGTGTTTCACCACTACAAGTGGAAAATTTTAACAAACAGATAGTGTCAACAAATTGAATGAAAAGAAATTAAAGAACAACATGGCATGAAACAGCAATGGTTACAAATGCAGCATATATATATATATATGAAAAGAGGCCTAGAAAGATCAAAAATGAGTATAAATACATAAACCCAAAGCTGCAAAACATAAACAAATGAGGGACTCAAAGGCTAAATGTTCAAAAAGGATGCATTCAAAAGTACCATAACGAGCAGAATTTTGGTACCTGAGAAGCCACAAAAAAAGAAGAAGAAAATTATTCAAATCATCAAATGCTAACTATTTTATGAAAATGAACCTTAAAATTAAACTCAAAGCATCCACACAAAATACATATATACACATATAACATCAAAGCATAAAAACATATGAATATTCTAAAATTCTTTGAGAACCCAATGCTGCAAAAACACAAACAAAATGAAAATGAAAAAAAGAAGCAATATGCAAGAATATACCATAAATGAGCAGAAGGTTCTTGGGTACCTCCCATGGTTTTTTTTTTTTTTTAACCGGGGAGAGAAAAGCAAAAATAAATAAATAAATAAAGCTAAAGAAATATGGAGATACTTTAAAAACAATAGCCAAAGAAATTAGAAAGGGGAATTAGGAATAGGGACTCAGATTTATTTTTTAAACTGGTTTTATTTTCAAGTATAAACTTATTTTTTGATTTATATTTTTATCTGAATTCTTTTAAATTTTAAACGGATCTTTGACAGTCTACCCTATGGATAGGTATATTTTATTACTATAATTATGCCCTTTTTGTCAAAATTTAGAAATTCTTTTTTTTTAAAAGAAATTTGCTAACTGAAATATTAGACAAGAAGTTGATTTATTTATTTTTGGCACAAGAATTTGATTATTCAATTGTTATTTACATAAAATTCTTGGAAATGAATTTAAACTTAAAATGAAAAAGAAAGGAATGAAAGATTATAAAAGAGAAAGGATATGGAGAAATAAATCATCTCTTTCAAAGAATTTTCATGTATAAGTCATTCTCATTTCTCATTAGAGAGGAAGAAAAGTAGTTGGAGAAATGAAACAAAAAGAGGGAAATATAAATTGGATTAGGAACATGAGGAGTGTAAAGAGTCCACGAACCACGATTGACAAATAAGTGTATTGTATAGCCAACATCAGCTGATTTACTGCTCTTACTTCATTTGAACCATTAATTCCTAATCACAAACATAAGCACAATAATTTATTCAAGCTAGAGTAACAAACAATTTCTAATTACAGAGAATAAAAAAAATAAACCTGCAGACTGAAACCGCCAGAGAGCAGAGTCCAGTCCAAAAGCTGTGGTGTCCATTTCCTTTTAAGTCTCAACCAAAGTTGCAGAAAGCCAGATGCTGAAATACTAAAACTAGCTGGCCCAAAACGGTACCGTTTTTTACTCCAATCTCGTTTACCGTAAGGTGTTTATCTTGGTAATTGATATTTTGCTCAAATCTTTCAACAAGTAAAGACTGCAGCTTTTCAAATTGTGGGTTTTTTTTTTTCTTTTTTTTCTTTCTTAATCCATGGCTTCATCCATGCTCAATGGAGCAGAAAACTTCACTCTCATTAGGGGGGTAACCCCAAAAAGGATTGATTTTTTAGGGTCAGGTTTTCATGGGAAACACTTATACAATTTGGGTTTAGCCTCTAGTGCGAGGATCTCCAGGCCAGGAACAACAATGGCTCCAAAGTGCGGCTTATCAGCATCAAGGCCAGCTTCACAACCAAGATTCATACAACACAAAAAAGAGGCTTTTTGGTTCTACAGGTTCCTCTCAATTATATATGACCATGTGATAAACCCTGGTCACTGGACTGAAGACATGAGGGATGATGCACTTGAGCCAGCTGATCTCAACAACAGGAACATGATTGTTGTAGACGTTGGTGGTGGAACTGGTTTCACTACTTTGGGTATCGTTAAGCATGTGGATGCTAAGAATGTTACAATTCTCGACCAATCTCCGCACCAGCTTGCCAAGGCTAAGCAAAAGGAGCCTCTGAAGGAGTGCAGGATAATTGAAGGTGATGCAGAAGATCTCCCCTTCCGTACTGATTATGCCGACAGATATGTGTCTGCTGGCAGGTACATTTTTCCGACTCTTTTGGTGTTACTGGAATTTGTTTGCTTGAACATAATAAGATGTAAAATTTTGGGGGTTCGTGGTTGGATGGTGCTCTTTGTAATTGTTATGCACGATGGCTTAATTGGCCTTGTCATTATAGATTGGTTTTATTGTTCTTGTCTCTGCGATATGATTTTGTAGAGGATACTGTCAATTGGGGCATCTCGGAGTATATAATCTATAATCATAAAATATGGTAATTTGCTAGCTGGTTTGCATGGATGATTTATTTTGAATTCAAGGGAGGGGAGATGGTAACTTGATGAAGTTTTATTGGGATCATGCTGTTATGTTTTTCAGCATAGAGTACTGGCCAGACCCACAACGGGGCATCAAGGAAGCATACAGGGTGTTGAAACTAGGAGGAAAAGCTTGTCTGATTGGTCCTGTGTACCCTACATTCTGGTTGTCACGCTTCTTTGCGGATGTTTGGATGCTTTTCCCTAAGGAGGAAGAGTACATTGAGTGGTTTGAAAAGGCTGGATTTAAGGATGTCCAACTCAAAAGGATTGGCCCTAAGTGGTATCGTGGAGTTCGCAGACATGGTTTGATCATGGGGTGCTCTGTAACTGGTGTCAAACCTGCATCTGGGGACTCTCCTTTGCAGGTAATCACTTTTTGATGTGGTCAATGGCACGCTGCATCATTTAGTTGAACTTTTTCTCTATTGTTGTTATGAGCAAAGGATTTGATATCTGAGGTAAGGGTGTCGTACATAGTTCCCCTATGGTAGCCTCCAGTTTAAGGACTCATAATCATAAGCTATAATTATTCTGTTGGAACTGCCTCAATCTCCTTGTCTCCTATATTGTTGAAATTCTGGTTCTGCTTTTGCTGTTTGCTCAGCATTAACTCTCAATCACCGGTTTATAAATATTAAACTTTCTTCCCCTTGGTAACTATTAACTAAACATAAGTCACTCCCCTTCCCTCTTTCTTTCATAATATGAAGTCATTGTATCAAGTACATTCTACATGGCTACTTTGTGTGTGTGGTGCAAAACAATATCCTTCGATATTGCAGGTTACTTAATCCTTTTTTCTATGAGGCCTCCGCTTGTTGGTTAAGGCAGAAGTCTTGGGTCATTGAATATCTAAGTTCGAGTTCACCATACGCAATTGCGATATGTGGGTTTCCAGTCCTACCATGTGTGAATTTTGTCCGGTTTGGTCTGAATCTTTCCAGTTCTTCATCCACATACTAGTTTGATTCTACATTGTAATTGGGTGGACTTTTATTTGTACTTGTATTGTATTTGTAATAGTGAAACTTTCAGAAAATAGCATTTCTTGTAGACATGAGGCCTATTATATCGTGTTACTAAACTCTCTTGTTTTTCATTTATCATTCTTTTTCAGCTTGGCCCGAAGGCAGAGGATGTATCGAAACCGATAAACCCATTAACATTCCTGTTGCGCTTTATACTGGGTACCATGGCAGCTACGTATTATGTATTGGTCCCTATCTATATGTGGTTGAAGGATCAAATTGTGCCGGAAGGTCAACCAATCTAAACAGCGGCCGTACCTGCCGCTGCCCTTTCAAGTTGCCTATATTTCTTTAGTCATAGCGTATGTAATGTAAGACATCTTCTAGCTATGTGTTTTATCATCTAATATTATCCTGTTCTTAATTCAGATCTTCAAGCCTGTTTTCATGTAACAGATTAGCTTTCTGTTTTCTTTGTTCAAAAGCTGAATTATCATAGATAAACAAGAGATTAGAAAATAAAAAAGTCCAGAGATCACCCTAGGGATCAATTCAGCAGATCAGCCTCTATGAACAAGTTTACCATATTAGCTTTCTGAAACATACTAGAGGCAGAGGGGGTAATTGGCAAATGTTTGTGATAGCATTTTCATTACCCGTTTCGTTTCTTACTTTTAAGTGAAGCTTGTTGCCCTTGTTTAATTTGCATCTCCCAAAGCTGTCTGGTTTTTTACTACATGATCTCGTTTGCCTTTTGGCAGCGAAATATGAGCCTCTGATACGCAATTTCAGTACATCCGTTAAAATTGTCAATAAACAATGCGGTAATCAGTGTTCATAAAATTTTAAAAAAAATCATAAATACAAATAAATAATAACAACGAGTTCAAACAATTTTGTAATGGATCTTTTACCCTGTCTAGTCAGTCTTGTTTACTAGTTCAACAATTTTTTTCTTTCTTGGTTTGAACTTTTTTTCGATTTTATGGTAGAAGTTAAATCGATTGGACATTTGATTTTCAGTTCAATCGGTTGGTTCGATTTGAATATGATAATCATAATAAATATCAATATAGAAATTGTAAAGCAAGGAATTATTCTTGTTAATATAAAACCAATCGAAATCCTTTTCTATTATTATTAAATAATGAATAGTTCTTGTTTTTAGTATGACGGAAGTATTTTTTATTCGAGATTCATGATTGTCTCTTTCAACAATATCATCTCACAATACAAGCTCAACGTGTTTATCACTACACTCTAATAAATAGTTTTGATTTCATATAAATTAATTTTTTCCATCATTTAAAATTCGTTTAATTTTTCTATATCTACAAAATAAAAGCAAATAGTCTTAAATCAAATTCCTTATAAAGCCAAAAATATAGGTTTTCTTCTTTGGAATGCGTAAGAAGTTCAGAACCAAAAAATAAAAAAAAAAAACGCGTAAGAAGTAAACTAATCTAATATACATAAGAGAGGGGAAAAAAAAGAGAAAAAAACTGATTAAATGAATGTTTGCTGAATATGGTTGCCAATTTTTGCTCCAATTACCATTACTTTGTGAAGGAAAGAAATTGCATCCGTGTGAAACCTGAATCGTATGCTAGAAAATTCTTCATATTAAAATAACCACTCTGACCAGAATTAGTTGAATGTCGCATTTTTTATTCCTTCCTTTTTAAAATATATTTTAGAAAAAATTTAAAAAAGAAGGAGAAGGGAGAGTCAAAATTTATATGATTATATAATTTTTTAAACACGATTATGATTATGATATGAGAAGAAATAGAGAGATATAAGATCCACTTTATCAAAGATTATGATGTGAACCCAAAAAAAAAAAAAAAAAAATTGGTAGTAATTAAAGATAAAAAGTCATGGTGTAGCTGAATTTAGGATGGAATGCCAAGTCCAAGACACAGAATTTGATGGAAATTCTAAACCTTTTTCCTGGGGGTTGATTCAAGGCTTCAATAATTTTCTGAAAATTTTAATGCTTTGAATGGAATTCAAACTCAAGCGTGTTTGAATATTTCCAATTCCTTTTGGCTGAAGTATACCTACTCCCCTATTTATATTGTATTCTTCCATACAAGGAGGCAACTAAGTTATTCCTCTACCTTTCATTTCTTTCCTATTCCATTGCTAAAACCAGAATGGCAGATACATTGACAGAAGATCAAATTTCTGAGTTTCGTGAAGCCTTTTGCTTGATCGATAAAGATTCAGATGGTACGCACATACTGTCGTTTTCTGTCTTAATCAGTATTAGTGAAGATTAAGTTTACCCTTCACACCTATATGTTGAACATTAATGCAGGGTTCATTACCATGGGAGAGTTGGAAGCAGTGATCCAGACATTAGATGTAAACCCTACAAAAGAAGTTCAAGGCATGTTCAGTGAGGCTAATGTTGAAGGAAATGGGACGACCATTGATTTCAAAGATTTCTTAAATATTATGGCAAGTAAAATGAAGGTAAATTTTAAACAATTTTTATTTGCAAGTGATGCTCTTTTTTTCTTTTTAAGCTTAACAAAGTGGAGAATGAAGCATGTACATAAATGTGACAGGAAAACTTGATGGATGAACTACAAGAAGCTTTCAAAGTATTTGACAGAGATGAAGATGGATTCATATCAGCAAACGAGGTAAAAACATTGCTTACCCATCACTTATCTAATTTGACAAGTGGAGGGAATTCATATCGAATTAAATGCCATGCAGTTGAGACAAGTGATGATGAACCTGGGAGAAAGACTAACAATGGAAGAAGCAGAGCAGATGATAAGAGAAGCCGACGTGGATGGAGATGGAGTAGTCAGCTATGAGGAGTTTGCAAGGATGATGATGATGGCCTTCTAAATACCTCTAACTCATTTTCGAGTTATTCTTTTTAACTTTTTTTTTTTTTTTTGGTTGGAGAATGGAATTACTTCTCCTATATCCTCAGCTTGTACCATACTGCAAATAACTGTCCTTTTTTTATCTTTCGATATTCCATATAGTCTCATTGGATCTGATTAAATTTAAATTTAAGTTAAATTAAACCTTTAAATGAAGTCAAGTTTTTTTGATTTTATTTTCTTTGTTCACATTAGTCAAATTCTAAAAATTACTTAAAATTCTTTACTCATTTCCCAATTTTAAAGAGGTTGAAATTTATAAATAATTTATGAATGAAAATTTGAGTAAATTAATAAAAAATTTAAAATATACACCTAAAAAATGATAAATTTATTATTTAATCTTTTCAAATTATAAAAATTAATATAATATAAAATTCATTTTTACTCCCAAAATTTTATAATGTAAATTTGAAAAGAAAAAAAAATGAGCTTCCCCTCGATTGGCACTCGAAACCATGTTTTGCGTATTTTGCAATTTTCCCAATGACGCGAAGTCCAGTTATGGTTGTGACATCAGCAGTGACAAAACGGAAGGAAATGGAAAAAATTAAAATGTTTACACGGTGATTATCTTTACAGCATGTTTGGCTGGGGAAAGGAATAGCAGTCCCATGGTAAATTATTTCTTTATTTTGTTAAATTGTAAGACTCATTTAATAGAATAGCTATTATTTATCTACTCCTTGTTCTTTAGTATCATTAAACAATGATTATTCTATGCAATATTATTAATTTTTACATTCATCCTTTAAAATTCGGACTCAGAAAATATAAAAAATAAAATATTTCTTTGTTAAATTATATTTATTTATTTTTATTAAATTATATTTAATAATTATATTAAAATATGATTAAATTATTTATCATTATTTTATTAAATTATATTTAATAATAATTTTATAAAAATTTAACAATAATAATTATCTATCTACAAAAATTCTGCTAAGGGTACTCTTATCATTTCAGCTTTTTTATGCTATTACAACGTCTATTCATTCAATTAAACACAAGAATACTATTACAGTTCTATTCTATTCTATTCTATTCAACTAAACAATTAAATTTTCAATTACAACTTTATTCCATTACAGTGCTATCTATTATACTGAACCAAATGTGTCGTTAATATTTAAACATTGGAGTTACTATTTTTTTTGCAAAAAAAAGGGGTTAAGGGTGTAAAAAGCCCTCAAATTTTTCCAAAAAAACAATGAAATCCCTTTTTTTGCACTTAATTGGGCACTTGAATTTTCAAAATGCATCAAAAATACCTTCAAATTTTTTCAAAAAAAGTAATTAAGCTCCTGATTTTTCTTTTTGCACTCAATTGGATACTTGAACTGTCAAATGCATTAAAAAGGCTATTTGACCATTAACTTTAACAGTTACTGTTAAAGTTAATTGCCCCTATTTTTTTTAATTAAAGCGACCCCGTGTCACAACTACGGCATGACATGTGGCAAAGAATTATAAAAAACAAAAATAAATAAAATTTATAAAAATTATTTAATTTTAATAAAAATATAAAATTTTATAAAAATCATAAATAATTATAAAGTACATCAAAAAGACCCTTTAACCATTAACTTTAATCGTTGATCGTTAAACTAACGACCCCCAGATTTTTTTCAGTTAAAGCCATCATGTACCGCAATACAACGTGACATATGACGAAAAATGACAAAAAAATAAAAATCAATAAAAATTATAGAAAAATTTATAAATGCTTCTTTTAGTAAGATATCTTTTTATGAATTTTATATTTCTTTACCTTTTTTTTATAATTTTCTTACGACTTTATAAAATTTTGTAATTTTTTCTATATTTTATTTTTTTACAATTTTTATATTTTTTCCTAATTTTTATATTTTTTAAAATTTTAAATATTTTTTATATTTTTTAAAATTTAATCATTTTTATAACTTTTATTTATTTTTAATTTTTTATCATTGTTTGCCACATGTCACGTTGTGGTTGTGGCACAAGTGGCTTTAATTGAAAAAAGTTAAGAGCAGTTCAAGTATTCAATTAAATGTAAAAAAAGTAGGGGCTTAATTGATTTTTTTTTTTTAAATTTAGGGTGTTTTTATGGCATTGTGAAAATTCAAGTATCCAAGTAAGTGTAAAAAAAATAAGGATTTAATTTAATTTTTTTTTTTAATTTGAGAGATTTTTAGTAAGGAAAAAAATTGAAGTTAATAGAAGCAGTGATATACTAACTATTTCGTTACAATTTTAAAAGAAGTATATAACATGTATAAAAATAATATATAACACGACAAATAAATTGTTTTATAAAGTTTTAAGGAATAAAACTCACAATATTTAAAAATTCCGAATATTAAATTTCTTTTTTGGCCAGAGGAATATTAATTACTTACTAAAACAAATTAATTAACATATAAGTATATAGATTTATATCCGTATAAGACCTACTTGATTAAAGTTTTTTTTTTCTTTTCGGTATATTTTAAGTGTTCGTATAACGATTTATATTTAAGATTCATGATTGTTTCTCTTAAAAATATAGTTTTCAAAATTCGAATTGATGTTTTTTTTTTAATGTGCAATCTGCTATACTATTGCATCTAATACTTATTAATTAAAGATTATTTTGTTCTTGAATCTAGAATAAATTACAAATTCAATTATTTATATATGATTTAAGTTACACTTTGATTATTAAATTTTAAAAAATTACGGTGTAATCATAAATGTTATCTATTTATTTTGTTATAGTCACTGAATTTTGTTACGGAATATTAACAGTATGGCCATAAAATTAACATTTGAATTCCACAATTTTTTTCATATAGGTTATTTAATTTAATTAAAAATAATCTCCTCTATTCAACTATTTAACATTTTTTTAACCACTTAAATTCCTTTTTAACCCTTAAAAACCTATTTTGTTGAAGGAATCTAATTTTTCATTAATTAAACATATTTACCATAATTACTTTACTACATTGAAATTTAAATCAATCATTGAATCCTTCTCTCTTTTTTTTTTCAACCAAACCCTCCTCCTTCAAGTTTCAATACACCTTCTTCCTTGAAACATTAATGTCCCAATCTTCACCCCCAACTCCGACTTACCTTCCTTCTCTCTCTCAATTAAACCGCCAAAGCCCAAGATCAAGACCCCCAAATTCACAACTTTAGCTTCCATTTCTCCTTCCATATAACTTCTTCGACTAATTTGTCAATTCCTTATAATTTTTGTAACATAGAAGATCAAATTCTTTAAGTAGAGAATTGTTGCAGTGTTATGTAACGGCTTTTTACCACAACAATCATGATACGATTCCTTCATTACGTTGTGCCAATATTGCGGTGCGATAGCTTTTAAAACCGTTACAATACGGCCATTACTCTGTGTTGCGGCCATACTATTCCAGGAATTTAACCATAAGATTAACATGCAGTCCATGATTCGTCGAGCTAGCATGCGAGCTTAGGCGCCATTGTGCATGACTTGAATGAACTCTTGAGGGTCCGCATTGTGCAGCCGATGGCCGGATTGCATAGCGCCACATGGGCGAAGACCTAAGCCTTGCTAATGGGACTAAAGTTTGCACATGAGAGCTCTGCAACATAGAGATCGAGAGTGACTCTTATGCAGTAGTTCTGAAATTTATTTTTGTAATGATTTGATCTGTTGAGCTATTTGTTAAATGAGGTCTGAACTTAAGGGTTTTTTTTTTTTTTTTTGTTATCTTTAAATGTGTAGTCTGATTGGGTAATAAGCTAAAAGACTCTTTGAGCCACATGGGCTTCAGTGGGTTAGAGGACTTAAGGTGGCTTAAGGATTGATGAATTACCCAATGAACCTTTTATTCCAAAAAAAAAAAGAAAAAGAAAACTACTACCAAGTTTCATAATATTATATTATGTTTCATTCTCCCCTTTCTCTCTCTTTCGGTAGTTTTATGGTAAAGCAGCCAATGAACATTGTGAAAAAAAAAGCCCCAGACAAGGGAAATGCAGAAGCTATCCATGCTTGAAAGGATAAAGATGGGATCTCAAAAGTACCTACCAAGTAACCTTTTAGAGTTGGGAGAAACTCTGCCACTGAAAACCCTAAACATTAACTTCTTTGGGGCTTTTGAGATTCCCTCCAACACCAACCACACATCCCCAAACAACCAAAAGGAGAAGTGATGAATGGGGGAATATGCTGTACCACGTACTTGGTCCTGTTGCATGGCTCAACCTTCTATGACCCTTTTTCTTTTTTCTTTATCCATTAGTCACCGGGACTAATGATTTAGATTGCTTAAGTTTTTGTTCATATTAGAGCACGGATTCAAACATACCCCTAATAAAAAAATGCTTTGATCTTTGTGTTTTTCTGCTTAATTTGAAAAGTAATTCAATCCCTCTAGAAGATGTGGACTAAAACCTGCAACCGGCTGCTGCGGTTGCACCCAATTGACACATAATATGAAAGCAGAAAAAAGGACAGTCAAACTCAAACCCAAGCCTTGAAAAAGTTACCAAAAACTAAAAAAATTAAAAAAAGGCCAGAAAAGCAAGAGTTAAAATAGAAAGAGAGAAATGAAAATGCATATATGGGGCAGCCTGCAATAGAAGATGATCTAATGACGCCCTTTCTTCAGTGATGATGGAGAAAACTGGAAATGATGATGTAGTGGTGAATATCTATCAAGCTCGTGATCCCAACAACAGGTGAAGCTACCACATGATCCCATCTATCCCTCAACAGAGAAGGAAGTTTAGATCATGCTGGCAGCTTCAACTGCTTGTAGGTTCACGCCACCCTCGTAATCTAATCATCCACCTTTTCAACCCAAACAAACACATTTATCTAATCTACTCATCTCAATAATTATCAAACAGAAGAATATGAGAGAAATAAGAGCATATATATAGAGACAGAGAGAGAGGGGGAGGGGATTTGAGTGATTTTGATGATTTGTTTGTTGATTATTTATAAGCAAGAGTAGTTAAGTTATGATGAAAAAGCTTAGGAAATAAAGTATAGTTTATAATATTAAAAAAAAAAAAAAAGAAGAGAGCAAATGATAACAGAGGGCAGTGGGCAGTGGTCCAAAGTGAGACAAAATGAATATTACGATGGCCACGCCAATGCCATGCACACAGACAAAGGGCAGTGTGAAAGTTCTAAACTTTTTCATACAGTCTTCCTTCTTTATCTACATGTCTAGCTACTTCATCTTTTCATTTTCTTAAAATAATATCTGCTATCTCAAAATACCAATTGCTGACATTGACTTATTAGTAGTAAACATGCTACGCCAATTTTTAATCAGTTCTTGTAATAAATTCTTGGCCAAAGAAATGGTTATAAGAAATTGTAATTGATGATCTGTTTATAAAGGTGATGAAAATTTAATCCTTGCTTCTATTTGCATCTAAGCAAAAGAAAAGAAAGAGACATAATCTTTGATCAAGCACTTAAGAGTCTAATCAATAAAAAGTGAGAAAACAGGTTGATAAAAAGATTGTAAAGTTGTAATGTACTGATTTCCACAATCTTTTTATTATTTGCTTTTGGAAAACCTAACATTTACTATGATATAATTCGTAATAAATACCTATTAACATCAAATAAGTACAACTATTTGTTTTAATGCGTTTGATGGTAGGGTTAGGCACAACTATACCTGCTGATAATTTGTTTTGAAAATGAAAATGTTTAGATCGAAAAATGAGTTTGGACAAAATTTAACATTTATTTTCTATATGGGCCTGACATTGGGTAAGATTTTTTTTATTAGAGCTCGAGCCTTGCTTAAATATATTATGTTAAAAATATATATTAATTATACATGTTAAATAATAATTATATATCTTTATATTAAACCACTAACCCAATAACAATTAAACCTATTATTCAAAACCTAAAAAAAGACCTTACTCAACTAAATAATCTAACCGAAAATATAAAATTTTAAAAATTATATTTAATAGAATAAAACATTATAATATTTATTTGTGTTTTTTAATATAATAAAATATTTATTATATGAATGGTAGTGTTTATCATATAAATACTTTTTAATATATTAGAAAACTTTTATTTTAGCATTTTTTAGTGCATTTAATATTATATTTTTTTAAAAAAATATTTTTAAATAAAAATTAGTTAAAAAATTTAAATATGGGTGCATCAAGCTGAGTTTAAGGTTGGGTAAAAAATTAAACTCATTTTCAGGCTGAGCCTAAACTTAAAAAAATTATCTAAATACTTTACATGAATCTAACCTGACCCAACTCATTAACACCTCTAGGCAAATTGCAAAGTCAACATCATAAAAGGTATCCAAAATCTAGAGTTGATTTATCATTACTTTTAAATAGATAAGAAAAAAAAATTTGTTGCTTAGAATTTGGCTCAAATGGGGGTGCCAACAATTACTTAAAAATTTTCATTTGTAAATGTAAAGAGAAAAGTAAGAGGAAAGCATATAGATTTCCACTTCCCAATATTCAGTCTTATAAAACATCTCCTTGCCCCAGAATTTCGTTTTTGTTTCGGCCAAGAAATTTACTTTGGCTAATGGAAAATCATTTTTCATAATTGAATTTCAGTAACCAAATTGGTCTCCTTCAACTATGGCCTTTCCAGTTAATTATATCGTTCTTCGATTGGTTGTTTTATGTGGGATTAAGGTATAAGATTACCCAAGATTGGTAAAAAAAAAAAAAAAACACAGAGTGGCATATTACCAGTTCAATAACATCATTTGACCAGATATAGGATTGAAAAAACCAGAAGGGGAGCTATTAAGGCAGTTGATGTACGGCATACGAGGTATATAGTTCACACACGCACGCACGGTGCTGCAAATAATTTATATCCCATTCAAATGTAAAGAACAGCTTCACCTGGTGATGTGTAAAAAGGAAGGCATAATAAACAAGGGAACAACGAAAAGCAAAAGTTAGCAACGCATGCTTTCACCCTTCACCTAACCAAAAATATAAAGTAAAGAAACAACTTGCTCACCCTCTTCTTTTTTTCCTTTGCTGAGTAGAGAGATTGGATATATGGAAAGCTTCTTTTAGGAAGGGGTGCTTTTTAATTTTTTGAAATTATTTGGATAATCATAAAAATAATTTCATTCAATTCATTGAAATTAACCATTTTACTCCAATTCATCAAAGTTTAGTATTCCGATATTTGTTGAACGTAGCCTCCATGCAGCAGCAAAGGTGGCCATGCACAGCAGCAAGAATTTAGTTTCATTTTCTTTTGGTCATTTTGTTAATGTAATTAAGTTTAGTTCAATTTGAACTTTGTTAGGCAGATATGTGATGTAAATTCATGATTAATGTAGCTGTCAACTAGCCTTAATTAAGTCTACTAGCTATGTCTTTTTATTTCAAAGTCTAAGTGGTGTTAGGTAAAGTCTAAGTAGACTTTGACTTGTAATCACAAGTAATCCCCTCTTATATGTATCTTGTTTTGTAAAACCTTAATGATGATGAATATCAATCTTTTTCTTCCTTAGTTTTTCTTGCTTCACATTTCCAATTCTGATTTGTTTTTCTCATTTAATCATCGGGTACCATTGTTTTGCTTCCACTCAAGTCCAGAGACTGGTTGCTCTGACCTTCAGCTCAACCTTGCTGCTTTCAAAACAAAGATTACCAACGTAGGTAATACGTGTTCTCGAACACAAAACCAATTACCTACATAGGTAATACTCCTCATTGTCACCAGAGTTGAACCAGCAAAGACTTGCTGTTAAAAACAAAGATTACCTTCATAGGTAATAGGTGTTTTTCAACCCCAACAATTGGTATCTAGAGCTAACATCTCAGAGGACCTGTTGTTTCATTCATCAAAAAGACCTATGGCCTCTTCAAGTTTCTCTCCAGTAGCCCCACCTGTCTTTAATGGAGAAAACTACCATATATGGGTAGTTAAGATGAAGACTTACCTGCAGGCTTTCGACCTATGGGAAGTCGTCAATGCCGATGCTGAACCAGCACCACTCAGGGCCAATCCCACAGTGGCTCAAATGAGACAGCACGCAGAAGAGAGGACAAAAAGGCACAAAGCAATGTCCTGCATCCAAAATTGTGTTTCGGATGTGATTTTCACCAGGATTATGGCCTGTGAGACACCTAAGCAGGCATGGGATAAGCTCCAAGAGGAGTTTCAAGGGAGTGATAGAACAAAGCAGCAGCAACTCTTAAACTTAAGGAGAAATTTTGAAAATCTAAAGATGAAGGAAGAAGAGACAGTGAAGCAGTACTCAGATCGAATAATGGCTGTAGTTAACAGCATAAGACTTCTAGGAGAACAGTTCACAGAAGCAAGAATTGTAGAAAAGGTCCTTTCAACCTTGCCTGAGAGATATGAGGCTAAAATCTCGTCCTTAGAAGACTCCAGAGACTTGGCCACAATATCCTTAACAGAGCTTATCAATGCTCTATATGCTCAGGAACAGAGCAGGGCCAGTAGACTAGAGGAGCACCAGGAGGGTGCATTCCAAGCCAATGCTAAATCAACCACAAGCTCATTTACCTACAAAGGTAAAAAGGCCTGGAAAAACAAACCCAAGTCTGATGCTACAAGAAAAGGAGACAAATCTTGCAGGCATTGCAAGAGACCAGGTCATCCTGAAAATAGATGCTGGTTCAGACCAGATGCTACATGCCAGCATTGCAAAAAGAAGGGCCATGTTGAAAGGGTCTGCAAAGAGAAAGCCCGACCTGGCCAAAAGCAACCACAACGCAAGAATGAAGAAGCTCGAGTGGCTGAAGACAACAGTGATTGTGAAGAGCAGGTCTTTGCTGTATCATGCCTGGCTGGTCAAAGTAAGAGCTCAAGAGGGTGGTTACTAGACAGTGGTTGCACCAACCACATGTCACCGGATGCCAGCATTTTCAAAACCCTCGATAGAAGCTTCAAAACCAAGGTGAAAGTTGGCAATGGTCAGTTTATTAAAGCTGAAGGAAAGGGAGATGTGCTATTATGCACTTCCACAGGAAATAAAATCATAACAAGTGTGTTACTGGTGCCTGAAATCGAGAGGAACCTTCTCAGCATCACTCAGCTGCTTGAGAAAGGTTACTCAGTTGAGTTTAAAGGTCAAGAGTGCACTATTACTGATCAAAGTGGCTCGAGACTTATGACAGTTCAAATGACTCAAAAGTGCTTTGAAATCGACTGGCCAAATGACACACATGCTGCTTACATTTCTGTAACTGAAGAAACCAAGCTTTGGCACCAAAGACTTGGTCATGTTAACCACAAGTCGATGGCCCAGCTAATTAGCAAAGACATGGTGGAAAACTTCATCAGCTCAGTGAAGAATGAAGACATTTGTGAAATATGTCAGCTAGGGAAGCTAACCAGAAAGCCATTTCCAAAGAATGAAGCATGGAGAGCCTCTCAAAAGCTTCAGTTAGTTCATACCGATGTATGTGGACCTATGAAGACTGAATCCCTTAGTGGAAACAGGTATTTCATCCTGTTTATTGATGACTATACTAGATATTGTTGGATATTCTTCTTAAAACATAAATCAGATGTGCCTCAAGTGTTTCTGAAGTTTAAAGCTGCAGCTGAAACAGAAGCAGGTTGCAAGCTCAAAGCCATCAGATCAGATAATGGGTCTGAATATACTTCATCCAAGTTTCAAGCCATTTGCAATGAAGCAGGCATCAAGCATCAAATGACTACCACCTATACTCCTCAGCAGAATGGAGTTAGTGAAAGGAAGAATAGAAGCATAATGGACATGGCCAGATGTCTGTTATTCGAGAAAAATATGGCAAGAACTATGTGGGCTGAAGCAACTAATACAGCTGTTTACCTCCAAAACAGACTTCCAACCAAAGCCTTAGCTCAAAGGACAGCATTCGAAGCATGGTATGGTTTCAAACCTTCTCTAGCACATCTGAAAGTGTTTGGTAGTCTTTGTTATACTTGTATACCTGCAGTAAAGAGAGACAAGCTGTCCGAGAAAGCTCAACCAGGAGTATTTGTTGGTTATAGCTTAACCAAAAAAGGCTACAGAGTTCTCAATCCTCTGACAATGAAGGTGCAAGTCAGCAGAGATGTGGTGTTTAATGAAAATGCATGCTGGAATTGGGATAGAAGAGAGCCCGAGGATGTGCATGAAGAATTAATAACAGGTGAAACTGAAGCTGTGCAAGTTGAACAAGAGGATGATATAGATGATGAACCGGTTAGGGGCACTAGACCCTTAACTGAAATCTATGAAAGGGCTCATGTAGCTGTAGTTGAACCAAACAGCTTTGAAGAAGCCTATCGACATGAAGGCTGGAAGCAGGCCATGATTGAAGAGATAAAAATGATTGAGAAAAACCAAACCTGGGAACTTATTGAGAAACCTCCAAACAGGAAAGCCATTGGTGTGAAGTGGATCTATCGAGCCAAACATAAGGCTGATGGAACCTTAAACAAACTGAAGGCTAGATTGGTGGTGAAAGGTTTCAGCCAAAGGTATGGTTTAGATTATATGGAGACTTTTGCTCCAGTGGCCAGACTTGATACGATCAGATTATTGATTGCATTAGCTGCTCAGAAGCACTGGCTCATTTATCAGTTAGATGTCAAGTCTGCATTCCTAAATGGCATGCTTGAAGAAGAGATTTACATCGAACAGCCTCAAGGCTTTGTTGTTTCAGGAAAAGAACACATGGTTTATAGACTCAAGAAGGCTCTTTATGGCCTGAAACAGGCTCCTAGAGCATGGTATGCCAAGATTGACAGCCATTTAGTTAGTTTAGGCTTCAAAAGAAGTGTAAGCGAGCCCACACTGTATGTCAAGGAGGAGCAAGCTGAAATTCAGCTCATAGTTTCTCTCTATGTCGATGACCTTCTAGTTACTGGAAGTGATCAACTTATGCTGGCTAAGTTCAAAGCTAAAATGCAAGACATTTTTGAAATGTCTGACTTGGGTCAAATGACTTATTTTTTGGGAATGGAAGTGCAGCAAACTCAAGAAGGAATTTTTCTAGGACAGAAGATTTTTGCTACAAAAGTCCTAGACAAGTTCTCTATGAAGAACTGTAAACCAGCTAGCACACCAATTGCTGCTGGAACAAAGCTATCAGCACTTGGTGATCATATGCCAGTATGTGAGACTACTTACAGGAGCATGGTTGGTTGTCTTCTGTATTTAACTGCTACACGTCCTGATATCATGTTTGCTGTGAGTATATTGTCGAGGTTCATGCATTGTTGCAACACACAGCATCTTCAAGTGGCAAAACGAGTATTAAGATACATCAAGGGGACCTTAGACTATGGTTTGATGTATAAACCCACTTCTCAGCTGAAACTCATAGGATATACTGATAGTGATTGGGGAGGCTCCTTGGATGATTTAAAGAGCACTTCAGGATATGCCTTCTCTCTCGGCTCTGCTATGTTCTGTTGGAGCTCGAAGAAACAAGGCATTGTAGCTCAATCAACAGCTGAAGCCGAATATGTAGTAGCTGCTCATGCTGTTAACCAAGCTGTCTGGCTAAGGAAAATCCTTGCTGATTTGAATCTTGCTCAAAATGATGCAACTAAAATTTACTGTGACAATATGTCAGCTGTAGCAATAGCTAAGAATCCCGTCTTCCATGGAAGAACCAAACACTTCAACATAAAGCTTCATGTTGTTCGAGAAATGGAGCAAGCTAGTGAGATCAAGTTAGTTCATTGCGTTTCTGAAGATCAAATTGCTGATATCTTCACCAAGGTTCTTGGTGTTTCAAGATTTATCAAACTAAAAAGGCAGTTGGGAGTCAGCAGCATGGAAGCTAAGGAGGAGTGTTGAACGTAGCCTCCATGCAGCAGCAAAGGTGGCCATGCACAGCAGCAAGAATTTAGTTTCATTTTCTTTTGGTCATTTTGTTAATGTAATTAAGTTTAGTTCAATTTGAACTTTGTTAGGCAGATATGTGATGTAAATTCATGATTAATGTAGCTGTCAACTAGCCTTAATTAAGTCTACTAGCTATGTCTTTTTATTTCAAAGTCTAAGTGGTGTTAGGTAAAGTCTAAGTAGACTTTGACTTGTAATCACAAGTAATCCCCTCTTATATGTATCTTGTTTTGTAAAACCTTAATGATGATGAATATCAATCTTTTTCTTCCTTAGTTTTTCTTGCTTCACATTTCCAATTCTGATTTGTTTTTCTCCTTTAATCATCGGGTACCATTGTTTTGCTTCCACTCAAGTCCAGAGACTGGTTGCTCTGACCTTCAGCTCAACCTTGCTGCTTTCAAAACAAAGATTACCAACGTAGGTAATACGTGTTCTCGAACACAAAACCAATTACCTACATAGGTAATACTCCTCATTGTCACCAGAGTTGAACCAGCAAAGACTTGCTGTTAAAAACAAAGATTACCTTCATAGGTAATAGGTGTTTTTCAACCCCAACAATATTATTTTGATTATTTACATTACAACTGGTAATGGTATATGCTAGGATGAGATTACATACATTTTGATTATCTCCCTAGTTTCATATTGTTAAATAATATCAAGAAATCATAATATAAAAGCTAATATCATTATAACCCCTTTCTTAGGATATCTAAACTTTATAACAGAATCTGAAATTAAAGAAAAAATTATCCTCTATTCTTATTATATTAATTAATATAGTCTCTTTTTTTTTCTCAAAAAAAATTTCTATAATATCTATTAAGACCAAACCCTAAAGTTCAACTGTTCTAACGATGACACATGGCATGTGATTCTGCATATAAGACTTATTATGGGTTTTGTAAAGGTTTAAGAGTCGAATTTTTTAATGAGAAATGATTGTATGAAACAGTGATACTGCATCATCTGTATTCCTTTGCTAATTGGGTATGAATAAATATTTTCATTTTTTCTCATATTTCTTAACAATATTTAGTTTCTACTTTCAATTTATTATTAATTAATTAAAATAAAAACCCCTAAACCCCCACAGAGTTAATTCTAATTATAATTAAAAACCAAATCTTTTTTTTCTTAACTTTTTCTCTCGTAATTTTAAACACCAAAATATAATTTAATTTGTAATATAAAAACTTCATAAATCAAATATAATTAAATTTAAAAAGTAAATATATCATAAATAAAATAAAATATTTTTATTTAAATATCATCAAATAAATTGCAATCAACGTTCAGTATATTCACCGCAAAATTTTCAAAACAAAGCAATGACAGATACGACTGAAACCTTTTGCGATATTTTCTTTTACTAGTTGTATTTAACATATTACCTTATGGTAATTCATTTCAATTCAATTTAGGCTTTAATTTTGTAATAATAAAAAGATGACATGGATAGCAAAGAGATTCATCTCATAAAATTAACGTGAAATAAAAAAATAATCTATTAAATTATTATAATGTTACGAAAATTTGAGAAGAAAAAATATGAAAGAAAGTAAATTTGTAAAAGACAATTCTATAACAAAAATAATATAATAAAATTTATTTTAATGCGATATTACATCTCGTCAACTAAACACTCAAATAAGGAGATTACATTTCATTTGTAATCTTACATCTTATTACAAAATGTAATCTAAGATACAGCAAACCTAAGGCACCCTAAATATTATTATTTTTAGTATTTTAATATGTTTTTCTTTCTTTAGTTTGTTTTAATTCCCTATTTAAAAGTTATTAACGTGTTTTGATTTGTTATGGTATTTTGGTTGAACAAATAAAAACATTTATTAAAAGATATTGAGTTTAATAAATCGAATTAATCAAAATTATTTTGCTTTGATGAATTCGTTCATAATAAATATCAATAAATTAACAGAATTTCGATCAATAAAAGATGGGGTGGTTAGGTTTTCTAGCAACATTATGAAAATCATGAAGAAACCCAAAGCTTCATTTGTATAGCACCTGATGATTAAAAAAAAAAGGTGGGTATTTGAGAGGTGAAACTTTATATAGGCTTGGAATAACATAATAGGATGGAACAAAATCTGGAGAGGAAAGGAGTTAGCATATTGAAATTGGTGCAATCGTGGGATTCGCAAGCAGAAACAGGCACAACAGCAAATTCGAATTCAACAGGTAGTAGGCTCTGTAGGGTAAACCAGCGGCTGCAGAAACTCACCACCTTGCCACAGTGCGGTTCAAGGTAAAATTACTAATCAAATTCTCCAAAGAATTCAAACTATGATTCACAATAAAAATGGGAATTTTAGCCGAAAGTACTACACTCAAAAAATTCCTATAAACTATCCCTTCGTCCATTATAACCAGACCAATTCCACCAAATGATCCAGTTCTGATGCAATTTTGTTTTCTGCTATACAACTTCATTACACACTGTTAAAAATTCCATGTATTTACATGCAAAAGACCAGAAGAGAGATATTTTCAAAAGCAATATCCCCCGGTTGCCAAAAATACAACAAAAGAGTCCCCTGTAATTCCACCATCGCAAAGGAGAGCTCAAGCCATTAAATGCTTTCTAATTTTCAACATAAATAATAATATGCAAGGTTGGAGGAAATTTTCCCCACCGCATCCCCATAAATTATCCCAGCTTGTCCTGTTACAATACCTGGCCAGCCCTGTTGTCTTGCTTTTCCTTTTCATGTTATATGATGAACAAAGAACCACTTCCTCTCACAAATGCTTGCACAGACCCGATTAGGGTTTTAACACAACCAGGAGCTGATCCTAGAGCTGAAAATCACACAAATGCTACTTCAACATCATCACCCTTGATTAAAAGAGGATTTCAAGCTCTCATCTGGTAATGTCCAAGACAGCAGATGCCCACTAGAATCACCACTCAGCAACTGCTTCAGGTCACTCGTTAAGTGAAGAGCAGTAACTGGATGTTTATGGAACTTCAGGACCTTCTGGAGCACCAGTCTGTATTCTGGCGACTTGCCCAAATCTAATCCTCCTGTTCCAATCATATTTGGCTTGCTGTTGGTCTTATCTTGGTCAGTGCAGTGAACCATATGCCAGACCTTAATAGCCCCACTCTGGTGACCCGTCACGTACCAGTTTGTGTCCTGCCAATCAGAGAAGGTACAGCTTGTAACAGAAAGTATAGAATCAGATGGCAGCTGGGATGTACTAATTACTGCTAGACAGTCCCCATTGATACTCCAAACAGCAAGCAGAATTCCAGCAGCTGTCACAATTTCCCCAGATAAATCATTCACGTAAACTGCAGAAACTGGTGCTGGGAACTCAGGAAGCTGCCTAACAAATACTAATGAGCTTAGGTCCCATATGATAACAGTGCAGTCATCTGATCCACTCACAATCAGCATGTAAGGCTGACTGACACGAAGACATGTGATTTTAGCTGTATGACCACAAAGCACTTTTTCCAACAGCAATCGTCTAGCGGCACGGGGGCCATCCTCACTGATTCTCCAAACAGAAACTAAACCATCATCGGCGCCAGTCACCAAAATATGACCATCATGACTAACACCAGCACACTGAATTTGGTTACCACCATGAAGATTCTCATGTGTTGAAAGGAGACGATCTTGATCATAGCCCATAAATCTCAAGCTGCGATCAGGAAACCCCCATGCAAAATATTTGGCATATGTTCTAGGTTTAAGCAATGTGTTTGCCCCAGCAACAAGAATTTTCTCATTGAAAGTGACAATTTGAGAAATGGAAGAAGAGCTTTTCCGTATTTCATGTGGAACAAGAAAAGCTGAATGCTTCAGCGGATGAGGAGGAAGCTTTCTGTCAGACCGCCTTTTCACATGGGGTTTGAGGAATAGTTGCTTAGGTGTCTGTCCAAAATGATTGATCTGAGCTAGAATGGAGGCTTTCATTGAAGGATCTGTAACCGAGTCTATGTCTACACTTCCTTCATATGTGTAATGGTAGAAAACATTAACAGCTTCTTCAGCCGCCTGTCAGTTACAACAACAATAAACAGAATTAAAGAAGAAAACTGAAAAGATTTAAGACATTATCTTGGAATGACAACTTGGCATTGCTTATACAAGGGGCAGTACATGAAGTCAGACTAGGAAAAAAAAAAGAGAAAACAAACATAATACCGACTGACCCAGTATAACTTCACAGCAATCCAGAAAAGGACAAAGCAAATTATATCAGCAGGAATTGCATATGACAGAAAACTTAAGAACTTTGATCATCTTTTTCAAGTGTGCATGTGGGTTAAAATGAGTAGCAATCTTTACAAATTACATGAAATGGAGGTTTAAATATGCTTCACAGACGGTGCCAATACCCACCTTTCCCCTTTGTTTATATCCAAAAATGAGGTCTATCCAATGGTGCAGATTTTCTGAGACAAAATCAGATTCTAAGGCCTCTCTATGCTTCCTGATGAACTCCCTAGCACTGCCTTTAGCCCAAGGAGGTAGGACAACATCTCCAACCTGGGTAATACAAACAATGGAAAAAATAAATGAGAAATTAGAATCAAATTTATTTTGGCACATTATCAAACAACAGAATAAAGATCAAATATTATAAACACAATTTAAGATTTATTATTCTAACAAGACCTTTTCCCCTGACTGCTTCTCCCCCAAGTCAAGGTTGAAGCGATTTTCCAAAAATTCAGGCATGTAAAAGAATTCTGGAATCAGTTCTTTCACATCTGATGTATTACCCTTCCCAGCAGCACTCAACCAAGTGTCTCTTATGCAATTGAAAAGACGATCAGCATGATCAAACTGGCCACCCTGTAGCTTCTGATTTTCCACACTAAATGGAGGCAAGCGAAGAAGATAAAAGAGAACAATGCCAGCACTAGAATAATGGGAACCGTAATGAAATTTTGGGACCTCAGGGTCATCCCAGCTTTCGTATCTGAAAAACAAAAAGAGAACTGGAACGGTAAGCAGTAACATAGGCATACAACTTCATATTTAAAGACAATGCAAAACAAGCATGCCAGCCATGATATGATCATTCCAAAAATGGTGAACATCTACAGGATAATTATTAAATTGTTTTTTTCCTTTTTAAGTGGAAGGATTTTGGAAAATATTAGAATTGACCTTTTCTTAAATTCCTCTTCCCCTTCTAGTGTCTGACAACCCATTGGTTTGTCAAGTTTGCGGAAGGTTTTGGGATCTGACAAGTCCAGATTTTCACTCTCATAGTCAGCAAGAACCCATGGAAAAACTGGGTATTGAGTAAGATCACTGTATCCACGTCCCGCCAAGGTATTGAGATGCATGAGGTACTGGAAATTGCTGATTTCTCCATTTTGCCACCTCTTTGAGAAAGATTTAGCCATTATTTTAAAAAGACGGCCACCCTCATTGCTTTCCTGTTTTGTAGATCCTGAAATGGTCGTATCCAACCTGGTACAAGGGAAAGAATAACAAATGTGAATGATCTTTTCCAAGATTCAGAAGAGAAAGAAGAAAAACAAACAATTCAGGGATGAAGCTTAAGTGCAGCAAAGAAAAGAACATCAAAAGAAAAAGAGAAAAAATTCATTGGCCAAAGGTAGATGATAAAAGGAAAGGCAAACAACTCTGGAATATACAGGAAAGACAACGGGATGCCCTTTTGTGTAACATGAGTATTGCAGCTTGCTTTTGAGAAGCAGTTAATACCACATCGCAAAGCCATTGTAGAAACATAATAAAACGAAAGAGAGAATAATGAATTCCAGGTTACATACAAGCTGTTCCTCGGTAGATTCATTGCAACCAGATTTTTGAATACTTCATCTCTCTCTCTTTTGTGAAACACCAGGAGATCATTACATCCATCCATGCTGAATAACTCAACAGCAACAGGACGAAGCTGGTAATCACGCTTCAAAATCTCATGAACACTATCAAGCTTCCACATACGCCAAGCGTGAGGTAAATTACCACTGCTAACCACTTTCTCCTTTCCCCATGCACCACCATTGTAGGCCCAGGCCCTGCCCCCTACCAATGTCTTGGGAGGTGAGGGACAGGATGAAGCTGATTTTGACTGGAAATCCATACAACCTGTAACATCCTTCTTTACACCCAGTGCCTGATCAATAACAGAGAGATCATCTTCGCATTCCTTCTCACATATGCAGCCAGAACTGTCAATGTAAAAGTTCTCTATTACATACAAACAAAGCTCCCCAATCAGAAATATGCCATCATGTTTGTCAAGACCCACTACTCGCTCACAATTATATCTGAATCTTATCTTTTCAAGAGGTTCCAGATAAGGTCTGATTAAATATTCACCATTATCATTTAGTTCCTTATCTAATTTATCCTCAGCAACTTTGACTTCATCCATTTTAACAGAAGATGACAGCCTAGGAGATCCATGTTCAGATTTTCCAGGTATGCTCTCAGATATAGGGACAGAGACTGCACTGGATTTCCCACCAAACTCAAGGGCTGAGTGAAGACTAGCTTCTTCATTTCCACTACTAGCTCTGTCATAATTCCATCCATCTCTAACAGATGTTACATCCTTCACATCGTATGACTCTTTATACAATGACTCATCATATAGCTCAGTGTCAACACCATTCTGTTCAACACTATCATTCAAAAGATTAAATATTGCTTCAGAATCAGAATCAGAAACATCAGGACCATCCTCATTTTTCACTTTGGAGAACTCCGTCTCACCTAATTCCATCTGCCAATCAAGAACATTTTGGATACTATCAATTCTCAATTTACAGCGCTCAAGCTTTTTGCGCATCCTGTATGGACCCTCAATGGGGCAAAGTTGCCACTGAGGATCTTCTGGCATAGAGGATTGACGAATTGGGAATATTCCACGTTCATGTACAAGTTGCTGGAGATGGGTTTGCCATTCACTCTCAGCATGGAGAACCCATCCATACTTATCCTGACGGACAACTCTTAACTCAGTGGACATTGTATCACGAACCACCTCCAATGCATATCTCCTTTCATTCACTTTCTCCCAGTGTTTTAGGTCAACCTTTGAAGTATCTCGTGATCTTCTTCCCATTTCCCTCTTACGACGACCTTCCATGCCTTTAATTCTTACTCCAGGAAATTTTGCCGAGCCAGCAATATACTGCACCCACATTATTGCCGCACATTGCTCCAGTACTTTATTTACCATCTGTTCAGAGTTCTGAAACCAATCAAAGAAAGACGATAAGCTTCCAGTCAACAATTTGTCAAAACCACCATGCAGTACATCTAGGTGCTGTCCTTGGTTAGGTTTAGAGACAAGCAAGTCTTCCAAAGAAGCTCTTCGATGAACCAACAAATACTTTATAACATCAATTGCCATGTTCTGAACATTTCGCCGCTGGTCACGAAGTAGAGAAATTAAATTTACACAGAGACAACAATTTAGATCAGTATCAAAATTGCTAGGACAGAATACAATTCGTCGGTGAGCAACTAATAACTGCAAAACCGTGGAGATATCAATCCCTGGATCTTCTTGAGAAGAGTTTATTGGCAATTTTTTCTTAGATTCCATCAGCAGACCCAAGGAGGAAAGGAGATCATCTTCTCCTATAGTGATCAGGAATGATGGTAGGAAGCAGTACAGTATCATCCTATTTGTATTCTTAAGAATTGAATTTACATAAGCATCAAGTTGTCTGCTTCCTCTTGCAATAGACAAAAGACCCTTGCCTGTTGGAGCTGCTTCTTCAATTCGACCATCTTTGTTTGCTAATTGCAACATTGATAACAAAAACTCCAGAGTTTTCAGCACACCACCAGGTTGGGGAAGAGCACCCATGTAAACACGATCAACAATCATCCAGCATAAAGCGTCTAAGTTTGAGGACCATTTGGTCTTATCCAGCTTTTTGTCATCTTCTTCATCATCACGCAAGAGACGCCTTTCAACAAAGTTCATTAATCTAGTAAGAAATAAACCTTGGAAAACCAACATGGATTCAGCTTCAACATATAGTGGAACCATTTCCAAGATGCTCTCCACAACTTGTGCTGCTTTTATTTGCTCTGTTAAAAAGTCAGCAAGCACTTCAGCTATAAAATCCAACATAGCAGTTGCACCAGCAGAACAAGGGCCACCACCGTAGCCAGAATCATCCATCTCCAGAAGAAGATTTGGTGTAACAGAAAATGACATATTTGCAACTGTTGGCCCTTGAGAACCACACTTCAAGTCTGAGGATTGATCAAAACCACTAACAGAAGAGTCCATGGAAGTTGGGGTGATTATGGGATTTTTGGATTCATTCTGGTTTACACTTAACCAAGAAGTCAGAGCAACCAGGGGAGATGAAGAGGGAGAGTGGGGGATTTTGGAATTAGATTTCTCAGATAAAATAGGAGAATCCGGGATAACAAAAGATGCAGAACTCTGGGAATCTGGTGGCTGAATTGTAGGATTGTCTTTGATACCGTGAAAATTGAAGTCGGTTGTGCTTGAAGTGGCAGAAACCTGATCAACACTATCACCTTCTACGCTCAGAATAACTTGCACATCTTCCTGCAATGATTTGTTTAGTTCCTCCTGAGATGAAGTATGCTTCATCTCTTCTTTATCTTCGGCCATGTAATTCGAAGCGACAGGCATCTCTTCAGAACTTGAACTGACCTGTGCTTGAGGGAAACTTCCAGCACTAATTGATGTCTTGGAAGACTGTTCCTGCTCAGCAGGCAAGCTAGAGAATGTATTTTGTGAACTAGCATCATCACAATCATTTAAATTCCTCTCTTCTGTCTTCGTAGAGAGCTCTCTTGCCATCTTCACAGTGTGAGCAGACCTACAAGACAATACAAACAAAAACATGATTTCTTGTGAAACAGATTGGAGATCGTGTAAGCATTAGTTACATTAAAATAAATATCTTTTAAGGAACATTATATAAAGATTAAATACGTCATTAATGCACAACCAAATGTCCAAGTATAAATGGAGGATCAAAGACAAACCTAACACAAGAAAAATAGAGGTCAATGCAGCTTTCTAGAAACTCAGCTTGTCTGCAAGCAGCAGAGAAGGAAGGGCACATCTTTGCCAAATCAACCATAAATCTCAGAACTGATGTTGCAGCAGCAGGAGCAGATGCCTCTCCACCCATTAAGCGTGCAGCATATGTCTTGTGCATGAGAGCTTCACCTTGAAGCTCCCCAGACATGTCTACATTTTCCTCCACCAGTTCTGCAACAAGTTGGGAAATATTTCCAGTTTGGCGAGCAAGTATTGACTGCATGCTTAGCCTATCAAAGGTAGATTTTGCCATAGCAATTATAGATTCCAGTAGTTCTACAAATTTCAACTCCACGTGGCCTCCATCACTTGGCATTAGTGCATGAAAGTCCAGCATACGGACTTCTGGCAATCTTGGATAAACAGGCTTCCCAAATATCAGACAGAATAAGATATAGTATATATCAGGAGAATCATAGAAACTGGGAAGCACACGCATTAGACCTTGATAACCTCCACTTGTGCGAAATTTAAGAGCAAAAGTGGGAGAAGATGCCAGACACACACCAAGAAGAGTCATGATCCATCTCATACTAGTAGGATGAACAGCTTCATCAAGAAAATATGTTATTAATTTGGAGGAGACAATTTTATGCCACTGCTCAAGCATCTCTTCTGTTTTGATCGTCACTTGAAGATCTATAAGCATCTCCAAAAGCATATTCCTCACTATGACATGCTTTCCCATGGATTCACGCATTATTTGATGTTGCGGTTTCAGCTCAGGTGGATCAAATGTCATAATAACAAACCTAACCACATTTTCTAGTTCAGATACCAGGAACCCATCTTCCAATATGACCCCAAGTAGTACAACTAATTTTTCCAAAACAGGAACTTCAACATCACCACGCTGCAACGTTACCAGTAAATGTTGAACAAGGTTGATTCGTCGAAGAACCGTAAGGTTGTGATTCCTGTACCAATGCATGGAAACAAGATGCTCTAGAAAATTTAACAGTGCAATTTGAATGGAAACCGGGGCAGTTACCCACAGTGTCCAGTCAAGCAAAACATGTTCTACCATATCCGCATTTGACAGGACAATGCAGTTTGAAGTTTCAACAGACATATCAGTATTTTCTAGCTCCGAAATATGACTTAATGAATCCTTTGGGGCAGAAAAATCATCCATGTCAACAAGAGATCCAACTGAAGATGTTTCATCACGGAACTTTGTGAAATTAAGATCCTCGAAGCCAGTTTCATGAATGGATGCAGTAGGTGATATAAAAGTTTGGATTCGTTCCACTTTTTTTGGTTCAGAAAATGATGCTTCACATGCAGCAATCTGGAAAAATATCTCAAGACATTGCATATCAAATAACGACATCCTTCGACGCAGGAATAAAGCTAGTAGATGGTATCCCCTGTATGTTTGCATGTCTTTTACATTTTGAGGATTATGATGAAGTGAACAAGCAAGAAATGAAAGGGCCATATGGAGCATATCCTTAGTCTCAGCAGCCTCAACAAGTGCCAAAATGACAGACATCCCACCAATAGGCCGGATGGTATCACCAATAACACATTGCCTACAGATATAGATATCCCCATTAAGACGCCCAAATCGTGGTATACCTGCAGAGATAAGGGAAGGAAGAATAACTTGGTTAAGATGAATTCTCACACAGTTACACATAGAAGGCAGAAAATGTTATTCACCTCCAATGGGAGAAGCAGCAGCTGACAAGGGATCGACCAGATTGAGCAAGAAAGATGTACCAGATGCTCGAACAGCCTCCGCACATGTTCCATCAAATGCAAATATGAGTTTTTTCCCAGAGAGCTGAAACGTAAGGTTTCCCAATCTATCCAAATCCCACACAATTCCACTTCCATCTGCCTTAGAGTTTTCCTGCTTGCTTGCACTGTCAAGTTTCTGCGTTCCAGGAGGTACAGCCAATTCAGCATCTAATGAATCTAAGATAGCCATGCTACCACCACCACAAGCCTGGTTGGGAACAAAACGGAGAAGATCTGCATCTTGGAAAAGCCCTCTATATGCTCTACCAAGAATGTACATGACACAAATACAACCTGGTGTGAGCACTTCCTCAAAGAGATAGCAAGAGCGGAGTCTCCATGTAAAGTCACTAACCCTTGCACAAGTAACTGGAGTCCCAATAGCTACCTGCAAAGGTTTTCCAATGGGAGAGGGTGAATATCCTAATTTTCCTGTGTGTCTTAGCTTCCCATCAAGATAAACATAGGCAACACTAGCTTGGAATAGTCCAGCAAGAGCATTTGGTTTGCTATGAACAACAGCTAGGTGATGCCACCGGCCTTCTTCCAGTTCTAATCCAGAAAATGATAAGGAGCAAGAATTGCTGGTGGCAAGGGTAAGAACACCATCCTCTTGAAGATAGAGTTCTGCGTAGAAAGTATTCTCATTATTTACTGCACCAACAGAAAATATCCGGAGGATACGCTGGTCATGGTGCTGCGCATTTGAGCCACTTTTCCTTTTTGAAGGACCAGATTTGGCAGGATCAATTTCTTTTGCTTGTGTTCTCAAAAAGTTTTGAAACTGAAACCAACAAACAAATGAATATCCAGCAGCAGGAGGCCAAGATCTTTCTCCCATTGACACCAGAACTGAAGCATGCCCAATCTTGCTCATGTCCATCTCAACAAATGGAGCCAAAGAAACATTTTCCAAGGCCGTATCTTCCATGAGAATTAACCTCTCCATCATATCAACAATTGTATGACCTGACTTCATCAGCCTCATTTGCAGAATATATCTTACAAGTGCTTGGAGTTCAGATGCAGACAACCTATCAGCAGAAATCAAAACCTTATTCAGAAAATAATAGAGGACAAACAAAAGTAATGTTTCCTAGACATGACCACATGGCGTACCTATATGCCCCTAGAATCTCTACAATCTTCAAAGCATAAGAGAGTAACGGCGATGAGCTTGAAAGGAAGGGTTGAATTGTCTCCAGAAGAAGTTCCACACAACCTACATGCATTGCAAAAGAAGTACTAAGAAATTAATGTGTAATTCAGAAAGAGCATAAAGGCAATAGAAGATTTTTTCTCACCTACGGAGGTGAGATTTTCTTGATTGAAGGGGCCAGACCGAGCAAGTTTTCCAATAATGTCCAGCACTTCTACTTGCACCTTAGGAGTGAAAAGCAACAACGAACGGATCAGAACTCTAACAGCACCAGCATTGTATATACGTTCCTTGTCAGGATTAACCAAACCAGATGGAGTGGTCAAAACAAAACTAGTGGACTCATTTTCAGCCATATCTGCTGATATGGCACTCTCTGGTGTCATGAAAGGTGGAAGGACAACTTCAAGAGCAAGTTCCAACAATAGATGTATCACTTGCTTCTCATAATCCACACACAGCAAGCCAGACTCGGACAGAAGATCATAAAACGTGTGTGATGATATGATAGCATGCAGTTTTGTCCTATTAATAGTATTACCACACACCCCTGCTGTCATAAGGCGCAATAAATATGTGAAGACTCTGATGTAAACTAATAAAGAAGGTTCTTCTGAGTGACCATCACCCTGAAAACTATGGAGGGTGGTTAGCAGAAGAGAAAATCCAGTGGCTTCACCAAAGACTCTCTGAGCAGCATTATTTACTCCTAGAATGCGCCACAAGGTTCCCATTGTATCACATTTTGCATCACTTTGAAGCTTGTATTGATGCCCTGAATCACTTGTAACCATTCCACTCTTTAAAACTTCAACAAGTGATCCTAATTCTTCAGGATGACCCTGGAAAAAGAACAAGAAAACAATTATGGTGTGATAAATCACAAATGCATAACAATATCAGTTCACTCATTCATGAAAACATTCACAAGGACATTTAAAATTAAACAAACTGGAGCTTAAGATCAAATGATGTTCATTAAAGTAAAATTAAAAAAAAGGTTAAAAAGGGAAGAATAACATGCTTGAATGTAAGATCTATGACAAACAGATAAGCATGCATCATAACAAACCTGCAACGCATCTTCAGTGATCAAACATGACAATATCCGTAGGACACCAGGACGATGAACGTTGGACACCAAGAAGGGAAGAACCGTGGTCAAACCATTGGCGGATCGAAATGCAGCTTGGTTGGCTTCAGCTTTCTTCACTAATGAAACCATACAATCCCAGCCAATAGCAACTGTACTCTCAACTTCAAATATAGGGAACTTTCCTGAACCAGATTCCATGAGCTTGGGTGAAGTAATAATAACATCCTTGTTGTCCAAGTGTTTCTGGAAGCTGCTCGAGCTGGATTTTCTCTCCAACTGACTGGCACCACCACCATGCTCGTCGGGACCCAAAAGAAACTTATGTTGCTTCAGATCATCTAAAAGGACTTCCAGCACACCTACTTCTCGTAGGACTTTCTTGTATTGCTGATCAAACGATAAGAGCTTTACAAAAAAAGAAAGGATGGTGAGCTTTAATTCGGATGCAATTGGTTGCTGCAATAAGCAACATAGAGAAAGCAGCTCTTGCTCAGGAACGCAATTCACCACAGTCACAGCATATTCGAGAATTTTCAGAATTATATCTTGCAACGCTGAAGGAAATCCAGCCATATTTAATATCAAGAGAGGAACAGTCCTCAATTGCTGACACAACTTATAGTTTTCAATATGACTTGAAAATATTTTAAACATTCTGTTTAATACTTCTGCCTGCAAATCCCTGCTTTCTGCCTTGAGAAAAATGTCCTGCAACATCTGAACAGCTTCAAGGTCTTTAACTTTATTATTTCCATGTTCCCATTTATCACCAAGTCTGTCAGTAGTTGATGTTTGAGTTATGCTATGACCACTGGCCTTGGTGTGAGAATTTTTTGACGTCCTGTTTTCAGCAGGACCTGTTTGAGCTAGGTTAACAAGAATATCAAGTAGCCTAGTCAAAGTGGGTGAGAGATGTTCAGTGGAAGGGTCCTCTTTTCCTATGAAATCCATCGCCGGAGCTTCGTCAAAAGCATGACCCTGATCGTTGTCAACATGAGGCTTCAAATAAATAGATTGAATGCCTTGATTCTGCGGCATTGAAGACAGAACTAGAACAAACTGAACAAGGAAGTGATAACCATGGGCATTACGTATATCTTCCCTAAGCCTGACAACACTGGCCTCTACAAATCAAAGTTCATGATATCAGCAATAAACACAAAACAAGGACATATATCGAATAACAATCATCAAACGAAAGAGCAGCTAAAAGATTATTTCTTTCTGTAGCTAAGACCACAAAGCTTACCATACATTAAAAAATCCATACACTAACCATAGTTTTAGAAAACAATTCTGCAAGAAAAATTCACAAACCAATTACCTGGTCTATAGGACAATTCCACACATTCAAGTAACAAGTCCACAATCCTAACAGTGTAGGCAGGGTCCCCGCAATCTGGATTAAAATCCTTAACAGCCATTAAAAGCACTTTAATCTGCACAACAAGAGAACAGCACGTGAACAAATGAAAAAGCACGTTTTTTATCAATGACGAGGCAACAAGGAAAAAATTGACCAGACACATATTGACATAAAATATAAATAACATGATCACTGAAAGAAAAAGAATAAAACAAAACAAAATTATCAAACTTGGTTGCATGATGAGCATAATAGAAGTATATAGAAAAAATAGCTGTTCCAGTATATAGGTCATATAAAAAAAATCCAAAGAATGCAGAAAGCAAAGCAGATAGAAAGAAGACACTTGAAAGGCAGAGTAAAGGCTCCTCAAAATAAATATCTCAATCTCTCACAAGTCACCAAGTGCTTATTATCTGAACCCTTCCTATTTCTGTCATGAAAAAAATTGGAAGAAAAGGAGCAGTTCCCAAAGGCACCATCTAAATTGTTGCATCATGGTGAAGCTATAAAAAAAAATAAGCAGGCAATAAGAGAAATACATATAAACACTAAATTGAAACAAAGTACCGAAGATTCAAAGAGGCTTAGCTATATGGTTGTCTACATATAAAAGAACATTTTCGAATAAAATTAGAAGGTTTACACCCTCACGGTTTATGTTAAGCCTTTGTCTTCAAAAAAAACCACATCAACAATAATGGAAATACATACCAATCAACATTGTTATTTTTCTCACCAGATCCCTCTCTCCAATGAATTACTGGAAACTAAAACTCTAAAGCAATGAAGTAGCTGGTCGATTGAGTTACAATCATCATCGCTAGATATGAGTTGGTCAGCTGATGCCCAAACTCAAGGGAAATACCAAAAAAATGAAAGAAAAAAGTAAGAGACTTAATAAAGCATCCTACTGTTTTATATTGCGCACACACCGACCATCCATCAAACTCCTAAAAAAGCCACCGAACTTTTCTGCCATTAGTTAACACAGGACCTACCTTCACTGAAGGCATGAACTCTGCTACTCTAAATTTTGGCCTAAATTACTTTACAAATCAATGCATAATTCATACCTTACTGCCAATATTATTCTTCAGTCTTCACAATTAAACCCAAAATCAACTATCAGAAAGCCTTAAATGCAAAGACAATGTTTGATCCAATTACTAAGGATCCACTAAAGCATGGAAAATTATATTTAAAAGAAACTAAAAGAAATGAAATGGCATTCAGCAAGCAACATTTGTTCTTCAGATATACTCTTTAAATTTCCCACAAAAACACATACTAGCTGATGTTTGTGAATGTATTTGGCCGTGCTTCCATCATCATTGACCAAAAGAAGTGCAAGGATCTAGAAGAACAGCAAAATTATACCAGTTAAGAATCAGCACGTAAAGCTAACATGAAACTGATTCAAATTAACAATTATATAATAAAGCAAGACAAATTTACCTGCATAGCATGTCTATGAAGTTGTATCATGTGCAGTGAAACGAGACCTTGCTTATACTTAGAGAAGACTGTTACAGACCCGTTGGCAACCATCTGAAATAGCAACATCAGAGAATCATCCTCAATCAAACTCTGTGCTGCTAAAGGATGGCTTGCCAATGCTTTCATAATATGCACCACACTTCCTTCTACCTGAATTAATGGAATAAGATTCAAGTCAAACCAAAAGGCTTTATTCAAGTCAACTGTGTTCAAGACATGACTTGTTTACAAGAAAGGTAAACTGAAACAAAATTGAGATTTCCCAAAAAGGAAAGATGTAATTAGATGTTTAAAGAATAGATTAGTCATAAATGAGAAAACAAAAATCAGCCTTGTTCAATAAGATTTCTTTTAAATTTTTAATCAACAATAATAAAGAGAAAAAGTACATGCACGTGCCAAAACATATGCAGCACACATACATACGTGTATATATATAGAATATGTATAAAGCAGTTCGTAGTTCAAGTAATCTCGAAAGTAAAACCACCTCAAGTCGGCGGGCTTGCCCAACATCAGCAGTGGAATCCTTTTCAGCTAACATTGGTTCCTCAGAGTAATTAATTTTCAGCCTCTGGTTGGCCTCATCAGGACTCAAAAGAGCATTCAAAACATGTATGAGACAGCAAAATATCCCAGAATCAAGGAGAGATTGTTTATCAATAGGCTGCAAACAACAGAAAATTAACAATTAATGATATTTAAAAGAACTAGGATGACATGATTCCACCTATAGAACAACAATTAAGCTCTTATAAATTAATGAGTTATACCCCAGACACAAGGATTTCAACAGCAGTCAACAAATTTGAACCGGGACTGAAGCCACCCTGCAAATAAGCACAAATAAACGTAACTCCAAACCCGAAAACAACAAGGATATTTTAGATTCAGAGATGTAAACACTTGGATCCCAGGGCCAAACCTCTGTGACTTCCGAGAAAAACCGTAGAACTTTCAGTACATCCAAAGATCTTGTTTTGCTGCTAATTTTTAACTTTTCAATATCCGTTACAAATGCTCTTCCCACAACAAAAGAGAATATATGTGTTTCTACTAACCTGTAATTAATTAAAGAACTTAACATTAGTCAACTATTAATAGCACTAGATGTACAGTGCAGAGCGGGTAACTATTTGGCAAACTGTAAAGAAACAATTTAACTATTCCATAAGGAGAGAGATAAAAGAATTATTCAAAAGGCGCAAAAAAATTTATAAGTTGACAATTTCTTAATGAGATTTGAAGCAGAAGCTGATGAAAATTTTAAATATTACAAGGACTATACTTTTATTACAACAATCCTCGTCAGACTTAACTAAACAGCAAGTTTCTACATGGTTTGAGTAGTCAAAGTTTGTTTTACATTGCATAGGATGGGTCTTAGTAGCCAAAACTTAAAGCCAACAACATAAATGATAAATCTGAACAATGAGAGAAAATAAGAGGACATGATCTTTCTAATGGCATCAAGATCAAGTCCAAACAAGAATGAATCATAAAGTACGACTAAACATTAAGATGATGAATTTTGAGGACAAACTTCAGAGTAAGGCCATCTCCACGTTAAAATATTTTCTGACGAAACATGGCAAAAAATTATTAATGTTACAGAAGAAAATTTTCCCAGTAATTAAACAAACATGTGAAGAATGGATGGAACAGAGCAACCAATGAAACAAGTGCTTAACAACATGAAAGTGTACATATAAGCTGTGCTCAAAGATTAGAAAAGAGTTGAACTCCTTGATTCCAGACCCAAAAAAAACCTATACAACATTGAGAAAGCGGATAGGAGGATCAGCAATCATACAAGGTGACTAACTGAGCTACATTGGCATGCTGCTTGACTAATCTACAAAAGGCATCTATAGACAAATTCAAGGCCGCTTCTTTCTCCTGCAAAGAGAATAAATATGTAAGGGAATCAAGATGCCACATAAAAGAGTGTCAGGAGTTAAAACATAGATGAGAATGAACCTTTTCAGAATTGGATGAGCGAAACTCTTCCCAGAATCTCTTGAAGTCCAACTCCAATTCATGTTTGTCTCTGCCGTCACAAGTAAAAATATATACATAGAAATAAATTCACATCCATTGAGTGAAAGAAGTGGAAGCAGAGAAAATAAAGCACTCTGCAAGTGTAAAATGTAATTTAATTTTATGAACGGACTTTAAAAAAAATCTGGTCAGTTAATCACAATAAAACGTAACAGGAATATGAGTAGATCAGATACCACATAACAACAACAATAAAGGTGCCACCACATAGTATTTTCACATACTCAACACATTGTTATAACAGGACTAAGAAAGAAGCTTGCACTGTGCCCCATACTTTCATGGCAAAGAAAGAATATGTTGCGACAAAGAGAAAAATGAGATAGCAAGACTCATTGGTAACTAAAGTGTTTCTAACATATAGTGATAGATTATATTAATGTGACATTTTATGATAATACAAAGTTCAAGCCTAAAAATTTAAGAAAAGAACACAGCCTCACACTTAAGACTGATCTCAATTACCTCCCATTTAGATCACTTGACAATAGGTGTCAAGTCATTTGAAAATGCCAAGGAAGGAAGTTAGGAACATGAAAAGATGGATTCAATAGTAAGTGAAATATTTCGACATAAGAAACAAAGAAAAGATGCACAAAGCTTAGAAACTAAGGAGCTAGAAAAAAATTATTAAAAAAAAGAGATAACAACAGCAACAATTAATTAGAGAAGTAGCATTCATCCTGCATTCAGGCTATTATATTTCCAATAATTGCTAATAAATTCTTATTGTTCATCCCATCACACTAATAGGACTGTCCTCCAACACCAATTTAGGTCCTCCCCCCCCGTACTAGACTTATCATCAACTTTTATAGGATCATTCTATACCTCATATTGTCACTATTGCTCCCCTTCTCGTTTGCTTCTATATTTTCAATCTCTTATGACCCTTAATATGAGGGGCAATACAGAACTCCGAACTTTGCTTGAGTTAGCTCAATTGTGCAATCTTACACTAATAGAATACTCTTTGCTTGGGCAAATAAAACAATAGCCACAAAACTATGCATTGGCACCCTCAAATTAAGTTCAACCATGCACACTAGCACATCGAACAGTACCCAAAAAAAAAACTTTTCACATCTAAACTTAAATCTTTCGATCTTGTTTATTACAGAAAAAGCAACAGTATACTTAAAGAACATCTCATCAAACCTTATCTTATCAAAAACATAAAGAAATCGACAAAGGCATTCGATATAACTGAAGGTGTACTTCTAATTTACCAAAATACATTAGATCAACGTTAAAAAGAGTCAACTGCAAGTAAAAAGGATAGAAGAAGATTAAAAATAAAAAAATAAAGCACGCAACCACGACTCTACCAGTTCATCTCCTAAATTGAATCATCATTGACTGATAAAAATGCAAACGGAGAAAAAAGTCAATAAATTTTCAAAAGTTCTGAAATAGAAAAAATATAATAAATCGAACCTCGATGGAGAGGAAAGGTAGTCGTAGAGAGTTGAGGAAGCATTGGTATCGCGATTGGAAGACGAAGCAGCAGCAGAAGACGAAGAAGAAACAGTTGTAGCAGTGGCAGTTGGAGTAGGAGATTGAGCTAAACCGACTTTTTCCTTGATGTCCTTAAGCAATGATACCCATTTCATCTTTTTCCCTTTGGATCCTTGAAACATTTACATGCGCCTCTCTCCTCTCATCCGACGCCGCCGCCGACGCCGCCTCAAGCACCAGATCCCTACCTCCTAGAATCTCGTCAAGAAGGATCTCATTCCACCTCCGTCTCCGATTACTCAAAAAAACTCCAATAAAACTACATTCAAACCCCCAAAACAAAATCAAAAAAAACCAAACCAGAAAGAAAAAGTGAAGAAAAAATTAACTAGAAACTTAAAGAAACCGTGTCAATACAGCTGAAAAAAGAAATGCAATTATCGGATCTATGGGGTTATGAAGACGCTTCAAAGCAGACCGGGATCTGGGATTAACCTGCCCTTTTTCTTCTCAGTTCTCCTTTTTGTCGTCTTATTTTTTTCTTTTTTTTTTTTTCAAATTACTAGTCGTTTGTTTTTTTTTCAACCCTAAAATAGTTATGAGCTAAAAATAAAACACGACTTCGGTTAAGCATAAAATAATTATGATCATCGACACTTAAATTTATTTTCTGTCTATTCTTTTTCTCTGTTGGTTTTGGACGGCCACTCCCCGCCTTGTTTATCGTTCTATATCTTTCCTTCTCTGCAGACTTTTCACTCTTATTAGTTAAATTAATTTATATTGGGATAAACACATCATATGGAATTAAAATTTCATGTTTTTTGGTGATAAAATTAATTTTTTATGTGCAATTTAAAAACATTTTACGATTACATTTTGACACCGTCTTCTTTTTTATAATGTTTTGAGATGGGAAATATTGTTACTCTGCCCACGTCAGCATAGGATCCAAAAGCCACGTGGCACGTCGAGATTGACGGGCAAGACGTGACGGCTTCGTTCCGGCCTTTATTTGCTCCCGCAAAATGGAAGGCGGAGGATTTTAAATCAAGGATAAAGCCCGTTTTGCCGGTTTATTAGGGATTTCATTTTCCAAATGGTATTCCTTAATAACAAAGGCAAATCAAATAATAGATAACTTTCTTTGAAGTGTCTCCACTTACAAATCCAAGGCATGCTTTTGTTTTTAAATAATAACTAATTTATTAATTACTATTATTAAATTTAAAAATTTAACGGATAAAGCTAAATTTCAAATTTCAACTTTACTTTCCATTACTTGAAGTAGATAAACACCCTTTTTTTTTTTAAACAAAATTACCGGTGAAAATAGAATTACAAATTTATACTAATTTATGTAATATTTCAATCAACTTCTGTCATGCATCAAATGGTAATGAAATGCGTTTAATAATAAAAAGGAAAACTGCAAGGCCTTTATTAAGACGGTTGTGGCTTTTAAAACTCCGGTCATTGCATTAATTATCGTATCTGGCTGTATGATTTACTTTCCTCGTGATATATTTTGTTATATGTTTATAATAAATAATAATAATAAAACAGATAAACTATGCAATTTTGCTTGTTTTGGAATGGACATTCCTTGCTTGTATGTCAAAGCCAAAGGATAAAATTAGGTGAATTGAAATCCGACAGAGGACCTAATTTACGGTTGTGGCTGGTAAATTAGCCCTAATTTTATACCCAAGATACAGACAGCAGTGTAGATTTAGGGTAAATGGGTCAAGTCCTTCATTCCTTTCACCCCAAGTTCCTTTTTCCTTATGGAAAAAATTATATAAAGTAGTTGAGATTTGCGAAGCAGTCCCCAGAATCTGTCAAATAAGATGGCAATTCAAGTGTTGCATGACTGCCGAACTCTCTGAATATGAAATCCCAAAAAAAAAAAGATTAATTTGAGGTCTTTTTCATGTTGCTCTTTACGCATGGTAAAAATATGGAGGGAGTGCCGCTTATGCAATGATCGTTTATGTATTTTTTTAACCAGTAACTTGGATATGATTAAAATGGATTTGTAAAACGATTCAATTTGAGATTTCCAAACTGTATATAGATAATTGATTTATTCTGCTACTTCATTCAAACCTTGAAATTTAACACTTTGTGGAATTAAAAGAACAGAATTAGTAGTACTTAAATTGTGATATATATGTTTTGGAATTTCATTAAGAAAAATGTTTAAAAGGATACTAATGGGTCAACAAAAGTTTGCATGTGACTAAATAAATGGAGAAACTAATTTTAAGAAAGGAAAATCGCCTTGGCTGGTGCTAATCTAATATGCATTACATAAACACAAGAATTTGTTTATCATTACATTTATTGAAAAATAAAATAATAGAATTTAAACTCCTATTTAAATAAGAGTTGGAGACAAAGCAGGCATGAATGTCTTCCCCACAGTCATACACACTGGTGTTTTTTTTTTTTTTTTTAATTTGATACGTGATTTGCATATATTAGAATTATAATCTCCCGCCACTCCCGTGATGATGGCCCAATTAAGATTTTAAACAATTTTGTCACGAATTAGTACTTTTTCACAATGGAACATTCGCGTGTTGCCCACCGGCAAAAGATATATGATGTTTTTCCTTTTTGTTTCCTTTTTTTTTTTTTTTTTTATCCTTCCGGTAATAATGGAACAAATTCTGTCCAAAAAAAAATAATTGAGTAATTATTATATAGTGGCATTAATAATAGATTAATTTGTTTCATGAAAACAAATATTAAAATATATTTATTATCTTGAAAAAAAAGTTTATGATTTTTTAAATTTAAATAATTTTATATAAGATAATTTACATGATTTAATTTTCCTACTTAAATATTAAAATTTTTAGTAAAATAATTAAAATTTTAATTAGTCTTTTCATAAAAATTTAAATCCAATTAATATTTAGATTAAAAGTTAGCAATTAATTGAATTCTTGAAATATAATTTTACGATTAATGTGGATAAAACAACCGGCATGATTTTGACATGAAAAATATTAATGTGGCAGCTTGATTGATTTTTAAATTATCTTACAATGGCTTAATTTATTTATTTTTATTATTTTAGGAGGGTTTTTAACATTTAAATATAAAAATATTAAAGTATTTTAAAAAATTAAAAGCATATAAATATATAAGTATAAAATTTATAGAATAATTTAAAATATTAAATGTTAAATTTTTATTAAAATGTCATAAAAATTAAAAGATTATAGAAAAATACATACACAATATTAAAATTGTATTAAAATATTAGAAAATTATAAAAATATTAAAAACATAAACAGCCGTGAAAAAAATTTTATCTTGAAGGTTTGATGTCTCTAGTTTTGGTAATAAATAAACGGGGAGTTTAAAGTTTGATGGTGTTTGGATTTAAATAAGATGTCCAGTAAAAAGTTTCAGTAATAATAAATTTAGTGTTTATTGACATGAGGTGAGTGATGTATAATAATTTTAATTTTGGGAATATGATCATCAGAAGTTATTAAGGATGGACTATGATGTGAGGTGTGAAGGGAAAAAATAAATAAATTTTATTTTTTTATAAAATTTAACATTTTTAATAATATTATAGTTTTTATGAAAAATATTAAATGTTTTATTTTCAATAATTTTTTGTCATTTTAATAATTTTCTATATTTTTTATATTTTCATATTATGTTGTTATTTTTATTGTTTTTATAACATTTTAGTAATTTCGAGATTAAAATACTGAAAATCATCATAAATTATAAGAAAAAAAAATAATTAATTCATTGTAAAACAATTGAAAAGCACCAAACGTGATGACATCTATTACGTCTCTGTTTTCTCTCTTTACCACTTAACAAGCTATTAGGAATTTTAAAAAATTATATTTCAGGAGTTAAATTTATTGCTAATTTTCTATTAAGATGTTAATAAAATATAATTTTTAATTAAAAGCTTAATTAATTTTATAATTATTTAAGAGTTTTTTAGCATTAAATTTTTTTCTTAAAAAAATGAATTGATTAAACGAGTAAGCAATTTCTTTTTTTATTTATTTATGAGATGGATGCGATTGATTTTATTTAAAGGTAATTAATATTGTTTTAATTTTAAGAGAATATAGATTGTTTTTTCTAAAGAATTGATCCCATAATATTATTTATACTTTAAAATAGGGTAAATTACATCAACAGTCACTCAATTTTGGGATAGTTGACAAAACAGTCATTTAGGTTTCATTTCAGTCACTTAAATTTGAAAAATAACAAAATAATCACTAACGTTATTGAAAAGTGACAAACCAATCACTCATTAACAGTTTCCGTCATAGGTTTAACGAGATAGCTGACGTGACCAATTAACTTGCCACATTGGATGAGTAGTCAGAGAATCAAAGGGCCAGAATGATTTTTCTTCTTTTTCTTCTCATATTTCTCTTCATCTTCTCCCTCAACCTCTTTCTCTTTATGCTTCTTTTATTTTTTCTTGTTCTTCTCTCATTTCTCTTCATCTTCTTTCTCCCACAACAAAACAATGGCTACAAATCAGGAGCCCAAAGGAAAAGAAGCACTGAAAAATCTGACCCACTTGTCTGACTTTGATTAGACAGCTGCCTGAAAACATCCAATTGTTGATGCTCACTAAAATTTAGAGGAAAAGAAGCAGAGGAAGAAGAAGATGATGAAGCAGTAGAAGAATGAGCTACAAATGAAGAAGGAAAAGGTGACAAAGAAGAAGATAGGAATGGGTGTTGAAAGTTAGGTAAATGAGACGATTGCATCATCTGTTCCATCAAGCTCGTAGTTTCTTGTCCATGGAAATCAGTAGAACTCTGTAGCAACTGAGAGTACTGCCAGTAATCTCTCAGCATATCAGTTGTAGGGCTGTGAAGATGTTGGGACTAGTAAAGCGATGGCAATGGCGTTGAATAAGGTGGCCGAAATTGGGTTGTCAGAGAACTAGAAATTGATGTTTGGGTAGTGGGAAAGTTCTGCATTGGTTGAGGAACAAGCCTTACGAGTTCGGGAAAATTTAACTTGGCCTTGCTTCCTCTAAACTTCAAAGCAGCTTCATCACAGGCTCTTGCGGCGGCTTCCGCAGTATCAAAGATGCCTAGCCAAACTCTTGCTGCTTTGTGAGAATCACATTGGTGTAAAGGATGAATCGGCGTGAGAGCCTCTAAAATCAGCAAAACTTCTTTGAACCCTTGGTGCAATAGACTCAATCAATTGAGCACTAGTCTCATCTCCTTCCATTTTCTCTTATTCTTCTTATTATTCTTTTTCTTCTCTGTTTCTTCTCTTATTATTCTTTTTCTCTTTTTCTTCTACTGCCTAAGGTTGTTTAGGGTTAAAAAAGACTGTTAAAATGACAGCTAACCCACCGTTAATGGCATGTCATTTTTCTGTTACGCCTATAACGGAAAATGGTTAAAATGACTGTTTTGTTATTTTTTCAAAGTTGAGTGACTGAAATAAAACGTAAGTGATTGTTTTGTTAGCTACACCAAGGTTGAGTGACTGTATATGCAATTTACCCCTTTAAAATATATAATTTTTTTAGCTTCCTTCAACATAACTAAGAGATTAAATTGGTACTTGTTTATCGAGAGGGAAATTAAGTAACGGAGGGACCAACTACAAGCTTGACAAATATACTGTAGCTTGGATATCTTTACTACAGCAATAGATGAAATTATACACCTGCTGCTTGATTACTACCAAATTTGGCTACTTCGAGAATGATTGCTAGTAATTTCGCTTTGCTTCTTCATTTACCAAAAAAAGAGATACTTTTCAGAAGGTAAATTAATTTTGGGTCAATCAAAATTAGATTTTGGAAACAAATATGTTATACAATAATGTTTTCATGAGATAACGACAAGCTGGGCTATGGATTTGATGAATTTTTAAATTGATTAATATATTATGTAATATATAAATTTATTTTAATATGTAATTTAATATTTAAATATTTTAGTCTAATAGCTAAGGGTTCGTTTGTTTATAGGTAAAATGTTTTCCGGAAAATGATTTCTGAAAAATGATTTCCTGGAAAATGATTTCTGGAAAATGATTTATTTTTCTGGTGTTTGGATGAATCTGTGTAAAATATTTTCTATTGTTTGGCAGATTTCCTAAAAATATTTTCCGGAAAAGCTGTTTTATAATAAAAATTTATATATTTAAGAATTTATTATCTTTTCTTTGTTTGATTGAGTTTATTATATATATATATTAATAAATTTATATTTTAAATTGTTTTTACATGTATTGCAATGATTTATTTATAAATAAATAAATCATTTTAAATATATAATAATACTCAATTATTAAACTAGAATATTAACTGTCCTAAATTGAAAACAACCAAAGTCAAATAATTATTTGTAATTGTGTTATAAAAAAGCAAAAAACAAGGATTTAATGATTATAAATTAGCTTCCAAACCAAAATTAATACTAGAAATTAATAATATTATCCAAATGCATAATTTAGTATTACACTACATGATAACAACAACATTATCCAAGTGCATAACTAATATTACACCACATTATCAATATCTTCAACCTTGAGAAAATTTTTGAAGCCAAATTTTTCTATGCTTCTTACTTTTAACTAAAAAAGCTTTTGCCTCAGATTCATGACTCACTAAATAATCAAACACAGAACAAAGAAAGTCATCATCAAATCCTTCTACCTCCATTGACATCACTTCTTCGTAAAGATGTGGCGTCTTATCCGCAGTAAATTGTTTCAAAGCATTAGCAATTTCGCCAAGTTGTTCACTCACAATTTTAATTTGTTCATCTTCGACACTTTCTTGAGCCTTTTTTCTTTTACGTTTGGATGTGCCAGATGAAGATACATTTGTTCTTACCTCTTCAGTCGCTTCATTCTCGCAGTCTATAGGCACTGAATCTATGTTATCATCATCCAAATCTATGTCAGCAAATGTTCGGGCAAAACTCCCTGTTGCCATATCTTTGCCAACAACCAAAGCCATTTCATCATAATGATCAATGCTTTTATTCAAAAATGGTTCATACTTCTTGTGTGCCTATTGGATATTATACAAATTTAGAATAACAAGTAAAAAATAATTGAAATATACTTAACATATATATACATATATTACCATTACTGCTGCATCATATGTCGCTCTATCACATGTGATCATTTTCATGTTATCATCCCATCCAAAACCACTTTGATCCCGAATTGTGCATATAATCTGCCACTGGTTTTTTACAGTCCTCAAATGATTTTCCACATGCTTCGCATCGCAATGGACTTGAAGTCTTTCAGAGATAGCTTCAGTAACTCGATTAATAGAAAATGCTTTGAAAGAATTAGAAGGCTTATTTCCTTTCTGAGCCTCCTCTGCTAGAATTTCAAGAAAAAGATGTTCCATCGATTTTGTCCACCTGAATTGCTTGGAGGTCCCTTCTTTGTTGCCCTTACTCATTATACATTAAGAATTTTCATTGTCAATCATATCAATATCATTATCCAACTAAATCAATTCAATATCTAACATAATAAATTCAACAAGCTTAAAACATAATAAACTCAATATCTAACAAATTCAATACATAATAATTTCAAATTCCAACAAACTAAAATTTCAATATCATTATCCAACCAATATTAACAAAAAAAATTTAATACTAAAACATACATAACATAGAAATAATAACCCTAAACCCTAAAACTACATAATATTTCTAGTCATATAATCAGCCCACATAGTTTGTGCAATTTCGTCTCTCTTAGCAGACCATTCTCTTGCTTCTTCTCTTTCTTCTCGCTCCGTAAGAGTTGATATTATCAAATCAAAGTCAGACTCCTCAAATAATCCTTGATTAAGTAAATCATTAGTATCAACTCCCATTATATGATTATGAATGATACAACAAGCCAAAACTATATCTACTTGAGTTTGAAAATTCCAAAATGGTTCAGCATCTAATACACGAAGCCGTTTCTTCAAAATCCCAAAAACACGTTCAATAGTGATTCGCAATGATGAATGACGAAGATTAAAGAGTTCCTTTGTATTTTCAGGCCCCTGATCACTGAACTATTTTAAATGATATCGAACACCACGATAGGGGGTAATATATCCATTTCGGATGCCATATCCAGCATCAGCAAGATAATATTTACCTACAATTTTACAAAATATAAAATTACTAATAAAGCATGAGCTTACTAGAACTAGTTGATATTTAATGTTAATTCTTACCTTCCGGAATTCTTAATCCTCTTGGGCGTGAAAGTGCATCACTTAAAATACGAGAATCATGTGCAATACCTTTCCAACCAGCTAAAACATAGGAAAATTTCAAATCAAAAGTAATGGCAGCCAATACATTTTGTGTCATCCCCCCTTTACGGCTACGAAATCTTCCTTGAATGCTAAGTGGAACGGATGCACGAATATGAGTTCCATCTAATGCTCCAATACAATCTTTAAAATAAGGATAAAACCTTGGATTGTTTCTAATTTCACTAGGAGTTGACTCATCAGGTAATTTAATAACTAGCTTATACAACTTCAAAACAGCTCTCAATACAATCCTAAAGTAACGGTGAATTGTCTCAGTTGATCTATAATATCTAGATCCTATCACCCGAAACCTTACATTATGACCAATTATGTGTAAAAATATCACTACTTGCTCCCTAATATTCACAGATTTAGTTGACTGTAATAAATTATTCCTACTAAGAATATCACACAAATTAAAAAAGGCAATCGGTCTCGTCCTTATCATACTAATACAATGTTGGTCACCACTATATAAAATACTATTAATATAATTTTCTCTTTCATAATCTCGATTCACACGAGGGTGAGAAGTAATTTCCTTTCTAATTTTTAATTTTTTAATCCAAAGACCCCCAAAAGCTAAAACTGAAGCCACGACTGCGACAATTGCAATTTGATCTTGACTACGATCCATCTACACAAAACAATACCACACAAATATTTGATCACTACAAAAAAGGAGCAAGCTTTTCATAAGATCACATATATGAATAAAGCTACTAAAGTGCATACATACATATATGAAAATTGATATTTAATACACTAGTAACTCATGAAGATATCCAAAAGTCAAGACTTTAAAGATATATATTTATTAAAATAATTATAATGACTAAAATTATTTTTTATTAATTAAAAAAGTTGAAAAAAAACCCTTTAATAATGTCGAATTTTTATTAAATCTATGTTAGTATAGATTATTTTAGGTTAAATTATGGTTACTGTTTATTTATTATCAGCATAATATACATAAACTTTTATAAAATAATAAAGTCAACAAAATAATGAAATCAAAAACTTTAAATCAATTCCACAGAAGCGACCATGACATATACTTACACAATATTCTTATAATTAAAGCTCAACTAGCAAAGCCAACTTACATAATTTGCGTCTAACCACCTTGTTTTATTATTGCATGAATTTCTATTCATATGGTAAATTTTCAATGCATTAACCAAATTTACACATGTCAAATTATAAGTACTTTAAGATGTCAACTACCATTTAAACTATCAAATTATTTATCACAAAATCAAAACATTAATCTGTTAACTATCATATAACCAAAACAACATGCTATCAAATAATCATGTAAATCATCCAATTTGTCTTATTTCTCAATTACAGTTGCCGAATATAAACATATTAATATCACCTATCTTACAATATCATAATATCATATTCAATATCAAATCCTTCAATACCTATTCAACTAAAAATTTATAAATTTAAAACATATATTTTGCTACTCTTCAATTACCGAATAAGCATACCAAAAATTACATTCAATTCATAATGTAACATTTATTCAAGTCTAATACTTGCATTACCAAAACTTGAATGGTCATTCCAAAATAAATTGCTTACTTGCGTTTTACCTATTTAATCACATAACCAAACTAATAAAGCCGTACATATCCATCATTAGATCAATAAATAAATTCCAAACTTTACTAATCATGCTAAACTTATTACATAATCATTATAATCATCTCATTATACATCAAACACGTTATTAAAATTTAATCAAACATATCAAGCATAAATCACACCCACTATTATAAAATAGCCGAACCATTAATCAAACATAAATATAATCAAACACAAGACTATCAACTCATATCAAACACACATCACACATATATAAATCATAACTAAATAACCAAAACCAAAACTAAACATAACCATCATTTGATCGAAACATAAAAACCGAGCTTAACATAATTAAATAAGCCATTTTCGCATAAATATTATTATATTCAAACCTTGTTTCTTAGCTACAATGTGTTGGAAATGATTAGCAATGGTTTCTTCCAATTTATACCTTATCTAACTGTATTGGATTTGTCAAGAAACTTTGGATTACGAGTGCTGCCTGAGGGAATTTCACAATCGGTTTCACTAGGATGTCTTGATCTATCTTATACTGGTATAGAAGAGTTGCCAATAAAGTTGAAAGCGTTGACAAAACTAAAAATGTTGGACTTGAGTTATACGCACAATCTCAGAAAAATCCCACAACATTTGATATCTAGTTTTTCCAAGTTGCAAATCATCACATCAAATATTTTCCGGAAAATGAAATACAATATTTGAAATGCAAAACAAGTTAAATGCAAATACTATGATAGATTTTTTTTTAATATCACCATTCTTCTTCTCCATCACACCATTCTTATACTGTTTGATTATTTTTTGCAGAGTAGAGGATTTATGTGATGATTTGGTGTGATGGAGAAGAATGGTGGAGATTGGCATTTTTATAGTGAAGAAAAAGGGTCAAGGAAGAAGCCAAGGAAGCTGCTCCCCTTCAGCTTGGTTGTAGACAGTTGTTGTTTGAGTACCAATCATATATATATATAAATAGCTAGCTGTAAAAAAGAGCACCAACCAGGAACCAACAAAAATACAATTCATGATATCACGCGGCTTTAGTAAACAAGTCAATGACATTTCCATAAAATGGTATGTTAAAACAAAGTACAAAATATTAACAAGCCCTAAATCTCAGTTTGGACGCTGAGAAAGTGAAAGCAAAACCCACACACACGCGCGTAGAGGAAGAACAAAGGTAAAAATCCAACAGTTTCCATCCCAAATTGGTTTTAGTTCATAAGTTTCTGATCAATTATTTTTCATTTTCTTTCATTTTCTCAGCAGCCAAACAAAATGTAAAATCGATTTAAAAATTGTTAAGGATTTAAGTTAGTTTACTGACCTTTGACGCGAATCGAGCAGTAAAAAAACTTTATGCAGGAAGAGGAAAATGCCTACGAAAGAGAGAGAGAGATTGCATGAGAAAGGGAGAAAGAGAGGGAGAAAGGAAACGAAACCAGCAGCAAGAGAACGGAAATTGAACAGCAGCAAGAGAAGGGGCCTTACCTGGATGAAGGAGAAGCACGGGAAATGTCTACAGAAATTGGGGCCTTATCTTGATGAAGGAGAAGCACGGGAAAATGTCTTACAGAAATTGAAAGGGTAAGACATTTTCCCAAAATGTAAGGGATTTTACGCGTGATTTGGAAAATGTTTTCCAAATGGAAAAGGTTTTCAGGCTACCAAACACTGGAAAATGAGGAAAATATTTTCCGGAAAATGAAATACAACCAAACAAACACACCCTAAGTATCTGTCTTTTATCTCCATTACTTAGACCAATTTTTTTTACGACGCCCATAATATTTTTGGCACAAAACAATATCTTATAACGCTTTATAAAAAAGTATTTTTTTTTATAAAAACAAACAAATAAATAAAGCTTGAAAATATTACTTGACTACGTAAAAAAATGATAGTTAATTTTTTGAAAATAAAAAGATGTTAATTTTTAAATTTTTATACACTTTTTGGGTGATAGGAAGATGATATCATATTGACCACGTGTTAAATATTCATTAAATTATATAAAAAATCTATCATAATTTAATATAGGTATTTGCTTCTTTAACAAAATAAAATATTCAAACTTAAAGTAGTGTTTGATATGATGAAAAGTAATTACTTTCATGTGAATTTCATCAGTTGGAAAGTGATTATAATATTTGATATGTCAAATTTTATTTACTTTTATTAGAATCTATTTTTTCCTAGTTATTTTCCCACAAACATGACAATATAATTCCTATGATAAAATGTGAGAAAACTACTTTTTCATATAGATTAAAAAGTTAAAAAAAATTAGACCATATTAAACTCTAATTAATTTATATTGGTTCAATGTATTTCTTCGTAAGTAAATTTTTTCTCTAATTTTTTTTTTTTTGCATCTACAAATTTGACCTAACACTTTTATTTGCATGAAATACTTTGTTTTTTTTTTTTTGTAAAACATGGGTAAAACTGCTCCATTTAAGTTCTGTAGAAATTATGGATTAAACCACCTATGGGTTAGCCTTTAATTAACTAAAACGTGATTTCAAGTCTTTTTTTTATTTATTTCAAAATAAATTTTATATCTCCATGATTTTATATATGCATTATTATGTTTATAAAATACATGCAAGACAAATTTAAAATAAATTTACTTTCAATTAAAAATAAAAATTAAAAATAATTTAAATTTTATTAATTAAATTTTATTATTAAATATTTAATCTAAATATTTGTTAAGAATAACTTTTATAAATAAATAAATATTATTTTTATTTAATCAAAGTAAAATCATAAATTATTATTATATTATTAAGAAAGTATTTAGTGAAGTTGTAATAATATTACTTTTCTAATATTTTAATCAATGTTTTTTAATATATATTAAACATTATAAAGTAAAATTTTTTGACAATTATATTTAAATGAATTACATTTCAACGAAATCAAAATACGATAAAACACCAAATATTAGCTAATTATCAAAGAGTGATTCACAATGTTGAATAGGTTTGAGACTTCAAACCTTAAAAATTCGAGAATAAAATTTCTGAGTTTTATGTATCTCTCTAGATTACTTAAAAATAAAGAAAAGCCAAACTTATGTGTCAAATGATGGATTAACGTGGCGTGAGTTAAGTGTCAAACATTCCAATCTGCGCGAGTGGAAATGGTAATGAGGGGAAATTTTGAATTTTAAAAAAATATTATTTAAAAGTGGAGAGGTCCACCTACAATGCAAAGCGCGTGAAAGTGGAGCCCACGCCTATGATTTTGGGAACATGAGATGGCGCGGGAGTCGCGGCCTAAAACTGGTTTCAAGCTTTTTCAAATTTCACATTTGCTGACCTTTTTTCTTAGTTTTTATCCAATTCCTGGTTGATTAATAACATTACTTGCGCAAATTGTAAATAGGGGAGCTTGAAAGATTCAATTTTTGAATTGGCCTATCTTTTAAGCATTAGCTCTTTAATTTTATCAACAATTTAATTATACCTTTATTGACATCTTCTCTCTTGTTCCTATTTATTGACATTTTTTTTCATAGTTGACGACAATAACATAATTTTATATCTATTCCTATTTATTGACATTTTCTTTTTGTTCAATTTTACTGTCACTTGCCATTTGACAATACCATGGAAGTGGTACCACCGGATCTAGCGACCAATTTGCTAATTTGGAAAGTCATTGATTAGTAATTTAATATCGTAGACAGGAACTTGAGAGTTAAAAGATTCACATTGGTGGACCATGCACTTCGGCCCACCTAAACTTTGTTTAAAGAAGTTGTTCCGCTTGATTTTGAAATTTGAATGAAGTTAACATTTGATTTGGTAATTTCATTTTTAAAAGAAAAGATTAAAATAACCATTAATTTAATCAGATTTAAGTATGATATTAACATGTGTTATGTAATGTAGTAGAATTGTTGCAAGAGATGTCTTTCAGCAAATGAAATTAAATAAATGATAATTGAAGAAAGTTAACTTCATATATAGGTTCAATAAAACTCATCGAGGTAAAATGGTCAATCACATTATGAGTTGTCCTTTAATAAAAAGAACATAATGTCACAATAATGATGAAATTTCAGGCGGTTGACCAACCATTAACATATAACATCATATTTGGTCAACTGCTGATGAAATGACTTAAGATGATTCTGGTGATACTTTGCATGAAAACAAAATTTTCTACCCTAAGGGAAATTGAGACATTGTAAACAAACCAACGTTCAACAAAGTAATGCCACGCGATGTCGTTGTGAATAGCGTGACCCTTAACTGCGGTTGCAACAAATAGAGAAATACCCAATACCCTTCTAGAGAGACATGCAATATCACAAATATATCCAATCAAAAAGACATTGATGAAATTTAAAAAAAAAAACTAAAAAAGTTTGGGCGATAGAGGGGAGATAAGCCAACATGAGAAAGGCCTCTAGATGAGGCATATCCCTAGTAATGCATTCAAGTTGATTGGTGCAAGGACGGTCACCAAAGTCAGTGATTGATACGTAAGTAATGTTGAAGGCGGAGTATCAATAGTCAACATAATCAAAACATAATGAGTTGCAACAACTGGCATAAAAGTAATTAGAGGAGTAATCGTTGGAGTAAGAGTCAGTGTTATTCTGCTTGGTGTAGTAATAGTGCCAACCTCCCCACTAACATTTTGGTTTTTTAAGAACAGGGCATCCTCCCTATCCAACTTTTGCAAGAGTATTGTATAAGTCAAATCCACTAGATGCTTTCAAAGATAACAAACACATATGATACAAGCTTATTAATGTTTCTGAGTTTCTAGGCTCACCAAACTCATGTTAGAGTACATATAGGCCATACCCTAACCTAAAACTAAATTGGACTGTATTAAAAAAACATTCATAATATGAGAGATCCTCTTCAAACCCCCTCCTATAAATATCCCATTTTCCAATATCAATGGAGATACAAATAAAACTATTAGCCATCGCTCTACTAAAACCATCACCTTAAACCTCCATCATTAGTAGCTCTCCACATCAAGCACTTTGTGATCCACCATCATAGTATCCCCCGACACCTCATGTAACTTAATTGTTATAAAAAAGTCCAGTCATAAATATAGAAAAAATAGTTATATGATAAGATTTAAACTTGAAACACTTAAGTTTCATTTGATTTTTTTATATAATCATTTACTCATATCGTGGGTGCGTCATAAATTAATAACTTATAAAGTTCACTTGGATGAAAATAATAATGTTTGCATGCAATGAGGGGGTGCTAAGGCTCCGATCTCCTTCATTCTTTGTATTTTTTAAAATTGTTTATATTTTAATGTTATTGCATTTAAAAATAATAAATAAATTTTATTATTAAAATCATAATTTAATATATATTTTTACCTTAATCTAATATAAAAATTTTGAGTTTGTTTGTATAATCTGAGCTACCATTTAAGCCTCTAATTGAGTTGGTGTTACAAATTAATAGGGCGCTAGCTTGGTTAGGAATGTTACGAAGATATCTTTTTGTATTTAAAATAAATTGTTGGACCTAATTTATGCCTGGGCCTAATAACCAAACCCATTAAACCACTAAAACAAAAAACAAATACAAACCCAATCAAAACAAAAACCCACCAGAACCCAATTACAACAGGCCCAAAGTCAAAACCTAGCCCAACTACCCAAACCCCAAACACCCCAAAGTAGAAACCCTAGCAACGGGTGGCCACTCCTTGCGCCGCATGCCCCAACAGCAGCCACCACGTGCTCCGCACGTCGCACACCATGCCTCCGGAGAGAGTCCCTTTCAATCACGCAGCTGCAAACAAGTAAAGATTGGTTGTAAAAAAAGGCTATAAAAGCCTTTCGAAAATACTGTAAAAGGGATCTTTTTTTTCCCGAATTATTCAATATAAATACAGAGAGATTGCAAAGCACAATAGTTCACAAAAATACAAAAAATAGACTTGAATACTCACATCAAACAGAAAAACAACAAATATACGCGAGTTGGACTAGCAAAAACAAAATAAGAAACGGTCAAAGGGGTATTTTCTTTTTTTTTTTCTTTTTATTTGTTCTGTTTTTTAACATATCTATTTAAACACTATTTTTACAAATAAAAAATAAAAAACTAACGCGTGCGGTGGCCGGCGCCGGCGACGGTGGCTGATGGAGGCCGGAGCCCGGGCTGATGGTCGGAGGGCAAGAGAGGTTGAGAGAGCATTGGTGCTCTCTTTTTTTTTTTAAAAAAAAGGGAGATGGGAAATGTTTTTTTAACAAAAATGGGGCTTATATAGGTACAATAAAACGACGCTGTTTTGGTGCCAATGCGCATGGCCCAAAAAGACGCAGTTTCAGTCTAACCCGACCGACTCGACCCACTTGGCAAAGGGGATCCGCGTGTTTTTTAAATATGGGCTATTTGCGCAATCGGTCCTTCCGCCTTTTCCAGGCTTTTCAATTCACTATTATCCATATTTTCAGTTTATCCCAAAAAATTTATTACTATTCCATTTTGATCCCGCAAAGAGCACTGCGTTCAGGGGTTGGGGATATTTTCATTTTAAACCCCTGATTATTCACGCGCGTGTTCAACCTGGTCCTTCCCCCTTTAATTGGTTTTCGAATTGGCCCCAATATTTACGATTTCAATTCAATTTAATCCTTTTTGTCATTTTTCTATTTATTTTTAAAATTAACAGTTTGTACTATTATTATTATTATTATTACTATTATTAATATTATGATTATTATATTTCTTATTATTATTAGTATTAGTCATAATCAGTATTAGCATTATTATTCTATTATATCATTATGACCATCACGATTTTTATTTTCTTTCTCCACTAATTATTAATTAATATTGTTGTTATTATTATAATGTCTTTAGCATTATTGTTTTTACTATTATTTCTATTTACTATTATTATTATTATTAGTAACCTTTTTTTAAAAAATTAATTATTTCAAATATGGTTATTATATTACTTATTATTATATTTATTACATTATTTTTATTGCTTTTACTAACTACCACGATTGTTTTACTATTATTATTGGTTACTTAATTTTTATTATATATTATATTATATTATATTACTATCATTTATCGTTTATCACTATTATTAATCTAGCATTGTTATTATTTTAATTTTACTATTATCACTATATTTATTACTACTGTTGTTACTATTATTATTAATTTTTCCTATGTTACTATGTTTTATTATTAATATATTGTTAAGTTTTTATTGTAATGTTATTTTCATGTGGCATATCATTATTATCGTTTTTTCGAATTTTAATCGCTTGAATTCATTTATTCAACAATTTATTCTCAATTGTTTTTAAATAAAGGCACTTTTCCATACTTAAACGTTTAAAAAACGTGCCCTAACGTATTGGGTTTCGTTTTTTATTCGATTTAAGTATTCGAATATCCTTCTCATCGATTTACTCTCTAAATCTTTTCTAAAACAAAGGCAATTTTCGATATTTGGAAGCTCGAAAAAGTCGTGCCCTAACGTACTGGGTTTCGGTTTTTGTTCAGTCTAAATATTTGAATATCCTTTTATCAACCCTTTTTCAAAGTTTTTTTTAATAAAAGTAATATTTGGTATTTAAAAATTTGAGAAATTGTGCCATAACGTACTGGGTTTCAGTTTTTCGTTTGATTTAAGTATCTAAATATTCTTTTAAAAACGCATAATTTTTTTTTCTTTTATAAAGGCAAGCTCACGCTCGATGGACGAAATATCATGTTCTAACGTACTGGATGTGACATTTCGCTTTGAGATGAGATGGTCTTTAGCATACATTTGGTTTACTCGAATATTTTTAAAAATTAACAAAGAGGAGGATCGTGTTTTGAACTCTTTTCAAATCTTCGAATTTCGACATTAAAACATAAATTAATCAATTAAGTACCAATTTTGGGCGTGTCGAGGGTGCTAATCCTTCCTTGTACGTAACCGACTCCCGAAGCTGTTTTCTTAAAATTCGTGGACCAAAATGTTTTATAATGGCTCAATTACACTTCAAAAATGATTGGTGGCGACTCCATCTATAATTTTAAAGTCGATCCCCGTTTTCAAAAAAATGGTTTCGACATAAATTATATCATTTTAGTCTTTTTATTAAAAAAAATAAACAAGTTGGATGTGATGGGATTTAAATCCATACCATTTAAATTGATAAAAACTTAATTTGACCACTTAATAAAAGTTTTATTTTTATTTATTTTATACACTCTAAGTTTATCTTGCATACTTTATTACTTCCATTAATTGTATTTCTATATTATTATATAAACCTATGACTGAGTCAACTGAACACTAACTCAATTGAAAAAATTATGAAAATGTTATACTATATTTAAATAAGTTACATTACTCGTGTAACACACCTAACCCTAACCCTTATCCGTAGTCGGAACAGGGTTACGGAGCATTACCGGACTTTACGGATTTAATACGAATATTTCACAACTTTTATTATACTTATCAAGAATCAGTTATAAAATACTCATATTGTCTCTTAGATGGACTCTTGAGGCCTAATGTACACCTTAGAAGTGAATCGGGACTAAACCAGATACTCACAGAATTTTTCACAAAACTTCAAATTTTTTCCTAGGTGCGAGGGACACACGCCCGTGTGGTCAGGCCTGTGGCTTACATAGCTGAGACACACGCATGTGTCTTTAGCCTTGTGGACCAAAATAGGCTATTTTAAGGCTATTTTTCTCACCATTTTTTATATCAACCTACACACAACATTTAAATACACTAATATATCCCAACCAAGCAATCAAAACCAAGAAATTATGCCCTAACGTACTGGGTTTCAGTTTTTCGTTTGATTTAAGTATCTAAATATTCTTTTAAAAACACATAAATTTTTTCTTTTATAAAGGCACGCTCACGCTCGGGGGACGAAATATCATGTCCTAACGTACTAGATGTGACATTTCGCTTTGAGATGAGATGGTCTTTAGCATACATTTGGTTTACTCGAATATTTTCAAAAATTAACAAAGAAGAGGATCGTGTTTTGAACTCTTTTCAAATCTTCGAATTTCGACATTAAAACATAAATTAATCAATTAAATACCAATTTTGGGTGTGTCGAGTATGTTAATCCTTCCTCGTACGTAACCGACTCCTGAACCTGTTTTCTTAAAATTCGTGGACCAAAATGTTTTATAAGGTGACCAAATTACACCTCAAAAAGGATTGGTGGCGACTCCATCTATGTTTTTAAAGTCGATCCCCGTTTTTAAAAAAATGGTTTCGACAGCTTGGCGACTCCGCTGGGGACTATAAGAGAGTCGAGCTGTAAATTAATTATTTTTTGTCTTCTTGTCAAAATTTAGAAATTCAGTTCTGCTAAAAATACACGATCCTCGCATTGCATTTTCTGTGGCCTTGTTGAATTTGCTGTATGTGTTGAATCTTTTGATATGCTCTCGCATCATATTGCATGACCGTCGTGGTCACACCTCTTAAGTAGGAGTGAGAAACTGTGCCTTTGTGAGATTTTCACCTCCGCATGGGCTAGGGGATCGCTTCCGGGATACATCCGTACTTATGTCTTCGTGAGGTTTTCACCTCCGCATGGGCATAGGGAAATGTATTCCCCTGAACCGAACTTGATCTATATGAACCTATAATGGGCAAGGATCGAGGAATTTACTGGTTCAGGTACCTTTACTCTAGAACCAAACTACATATAGTGAGCTGTAGGAACCCACCTTAGGTAGAATTACACCGAGCCCTAGTGGTTGCCTGAATAGGTGTTTGATAATTTTCTGATTGCTTTGATTTCTATTCTTATGCATGATTCTGACTTGTTTTTTTCCCCTTATTTCTTTAATAGTGATTGCATAACATTTTCATCATAAAATGAGGTGTCGATTTACAGTTCGGTTATTAATAGAAAGTTTTACCATGAAGAATGAATTCCTTGATAAAGTGAAAGACAATGCAGTTGTCCAGAGATGGTCGAAAAATGCACAGTTAGATAAATGTGACAGTTTGACAGAGGGGTACACGTTGAAATTATGGGACTTTACTCGTATTAGTGTGGTTAAGAATGATCTTCAAGAGTTGAAAGAATTATGAAGTCACTGGGATGATGAGATGAAGCAACTACTCTACTGTAATTATGGTGATATACCTTATCTCCTCGATATTAAGGTAGATAGGTATTTGTTCCGAGCCATGGCTCAATTTTGGAATTCTGCCTACAGTTGTTTTACTTTTGGAAAGGTGGATCTAACACCTACTGTCGAGGAATATATGACTTTACTTCGTTGTCTGAGGTTTCAAATTGATAAGATTTATTCTAGAGCTGTCAATGTCCTAACCTTTGTAAAGAGATTGATGAACATCACTGGGATGAGTGAGCAATGGGTTGCAACTCGAGTCCAGCAGAAGGGCGATGGAAAGTGTATCCCTTAAGAAAATTTGAGAGATCTAATCCTGACACACCCTGATGTAAAGAGAAGAGTCGATGTCTTCGCCTTGAGTGTTTATGGTTTGGTGATTTTTCCTAAGGCTTTAAGGCATGTAGATGAAGCAATCGCCGATCTATTTGACCGACTCGGTAAAGGAGTCACTCCTGTTCCTGCAATATTGGCTGAGACTTTCAGATCTTTAAGTGCATATCGGAGAGCAGGTGAAGGCAGATTTATTGGATGTGCACAACTTTTGTTAATGTGGTTTTATAGCCAATTTTGGAAGGCGAAAAAGGTCTCTTACCGACATTTTCTCGGAAATTACTCACCTCTGAAGGAGATAGCGGCTATATCGATGAAGGATGACATCATAGAGCAAAGATGGATAGCGATGCTTCAAAATCTCTGAGAGGAGGATATCGAATGGAAAGCCCCTTGGATGGTTCTCGATGAGATTATTTACCGATATGGAAGTTATAACTGAGTCCCTTTACTGAGGATTTGGGAGCTGTCGGATATGCCCTTTTGCTTGTATTGAGGCAATACAGATCGAGATAATTTATACCAATGACACATGGACTAGCTCAGAGTGGGTTCTCGTATGGGGAGAAAGACTACAAGAAAAAGGGTCGCGATATTTATAATGCCTGGAACCAGTTACTGTGAATCCAATGGTGACTCCTGAGTATAATAAATGGTAGAGGAGAAGGGTTAATGATAATATCCTGAGGCCAAATTCAGAAGAAGCTTGACCGATGGAGGAATATTTACGAGTGGTCCCCTCCGAACTGGAAATCATAAAGCAAGACTTCGAAAAGAAAAGCGCAGAGTTTGAAAAGAAAATAGAACAGTTGGAGGAGGAAAAAAGTACTTAAAACTGGATGCTGATGTTCAAAAATCGGAGACCGAAAATTTGAAAAAGAGAAAGAGAAAGGCTGAAGAGGACCTGGACATGCTGAAGACTGATTACAAGCAGCTACATAAGTCAATGAGAAATGCTGGCTTAGGTAAAACGGCTGAACAGTGGAGGAAAGAAATTTAAGAGGAAAAGGCTAAGGCTGATTGGTAGGAGAGAAGGTTCCATGATACTCAGGCTCGAGAAGTCGCTTTTAAAAAGAGTTTGGATGATAGCCAAAAGGAAAAGGAGATGTTAAGAGCTAAGGTAGCAGAGTTAGAGATGGCACTACAACAGCACCAGAGTCGTAATTTAGTGCTTGAATTAAGGGCTAGCCTAAGTAAGATCAAAAATCTGAAGGGGAAAATAGACGAACTTGAGACTGTACTTCAAAGCTGTGAGCACCAAATTGAATCACTAGAAGCAAATAATGAGCAACTGGAGGGCAACTTCACCGATATCAGGATCAGGTCCGAGATAGAGATTACCTTATGGGCGAAGCTATGGCTCAGATACGAGATGTGGCTGATTATTTACAAACTTTAGCGGTTCAAGCAGATGTGCTAAGTGTCAAATATGAGTTAGAGTTAGATCGGGGGTGAGAGTTGGCCTGCCTTCTTAGGAGAGTGAAAGCTTTGGGTGTTAGGGCAGGACCATATATGTAATTCATTTTATGTAAAAGATTTTGTTTTTCAGTGAAGTTTTCTAAATGGAATTGAATCAGAATCGACGTCTTCTTTTGCATTCATGACATGCATTTGCATTGCATAGCATCATATACATTAAATTTCACAAAAAAACCCTATTAATTAGCGATGGTTCTATCTAGTTACCTTGGAACACCAGTACTATACACGAAAAAGAACAAAGGATATGGATCAGAGGTTAGAGAAGTTGGAACAAATGCAAAAAGAGATGCATGATCAATTGCAAACTCAGATGCAAGAACAACTAGCCAGGATCCAGCAAGAGATGAGGGATCAAATGCTGGAGTCCCAGAAAAAACATGCTAAAATCATAAAATAACATGATAAGCCAGCTAACACAGCTGTTTAAGGGAGGGTTTGACAAAGGAAAGGGCCCTATGGTTGATACTGGAAATGACAATGAAGACTCCGTTTACCCTACGAGCTTTGCCCCAGTAAACACTCAAGCATAACCACTAAGGGTATCTGTTAATGTCCAACCTCTATATCAAACTGGTACCTCGGCACCAGTAAACTTGCTAACATACTCGAGCTCCAACCCTGGAGACAATCTGGCAAATCCCCCGGTTCTTGACTTTGATGACGTGGCAGAGGTGGAAAAAGCAAATGCTGAGCTCCTAAAACAGTTCGAAGTCCGTTGCAAATGGTTAGAGGAGAAGTTCAAAGAGTTAGAGAGTGCTGATCATTGCTACGGAGTTGATGCAAAGGAACTCAGCTTGGTCTCGGACTTAGTAATTCCTCCGAAGTTCAAGATGCCGGAATTTAAAAGGTATAATAGAACCAGCTGCCCTGTGGCTCACATTACGATGTTTTATCGAAGAATAACGAGGTATGTCAACAACGATTAGCTATTGATCCACTGTTTTTAGAACAGTTTGAGTGGGGCTGCGGCGAAATGGTACTATCAGTTGAGTCGGACCCAGGTCAAGTCATAGAATGACCTAGCTCAAGCCTTCATGAAGCAGTATGGTCATGTAACGGATATAGCGCCTAACAGGATCACGCTCTAGAATATGGAGAAGAAGCCAAGTGAAAGTTTTCGGCAGTATGCTCAGAGGTGGAGGGAGGTCGCTACACAAGTCCAACTGCCGCTGTTAGAAAAAAAAAACAACAATGCTCTTTATCAACACCTTGAAAGCACATTTCATTACTCACATGTTAGGTAGCGCAACTAAGAGTTTCGCAGACATAGTGATGCCTGGCGAAATGATAGAAAATGCGATAAGGTGTGGGAAGATAGAAACGGGGGAAAGCACAAGAAGGTCAGCCCCGAAGAAAATAGAAAATGAGGTAGGTAATGTGAACTCAGGGTACTCAAAACCTGTCACTGTTAATCAATCGAGAACGATAGTTACAGGCCAGCAGGCCTCACCAAGGCGAGAGCCTAACACAAGGTAGAATACAGAGAAGTTCCAGTTCACTCCCATACTAGTGACGTATAGAGAGTTGTACAAAAGTCTGTTCGATGCACACGTAGTGGCCCCTTTCCACTTGGAACCGTTGCAACCCCCATACCCTAAATGGTACGACGCAAACGCTCAGTGCGAATACCACGCAGGGATCACGGGGCATTCAATAGAAAACTGTACCTCATTCAAAAGATACGTTGAAAGGCTTATTAAAGCAGGTGTTGTAAAATTCGACGATACACCTGGTACAGGAAATCTATTACCCAGTCACACCGATAAAGGGGTAAATGCGATAATCGAGAATATGGGGAGGAGAGTCAAGCTGAATGTTGCTGAAGTGAGAACCTCATTAAAGCTGGTTTAGAAGGAAATACAGAAAAGAGGTTTAGTCCCGCAAGAGTTAGGGAGTAGATTTCAAGATACACGGAACTACTGTGAGTTTCACCATGAGAAGAACCACGAGATCTAGAATTGTGTTGAATTCAGGGCCCTAGTACAGGGTCTAATGGATAATAAGGAGTTGGAGTTCTTCGAATCTAGTGAAGAAGATAATGTGTGCTCTTTAGGAAGAAGGCTGTAGGGCCAGCTGTCCAGTGGTAATCATCTCGCGGCCTAAAATTAGCAAAGTTGAGACAAGGGTTACACCAAGAGTTATAATTCAGAAACCAGTAGCTTTCCCTTATAAGGATAACAATAGGGTGCCTTGGAATTATAACTGTAGTGTAACAGTTCCAGAAAGGGAGAGTTCGATCAACACGCCAAACACAGAAGCCGAACCAGCAAAAAGGAAGCCCGTTATATTCAAGCAAGAAAAAGGAAGGTCAGAACCACTAGTTAATGAGCCAGTAATGGAGAATGAAGCCAAGGAGTTCTTGAAGTTCCTAAAACACAGTGAATATAGCATTGTGGAATAATTACATCAACAATCGGCTCGCATATCGATATTGACTCTGCTCTTAAGTTTAGAGGTCCACCGCAACGCGCTGATGAAGGTGCTAAACGAAACCTATGTCGCGGATGATATTTCGGTTAACAAATTAGACCGTCTCGTCAGTAACATAAGCGCTGACAACCTCATCTCCTTCAGCGATGATGAGATACGCTAGGGGGCATGGGGTCTATTAAGGCTCTGCACGTCACTACCCGTTGCAAGGGTTATACACTACCTGGGGTACTGATTGATAATGGATCCGCACTGAATGTCTTGTCTTGGTCTACATTAAACCGTTTACCTATAGATAGCTCTCACTTGAAGACGTCTCAGAACACAGTGAGAGCGTTTGACGGCACGGAAAGGAAAATAATGGGAAGGATAGAGATACCTCTTCAGATTGGCCCGAACACGTACGAGGTAGACTTTCTCGTGATGGATATTAAGCCTTCCTATAACTGTCTATTGGGAAGACCTTGGATTCACTTAGCTGGGGCAGTGCCATCCTCGCTACACCAGAAGCTAAAGCTGATTACTGAGGGACGGCTGATAACAATAAACGTAGAAGAGAACATTATTGCGTCGGTTACCGGTGATATGCCCTACGTAGAGAATGACAATGAAGCAGTTGAATGTTCATTTCGATCGTTAGAATTTGTAAATGTAACGTTCATAACTGAGGGAAGCAGGATTCAAACGCCTAAGATATCTGGAGCTACGAAGATGAGCCTGCAGCTGACAGTTGGGAAATGGGGTATTACCTAGAAGATAACTCGAGAAGCACCTTCGTGGAAGAGTTAAAGTTCCAATCTTGGTTGGCAAATGAGATCGCTTCGGCTTGGGATTTAGGCCAGATGCAAGCCAAAAGAAGAAGGAATTGGAAAGGAAGCAGGAGCAGTGAAGAGCAAGATTAAGTGGGGCAGAGGTCAAGTAGGAACCGATGAGCTTCCCCTACATTTCCTAAACGTTTGTGTCAGGAGGGTTTATTCATTCTACACAGAAGAAGGTGAAAGAAGGCATGGCTGAAGATGTGATGGGAATTTGGTGCATCAACGCCACGTTTGAAGATGAAGCAATGAAATGGAATTTATCGGGTATTTACCCGTATGAGCTTGGAGTGTTTTGAATAACTGGACTGTGGAAGAAATTCCTGTAATCTTTAGAGCTAATACAGAGTAATATTCAAAACCCGCTTGTTGTTTTCTAGCTCAGGGACAATAAGAATCTTTTGCGAAATAGGCTCATGTTCAAACATTATTATTCTCAATAAAAAATGCATTTTCATATCTCAGCTCGAGTAATTATTCTTTCTTCCTTTCATTCCACGTACAATCATACCATACAAAAGAATTATTCATTTTGTTTTCTTTGGGTATTTTCCTTTTACTCATAATAGGCCCCCGAATATCAACGATATGACTAATGTTGATACGAGCCCGGAATCTCCTTTTGAACAAAACATGTGCTTTGAGGGATCTCAGGATTTTAAAGATATCGGGGACTGTGGCTTATCTCCTGACTTGCTATGGACGGTGGAGTGGGAAGAGGAATAGATTCTGCCTCATAAGGAGACTATTGAGATTGTGACCCTAGAATAAGGGAATGAAGTGAAAATTGGCACTTGCGTTAACGAGAGAACAAGACAGGACCTCGTTGAACTGTTGTAAGAATTCAAAGACGTCTTTGCATGGTCGTACCAAGATATGCCTGGTTTAAATACTGATATCGCAGTGCATCGTGTCCCTACAAAAGAGGAGTGTAAGCCAGTTCAGCAAAAGCTCCGAAGAATGAGACCCGATGTAGCAATGAAAATAAAGGTATATGTCAAGAAGCAGTTTGATGCTGGCTTCTTACAGGTGGTTAATTACTCGGAATGGGTGGCCAACGCTATCCCTGTCCCTAAAAAAGATGGGAAAGTGCGGATGTGTGTAGATTACAGAAATCTAAAAAAGGCCAGCCCAAAGGATAATTTTCCATTACCTCACATTGATACCCTAGTGGATAATACGGCAGGCTACTCACTGTTCTCCTTTATGGATGGGTTTTTCAGGTACAATCAGATTAAGATGCATCCTAAGGACATGGAAAAAACCACGTTCATAACTTTATGAGGAATGTTTTGCTATAAGGTGATGCCATTCGGGTTGAAAAATGCGGGAGCCACATACCAAAGAGCCATGGTAACCTTGCTTCATGACATGATGCACAAGGAGATCGAGGTCTACGTTGACGACATGATTGTAAAATCCTGAACTGAAGAGGAGCATGTGCGAGTTTTGAGAAAATTGTTCCTGAGGTTGAGAAAGTTCCAATTAAAGCTCAATCCGTCAAAAGGCACCTTTAGAGCCAGGTCTGGAAGGTTACTCGGTTTCGTGGTTAGTGAGAAGAGAATAGAGGTCGACCCTGATAAAGTTAGAGCTATACAGCAATTGCCTCCGCCATGCACTCAGAAGAAAGTCCGAGGTTTCTTAGGGAGACTAAACTACATCGCTCGATTCATTTCGCAACTAACTGAAAAGTGTGACCCCATATTCCGTCTTCTTAAAAAGCATAATCCTGGGGTTTGGGATGATGATGCCAGAAAACCTTTGAAAAGGTTAAACAATATTTGTTCAGTCCCCCAGTGCTAACACCACCTAGCCCTGGTAGACCATTGATACTGCATTTAACAGTATTTGATAATTCGATGGGATGTTTACTCAGCCAACACAATGAGATCGATAGGAAAGAAAAAGCGATATATTATCTCAGTAAAAAATTCACTAAGTGTGAAATGAGGTACCCGCCAATTGAGAAGCTATGCTGTGCTTTAGTTTGGACAACACGAAGGTTGAGGCAGTACATGTTGTACCATACAACTTGGTTAATCTCAAAGCTAGACCCTCTTAAATATAAGATGGAGTCAACCGCTTTGAATGGAAGAATGGCCCGATAGTAAATTCTGCTCTCTGAATTTGACATAGTCTATGTAAACCAAAAGGCTGTGAAGGGGAGTGCAATAGTGGATTTCCTAGCCAGTAGAGCTTTGGAGGACTACGGACTCTTTAATTTCGATTTCCCCAATGAAGATCTAATGTACGTAGCAATCGCTGAAGAAGACAGGCATAAAGATCATTCTTGGAAATTAAACTTTGACGGAGCATCAAATACCGTTGGCAATGGAGTTGGGGCAGTACTGATATCCCCAAATGGAGATCATTATCCATTCACTTGCAAGTTGGATTTTGACTGCACAAACAATATGGCAGAATACGAGGCATGTATCATGGGAATTTTGGCAGCTATAAACCGTGAAATCAAGGTACTAAAAGTGTATGAAGATTCTACATTGGTAATTTATCAGCTTAAAGGTGAATGGGAAATAAGAGATCCCAAATTGATCAGTTACCGAAGGTTAATCCTGGAGTTAATTGAGGAGTTTGATGATATTACCTTCTATTACCTCCCGCGAGATGAGAATCAGATGGCTGACGCTTTGGCTACACTAGTTTCCATGATTAAAGTAAATGAACATGAGGATATGAAACCAATTCAGATGAGTATTTGTGAGGCTCCAGCTCACTGCTGTAATATCAATGAAGAGGAAGAGAGAGATGATCATCCTTGGTATCATGATATCTTACAATATGTGAAGAACCCTGCGTACCCTGATTAAGCAACCAAAAATGATAAAAGAACATTAAAGAGGTTAGCCAGTGACTATGTCTTAGACGGAGAGATCCTGTATAAAAAGAGGAAAGATTAGGTGTTGCTAAGATATGTTGATGCTATTGAGGCTAAGAAAATCCTAGAGGAAGTCCATTATGGTGTCTGTGGGACACATGCCAATAGCTTCACAATGGCTCGACAAATCATGAGGTTCGGTTGTTACTGGTCCACGAGGGAGGAAGATTGCATCAGTTACACTAAGAAGTGCCATAAGTGCCAAGTTTATGGAAACAAAATCCATGTGCCTTATTCACCCCTCCATGTCATGACTTCCTCATGGCATTTCTCAATGTGGGGCATGAACGTCATTGAGCCGATTTCTCCAAAGGCTTCCAACGAGCATCGATTCATTTTTGTGGTCATTGATTACTTTACCAAATAGGTAGAGGCTGCTTCGTACGCCAATGTCACCAATGCGGCGGTCAGCAAGTTCCTTAAGAAGGAAATCATATGTCGTTATGGTATGCTAGAAAGGATTGTATTTGACAACGCGTTGAATTTGAACAATAGCGTGATAGTGGAAGTCTGCAGTCAGTTCAACATTAAGCACCACAACTCGTTACCATACTGCTCGAAAATGAATGAGGCAGTTGAGGCAGCTAATAAGAATATCAAAAAGATTGTGGGGAAAATGGTTGAGACTTACAAAGATTGGCATGAAAAGCTCCCTTTTGCCCTTTATGCTTATCAGACATCTGTCAGAACTTCTACCGGGGCAACACCCTTCTCATTGGTTTATGGGATGGAGGCAGTTTTATCCATTGAAGTCGAATTCCCTTATTTCCGGTTTTATCAAGCTGAAGTTGGACGAAGCAGAATGGATCCAGTCCCACTATGATCAATTAAACTTAATTGAAGAAAATAGGTTGAAGGCTATTCGTCATGGTCAAATGTACCAAAAGCGAATGATGCGAGATTACAACAAAAAAGTTCGCCTCAGGGTATTCCATGAAGGATACTTAGTATTGAAAAAGATTCTCCCTATGCAAAAGGATTTCAGAGGGAAATGGATGCCAAACTGGGAAGGACCCTATGTGGTAAAAAAGGCTTTCTCTGGAGGGGCATTGATATTAACAGAGATGGATGGCAAGAGCTTGCCTAACCTGGTAAATTTAAATTCAGTTAAAAGATATTTTGCTTGAAGCAGTTGAAGTGAAAACCCACAAAGGGCGCCTAAAAAAAAGGGGAGAGGCCAAGGTGAAAACCCGCAAATGCTACCTTGAGACCAAAGGGGTTTTGAATTGAAAACCCACAAAGGGCAATTCAAATTTCGATCCAGACTGAGGCAAGTAACAGTCACGCTATACTTGAATCGACAAAGAGGAGATAGGCTACATCTTGGGGCATCGACAAAATGCTATAGATCCTTTGAGCGATGCCAATCTTAAAATGGTCCTCAGGGAGTTCGTGCAGAGAAGCTCAAACTGCGGAATCTGGGGCACCTATTTGTTCCTTTCATCCATTTTTGTATTGCAAACAATGTTTGCTTTTTTTGTTTGATACATCTTTCGTAAATTTTGACTCAAATAAATTTCAGTTCTACCTATCCTTATAATCTTTTTCAAGCATTTTTTATTGAAATAATGATTAATGAACTAACAATGCTTTCAAAAAGAAGTTTTACATATTACTCTGAAAGGTTTCTAAATAATACAAGAACCTGAAACAGGATAATTATTTAGAACCCACTGAGCTTAAAGGGTTAGAAACGTGTGAGAGATAAAGGATTAACCGCATCTTTAGGCTCTCTTTTATCAAACTGAACAAGAAGACATATGTCAGGGATGTTACCATGGCAAACAATGAGTGACGACAACCCAAAAATTAAATCATTCTCATGACATTTTGCATTTATGCGTTTAACATCCATAATACATCTAGTTAGGAGCATTTCATTCATGTTAATCATGACATCCTAATCATTTGGCATAAGCATAAACCTAGGAAATCACTTCTTCTACAGATAGATCCCCCAGTAGACAGTGTAGCAGGATTGATTAAAATTACAGATATCATCAGCCTTATCTTCACTGAGCAGGAGTGAAGTAGGCTAAATATAGCAGATCTTATCTTCACTGAACAGGAGTGAAGCAGATCAAATTTTGGCGAATCTTATCTTCATGTATTAGTAATGGAGCAGATTTTAGCCGTCAGCCTTATCTTCACTGAGCAGGAGTGGAGCAGGCTAAACATACCAGATCTTATCTTCGCTGAGCAGGAGCGGAGCAGATCAAATCTTGGCGAATCTTATCTCCATGTATCGACAATGGAGTAGATTTTAGCCATCAGCCTTATATTCACTGAGCAGGAGTAGAGCAGGCTAAACATACCAGATATTATCATCGCTAAGCAGGAGCGGAGCAGATCAAATTTTGGCAAATCTTATCTCCATGTATCAGCAATGGAGTAGATTTTAGCCATCAGCCTTATCTTCACTGAGCAGGAGTGGAGCAGGCTAAATATAGCAGATCTCATATTCGCTGAGCAGGAGTGGAGCAAATCAAATCTTGGCGAATCTTATCTCCATGTATCAGCAATGGAGTAGATTCAGATCACTAGCCTTATCTCCACTGATCAGGAGTGGAGCAGGGTAAATACAACAGATCTTATCTTCGCTGAGCAGGAGCGGAGCAAATCAAATTTCAGCAAATCTTATCTCTGCTGAGCAAGAACGAAGCAGAGGGGATTGGAATAAAGTTACTTGAAGAGGTTGAGCGTCGAGAAGACGAAACTCGGCAGGCCTAGGCAAAATTGGCCCTTTTAAAGTCTTTGCTCTATTCTCGTTGAACGACAACGAGTAAAGAGGGGCAGTTGTTGGACCTAATTTATGCCCGGGCCTAATACCCATTAAACCGCTAAAACAAAAAACAAATACAAACCCAATCAAAACAAAAACCCACCAGAACCCAATTACAACAGGCCCAAAGTCAAAACCTAGCCCAACTATCTAAACCCCAAACACCCCAAAGTAGAAACCCTAGCAACGGGTGGCCACTCCTTGCGCCGCATGCCCCAACAGCAGCCACCACGTGCGCCGCACGTCGCGCACCACGCCTCCGGGGAGAGTCCCTTTCAATCACGTAGCTACAAACAAGTAACGATTGGTTGTAAAAAAGGCTATAAAAGCCTTCGAAAATACTGTAAAAAGGATCTTTTTTTTCCCGAATTATTCAATACAAATATAGAGAGATTGCAAAGCACAATAGTTCACAAAAATACAAAAAATAGACTTGAATACTCACATCAAACAAAAAAAAAAAAGCAAATATACGCGAGTTGGACTAAGAAAAACAAAATAAGAAACGGTCAAAGATGTATTTTCTTTTATTTATTCTTTTATTTTTCTCTTTTTCTTTTTATTTGTTATGTTTTTTAACATATCTATTTAAACATTATTTTTACAAATAAAAAATAAAAAACTAACGCGCGCAGTGGCCGGCGCCGGTGACGGTGGCTGATGGCTGTCGAAGCCCGGGCCGATGGTCGAAGGGCAAGGGAGGTTGAGAGTGCATTGGTGCTCTCTGTTTTTTTTTTTAAAGGGAGATGGGAAATGTTTTTTTTTAGTAAAAATGGGGCTTATATAGGTACAATAAAACGACGCCGTTTTGGTGCCAATGCGCATGGCCCAAAACGACGCAGTTTCAGTCTAACCCGACCGACCCAACGCGCTCCGCAAAGGGGATCCGCGTGTTTTTTAAATATGGGCTATTTGCGCAATCGGTCCTTCCGCCTTTTCCAGGCTTTTCAATTCACTATTGTCCATATTTTTAGTTTATCCCCAAAAATTTATTACTATTCCATTTTGATCCCGCGAAGAGCACTGCGTTCAGGGGTTGGGGATATTTTCATTTTAAACCCCTAATTGTTCACGCGCGTGTTCAACCTGGTCCTTCCCCCTTAATTGGTTTTCGAATTGGCCCCAATATTTACGATTTCAATTCAATTTAATCCTTTTTGTCATTTTTCTATTTATTTTTAAAATTAACAGTTTGTACTATTATTATTATTATTACTATTATTAATATTATGATTATTATATTTCTTCTTCTTATTATTATTAGTATTAGTCATAATCGGTATTAGCATTATTATTCTATTATATCGTTATGACCATCATGATTTTTATTTTCTTTCCCCACTAATTATTAATTAATATTGTTGTTATTATTATAATGTCTTTAGCATTATTGTTTTTACTATTATTCCTATTTACTATTATTATTATTAGTAACTTTTTTTTTTAAATTAATTATTTCAAATATGGTTATTATATTACTTATTATTATATTTATTACATTATTTTTATTGCTTTTACTAACTACCATTGTTGTTTTACTATTATTATTGGTTACTTAATTTTTATTATATATTATATTACTATTATTTATCGTTTATCACTATTATTAATCTAGCATGGTTATTATTTTAATTTTACTATTATCACTATATTTATTATATTATTATATTTATTACTACTGTTGTTACTACTATTATTAATTTTTCCTATGTTACTATGTTTTATTATTAATATATTGTTAAGTTTTTATTGTAATGTTATTTTCATGTGGCATATCATTATTATCGTTTTTTCGAATTTTAATCGCTTGAATTCATTTATTCAACAATTTATTCTCAATTGTTTTTAAATAAAGGCAATTTTCCATACTTAAACGTTTAAAAAACGTGCCCTAACGTATTGGGTTTCGTTTTTTATTCGATTTAAGTATTCGAATATCCTTCTCATCAATTTACTCTCTAAACCTTTTCTAAAACAAAGGCAATTTTCGATATTTGGAAGCTCGAAAAAGTCGTGCCCTAACGTACTGGGTTTCGGTTTTTGTTCAGTCTAAATATTTGAATATCCTTTTATCGACCCTTTTTCAAAGTTTTTTTTTAATAAAAGTAATATTTGGTATTTAAAAATTTGTGAAATTGTGCCCTAACGTATTGGGTTTCAGTTTTTCGTTTGATTTAAGTATCTAAATATTCTTTTAAAAACGCATAATTTTTTTTTCTTTTATAAAGGCAAGCTCACGCTCGAGGGACGAAATATCATGTTCTAACGTACTGGATGTGACATTTCGCTTTGAGATGAGATGGTCTTTAGCATACATTTGGTTTACTCGAATATTTTCAAAAATTAACAAAGAGGAGGATCGTGTTTTGAACTTTTTTCAAATCTTCGAATTTCGACATTAAAACATAAATTAATCAATTAAGTACCAATTTTGGGCGTGTTGAGGGTGCTAATCCTTCTTTGTACGTAACCAACTCCCGAACCTGTTTTCTTAAAATTCGTGGACCAAAATGTTTTATAAGGTGGCCCAATTACACCTCAAAAATGATTGGTGGCGACTCCATCTATATTTTTAAAGTCGATCCCCGTTTTCAAAAAAATGGTTTCGACATAAATTATATCATTTTAGTCTTGATGGGATTTAAATCCATACCATTTGCATTGATAAAAACTTAATTTGACACTTAATAAAAGTTTTATTTTTATTTATTTTATACACTCTAAGTTTATCTTGCATACTTTATTACTTCCATTAATTGTATTTCTATATTATTATATAAACCTATGACCGAGTCAACTGAACACTAACTCAATTGAAAAAATTATGAAAATGTTATACCATATTTAAAATAAGTTACATTACTCGTGTAACACACCTAACCCTAACCCTTATCCGTAGTCGGAACAGGGTTATGGAGCATTACCGGACTTTACGAATTTAATACGAATATTTCACAACTTTTATTATACTTATCAAGAATCAGTTATAAAACACTCATATTGTCTCTTAGATGGACCCTTGAGGCCTAATGTACACCTTAGAAGTGAATCGGGACTAAACCAGATACTCAGGGTGTAACACCCTCTTACCCGAGACCGTCGCCGGAGTCAAGCTTGAGGTGTTACCAAACTTGTTTCATCACTTAAACAATTTTCAAACCATTTACTTTACCTTTCAGAATAAGCTGTTTGTCTGCGTCACAGTCACTTAAAAATCATATCTCGAGTTACGAAACTTGAAATCAAGATCCGTAAATTTTCCCTGAAACTAGACTCATATATCTATCTACTAATTTTTTTCTAGAATTTTTGGCTGGGCCAATTAGTACAGTTTATTAGTTAAAGTTACCCCTGTTTCAGATCTCGACTGGACTGACCTCTACTTACATCGAACCACTTTTCTCTCTATACAAAATTCACATGAATATGATGTTTGTTTCTCTTAAAACTAGACTCAATAAGGATTCTAAACATGTAAAGTACACCTCCTAATTACTTTTTTACAATTTATGGTGAATTTTCAAAGTTGGAACTGGGGATCCAGAGATCGCTCTGGCCCTGTTTCACTAAAACTCAAATATCTCATAACATATAACTCATTTACCTGTTTTGCTTCTTTCATATGAAAGTAGACACAATAAGATTCCATTCCATATTTAATTCATCACCTAATTCGATTTCTACTATTTTTAGTGATTTTTCAAACTCACATCACTGCTGTTACAACATTCTGTTTTATGACAAATTTTCACTTTTCTATGAAAATTCATAAACTATTATCACTTTGAACATACATGGTCTCATACATGATCTAAATTAACCATTCCAAGGACTAATCATTATCAGGCATTTTCTCAACCCAACCACAACCATATCGCAAGATTAATTACATAAAATGAGTATATTGCTATACATGCCATATAAATCAAAAGATAATAACCTAAAAACTACCGGAATAAATCAGGATAGTGTGATTCCTATTGATGATTCGATCCTCCGAACTCACGTTAATCTACAACACATGTCAAACACATTCAAGTAAGCTTATGAAAGCTTAGTAAGTTCATAGGCTTGGGAAGTAAACTTACCAATTTAATAAATCATTCACATAGTCTACATTTCACTACTATCTCCTGTCATTCACAAATCAAATCAATTTTACTTAGTATTATTCAATAATATCCATACTCGAAATTCATCCTTTTGGGCCCGTTTACCATTTATCACTTCTTCACAAATTAGGAACCATACGGAATTGAGTACATTGCCTTCTTTATACCATAGTAGAACTATGGATTTACACATAATCACATTTCCTTTTCCGAAGCCATAGCCTAGCCATGGTCTTACACGAATCACATATCATACCGAGGCCATATCCCAGATATGGTCTTACACGGGTCACATATCACTTTTCTCCGATGCCATAGCCCAGCTATGGTCTTATACGGAAATCACTTGGCATACTTCACCGATGCCATAGCCCAGCTATGGTCTTATACGGGAATCACTTATCATTTGTTTCCGATGCCATAGCCCAGCTATGGTCTTATACGAAAATCACTTATCATTTGTTGCCATGGTCCAACCATGGTCTTTTTCCGTCAATTCGTCACGTATCATGAGACAAAGGTACTTAATCCGATAGTTTCTTACAATTTCATGCTTTTACATTGTTTATAATCTTATCACATAATTTTGTCACATACACATCATATAACACATTACAAAATTCATAATATTAACAATGATCATTAAAATTTAGCCACATGAACTTACAGGGCTAATTCACAAAAGTTGTAGAAATTCGGGAATTATTCGGTTATTTTCTCCTTTCCGCGACTTGCTTCGATTTCTTGGTCTATAAATGAAAAATATTTTCACTCATTAGCATTTATTTTATTTCTATTTCACTTCACAATTTATGCTGTTCAACTTTCAAAATTACACTTTTACCCTAAAATTTACAGTTTTTACAATTTAGTCCCTACTCAATTCACCCATCAATTGAACTAATTTTTCTCAATTAACACTTTATTTTATCATTATAAACTATTTCACAACCTTTGATATTCTGAATTTCAATACCAACCTCTAATTCACAACTTTTTCACAATTAGGTCCTAAATACCATTTTCTATCAAAATCACTTAATAAAACCACCTTAATATGAAATTAGAACTTAAATTTCATAATAATTCATCATAAAATTCCCTTAATCAGCTAGGGTAACTTCCAATTTCACCCACCAAATCAAAAACTAATGAATTCTATAAGTGGACCTAGTTGTAAAAGTCATAAAAACATAAAAATTATCAAGAAAAAGCAAGAATCAAACTCACATGATGTAAAAATATGAAAAACCAGCTTTCTCCAGACCTTCTATGGCGTCTTGGCTGAGAAATATGAAGAGATCTCTAGATTTCTCAATTTTGTCCTTATTTTATATGTTAAAATTATAAAATTTCCAATTTTGCCCTTATTTCCCTTATTTTTCTGGTGATTTCCTTGCCCTTGCCGTCCAACCTATTCACTTTTAGGCTTAATTTCCCTTTAAATCCTCTTTCTTTTAACACTTAAGCTATTTAATCCTTCTAGCAAATTTTGCATTTATTACAATTTAGTCTTTTTTATTTAATCAACCACCCAAACGATAAAATTTTCTAACGAAATTTTAACACCACATTACTAACACTCTATAAATATTTATAAAAATATTTTCGGCTCGATTTTAGAGATCGAGCCTCAATACCTCATTTTTAACTTAATTCATTTAATAATTTCTCTTTTAAATTTTAATTTAACCTATTAAAGTATTTCTAATATTTCATTCACTTCTAAATATTACTTTATTTTAATTTCCTAATCGTACTTGTCGGATTTAGTGATCTCGAATCACTGTTCCGACACCACTGAAATTTTAGGCTGTTACACAGGGAATTTTTCACAAAACTTCAAATTTTTTCCTAGGTGCAAGGGACACACGCCCGTGTGGTCAGGTCGTGTGGCTTACATAGCTGAGACATACGCCTGTGTCTTTAGCCGTGTGGACCAAAATAAGCTATTTTAAGGCTATTTTTCTCACCATTTTTTATATCAACTTACACACAACATTTAAATACACTAATATATCCCAACCAAGCAATCAAAACCAACCAATACATGTTCTAAACATAATATAACATTACATATACATCAATTACTTATACTTACTCATTTAACTCATTTCATTGATTTATCAAATTCTACTACTAATTACACACACACAAAAACATTCAAGATTCACAACCACAGTTCAAACTATTTCATTGCCAAACCAACCCTATACATGCCATATAAACCAAAATTTACATTTCAAAAACTATCGGATTAAACTGGATAGTGTGGCTAGATGTGTTGATCCGATCTCCTGATCACACGTTAATTTAGGAGAACATAAAACAACACGAGTAAGCTTAATGAAGCTTAGTAAGTTCAATAGATTAAATATTGATCTTACCAAACTTAATATAATAAACTAAATTGTAAGTAAATCATACATTCTCTCTATCAAAGACAATACAAGTCAATGAACACATTTCATTCAGATCAATATCATTAGTAAATCAATATATCTTTCAATTCATTCACGTAGGTCTTTTACCAATTTTTACTGAATTGAGGAATGACTTACGGATATGAGTACATCGTTTTCTTTGTGCCATAGTCCAACTATGGTATTACATATGCATTTCCATAGCCCAGCCATGGTCTTACATTCGTAGTGCCATAACCCAGTTATGGTCTTATCATCAGAATGCCATAGTCCAGCTATGATATTACTTATAAATACTACCATGGTCCAATAATGGTATTACGTTCAAAGTGCCATAACCTAGTTATGGTCTTTTCATTAAAATGACATAGTCCAACTATAGTCTTACATATAAACATTGCCATGGTCCAACCATGGTCTTATCCATCAATTCATCTTTTGCTATAAAACGATTGTACTCTATCATGTGTTCTACTTGTTTTAAGCACTCATTTCAATTTCATATTTTAACAATAATTTTAATTTTAATAATGAAAATATGAATAAATACATTATATCATTCATAAATTAATAAATAACCGTGAAAGTTTAACCATACGAACTTACCTAGATTTAATTGTAAAATTAGTAGTAGTTCAGGGACTTTTCAGCTAATTTCCCTTTTTCTTGTTGATCTACGGGCTCTTGATCTAAAGTGTAAAATTTTTCATTCATTAGCATATATTTCAATTTTAGTCCACTTCACAATTTATACCCTTTAGATTTCAAAATTACACAATTACCCTCATTTTTACAGTTTTTACAATTTAGTCCCCCATCAATTAACTCATCAAATAAGCTAATTTTTCTCAAGTAACACTTTATCTAAATATAATAAACTATTAAACAGCCTTTTATAAAAAGAATTTAATACCAAACCCTGAGATTTAATCTTTTTCACAATTTGGTCCTAAAATCAATTTCCTTTGAAATCACTTGATAAAATCATCATATAACAAAATTAAAGCTTCAAATTCATGTTAGTTCATCACAAACATCCAGTACTCATCAATAGTAACTTTTAAAACCACCCATAAAATAAAAAACTAATGAATTAGATAGTTGGACCTAATTGTAAAAGTCCCAAAAATATAACAATTTCAGGACAAGAGCAAGAATTAAACTTACATGAAGTAAAAATATAAAAAAAAAAACAGCTTGAAAAGATCTCTAATGGCTGTTTTTGGCTGACAATTGAAGAAGAATTGCCTAAAATTCTTTAGATTTCAATTTATTTAAGTTTAATTTCACTAAATTTACAATTTTGTATTAGTTCACATTATTTTATTATTTTTTTCATCCTTATGCCGCCTCAGCCATATCTTTAGGCCTAATTTCTTCTTAAGTCCTCCTTTATTTACCATTTGAGCCATTTAGTCACTATTTCCTTTAATTAGCAATTTTACACCTTTTTCAATTTAGTCCTTTTTACTTAATTAACTATCAAAACATTAAAAATTTTTTAACGAAACTTTAATACTATCTTAATGACACTCTGAAATATTTACAGCTGGGTTTATGAAATCGAGGTCTTGACACCTCGTTTTCGGAACCATTTAACCTAATAAATTCTTTTAGAACACAAACCATTAATTCAAAAATCTTTCTAAAATCACACTTAACTCATAAATAATAAATAATAAAATTTTCGAACTCACTCATCGGATTTAGTGGTCCCAAACCACTGTTTCCGACACCATTAAAAATTGGGCTATTACAACTCAAGAACACTTTCACCTTTTATTTAAAATAAATAACTAACTTGCATTGATGTAATTTGAAGCTATGACACTTTATTTGCATTAATACAACTTTAGCAACACCATTTAATCAAAACTTTATCTTAAAATATTTTGTACATTTTATTTTTATTACGTATACTTTATTACTTTTAGCAATTGTATATATATATTATTTTAATTCATAGATATTTTACATGTATTATTATTAATTAAATTTAAATCATATATTTTATTATTTATTATATGTTTTATATATATTAACACGTGAACTTATTAATATTTTCGATGAAATGTTTAAAAAAATTACACGCTACATTTTGCAATGATAGATGCCAAAATCTAACATACCAATTACCAACTCAAACATGTGCTACTTAAACATAGTGAGGTTTTAGATGCCAGTGAAAAGTATATAGATATGTGGGGGGGAAGAAGGACCAATAGATGACACGAATGGAATGACTTCCGTAGCAAGTAAACCAAATACGTGGCGCTGGAATTTAAGTTGAAATACTTAATTTGGATTTGCTTTTTTGTTTTTGTTTGTTGGGGAAAACGAGATAAAAAATTCACCCATCATTTAAAAAAAGAAAAGAAAAGAGAAATGGAGGCATCGTGTTGCCCTGCCTTGCTCAGTAGGCTCAACTTCCCAGTAGACTATATATATAAAAGGCTATACAATGCACCTGCAATCCGTGGCATTTTCTCGGCGTCTTTTGTCGTAGCAGTTGAATAAAAGGGTGAAATTGAAAAATACTTGTTTGCTTCATGCGCAGGGCATAATTATTGCATACTTCATCATTAATTTTTGATTCTCGAGTGATCTCCAGTGTTTTACTTACTGGTATAAAAACCTCAATATAATAACATATTGAATATCATAAAGTTGGGATTCAGTTGTAAGCAACTGACGTCAATGGAGCTGAACAAACGTCGACTGTAACCAATGTGAACCACACTCGAAGCAGCCATAAACTACAAGAAAAAAAACTTGTGCTTTCACTTGCTGTATTCACCAACACAACAAAGAAACGTATGTGTTGGTGGAAATTGAAATAAATACCAGAAAAAAAATATACTTGGATTTGGTTCATTTAATTATTTACCAAAACAATAATTTTTTTTTTAAATTTATCCTATTTACAGATATCTGTAAATAGTAAATAAATCTTATTATGAAAAAGTACTACAAAGTCGTGAGTCGTGAGTCGTGAGTCGTGAGTTGTGATCCGGTTCGGAGTGGGACCATTGAGGTCTCCTTTGGGTAAAAGAATAGCCCATTGAAATGCCCAACAAGCCCAAATAAACTGAGCTGCTTTTTACAATTCAATTACAAGCGAGTTTAGTAAGACCCTGATGAAAGCTTTTGACTCAGTCAGCAGTCAGTGCTCCAACAGCTAACCCGAAACTTAAGGGTTAAAAAGCTTGTTTTGTTCTTCGCTATGTTTGGTTTCTTCTTCTTCTTCTTCTTCTTCTTCTAGTTTCTGCTAATTATCCAGTGGCATTTACTTCCACTTATTGATTTGTTTTCGTTTTTGGATTGGATGTGTTGAGGAATGGAAACTGGAAAAGTTGCCTCCAAGTGGAATCCTTCTAACGGCGGCCTTGACTTTTGGAGGTTTTCTCTTTCAGTCTTTCCTTCTCCTTTTTTTTTTTTTTTATTTATAATAATTTAATTTTTTTCTTTTAGAAAAGTCTGGAATTGTTTTGTTAAGTTTCTCTTCCGAGTTAAAAGAATGTCTATTCTAAGCTTCAAAATTAAGCAAGTGAGTTTGAACTCCAAAATGGCTATCATTTCGCGTTTGTCGCATATACATCTATGATTAGTCAATTCATAGGTTTTATTAATAGACAAGAGCTCATGAATAATCTTGATTGCCATATTTGAAACTTGGCTTTTGGGATTCAATTGTTGTTAGTGGCGTTGTGCAATTTATTTGATTAAATTGAAGTGCTTATTGTATTATTTTTCTTGTTTATGAATAGTGATTTAGGAGCGTGTAGGATCATTCATGAAGTAGGATGTTAAAGGTGTCACCGGCTCGTCTCTGTATCTTTCTAGATATTTCTCACAAGTTATATCATTTCTAAATTTATCCTATAATTAAAATGATAAAAAATCTATTGTATACATCTCTCATTTCATAAGTGTAGTTTGGAAGTAGCCAATCAAGTAATTAAGTTTATGTATTTCAATTACTTTCCTTGTTCACTTTCTTGGTAATATTATCTTTTTGGCATCTATATTTAGTTACAATTATATTTCATCCCGTATAAGTTCACGTTCTTTCATTTTAGTTCTCCCTTAGTTGTTAGTTAAGTTATTATTATTTTTATCAAATGCTCTTTCAATTGTTTTAACAAGTGGTATCATAGTATGGACCATATTCAAGTGTGCTTCTGACATACCTCATTATTCGATGTACTGCTTCTAAGTGAGGTTTCTTTGGTTGTCAGGGTGAGATACGTCAGACTCCCCACTGGTTGTTTGTGTATGTCAAAGATAGCAATTTTGTTTAGCCTCAAATAACGAGGTGTGTCAAAGGCACACTTGATTATGGTTTATACTTTGAGAGCAAGGTGTCGTGTGAATTAGTAGGACATTATGATGCAGGTTTTGCTTGGCAATCATGACACAAGACTATCAACCACAAGAACTGAGGTCCAGTATGTCTTTTGGTGCAGTACGAGATAATTTACAGTGTTGCTATCAAGCACAATAGCCCAAATACAAAGCAGCAGCAACAGCAACAACTCAAAAATGTAGCTGGTTAGTACAACTCTTGAAATATCTAAATCAACCTGTTGACCATGCAGTAAAAGATGTATCGTGGCAACCAGTCAACAATTTGGTTGGCAGAGAATTCAGTCATTCATGCACAGACGAAGTATGTAGCAATAAACTCTCAATATTCGCATGAAAGTACTTAGCAGTGAAATTTAGATGAAGTGCATTCAGACAGAAACAAAGTTGCCAATCTGTTTACCAAAGGACTCAATGAACACAAGCTTGAAGAATTTTGCAAATGATTCGGAATGACCTTAAGGGTGATAATGAAAGAGAAAAGTCATTGGGGGGGGGGGGGAAGGTCACTGGTTTCTCTCTCTCTTTCTAGATATTTCTCACAAGGTCTATCATTTCTTATTTCTAGATTTTCCTATAATTAAAATAACTAAAAAATCTATTGCATAACCGACTTATGAAGCCTATAAATAGGTTACGCATCTCTCGTTTCTCAAGTGTAGTATGTAAGCAACCAATCAAGTAAATGTATGTATTTCAACTACTTTCCTTGTTGGCTTTCTTGGTAACGTTATCTTTTTGGCATCCATATTTGGTTGCAATCATATTTCATCCCCTATAAGTTATCGTTCTTTCATTTTAGTCCTCCATTATTTGTTATTTAAGTTATTACATATATATCCTCCATTCGTTGCAATCACATTTCATCCCATATAAGTTATCGTTCTTTCATTTTAATCCTCCTTTAGTTGTTATTTAAGTTGTTATATGTATATATATTTGCTCCTTCAATTGTTTTAACATAGGGTATGTTGTCTAAAACTGCATTGGTGTTTTATAGTGATCATAAAAGCTATGAGGGTAATTCTTACATTCTGTTTATATTGAGGATTATGATGTATTTTCTCTTATGGATGACAGAACCATGATCATTTTGTCATGTATTATTTATAGGTTCCATAAGCTTTTCCCTCTTTTATTGACTTTTGTAAATAGCACAACTAAAATGCTGACACTTTTTTGCAGCTTTAATTCTAATTCAGAAGAGCATCAACCAAGAACCTAACACAAAGCGATGTGGATCACCTTTTCTAGATGCTGCTCCACAATAAATATTTTTCTACCTATGTTTTATAATTGCTGAAATCTCTGTTGTTATTTTTTGCAACTATATGTTTTCAAGTTTTCATTAATATGATAGATTTTTACTTAGTACTTTTCATCCTTCATTTTTTTTCTTTTTTTTAAAGCATTAATATGATGGTTGAATTTTTATACTTTTAATTCTTTTTCCAATTATAAAAGATGAGAATGAAGAGAGGGTTAAACTGGAAACTGCAAGGGAGGCGCATTCTATTGGTCCATATATTTCCTTCCATCTCTACTCTTTATTAGGTAGCTTCTAAAGAAGGACAAGGTACGCAGGGAAATTCTGACTGCAATTGCTTGATATGCACAGCCTGCAATTTTGGATAAAATATCCTTATATTAATTTGCGGTTGAGCAATGCGCAAGCTAGATCAAGCACTTACTCTGACCCTCATCAGCATCTTCAATGTATAGTCTTTGAAAGGAAACAAGGTTTGTTGTTGTTGTTGTCCCCCCCCCCCCCCTCATAAACTCATATTACCCAGCATTCGCAGCTTTGATATAGGATAATGATATGGCATATTGCAATAGGAATTTTAGTTTTATTTATTTATTTATTATATCAGGTTTTATTTAGAGTTTTAGTTTTACTTAATTTCTCTATTATATTAGGTTTTTATTTCCTTCATAAACTCTAACTTAGGAATTATTAGGACTCTTTCCTTTGTTATTAACAGTGTATACAAGGCTGCCAATATGAAATAAAGAGATAAGCAATTATTCTATAAAAAAGAAACGTTATTTTGAGATGGGGTTCAGTCAAGGACGAATCTGCCTTTTGAGTAACCATAGGTCGAAACAAGAATTCTTTCTCGACTAGATCTGTGACTAGATCTTACGCCAAGGCGCATAACAGATGACTGTAATTTTTTCTTTTGAGGGGGTGTGGGAGGGGAACTGTTTTGGTAGAAAGTGTCCGACAACTGTTTTCTCTGTGACATTGGAAATATTTTTTGGTTTTGGATGCAAAATTCAGGTGTCTCACGCTCCGTGGTCTTTTATCCTTAAGTTAGTTATCCTTCATTCTTTCTTCACTTCTCTGTATGATTATCCAGTGATCTTATTAATTGCTTTCAACTAACATGATATTTGATCAGAAACAATCTTCTTCTTATGTCTGATCATGTTATCTCCAAGGGGTTGCAAGCCACAACATGAATGCTTATGTTTGGCTTTGACTAGACTCAATTCAATTTAATTTAAGCATTATCATGGGCATAAAAGTGGATGACAATTGATAATTCATAATGCTTGTGTGCAAGGCATAAGTTGATGTGACAATTTCAATTCCTTTTAACACAAGCATATATAGGATGACAAAAAAGAATCTTGACCATGTACTACTGGTTAAAATTTCATTGTCATACTCATAATTTCTAAGGTTGCTTCATAAGAAGTACAACAGATACATAAACCCTAGCTGAGGTGGTTGTTTTCTTTTTCCTCTCTTTTGGTTACTTGTGATGGCCGTGTTGGTTGTTTGCTTTACTTGCACATAATTGTAAATAAAGAAACATGTTTGTGGCTTCAACGTACCTTGTCTTCCTTGTTTGATCCTTGCATCTATTCTGTGAGTTTTAATAAGCGAAGCATATACTATGAGGGATTGAGGGCATCTGTTCCTAATACATGGTGATAAAGAAAAATTATTTGAAGGTGAATTTTATACTTTTCAAAAGATTTGGGGAACTTGTTAATGTCCTTTTTTTGATGATTTTGTTCAGTAAAGTTTGACTAGTAACTTCACCGTAAAAACTTAAATATAACTAGCAGTGTTCCAAGCTGCCTGTTTGGTTTATTCTGCAAACTCACCAACCATTATATATATTTCTTGCCAATATGTAATTGTTCAAGCTCTTAGTCCACCACTAATAGCAGAGTTGATTCGTATATTGCATCTTATTATTTATGTACCAGTTGAATGTCAGAAACCAAGACCTACCTGCCGCCTTACATGCTCAGGAGTCAACCTCACTGTTAAAAACCATGATAGATGATGCATTAGGCATATTGGCTAATGCATTAAACAGCATTGTTCTTATGTTTTACAGCTTATTCTTTTCTTTTATTGAAATGTAATGCAATCTGTGCTTGTTCAGTTGTTATTTTCTTTTTTAATTTTCCCAAGTCCATCAACAACTGTGTCAAGTATTCCATTTTTGAAACTAGGACGGTACAAAGTACTTCTCAAGGGTTCTACTGCTATGTGGATAGAGGAGAGGAATCTAGCAGAGATGCCTTGTAAAAACAGTCAATTTCTGATAAACATGCTTTCACAAAGCAAGAAAAGACAAACGTGCTGAGAAACGTATCATACAATGTATTTGGTCATTTTAGCTTTTATATTTTCTTTTAATTGATAAGGAAATGAAAGCTACTGATTTATTTTAATTGATAGGAAATGAAAGGTGTTGATATGTTCTGCAGCCATTCTTTGTGAATTAAACTTCAAAACCTTTTTATCAGATCATGTAAACCATTACTTGGATCAGGCTAGTTGGAGAAAGGAGTTGAAAGGAAAGGAACAACATCATAGCTTTCTTTTGCATGAACTGGCATCCTATGGTCTTCAGGCTCTTCATGAGCTAGTTTCTTTAGTTCATGACCCTGTTAATGGTTCTGATAAAAATCAACCAGTTTTGTCTAATGAAGAAATTGTTTGATGGGGTCAGCTGACAAATGAGCAAAACAAAACTTTAATCACTGAAACATTTTCATTTACAAGATGATCCAGTGACAAAAATTGACGGGATCATTGAACCAGGCATCTTTTTGGATATATTTCTTGCCATGGTGGTGAGTTGTAATCCCCTCTAAATAATATTTACACTTTTAGCATGTGCTTGGGACTTTTGTTAATGCTATTTTGAATTGGTGCTTATCTAAGTGAGGCTTCTGTCCTGTTTTAACACTTGTGAAAAAACTAAATATGAGAAGATTGAGTTCTGCATAGCATGATGAATGGATTACAGGTTACCTATTGGTTGCATTCATTTTTCTACCTTTCTAGTTCTTTTGTTGTTCTTACTTTTTATTAAGGAATGGTAATCCATTTGCGCGCTGTCAATTTCCAGCACAACTTCCTCTTAACTTGGGAAGCTCTAATACTGCACTTGCTGTCACCAATGGATGCAGAAGTCCTTACACGTAAATCTATGAGATAGATAAGCAGGACAAGGAAGAAGATTGGTACATGTTGATTTCTTTTCTTGTTTTCTGATGTAATTATTCTTTTCTAATGTATGTAATGGTTTTTGGCGTCACTATGTTATTCATATTCATGGTTTTAGGAACAAACACTATCAAGTGTTCTATGGTGTTTTGATAATCTATTTGCAGCAATAGATGCCATTCTAAATGGGAAAGAGTCATTTGCTTGCCTGGGGATGCTTTAACCTTGAAGAACCGTTTCTTTCAGAACAGAATATCAGTAGTTATCATTTTATGGTTTCTGAGATTTGAGATGTCATCTTCAATGAGATATTCTTATAAGAAAAACCTTTCTCCTCAATTTCAGGTCTAACAAATGTTTCATTTAACTTCACTTTTCATCTGTGGGTGGGGTGGATGGTTGGGTGGTTTGAACTGATTGGAGGAATATGCAATCCTCCTGAACCGCAGTTGGTTACTAAATCAAATCAGTCCATCATTGTGGTTTACTGTGATTGGCCTAATTGGAGTTGCATAAAGAGTTAGAAAATTGTTTTCAAGGTTAAAACAACATAGATGCTTGATAGGTTAAGTGTTTCCATTCTTCCAGTAGTTATAATCTCTGTTGTCTAGCTTCTTCAGTTATGAGGAAAGTGTTGAAAACCCTGTAAATTGCGTGTTTCTTTTTGACAAAGAAGTGGGCACCAATTCATTCTACTTTGTACTGCTCTCGATAGATTATTTCAAATAATGTTACTCTTGGACCATTGTGCCTAATCATGTTAATGTTTATTTCCATGCATAGTCATCAGAATTTAGGCTCTAGTGGTTATTATTTGGGCTGTCTTTCCTTTCTTACAGCTGGGCAGAACAAATCCAATTTATTTTGAACCTTCATCCCCCCCTCCCCCCCCTGCCAAAGAAAAAAAAAAAGAGTAGTCTTTATCTTTCCTTATATCTGCACTTCTTTTCATTTTGTTCTTTATTCTTTTCCATCATTATTTCCCTAGCAGGAGTGAGTGCCTCATTGCTTTAGCATGTTCTACAATGGCACAGATCAACATTATGCAGGTTGACTGTAAAATTCTTCCAGGCTGGTCCAATGGCATTTTAGTGCAGACATTTTGAAGATTTTGGAATCTTGCTCTGAGAAAATTGGTGATCCAAAATTAGTAAATTTTGCTGAAATCTGATGCATCCAACCCCATAATATATTAGATTTATAAACATTGCATTCTTAGTCTAACACTTTTATATTGCAGGTATTAAAAAATGTTAGGTTAAATATTTGGAGGCTGGATTTTGAGGCACCAAAACTGTGTGCTGGGCAAGACATTTTGACACATTTTTCTTTGTGGAATTGGTCCCATGATGATCTCGAGATTGTAGATTGGTGCATACTCATTTCAGAAGCTTTCTGTCGCAATCAGTACTTTTACATGTGAGTCATCAACAATTTTATAGAATATGAATCATCGTTAGTGCAGCATATCTCAGTTATGCTTAGATGCTGTATGATTTAAATTATAAAACTCCTGTTTCCTTATCTGAATGTTCCATTAAGACTGTATAGGTTGCATAAACAACAATTTTAGGAAGAAACTCTCGTGCATAAACTAAATGAAAATGGTAAGCACAATGTGGGTTCTGTTAATTAGCTTGAGATGAATATGTACTCAATTGATCCCTGAATTGCATTGAGGAGAAGGAAGTAGAGGTAGAGCAGTCTTCCTGTAAGTGGTAAACTACCAACACACGCAATAAAACCAATCTGCATTATTTTGTCTTTTAGAATGAGCACGGAGATTGCTATAATGCTGGGGAATTAGAAATGACTATACATTAGTGTCTTTGATTTAGGTGCCTCTCTTATGACAGTCTTTTGCTAAGCTTCTATTAGCTAAATTCTATAAAGTTTTTATGCATGAAAATAAAAAAGAATTGATGAAAATGGGATTTTACAGTTAATGCCTTAAGCAGCAGTGGATAAAGATGCTATTATTATTATTATTATTATTTAGAATGAAGAAACCATGCAAGTATCTATTTCATGTATTCATTGTAGCGCAAATGTTAATATCGAGGGGGGTGTGGAAAAAGAGGGGATTTTGCAGCAGAAGGTAAAAGAAAAGAAAAGAAAAGAAAAGAAAAGAAAAGCATAATAAAAATAAAAAAGAGAAGGGTTTGGTAATTATTAGGACTGGAAGGGTGAAAGTAAGGTTTGTTGAGATGAGATTCCCTTATGGAAGGTGACATAAGCAGAGTGGTATTTGAGAGAGGAAAGGGGAATAGAAGAGAAGCTTTTGGTTTGTCTGATTGTGTAGCAGAGTGAGATTTTAAATAAAAAGAAAAAAAGAGGCAGTCTTTTTTAGTAGGCAAATGGGATGTATATTGTACCTTAACCCTGCAACTCTCACATATACTTTCTAAAAGCTTGGGGATAATACCCATAAGCACTGAATTTCCACTTTCATTAATCCCAAGGCTCCTCTCGGCTTTTCTTTCTCTCTTTGGTTGAATATTTGAACATGGATTGTCAGAATCCCTTTTTTTTCCTTAATAACTGGTTAAAGTTGTTAAAGAGTAGGTAATGGATTCGATTGATTCCCTAACAATTGACTCATAAACCATTTGTTACTAAGCATAAGTTGAGCTTCTATCTTTAAACTCACTTTGGTGCTTTTACCTATTTGTAGTACTAATAATCTGTGTGTAAACCGAGCCAGTGTAAAAGCAAGATCTCAAACATGCAGATGCAGGGAAAGAAATTGAGTTGGGATCAAGCACTTAGATTTAAGTTCTTGAATTTCATTTTTGAACTTCAAATTAGATTTGAGATGATTCCTTGATTAGATTCAACATTTGGTAAAAAAATTGCTTTTATTATCACGTTTGTTTTTATTCAAACTCAATTATTTGAATCGAGATTTTTGTATGATAATTGAAATAATATAAAAAACCTGATTTAAGTTCTCGAGTTACTTGTAACAAACATATGATCATTCAAAATTGATTTGCTCGATAGGGTCAATTCGATAATCGATGAGATCAAATTATTCAAAATTTTATGTTGAAGCAAAGCAAATGGATTGGATTAGTTTGTGAGTCAATCATAGGAAGCAGGGAGAAGAGGCCAACATGTTATATATGCGAACGTAATATAGTGAATGTTGAGCAGCCAGCCAAAAGCTGTTGGATATGGGGACGTGCACAGAAATTGATAAAAGGCCTTCAAAAAAAGTGACTGAAATGTTGATCCAAACTTTGAAGGTTTTGGGGAGCATCTTTTTCATGACCGTTGACATTTGTTTCCCTCTTCATCTTTTGGTCATGTAAGTAGCGGACCACCAACACACCAACTGCACAATTTCACACGCCACTCAACTTCGCAGACCTTTTCACTCGTCACGCTTGCAACATGTCTTTACACAGCCTCTTTACCAAAAGCCTACTTAAGTTTCGTATTATATTACTCGAAAAAAGAGAGAGGGAGAAAGAATTCATTGGAAATTGATTTCACATTAGTATTTAATAGGTTTTCTAAGTGTGATGAATAAGAAAAAACTGATGTGATTGATTTTGGGAATTAACAAACTACTTCAACACTATAATAACGGTGTGGTCTGATCTTCTCTAATTGTTTGGTTATTATTTAGTCAAGCTTGCAATTCAAGTATTCTGTAATTTAATTTAATGTTTAATTTTTATTAGTAGAAAAATCTACAATTCAAATTCGAGATTGATGAAAAATAATTGAATATAAAAATTGGGTTCATTTAGTAGATAAATTAACTAATTAAATTCTAAATGTGAGAATGTATTGAGCCATCCTAGTCGTGGATGTAAATGATGTTCAAATTGGAAACTATCTCTTTAATATAGGTTAGTCAAGAGATATCGGGTAATGAGGTATTATTATTTATCAAGACGTTGCTTTCGTGGCTCTCCTATTCGACCTAACTTTTGTATCATCTCTCTAGAAAAAAGATGGACAGAACCTGCATTATTATCAGTTAATTAATTCAGATACAGGCTGCTGCTCTGCAAATATTAATATTTAATACTCACAGTCATCCAAATTTAGGGTTACGTATGCATGGTTCATGTAGGATCACCCAATTTCTTGATGAATGACAACTAATGATGATTATACATTACAAACATTTAAACTATCGTTTTCCATTGGGTATTTAAAAAGAAATGCGGGGAATTAGTGATGAGCATTCGTGTTGGTAGCTGTGTCCTCTTTTTGTTGTAAATGAAGGGTACAATTGTAATTGGCGTGCATGCATGACAAGTATGGCAATTTCCATGAAACGTGTAGGGTCGTCATCATTGAGAGAGAGAATCAGAATAGTCGCATTATCACATGCAAGAAAGAGCAAAGACCGAAGAATATTCTTTCCTTTACTTGGTTTCTTAGGATCCCAAAAGTTTAGTCACCATGTCCCTTGAATATATACATAGCAACTTGAAATATTAATCGTGGCTATAAATCTTAATTTTCAAGTAGTTTTATGTCGAGAGAGAACCGATAGTCGAAATTTCCAAGATATTTTCATAGGATATTCAATTTTTGCTGGTTATAGCCAGTAAAAAATTAAACTTCAAACTTATTGATGGCTAATTCACAAACCATTCGTCTTTTTTTTTTCTCCATTCTTCAACCCAAAAAGTCGACCTGACACAGATGCTCAAGATGAATGCAACTTATAAATTTTAAAAAAGAAGAGCAGAAAATAAAATAAAGTAGAAATGGGATTTTCTGTTTCTACCTTAGTTTCTCTCGAATTGGTTATAATAATAAATATGATTCATGTCATGGAGAAGGCAGAAAATAAAGTTTGAGAGGCATTTACATAAATGGTTTTACATTTGACACATAATTTTTTTCCAACTTGTAAAAATACAAAAATGCCACTACCATCATCCATTAATTCATACACACATACATATTTTTTTCCTAATTAAATAAAGGATTCCAACCTTCATGAAACATGTTTGCCACCATTAAACATTAGTCCAAACATCAAGAGAAGACAAAACAATTTAACAAATGCAAATAAATTACTTGAAATTTCTTTTTTTTCCCCCGGGGGGGGGGGTTGAAGAGGAGAAGGTGGCTAACTACGTAAAGGATTATACGTCGCCCTTAATAGAGAAGGGCATTGTTGTCATTCTAAAAGGGCTATCTCTAAATTATTATTTTCCCTTTTTTTTATTCATTTTTTTTAACAATCACCCCAGGTTTCCGAAGTAGCGGCGTAGGGCTCAGGGAATCCAAAGCCTTGGGGCCTCAACAGGGGTTGGCCTCTCTCAAAGTGCTGCAACTCCACTCCCCCGGTGTAGCTTAATACATCTCTCGGGTTCATGCTAAGGTTAACGTTCCCATTGCCACCTTGATGGTCCCTGGTCAATCCTAGAAAGTCCCTGGTGAAACGGTCGCTGCTCTTTTGCAACGTGGCCAGGTCTGCAGCCGTGAAACCCGAGAAATCTGGTGATAAATGAGTGGCCATGCTGTAGTAATAATTGTTGTTCTTTATCTGCGTGGCGGTGGCACCAACGGTGGTAGCCTTTTGAAGGAGTGCAGTGGCTGACAACTGAGGAGTGGCCGACGTGGCAGCAGCATTGGAGGGAGGATTGTTGCTGACGTGGAGGCTTTGGAAAGGTGAGGTGAACAGGGCCTTTGGTGGCGGGAGTGGCGGTTCTTGGAAGTATGGCGTGAAATGGTGAGACTCGGGCTTGACTTGAAGTGGGTCACTGGGGTTAGGGTTAGAGGTTTGAATAGGGTCCCATGGGTTTTGGAAAGGGAAAAGCGAAGATGGGTTGAGAGCTGGATTTGCGGAGGCGGCAAGTTGGTTGGCAGAGAGTCTTGCACTTTCTTCAGCCAATGCATCGCAAAACGCTCTGTGAGTTATGAAGCTGTCCTTCCTGCACGAGTTTCACAAGCCTTAAGCCTTTCGACTTGATCATTAATAATATATGATTAAGCAATAATAATCTGCAATTTGCATTAACAAGCAAAGGATCATGTGAGGAAATGAATCAAACAGTTGTGAAGCAAAGAGAAAGTGAAGGTGGGATTTTGACAGAAGAGAGGAATAGAAAGAAAGCTAAAAGAAAAGTATAAGCCTAGGATCGTGCATGCGCATTGGATAGACTTAAAATGTTATAAAGTTTACAGAAAGATAAAGGAGAAACTACCTTTGTTGGTCAAATGTAAAGGTCAAGTGAAAGAGAGACATATGGACGGCAGTGAACTGATGTGTATGCATGGCAAAGCTGGCTCAAATTTTCAAGAACTTGATAAAAATCATGATGGAAAGCTAGTGCTCTTTCATGCATGTACACAAAGATATGCAATTGAAGCATGAATCTAATAGATGGAGGGGAAAACAAAAACAAAATCAGCAACAAATATTTTTGCAGATTTATCAGTTTTACATCATGATGAAAAAAGTTCAGAGTTTCAGTGATTTCTGCAAGTTAATAATGGCATACTACATGAAAATTTTCGTCACGGATTTCTCAAACTATGAAATCCCAAAAGCAATTATTAAACTTCTTTTGCTTTTTCTTTGGATATATCCATCATTGTTTTTGAGACTGCAGTCCCATTCCATTACAATCTAACCAACGGGAAACACACAGGGTAAAAGATTGCATGAGTTTGGTCTGATAATAAACCCATGTTTATTAGAATGAATAATGTGTAATATTCCCTTTTCATTAAATATAATGGGTGTTCAAAACTAAGATCATCCTACAGAATATGATGAATGTTCCTTATCGTTTAACTATCTAGTTTAATTTTTTTTCAGATAAGAACATGGCATCTGGTTCAGATTTCAGAGATATATTGCTTTCAGTTTCTCTTGCAAGGGTTACCCAGTAACAGACACTTGTCTTTAATGGTGTCCATTTCGATGAAACGTAACCTGGCACTGCATTTAAGTTCCAGATATGTTCCATGCATAGCTTACCGACTCTTGTGTAAGAGAAACAACTACAAGAAAACAAAAACCTCGACCCCCCTCTAAACAAACAAACAAAAACGGCCCTAAAGACACAAAAGACTTCCCACATGAAACTAAAGATCAAGAGTTGTATGAATCCTCCATTGAAGTCCAAAGGGATGAATAGCAAATAAAAGAGAAAAAAGAAAAAGTGATCAAACATTTCAATTAAGTGTTTTTTTTTGTTGGAGAAAAAAATGGGATAAAAAGAGATATACCTTGAGAAAAGGGTTCCGCAATCACATCTGTATTCTCTTGTTCCGCAGGTTTTAGAATGAGCCTTCCAATCTGATTGAACAGCATAGATCTTGGAGCATTTTTCACACTTCCATTTTTTCTCTCCATGTTTTCTGCAATAGTGTTTCTTGATGCCAGTAAGATCACCTAAAGCCCTTGAAGGATGGTGGTGGACACATGTAGGCTCAGGGCAAACGTAGGCTTTCTTTTTGACCTCTTTGCTGTTTCTTTGCTTCAGCTTCCATGGAAGGTTATGTCCTCTTCTATGAAGCTGAAGGTTCTGATCTCTCTGGAAACCTTTGTTACAGATCTCACATATAAATCTGTTGGTAGCCAATAGCGTCTTTGGAGATAAAGCAATCACTTCAGCATCTGGGTCTGTAATAGAATAAAAAATATTAAAGACCAAAACATGAAGCCTATTTAGAAACACCGGAAGAGATAAGAAGAAAGTAGTACCAGGGTTCCCAGGGAGGCTTCTTTTCTTCTTAATTTTCTGTGGCAGCTGCTGGTGAGTAACAATAGGATTTAAGCCACCAAAGTCTTGAACTCTAGTACCAGAAGAAACATTAGCTTCCTCAGACAAAGAAGTAGAATTGGACATAGTTGCATCAGGAAACATGCCTGAGAAGAAGAAGAAAACTCCAAAGAAAGAAAAACAAGAGAAAACCCCAGAAAAACGAGTCTGATACCCTCTCTTTGTTTTGTTTTGATTTGATATGTTGTTCAAAGAGTGACCAGTACTTTTGCACCTTTGAAAGGAACACCCAAGAAAGACTAAAGGGGTCGGTCAGAAATATAGAATCCCCCAGCTCTGGTGACACAAACTAAACACACACAGCTTTGTTAATGAACAGGTGGCAGTGACATGTAGACACAGGAAGGCATCACTCGTTGGGTGGCAAAAGCACAATCTCGTGAACAGATGATGATGGGTTATTCTCCAAGTCGCTATCTACCCATGGATTACTCTGAACAACCTGCCAACGCAATCCATATATATATATATATGTCTTTCCTGTATATCTATTATCTGTTTCTTAGAAAAACCACCAAGAGCTGAGAATTGCTCTCCTCGTGCAATCAAAACATGAGGAAATGAAGACAATAAAAATGGGTTTTTTCCTCTTAACCTCCCCTACCTTAGAACCCTCTCCATTTGTGTGTATATAAGGGTTCACAGAAATATAGATTGAGGGAGAGTAAGAGAGGATATTATAAGAGAGAAAGTTTCAGTGGCAGGGTAGAGTGCAGAGAAGGTGATGATTGAAGTGGCAGACTAAGGAGAGATTAGAGAAGGGGTGATAAAATCAGACCCCAAAAATATTAAAATATATAAATTTCCAGGGTAGAAAAAGCAACCCAAAGGGAAAAAAAAATCTTAGAATTAATAAAAAGGAAGGAAAGAGAAAAGAGGCAGCTCAAGGCAAGGACTAGGAAGTATCACTCAGCCCACTTGATTCGGATTTTTCTTTTTGGTACTAAAATTCTCTCAATTATTATTTTAATAATAATAATAATTTGTTTTCTGAACTCAGACGTCGCATCGGCACTTTCTAAATATTTTTCTTTTGTTCCCCTTATAAAATACCCAAACCATTTGAATGGAATGATAATATTAAAAGGAGGCATTGCATTACTTACCACAAGATGATCATTTTAGAACAATGATCAGAAACTTAAAAAAAGCTTCGAGGGGTTGGTAACGGCAAAGGGCTAGCTTGAGAAATAGCCTTTTCCAATACCCCCCACAACTAACATGATTAATCAATTGATTGACTCTCATCACCTTTTAAACCTGGCATTGTTAGTAGATTGAATGGCTAATGTAAAAGCAACTCATATTTTCCATTTGTAGCTTGACTGCATCATGTCCACTCAAAAACTATATATCTTAGATTGAGTTTGTGGAACCTTAATGAATATCTTTTACAAAATTAGTTCCAAAATGCATGTGTTTGATGATTTTTATCCCCTTTTTGTCTTTCTTTCTTTTGTTATTACATTACTCTCTTACAAAGTGCTCAAGCAAACCCCACCAAAGGGGAATTTGGAAGGCCTCTCTTCTTTTTTCTCCTTTATATAACTTTAGTTATTCCAAATCTAAATGTAAAGCATGGGGAGATAGCATCAAATTGACCATTCTATCCCCTTAATTAATTTGTTGCAACCAGCTGGTAATATCTTAGCTTTGATTATTTTGGTTTATTAATGGATATAAAAATAATGCATGTAAAATATAAGGAGGATTCTCTTCCTTAGAGGGCATTCGTGGGCATTGGCAGCAGATCTTAGTCCGAACTATGACTTAGAGACAGAGGCAAAGGCAGAGGGAGCAAAAGCAAACCAATCCCCATATATATTAATTATCATAAAAATGGAGACGTGTAAGAGATAGGACCCATTTTTGCATTTCGAGAGACCCTTATGAAACAATTAGATATACCATATCACCCAAACATTATATGCATATCTTCTTCTTACATATTAATTACTTTGGAATCCTATGGGCAGGGGGTTGTTCTCATATCCGGCCTTTGAGTGAGATTCATGATAATTATTTATATACGTCTGGTCATTGATTCACCTTGCGTCTCTTCTTGGTATGTATCCTATTACCACAACTTAACAAACTACATGTACTCGTCATCTCTCCAATCCATTAATGTGGAGTTTTCTCACTAATAAAAGCCATCAAGCTAATCTAAAATACGTTAATAATTAGTAAGATTTAAGCATGCAGATGTTATATATCTGAATTATTTTTGACTGTCCAAGGTAGCTAAAATCTTCCTTCTCGTAAATAAAACAAATTAACAGGCAAAAAGAAAAAGGATTCGTTGGGACAAGAAGTTTGGCTTGAATATAGGCTTTACGACTGGTAATTGGGCAAGAAGATATATATATATATATATATATATCGAGAGAAAGGAAAATGGAAGCCCCATTTGGCTGACTTGTTATAAAATCTTGAACTGGTAGGTAGAGGACAAAATTGAAATAGGGTGGTCTTTGCTCTAATGTTAGTCTGCTAGTCTTTTTGGAAGCCTAACTTAATATATTGAAAATAAAGATTCGACTTTAAAATCTTGACTACAAACAAGTGCCTAAAAACATTAATGCTAACGAACCAATTGGACCAATTCAAAGTTCGGGTTTTCAAGTTTTTTTAACAAAGAAAATCCCACCAATTAGGGTGTAGGGATTGCCACATGCTCATAGGCAACTGGCCAAAATCCCAACAACACAAATAAAAGAAAATTTGAGCTTTCCAAGCTATTCTAGTAATCATGCAGGGTTATGATAACCATCTAATTATAGTCTTTCTATTGGCAATTCATTTTAGTAAAATATTTCTACACACACACATATATATATATTGCTCTGTTTTGAATGTGTAGAGAATAGGGATTGGGAAAGAATGGCAAAGCCTAGTTGCAAAGGGGGGAGGGGGGGGTCCATGCCTGATTCACGGGTTCCTTCTATTACCAGATTCTCGCATGCAGTTTTGGCTCACTTGCCGTGCAACAACACAAACAAGGTTTACTCAAAATTTGAGCTTTCCTCTCCGTTTTCCTGGAAATTTTGTTATCATACTCTCATGTGTACTCTTTATGTTACCAAGATTCCGTTACCCAAACTCAAGCTATTTTTATTTTACCTTATATAATAAGCTCAAAGCATCGAATGTCACATGAACGGGATATAAAAAAAAAAGGATTGGGATTCAGTAGTCAGCACAATAGCGTTGGGGCGAGTATGAGGCGGCAGTTTTGTTTTGTGGCATACAAAAAACAGGAGTTCCAAGATTAAATAAGGTCCCTCAAACCAGTAGGCTTCAGAGGTGAAGTCGGACTGAAAGAGGTGGCCTTAAATTTCAGAGCCCAAACAAAAGGTAGGGCTCATTTATATGGGTACCAAAGTGGGGCCGAGGACGATAGGATAGGGCCCACAATGAGTTCTACTAAATGAGTCAGGTCTCACGAGAAAGCTAAACTGATAGCCCTTTTATTATTTCTTCTTAACTATTTATTATTTCTTCTTTTACAAAAAAAACGACAGTTTCTGTTGGCAGTCACGACTCACGAGCGCTGACTTTTTTTACAGTTGGACTCCAACCTTTGTGTTCGATAAAAAGTATAAATAATCTCATTTTGAAAAAAAAATAAAAATGAAACCTATATTTTAATGAATCACAACTCGACAGGTTAAAAAAAAAAAACAAAATTAGAAGACAAAAAATATTCTTGCAATTATACTATGATGGTGCTTGTTTGTCTATTACCCACATTCAAATAACGTATCAAAAAAAGTTAATTCCTAAAATATGATGGTATGAGAATTTTTTTTTTGTACAAATAGTATTCTTGCAATTTTCCTTTTGCGTTAGAGTCATTTCTATGAAATGTATAAGAAAAAATAAAAACTAAATCTATAATTATTAATCTATTAAATACAATTGCTTAATTTGAAGTGGAGATGCATAATCTTAAGACAAGTAAGCTTATGTATAAATTAAAATTTGAAGGACAATTTAAGGTATTTCTTACTCTTTTTTTTGTTGAAATAGGAAAAAAGAAAGAAAAATAAATAAGAAAAAAAAAAGGAAAAGAGAAACATGTCTATTATTTGTATCATGTCGGTATTATTTTTAAGTAGTAATAATATTCAACGTATTATATACTTATATGAATTTATATGTTTATAATCTATTTTATATTAGATTTCTACACATTCATCATTTGTGTTATGTTTTTTTTTAGGTGTATTAGTTCGATAAAAATACCATGGAGGCCCTTATATTAGATGTTAGATTGTATTTTGTCTTCTTCATTAAAAAAAATCAAGATTGTATTTTGTCTTCTTCATTAAAAAAATGAGCAAATTGGTCTTAATACATTAGATTAAAGAGTAAATTGGTCTTTTTGTTAAAAATACCATCAATTTCTACTGACAAAAATTGGTTTCTACATGCCAGCAAAACGCACATGTGTCACACCACGTCTCATTATCTAGTTATTCCGTCGGGCATGTCAGTTTTTAAAGGTACAAACAGATGAAATTTTTAACAGAAATGACTAATTTACTCTTTGATCTAATGAACATGGAGTAATTTGTCCATTTTTTTGAGTAGATGGAATAAAATGCAATCCAACTTTAATATAGAAATCTCTGTGATGCTTTTACCTAATTGTGTCATATAACAATGTTGATCCGAAATTATCAAGTCTAATTAACATTATTAAAACAATTTACACTTTTATGTCATGCGTCATCATATTCTTTTTGCCAAAAATATATTCTAGATATCATATACTTATATAAAAATTGAAACATTAAACTTGCCTTTGGGAAATCATCTAATAATCGTATTTATATTCTATTACACATAATAGTTATTTTTATGTAGATTTTAACATATTCATGTAATTGAATTATGCTTATGTTATTTCTTGGCATAATGATTGAAATCATTTAAAAACTATTTTAAAAATTGAAATCATTTAAATTATTAAAAAATATAAAAGATATATTTTTAATTTTAAAAAATTAATTAAATGTTGATGTGTCATCTATGTGGCAATTCACATGTATACCACATTAGAAAGTTAATAAACGTTAAATTTTCCATCCATTTTGAGGTGATTTGACAAAAGTACAAATTTAAGGGCTAAAAGAGGTGAAAAAATTAATGAAAGGCTAAATGACTATTTTTTGTAAAGTTGGAGGGCCAAAAAGTCATTATATACATCATGAGTTTTAGTTATTTTTATCATGTTATGTTGATATCCTATAATGTTCAAATTTAATTGTCTATATTTAGAAAATTCATAATTTTGTACAAGATAGTCTATAATGATTGCAGTTAATTATTCATCTGAATTCTCTTTAATTTCTTTTATTGTACAAATTTATTATAAAATATAATTTCAAATCTTAACACATATTGTGGTAAATAATAAGTAGAAGAGTCACGGATGAGACGAGGGCAGAAGTAGGACCATGCTACCAAGAATTCAAGACTCTTATTATTGCAATAACAATAATAATGACATGATTACAAATTTATTTGCTCTTTTTGGTCCCTCCATTCACGGTCTTGCTGGTGTGCACCTATATGATAGAATATATATACATGTTATCTTCATCTTCAACTTCATTATATCTACTTGATCCTAGGACTTCAATCATTTCTGAAAACTTGAACAACTTTTTACCACCCCCCCCCCAAAACAAATGCAGAGAAATTCCACAGATATCGTGTTTTCCATCTTTTAGAACCTATGTTAAGATCAGGCAGTAATAACAAAAGTTGAAGACACTTGTATACCATCATAATAATAATGGACATAGAAAAACATTGCCTTGTCCAAAAGACAAAAACTCACATGTCATGCATTGTTTCCTTGGAACAGAACCCCTTTGCAACCCTACACCATAAAATAGGTGTCTCCATTTCTCATCTAAAAACACTGATAAAAGGTTAGCAACTTTCTGACACAATTAACAAAAATGGCAACTAATCGGGTCGCACACACCATGCGTGTGATTATGGTTTAAAATGGTAAATTGTAGCCAAAGGCAAGAACCAACCCTCGTTTTAGCAAACATTATCGATCATATGATGTTGGGTTCAACATGTGCATGATATTTAACCTAATGGGACGAAGAAAGTGAATTCGGTTTGATAATTTTAGTTCCAGATGGTTATATTGTATTTATGGCTTCATTTTGTTTCTGTAGTTTATGGTCCAAACTCCATCCTATCTTCTCTGAGCCTGGGTAGATGGATATTGTGTTATTGGGCCGAAACAGTACTGGGAGTTACCTCACTTCTTATTATTCATTTTAATTCCTCACAATATTCACTCTAAAATAATATGATAACACAAATATTTGAATGTGTCAATTATTTTATACTATAATAAAAATTGTTAATGCATTAAAAATTAATAATATTTAAAAATTGCCATCCATCAAAATTTACATAAATATAAAAGGAAAGGGATCTTTCGACTATGAATTTATTGATATAATTGTATATATCATGTCTATCATATTAATTTTAAATATTGTATATAGTGATACTTATTGAACAATTAAAAGTTTTTATATAAAAAAATAATTAAAAATTTTAATTTGACATGCATAATCTATATAAATAGAAAATAAAATATAACAATTAAATTATTAAAATATTAATCATACAAACATATTTAAAAATTTTATTTTATTATTTTTTAAAACCATAAAGGATAAAATGTGGAAATTTGGCTCTAATTTGTTGTGTTCAGCTGAATAGCAGGAAATAAAAAAAGAAAAGTACATAAAAAAATCTGTAGAAGTAAAAGTAGTAGGGCTACTCATTTCTTTTATTTTTAAAGCCTATGATATTACATGGAGCTCATAATGTTGGGCCGCGAATCTCAATAAATATTAGAAAAATCTACTTTTGTCCTTTCCCTTTAACGAAATATTTTGAATTTTGGAGAAAACACTCAAAAAGAAAAAAATTGAATAAAATATTTCTTTTCCAGCTTCGTTTGAGCAGATTTTTGGGTAATGGCTGATAAACTTGGAGATTTTTGTAGAGATATTTTAATAAGATTAAAACTCCAATCTTAATTTATTTAAAGATACCTTGTATCTTTACTTTGAAATGTCAATAAGAAAAAAAAAATTTTACGACTAGTATATTTTTGTAAAAGTTTCGTGGTAATTATGAAAAATATTTTATACTCCTTTTGTGAATGTCCTATTAAATTTAGGGTTTTATTTATCGATTTGTTATTTGAGATTTTGAGTTTGTATTTAGGATTTTAGATTAATTTTCTCTATATTATATTTTTATTTATTTACTCATTTAGTGCAAAGTTATTTATTTGAAAAGTCGAAAATTTCTTTACTTATAATTTTCTTTGTTTAAAAATTTACCAAATAAAATATTTATATTCATTCTTCTCTATTTTTATTATCTCTTCCAACATAATGTAAAGACTTCATATTGTAATTATTTCTCCAAGTTCTTTTTTGTTTGTTTTGGGATACTATGGCTTCAATTTCAAAGTCAGCCTTGTTTGCTTCATTTGTTTTTTATAAGCTCGGTTTCTTTTCACCAAAAAATATTAGTATTAATATTTTTAAAAAATCCTCTTTGATAATTGATACATATTGATTATAAAAATAAAATAAAATAAAATAAAAATATATTCCAAGATTCAAAAGTAAAAAAAAAAAAAAAAAAAAAGAAAATGTCATGCAATACGTGTTGGAGTCCCAAAATTATTTTCAAAAGAAATAAATTAAGAGGACGAATCAGTGTGACTCAGCGGAAATCATGACTCCGATCGTTTCACTGTTTATTGCAGGGACAAATTTTAGCCCTATTTTGGAACACTTCCAAATTTCAATGGATTTGTGGCGCAAACTAGTAGCCAACATATCCGTCCATGCAATTTGAGCCACAAAAAATGAGAAAATATTTGACACCATGAAAGTCACTTTTGAGCATATGATCATGTATGTTATTCTTTATAAAGATATAGGCAGCACCCAGACGAATCAACAAAACCATAATAATAATCCCAAGAGTTTATCAGGGAACTCTGGGATTTATCTATTTTAGAGGAGAATTGAGCAAAAGCAAGCAACGAATTCATTTGTTTGGTATTTGCAGATATGTATATTACCAGTTGAGAGCTCTGGAAGTAGGTGAAAAGATTGGAAAGCGACCAATGAGAATCCAATAGCCGTTGCCATGAAAATATCTTCGTTGGTACAATTGTTAAGACCCCATGATTGTTCATTATCACCGACCACGTCTCTCTTTTACTACTGTCTCATAAGAAAGAAGACACCAATTTAAATACATGAAATATGAAACCGACAAAAAAGTTCAAAATAACTACCAAGTGATCATTGCTGTGTTTTCTTGCAACTTGCTCCTAATTTTGTCCATTTTCAACTGCTTCAGGAGAACAATCTACACTCATTTAAGGCCAAGAAAATAATTAAACGAGTGTAGCCAATTAAATTAATGAATTAAATATTTTCTGGATAGTACACAGGGTGTTTTTCATGGGGTTAAACGAAAGAAGGGGAAAAAAAACCAAGAACCTTGAAACCAAGTCATGACGGTGACCACCACAGGTCCTATAATCTACAGCTGCAAACCTAGCCAGAGATGGAGAAAGATAAGCAGTGAAGTTATTACAAAAGTGGGGAAAAATGGAATGGCAGATGAAGAAAAGAGGTTAGAAACACCAGTAACAAGAGAGATTTTCCACGGGTACGGTTCTTGGTATGCAATTCCCCCTATCCTGTCAATAGCAAGAAAGCATAAAAGCAATGATGATGAAGATGATGATGATGCTGATGACATATCTCTTTTTTGAAGACCCATTTGATGAAAAATATTAGGGATGAAGTAAAGGAAACATGCTGGATGTGATAAAGACCTCCCACCAAAGAGAATCTGTCACCGAGGGAATGCCATTCCAGTGCTTATAAGTAGCTATACTATGGAATCTAGGTGTTCATTTTCTGTACTTTGGACTTGAACCCAAATAGCCCAACCGGTCAGCCAACACATTCACATTCACATCTTAATCTCTAGCAAGTTCAGTTCCTGGTACATCTAACTCTAAAAATTTCTCATTCAATAATTCTTCCCAAAATCCTTCATCAAGTTCTTTGTCATGGCTCTCTCGATGCTCATGCCCATTTTGGGATTCCTCTTGCCCCCTTCTTGTCCTACCATAACCTTGCATTTCCAGTGCAAGTGCTTCCAATTCTGTTACTTGGTATCCATAATCACCAAATTCTAAAGGTTTAGTTTTAACAGGATTCGTCCCATCGCTACCGCGGCTTGATTCACCTACGTCTACACCAAGAGGTCGTTGAACGATTGGCCGCATCCTTTTCCTAGACATGGCTTCTTCAAGGTCCTTTGTTCTCTCCTTTTGTTGCATTAACTGCTGCAGAAATGACGGATTCTGCATTGCTTTTGCCAAGAAAGACATCATTTGCTGCTGCTTCTTTTCTGTGCTTTGCAGCCTTTCTTCGACGGCCTGAATATAAGCTCGAGTGCTCAGTTGCTGCTGTCTTAGCTTCACTAATTCCATCATTAAGACCTGATTGTCACGCCTCAAGCGATCAACTTCTCCATCTAGTCCAAACCTGCCAACTTCAACACAAGGACCAAGAGCTTGTTGAGATGTTGGGAGCTGAGATGTTGTGGTCTTCCTTCTCCTAATACTCCTTAGAAGATCCCTTTGGCCTCTGACAAAACCCTCATTGGCAAACTCCCATTTGTCTGAATCAATCTTTCTAAAACCCTGCAGGAAAATGAAAAATTCCAAACTAAGTATCAACTTATCAACCATCAAAGATTCAGAGCAAATTAAATCACACAATTACCAATCAAAAACTTAAGAGAGAAGAGACTAAAAACTTGTTTTTAATTTCATTGACGACAGAGACAGACTATGTAAACGATTCAATCACTTGACAAAGAGCATGCAGACAACACACTGAATAAACAAATCTTTTATTTCCGAGTCTTGCTATCCAAGAATAATTGAGCGAGGTCCCACTTCCAAAAGAACCATTGGGGGTGAAAAAATAACAACCAAAAAGACTAAGTGAGCAACCATTTTTGCTCCAGAGTTTGGACTGAAAACAGGCTTTAATCCCAGAGCAGTTATGAATTAATTCGCGTAAAATGAAAGATAGCTGAAACAGGGAAATTTTAGAAGACACACACACGCACACACAAAAGAAGAAGAAGAAGAAGCAGTAATGCAGTAATATTTGGGAGAAATAAGGATTTAAAACAGAAGATTCGAAATTGAAAACAGAAATTAAGGTATAAGATAAGAAACACTTACATAAGTATTGAGCTGCCTAACAAAACTAGAGAAATTATTGTGCTTGAAATATCTAGGGAGGAGATTAGTGGAGAAAGAGTGAGGATCCCATACAATAAAGCTGCTGCCTCCGATGCTCCAAGAAACTATGTAGTTAGTACTAGGATCATCCACCATGTCGAAGGTCTTGGTAAGGAATGGCGGCGGCCCTGAATCGTGGAGACCCTCTACCGGTTGCGGCGGCTCCATCATCTGTGGCGCATCATCGTCGGACTGTGAATAACTTGAACTCGGGTACTCTTCCTTTACCGGAAAATATGGATTCATGGTGTAAAAAGAAACGTTCTTCAAAGAACACGACTTGATGTAATTCCTTGTTGAATTTGATTTCTTGGTTTGGCGATTTATAAGTTTATCGCTGAAGATTTGTTTTGATCAAACGCAGAGGGGTCGAAAGGAAAGAAAAAAAATTGGGAACTTTAAAACAGGGGACGGTTCCTATAGGGGACGGTTCCTATACTCCAAACTAAAAAAGAAGAAGGTGAATCCAAAGAGAACTGATACGATTCTAGATTTTATTGTGGTGGACGGATTCTTGTTTGGGAAGGTAGTTTATGCCGTTATAGTCCAGTATGGTAGTTATATAAAGAAAAAGGAAAGAAAAAAAGGGAAAAGCTAATGAATCCGCGTAAATAAAGGGATTAAGTACAGATATTATGTTATATAATAGATTAGATATGTCATATGTGTATAGACTCACACCCTTTTTTTATTGGTTTTATTTGAGTCTAATTATAATAACGTGATGAAATTAATCAAATATAAATAAGCTTCTTCTTCTTCTTTTTTGAAATGAATTTAGATCGTGTATCATTCTCCTTCATTGGATTTGGGCTAGCAAGAGTCGGCCAGATTTTGTGTGGTCATTAGAAAGTTCTGGAACTTGAAGGCCAATGTGTGGTGCGATACCCATTTTTAATTTGAAATTACTTGCCACCAACCCAATTGAGGAGGGTAATTGGAGGTTTTTCTTTTCTTTTTTTTTTTTTTTTTTTTTTTTTCAGTTAGACGTTGATTGTTTTGTGAACATAGGTGATCATGAATTAGGTCGGGTTTATGTAAAGTAATTAAATTAATTTTTTAAGTTTAAGTTTGAGCTGGTCTGAAAAATAATTTTTTGTTATCCAAGTCCAATTTAATTTAAGAAAGATAAACTTGGGCCTGATTTGACCAGTACATATTTGATTTTTTAATATTAGTTTTTATTTAAAAGGGTCAAATATAAAATTGATACTCGAATTTATTCACTTTTCTTCATATTGGTACTTATGAATTTTTTTGTCCAGGATTGGTACCCTTAACTTTTTTTTCGTCAACTGAATTGGTACTCGAGTCTAACACGTTAACTTTTTACTGACGATGTAGCGCTAGCCAATCAAGCATTGCCACGTGGCATCCTCTTGTACCTCTTTTCTTTTCCCCAATTTTCTATTTTTGTTTCTTTTTCTAGTTCTTATACAATTCAAGCCTTTGAGGTAATGTATGCTCTTTTTATTTTAAATGCTTGCTCTGTGAATGATAAAATGCCTACATAAAATTATCAACTTTGTTCGAAACCAACAAATATAAATTCCTATGACAAAATAACATGAATAGCAGTATAGAGCAGTAGGGTCAAATCCTAAGGACTGGCTATCTAATTTTGCCTTTTTCCTTTACCAGAATCGTTGTCAGGATCACAGTCATGGCCATGACTTGTGCGTAGCAGTGCTACAAAAATAAAAATGGGGAAGGAGTATAAATTCATAAAGATAATAAAATAATAAAATACGAAGTGTAATAAAATAAAATAAAATAAAAACAAATTCGAAATTGCAAAAAAAAAAATAAATTTAAGCAAATAAAATAAATTGGTAAATAAAATATTTTTAAGCTTAACCTTAGCCTCGATGTACTCCAATCTTGAATCGATCCTTGAAATAGATTTTTTTTTCCGAGCGATAAGTTGGTTATAGCAATCGAGGATCCCTCAAACTGCCAACCGTTCCTCTCGTAGTCGATCCCGGTATCACTTGCAAATCAATGTCAGATTTCCAACCACGTGGCACGTACCTGTAATTTAAGACTTCAACAGCCTTACAATCTAAAAAGTCCAACTAAAATTAACGGTCTCCACTGTGTAGGTTGTTTAAATCCGATTACTATTTCTCTTAACGGAATCCAACTAGCTTTCTCCAATTGAACACACCAATTGTTCGCGGGATTTTCAATACAGCACAACCGACTCAACTTCGCAACTGTACATCAAACAATTCCAATCCAACACGCTTTTTGAATTGAAATCGAATCAACTTTGATGGACGAATTTGTATTATCCTATATACCATAGAGATAACGGATACCGAATTGCAAAGTATTTAATGTGAGTTTATATCTCACGATTACTTTGTCGAAGTAACAACTGAACTAAGGTTAAATATGATTTAGTTAATTATGAAAAGAATCATGCTTGAAAATAAATTGTTTAAATGAAATGATGGAAGATGGAAAGGAAAAGAGCCTTGGAAGGTAATTAAACTAAAAAGTTGAAAGTAAAAGGAAAAGAATTGAAATGGCAGAATGAAAAGTGATGCAAGAAGGGAAAGAAAATAAAGGAACTTGATTAATTTCAAAAGCTAAGTGTGTGTTTAATTGGATGTAGTCACTAGGTATTTATACATAGTTTTAGTGCTAAAACTTAACTAGATTTTTCTTAAATATTATCACTAAATAAATACAAAATTTAAAAATAAAATTTAAACTAGAAATTAAATTCAAACTAATTTCAGAATTTTAACAATATAAAAAATCTCCCAATCTTTATCCAGCCACCTAAAAAAAAAATCTTTAACGTTTCGATATTTATCCAGTCATCTTTGAATCTTCAATCTTTCAATCAACCCCTTCTCTTTGCTTTTTGTTCCAATTTAACCCATCTTTGTAAGAGTTTGAATTTAGCACACCAACTTCATTCCTGATAAGAAAAACTCAAATTTAATAGCATTTTATTCGATAATTAGCCAAAAATAAATATATTAAAAATACGAATTTATCTTACTATCAATATGTTAATTTTAAAGGCAGAGATTTGGAGGAAATAATGAATTCCGCCATTGATGAAGCTGTAGCAAGCTCGAAGAGCAAAGTAATGGATGTTGTTGAATCTTTTTAAACCCAAATTTTTCATTGGAATTTGTAATTTTTCTCTCATGCACTTTTTTTAAATACTTTGTATTCCTCTTCAATTTCTTAATCAAATTAATGGGTTTGCACGATTTTATTCGCTTTCTTTTTTAGTTATAATTTCTTCTCAAATAAAAATAGCTCTAGAATACATTTTGTTTTGTTTTGTCGCCAGGAAGAATCAAATGATAAAACTAAAATATTGAATCTTGAGACATTACTTTTGACTGTTCACAAAATGGAAAGTTCATTTAATTTTTTTTCTACTATTAGTATTATGCTTGGATGCTCACTTGTATTCGATTCCTTCGTGGTCTCTGGGTTATTTATTGAAAATTTTAATTTCAAATGAGCGAAAGAGAGCTCAATTCTGGTGCCATTTTCAGGCAAAAAAGGAGGGTAATTGTCGATAACGATGGAGGCAGCAACTTGGGTTGAGGAAGGAAGAAGAAAGAAGAAAAACAAAAAAGGAATACAAAAAAAATCATGTCATTTATGTTATGTGTCCTAAACTTGGCGGCATTAGACTCAGGTACCGATTTAGTTGACAGGCAAAAAATCGGATACCAATCTGGAACAAAAAAAGTCATAAGTACCAATTTGAGAGAAATGGACAAATTCAAGTACCAATTTTACATTTAACCCTATTTAAAAATATATTTTTTTAAAATATAATATACTAAATATACTAAAAATACTAAAATAAAAGTTTTCTAACACATTAAAATTACATAAAAAATTTATTTGTATTAAAAAAGACTGTCATAAATATAATAAATATTTTATTGTATTAAATATAATTTTTAAAATTTTATATTTTAGATTGAGTTATTTAGTTGGGTAAGTTTTCTTTTAGGGTTTAAGTAATGAATTTAATTGTTATTTGGTTAGTAATTTAATATAAATATAAATATATAAAATTATTATTTAACATATATAAATAATATAATATTTTTAATAACATAAAATATTAGATCACACTTAACTTGGGTCAAAAAGTTTTTATCCAAGACTCTACCTATATAAAAATAGTAGATGTAGTTATTGTCGAAACCATTTTTAATTTTGAAAAACGGGAATCAACTTTTAAAACAAAAATGGAGTCGCCACTAATCTTTTTTCGGGATGTGATTGGGCCACCTTAAAATTGATCGCTTTAATAAAACATTTTGATTTATTAAAACAACGATTTTGGTCTACAAACTTTGAGAAAATGGGTTTGGGAGTCGGTTACGTACGAGGAAGGATTAACACCCTCGTAACGCCCAAAATTGGTACCTAATTGATTAATTAATATCTTGGTGTCAACAAATTGAAAAGATCTTAAAATACGATCCTTTTATTTAAAAGAAACTTGAGTAAATTGAATTAATAGTTAAGACCTTCTTATCTCGAAGAAATAAAATGTCGCACCCAGTGAGTTAGGGCACAACACTTCAAACCTTCGAAACTAAGCTTGTCCTTTGATTTTTAAAACTCATGCATTAAAGTTTTAAAAGGGTATTCAGTTATTTGGGCTTTATGAAAAATTGGAACCCAGTAAGTTAGAGCACAATTTCTCAAAATTCTCAAATACAAAATATTGCCTATGTTTTTAAAAATCCTTATTTCGAGATAACGAAATGTCACATCCAGTGAGTTAGGAGGTAACATCTCGAGTTCCCGAGGATAAGTTTTTATTTGAAATTTATATGTATTGATTTCAAAAGGGTACTCGGTTACTTAGATTCGACAAGAGAAATCGGAACCCAGTAAGTTAGGGCACAATTTTCTCGAAGCTCCCAAATATCGAGTATTGCCTCTTTTTTAAAACTTTAAATAAAACGTAGCAATTAAACTACATTTCCTTTTTAAGACGATGATTTGTTAATAAAATCCTTAGAATATACAACACAAATAATAAATGACAATTCACAGAAAATACACGGTGTACTAACTTTCAATGCTAATATAAACAATTAAAAAAAAAACGTAATAACAACATAACTAATAACTCAATCAGTACAATGATAATGTCGGCACTAGCATAGGGAAAAAAGTGATAAAAGATCAAAACTTCAATCTTAGAAACATAAAGTAAATAATGGTTCCAAAATACATACAGAAAATAAGAACTAATAAATAACACGAGACTTTATAAAAAAGAAATCGAACATACTAAAAACTAAAATAAAGTATGTAAAATTAACGATATATAAAAATAGATAGTAAACAAAACAATTAAAAAAATGGTGAGGTTTACAATGGAATATAATTATATAAGATAAAAAACATATGGAAAAACTTGGATAAATAGCAAAACAATTCTTTTTTAAATAATGTGGCAAAATTTAAAAGAATAATATATACATATATACGTGGTAAAATACATAACATACATTTTAAACAAATAATATGTAAAAGCTTTTAATATATAATAAAAGATTAAAAAAAAGATATAATAAATTTTAAATTACATTTGAAAAAGATTAAAACTAAATACTATAAAAAAGATAATATATACAATAAGTAAAAAAAATTAAAACATATGTATATATATAGTAAGATAACTTGATGTAAATAATAAAGAAAAATGATTTAACAAACGATATATAAAATATAAAAATAAATAAATAACAAATAAAAAATATTAAAACCCAACAGACTAGGGACTAAATCGAGTGTAAAACAGTAAAATCGAGGTAAATTTGAAATAAACAAGAGTGTAACGGGCAAATTTGCATGCGCGCGCGAACTGGAGGGACTGTAAAAACAAATATCCCCGCCCTCTCCAAACAACGCAGCGTTAGGGGACTGACTTGAAAACAGAACAAAACCGTGAGGCCAAATTAGAAGGAAAAAACAAACTTATTTGCAAACCTTAAAAAGGCGGAGGGGCTAAAAGCTCAATTAGCCCCTCATTAGAAAACACGCGGACCCTCTGGTCGGGTCAGGTCACGCACACGGGCTGAGGTAAAACGGCGTCGTTTTGGCGCTTATGCTTTGGCCCAAAACGGCGTCGTTTTGTACAAGCTATAAATGTTAAAATTTTTTCCAAAAAATCTCATTCTCTTCATTTAAAAAAAAAAACAAAAACTTTTCTCTCCAACTTTCTTTGCAGGCCAGAACTCCGGCCAAGCTTCGACTCCGATCGCCGCCGCTCGTCGTCACCGTCCACCTTCTCCGGCCGCCGTGCACAGCGGCCGAAATTATAAAAAATTGTAAGTTTTTCCTTTCTTTCTTTTTCTAAAAAAAATTATTTCGAATATATAAAATAAAATAAAATACAAATATTTGATAAGAAAAAATCACCTCCAAAGCCTATAATCCGTTGTCGGGTTTTTTATATTCGAGAGCTACTGTTTTGGTATTGATTCTTTCTTTATCGTTTGTATTCGTAAAAAAAAATTCCTACATCTGATTTTTGTGTGGCTTTTTATAGCTAAACTATTACAACTGCTTTGTAAGTCCAACGGCATGATGGAGAAGGGCATGCTACGTAGGCGTGTCGGACAGTGGAGGGGCGCACGATGCGGAGAAACAAGGCGTGCGGCGTTAGGGTACCTTAGGGTTTGACCTTCCTGTTTTAGGTTTAGGGGTTTGTTGGGCTAGGTCTAGGTTTGGGCTTCGGGTAGGTATTGGGTAATGAATTTAGGTTTTTGGGCTTGTAATGGGTTTGAAGGTCTGGGTCCATTTATTTTTGAAACCCGGGCCAAAATTGGGTCATACAGCTGCCCCTCGTTGCTCGTTGTTGTGTAACGAGAATGGAGCAAAGACTTTAAAAGGGCCAATTTTGCCCGGTCTCACCGAGTCTTGACTTCTTGGCGCTTCTTTTCTTCAAGTAGCCTCGCTCTAACCCACTGCATCTTCAGGGGTATAGAAATTGTGGTTTCAAAACGCTCTATTACTGCTTCATGGAGATAAGATCTGTAATCTTTAGCCTGTTCCTTTGCTACGTCAATGAGATAAGGCTGGTGGTCTAAATCTGCTCCCCTGCTACCTCGGGAAGATAAGATTTGTCATCTTTGATCTTCTCCATTGCTATCCTATGGAGATAAGATCTGTAATCTTTAGCTTGCTCCTTTGCTACGTCAAGGTGATAAGGCTGGTGGTCTAAATCTGCTCCATTGCGGATACATGGAGATAAGATTCGCCGTCTTCGATCTGCCCCACTGCTATCTCGTAGAGACAAGATCTACAATCTTCAGTCTGCTCCATTGCCGATATATGGAGATAAGACTTGCAATTTCAGCCTGCTCCCTTGCTATCTCTAGAAGATAAGGCCAATGACTTAAATCTGCTCCATTACCGATACATGAAGATAAGATTCACCGCCTTCGACCTGCCCCACTGCTATCTCGAGGAGACATGATCTACAATCTTTAGTTTGGTCTATTATCGATACATGGATATAAGACTTGTAATATTAGCCTGCTCCCTTGTTATCTCAGGAAGATAAGGCTAGTGGCTAAAATCTGCTCCCCTGCTACCTCAGGAAGATAAGATTTGCCATCTTCGATCTGCCCCATTGCTATCTCGAGGAGACAAGATCTATAATTTTTAGTCTGCTCCATTGACGATACATGGAGATAAGACTTGTAATTTCAGCCTGCTCCCTTGCTACCCTAGGAAGATAAGGCTAGTGGCTAAAATTTGCTCCCCTGCTAACTCGGGAAGATAAGATTCATCATCTTCGATCTGCCCCACTGCTATCTTGAGGAGACAAGATCTATAATTTTTAGTCTGCTCCCTTGCTACATCTAGAAGATAAGACTACAATCTTCAGCCTGCATCCTTGCTAAATCAGGAAGATAAGGCTAGTGGCTAAAATCTGCTCCCCTGTTACCTGAGGAAGATAATATTCACCGTCTTCGATCTGCCCCACCGCTATCTCGAGAAGACAAGATCTACAATTTTCAGTCTGCTCCCTTGCTACATCCGAAAGATAAGACTACAATCTTCAGCCTGCTTCCTTGCTACCTCAGGAAGATATGACTAGTGGCTAAAATCAGCTCCCTTGCTACCTCGGGAAGATAAGATTCGCCGTCTTCGATATGCCCCACTGCTTTCTCGAGGAGACAAGATCTACAATTTTTAGTCTGCTCCCTTACTACATCAGGAAGATAAGACTACCATCTTCAGCCTACTTTCTTGCTACCTCAGGAAGATAAGGCTAGTGGCTAAAATCTGCTCCCCTACTACCTCGGGAAGATAAGATTCACCGTATTCGATCTGCCCTACTGCTATATCAAGGAGACAAGATCTACAATTTTCAGTCTACTCCCTTGCTACATCAGGAAGATAAGACTACAATCTTCAGCCTGCTTCCTTGCTACCTCTGGAAGATAAGGCTAGTGGCTAAAATCTGCTCCCCTACTACTTCGGGAAGATAAGATTCGCTGTCTTCGATCTGCCCCACTGCTATCTCGAGGAGACAAGATCTACAATTTTCAGTCTGCTCCCTTGCTACATCAGGAAGATAAGACTACCATCTTCAGCCTGCTTCCTTGCTACCTCAGGAAGGTAGGGCTACTCCCCTGTTACCTCGGGAAGATAAGATTCACCGTCTTCGATCTGCCCCACTGCTACCTCGAAGAGACAAGATCTATATTTTTCAGTCTGCTCTCTTGCTACATCAGGAAGATAAGACTTAAATCTTCAGCCTGCTTCCTTGCTACCTCCGGAAGGTAAGGCTAGTGGCTAAAATCTCCTCCTCTACTACCTTGAGAAGATAAGATTCACCGTCTTCGATCTGCCCCACTGCTATCTCGAGGAGACAAGATCTACAATTTTCAATGTTGCTACACCGTCCTCTAGGGGACATGTCCTATAAACTTAGTTTTATATGCCTATATTTATGCCAAATGATTAGAATGTTATGATAGGAATGAATCAAATGTTCCTAACCAGATGTGTTATTAATGATATGCGAATGCAGAAATGTCATGACAATGATCCCTTTTTAAATGTTTAAGGTGTCATCATTCATTGTTTATCAGGGCTTTCTTACTGACGTATTGCACTGCCCTCTTGTTCGGCTGATATTTTCCTACAAAAAACTCGCAGAAATAATCACATTTTGCTCAACTGATTTGTCCCACTGTAACTTTAGGGTCTCTCCCACTGTACATTGGGGCCATAAGGTTTGTACCATTTTCAAATCATCCCATTATAACACAAGGGTGTAAGATTTGAGTCTTTTTTAATTCGTTCTCACTACCATTCAGGGGTATAGGATCTGTATCAACTTCGATCTATCCCACTGCAGCTCAAAGGTATAGGATCTGTATCAACCTCATTCTATCCGATTGCAACCCAAGGGTATAGGATTTGTATCCTTTTTAATCAACAGATCTGTTACACCATTTTCTGGGTGTCATGACCAGACGTGCATGCATGATATTCGCATGGATGCAAAATATCATTTTTCTTTTCGAGAAAGACCCACTTTCAATGCTTGAGTTGACATTACTCGTTATTCATTGAGATTGTATCCCCAATTTTGTTTCCTAGTTCAACTGACATCTTTGATAGAAAATCTAAAGAGATAGTCACAATTTAAACTCATCTTTCTTGAATATGTCCAACCCTTAGGTGTGGTAAGTCCTAAACAATAATCTTGTTTCTGGTTCCTGTACTATTTAGAAACTTTCAGAGTAATATACAAAACTTCTTTTGTGAAAATATTATTAGTCCATTAACCATTATTTCAATACAAAATGCCTGAAAAAGATCATAACCATGGACAAGAAGGAAATCAATAAAGAGTATAGCCCGAGACAATAAATCAAAGATAGCCAAGGCAATAAAAGAAAATTGATTGGGTATTTTAGAAATAATAAGGTAACCAAAGATAGCAAATTCAAAATAGGTAAGATAAAAAACTAGGTGCCCTAGATATCGCAGCCTGAGCTTCTCTCTACGAACTTCTTGATGACCATTTTTGAGCTCAAATATGTGTTTAAGGGATTCGGAGTACTTTGTCGATGCCTCAAGACATAGCATTCTTCCTCATTGTTAATTCAGGCATAGCAAGACTACCGTATACCCCACTTTTGATTAAAATTTAAGCCGCCATTTTCGGGTTTTCGACTCAAAACCCCTTTGGTCTCAAGGCGCCCTTTGCGGGTTTTCGCCTTGGCCTTTCCTTTCTCTTTTTCTTTTTCTTTTTCATGAAATATTTTTTGATTGAATCTGAACTCATTGGATTAAGCAAGACCTTGTTATCCCTCCTGGTAAAAATCAATGTTTTTCTAGATAAGGCCTTCCACATAAGGTCCTTTCCAGCTTGGCATCCTCTTTCTTTTGAAGTTTTTTTGTATGGAAAAGAACTTCTTCGATATGAGGTCCCTTTTATGAAATTCTATGGGGCAAACCTTTTTGGTGAGCTCGCATCATTCGCTTTTGGTACACTTGACCATGAAGATAGCCCTTAGTCTCTTTCCTTCGATCAAGTTCAGCTGATCATAACGAGATTTGATCCATTCTGCTTCATCCAACTTTGACTCTGATAAAATTTGGAGAGAGGTGGGCAAAACCACCTCCATTCATAAACTAATGAGAAAGGCGTTATTTCGGTAGAGGTCCTGAAAGACGTCCGATAAGCATAAAGGGCGAAGGGTAATCTCAATCATTTTCCTACGATCTCTCTCATTTTTCACTACTCCATTCATTTTGGGGCAACATCGTGTTGATCTTAAACAGACTGCAAACTTCTAATATCGTGCTATTGTTCAAATTTAATACATTGTCAGATATGATCATTTTTTGCATTCTATACCGAATTATGATTTCAAGAATTTGCTGACTGTCAACTTTATGATATTAGCAAATAAAGTAGCTTCCACCCACTCAGTGAAATAACGGACGACCACACAGATGAATCGATACCCGCTAGAAGCTTTTGGCGGGATTGGCCCAATAACACTCATGCCCCACATAGAGAAAGATCATGGATTCTATTGATTCTTTATAAAGTAAGATCTTGTTCTACCATCCTTAACAAATCGGGAGATAAGCTTACAATCTTTGTCATCTTCAAAGTCTTGAGATCCCCCTAGACACATATCTCACTCAAAAGGAAATTCTGAGTCAGTAATAGCGTCCCTCACATTGTTGATATCTGAGGACCTATTGTAGGTACGAAAGTAAATTTCAAAGAATAAATGATTCTAAGGATGATTATTTGTATGGTATGATCATAAATGAAGAATAAAAAAATGTTTGAAAGAGAGTCAAAAGAGCAAAAGAATCTATAAATGGAAAGAATAGAAAAAATATTTGCTCAAAATATTGATTTTATCGAAATAAAGATTTTATATACAAGTCTATTTCACAAAAGGATTCTTATTGCCTCTAGGCTTAAGGCAACAAGCATGTTTTGAATATTACTTTAAATTAATTTTAAAAATACAGGGATCTCCTCCGCAGTCACATTGTTTAGAACACTCCTAAGTCTACAAGGGCTTGGAAACTTTTATTCCTTGGTTCCTTCTTCGGATACGTCATTCAGATTTTCTGATGTTTCTTCTAGGCTTTTGACTTGCTCAAGGCATTGCAACTCCTTTGCCCCCACTTTCAGTTATTGCATTTATTGTTTCATTAGAGTGATCAGGTTCTGATAAATCATTAAACTTCACAATTCCAATTTTAATGAACCTTTCGACCAACTTCTTAAATGCAGTGCAGTTTTCAATTGAGTGACCCGTTATCCCTGCATGGTATTGGCATTGAGCATTTGAGTCATACCACTTGGGGTATGGTAATTGCATTGGTTTCAAGTAACGAGGAAATACAGCATGCGCATCAAATAGGCCTTGATACAACTTCCCATACGCCATTGGGATAGGTGTAAACTAGGGTCTTTCTGAGTTCAATTTTGGATTATGTTCTTGCCTTGGGCGGACCTGATAGTTGGTAACTGCCGTCTTTAGCCAGCTTACTATAATCGGCTTCGAATGGCCCTTGTCATTATTCACTTCCTTTTCAATCTTCCTCGAGGCATTTGAAGATCCCTCTCCCTTTTTCTTTGTTTCTGTTGGGCTAAGAACAACAGGATTGACTCGATCATCCTTCGGGTCAAAACCTAAACCCATCGGGAAGTTCAATAGTGTCGAGGTATCAATCTGATATTGGGTTTCAATAATGACAGGTACCCATTGTGGATGCACGTCTGGTTGAGCCGGGGCGCTTATTGGAGTAAAACCTAGAGGATAAATGAAGTCTTCATTATCATCCCCACTGTTGACTACCATGCTCTTCTTTTTTCCAAGCCCTCCGGCTAGTAACTGAGTTAACTGGCACATTATATTCATTTGATCTCACATATCCTGTTGAACTTTGGCCAACTGCTCCTGAATCTGTATTTGCCCTTACTCTAATCTTTCCAACCTTTGCTCAATAGTTTTTGTTTTTTCTTCGTGAATACCATAACAATACTTGGTCGATAGACTTTTACTGGTTTCTAGGTCAACTAAAATAATTTTCCCTACTTAGGAACCTTTTGTGAAAATTTAATGCAAATGATGCAATGCAATTCAAATGCATGGAATGAATGCAAAAGAAAGAGAGGCGTTGATTCTGAATTCAATTCCATTAGAACAACTTTTTTAGAAAACAAACTTCTTTACATAAAACAGATTACATATGCGGCCTTGCCCTCATAGTTGAGGTGAAGATACCGATCTTTTCCTTCATATCTAGATGTTATGTTCGAATTTTCCAAAAGATGTCTCTATTATCACCTTTCTGCTTGTTCCGGGCCGCAACCTATTGCTCATTTATCTCTGCGATGCTCGTTAGCTCCTTTAAGAAAGTTAAGACATGACGGCTCTTGCATAGTCTTTGTCAATTTGAATCCCTCAGGCAAAGTTTTGCATTCTTCCGCAAAATATCAACTTTCTTCCGTTGTGTTTACTTGGACATATTCAGACGACCGTTTTATAATCCACTTTATCAAGAAATTCGTTTTCTTATGACAAGCTATTCTATTTAGTAATCGAATATTAATCAACACCTCTTTTCTACGATAATGCAATACAATGCAATCAAAACAAAAGAGAACACATTAGCACAGGAGAAATAAACAACCCAGAACCCCTATCCGAGTGACCACTAAGGTTTGACGTGGCTCTACCTAGGGTAGGATCCTAGGTCTCTCTATATGTGGTTCGGTTCTAAAGTTGGGGTACCTGAACCATCAGATTCCCCGATCTTCACCCATTATAGGCTCATATAGACTGAGTTTGTAACACCCCCTACCCGTATTCGTCGCTGAAATAGGGTACGAGGCATTACCGAAGTTTACCGAACAATTAATTTTTTATTAAAACTCAATATATCCCCTTTATAGACATCTAACCTTCCCTGCAAAACTTAAACCGATACCAATCCAGTTCAACATATTTTCAAAATAGATTCATTCATATTCATAAGATAATCTCATCACATACCAAACCAAGATTTGTTAGCCACACCAATGGCTAACTTTACATTCATTTCACATTAACATTTACTTTATTAACTTATACATGCCATTGATTTCCAAAATAAAGTTTCTGGATATACCAAAATATTGAGGTTGATAGTATGATGTATCTCCGACCGAATCCAACCTCCGAGCTCTTAATACTACAAAACAGGGAAAAAGAAAACAAGGTAAGCACATTGTGCTTAGTAAGCTCATGTAACAAGAATTATACTTACCTAATATTTTCAATACAATACAATAAACATTTATACATCCATTCAATGCATTGTTATCCTAACATGCACAAACTCAACATTCAAGTTAGTCCAATAATTTCAATGTATCAATAATATATACCATGATTGATGAGCTCATCAATGCCATGATTTCCATACATTATTATTTTCCGACATTTATCCCGTTGAATTTCTCGGAATTTCGATGGATTTTCAGGGGTACACTTTAGTGTACAAATTCGGGTCCGTCAATTCATATTCATGTGCACACATTTCCATTTCAGAGAGCACACTCCCGCGAACCTCATCTTTACAATGGGATTACCAGTCCAGGCTAAATCCCCTGTAATATAAACTCATAGAGTATTGTCGGGATTACCAGTCCACAGGCTAAATCCCCTGCAACGACAATTACTCTAATGAGCTTGGATCTGAATTACCAGTCCAGGCTAAATTCAGACCCTAATTTGGATTACCCGTCCGGGCTAAATCCATTTTCCACATATTCTTCGGGAGGGCTATATCAGGATAGGATCACCCGTCTGGGCTAGATCCTTTTTACCGTCAATTCCTTTTCAGAGATCCATCGAATTTTCCTTTCATTCAACTGGGATTTCTTCGCCTTTTTATCAAATATATCAATGTTTCATCAATTTTCATATAATGAACATTCAATTCATATTCACATCAATAACATGCATTTCAAGCATTTAAGAATATAATTCGAGTTACACGAACTTACCTCGTTACTTGTTTGTATAAAAAAATCTACTAATCCCGAACTTTTTCCTTTCCTCGATCTAGCTTTGTATTTGAGTCTTCGGGATCTAAATAAATAAATTTATTCATCAATTTAACATTTCATGTTCATATGTACCATTCTCTACAATTCCACTATTATTTATAGTTCATTCAAAGCTGTCTACTTGAGTCATAGTCACTAAATTATTTTTATGTTGAGCTACGGGACTCCAAATTAAGATCTGTAAATTTTCCCTGAAACTAGACTCACATATCTTCTCACCATAAAATTTTCAGAATTTTTGGTTTAGCCAATAAGTACAGTTTATTCTTTAAAGTTACCCCTGTTCTGCTGTATGACAGTTCCGACCTTTTTTCAGTAAAAATTAATTATCTTCTTACACGGGACTTGGATGATGTTCTTGATTATTTTTATTGAAAATAGACTCATTAAGGATTTCAAACATATAAATTTAAGTCCCTAATTATTTTTATACAATTTTTGGTGATTTTCTAAAGTCAAAACAGGGGAACCCGAAATCATTCTGACCTTGTCTCACAAAATGCATTATATCTCAAGATTTACAATTCTATTGCTTACATCGTTTCTTCTATGAGAAACTAGACTCAATAAGCTTTAATTCCATATTTTTTCACCCTCTAATTCGATTTCTTCAATTTATGGTGATTTTTCAAATTTGGACTACTTCTGCTGTCCAAAACTGTTTTAGTGCAAGAGGTTTATTACCATTTTTCCCCTAAGCTTTTAATAAGTGATAATTTCGTCACTACTCAATTAACCTCTCAATTGAGCTGATTTTTCTCAATTAATACTTTATTCTATCATTTTAAACTACCTTATAACCTTTGGGAATAAGAATTTCAGCACCAAAGTTCAATTTCACACTCTTTTACAAATAGGTCCTAAATATCCACTTCCTTTACATTTTATTCCATAAATTCATCATATAATAAGATTAAAGCTTAAATTCCATGATAAATATTCATATGCTTACAGCACTCAACCATGGTGGCTTTCAGTTTCATCCATAAAATCAAAAACTAATGAATTTAATAGTAGGACCTCGTTGTAAAAGTCTTAAAAACACAAAAATTACAAGAAAAAGGCAAGTATTAACTCACTTGATGCAAAAATCATGAAAAACCAGCTTAAAGAACCCCTCCTATGGCGTTTTGGCTGGTTAGAATGAAGAGAAATCTCAAGAAATCTAGATATTTCCATATTAGTCCTAGCTTTATTTAGTTAATAATGCAATATTCCAATTTTACCCTTAGTTCATCCATTTTCCTGCTGATTTTATGCCCTTGCCATCCAGCCCAAATAAATTTTGGGTCTATTTGCCTTTTAAATCCTTTCTCATTAAACACTTAAGCTATTTAATCATCCTAACAACTTTTATACTTTTTTCCAATTTAGTCCTTTTCATTTAATTGACTACCCAAATGTTAAAATTTTCTAACGAAATTTTACTACAATATTACTAACATTTCACAAATATTTATAAAAATATTTTTGACTCGGTTTTACGAGATCAAGGTCTCGATAACTTGTCTTTGCCTAATTTCTTCAATAATTTCTTTTTCTTAACTAACCATTAAATCGGTAAAATTTTTTTTCAATATTTTCATACAATTTTCCTATAATATCAATATTTATGCAAAAATATTAAAATAAATTTCTCTTTAAATTAGATTTGTGGTTACGAAATCACTGTTCCAATAACCTTGAATTTAGGCCATTACAACTTTCCCCCCTTTAAGGATTTTCGTCCTCGAAAATCTTACCAGTAAAGAGGTCCGGGTATTGTTTCTTCATTGCCTCCTCCGGTTCCCATGTCGCTTCCTCAATCCCGTGCTTTTTCCATAATACTTTTACCAAATTTATCTTTTTATTTCTGAGCTCCTTTGTCTCTCGTGCCAAAATCTTAATTGGTTCTTCATTGTAACTCATATCTGGCTGAATCTCCACTTCTGTTGGAGAAATAACATGTGAAGGATCCGATCGATACCGTCGTAGCATAGACACATGAAAAACATTATGGATTTTATCAAGTTCCGGTGGTAATGCCAATCGATAAACAACCGGTCCAATTCTTTCTATGATTTCATATGGCCCGATAAATCTTGGACTCAATTTACCCTTTCGACCGAACCGGAGAACTTTCTTCCAAGGAGACACTTTCAGGAATACCTTGTCACCAACCTGAAATTCAATCTCTTTTTGCTTAAGATCAGCATATGACTTCTGACGATCGGAAGCTGCTTTTAAACTATCCCGAATCACCTTTACTTTTTCTTCTGTTTCCCGAATCAAATCAACTCCATGTATCTTCTTTTCACTAAGCTCTGTCCAATATAACGGTGTTCTACATTTTCTACCATACAAAGCTTCATACGGAGCCATTTTAATACTGGACTGATAACTGTTATTGTAAGCAAATTCAATCAAAGGTAGATACCTCTCCCAATTACCTTCAAACTCTAATATACAACATCGGAGCATATCTTCTAATACCTGAATTACACGTTCAGATTGGCCATCTGTTTGAGGATGAAATGCAGTGCTGAAATATAGTTGAGTACCTAATGCGTCTTGCAATTTGTCCCAGAAACGAGATGTAAATCGAGGATCTCTATCTGATATAATAGAGACAGGAACTCCATGTAGCCTAACAATCTCAGATATATACAATTTAGCCAATTTATCTAAAGAATAATCCGTACGTACTGGAATAAAGTGTGCTGACTTCGTCAATCGGTCAACGATCACTCAAATAGCATCTTTCTTCCTTGGAGACAACGGTAATCCAGATACAAAATCTATAGTAATTCTTTCCCATTTCCATTCTAGTATAGTGATTGGCTGAAGTAACCCCGAAGATACCTAATGTTCAGCTTTAACCTGTTGACATACCAAACACCTTGATACAAATTCAGAGATATCACGTTTCATACCTGGCCACCAGTACAACTTTTTCAAATCATTATAAATTTTATTACTCACTGGATGTACAGACATAGTACTGCTATGAGCCTTGTGTAAAATTTTCTGTATGAGCTCTGAATTCTGAGGTACACATACCCTGTCTCTGAATAACAAACAACCATCGATCCCAACCTGAAATTCAGAATTAGTACTCGACTCACATTGTGCCCGTTTAGCTTGGAACTTTTCATCATTTTTCTGAGCCTCACAGATCTGCTGTAGAAACACTGGTCTAGCTTTCATTTCAGCTATAATTGAACCATCTTCAGATAATGATAACCGGGTATTCATAGCTCGCAAAGCAAATAAAGATTTTCGGCTCAAAGCATCAGCTACAACATTATCCTTACCCGGATGGTAATCAATAGTTAAATCATAATCCTTTATTAGTTCAGGCCACCTGCGCTGTCTTAAATTCAAATCTTTCTGCGTCATCAAATATTTCAGGCTTTTATGATCAGTATAAACATAACATTTCTCACTGTACAAGTAATGTTGTCATATCTTCAGTGCAAATACAATAACAGCTAATTCAAGATCATGTACTGGGTAATTTCTTTCATGGGGTTTAAGTTGTCTTGAAGCATAGGCTATAACTTTACCTTCTTGCATCAAAACACAACCTAAACCATTTAATGAGGCATCACTGTAAATAACAAATTCCTTACCCAGTTCAGGCTGCACTAGTACAGGTGCTTTCGTTAACAAATCTTTCAATCGGTCGAAACTCTGCTGGCATTCATCGGTCCACTCAAACTTTACATCTTTCTGCAGTAGACGAGTCATCGGATAAGCTATCATAGAGAACCCCTGTACAAATCTCCGATAATAACCAGCTAAGCCCAAGAAACTTCTTACTTCAGATACATTTTTCGATGGATTCCAATTTACAATAGCTGAGATTTTATTCGGGTATACCCTAATGCCTTAAGCAGATACAATATGTCCAAGAAAACCCACTTCTCAAAGCCAGAATTCACATTTACTGAATTTAGCATAAAGCTGCTTTTCACGCAGAATTTGCAACACTATTCTTAAATATTCTGCATGTTCATTTTCATCTCGGAAATAGACTAAAATATCATCAATGAATACTACCACAAATCTGTCTAAATACAGTTTGAATATCCGGTTCATCAGATCCATAAATACTGCAGGTGCATTAGTTAGCCCAAACGGCATAACCAAAAACTCATAATGCTCGTACCTGGTTCTGAAGGCTGTCTTCGGCACATCTGATTCTTTTACCCGTAACTGATAATAACCCGATCGGAGATCAATATTTGAAAACACTGTAGCACCTTTCAATTGATCAAATAAATCATCAATCCGGGGTAACGGGTACTTATTCTTTATGGTTACCTTATTAAGCTGTCGGTAATCGATACACAGTCTCAAAGATCCGTCTTTCTTTTTCACAAACAAAACCGGGGCACCCCAAGGTGAATGACTCAGTCGAACAAAACCCTTATCAACAAGTTCCTGTAACTGTATCTTTAACTCCTTTAATTCTGTAGGAGCCATCCGGTACGGAGCTATAGAAATCGGGGTAGTTCCCGGAACCAAATCTATAGAAAATTCCACCTCTTTTTTTTGTGGTAACCCTGGTAATTCCTCTGGAAACACATCAAAAAATTCACATACCACTGACACTGCCTGAATCTTTGACTCAGATACCTTGGTGTCTAATACATAAGCAAGAAAAGCATCACACCCCTTTTTAACATACCTCTGAGCAGTAATAACTGAAATCACATCAGATAACTCCTCTGTTTGATCATATTTAACCCGAAGCAATTCACCATTATGATATTTTAACAAAATATATTTCTGTCTACAATTTACTACTGCATCATGCTGGGTTAACCAATCCATGCCCAATATCACATCGAACTCATCAAAAGGAAGTAACATCAAATCAGCCGAGAAACAATAACCTCTTACCATTAGTGGACAATCCTTACAAATTTTATCCACCAACACAGACTGGCCTAGGGGGTTCGAGACTTTAACCACAAATTCAGTAGGTTCAACAGATAAATTTTGAACACATGCAAGCTTTATACATATATATGAATGCGTAGAACCAAGATCAATTAATGCAGTAATATTAGTGTCAAGTAAAGAAAATGTACCAGTAATAACATCGGGTGCTGAAGCATCTTCTTTGGCACGGATGGCATATGTTCTAGCTGGTGCTCGTGCCTCAAGTTTGCTTGTAGTATCTTTCATAGCTCCTCGGCTACCACTGGCATTACGGATAGTCGAGGTGGTCTGTCCCTCAAAGTTGGATTACCCGACTTTAATATCTGTTCAGCTTTTTTTTCACCCCTTTCTGGACAATTTCTGAGAAAATGATCAAATGAACCACATCGATAACAAGCCCCACTTTTTAGCCGACATTCTCCAAAATGAGCTTTATTACAGTACTGGCATCTTGGCTTAGGAGTACCGACACTGCCCACACTGGTCACTGATAGAGTAGATGATCTTGGATTAGAACGTTGAGGGCCTCGTTCTCTACTTGAATATCCAGTGACTGAAGTGAAACGATCCTGATACTTTTTCAATTTCTTTGAAGTAGAAAACTGTGATTTGCTCACCGGTCTCTTACTAGAAATCCGAGCTTCCCTTTCAGCTTGTTTCTTTTCTTTACTCAACTCTTCTGCTTTATAAGCTCGCTCTGTCAGTGTAGCAAATTCACGGATTTCAAGAATTCCAATCAATAATTTAATATCTTCATTCAGCCCCTCTTCAAATCATTTACACATTTCGGCTTCTGATTATACCCATTCCTGAGCATATTTACTCAACCGAACAAATTCTCTTTCATACTCATACCGATCTGTTGCCCTGTTTCAGCTCAAGAAATTCTTTTCTTTTCTGATCAAGAAATCTCTGGCTGATATATTTCTTTTAAATTTATTCTGAAAGAACTCCCAAGTAATCTCTTCTTTCGGAACCACCGAAGCTTTAGTCTTCCACTAATGATAAGCCGTGTCTTTTAACAGTGAGATAGCACATTTCAGATATTCTTTTGGTGTGCATGATAATTCTTCTAAAACCCGGGTAGTATTCTCTAACCAAAACTCAGCCCTTTCAGAATCATCATCAACTGCAGCTCGGAATTCTTCAGCCCCATACTTTCTAATTTTATCAACTGGAGTTTTCCCTTTTTTGGTAGATTCAGTACCTGTACCCTGTATAGTCTTGGGAACCGGTGGAGGAGGAGGGGGAGCTTGAGTTTGCTGCACTACAGGGTTAGTTCTTATATACTGAGTAAACCAATCATTCATCATTTGATAGAAGACCATTTTAGCCTCTTCACTTTGGTCCCTTGTCTCGGACCTTCTACTACTAGTAGCTTCAACTTCTCTTTGTTCCCTTTCCGGGGTCGGAGCATGACTCCTGGCTTTCTCGGATTGAGCTCGGTCGGTAGACATGTACTATATAAAAAAACACATTTAAATGGTCAGGAGATATCACACTATCAACAATAATTTAAATGGCATGTATTGTTAATCCCGTATTTGCAACGTTAGTCCCAGAACCGGCTAAACCGTAGCTCTGATACCAACAAATGTAACACCCCCTACCCGTATTCGTCGCCGGAATAGGGTACGAGGCATTACCGAAGTTTACCGAATAATTATTTTTTTATTAAAACTCAATATATCCCCTTTATAGACATCTAACCTTCCCTGCAAAACTTAAACCGATACCAATCCAGTTCAACATATTTTCAAAATAGATTCATTCATATTCATAATATAATCTCATCACATATCAAACCAAGATTTGTTAGCCACACCAATGACTAACTTTACATTCATTTCACATTAACATTTACTTTATTAACTTATACATGCCATTGATTTCTAAAATAAAGTTTCTGGATATACCAAAATATTGAGATTGATAGTATGATGTATCTCCGACCGAATCCGACCTCCGAGCTCTTAATACTACAAAACAGGGAAAAAAAAAACAAGGTAAGCACATTGTGCTTAGTAAGCTTATGTAACAAGAATTATACTTACCTAATATTTCCAATACAATACAATAAACATTTATACATCCATTCAATGCATTGTTATCCTAACATGCACAAACTTAACATTCAAGTTAGTCTAATAATTTCAATGTATCAATAATATATACCATGATTGATGAGCTCATCAATGCCATGATTTCCATACATTATTATTTTCCCACATTTATCCCGTTGAATTTCTCGAAATTTCGATGGATTTTCAGGGGTACACTTTAGTGTACAAATCTGGGTCCGTCAATTCATATTCATGTGCGCACATTTCCATTTCAGAGAGCACACTCCCGCGAACCTCATCTTTACAATGGGATTACCAGTCCAGGCTAAATCCCCTGTAATATAAACTCATAGAGTATTGTCGGGATTACCAGTCCACAGGCTAAATCCCCTGCAACGACAATTACTCTAATGAGCTTGGATCTGAATTACCAGTCCAGGCTAAATTCAGACCCTAATTTGGATTACCCGTCCGGGCTAAATCCATTTTCCACATATTCTTCGGGAGGGCTATATCAGGATAGGATCACCCGTCTGGGCTAGATCCTTTTTACCGTCAATTCCTTTTCAGAGATCCATCGAATTTTCTTTTCATTCAACCGGGATTTCTTCCCCTTTTTATCAAATATATCAATGTTTCATCAATTTTCATATAATGAACATTCAATTCATATTCACATCAATAACATGCATTTCAAGCATTTAAGAATATAATTCAAGTTACACGAACTTACCTCGTTACTTGTTTGTATAAAAAAATCTACTAATCCCAAACTTTTTCCTTTCCTTGATCTAGCTTCGTATTTGAGTCTTCGGGATCTAAATAAATAAATTTATTCATCAATTTAACATTTCATGTTCATATGTACCATTCTCTACAATTCCACTATTATTTATAGTTCATTCAAAGCTGTCTACTTGAGTCATAGTCACTAAATTATTTTTATCTTGAGATACGGGACTCCAAATTATGATCCGTAAATTTTCCCTAAAACTAGACTCACATATCTTCTCACCATAAAATTTTCAGAATTTTTGGTTTATCCAATAAGTACAGTTTATTCTTTAAAGTTACCCCTGTTCTGCTGTATGACAGTTCCGACCTTTTTTCACTAAAAATTAATTATCTTCTCATACGGGACTCGGATGATGTTCTTTCTTGTTTCTATTGAAAATAGACTCATTAAGGATTTCAAACATATAAATTTAAGTCCCTAATTATTTTTATACAATTTTTGGTGATGTTCTAAAGTCAAAACAGGGGAACCCGAAATCATTCTGACATTGTCTCACAAAATGCATTATATCTCAAGATATACAATTCTATTGCTTACACCGTTTCTTCTATGAGAAACTAAACTCAATAAGCTTTAATTCCATTTTTTCACCCTCTAATTCGATTTCTAAAATTTATGGTGATTTTTAAAAGTTGGACTACTTCTGCTGTCCAAAATTGTTTTAGTGCAAGAGGTTTATTACCATTTTTCTCCTAAGCTTTTAATAAGTAATAATTTCGTCCCTACTCAATTAACCTCTCAATTGAGCTGATTTTTCTCAATTAATACTTTATTCTATCATTTTAAACTACCTTATAACCTTTGGGAATAAGAATTTCAGCACCAAAGTTCAATTTCACACTCTTTTACAAATAGGTCCTGAATATCCACTTCTTTTACATTTTATTCCATAAATTCATCATATAATAAGATTAAAGCTTAAATTTCATGCTAAGTATTCATATAATTACAGCAATCAACCATGGTGACTTTCAATTTCATCCATAAAATCAAAAACTAATGAATTTAATAGTAGGACCTAGTTGTAAAAGTCTTAAAAACACAAAAATTACAAGAAAAAGGCAAGGATTAACTCACTTGATGCAAAAATTATGAAAAACCAGCTTAAAGAATCCGTCCTATGGCATTTTGGCTGATTAGAATGAAGAGAAATCTCAAGAAATCTAGATATTTCCATAGTAGTCCTAGTTTTATTTAGTTAATAATGCAATATTCCAATTTTACCCTTAATTCATCCATTTTTCTGCTTATTTTATGCCCTTGCCGTCCAGCCCAAATAAATTTTGGGTCTATTTGTCTTTTAAATCCTTTCTCATTAAACACTTAAGCTATTTAATCATCCTAACAACTTTTACACTTTTTTCCAATTTAGTCCTTTTCATTTAATTGACTACCCAAACGTTAAAATTTTCTAACGAAATTTTAATACAATATTACTAACATTTCACAAATATTTATAAAAATATTTTTGACTCAGTTTTACGAGATCGAGGTCTCGATAACTTGTCTTTGCCTAATTTCTTCAATAATTTCTTTTTCTTAACTAACCATTAAATCGGTATTTTTTTTCGATATTTTTATACAATTTTCCTATAATATCAATATTTATGCAAAAATATTAAAATAAATTTCTCTTTAAATCGGATTTGTGGTTACGAAACCACTGTTCCGATAACCTTGAATTTAGGCCATTACAGAGTTCAGTTCAGGGGAATACACTTCCCTATGGCTGCACGGAGATGAAAATCTCACAAAGACATAGGTACGGATGTATCCCGGAAGAGATCCACTATCCTGCACGGAGGTGAAAACCTCACGAAGGAAATAGCTTATCACTCCCACTTAAAAGGTGTGATCACAACGGTCATGCAATATGATGCAGGAATATCCTACAAGACTCTAACCATCACAAACATATGACCCAAACAAAACGCGACAAAAGAATCGTAATTTTTCAAATCAAAATTTGCATTTTCGACAAAAGGACATAAATTAATCAATTCTTACAGCTTGACTCTCTTATTGGTCCCCAGTGGAGTCGCCAAGCTGTCGAAACCATTTTTAATTTTGAAAAACGGGAATCAACTTTTAAAACGAAAATGGAGTTGCCACTAATCTTTTTTCGGGGTGTGATTGGGCCACCTTAAAATTGATCGCTTTAATAAAACATTTTGATTTATTAAAATAATGATTTTGGTCTACAAACTTTGAGAAAATGGGTTCTGGAGTCGGTTATGTACGAGGAAGGATTAGCACCCTCGTAACGCCCAAAATTGGTAGCTAATTGATTAATTAATGTTTTGGTGTCAACAAATTGAAAAGATCTTAAAATACGATCCTTTTATTTAAAAGAAACTTGAGTAAATTGAATTGAAAGTTAAGACCCTCTTATCTCGAAGAAATAAAATGTCGCACCCAGTGAGTTAAAGCACAACACTTCAAACCTTCGAAACTAAGCTTGTCCTTTGATTTTTAAAACTCATGCATTAAAGTTTTAAAAGGGTATTCAGTTATTTGGGCTTTATGAAAAATTAGAACCCAGTAAGTTAGAGCACAATTTCTCAAAATTCTCAAATACAGAATATTGCCTATGTTTTTAAAAATCCTTATTTCGAGATAGCAAAATGTCATATCCAGTGAGTTAGGAGGTAACATCTCGAGTTCCCGAGGATAAGCTTTTATTTGAAATTTATATGTATTGATTTCAAAAGGGTACTCGGTTACTTAGATTTGACAAGAGAAATCGGAACCCAGTAAGTTAGGGCACAATTTTCTCGAAGCTCCCAAATATCGAGTATTGCCTCTTTTTTAAAACTTTAAATAAAACGTAGCAATTAAACGACATGTCCTTTTTAAGACGGTGATTTGTTAATAAAATCCTTAGAATATACAACACAAATAATAAATGACAATTCACAGAAAATACACGGTGTACTAACTTTCAATGCTAATATAAACAATTAAAAGAAAACGTAATAACGTCATAACTAATAACTCAATCAGTAAAATGATAATGCCGGCGCTAGCATAGGGAAAAAAAGTGATAAAAGATCAAAATTTCAATCTTAGAAACATAAAGTAAATAATGGTTCCAAAATACATACAGAAAATAAGAACTAATAAATAACACGAGACTTTATAAAAAAGAAATCGAACATACTAAAAAATAAAATAAAGTATGTAAAATTAATGATATATAAAAATAGATAGTAAACAAAACAAATAAAAAAAATGGTGAGGTTTACAATGGAATATAATTATATAAGATAAAAAACATATGGAAAAACTTGGATAAATAGTAAAACAATTCTTTTTTAAATAATGTGGCAAAATTTAAAAGAATAATATATACTTATATACGTGGTAAAATACATAACATACATTTTAAACAAATAATGTGCAAAAGCTTTTAATATATAATAAAAGATTAAAAAAAAAGATATAACAAATTTTAAATTACATTTGAAAAGATTAAAACTAAATACTATAAAAAGATAATATATACAATAAGTAAAAAAAAAATTAAAACATATGTATATATATATATAGTAAGATAACTTGATGTAAATAATAAAGAAAAATGATTTAACAAACGATATATAAAACATAAAAATAAATAAATAAATAACAAATAAAAAATATTAAAACCCAACAGACTAGGGACTAAATCGAGTGTAAAATAGTAAAATCGAGGTAAATTTCAAATAAACAAGAGTGTAACGGGCAAATTTGCATGCGCGCGCGAACTGGAGGGGCTGAAAAAACAAATATCCTTGCCCTCTCCAAACAACGCAGCGTTAGGGGACTGACTTGAAAACAAAACAAAACTGTGGGACCAAATTAGAAGGAAAAAACAAACTTATTTGCAAACCTTAAAAAAGCGGAGGGGCTAAAAATGAATTAGCCCTTCCCTAGAAAACAGCGGACCCTCTGGTCGGGTCGGGTCAAGTACACGGGCTACGGTAAAACAGCGTCGTTTTGGCGACTATGCTTTGGCCCAAAACGGCGTCGTTTTGTACAAGCTATAAATGTTAAAAATTTTTGCAAAAATCTCATTCTCTTCATTAAAAAAAAAAAAAAAACAAAAACTTTTCTCTCCAACTTTCTTTGCAGGCCAGAACTCCGGCGAAGCTCCAGCGCCGATCGCCGCCGCTCGCCATCTCCGGCAGCCGTGCACGGCGGTCAAAATTCCAAAAAATTGTAAGTTTTTTCTTTCTTTCTTTCTTTTTAAAAAAGTATTTCGAATATATAAAAAAAATAAAATATAAATATTTGAGAAGAAAAAATCACCTCCAAAGCCTATAATCCGTTGTAGGATTTTTTGTATTCGAGAGATACTGTTTTGTTATTGATTCTTTCTCTATCGTGTGTATTCATAAAAAAAAAGTGTCCTACATTTGATTTTTGTGTGGCTTTTTATAGCCAAACTATTACAACTACTTTGCAAGTCTAACGGCGTGGTGGAGAATGACACGCTACGTGGGCGTAGCGGACGGTGGAGGGGCGCACAATGCGGAGAAACAAGGCGTGCGGCGTTAAAACACCTTAGGGTTTGACCTTCCTGTTTTGGGTTTAGGGGTGTGTTGGGCTAGATCTAGGTTTGGGCTTTGGGTAGGTATTGGGTAATGAATTTAGGTTTTTGGGCTTGTAATGGGTTTGAAGGTTTGGGTCCATTTATTTTTGAAACCTGGGCCAAAATTGGGTCATACAGTTATGATTACATAAATTGTAATTGTAATTTTTTAGGTATTTTTAGATTTTTTTTAATTTTGTTGTTTTTAAATGTTGATTTAGAGATTCGAATTCATATATTAACATATTCATGAGTGCATTTGTATATAAAAAAGATAATTCAATTTTATGTACAAATGCAATATATTAATATATTGAGTTACGATAGTTATCATCTTAAATGTTTTTGGGATTCAATTTGAAAGCACTAAAATTAAAAAATATATATTTTTAATTTAAAATAATATAATTTTTATAATTATTTTATATATTGTTAGTAAAATAAAAATAAAAAACTTTGTAAATGAATCTTGCTTTGGTTTTTATTATTTTTAATATATTATAAACGCATAGAGTAGCATCTCAAAAACCACTGTAATTATTTTAACTTTACTGGTGTATAAAGGATAATATAAGGTAATCGTCCTTCAGGTTGACTAAGTAAAAATCATCGGTCGAAGAAATTAGAATTGAGAAATGAGCTAGTCATTGATTCTGTTTTCTGTTTGTTGTTTGCAAGGTTTTTTATGAGGAGGGCTTAACTCCTTTAGAGTCGTTAGGGTGTCTCCTGCAACAAACTGAGGCCTCTTTGGTTGGTGGTTATGGTATGGTGAAATTTTTTATTTTACAGGTATAGTAATTAATTTCACTGTTATTGTTGTTTTTAATAGTTATGGTATGGTGAAATTTTTTTATCTTAAACCTATAGTAATTAATCTCACCGTCATCGCTGTTTTTAACATTACCAAAGATAAATACACCACCCATCCAAACTAATCCTGAGTGTTTGTGGCGACGGTGGTGGGGTGACACCAAGTATAGGAACATTTTGTCCAAAGTAGATTTTTAAGAAAAAGAGATGGATCATAATGATACTCTTAAGTACCAAATCTTTCTTATATAAAATCATTCTTAAATAAACATGCACTCATTCTTGGACATTGGACATTTTTTAAAATTTTGGAATATTTTGAAGGAAAAGTGAAAAAATGAGCGGACATCCTATGAAAGGGTAGGATGTTGGTGGGACGACACCAAGTGTTAGAGAAATTTTTGCATCAGATAAGTTCTTAGGAAAGACCAGTAATGATAGGATGCTTGTTGGATGACACCAATGAGGTGTTTGATTCACCGAATATAACATTATGACTCATAATGTTATATTCTACTCATAATGTTATATTCTAGAATGAGATTATGATGTTTGGATTTCAACATACCATCCATCCCTTAATCTCACATTACGGCCATTCTATAATATGACCTATTTATTAGATAATCTTAAATTACGGGCGTAATCTTAAAATTTGAACCAATTTGTCTTTTGTTTTTATTATTCTAATCAATTTAGATTTTTTTTCTTAAATAAAGTACTAGTTTAAAAAAATCTTAACAATAGGCAGTAAATACAATAATTACAATTATAATCATTATATTTTATTTAATAATTTATTTATTACTATACTAATTATGGTTAATATTGCAATTACTTTTTATGAATTATTATAATTATGATTTATAAATTTATTTTAACACGATATATTTACTTATTATTATATAAATTGCAATAAAAAGTAAAAATTGTAATAATTTATTGTAATTTTATGAAAATTGAGACTAAAAAATATTAAAATAACTAGTTAAAAAAATCTAAAGACAAGTAAAATGTGCTTCTAGGTAATGTTATATTTCGTCAACCAAATATTGAAATCTTAAATTCATGTTAAATGAATCAAAGAAGGTAACCTCATATTCCACCCGTTGTAATGGCCTAAATTCAAGGTTATCGGAACAGTGGTTCCGTGACCACAAATTCGATTTAAAGAGAAATTTATTTTAATATTTTTGCATAAATATTAATATGATAGGAAAATTGTATGAAAATATCAATAAAAATTTTTTACCGATTTAGTGGTTAGTTAGAAAAAAGAAGAAATTATTAAAGAAATTAGGTAAAAACAAGTTATCGAGACCTCGATCTCATAAAACCGAGTCGAAAATATTTTTATAAATATTTATGAAATGTTAGTAATATGGTATTAAAATTTCGTTAGAAAATTTTAACGTTTGGGCAGTCAATTAAATGACAAGGACTAAATTGGAAAAGGTGTAAAAGTGGTTAGGATGATTAAATAGCTTAAGTGTTTAATGTGAAAGGATTTAAAATGAAAATAGACCCAAAATTTATTTGGGCTGGACGGCAAGGGCATAAAATCAGCAAGAAAATGGGTGATTTAAGGGAAAAATTAGAATATTGCATTATTAACTAAATAAAACTAGGACTAATATGGAAATATCTAGATTTCTTGAGATTTCTCTTCATTCTCATCAGCAAAAACGCCATAGGAGGGATTCTTTAAGCTGGTATTTCATAATTTTTGCACCAAGTGAGTTAATCCTTGCCTTTTTCTTGTAATTTTTGTGCTTTTAAGACATTTACAACTAGGTCCTACTATTAAATTCATTAGTTTTTGATTTCATGGAAGAAATTGAAAGTCACCATGGTTGAGTTATGTAAGTATATGATTATTTAGAATGAAACTTAAGCTTTAATCTTATTTTATGATGGTTTTATTGAATGAAATGAACAGAAAGTGGCTATTTAGGACCTATTTATAAAAGAGTGTGAAATTGAAGTCTAGTGCTGAAATTCTTATCTCCAAAGGCTATAAAGTAGTTTAAAATGATATAATAAAGTGTTAATTGAGAAAAATTAGCTCAATTGAGAGGTTAATTGAGTAAGGACGAAATTATAACTTATTAAAAGTTTAGGGGAAAAATGGTAATAAACCTCTTGCACTAAAACAGTTTTGGACAGCAGCAGTAGTCCAACTTTGAAAAATCACCATAAATTGTATAAATCGAATTAGAGGGTGAAAAAAATATGGAATTAAAGCTTATTGAGTCTAGTTTCTTATAGAAGAAACTATGTAAGCAATGGAATTGTAAATCATGAGATATAATGCATTTTGTGAGACAAGGTCAGAATGATTTCGGGTTCCCCTATTTTGACTTTGGAAAATCACAAAAAATTTTATAAAAATAATCAGGGACTTAAATTTATATGTTTGAAATCCTTAATGAGTCTATTTTCAATAAAACAAGCAGGAACATCATCCAAGTTCCGTACGAGGAGATAATTAATTTTTACTGAAGAAAGATCGGAGCTATCATACAGCAGAACAGGGGTAACTTTAAAAAATAAACTGTACTTATTGGATAAATAAAAAATTCGTAAAATTTTATGGTAAGAATATATGTGAGTCTAGTTTCAGGGAAAATTAGCGGATCTTAATTTGGAGTTCTGTAGCTCAAGATAAAAATAATTTAGTGACTACGACTCAAGTAGACAGCTTTGAATGAACTATAAATAATAGTTGAATTGTAGAGAATGGTACATATGGACATGAAATGTTAAATTGATGATTAAATTTATTTATTTATGTAACACCCCGAAAATTTCTACAGTAAGATAGTATTCTTGATATAGTAAAATAAGGAAATAAAGTGACAAGGAGAGGAAAATTGAGTTATGTCATTGGGAAGTATATTATGACATATCAATTCAAGAAAGGACTAAATTGTAAAAGTGAGAAAAAGTTTTGTTGCCCAAGAGTAAATACTCAAAATTTAAGGGGTTAAAAAGTGAATATGAAAAGTTAAAGGACCAATAGTGAAAATATTTTATGGGTAGAATAATCTAGAAACTAAGAAAAATTGATGAATTAGGACTAAATTGAATAGGTGAAGAATTATGAGGGACTAAATTACAATTTTACCAAATTAAGTGATGACTCAAGGATGGAATTTTAAAAGATCATGAAGGGTAAAATGGTCAATTGGAAGAGAGAGAAATCTAGAAAGCAATGATGATGTTGGTGATATTTATAATTATTTAATTAGATAATTATTATTTATATAATATTTTAATAAGATATTTTATTATTTTATTATTTTATTAAGTGTATATATATGTGTGTGTGGAAAGAAAAAAGGAGAAGAAAGAGAGAACATACCATCCACCTTCCATGCACCTAACGTATGGAGAGAAAAAGAAAGAAAGAAACTTTCATTTCTTTACAATTTGGCCCTTCCACCAAAAATTCACCATTTTCACCTAGAAATCAAAAGAATTTCCACAACTACCAAAGAAGAAAAATGTTAAGGAGACTATGGAGAGTTAGAATATCAAGTTGGATTCAAGAAATAGAAGCTGGAGGAGAGAGAAAATCAAGTTAAAGATTGAAATCAATGGGACAAGGTAAGTACATCAAAATTTCAATATGTTTTTAAGATTAATATTATTGAAAAAGCATGGAAATGATGTTAATGTAGAGTTTTCTTATATATAGTTCTATGTTCTTGATATATTAGTGAAGAGAAAATAAGAGAAAGTGATGGGAAATGGTGTAGAGAAAGGAAATAAGGGTGTTATAAACTTAATAATTAATATCTTGCTAAAACAGTTTTGGACAGCAACAGTAGGTAAACTTTGAAAAATCACCAAAAATGGTAGAAATTGAATTAGAAGTTGAGTGAGATATGGAATTAAAGCTTAATGAGTCTATTTTCGTATAAAAGAAACAGAATAAGTAAATTAATTCTGTACTATGAGATATTTAGATTTTTGTGAGACTGGTTCAGAATGATTTCGGGATCCTCTGTTCTAACTTGGAAAAATCATTAAAAATTGTATAAAAATAATTATGGGACATAATTTATATTTTTAGATTCTTCAATGAGTCTAGTTTTATAAGAAACAAACGTGAATATCATTTGAATTCTGTACAAATAGATAATTAAATTTTACCGAAGAATGGTCAGAACTATCAAACAGCAAAATAGGGAAGAGTTTAATGAATAAACTGTACTAATTGGCTAAACCAAAAATTCTGAAAATTTTATGGTAAGAAGATATGTGAGTCTAGTTTCAGAGAAAATTATCGGATCTTAATTTGGAGTTCTGTAGCTCAAGATATAAATAATTTAGTGACTATAACTCAATTGGCCAGTCTTGAATATACATGGTGAAATTATTGATAATGTTACTTATAGAATGTTATATAAATTAAGGATGTGGAATGGAGAGGAGGAGGAGGAAAATATGTATAAATATTCGGCTAGCATGACTAATTTGCATGTTTTAGGCTCAGGGACTAAATTGAATAAAAGTATAACTTTATGGGCAATTTTATAAAAATGTTAGAAATGGCCAATTTGCATGAAATAGATTATTTTATTATTTAAAATTTCAAATTGAATGTAATTATTAATTTAGTTCAAGATTGGGGAAAAACATGTTTTAAGGATTAAATTGAAAAGTGTTGAAATTATGGAAAATTCTGATATTTTATAGAATTCACGGGTTGTTATCAATTTGTATGAGAATGACGGCTGGAAATAAGGATTAAATTGCAAGAAATTTATTTATATGAGCCTAAGGATGAAATTGTCATTAATTAAAAGTTTAGGGGCAAAATGGTAATTTTGTTTAAGAGCATTAATTGAATGTATTAGAACATGGAATAAATGAAAATGATGATCAAATTAATTTACAAAGATCCGGATGACTCAAATACGAGACTTGAACGTGGAAAAGAAATGATATTAATTATGATGTGTAAGTATGTCATTATCTTTGACACGTTGATACAAGAAAATTAAGTATGTTCAGACGAATAATAAATCCAAGTAAAACATGTCGAGAAAAAAAATAAATACATTTGAGGGACAATATGTTTAATTTTAATTGGTTTCAAATATAAATGTTAGATGAAATAAAATATTTGATAAATAAATCAGTAACTCCGGTAATGCTCCGTAACTCTATTCCGGTGACGGATTGGGGTTAGGGGCGTTACAATTTAGATCCCAAAGACTCAAATGCGAAGTTAGATCGAGGAAAGGAAAAAGTTCAGGATTAGTAGATTTTTGTATACAACAAGTATGGAGGTAAGTTTGTGTAACTTGAATTATATTCTTAAATGCTTGAAATGTATGTTATTGATGTGAATATGAATTGAATGTTCATTATATGAAAATTGATGAAACATTGATATATTTGATAAAAAGGGGAAGAAATCCCGGTTGAATGAAAGGAAAATTCGATGGATCTCTGAAAAGGAATTGACGGTAAAAAAGATCTAGCCCGGACGGGTGATCCTATCCTGATATAGCCCTCCCGAAGAATATGTGGACAATGGATTTAGCCCGGACGGGTAATCCAAATTAGAGTCTGAATTTAGCCTGAACTGGTAATTCAAATCCAAACTCATTAGAGTAATTGTCGTTGCAGGGGATTTAGCCTGGACTGGTAATCCCGACAATACTCTATGAGTTTATATTACAGGGGATTTAGCCTGAACTGGTAATCCAGCTGTAAGGACGAGGTTCGCAGGAGTGTGCTCTCTGAAATGAAAATGTGCGCACATGAATATGAATTGACGGACCTGGATTTGTACACTTAAGTGTACCCCTGAAAATCTATCGAAATTCAAAGAAATTCAACGGGATAAATTGGGAAAATAATGATGGAATGGAAATCATGATATTGATGAGCTCATCAATCACGGTATATATTATTGATACATTGAAATTATTGGACTAACTTGAATGTTGAGTTTGTGCATGTTAGGGTAACAATGCATTGAATGGATGTATGAATGTTTATTGTATTGTATTGAAAATATTAGGTAAGTATAATTCTTGTTACATGAGCTTACTGAGCACAATGTGCTTACCCTGTTTTCTTTTTCCCTGTTTTGTAGTATTAAGAGCTCTGAGGTCAGATTCGGTTGGAGACATGTCACACTATCAACCTCAACATTTTGGTATATCCAGAAACTTTATTTTGGAAATCGATGGCATGTATAAGTTAATAAAGTAAATGTTAATATGAAATGAATGTAAAGTTAGCCATTGGTGTGGCTAACAAACTTTGGTTTGGTATGTGATGAGATTATCTTATGAATATGCATGAATCTATTTTGAAAATATGTTGAATTGGATTGGTTGATTTGGATTGGTCTCGGTTTAAGTTTTGCAGGGAAGGTTAAATGTCTATAAAGGGGCTATATTGAATCAAAAAAAAAAATTGGTAAACTCCGGTAATGCCTCGTACCCTATTCCGGCGATGAATACGGGTAGGAGGTGTTACACCCGTAATGTCACATTCTCGTAATCCTATAACGGAACGTAATTTAAGATTCTGCAAACCAAACACCCCTCAAATGTTAAAGAAACTTGTGCATAATGTAGGTTTCTAGGAAAAAGAGGTAAGATTTTAAGAAATAGTGAAAAACTGAGTGGACATTTTTAAGAAGATGACACTTAGTGTTAGAGAAATTTGTGCATCAGATAGATTCTTGGGGTGTTTGTGGGACAACACCAAGTGTTAGAATGTGTGCCACGTAGGTTCTCAGAAAAAGAGAGATGAGCACCAAGTGTTAGTCGCATATTATATATGTTCTGAAGAAAAAGAGGTGAGTCACAATAGATACTCTTATGTGCTAAGTCTAGTCTTTATTAGATGTAAAAAAGTAAGTGAACATTCTTAAAAAATTTTAAAAGATTTTAAGAAAAAGTGAAAAATACAAAAACTAAGTGTCTTTAAGAATAAAATTCAACAAGCTTTTCTGTTATAAATAGAGGAGTAAAAAGAATAACACTAAAAGAAAATACTCATTAAAGAGAGAGAAAGTGAAAAGCATGTTAAAACTAACCAGTTCAATTCTTATATAGGCTTTAAAACCTTCTAACCCCTTTCTCCCCTAGCGATGTGAGATATAATACAATTTCTCATTTTTCCAACACCAATAGCTCTCTTTTGAGGGAGGTTTTTTAAAAATATTTTTTGCTTCTGATTTGGATGTGGGATATGTTGATATTTTTTGCTTCCAAAAACAAATACTAAATAAACATTTTTAGCTACTGGACTTTTTATTTAGGCATAATTGCAAAAAAAACCCTCAACGTTTGGGGGCTTTTAGTTTTGTGCCATTGCCTTTTTTTATTTTTTGATTAACACCCTCAACATTACGATTTTTTAAGAAATCAGCCCAGTTTTAACGGTTAACGTGAGTTGACCGTTAATCAAATTGTAGGTCAACATAACAGCCCATGTGGCATGCCACATAAGCGCATGACATCATAAATGACGTCATCTATTTAACAAAATTTTTTCTCTCATTTTCTCTCTTGCCAAACACCACTTTTTTTCTTCAAAACACATAGTTGCTGCCATTTTTTTTTCTCATTTTCTCTCTTGCCAAACACCATTGTTCATTTCATTTACAAGAATCTCCATTACCATACCTCATATCCAAGCTTCTCCACAACATTTTTAACAAGATGGAACTGATCTGGACATTCTTGCAAAAAACTCAAATTTATTTCAAGAAATTAACATAAAGATAACAAAAATCAGATGTTAAAAAAAATTATCATCTCCCCAAAAAGAAGCTATAAGTTTTTCAACAGCAAATTCCCCTAGCATCAGTAGATTAATAAGTACTATTAAACAAAACAACATATCCAAAATAAAGTGAGAAATATTGTTGATTTTCTTGTACATATATATCTACAATAATGGGTAACAATAAATCCCCATCATAAGAAATCTTGAGAAAAATAGTTGGAGTAGGGAAACGACTAAGAAAAGATTGTCCAATAGAAGCAATTTTAGCCCTCGACATAGGATGTTGACCGTTAAAACTGGGCTGATTTCTTAAAAAATCGTACTGTTGAGGGTGTTAATCAAAAAATAAAAAGGCCAAGGGCACAAAACCAAAAGCCACCGAACGTTGACCGTTTTTTTTGGAATTATGCCTTTTATTTATTAATTAAACCATTCAGAAAAAAATAATACTGAAACTTCCACAATTTTTGGCGTACGCAAAGTTCATATATAGAATCAGAGACATGAATTGCACACTATTAACGCGTCAAATTGTAAGCCTTTTGATTTTTTGGCAGAAGAAGATTAACATGGCATTGACCAAAAATTCTTACAGGATAAATTACAAAGGTAACATATCATGTTATGATGATGATAATAACTATAATGATACCATTCAATTCAAAATCTCTTCCCCCTTCCCTGCTTTTTCCATATATGAGTCATAATTTCCATTTTTTTCCCTTTCGCATTTTAACCAAAAAAAAAAAAAAGAGAGAGAGAGAGATTCATGGTTCATGGCTGTTGACACGGCTGTGAAGTTCCAACATTTCTTGATGGTTAGGATCAACAGAGAGCGCTGCTCGACAATCTCGAAGGGCAGCCAAGACATCACCAACATGCTCATGGAAGGCGGCTCGTAGGTGTAGAAGGTGAAGGTCTGCTTTAAATGCAATTGCCCTTGACAGTTCTGCAATGGCTTCCTCCTCCTTGCGGCTATCCATTAACACTGTTTGATAAACACAACCAAAACAGCCTTCAGTTCGAAAATTTTCTAACACGGCCTTTATAATAATATATGTATATGTTCTGACCTGCAGCTCGATAACGGTAAGGATATACCCTGAGTGGATCTATTCGAGTGACCATCTCAAGATCTGCCTTTGTGAGGTCACGGTCACAGTACTCGGACCTCTTCTCATATGCGGATGCATTATTTTTAGCCTTTTCAATAAGTTTGGTCATTTCAACATATGCGGTGGCCTTATCATTTTTGAGAAAATGGACACGTGCAAGACCTTGATGGGCTCTCGTGTGACGGATTTTAAGGGCATTAATGTAGCAGTCGGCTGCTGAGTCTAATTTCCCACAATCAACCAAGACACTTCCCAGATTATTAAGAGCCTGAGAAAAGAACTCAAACCAAGATTAGACATGCTGAAAACCCATGTTTTTCAACACCAAAATTGGAACCACGGAACCCTAACAAGCACAACATTAGAATCTTTGGTAGAAGGTGGTAACCATTTAGCATCATTAGGGCAAACTCAACCAAGTTAAAAGGAAGTAGGTTCCTAGCACATGAAATTTGTAATGATGTGAGCCTTGCTATAAATCAAGGCAAATATGGTAAAGTGTAGTTACATATAGCATATTTTCTGATGAAAGGGGTAGGGAAAAGGAAACCTTACTTGACCTTTCCGAAGATTATCTGAGGGGCATTTCAAGGCATTTTCAAGCAGTGAAATAACCGTTGAAGAACAAGATGAATCGAGACTAGAGTCAGCCAATGCATATGCTTTAAGGAAGAACGCCTCAAAGGATCTACTAATTTGAATAGACTCTTCCGCCTTTCGAAGCCCTTCCTCACAGTGACCAGTATCATATAGGATCCATCCCTCGTAAACCAGGCGTTCATGCTCACTGGATGCATGTCTACGAGCTAATTCTAAACTTCGCATAGCCGCATCAGGACAATTCAACCTGATCAAGTGAAGCCACAAGTTCTTGCAAGTCATTTAAGCATGATACAGCAAACCAAACTAACGGCAACGGGGAGAAAAGATGAATTGAAAGGGGGGGGGGTGAGCATATATAGTGGATAGATGGGGAAGAAAATGGATGCTATAAAATGGGGGAGGGGGGGGAAGCTGCAGACCTTTAAATTAAAAGATCTTCTGTCAGAAGGTCCATAAAAGACTGGAAGTATGTGCATACCTGAGCAGAAGCAATGATTGTCTGAAGTATAAAACACCTTTTGCCCCACCAGATTCAAGCATCTGATAGATTACGGAGAGAGATCCAATATCGTCAACAGAAGACCACCTATCATACAACTGCATCCAACAATCTGCAGTTGTCCAACTGCCAACATGCTCACGCACAAGTGTACGCAGATGGGATGCTGCCACTCGTCCCTCAAACATTCTGTAATCTGGGGAAAGTGTTAGAATTGCCTGAACATCACGAATGGCTGCTTTGTAATCCTCAATAGCTAAATAAAGACAAAATCGGAGTTCCATGCATTCTAACGCAAGTTTAAACCCAAGAACACGGTTGATCTCAGCAAGAGCAGCTTGAACATTCTGTTTCATCATTAGGGAAGCAGCCCGATACATGTAGGGGTATGTGAGAGTTGGGTCAAGTTCGGTTGCTTTCTCAAGGTCTTCTGACCTTTTATCACCTTCACAGTATAATGACCTTTCCTGATACATCCACCCCAGTGGGTTAACAGAAGAAATCACAGAGCTGAGCTTCTCATAAGAACAGAGTTTATGACCCTTAATGTAACCCAGTCTTGCCAAACCGGCAATGGAGTAAACATGACCCAAACTCACAGCTTTCTCAAAAAGACCTTCAGCTTCATCATACTCTTTCCTCAGAAGCCTTACACATCCCAACTGATGAAAAGCTAGCAATTTCTCTCTATCAGTTTCAGCTGATTCAATCAGTTGTTCTAGGAAACAAACAGTTTTATCAGATCGGGGATCAAGGTTCATAGCTACTTCACTTAACAAACAATACAGCGAAAATGAAGCCTGTCCAACCATGATTGATCTCTGTTGTCTATCTGCATGGCTAAATATTTCCACCACCAGTTCATCATTCAAACTATCAGGCAGTTCATGTAAGAAAACTTGCAGACATGATGCTGCCAGGACAGGGGAATTCTGTTCGATGGCGTATTCCATAAACTCCACAGCATCATCTTGTGTGCAAACCAAAGATGCAAGTTTCCTATCACAAGCATCTTTGAGTCTTTCACAACAAAACTTATTTGAAAAAATTAGTATTTCCAACAAAAGATCAGGATGAACTTCACTCAAACTGCCTGTGATGCTGAACTCACAAATTGTCCTCATACCCAATGGGGAGATATTGTTTTCAGATAAATCTATGTCCTGAGAAGACGACTCAGTGAAGTACCCATTAAGCATAGCATGAAATGGGGCCGAAAGAGAAGCAATCTTCTGCCTATCACAAACTATTATCTCATCACCAATCTTAAAGTTCACATTTTTCAGGCTCTTGTCCCCATTCATCACAATAGTCTCCTTCGAACAGCCATTCACCTCAACTTGAAGCTGAGAAACATCTACTGGCCCAAACTCTTGTGCGCACTTATTGCAAGTCGCAAGCAAGTCAGCAATAAGTTCTTCTCCTTGCTTTTCATACATTAACCATGCCCCAAAAACAAGCTTCTCATGGACAGTGCCAGCCCTCTGCCAAGCAGAGCGGAGGCTTCTTTGCATCAATTTGGTTTCTCCAAGGCCCCTAAAGATCTGAAATTGTAATAAATAAAGAGGCGACCTCTCTTGAGGAGAACATGACTCCATCTCTTCATGAATTTGAGCTAAAACCTCTACATAGTCAATAGGTTTAAAGAAGGGCAATATCGGTGGCTCAGGAACCTTGATAAATGATTCTCTACAGCAAATTTACCAAAACAATCTCAATTCAACTTTCAAAAAAAAAAAAAAAAAAGAAACTAGAAGAAACTCATTAAATCAAAACAAATACTTACATGGATGAAGAATTGGTATGGGAAGAAGATAATTTGGAAAGCTTCCCTCTTTCAACTTGGAGCCAAGACTGAGGGTTAATAGCATTAAGCTGTGACTCTTTACATGAATCAGAGGGAAAGAAAGTCCTCATTGGGCATAAGAGATTAAACAAGTCCCAGATCTCCACAATAACCAAATAGGGTCTTCTTGCTCTTATCTCTTTCCAAAACTCAAAAAACAGACTCACAGAAAATTTTTAAAGAAAAATAATCCAGAACAGTTCCCTTTCTTATTTATTAATCACACTACTGCTATTGGGCTAAAACACCCTTCCCTCCCATCTCACCAAGCAATAAAACTTCTATTAAAGACATTTAATACAAGCCAACAAAACACCAGAAACAAACAATCATTCACTATATTTTCAGTATGGAGCATCTATTAAACAAACCGGTACAGTCTATAATTACACACAAGAAATTAAAGGAGAAAAAATGATTCTGTCCACTGTAAAGAAAAATCAACTAGTCGAGGGTGTTAAGACACATCCAAACTTAATCAATTACCCAATAACAATTAATCGAAGATCTTTACCTCAAAGCAAACCAAGCCCAAAATAAAGCCAAAATACATTGAGAAACACACTCTTAGTTATGGAGGGTGAGAAAGAGATAGAAGAGAGTTGGAAGAGGAAAAGCTAAGGTGAGGCTTTGGAGAAGGCAGAGGCAGAGGGAGATCATAGTTTGAATCAAAAGGGAACAAAAAAAGAAAAGAAAAATAAAGATAGAAATTCCTGAGTGTCCACTGTCTCCACTTTCCTATGCTGTTTGTAACGTTTCTTTTGTTTGGTAAAAGGGAAAGTTATATCTTGTTTTTTCTTTTTCTTTTCTCACTCATTTACGTTGGACACCAGAAATACAGCTTGGAAGAAAATTAAACCCCCCCCCCCCCAAAAAAAAAAAAAAAAAAACATAACTATGCTTAAATAATTATAATAAATAATTGTAATAAAAAATTTGAAAGGAAAGAAAGTGGGACGGTTAGAGAGACACGGGCAGATTAAAATAATTTTAGTAAAGGATTATTGCATAGTTGTCTCATGTACATCAATTTTTATGATAAAATAAATAAATTTAAGAATAAAAATAATTTCAGAATAATAATAAAAACAATAAATAATTTCAGTACAAGTTTTATTTTTTTAGAAAAAATTAGATTTATTTAATCCATAATATTGATTCAATTAAATATTATAAAAAGGGTTAGTATTTTTTAAAGATAAATTCATTAATTCATTAAATGAATGGAACTATATAGTTCAGAAAAAAAAATAACAAACACTCGTCATAGATAGTAAAGAACAAACTCCATCAACACAATAAAGTCTTTAGCCTCAGCATCAACTCAAGTACGACATGTCTGTAGTGATTGCAAATACCTAATACGATAAGGAAATCAACCCCGGATAGTCCAAAGCGGTGAACGAAAATTGACAAAAGTATCGAGCATTTACCAGACTAGAAAGGACGACAACAAAATCATTCCTAAAATCATTTGTAAAACTAAGATTACATGCATAAACAAGACTAAAAAATGTGTTACAAGAGCAAACAAAAATTTCTAAAACTGAAGACTTATTAAACAATAGACACTAGTATTATATTTTCTTTATTCTACAATTACATATGATTATTTTTTAAATGTTTTACTTGTCAATCTCTCACTTTGTTGGTAGAATCTAAAAACTCTATTACTAATATACCAAAATTTTCCTCTCTTAATAATATAAATTTATAAAAAATAATTTTTATTTTTCTAAATAACAGAAAGTTTTAATTATTTTAAAGAGGGTTTCCGAAATGCTTCATAGCAAAATATAATTTTTTTAAAAAGTATGATTGAAAACAAGTGGTAAAACTACTATTTTTTAAATAATTTTATTAGGCGTGGATTATATTGATTTTTTTTATAAAATACTTAAAATTATTCATGATTTCTCCTCACCCTATAAATAGGAATACAATACGTTTTAATGTAATCGAATCTATATATTTCTACATCGACAATAATATCTATACTAATAGAACTAATTATAAGTGTGATTAAATAATAATAATTATTGTGTTAGGGGAAATACCAAATGGGTTGCAATTTATTTATTATATAAATCAGGCTGGATCCTATGATTAGAGCTTAAAATTCTACCAGAAGACATCTCAAAGTTGGCAACGGATTAAACAAATCACAATTTATTGGTGGATTGAAGATTTGAATTACGGAAAGCGGAGATTGTTTGTTCTTGCCTGAATAGTAAGCGGAGATTAAGTACTCTTTTTTTTTTTTTTTTTATACTTAAAAATGAAAAACAAATTGATTACTAGTTTTGAAAATATTTCATTTTGGGAGACAGACAGAACAGACCCACTAAAATTTTGGGCCCACGTGGATCATATCCAATAACCCAAAAAGCCATTTAGTCAAAAGCTTTTCTTTTTGCTTTTTCTTATTTTAAATTAATAGCGCTAATCATCACTTAAAAATTCAGTACTTATTTCGCTCTATTTTACATAGAAATTTTTTAGGGTTTCTTTTTATATAATATACATTTATATTTCATTTATAAGTAATTGGTTTGTCATTTGCTATTGCATTAATGGTTAGCAGAGTTAAGTGATTGTGTTTTCATTTATTAAAAATAGCATAATATATTTTTCATTGTAAAAAATATTAAATTAAGACGAGAAGTCCCTAAACTAATTAACTAGCAACTAATCTAGGGAAAGGTAATTCCATAAAAAAATTTAGGGTATATTACTAGTCACTTAATTATTATTTATTTTTTTTATATTTAATTATTATCAAATTTTTTTGTCATCAATTATGAAAAGCTACAAAATGAATACTTAACTATTCAATTTTGTCTTCTTTTAGTCACCATGTGGCTAATGGTGTCATATTTTAAAATTGACAAAATAACAACTTTAACATTCAAATTTGTACAGTGAGTCAATTTAATTTTGATTCTAAAAATCTAACCTTCAATATTTACACATTGTGTAATTTAGTTTTTTTTTTACAATTTTATTTTTCTTTGTAATCCTTTCACTTAAAGGAGCTAAAACAACAAATTTATTAGCAAATTTGATTGTAAATATACAAAAAAATGAACATACCAAAAATTTTAAGATTATAATTTACGTCCTTTTTCATTCTTTTAAGATTAACCCTTAATATAACAAAAATAAAAAGCAAAATAGTAAAAAAGGAGACCAAATAATAGAATTTGTAACTGTCGATGGTTAAATTTTTTATTTTAGAATCAAGACTAAAATGACATAAATTATAAATATTAAGGGTTAAAGTTATTATCATGCCCATTTTTTAAAGCTATCGTCATTAGCCAACTGGTGACTAAAAATAATAAAATTAAATAATTAGATAACCATTTTGTAACTGTTTATAATTAGAAAAAAAAAATAATAATTGAATGATTATTAATATAAATTATTAAAAAAATCGCTAAGATCCCCTATATGCACAGAGTCCATTCGACGAATACCAAGTTTCTATTGGCCAACCAATCAGAGCAATAGAAACATACTTTATTCTCCAACGCCAATATCCGGGGAGAAGAAAATAGCATGTGAAAGGATCGATATGCGTGTTTGACAAATGCTGGAACCAATTCATTTCGGCCAGGCAGACTGACCCAGTCACTACTCCTCACCACCCACCCTACGTCTACCCAACAATTTAGGCTTTCATTCCAATAATTTCACTCGGTTATTTTGGACTACTAATAATATTATAAAAAGAATAAAAAGGTCTATTTTTCAAGCATAAAAATTAGAGTTAAACTTATTTTGAATGTTCTATATTTATATAAATTCTTACACATACTAATAAATAGGAGTGTGCAAAATTCGGGTAAAATCGAAAAAATTCGGTTAACCGACTGAATTTGGTTAATTGGTCAGTTAACCGAATTTTTTCGATCGAGAGTCGATTAATAATTTTTTGAGTTTTTAGTTAACAGTTAATTCTGTTCGAAACTGGTCTATTAACAGAATTTTTTCGGTTTAACCGAAAAAATTAATAAATAAAATTATAATATATAAATAGCTCACTATTCACTCAAACACAATCTAACATAAACCCAATCAAACTAAAATTAATTACCCAACCCAATTACCTAACCCAATCATAAAAATTACAAATAATTTAATAAATAAAAATAAAAATAATTTAGTTAATTCGGTTAATTCGGTTATTCAGGTAATTCGGGTAATTCGGGTAATTCGGTTAATTTTATACTTATTTTAACCAAAAATAAAAATATATAATTTTTTGTTAATTCGGTTAACCGAATAAATTAATCAAAAAAATTTCGGTTAATTCAATTAATAGTGTTTCGAGTCAGTTAACCAGTCAATTAACTGATTGAACTCTCCTACTAATAAATGATTTTGTTATACAATAGATAATAATATTGTGTTCTAAAACTATTGATTCCAGAAAAAGAAAATTACTTCAAAGAATTGAATTTGAACATGATCATGATATTGATTCTCAAATATAGTGCAGAGTAATGGGAAAATGACCCAAACCCATAAGTGATCAAATCTGAAACCAGATCCATTTACAAGACAAAGCTCCAATTTTAAGTTGACCTGCTGCTGCTCGTCGTTTTAAGGAGCAGTAAAAGCATGCATAATAAGACAGGAGGAGATGATCAAAATAAAAAAAGGCATGGTTCAACTCATGGATGGTGGCTAAGCTTTGAGGTGTAGACTTTAATGACTGAAGTGGTGGGACATCACTCCCAAATTATTTGATCATTACACGGCGTCTGCTGGTGGGTCGTCGCCTCCTGGCCGTGTTACGGATTTCTTTTTCTTTTCTTTTTGGAGATTAACCACGTTAAATCATAAATTAGATAAGATTAAAATATGCTATAACTCTCTAAATTTAGAATTTATTCTTTATATTTTTATTATTAGGAATTTAGTCTCTTAATTTTTTAGATTTCAAAATTTAAGTTCAGCTATTAATATTATATTTTTTTATTAAATTTATTGATGTGACATTTAAAAAAATTACTTGTTAGTCATATAACTAAAAAATGACTTTATAATGAACCTGATTTGACAAAATAATTTTAACAATATTAATAGTTAGACCTGAATTTTAAAATTTGAAAAGTAAAAGAGCTAATTTTCTAAAAATAAAAGTATAGGGAATTTTAAATTTATAAAAAGTACATGGACTTAGGCATATTTTAACCAGTTAGATTATTAGAAGGAGATTGATGGCTATCGATGCCACCAAATATAAATTTCTTATGTTCTAACTAAACAAAACAATAGTATAAAGAAGCAAGGTCGATCCCAGAGGGACTGGGATTCCTAATATCATTCTTTTGACTGACCAGATTCTAAAGTCGTGGCAGTTATCATACCTGTAACATCGATGTAGTGATCCTCAAAACCCATTTGGTCATAAATAATATGAGATAACATCTCAACGAAATAAGGTATAAGATCAAAGAAAATGAAAGTTGCAGTATATCAAAAAAGCGTTAAATCAACAAGCATGACATGATGTATTAAGGAAGGGACTAAATCGTAAATATGTGAAAAGTTTTAGCTTAAGTGTAAATATTCAAAATTTAAGGGATCAAAGTGTAAAAATGAGAAATTTGAAGGACCAAAACTGAAAATAATCTAATTTACTAAGATATGGAATTGTCATGTAGGGACCAAATTGAATAGGTGAAGAATTGTGAGGGACTAAATTGTAATTTAACCAAATTAAGTGATGATTCAAGGATGGAATTTTGAAAGATCATGAAGGGTAAAATGGTCAATTAGCAAGAGGAAGAATTTTAAAATGTAATGATGATGTTAATGATATATTGGTAATTTTTTAATTGATTAGTTAAATTTTATTTTTATTAATATTTTACTTAGATATTTATTATTATTTTATTTAGAAAATGGTAGAATAAAAAGAAAGGAAGGGTGAAGGAAATTTATCATCCTTCCAACGCGAGTGAAAGGGTGAGAAAGGATAATTTCTTTTCTTTACAATTTAGTCTTTTGTCATGAAAACCTACTTTTTTTACCCAAAATTTTTGAAAATTTCCTTAGATATTGAAGAGAGAAGATGAAGTAGAGATTCTAAAGAGTATGTTCATCATTTTAGAAGCAAGAAAATAGTAGATGAAAGTGGAGAAAATGAGAAGAAAAAGGAAGGAAATTGGTGAAGATGAGAAATGCATGGAAATGAAGAAGAAATTTAGAAATTCTTGACAAAAGAGGTAAGTTTCATACTAAACCTAATTGTGTTTCAATAGATTGAGTTAAAAATGTTTTGAATAAGATGTATGAAATATGTATTTAATCTAAATACTAGAAATAGAAAGTATTTGATGAAGAATAGAGACTTAAAACACCAAATTGGTAAGAGAGAATGTGATTTGTATGGTGAAAAGTACTAAGATTAAGAAATGAATATATAATCTACAAATAAACATAAGTGACTAAATTGTATAGTAATCAAAAGTATGGAAATTATGTGTGATTGAATGAAAGATAGTGCAAAAGAACCTTAGAAAAGAAAATATTTTCATTAAAACAGTTTAGACAACAGTAGTGACTTAATTTTGAAAATTCACAAAAAATTATAAAAATTTAGTTAGAGATTGAATTAAATATGAAATTAAAAATCATATAGTCTAGTTTCATATAGAAGGAACGGTGAAAGAAATAGAATTTTAGAGTTTGAGATATATTAGTTTTCGTGAAACCAGGTTAGAGTGGATTTGGGTTCCCCTGTTCTGACTATGGAAAATCATCAAAAATTGTAAAAAAATTATTAGGGGTTTAAATTTATATGTTTAAATTATTAATGAGTCTATTTTCAATAGGAACAAAAGAAAACATCATCCAAACCCCGTACTAAGATATAATTAATTTTAAGTAAAGAAAGGTTAAAGCTGTCAAGCAACAGAACAGAGAAAATTTTGAAGAATTTACTGTATTGTTTGGATAAATTATAAATTCTGAAATTTTTATGGTAAATATATATTTGAGTCTAGTTTCAAAAACATCAAGTGGATATTAATTTCGAATTTTGTAGCTCAAGATATAAATAATTTAGTGACTATGACTCAAGTGGATAGCTTTAATATGAACACATAAGTAAATAGTGGAATTATGAACAATGTTACATATAAGCATGTTATATACCAAAAGCTAAAGATTCTAATAAATATAAACATAAAGGATGTGGAGTGGAGAGGAGGAGGAGAAAAAGATATATGAATATATATAGTAGATGAATTTGAAATGTTTCGAAATGGTTGTAAGTGATGGAATGATTAATACATGTGAATGTGTTTAAACGAACTAATAAAATAATAAGTGAATAATTGTTAATTGATGTGATATTGAATTCTTTGTTAAAATTTTATGAAAAATTAAATTGATTGGCACAATTTAGAAATAAATATGAAATATACATAAAGTGGGTAAATTACTTTTGAAAGTGCAAGTCCTCCAATGATCTTATTTGTAAAACTTTAATATTTGTGTTAATTTTATAAACTTTGTTATCTTTGATTGAATATCATGTTTTTATGAGAACTTGATATTAGAAATAGATGTAAGTGGATAATATGTAAAATGAAGTGGCAGTTCTGACATTTGAATATGGTTCAGGTAATGATATAAAAAAATAAAAAAATAAAGATGAAGTGTGGAACTTGTAGGAAAATAGAGACGATGTCAAGATGACAAGTTCGACATGTCACGACGTGGAAACCCCAACGTCGCGACGACGGTTCAAAATTTTTTATGAACTTTCAATTTGGCATTTGATCAATTGTGGATGTTGTAATGAGCTCCTTTAACTTATAATTAGTTTTATTGTAAATTCAATTATTATTGAAATGAGTTAACCCTATACCTAACCCAATCATCGAGTCAAGGCATCAGGATATCACATTCGTTGCCGAAGCAACTACTAAAAATTTCAAATCAATTTATCATATTATTTAATTAATGTGGATCATTAACTCGTTTTAGTAATAATTAAAATTACAATAGAACTGATAATGAGTTAAAAGAGCTCATTAAAACATCCACAATTGATCAAAGGCCAAACTCTAAAGTTCATAAAAATTTCTAAATTGTCGTCACAACGTTGGGGTTTTCACGTAATGACATGGCGAATTTGTCATCGTGCCGTCGTCTCCATTTTCTTACAAGTTTCACGCTTTAATTTTATTTATTTATTTTTATTATCATTACCTGAATATATATTCAAATATCATAACCACCACTTTATTTTACATATCATCGACTTACATCTATTTCTAATCATCTATTTCTAATATCAAGTCCTCATAAAAAATATGATATTCAATCAAAGATAACAAAGTATATAAAAGTAACACAAATACTAAAATTTTACAAATAAGACCATTGGAGGACTTGTACTTTCAAAAGTAGTTTACCTACTTTACGTATATTTCATATTTATTTCTAAACTGTGCCAATCAATTTAATTCTTCATAAAATTTTAATAAAGAATTCAATATCACATCAATTAACAATTATTCACTTATTATTTTATCAATTTGTTTAAACATACTCACATGTATTAATCATTCAATCACTTACAACCATTTCGCAACATTTCAAATTCATCTACTATATATATATATATATATATATTTTTTTTTTTTCCTCCTCCTTCTCCTCTCCATTCCACATCCTTTATTTATATATTTGCTAGAATCTTTAACTTTTAGTATATAACATGCTTATATGTAACATTATCTATAATTCCACTATTTACTTATGTATTCATATCCAAGCTGTCCACTTGAGTCATAGTCACTAATTTATTTATATTTTGAGCTACAGAATTCGAAATTAAGATCCCCTTGATGTTTTTGAAACTAGACTCAAATATCTTTCTACCATAAAAATTTTAGAATTTATAATTTATCCAATTAGTACAGTAAATTCTTCAAATTTTTCCCTGTTCTGTTGCTTGACAGCTTCGACATTTCTTTACTAAAAATTAATTATCTCTTAGTACGGGGTTTGGATGATATTTTTGTTTGTTTCTATTGAAAATAGACTCATTAATAATTTAAAAATATAAATTTAAACCCCTAATAATTTTTTTTTACAATTTTTGATGATTTTCCATAGTCAGAACATGAGAACTCAAATCTACTCTGACCTTGTTTCATGAAAATTAATATATCTCAAACTATAAAATTCCGTTTCTTTCACCATTTCTTCTATATGAAACTAGCTTTAATTTCATATTTAATTCAATCTCTAACTAAATTTCCATAATTCTTGGTGAAATTTTAAAGTTAAGTCACTGCTGCTGTCTAAACTATTTTAATGAAAATATTTTCTTTTCCAATGTTCTTTGCACTATCTTTCATTCAATCACACATAATTGCCATACTTTTGATTACTATACCATTTAGTCACTCATGTTTATGTGTAGATTACATATTCATTTCTTAATCTTAGTACTTTTCACCATACAAATCACATTCTCTCTTACCAATTTAGTGTTTTAAGTCTCTATTCTTCATTAAATATTTTCTATTTCTAGTATTTCTCAAAACATCTTTAACTCAATCTATTGAAATACAAGTAGGTTTAGTATGAAACTTACCTCATTTGTCAAGAATTTTTTTCATTTCTTCTTCATTTCCATGCATTTCTCATCTTCACCACTTTTGTAACACCCCAACCCGTATCCATCATTGGAATAGGGTCACGAGGTATTACCGGAGTTTATAGAACCTTTTTTTTTTTTTTTTGTTTATCACATGATAACTTATTTTATAAGAAATTGTACAACTTAAATTTTACCACTCTTCCATAAACACATGTATATTTTCATTTGATTATTTACCCTTTCGATGTATCAAATAATAAACATATTACCATTTAACCAATAGCTTGGCACTTGTCTAAGCGTCAACAACAACAGTCATTAGTATACTTGAATATATTTCATATAATTTTAGAATCAATAAACTCATTGTATCAACATATCAGACTTGAGATTATTACTTATTACGGCTTACCCAATTTCCATGTATCAGCATATTAAAGATAGCCACATATTCATATAATATGATACATATTATTCTCTTGCCATTTCTTCAAAAACATAAATCATTCATTATACCAAAATTTCATGTATCATTGTTTTCATGGATTTTGTATATATTTATTCCAGGACAATTCATAATCTTGAACATGCATAATTATCAGGTAAGTTTCATATACATGTATTTTCCATGTCATATTTTTAAAATATCGAATAAATATCATTTTCATGTATTTCAAGTTCAATTTCGTGATTATTGTTTCGTGCTCAAATTATTTCCATGTAAGGGCTTTATTCATTAAGTCATTCGAAATTTTATCGTCATACAATTAATATTATTAAAGTATACGAATCTATAATCATGGATGCATATATTCATCAATAAATTCCATGTACAAATATCATCATCTTATATTTCCATATATCCAGTATCACTGTCATTTTTTTTTATGTACTTCAGGAATATATGTACAAATCTTTTTATATGCATATTTCCTTTTCTGATCAAGATTCTTACCTACTGAATTTATCAGAATATCGATAGTTAAAATCATATAGTATACTTAAAATATGCAAATCCGTAATCCATCAATTCACATTTACCCTTTTTAGCTATGTGTTTACCATCTTCTATATTTATCCCGTTGAATTTCTCGGAATTTCGATGGATATCCAATAGTACACTCCTGGTGTACAATCTCATTAACCGTCAATTCATACAGGAGTACACTTTTAGTGTACAATTCCGGGTCCGTCAATTCATATGCATGTGTTGCCATGGTATCTTTCAACCATGGTCTTATTCATTGCCATGGTATCTTTCAACCATGGTCTTATTCATTTTCTCAATTTGTTGCCATGGTATCTTTCAACCATGGTCTTACACATTTCATTTCAGTAAGCACACTCCCGCGAACCTCACTCTCCCGCGAACCTTAATTCTTGGCACACTTCCGCAAACCTCAGCTCCCATGTATTCTTCGGAAGGGCCTATACACATGTATTCTTCGGGAGAGCCACCAGCACACTCCCGCGAACCTCATTTCCCATATATTCTTCGGGAGGGCTGATATTAGGATTACCCTTTCGGGCTTAATCCTTTTTCCTGTATTCTTCGGGAGGGCTATATCAGGATAGGATCACCCATCCGGGCTAGATCCTTTTTACCGTCAATTCCTTTTCAGAGATCCATCGAACTTTCCTTTCATTCAACCGGGATTTCTTCCCCTTTTTATCAAATACATCAATGTTTCATCAATTTTCATATAATGAACATTCAATTCATATTCACATCAATAACATACATTTCAAGCATTTAAGAATATAATTCAAGTTACACGAACTTACCTCGTTGCTTGTTCGTGTTTATAAATTCATTAATCCAATACATTTTCTTTTCCACGTTCGAGTCTCACATTTGAGTCGTTTGGGTCTTTATAAATAAATTTGATCATTTTTTTCATTTATTCTATATTTTAATACATTCAATTAGTGCTCTAGGCAAAATTACCATTTTACCCCTAAACTTTTAATTAATGATGATTTTACCCTTAGGCTCAGAAAAATAAATTCTTGCAATTTAATCCTTATTTCCAGCCGTTATCATCATACATATTAATAACATTCCATAAATTCTATAAAATATCAAAATTTTCCATAATTTCAACACTTTTCAATTTAATCCTTAAAACATGTTTTCCCCCGATCTTGAACTAAATTAACAATTTTCATTTAAAATTTTCAATTTAAATAATAAAATAATCCATTTCATGTAATTTGATCATTTCTAACATTTTTACAAAATTACCCATAAAGTTTTACTTTTATTCAATTTAGTCCCTGAGCCTAAAACATAGAAATTAGCCATGCTAACTGAATATTCATACATATTTTCCTCCTCCTCCTCTCCATTCCACATCCTTAATTTATATAATATGCTTATAAGTAACATTATCAATAATTTCACTATTTACTTATATGTGAATATTCAAGCTGTCCACCTGCGTCATAGTCACTAAATTATTTATATCTTGAGCTACAGAACTCCAAATTAAGATCCGTAAATTTTCCCTAAAACTAGACTCACATATATTCTAACAAGAAAATTTTTAGAATTTTTGGTTTAGCCAAATAGTACAGTTTATTCTTTAAAGTCACCCCTATTCTGCTATTTGACAGTTCTGACCCTTCTTCACTAAAAACTAATTATCTCTTCATACAGGATTCGGATGATGTTTCTGTTTGTTTCTATTGAAAATAGACTCATTAGATAATCTAACCATATAACTTATGTCCCATAATTATTTTTATACAATTTTTAATGATTTTTACAAGTCAGAACAGAGGATCCCGAAATCATTCTGAACCAGTCTCACAAAAATATAAATACCTCAGAATACAGAATTCATTTACTTGTTCTGTTTCTTTTATATGAAAATAGACTCAACAAGCTTTAATTCCATTTCTCACTCAACTCCTAATTCAGTTTCTACCATTTTTGGTGATTTTTCAGATTTAGCTTACTGCTGCTGTCCAAAACTGTTTTAGTGCAAGATATTAATTACTAAGTTTATATCACCCTTATTTTCTTTCTCTACACCATTTCCCATCACTTTATCTTATTTTCTCCTCACTACCATATCAAGAACATAGAATCATATATAAGAAAACTCTACATTAACATCATTTACATGCTTTTTCAATAATATTAAACTTAAAAATACATGGAAATCTTGATGTTCTTACCTTGTTTTATTGTTTCCAAACTTTAACTTCATTTTCTCTCTCCTCCAGCTTCTATTTCTTGAATCCAACTTGATATTCTAACTCCTCATAGTCTCCTTAACATTTTTCTCCTTCGGTAGCTATGGAAATTCTTTTGATTTCTAGGTGAAAATGGTGAATTTTTGGTGGAAGGACCAAATTGTAAAGGAAGCAAAACTTTCTTTTTTTCTCTCTTCCTTTCACGTTGGTGCATGAGAAAGATGGTGGTTTCTTCCCCTCTTTTTTTTTCCACACACACAAACATATATATATACTAAATAAAATAATAAAATAATAAAATATCTTATTAAAATATTAATAAAGTAATATTTATCTTATTAAATAATTATAAAATATCATCACACTATCATTACCTTCTAGATTTCTCTCTCCTTCTAATTGACCATTTTGCCCTTCATGATCTTTTAAAATTTCATCCTTGAGTCATCACCTAATTTGGTAAAATTGCGATTTAGTCCCTCATAATTCTTTCTCCTATTCAATTTGGTCCTAATTCATCCATTTTCCTTAGTTTCTAGATTATTCCATCCTTAAAATATTTGCACTATTGGTCCTTCAACTTTTCCATATTTACACTTTAACCCCTTAAATTTTAAGTATTTACTCTTGGGCCACAAAACTTTTCTCACTTTTATGATTTAGTCCTTTCTTGGATTAATACATCATAATCACTTCCTACATAGATTTTGTTGATAGAGCTCAAAATTTCTCTTTTTATTTCTTTATTTCTTTATTTTACTGTATCAATGATAGAAATTTTCGGTATATTACAACTTTCCTTCCTTTTTCTTCTCATTTTCTCCACTTTCATGTACTATTTTCTTGCTTCTAATTTGATGATCATATTCTCTGAAAGCTCTACCTCACCTTCTCTCTTTAATATCTAAGGAAATTTTCAAAAAATTTGGGTAAAAGGGTAGGTTTTCATGGCAAAGGACTAAATTGTAAAGAAAAGAAAACTTCTTTCTCATCTTTTCACTCACATTGGAAGGATGTTCCATTTCTTTCATCCTTCCTCTCTTTTTATACTACTATTTTTCTAAATAAAATAATATCTAAGCAAAATATTAATAAAATAATATTTAACTAATTAATTAATTAAAAAAATCACCAAAATGTCATCAACATCATCATTACATTCTAGAACTCTCCCTCTTGTTAATTGACCATTCTGCCCTTTATGATCTTTCAAACTTTCATCCTTGAATCATCACTTAATTTGGTAAAATTACTATTTAGTCCCTCATAATTCTTCACTTATTCAATTTGTTCCCTGCATGCCAATTCCATATCTTAGTAAATTAGATTATTTTCACTTTTGGTCATTCAAATTTCACATTTTGACGCTTCGATCCCTTAAATTTTGAATATTTACACTTGAGCAAAAAACTTTTCACATATTTACGATTTAGCCTTTACTTTAAATCAATATACTAAAACCTACTTCTTAATCATTATTATTATCATTTTAATACTCCTCGATATTCTCTTTTATCCGCTTTATATCATTTTCTCATTTTACCGAAAAATTAATTACATATTATTCAATTTACTACTATAACGCCCCTAACCCGTATTCGTCACTGGAATAAGGTTTCGAGGCATTACCGGAGTTTTACAGAACATTATAGATAACTGGAGACGATTACTAATTATTTCCTAAAATTTTTCTTAACGTCCCTTAAATGGACCCTCGAGGCCCAAATTATGCATTAGAATCGATTAGGGACTAAAAGGGATCATAGGAAATTTTTAGCAAAATTTCAAAATTTTTCCCACTTAGAAAAGTCACACGCCCGTGTGGTCAAGTCGTGTGGGTTCATACGCCCGTGTCCCTAACCCGTGTAACTCTCTAACTTGCAACTCCTGAACAAATTGATGTCCCACGACCAAGTCACACGTCCATGTGCTAGGCCGTGTGGTTAACTCGAATTTTCGAAAAATAGGTGTAGGTTTCACGCGACCATGAGACACACCCGTGTTCTAGGCCGTGTACCTCACACGGCTGAGACACAGGCCCGTGTCTCTACCCATATGCTCAATTTGGAGTATTCTGTTTTTCAAATTTCAGGATGCAGGAGACACACGGCCAGGCTACACACTCGTGTGGACAAAATAAAGCTATTTTCCAAGCCCTATTTCTCACCCATTATCATCCAAAACCTGCACAAAACCTCACGAATACCAACCAACCAATTCAAGCATGATTTTCAACCAATTTTATCATGTAATATATCATATTTTCACATGCACACTTAGTACAAATCTTACCTCTTCAAACTTACATGTTTAATCTCATCAACTTTATACATATTAAGCATACAAGTAAACTATAGTTTGTTTTATAAACATACCAAAAATTTAGGTCATCAATAGCCATTCCAATGGCTAGGTTACATTCATCCATTTCAATATATACATTAACCTTACTAGCCTATACATGCTATTACACCAAATAAGGTCTATATTTATACCAAAATAAGTGAGAAGATAGTGTGATGTTGCTCCGACTGTCTCCAACCTTTACAAGCTTCCGAGCACTATAAAACAGGGAAAATGAAATAGAGTAAGCACTTAATGCTTAGTAAGTTCATGTAACAAGGAACCTAACTTACCACATGTTTTCATTAAATTAAATCAAATCAAATATACATGCATCCAAGCAAATGAATTATTATCCTATCATACATTGCTTCAGCCTTTTGAGTTAGTCAAACAATTTCATATAATACCAATACATAGATGAGCTCATCTTATCATGATATCACATACCTAATCCCCATATCACATGTACCTTTTTAAGAATAAAGTATTCCAAGATTCACTATTTATTTCCAAATATTTACCCGTTGAATTTACCGGAATGTTGATGGATACCATATAGTACACTTGAAGTGTACAAATTCATAATCTGTCAATTCATATTCATATTTATCAGAGAGCACACTCTCGAACCTCATCTCACATAGCAAGATTACTAGTCCAGGCTAAATCCTCTGCAACATATACTCAAAGAGTTTTGTCAGGATTTCTAGTACAGGCTAAATCCTTTTAGTGACAAATACTCTATAGAGCTTAATCTAAATTACCCGTCCGGGCTAAATCCAATATATAACATATACATCGGGAGAGTTTATATCAGGATTACCCGTCCGGGCTAAATCCTTTCTGCAACACATGCATTATCCCCTTTTCCTTGATCCATCAAATTCTCTTTTATTCAACCAGGACTTTCTCCTTTTTCTAAAGTAATATTAAACATTTTATCATTTTCTATACATTGAGCATACAATTAACATTCTTATCATGTAACATGCATTTCAAACATTTCAAGATTCAATGCTAAGTTACACGAACTTACCTCGATACTTGTTCGTTTATAAAGTCTACTAATTCGAGACTCTTTCCTTTCCTCGATCTAACCTCGTATTTAAGTTGTTTGGATCTATATAAATGAATTTAATCATCAATTTCATTCAATTCATATTCAATTGAGTTTAATTTACTCCTTAAGTAAAATTACTATTTTGCCCCTAAACTTTTCTTTAATTCTAATTTCGTCCCTAGGCTCGGAAAATAAAATTCATATAATTCAATCCTCTTTCCAAGCCTAGCCAAAAAATTCATGTAATATTTATAGCACATTTATTTCTCAAACATCAAAATTTTTCCTTGAATTTCATAAGTTTACAATTTAGTCCCTAAATTCCAATTTCATGCAAAATCACTTTGTAAAAGTTGTTTATCTATCAACAACCTTTCACTTTCTACCATAAATTTCCAATTTTCAGCATATTCATCGATGGCACAAACTTCATAATTTGATAACTTTTCAAATTGATTCCCAAATTAGATAGTTTACACTATCCCGATCTCAAAAATATAAAATTACTAAAAACGAGACATGAAAACTTACCTAATTAAGCTTGATTAGTTTTCCCCCTCTCTCCTAGGGTTTCCATAGAATTTGGGGATGAAGATGATGAAAATAAGATGATTTTTCTATTTAGTTATTTATCATCTTTTATTTTTCCACAATTCCAATTTAGTCCTTTTTCTTTTCTCAATTTCCATGGATGATTCATCCATAAATATCCACTAAATTTTGATTGATGGTCTAATTATCACATACGGACCTTAAGTTTTGAACTCCATAGTCATTTAATCCCTCTAGCTTCTAAAATTAAACTTTTCACATTTTATACAATTTGGTCCTCTTTCTAATTAATCAGTAAATCGATAAAATTTTCCTATTAGTATTTTCATTTGGCTTTCCTATCATATTATAAATCATGTAATAATGTTAAAATAAATTCTCTTTTTAGCTCGGATTTGTGGTCACGAAACCACTGTTCCGATATCACTGAAATTGGGCCATTACAATTACTACTTTTATTATATATAAATTGTAGGGATGTTATGTAACACTCCGAAAGTTGCTACAGTAAGAAAGTGAGATATTATTTTTGATACAGTAAAATAAGGAAATAAAATGAAAAAAAGGGGAAGTTTGAGTTATGTCAACAAAATCTATTTAGAAGGTATATTATGCTATATTTAAGGGGTTAAAGTGTAAATATGAAAAATTAAAGGCCAATATGTAAATATTTTAAGGGTGGAAGGATCTAGAAACTAAAAAAATGGATGAATTAAAACCAAATTGAATAAGTGAAAAAAGTGTGAGGGGTTAAATTAGAATTTTACTAAAATGATTGATGATTCAATGAAAGAATTTCGAAGGATCATAGGGATAAAATGGTCATTTAGCAGGGAAGATAATTTTGAAGAGTAATGATAATGTTGGTGTTATTTAAGATTAATTAAATAAATATTAGTTTATTAATATTTTGATTTGACATTTAATTATATTTAATTATTATTTTATTTAGTATATAAGGAAAGAAAGATGAAGAATTCTCTTCATCTTTCCATGCTACTGATGTGAGAAGAAGAAAAGAAATAAATAAATTTTCTTTTCTTTACAATTTGGTCTTTTTACCAAAAATCCACCATTTTCACTTAGAAATCAAAAGAATTTCCATAGCCATTAAAGAGAAAAATATTAAGGAGATTATGGAGAGTTAGAATATCAAGTTAGATTCAAGAAAATAGAAGTTGAAGGAGAGAGAAAATCAAGTTAAAGTTTGTTTTCAAGAGAATAAGGTATGGATGTTAAGGTTTTATGTTATTTTTAAGTTTAGTAGTAATAGAAAAGCATAAAAACAGTGTTAAAGTAAAGATTTATCATGAGGAAATATTGTGGTTTTGACATGTTGATGAAGATAGAAGTTGAGTAAGTGAATCAAGTGGTAGGAGAAGAGAAAAACAAAAGATTTTGTTAGAAAAGAGGTAAGTACGCATAAACTTTCTTGTTATTTAAGGATTAAAATGTGATTTTTGTAAAGTAAGTGGTAATTAAGTAAAATATATATATTGTGTGAAATAATTTCTTAAGTGAATGAGGAAATTATAATAAAAATATAATAGTTGGGTTATGCGTTAGCAAAAATATACAAAGTATTAGATGTAATATCCCGAAAATTTCTATCATTGATACAGTAAAATAAAGAAATAAAGAAATAAAAAGAGAAATTTTGAGCTCTATCAACAAAATCTATGTAGGAAGTGATTATGAGGTATTAATCCAAGAAAGGACTAAATCGTAAAAGTGAGAAAAGTTTTGTGGCCCAAGAGTAAATACTTAAAATTTAAGGGGTTAAAGTGTAATATGGAAAAGTTGAAGGACCAATAGTGCAAATATTTTAAGGATGGAATAATCTAGAAACTAAGGAAAATGGATGAATTAGGACCAAATTGAATAGGAGAAAGAATTATGAGGGACTAAATCGTAATTTTACCAAATTAGGTGATGACTCAATGATGGAATTTTAAAAGATCATGAAGGGCAAAATGGTCAATTAGAAGGAGAGAGAAATCTAGAAGGTAATGATGGTGTGATGATATTTTATAATTATTTAATAAGATAAATATTACTTTATTAATATTTTAATAAGATATTTTATTATTTTATTATTTTATTTAGTGTATATATATGTGTGTGTGTGTGTGTGTGTGGAAAAAAAAAGAGGGGAAGAAACCCACCATTTCCATGCACCAACGTGAGAGGAAGAGAGAAAGAAAGAAAGTTTTACTTTCTTTACAATTTGGTCCTTCCACCAAAAATTCACCATTTTCACCTAGAAATCAAAAGAATTTCCATAGTTACCGAAGGAGAAAAATGTTAAGGAGACTATGAGGAGCTAGAATATCAAGTTGGATTCAAGAAATAGAAGCTGGAGGAGAGAGAAAATGAAGTTAAAGTTTGGAAACATTAAAACAAGGTAAGAACATCAAGATTTCCATGTATTTTTAAGTTTAATATTATTGAAAAAGCATGTAAATGATGTTAATGTAGAGTTTTCTTATATATGATTCTATGTTCTTGATATGGTAGTGAAGAGAAAATAAGATAAAGTGATGGGAAATGGTGTAGAGAAAGAAAATAAGGGTGATATAAACTTAGTAATTAATATCTTGCACTAAAACAGTTTTGGACAGCAGCAGTAAGCTAAATTTGAAAAATCACCAAAAATGGTAGAAACTGAATTAGGAGTTCAGTAAGATATGGAATTAAAGCTTGTTGAGTCTATTTTCATATAAAAGAAACAAAACAAGTAAATGAATTCTGTATTTTGAGATATTTATATTTTTGTGAGACTGATTCAGAATGATTTCGGGATCCTCTGTTCTGACTTGGAAAAATCATTAAAAATTGTATAAAAATAATTATGCGACATAAGTTATATGGTTAGAATCCTTTATGAGTCTATTTTCAAGAGAAATAAGTGGGAACATCATCTGAGTCCCGTACGAGGAGATAATTAAATTTTAATGAAGAAAAGTCGGAACAGTTATATAGCAGAACAGGGGTAACTTTAAAGAATAAACTGTACTTATTGGCTAAGCCAAAAATTATAAAAATTTTATGGTAAGAATATATGTGAGTCTAGTTTCAGGGAAAATTAACGGATCTTAATTTTGATTTCTATAGCTCAAGATATAAATAATTTAGTGACTATGACACATGTGGACAGCTTGAATGTTCACATATAAGTAAATAATGAAATTATTGATAATGTTACTTATAAGCATATTATATAAATTAAGGATGTGGAATGGAGAGGAGGAGGAGGAAAATATGTATGAATAATCAGTTAGCATGACTAATTTGTATGTTTTAAGCCCAAGGACTAAATTGAATAAAAGTAAAACTTTATGGGTAATTTTGTAAGAATGTTAGAAATGATCAAATTACATGAAATGGATTATTTTATTATTTAAATTGAAAATTTTAAATGAAAATTGTTAATTTAGTTCAAGATCGGGGGAAAACATGTTTTAAGGATTAAATTGAAAAGTGTTGAAATTATGGAAAATTTTGATATTTTATAGAATTTATGGAATGTTATTAATATGTATGATGATAACAGCTGGAAATAAGTATTAAATTGCAAGAATTTATTTTTCTGAGCTAAGGGTAAAATCATCATTAATTAAAAGTTTGGGGGCCAAATGGTAATTTTGCCTAGAGCATTAATTGAATGTATAGAATACGGAATGAATGAAAACAATGGTCAAATTTATTTATAAAGATCCCAACGACTCAAATGCGAGACTTGAACGTGAAAAAGAAAAGATTTGGATTAATGAATTTATAAACACGGACAAGTAACGAGGTAAGTTCGTGTAACTTAAATTGTATTTTTAAATACTTGAAATATGTGGTTATGTGATGAAAAAAAAATGATTTATCAATGCATAATAATTGATGAAATATTGATAATACCCGATATAAAAAGAAAGTAAATCCCGGTTGAATGGAATGGATTTCGATGGATCTCTGAAAAGGAATTGACGGTAAAAGGGGATCTAGCCCAGACGGGTGATCCCATCCTGATATAGCCCTCCCGAAGAATACAGGAAAAAAGATTAAGCCCGAAAGGGTAATCCTAATATCAGCCCTCTCGAAGAATATATGGGAAATGAGGTTCGCGGGAGTGTGCTAGTGGCTCTCCCAAAGAATACATGTGTATAGGCCCTTCCGAAGAATACATGGGAGCTGAGGTTCGCGGAAGTGTGCCAAGAATTGAGGTTCGCGGGAGAGTGAGGTTCGCGGGAGTGTGCTTACTGAAATGAAATGTGTAAGACCATGGTTGAAAGATACCATGGCAATGAATAAGACCATGGTTGAAAGATACCATGGCAACAAATTGAGAAAATGAATAAGACCATGGTTGAAAGATACCATGGCAATGAATAAGACCATGGTTGAAAGATACCATGGCAACACATGCATATGAATTGACGGACCCAGAATTATACACTAAAAGTGTACTCCTGTATGAATTGACGGTTAATGAGATTGTACACCAGGAGTGTACTATTGGATATCCATCGAAATTTCGAGAAATTCAACGGGATAAATATAGAAGATGGTAAACACATAGCTAAAAAGGGTAAATGTGAATTGATGGATTACGGATTTGCATATTTTAAGTATACTATGTGATTTTAACTATCGCTATTCCGATAAATTCAGTAGGTAAGAATCTTGACCAGAAAAGGAAATATGCATATAAAAAGATTTGTACATATATTCCTGAAGTACATGAAAAAAATGATAGTGATACTGGATATATGGAAATATAAGATGATGATATTTGTACATGGAATTTATTGATGAATATATGCATCCATGATTATAGATTCGTATACTTTAATAATATTAATTGTATGACGATAAAATTTCGAATGACTTAATGAATAAAGCCCTGACATGGAAATAATTTGAGCACGAAACAATAATCACGAAATTGAACTTGAAATACACGAAAACGATAATTATTCGATATTTTAAAAATATGACATGGAAAATACATGTATATGAAACTTACTTGATAATTATGCATGTTCAAGATTATGAATTGTCCTGGAATAAATATATACAAAATCCATGAAAACAATGATACATGAAATTTTGGTATAATGAATGATTTATGTTTTTGAAGAAATGGCAAGAGAATAATATGTATCATATTATATGAATATGTGGCTATCTTTAATATGCTGATACATGGAAATTGGGTAAGCCGTAATAAGTAATAATCTCAAGTCTGATATGTTGATACAATGAGTTTATCGATTCTAAAATTATATGAAATATATTCAAGTATACTAATGACTGTTGTTGTTGACGCTTAGACAAGTGCCAAGCTATTGGTTAAATGGTAATATGTTTATTATTTGATACATCAAAAGGGTAAATGATAAAATGAAAATATACATGTGTTTATGGAAGAGTGGTAAAATTTAAGTTGTACAATTTTTTGTAAAATAAGTTATCATGTGATAAACAAAAAAAAAAAGGTTCTATAAACTCCGGTAATACCTCGTGACCCTATTCCAATGATGGATACTGGTTGGGGTGTTACATTAGATAAGTGAAGTTGTGGGAAAATGTGAAATTTTATGGAAATAATGACTAAATTGAAAGAATTGAGAAATATATGTGGTGGAAATAATACAAGTGAAATACATAGAAATTTGATGTGGAAAATGAGATAGTGGAATTAATTATGTGAATTAAGTGAGATGTCAAAGAAAAATTGTGTAATAATGAAGAGAGAACTTTTATGAAAAAACTGATTAAATTGGAAAGTTATAAAAGTTTACAAAATAATAATAATAATAAAGCACATAGTAAAAAATAAAAGAATATATGAATTTTGTAAGCAAAACTACAATTATTTCCTAAGTTGTGGAAATTAAGGGTTAAATCGTAAATTTGGGAAATTTTATATTAGAAATAGAAAAGTGAAGTGCATAACGCTTAGAATAAGAAACATTGATGTTGTTGTGAATTTTGGAATATTAATAAGTATTGAATTATATTATATGTGTTATTAAAAGTAAAATATATTACTACATGAACTTTTGTGCTAAGGACTAAATTACAAAATATATATAAGTGATATGTGAAATACATGATAAGGATTATCAGTATATAGATGAATAATGAATTTAGAAATATATTACATGTATTAAAAATGGTAAAGATATAAGTATACGGATTATTGGTGCAAGGATTAAATTGTAAAGTATGTAAAAGCATTATGCGAAAAGTGCAAAAGTGATATGTGTGCATGATATAATTTGCCCAAGTAGACGAGATTAGAACTACTAGGATATTAGTGGCATGCCATTAAGGAACCTTAGCGCGCTCACTGATTATTAGCATGTTAGTGCTCTCCGATTATTAGCACATTAGTGCTCTCCGTTTAGCACATTTGTGCTCTCTGTATAGCACTTTGGTACTCTTTGTTTAAGAGTGCATAATAATACACCTCTGTATCAGTTTCGTATATCCTAAGTGTTCTGTTTAATTTACTGGGCCTCTACTAAAAAGGTAAATAATTTTCGTTACAAGGTAAATGTTTATCTTTGATTCATGTTTGAAATATTAAATTAGTAAAGTGAAGACGTAAGTAATTTGAATGTATTTGAGGAAGTATAAGAAAGAAAATGACTAGTAAGTTAAATATGTAAAAATAAATTGTGAAAGAAATAGTGAGAAAATCATGAAAATTTACACTAAATGGTGAAATATGGTACATGTATAAAAATAGTAGTAATTTTTATAAGTTGATTTGAGGACTTAAGGACTAAATTGTGAAATAAGTAAAAAGTTACAAATGAATATGATAAATAAACATAGAAACGAGATATTGGAAATTAAGAAATTTAATAGAATTTAAATATCACGGGTACTTGCTAAGTCTTCACCTATTTAACGCGTTTATTTTCAACGCGTAGGTAAAGTGATTTTGAAGAGTCATAGTTGAAGTCGTTAAGGTCGTGAACATTCATCTCATCATATCTCCAAATGCTAAGAGGGTATGTTTCAAAATTTTGAACAGAATGGCATGTACTTAGGAAGGTCAAGTGTGTTCCAAGTAGTAGGGACTAAAATATAAGTTATGAAAACTTTATTTTTTTTAATGTTCAAATATATTAGTGATTAGTCAAAATCACTTTGGCACCAAATGTAATATTCCTATATCAGGTTCCTTGGGTCGAACTGGGTATAGAGGTGTTACATGTTACATTTATGCTTGAACTATAGAACTTTTTGCATATTTACAATTTAGTCCCTTCTTCAATACATCATGTCATGCTTCTTGATTTAACTCTCTTTTGATATATTGTAACTTTCATTTTCTTTGATCTTAGACCTTATTTCACTAAAATTTTATCTTATATCATTTACAGCCAATGGTGTTTTAAGGATGCTACAGTTACAATACCCACGACTTGTAGCGTGTTGTGTTGAAAATAGAACGAATGAGGTTTTAGTTGATGAGGGTTAAAAATATGGAAATAAATAGAATAAAATGATAGTTGGATTATAAATGAAAAATAAAATTAAATAACTGAAATTAAATTAAATAACCAAATATGTGAATTTTAGCCTTAGACTCGGTATATTCCAAACTTGAATCGATCCTTGAAGGTGAATTTTTTTCCAAATGTTAAGCTGGTAATAGCGATTAAGGATGCCTTAACTGCCAACTTTTCCTTGTGTAGTTGATTTTGAGATGACTTGCAAACCAACCCTGATCGACTATCAAATCGCGTAACACGCGTTCGCAATTTAAGGTCTCAACAGCCCTGCAATCTAGAAGAGCCCAACTCGAATTAACAACCTCAACTGCGTGGGTTGTTTAAATTTGACCACTATATCCCTTGACGGAATCCAACTAACCTTTTCCCACCTGGATACACCAATTTGTTCGCGGGACCCCGAATGCGGCAGAGACCAACTCCTTTTCTCAACTATACGCCAAACAACTCCAACCAATACGCGTTTTTTGAGTTGAAATTGAATTAACTTTAAGGGACGATTGTAACTATCACATATTCCAGAGAGATAATGAATATCGTGTGGTAAGGTTTTAGTATGGGTTCATTTTTCACGATTTCCGATCGAAATGATAACCGACCTAAAGCTAAACAGAAATTAGTTGAGCATGAAATTAATCATACTTGATTGGATTATAAAATTAGATTTTAATGAAAGATAATAGATGAAGAAGGGAGGAGACTAAAATGGCAATTGCACCAAAATATAAAAAGAGAAAAGAAATGGCAGAATGCTCAAATGCTACTATGGAAGATTGTGCTAATTGCCTTTTAAATTCAAGTGTGTTCTCATGCCACAATTACAAGATTTTATATAAACTACTCAAAGAACCAATTGTATATGATTTTACGCCTAGAATCATGCTTAACAACCAACCACTAAATCATATTTTTTTCTAAATATAGAATTTGCCAAAGTAAAAAATCTTATATTTTTATCATCCTAAAAATAATTTCGCAATTTTCAATTCAACCCCAACTTGCTTTTTATTTCAATTTAGCCCAATTTTTGCTTGTTTTTGAACTTCGGTACTCTAGTTGTGTCTTTGATAAAATTTAAGTAAGAAATCACAAACTTAGTAGCATTCTATTCAAAAATTGACCAAAAATAGGTACATTAAACATAAAAAATTAACTTGCTATCAGATTCCCCCTACTTAGTTGATGTTTATCCTCAAGCATGCTATGCGTTCCCATACTAGAAACCATTCAATAATTTTCCCCGAAATCAAGTCTTATTCAACAGTCATGCCCAATGCAAACAAATTAGGTGTAGCATTAATAAGAATTTGCTTAGTTTAACGAACAAGTGTTTATAAAATTCTAACAATATGCAAAACCAACTATTTCAATAAATTAAAGCTCAATAAAACTTTCAAGACAATTGTTCTCGATCAAATTATTAAACAAGTTTGGACATAGTCGAATTTTTTTTATGTGAGATGTGATGACAACGTAAGCACCTCACATCGGTTACTCAATTTGATACGTCTCAAAAACGGTTACACACGCGAAATGAGATGACAACAATGCTCTGCGCATTAAAGTTGAGGTGCAATTGAGAATGAACAATACTCTGCCATGATGCTTGCGAATCATTGAATCACCTATTCTTGAGTTGTGAATTTGCGAAGGCATTACATAAATTACAAGCACACATTGAAATATTTGGATTCATAAGAATAAAGTTTTATTTGAAAGAATTTTATTAAATCCTACTATGTAATTCAATTATTTTTATAAGATTATAAGAGTTTATTTAGAAAAAAAACTAAGAAAAATTGAGATCATTTAAGTCTTAAATTTTGAGAAGAAAAGAATAACAACTTAAAGTGATACATAATATCTGATGATAGTTGCACGCGATGATCATTAATTAATTTTTAAAAAAATATAAAATTAACAAACAACATTCCTCTTTTCTTAAGATAGAGGAAGAGTTTTAGACAAGATAAACTAGAGAGAGAAAAAGTGAAAATGAAGAAAATAGAAAAAAATAGATATTTTGTAAAAAAATGATAAATATGACAAGATAAACTAAAGAGAGAAAAAGTGAAAATGAAGAAACTAGAAAAAAATAGAAATTTTGAAAAAAAAAAATAAATATGACAAGATAAATTAGAGAGAGAAAAAGTGAAAATGAAGAAAATAGAAAAAATAGATATTTTGTAAAAAATAATAAATATGATCACTAAAATACAATATATTTGTAATATAATGTAAAAGGTGGTGATTATAAAAAAGAGGTGTAACGGTTTGTATTTTCAGTTACTTTATATTGTACTTTAGAAAAAGTGAAATCATCTTTTTAGTAGGAAAGTAGCCGACACTCACTCAGCTGACTACTGTTATTGTTGTATTAAAGTTTGAATAATGTTTCCTTGGAACCTACACTAACTAACTTTAGGCATAGAGCTTGGTGGATCATTATTTGCCTTGGCTGGAGATCAGATGACCCTTAATTAATAACTGATTTTGCTTCATAATTAATGCAGATCAACACTTAAGCGGTCTCTGCGTTTACCCCAAGTAATAATAGCAGCAACAGATTCAACATTATGCAATTGCAAAAGTTTTCTCTTTCTTTCTTTCCTAGAATTTTTAGTGATGTAATCTTCATAACGATATGATGATGCCCTTAAAACTGGTTTCACCGCTTCAGAAACGGGCTAGAAGATCCCCTCCCCCCTCCACCCCTTCCTTCTTGCAGGGACATGTATGATGATGATACAGGCCTTGTATATATTTAAATTGGGCTTGAGTTGTACAGATCATTAGACTGTAAAAATGGTTAAGCCACCCACCCAGCAATATTTCAAACTTTGTAAGCTTATAACTGTTTGATAACGATTGAAAAAATTAAATTGATTGAAAATTAATATTTTAATGATTTAATTTTTTATATTTGTTTGATAATTTAAAATAAAAAATAATCTGATATTTTTTATAGAAAAGTATGGAAATTATAAGTAAATAAGAGAATAATTTCAATTAATTAAATTAAATTTTATTTATTTTAATATTATATTATTCTATAAAAATATTACTTTAAACTTTGACTTTTATTTAGAATAAAGTGAAATATTTAAAAATTAAGGGTAAAATTTAAAATATAATTTTTTATACTTTAAAATTTATATTTACCAAACAATTTATTTATATTCCATAATTAATTTTTAGTAACATATAAATATATTTTATAACCAAAATTCAGTTGTTAAAATTTCAACACTTATTTTTTCAGATCAAACAACACTCAAATTAAAATTAATATTTAATTTTTAAACATTTTTGATAATCCAAAATAAAAAGCAACTGATAAAAAATTTTTAATGAAAAATGTGGAAAATGATAAGTAGATAAGTAGCTACTTATCACTTAATATATCAAATTTTTAATTCTTTTTGTTTTATTTCTTTTAACATTAATCCTTAAATAATTTACTACGATTTAAAAAATTACATTTATTATACTTAATTTTAAGAAATATACCAAACAAATTTTATAACTTAAATTTGATATTTAATTTAATCCAGCAGAAACGATATTTATGTAAAACCTGCTCTACAATAATGACTTTATGATTTGAACTTGGTCTCCAAATGTTTAGGAAATGTATCCACTTCCACTTCTTTTAACTGTTTGTTTGTAATTGAGAGTATATTTATACACTAAATAATGTTTTTTAATTGAGTTTATATGTTATCTATTAACTGAATTCTTACTCAATTGTAAATTTTCCATAAACTTATTTATTTTACAATACAATAAATATTATTTTGAGAAAATTCATATATATTTATATTTCGATAAATCTAGAAAATTGTATGTATTACCTAATTTCTAATTTCTAATTAATGTATATCCTTAGTTTTTTTTTTTTGGGCCTTTCCTAATTTCTAATTTCAAATGAAGGGACTTTTTCTTCCAATTTTTAAAATAAAATGAAATTAAAGAACGATGAGTTTTAACTTTTTTTTTTTTGTATTAAATAGAGGTACAAAATTTTCATTGATTTATTCTTTTAAGAATAAATTATATTAAGATATTTTAAAAAGTGTAGTTTTTAGGTATCAATAAAATAGTGTTACGTCATTAAATTTTAAAGATAATAAAGTATTATTATATATTCATCTATATCTAATATCTTCTCCAACTTAATTTAACTTTAATTAAATTACTTAAAATAATTAATTTTTTAACTTATAAACAAACATCTTTTCTTCTTTTACAAGTTTTAATCATTTTATATTTTTCTATAAGTTAATATTTTTTTATTTTGTGCAACCAATTTTTTTTTAAAATAGTAATTTTGTGTACTTTTTTTCATGTCATTGACACAAAATTTTAGTAATTATTTTACCCTGAACCCCGAATCTTGAACCTCGAACCTTGAGGTTCAAGGTTTGGGTTTGAGATTTAAGGTTTAGGGTTTGGGGTTCATGGTTCGAGTTCAAGAGTTTGGAGTTACAAGATACGAGTTTGGGTTCATTGTTCAAAGGTTTGAGGTTATGAGTTTGGGGTTCGAGTTTGAGGTTCAAGATAAAAAAAAAAATTACCAAACTTATGTGTCAATGATATGAAAAAAATTGTTAAAATGTCATTAAATAATTGGAAATAGACCATGAATAATGTGATGGGAAGGCTCCATAAAATAATTTCTCTATGGATAAGTGTATAATAATAATTTCATATCTTTAAAATTTGATGATGTGACAAAATTTTATTGGTGCCTACAAACCTTAGTTTTTATATAACTTAAGTTACTCCCATATTTTATTATTTCAATTAAAATAATATTTAATATTTACTTTAATTTTAATAAATTTTTATATAATTTAAGAGTATCATAATCTAGTTTTAAATGTTTGGTTGATTTAACTATAAATTAAGTTCCATTTTACGAATGTTTGTGAGCTTATATTAACCCCTCTCCTTGCTTATCTCTCTCAAGTTGTTACTCTACTTTCTATACGAGAAAGACAGATCAATAGTGATACTTAGGAAAAGAAAAGGTTATCAAATTAAAATAAAGGAAGTTGACTAGAAGAAAAGCGCGGGGCAACTCAACGCAGATTTCACCACACACAGGAATCTTGAAAAGGAGGTTCATTAAACTAGGAATTGGCATACTCTTTATGTCAACATCTACTGTATTGATCCTCCATGCAGCTTTGGCCTCAGATGCCGTGAGAAGAATTCATCAAAAACTGAAGAAAATCTTACCAAGTATTTCATTAATGAACAATGTTTTTGGCTGCGGTTTGCACAGTACAAAAATATGTACAATCGTGACAGATCTGTTAAACTGTGATGCCTTCTAACCATGAATTTTGTTCCAAAACCTATTATAGATAGGACTCTGCATATAACAGAAAACATTATTCCGTTGACTTAAGGAACAAGACAAGTTGCAAACTCGTGTTGGGTTCATCTTGTTTTTTTGTTTGTTTCCAATTGCCCGAATATGTCGCCAGACAACACTATCATGTTCCATGAAGAGCCAGGGCTGCCCCATTTGCCAATTCCCAATTTGAAGGTGCAGTATCCATGGTAGCTCAACCAGTCGGGGTTGCACTTAAACTAGACAGATGTAACTTAACCATCCCATAAATGCTCAATATTGACAAGTGATAACCATAGTTTGAGGAGGTAGGGTCAAAACGATTCATTTCTAGATCGCACAACGATTAAAGCTGCTTATAAAGTAGGCAACGCATGTTAGTGGAATGGGTTCTTCTTTCTTTAGAGAGAATACAAGATCCTATACCATTTTCTAGTTTGGTCCACAGGAATATTCTTATCCATATAATGTCTCTGTGGTGCTTATTTACATATTCATGAACGTGGGTCACCTGTAAAAGGACAAAGGGTCTACAATTGAGAGACCTAGAGAGGAACCCAATATGAAAAAAAAAAGTTGGTTTTTATTCAGAGATGGACAAGAAATTAAGCACCTATGTAGCAGTCAAGGAAAAAGTTTGAAGTGGTATGGACATGTGGGCTAGCTAACACACTTTGTGTGATGAGAAAAAGAAGAAACATGAACATGTGTAATGAGATGGTTGTATATATCAGCAAACAAGTGGTTGTTTCTTTTGATCTTAGTGTTTCCAAATTCGATTTTTCAGCTACATTTATGTACATTTTTTTATTATTTCTTTTAAGATCATTCCCTTCTTTATTCATGATCATGATCCGTGGGCAGAGATGATCACCTCACCTTTTATTGAAACTTTATTGTCCTGTTCTTATTGGAAGCTACTAAAATTCTTGCCAAGTCAAATGTATTATGATTTGTGTGTAGTGCCAATATTTGTTAGCCAAATAATGTATGGATAAAGCTTGTGGTTTGAGGGGATGAATCTCAGCTTTCAAAGCTATCAGAAAAACTAACCAGATGCCTCGATTATCACTTGCCAAAATAATTAGGATATGCTTATCCAATTAGTAAAAACCAAGAAACTGAAGAAAGGCATTGATAATCCATTCAGATGTTCCAGAATGTTTGTTTAGGACAGTTGTTCAGAATTGAAAGTGAAGCATAAATGGCAACAAATAATTTCATTTTGCTTACGGCTAATCCCTTCACTCATTACTCTAAACAGATGGTTAGTCGAAACCAAATGCAATACGTAGCTCGACCCTACCCAGTCGATTGGGTTTGACATATGTCGTAATTATCTTTTTGGGCACCTTCAAAGTTTTACCACTCTTAAATATGTCTTTAAAGCTGATTCAAACTCATTACTACACGTAAATTAAAGGCGCGCTTGAGGATAAAACCTGTAGGATCAAAAAGGACAATTTCAACCTATGCTTTCACGACTTAATTATAAGCTTTTGTTTTCTTTTTTTCTTTTCTTTTTTTTAATGAGGTAAAGAATGTAAGAACCCTTTGCATTGTCATCAGAAACAGATTGAAATTTTCATTTAGAACTGTTGTTGTTATTCTAACCATAAACCATGTAATCATAGTTTTGATTTATATCTGGGACCAACACTAATTAGGTCTACTCAGCGATGATGACAGAATTGAACCATGAATATGTTCTTTACTCGACTTTTGTATTTTCAGTTTTTCGGGTGTCATCTCTCTTTGAATGACCCAATCATTTCACATTTTAGACATTGATATGAGCACCACTCATTTTCTCTGAAGCACCCAGCAGAGAAAATCCAACCACAAATGGTGGCCGGTGCTATTTTATATCACGCCTCCCAGAAGGCTAAGTTTCCCACTATGATTATTTGCAGCTACAGCAACACATTGATATTACCACTACTGGCATTCACATCACTGCTGTCTTGTGCACTACAAGGAGGATGTGGATGTTTACGCACGCACCTTTTGGTTTGATTCAATATGTGCTTGCAATTTGTTTTTCACTTCGTAAACACACTTTTTCTCTGTAAAATACTCAAAAATCTCTATGTATATTCTTAATGGATTGTTAATCTTCACTTTTTCATGATTCTGTATTTTTAACCTCCTCTAATACTTGCGTAAACAGAAATGCATAAACAATTGTATAAATATCACAAACTAAAATGGATGGTTTTTGAATTCAGGATATAGTCTAATTAGTTCATAAATAATTATTTTAACAAGTAATATTAACCAGATTTGTGACTCTAATTTTAAAATATACAATTTATTATTATTGGAGGGTTTTCTTGTATACTAAAAGAAAAGAAAAAAAACCCTGACGATGTAGGGGAAACTCCCCCGAGTAAAGAAACTGTGCATGCAGCATGCAGATTGGCAGGAAGACAAAGGAACTTTGTTTTTGCCAGCACCTGTCAACAAAGTAGATGGGACAATTTGTTTGGGACTGGATCAGCAATTTCTATGTCTACCTGCAGCAGAGATACTGACATAAATTATTATTAAGACTAATTTTAGTAAATATTATTAAGGATTTTCTAATATATAATGAATGAGGTTGGTGGGATATAATTATAAATCTTGAAATTTAAACCTTGGTTAGCAGCTTTGATAATTGTGGGAATAGACTTGAGTTTAGAGGATAGAAAATCTCATGTTAATTATTTTATAGTGGGATTTGAATCATGACCGAATTGAAATTAGAGGGAGTGTACTGTATATCGTTATATGGGAGAGGCCGGAACATAGATAATAGTGGAGGAAAGACAGATTAGGTGCTGCCATTGCTGCTCTAAATAAGCTTAAGTTAGGCCCATCAATAATTGTATTGAACATGGAATATACGGTTAGAAAACAAAATTTTTGTTTAAAACATTTGGAAATTTTACTGAAATAATATTAAAATAATAATTTATTATAGGTCTAATTTTATTTATGTAATTGTGCAGGTTTCGGCATTGGGAAATCAAAATAAAAAATTCTTTAAAATTAAAAAATACAAAAAATCTAAAATTCAATGTTATCTAAATCGAACGCAACGTGCCTTAGACAATAGCGATGGTGTGTGCGATCCTATAGGCTTCCCTGTCGCTCAATTGCGGTTAGTATTCTAGTACCCCGATCCGATATAACACCTATATCAGGTTGAGGAGGCATGTCAGGTTGGGGGCAGACATGCCTCCTCAACCTAGAAAGAAAGAAATCCCAATCATCACTAACTCCCCCGGTGTTATTGCAAACGCAATTGGAAGAATTCTCCCACCGCCATCCTGTGCCACAACTAGCAATAGCCGATGGGTATATTTACCATATATAAAGGTACCGTCAATTTGTACAATGGCTTGCAGTACACAAATGCGTCCCGATATTGTTGAAAGCTTCAGAACAAACATTTGAGCACTTGGCATCCACGAAGCAAGCGGTCGTTGTAGTATGCAGGGCTCGTTTCAAGGTCTGTTACGCAACCTGGGATGTACCTCTCCAGCACCTGACACCACTGCCACACTTCATTATATGAAGTGTCCCACCTACTATGCATCTTTTCTAATACTTTCTACTTAGCTATCTAAGCCTTGTGGTAAGAGCGCATTTACCTCAATTAGCTACGAATATTGGCAATTAAGACCGACACAGAAGTTTTAGGATCTCCTTCCCCATCAGTAGTATTAAGCCAACTAGCATATCTGAATCCATCTTGGGATGATCTTGTGAAACACCTGTCAACGAAGTACGTTAAATAATACAACATTAAGTAATAACAGTATTATTTAAAAACCTTAAACACCCAGTGATATTGTACCGGCAACACACGTATGTGAATCTTTATACTTCTTTATCTCCCACAACCCTGTCTTTTTCCTAACCGAAGTCATGATTGTCCATTAACACGTACCGTCTTCCACTACACACTTGGCCTCGAACTTCTCGAATTTCGATTTAACCACGTGATAGTTAACCTCGTTCATGATGTTATATTGTTTCAATGCACTAAGAAAACTATCCTTACTGGAAAACTCTTTACCAACTTTGTAACACCCCTAACTCACATCCATCACTGAAATAGGGTTTCGGAGCATTATCGATCAAACAGGCAAAATTTCAAAACACAATCAAACGCATCCAAAACATGTCATAACAATCATCCTAGGTGCCTAACCAATGTACCTTCAGGTACCACAATTATATTAATAAAGCATATCAATAGAACATCATTCAAATCTAACTTGTAAACATGCCAAATTTAATCTATTTTACCTAAATCATGTTCATTTTAGCATTAACTTAAAATATACCATAATATGACTTTAAACATAAACACATATTATGTATATAACAACTAATATTAAACTTATAATCCCATTTACTTTACAATCAACCCACAAAATAATTATTATTTAGACACTCTAGGTACATGTCGACACAAAAGGATAAAACATCACCATGTTTGAGTTTGGGGCAGTTGCTGGATGCTAATTTGACGATCAAAATTCAATATCTAACCTGCGCACGGAAAACAAAACCGTACGCTGAGTAAAAACTCATTGGTATTTCTATAATCCAAATATCAAAAGATATGAAATCACAAATATACAATCTAAATATTACAATAACCATATCACATTTCATTTGTTTCACAACATCTCAATTCTCATACTTGCTATATAAATAGCTTTTTCACAATTTATTTCACATTTCTTTACACAATTGCATTATCTTTTCCATATTCACTTCGTGAGTATATAACTCATATATTCCATATATTTACAACATATTTCACATTCTTTTTTCAATTCACTATTTCACTTCTATTTCTCATACCATACTATTTCAATATCAATCATAAAACTTTATTATTCATTTACCCCTATTAACACAACTCGGACTCGAACGGATACATGGGTTTAACCAAAACACACTAGTTTGGCACCTAGTGCCTCATCGGATAATTCGAAGTAATAATTTTGACACCCAGTGTTTCATCGACTAAACTAAAGTAAATTGGCACCCAGTGCCTCATCGAATTAATCCGAAGTAGTAAATCGACACACAGTGTCTCATCGACTCGAAGTCGAAGAAATTCCTGAACTCTTCCAGTCCTATGGCATGCCATCTATATTCGACTCAGCCCGATATAGTTAATAGGGTTTCAATTCACTTTTCAAATACAACCAATATTCATTTCAATTTAAATAATCAATATATATATATATATATATATATCAATTCAATCAATATAACTTCAATAAATTCATCACATACTAAATCTATCCATTTCAATTGCAAAACACTATAATTCTCACCTCAACAATTACCATATACATTAAATTGAATTATAACAATTAACAACTAAATTTGGATTATAGAAATACAAACTGAAAATTTCGAGCTATTCCTCGTCGACTTTATCTTTTCCCTTTTTAGTCGAGGGTTCCGATACAACGTTAGCTACGGAATTAAAACAATTAAAATTCATCAATACAACATAATTCAATCTCATATTTAAATTTTAAAATTTTACTCAATATTTACTTAAATTCCAATTTAGTCCCTAAATAGAGACTAACTTTATTTATTTACAATTAATCATATATTTTCTTACAAATTCCACTTTAAACTAAATTAAACTCCCTAATTTCACTTAAATCCCTAAATTTCAAAATTTCACAATTTAGTCCTTATTACCCAAAATTTACAATTTATTCTACAATTCAATCCTTTTTCATTTCTAACTTAAAAATCTATCAATTTAATCCCTAAATCTAAATTATTCAACATAAACAACACTTAAAAACTTAATAATTTCTAAAATTTTTACATGAGTCGGGTAGTATTTAACACTAAGATTTCAAAAATATAAAAATTATAAGAAAAATAGACTAAATTGACTAACCAATTGAACTTTGAACAATTGAAACCCCTAAGGCCCCGTCTCCTTCTTTCTCATTTTTTCTTTCTTTCCCTTTCTTTTTCATTTCTATCTTGTTTCTTTTACTATTTATTTTTCTTTTATTTTTTGTTTTATAATATAATATAATATAATATAATATAATATAATATATATACTTAAATTTTATAATAATATACTTATGCTACCTCACTATGAGAAATGGCATAATTACTTCTTTAGTCCTTTTAGTTTTTCTTTAATTTATAATTCCACTTTCACCCTCTATACAATTTAGTCTTTTACCTAATTACACTTAATTCATGCAAATTCACCTAACCAAAATCTAATTAACCACACAACTAACTTTGTAAATATTTCTAATAAATATTTACGAGTCTAAATTATGGAAACGGAGTCTCGAAAATACATTTTTCGACATCCATAACTATCGGGTCGTTACAAACTTTCAATTAACCCAAATCCAACAACAAACTTGTACGATCACGCCTTCTGTGTGGTAGATCTGAAAACTCCAACGCATCATCTACCAAAAGATCGACATTATGCATGTGGGCTAGAGGCGAGTACGCCGTGAATCGCGAATCTTCTTCTTCTTCTTCATCTGAACCCCCTTCACTGTCTTTAGGTTCGGTTGGAATAGGCTCTAGTTCAGAAAATAATATAACTTCTGGACCATCAGAGCTGGGCTCTCGAGGTGGATCCACATTGGACTCATTATCCAACCCATCATCATCTACAACGTACGAGGTCCCCTTGCAGGCGGACGTCGTAAGGAGTACATCATCCCTTCTTGTGGACGTTTCGTAACATCCCCAATCAGATGTGGATTGCCAACCATTAGAAGTTGATGTCATTTCCTAGTACGTATTTCTAGCATTGAACATCGACCCACCGAGGTGCATGTCTCATCCACTAACCGAGTGTCGTGCAGGAGTTGTGTATTTCATGCTACCACCAAACACGGGCACTTTTTTATTCTACCTCTTACTAACGGGGTGTCAGGTAAGGGTTATGTATTCCTCTCGAACAGCAGTAGATGTTAAAGTCGCAAATGCTTCATTTGGCAATGAAATTTTGTACATATAACTAAAGATAAGGTGATCCACTAGTGAGATGAATCTACACCATCGCCTCCAAGCTACGACCATCTTTGATATCAAAAAAGTCATATGTCATGGGATCAACTGAAGCATAAAATTGATACTTAATAGACGAAACTCTAATTGGCGTCGTTCCGAAGATTTTGTGCCTAATTTTTTTACGAAGTTCTGTCAAATATAAGTTCTGGTTCAAAACTAGTTGTGATGTGTCCTCCGATAAAAAAATAATGTTGTTCTCGGTGTCATGAGCCTCACCATCATAATAAATAACAGCACTAATACGTTCACTCATCTTTAATTTCTATTCTGCTTAGCCTCTCTAATTTTTCTTGCTATAACTTATGCAATATGATAATGAAATTTGGCTCATTTATAGCCTAAGGCCAAGCAGGAACTACTGTAGAAAAATAGTGTCCACGTGGGAGCTTTTTTCAGTAATTTTGCTGATAGTGTATCCTGCTTGAAGCATTTTTGACACCATTTTTTTAGAACTGTCTTCTCAAAATTTATTTTTTCAAGAATTATTGTAGAAAAAGAGCGTCAGCATGAGAGCTTTTTTCAGTAATTTTGCTGATAGTGCATTCTGCTTGAAGTATTTTTTACACTATTTTTTTAAAACCGTCTTCTTAAATATTTTTTTCAGGAACTACTATAGAAAAAGAGAGTCCACGAGGGAGTTTTTTTTAGTAATTTTGTTGATAATGCATCTTGCTTGAAGCATTTTTTACACTATTTTTTCAGAACAATTTTCTCAAAATTATTTTTTCAGGAACTACTGTAGGAAAATAGTGTCCATGTGGGAGCTTTTTTCAGTAATTTTGCTGATAGTGCATCCTGTTTGAAGTGTTTTTTACACTATTTTTTCAAAATCGTCTTCTCAAAATTATTTTTTCAAGAACTACTGTAGAAAAAGAGCGTCTACGTGGGAGCTTTTTCTAGTACTTTTGCTGACAGTGCATACTGCTTGAAGTGTTTTTGACATTATTTTTTCGGAACCATCTTCTCAAAATTATTTTTTCAGAAACTATTGTTGAAAAAGAGCGTCCATGTGTGAGCTTTTTTCAATACATTTACTGATAGTGCATCCTGTTTGAAACGTTTTTGTCACTATTTTTTTAGAACCGTCTTCTCAAAATTAATTTTTCAGAAACTACTGTAGAAAAAAAAAAACAAAATCCTTCTTATCAATATAATTTTTTTAAGACTCAACCCTAAACCCTTTTGCAAAAACCCTAAAAGCTAAACACAAAATTACTTTTAAAAAACCATAATCCTTAAACCCTAAAAACTAAACACAAAATTATTTTTAAAAAACCATAATCATTAAACCCTAATTTAATTAATTTTCTTAAAAACTCTAAACCTTAATTTAATTAATTTACTTAAAACCCCTAAAACCTAATTTAATTATTTTTAAAAAAAATTCTAAACCTTGATTTATTTTTTAAAATCCCTAAACCCTAAACAAATAAATTCTTAAATTATTTTAACAAAACACTAACCTGAAATCACTAAAACCCTAAACTCATAAACCCCCGACACTAAACATACAAATAGCCCTAACCCTAGAAAAGCACGGGTTAAAACGTGTCCCTGAGGGAGCACTTTTGTCATGTTAGCAAAGCGCGTCCACATTAGTGTATTTTTTTCTGACATGACAAAAGCGTTTCCTCAAAGATGTATTTTGTTGGAATTTTCTCTTAAAACATTTCTATGTAGATGCATTTTAATATTTTTGGCTTATTTTTACAAATAATAAATAAAATGACCTATTTTCATAAATAAAGTAAGAAATTACCTTTTATTGGTAAAATGATCATCAAAAAGTTTATTGGCAAAATGATCACCAAAAAGTTTATTGGCGTTTATTATTGGAAAAAGGTAAAACAAAATTCAAAATTCAAGGGGTGATTTAGATTTTATCTTCCTAATGTCAATGCAAGTTTAGGTGGTGTCACTGCAATCGTCATGATGTTGACACGTGGTTATGACCCTCGATTCCATTTCATTAGGACGGATAGCAAAGCAGCCGCACGTGTGCAGTAGCTTCAACAGTCAAGCGCCCTCCACCATGCATTTAATATATGTGGTTAACCTTTTTTTTATTATAAAAATTAATTTAATTTAGAGAAATTTTTTAAAATTATACATTAATTTTAATTTAATGTATAACTTATTATATGAATTTTAATTTGGTGTAATTATATTTATAAAATTTTTATTATAGTTTAAATATATACATGAAATTTTAATTTTGAATCAATTATTCGTATTTGAAAAAAATAAATATATCAAATTATTTTATATTGGATAAATATAATTATTTGTATATATAATATATAAACATAAAATTATTAATTTCTTATTATATAAATTATTGAATTATCAGTTTTTTTATTATTTCATATAGATTGTTAAATTATTAATTTTGAAGTCAACAATTCAATAATAAAATTGAACAACATTACTCAATTGAACTAACTTTTCAAGTTTGACTCAATTACAATTGAATGCATGTTGTTACTATAAACAAACAAAAACATCCACACACAGGTTGTTGTTAGTATTTGTGTGTTTGCAACTTAAGCCGGGTTGACAAAATATAAACATACATTGTTTTCGTTCTTGAAATAATGGAAAAAGTGTTTGAGATTGGAATTTGGTATTAGTTTTGGTCAATGTTATAGTATCTAAAAAAAGGAACGATTCACACTAATAAGCAATAATTGTAGATCAAATGACAATGTGCACACCTAATAATGCGAACGTCACTTTTGGATTAACCCTAAAATTACAAGAGGCTAAGGTCAAACCATTCAATTTTGTGTTGGGTTTGGCCTCTTTAAATAAAATACTTGGGCTATCTATTACCGACGTTGTTGTATGTCATGTCAGCCATCAACTTTGAGCACTGATACAAATATTTCGGCAAATTTGACACCATCCAAGCTGGTGATTATCATTTTCAATGGATTCATACTTTCTTTTTTTTTTTTTTTAATAATTTCATTATACATCTTGATTGTATATATTAACGCAAATTTTAAAATTATTTATATTTTTTTAATTCATAAATAAAAAGATAATGTACTTTAACATATTTAAACTTATGTCTTTCTGTATTGATAATAATATTTATGTCAATCAAATTAAAATTTAATCGACTTTTATTTTTATTTTTTGAGAATAAGGCCGGATTCATAATTTCTTATATTGGAGTTTTATTGCATGCGAGACGATAGAACCAAAAAAAAAAAAAATGCAGCAAAAGGGTTAAAGTCTTGTAAGAAATAAATTAACTTTTGAGAGATAAAAGCATCTAGAAGGATTCAATTTTTAGTTAAATACATTAATCACACGCCCAAAACAATCCAAGTTAGATGTAGTGTTATGTTTTTGAACAAAAATACATACACGAACACAAATTGGATCAAGCAAATGTTTGCCTTTTTTATGAACCACGTTTTAATTTTTAAAGTACATTGTTTTCTTATTGTAGTTATTTTTTTTGACTTTTACACCTAAAGTAATTTTCCCTTATAATTTTTACTCCAAAACTTAATTCTCGTCCAACAATTAAATCATGTGATGTATCTTTAATTTTTCATTAAAATTTGGCTCTCCATTTTAATTGGTTAAATCACATTGCACCGTTTAATTGGTTAAACTTTTTTATAAATATTAACTTCAAATGTTATAGTTTTGAATATTATAAAAACACACATATATATATATATATTCATTTAAATTTATTGTTTATATAATTAATATTTTAATAATAAATATATAATTCAAATTATAAATAAATAAATATGAATATTTTAATAATATAAATATTTGTTATCCTACTTCATTTCATTTATCATTTTCTACTCTCATATTTATATATTTATCTTTATCTATACTTATATTAAGTTTCTAATTGAGTTGGTGTCACAAGTCAATTAGGTATCAATTTAATTTTAAAAAAATACGAAAATACCTTTCTATATAAAAAGTAATAAATATTAAGTATTACTATACATTCCCTATTCATCGCGGGCTGGTTATTCGTCAGCACAGGTTTAGCTTATGATGTGTTTGGAAGCTCTCGTCCAAACGAGTATTTTACAGAGAGCCGACAAGAAATTCCATTAATTATTGGCCGTTTTGGTTCTTTGGAACAACTTGATGAATTTAGTAGATCTTTTTAGGAGGACCTAATGACCATAGATCGAACCTATTCAATTTTTACAGTGCAATGGTTGGCTGTTCACGGACTAGCTGTACCTACCGTTTCTTCTTTGGGGTCGATATCAGCAATGCAGTTCATCCAACAATAAACCTAATTCGAATTAATTATAGAGCTATGATACAATCAAACTCGAACGAACAAAATGTTGAATTGAACCGTACCAATTTCTACTTTGTGTTATTACTCATTTTTATACTTGTTGTTTTATTTTCTAATTATTTCTTCAATTAAGAAAAAAAGAAGTAGTAGAATACTAAATAATAGTAGGAATTCTCTTATCCTATTTGGAAGGATTGTGTCTCATAATTATCTATAATAATATAATCATGGGAGTTAACTTGAGATTCACGAGTTTTTAACCTTTTAGTTTTGTCATTTCAACCAATACCTCACATGGTTTTAATGTAATTTTTTTTATAAATAGATTTTTTCTTACCTATATTATGGGTGTGCCATAATTTAATTATTATTAAGAGTTTAACTGAGTTGATTTTACCTATCAACTGAGTTCCAACACAGTTATGAAATTATCAAAATCTCATTCCTTTTACGAAGCAACAAATAATACTTTGAGGGCATTTGTATATTTTTATACTTCAATAAATAAAAAAAGTGCACACGTAATGAAAATCACAATATTTGAATCCAAACATTTTGATTTATACCGTCTCAACTTTACCATTTCAACTAAAACTACATTTTATTTTTATATAATTCTTTTATAACTTTGTTACATAATTTTTTTCACTCATATCGCAGGTGTGCCATAACCTAGTTGTTGTTGTTATTATTATTATTTAAGTATTTGACCAAGTTGGTGTCACCCATCAATTGAATCCTAAGTCGATTGCAAATTTATCCAAAATATATTTCGTGTACAGACTAAGAAATATTACAATGAGAGTATTTTTGCCTTTTGCTATTTTCTATAAAATTTATAGAAATAACCACATGATGAGGTTTGAACCTAAAACATCTTAATTTTTAACATCTTACCTTTATTTAGAATGTAAGTTTGTGTTTAAAAATAAAATATAATAAACAGTTAAACGTAAGGTTTGGAAATAATAAGAATAACAATACATATAATATATATGAAAGAAAAATTAAAAAAAATTAAATGGTAAATAAAAGGAAATTTAAATAGATATATACAAAAAATTAAGAATATTAAATGCATTTTAATTTTTTATCATGGTATTGTCATTATTTTTAAATTGGTATAGAGTTGACTTGTGACACTAACTCAATTAACAACATTATCGATATATATATATAAACAATGTATGAACCAATATATATAAATAATGTGGATCTTTTTATATATCAAAATATCAAAATAAAACATGAAGTGATTAAAAAAATATTATGTTAATGGATTCAAACTTCAAATCTTAATATCCATTGATTTTTATTAAAAAGATAAAATAAAAAAACTCTAGCAATTATATTGTCACATCCTAAGATCAGGATCGGAAGTTTTGGCTGTACGAAGTGAAGGTTCGCCAGTGTTTCGACAAACTGGGATCATCAATCAGTTGGGTGAACTAGGCGTTTGCTAAGATCGACTGGTTAACTGACTCTGTTCATGAATTATGTTATGTGCGTACCAGCCCGTTTTCAATGAAATCGGAACAGTGGTTTCAGACCACAAATCTGAAGTCGAAAGAAAATTTATTTTAATATTATTTTATAGTCTACAGTATGATAGAAATATCATATGAAAAATTCGTTAAAAAATTTTACTGTTTGCATGCCTAGCTTGATAAAAAGGACTAAATTGCATAAAGTGCAAAAGTTGAATTCTAATAGCTAAAAGTATCAAATAGCTATGAAATTTGAAATTTGAGGTCCTTATATGGTAAATAGACCTTTTAGAGGAGTTAGTAGATAAGGATGGTTATTCATCATTGGAAATTGAAGAAAATATTAAGGTTAATTTTGACAGATGATAAAATAATGGTGATAAATGAAATAAATAATTAAATTAATATCATCTTCATCATCTTTCCTAAAACAAAAATATGGAAACCCTAGCCATGGAAGTTGAGTTCTAGTAAACTTATTTGACTTAATTAGGTATGTATTCTTGTCCCGTTTTTAATGATTTTTCTGTTTCCGAGATCATAATAGCTTCATCTAACTATCTCGGGTAAAACTATTAAAGTATTAGGATTTTTCCATGGATGAGTATAGTTGAATTTTGAAGTTTTATGGTAGAAAATGAAAGGTTGTTGTTAGATAAACAACTTTTGTAAAGAGAATTTTGATGAAATTATGATTTAGGGACTAAATTGAAAAAATGATAAATTTATGTAAAAATTCTAAATTTTATGAAATCCATGGGCTGCTATTGATATATATATAAATCGGCTAAGCTTGAAGTAAAGATTAAATTGTATGAATTTCATTTTTCCAGCCTATGGATAAAATCGTAATTAATTAAAAGTATAGGGGCAAAATAGAAATTTTGCCAAAAGATGTGTGTTGGATTGAATTGAATATGAATTATATTAAATTGAGTTAAATTCATTCATATAGATCCGGATAGACCTAATATGGAGTTAGACCAAGGAAAAGAGAAAGTATCGAATTAGTAGCCTTTGTATCTACGAACACTTGTCGAGGTAAGTTCGTGTAACTGAATTGTATATTTAAATGTTTTAAATTGAATATTATTGTGTGTGGTTTTTACAATTTCCATGTATAATCATGATCACATATCCGATAATTATCAAGTCTCGTTTGCACTTTAAAAATTTGAAGGATACAAATGACATGTCATTAGGGTTCCCGAATTGGTTGTGATCCTGCATGTGTTGCGGACACACCATGGCTCCCACGAGCTTCCCGTTATTTAGCTCTTATAAGCATCCTGATATTCAGCTCTCATTAGCTTCCCGATTAATGGCTCTCTTAAGCTTCTCGATATTTAGCTCGTATGAGCTTTCCATTATATGGTTTGGAAGAGCTTCTCGTTAATATGCTTGTATGAGCACATATGCATGTGAATTGACGGAATAATATTTGTACACTTCGTGTGTACTACCTATGTATCCAACGATATTTTAAATGGTTCAACGGGTAAAGTTCTGATATGAAATAATACGAGTTCGAAATGAATAATTATGGGTATATACTTGAAGTACATGAAAATGATTTTGCATGATATATTGAAATAAGAGATGAGTGATACATGTATATGAAGTTTGCCCAGTGATTATGTTCATTCACGATTATTGATTATTAGATGAGTTTCACATGGCTATGTTAGCATGTTTACCTTAAATGTATGCATGCTTACCTTAAATGTAATTATTTGGTAAGTTAATATCCTTGTTATATGAACTTACTAAGCATTAAATGCTTACTCTGTGTTATTTTCGATGTTTTATAATAATTTGAAAGCTCATTTTGGTTGGAAGCTGGTTGTAACAACTTCACACTATCCATCGACCTTTTTGGTATATTTAGTAAATTAATTTTGTTATAATGTCATGTATAGGTTAACTTGGCCATTGATGGCATATAAAGGTTTTGTTGAGATTAGCCATTTGAATGGCTTGTGATGGTATATTTTGATGTGTATATAAGTGGTTTTATCATGTTTGAAGTGTAAGCTTGATTATGCATATATATGAATTTGGTTATCTAGATAAATATGAATATTTGGTTGACATATCTTTAAATTGTCATGTAAGGTGCCTAAGGGCACATTGGTTTTATGTGGTAATATGTCATGTATAAGACATGATTTTGGCTTGTTTTGATTGTTTTGCTATGGCTTATTGATGTGTTAAAATGTTGTGTTTAAGTTGATAATAAAATGGGTGAGAAATGTGGCTTGGAAATGCCTATTTTTGTCCATACGGGTAGAGACACGGGTGTGCACACGGGCGTGTGGCTTGGCTGTGTGACCAAGTCAGAGAGCTCCCAAGTTTGGACATTGGTTGGGGCACGGTGGTGGGTCCCTATTTCGAATACCCACACGGGCTGAAATATGTGCATGTCTCTTGACTGTGTGAGCCACATGGCCTGACCACACGGGCATGTGCCCCTTGCACCATTAAAAAATTTTAATATTTTTTGAAAATTCTTTGAATGCCCGATTTAGTCTCAACTTATTTCTAATGTGTATTTCTAGCCTCGAGGGCTCGCATAAGTAACAATATGATTGATTTTGATTGGTTCTTGAAATGAAATGTCTGTTACTAAATCTGTAAATTCTGATAATGCTCTGTAACTCTATACTGGCGATTGATACAGGTTATGAGTGTTATATTTATTGGTATCAGAGCTACAATTTAGTCAATTCTCAAACTAACGTAGCATATACGAGTTTAGCTATACATGCCACTATATAACCTATGACAGTGTGATATCTCTTAACCATTTTAAAACATGTTTTTATATAGCAATGTCATCCAATCGAGCTGATTTTGAAGAAACTAAAAGTAATGCTCAAGCCTTTGTGCAAAGAGCAGCTTCGAGTAGTAGGAGGCTCGTATCTGAGGGCCGAGGAGGAGAGGCTAAAGAAGCTTTTTTCCAAATGATGAATGAATGGTTTATTGAATTTGTACGAACAAATCCGGATATGCAATAACTTTCACCCCCTCCTATTCCTCAACTGGTTCTTGATATTCCTTAAAGTACAGAACTTATTAGAGCTGGTAAGCCTCCTGTTGATAAAATTCGTGAGTACGGATCAAAAGAATTTCATGCTACAGTTGATGATGATCCTGAAAGAGCTAAGTTCTGGTTAGAATATACCATCAAAGTTCTTGATGAATTATCTTGTACACCAGCTGAATGTTTTAAGTGTGTAGTATCTTTGTTAAATGATTCAGCTTATCAGTGATGGAACACATTAATTTCTATTGTGCCAAAAGAAAGAGTCACTTGGGAATTTTTCCAAACTGAGTTCCGAAAGAAATACATTAGTTAGAGATTTATTGATCAGAAATGTAAAGAATTTTTAAATCTTAAACAGGGTCATATGACAGTATCTGAATATGAACGAGAATTTGTTTGATTGAGTAAATATGCTAGAGAATGTATTCCGACATAATTTGTAATGTGTAAGCAGTTTGAAGATGGTTTCAACGAAGATATAAAATTATTAGTTGGGATTCTTGAGTTGAAAGAATTTGTTGTATTGGTTGATCGGACATATAAAGCTAAAGAGTTGAGCAAAGAGAAAAGACAAGCTGATATGGAAGCTAAAAATTCAAGTAAGAGATTGATGGAAAAGTCATACTCGTCAGCATAAAAGAAATCAAAGAAATATCATGACCGTTCTACTATTTCTATGGGATATTTTGGTAGAGGCAGAGGTACTTAACGTGTAACAGCCCGAATTTGACCCTAATCAGAACTGTGATTTGAGACCACGAATCCAAATTAGAAAATTTTTAAAAAGCCATTTTTTTCTGTGTTTTAAATGAGTATAATTGTGTGTGCTAAGTCTTGTGTTTAAATTTCAGGGTTTGAGTGCTTAATTAGTTAAAAAGGATTGATTTTAAAAGTACGAAAATTTAAGGGCAAATTTTTAAAGGGTCGAATAGTGTATGGTTTTATAATGAGAAGTGTTTGCATGGTTATTAAACCATTTTGCTGTAGTGGACGGTAGAACCATTATTTATATGGTTTATATATGTGCATAATTATGGACAAATTGGTAAATACATAAAATGTTAATTTATGTGTTTTATTTTAATAAAACAAAAGAAAAAGAAAGAGACATGCATGTTCATTGGAGTTGCCGAAAATACTAGATAAAAAGAAAGGGAAAAATACTTGGTGTTCGGCCCTTTGTTCAAGCAAATTTAGGTATGATTTCAATCTATTTTCTATTAAATTTCATGTTTTAAGTTAATTGCTATGTTATAATCATAGTCCAAATGCTAATTTTTGAATTAATAGTTGAATGTTCGGCCATGGATGGGATTTATGAGAATTTATGTTTAATGGTTGGAAGTGAATGATGGGATTAGATTAATATATTTATAATTGCTAATTTTTGTTAAATTTTAGTGAATTGGGCTAAATTGCTAAAATAGATTTTTATTAAGGATGAATAACAAAATTATGAACTTAAGAGTCTTAAATAGACATAAGGAACATTCGGCCTTGTGAATGTGTAAATAATTTGGGATTTTTATGAGTGATTTGAATTTTGGATCAAATTATTAATGTCCAAAATCCTTAGGGGCAATTGTATGAATTGTTACTTTATATGATATTTATGCTAAATTAAATTATCAAGTGAATAAATAGTTGCTTTATCTTAAATTAAGCTTAAGATTCAAAGAATCGAGACTTGGATAGGGGGAAAATGAAGTTGGTCGAGTAGTCGACGTAATCGTGCGAAATTTGTCGAGGTAAGTTTTTTAAGCTATGATTTGTTCTAAAATTGAATAAATGTTAGAAACAAGAGATGAAATGGAATATTAGGAATGTATATGTCCTTGCCAAATTTTGTTCTTAAACATTTGAGTTGTGGTGCTTATATTATTGAGTAATTATCGTTGGAGATGTAGAGTGATAAAGCGATTGAATTTTTGGAATAAGGAATTATGCTTAATGTGACTAGAAGATTGGGTTGGAATTGATAGGGTAATACAATGTGCCGAATGGGAATTTGAAGAAGTGTTACGGTTTGAGTTTATATGAGCTAATGTTAAATGAATGTGAAATGTTAATGTGATCTTGAAATGATGAATTTATGTATTGATACCGATTGTGAAATGGATTTTGAAATATTATATCTATGGCTATTTGTGTTAACCGAAATTGAAGGAGAGTATTAAAGTATATTAATAGTATTTTCTTAATGTTTGAGTGAGAGGAAAATCATTTAAGTTCTTTTGTAAGAGAATTCGATTATGTGATAAATAGATGTTCTCATGAATTATATCATCGAGTTATTCAGGCTCCGTGCCTAGTAGGCCTTGTGCCGGTGTGTGATTCGGGCTTATGCCTAGTAGGTTATTACCGGTAATGAATATCAGACCTTGAGTCTAGCGGGCCTTGTGTCGGTGTGTGGGTCGGGCCTATGCCTAGCAGGTTTATACCAATGGTTAAATTATGTTATGTCTGTGTGCCTTATTATCGAGATGAAGAGTAATTAAGTATTGTGCCTTAAATACTTCTTTGTTTGGTCATTGGAATAGGTAAATGTGCATATACTTGGAGTTGCTATAATCGGTCATGAATAAGCTAAGAGACGATCAGGATATATGACTTTATACATGATTATACAAAATTAACTTATATACGGCCATCTTTGTTTACCAAGACTTGGTAAATTCGGATATATATGCATGTTTATATACGAAATAATATATATATTGGATTATTAGTAAGTTTATTCAAAAAGAGAAGGTTCGGATATAAGTGTATGATTATAAAAGGAAATCTAAATATTTGGTTAAACTTATTGCTTAAAAATGTTGCTTACTTCTAATGGCATTTTCTGGTTTGAATAAATTTATATATATATATATATATATATATAAATATATATGCTTATTGAGTTTGTTTATATGCTTAAAAACTTACTAAGCTAGTCATGCTTACTTTGAATGTTTAATCTTTTTATTTTATAGACCTTGGAAGCCAGCTACAAGTTCGGGAATCCTCAGTCAACTCATCACACTATCCACGGTTTTTGGTATTTAATATTTTGAACTTGACTTATGGCATGTATAGATGAAACAAGTGTTTAAATATTGTGTTTTGAGTGATGCGTATATATTGAACCATGCGAATATGGCCTCTTTTATGTATTTTGTGTGGATTTAAGTTTCAGACTAAGGTTTAACTTGTTATGTATATACATGTTTTGATATTTTGGTTGAGTTGATGAATATATCTGTATATATTTACTTAATACCTATGAATGTGGTTAGCAAGTTAATTTAGTCTTAAAATTGAACTCATGTTAATGTTTTTAAATTGGTGGGTGCAAGGTTCGACTTTAGCTTTATATATATAATGAATAGTGGTTTATGCCATAAGAAGTCATAAAAATGTTTAATAAGCTTATAGTTATAAGTGAATGGAATATAGTAAATTGAGTTTTATGTATGTATGTGTTACATAATAGTAATAGTTTTGGTATATTCGGTCATATAGGTGAATTATATATTTTTGTAATAGTGATCTTTATATGAATAGATGATTTGTATCTCTTTATGTACACTTTCATGAGTAAACTTTTAGTTACTTGATAATGAAATAAAGTTGAAACTAACATGATGAGAAATTGTTGTATATTCGACTACCCCTTAAAGTGACCATTTGAATCGTAAATTAATTTAAGTCTAAGCAGTTGCTTACTTACATAAGAAGTGGTAGTAGTGACTCATTAATTTAAGTTAATGATAGGATCGTATATACTTACGTATGAAATAAATGTATTGTAAATAGTTATGTTTGTTGCATAATTTCTAAATTGATTGACTGGTTCAAATGTTATGCTTTAATGTCGAAATGATCTGTAACCCTCTCCGGCGACAGATAAGGGTTAGATAGGTGTTACATAACGCTCTAGTTCTAGATCTCAGGCTACATCTGTAGTGAGTGCAAGTAGTGTTAGAAATACTAAACTTAAGTGCAAACACTATAACAATCTACATTTTGGTGTTTTAGATGTGGTTCCTTTGACCACTATCTTAGAAAGTGCCTGGAGAAACCTGAAAAAGATAATATTCAAACTTCGAGGCCGAGCAACACAGCTATGGGAGGTAGACCACATTGTAATCCTGGAAATACAAGTGGTAGTCGTGGTGTGTCAAAAGACTCCACTGTAAGATCCGAAGCATGAGCACCAATTAGGACTTATGCTATTCGTGTGTATGAAGATGCTTCTGCACCAGATGTTATTACCAGTACTTTCTCTTTTATTAATACTGATGAAACTACTTTAATTGATCCCAGTTCAATTCATTCATATATTTGTATGAATTTAGTGTATAGTAAAATTTACCTGTCGAGTCCACTGAATTTGTGGTTAAAGTATCAAACCCTCTAGGGCAGTATGTGATGGTTGATAAAATTTGTGAGAATTTTCCGTTAATAATACGAGGTTATTATTTCCTAGCTGATTTGATGGTATTCCCTTTCGATGAATTTGATGTGATATTGGGTATTGGCTATGTAACAACCCAATTTCGTGTTTAATTGGAATGAGTGGTTTCGGGACCACTTAACCGAGTTAAAATATTATTTTATTTATTTTAATAAGTTTTAAAGCATGATAGAATTACCGTACGAAAGTTTCGTAAAAAAATTTTATCGTTTGAATAGTTAATTTGGTAAAAAGGACTAAATCGCATAAAGCGATAAATATGAGTTCTATTAGTAAAATGACTTAAATGACTTTGTCTTTATTTTTGGGAGTCCTTGCATGGCAATTATACCTTTGCCTTTTTGAATGGACGGTAGTGGGGTTAAATTTGCATGGTTTTATGTTTAATTAATAAGGATAAAATAGTAAATTTGTTATTATATTATTATTAACTTAAACAAGCCAAAATAAGTCTTATTATCATCATCTTAGCTGAATATCAAAGTGAAAAAGCAGTCTAAATTATGATTTTAAGGTTCGGCAACTTTGATCTTCAATTAAGGTACGATTTAAGCTCGGTTTTTAATGATTTTTATGTTTTTAAATTCGTTGCAGCTCGATATAGCTAGTCCGTACCTCAATTTATGAAATTGGTTATGTTTTTGAAATGTGCCATTGTTGAATACATGTATATTGATATTTCTTGATAGATTATTAATAGTTGTTAGTAGATATACAAGTTTTATAAAGTGATTTTTGAAAAATTTGAGCAATAGGGATTAAATTGAAAAAGATGGAAATTTTGTGGTTAGAAATGTGAAATAATTGAAAATATGGGCTTAATAGAAGCCATATGAAAGTCAACTATAGTGATTTTTGGTTTAAAATGTCTAATTTGTTATTTTGTGTATAAAGGACTAAATTGCAAAATAGTCAAATTTATGGGGCAAATATGTAATTTTCCATATATGTGAATTAAGGACTAAATTGAATTGATTGGTTACTAAAAACATTAAATTTTATAAATATAGATCAAGATAAACAAATATCAGAACTTGATCAAGGAAAACGGAAGGTAGAAGAGTAGATATCGGATTTACAAGCTAATACGAGTTAAGTTCGTATAATTAGAGTTGAATTGTGTTTATAATTGAAATAATTAAATTGCATATTTTATGAATGTATATATGAAATAATGGATCGGAATGCCTATTAGTTACATGTTCTGATTAAGTATCGAGTCCCGTTTGAACCGTAGAAAGTCGTAGGATACAAGTGACATGTCACTAGGGCTACAGGTTGGTTGAGCTCCTGCATTTGTTGCAGACTCACCACAGCTCATGAGCTTACATGTTCAGCCTTCGGGCTTACCATTCAGCTTTCTGGCTTACATGTTCAGCCTTCAGGCTTACCGTTTAGCCTTCGAGCTTACATGTTCAGCCTTCGGGCTTACCGTTATTAGCTCAGGAGGAGCATATAGTACATGGCTCGAAAGAACATATATGATGAATTGACGAGTTTACAGGTTTACATATATACACTATGTATATATCACCCGAGTATCCATCGATGTTCTCAAAGGTTCAACGGGCAATTTACCGATATGTATATATATATGAAATACATGTTATAAGAGATATATGAGTTACATGACTATATGATATATGTTACATGATCCTATGAAATTATATGATAAATGAGGTATAAGTTACATGGATTATAAGTACAAGTATATGTTTACATGTATTACATGTTATAATAATATGCTTACAAAATATATGTTACATGACTTATATGTTATATGAAATATATGATATGTATAGATAAATTGCTACATGATTACATGAATGTATGCTATATGAATATAAGGTAAATGAATGGATTGATACATGAATTGTGGTTACATGGATGTTGTATATTTGTTACATCTTTGGAATGGATAAATACATGGTTGTTTCATGACTAATATGTGTGCAATAGTTGATTAGGCATTGGGGATATATGACTTGGTTCGGTAATGTTGTTTACATTTTAAATGTTGATTCGGTAAGTTAAATTCTATATTATATGGGCTTACTAAGCTTTTAAGCTTACTCCATTTATTTTTCCCGTGTTTTATAGGTTTCGGAAGCTAGCTCGATTCGGACGAGGTTGGAGATTGCAATTGCACTATCCAAGAAATTTTTTGGTACTTTTGGAATTTTGTGAATGTTGTAAATATGGCATGTATAGGCTAGTTTTCAAGTTGAACCTCTTGGACACTTATGTTAGTTATTATGGTATGAATTTTGGCACTTGTTTAAGCTATGTGATATGGCTTGATTTGATAATAGTTGGTCATATTAGAAGTATTATATGCTATGTTTTTATATGGTAAAATTTGATGAATGATACATGGAATATGTGATGTTTGAATGTGGTCATTTGATAGGTTTCAATTGGGATTGAAATGGTAAGTTGAAATAGGTATTGAATTGGATCATATTGGTACATGTTTAATGTTATAAATTGGTATGGTTTTGGTTGACGTGGAATGGTTCATATATGTCTTGAAATTGGTTGATCAAGAATGGTATATGATGTGTTTTGAATTGGTTGATTTGGTTGATGGTTTATGCCTATAAATGTTGCAAATTGATGCTTGTAGGTACTTGCCAATTGGGGTGTGAAAATGGCTTAAACCAAGCCTATTTTGTGCCACACGGTCAGAGCGCACGGACTTGTGTCTCGACCGTGTGACCCTATTTTATGGTTAATTAAGTCAGTATTGCACACGGGTTGGACACACAGGCATTCTGGTACCTGTGTAGCCAAGTCAAGTTGCCACACGGCCAAGACACATGGGCGTGTCTTATGGCTGAGGGTGCAAGTCAGTATGTATGCTCTGTTTCTACACGGCCTAGACACATGGGCGTGTTTGGAGGCCGTGTAAGGCATACGGCTTGGGCACCCGGCCGTGTGACCCTATTTCGAAAATTTTCTTAAGTTTTCCCATATCTTTTATATGTTATCAAATTATTCCCTATTGTATTATTAGAGTTTTATATATTTGATTAAAGCATGAATTGATTATGAATGTTTGAAAAAATATTGGATTAAGATGATCCATGTTATATGTTTGATAATATACTGTTTTGATCTGAGTTACAAGTTCGGTAATACCTCTTACCTATTCCGGTGACGGTTATGGGATAGGGGTGTTACAGGCTAACTTTGCATGATACCATGGTAAATTGTAAATAAAAGCACATTGTATTGAAGTGTCAGAATAGAGAAATGCTCTGTATTAAATCAAATAATTGGACAGGTTATCTAATGTGATATCAACTATGTCAACATAGAAATATGTGAGAAATGTTATGATGTTTATCTTGCTTATGTGTTGGATACTAAAGTGTCTGAGTCGAAGCTTAAATCAGTGCCAGTGGTTACCTGGATTACCGCCAGTCAGAGAAGTCGAATTTACTATAGATCTTGTACCAGGAACAACACTAATATCGATAGCACCATATAGAATGACTCCTACAGAATTAAAAGAATTGAAAGTACAATTGCAAGAACTGACTGTGAGGGGTTTTGCTCGACCTAGTTTTTCACCTTAAAGTGCAGCGGTTCTGTTTGTTAAGAAGAAAGATGGATCGTTGAAATTATGTATTGACTACCGTCAGCTCAACAAAGTTACAATTAAGAATAAATATCCATTGCCTCGCATTAATGATTTGTTTGATCAGTTGAAAGGTGCCACAGTGTTTTCGAAGATTGATCTTCGTTCTGGCTATTATCTGTTACGAGTGAAAGAGTCAGATATGCCGAAAATAGCATTCAGAACTAGGTACGAACATTATGAATTTCTTGTGACGCAGTTTGGTTTAACTAATGCACTTGCAGTATTTATGGATTTGATGAATAGAATTTTCAGACCATATTTGGATAGATTTATTGTGGTATTTATTGACGTTATTCTGGTATATTCCCGAGATGAGATTGAACATGCCGAACATCTGAGAATTGTTTTGCCAACCTTGCAAAATAAACCATTGTTTGCTAAATTTAGCAAATGTGAATTTTAGCTTTGAGAAATGAGTTTTCTAGGATACATAGCATCAGCTGAAGGTATTAGAGTTGATCCAAATAAAATTTCAACTATTATTCATTGGAAACCATCGAAAAATGTATTTGAAATCAGAATTTTTTGGGATTAGTTGGTTATTATCGAAAATTTGTAAAAGGGTTTTCAATGATAGCTACACCGGTGACACGGCTATTACAGAAATATGTAAAATTTGAATGGTCTTATAAATGTCAGCAAAGTTTTGACCAGTTGAAAACCCTGTTAACTAAAGCACCAGTTTTGGTTCAGCCTGAATTGAGTAAGGAATTTGTGATTTACAGTGATGCATCATTGAACGGTTTAGGCTATGTTTTGATGCAAGAAGGTAAAGTAATAGCTTATGCCTCTAGAAAGTTAAAGCCACATGAAAAGAATTATCCAACACATGACTTAGAACTAGCAGCCATTGTCTTTGCGCTAAAAATTTGGCGACACTATTTGTTCGGTGAAAAGTGTCATATATTTACCGATCATAAAAGTTTAAAATATCTGATGTCGCAGAAAGATTTGAATCTGAGATAGCATAGATGGCTTGAACTGTTAAAAGATTATAAGTTGATTATTGATTAGCATTCGGGAAAAGCAAATGTAGTTGTTGATGCTCTGAGTAGAAAGTCTTTATTTGCTTTGTGAGTAATGAATACCTGATTATCATTATCTGAAGATGGCTCAATTTTAGTTGAGTTAAAGGCTAAATTGATGTTTTTACAATAGATCTGCAAAGCTAAGAAATGTGATAATAAATTGCAAACTAAACGGGTACAGTGTGAGTTGACTTCTGATTCATAATTTCAGATAGGACCCAATAATTGTCTGTTATTCAGAGCCAGAGTTTGTGTACCGAAGAACCCAGAGCTTGTATAGAAAATTTTACATGAAGCTCATAGTGGTAGGATGTCTGTTCATCCGGGAAGTAATAAAATGTATAATGATTTGAAATAGATGTATTAGTGGTCAGGAATGAAATGTGATATTTCAGATTTTGTATCTAGATGTTTGATATGTTAGCAAGTTAAAGCTAAACATCAAGTACCTTTAGGACTGTTATAGCCAATGACGATACCTGAGTGGAAATGAGATAGAGTTACAATAGATTTTGTATCGGGTTACCCCTATCTCCGAAAAAGAAAAATGCCATTTAGGTTATTGTTGATCGTTTGACTAAGTTTATATATTTTATTCAGGTACGTATAGATTTCTCTCTGGACAAATTAGCAAAATTGTATATTTCAGAGATTGTCAGACTGTATGGAGTGCCAGTCTCTATTATTTCTGATAGAGATCTGCAATTCACATCGCGATTTTGGGAAAAGTTACAAGAAGCTCTGGGTACCCGATTACATTTTAGTACTGCATTTCATCCTCAGACTGATGGTCAGTTAGAGCGTGTGATTCAGATTTTTGAAGATATGCTTCATTACTATGTTTTAGAATTCGAAGGCAATTGAGAGAAATATTTAACGGTAGTCGAATTTACATATAATAATAATTTTCAGTCGAGTATAAAGACGACACCGTATGAGGCTTTGTATGGTCGCAAATGCCAAACTCCGTTATATTGGAATGAGCTTAGTGAGAAAAAGATACACGGAGTTGATTTGATTTGTGAGACTAAGGAAAAAGTGAAAATGACCCGAGATAGCTTGAAAACAGCTTCTGATCGTCAGATATCTTATGCAGATCTTAAACATAAAGATATAGAGTTTCAAGTTGGCAATAAAGTATTTTTGAAAGTTTCGCCCTAGAAGAAAGTTCTCCGGTTCGGTCGTAAAGGAAATTTGAGTCCACGATTTATTGGGCCGTATGAGATTACTGAGAGAATTTGACCTGTTGCATACTGATTAGCTTTACCGTCAGAACTAGAAAAGATTCACGATGTTTGTAACACCCCAAAGTCGGCCTAGACGTTATGGCCGAATTTGGTAGTGTCACATCATCTTTAATTTGCACAAAACAGAATGCTCACACAGCCTAACACACGGGCGTGTGGCTTGGCCGTATAACCCAAGTCAGAGAGCTCTCAAGTTTGGACATCGGTTGGGGCACGATCATGGGTCCCTATTTCGAATACCCACACGGGCTGAGACATGGGCATGTCTCTTGACCGTGTGAACCACACGGCCTGACCACACGGGCGTATGTCCCCTGCAACATTAAAAAATTTTAATATTTTCTGAAAATTCTTTGAATACCCGATTTAGTCCCAACTTATTTCTAATGTGTATTTCTAGTCTCAAGGGCTCGTATAAGGGACAATATGATTGATTTTGATTGGTTCCTGAAATGAAATGTCTGTTACTAAATCTGTTAATTCTGGTAATACTTTGTAACCCTGTTCTGGCGATTGATACGAGTTAGGTGTGTTACAATGTGTGAGTTGGTCTCGCGGCTCTGTTTTAAACATATATCCGGTTTTGTTTTTGAAAAGCAATATGGCCTCGCAAGATTTTAATGCAAGTCTCTTCTGTAAAGCATGTTTTTAGAAGAAAAGATTTGTAAGTATTGTCTTTAAACTGTTTTTTTACAAAATATTTTTTCAGATGCGAACTGGGTCTCGCATTCTCACCTACGAACACAGCAAGCGAAACGTGTCCAAACTAAAGTTTTCTACTGTTTTCAAATATTTTTAAAAGCATGATCTAATAGTTTCCAATTATGCACTGAGTTCTCTCTGAACTTATACATTCCTCGCGGACTTCTTAGGTAAGTAGATCGCGAATAGCATAGGCGAGGTCGATGATCTGGTGAGACACCTGACTGATATAGACGAATAACCATAAATATGGGTGATGGGCTTTTGTTATGCTATTTAAAATAATAAATTACATTGTTAATTGATTTTCGAATTATTTTCTTAGTATACAAGTATAATATGCTATGCTATTAAGTTTACTCTATTTCTATAAAACATGTTATGGATTTTGCCTTCTGTCTCATAATTAATAAATCGATGTTATTCCTTTATGTTTATTTTGTTACTTTGCAATCCATGTATGTAAATTACTTGCGTACCCTTGTGTTGTAGTATTATTTACATGTGAATTATTGGATATTGTAAGCTATAATGACAAGCATGCCCTGTTGCAATAATTTTATGATATGCGAAACCTTAGGTATGTTCATCATAATTACTTGTATATCCTTAGCTTTGCAAACCCTTACATATGTGCGAACTCATAAATTTATGCAAACCTTGTTTAAATATGATACTTTTTTGCATGCATGTTTTTCCTTGTTTGTGAAGCATGTTATTTAGTGAAGCTCTGATGTATGAGCTATTTAGGTGTAAAGTGAGCTATTAATGTTTTGTGAACTTAAGATTCAAAATTACTGTATGCGATTTATTGAATCTTGCGAACTTATGTTTTTGTGCGAACCTATATTTGTGTGTTGGTTTGCAATCTCTTGTGATGATAAGGTATGCACGCTATGTCTAATTATGATGCGAATCCTGTGATGCAAATCTGTGAATAATTTTAAGTGTTGGAATTACTGTATTGCATAATAATGAACTCTGATTTATTTTGCATGTGAACCCTTGTGTTTTATGAATAAATAGTTTTTCGCTACTTTGTTAAAGAGTAATACTATGTTTGTGTGCTATGTATAAGTAATGTGTTAGAGGTTAGGTTAGAAGTTAATGGAGAATCACTTTGGTGGCTAATGTGGTACGTCAGATTCGGGTAGAATCTTTCCGATTGAGTTTAAGCTGTTACATATATAATTTATTTAAAATATATAATATTATTTTATAAAAAATATTTAACTGGGTTAATAACATTAATTCACTAGCATAATTAAATAATAGCATAGATATTTGGTTTCTATGTAAGGTAGGTTTGTAAGACATAATCACCAGAAATTAACTGCAATTTTTCTACGTGGCAAGCGAAGACTTGATGAGGTAGATTTGCAATGAAAGTTTAACACGTACCCTGGCGTCGCCGTTAACGTAGTCTTCCTTCCAAAGTAGAAATTTCGTAACTAAAATAAACGTGAACTTCCAGGATTTTGCTCCCATTCCATCTTTAGCTGGCTGAACAGACCTCCCCCTTAACACAAAAAAATCTGCACGAGGTGGCCAACCCGAATATTTTTATTATTAAAATATAATAAGCTTTGAATGCTTGGAGAAGGAGAGAGGGACTTAACATTCAGGCGGGCCCCTTAACCCACTCACCCTACTGAATCCAATGAATCCTCTTCTTGCATCATTGCCCCTTCTATAAATACATCCACCTAAGGTATCCCATTTCATCCCCCCAGCACTTACTCTCCCTTCCTCTTTCGATCTTCTTTCTTCTATTCAATCTCCTCCACACCCACACACGCACACACACACACACACACACACACACACACACACATCTCTGCTGCTAAACTCAATTAATAACAGCACATACTTTGATGGGCAACGCTGATTTTGTGTACCCTTCCACCAATGAGTACCGTCAATGTGCTCACCCAGTGACGGTTCCACCGCCACAACCATTCTTCAAGTCATTCAAAAACTCTCTCAAGGAGACGTTTTTCCCAGATGATCCACTTCGACAATTCAAGAACAAAACACCCTCTCGGAAGTTTTTTCTGGGACTGCAATATTTCTTGCCCATTCTTGAATGGGGTCCTCGTTACACCTTCCAGTTCTTGAAATCTGACCTCATTTCGGGGATCACCATAGCCAGTCTTGCTATCCCTCAGGGTATTAGCTATGCAAAGCTAGCTAACTTGCCGCCTATACTCGGCCTATGTAAGTTCCTAAATATTAACAACCTAATTAATTAGATTACTACACACAACTCTTTTGTTTCAGTGGGTTGACCTGAATAGTAGTTTACTGATCAACTTTTTCTTTGGTGGGAAAAATAAAGATTCAAGCTTTATTCCACCACTGATTTATGCGATGATGGGAAGTTCAAGAGATTTGGCAGTAGGGACTGTTGCAGTTGCATCACTTCTCATAAGTTCTATGTTAGGGGACGAAGTAAACGCTGCTGAGAATCCTACGCTTTATCTTCACCTTGCTTTCACAGCAACTTTTTTCGCCGGCCTTCTGCAAGCTTCCTTAGGCCTGTTAAGGTACATTAATTCAGCCACCCACTTACTCTCTTGTTTCCCTTTTTGGAGGACATTTGGTTAATAATATAACAAAAATTACACTTAAAATATAAGTAAAGTATATGCCAATATGGGTTAAAAACAAGATCTAGAAAAAGGCGGCATTTTTTGTTATAGCGTCTTAAATTTGACAAAAAAAAGGAGGGATTACAGCACAACATACGTACTTTGTCTTCTCGCTGCTGGAATTATTGTCCTCTGCTGCTGGCTGGCTGGATATGTATATTTTTAAAAAATTTCATGTCCAGTAAGAATTAAAAAAAAAAAAAAGGAATTATTGCTATATATGTCATAGAGAATCTACACAGAATACGATTGAACCATTGTTTTCACGATGGCAATTGTCATTTATTGTTTGATAACAACTTAAAAAGCCAAAAATAAAAATAAAAATTACACGGTAGAAATAATAATTAAATTAGCTGATATTCTATTTCTTCATGGTAAATTCTAAAATTTATTTGAAATTTTTTGTGGTGTTTTTTGCAGGCTAGGGTTTATAGTGGATTTCCTTTCACATGCGACGATAGTAGGGTTCATGGGAGGAGCAGCCACCGTAGTGATATTGCAACAGCTAAAGGGAATTCTAGGACTTCAACACTTCACTCAGTCTACTGATATTATCTCCGTCTTGCGCTCTGTGTTTTCCCAGATTCATGAGGTCAACACTTCTTCTTCTTCGCATGGAAATATGCGTTTATAACATTTTTAGAAACCTATACGAATTGTGTTTATTAAAAAATTAATATTTTTATTATATAGTATTTTTTTCTATAAATCTGAACTAAAAGTGTTATTATATGATATAATATATGGCATGGTTCACAGCTATAAAGAATTAATTATAAACAAATTATTTTTTATGTGCTAACTATTATGACAGATGGTTTGCATGCGGTAGTTTTGTTTGGTAATAATATGATTGTCCGACTGACAGCCGTAATTTGTAATATCTATACAGTGGCGATGGGAGAGTGCTGTGCTGGGCGCTGTTTTCCTTTTCTTCCTCCTCCTCAGCAGATACTTCGTAAGTAAATCTTATGATTTATAGGGGTTGTTGCGTGGTGTAACTTTTAGCTTCTAAAGCAGCTCCCTCTGAGAGGGATGGATATGTTTAATTAGCCTTTTTGTATGAAGAAATCTTATAATATATATGGGTGGATGACAAGCAGAGTAAAAGACGACCCAAATTCTTCTGGATATCAGCAATGGCACCTTTGACAACAGTCATTCTTGGAAGTCTACTCGTTTACTTGACCCATGCTGAAAAACACGGTGTTGATGTGGTAAGCAGCCTTTTGTCTTTTTCTTTTATATTTAAACGATTCATTACAGGACCCTTTTCTCTTATTTCACTTTTAAACTATGGATCTGTCTACTTTAAGTTTTTATATCTATATAATGATGTAGCTTTTGCAGACGAAAAGGGTCATTAGAATTTATAATATATAATTGTATGTTACGAAACTTCCAATAAAAAAATATTTACCACATTGAACTGCAACAAAACAGTCCAATAAGAACCAACATACTGGACCACCAGAACAAGTAAAGTTATATATTAAATGAATTTTGCTGCGTTCCATCAATTGATTTCCTGTTGTTTCTTGCTGTTTTGGTTAAATTATATGATCAAAATTCTCTATATTTCTTGTCTTAAAAGGAAGTGGAAAATGTAACATTTTTATGATCAACTACAAAAATTATACTTGTTTATTTCGTACCATACAATTTAGTTGTTCTTTTTTATTTGGTGAAAGATTAAGAGTTGTGACTTTGTTGCAACCTTGTTGATGTGACAATGACAGATTGGAAACTTGAAGAAAGGGTTGAATCCACCTTCTTTTGGGGATTTCGTATTTACCTCTCCCTATTTGACAACAGCTGTGAAGACTGGCATGATCACTGGCATCATTGCTCTTGCTGTAAGCTACCCTTCTGACCTATAACTTTGATCTCTTCTTTAAATCTTACACATTTTCGTTTTCATTACTTTAACGATAAAACATGGCGTTAATACAGGAAGGAATAGCAGTGGGGAGAAGTTTTGCAATGTTCAAGCACTACAACATTGATGGGAACAAAGAAATGGTAGCCATTGGGACCATGAACATTGTTGGTTCTTGCTTTTCTTGCTATCTCACAACTGGTAAATCCCATTCCCTTTCTTTTATAAGTTTTGAAGTTCATTCTGCTTCTAATTTGCTAATTATGGCATTGGTGTTTACATGTTTTCAGGGCCATTCTCTCGATCAGCTGTTAACTTCAACGCGGGATGTAAAACAGCAATGTCGAACGTAGTAATGGCCATTGCAGTTATGTTCACGTTGCTGTTCTTAACACCATTGTTCCATTACACTCCCCTCGTAGTGTTGTCTGCAATTATAATCTCTGCAATGCTTGGCCTCATTGATTACGAGGCTGCAATTCATCTTTGGAAAGTCGATAAATTCGATTTCGTGGTGTGTATGGGTGCATATGTCGGTGTTGTTTTCGCGAGTGTGGAGGTCGGATTAGTCATAGCGGTATATATCGACGAAAACACAAATGAAATGAACTTATTTCCTTCATCCAAACAACAAAATTCCGTAATAATCCTTTGGTGTAAAATGCAGGTTGCTATCTCTGTTCTGAGATTGCTGCTGTTTGTTGCGAGACCGAAGACCTTCGTTCTTGGAAACCTTCCGAATTCAACCATCTATAGGAGTGTTGAGCAATATCCAGCTACAAAGGATGTTCCTGGGATTCTTATACTTCAAATAGATGCTCCAATTTACTTTGCTAATTCAAGCTACTTAAGAGAAAGGTACTTGAATTTGATTGCTTAAATACTATCTCAAAAAGAGTACGAAATCAATTTCAAAGTTATAATCAGACATCATTATCTGATCAAATTGAAGTTACCCTTATCATGAGATTGCTGATCTATCAGGATCTCAAGGTGGATTGATGAAGAGGAAGACAAGTTGAAATCTACAGGGGAAACTAGCTTACAGTATATTATATTTAATATGAGTGGTGAGTGATTTATAGATCCAGCAAGAACTGTGGCATGCTATTTGCAAATATTAAAGAAAAAGTTAATCTAACTGGGGTTTACATTTTTGGTTTCACAGCTGTTGGTAACATTGATACCAGTGGAATAAGCATGCTCGAAGAAGTGAAGAAAATAACTGATAGAAGGGGGCTCAAGGTATTCCCTCCTACAATTACCTGTATTGTGTAAAATTAATGGACAAAATTAACAAAATTTATCATTCTACTTGTGTAGCTTGTGTTGGCCAACCCTGGAGCTGAAGTGATGAAGAAACTGAACAAATCGAAGTTCATAGAGACAATAGGTAAAGAATGGATATACTTGACAGTAGGAGAAGCTGTTGAAGCCTGCAATTACAAGCTTCATACAGGCAAACCAGACGCCACCAATGAGGACTCGCAACCATGGAACAATGTCTAATATTAATAGATTTTTTATGCACCAGAAACATGAATTTTCTTTTAAATTAAAGCCCAAGTATGTATCGGTTATTACTCGCTTCTGCATCAGAGAATCAGGATGTATGATGTTAGGCATTGCTGAATCAACAAGAAATAACCCAATTGTGAAGTTAGGCTTTTAGAGATGCTTCAATTGGAAGTGAAAGGGCTATTTTTCCTCTTCCAGGTATATGCAAGTTGTAGAGTGATGCATATCATGGCAATGAAGGTTTTTAACAAAAAAAAAAAAAGCATAAAGGAATGCTTAATGCTGTTGACAACAATACAATTAAGTAATTTGTTTTCTGAGTAAGTTTCGCAACTCAAGCAATGGTTAGAACCATTTTGGCAACAAATCAAGTGACAATATAATGCATGTTGAGAGATGGCACAGGTTGATATGGGGTCACCTATTTCTTGGCTGCAATTACTTAAAGAACCATATGGCAAAATGTTTGGTCTTGGGTCCCACTATGTGTACGAAAGCTCACTTAGCCCTTGTACTAGCTGGGTGACCATTGTAGTTCACTATGTGCAGCAACTTTACTACTAGCTGGGTGACCATTGGGTCCCACTATGTGTAGGAAAGCTCACTATGTGTAGTAAATTTACTACTAGCTGGGTGACCATTGTAGTTCCACGGTGATTTGTTAGTCCCAACACAAAGAAACAAAACTTTAATATAAGCAAGAAGTGGCTAACAGGAGCAGGGAACTACAGTGGGCCTATACATAGCAAACTTAATGGGAAAGATATGCTATATCCATCATTCTTCCCTTTACTTCATCATGTACTTAATTTGGAGGGGGGGAAACAACAAACTCAAGGGATCAGAGAGTCAGCTGCTTGATCAAGTCAGCATGCATCTTTATGGTTTTTCAAACATTGTTTATGACACAGTAAATCTAAATCTTGTGAATGCTTGGAAACTTATTGATTTTGTATAATTGCTATAATTTTGTAGCAACATTGATGCTTGCTTTGGATAATAAAATAAGACCAAAACCCACCTGACATGTACCAATTTGAGCACAGCAATTGCAGCAACTTGGCCACAGTTCCAATTTCCAAGCGTGGTGTTTCCCAAATTTCCTTGTAAGTGAGCTAACATCACTTCAGAGTGAAACACTTAAATAAACAGCTCTCAGTGCAGTACACAAAAGATTAAAGCATACGAAAACAATATTTGTTGACCTTGAAGAAAACCATTTCCATTGAAATCCAAATTTTATGCCAAAGTAAACAAACATATACAGAAGGGAACTTTTAGGCTATAAAAGTGCATCTTCTTCCATGACATCAGAGATACTGCTTGCCTTTAATATACAGCAGAAATGGATCTCTAAATTAAAAGAAGAAGCAAGCCTGTATAAGAAAGTATATATGTGAAACACGACTAGTAAGGCAGATTTATAGACACGATGCAACTAAAGTCAAAATACTGGTAACTACTGAAAATGTAAATGTGCCGATGATGAGCAATTGCCTCAATCTCCGTTAGTTGGGGGATGCACGCATGCGCAGAAGGGCAATTTCTTCTTCTTCTGGCTACTTTTTACCCCACCATATAGATAGTCCCGCAACAAAACTCTTCTTCTACGCTCAGTGATTCTGGTTTGTGCTTTGCTTTCTTTTTTATCATCAAGATTCAGTAAAAAAAACTGTATCTTCTGCACCTCCAACTGCAACCGGCCAATCTTTTCGGACCCTCTTCTTGCTTGTTCTGATACTCTTCGTCTCCTCACGCTCCCATTCTCATCTGGTTCTAGTGCAGATTTCCCATCAAGCGACCAGGAGCCATCTTCAACGTGTGTCATCAATTTGCGATTGACATCAAATAGCTTCGTGATGGCTTCTTCAGCTTCTTCTAGCTGCTCCTTAACTGTACCATATTCAATTCCTTTCCCCTTTTTGCCTGTCTCAATTATCTCTACCTTCTTCTTCAGGTCCTGCACAGTTATTTGAAGGTTAGCCAACTTTTGCACATCAGAATCAAGTCTTTCTAAAATCTTCCTCTTGCTTCCGTTATTGTTGGGCTCTGCAAATCTCTTAGAGCTCTCTTTATCTACACCCAACTCCTTCACAAGAGATTCTGTAGAGGGAGTTCTGCCATTGCCTGTCTTCACAGTTCCTATTTGTTGGTAGTCAGTTGGTGCAGTGGCCATCTTCTGGGCCTTGCTGACTTTCAGGTCGGCATTAGCATCATGGTCAGCAGTTTCCCACAAAAGCGTCTCAGTATCAACCTCTGCAGCAGTTCCTCTCCTGCTTAACCCATAAGACGAGCACTCAGATACCTGATCAAGTATAATGTCTTTTGTCATCATCTCATTTTCTTCAGATATTTCAGGTGTTGGTCTCTGCATGTTGACATTGTTACTGAGCCCATTGCCAAGTTCCTCCTCTTCTTGTCTAGCACTTACGTGCCTCTTTGCTCTAACACTTTCTCCACTAGAGCTGCTTCCATATCTTAATTCTTCAATTTGTCTTGTACCAGTCTCTAGTTTGGAATTGAGATTTAAGTTCTCCAGCATTGCAAGCTTTTCCATTTCCAGAACTGCATTTTCAATAGCTTTAATTCTCATATGGATACCCAGCAAGTCGGAAAAGCCATTGGGAACCAAGCCAATTTGACCTTCACTTGTTGGTTGACAGTTTTCAGCATGAAATTCAGTCCCCAGATTGGGGTCCTGGAAAACAAGACAACATTAAGTCAAAGATTCAAAGGTCATAGCCATTCAAGATCCATGGCACTGTTAACATAGATGATAACTTACTGACAAAGTCCCATTTACATCCAACTTATTAAGATCTAAATAGAACCAGCTAGGCCTTGCACAAGTAAAACAAACCCAGAAACACACATATCCCAGTTAACACAAAGATTAAGAAAACAAATAGTTGGGGGAAAACAAGAAGAGGAATTTTACCATATGGTCACAGGCTAACCGCTAATATGGTCCCCAAAAGGTCATAGAAACAACGGTGCCAAACATTAATTCAATAAAAATACTAAATAAATTTCACCTTAGGAACAGGAAGTTTCAAAAAATATCGTTGGTAAACATATTCTGGTGCCAACTTGGAGAATTAGGGGCAAAAATTTGCTAGTGTAATAAACCATTACATGCTCAAGACGAGTGGTTAGCTTAGAACATAAGTTGTATATTCAACCAAATAGCATGAAGAGGTCCATATTGCTTTCACTTTCTTAAAATTTAAAATGCAATCAAACAGACATTACCTCTTCATTATAATCTGTAGGAAGTTCAGGATGCAAAAGAGTTCGACTCTCCAAAGATGTCACGCTATCCAAGAGAGAAACAATTGCAGGAACATATGCTGCCAACTGAGCTTTAAGTCCTCCATTCTCGCATTCCAAGCTTCTAACTCTTCTTTCCAGCTCTTCTACCTCCATGGCTTTGGAATTTCTTGCAATTTCAAGGAATTTGCATTCCTTACCGAGCTCATGAGCCTTCTCTTCAAAAATTACTTCACGTATAGCTGAATTCTGTAGCTCATCAAACCATGCAGCAGCCTGAGTTTCCCAAATTTCAACTTTATTTCTTTCCTTCTGTAGTTCAAAGCTCAAACTCTCCTCCCTGTGTTTGCTTTCTTCAAGCTCCTCGTTCAATTTCAACAATTCAACCTCAAGTTTCTGATTAGCCTGACTAATGCTTTCAGTCTCCTTAATTTGATGACCATAGTCCCCAGATAGTTTCAGAATTTGCCTCTTTTGATCTTCTCCTATCAGCTTGACCTCCTCAAATTTAGTCTGCAGATCCTCCAAAACTTTATGCAGTTGGGCCGTCTCCTCTTGACTCGCACTGAGCATTTTCTCTACTTCCAATAGCGCAATCTCCCTCTGGCACAACAGATCCTTCCCCCTTGCAACTTCTTCATTTAGCTGATCACCAACAGATCTAACTGAAACCAGTTCATTCTCCAATTTTTTCATTGAATCCTTGAGATTTGAATTTTCCATTTGCAAATCGTCAAATTTCCTCTCCATCATCTTCAGTTTTCCCTCAAGATCATTATTAAGACATTTGAGTTTACCCAGATTGTCATTTAGATACTTTATTTCCTCAAAATTATCAGCAATAATATCCTTCAAAATGAGAGAAGTGTTACTTTGAGATATTGCTTCGCAAATTACAGCATGATTTTCATCTTCTAGATTATGTTTCTGCTTGCCCAAGTCCAAAACTTCCTTCATCAAAGATCTTTTCTCATCTAGCACCTTGCAGTTGTCTTCCAGTGAAGTCTGATATTGCCTTTGCAAGGCTAACAGTTGCCCACGAACATTTATCAATTCAGTCTGCAAAGCGTCTTCTCTTTGGTTTACCTCTACCACTTTTGATCTCAGTACTTCATTCATATCCGCCAGTTTTTCAGCTCTGATCAGCAGCTCCGAAAACTGCACAGACTGAACCTTCAACTCCTGCCGTACTGAGTTCTTCTCAGCAGCAAGAGTTTCTGCATCTAATTTCAGTTGCCCAAGCAGTGCAATAAGAACTGAATTCTCAATTATGAACCGCTGATTTTCATCCAGAGACTTCAAAAGTGAATTTTGCATCTCTTGTAGTCTGCCAAATACACAGTCAAGAACTAATTGGTCTTGTTTGATCTTATCATCACAACCATGGATATCATCAATCTCAAGAGTCCTTGACATCTGATAAAGCCCCATTCTCAGTATGGTAATTTGATCGAATAAGGCTTTGATCTCCACCTGCTTTTCACAATTGCCAAGCTCCAATTCAGAGATAAGTTTTTCTGAGAATTTGGAGGCTTCCAAGAGTTTCCGACACTCAAGCAATAGGGACATATTCTTCTCTTCCAGATCTTGTGCACATTTCTGCAAGATGAAAATGTCTACCTGAGCATTCATGGCCTTGTCCAGTTCTTCTTCATATTCTTTCTTCCTGAGCAGACTTTCCCCTTGTAGGACATGGATCTGTGATTCCATAGCAGTTTCTCGGGTTCTACTCAACTGCACAAAACTGGCGTGCTGCTGCATTTCAGCCTCTAGTGACTTTTGTAGCTCTTCCACTTCACGAAGTGTTGATTCTCTCTCTTTCACCAGACCTACATGTTTTTCTTCTAGTCCCATATATCTTTTCTCTAAATCTTCCAGCCTTCTCTGATTGACATCCAACTGAGAAATCAAACCTTCTCTTTGTGTTATCAGGCCAGATTTCTCATCACCAAGCAACAAGAATGAGTTTTCTAGGCTCCTTATTTTTTCCCTCAATCCTTCAAGTTCAGCATTAGCATCAAAAAGGGTATTCTCCAGAAAGTTATTCTTCTCAGAAAGCTTCTCCATATTCTCAGTTGCAGTCTGTAACTGAGAAATGAGGGTGTCCTTCTCAGCAGCAAGAGTGGATTTCTCTCTCAAAAGAGATTGACAAGATTCTTCTAATGTCTTTACTCTCCCCCGAACACCTTCTAGCTCAACATTCAAATCTGAGAGTGAATTCTCTAAAAGGGCATTTTTCTCAATAAGTTTCTCCATGATTTTCAACTTCTCCAGGAGGACCAGTTTTTCATCTCTTTCTCTTTCGCAGACATCTTTTAGCTCTGTGTTCTCATCCCGCAATTCCTTCACAGATGATGCAAAGTTTTCAGGATTTAAGCAAACTGACTGAAGCTGCCCTGTCATATCCTGGTGTCTCTTGTTTGAGGCATTGAGCTCCTCTTTCAAACAGTAAATTTCTTGCTGAAGTGCATTTCTTTGGTCCACTCTAAGTTCAACTTCAGCTTCAAGTTTTGCAATAGTCTCCCTTAAGCTTAATATCTCATCTTGCAAATTTTGTATGGACATTGCTGAACTTAAACTGAGATTGTTCAGCCCTGTGTTTTCCTCCTTGACCCTCTGTAGGTCATTCTCTAAACTCTGATTACGAGTTTCAATGTCCTGCAAAATTTGAGCCCTATTCTGAAGCTCCATGGCCAGAGATCTGAGTTCTTCCTGAGACTGAGAGTGCAAATGCTGCAGAGTTTGAAATGCTGTTTCAGCCTCCATAAATCTCAGGCGTTCCTCTTGTATGGAGGCCCAAAGCCTCCCCAACTCCTTGTGCTTCTCCGTTAGTTCTTGGCTTTGATCCCCCATCTTCTGCACCAAAGACTCCACCTCAGTATGCAGACTCTGATTGGTTCTCTCCAACAGACTACACCTTTCTTCTGCACCTTTTAACTTTGCAGCCCCATCATCTATCTCACTTTTAAGCCTTTGAGCCTCCTCCTGGGCACTTCGAAGTCTGTTTTCCAGGATAGAAATTGTCTCCAAGCACTGCTGGTACTGAAGAGCAGCTGCTTCCTTATCTTTGGTCAGCTCAACAACTACTTGCTTTAAAGTTTCAACTTCACTTTCAGCTTTCTCAGCTCTTTCAGTCATTGTTCTGGCACTTTCTTGAGCATTTGACAATTTTTCTTCTAGATCGCTAATTGTCTCTGAACACTGCTTGTATCTAGCAAGAGCATCCTCCTTTTCAGCTTCTACTCTAGAAAGGTCCTGCTTTAATGCTTGAGCTTCTGTCTCGGCTTTACTAGCTCGCTCATTCAGTTCTCCAGCATCTTTTTGAGCATGAGAAATACTATTCTCAAGATTATTTATCTTCTCCAAGCACTGCTGGTATTGAACATGATTAGCTTCTCTTTCAGCCTGTAACTTGGTGAGAGCATCCTTCAAAGTCTGGACTTCAGCTTCAGCTTGACTAGCTCGTGCATTTAATCCCTTGGAATCCTCTTGTGCACGAGAGACTTCTCTCTCTAGGTTAGTTAATCTATCCAAGCTCTGCTGATACTCAAGTAGGCCTGCTTCTTTTTCAGCTTCTAATCTCGCAAGAGCATTCTTCAAGGTTAAAATCTCCATCTCAGCTTTACTCACACGTTCAGACTCAGATGGGACTCGAACACTGAGATCAGAACCATCATCGTCTTGCAGACTTCTTTCTTTCTTCTCTACATCATGAAAGTTTAGGATTTTTCTAGCCCGCCCTTCCGCAAACTTGACATGATTTGTAGATTCTTCGGAACCTAATACATCATTGAAATGTTTCAGACCCTTTCTGCTAATTGGAGATTCAGATTCTTCTGAGAATGCTACATTCCTCTTGATAGCATGCGAAGAGATCCCTACAGCATCCTTCTGCAGCTCATCAGGCTCCAAATATGCTCGTACAAGTGGCGTCATCTCAGGTGTACAGGGCTCAACCTCTGAAGCAAAACCTCCCGGTGAGTCATCTGCAAACACCATGGGAACTTGGTTCGGAAATACTTCAGCCATGGTCCGATGAGCCTGACGAAGCACCCCAGTTGCATGATCATATCTTTCAGCCAATGCACGGTATGCTCGATAAAACTCTTCAACCAATTTCATTAACTCTGGCCGTTTCTTGTAATACATCTCTGCTCGCCTGGCAAAGGAATCAGCATCTTCTTCAATGAGCTTGATCATTTGTTTGACTTTCGTATCCATATCTGTTCAAGCAGAATATAATTCAACGGGTCAATAACAGGCATACGGAGAAAGAATGAGTATTTCAATACTGCAAACTGCACAAAATTATAAAACCAGAGAAAGTGCAATATCATTGGCCTTTAATTAATCAATTTAACTCTTTCAAACTTGATTTGATTAATGAAAGCCACCAAGCAAAGATGATTATACGCTTTACCTTGTGGCCTAATACAGACTCACATAACATACCAAGCTTCTAAACAAAGCTCCCATACACATTTTAACTTAACTGCTTCCACTCAACTGATTATAGCTCTATCACATCATTACTTCTTATAACAATAAAATAATTGCAAGAATGGTAATGATTTATTTTAAATCTAGTGGCAATGATCATCGATCAGGGTACCTGTGAGATTCTCCTGTAGCCATTTAGAATTTTTCCGGCTTATGTGGCTGTTCCACCACCATGAGTACATGCCTTTAGAATCCGCGCGTTTCACAGTTGCCATGACTTCAGTCCTCAACAACACCACTTCCTGGTTCTGGCAACGGATTAGAATTCTTAATTGTGAGAACTAGGTGATGGATCAGCCAGGAACAAGTTTTTTCGACCGCAAACTAGCGAGTTCTAATATTGACAAATTAAATGAAGTCTTGAAATCTCTCAGCCCTTGTGCTCATTTCCTGATAACCAACAAACAAAAAACCAAATAATTCAGGTTTGACATGAAGCAAAAGCATTACTTGGATAACATGATCAGGAACTTCAAAAGATCAAGCAGAAATGGCAGAAAGATAACCTGATATAATCCAACAGTCCAAATATGTCAAGGAGCAACCTGGTAACCGGTAACTGTTGTATCCAAAAGCCACAAGTTACCTAATCAAGAAAACGCATATTAGAACAGGTGGTTTGAAAAGGTAAGGTAGAATCGGATCAATCCCAAAAAAATGCTTAAACTTAAGCATAACATAGGAAACATCAGAAACCATCTGATCGTCATGAAATTAGTTAAATTTTATTAACTTAAGCATAATTCAACAGCTAAATTACCTGAGAAAGCTTACATAACTAAAGAAAAATAAAGACTAACAAAAACCATCGATTACTATTATTATTTTTAATATACAAAACCATTAAATACAGCACACAGGAAACGTAGAATAGAATTAAAAAGCTTACTATAATTTTTTTGCCTTTTAAAAGAATGGTTTCTGGGTTTTGATCATAAACACCTGTTAATGAACAAAAAATCAGCTTTTTCCTGTTTCAACCCATTTCCAAGTGACCTTCCTCTGCTACAACTCTCCCTTTCATATTTTTCTCTATCTAAGCTGATTTTGGCTGCTTTTTTACGCTGGGAATTTGGTGCTATTTGAGAAGGATGTCAAAGTGGAATAGAAAAAAAAGGAAGACAAAAAGGATGGCCAAGGACAAAAAAAAACCCATTGAAAATAGTAAACCAAAAATAAATATTTATTAAGCAAATAAATAGAAATGGAAAAAGAATAGGTATCTATTCGATTTAGTTTTATTGCAGCCTTTTGAAGAAAGAGAAAAATTAACAGGGAAGAAAGAATCAAACGGCTTAATGGACAGCAAATGACGGTTTTGTCCCTTTGTGTTTAAGGTTTCGTAACTGCTGTTCCTCGTGTTTCTTTCTATGTTGGGTTTTGATAAAATTTCGTTTTAGGAAATTAAAGAAAAAAAAACAAGAAGAAGGAGATCGGGTTACCATAACAGTCAAACCCACTTTGATTCTTCCATTTTATCCATTCTACTATTAAACAATTTCTGTGTATCTTTTGGAGGGATAATCAATTTTTTAAACTTAAAATTAAGATTAATTTTTAAAACTACTGAAAATTGAAATCCATTGTCTTCTCTTATTTTATTATAATTATATGTTTCGAAATATTTATTTTGATCCAATTGTATATATTTAAAAAAATTAATATATATTTTTATATATTAGATAAATATATTTATTTGTATATGCAATATATATATATATATATATATAATGACATTATATTAATAACTGTATTAGTGACATGTAAAATTTGGATCAAATCAACATTTAATGTATAAAATTACAAAAAATAAAAATTTCATATATAATATTGCTCATTGAACAAAAATTCATGTATAATTTTGACTATTATCCTTTTTAATAACTATTCAAAATGATAGAGATTTTGTTATTAATTAAGAAAATAATATTGTGCTAATTACTCATTAACAGATTATAATATATTGATACAATATAAGGGGTAAAGATGGAATAATATGGTCGTGTATTATATAATATTGTATAATATATATATTAGTTAAATTTGTGTATATAAATTTTGAAAATTTTATTTTATAGTAAAATAACAACTGAATAACCCAATGGTAATTGAAAACTTAATTACATCAATAAAATTTTTTACAGGTGTTGAAATAATTCAACTTTATTAAAAGATTCGATTTAATTGTTCAATTTGTAATTAAATATCAAATTAATCTATGTGACTCAAATTCGAATTTTAAAAATAAAAGACACAAATAAAATCACAAAATGAATATAAAAAATATCAAACTAAATTATTTTATAAAGTAAATATAAATGTCAACAAAAGTATAACTCTATAGGTAAACGTTGCACAATTAATCTCTCCTCGAATGTTAATTATTAAAATAATAAATTACATGCCTTGGCTAACAAGGTATTGATTTAGGGATGTGTATGAAAAAATAAAAAGTAGCATCATTCAAAGCTCTTTTCTAATCGTTGGTTAATACGTAGCTAGCTAATTTAGTGAAAATGCTTTAAAACGAAAAAAGGTGGTTCACAATGCCACCTATAATTTCAATGTCCGGGGACTAAGGCCAATCTGGAAAAAGAAAAGGGAAAGAAAGGGTACTTTTGGTAAACGAGAATCTTGAATGGTAGGCAAGTATAACACGGTGTCGTTCGTTTAAAATTTGGTTAAAGCGGCATTCCTGGGGCGGTGAGGACGGTCGTCTTTCGTCACATTACTAAAAACATGCTTTTGGAGAATTATGACCACGTGTACAAAGGTTAAAGCCTGACAAATGAGTCTACTGCTTTTATTTGTTTCATTATTATAGAATTAACAAGTGTATATGAAAAAACCAATCAGTTTTTAATTAGTTTTTAATACTATATATTAAAGTTCAAGTCTGATTCAGCACTCAGCAACTGATATGCGAGGGCCGCTACCACTACCAGCGGTGACATGGGTCCACTTTTATTCCATGGAAAAGGATTGTTGGGCGGTGAAGATGGGTGAATTATGACAACAGGCTAGGCATCTTAAACAAAAGCTATCCTTCCCTAAATTATTTTCTGCAATTATTGATTCATGTGTCTATTAAGATATATAATCCAATCAATTGCTTCATGCTTCCAGATTTATTCAATTCCAATTTTTTTCTGGTTGGAATCTTTAAAAAGGGTGAAAAAAGAGGAATTGATGTGGATTTGAATATAATTGTTTATAATTAGTGATATGTTCAAAAAATTATTATAATTGGTAAGTCTCATGATTTAGGTGTGATTAGAGTACTCATTTTTAATTTTTAATTTTTAGGAAGAGAGTGAGAATTGAAATAATTACACAGCTAATTATACTCAAGTCTAGTTTTAAAAAATATTTTTATACGAGTTATAAAATTTTTATTATAAACATGAATATGTACGAGTGCTTGAAATGATTATGGCAAAAACTTTCTTATATTACAAATCTCAAAAAATTATATTATAAACATATTTTGTGTATTTTATAAATTTATAAAAAAAATTATATTACTTAAATCTTAAAAAAATTTAAAGTTATGGCCAAAAGGCTTATTATAAAAAATAATTTATATTTTACAAAAGTGTTATAATATATTTATGTATAAAAAGTTATGGCTAAGAAGTATGAACATTATTTATTTATGTTTCCATAACAGTGGCGGATCTAGAAATACGACTTGGGGCTAGGGCAAAGTTAGAATTCTTTTTTTTAGGGGGGAGGGATAGAATTAAATTATATATTTTTATGATAGTAAAAGTGCAATTCATCTATTTTAAGAGCCTATATTTTTATAATTTTTAAAGGATTAAATCAATTTTTTATCATTTTTGGGATGGACAAATGCATTTTTATCATTATTAATTTAAAATTTTATAAATTATAAAATAATTGAATGAAAAATTTTCCATTTTAGGGGGTTGAGGCCCCTGCTAGCCCCTCCCTAAATCCACTCTTAGTCCATACTATATATTATGAAAATAATTTACTTATTCATAAAAAAAAAATGTTATAGCATAACTTATTTATAAAAAATAACTTTTTAAATTTATGAAAAAAAATATATTATTTATAAGTGTTGGAAATTTTAGACAATTTATAAAACATTCTTTATAAAGATTATATATATATTATATATTTTATTTTATTTTTTACTTAGTTTACATATTATAAAAAGAGATATAACTTAATATAAGTTTTTCTCTAAATTAAGTTTATATAAGTTTTTATAATTAAAACTACAAATTATTTGGATTGTGACTCCAATTATTATAAGGTTGATGCTAATTATACAAATAAAAAAAAATTTTCTTGCACCATATCGTAGCGGTATGATATCATTTGAGAGAATGATGCCAAACACAAGTACTATAGACAACTCGCAAACTCTTTAATTTGATACATTCAAAGTTTTGAAATGTGGTTGACAAAACATTTGCTGTTATAAAAAAATATTTCCCTTATTAACAACATCATCTTAGTATAATATAATAATAAAAAAGATTGGATCATACTAGCATGTTGCATATTTTTTATGTAACAGTCCAATTTTCAATGGTGTCGGAAACAGTAGGTTAAGACCATTAAATCCGACGAGTAAGTTCGAAAATTTTATTATTTATTATTTATGAGTCAAGTGTGATTTTAGAATATTTTTGAATTAGTTATTTGTGTTTTAGAAGGATTTATTAGGTAAGTGGTTTCGAAAATGAGGTATTGAGACCTCGATTTATAAATCGAGCCGTAAATATTTTTATAAATATTTACGGAGTGTCATTAAAATAGTATTAAAGTTTCGTTAGAAAATTTTAATGTTTTGATAGTTAATTAAGTAAAAAAGACTAAATTGAAAAAGGTGCAAAACTTGCTAATTAAAGAAATAGTGATTAAATAGCTTAAGTGGTAAATAAGGGAGGATCAAAAAGGCAACTAGACACCTATTAGAAGGCTGAGGCGGCATAAGTAGAGAAAAATCTTGAAATTGGGTGATTTAAGGGTAAAATGGTCATTTGGGAAATTAAATTAAAAATAAAAACAAATGACTAAATTGAATTCTAGACATTTCTTCATCAATCTTCAGCCAAAAACATCCATAAGAGAGCTCCTAAAGCTGATTTTTCATATTTTTACATCATCTGAGTTTAATTCTTGCTCTTTTCTTGAAATTTTGTGTTTTTAATACTTTTACAATTAGGTCCAACTATCTATTTCATTAGTTTTTGGTTTTATGGGTAATTTTGTAAGTTACCATTGATAAGTACTGGATGTTTGTGATGAATTTATATGGATTTAGAGCTTTAATTTTTGTTATATGATGATTTTATCAAGTGATTTTGATAGATATTGATTTTAGGACCAAATTATGAAAAAGATCAATATTAGGGTTTGGTATTAAATTTTGTTTATCAAGGGCTGTATGATAGCCTAGAATATTTAGATAAATTGTTAATTAAGGAAAAAATTAGCTCATTTGATAGATTAATTGGGGAAGGACTAATTGAAAAAAATGTAAAAGTTGGGTAATTGTGCAATTTCAAAAATTGAAGGGTATTAATTGTGAAGTGAATTGAAACTGAAATATATGCTAATGAATGAATAATTTTACATTTTAGATCAAAAACCTGTAGACAAACGTGAAAAAGAGAAAATGACAGAATAGTCCCTGAACTACTGCAAATATTACAATTTAATCCAAGTAAGTTTGTATGGTTAAAATTTAATGTTTATTTATTAACTTGATGAATGTTATTATGTATTTATTCATATCTGTTGTTGAAAATAAAATTATTGTTAAATTATGAAATTGAATTAAATGTTCAAAACGAATGGAATGTCGGATTGAGTACAATTGTTTTGTGGCAAAGGATGAATTGACGGTAAATAGAAAGGATGAAATGATTACAAATTATCCAAGTAAACCAAGGTTTAGCATTTGTTGCGAACTTTTGTGTTTACTTTCTGTTTAGCTCTAACGAGCTTTTGTTAACTCATATGAGTTTTCGTATAACCCTAATGGTTTCCGTTTAGCTCCCGAAATTAAATCGGAGCTTACAGAAAATTTACAGTTAAACTGAGTCAAGTACTATTCATATCCTGAAATTTGTCGTAATGTCTCTTAAATGGGCCTTCGAAGCCCAAAACATGCACTAGAATCAATTTGGGACCAAATCGGGGCTTCAGGGAATTTTTCGCAAAATCCCAAAATTTTTCTCAAAACTAAGGGTCGTACGCTAGTGTGGTCAAACCGTATGGCTCACACGGCTATATGACATGCCCATGTTCTAGGTCGTGTGGCTTCACACGCCCGTGTTCCTTACCCGTGTAACTCTCTAACTTGCAACTCATGAACAAATTGATCTCACACGGCCAAGGCACACGTCTATGTTGCTAGGTAGTGTGGTTAATTTTAATTTTCGATTTTCGGTGCAAGTTTCATACGACCATATCACACGCCCATGATTTCAGACCGTGTACCTCACAAAAGTAAGGCACACGCCTGTGTGCTCAATTTCAGGGCATTCTGTTTCTCAATTTTTGAATGCAGAGGACACACGACCTTGTCACACACCCATGCACCAGACCATGTGTCACACACAGCCTAGACACGAGCCCCTGTGTCTACCCATGTGGACGAAATAAAGTTATTTTTCAAGCCCTATTTCTCACCTATTTTCATCCCATACCTGCACCAAACCGTTCAAATACCAACCAACCAATTCAAATATGATTTTCAACCAATTTCATCATTTAATATGCCATATTTTCACATGCACACTTAATACAAATCTTGCCTCTTTAAAACTTGCATGTTTAACCTCAATAATTCAATCATAATTAAGCATGCATATAAACTCTAATTTATCTTATAACGTATAAAAAATATAAGTTATCACTAGCCATACCAATGGCTAGGTTTACATTCATCCATTCCATTGCACATTTTAACCTTAATAGCCTATACATGCCATTATAACAAAATAAGATTCATATCTATACCAAAATGAGCTGGAGGATAGTATGATGTTGCTCCGACTGTCTCTAACCACTATGAGTTTCCGAGCACTATAAAACAAGGAAAATAAAATAGAGTAAGCACTTAGTGCTTAGTAAGTTCATGTAACAAGAGTACAACTTACCACATGTTTCCATTTACTCAAATCAAATATACATGCACCCAAACAATGGTATATTATCCTACTACACACAATCTCAACAATTGAGGTAGTCAAATAATTTAATGTAATACCATTTCATAGATGAATGATGAGCTCATCATTCCCTAATTTCCATATACTTATCACTTCCATGTCACTTATGCCTTTCATGACAAAGTCATTCATGTTCCAATAATCATTTCCATGTTTATTCCATTGAATTTCTCAGAATTTCAATGGCTACCAGTAGTACACTTATAGTGTACAAATCTATAATCCATCAATTCGTATTTACCCTTATCAGAGAGCACACTCCCGAGCCTCATTTCGTACAGCGGGATTACTAGTCTAGGGTAAATCCCTTGTAACATATGCTCAAAGAGTTTTGTCAGAATTACCAGTCCATGTTAAATCCTTTCAGTGAAAAATACTCTATAGAGCTTAATCTGGATTACCCATCAGGGCTAAATCCAATCTATATCATATGCATCAGGAAGAATTATATCAGGATTACCCGTCCGGGCTAAATCTTGTTTACATCACATGCAGTACCCCTTTTTTATTGATCCATCGAATTCCCTTTATTCAACCGGGATTTTTCCATTTTTCTCAAGTAATGTCGCATATTTCATCATATTTATAGATTGAACATTCAATTTACATTCACATCATATAACATGCAATTCAAGCATTTCAAGATTCAATAGTGAGTTACACGAATTTACCTCGATGCTTGTTCTTTGATAAAGTCTACTATTCCAAGACTTTTTTTTCCTCAATCTAATATTGTATTTGAGTTGTTCGGATCTATATAAATGAATTTAATCATCAATTTAATTCCATTCATATTCAATTGAGTTCAATTTACTCCTTAGGCAAAATTACTATTTTGCCCTTAAACTTTTCATTAATTCCAAATTCGTCCCTAGGCTCAAAAAGTAAAATTCATGCAATTCAATCCTCTATCCAAGCCTAGCTGAATTCTATATACATCATTTACAGCACTTATTTTTCACAAAAATTAGAATGTTTCTGTGAATTTCATAGGTTTACAATTTAGTCCCTATTTCACAATTTCATCCAAAATCACTTAGTAAAAGTTGTTTATTTACTAACAACCTTTCATTTTCTTTCATAAATTTTTAATTTCCAGCATATTCATCCATGACACAATTTTCATACTTTGATAACTTTTCAAATAAATCCCCAAAATAGAGAGAACTAATTATCCCGATCTCAAAAATATAAAAGTTACTAAAACGAAATATGAAAACTTACCAATTTATGCCAAGAAAGTTTATTTTCTCTCTCCTATGGTTTCCATGCATTTGGGGAAGAAGATGATACAAAAATGATGATATTTTTAATTTAATTCATTATCATCCTTTTATTTTTCCCAATTCCAATTTAGTCCTTTTTTTTTCTCAAATTCCATGGATGATTCAACAAAGATATTTTCCAGCTTTTGATTTATGGTCTAATTACCATATAAGGACCTTAATTTTTGAATTTTATAGCTATTTAACCCTTCTAGCTTCTAGCACTTAACTTTTACATTTTATGCAATTAGGTCCTTTCTCTAATTAATCACTAAATTAGTAAAATTCTCCTATCGAAATTTTCATATGACTTTTCCATCATATCATATATCATAAAATAATATTAAAATAAATTTTCTCTCTGACTCGGATTTGTGGTCAAGAAACCACTATTCTGATATCACTGAATTTAGGTAGTTACATCTATGAGCTTCCGTTCAACCCTTATGGGTTTCCATTTAGTACTTATGTGCTTCTGTTCAGCCTTCGGGGTTCTGAATACGATGTGTTCATATCCGCAAGCCGTTCTCCAACTCAATCAGATTTGGTAAAAGATTTATGTGAATGAAACTGAAAGTTTTATTGATTATTATTAATATTGAATTAAAGGAAGTGGGTTCATCGATTTATGTTGTGTTTGACAGGGAGATTGAATGATTAATTTACTATTTAATTTGTTATATTAAGTTCGATAAGATCTATGTTTAATCTATCCAGCTTACTAAGCTTCATTAAGGTTACTTGTGTTGTTTAATGTTCTTGTAGATTAACGTGAGGTTAGGAGATCAGATCAACTCATCAAGCCACACTATCCAACTCACTCTGGTAGCTTTTGCAACATGTATTTAGTTTTGTATGACATGTATAGGGCTATAATGGCTTAAGTAAAATTGGTTTGTTTAAATATTAAGAGTTATACTTTGATTACATTTCTAGTCAACTTATATGGGTATGGATTAATCATGCATGAGGCATGTTTGGATTGGTTAGATGATGGTTAATTAATAGGTATATTGAAGCATGATTTGAACTAGTAAATTAGTAAAATATGTATATAGATGTATGTGGTTAATTTGGTACATTAGGATATTTGGGTATATGTGATGATAATATAGGTATAACAACTTGATTTTGGCTTGAATTGAAGGTTTTGTTGTGGTTTATGAATGTGCATATAGTTGTGTCTAGGTTGATACCAAGGTTGGGTGAGAAAAGTGACCATAAAATGACCTAATTTCGTCCACACATGCGTGTGTCTCAGCCGTGTGTGACACACTACTTGGCACATGGGCGTGTGGTCTAGTCGTGTGTCCCTTGCATCTTAAAAATTTGAAACAGAATGCCTAGGTTTTTGTACACGACCTAGCACACGGGCGTGTGGCTTGGCCGTGTAACCCCTGCACCTTACACACGGCCTAGCACATGGGCATGTGTCTTGGCCGTGTAACCCAAGTCAGAGAGTTACACGGGTATGGGCACGGGCTAAGACACAGCCATGTGCCTCACATTGAATGCCCATACGGCTTAAGACACGGGCGTGTCTCTTGGCCGTGTGAGTCACATGGGTGTGTGTCTCCTGCACTTAGGAAAAATTTTGGAATTTTGGGAAAAATTCTCTGAGTTTCCGGCTTGATCCCAAGTTATTTCCAATGCGTATTTTGGGCCTCGAGGGCCCACACAAGGGACAATATGAGTGAATTGTGATTGGTTTCTAATAGTTTATTAAATGTTATAAAATGTTCGTATTTACCCCCGTAAGGTTCGGTAATGTCTCGTAACCCTATTCTGACGACGGATAAAGGTTAGGGGTGTTACATCTTAACTTCAAATTATAGGTGGAATTTAAATGATCCATACTTCAAAGAATACATGGAAAAAAGACATCTTGATAATCTTAATTATTCAGATTCAAATTCACATGATAATGAACTCGGTCATGAACCAATAGATGATGCTAAAGAGCGTATGTTAAATATTAAAGATGGAATAACCCAACAAATATGCACTAGAACAATTAGATAAAATTGCATATGATATTAATTTTTCTTGTTATTTTTATTAGTAATTGTATTATCAACTACTTTTTTAGACAACATAATACATATGATGATTTGATTTTAATTTTTATTACTTGTTTAAAAAATATTTTATCATACTAATAAATTTTTATAATAATTAATATTTTTCAAAAATATAAATTATGTAATTGGGTAATTATGATTTGAACTACTAAACTTGACATGAAAAATTACGATATGATTATATTTTGTTAACCAAACATGTTAAAGAAATTATAATTCTTTTGATTACAAGAAAGTGTAACTACACTTCTTTTTAATTACTTTGTGTCGTCCAAACCAACTTTAAGGAATTATTTCTTTTAAATTAAATAAAAATGTAAATATAAATTTATAGATGAAAATACGAAAAAGCAAAAGACTACACCCACAAGCTTTGCTAAATACATCCAAATATTTAAATGTGAGAATTATCGAATAATTTTGATTTTTGGTTTAAAATAGACAAAAGAAAACAAAATAATGAAATCAATCAAATATCTAAATGTTTGGTATATCATATATGATGAGAAAAAGGCGGATGGTAGGATAAAGATATAGAAGTGTAGAGTCAGCCGTTGTTGAAATGATGCGAGGACTATTTATGGGGAGAGGGAGTATAATCATAATTGCACAGGCTTAGAGTTGGAAGCTAAAGACAGGAATATGTACTCACTTGCGCACACTGCATAAACATCAACATATATATATGTAAGTTGTATAATTTTTTAAAATTCTTTACTAATTATTAATTATTTTTTTAAAATTAATATTTTTTATAATTTTTAATAATTAATAACAATTACTATAATTTTACAATTTGTCTATAGTTTTTCTAATATTTTGAATCATGTCCAAAATAATATAGACAAATAGATGTTCACATTCAGATAAACATAAACATTCATTTATCTAAATTCATTCTAGAAGTGTATTTTTAAATATTTTCTAAATATATAATTATTCACATTGCACGTCACGTTTCAACTTCTCATTACTTCTATCAACTACATTAACATCAATTAATGATCAAATCGATCAACGACGATTTTTATTAACAAAAAGATTAATTTATCATTGAAAACTCAATTTGATGTATTCTTTTCCTTAAGAACCAAGGGCATTCTAAACTCTTTTGCATTAATATAAATATAATATCAATTGTTAAATTTTAAATAAGAATAGAATATATATATATATGTATATATATATATATATATATATATATATTTCATTGTATTGTGTCAGTGTTTAAATGCACTAAGGGTCTTGACTCAATAAACTTATTATTTGCTTATAAATGATTTGTAAATACTTTAAACAAAACCTTCATGAAAAATAATACCCAGCTAACTTGTCGAAGTTACATCCATCAACAAATTTATTATGTTTTCATACGGCCTTTAAATTTATAAATAATGGAAAACCTTTAAATGTGAATATGTAATACATATAGGGAGTTATAGACAAATTTCATAATAATTTTTTTAAAATTCTAATTAATTACTTATCTTATTCAGATAAATAAATAATATTTGATAATAATAATAATGTTATTATTTTAAAAGTAAATTACACACTATTATCTAAATCAACCACCTTGTAGTGCATAATCAAGATCATACACTTAACCCATATTTTCTTATAAAAATATCAACGTATAACTAATAGAAATGGGGTTGTACGTCAACTGAACAGAAAAAAAATATACTTCTTTTAGCCCCTGCACTATAGCTAAATTATCACTTTGGCATTTATATTATTTTTTTTATTAGTTTGACTCTTGTACTTTCATTTTATAATCGTAGTTGCCTCAACTCAAATATCCCTTAAAAAATTTAAATCAACCAATTACACACTACCATGCGTCAAGAAAGAAGTAAAAAATTATTATTTTTAAATTATCAAAAACATTAAAAATTATGAAAAAAATCTGAAACCCTCAAATCTTAAGACTTGTAAAGTTATTAAAAATTTAAAAAAACATAATATGCTTTCGAAAATTATAAAAAGAATTTTTAAAAAATTATAAGTACGGGAAACTTAAAAAAATAAATTTCATAAAATTAAAAAAAAATAGTATGTTTGGAATTTTAGGTTTTTTAGTAAAAGAAATAGTTAAAAAAAAACCTTACATTTTGTGAAATTAAAAAATAAAAGTATGGTATTTTTTATAAAAAACTTAAAATTCCTTTTAAATATAAAATTTTCATAAAAAACCAAAAAAGAGATCTCCAAAATCTTCACAAAATACCATAAAATCATTTAAAATTTTCATAAAATTATAAGATTTTCTAAAAACATAATTCCAAAAAAAATGTTTTTAAATAATTTTATAATTTTAAATTTTGTTTTGAATTTCACATATTTATAATTTTAAAATATCCTTTTATTATTTAAAAATAGATTATGATTTTTAATTTTTTTATAATTTTCTAATTTCTTAGATTTTGTCGGGATTTGTTTTCATTTTTATGGATTTTTTTTATTTTAATGATTTTTAAAATTTATCTTTCTTTTTTTTTTTTTTACTTTTCTTTGACTGCTTTTTTAGAGTAAATATGGGTTAAGGTAACGAGTATAAAGAATGAAAGTGTAAGGGCTAAACTAATAAAAAAAATAGTGGAAATATTAAAATGATAATTTAGTTATAGTTGAAGGCTAAAAGGGGTTTTTAATAATATTAGAGAGGAGGAGGAGGATAAAATACACTTAAGATCATTAAACTATTAATAAGTTTATATTTTTATCACTTAACTTCAAAAAGTTATAAAATTATTATTGAACTATTTGAAAGTTTTTATTTAAGTCACTGAACTATTAATTTTTTTTTTAAATCCAGCTAGCGAGCTCCAAGTGATCACGATTTGACAGATCGGTACAATGGATTAGTACCGATCGATAAGTAAAATATACCTTAAATTCATGTCGATTTGACGGTCAATGTTAGAGATTGGAGAAAAAAAAAGATATTTAGATTTTGGTTTGCAAATTCCTGACATTCAAAATTGTTTCATAAAAAAACTAAAATGGGAAAGAGAAGAGGAATGAGAACTTTTGATTAGTATATACAGTATGAATAAAAAAGTTATACAATAACAATTTCAATAGTCCAATGATTTGAATGAAAACTTTCGAATAATTTAATAATTATTTTATAACTTTTTAGAATTGACTAAAATATAAATTCACTAAAAATATACTTTACTATTTGTATAATATAAAAAAAAATTAACCCTAAAGCCAAATCCCAATTCCATAGAATGGTTGGACTATTGAACAAAAACAGGAAGCTTCCTTCACATGACTGGAAGTCCAGAACACTTAATTAGTGAAACATAAATTCTCTCTTGACAGCAACTTTGCCGACCGGTAGTGATGATAAATTTTTTTTCAATTTTAATTTCTCAAGAGTTAAAAGAATTGTACATCTATTTTTATTGGGTAAAAATATTATAGAGGTTTCTGTACTGATGATTAGATTGCATTTTATCCTTTTTATTAAAAGAATTGGATAAATTAGTCTTTGAATATTACATCAAAAGGTAAACTAGTCCTTTTGTTAAAAAATATCCATTTATGCTTTTAAAAATTAGTTCATGTACGTTTATATGAGGTACACATGACATATCACATATCATTGTCTGGTTATTTCTTTGATCGCATACAAATAAATGAAATTTTAACAGAAAAGATCAATTTGCTCTTTAATATAATATATAGGAATTAATTTGTCTATTTTTTGAGAAGAGAAAGAAAAATGTAATCTAACTCCTAATACAAAGACCTCCATAGTATTTTTACCATACTTAAAAAACAAAAATTAAACAAAAATAATAAAATTTTAATTTTGAAGTTAAAATTTTCATTATTAATCTACTAGATAAATAGTTGTATGCATATTCGTGTGAAAATTCCAAGATTAAAAGTGAAGTAAAAATAGCTTTGGTAGGAATTCATAAGCTTTTTTTTTCTTTACCATTTGGATTAGTCATATGTTGACGTGAATGAAGAAAATTAATCATCCCAATCCCAAGAAAACACATGTTATCGAGTTGAGGTTTTAGAAACAAAGGTATGGAGTGGTGGCAATTTTCCCTTTTCCACTATCCCATCACTAAAAGGATGATTAGAACCATAACCTAACTCTTAATTAAGTTGCTGTTTTAAGGCTACATTTCTTGATCTAGTTTTTTACAACATTTCTTCTTTACTTTAAAAATAAATGGTTCCAATCCCCAGTAATGGTTTAAGGAAACACAAAGCGGTTGCATCTCCAACTGCAGATTTAAGCCCCCCCCCCCCCCCCCCCAACAAAAAAAAAAATGAAACAGTTGGTGGTATGTAATTAATTATAGTGGTAGTTGTAGATAAGTGAGAAAGAAGGCAAAGCGAAAGCCAGGCAGGAGCTTCCTCCTACTTGGAGCTTTCCAGCCATGGGTGAGTTATAAAAGGTCAAATATAGCCACCCTCGAATACTCTGTCCGTCATGATGCACCTACCAATGACCAATTCAGCAAATCCTGACCCTGGGCCACCCTCTTTCACATACCATCTCATACAAATTTTACAGATAATAGAATGCAACAATGAAATGAGAGAGCATATGGGTCCCTTCCCTTGGATGAAAATTCAAATTCGGAAAGAAATGTGGGGAGAATACCAGCCGATTGTCAAGGAGAAAGCAACTGCCCCACCTCTCCCCGCCGGCCATTTCAGAGTTTTCCAGCGCACCTAAAATTCTGCATTTTTCTTTAAATTATCGATAAGGTTGAAATTTTGATATCTTAAATTCAAATTTTATCATATATAAATATTATATGTGAATTTCATCTTAAATTATTTTGAGTTTAAATCTATCACATGTGAATCTTGTTTAAATTTATTTTGATTTAAATCTAAATATATTCTAAGTTTTACTCAATTGTGTTTTGAATTGAGTTAATTATAATTATAGTTAATAAGACAAATTGTAATATACTGCCCTTAAATCCATTTAAAAAAAATATTAGATTTGCCACATTTACTATGTATGTGAAAAGAAATATTGTATGTTTTTTTTTAAATTTATTTGATAATCAATATGAGTAGAGCGGTAATAAACTTATACTTTAATATTATGAAATATAAAAGATAAAAGTGTCATCATAATATAATTTGGAGGCTCAATTAAAGGCGATACAACTCAATAAATTACTTGAATATAAATGGATAGATAAATAATTTTTAAAGTACCAAGGCGAAACCAGATTTAAAATATAACATTGCTCCTTTTCTCGAAAAAATTAACAGAGTTTAATATGTGGGAATAAACTTCAATTCAGTAGATGAAACGTACTTTAATCACTATACTAGCTATAAATTGGCCTTCGTTGGTCCTTCAACCTTGGTAGATCTGAGAATAAAAATTTAATGGGTTGCAGTAAGCCCAAAAAAGTCCATCCCAATCCATAATTAATTTCAAGATTAATTCTCATAACCCCAATCACATTAAAAGGAATAATAGAGCAAAAAAATGAATCCATGCAGGCCCAACGATGATAAAATTCATGAAAACGCTACGCCGACCCCGACCACTCCTCAGGAATATACCACTTCTTTTTATTTTATTAGAGAAAATCGCTTGAATTTTGAAAAAGATGATTATAGAAAACCAGGCTGTAGTAAATTGGAACTATTATATAAAAATAATCGATGCTTATCAACAGTTCCTTCTACTTCTAGTCAGGTACCGTTTAACGATGTCATTACGGGCATCAATCCTCTGTTCGGAAGTTTATTCGCCGCCGTCTGGTAGTGCTACTATCTAACGCTCACTTCGAAACGACTTCACTGCAGCAGCGGCAAACCGGGACAGCATACAGAATCACGAGGACAGCAAAGCGGTTACAGTGACGCCTACAGAGACGGTCTCCACGTCAAAGTGGCAGACGAGGGGGTCCCCTGCGCAACTCAGTTAATGAAACGGCTCTACCGTTTCGGGGTGGTGATTCTCAGCGGTGCACAATTAAGAAGCTCGAACCGTCACGTTGTTATTATTATAGTTGATCTGAAAAGGATGATATTGAATGTGATGGATTTAAATATTTTAGTGTATTGTTTCTTATGGGAGAGCTCGGGCATCTGACAACTCTGATAATTAGGGTTTAAGGGTTGTGATGTTGTATTTGAAATTCTAAAGAGGATTGGATGTGCATGGGCTTTTCGTAGCGTTTGAAACCTATTTGCTAACAGTATATAGTAGTAGTGATCATTATTGGCAACCTTTAGTCTGAGGTGCAAAATATATGAATGAATGGGGATGACGCATGTCATTAGTGAAATGATGAGCTTCGGAGTGGAGATACTATTCACAAAACATCTTAAATAAAACTTCATATAAATTTAAACATTTCATAATTTCTTTAATATTCCACAGCATAGCAATTTGGTTATAATATTGCACACTGTCTCGCTGCTTCAATTTTGTGGTTTAGATATCATTACAACACTCCTTTCCGGAAATAAGTAGTCCACTACTAATCTTACGACATAAATTAAGAGCTTGGATACAAAAAAGTCACGTTACTTGCCTTATAAATTGTGTGTTAAACATAATTATTTAATATTCGGAATCAATACCCCTACCCTAGCCTTTATCAAGGAAAATAATAGTGAAGTGTTAAAAATATGTTCTAATTATAGAGAATAAAGGGGGTAATATCGTAAAATCGATAGGGAAAACATCCAGATAAGATCCTAAAAATCCCGTTAAAGTTCATATGTCAAATATAAAATATCATATACAACAGCTTGTTGATGATCTACTTCACAATTTATTTATCAAAAAGTTTTGAACACCTACTTACTTATCCATGTCTCTATTTTGTATATAATTATCTAAATCAATAAAAACAATTAGTTGAACATAAATAAGGCTAAATTTAATAAATAAAAAATATTAAAATATTAATAATAAAGTTAAGAAAAATATATATATTGATATTAGTGAATAACTCCTCTCTTCAAATTATCCTAATAGGTTTATTTGATGAATTTTAATTTGTTGAACATCTCGAGCCTATATATTCATATAATATTAGTAAAAAAAGTGAAACAACCAATTGTTAACAGTTAATTACACCAATTTAATTTATTAGAATACATTCTCAGTTCATGTTCTATTAGGTTAAGATTAAAAGAGAGAAATTATATATATTAATGTTTTAACACGTAGCTTACTACAAACCATATCAAAATTACTTTTTTTTTTTTTTACTCAATTTTCCTCCCAACCAGAACAAAAAATATTGAATAATTTTTTATCTCGAAAATTTTAAAAATAAAATAATTTTTTTTTACATTATCTTGAAGTTTAACATGTCAAATTCGAGTGGCTTATTAACATCAACAACAACAAGCTTAATGAAAATTTATAACTAAAATTATTAAAAATAAAATAAAATAAAATAATAACATAAACAATGCAATAAAAAAATGACGGAGAGAAAAAAAACTTTTAAAAAAAAATATTTATAACTAAAATTATTAAAAATAAAATATAAGAAATAGATGATATGCTTAATTAAGTCCTATAAAAAAAGTAGAGGACTCTACAAACCTATTATCCTTTTACAAATAATACAACCATTTATATAAAATTCAAAATTGTAGCAGTAAGACATTCAAATTTATAATTATCAATATATTTAAAATATTAAAACACTTTAATAAATTTACTTGTAATATTTTTGCAATTAAATAAATCACCAAATCTAACTTTTTAAAAAATAAAACACAAAATAAAAAAAAAATATTGTTTAGATGATGAAAAGATTAGAATATGTATGTGTCTTAAAAGATCAAATAGGGCTAATTTTCCATTTACTAAAATATGAGTCCTTTTGGAACTAAAACTTCTAAGAAAAAAATTGATATAAAAAATAATATCTAAATTGATTCAAGCCTTAAATTTTATGAAGAGTAATTGAAGCATTAATTATATTAAATAAAAATAATTATATTTTATTTAGTGACTTAATATTAATTTAAAGAGTAAACTATAAAAATAGTCACTTTTGATTGTCTCAGATTATATTGTAGTTATTTATGTTCGAAATGTTATGTTTTAGTCACTTACGTTATCATTTTGTTACGAAGTGGTCATTGTACCGTTAAACTCCGTTACCTCCATAACAATAGTACTATGTGGCAGTCTAAATAGGTTTCAAATGCCAACTTAGATGTTCAGTTGTTGGAATAAAAATAAGTTTTTGATTAATAAATTTAATTTGGACTGCAACGTTGGATATCTAAGTTGGCATTTAAAACTCATTTAGACTAACACGTAGGACCGCCGTTAGGGAAGTAATGGAGCTTAACAGTAGAGTGACCACTTCGTAACAAAACGATAACGTAAGCGACTAAAATGTAACATTTCAAACATAAGTAACTAAAATGTAATCTGAGGCAAATAAAAGTAACTATTTTTATACTTTAACTTAATTTAAAATATAACTAAAACCATACTCAAAAGTAAAATAAAAGGTCAATTTTCATGCTATTTATCTCATAATTTTTCCTAAAAATATATTTTATATATTATATAGATGTAGATATAGATAATGTTGTAAGCTAAAAATTAAGAAAGAATAAATAGAATATGGTAAAACATTACAAATATTTAGGAATATTTAATTGGATATATTGATGGATAAAGTAGAAAAACAAAATATAATTTTGACGTAAAAATTTATTAATTATATTATTATAATCTAATAATATTAAATTTATCTATTAAAACTTAATATAAATTTAATATTGTAAACGCATAAATATTTAATTGGATATATTGAATAAAAAATAACAAAGTAAAAAGATAGCTTTGACCCTATTTACTATATTGAATAAAATAAATTTGACCCTATTTACTTCTCTTATAATCAAAATTCACCCCTATTTACTCCTACATGGGTCATAATTAAAGAATTATGAAAACTGACTTAATAAATTAATATGTTTAACAATAAAATTTAAAATTATTCATATTCTTAACCTTAAAAAGAGTTCAATTTAACTTGTTGCATGTGTATAAAAATGAAATTATTAAAAAATAAAATAAAAAAAGCTTATAATAATTTAATAATAAATATGATATTTAAAATATAAATAATTCAAAAAACTTTCAACAAATCAAAAAACACTCAAAAGCACAAATAATTAAAATATAATAATTAAAACAATTACTTAGCTTTTATAAAAACATTTAAATTACTCTTAAATTATCACTATTTATTCTTAATTAGTTGGTTTTATATTATATATAGATTTAATTTAAGTCTCACCTCCTCCCTTTTTCTTAGTTTTTTTCAACAATTAAGATTCTTTCTGCTATCGTCCTCTACAAAACCCTACTTTTTTCTTAATTTTTTTTTAAGGAAAATACTATCAAATAAACAATCATCCGTTCTTCTCGTAAACTCTATAAAATATATCCCTTTGTTCCTTTTTTGTCTTTTTCCTTATTAATACCAATGTTTTGTTGATCCTTTCTCTTTGGTTTGATCATTGCATTTTCTTTTTATTTGTTTTTGTGGGTTTATTTTTTCCGTTTATCATAAACAGAAAAGAAGATGAAGATGGCAACAGGTAGTGATGAGAGAAGTGAAGATGTAACAAAACCGGAGACATCCCCACCAAATGAAAAGGCGTTGGGGTCTGTAGGAAACGTGAGCAAAAAAAGGACATGTTTCTAAGAGCCGATAAGATAGATTTCAAGAGCTGGGATTTGCAACTGGATAAGCACCTGAGCAGGGCCCTGTCCAGGGACAGGGGTATCTCAAAGCACCATAGAGAAGGAAGAGTGGGAAATTGATTTGGCTAAACTTGATATAAGGAATGTCATAGCTCATGGATCTTATGGCACCGTTTGCCGCGGCCTTTATGATACCCAAGATGTTGCAGGTATCTCTGTAGCCTGGTTTCTGAATCCATATTTCTATCTTCTTGAATTATACTGATATAAAGATGTTATATGTAATTGGCCCTTGGAATGAACCTTTCCATTTTAAGAGTAGAATATGATAATGTAGTAATAAATTCATATCTTTAGGTTATGATTTTAGGCCTAGGATCTTAGATATAAGATGGAATATTTTGTGTAATAAAAGGTCCATGCTTGATGCTAGGAACTTGAGGTTTAGCCATATGATGTGGCATCAATTCTAGTAACTCTGACCGTAAGTTTTATTGCTTCGAGGTATAACTTATACTAAAAAAAATTCCTCAAGAGTTTTGATCTTTAAATGAAGGTGTAATAAAAGGCTTATGTTTCGGTAACTTTACTATCAGCAAAGAAAAACCTTGGACAGACTTGGGTAAATTTCATTCGTCTTGATGCTGCATATGAATGTCTAATCAAGCTCATGTGCAAGCGATAAAGCCATAGGGCTTTATCTTCAAAGAGTTATTTCAGTGGCTATTTCTTCTGCAACCGAACCCTCAGTCAAGAACTAGAGCTGCCTTGTCTCTTTACGTTTGCTTGGTATATCCAGCTTCACCTTTTGCAGAGTTGCCATGGGGCTCTATAATTGCTTTATCTTCTAAAAGTTATTTAGATGGCATTAGTTAAACTTCTGAATTAAGTTCAGGTAATCTGAAACTTAAGTGTTACGAATGCAATCTTTTTTACTTTCTGATGGTTGGTTCTAACATGTGTCTAGGGGCAGTAATGTTAAACAATGGTCTCTATATGACTTGCTGCCTACTGCAACAGTAAAAATTAAAAAACAATCCTGCTCCAGCATGCTGAAATTCTAATTGCAAAAAGCTTTTAATTTTTCAGTGAAGGTATTTAATTGGGGGGAGGATGGGATTGCCATAGCTGCTGAAACTGCTGCTATTCGGTCATCATTCTGCCAAGAGATTGCCGTTTGGCATAAACTTGATCACCCAAATGTTACAAAGGTTAAATTAATTAATGTTTTTAGCTATGTGATGCATTCATGATCTGATATTAATAGCAGTTAAGTATGGAAAGATGGCTCACTTTTTGGTTCTCTCTGGCTCGCTCGCTCGCTTTCTTTCTTTCTTTTTTTTGGCTTCTTCTAGTGTTATTACTTCTATTCTGTTTGCCAATAAATTCCAATGTTCAAATCATGAATAAGCAGCTTCTTGCAGTTTAGTGGAGCTTCAATGGGAACTTCCAACCTTAAGATACGAACCAAAGATGCAACAAGCCAGAATAATAGCGTTCTTCCTTCCAGTGCATGTTCTGTTGTTGAGTACGTTGCAGGTGGGACGTTAAAGAATTATTTGATAAGAAACAGGAGGAAGAAACTAGCCTTTAAGGTTGTGATTCAAATTGCTTTGGACCTCTCCAGAGGGTGAGTAGTTTTTGAACTATATTAGGATTTCCAAAGTATTACTCTTTGTAAAAGTAATGAATGGTTTTGGTTCACCATTTGTAGTTTGAGCTATCTTCATTCCAAAAAGATTGTGCACCGTGATGTCAAGACTGAAAATATGTTGCTAGATGCTCGTAGAATATTGAAAATTGCTGATTTTGGTGTTGCTCGAGTTGAAGCTCAGAACCCACAGGACATGACTGGGGAAACAGGCACTCTTGGTTACATGGCTCCAGAGGTATCCACTCCATTGTTGTGGTGTTTATTTCTCCAAATAATGGTGCAAAACTTTTCTGTTAAACTGCAACAACAATTGGGTCACCTAAATGCCTCAACACTCCTCCTTTGTTTTCTGCCTATCAGCTCCCTTTTCGAACCTAATGCAATGTCTTGTGTAGGTCCTCGATGGGAAACCTTACAATAGGAAATGCGATGTCTACAGCTTTGGTATATGCTTATGGGAAATACACTGCTGCGACATGCCTTATGCTAACCTTAGTTTTGCTGATTTTACATCAGCAGTAGTGCGACAGGTATGACTTAAAAACATCGTATCTTACATTATGGATGAATTTGAAACATCACATCGATATATATCTTGTATAAAATGGGGCTTTAATATGTATATATATCTTGCATGATGGATGTCTACTCCTGATGTTGCAGAATTTACGGCCAGAAATTCCGAGATGTTGCCCGAGTGCATTGGCAAGCGTAATGCGAAAATGTTGGGATCCACATCCCGAAAGACGTCCTGACATGGATGAGGTGGTGAGATCGCTAGAGGCTATAGAAACAAGAAAGGGAGGTGGCATAATACCTGACGACCAAGCTTCCGGCTGTTTCTGTTTCTCTGCCCGAGGCCCTTGATATTTTGTTACCCTCAATTCATTTTTTCTTTTGCCGGTACATATGCACAGTGCACTTAAATTTTAAGCTCTACTTGGTCCTCTTTCAATAACGAGGTCAATGATTTCATTTGCGCATATGAACATGACACCAACCATGGAGAACCTGTTGATGAATGCTTCAACCTAATCATGCATATTTCTTACATGTATGTATCTAAAGGTCTATACTTCGTACATACATGATTCCTTTTTTATTATAGCATGAAGGAAGAAAGAGAGATTCATCTCGATAATTTTGTGGTACATAAAAATGAACTCAAATTAATCGATTTTGGTTCATGTAATTTTAACTAGTTTGTCAGAAAAAGAATACTGTTTGAGCTTAGCCTTACAAAATTAGTGATCAGATTAATTTTGTTTGACAAGGGAGACGATCAATTTAGTTTAAAATCTTACAACTTGTGTGAAAATTTGATCTATAAATTTGTATATATTTTTTTATGAATTAGTATGTGTTATTTTTTATTTTCCCTATGGAAATCGACTTTTGGAGATACATTAATAATTGAAATAAATAAATGATAGAAATTCAATAATTTAATAAATAAAGTTTATATTTGATATATATGAAAAAACCTCCTAATATCCTAACCCAAATTTATTGGATTATTGAAATTATGGATATCCATGTCAATCATCATTAGGTGGCCCGCTAAAGCTCCAAAATATTTGGAAAATGAAAGATCCCGTTACCATAATCCCTCCACGACTGATGCTATCAAAATACTGGTTCCCTCATTCTGGTTAAGCAAGGAGCTCATGCTGTAAGTTAAAAACAGCAACTCAGATTAATAAATAATAATAACACAAACCTTTGTTCCCAAAATTTTTTATTTCACCATTTTCGTTTTCAGATAGTTTTGGAATCAGATTTGGTTGGAAAAGGTGTCCATCATAGCTCACGAATATGCACCTACCTGATTGCCCTTTTACTGAACTTACTTCGCAGGGGTCAGGCACGAATACATAGCATGCACAACCAAATACTTGACAATGACTTACCGTAGACTTGATTTTCCAAAGTCTCGTACAGTGTCATGAAACTGAGCTTTGCTTGCGGTAGTCGATTGATAACATAAGCAGTCGTTTTTTCTTAAACTCTGCCCAAAAACGTGGTGGCACATTCTTTCTTAGCATGTAACGTCCTTTGGCAAGTCTCTGTCAATTGTCAATTATTTCGCTCTGCAATCCCATTTTGTTGCGAGGTCGCTGGGCATGTCAGTTGTCTTCATATATTGTTCTGTTGTAGGAACCCCGTAAACTCTTTGGACATACGTTCTTCCCCGTTATTACTACGAAGATATCATAAACTTTGATTAAGTTCTTATTGACCAGAATTTTAATTTTTTTACATTTTAATAAAGCTTTTGATTTTTCTTTCATAAAGTCTACCCACGCATATTACCTGAATCTATTAATTGATGGCTGCTTTATTGGTCTGAACACATTAAAGTGCACATATATATATATATATATATATTTATATATATAACACTAAAATATCATACTTTAAAATGTTTTGAAGTGTAAATCTAAAAATATATATAAAAAAAACTTCTTAAAAAATGAAAATTCATAATTTATTTTTAAAAATTATATGAAGTTATAATTGTTGATCCCAATTTCTGCCCGGGCCCAATCAAATCAGCCCAAATTAAACACCACACTAAACCGACCACTAAACCAATCACCCCACTAAACCGACCACTAACTCTATCACCCTACTAAACCATCCACTACCTCCATCACCCTCTCTACCTCCATCACCCCACTTGCCTATAAGTTGTAAAATTTGGCTATAAAAGCCATTGAAAAGGATTGTATGAGGGGGGGAGATCAATAGAAAGAACAGTATTTTCGAGTACACAAATTGCAAAGAAATCGTTTTTCGATTTAGGTGATTTCCTTTTTTTTTGCTACATTTTTGTTAATTTCAAACATTTTTTATTACTTGTATATAAATTATTTATATTAAGTTTTCCATTTCATGTATATTATTTCTTTGGATTGATATAAATTATTTTGTATGTTACTTATTTTGATTTTTTTCTTAAATAATATTTATTTTAAATTCATTTATATATTACTATTTAGTATATTATTTATTCTTACTTTTTATTATTTATTTTAAACTTTTGTACGATGATTTCAAATTTTCATTCTTTCATATTATTTATTATTATTTTTTTAAACTTGTTCCATTTTATTTGTTTCAATTTGTTTTACATTTTTGTTAAATTCTTTAGTCTTGGATTATCGATGTTAGCATTAAATTAACACATGTTGTGCGGTTATTGCTATCATGTGTTTTGTTATTATTAATTGGTATTTATGGGTTATTTGTGGTATATTAGTGTATCATTTATTTTGTGAATTACTATTTTTGGATTTTATATTATCATTCCATCGTATTTCATTCGCTTAGAAGGCCGCCTTTCAACATCGTTTAAGTTCTGAAATCTTTTTTTTATTTCAAAAGTTTTCGAAATAAGGCAATGCTTAATATTTGGGAGCTTCGAGAGAATCGTGCCCTAACTTACTGAGCTTCGATTTTTTCTCGTCGATCCTAAGTAACCGAGTACCTTTTGAAAACAAAATACGTGAGTTTCAAATAAAAAGCTTATCTTCAGGAACTCGGGATGCTGCACCCTAACTCACTGGATGCAACATTTCGCTATCTTGAGGTAAGGATTTCAACAAAGGCAATGTTTGATATTTGGGAATTTTGAGAAATTGTGCCCTAACTTACTGGGTTCCAATTTTCCATAAGGCCCAAGTAACTGGATATCCTTTCTAAACCGAGTGTTAAAAATTAGAGACAAGATTGTTTCTGAAGGTGTGAAGTGTTGGACCCTAACTTACTGGGTATAACATTTTCCCCCTTTGAGATGAGTAGGTCTTTACATTTTATCTAATTTACTCAGGTTTTCTTTTAAATAAAAGGATCGCATTTTAAAATCTTCTCAAATTTTTGACACTAAGACATTAACTAATCAGCTAGGTACCAATTTTGGGCGTTACGAGGGTGATAATCCTTCCTCGTACGTAACCGACTCCCGAACCTGTTTTCTAAAAATTCGTAGACCAAAATATTTTATAAGGTGGCCCAATTACACCTCAAAAAAAGATTGGTGGCGACTCTAAATTTTTAAAGTTGATCCCCGTTTTTCTCAAAGATAAAAATGGTTTCGACAATAATTATACGAAAGATACTTGAAATTTTAAAGAGTTCATAAAATTCTAAAAAAAAAAAGTAAAAATGTTGCCACAAACTTCAAAAAAAAGTCTAAAAATTTGATATTTTTCTATTAACTATTACAATTTGCTCCATAAATTATCCATATTCACAATCTAAATCAATTCATCATTGTTCCCTCTTGTGATACGGATTGCATTATTATTATTTTTTGGTAAATAAAAATAACACTAGATGATTATAATAATAAACCTAAAATTCAAAGCCCATAATATCTTTCTTAATTAACTTCCGCATAATTTGAGAAGGTTCGAAGAACACCTGAATATTTGTGAATCTTATAGCAACATGCTTGGCTATACAATCTGCAATTGCATTGTGAACTCTAGAAATGTGACGGTTATGTACTTTCCAATTCATTTATATTTTCTTATGAATGGTCCGTAATTATATAATATGACTATCAATAGATTTATCAGCTAAAATTAATTCCACTAACAGAGCATTATCAAATTCAAGCTTAACTTGTCAATAACCATTGTCCCAAGTTAGTCGAAGCCCTTATAACATTGACCTCGCTTTTTCCCTAATGTCATTGAATAACCATATAATTAATTACCATTAGGATCTCTAATGACTCCCCCAATTGTAGCCGAGTTAGAGCTAAGAGAAACTGCACCATCTGTATTAAGCTTAACCCATCCACTCTTCGAAGTTGACCATTCCGAGTCAGTAGCCATAGATCCCGAATGAAACATAGCCATCGAGGGTGGAGAGTAACTTCTCGTCTAACTTATACCTGTATCTACTACATCCTGGACAAAGTTATGACAACCAGAAAACACAAACATATTTTTATTTTTCCATAATAGCCAACAAACTATAGGAAATAGCATTTGCTAGTCAACTTTATGACTACCACAATTCCCTGTTCTGTAAGTTCCAAGCAACCCATTCATTAAAAGGTAAGGAAAAGAATAATACCTGCTTATGAGTTGGTACAATTAAAGTCCAGACTGCCTGTGGAAACGGACAATCTCTGACGGCATGTAACTCAGTCTTAAGGGTAATTTTGCATCACGGACATTGGCCCTCACAAACCATATGTCTCCTAACTCTCTCCTCATTAGTTAACAGTTTGTTCTTCCACATTAGCCAAATGAACACTCTAACTCGCTGAGGGACCTTGGCCTTCCAAAATAACTTTTCGACATTAGAGTTATCATCCGAACCATATTGGTACATAACTCTCTAGGTTTCTGCCATGGAAAAGGTATTTCTAGTCACCCATCTCCACAATAAACGATCATTTCCCTCATCCAGTGAAAAAGGTAATATCAAAGCTATTTGCATCACAATTGGGTTCGGTAGGAGGCTTCTAAGATGGTTTCAATCCCAATTCCCAAACTCATTGACTAAATCACAAACTCACAAAGTGTCATCTAGTTGCTCAAATCCCACATAGAAATTCCTTAGAGGACCTACCTGATAAATCCAATTATCGTTCCAAAAATTTGTCAATGCTCCATCCTCAATAGTCTAATAAACATTTTTCACCACATCCTGCCAAACCCACGTTGTAAAAATAGAATGTCGGTAATGACAATATATCACAAAAAAAAAAGAAAAAGAAAAAAACAAAGAACACATAAATTTTACGTGGAAACCCTTTTGGGAAAAAAATCATGGGCAGAGGAGAAGAAAATTTACTATGTCGAATTTGAATGATTACAAGAGGAGTAGACTATGTCTATTTATAGGCTTGTAAAATCATATTCTAATATAGAGGTGTACATGGGCCGGGCCGGGCCGGGTTCGGGTCGGGTCCAACTAAAAATTTAGGCTGATTTATTGGGCTCGGGCCGGGCTGAGCCCAAAAAATAGGCTTAAAATTTTGTCCAATCTCGGCCCATATAAAAATGCTAAAACCCGGGCCCGGCCCAACCGTATTAATTTTTATATTGTTTTATATAATTTTAAATATATATAATACATCAAAAATACTAAAAAAATCAAAATTAATATTTTTCAACAAATTGAAAATAAATTTTAAAAAATATGTAGACTTAAATAACACTAAAATAGATGTAACTTAATAAGCAAATGCCTCTAAAATAATAAAAAAATTAACAAATGTCTTTAAAATATTAACAAAATTAACAATAAAATAAATTTTATACAATATCTAAACAATAACAACAAAATAATAACAACATAATAGTAAAATGGTAGCAAAATAGGGAGAAAAACAATAAGAAAACAATATTTTAAAAAATAATTTTTTTGTCCTTTAATGAATTCGGGCCGGGCCGGGCCGGGCCGGGCTCGGGCCAAAAATGCCTTACCCGATCCCTGCCCATTTTTTAAACGGGCTTTATTTTTTTGTCCAAGCCCATTTTTCGGGCCTATATTTTTGCCCAAACCCTTCCACATTTCGGGCGGACCTTCGGGCCGGGTCAGGTCGCGTCGCCCGGCCCATGTACACCTCTATTCTAATAGGAGTGTAATAAGATTGAAACACCTTATTCTAATCAATATCAAATAGATGGAGTTTAATAAGGTTTAAAAAACCTTATTCTAAAATAAAATAAAAGAAGTGTAGTCCTATATGGATTTTACTTTTATTTTATTTTACCATTGTATTTTATTTAAATAAGGATTCAGGTCACTCAATTCTAGCAATCTCCACCTTGACACGAATTCTCAATGAACAAGTTCTTCATTACGAATTGATAAATGATGAGAATGATGAACGCAAAAGCAGATCGTAAAGTTTGTCAAAGTCGCGGATTTGACTTAGAGCTCTAGACATTTGGAAAGAAACTTAAATTTTGACACAACCTAAAACAAAATTGAATCCAAGTCAAATAAAACAATTAAAATAAATAACTACAATAAAATAATATGTAACACCCTAAACCCGGCCCAGACGTTACGGCCAAGTCTGGTGTGTCACATCAATGACAGAATGATTGTGTGCCTTAGTTATTGCGATTAGGGTGAGTTTTGCAAAAACCGTTTTTATAATTTGGGAAGAAAATCCAGGTTAAGTTTGTGTTCATCCTATCCACTACCAGTTTAAATTTCATTCTGTTATTAAATCATGTTCGTTGACTTGTTAACCATTTGTTACGAGTGTTTGTTTTGAAAACGTTGATTAATTTTATAAAAACCCGCGGAGCCTTAATCTACCCATTTAAATCAAATTGTAAATAAAGAATTAAAAACCAAATTAAAAATACTTAAGAACAGCCTTATTACAAACTCAAAACCAGAATGAAAAATAATTAAAAATAAATAAGAAAATAAATAACTTAAATAAAAACTAACAACGCAGTCCACGTGGCCACTCTGAATATCTCCAGCTCCAAGTCCGCCAGTCTAGGGCTCACCTGCATAGATGAGAGGAAGGGGTAAGTTTGGAAACTTAGTGTGCAAAGAAAGCCCATCCAGAGCCCAAATCAGCTCAAGCTTACTGGGCCTAAGCCCTATCCAGCCTCAGTAGTAACTGGGCCGAAGCCCTATTCGGATACAGTTTAACCAGGCCTTAGCCTTTTTCAGTGACCAGTGCGGCTCATAGGCCCATTACAATAATAGATCAGAAATAATGTATATATGCAAAGCCCAGCCCATGTCCAGCCCTACACACCACCCGTTCCAGCCCTACACACCATGTGGGGAATAACTCAACCCACCCAGCCCTACACACCACAGTCGCAGCATAGCTGCTCAGATAACGTAGCCAAGCCACTCACAGTAAAACCGAGGCATAGCCTCTTTCAGTAAAACGAGGCAAAGCCCCTTTCAGTAAACGTGGCATTGCCACTTAGCACTTCCTCCATCAATAAACCCAATCCCATGCAACAGATACACATGTCATGGCATACAGTGAACAGATAAAGTATAGCATGCATTTCAGTCAAAATTAACCTTAGGGGTATAATGGTCATTTTGCACCTAGGGGTAAAATCGTAATTTTTCACCCTTAAGGGGTATTTTAATAATTGTACCAGTTTTTAGGGTTTTATGCATATTTCAGTTACTAACAGTCTAGTTACCTTCTAAGAAGCGTTTCTTGCCCCTTTTAGCAACTTAGAGTTATTGAGCCCTAAAACCCCTAATAGGCCCTACAGTGTCTATTAGCTATTTTGGCCCACTTACCTCAACTTTCTCAGTGATTTTAACAGTTTTAACCTACAGATTGCTAGAACCCACTTACCACTCGTTTTTACCCCAAATGGGCCCGTAAGCCCATTGGACCCAAATTCAGGCTCTCGATGCCCAAATTTACCGAGGTGCACGAAATCGCGCACCTACTGACTTTACAGTTTGCGATTACAGATCTTACCGCTTCCAACCGACCTACGAACGCTTACACGCTCGCAAGCCCATGAAATGCCGAAATTTCGGCATTTCGGCTTTTCGGCTTTTGCCGATTTAGTCTACTAAAGGGTGTTCGTTTACACACCTGATTTGCGATTACCACAGTGAGCTCTCCCACACGATTATCCTAAAATCATTACAAGCCACATGTTACGATAGATCTAATTGAATAACCGACACCAACCACATACCTATTCGGCCAACAACCCTCATGGCCTTAGAACGCTTACCTTTGCCAAAAATAGTGACTAGATCTAGATATAGTCCTTCCGATGATCCAAGCCTTTCCACACACTCCTCGATTGGTAGCTTTTACTTTACACTAACACAACACAAATCGATAAACAAACCAATAAACCCTTTTTAGTCTTAGATGACAACCACCCTATGCATATAGGGGTTTTCGGCTTTTCTTAAATCCCGAAATAACGAATGTAAATGAGAATCTGAGCACTTACCGAAGATTCACTAAACCAGAATGCTTCCAACCCTTCTCTATCTCAGATCTGATGCAGATCTGGCCTCAAGACACAAGCAGAGAACGAATCTAACTATTTCAGCTTTTAGATCTATCTTAGAGTATGTCTATTCGGTTTAAGAAATAAATGGGAGAAGAAAGTGAAGAAAAAGGTCTTACGAAATAACAGGGATGATTAACAGAGGGATGAGAAGTTTAAGATTTGATTTTTGAAAGGCTTAAATGGAAAGAAGACGTGATCTTGATTAATGAGGTAATCGGCAATGGTGGACTAGGTTCGGCTTTTAGGGAAGTTGACTGCTAAGCTTTGAGAAGAGAAAAGAAAAGATAAAGAGTAGGTTCGGTCTAAGAAGATGGGTGGTGAAGTGAATTCGGTTTAGAAGAAGGAGAAGTAAAGAAAAAGATGAAAGAAGAGAGGAGAGGTTCGGTTATCGTCAATCGACACAAAAGAGAAACAATGGCTGCATTTTCAGCTTTTTGGAACCAAGGGAGAAGAACAAAACGAAGGCAAAGAAACCCTAAGAAACACTACACCAATTCGACAAGAGAGAAAAATGACCAAACAATCCCAAAAGGCCACTCTTAAACAATCGACACACCCTAACTCCACTTGCCGAAAATTGCAACCACTAAACCCAAATGCCGAATTTGCTTTCCAAGACCCTCACATTCGGCCACTACCAACCTCTATTCAAAAATCCTAAAATTTCTCTCCCTTATCTTACTTGATCAAAACCCATGAGCATCTCAAACTCTTCTCAACAGAGTTTCACTTGAGTTCCATCACATGACTGGCACATGCATAAATTAAAATAAAATAGCAGCTTGCTTACTTTGCGACTTGAACTCTGGCCCTTGCACACATCCACACGCCACTTTTTTAGGCACAAAGTGGCGCCACATTACCATTTTACCAAGGGCTCTCTTGTGTTTTTAATTTACTCTTTTTTTCTTAAAAGCCCACATAACCAAGCCCCCTTCTCTTTTAAATCCAAAATTTGATAAATCTACCGGGTTTTAACTTAGGCTTGGGCCTTTTAAAGGCCCACCAACACACTTAAAGCATAAATTTCATAAGCAAGCTACAAAATTTCATGATTTCACCAAAATTGCAAAAATCGCGAAAAATCCCAAAAATTGAGGCGTTACATAATAAATCAAAGATTAAGGAAGCGAATAAAGAAGATAAATGAAAAGATAGAACGTGGCGTGTGGACGTCCTAAGAAGCCTTGGAAACATGAAGAAGCCACAACCCCTTTCAAGCGGCTCTAATTTCCCCTCAAAGATAGAAACCTTTGTAAGAAAAAGTTTGAAGATGATCCCTACAATCTAAAAAAACTGTTGAAACTCTTCTAAAAGAAACTCAAGAGAAATTCTTGAAAAGAAAAACCCAGAGAGAATTTATTAACTCAAAAGAGAAATAAAATAATAATGAATTTCATGAATTGTTTACAATACAAAGGCTTATAAATAGGCTATCTAAATAAAACTCTAGAACTCTAACTTAATCTAAACAATAAGTAGTTTTAAACTAAATTTTCTTGTTAACATAAAACTCCTAAATGACTTAAAATACTTAATAATTATAAAAAATTTGGAATAAAATAATAAAATAATAAGATCTGAAAAATATAATATTGGGCTCATATATAATAAAAATTAAGTCTAAAACCCGAACCCAATATGATTTAAACTCGAATTAAAAGCTCGAAATTAGTAATTCCCGTCATAATCCCGTTCAGAAATTCTGCTCGCGCAATCGTTACTAAAATAGTCATAACTTGAGCTCCCAGATTCAAAATCGAGTGATTCACAATATGTTTTGAAGCTAAGAGATAGATCTTCAAAAGCCATGAAGACATCTCAACCCAAAAATACTAGGATCCCATCCAAAAAGTCGTCGCAAGTCTACTGATTTCCCAATTCTAAAAATTGGTAGTTTTGATAATTGGAATCCAATAAATTTCACTCTATTCATGCATTTATCACGAACTCTCAACAAACAAGTTCTCCACCTCTTCCAGAAAAACCCCTTAAGGGTTTAACTTTAACAATGAACACCAACCAAGTTTAAGCAATGCTCAAACTTGGTTATAGGAAGTGACTTAGTCATCATATCTGCAGGATTTTCATGAGTACTAATTTTGCTCACAACAATATTACCACGAGCAATAATATCACGAACAAAATGATACCGAACATCAATGTGTTTTGTTCTCTCATGAAACATTTGATCTTTTGTAAGAAAGATGGCACTCTGACTGTCACAAAATATTATATTGATTTGAAGGTCCTCTTAAGTTCATTAAAGAGTCCCTTCATACAAATAGCTTCTTTACAAGTCTTAGTAATCGTCATGCACTCAACTTCAGTGGTAGACAAAGCAACTGCAATTTGCAAAGTGGATTTCTAACTGATTGCACAACCTTCGATTGTAAAAACATAACATGTGAGAGATCTTCTTCTATCAAGGTCTCCAACAACATTAGCATCAACATACCTAATGACTCAATCTCTAGTTTTTCCAAACTATAAGCAAACATCAGTAGTACCTCGTAAGTATCTTAAAATCCACTGAACTGCTTTATAATGTTCTTTACTGGGATTCGTCATGTATTTGCTAATTGCACTGACTGCATATGATAAATCTAGACGTGAACAAACCATAGCATACATGAGAGATCCCACTGTACTAGAGTATGAAACATATGACATGCACTCAATCTCATCATCTAATTGTGAAGACAAAGTCGATGAAAGTCTGAAATGGGCTGCTAAAAGAGTACTAACAGGCTTAGCACTGCATATTAAACCTGCAAATAACATTCTCAATGTACCCCTTCTAACTTAGGTATAATTTACTTGCTTTTCTATCTTTGAGAATCTCCATACTAGGTACTTTCTTTGCTGGTCCCAAATCTTTCATATCAAATTCTTCACTTAATTGGGCTTTAACCTTTCTTATCTCTCATTTATCTTTCGCTACTATCAACATGTCATCAACATAAATGAGTAGATACACAAAAGAACCATCATTGTCTTTCTTAAAGTAAACACAAATGTCAAAGCTACTTATTTTAAAATCATGAGAAGTCATAAAAGAATCAAACCTCTTGTACCACTATCTTGGTGACTGTTTCAAACCATAAAGAGACTTTTTTAGCAAGCAAACATAGTCCTCTTTTTCTGAGACTATAAAACTCTCCGGTTGTTTTATGTAAATATCCTCCTCAAGTTCTCCATGAAAAAATGTAATTTTTACATCTAACTGTTCAAGATCCAAATCATGTATGGCTACAATACCAAGTAAAGCTCAAATCGAGCTATACTTCACAACTGGGGAGAACACATCTTTAAAGTCCACTATTGGAATTTGACTGTAACCCTTTGCAACAAACATTACTTTATATCTGGATTCTTCAAATCCCGGAGTCCCTTCTTTCTTTTTAAACAACCCTTTACAACGAACAACCATTTACAAGATCCCATGTTTTGTTTTTGCAGAGTGATTTCATCTCCTCTTGCATAACAAACATCCATTTTTTGAGTCTTCACAGCTAACCGCCTTAGAATAATTAGATGGCTCTTAGTTTGTATTTATATCTTTAGCCACATTTAAAGCATAAGCAACTAAATCAGCCTCAATATACTTCTTTGGAGGTTTAATTTCTCTTCTAGTTTTGTTTTTAGAGATAAAATTATTGTGGTAAAGAAGCAACTCTATTTTGAATTTTTGTTGAGGAGTTGACTCTAGTGTAGATTCTGGATTAATCAGATGTTCCACCTGCTTTTAATTTTCTTTATTGAAAGAGTATTTAAGAGATAAGTTAGATAGTATAGTAGTTTCATAAAAAAACATATTTGCTAATCACAACTTTTCTATTTTCAGGACACCATAACTTATACCCTTTTACACCAACTGTATAATTAAGAAAAACACATTTAATGGATCTCGGTTCTAATTTTCCATTATCAATATGAGCATAAACAAGACACCCGAATATTTTTAAATCAGAATAGTTAACAGGATTACTAAACTATACCTCTTATGGAGTCTTTTCTCAATGGTAATGGATGGAGATCGATTGATAAAAAAACATGCAGTAGAGGCTGCTTTGGCCCAAAACAATTTTGGTAAGTTGGCATTTGATAACATACATCGAACATTCTCTATGATCGTTCTATTCATTCATTTTGCAATGTCGTTTTATTGTGGAGTATGACGAATTGTCAAGTATCTCACGATCCCTTCTAACTTGCATAGTTTATTAAACTCATTAGAACAGAACTCTAAACCATTGTCTGTGCGGAGGTATTTTATTTATTTTCACGTCTATTTTCAATCATAGTTTTCCAATACTTAAATATGGAAAACACATTATTTTTTTACTTCAAAAAGAACGCCCAAACTTTTCTAGAAAAATCATCAATAAAAGTTAGCATATAATTAGCTCCACCTCTCGAAGGCACTCTAGATGACCCCCACAGATCAGAATGAATATACTTCAACATTCTTTTTGTGTTATGGATTCCTCTGGTAAATAAACTCTCTTTTGCTTCCCAAAAATGCAGTGCTCATAGAACTTCAGTTTGTAAATTCTTTGCCTATCCAGAAGTCCGCTTTTACTTAATTTTGCATGCTATTCTCGCTCATATGCCCTAAGCGCATATGCCAAAGTCTAGTAATATCATCATCTAACAAGGAAAAGGAAGTGACAGCTACATCATCAGTAACAGTTGAACCTTACAGAACATATAACTTGGTAGTCTTTCTTTGCCCTTTCATCACAACGAGGGAACCTTTGGAAATCTTCAAAACCCCACTTTTAGCTGTGTACTTGTATCATTTTGAATCAAGAATACTCAACAAAATTAAAATTCTCTTCAATTTTGGAACATGTCGTACATCACTAAGTGTTCTGACAACTTTATCAAACATATTAACTTTAATTGTTCCAACACCTACGATTTTTTACGAAGCATTATTTCCCATCAAAACAACAGATTCAGACACAGTTTCATAAGTTGTAAACCAATCTCGACTGGGACACATGTAGAAGGTGTAACCTGAATCAAGGACCCACTCCTTGCTCACTTTAGAATTATTGACAAAAGCAACTAGAAGTTTATCATCGCTGTAGTCTTCTACAATATCAGCTTCACCAAAATTTTTTGGTTGTTTTCCCTTTTGATTCGTAGGCTCCCTTTTGATCTTGTTCTGTAGCTTATAACACTCAGATTTAATATGCCTTTTCTTCTTGCAGAAGTTACAAGTTTTACCTCTGTTTGAATACTTTGATCGACCTTTAGATTTACCGCGAGGATTCCGTTCCTATGTCCTTCCACGATCATCATCAGCATTATGATCTTGTCTCCCACGAACAATGAAACCTTCTCCCTGAGAGTCAGTTTTAACCATTAATATGATTCATCTTATCATACGAGGACAACGAATCATAAACCTCATCAACTGTGAGAGACTTATGACTATGTAAAATTGTGTCTCTAAAGGTTGAATATGACGGGGGCAACGAACAAAGTAGAATCAACCTCCATGGCTTCCAAGTTTGAGAAACTTTCTTTAAACATTGTTCAGTGTTCGTGCACAAACGCACATTCTTCCAAACGATGAGCATAAAAATGCTACTTCATATGCAACTTGCTGGTTAGAGTTTTTAATATACATATTTGTTCCAACCTCTTTCATAATCCAGTGGTGGTTTTCTCCTTCATCACATCTTGCAAATTATATAGACAAATACAGATGTAATCGTGTTAACACCTTTTGATCCTTGCGCTTCTTCTCTTCCTCCATCAATGTCGAAGGTATCTTAAATACCCTTAGCAGGGTTTCCTCTAAGTCTATCTGTGTAAGAACTGATTGCATCTTTATCTACCATAACGCAAATCTGGTGTTGCAATCCAACAGTGGAATTTCATACTTCAAAAATGTCATTATCGTGATTAAGATGAATAGCTCAGAAACTCTGATACCAGTTTGTAAAAATAGAATGTTGGTAATGACAATATATCGCAAAAAAAAAAGAGAAAGAAAAAATAAATAACACACAAATTTTACTTGGAAACTCTTTTAGAAAAAAACCACTGGCAGATGAGAAGAAAATTCACTATGTCGAATTCAAATTATTACAAAAGGAGTAGACTATGTCTATTTACATGCTTGTAAAATCATATTCTAATAGGAGTGTAGTAAGATTGAAACACCTTATTCTAATCAATATCAAATAGATAGAGTTTAATAAGGTTTAAGAAACCTTATTCTAAAAAAAAAAGTGTAGTTCTATATGGATTTTACTTTTACTTTATTTTATCACTGTATTTTATTTAAATAAGGATTCGGGTCACTCAATTCTAACACATATCAAAGACTTCCATGTGTAAGAACAATTACTCTTATCAATAGAATTCGGTGGCACTCCACAAATCTTGTTCTTACTCCTCACAATCTTGACCCATAAGTTATCAGTCTTGGTTAACAAAAGAAAACCAAATTTTAAAAGGAATAACTTGTTCTGAACAACTAAACTTATATCCAAGCCCCCAACATCAATTGGACGGTAACAATAATCCCATTTTATTAGGGCCGATTTCCTATCCTCAGAAGAGGATCCCCAAACAAAATTGTAGGCTAGCATTTCAATCTCACCACACATAGTTATAGGAATACGAAATGTAGACATAAAATAATTAGAAACAGATAGCAATACTGACTTAGCTAACGTAATTTTACCTGCCAATGAAAATTTTATCCTCCTACCCATTAAGTATACTACGGATCTTATTCACCAAAGTTCACCAAAAACTCAAAAGTGCCAACTTCGACTCTCTTATGAATAATTGAAAGACCAATGTACATCCCTAAATCATCCACACATCAATATCCCACCTTCCTGTATATATCTAAAGCAACAATTTCCGAAGCATTAGGTGAGAAAAAAAATAGAGATTTGTTCTTATTCACTTTTTGTCCCGAAAAATGATAGAAGGTATTCAAAATATCATTTATCACTTTAGCTTACTTCATATCCGCTTCACCAAATAGCATTAGATCATTAGTAAAAAATAAATGTGATTAAGTTGGACATCCCCTAGATAGAACCAGAGGCCTCCACCTCCCGTTGTTCACTGTTTCATCAATTAAATGCCCCAAGCTCTCCATACATAAAACAAATAAGTAAGGAGATAATGGATCTCATTGTTGTAACATCCTAGAAAGCCTAAATTCATCAGTGATCATACCATTCCAGAGGACCTAAAATGTAGCCAAAGACACACAATTCATTATAATCGTGATCAACATGTGTGGCAACCCTACTTCTGAAAGTGTATCCTTCAAGAAGTCCCAATAAATTCTATCATATTCCTTTTCGAGATCAATTTTTAAAATCATCCTCGATTTTTTGCTTTTAAAATTCCTTAAAGGATGTACCACTTCCTAAGCAATAATAATATTGTTTAAAATGTTTCTACCCATCATAAAGCTAGCTTGATTTTTTTAGTAAGCCTCGACATTAATGGTTGCAATTTATTAACAAATGACTTGGTAATTATCTTATATAAAACCATACAAAGGTTAATTGGACGAAATTGAATGATACTTTCTGGACTATTAACCTTAGGGATTAGAACAAGTAAAGTTTTATTAATCTTATGGTCTACTGGACAACCCTTAAGCACTTGTCACACCATCAAACAAACTGAAGGTCCAATAGTATCCCACTGAGTTTGAAAAAACTTCACGTGGAAACAATCAACATCTGAAGCCTTAAGCGAAGACATACCAAAGATGGCATTATGAATCTCTAAATTTGTGATCTACATCTCAATACTACCGTTTTCCACTAGTGATAAGTCTTGAAAATGACCTCTGCAAGGCAGAAACCCATCAATTGAATAATCTAAGGCAAAAAGACTCTTACAAAAATCCACAACATGCTGTTCCAGAATAACAGGATTAAAATACTAATCAACCTCATCTACCTTAAGACCCTTAAATTTGTTCCTTCTACATCTGGCAAGAGTCATTTCATGAAAGTATTTGGTATTTATATCTCCATTCATAAGCCAAACCGACTGAGATTTTTGGAACCAGAAAAGCTCCTTATGATTCAAGACATTTTCCAAAGCTTGTCTTAAATTAATCTCCAGAATACGAAATCTCTCATTCAACTTTAACTCCAACAAGCTCTGTACTTTCTTCAGCTCGTAAATCAATTGTCTTTTCTGGCTAAAGATGTTACCGTAGACATGCTTGTTCCAATCTTAGACCTTAACCCAAAATTGCTCCAGCATATTCACTATGGAATCTTCATAATTCCAATTATTGCTAACCAACATCTTAAACTCAAAGTGAAGCATCCAATTGTCAAGGCACCGAAAAGGTCTTGTCCCCCCCCACCCGTTGAAGTTTAAGGGACACTAAAATTGGATGGTGACCAGATTTGAACCGATATAAATTCCGAATTAAACAATCAAGTGCAAACATATTAAAACTATAATTCCCTAAAGCTCGATTCAAACATTGAGATAACATTTATCCACTCCATGTAGATCAAGACACATAACAATCTAAATTTCGAAGTTTATTATTAAACAGAAATTTCTAAAAATGAGCACATCCATTCTTAAATATATGTGCCACCTCTCATTTCAGACACATCCAAGATCGAATTAAAATCACTAACAATGAACCAACGCTCAACACATGATTCAATGACAGAAATCAAATAATCCCACAACATATGCCTATTATTCCTCTAGGGACTAGCATAAACAGTCGAACAAAAAAACCTTGATGAAACTTGGCCATTACCAATTCATATGTGTATAGCTTGAGAATGTAACCCAAAAAATTCAACATTAACATTATCATTCCAGAAAATCTAAATACCACTAAAGAAACCATTCGCATTAATTCTACAAGAGTTCGAATACCCTAATTTCCTAATAACTCTATTAGCACGAAAGCCACTTATTTGGGTTTCAAATAAATAAAAAAAATGACAACACTAAACTCAAGTTTATATTTAGATATAAATTTATGGAAACGGGGGTGACCTGTTCCTTGAGAATTTTAAAAAATTAAATTCAAATCCATAAATAATAAAAAGACGATTTCAAACATCAGTCACAAAACACATGCATTGGCAGTTTAAGCTAACGTCATAATTAGAAACCTTTTTGCAAACTCTCACCCTCCACTAAGGAAAGAAACTCCACACCTGACTATTCTAGAGTCTGGTGTAAATTACCCACAATACCCTTTATGGCCGACAATAAATGCAAGATAGGTTGCCTATTGTAGCTCGATTTACCATTAGGAGTTTTTTTTTGTTAAAACTATCTTCTAAAATACCATTAGATCCTTCTCCTAAAGTTTCTTTTCCCGTAGCTCTAAACTTAAACAAATGATTCTTATTCCCAGATCGGGTACCGTATGACTCTATCTCAATAGCTTGAAAGGTTGTATGCTTTAATTTATCCATATTGGGCTTTAAAGAAACACTTTTGAATTTTTTTTATCCAAAACACCATCATCACCCACACGGTCTAACAAAACACCCATAGCAAACCCACTAGCATTTTTCTTTGAGATAAACCCAACTCCACCATTATTGGGCTTCAACACTCTTCCAATAGACTTAAGCCCAAAATTTTCACTAACCCCTTTACCATTAACCCCAACTTCCCCATCAGTCGCCTCTAAACCTTTCCTTATAAAAAAAATCTCACATTGTTTTTCTTTTATCACTGTTTTATTCCTAGTCGATATCATTGTCGAATTTTCCTCCAAAACAGTAGCCTCAATCGATTTACTCACCACATGGGTGCCGACCATTGTGTCCTCCTTTTGACCTCTAACACAGCAAACCTTGAACCCTCTAAACGATCGTTACCACCGATGCTTCTTCCTTTCGATGAACTACGCGATTTCCCCTTTTGTAGTCACTTAACCAACATCCAATGACCAAACGCCTCTTTCTCCACCCTAGTTTGAAGACCCAATTTCTCAATCCTCGAGCAACTAAAAATAATTGCATCCTTCGCCATAGTTAATTTGTTTCCATTGCATAACTACGAACTATGACCATAAAGCCCGTACGGGAAACAAATGTTAGGTAATCCCTTATACTCAACTCTTTGAATCCTACCATTGATTTTAATTTTCAAAACCAATGGTTTTTTCATATCCACACTAACATTCAATCTAGTGAACCTCCCTCTGACTATTGCAATCAGTCTAAGCATTAGTATGAAAAATTGGTCCAATCATACTTTCGATAGCCCTAAGCAGAAAATCAGAATAAAATCCTTTAGAGAACTCTAGTAATTGGATCCAAACTACCTAAGTGTCCACCTCACTGTTGATTTTTGAGAAATCGGATGGCTAGGTTTTCACTGACATGTAATGACTAAAAATCACCCAACGACCACCTAAAAACATCCTATCAAAATCATCCTTGTTGAGTAACTGAAACCTCCCCTAGTATTCCATAGAACAGACACCTTGTTGAGTAAGGTTCCATTCACGACTGTCTTCGTCGTCACATCCTCATCTTGAGGCTCGAAATCTTCTTTTGAAACCAATATCAATTTAGCCTTGTACAAATCCTTCGCCACATTACACTCAAAGTCAACCAACGTTTTGTAAATCACACTCAAAGTGGCTATTTTGATAAAAATAATAAGCTAAAATTTTCAAGACAAATATGTTACTATTTAGGATTGAATTGAGGACCTTTAGTGTGTAAGACTAATGTGATAACCACTACACCACAACAACCTTCAATGCAAATTGTATTATTAATTTAGTAAAAATGATTTTCTATAAATTTATATATGATAAATGAATCATATAAAATCATTTCATTAATAAACAAACATAAATTCTAAAAATTCATTAAGAGTAAATAAATATCGTCAAACTAGTCATGTATATCATGAATGTTTTTCCCTTTTTTTTTTTCTTCTTTCTTGTGATATTTGTGAAGTTAACAAAGGTTTCACTCAATATGCCAAATAATTTCTTTGGCACAATTCAAGGCCTTCTAACATCATGCCTTCCTCCATCAAAGACAATTTTTTTCAATTTAAGTGAGTGTTATATGTTTTTAGCATGGTAGTAATAATAAAATGATGAAAAACTACAAAGATATACATAAATTGGATAATCAATCTAGCAAAAAATAGAAATTGTTCTGTAACATTTTGACAATTTTCAATTTACTTTTGAATAAGGGCAAACAACAAAAAGAAAAAGATATGCAGAAAAATCACATGAATTTACTTTGTTCATTACCAAGTGAAGAGAGAAGGAAATGACCATATAATGATTAGTCGTACAATCATAGGATTTTAGGTGTAATCAATTTATTAGTTAATTTTGTATTTTTTTTTATCATTGTATGATCAAAATAAAAAATCATTAATAATTAGATAATTAATGGTGCAATTTATATAAATATATTTAAAGAATAGTAATATGACAGGCTCACATTAACATCTATTAGCAAATTAATGGAAGCCTCACTTAAATAGTTAATTTCAAATAATTGAATAGTTAAATTGTAATTTTTTATAATTTAATGATTAAAATGTAAATTTTTAAAAAATATCTATTAAAATAAAAAAAATATATTTAAAATTTTTTGAAAAAATAAATATAAACTTTAGTAAATAATAATAATAATAAATAATAATGGACCCCAATCCAATAGGCCACTGTCGTATTCTTCAAACCTCAGAATCACTTATGAGTCTTCCACTCTTCAGTTGTTGTCTGGCCCTCTCTTCTGTTCATTCATTTTTCTTCTCTTTTTGGTCTTCGACTTCTCCAGCAGAAAATACTTACTTAGTGTAACACCAAAGAAAACAAGATGGGGAAATGCCCAAGACTTTTTTGGATTTCGCTTTCAGCTTGTTGAAGATAAATTATTAATGCAAATTAAAAAAGACTGGAACTTCCTTTGCTCCCTTTCTTGTTTTCTGTTCATTCCCTAAGGGAACAGAGGAATGCCCTTCTCTAGTTCTCTTGCATCTCTTTTGCTATCATTCAAAATTAAACCATTTGTATCTTCCATTATTTTCAGCGCTAAGCTTGAACTTTCCCAACCGTTTCTTTCAAAGCCCTGTTTTCAAGATTGTTTTTTGTCTTTTGTACGTTTCCTATTTGTCTTTGTTTATGTTTTTTAAAACGGCAATAACATGTCATAGTTGAGCCAAAAGAAGCAACTTCACTGAATCATAATAATTTCTGCTTGGAAAGGCTATATGAAAGCTGTGGCACAATGAGAGATGGGAACACTAAGAAGGAGCAAGGTTATATTGAGACAAGCCAGAAACCCATTTAATTCTTCTGTCATTTTTTTGTAAAGTATGAGATTGCTGTTTATGTTAAGTGTATTTCCCTGATGAAGATTTCATGGCCCAAGACATTGATCAAGAAGTGGTTGAACATCAAGAGTAAAGCTGAGGACTTTCATGCTAATGATATTGATTATGAAGGTGGCTTTTAATTCTGTTTTAGTCTTTCTTTCCTGAAAGTGAAAAATGTCTTTATTTTAGATCCTTTGTGGCCCTGGACATTGGGGTTATTCTACTTCTATGATTTTACTCTTGGTTTTATACAAAAATGTATTTTTTTTGTTCTTAATTTTGAGTGGCTTGATGCTTTCCTTTGGCAGTTCAAGATCTGGAATCTGTTTTCTCTTTTGCTTTATTTTTTTTACGGTGTTTGCGGATAGAGTGAAAGAGAAAGATGAGCTTTAACAACTTTATATGGTGTTTTCCTTTTCAGATGTTGATGAACATTGGAGACGCAACTTCTCTGAGAGGGAGGCATGCACCATCAAGAAAAGTAAAACAGGTTCCTGACTACTTTGGACCACCATCTCTCTTTAATCTCCCTTTTCCCAAAAATTTTAATTAAAACCCAATGTTTAGAACTTAATATTATTTCAATCTGTTCCGTTTTTCTTCTATGCAAAATTTTCTAATTAGTTACATCGATGCTAGAGAGATTGAGCAAGAGGTATTCTGATCGAGTTCCACTAAGTAAGATTGACCTTGATGACTCACAAGCTATAGATGTGCATAATTATAGGTATATATATGTTGTATTCTTAATTGATTTCTGGTTTTGAGTTGTGTCGTTGAATAAGTAATTTTTGGTTCTATATGTGCGCAGGGTCTTTGTAGCTACATGGAATGTAGCTGGGAAATCTCCTCCTAGTTATTTGAATCTCGAAGATTGGCTTCATACCTCTCCTCCTGCTGACATTTATGTTCTCGGGTATGTCAAACTAGTCCAGGTTTCTTCTACCTCTCAAGTCTCTTGGAAAAACTAGTTTGACGATGGTAACTAAAGCCTCTATGATCCTTTAATTTGGCCTTTTAGGTTTCAAGAAATCATTCCTTTAAATGCTGGTAATGTTTTGGGCACTGAAGACAATGGACCGGCTAGGAAATGGCTAGCTCTCATTAGGAAGACCCTGAATAGTCTTCCCAGCACCAGTGGTGGATGCCATGCACCTTCACCTTCACTAATACCAGATCCACCTGTAGAATTGGATGCTGACTTTGAAGGATCGACAAGGCAGAGAGCTTCGTCTTTCTTCCACCGACGATCATTTCAATCCTTGAGTCATACCAACATGGAGATGTCACAACCCCAGCTTGATCATCGGTTCAGTGTTTGTGATCGTGTTATCTTTGGGCATAGACCAAGTGATTACGATCCTAGTTTCAGATGGGGTTCCTCTATCTCTGATGACGAGAATGAACACGGGGATTCACCAGGTAACACTCAGTATTCGCAACATTCTCCAATGTCCTGTGGTGGATTTTTCTCGGCGGAGGAAAGCAATAGACAGATGGGGCATTCAAGGTATTCTTTGGTAGCCAGCAAACAAATGGTTGGGATATTTCTAACTGTATGGGTGAAGAGTGATCTTAGAGATGATGTGCACAGCATGAAAGTATCCTGTGTTGGCAGAGGATTGATGGGTTATCTTGGAAACAAGGTACATTTTTGCTTTATGAAACTTTCTCTGTTTTGAGAATATTTGTTGAACTTGGAATAAGGAGGCATACTCATTCTCGGATGTTCCAGGGTTCCATTTCTATTAGCATGTATTTGCATCAAACGAGCTTTTGCTTCATCTGTAGTCATTTAACCTCTGGGCAAAAGGAAGGTGATGAACTGCGAAGAAACTCTGATGTTATGGAGATCCTCAGAAAGACAAGATTTCCCAGGGTTCATGGAATGGGGGATGACAATTCTCCCCAAATGATTCTGGAACACGAGTAAGCCTTTATATGTTAAATTTGGACTCTATTCATGCTTGTCAGATTAAGATACTGCATTGTTTTACCAGAAATTTAGTCTTAGCCTTTGGTATAAATTGCACGTTTTAAATGTCTTGGCATAGTCGCATCATATGGCTTGGGGATTTGAATTATCGGATTGCTCTGTCATACCGTTTTGCGAAGGCTCTAGTTGAGATGTGCAATTGGAAAGCACTGTTAGAGAATGACCAGGCATGTTATACTTGATACATTTTCATGTCCAATTCTCAAGGAGCTTTGCACTGCTCTCAATTTAATTCCTATGAGACTTACACATTGATGGTTTTCCAGCTTCGTATAGAGCAAAGACGGGGCCATGTTTTCAAGGGATGGAGTGAAGGAAGAATATATTTCCCTCCCACATACAAGTATTCAAATAATTCAGACAGATATGCAGGGGGGGACCAGCACCCAAGGGAGAAGAGAAGAACTCCCGCATGGTAATCTCCCTATTTACCTTCTTTTAAGCAATTGGAGGAACTTTTATGTTTATGAGAAGAAATTGTCACATAAATTTGCTTTTATAAAGAACTGATATTTGTGAAGGTGTGACCGTATACTGTGGTATGGAAGAGGCCTCTGTCAGTTATCTTATGTTCGTGGGGAGTCAAAGTTCTCAGATCATAGGCCTGTTTATAGTGTATTTTCAGCAGAGGTTGTGTCTATTAACCATAGCCAAATCTGGAAAAACTCCAGTTGTTCCAGTGCCAGGATCGAGGTTGAAGAGCTGCTGCCACCGTCACATGGATACACAGAACTCAGCTTCTTTTGACATAATTTCTACCAATCCATATTCTATGATACATGGTTGAGGAAAATGAGACAGGACATGTTAGTAATACATAAAACGTTTCATGAAGAAAGTATAATACTCTCCTCAATTAGCCAGGTAATGCAGCTGTAAATAATGCCTTTTTACCCTGTTAAAAGTGTTTGATCAACTTGAGAATATCTGCTGCTTTTTCTAATCCATTGATTACTGCTTCATTTTACAGGTGGGATGCCCTATGGAATCTGTACCTCGGTGGCAATAACAACGCACTTATGGCTGCAGTCCAGAGGAAGGTTGGTCTGTCCTTTTGATAGTTTGTATCTAATTTCTTATCCTAAATTCATTTGTCTGATTACTTTGTACATGACTTGTCCCCATTGCAACAGGTACAAATTGTATATTGTCAATAATTCCCATCTCCAGATGTTCGCGGCATATCATTGCGTCACCTCAAATTAAATGCCTAGCTGCTAAAATGAAAAAATTCCAGCTTCAAAAAGGCATCCATGACCTAGTTGTTACCGTGTCCATTTCCAAATTCCATCGGGAACCCTTTATTTATCGACATTTCTTGAACATTTCGAAAATAAAATAAAATACAGGGTAATAATGGATTACTTTACCATCATATTTGGTAATTGACATGTCTCAACGTGAAGATTTTTTACTTGCGAGATCAGTTTATGAGTGTAGAACTGGAAGTTTCATTGCTCCTTGGCTACACTTAAGAGTACCTTTTGTAAATTGCAGCAAAACTAGGAGTTCCAAACAAATAAATAAAAGAAAAGAAAAGGAAGAAATTGCATTATCAGTTTGTCATTTCCATTTTGTAGAAGATAAAATTCCTTGTAATGTGATGGGCGCTAGTTTGTTTGATTATTCTGTACAATGAAAATTGCCCCTTGGGGTAATATATATGTATATACCGATTGTAAATTGGAATTTTAATTGACAAATTACTTAATTCACAAGTGAGCATGCCTTTTCCAAAAGATTCTGATCTAATCTATTAATGTCTTTTTTTAAGACAAATGAATCCCAATAAAAACCCGAAACCTACTCTCATTCAAGAGGCACCTTTATGGTTGCAAATTTCAAGAGATCCCTACGTCAGCTATTATCATCACCAACCATTGAAGACATTCAACTGTGAATGCTAATTTTGAAGTAATGTGGTGCTTAGCTTTGGTAATTATTTTTAGTGCAGAGGTTAGGTTGGGTGTAACTTTTAGACTAAACCAACCCTTAGGAAACTGTCAGAAACAAAAAAAAAAAAAAAATTATGAAACTGAAGGTGTAATAATTTCTTCCTTATTTATTTGTATTTATAAATTTTCAAATACAAACATATTTATTTTTTTAGATTTAAAATATTTGTATTAATTTCTTTTTACAAAATAGTTACATTAAAATTCAAATTTTCGATAATGGAATTTCAAATATAAATCAAAAGCATGAATAAAACTTCTTGTGATAATATAAAGAGAAAAATTCATAGAAGAAAATTGGCATTCCTTGCTAATATTTCTAGCTTATTTTCTATGATACTCACTTCAATGCTATCCACGCAATGATTAATTTGATCGGGGTGGCTCACCAAACTGGTCTAAATGTATAGCATTTAACCACTCGGAAATAATTAATGAGGATGAACTTTGGTATCGCAAAATTCAATTATGCCTTTAAGCCTTTAACTAATCTCTTAAATTAGATCGATCTGCTTCTAACTAAGTCTTGAAATATGTTGGAACTTCAAACTTCTAAATCCGCAACATCGTTGAGTGCTTGAGCAATCTCTTCACATTCTAACAATTATAATTACCGTAAAGTCCTTGAATATGGTAGCTAAGATACCTACTCCAAGGGAGCCAGTTTGGGTTAGGTGCTAAAGAAGGGGGGACCCCTATGCCCTTTCTTTTTCTTCTCCTCAAATTAAGGATTCCGATTCTGGAACATGGAATTGTCAACAAACATAGTTAGTGAAAACTAGATTACAAGCATTTGTTGCTTTCAAATGGGGGGATGAATTCCAGCTTCAACTTGGGTGTTACGTATAAAGCCAAAACTGCCGACTCATAGAAACAGACAACAATTTGGTGTGACGTGAGTACTGTCAAAACTGTAATTCAACAGTCAAACAAAATGAAAACAAAGAGTTTATTTTGGGTGGGGTGCATGCAGGGCAGGCAAAAGCAATGCAATGGTGGGGGCCCTGCGGGGGCGTGTGAGCTTCTTATTGATTGTGTGATGAAACTGGAGCGACTACTAATATTTTGAAATAGTAACATATTTGGACGGTAGGTACGTTACAGGTTGAAAGAGAATCCATAAAGCTTGAGGAATCAAGACCCACAGTCAGACTGACATGACATTAGTGGAGCAATAGTACTGCATGCATGGGGACCCGGGAATTCCCATGCCCTGCCTATTATTTAACCATCGCTAGCTTTTCTTATTTTACAACTACTTGTTGTTCCGTAAAGTCCAGCATGAAAACCAATTCTAAACTTTGATAAAGTGAAAGACAATTCTTAAGCCGTATAATCTCGATGAAAATGGTGGGATAGTGATATCCAAATTTTAATGGCTACTTTCAAGATAAAAAAGTCATTACCATCATCAATATCTCTCAAGCCATGGTGAATATAAATATATATGGAGTAATACCAAAAAATCATCAAGGATAACCTTCACATCAAATTCAATCTCATTCAATAATTTCAATTTTTTAAACTTACTCACATCTAAGGTGGCCACATCTAACCTATACCTTAATTCGAGTCTAAATTTGAACTCTAAAAGAGGTAATCATAAAACAAGAGTTTTACTTTAAGCCTTCTTCCATCTATAAATACCCTCTCCCCCAAGGTGTCTGTCTGTGAGGATTTTGGACGAAAAGTTATGACTTAGTCGACTCAGAATATCCTAGAAATACAATCAACAAGGTCAACAACAAGCAAGCGGTGACCAATATTATCAGAAAATCAATACTACGTCTGCAACAGTATGGTAAACGTGATTATTACCGGTAAACCTCTTATCAGGAACAATACTATCAACAACAATAAGTAGAATTCTACGGCAATCAACATTGTAAACCGGATGACCAAGGAAACTACTACTAGCAGGCTCAATAGAACTACCACCAAGATACTATAACCAACCAAATCTTGCGGGAGACAATCATCAACCGCAAACGACACAACAATATGTAGAGCTCCAAGAACAATTCAGGCGCTTGTTGAAGAAATATAACCAACAGTAAAGTGAGCAACAGCAAAACACTTAGATTATTCATGAGCTTAAAGCGAAGTGAGATTATTACTAAAGCACGAAGAAGCTCTTGTTGAAAGTTCATTGATTTAAAACCAAAACCCTAATAAAGAAGCTCTTTTTATGCCATGTCCACCGTTGTCAGATGGTTACCTAACTCCGATATTTTCTTCTTCTTAATGAGATTTTTCTCCTTAATCTTTTTGGTTGAGCCTTCGTTGTTTGGAGTTCTTTGACTAACTCCTAATTGATTCTAGTACATTTGATTCGTTTTTTTTTTTTTTACTATTTTGATTATCTTTTATTTGATTTTATTCTATCCCTTTACTTCGAGAAAAGAGTGTTTGAATAATTTGATAGTGGATTTTATTTGAATCTTGATTTTAGTTGAAGGGAAAATGGTGAATAGGATAAGAGTAAAGAGTTGTCGAGTTGATTGAGTTAAAGGTGAGGCATAAGATTGACAATGGCTTTATTACGATTTGGGGCTTAAGTTATTGTTGACTGTTTAGGTTCGGGTTAAGGTATAGTGGTGTAAAGATTGAGTAACTAAAATGTAAGCTTGTAAACTTACAAATAGTTTACTAACCAACTTATAACTTTTTAAAATTAAATGACTAAATTGTGAACTTACTAATAATTGATTGATCAAATTGTAAATTTAATTGTCTCCACATCTAAGGTACCTTAACAACTTAACAGGCCAATAGTCAACTTGTAACTATCAAATGATTCAATGATAAATTTGTAATTTTTTATTATTTATCCAAATTTAATTTGCCTTGGGTTTGATATTTATCATATAAGACATTCCATTTTTTATACTTATTTGTAATGTTTTTTAAATTTTAGTTACACTTGGAGAATCATGTTTGAATGAGTAATCTCCACTTTGTTGATTGAGATCCAAATTGCGCATTGCTAAAGCTTGTGCAACAGATTTGATATGGATGAAAACAAAAATTAGAATTATATACACTTTTTCCCTGCTTTGGTCCAAAATTTAAAGCAGACTATATATCAAAGTTTAATTGAAAGGGTTTTTTTTTTTCCTTTATCAGAAGTTTAATTGGAAATTGTAACTTTGGTTGACGTGCATAGCAGACAGAAAATACGAGTGGGGGTGGATGCTTGCATGGCTGCTAAAAATGGGCACTTTAGTATATGTTTAACGAAGCAAACAATCTGCCTTTAAAGTACGTGGATACCCAACATATGTATATGCCTGATGAGTATCACTGTAGAAGAAGCAAAAAGAAAAGGAGCAGAGAAGCGAGGAAGGAGGGGTGGGTCGCGGGGGCTCGTCTTCCCAAAGTCAACTTTATCCCAAACCATTCGACTGCAAAGATTCCTCAAAATTAAAAAAAAATAAAATGAAATTTTATTAATTTTAATGTATATTGAATCCATCAAAAATAAATTTTTACATTTAAAAAGTATATAAATAGTGGTATAAGGAGTAAGATCGATTTTACAAAAATTGAGATATTTAAAATTGTCGTTCAATTTAATCAGGTTGCGTGCCAGGCAACTGTCATGCCTACAATGTAAGATAGTGTGAGAATTTAAATCTAATAAAATTATTGAAATTGAAATAACAGTAAAAATAGATAAAAATAAAATTAAAATTAAATTGAATAAACCAATATGATGATATTCTAGCTCCAGGCTCAATTTTTGTTTGGGTTTCGAACCGGTTCTCAATAACAAGTCTTCTTGTTCAATTGGTAAGTCAATTATAGTGATCAAAGATACCTCAGACCACCAACCCTTTCGTCTGTAAATTAATTGTGAAAATGTCTAACGACTAATCCTTACCAAACAAACAACGATAAAATACGCGTCCACGATTTAGCTCTCCAATCGAACCGACAGCTTCAACTGCTCAGGTGATTTAAATCCACTTATTACTTCCTTTGACAGATCCAACCAACCACTTAATTAGACATACCAATGTATTCTTCGATAGACTAAATACAATAGACAATCATTTCGATTCTTCCAATTGTATGCCTATCAACACTTAATCAACGAGCTCTTTTTATTTGATGCCAATACAACTTTATAAAACGATAGTATCACCTCCTAAATAATAATAATAAATACTAAATAATTTTTTTTCTCACAACTCTCTCCCAAATTAACTATCTGCCTAAAATTAAATGGTACGTAGATTTAAGTAAAAAAATAAAAAAAAAAGTAAGGAAAGAAAATTTAATAATGAAATTTCGCAACCTTGCTGATGCAAAGAAAGAAACAAAATGCAGAAAGCACACCAAATTGAAATTGAATTGTGGTAATCCAAAGTACAGGCCCATCTATACATATATATAATATGCCTTTAAAAATAAAAAAAATATAATAGATAACGAAGTGGAGAAAAAATAGACTTAGTCTGCCTAATGGCACACTCTCGTCTTCTCATGTGGCATGCCTCTTAACCCTTTCCTTTTCCTCGTTTTCTTTGTTGGTTTGTTTGTCGGATAATTGCTTATTTGGGACGCCTTCGTCTATTTGTTTGCTTGGGTTCTGACGTTTTGTCTGTGTATGGAGGAAGAAATTGCGGGGCTGTCTATGGTGGTAAAGAGGAACCATGGCAAACCATTTCAACAATAATATTAACATTCAATCATATTATAAATCACACATAGTTAACTTAAGGAACAAACATGTTTAATTCATATAAAATGAACTCACAAAAAGTGTATTCAGAATTAAATAGAGTAAAAGACGGAGTTAAGATTGGAATCCAAACTCTATTCATCGAATTTTAACATGATGTCTCGAGAGAGGATACAATTTATTTTTAAAAATTTTGCTTCGACGATGACATGTCTGAAGACATTAAAATCCATGTCTCGAGGCATAGCTTCTCAAGTCTATAGATGAGTCTCGAGACAAACCTCTCTTGTTTTGCTATTCTAATTTCGATGTTTGGATGTCTCGAGACTTGAAATAGGAAAAACTTATTTAAGTTCAATATTTACTCATCTCAAGATCATGAGATACATGTCTCGAGGTCTACGATTATTGTCTTGAGATTTATTCAACATGTTTCGAGACAATTACCTAAAAATATACAATTTGATCATTTTTATTCATGTTGTCTCAAGATATAACCAGTGTATCTTGAAACCATCCTGCCAAAATGTCAAAAAATGCAAACTTTTCAATAAATAATCGATGCCAAAACACTTCCTAAATCATTCCGAACTTTATGTGATATCGGGTCCCTTAATTGGGTCAAGGTCGAAGCTGCCATTTGGGCCTAAAACGTGGGCTATGGATGAGAAATCTAAAGAGACAATTCAGGGCTCTTTAAGGTCCAAACCGTTCGATTTTAATTAATCTATTAATTTCCACTGCTTTGTTTTATGTTTTATTCGAACATCATAAATCTGTTTTAAACTATCATGTTATTGTCATTACATGTTTAATATGTGTTAATTATGTCCTAGTTTATTACATCATTATTAGGTGTCTTAAGCGTGTTTAATGTGTCCTAAAACTGTGTTTAAATTCTGTTCAAGTTTATTACAGTTTTTATTCCACATTGAATGTGTCTCTTGGTGATTTCCTTAATCACTGAGCATGCATGAAAAGAATTTATAAAGTTGTTTTGGTTGTTCGGTTGAAGAGAAGATTTTAATATCTTTTGTGAACATTCTAGAACTATATTAATGGCTGGTTTCCCATATATATTTCGTTTATGCATTGTTGTAAGGCTTGACTTTATTGAATTTATATAACTTTCACTTTATCTCTTTATTATTTTAAGAACTTTCGAATTTATTAAGAATATTTTTTTTTGTGGTGTTAACTTCAAAATTGAATTTTATTACCTTCTCAAAATGTGGCGATCAAAATATTATACCTCCGGTTTCTATCTTATTATAGATAGCGGGTCAAGATCTCTATCATTTTTCGAACTTTCAAGTATTAAACAATATAGAAAACAGGTCGGGTTGTTATATATCGTCGGTTCTTTTCTGGTTTATTTATATTTGTGAGTTATATCCAAGTTTGTTCTTTTGTTTATTTTTCCTTCATATTTCTACCATTATTCAAACAAATACCTATTTAGACGATCAAGAGCATAAAATCGTGAATCAAACTTTAATCTCGTAACCAATTGACATATAAGAACATAATCTATATCTTAAAGTCATGGTATTTCATGTCTTATTTCAATATTAGTAAATGGATAGTTGAATTATTTAGTTGAATTAACTAAATACATACTTTAATTATTTAAACCAAGTAGGGACTCAACAACTACCAACACAAAAACCATTTTAGCTTATATCAATCTAATGTACACATACTTGTACAAATGCATTACACCTAAGGACCGTATTATTTATTCCAACACAACTAGTCTAATTAAACTAACTAATAACTTATGCACAACTAGCCATTCAATCAAAATTACTCCATTAAATATATATACCAAAAGACAAGTAAAATATAAAATCACTCAACCAATTACCAAGGCATGCATCATTAACATATTTACAAATCAAAATGATACAATGACTTCAAAGCACTTTCTAATGATTTAGGTACATGCCACTTCTAATTGAACATAGGAAAACATTACAACTGATGGTTAAGCTAAGTACTAATAGCTTGGATGCTAACAAGATCACGAACACACCAAAACTTAAGATAAGCCTGTGAATGGAAACAAACAAAATTATATGTTGAGTATTGAACATTCTATAGCACTAACATAATTTGAATTCAAAATGTTAATAATCTTAAAATATCATTTCAACAGGATTATTGTCATATATTATACTCAGAATGACCTTTCATAAAAAGAATCGACTAGTATTTGATTATCAAATTCAAGATGATATTTTTATCAATGAATCAAGATATAATATCATTTTCAGAATCAAAATAGCATATTAAACATTTTCTTTTGGCCTCTATTAATTGGATGTAGATACAAGTAGAGGTATGTGGATTTAACCTCTAACACTTCACAATAAGCATCAAAGTGTTAATTAGGCACAAAGACATTGATCCTCTAATTAGGGGTAAACAAAACTCGATTCAATTAAAAAAAAAATCAAATTTTGAGTTAATCGAATCGAGCTGAATTTTACAATTTGGATAACAGATTGGTGTAAATACTCTTTTGGTCCTTGTCAACTTTGAAAATGAGCAAATTGGTCTCTCTCAACAAAAATTCAAAATAATTTTTAAAATTCAAAATATTTATAAAAATTCTAAAATTTATATATTTTAAAAAAATTATAAATATTCTAAAAATTCTAAAAAATATATAAAGAAAGTTAAAATTTTAAATTTTTTCTAAAATAATAATTATGAAAATTTAAATAAGTTAATTAATGATTCAAATTTATTATATTAAAGTATATATTTTTTGCTTTGAAAAAGTTTTTAAATATATATGGTTTCAAATTTAGGTGCTTTAACCTGAAATTAGTTATACTGTAACAATATTTTAATTTAACATGTTTAGTTTTTTTTAATTTAACTCGAATAATTTCATTTGATTCGACTTGACATAAATTTCATTTTATTCGACTCGATTCGAAAAAAATTTAAATCAAGTTAAAATGATAAAATAGAACTCGTGAATTTGAAAATTTTTTACTTAATTTAACTCAATTCAATCCAACACTCCACAAATAAAACGCACCAAAGTGTTAAAATAAATTATATCGTAATGATAAAATAAAATACACTGTAGCGTTAGAACGAATTTTACTGTAGTGCCAAAATGCTCCCGAAATCAAGGGCCAATTACCGGCACATTTGTTTAAAGATAAAAGCAGTGCATGGTGCAACATTTATACATTGATGAATTTAAAGTTATACCCTTTTGGGATTCCAGCGAGGGGAATGTTAGTAGTGCCTTAAAGATTGAACCCAAAATGGAACTACATAAGGGAGCATAGTTTCTCTAAGATCTGACAAACTGTCTCACCTTTGAAAACAACATAAGACCATCCTAGCTTCCAAGGGAGATTCATTTCATTCGTCAATTGCTCCAATCCTACCTTCGAAAATTGGAACGACAAATATATCAAGAACAGATTTGTCTTGCAGTAATACCCTTCATCCATCCATCATCTTCAATTACCTCATGAAAAATGATTTTAATGAGGCATCAGTTGCGTGGAGAATGAAGTTTTTTTTTTTTTTTCTTCCCAGTACTAATATTACTGAGGGAAGTGGAACTCCTGCATGCAGAAAGCAAAAGCTGAAATTCGAAGCTAGTAGTAGCTAAGCGATCCCCTTCAGAAAGTGGGAGAGTGAATAGGACCGATAATCTACATGGATAACAATGCGTGCAGTTCCCACACTAAGCATTGATTAGATTGAAGTGATGCCATGTGAAGCTGTTTTTAAGCACAAAACAGTGTTGCTTGTTTAACAAGTCGTCAGTGAGTAGTGCCGAGTAAACACAAAGTCAAACAAGACGCAAGAGGAAGCAACTGTAAATGATGTGGTGGATAGTGAACAGGGTTGGCGTATACCTGGTTTCGATGCTCATTTACTATAGAATGCCCTCGTGCTTATCTCCTTCAATAACCTCGCACTTCTTGCTATCGATTTCCACGACATTCGTAATAACTTGACTCTGGGTTTTACTCATCCAATCAATGAAAGCCAAACGGAAAGGATATCTTCAGTGGCCGACAGGGATCTAAGAAAAATTTCATTGGTTATCTTGAGGAGAGCCATAGTGGTACATCCTCGTTTGATTACATGTTGTGTTGGAGAGATATCTAGTGGACTCTTAAGCCCATTTTAATAGGCTTGATGGTTAGCATTTATGTTAAACTGAACAAAACATAGGCCCGTATGCAATGTCGAGCTACGATCGTAATCTTTCGTTGGTTCAATAGAAGAGAGTTGATCCTTGCGTAATGCGTAGCCTAACGAAACCTTAAAGAAGCTTGCTTAAGACATTTTATCAAATAAAGCAAAGACATAGTGGAATCGAGTTTTAGTTTGTTTACAAGGAAAAATCACATTACAGAATTGGTATATATTTGTCTAAAAGACAAATGATTAAACACTTTTTTCCATCTTAAGGAGAAAAGAAATTTAAAAACCTAAAAATGTAGGCATCTTAGGGATGGCGAGATGGGTCATCAAAATTTTGAACACATAAAAGAATACAATTTTTCCTGTCACAATTTTATCTACAATAATCTATACTGTATTATTATACTGAATACTACCTATATTTTCTATTGATTTTTTATATTTACATTAATAAAATAAATATTTATCAATTTTTTAATGAGAAAACAATTAAACGAAGATCAAACCAAACTGGAAAAACAACTGATTACCATTTAGAGGTGCTTATGGGTTGGATTGGGCCAGTTTAATCAAAATATTAGATCTATTTGTTAGGCCAAAGCCTGGCCTAGCTTGAAAAATGGGTATAAAATTTTGCTCAAGCTTAGTTCAGATAAAAATGTTAAAACCTATGCTTGGGCCAGCCTATTTGTATTAAATTTTTTATATTATTTTTTATATAATTTTTAAATATATATAATACATTAAAATAAATATTTCTCAACAAATTAAAAATAAATTTTAAAAAATATGTATACTTAAATAACATTAAGATAGATCATTGGCATGTTTTTGTGGAATGTCCTACATCAGAAGAATTATGGAAGGATTTAAACTTAAGCTGAATAAGTCAGAGTGATTCACGCAACTGTACTGAGTGGTTTACCTGGCTGTGGAATATGGGTACTATGGATGAACAAGAACAGAAAGTTACATGCGGGCAAGACTTTTACAGGAAATGATGCAGCAAATTTTGTACGGTATTACCTTGGTGAAATTGATGGTCTGAATGAGAGGAAATTAAAGAACACCCAGGCACATGTGATGTGGTCTGCACCAGACAAATCGGTTGTCAAAATTAATTTCGATGTCTCTTTTGACGATAAAAACCATCAGCCAGCATCAGCGATAGTAGCAAGATCAAGCAATGGAGGAATTAAAATTTCCAAATCCTACCTTCATTCAATGGTGGCCACGGCCTTTGCTGCGGAAGCTATTGCATGCTATGAAGCTGTCCTCACAGGATTAGATATGGAATTCACAGATGTTATCATTGAAGGGGACTCTAGAACCATAATCAAAAAATGCATGGCACAATCGGAGGATAAATCGCAAGTTAGTGCATTCATCAGTAACATTCAAAGAGAAAGAGGCAAGTTTAGAACTATAACATTTCATTTTTTCCCGAAATCGGCTAATCAATTAGCCCATATCACCTAGCTATGCGAAACGTCAAACGGAACTAGAAAGACCAAGAGAGCCAGACTAAAATGGAAGAAGAATAAAGAAGGAGAGGGAGATGAGAGTCCTTCACCTGAAATGCTCCAAAAACTCCCAGGCCTTATCTCTAATGAAAGCTGAAAAGTCAATCGGATGAACAGGAAAGATTGGGGACAAGGCACGCTGTACTGACGGGGATATTAATTTGCTTTTCAAAGTTTGCTTTAAGTTCTAGAGTATTTGATTAGTTTTTTTAGGATTTTGATCGAGAGTTTTTTCTTGGTTTTAGTAAATTAAGTTTATTATTGTAGACATTTTATTGGCTTTATAATTTAAAAAATATCCCCATATTGATTCAAAAAAAAAAAAATAATACTAAGATAGATACAACTTAACAAACAAATACCTCTAAAATAATAATAAAATTAACAATAAAATAAGTTTTATACAATCTTCAAATAACAACAATAAAATAGTAGTAATATAATAATAAAATTGTAACAAAATAAGGAGAAAACAACAAGAAAATAACACTAAAAGAACAATAAATAACAAATTTTTTGTCCTTTTATGAATTTGGGCTAGGCCCAGACAAAAACCGTGTTACTCGAGGGCCGATCCGTTTTTTAAATGGGTCTTATTTTTTTCCAAGCCTATTTTTTAACTCTATATTTTTATCTAAACCCTCTATTTTTCTGGATAGACCTTCGGGCCAGGCTAATTGACCCGGCCATAAGCAGGTCTAGTACCATCCAAGCAGGAGCCGAAGAAAGGATAAAAACCAATAATGAAAACACAGAAACAAATCTCACCACAATCTTTTAAGCTTCCAAAAAATGCAGAGGCCGTCAAATACATCCTTTAAAATTTAACTAACAACACTGATTTTTTTTATTAAGTAAATTGTTAATTATTGTTATTACCATGTTGAAGTCTTTATTAAATTAAAATATTTTGATTATTTTTTATTAATAAATTATTATTATCTTTATACTTAAATTAATGTATACATAAAAATACAAATTATTAATTTACTATTTTCTTTTTATTTATGGTTAACAACATTTAAATTACTCATTTAGTAAACTTCAAAATAATTTGATACAGTTAGAAATATTCTAAGAAAGTGGTGAAGATCACATTACTGGCAAATCTACCACAAAATATGATATGCACATGGAAGATAATTCATTATTAAAATTTAACAGGTTTTAACTAATGTATGGGGCAATTTTTTAATATTAATTTCATACTTATAAATTATAATATTTATACTAAAATTTTAATATTTGTTTTTAATATTTAATTTGTTTTATTTAAAAAAAATTAGTAGATAAGATGGATTGGGCCCAATATTGTAATCTAAGGCCTTCCTTTCATGCCATCTGTCCTTTCCCCATTTTTTTTCAAGAAAAGACTATGGTCAAATTTCAACTTTAATCCTTTTAATTTTTTGAAATTATATTACTATGGTTAATTTTCAATTTTGATCTTTATATTTCATTCAAATTTAAAATTTAATCTCTATATTTTAATTTTGAAATAATTTGGCACCTCATTAGTTAGTCTAAACACGTTATTAAATTCAAATTTATTATAATTTTTCTTTTTATTACATAGATACCAAGTAGGTATCTTTTTAATTTTAAAATGTCATGTCAATAAATTTAACAAATGAATTATAATAATGTTAACAAATAGACCTAAATTTTTAAATTAAAAAAATAAATTTCTAAAAATAAAAATATATAAATTAAATTCTAAATATATAAACAGCGTGTGATGCGTTATAAAACCATACTATACCTATATATAGAAGAAAGGACCTTCCTTTTTGGCACTTGCCCAGCCATTAATGCATTTTTTTTTTTAACATTATGTTAAGAATAGTTAAATTACAATTCTAGTCCCTCTAGTTTTTGCGTTATATTTCTCTCTTTTCTTTTTCGCATTTTATCAAAATGGTTAAATTTCAATTTTGGCCTTTATAGTATATTTAAATTTGATATTTAATCTTTATATTTTAATTTTTAATATAAATTGATCTTTATATTTTTATAATGCTATTAATTAGTCCAAAGAGTTAATATCATTAACTTTTTTGTTAAAATATTATGTTGGTTATATAATTTGAATACCCTAAAAGTCTTACATACTGACACGTGATTTCCTATTTATTTTTGGTTTGCTTTGATATTATCTCTTCTTCTTTTTTTATAATTTTATAAAATGATTAAATATCAATTTTGATCTCTCTATTATGCCTAAATTTGAGAGTTAACAACTATACTTTAATTTCTAATGTAAATTGGACTTTACATTCTCATAATTTTATTAATTAGTTAAAATAGTTAATATCATTAAATTTTTTATTAAATTATTATATATAATTTTGATAAGTGATATTATAATATATTTTAACCTTAAAATTTAAACTCTATAATTTAATACAAACAAATAATCAATTCACAATTTAAATAGCGTTGCTGCAAATGCCGTGTGGCGACCAAGAGTTTGGTATTTGCATGTGCCCGAGTCACACCTGATCAATTGCCCTATTTTAAAAACCAAGCCTCTTTCCAACCGCCTTTCTCCTTTTTATTAGCCACTGTAAAGGACTAAAATCTGTAATTTTAAAACCAGGTGGGTAAAGTAAAACCACACCGTGAAATCGCACATTCCGGAATCTCAATCCCCGAAAATTCAAGAAATAACTTTTTTAGGAGTCTTTTCTTACGATTCTGATCCCTGATCTGCATGGTGAGTATCATTTCATCTCTCTCCCCCTCTTTTTTTTTTAAACTAAATTTACTTCATAACTTTTTCCATGGAAATCTTTGATGGTTTGGTTTCTCGTCATATTTGCTCGGAAACTGAAATTTTAGTTGTTTAATTGAAATTTTGAGGATTACGTAACGTATTTGACGGTTCTGGTTGCTGCAATTTTTTCCCTTTAATTTTGAACGCTCTTTGCCTTCATAGGATTTAAGATCGGAGCGGAGCACTGCATTGGTGGTTACTGATGACGCAAGTTATGCCCGTAATGCGCTGGATGCAATTTGGAGTTCTGAGAACGAAGACCCTAAACGCTTGGACCCTCTAATTATCTTTCAAACTTCTTCTTTAGGTATTCTATTTGAAGTCTAATAATTTTTTGGTTATTTTTAAGATACATATCTCTTTTTAAGGCTAAAATACACTAGCACCTACTTCTTTTAGTTGGAGAACCTCGAGGATGAATGCATATTTTAAAAATGAGTAGCAAAAGTAAATATAATTTTAATTGAATATACTTTCATTTGTTATAGTTTTTCATATACATATATAGATGGTTAAATTTTGATTTTTGATGAATAGAAAATGTCTTAATTCACTTTGAAACTAAAATAATTAATAAAGGCAACAATTATATTTCATCCCTCTTTAGTGAATAGTTTCGACTTTCTCATGCCCTTTTAATTTTCTTCTACTACAATCTTTTGATGTTTTAGTTGCTGGCTTTATTACTCATGTTTGAACATATGTTTTCTTCTTGGGTTACTTCAGCTCGTCTGCCATTGCAATCATCCTATGTAGACCAGGTCATTTTCTTCACTAGGTCATTTGAATTCCCTGTTGATGAGTTGTATGCCGAAATCTTTAGAGTTATGACTCCTGGTGGGAAACTGGTGGTTTATCGAAGTTTTCAGATTGAGATAAGTGAAGTAGAGACGGTAAGTGTGTTGTGGTTTTATGAATTTGATGGAATTGCAGTAAAGACAACTTACTAGTGGTTCATGTAGGCATTGTCTGCTTTGGAGCGCAAGTTGCTATTGACAGGATTTCTAGAAGGGGAACGTTTTCAACTTAAAAAAATTGCTCACACTGTTGGGGTGAGTGCATAATTTATTCACCTTTTTAGGTTTAATACTTCTTACAGGTGCATGCAGCATGTATATCCAGGGTTTTCTGAGCTAGGTTTCTGATCCCTCCTTGCCTAAGTAAAAAAATCCTTCTGTTCCGATGTTAGTTGATTGATAGATTTATCAATTCTAATTAGTCAATTGTAATTATTTTGTTTTCCCCAATTTGTTTGTCTAATGGTCAAATTCTGCTTTAGGCATGTTATCTTAATTTTTTCGTTCATTTCAAATTCAGCTTTATATTACGTAATGGGAGTTTTTGATAAAACTAACTATTGAAAACATTGCCTTTATTAGATTAAGGCTAAGAAGCCATCTTGGAAGATTGGATCTTCTTTTGATATCAAGAAGACCGTGAAAAGTCCATTGAAAATTCAGATGGACGATGACTCAGATCTCATTGATGAAGATTCCCTCTTAACTGAAGAGGATTTGAAGAAACCCCAATTACCTACTGGTAAGATGGCAAGACCCGACAAGACCAATAATTTTTGGTTGTCAATTCTTTAGGAGGAAAATTTCAGGAATATCATATTACATAAATATACTATTTCTTCAGTTGGTGACTGCGAAGTGGGAAGCACAAGGAAAGCCTGCAAGAACTGCACTTGTGGAAGGGCCGAACAGGAGGAGAAAGTTCAGAAGCTAGAACTGAGTGCTGATCAGTTGAACAATCCTCAATCTGCTTGTGGCAATGTAAAACTTGTTATATACTCCTCTCTCTGATTTGGTTTGGTTGATTTAAATTGATTTTACTATTATGACAAATTTGTGGTGTTTAGTGGTTACCATCGGACTCTGTCTAATTGATGCTTTTACTTGTTCGGTTTTTGAAATCTGCTTTCTATTCAATCTTTCACTGAAAAGAAAAAAAGAAAATAAAAAGAAGCAAAGCGTTAAAAATGAAGTCGGACTTTGTTCTGCTGCTTTTCTGTATGCTTTGAAACTGTGGAGTGTTGCCTAATACTTCTTTCCTTCTTGGTAATTTCTCCTTATGCTTTGAACTTGTGAACAGTGTGGACTAGGTGATGCATTTCGCTGCAGTACATGCCCATACAAGGGTCTTCCACCATTCAAGCTGGGCGAGAAGGTATGTGTTTTGTCTCAGGTTTTCCTTGATTCATGCACCACACTCTTGTATGCAGACTGTAACTTTTCTCAATGAAATGTTGGCACACCAAATGCTTAAATTTTAGAACAAGTATGACTTAGAATGATTTCTCCATCCAGGTATCTCTGTCAGGGAACTTCCTTGCAGCTGACATTTGAACTCCCAAATGATGGATTTTTGGCCCAAATTTTAGTTTTTGGACACCTCAAAACATTAGATACTTTTTTGGTTTAGTGGTTTAATGTGGAAGTTTAAAATTCCTACATCATTTTATAGAACATTTGATGAAATTATATGCAGTTCTTATGTTAGTGTTCAAGTGGATATTTTATTTTTATGGAAACATTCTGAATACTGAACTCAAATCATCCACACTGTTCCATATAACAGGACGCGTTTCTTGCTAGTGGGTGTTGAATGACTAATATAATTATTTTTATCGGTTAAATTTCCAGTTCTCTTTATCGTTCTTTTCTATTTAACAGTCTCAAAATACAATCTTTGCATTATCGCAAGAAATCGTAACAGCATGGTTTTTAATTGTCTTTCACTATACACTGAACTCTTTCATATTATTCTGACAGTATATCCTTCTAGTCCTAAATAGCGTTATTATTGGTGGCTATACGGGTTATATATTCTGAGGAATGATTTATTATTTTACAATGATTAAAATGAAATCTTAAATATTATAATAATCATAAATAACAAAGAAGACATTTTTGCGCGACATAAAAGCAGGGCAGATTGATTGCAGACATCTCTGCTTCATATACTACAAAATCTTCATCCGTTGGCGGATGCTTTATTTAAGCACAAGGAAGAAAGTGGTGAATGGCTGTCAATGCAAAAAATGAACATAAATGCCTAAACTCCTCGGATGCTATCCAAAAACTTCAATTGCAATATCTGCCTACCCGGTTACATGTTAGTTGAAGACCCTAATCCATTGGCCACGTCGTTCAATATGTTTAAAGCTCAGGCATGCCCTTCCCAGATTTAGGATCGTATGTCTTCTCCAGCACAAGATTCATTGGAGTATCCTTGGGACCAGCTGCAACACATAACAGCTGAATTAAGTAACATGCAGAACTTGGGCACTGTTATGGCAGCAAAGGAACTCGCATGCAATAACAATTATGGTAAGAACACAAACAAAGAAAGCACTGAATTTTTGCAACCCAATCACATATATGCATACAATTACCAAAAGCTATGTAAAATTCGTCGTGTGCACTGATGAGTTTTCCCCCATAATAAACATCTAACAAGTTGTGGAACAAAAAAACAAAACAAAACAAACAAACAGAAGATATATATTTCAACTCTTCATTGTCCTTTATAGGTGTTAGTATGTTAACAAGCTCATTATCAATATAAAACTGCATGGCTTACAACTTTCCTTAACATCTTACTGAATGGAAAATCAACTCATACGTGTATATTTTTCAGTAACAAGCAGATTTTTATTTTTACTTGTTTTAAAAGAAAGGGAAACGCAGAGATGCTTCTTTTAATGAATTGCTCTTGTTGAATGTGCTGCATACGGTTAAGAGAAAGGGGATAAAAAGACCACATTCCACTTAAAGTGGGGAAAAGCAATAGGCACAAGTAAATTACCAACAGTTGGTCTGGGTGTAGATCTTCAAGATCTCAGGGCGGGGAATTATGGAACCAGATGCTCCTATAACTCTAGACACTCTCACCTTAGTTCCATCTTCAAGATATTTAACTCCTATCTTACAAGGCTTCCTACATCAATAATATCTTTAATTTGTAAAAAACAAAAACAAAAAACGACAATAATAACAACAACAGTTATCTTTCAAAATATACAGTCAGAATAAAATCCAATACCCAGTAACGGGATCAAGAACTTGAACATTTGAAGCATGAAATGGAGCTTCAACAGTGAATATACCACCTTCATGACCTGGTCCTTGCTTAATGTGCTTTTTTACCTGTAAAATAGAAAAAATGAAATGCAAAACAACTCCAAGTAACAGAACAAGACCCGGATTTTAAAATTTGAAGAGAGTCGTGACCAGATTTTTCCCTTCGACAATAACACGATTCTGAGAGCGAATAACGCGTTTGATAAAGCCAGTTTCCCCTTTATCTTTGCCCCTGATTATCATCACCTGCCATTTGATTTACAAGAAATAAAACGTATAATTAGTTTTGACTTACTCTAATGCAGAACAGAACTGAAATTTAAATGAGGGGCTTACATTGTCACCCCTGAGAACTTTCCAATGCCTGATGAGCTTCTCAGCTGCTTTCCAACCCATTTCAATCTTTAATCAAAAGCTTCAGTAAATCCCAAGAAAAAGAAGATGGAAATGGATATGAAAAGGCAGGAACGGTGGAAAGAACCGAAGAGAGGTAAAGCACCAAACTTTTGCCGATGACTTGGATGATCTGGATGGTGCTCGTTCAGTGCCAGGTTTTAGGGTTCTCGCTTATAGCCTATTGGATTATGGGGTTTTCAGTCTGCCCCCATTTCGTTCTTTAAGGGCGGATTTTGTTTTAGCATTGGGCTCTTTTTTTTTAGGGTAAATTACACCAACAGTCACTCAACTTTAGGGTAGCTAACAAAATAGTCACTTAGGTTTCATTTTAGTCACTCAGGTGTCATTTCAAATTTTCAATCACTCAACTTTTGGAAAATAACAAAACAGTCACTAACGTTATAAAAAATTGACAAAACAGTCATTGACTAACAGTTATTTTCCAAAAGTTGGGTGACTGAAATGAAACCAGGTGACTGTTTTGTTATTTTCCAAAAGTTGGGTGACTGAAATGAAACTCAGGTGACTATTTTGTTAGCTACCCTAAAGTTGAGTGACTGTTGGTGTAATTTACCCTTTTTTTTACGAAGTCGATTCACTATTCACTTGTGCATTTAAAAAAAAAATATTTTATTATTAAAAAAAAAAAGAACGTACATACATAAAAGTTTAAAATTGATCTAAATGGAAGGAAATTCAAGTTTGTGTGAGAAAAGATGAAAATTCATTTAATATATCATGTAGTGATGTGGATAATCTTAAGTGAAATTTTATTCAACATAAATGAACATAATGAAGGAGTGTTATGTGATCAACTAAAAGTTGTTTTTATCTTGTCTGTAACTTCCTCTGCCCCGCACTTGGCATTGCACTTCACCTCACACATCTCGGTGTTAGTCCCCTCCTCCTTGCATTCGTCATCACACTCCTTGTAACATGACTTGAAACTCTCGTTATCGTCGCCCTCCGCTGCCACCGGACTCACCCACATTGTTGCTGCCACAACAACAATGCTCACCAGTATATATACTGCCACCAATTTGTTGGCCATTCTCCCTGCTTTAATCCCTTCCTTTTCAAATGCTATATATTTTGCTTTGTTTCTAATAAAAGGTGTTGGCGTGGCAAGGTACTTGTAGGGGTATGAAAACCCTTATTTTAGGCAGTGATCCGCAGGATGGGGAAGTTTAGTGACTAATAATAGAGGGGGTGTCTAAATTTATGGTTTCCCATTTCAGTGTCCCGGGGGAGACCTAGGTGCCAGGGTTCTGTTTATGGTCGAAAGTGTAGATGATATTGCAAGCAGCTGTAGAACCTTCATACCTTCCACGGCTCCAATGAGTGTAGAAGTTTATTAATTGTTAGGTCAACTAAGGGCTTTGAAAGGGTTTCAAGCAATTTGGAGGGGGAAAATCAGCTTGAGTTCAACTGCTTCAACTAATTGCCTCATTTTTTTATGCATATGACGAAATCATGTTCACTGTTTGACATGTTAGTTGTAACTTTGGGTTTTCATGATTTTTTATCTTTGTTTAATTATGTAGCTCGGTTGGTTGTAGAGTTGCTTGGACTATGACACGTGTTAATTTCGACAAATGTTGGATATAAACATAATTAACTTTTTTAAAGGTTTTTTCATATATTAATTTGCAGTATTATATCATATATTCATATTGAAATATGAATAAAATGTGTGCACATACATGATTTTTTTTGAATTAAATAAAGAAATAATACATCGGCCAATGTTAATAATTTAGTTCAAATACTGAAGAAAAAAATGACTACTTCACAAATAAAAGGGTAACATTCTTACAAAAGTTTTATGAATTTGGATCATACCATTTTATATCATGATTTTCATTTTCTCTCCATCCAAATGCTATAATTATGGATCGGGATATAGTTAAAAGGTAAGCAGAGAGTTTGATCCCCTAATTAAATGAAACAATAAATTCAATATAGTGCTTTTAAAATAAAATAAAAATTGCAAGGTAATCTTATTTCAAGCTCTCAATCTGAAGTTTTGGAACTTGGAGTTGTCTAACTCTAAAACAGATTTGACTTCCTTTTATAGTATGTTTGTTAATGAAGGGCTTCTTCAACTCTAAAAAAGAAAATGTAAATTAACCCAAAGGGAAATGCCTTGGTAGTATTAGCTTGGTTTACCCCCATGTTTTAAATTCAAAGGGAGAAAGGTCTATTTCGATTCATGCCATCTTAAGCTATTAACACAACAGAAATCCTTCAGCAAAATGTAATTATACTACCACACACACACATATATATATTTAATATATTACTTCTAGGACAAATCAAGAAGCTAGCTAGTTATTGAACAACCCTCAAGTTTAGTAGGAGTTGTTCATCCAAATATACCAATCTTTTTGTCATTTTCCTCCAAGACTTTACTATATAATTCCGGAGGCTTCATTATCCTTCTCACTCAAACCCCACATTTAGTAATTTGACTTCCCCTGATTCTTACACACAAGTTCCATCTCTCTCTAGTTTCACAACACTTTTGGCAGAAAAGGATCCATAGCAAGAGGAAATGGCTTCAAGAGGTGTTGAGATGGGTCTAATCCTAGTGCTGATGGCAATGATATGGGCTGGAGCCAACGCCCAAAGCTGCACCTCCGCACTCACCAGCCTAGCCCCATGCCTTAACTACATTACAGGAAATTCCTCCACCCCTTCATCTACATGCTGCTCACAGCTGCAGACCGTCGTTCAATCATCACCTCAATGCCTTTGCTCCGTGCTTAATAATGGCGCTTCCTTAGGAATCACTATAAACCAGACCCTGGCCACGCAACTCCCTGGTGCTTGCAAGGTGCAAACTCCACCAATTAGCCAGTGTAACGGTAAGCTCAATTAATTACATCTCCTTTTTATGCTTGCTTCCTGTACTTATCTACAGCAGGGAGATCTTTTTTCTTTTTCTATTAGTAACTTGAATTAAAATTTCCCAGGTGGAACGCCTGGAACTCCATCAGCAGGTTCTCCAGCTGGTTCACCATCAGAGTCTTCTGATGATACACCTGAAGATGCCATTACACCATCAGCATCAGACATTCCTTCAGGTACATTTTTAAAATAACCTGGTCACATAAGCTGACCAACAAACCAAAACCATACACATCATTAGAAGTTTTTGAGTTATCAATTACTGGATGATGAAGGGACATATTTTGATGTTATTGCTTAAATTTTGCAGGAACTGGGTCTAAAACTATTCCATCCGTCGACGGGGGATCATCCGGGGCAAGCATAGAGAAAGCCTCCCTTCATTTGGTTTTCTTCCTTCTCTCCATTGCAGTCGTCGCCAAATTCTGATGAGTTGATCCATGCAGGGAATTGTTGCCCGTTGCCGTGTTGATGATGATTCTTTTTCCCTTGTTTTCCTCATATAAGTCTTGTTTCCGATGTGATTGAATTTGATTGTACCACTTTGTACGACGTTTAGTCAGAAATTATTGAGGAACTCTTTTTCTTATTTCTTTCGAATAAGTAAGGCTCCCATCCGGTTCAACAACTAGAACAAAAACTTATGTTTGGATTGAAACCAGAAAATAAGGTAAAAGTAAAAGCAAGTAAAATAGAATAATTATATAGTTAAAATAAATAAACAAAAGGAAATCATTCATTATAATGAATTTTAAAAATTAAAATTTTTTCATAAAACAATTTATGAAAAACCAAAAATGATATTTATATCTTAAATTATGTTTCCTTTTCTTTTCCTGACTTCTTTTTTTTTTTTTCAAATTGGGCCTTTGAGAGAGTAAAATATACTAATTTATGTGGCGTTTTATACAAAGTACAAACAAAGGAAATGGTTTCTCTTGCATTCCTTTCTTTTAAGGCTTAATATATAGATTTGGCCCCTAAATTTGGTAACTTTTTTCATATTGGCCCTTAAATTATCTTTTTAGATCATATTGATCTCTAAGATTGACATCTGTTACATAAATTGGTCCCTACACTAACACCGTTTGTTTTTTTAAGAATTTTTGGGCGTGGACATGCATGCGACTGAAATGTGGAGAAATAAGAGGATGACATGTGAATTCATCTTTAACTATTCTTATTTTTTTTTTAAATCTTAAAATATTTGAAAAGAATTAAAATTCGTTAGAAAATATAAGAAATATATAAATTATAAAACTTCAAAAAAGAATATATATAAATTGAAAACAGAAATAACAAATTTAGTTAAATTTCAAATTAAAAATTAAAAATTAAAAAAATGTTTAAAAGATAAAAAAAATAAAGTTGGTTAATTTTTTAGAAAAATTACAATAAATTGTACCAATATAAAATATAAAAATTAAAAAAATATATTTTAAATGTCAAAGAAACAAAAATTGATCGGTTGACGTGGATCAACTCCTTGTTAACGCCCCGATCAATGCTGGTCAAGCTCGATTAACTTCGGTCAACGCCCGATCAATTTTTCTTTTTCTTTTATTTTTTGAAAATTTCTAAAAATTATTGACTTTTTTGTATATTCTTGAATTTTATTTATTTATATATTTTTAGATTCTAAAAAATTGTTTTTATTTTTTATTTTTTTAAGTTGAATATTTAAAGAAGTAAGCTTTTAAATCATAAATTTTAACTTAACTTTTTATTTTTTATATATTCAATTTTTTGAATTTTTATAGTTTATAATATCTTTTAAAAATTTTATTTTTATTTTTTATTTTATTTCAAAATTTTAAGCGTTTTTTTTAAATGATTAAAAATAAATCCACGTGTCCTTCCCTTATTTCTCTAGGTGTCACCCCTATACTTGTCTATATCAACAAATTCTTCCAAAACAAACTATGTTAGTGTAAGGACCAATTTGTGTAATGGATGCCAATCTTAGGGACCAATATGATTTAAAAAAAAAGTTTAAGGGCCAATGTGAGAAAAGTTGTCAAGTTCAGGGGCCAATCTATATATTAAGCCCTAAAAAAACTAACGGTGTTAGCCATAGAGACTGATTTTATGTAACGGATGCCAACTTTAGAGATCAATGTGATCCAAAAAAAAAAAAATTAGGGACCAATTTAAAAAAAAATTGTCAAGGGGGGCAATCTATATATTAAGCCTTCTTTAACATAAGGGAAGTTGAAAATCGAAACCTCCTAAACAATGAAAAGTTTGCAAACAGCTTTTTCGATCATATGTTAAAGAAAAGGTTTAAATCCAAAATTGACCCTCAAATTATATCAATTTTCGCATTTAGATATCTAAAATGGTTTTTTTTTTTTTGTCAAAAGTAATACCTATTTATCAATTTCAGTCTCATCTTATCCCAAAACACGATATCATCCAATAAAAATGTGACATGTAGTATGTTCGTACTGAGCATTAAACATTTTATAGGTAAAATGAGACGAAATTAATAAAAATAAATTACACTAGTAGTCATCTAACTATTAATAAATTTATATTTTTAATCACCGAACTATTCAAGTTTAACTTTTTAGTCATCAACTAATTAATAAGCTGTTTTTTTTTTTCAAACAACATACATGTACAAACTTAAAACTAAAATTATTTATTGCATAAAATTTTTTATCCACTCTTAGTTTCTCTCATTCCTTAAATAACTATAAAATTTATAATAGTTATTTTTGTATTTTTTTTTTAAACAACCTAAACTTCTCCACTTTATTGTGTATTTCCATTTTATATTAAATAGTTATTGCAATTCAATAAAATTATAAAATATTAATAAATTTGAATTGTATCGATAAATAAGACATTGGTATTTGTAAGTTGTTCGAATTTTCACATGTTTTTTTTTTTTTTTTTTACTTTCCTTCATGTTAATTTTGTTATGTTTGTATTTTATAATAATGTTTATGGGTAATAATATTATATTATCTTAATAGTCAAATTTTTAGAGCCTAAAATTATAATTAGTTGTAAATACATAATTTATATATATAAAGTATTTTTTATAAAGATATAACTTTTATATATAATATTAGGCATATCATTTGTTATTTGTATAAACAACTTTTGTATTTAATTATTCTGAAGATTTTATTACTTATCTAATCTAAATTAAAAGATGTATCCAAACTGTCTTTACTTTACTAACATTTTTTATGTATCCAATTATGTTTTTCCTTAACACTTTATCCCCTTTGTAGAAAAAAATATACTGATACGATCACGACCTTGCCTTTGAAAAAGTAGTAGGTATAACGTATAAAGGCCTTCGCCACTTTTAACGTAAGCATCAAAATATTTGGGAGCACACCTTGGACCGACTTAATTAAAAATTTCATTATTATGCCATGTTCCATAGTTGAAGTTGTTTACCAAAGAATCTGTTATATGAAAGTTGGCAAAAGTTGGTGAACAAACATAAAGCCACAGCTGCCTGCCTTTTATCACTTCCCCCCCCCCCCCCCTTATAAAACCACACCTCCCTGTCTTCTCCCCCACAAAGCCACATACATCACGCTTCATTTACTCGAATTGAGAAAACAAATCCTACAACAAGCAATAGCAGCTACAACCATGAAGGGATCAGCAATGGTTGCAATGCTTTTTATAATCGCAACAAATTTATGGACAGGATCTATGGCACAATCAAGTTGCACCAATGTTCTCATCAGCATGTCTCCCTGCCTGGATTACATACAAGGGAACTCGTCGAAACCCTCTTCTTCGTGCTGCTCGCAGCTGGCTAATGTTGTGAGGTCAAACCCTCAGTGCCTCTGCCAGGTCCTCAACGGTGGTGCTTCATCACTTGGTGTCAGTGTCAATCAGACTCAGGCAATGGCTCTCCCAACAGCTTGCAATGTCAAGACTCCCCCTGCTAGCCAGTGCAATGGTAACCAAATCAATTAACCTTTTTTTCTTTTCTTCTTCTCTGATGTTGTTATTATTCAGCTTTTGAATTCAATATCTGATTTATTGATTTTATGTTTATGTATCTATATATATATATAGCAGCATCTTCTCCCTCTGGCTCTCCATCAGGAACATCAAATTCTCCTTCATCAGGTACAATTTGCAAGAGCTAATTGTTATTTTAATAAACTTGGTATCCTATAGAACAATTAGCATTAACTAATTAGACTAATAATACGTTCATGTTGGTACAGATGGTGGTGGTTCAAAGAGTAATGTTCCAACAACAGACGATAGCACATCAGCAGGGAACTCCACGAAGCTGTCATTTTCAGTGGTCTGCCTCTTCTTCTTGCTCTTCATCGCCTCGGCTTAGGCTTCAAGCTTGATCTCCATCTGAGCATGTTTCGCCTTTTGTGGATCCTCTCTCATCTATTTTTTTTTTCAATGTGTTATTAAATTATCCGGAGGGAGTGAATAGTTTCTTTGAGGTTTGTATTTTACATCATATGTGGTTTTCTTTTCTTCAGATTTTTAATAAATGTATCTTTCAATTTCATAAATAAATATATTAATATTATTTTTATATACATTCAACATATATCATTATTGGTCGCATGAAATTGAAATCATAATGTCATTTTACATCTCTAACTTCAAAAGAAAAGAAAAGAAATACCAGTTATTACATTCGTTAAATAGTATCATTTTATTTTTTTAGTTTGTAATATATTATATAATTAATACACATAAAAAAATTAAATTTATAATAAAATATTATATTATAATATAATATAAATATACTATAATGGGTTAAGAGATTAGTAAGACAGATTCCTAAGGTCACTAATATTGACGTTGAATAGTGAACACTTAGGGATGAATTACATCTTGCTAAATCTTTAAATATAATGAAATTAGAAATTGAAACCCATAGCAACTAGAGTAATTAATTTTATTAAAACCTATATCATCTCTAATTAATTTTTGTCTATTTTGATTCTTGCTTGTATAAAATAAAGCTATCATGGAAGACATAACTTGGTTAGGAAGCAATTATCTTCTCCTAAAATTTTTTATTTATATTTTAAAATTTTTTTAAATTAGTAAAGATAAAATTATATTTTGACTCTCTTAAAATGATAAAAATTTGATTTAATCCTTTAAAAATTATAAAAATATAAAATATTCAAATAGTAAAATTACTTTTTTTACTATCGTAAAAATTACAATTTTATTTCGACTCCCTTAAAATAATTTTTTAACTTTGCCCCTGTTAGATTTTATCTTTATGTTATTTATAATAATCCTCCGTATTGTATTACTAACACTTTTTGGATTGTTATATCTATCCCGTCCATGGGCTGGGCTAGGTCACCCAAAAAGTGAGAGGATTTGGGTAAAAATATAGGCTCGAGAAAAAATAAGACCCATTTAGAAAATGAGTCGAGCCTTAGGTAAGACTCTTTTAGCCCTGGCCCAACCGAATATGCAAAAAAAAAGAAATTCTATTTTTTTAAATTGCTTTCTTGCCGCTGCTTCTTTTTTTTTTTTTCATTTTGTTGTTATTTTCTTGTTATTTTTCACTATTTTGCTACCATTTCACTATTTTGTTATTGTTTGGATGTTATATAACTCTTATTTTATTGTTAATTTTTTTAATATTTTAAAGTCATTTGCTTGTTAAGTTGCACTATCTTAGTGTTATTTAAGTTTACATATTATTTTTTAATTTATTTTTAATTTGTTAGGAAATATTTATTTTAATATTTTTAGTAATTTTGATGTATTATTTTTTTTAAAAATTAAATATAAAAAATTAATACAGACGGGTTGAGCTCGGGTTTTATTATTTTACTTGGGCCAAATTTAGACAAAATCTTAGACTTATTTTTTGGGTTAGGCTCAGGCCTAATAAATAGGTCTAAAATTTTGGTTGAACCGAACCCGGCGTGTAAACAACTCTAGTTACATCCTACTATATATAATTTTTTATGAATGAACCTTTTGAGAAAAAAAATCAAATACTAAATTGAAATTAAGTAAATAAAAAATTAAAAGAAAAACAAATTTCGATCTAATTCTCGAGCACGTTAACGAAAAAAGAAAAAGGAAAACTGGGAGCCAAGAAAATAAACAGGTGACATGAAAAAGGGGGCAACTGGATAGATAAAATGAGAAGAGTAGTGTAAGAAGTGGCAGTTATAATTGTCGTAAAATTGGTTTCGAACAGTGGCCTACTAAATTAGGAAATCTACTTTTAAATTGAAAAGAATCCCTTTCTTCTCTTATTTAATAATATAAACATAACCCTCAAGTTTGAGATAGAAAGAGTCAAGGAAGACACAAATTTGGGAGTAAATAAAAATGGCATATCCCAAGTGGAATATCCACTTCACTTCCCACAGTTTAGTTTTAGAATAATAGAAAATCAGAAATAATGAACCAACCAAACAAGGTAAGAAACCAAATCAATAAATTGAAAATTATTTTACTAAATGTATTTGTAACATGGGCGTTTCCTTCCTTAGCTGTGTGAAAAGTCTCTCTTGCTTTCTCTCCCTCCCTCGAATATCTTCTCTTCGCAGGCAAACAAACAGAGCTCAGTTTCTTTTCTTATTCCGAGTCTTGGTTATCAGGTAAGGCATCTTCTCTTTTCTCCATTTCAGAAGCTTTAGAATAACCGCCTTTTCTTTTCTTTCATTCAGAATCTTGATTTTATTTCGAAACTATTCCAATTCCCTTTCTTTTCTTTTTACTGATGATTTACAACTGGGTTTTTTTTTTGTGAAACTGAAGGAACGGTGGTGGGTGTATTCTTTTTCTTATGCTGAAATTTTAGGGTTTTGTTCTCAATCTCACGAATTTCTTTGATTTATCATTGTGTTTCTGGGTTTTGGATTAACAAGTTGATAAAGTGAACTAAGCGTGTCTGTGATGGCTAAATTCAATCGGTTTGGGGAAATGAAATACATTCTGGTGCCACTTTTCTTTGAACATGTGCTTGATATTCAGGTTAGAGTCAGGAATTTTGTTCTGTGGTTCAATGAGTTAATGCTATAGCTGGAAATTTTAGATCTATGTGTAGATTGTCTAAATCAGTTTTTATATGATTTTACTATGAATATTGCTAAATGTACAAGCATATTTCTATTTTTCATAACAATTAGTATTTGTATAAAGACAAAATTACTAAATCACTCAATTCGGTAACTTAACTCACCTAACATCCTAATAAACATTCAATTCATCCAAAATTTAATTGTAATTAAATTATAAAATACTATAAACAATTCAATTCATCTAATAATCCAACATGCACCTACCATTTCATATCGGATATTGAATCATGTCATTTAATACAAACAGACTTAAGTAAAAGTAATAGAAAATCTAACATTCAATTCTTCCGGAGCTATTTATGCCCAAACTGGAATTGTTTGGGCCATGAATGGAATTTTGATAAATAGAGCTTCTATTTTCCCCACAAAGTAACTTCATTGATTGTATCTTACACTTGTTGCTGAAGATTATTTGTTGTGTTTGATGAAAAGCATGGTGTCTAGAATGTCTTATGTTTGCCTATTTGTTTCTTATTTGCTTGTTGCAAATGCAGCAGTCTCAAGCATGGAAAATGAAATCTTAGAAGTTAATTCCATGCTATTTTATCATAGTTTATGTGCATACGATTTCCATCACCACCCTTATGTACTTTTAGGTTTATCAGGTGGTTTATCCTTCAATGTTTTATACCTTGTTTGCAAACATGTTGCAAGAACCGCAGTCTCAACTGAAGTCTTAGATGTTAATTATGTGTTTTGTTTTTAATCTTATTAATAAATAGGTCAAGTGCAGATGATTTCCATTAAGGTTCATTTGTGTTTTTGGTTCATCAGTTGGTTTGTCCTCCCCATTTTAAACCACCAAGTCCTTCAGCTACATCAGGCACTTGACAATTGTTAATGGGATGATTTCTTGCAGTTGAACTCTTGAAAAAAATTACCAATAAACTATCTCTAATTGTGTTGTTTCAATGCCCCTTTGATCATTAGTTTTCAGATCTAGTTATTTCATTTAAGATAGCGAAAGCACTTCAATGTTTTGTTTTTGAACTATGTTGGTTAGAAAAATTCCAAACTATTGATTTGGTTCTTACCCACAAGTCCATATATTCTTTTTCAGATTGCATGTTGCACTGGAGTGATTGACATAGCAAAAGTTTGTTAGGGAAGAATCAATGAAACCTTGGTTAGCATGTCTGGATTAATTGAAGGTCTTCCGGATGCTGTTGCCCTTAGGTGCCTAGCACGGGTTCCCTTCTACCTATATCCTAAGTTGGAGATTGTTTCTCATTCCTGGAGAGCTGCCATTCGTAGCCCCGAGCTATTTAAAGCTCGACAGGAAATTGGCTCAACAGAGGAACTTCTATGTGTGTGTGCCTTTGATCCGGAGAATTTATGGCAGATGTATGATCCTTTACGTGATCTTTGGATTACTCTTCCTGTCCTTCCCTCAAAGGTCAGGCACCTTGCTCACTTTGGTGTGGTCTCTACTGGTGGGAAGCTGTTTGTGCTTGGTGGTGGAAGTGAGGATGTCGACCCTTTGACTGGTGACCAAGATGGGAGTTTTGCAACTAATGAAGTCTGGTCATACGACCCTGTAGTGCGTCGGTGGGCTCAATGTGCATCCATGATCTTACCACGTGCTATGTTTGCATGTTGTGTGTTGAAAGGAAAGATCATCGTTGCTGGAGGTTTCACCAGCTGCAGAAAATCTATATCTCAAGCAGAAATGTATGATCATGAGAAGGATGTGTGGATTCCGATACCTGATCTCCACTGCACCCACAATTCAGCATGCACAGGGTTAGTTATTGGAGGAAAGGTGCATGTGTTGCACAAGGGATTATCTAAAGTGCAAGTCCTGGACAACATGTGCTCTGGGTGGACAGTGGAGGATTACGGTTGGCTCCAGGGTCCAATGGCAGTTGTACAGGGAGCCCTATATGTGATGAGCCATGTACTTATTTTCAAGCAAGAAAAGGAAGTGAGAAAGGTCGTAACCTCTTCTTCGGAGTTTCGTAGGAGAATCGGGTTTGCAATGACAGGAGTGAGAGATGAAATTTACGTGATCGGAGGGGTAATTGGCCCAGATCGATTTAATTGGGATATCAAACCTATGTCTGATGTTGATATCTTGACAGTTGGGGGTGATAGACCTACATGGCGTCAGGCTGCTCCAATGACAATGTGCCGAGGAACAATTTTTGGTTGTACACAGCTAAGAATTTAGATCTCAACTCTTCTCTCTTTTCTTTTCTTTTTTTTTTTTGGTTTTCATTTTATTTATTTTTATCTTTCATTGTTGGCTGGTTTCATTTTAAGAAGTGTACTGTTGTTGAGGCATTGAGTTCCCCCCTATTGGAGATGAGGAATGATATTTTCTCTTTTACTCCTTATGGCTACTTTGTTTTCTATATACATATATATATATATATATATATATTCTCATCTCTGTTTTCCCCTTTTGCTTTTATAAATTAGTAGCAACTTTTTTAATAAAATAAAACAACACAAAAGTAGCAGCATAAATTAGAGTCATGGAACTAGAACTTTAGTCTCGTTAATCGTATGGTCTTGGGTGATTTTTTTGTTTTAAATTTATCTAAGTCAGCTTAATTTTCGTAAAAATGAGAATTTTCAAAAAAAAATTATCTAAAGGCATTGAAATACAGCGGAAGCAAACTCGAAACAAAAGAGCTACGAAAAACAAAAAAGTCAAAGGAAAAATAGCGCACACGAAATGTTTGACTAAATGCTCATAAATATATATACAACTATGAATGGAATGGTTACAAATGAGGGGGAGGTTTTTATTTAGTTTCCCCAAAATTAACAATACATATTGAGTTACATTGATAGTTAAGAGTTTATCTACAATTTAGAGTCTATAAGAATTTAAACTCTAAACAATATTATCCTTTTTAGGATTTACATTATTTGCTCTGATAACTCTAGTTTTACTAGTGAACTAAAATCAATAGCAAAGCTTTTCTTCAATGTTTTCAAAATTGGATCGGTGGTCAAAACGATTATGCTATCGATCCAAGTGATACAATATGATCAATCCGACCAAGTAGTTGTACATGATTTTTTTAATAATTTTTTTTATTTTTAATGATTTATTTAATCGAATTGATGGCTCAATCAATTTGATCACCAATCAATTTCGAAAACTTTTTTTTTTCTCTCCCTTTTCTCTAAAAACCATTATTTCTTTCTCTTTTAGGTTGTGAATGAACATGTAGTTAATTCATTGATAGGGAATATATGATCCATGGTGTATTATCAGCTTCATGTATTATTAGAGTTATATGTATTATTAATGAATAATAATATTACACATTACCATTAAATAAAATTTAAAAAAAATTAAAGATTTATAAATGAATAATAATTTTATTTGAGCACAATTGAATAATAATTAATTATAAATAAATATAAAATTTTTAAATTTTAAATCCTAAATTTTAAAATTATTAATATTTATTTATAATAATTATAATTAATTAATATTTAGTTATGTTTAAACAAGATTATTAGTATATACTGTATCTCCTTCGTAATTTTTATTTTATCTAATAATCTTATGTTATTATTTATTGATGGTAAATGATACTTATGCACCAATAAATTAAATTTATTTATGCATTGATTACTTATATGTATCACAATTAAAAAAAATTAAAAATTATTTAATCTTAATTTTTAATATGTCGTATCATGGTTTATATTTAATGTATTTATGGTATAGAAATATAAAGTACTAATAACAGTGGGGTTCGACTCTTTTTTTTTTTTTTTTTTTTCATTTTATATTTTTATTTTGATGGATTACAATATTTATTTCAATTATAATTGATGTTTGAAGCTAATTGTAAAATTTACAGTTTAGTGCATTTATAGACCGATAATTGACATTAGATATACAAAGAGTTAGTTATTTAAATTATTGTAAGGATTTTTTTAAAACAATTCTTAAATGAAAAAAGAATACACAAAATATCTTCAAGCAAATAAAAGAATATTTTTTTTTGCATGAATTTGTATTATTTTTAATATATTGCCTTTACATTAAATTTCATTGTCATACTTTTTGGCAATGCATTGATAATAGTTTCTTTAATAAAAAAATTCCCCTAATGATCTAATCTTTGCTTTCATGTAATACTTAAAAAAATAATCACAGTTAAAATTAGGCAAAAACATGATGCTACCAAGAAACCTAAATAAAATTAGGCAAAAACATAAAATCTAATAGAAAATAATCACAGTTAAAGAGTTTAATTTGTTTCTTAACAGTAAACACAATCATTTGATATTTAATATATAAACCCCGAAAGGTAAAAAAAGATATTTTAAGTGAAATAAATATTTAAAAGATGAGTGAATTTGTGAAAATAATCGAGAGTAAGCATTAAATTGTATGTGTGGTCAAGAGTAATGAACAAACAAAAATATCATAAATTAAAATAAAAAATTACTCAACTTTAAAACTTGTATATTATAAAACAAAATATAAATTACATAAAAAAAATTATATATCCTAAATCTTAAACTTTTTGTTTCAATAATATTATAAAATAAGATATTAATACTTACTTAAATATTATTATAGATTAAAATAAAAAATAAAAAACAAAATCTTGAAGAACTAGATATAATATAAACCAAGCTTTGTGATTAGATTTGGTAGAGTTTTGGGTTTGTTGTGTTGAGAGTTTTCCTTAATTTCTTTAACACTTGTATTTTTATCAACCTCACAATAATACCTAGCTAATGAGATTTTGTTTATATAAAGCTAATTGAATAGGACATCCCAATTAATTTATCCATTTTTAATTTACTTCTATTTCAATCTTTAATCTCTAAACAAACTTCCAGTTTAGTCCTTTTGTTACTCCTACTTTATTCATACTTTCCCTTTTTCATTGTCTTATTTAGTTCTATAAAAATAATTAAATTAAAATTTTAGATTTTTAATTGTAGTATATATTTTATTAATTTCTTTTTCTTTGGCAACTTTTTCCTTCTTTAAACTACAAGCAATCAAATAAAAATACTTAAATATATCTTTTTAAAGTTTTATATTGCTTATATTTTTCTTTTTACTTGTTAAAAAATAAATACAAAAAAATGTTTTACATTATTTAGTATAAATTTTATTTGCAATAATCTATTATTAAAAATAAAATAAATATTCTTAATTAAATACTGTAAAAAAAGTTTTTTATTTAATGATAATTTATTTTTTATAGAATTATTTTACTCATGAAAAAAGAAAGAAGAAAAAATAATTGGGTTAGAATTTGGTACACTAAACTCCAGAAGCAAACTTAAAAATTTGTCATCTGTCTCTTTTCTTTTATATATTTATTTATTTTTAATATTTTACTATATCACATGAGACGCTTGTCACCACCCAAATCCTGCTTGTGGAGTTTAAATATTCCTATCAAATATTTTTTTTTCAAAATAATTTAGTAAAAATGATGTATAAGAATATACTTTAATAAAAAGGATTTTATAAAATTATAACAAATTAAAATTTTCCTAAAAAGCAAAAACAAATAACATATGTTTGAAACTTGAAATATTTTAAAATTTAAGAAATAATTTAAAAGTTAAAAGAATGATTAACACTTGCATTTATCTATTTATAAACAAATTTAATAATATTCCCCAGTACATAACATACATCAAATAGAAGTCATAATAATCCACGAAATTATTAGAGAAGATGGTATAAGCGTCATAATCAAGTAAACCATTTCCATACGTTGCTTTTTTTTTTGGCAGATACCTTTTCTTTTTTCTTCATTCCTTGGTTTGTCAAGAAAATGTTTTGACGAAATGGAACGACCCCAAGGCCAATTTTTGAAAAAACCTTCATTTCTCGGCATTTCATTTTCTGATGATGAAAGCTATTCTCCACTGACACTTGAAAACGAAAAATCTAAAACCATAATTGTATTTGGGTAAGACGTAGAAACCACTGAATTGAAGGGCCTTAATGCCAACTCCATTTGTCAATGAGAGAATCATCTCCTATCTTTGAACTGGATATATGCCATTAATTAGCTGGGAGTGAAGAAGAAATGGCTCTAAATTTATTAATTATTGCTACTGGCCTTGACAGGTGCCACCTTTGTCTGAGTTGAATCGAAGTTCCTGGAGTTGATAAGGTTAGTACTGATGATGTAGGAGATGAAAATTGAGGTTTACACCTGCGGTGACACCAACCTTGCAATGAGGAGAGAGTCATTTTCGAGTTTTCGTATACAAAATATAAAGGGATAAAATGTATGTATGAAGAAAATTTTGGAAACTGAAAAGTGGTTGTATTAATATGGAAGTCCATCCAAGATGGAGTGAAGGGTGAGCGAGATGAATTCCCGGTGCACCTCTCTAATTATCTTAATGGATGCTCCAAGTGTGATGGGGCGAGATGAATTCCCGGTGCACCTCTCTAATTATCTTAATGGATGCTCCAAGTGTGAGATTCCATCCTCCATTTCTCCGCCTTTAGTATTTTATATTCCTGAAATCAACAGCCATTAGTACGTTCGGTTAATCAATTATTAGTATCGATTTTTAATTCTAAATGTATCCCGGCCCCAACAAGTAAACTAGCCCAATTTTCCATTCTCCCACTTTAATCAAAAGTGGAGAACTAATTAATAATTATTTAATTATTTATTACCAAATAAGTGATGAATCGAAAGCATAAATAATTATTTTTATAATTAAATCATCTAATTATGAAAAAAATACAAATCAAAATCATGAAATGTAAACAAAAAATCCTTATTAAGAAATAGAATTTGATGTTGAGTTGAAAGATTCATGAAAATTTCATCACCATTTTCTTAAACCCTAAGCTACAATTAAACATGTTTCCTTTCTTTTTTTTTTGGTTTCCATCCTTATGAATTATTTGATTGGTATTTGTTTTTATAATTCCATATATGACCTAAACCTAATCCTATTTAAATAGAATATTGAAGTAAACCAACTTTTGATAAATCAGCTGACCCATGGTGTAAGTACAATCACAAGTTGATGAAATGTACATTAATGCATGATACCTAACACTTTATAATGACCTATGTCTTGTCACATAATAGACGTGTTATATATTTAACATTTTTCTTAATATAAATCAAAATAATAATGACACCATTTTTTCCCCTTCTATCTTATCAAAAAGTAGTGGCTTTTATGAAATTAAACTTCCTCCTCAAGGTAATAAATAAATGCATAATCATGGTATTGGTTCTTCGGTCAATTTTTTAAAGCATGCATCATCATCTTTCTCAAGCTCCACTATAGTATATTAAATATTTTTTCATCGATGTTGCAGTTAATAATGCTAAATAAATGTTAATGCAGGTAAAAATTATATTGTCTTAATTTGATTAGTATTGACATTGTTGTCAGTGTAAGAGGTCATGAGTTCGAGTGTGCTGAAGCGCATTATCCTCCTATTTAAGGGTTTGGGAGGGATTAGGAGTAGTTCTAGATATTGTATAAAAAAAGAGCAAATATAATTAGAACATATAATGAGATTAATGGTCAAAAAAGAAAATATTCATTGATCTAATGTCACTGAATAAGTAATATTAACTCAATTGATAAAAGATATTGACATTAACCAATGGAGTAGATGTCATTATATCTAATTTAAAATAATACCTTTAATAACTAGTTTATAAACTAAAATTTTTTATAATTATATATTAATTTAATAAACCATTTACAAATATTTTTGTCAAAGATTAAAGTGTTTATTAAAATAAGTTTTTCCCAATTGATAATTTCCTTTTTTTTCAAATTAAATATTAAGTAATTGTTGTGTTTATATATGGGTTGATGCATTCCATTTTTTTTATATTTAATTTTTTTAATGTATCTCACATCTTACCCTTTTAATCGTGTTTGTAGAGTTTTTAAATTTTATTATAAATATCTTTTCTTGTGAACACATTTTTTAAAACAAAAATTCCAAATTAATTATAAGTATAAAAATAATAATATTTAATGAATATAAGTCAAACACACCCAAAACAAATACTATATTTACTTTGACAACAATCGAAATATGAAGATATAAGTAAAGATAAGAAAAAGAATGTGAGAGGAAAAAAGTGTTGAATGTGGTAGTGACGAAATATTTGGGTAATAACAAGGATATACTTTATTGTAACATTTGATAGGCTTTGACATAGTGATCACAATCTTGGATACTTTGATGTAATTTTGTTAATATAACGTAATTTATCATTCATGCAGGTATTCAGATAAATAAACACGTACACAAATCTAGAAACAATTGTATACGTAATTGTTTTAATTTTATGGATTGATTTAGAGTTAAATATTATTATGTTGAAAAGGATAGTTGGACCCATTCATCCATCTGCTCATCATTTTTTCCATGACTCCCCTAATTTGAAACCCATTAGAAATTCGGCCCACGGTTCAAATCAGCCCTCGTAAGCTAGGTCCCGCTTCTCATAATTTTATTTTATATTTGATGCATAATTATTTACATTTTAACATTCAAAAGGGACTAATGGACCCAATCAGACAAAAAAAAAAAAAACATAAATGGTGGGTCCCCGTTAATTTGTTTGATGCTGAATGGTTGATCGGTAAAACTGCGGGCCTAAGTTTGTTCTTAGGTGAAGGACCAGCCTTACAGTTGCCATTTGTCGTTTCTCAACATTAACCATTGTTGCTCCATAGGTTACGTCCTTTGGATATTTAGTATACAGTATCTTCTTCTAATTCACTTTTTTACTCCTATCCTAGAGTTATTGAAACATTTATTAAGCTATGGTTTTTGATTTCTATATAAATAACTTATCATCATTTGTCTGGATTCCTAGCTTAGGATTAGGAGAGGATCAATCTTATATGGGGATCGAGAATTAATTGCAATTGAATGGCAATCTTCCCTGCCCCATTTATTGGGGTTTTGATTCAAGGATGGTCTCATTCCTTGCCGCGTGCAGAACCACGAACCCTACATCTCCGGGCCTATGCTTATTTGCAAACAGGCAACATGAAGATTAAATTTAATAACATTAAGTTGGACCCGTCAATGAATGCATTAGATTAGAGGACAATGACACATGGGCCTTTTGATTACATGGTTAAGCAAAGTGCAGTTTCAGGTCCCATTTCATGTCCTCCCACACCAACGCTGCTCTGCTTTAATTTGCGTCAGACTTTACACAAAGTGATCAGTGTAGAGTAAATACACCAGAGAAAGTCGAGAACGAATGCGACAAAACGACGTATGATATTAAAGGGTTAGAGTTGATAAATACGCTTTCAAGTTTAGACACCAATTGAAACAATGAATTAACTGCTGCTATCCATAACATTTGAAAAAGTCAAAATTATATAAATCTAACCTAAATTTGGGTAACTTGAACTGTGAAAGTGGTTTGGGTCTTCTATAAGAACTTCAAAAACCCAAGTGATATTTACAAAATAAAAAAAAGGGGTGGGGCATTGAAGAGAAAACAGTCTGATTTGGGTGCTAGATAACCAAAACTATAAATCCCATGGTCCATCACGTTTTAATCTATCTAATTAAATAAAAGCTTAACGATTGAAGGTGTGAGCCAAATTTTCATCCTTGAAAATTGTTGTTATTTTTCTTTCACTAGGTTACATCTTCATGCAAGAAAATGACCTTTTGGCACGGCAACTGTAGGCTTGAATTTGATGCAAGGTAAAAAAAAAAGGTCTCTGTAAATACTGAAAAGCGGTACAAGGTAAAGTTTATTTTGTGCTCAGCCGTGAAATAATGATTATTCCTTATGAGAGTGCATACGTTTATTTCTGAATTCGAAAACCTCCTGCAGAGAACAGTGAAAGATTGACAACAGACCAAGAAAGTCAGGACAAATTACCATTGAAATCTGGACCTCGAAATTCTATCCACCAACGGACAAAACTCACTTCCGTTTTTTTACAACATAAAATTAAAAAAAAAAGGGGGAAACTATTGCTGGACGTTTGTCATACTTTTACAGTAAGAAGTAAGAACCCACTATTTCGCAAGCATACGCCTCTCTTCTATCTTTCTCTTTAAAACCCACACCCAACAACGAAACTCTTACCCGTTTAAGCTTCACTTTTCTTTAGTTTTCTCGTCTTTTTTGGCTCTTACCTTTTCTCTCTTTTGCAAAGTTTTGCAGGGCTGAAAAAAAACTGAATGGAAAATAGATTGGCACAGTTAAATCGATCTAATTAACGAGAGCCCACTAACAGAAAGGTATTAAGTCCCAAATATCAGAGTGAGAGAGAGAGAGTAGTGAAAGCTTTATCTTTTTAATATTTGATTTTACTTGAGAGTGATGATGGTTTTGGGAGTAGCAAACATTTATACCATATTTGCCTGAAACTCTCAGAGATCACTTTAGATAGGTACTACTTCTTTTGCAGTAAAAGAAGGGGGAAAAAACAAATGGCGGAGCAGTTGTTCGTGCCTGCTCTTGATCATTTGATTTGCATGCGAGTTGTTATGATGGGTATCGAGTCTTGTCCTTGTTGAGGCAGTTGATCGAAGGAAAAAAGACAAGAGAAATAGGGAAACCGGGTTTTTTTTTTGTTTCTTTTTTAATGTTCTGCCATGGAGGCTACAGAGATTTAGAAAGCATTTCAATTTCCCAGAGTATGCGTTTCTGAATCTTGAAATAATAAAAAATTATAATTAAAAAAAGAAGAAAAGCTTTGGTGTTTTTTTTTTTTTTCTTTTTCGTGATTAGCTCAAGCAGGCCAGCAATTCATGGTGGTGTGAATGATATTAATCATTTCCAGGTGAGTTGCTGCCTTTTTTCTGACTTTCCCCTCTCTTTCCTTTCAATTTCTTGTTCCTTATTCTTAATTAATCTGATTCTTTCCATGTTTTTGCAGTTGTTTCATATTAGAAATTTGGAGGGGTCTGATTCTGATATCCATCTAATAAAAAGAGGATAGGTAGATATGCTGAGGAATAGGTCCAGAGCAGTGACCAGCAAGCAAACTTTAATGGCTGATCACAGCTCTCAAGCATCCCCTGCCCAGAATTGCACTAAACCAAACCCATCTTTCTTCGATTCTCCACGATTTAAAGCTTTCACTTCAAAAGCCTTTCCCGACACTGAATCTCTCAAGAGCCCTACTTCAATTCTTGACAACAAACCCTTCTTTCCTTTTGGTAACTCCTTTGCCTTGGACAGAAACCATCCCAAATCCCCAAAACCCTTCTCCCCTAATAACACACACCCCTCACCTGAAAACTCAGAACCAAAAGGTATTGCTCTTGCTATAGTTGATGCATTCCTTAACAACAACCAAACTGAAGATAAGAGTTGCTGCGAGGCAAGTAATAAGAAAAAGGTCTTGTTTGGGACCGAGCTCAGAGTTCAGATTCCACCAATACTCCCACCTTCCTCAGTCTCTCCAACTACTACTCCCACTGATTTTGGAATCAAGACCAGGAATTCACATTTGACACCTGCATTTGCCTCTCCCAATTACGGTATACATATGAAGGATTCTCCTCGGGTCTTCAATGGATGCCTGCCCGTTAGGGAAATGGAGCTGTCTGAGGATTATACATGCGTCATATCTCACGGTCCTAATCCCAGAACCACCCATATATTTGACAACTGCGTTGTGGAGAACTACTGCAGTGTATTGGATAATAAGCCCAAACCAGCACCAGAGAGTTTCCTCAGCTTTTGTCACACATGCAAGAAGAATCTTCAACAGAAAATTGACATTTACATTTACAGGTTCAGTTTATTTTACACATGCAAGAAGAATCTTGAGTTTTTTTCTATTAGGTTGGAAGTCACTTAAAATGCATAATTTGATTTATATGCAGAGGTGAGAAAGCTTTTTGCAGTCAAGAGTGCCGACACCAAGAAATGCTCCTGGATGGAGACGAGAATTGAGAATTTCATTACTGGCTGAATAAATTGTTTTGGATTTGCAAATCATTGATTCCATAAAACCAAAAATATTCCCAGTTCTTTATTTTACTTTATTTTTTTGTTTTTCTTTTTTACCCTCTCCCCTGCAGATAAGAGATAAGAGAGGATGAGATAATGTAGATTAAATCTGTTTTTGAGAAAATTATTCATAATGATTGGCAATGGGATTTTTAACCTACAGTTTTCCCTTGGCTTCTCAATACGTAATGATGCATGATTGAATATTAACTTGCCTTATCTTTCTTTATTATATTCTTTCAATCACATCAATCATCAATCATCAATCCTTAGCTATAAATTAAGAGGCAATTACTTGACTGATACAACAAGTGTTTTTTTTTCTCTCTCCGATGATCATAATTCCTACCCTTACTATGGTTGAGAGAAACAAAAAATCTTAATTCCAACATTAACTGACTTTTTTCAGATTACTATTTATTTCTATAAATGAAGTATTGATACTCTCTAGTCTCTTTCTAGATCAAAACCGGAGCTGAACGATTAAATATTAGTAGTCGAGAAATTTTATACTTGATGCACAGATAAGTCCAAATATTTTTTTTTTTTTTAAATCTAATAGGGAGAGCTCTTTTTTCAACCCACATCATTGCTTGCTCCGTTTCACGAAATAATGGTGATGAGGATGAGCACTTGTATAAACCAAATAAAGAAACAGCGACCTTCATTATTTATAGCAAAAGACCGGTTCATTCAAAACCAAATTTATTATGGACGTAAATATGTAATCAAGTATGAGTTGAAATCTGGGTTTTGATCACTTGCTTCTCTTGTAGATTGATTTTGGCGGAGTCAAAGTAAACATTAATTCTACAAAATAACTACCGCATGGCCCAAGTGCTTCCACACATGCTTTTTGCTTTCTCACGTATGAATATAGGCATCACAATTATTAAATCGACACGTATGGACTGTGGTCCAAAACTCATTCAACCTTTTCCAATTCACGATTGGATCTCCATTTCCTGTTTTCAACTTCTTTCTTTTGAGTTGCGTGTGATTAATGTAACTATATATTATTTGAAAGGAAATTTAATATTTCAATGGATACACAAGGTTTGGCTATCCTAGTCTGTACAAATATGACTTCATTTTCCGAGTGCACCACCGTACTTCGTGACCAGCTGGGACAAAACCAATTACGTTCCTCTGTACTCCGATCTAAAAATTGTAGGCGTTTCAAGCTAATACAATATAAGCAGTTCGTTTTCCTTTTTTCTCTCAAATTTTAACTTCTGACCCAACATTATGATTTCCTGTTTACGAGCATTTGAAGTCCTCAAGTTACCCAGCTCAAAGGCCAAACTACGGTAACAGAAGAGCATATGGTGCCAATCACCAATATGGTTCTTACAAGGACAACATCCGACGCATCTACTTTAGCAAAAGCCTCTTCAAATACTCATCCCACTAACTCCAATATATATATATATATATATATATATATATATATATTGTATGGTAAATCATTAGTAATAGTTAACAAAGGTTTCATGGAAAAGAGTATCTTGTAGTAGGTTGGCAACATCCACAAATCTCCAAGCAAGAAACACATGCTCTATGAATACAACAGTGGCGCCGCAGCTGATTAACCTAACAAGCTTCAGAAGCCGATGTCTGTGTAGGGGTGTGCAAAATTCGGGTAAAATTGAAAAAATTCGGTTAACCAACCGAATTCGGTTAATCGGCCGGTTAATCGAATTTTTTCTGTCGAGAATCTGTCAATAACTTTTTGAGTTTTAGGTTAACGGTTAATTCGGTTTGAAACCAGTCGGTTAACCGAATTTTTTCGGTTTTAATTGAAAAATTAATAAATAAAATTATAATATATAATTAACTCACTATTCACTCAAACTCAATCCAACATAAACCCAATCAAACTAAAACTAATTACCCAACCCAATCATAAAAACTACAAATAATTTAATAAATAAAAACAAAAATAAAAAAAATTCAGTTAATTTGATTAATTTGGTTAATTCGGATAAATCGGGTAATTCGGATAAATCAAGTAATTCAGTTAATTCGGTTAATTTTATACTTATTTTAACAAAAAAAATATATAATTTTCGATTAATTCGGTTAACCGACCGAATTAACCGAAAATATTTCAGTTCGATTAACGGTTAAATTTTTTGAAAGATCAATTAATTCAGTTAATGATGTTTCAAGTTGGTTAACCAGTCGATTAACCGATTGAACAGCCCTATGTTTTACACATATAACCACTTACCCTTTCCTTCTAAAAACCAGAAAAAAGATGGTTAGATTGCGGGGTGTCGAGGACAGAAATCTTTACTAAAAGAAACAAGAGTATGTTGAGGATATTTGGGAACTAAGCAGCCAATGATGTGCAATTGAAAATAATAGTTGCGGGAATAAAGAAAATCATTTAGGTAAGGCTAGTTTAGAAAAATAGAAAGGGCAAAACCAAGTTTCAATAGAAACAAAGGGCAGTTAGGGGAAAACAATATAATGGAGATTCTACAGGGGCAAGAGATATATAGGCAGCCATCTATGCAATTTCATGCCAGAGAAGAGAGAAAACAATCAGCGTCCAAGCTAACAAAATCAATAAATCACATGCCTTGCGCATCTTGTCCATCACAATGTTCATAACCAGCTTTAAAATTCTCACTAACCAGCAACTCATAAACCAAAATAAGGAGACTGTCCACCTAATATTGCTACAACTTTTTACATACCACCTCCCCCCATAACCATTCATGCTACCAACTATCTCTTGAATCTTATATACAATCTACAACTAACTAAACTTATTTACAGGAGGTAGAAAGGTCCTTAATTTCCTCTATTTAGCTATCAGTGTTGTCAAGATTAAGAATACGGCGTAAAGTCTTGGTGGCAGAGTCATCACAACCAAAGAGTTCGGCTACAGAAGGGTGAAGCTCCCCGGTAGGAGAAGCAGGCGCAGAGTTGCCAATTGGATGAACATCAACAAAAGGGTCAGCAGCAGGCAAATCGAGAGACCCCGTCCTCTTCACACGAAGAGAGAATTTAGGTATTGGCAAAGAGCTAGGTGGTGGTGAATTGGAATAAGCAGGCCCAGCCCATAGCTCACAGTAGGGAAAACCTTCCTCAGAGATTTCCTCACTAGAAAACTTACCATTTTTAGTGGTCCTGTTGTTGTTTATTAGAGTAGTAGAGCTTTTCCTGGTAGTTTTTGAGTGCAGACATGGTGTATTTGGGGAAGATGATGATGATGATGAAGGGGGAAGGGAAGAGGGCCGTCTGTCTGTAAGAGCAGCGCTATACTCGAACGAGGAAGGGAGTAATCCCACTCCGAAATGGAAAGTCCTACAATTAATCCCTCTGAAATTCCTAGACGGTGATGACCCAAACCGGGCTGGTCCATCTGGATTCACCATGCTACAGTAGCGATTCCTATGCTGCGCCATCACAACCAGAGTCTCCATACTTCCGTTAATTTGGATAATCAAAACCCACTAAACCAACTATTCAAATCGTGCTATAATAAATCCCCCAACAAATAAAAAAAACGAACTTGTTGTAAAAACATAAATTCTCGTTACAGCCCACTGAAATATGATAAATGAGAGAACTCAGAGGCCAAAATCGTATGCTAAAGAACAACTTGAGCTGCTAGATCTTCATCGTCGCAGATCCAACAAGAAGATACTAAAATCAGGGTTATTTACTCCCCTCTCTCGCTCTTTTGTGCCAAATTTATTGGGTCAGAAACTCCGACGATTCAAAGCAAAATCATGGTAATAAAAAAAAAAAAAGGGACAACTCTGTTGCCTGGAATCAGACGAGATCTTCCTATATTACAACCATCAATCATCGACCTGTACAAAGGAAAGAAAAGGAAAAAGGCAAAAGGCAAAAATTAAGAAATGGCAACGGAAAAAGACCCTGAATTCCAAAATAGGAGTAGACAAATTTGACAGACATTTTTTTTTGGGGAGAAACTTCTGAGTGAGTGAGAACTTACCGGAAAAAGTTAGCCTTGAGATATGGTAAAGGTGAAGTTATTGGATATGGCTAGGTGTGAAGAGACAGACAGAGTATGTTCCTCCTGCTCAGCTAGAGAACAATGATTCCATGTAAATTGTTAATGGGAATTTGTTTTCTGCCATAAAAATCCAAACAGATGTCATGAAAATGAGCAACAGGAGGAGAGGGTAAGAGGGAGAGGAAATAGAATCACTCACACGGATCTGAAATGTCACTGTCTTCACAGTGATATTTAAATATGGAACATGAGCTGGGTATCGGTGCTCCTCCTTTGACTGTTCTTTCTTTGGTAAAGTGGACCTCATTTGTTTTACCAGATTACGATTTTGACAACATTTAGGATTTTTTAACCAGCGGTTGAAAAGTCATAAGTTGAGTTTCTAATTTAGGTTGAAAATTATTTGAAGAATGCAGTACGTAAAAATGTTTTGGGATAGTTTCAAGCATTTAGTATTGATATTGAATGTGTCAGTGTCAATGAAAAAATTACAACACACAAATTATTTCATATTTTTATACTCCACAATTATGGTCAAGAGATTCATAAATATAGTAAAAATATAAATAATAAAAAAATACATATTAATCTTTTAAGATTACTCGTAAAATAAAAGAAAGTATCCCAAATATTAACCTTTATATATAAGTATATAGAAAAGGAAATTAATTGGTGGCTATGTTGAAAGATTTTAACTTGACAAATGTGTTAAAGTTTCAACCCACTTGTAGAGTTAAAAATTTTCACTGTACCAAATAATTATCTAAATATAAATTAAGTGAAAATATTTGGTATATTATAATAAAATTTTTAAAATCAATGAGGATAAATATTTTATAGGGTATAATAAAATATTTTAAAAAATAAATATATATTAAAATTTAAAACATACCCTGAATTTTTAAAAAAATTCATTATCAGTAATATAATTAAATTGAGATTGCAACGAGAAGAATAATATAAGAATAAAAAACATATAAACTAAGTAATTTAGGCTATTTTAATATTGTTTCTCAGCAGATAAAAAGTACTTTTGAAATAAGATATTTTTAAATTTTTTAAAAATATTTTTGGGACGAAAAAACATTGTTTTGTTTTAATACTTTTGAAATAAAAATATTACTAAACAGAAAATTTATACCTCCGATATACTAAATTTAAATAATTTAGCCCACTGAAATATGATAAATGAGAGAACTCAGAGGCTAAAATCGTATGCTAAAGAACAACTTGAGCTGCTAGATCTTAATGTCGCAGATCCAAAAATAAAAACAAAAAATTTTAACTTTTATTTCAAAATATTTTTTTTACTCAAAACACATTTGAAAAGAATTTCTAAATTATATATAAAGCAAAAGAGATGATTTTTATAGAAAGGAAGCCGAAGTGAGACCATATGATAAAAGCCCAAGTGCATGACTGAACAAGCCCACAAAACGTAATTTTATTGTTTTAGACTTAATTTTAGAAGTAAATTGATACACATTTTTTATTGTTTTCTATAAAACTTTTTCTCGATATCTATTAAAAAATTAGCATTTTTCTAACTTCGTTACGTAATCAATGCGAATATAGAACAAGTTAAAAACGTAATTAATCCTCTATATAACTTGATAATAAACTGAATAATTAAGCTAATCAAACATATTCTTTCTTTGTATCATTAAACGATAGCCTCAGACACAAAACTACGACCACAGTCCAGCTTGGGGACAGAAATTTATCATGTACTATATGTTTTAATAAATCCATTGCAGTTTAATTTCAAATTGGTGACCCCACAAAACGTTCATGTGCTGTGCTGTCCGTTTCTAACGATTGGTTTTGTTTTCTCCATTATCTTTGCCGCTCTTCAACTCGGATCCAGACAAGTGTAGCAACAAGCTGCAAACCAAGCTTCAACTTGAACCTAATCCTTATCCTCTGCCATATGTCGCAGACGTTCGTATTTGGAGGCTAGATGTTACACCCCGTACACTACCACCTATTTACCTAATGTCCAAATGTCTCCTTGCCTACCCGAAACGTGCAGACTTTAGTTTTACGTCTGGCTTACGCATTTATATGCTCTGATGCATCCCCTTAATCCTCCTCGCCGTTTCACACCACTTCCAATAACCCTTTCTTTGATTTACATTTACAGGTAAAATTATGGACCAGAGACAACCAATAAGGCCTCAAGCAGCCGACCAGGCTGTCGACTACGGCGATGTTTTCGGTGTCACCGGTGCTACGCTTTCATCTACAACTCCAACGGGTGCGGTTGATCAAAGTGGCATCACCATTGGAGAAGCTTTGGAGGCAACAGCTATCTCTGTTGGCGACAAGCCGGTTGACCGAGGTGACGCAGCTGCAATACGAGCAGCTGAGGCCAGAGCTGCTGCTGGTAACGTCACCCAACGTAGCGGCCTTGGCGCCAAAGCTCAAGCTGCTGTCAATTTCAATGACCGTGTGGCTTATGATTACAATAAAATCACTATATCAGATGTTTTGTCGGTAATAAAGACATGATAAATTAAGCCCAACACTTGTTAACCCTTCACTTTACCAGTTACATTACACAGCAGGGAAGAAGTAAGTCCCCCATTCGTCTAATTTTGTTATTTCTTTGTTTGGGACCGACAGGACGCTAGTGCGAAGCTGCCTCACGATAAAGCCGTGACAAGCGAAGATGCTGATGGCGTGAGAGGTGCGGAGCTGAGTAACAGTACTGAAGCAATGCCCACACCAGGAGGAGTGGCGGATACCATGGCCACAGCTGCTAGGGTAAATCGGGATGATAAGCCATGAACAACTTCATTTCTGTAGCCAATGTTATGGTTTTAGTAAAACAGTTTTATGGTAGAAATTAAATCTTCGTGCTTTGTTGCATACATAATGGATGATCCGTGGTTCGCCATTTACGAATAAAAAAATGTAATAAATAAATTACGGTTACTAACAGCAGTAAATTAGTATGTTGACTATGGGAGCAAAACAACAATTAGTTTTGTTGTAGTAGCTTGAATTGAAAATCCATGTATAGTTTCCAACTTTCCATACTACATACCCCACGTTTCTCAGTTGCTTGCAGTTTGGCCTGAGCAAGTTAAGCAAGACGGTCGATTGCTTGAAATTTATTTTATATTCGGATCTCTGAATTAATAAACTGAGATTTACGTAGTTGTATAATATGTTATTTCATCCCTAAACCCAAACATTAGCTGAAGGTTTAAAGCCATCTCACTGACACGGTCCTCTTTTATTTTGCTTTTTAATTTGCACTCATGGCATCAATTTTTACAAGGATAAGGAGCATCAAGTATCTCTAATTAATTTGTCGCCAAAGAAAAATCGTTTACTCTACTACTAGCCAAAGAGCCTCCAGACACTGGAGTGAAACAAGTGTTATCATCTTTCGCTTTTTTAAAACTTTTATGCCATACCTCAGTCACAAGCCATGCTCTGTTTTTCAACCTTTGTTCATTTTTGGAAAACCGGAAAGAGATTGATGTGACAGCCTTAAAACGACCCTAGTCGGAATGTGGTTTCGAGATCACAAAACTGAGGCACAAAAATAATTTAATAATTATTTTGGTGCCTATTGTATGTGTAAATTCATGTATGATATCTTGGGTGCTTTAATTTAGCATTATAATTGTGAATTTCACCTAAAAGGGCTAAATTATGAACTTTAAAAATATGCTAAACAAATGTGTGATGACTAATTAATGTATGCATGAGAAATAAGGGTTTTGCATGTCAATTTGCCCACTTTTATGATAGTGGACGGTAATGATGAAGTTTTTGGCATTTTGTGTGTTGTAATTTAGTCATATAATAATAATAAAAAGGAATTAGTAGTTTGTTATCATAAAATAGAAATAATAAAATTAATAAAATAAGGAATTTGGGTGAAAAGAACAAAGTCTTTATTTTTGTTCTTCAATTGCCGATTGTGGAAGAGGAAAAAGAGGGAAGAAGAAGACTTGGTAATCGGCCATACTAGTCTCTAATTTGAGGTGAGTTTTCATGAAAACTTTTATGATACTTGTGAAATTGAGATGGTTACTAAACTCCCAATGTTAACCATGTAAGAATTACTAAGCTTATGCCACCTTTGGCATTCGGTCATATGAACAAAGGTGGAAGAATTGTGTTTTCATAGATGCTTGTGTTAAATAATGGAATTTGGGTGTTGTTGAGCTAGTATAGGGGTTCTCTCCTTTGCCCACTATGAAATTCCTTGAGCTTCAAATGGTTTAGGCATTCGGCCATGTCAAGATTCGGCTAAGGAGTATTGAGTTGAAGCTATGAGCTTATTAGAGCTTAATAATGGACTCTAAGATGTTAAAAAATTCATATGAATTGAAATTATGAGCTCAAATTAGTAAGATTTGAGTTTTGTGTGGTTTAGATGTCTAAGGGACATTAGGTTCTTGAATTATTTAATTGTTTTGCTTTTTATTTGCAAATTGGTTATTGGTAATGACTTGGGGTGAATAGATGTTAATTTTGACGTGGTGAGCTTTTATTTTGCTTGACCGAAACCTATGTGCAACTTGGCATTAGTGAAGCATGTTAGCTTCGGTAAATTAGTAATGCAATAAGGAAGATTATGCTTTGATTTTGAAATTGAGTTTATGATGGCCGAATGAACTTATTTTGGCGATGGCTAATTATCGAACATATCTTTTGAGAATTTAAAATGAAATTGCCGTATGTGTGCTATTGAAAGAGAAATTATAAACTTGATAATGCCTAATGAGGTGTTCGGTTATGCATGAGTTGTGCTTAGGTTGTCTAAAATGCTTTGTAAGATGTTTGGTCTTAAGAAAATTTAGAAATAAGAAAATTCAATGCTCAATACTTAATACATGCTTGTACAATTGTTTAATATGGTCTTGGTGCTTTTGAAGTATAATATTAACTAGATTATTAAATAAAAAGGCCGAATGTGTACAAGGACTACTAAATTACTACTTGATCAAATGTATTAATAAAACATGATTAATTAGCTACCCATTGGGACATATGTATATTCGGCTATAAGGTTTATGTATAGGGTAGTGTTACTTGGTGTCTATGAACTTAAAAATGTTTATAAGGACTAGTTGAATTAAATGGTGAAACCGAATGTGATGTGTGTGTATTTATAAATTGGTGTATTCGGTCATTTAGGTAATGTGACCTTGAGTATAGATTAGCTTGAAATGAAAATTCTATGTATACAATTATAGAAGTATACATTCGGCCCAATTGGACCTTTATGATGTGGAAATAATGGTTAACCATGCTTAGGACCAAGGATGTATTCAATTAAGGATATTAATATGTATTAAGGTAAACATGTATGATGGAATGAATATGAATTATGTATCTATATGTTAAGGTCAATGACTTCTTTAAATGATGCCATATATGATGTTATGTTTTAAATATGTGAATAAGAACTTTAAAGAGTGAATTTGTATAAATCTGCTTGGTACAGCAGCAGTAACGTGTTTTGGAAAAATCACCATAAATTGTGGGAGCTGAATTAGAGGCTGAATAAATTATGTAATTAAAGCTTAATGAGTCTAGTTTCAGGTAAAATTTACGGAACTTGATTTGGAGTTTCGTAGCTCCAGTTATGAATAATTTAGTGAATGTTGCTCAGGAAGTCAGCTTGTAGTGACTTGTGATATATATGTGATTGGCCGAATGTGTGTGCATGTGTGTGTGGCAAAGGATGTATATATGTGTTTCTTATTTTGATTGTAAGTGAAATGATCAAGTGAGATATTTGAATAAGGATTAATAAAATTGAATTATTTAATTTAGCTCAAGAGCATAAAAGGACAAGTTCGGATAAAGGGAAAGCTAAAGTGGTTGAATAGCTGACTTATTATTGCTCAGAAAAGTTCGAGGTAAGTTTTGAGTAATTGAATTTGGTATTTTAATTTAAAATGCCATGATATACATATATGATAGATGAATGATGTCCCATTTTCCTTACCACAACAAGGTTATTGAAAAAGAAACCTTATACATGTTGATATATGGCCGAATGGCTATTAGAGAATTAAACAAAGAACAAGATTGGGGATATATGCTTATGTGTGTTTGCTTATTGAGCTGAAAGTTTAGTAAACGAAGTATACATGTACTAGATTTGAATGATGTTACGACACAAAGTCAATGAGCCTGTTATATGTCTATATGTGAATGAGTGGACTTGAATTACAAATGTGATTTTGCTATGAGAAATGTGGTAAAATGTGAATAGATATGCATGAAACTATGTGATGTGAATCCGGGTTAAGACCCGAAGGCTATATGCAGAGATTATGTCCGGGTTAAGACCCGAAGGCTATATGCAGAGATTATGTTCGGGTTAAGACCCGAAGGCTGCGGAAATTATGTCCGTGTTAAGACCCGAAGGCTATATACGGAGATTATGTCCGGGTTAAGACCCGATGGCTATATGTGATGAGTATGTCCGGGTAAAGATCCGCTGGCTTTGTGTGGAGATTTTATCCGAGCTAAAGGTCTCGATGATGATACGAGTAGAGTCTAAGATTAAAAGACTTCATAGTAACAATTGCTAATGAATGCGCTTAAAGCGTTAAGTTATACAGGTATGTACCCTAAGCTTATATGCAAGCTTGTTTTGGACCAAATCATAAGGTCATTAAACGATTGCATATGTGAATATGAAATGAGAATATTTATATGATTATAGTACAATTGGTCAATGTGAAAGGTTATGTGGAATTATGCAATATGTTTTTGCTTACATGAGCTCACTATTAAGTGAAAGTTATCTGCCTATTGTATATGATGAGAACGTATATATTCGGTTAAGGGGTGACATACCCAAAGAAGTGGGAAACAAAAATGCGAACAACTATGTTATAATTTGATTTTTATCCGTTGTCATTACTTAAAACTTACTAAGCATTGTAATACTTACTCCGTTTACTTTGTTTCCTCTGTTTTATAAATCTCTTTTTGAAGCTACGGACTCGGGGATCGAAGCTTAAATCACCTACACTATCATCGTTATTTTGGTACATTTGTTAGTTATTTTGGAACAAAGGCATGTATAGGCTAATCTCCTTTTGTTGAACCGAATTACATTTTGAGTTGTAATTATTCTAGCCATGCGAAAATGGCTTGCTTAATCTCTAAGTCGAGTATATGTTTTGTTGAAAACATTATGCGACTTGTTACTTTGATGCATGGGTTATATGATGTGATGATGGTATGCTTAATACCTAGAAATTCGATTTCACCTATTGGTAGGTAGTCGCTTTGCAACTTTGATAGTACTCCTATGGTAAATATATGTGATATGGTTGCATTAGTCGAATTACCTCGAAAGTTGGATTGTTCGGATCTAGAAATTAAAGTTGATCGCTAATCGTAATTGATGTTTAACCGAAACTATGTCTTGTATGTATCTATGAACCTCAGTAGGTTGTATTTAGTTATGTAATATCTTAATACCCTATCCCGGTAACGGACAGGGGTATAGGGTGTTACATTTTTATTGGTATTAAAGCTACGGTTTAGTCGATTCTCAGACTAACGTAGCGCGTGTGAGTATAGCTATACATGCCATTTTGTGATAATACGATAGTGTGGTGATTTCTGAATTTTGAAATGTGTTTTCGTATAGTAATGGATCTCGATCCTGATCGAGCCGTAGCGGAAGATATCGAGAGTGTAGCGGTTGCTCCCGTGCAAGGGACTGCGTTGAACGACTCTCAGCCGAATACCAGCCATCGAGATGATGACATGAGGCAGAATTTTTATGCAATAATGAGTGATTGGTTCACTCAATTCCTTCGAACTAATCCGGCTGTTCCACAACCTCTTCCCCCGAATAATCCGCTTCCGACCCCCGTGGCTCCTCCTGAGACCGACCTTGTGAGGTCGAGTAAACCCCCGGTCGACAAAATTAAAAAATACGGGGCTGAAGAGTTCCGAGCTACAGTTGATGATGATGCTGAGCGAGCCGAGTTTTGGCTCGATAATGTAATCCGTGTGTTCGATGAATTGTCATGTACGCCCGAGGAGTGTTTGAAATGTGCCATATCTCTGTTACGTGATTCTGCCTACTATTGGTGGAACATATTAGTTTCTGTTGTGCCGAGAGAGCGAGTTACTTGGGAGTTCTTCCAAGTTGAATTCCGTAAAAAGTATATCAGCCAAAGATTTATCAACCAGAAATGGAAGGAATTTCTTGAGCTTAAACAGGGCCGAATGTCAGTGATTGAATATGTGAGAGAATTCGTACGGCTTAGCCGATATGCTCGCGAGTGCATATTGTAATAGCCCGAATTTCAGTGATGTCGGAAATAGTGGTTCAAGACCACCAAATCCGACAAATGAACTTGTAGATAATATTATTTAATATTTACAAGTCAAATGTAGTTTTTTAAAAAGATTTTTGAAATAGTAAATTGTGTTTTATAAAGATTTATTTAGTCAAGAAATTGAGAAAAAGAGGTATCGAGATCTCGGTGTTATAAACCGAGTCATAAATATTTTTTATGAATATTTACAGAGTGTCAATAAGGTACTATTAAAATTTCGTTCGAAAATTTTAACGTTTGGGTGGTCAATTAAATAAAAAGGACTAAATTGAAAAAGGTGTAAAAGTTGCTAGAAGGATGAAATAGCTCAATTGTCAAATGAGGAGGGACCTAAAGTGAAAATAAGCCCAAAGGAGATATTTTGGGTGGCATAAGCTGAGAAAAATCAGGAGAATTGATGAAATAAGGGCAAAATGGGAAAATAACAAAATTCACTAAAATAAAAAGGGAACTAGATTGGAATATCTAGAATTCTCTCCATTTCTCTTCATTTTCTTCAGCTGAGAAACAGCCATGGGAGAGCGTTCAAGCTGGTTTTCATACTCAAGCTTCATGTAAGTTTAATTCTTACTTTCTTCTTGAAATTTCTATGTTTTTGGACTTTTACAATTGGGTCCAACTTATTAATTCATTAGTTTTTGATTTTATGGCTAATTTTTAAAGTTGTTATGGATGAGTGCTGGAATAATATGATGAGTAAACATAGAACTGAAGCTTTAATTTTGTTATATGATGATTTTATCAAGTAAAATTAATGGAAATTGATTTTAGGACCTAATTGTGAAAGAGTTGAAATTATAGACTAGTGTTGAAATTCTGATTTCCAAAGATTATGAAGTAGTTTAAAATGATAGAATAAATTATTAATTGAGAAAATTATCTCAATTGAAGGGTTAATTGAGCAAGGATTGAATTGTATGAATTGTGGAATTTGGGACAAAAATAGAAATCAACATGTTACACTAAAGTAGTTTTGGACAGCAACAGTTGTCTAACTTTGAAAAATCACCAAAAATAGTAGAAATTGAATTAGAAGTTAAGTGAGATATAGAATTAAATCTTGTTGAGTCTAGTTTTATTTAAAAGAAACATAGAAAGTAAATGAATTCTGTATCTTGAGATATTTACATTTTTGTAAGACTGGTTCAGATTGATTTCGTGATCCCCTGTTCTGAATTGTAAAAATCATTAAAAATTGTACAAAAATATTTATGGAATATAATTTATATCGGTGGATTCCTTATTGAGTCTATTTTTACTAAAAACAAACGTGAACATCTTTTGAATTCTGTATAAAGAGAAATTGAAATTTTAGTGAAGAGTGGTCAGGATTGTTGAGTAGCGAAATAGGGGAAACTTTAACTAATAAACTGTACTAATTGGCCACACCAAAAATTCTGGAAAAATTATAGCAAGAAGAATTGTGAGTCTAGTTTCAAGGAAAATTAACGGATCTTAATTTGGAGTTCTGTAACTTAAGAGAAAAATAATTTAGTGACTATGACACGGATGGACAGCTTGAATATTCACACAAGTAAATAGTAAAAATTATAGATAATGTTACTTACAAGTGTGTTATTTGTACTAAGGATGTGGATGGAGAGGAGGAGGAGGGAAAAATAAATATGTGAATGACTTGTGTATAAATTGATCACATGCCCGATTGTAATTGATAAATGTTGAATTACAAATAATATAATGTTTTATTTGGAATATTTATTATGAAATTATGATTATCGTTATAATATGAGATCGAATTTGTAAGTTTATATGGCTAAATTTTAGTGATCATTTGTTAATCTTATGAATTTTATGACGTGTTATTTTATATGTATTGGTGATAAAATCGTGAATGATGAAAAAACATGAAAATTGAATAAATGATCAAATTGAATACTTCTGCCCAGTGATAAGCGATGAATTGACGGTAAAAAAGATCTAGTCCGGACGGGTGATCCTATTTTGATATAGCCCTCCCAAAGAATACAAGAAAAAGGATTAAGCCCGGAAGGGTAATCCTAATATCAGCCCTCCCGAAGAATATATGGGAAATGAGGTTTGCGGGAGTGTGCTGGTGGCTCTCCCGAAGAATATATGTGTATTGGCCTTCCGAAGAATACATGGGAGCTGAGGTTCGCGGAAGTGTGCCAAGAATTAAGGTTCGCGGGAGAGTGAGGTTCGCAGGAGTGTGCTTACTGAAATGAAATGTGTAAGACCATGGTTGAAAGATACCATGGCAACATGAAATGAAATGTGTAAGACCATGGTTGAAAGATACCATGGCAACGTGACATGAATAAGACCATGGTTGAAAGATACCATGGCAACATGACAGAAAATGAGTAAGACCATAGTTGAAAGATAATATGGCATCATGTCAAAGATAAATGAGACCGTGGATGGAAGACGCTATGACATCTGTTGAACAATTGATATTCAGGTAATATGTGTCAGATAACGAATGGTTATATGAAATGGTTGTGTGAAATGTTTACAAGAACTAGTTATATGGAAATATATATACAAAATAGTTGTATGAAATAATTATGAAGATAGATAAACGAATTAAGTACAAGTACATGGAATATAATTTATGTTAAGTTTGATATAAACTATTACCGGAATAAATATACATAAAATATATAGAAATGATGAAGCATGAAAAGAATGATATATACTTATGAAGAAACGGTAAGAGAATGATATGATTCATGACATGTATATATATGATTATCTTTGATATGTTGATACAAGGAAATTATGTAAGTAAAAACAATTATTAAACTCAAGTGTGATATGTCGAGAAAATAAGTATATCAATGTTGAATTTATATGAAATATGTATTAGTATACTAGCAATGTTGCTGTTTGATGCTTAGACAAGTGCCAAGCTATTGATTGTATGGTAATATATTTATATGATGCATAGAATTGGTAAGTATTTAATTGAAATTTTTTTTAAGTGATCTGCAAATTCTAGTGATGCTCCGAAACTCTATTTCGATGGCGGATACGGGTTATGGGTGTTACACATATCATCCGAAGCTATTATGTGTAAACGCTTCGAGGACAGGTTAAATGAAGACATCAAACTACTGGTTGGCATTCTGGAAATTTAAGAGTTCGTTGTTCTTGTCGAGCGAGCCTGTAAGGCCGAATAGCTCAGAAATGAAAAGAGAAAAGCTGATAGCGAAGCCAGAGAGTTCCGTAAGAGATCTTCGGGAAAGTCTATTCAAAAATTCTCAAAGAAATTTCGAGGTTACTCGGACAGATCTAATACAACCTCAGATTTTTCTAGACGAGATCGTGATCGACCCCCTGTGAGTACACGAGTCACTTCTGCTGCTAGTGTTGGGAACGATCGTCGAGACAGAACCGAGTGCAAGTATTGCTGAAAATGGCATTTGGAGAGCTGTAGATTTCATGATCGCACCTGTTATAAGTGTGGATCGATTGATCACTTTATAAGAGATTGCCCCAGATGGTCTGAGCAGAATATGAATCAGAGTGGGAAACCGAGTACTAATTCAGCACGAGGTAGACCACCTAGGAACACGGGAAATGCTAGTAGCGGGCAGAGAAGAATTAAAGATGCCACGACCAAATCTGAGGCTCGTGCTTCTGCTAGGGCTTACGCTATACTCGCTCGAGAGGATGCCTCTTCGTCAGATGTTATTACCGGTAATTTCACTCTCTTTGATTCTAATGTGATTGCTTTGATTGACCCCGGTTCAACTCATTCATATGTATGTGAAACTTTGGCATCCAGTAAGACTCTCCCTATTGAGTCTACTGAGTTTATGATTTGAGTATCCAATCCCTTGGGTCGTTGTGTTTTAGTTGATAGAGAGTGTAAGAAATGTCCCCTTATGATCCGGGATTTCTGTTTTCCGGCCGATTTGATGCTTTTGCCATTCGATAAATTCGACGTCATTCTCGGAATAGATTGGTTGACTGTGCACGATGCGGTAGTGAATTGCAAGCGAAAGACTATTGACTTGCGATGTTTGAATAATGAGATAATTCGGATTGAGTCTACGGATCTAAACGGGCTACCGGCAGTAATATCTTCTATACTGGCTCAGAAATTTATGAAAAGGGGTTGCGAGGCTTACCTTGCTTGTGTTTTGGATAGCAAAATATCCGAACAAAAGCTTGAGGCTATACTTGTGGTTTGTGAGTATCCGGATGTGTTTCCTGAAAAATTACCAGGGTTACCGCCTGTTAGAGAGGTTAAGTTCGTCATTGAGCTAGTTCTGGGTACAACTCCGATTTCGATTGCTCCGTATTGTATAGCTCTGACAGAGTTGAAAAAGTTGAAATCTCAGTTGTAAGAGTTGACTGATAGAGGTTTCGCAAGACGAGCTTTTCACCCTGGGGTGCACCAGTCTTGTTTGTGAAAAAGAAAGATGGAACCTTGAGAATGTGTATTGACTATCAGTAGCTGAACAAAGTGACTATAAAGAATAAGTATCCGTTGCCTCGTATTGACGACTTATTCGATCAGCTAAAGGGAGCTTCAGTGTTTTTAAAGATTGACTTGCGATCTGGCTATTATCAGTTGCGAGTTCGAGACTCAGACGTAGCCAAGACTACTTTCAGAACGAGGTACGGACACTACGAATTTTTAGTGATGCCGTTTGGGCTGACTAATGCCCCCGCTGTTTTCATGGATCTGATGAATCGGGTGTTTAAGCAGTACCTAGATCGATTTTTGGTTGTGTTTATCAATGACATTTTGGTTTATTCTCGCGATGAGTTTGAGCATGCCGAGCATTTAAGACTTGTGCTACAGATTTTGCGTGGGAATCAGTTGTATGCGAAATTCAGTAAATGCGAGTTTTGGTTGCGCGAGGTCAGCTTTCTGGGACATCTTGTATCCGTTTCAGGTATACGAGTCGATCCGAATAAAATTTTAGCTATCCTTAATTGGAAGCCTCCTAGAAATGTCTCAGAAGTCCGAAGCTTTTTGGGACTTGCCGGGTACTACTGACGGTTTGTGAAAGACTTCTCAATGATCTTAACCCCGTTGACAAAGCTATTGCAGAAAGATATTAAATTTGAGTGGTCTGAAAAGTGCCAGAAAATTTTCGACCAATTGAAAGCCCTTTTAACGGAAGCTCCAGTTTTAGTTCAGCCTGAATCCGGTAAAGAGTATGTGGTTTATAGTGACGCGTCTTTGAATGGCTTGGGATGTGTTTTGATGCAAGAGGGCAGAGTCGTTGCATATGCTTCGAGACAGTTAAAGCCTCATAAGAAAAACTATCCGACTCACGATCTCAAATTAGCAGCAATTGTGTTCGCTCTGAAGATTTGGCGTCACTACCTATTTGGTGAGAAATGTCATGTCTATTCCGACCATAAAAGCCTCAAATACTTGATGACCCAAAGAGATTTGAATCTGAGACAAAGACGTTGGCTTGAATTGTTAAAGGATTACGAGCTTGTCATTGACTATCATCCGAGAAAGGCAAATGTAGTTGCTGATGCTCTTAGCCAGAAATCATTGTTTGCTTTACGAGCCATGAATATGCATTTATCGGTATCTAATAATGGTGTGATGATAGCGGAATTAAAAGTGAAACCGGTGTTTCTACGACAAGTTTGTGAAGCTCAGAAAGCTGATGGCGATTTAATTGCCAAGCGAGCTCAATGCGATTTAAATGTGGATTCTGAGTTTCAAGTTGATGACAATGATTGTTTGAGGTTCCGAGGCCGAGTATGTATTCCGAGAAGTTCAGAGTTGGTTTCGATGATTTTAAATAAAGCTCATAATAGTCGAATGTCGGTTCACCCAGGAAGTACAAAAATGTACAACGATTTGAAACGTCAGTATTGGTGGCATGGTATGAAACGAGACATCTCAAATTTTGTATCGAAGTGTTTGATATGCCAACAAGTAAAAGCGGAACATCAGGTGCCTTCGGGTTTGTTGCAACCGATTTTGATTCCCGAGTGGAAATGGGATAAAGTCACGATGGATTTTGTATCTGGGCTACCGTTGACACCGAGCAAGAAGGATACGATTTGGGTTGTCGTAGACCGATTAACTAAATCGGCTCATTTTATTCCCGTGCGTACGGATTACTCACTTGATAAGTTAGCAGAATTGTATGTTTCTCAGATCATCAGATTGCACGGGGTGCCTATCTCTGTCGTATCGGATAGAGACCTGAGATTTACATCGCGGTTTTGGAAGAAACTACAGGATTCTCTAGGTACTAAGCTACATTTTAGTACCGCATTTCACCCTCAGACGGACGGTCAGTCAGAACGAGTAATTCAAATACTCGAGGTTATGTTGAGATGTTGTATCCTTGAGTTTAGTGGTTCATGGGAACGGTATTTGCCTTTGATTGAATTCGCTTACAATAATAGTTTTCAATCGAGCATTAAGATGGCACCTTACGAGGCTTTGTACGGTCGCAAATGCCGTACACCGTTGTTTTGGACCGAGCTCAGTGAAAGTAAGATTTTTGGGGTCGATTTGATTAGAGATACCGAGCAGAAAGTAAAAATGATCCGTGATAGCCTTAAGGCAGCTTCAGATCGTCAGAAGTCATATGCGGATCTAAAGCGAAAAGACATTGAGTATCAGGTCGGAGACAAAGTATTTCTTAAAGTGTCACCTTGGAAAAAGGTGCTTAGATTCGGCCGTAAGGGTAAATTGAGCCCGAAGTTCATCAGGCCATATGAAATATCTGAACGGATTGGACCGGTAGCATATCGATTGATTTTGCCTCCCAAACTTGAAAGGATTCACAATGTTTTTCATGTTTCGATGCTTCAACGATATAGATCCGACCCATCACATGTGATTAATCCATCTGACATTGAGATTCGATCTGATTTGAGTTATGAGGAGGAACCAATTCATATTTTGGCACACGAGGTTAAAGAATTGCGGAATAAGAGAATTTCGTTAGTGAAAGTGTTATGGGTCAAACACGGGGTCGAAGAAGCTACTTGGGAGCTTGAGAACTCTATGAAAGAACGATACCCTAAGTTATTCTCTGGTAAGATTTTCGGGGACGAAAATTTCTTAAGTGGGGGAGAGTTGTGACAGCCTTAAAACGACCCTAGTCGGAATGTGGTTTTGGGACCACAAAACCGAGGCACAAAAATAATTTAATAATTATTTTGATGCCTATTGTATATGTAAATTCATGTGTGATATCTTGGGTGCTTTAATTTAGCATTATAATTGTGAATTTCACCTAAAAGGGCTAAATTATGAACTTTGAAAATATGCTAAACAAATGTGTGATGACTAATTAATGTATGCATGAGAAATAAGGGTTTTGCATGTCAATTTGCCCACTTTTATGATAGTGGACGGTAATGATGAAGTTTTTGGCATTTTGTGTGTTATAATTTAGTCATATAATAATAATAAAAAGGAATTAGTAATTTGTTATCATAAAATAGAAAAAATAAAATTAATAAAATAAGGAATTTGGGTGAAAAGAACAAAGTCTTTATTTTTGTTCTTCAATTGCCGATTGTGGAAGAGCAAAAAGAGGGAAGAAGAAGACTTGGTAATCGGCCATACTAGTCTCTAATTTGAGGTGAGTTTTCATGAAAACTTTTATGATACTTGTGAAATTGAGATGGTTACTAAACTCCCAATGTTAACCATGTAAGAATTACTAAGCTTATGCCATCTTTGGCATTCGGCCATATGAAAAAAGGTGGAAGAATTGTGTTTTCATAGATGCTTGTGTTAAATAATGGAATTTGGATGTTGTTGAGCTAGTATAGGGGTTCTCTCCTTTGCCCACTATGAAATTCCTTGAGCTTCAAATGGTTTAGGCATTCGGCCATGTCAAGATTCGGCTAAGGAGTATTGAGTTGAAGCTATGAGCTTATTAGAGCATAATAATAGACTCTAAGATGTTAAAAAATTCATATGAATTGAAATTGTGAGCTCAAATTAGTAAGATTTGAGTTTTGTGTGATTTAGATGTCTAAGGGACATTCGGTTCTTGAATTATTTAATTGTTTTGCTTTTGATTTGCAAATTGGTTATTGGTAATGACTTGGGGTGAATAGATGTTAATTTTAACATGGTGAGCTTTTATTTTGCTTGACCGAAACCTATGTGCAACTTGGCATTAGTGAATCATGTTAGCTTCGGTAAATTAGTAATGCAATAAGGAAGATTATGCTTTGATTTTGAAATTGAGTTTATGATGGCCGAATGAACTTATTTTGGTGAATGGCTAATTATCGAACATATCTTTTGAGAATTTAAAATGAAATTGCCGTATGTGTGCTATTGAAAGAGAAATTATAAACTTGATAATGCCTAATGAGGTGTTCGGTTATGCATGAGTTGTGCTTAGGTTGTCTAAAATGCTTTATAAGATGTTTGGTCTTAAGAAAATTTAGAAATAAGAAAATTTAATGCTCAATACTTAATACATGCTTGTACAATTGTTTAATATGGTCTTGGTGCTTTTGAAGTATAATATTAACTAGATTATTAAATAAAAAGGCCGAATGTGTACAAGGACTACTACATTACTACTTGATCAAATGTATTAATAAAACATGATTAATTAGCTACCCATTGAGACATATGTATATTCAGCTATAAGGTTTATGTATAGGGTAGTGTTACTTGGTGTCCATAAACTTAAAAATGTTTATAAGGACTAGTTGAATTAAATGGTGAAACTGAATGTGATGTGTGTGTATTTATAAATTGGTGTATTCGGTCATTTAGGTAATGTGACCTTGAGTATAGATTAGCTTGAAACGAAAATTCTATGTATACAATTATAGAAGTATACATTCGGCCCAATTGGACCTTTATGATGTAGAAATAATGGTTAACCATGCTTAGGACCAAGGATGTATTCAATTAAGGATATTAATATGTATTAAGGTAAACATGTATGATGGAATGAATATGAATTATGTATCTATATGTTAAGGTCAATGACTTCTCTAAATGATGCCATATATGATGTTATGTTTTAAATATATGAATAAGAACTTTAAAGAGTGAATTTGTATAAATCTGCTTGGTACAGCAGCAGTAACGTGTTTTGGAAAAATCACCATAAATTGTGGGAGCTGAATTAGAGGCTGAATAAATAATGTAATTAAAGATTAATGAGTCTAGTTTCAGGAAAAATTTACGGAACTTGATTTGGAGTTTCGTAGCTCCAGTTATGAATAATTTAGTGAATGTTGCTCAAGAAGTCAGCTTGTAGTGACTTGTGATATATATGTGATTGGCCGAATGTGTGTGCATGTGTGTGTGGCAAAGGATGTATATATGTGTTTCTTATTTTGATTGTAAGTGAAATGATCAAGTGAGATATTTGAATAAGGATTAATAAAATTGAATTATTTAATTTAGCTCAAGAGCATAGAGGGACAAGTTCGGATAAAGGGAAAGCTAAAGTGGTTGAATAGCTGACTTATTGTTGCTCAGAAAATTTCGAGGTAAGTTTTGAGTAATTGAATTTGGTATTTTAATTTAAAATGCCATGATATACATATATGATAGATGAATGATGTCCCATTGTCCTTACCACAACAAGGTTATTGAAAAAGAAACCTTATACATGTTGATATATGGCCGAATGGCTATTAGAGAATTAAACAAAGAATAAGATTGGGGATATATGCTTATGTGTGTTTGCTTATTGAGCTGAAAGTTTAGTAAACGAAGTATACATGTACTAGATTTGAATGATGTTACGACACAAAGTCAATGAGCCTGTTATATGTCTATATGTGAATGAGTGGACTTGAATTACAAATGTGATTTTGCTATGAGAAATGTGGTAAAATGTGAATAGATATGCATGAAACTATGTGATGTGAATCCGGGTTAAGACCCGAAGGCTATATGCGGAGATTATGTCCGGGTTAAGACCCGAAGGCTATATGGGGAGATTATGTCTGGGTTAAGACCCGAAGGCTACGAAAATTATGTCCGAGTTAAGACCCGAAGGCTATATGCGGAGATTATGTCCGGGTTAAGACCCGATGGCTATATGCGGTGACTATGTCCGGGTAAAGATCCGCTGGCTTTGTGTGGAGATTTTATCCGAGCTAAAGGTCTCGATGATGATACGAGTAGAGTCTAAGATTAAAAGACTTCATAGTAACGATTGCTAATGAATGCGCTCAAAGCGTTAAGTTATACAGGTATGTACCCTAAGCTTATATGCAAGCTTGTTTTGGACCAAATCATAATGTCATTAAACGATTGCATATGTGAGTATGAAATGAGACTATTTATATGATTATAGTACAATTGGTCAATGTGAAAGGTTATGTGGAATTATGCAATATGTTTTTACTTACATGAGCTCACTATCAAGTGAAAGTTATCTGCCTATTGTATATGATGAGAACGTGTATATTCGGTTAAGGGGTGACATACCCAAAGAAGTGGGAAACAAAAATGCGAACAACTATGTTATAATTTGATTTTTATCCGTTGTCATTACTTAAAACTTACTAAGCATTGTAATGCTTACTCCGTTTACTTTGTTTCCTCTGTTTTATAGATCTCTTTTTGAAGCTACGGACTCGGGGATCGAAGCTTTAATCACCTATACTATCGTCATTATTTTGGTACATTTGTTAGTTATTTTGGAACAATGGCATGTATAGGCTAATCTCCTTTTGTTGAACCGAATTACATTTTGAGTTGTAATTATTCTAGCCATGTAAAAATGGCTTGCTTAATCTCTAAGTCGAGTATATGTTTTGTTGGAAATATTATGCGACTTGTTACTTTGATGCATGGGTTATATGATGTGATGATGGTATGCTTAATACCTATAAATTCGATTTCACCTATTGGTAGGTAGTCGCTTTGCAACTTTGATAGTACTCCTATAGTAAATATACGTGATATGGTTGCATTAGTCGAATTACCTCGAAAGTTGGATTGTTCGGATCTAGAAATTAAAGTTGATCGCTAATCGTAATTGATGTTTAACCGAAACTATGTCTTGTATGTATCTATGAACCTCAGTAGGTTGTATTTAGTTATGTAATATCTTAATACCCTATCCCAGCGACGGACAGGGGTATAGGGTGTTACAATTGAAGAGTATTAATTTTCATTACTCATTTTAATTGATTTAGATATGAGTTATTTGCTTAAACTCGGGTGCAATGGTTGAGTAGGATACAAAATATCAAGTACAAGTCGACATAAATAAAGTGTTTTATCTATCATTTTATGAAATGGTAAATTGATGAGAATGTTGAGATCAAATCGGTGACGGAGTGAGAAAAACATTTTGGACGGAATTAAATTGTATGTTTTTTATAAAATTTAAAATGTAATTTTATTATTTTAATAAATTATATCTTTATAGTTTTTTAATAATTAAATTGATTTTTATTATTTTTTCGATTAAAATATAATTTTATTATTATTAATTTAAAATTTTATAATTTAAATGAAATATTTTCTATTTTAGATGGGTAGAAACATAATTACAATTAAAAGGATAAACACAAAGAAAAAAAAAAACAGGTTGAAGTGCAATTATTAGTTTGCAAGTGGAAAGAGATATGAACCATTAACCATCAAAGGATCGAAGCCTTCCAAAAATGCAGCCAAAAAGAACAACTAAAAGAGTTTGCAATTTCCAAGCGTCTCTTTCGCAGGCTGAAACTTGACAAATCCACACGTCAAACATCAAAGCACAATTGTATAACTCCATCCCGGTGCGTGTCCAGCAACGGCATATATTTATAGAAACCACTAATTAGGAGATCCTTCGTTTTAACTTTCACCGTCATCTCATTCTCTAAAATTTTCGGTATCAATCAATCAAAATAATAATGAGCCAGGGACAGCCACCCAAGCCTCATATCGACAAATACTTCGACCTGGAACCCATCACTATCGGAGAAGTTCTAGAGACAGCAGCCGTATCCGTCGGCGATAGACCCATTGAATCAAGCGATGCAGATGCAATACAAGCTGCAGAAAGGAGAGCCTCTAGCGGTGACGAAGGGGAAAGCGGTGGGTTAGGCGACACTGCACAAGCTGCGGCCAGTTTCAATGCCACTGCTGCCCAAAACATCCATAAGATTAACATTTCTGATGTATTAACGGTAAAAGTATATTTTTAAGACCCCACGTATCAATTCATTTAAGATTGCATGTTCAGATGAATTATTTTTCATTGCAATAGAATGCTGCTTCCAAGTTGCCTCATGATAAAGCAGTGACATGTGAAGATGCTGAAGCGGTGAAAGGTGCAGAGCTGAGAGGCAGACTAGAAACCGTTGTCAGGCCCGGTGGAGTAGCGGATACGATGTCAAAAGCCGCTAGGGTGAACCTGCAGGATTAGGATGACACCGCATGAAGCCTGCATATAAGTGTGTTTTTATTGTAGCTTTGTTACAGGTTGTCTTGCAACAAGTGAAGGAGTTGGTTATGGAGATGTAGTAGCTTAGCGGGGTTCCAAAGTGGTAACTAATTTCCTTGGAATGTTAAGATATTTCAAGTTTCAAGTTCTGTTATTGGTGTGGATTACTTCAATGTTATGGTTTGAGCATTGTTTAATTTGTTTCATTTACTGTTTTCTTTTTCTTCTTTTTTTTTTTTTTTTTTTTTTCATGTGTTTGAATAAAATTTTAATAGATCTTGTTAATAGTATTACAAATCAATGTAAAGGCCCAAAGGGCTTTCCTCTTTAAGGCACAAGGCACACACCCACTTGCTTTTTTTTTTTTTTCATTTTAAGTTAAGGAACCGATGAATGTGTGCTACATGTCTTAAAAGGAAAATTTTTTTTGAATTTTTTTAATATATAGTATGGATTTGAGACTTAATTTTTAAATTAATTTAGTTTTTATATTTTTATAATTTTATTAATTAATTTAAATAGTTAATATTATTAGTTTTTCAATTAAAATATTATGTGACTACATATAATATTAAAATTAGTATTTTAAATTTATAAAGTTGAGAAATTGAATTTTTAAAAATAAAAATTTGGAGGATTAAGTTCCAAATCTACTAAGTATAGAGATTTAAAGTCATGATTATTTGAATCAATCGAACTAGTTAAGGGTATCAATATGAAGAGAGGCATTAGATTGGTTATTTAAAATATTTTTATTTTTATATTTTTTAATGATTCATTTAATTGGTTTATACGAACCAATTGTCTAATCAATTTAACCATCGTTTTGCTTAGAGTATACTTAATTTTTAAAATTTTATTTTATAATTTGACACAAATCCATCCTATAATTATTATAATAATGCAACTTTAATTTGTAAATTCTTTTATTATTTTAATTAATTGGTAAAGCTAAATTTTATAAAATTATTATAGTAAGTGAAGCCGTAATTAGGTAAATATCATGCAAATAAGTAAAAAAGGCGATAGAAATATGGAATGAATCTAAATAATTGACGACGTTAAATAAAAGCTCAATGTATTTCCTCAATCTCAAGCATTTTCATTTTCAGATCTAGGATTGTGATATTAATTTCATAATTAATAAATTGTATAATTTTATTTTCAAATACATATATCTGTTTATCAGGTGGTTCAAAAGCTAATTCTAGCAAATGGATGGTAGAGATGCTTTCGTGCAATTTATGCATTTAATATCGAGAGATTCTAGTAAATTGTAAGAATACGATTACATGTTAGAAATTGTTGTATAGTGTTACCTTTTGTATTTCACACAATAAATAATTTTCCTCATCTTTGTCAGGTGAATTTATATTCTAAATTTTGAAAAAAAATTTTGAAAGAAGTAGAAATGTTTTACACAATTAATCCATAATGGTTCAGCTTCAATTGGAGAAGGTAAGGTTAAAATAGAAATTTTCTCAGTGTTTATAAGATTTGGGCTCACTAAAAATATATAGAAAATATTGCAATTGAGCACTAGAAACTATGTACATGAGGAAAAAAAAAAATAAAACTCTAATTTTCTCTTCATTTGACGTCTGGACATTCATCTCCTATATCTTATAGTGTTTTTGAGATATTTATATTAATGAATTGATTAGTCGTTGTTTGGAGTTGTCGGAGATAAAATATAGTCAATGTAAAATGAAAAGTTGTATAGAAAATGCTAATTACAACTAACAGTATTGATACCTTCAAAAGAGTAGGGTATTTATATTTTTAAGAACTATAACCGTTAAAAATACTATGATATCAATACGATGAAGTAAGGTATTGATAAATCTGGGTCAAATTTTGATACCTCGAGAACATGTATCAATACATTACCTTTTTAAGATGGCTTGTGGCTATTAACTTCCTAAAGTATCTATACTTAACTATTAATTAAATTGCTTTAAAACCATATTAAACACCTTAAAACAACTTAGGATCAACTCAAAAACATTTTATAAAATACATTCACTTTTTAAATATTTTAAAGTCCTAAAAATGTTTAAGGAGATTTTCAATAAATGATGTTACATCAAAAACTTGATAAATTAAAACTAACATTCTTTTCCTTTTTAACAAGAGAAATGCATATTGAAAAACTCCTCCTATATTATTTAGATAATTTCAAAACATACACTCTTTACTAAAAGTATTCCAGAAAATTTTAATTTCAAAACTTCAATAAGAAATATAACGATTAAATATATATATATATATATATATATATATAAAAGATTTAATAAATCTTGGACTTAAAAGAAAAGAAAAAGGACACAATTAAATTTAAGTACATAAATTTTATACCAATGTCATGCAATTAAATAATATACGCATGATTTGCAGAATCATTTAAAAATCATTAATTTAAAACATATGCAAATATAAAAATTATTTTTTTAGCATAAAAAGTAATGAAAGCAAGATACTAATAAAGGTGAATACTAAAAATTTAAAAATGTTGGGAAAATAAAAATAGGGAAATTTCATTCATAAAATGCATGTCTATAGCTATAAAAGAAAATTTAAGTTGTGGTCCACTTAGTTTTGGATATTTTATATATATATATATATATATATATATATATATATATAATGTGGTTAAATAAAGTTAAAATAGAGGGACGAAATCACAACTACTGTAGAACATATTTCAAAAACAATCCATTCAATTGAAATTAATTATTATATTTAAACTTAAGCAATTAAATAACTAATATATTTTTCCCTATAATTCCATACCAACTTAACCTAAAAGTATTTATGTAAACCAGTGAAGATGGATTATATTAATTTAGTGTGTCATGTATAATTAGGAAAATGTAGACTTGTAGTCTTATTGCACTGCTTTTTACCGCCGATGGCAATCGGAAAAAGGACGTAGAGATTATAGCGGGTTGCCAAGTGTAAGTTACCTTTTCTTGCCTGGGATCATATGACCAAGCCAGCTACTACTATGCCATCTGCCATTGCCGTTCCACATGTCTCTTCACGACGCCAACGCCTAGAATTTCAAGCCACGTCGCTGCCAAAAGCAGGATTATACGTGGCTGGCTCTACGGCGCACCGAACTGCAGCCTACGTACTTAAAAAGCACCCCGCGCACCTCCCTCAACGCCCACAATACATTTCAGTTCATCCAACAGAATTACACAAATTGAACTTCCTATCAACAGAACTATGAGCCAGGAACAACCACAAAGGCCTGGGGATAGTCAGGAACCCATCAAGTACGGTGATGTCTTTAACGTCACCGGTGAACTGGCTTCAAAACCTATTGGACCAAAAGATGCCGCCGCCATGCAGTCAGCTGAGAACAAGATCCTAGGAGAAACACCAAAAGGTGGTGCAGCAGCTGTCATGCAATCTGCAGCCATCGCCAATGAAAGAGCAGGCGTCGTTAGTCACAACCAAGCTGACGTTGCTGGAGACCAAGGCGTCGCCGTCATTAAGTCTGACGCAGATGGCGATGTTATGATAACAGAAGCCGTTGCTGGACAGGTAAAAGGTATTGGAAAATCGTTGCATTCAGTTTAAAAATCATAAAGTGACAGAGAGTATTTTTATTATGATTTGTAGTAATCTTGGTTTATTTATATGCGTCTAATTAACAAGTTTAAATATTGAGATACAGATTGTGGGGCAATACAGGCAACCAGATGTTTCAGCGGTGACTACTCCATCAATATCGGTTGATCCAGGATCAATTACGATTGGAGAGGCTTTAGAGGCGGCGGCCATCTCTGCTGCTGATAAACCGATTGATCAGAGCGATGCGGCTGCAATTCAAGCTGCCGAAATGAGAGCCACTGGCAGCAGCGAGATAACTCCGGGCGGTATTGCAGCCGAAGCTCAGTCTGCAGCCACTCGGAATGCTCGAACCCAGCGGTTTGAAGATCAAGCCACTCTCTCGGACGTTTTATCGGTAATACTTCATTATTATTATTATGAACCCCATTTACTAGTGGAATATTTCTAAAGATTTCAATATGTTTTGGGGGCCGCAGGATGCTACTGCGATGCTGCCTAAGGATAAAGCAGTGACTCGTGAAGATGCTGAAAGGGTTGTAGCTGCTGAGGTGAGAAATAATCCTGGCATGAGTACTACGCCTGGGGGAGTGGGTGCTGCCATGGCTGCAGCTGCTAAGCGTAATCAAAATTCAACAATCTAGATCTTATCACTATGCTATTTAATAAATCACCATGTCTTCTGCTTTTTTTAGGAAAGAAATTAATCCTTTACAGGCTTAATTTACGTTTCCACTATAACTATATCAATTGATTAAACTCAACCAACTTCACGTGAAGATTTTCAACTCTACTCAAACTAATTTCTCAACTTAAGGTTTTCCATTCCTTAGGTGCCTTTTGTTAAATCATAATTTATTAGTTTAACATGTACAATTTTTGCAATATCACATGTTTATAAAGATGCTTTAATTAATGCCACTTTTTAGCTAAATAACACACTTCAAATTGTAATTTGCCTAAACATCTTTGCTAAAGATGCACTTCAATCCTACAATAGTCATTCACATAATCACATTCCAAGCCTTCAGTATCTTAGCTACTCCAAAGTACAATCGTTAGTCACAGTCAACAACACAACAATTCAAATACCATAAAAAAAAAAAATGGGTTTCATTGCTCGTGGTTTGTTTTTTAATTCCAATTTAAGGAAAAGAAATGATATATTTGTATTCCCAGAAAATATTTAATTATATATTTTTTATAATGTGAAGAAGGAAAGAAAACTAATATATTTATATTTTGGTTGGAACTTTAGAATTTAAGGAAAAGAGTGATTTTTTTTTTAGGTTTGAAAAATACCTACTTAATATGGTTTGATGAAAAATATATTAATTCTCTAGGGTTTATTTGTTTAATGAATTTTAAATAAATGGATACCTTTACCCTTGATTAATTACTTATCATTTTATCTATTTTTTTTATCTTCAATCTTTATATGTTCAATAAAATTTTAATTTAAAATATAAATAATTAATTATTAAATATTTTAATTATTACCGAATTTATTTATAAATTGCTTTATATTTTCTTTGTTGAATATAATGTATTTTTTAAAATAATACATGTAATTTTTTTCAAAATTACAAGTATAATCGTATTGCAATTATAATGAATAAATTTAAATAATTATAACCAAAATTAATCATTATATAAAATTAATCATTATATAAAATAAATTTAAATAATTATAACTAAAATTAATCATGAATGATAATAAAAATATATCCAAACCTAAATTTGAATAAATCTATACAGGACCTAAACTATACATGACTCAAATACTGTAGAATATTAATTAAGAAATCACATATAGATTTGTTGTTAATGAGTTGGGCTATCTGGCCTAAAGAGGTTTGAGTAAAAATATAGGTTCGAAAAATGGACTTAGACAAAAAAATAAGGTTTGTTTAGAAAATGGATCGGGTCTCAGGTAAGGCTTTTTTGTCTTGAGCTCGGCCCGAATATGAAAACAAACAAAAATCATGCTATTTTTTTTTACTATTTTCTTGTTGTTTTTTCACTATTTTGCTATTATTTCACAATTATGTTACTACTATTTGGTTGTTATTATTTTGATATTGTATAACTCTTGTTTTATTGTTAATTTTATTACTATTTTTCACATTTGCTTGTTAAGTTACGTTTATTTTAGTGTTATTCAAATATATATATTTAATTTATTTTCAATTTGTTGGGAAACATTTATTTTAATATTTTTAATATTTTTTTAAAAAATTATATAAAAATAATATTAAAAAATTATTATGGACTGGCCGAGTCAAGTTCCAGTTTTAATATTTTATCTTGACTAGGGTTGGGCAAAATTTTAAATCTATTTTTCAAACCAATCTAAATCGATACCTAGCAAACGAGCCTAATTTTTTGTTCGACCCAACCCATAGATACCTTTACTCACACATGATGTAGACAAAATAAGAATGAAACCTGAAATCTTTAAAGTTCCAAAGGCTTTATCTTTGTCCATTAAACTAAGATCTCATGTACTATTAGTATATTTTAAGAATAATAATAATTATTATTATATTTTGTTACTTTTTGTTTTTTTTTGTTTTTAAAATAAATTTTTATGTAAATTTATATTAACTATTTCAATTTTATTTATGTATATCAACTTTGAGATAATTTTTTTTAATTTTATATTTTAATCAAATTTCTTAACAAATCGGGATTCTACCTCACCATCCTTTTCCATTTTCCCTGAAAGGCTCGCTTTTTTTTTTTATTTAAAAAAAAAATCTTTATAGAGGCAGGCTTTATTTATCAATGTAATTAATTTTAACTGTAATTAATTTCAACCAATTGAATTGTCCATTTAATAATTCTAGATGATGATTTTATAATTTTTTAAATTAAAAATAGGAAATTCGTTAAATTGAAAAATAAAACTAAATAGTTAATATAAATGTCCATTGTCCAACATTAACATAAAGTGCATCCAAGTTTAATAACAAATTAAAATATGAACTAGGGCTTTAAAAAATCAATTAATATGTGCCAAGTTAATAAAAAAAAAAAACCCCAATTCATATAAAATATGTTTAATTTTCAGGACAATTCAATCCGAATTTAAAGATTTAAAAGAACAATTATAAAATTAATTATTTTTGTTAATCTAGAAAACTAACCCACTATTTACTTTCTTTATTAACCGTGAAAGATCTAACTACCCTTCTTTTATTTTTGATTTTTTTATTTATTAAAACAAGTAATATTCACATATCCAAAAAAAATAATGTTTTTATTTTATTTTTTTCACTTCTGTATTATGATTGTGTGTTAAAATCTGAATTGGGTTGGCCCAAGAAAACGACTTCACGAGAAAAATGTAAAGACAAATAGAGGCAGGCATCCATTTGATTTGATTGGGCTTAGGGCCTGATGAGTGCTACAAGTTGCATTATTTCCCGTAAAAGAAATGCTTGATTTATCACTACAAAGATAAATTAATTGTGCTTGCAGTCGCAATCCTGTCTTGAATTTAACAGTGTTTTAAAGGTGTATGGTTCAATGCCATTTGTTTTGGCAATTTCAATAAGAACCCAGCCAAGGTCTAAGTAATTGGAAAATACCTTTGAAAAGTGTGTGTTTGGATTATGAAAAAAGTGATTTAGACTTGACATTGTACGTTGTTAGGGCCCCTCCCCTCTCGCTGCCTTGCAATGAACAAAAGAACTGAAAAGCGTCAAATCACTTTGTTTGATGCCCTTCTGCTTTCTTTTAACCTTGTTTTTCCCTCTAGTAGTAAACTAACCATCAAAGCTGCCAAATTTCAACTTTTCCCAACAGTTTTATTTGCATGAATTCTCTCTCAACACGGCACTCAACAGGAGCGGTAGAAAACAATAGCTGAAAAATACCAAAAGAACATTAAGAATCTGAAAAAAAAAATTTTATCAAAAACTATTGCAAATTGATGAGAGGAAAATAATTATACAAATCTTAAAGACTAGACAATTGATATTAGTGTTACAAAATACTAGATATTTCCCATAATGTTGCAGAACCTGCCTGGTGGCAGCACATAACAGGCAGGGAAGTTTCACCGAATAAAACACCTTTGGGTGGCTTATGGCCAGAGATTCCAGACCAGGACAATTTCTACAGCTCATCTCTAAGATCTAAAAACCTTGTGAGAAGCTGATTCGGCACTGCCACAAACAATCTTCTTGGGCTTCACTCTGCCTCTTACCTAATCACTGTATCACACGTATGAGAAACAAGGGATTCTTCTTTTTCCTATAGTTTATATATATATATAGGTCAATGATTAGTCTTCCTTGCATATTTTATTCGTTTAGAAATGATATTGAACTCAAACTGACCACCTTATGTTAGGATGAGTTTAAGCAAGCTTCCTTTCCATGTTATCATCATGTGATCAGTGATCACGTGTGTGTGGCTTAAGGGTATGTTGGTTAATAATGCCTTGACTGACTGTGTGATGTTATAACTTATAAGCAAGTGAGATATATCTGTCCTTGCCGGCTGAGTTTATAGTTTGATTGACTTCACAGCTCTCCCACGAAACTAACAACTTAATGATTATTAGAACATGATTGAGGAGAAAAAAAGATTACTTGAAAAGGATGCCCTCCTGCCCTTGTGTTGAAGCTTAGAAGGAAGAGTAAGAATAGCTGGCTAATACGTACGCTAAAACAGCAGACAATTTACGTTTCATGGAAATTGAGGCGACTACACAAACAAGTCGTATGGTCGTGTGGTTGCAATTGACATTGATTTCTCATTTCGCAGTTTTTGGGTAATGTTGCAGTGGATAGTGGTCACTCTGTTGCAACGTCCTTCTCTGAGTGAATACAACAGCAACAGTTTCTTATCTTCTTCTACTTCAGATTTCTAATATTTATGTAATGGGTTGGGAAGTGATGTACACCGTTACGTGAACCGATGGTAGCGGGTCCTTTGGACACAATAGAAGCAAGATGTTAGGTTAGTTGGATTGCTCTACCTTGGGGCTCCCACCACCATGTGCTACCAGTGGTCGTTTTAACCTTGGGTGGACCATCGCGCGCTACCAGATCGATCTCTCCCTTTCTTTCTACTGCGTTACGTCTCCATTTCATATATATGGGCCTTTTGTCTCCTACATAACCTTTTTTTTTTTTTTTTTTTTGTAAATTCTAATTAAGATCATATCGCCCATTCTAACCTTAAATTATTTCTCTTTAATAATAATTTAACTGCGGTGTGTCTCCATTTCATATATATGGGCCTTTTGCCCCCTACATAACCTTTTCTTTTTTAAATTCTAATTATTAAATATCATATGGCGAATATTAATTCTCTTTAATCCTTATTAATTTTTTTTAATTAAATAAACTTAGCAAATAGTAATACAAGGTTAGAATTTAGAATTTCTAACCCTTATGATTTTAGGGAAAGAGTAGATTAAGAATTAAGATTTAAATGGTTCCCTAAGAACTAATATTTAAAGGTTTGGAATTTTACGAAAGAATTGATTAATTTTAGAGTTAAAAATAATAATAATAATTAATTTAATGTCTGTTGATATATTATATTATATTAGATTATCCATTCTCTCTAAAAGAATATATTGTAACATATTATTATTAAGTGATTAAAATATGGTTTTTTAGAATCATTAAGTTATACTTTAATTATAACCACATAAATTATTATCACATAACTTATTCTTGTTTTTTTTTAATTGAGTCTTAGCTCGATTGGCATAGATATTATTGTCAATATAAGAAGACGTGGGTTCGAGTGCGTCAAAGCGTATTATCTTCCTATCTATAAGTTGAGGAGGAACTATGAGTAGTTCTAGATATTATCTTAAAAAAAAAAAACAAATATGATCAGAACCTTCAATTATGATGAAGAAAAATATGAATAACCCAAAAATTTAACTGCTGATTTTTTTTAATCAGTAAATTTTTAAAAACAAGAAACAAATTTTAACAGTAAACAAATCTCTAAAATTAAAATTGCCCCAATGGGGTTTTCTGTTTGAACATATATAAAAAGACTTTTGTTTGATATGTGGTAAGTGAGAATGAATCATTTGATTTCACCAATATCATAACACTCAAGTGGTAGATAATGACAAAAGTTTACATGAAAGTATACAAAAAAATCAATTTCAAAAATCTAACTCACATCAAAAGATTACTTTTAATAAGTTAAAATGTGCAATAAATAGATATGCGAGTGGCACTACCACTGATAGCACTAAAATAAATAATTTTATTTTTAATGAAATAATATGATTGGAAAATTAAAATTATGCATGCACATGATAAATTAATAGTTTTACTCTATACAAGGTAAATTACAAAAATAACTATTTATATTTTGATGATCGATTCAATTTATTGTAGAATGATGGCTAATATTATTAATTTATAATATTTGATATTAAAGGTATGACGTAAATCTCAAATGGCACAATTAGTATTCCACGTCCCTTAATTTGATTCTCTCCCCTTTTTATCATTTCTATTCCCTTTTCTTTCTTTTTTCTTCATTTTTATTTTTTCTCCTTCTCCTTCCACAAACCCTAGCTGCTTCTCACCCGTCACCTCCTCCTCTTCTTTCTTTCTTATTCTCTTTTCTTTCGCTTCCATCTCTTTTCTCCTTCTCCCTTAGAAAACCCTAGTTGCTAATGCCCTTTATCACATGTCGTCTTCTCTAGCCAAAAAACGTCGATGAGCTCTCCTTTTTCTCCCCTTACTTTTTCATTGTTTAGATTTTCTGATGAATAATTAAGAAAATCACGGAATGCAAAATAATTTTGTTGAAATCTCTTAACTAATTTTCGTGGTTGGCCGTTAGATGGGTTTACCAATGCAACCATGACCTCTCCAAGCCTCGCACTAGTTGCCCACCATTGGGATCTCCGAGGAGATGAGTAAAACTTTTAGAACTAGCCGTAGGCCAAATCTAATATGGTTTTATTATTGTTTTGGATTTTCCTTTTTGTGTTGGATGAGTGGGGTTTGTGTTTTGGTATATGGTTATGGTGTGGGTATGTAATGTTGGTGGAGGTGATAGGGGATTGAAAGAGAGGGGAGGTTGAAGGTGATAAACGATGGTGAAGGTACTATGAGTTAAGAGGATGAGAATAGGAATAGGGATGGAGCTAGGGATTTACACATCTGCATTGACGTAAAATATACGTTGACATTTAATAGAAATAATTGTTGAGTGATTAAAATGTTATAAATTAATAATATTAATGCTAATTTCGTAATAAATGAAAGTTTAATGATGAAAACATAATTGAAATCAAAATCAAAGTGGCTATTTCTACAATTTACCCTAAAAAAAACTCTTTTATGACTGTATGGGTGAACTATTTTCCTGAGTTAAATGATTGACCCATCTCATTATCAAGAACTTGTCCATCAACTCTCTCTCCTCCAACTTTCACAAATAACAAATATATTAATGGAGCCTTCCCCTTCCATTCTCCTTCTACTCTTTGTCTCTCTAACATAAAAGTACACAAATAAACAGAGAATTAAAAAAGTTGGAGCCTTGCACTTCATTTTCCTTCTGTCTCTGAGATCACAACACTGGAGTGGAAATTATGCCAAACACCCTGGTCAAAAATCTCAATCTCTGCTTCAAAAAGATCAGATCCCCATTAACTTCCCAACCTTCCTCTTCCTCGCCGCTAACCCCAGATGATGACAGCCGTCCACTAACCTCATCCACCGCCACCGCTTCATCACCCCTCTTCAAAAACTACAACTCCCTCTATGACAACACCTTCGACTGCTCAACCTCCAAATCCTTAACCCACTCCTCTCTCTCCTTTGACCCAGACCCCTACCCTGAATCCGACTCCGAACCCGACTTCGCCACCGTTTTTGCTTCGCAGCGCTTCTTTTTCACTTTTCCGGGTAGCTCCAACTCCATCATTGAATCAACAGTGCCGTCATCAACCGCCACCACTCCTGAGTCATCAGATACCCTATTACCCAGCAGTTCCAGTCCCAACAATGACGCAAATCAATCCTCTAACCACGGTTGCGGTGATCGACCGAGTCAAGAACATGGCCACCCAAGGACCGTTGAAAACAGCGTAGCCGTCCCAACCTTCTCTCCCAACCCGTACATGGATTTCAGGAGATCCATGCAGGAAATGGTGGAGGCACGTCATTTAATCGACGTCAAGGCTAACTGGGAATACTTGCATGAGCTTCTCTTGTGTTACCTCGCATTGAATCCCAAAAGTACGCACAAGTTTATTATAGGAGCATTTGCGGATCTTCTTATTAGCCTAATGGCAGCGCAGGGTGGCGGCAACAACAACGACGGAAAGATCGGTGACGGTAAGATTCCGGGGAAGTGCATGTAAAATATGTAATGTTACCACCAATTGATTGCCGATCAGAATATTGATTAATTATCTAAATGAGTAATATATACATGTGGGGAACTAAAAAGTTTGTTCCCATTGTTTTTTGTCCCATATACTTTGGTTCAATTATATTACCTTATCTTGTAAGCTGTCTTCTTATGGTTCTTGTCTGAAACATTGCAACTCATGACATACATAAAACACATTAGAAACTGTAAGTAAAAGCTGATGTTTGTTTGCATTGAAACTAATTTGATAAATGGCTGTCTCTTACACACTTTTTTATTGTTCTACTTTCGTATCTTTTTTTCCAGATTTTAATTTAGAATTTTGGGCGGTTTATCCATAAACCTACAAAAACAATGCACAAATTGAAGTAGAGAAATATTATGCAATTCAACACCAATTGAATGTTAGATTAGGACATTATTTTGACATGGAAAATCAAACGAGCAATGTGTGATTGTTAGGATGGTAGGGGCATTATTTCATGGCTGCTATTTTAATTTTTGTTGCTTGTTTTCCTGTGCAGTTAGCAACTCAGCATCATTGGCTTTCTTTTTATTAAATTTTATTATCATGTTCTTCTCTAAAATTTATGTATGCCTTTTGTCTTTTACATGCACGCCTCATGGTTTCTTTCGAGTTAAGTAAGAAAGAACATTATTATATTAAGAAAATAATTAATTTAAAAAAAAATCCCGAAATCCATGTGAGCTTGGAATCAGCAATGTAGGTGGTTGGTTCTGTAAGCACATAAAGTCATAAATGGATAGCGATGGAGTGTACAAATTTTACTAACTTCAATTTAACACAGAGACAAACAGAGTCATTTTTGTCTTTTTGCAAATGTGACTGATGAGGTGAAGCCAAACAAATTTTAATAAGTTTCCTGGATCTTCCCCAAGCATCCTTATCAATGCAGACAATTCCCCGGATTAAAATGAAACCCAATTGGTATGAGTAAAAAATTACCCATCAAAACAGACAGGGCCAGGGAATCCTGAATTTTGTCCTTAATTATTATTTAATTTTTCTATATTGGAAACCATTTCAAAACAAACATGGCACAAGATTCACTGAAATGTGGTGATTATGATTCGTCCTTACTGTGTAACTTAAGTGGCTCATAATTGATTAAAATGATGGAACATTGGTCCATTCTGTACCCAAGATTAGAGCTTTGAATTAATGAGTAATCACATGGTTATGTCCTCTAGTTTATCATAACCATCAAACGATGCTTTTAAAATAGTAGGTGGTTTTTGTCATAATTTTCTAGAATCTGAAACTATGCTAGATTGCATCAAATAAAGGCCAAGATTAAGTTAAGGGACCGTGTTTGTGTTTAGCAGACCCATTGAAATAGTTAAAGGTCAAGAGAGATGGGCCTATGGAAGGCAGACTTCTAGTTCTTGGTTAGGCACTCACCCAACTTTTGTGATAATCTAAAGGAAGTGCTCTGGATTTAAGGTACTTGCAAATGTGCCTTACATATAACAATAATAAATACTTCTAAGTCTTCAACCTTCATTGAATCTCTAATACATAAAAATAGAACCCATGTTTTGTAGGTTAAGGTAGAGTCTCTCATAGTTGCAATGCCTTTATGGTTAAAATGGACCCAACTGTATAAATTCGAAGAGAGGGAAACTTGTTGAAGAGAACAAAAACATGGAAAATGATAGAAACTAGTTTTACTGTTTTAGGGAAAATACACAATGCTACTTGATAAAAAGAAACAATTGTTGCTGGCCCCATAATTATGGTTCAGAAAAAAAAAGACCAAACAGCAGAGGGGCTTCAGTTTTCATAATCGTCATTAGTTAGGGGCAAACATCACCTTCTGTCCTACAACATGCATGGTTTTTGCAAGTGTAAGCGGATGATGTGAGAGATGAGCACAGAAATGGGTCAGGCATCATAGATGATTTAATTTGGAGCTTTCAGCACATGGTAATGAGGTTGGTTGCATAAACAGTCAAAAGCAAAAAAAGGGTGTAAAAGTTTTACCTCTTTTCTTTTTCAATCTGTTGGTAAGTTGGTGAACAAGAATGATATAATTACAGTAGTTAAGTGAAATGAAATGTTGGACTAGTTTCGGATTGAAAATGGGAGGGCAAACGAACAAGAGAAAAGAGGCGTAATGGATTAAAGAAATATGGTCTTTGATGGCGCTGATTAATAACTATTTTTAACCAATGCTATAAGAACTGATTGATGTTATTGAATGAGAATACTTTACAATATTGTTGATTAACAGGGTTTTGATTTAATAAAGTAAAGAAGTTGCAAGGCTTCTCTTCCAAGTGGAAATATAGTGATATAATCAATGGTGAAGCTGATGACCCACACTTGTTTTTGTCCACCTTGAAAGCTACGTTCAATCAAGAAGCCGACCTAATTAGATTGACAATCCCAGTTAACACTCAAAATAAATAAAGCAGTATAGGAAATTAGAAATGAGTGTCATGATCAAATCCGAGCTTTTAACTTCAACTACTTCATTTACTAAATCTAAGTAATCCTTACTATTTAACTCTTTATTATTGATGTTTGATGTTTGACATGTCATTTCTTGTTTTTGAATGATTCAGTTTTTTGGTTTAATTTTGTATTTCATAAATAATAATCATAAGATATAGTAATTTTTTCTTACATAATTAAAATCAATCATTGAAAAAAAATATAATCGACACAGGTAAATTTTCTATTAATTTTATATTTGTAAGAAAGAATAATCTATTTTTAATCAATATATTTATCAAATAACTAAATGAAAGACATGATTTTAAATATTTAATTCATAAATTTAGACTGAAATGTTACATTTTCACACTTGATTCAATGCGATAAATCATAAAATCTAATAGCACAAATATTAAGTAAGCATAACAAAATATAAAATTCACAATAGTAAATTGCAAATATAAAGTTGAATTATTTAATTGACAAAATGTATGTTTACTTAAAAACAAACATTAATAAATTGTCTTTTTTAAGTTCAATAATTTTTAGTTTTAAAATTTTTATAAATTATAATAATTTAATAAATTCATTTTTATTACACCTTGAATTGAATAACTATTCAACATAATTAAGATAGTTTATTTATATGGTTTATTTTAAAAATTTTGGTTTGCTTTTAATATGAAAAGAAAAATGCAACTAAAAATCATAATATAAACTTCCAAGCTTTCTGTTCTACCTAATACGATGCGAGGTTTTCAACAAGTTTAAGAAGACTAGGCTTTTTTAAAAAGAAAAAAAAATGGTTAATGCTTATGGCAATGTCAATTTTGTTCGGTAATGTAAGTTATTATAGACTTATTTGTAAATTTTTATGGAAGATAAAAAGCATGGAGGATTTTATTTCCTAAAGTAGTACCATAAAGACATTACTAACTAAATTTAATCAAATAAATTCAAGTTGGTAATTTAATTCAATATCAAAATTTAAAATTTATTAGAAAAAATTATTTTCCTAGAAGTAAGGACAAATAATCTAATTTCAGATTTCTTAAGAATCGATCTAGTGAAATCTCATATTTTTTATATCTGAAAAAGAAATGACCTGTCAAGTTCATAATTGATTTCTAACAATAGGTCAGATCGTACCAATAAAAATTCGTTTTATTCCATTTATTCCAATGCAAGGATTTAACAATTTTTTAGCTAAAATCATGGAGCTATTCATACGCTCTTAAACATAAATAAGGAATCCCAATCTTTGATAATTTTGTTATCATCTAATTGTTTTTGCATAGGCCAATTCAACGATTTAAAGTATCACAATGTGATAAAATAATCAATTAAAAAAATCCTCTAATTCCAATTAAGAATTTATTGGTTCCTTTAGGAACAACATTCAACAAACAATTTTTCTTTTAAAAAAGTAATAACAAATAATTAACAATCAATGCAATAAACTACCAAGTAGTATGAAGACAAAGTAATTTTGTCTAAAATTTTAAATTTTGGTTGGAATCTCAGAAAAGACTGTTTAGAAATATGAGATTTCGAAATGACCGAAATGTTAAGAATCCAAACATCTTAATCCTTCAAATTTTAAAGTGTGAACAAAAATATCGTTCTCACGAAGACTAAAAATACTAGTAATTACAGTCTTTCTATTATTTAACCGATAAATTCGAGTGATTGTTAACACTCCCAACCCGTATCCCTCGCCGGAATCGGGAGCATTACCGAAGCTTACAGGTCAAACAGACAGAAATTTCAAACATTTCATATCATCAAAACAAGTCATCAAAGCATCATTTTAATCCAAATTATAAAAATACCAAAACCAAATCAATTTGCCTAGTTCATGAGCACTTAAACATAGAATTAAATTCACATGCACCTATCTAGATTTAGTTCAAGTTATCATGCCATAATATGGCTTCAAAAACAAACACATATTTATATGTATAAAACTAACCAAAATTAAAATTATAACCTCATTTACAATCAAACCACAAAATAATTAATAGTTTGGACACGCTAGATACATGCCGGCACAAAGGATAAACATCACCACATTTGAGTTCGGGATCGTTGTTGGATGCTGAATCGGCGATCAAAAGTTAAGTACCTAACTTGCGCATGGGAAACAAAACCGTACACTAAGTATAAACTCAATGGTATTTCTATAATTCGAATATTTAAAGATAAGAAATTACAAATATACAATTGAAATATAAACACATATTTATATTTAATTATTACAACAACCATATCAAATTTCATTTGATTCACAAATATCTCAATTCTCATACTTGTTATATAAATAGCTTTTCACAATTTATTTCACATTTCATTATACAATTGCAATATTCATTCTGTAATCATTTCATAAGTATATAACTAATATATTCCATATATTTGCAACATATTTCACATTATATTTTCAATTGATTATTTCACTTCCATTTCTCATACCACACCAGTTTGGCACCTAGTGCCTCATCGGATAATTTAAAGTAATAAATTGACACCTAGTGTCTCATCGGCTAAATCGAAGTAAATTGGCACCCAATGCCTTATCAAATTAATCCAAAGTAGTAAATTAGCACACAGTGTCTCATCGGCTCGAAGTCGAAGAAATCCCTGAACTCTTCCAATCTTATGGCATGCCATCTATATCTGACTCAGCTCGATACAGTTAATAGGTTTTTCAATTCACTTTTCAAATACAACCAATATTCAATTCAATTCAAATAATCAATATATTCAATATAAATACTAATTTATTCAATATAAATTCAACAAATTCATCACATACTAAATCAATCCATTTCAATTGCAAAACACAATAATTCTCACCTCAACACTTACCATATACATTAAATTGAATTATAACAATTAACAACTAAATTCAGATTATAAACATACAAACCAGGAATTCCGAGCTATTCCACGTCGACTTTATCTTTCTCCTTTTTAGTCGAGGATTCCAGTACGACGTTAGCTACGGAATTAAAACAATCAAAATTCATCAATACAATACAATTCAATTTCATATTGCATATTTTAATTTTTACTCAACATTTGTCTAAATTCCAATTTAGTCCTTAAACCGAGACTAATTTTATTTCTTCACAACCAATTCTATATTTTCATTCAATTTCCACTTTAAACTAGATTTAACTCTCTAATTTCACTTAAATCCCTAAATTTTGAATTTTTCACAATTTAGTCCCTATTACTCAAAATTTACAATTTATTCTACAATTCAATCCTTTTTAACTTCTAACTTAAAAATCTATCAATTTAATCCCTAATACTAAAATTATTCAACATTAACAACATTTAAAAACTCAATAATTTCTAAAATTTTGAAATCGGTCCGGTAGTATTTAAACCGGGATTCTAAAAACATAAAAATTACAAGAAAAAGAGATTAAATTAACTAACCAATTAAATTTAGAACTTTTGAAACCTTTAACCCTTCGCCTCCTTCTTTCTCCTTCTTCTTTATTTTTCTTTCTGTTTTTTCGTTTTGGCTTTCTTACTTTTTCTATTTCTTTTATTACTTATTTCTTTTATTATTATTATAATATAATATATATACTTACATATTAAGTAAATATATTTTATACAATATATATATTATATTACAACTTATGCAGCCTCAACTAAAGGCAATGGTATAATTGCTTCTTTAGCCCCTTTAATTTTTCTTTAATCTATAATTTAACTTTCACCCTTTGTGCAATTTAGTCCTTATATCTAATTACTCTTAATTTATGCAAATTCACCTAACCAAAGCCTAATTAACTACACAACTAGCTTACAAGTCTAATTTACGGGAACGAAGTCCCGGGAATGCACTTTTTTTAATTTGATCCTTTTTAATTAATTAACTATCGAAACGTTAAAATTTCTTAACGAAACTTTAGTTTAGTACCACCTTAATGACACTCCGTAAATATTTTTATAAAATATTTACGACTCAGTTTATAAAACAAGGTCCAGATACCTTATTTTCTAAAACTACTTGAACTTAATAAATCACTTATATAACATAAATTATCAAATAAAAAATCTTTTTAAAAATCACATTTGACTCATAAATATTAAATAATAATATTTACGAACTAAATCATCGAATTTGGTGGCCCCGAAACCACTGTTTCTGACACCACTAAAAAACGAGTTGTTACAGATTGATTAAAAACTAAAATTAACTAAATTAATTAACTAACAAGCACGAGAAAGAACAAAGAAAAACTAGGAAAATAACCAATTAACAACCAATAAGCAAAACAATACCCAAGAAAGAATTCACCTAAACTTCATCTGTCACTATCAATCTAAATTACACAATTTATTTACTTAGTATCTTGATCCACAGAAATCCTTAAATTATGCTAATATTTCTCTTCAAGAATAAAAACAACGGACTCTAGTTTGATTAATTAAAAAAATTCTAATTAAAACCCCTATTATCACATTAACTCAATTTATGAATTCTCCTATTAGATTTGATTCTAATCTGGTAGATTTATATTGATGTGTCATTAAACTAACTAAAATTACGACTAAGGCAAACGCACCTATCGAAGAATAGTATAGTATGGTGAGTAGGGAATATTGTATCCATGAGGACTAAAAGTACTAGTACTTACTATTTTTCTATTATCTAGCCGATAAATTGAAGGGATTGATTTTTAATCTAAAATTTAAGAATGCAACAGAGAATGAATTAGGAAAATATTTTAAGAAAACCAATGAGATAGACAATACCTAGGAAATAATCCACCTAAACTTCACCTATTATTCTGAATTTGAATTAAACGATTTATTCACTTGCACCTTGATTCGTAGAAATTCTTAAATTATGTTAATATCTCTTTCGAGAGTAAAAATAACTGACTTTAGTTGATTAATTGAAATCTCTTTCTAATTAAAACCCTTATTGTCGCATTAACTCGATCTATGGATTCCTCTATTAGATTTAACTCTAATCTGGTATATTTATGTTCTCCTATTTCTAGGATTGCATGTAACACCCCAAACCTGGCCTAGACGTTATGGTCGAATCTGGTGGCTTCACATAGAGTGTTTTTGGAAAACTATTTCGGTTAACAACACTTAGTCCAGGTTATTATTCCTTATCGCGGAAGCTCGAAATCATTCATTTATAAGAAAAATCTTGGATTAATTAATAAAATGCATTTGAAGGCGCAATTTAAGAGTTAGTGAAAGTAATACAATTTGGAATCCCACAGTAGAAATCAAAACAGTTCAAAGGTCCAAATCACATAAAGATTCCCAAATATAATCAAATAATAAAATAGGAATAACTAGTAAAGTGTCCATCAGTGGTCACCAGGGATTTAAATAGCGGTCTGATACTGGTATAACGGCCGTTATATAGCGATAGCGGCGCCGTTCGAAACCTCTATTGCTAAAAATAGCAGTGTGAAGCGGATTCATACCAATAGTGATGGATCACGGCCACAATTTAACGGGTAACAGCCAATTGCGGCAATAACAGACTGCTGTTCCCGTTATTTTAAATCCTGAAAGATATGTAGAGTTTTCGTGAAGGATAAAAAGTTTGGATTTCATTGTACCTGAGTTCGGAGGAATATAAAAGGCTCCGATGAAATTGAGGATCTTAGAGAGGTTGTTGATTGAGAGAAGAGCCAGCAAATTTTTTTTGAAAGATCAAGGGCACTCTGAAGGTTTTCTCTGATGGAAGAAAGGGAGTTATGTTTTCAAGGATAAACCAAACGGCTTTAACGTTTTTTAATTTTCAAAATGATTTATGTTGTTTTCAAGGTTTTATTTTTACTCTTAGGGTATAGTGCTAGTGTTTTAGTTTCCCAGTGCACCGCCCATTTCATTCATTTCTTTGAATGACATGTGTCATTAATGTGAAAAGGGGGAGCAATAGTATTTTCTTATGGCCTATTGTTTTGTTTTCCTTTTGGTTTTCTTCATTTTTAATGCATCGATTAATTTTGCTTCAAAAAAAAATTAAGTGTTAAAAAACACTCTAAAATATATTAAAAGTGATTTTTTTATAATTATAATTATAATTATTATGTTTTATAATATGTTGTGCGAATTTTAAAAAAATTCATGACCGTGATACCCGTAGTGACCGCAATAGCATCCGTTGTAATAGGCCATTTTTGGCCTAGCCCAGTTGATGAAACAAAACCCAAAAAATAAGAAGTTCAAATTGCTTTATAGTCCATTTACAAATTAAACTAACTAAACCCATGGCCCAAAATTACAGCCCAAACCCTAGCCCACAAAATTGAAACTCTTTCAGCTAAGGGAAACCCTAGGTGCCCCGCACCTAGGTCGGCCACCCACGTGCCCCTACGATGAGCTCGTCGCCCGATGGTGGCTCCCTTACAAATGTTGCACCTAAATGGTAACCTTTTCGTTGTTGACTCCCTCTACAACCTGCAAATAGGCAAAAAAACGCAAACAAACAGAGCAGAGACAGAAGCAATATAACACGCAAACAAGGCCGAATAGTGCCTAAACAGTGTACTAAACTCGGCTATAAAGCCATACAATCAATCGATGTAAAAGGGGGGCTTCTTCCGATTTTTAAATGAAAAGAAATAAAAAAGATAGAAAATTTCGAATACAAAGAGAAATAGGTGATTTTCGTTTATTCACTCTTAAGTTCTCCTATTTTTTTAGTTATTTTATTATTATTAATTTTTATATCTACAAAACGGAAAAGGAAAAAACTAGAAAATACTTACCTGAAAAGTCCCGTGGCCACTTCGTCGGAGATCCTTCCTCCGTCGTCGAGATCAGCCCTAAAAAGGGATGAGGGGACGTTACTCTTGGCTTTTCGATTCAGGAAGGTTCGACCTTCAGACGAGGTTTGAAACGGGATTACAAGCCCATCTCCTGGCACCACCGGCCACCGGATACGGTGGTGGTGCATGGACGACATGGGAAGCCGATGGTCGGCCATGGAGAAGGGGTGAGAGGGTTCAAAGTTTTTTAGTTTCTTTTTTTCAAAGGGAGTGCTAAAATAAGGGTTTAAAAAAATTTTGGCCTTAAATACCAATCATGAAACGGCGCCGTTTGAGGGGGAAGGGTCCGCGTGTTGACCCGACCCACAGACCCAGGATCCGCGCATTCCCAACTATTGGGATATTTGCGCGCGAGGTCCTTCCTCTTCTGTAGCGCTTTTCAATCAGGCCCTTTTATTTCTTCCAAATCTGGCCATCAGATTTAGTTTGTTTTTTTAAAAAGATCCTTCAAACTGTCAGGCTTAACACGTAGCGTTTAGGACTAGGGATAATGTCCCATTTGGTCCTTTCACATTTAGGCGCGCTTCATTTTGATCCCTGGCAGTCTACTTTTATTATTTAAATTTTTTACCTTGGATTTTGTGTTGGTTTCGAATTAGTCCCTAACCTATTTAATTCTTTTTTAATCTGTCTAGTATATTAATACAATGTCTTACGTATTATTTTGGATTTTATATATTATTTAATTTAAACTACATTATATCTTACTTTAAATTATTATTATTATTATTATTAGTATTAGTATTACTATTTTTAGAACTGTTTTATTGTTTTATATATGTAAATACATGTATTTTCTATTGTTAGTTTCTTTTGATAAACTGTTTGACTTTTAAATTTTTCTTTTACATTTATTTTAAGTTTTTCATGTGATATTTTGATAAACCTATTTTAGCAACCGAATTCAATTTGAATTTTTTTCTAATCGAATCGAATCGAGTCAAAAAATTTCAAGTCAAATCGAGTCGAGTTAATGAATCCTATTATTTATACTTAATGTTGTGTTTAGATGGACCGATTATTTAACTAGTAGACGAAGTACAAGATTATTTAACTACATGAACAATATAATGATTTTGCTTTTTAACTTAATGGGTAAACATTTATCAAAATGACTTAGTTTTTACTTTTAACTTAATTATTTTGAATTTTAACTTTTAAAAAAGTAAACATTTATCAAAACGACGTAGTTTTGTCTTTTCTTATTCGGATTTTCAGATAACTCGAATTGTGTAATTCGTATTCGAGTTAAACCGAAAAACTTAATTTTTTTTTGAGTTGATCGGAATAATTTGATTAACTCAAATAAATCGAACTATTTAATTCAAAATTTGAATTTTTTATCGAGTTTTTCGAATCGAATCGAATTTTGCTCACCCCTAGTTTAATCGATAAAAGGACCAAATTGCATGAAATGCAAAAGTTGAGTTCTAGTATCTATAAGTATCAAATAGCTATAGAATTCAAAACTTGAGGTCTTTATATGGAAAATAGACCATTAAAGAAAAGTTAGTAGATATTTTTGGTGAATCATTCATGGAAAATTAGAAAAAGAAAAGGACTAAATGGGAAAGTGGAAAAATTAATGGATGATAAATGAATTAAATGGAAATATCATCATTTTATATCATCTTCATCCTCAAAAAATACATGGAAACCCTAGGAAAGAAAAAGCAAGCTTTCTTGGCTCAACTAGGTAAGTAATCAAGTCTCGTTTTTAGTAATTTTTATATTTTTAAGATCGGGATAATGTAATCTATCAAATTTGGGGGTTAATTTGCAAAATTATCAAAGTATAGAAATTTTGCCATGGATTAATATGCTAAAATTTAGAAATTTATGATAGAAAATGAAATATTGTTAATAGATAAACAACTTTTACAAAGAGAATTTTGATGAACATGTGATTTAGGGACTAAAGTGAAAAGGTGTAAAAGTTATGGAAAAATTTTGATTTTTTTGAAATACTTGTGCTATAATTTTTACATGTAAAAATCGGATAGGCTTGGAATAAGGATTAATTTGTGAGAATATCATTTTCCGAGCCTAGGGACAAAATTGTCATCAATTAAAAAGTTAGAGGTAAAATGGTAATTTTGCCAAAATTTTGAATTGAATTGAAATAAATATAAATTGATGTTAAATTTACTCGTATAGACTAGATAGATCAAATTCGGAGTTAGAATGAGGAAAAGAGAAAAATGACAGAATAGTAGATTTTACATAGACGAACAATTGTCAAAGTAAGTTCGTGTAACTCAATTGAGTATATTTTATGCTTGAAATAAATGTTGTATGTGAATTGTATGAATGTCTTATGTATAAATTGATCACATGCCCGACTATACTCGATAAATGTTAAGTCTCATTTAAATGAAAATGTTACAAATGTGTGTTTGAATTAAATGTTATATATGTGAAATGTGTAATTGTTAAGTACAAGAAATAGACTGAATGCCCGATATTGCCTGATAAATGAATATCTGATATTGCCTGATAAATGTTAAACGATTCTATAAATGTCATAGATATGTAAAATGATCATATATCCGAAAATACTCGATAAACGTTAAATCCTGTTTGAATGAATGAAAGTCGCATGGATACATGGTTCTGTTACTCGAGATGGTAGTGTCCTGTATATGTTGTGGACATCTGTGGCTCGAAAGAGTATAAGCCCTCTTAAGCTTACTGATATGATGTTCTTCCAAGCTTACTCTTTATACTCTTCGAAGTATTTTGTTTATGTTCTTCAGAACATTCTGATTTTATCGTGATCTGCATTTGTTGTAGACACACTCATGCTTTATGAGCGTTCTATTTATAAGTTCTTTGTGAACTTTTTGTTAAAGGCCCTCCGGAGTTTACTGATAGTGCTCGCTTGAACTTACTGTTATTAAGCTATCCAGAGCTTTCTGTTATGTGCTATCCGGTGCTTTCTGTAAAGTGCTCTTCGGAGCTAGTCGGTTCAAGTTCTTTGTGAACTTTCTGTTATTAAGCCTGGACAAGCTTTCTATCACATGATTTTTCTGATAAAGTTCTATGTGAACTGTCTGGTTCAACCTCTTTGTGAGCTTTCTGTTACCAAGCTGAGATATGCTTTCTGTTTCATACTCATCTGAGCATTCTGTTGAAATGCTTGAAAGAAAGATTTCTGTTTAGGTGCTAATAGAAGCACTCTTGGATAATAAGAATTGACGAATTCTGATTTGTATACTTCTAGTGTACTACCTGTGTATACATCAATGTTTTTAATGATTCAACGGGTAAAATCCTGATATGAGAAGACGTGAACATGAAATGAATTGTTACACGTATCTATCTGAAATACATGAAAATGATGATACTGGATATATGGAAATATGAGATGATGATATATGGATTTGGAACTTATTTGATAAATATGTTCATTCATGGTTATAAAATTGTACACCTTAAATGTACTACTCGTGTGGTAATGATAGTTTAAGTGAGTTTATGGACAAAGTTCTGACATGAAATGATTAGTATTTGAGACAAATTATTATGAAAATGTACTTGAAGTATATAGATATGATTTGTATACGTTATATGAATACATGATGTGGAAAGTATATGTACAAGGAAATCTAATGATTGTTGAGCCCATACATGTTTTTTGATATTTATGTGAAGTGTATAACTAATAAGGGTGATAAGGATATGTGTTAGGGCTTGTGATCAAGATGATTGAATGTGCTTAGTATGTTTATATTGAATTTAAATAAGTGGTAAGCTAATTATCAAGTTATATAGACTTACTAAACATTATATGCTTACTCTGTTTTATTTTCCCCTGTTCAATAGTGATTCGGAAGCTCGTTGGATTGGAAGCTTGGCAGAGATTATTCACACTATCCTTATAGGTTGATTAGCCAAAGTTAGCTCATAAATGTTTTAGTTGTAGCTAGCCATTGGCATGGCTTGTATTTGGCATGTTTATGAGTTACATATAATTATGGTTTTAACATGTTTGTTATGTGTTTGAAATGGATAAATGATAATATAATATGTGCATATAGATGATAATTAAGGATGGTATAAAAGTAATGAATATGCTTATAAATATGAATAGTTAATTAGTAAGTTTAGATACTTTACCTTATGAATTGATATATCATATATAAGACATAGTTAAGGCTTGACTAAATGGGTAAGAAATAAGGCTTGGAAAATAGTCTTATATTGTCCACATGGGTAGACACACGAGCATGTGTCTTGATCATGTGTGACGCACGGCTTAGCACATTGGCATGTGCTCTAGCTGTGTGTCCCCTACATTATAAAAATGTTAAACAAAATTGATCACATGGCCTGGCACACGGGCGTGTGATTTGGTCGTGTGACCCCTGCACATAAATAAATTACAAGCTAGAGAGTTACACGAGTTAGGGACACAGGCATGTACCTTACTCAGGTATCACACAGCCTACGACATGGGCGTGTCATTTGGCCGTGTGGTTCACACAGCCTGACCACACGAACGTGTGTGCCTTGTATATATGAAAATTTTAAAATTTCACGAAAATTTTCCTAAGTTTTCGATTTAGTCCCGATTCTATTCAAAAACATATTTTGAGCCTCGAGGGCTCTCATAAGGGACTATATGATATACTGATATGAAAACTGTATTTTGATATGATTTATTTGTTATCTATTTTGAAATTTCTAATAATGCTCCGTAACCCTATTCCGGCGATAGATTCGGGTTAGGGGTGTTACAGCTCAGGCTATGTGGATCCTGAAAACAGCTTTTTTTGTCTTATTTTGGCTCGTTTTTCACCTAAGTATAGAAACATGAATTTAAAGGATTAGGAGCATTAAATTCACTAATTTACGTAATAAATCATCCAAATACATATTAAGAATGGGATTAAAATATGTTACTTTTATAGCTCATCAGATGTCATCATATTTCTAGGATTGCATGCAACTTCACTTAATTACGCTAGATCTAGTCTTAAACAGGGTCTATTCCTCCTCTGATTTAAGCACATCAAACATGGATCAATAATCTAGAAATATCAAACTAAGTATTAAGCACACATAGTTGAGAACAAGATCTAAGTATTTATTGCGTAAAATAAAAATCAAACGACAAATCCATCATAGGATTCATTTTCCTAGGTATTTAGAAAATTAGTTCATGCTTACAAATAAAGACATCCCGAAAACAGTATAACCACAAGAAACAAAGAAACTCATAATAATCTCCAAAGAAATCAAAAGGGAATCTTCAATCTTGATAGAAATCTACTTCAGAATCAGCTTTAATGGTGTTTTTCGAGTTGTTTTCTTGAATATTCTATGATGGCTCTCTCATATCTTCTTATTTTTGTCATATATAAGTCTCAGAATGTCTGAAAAACCTTAAAAATCGTGCTTTTCTGTTGTTTGGAGTGCAATTTGCAAAATCGACATGGCTACCATATGTTCGTGTGGTAGCCCCGTGTGGAATGGTTGAAGCCTGTGTAGCTCTTGTGATTCGCTTCGATTTTTCAGTTTTCACTTGTTTTCACTCATTTTTCTCTCACATGCTTTCCTAAGTATAAAAACATGAACTTAAAGGATTAGGAGCATAAAATTCACCATTAACATCGAATAATCACCCACAAACGCATTAAGAATAAGGCAGAAAACATGTTACGTTCGAATTATTTAAGTTATTTGCATTCGAAAGTTCAACTTGATTCGAACTCGAAATTCGATTAACTCGATTTGAATAATTTGAAATTTGAACTTTTTTCGATTTTTCGAGTTGAATCAAATTTTGCTCACCTCTTGCCTAAACTATGCAATTGTTCCCATATTGAGACATGAACTTGGTAATTGTTCCCATAATGGAGCTTGAACTTTAGGGTTTATAAGGAAATATCAAAGACTAACTTGGACAAAAAAAAGCTCAAGCCATAATATTAGAACAACTGCCAAGTCCAAGAACTAAAAAGGTTCAGGCCCCAATTTATGAACAATTGTCACGAGTCAACCGAATACCAACTCAATTATGAAATTATTAAACTACCCTTACATATTTGAAATAAATTATATCCTTACGAGAGTAGTTATGGTTTTTTTCTTTTACATTTTTAATAAAACCAATATAAAATTTGCATAAGATTTAATCTCTTGCCACCAACATTTATAAAATCATTTATTTACCAGTTAAACCAAAACATTATTTTAATATTTTTATACATTTTAATGTTATTACACAAATTGCTACACCCATATTGTTTGTATATATTGATATTGTCGTCAATTGAATTGATATCTCAAGTCAACTTGATACCAACTCAAAAAAATGACGATATCATAATAACCAATTACAGTGCATTTAATATTTTTAATTTAATGAATTTTTCTACTTAAATTTCCTTTTATTCACAATTTAAACTAATTTGTTTTTATTTTAATTTTGTATATATTGTATAGATGTTATTATTAGTTTCAAACATTGTGTTTCATTATTTATTTTATGTTACTTTTAGATACACACATACGTTCTAAATATATGGTTTCAAAATGCATATGTATGTCATAAAATTTATAGTGTAATATATGTAACTTTAAACCGAGTTTTAATTAAGCACTTATATAAAATATTAATTATTATAAAATAAATTTTAATTGTTAAAAGGAATTTATTATATAATATTTTGTAACAAATATAATTTATAATATATTTATTTCACTAGTAACAATTTTTTTAAAAAAATGGTTACTAAAAAATTTGTCAAAAAATATTTTATATAAAATTATCCAAACACTAAAAATCATTTTTCAAAAAATATATTTAATGAAACAAACCCAACCTAAAATATAACATGCAACAGCGAGGCATTTGCATTTGGGATTTGAAATGAGTAGCATTATATCTCATCTTCATACGAAGTTGTTGGAATGTTAGCTATGTAGCAAGGATCTGATTCGAAAGAAGTTGTTTTCGGACATTTAATTTTTGGCGTTCTTCGTGGTATCAGATAAGGGTCGGAAAGCTTGGAAAAAATAGGGGTAAGAAGACCAAAGTCCTGGGACCATATGAAATGATAAACCTAAGACATTTTTATGTACAGGAACAGGATTCATAGAGACTAAACAGCTTTCACATGTCAATCTAGCCCCAAAGCTTACAGAGTTTCCTTATTTTTGTTGGGAATTCTAGGTTTTTGTTGCCAAAACTAATATCCTTGGGTTGGTCTACATCGATTCAAAGAAAGACTTAAATAATTGTAGGTAAAAAATCCAAATTTTAATTAAACAGATTATGGATTGAAAATACTTAATTGATGGACACCTAAAATGCAATACTAAATTGTCAGGGCACCTAATTCCAACATTACTTAATGACACTTGAAGCTAGTGGACCAAATATTAAAAAACTATAGGATAGGGGCAGGGGAGTTGAGTAAGTTGAAAGAAATAGTTGTTTAGTGGGTGCAAGCTAATATTCAAAAGGTAAAGAAGTAAATCTCCAGTGTCGGTAATTATAGAATATTTTCTCCTTGTTTATGGCTTTAAAAGAGGACAAGAAAAAGGTATCATATATTTGGTTAAAAAGGAGCCAAAAACTGGTCCACTCTAGCAGGGTATTGCCAGCCAGGCATCATAAACCATTGCCTGTCTCTACCTTTATATGGTAATATTTGATCCATGTTGAGCAAACTACATTTCAATGTTCACTTTCCTCTTATAGAAAACACATTTAAGTAACTTTCTTGTAGATTCTATATAAAAAAAATCACTTTTTTTTTTCTCATCCTCAAAATCTCCATTTGCATGCTCCCAGTTAACTGTTACTGCTAATACAAAGTATTAATAAGTTTAGTCACTAAATAAATTGTAACATTCTCTCAAACATATGAGATCAGACAAATTCAAAGCCGCCGCCGTGAGTAATGGGGAGGTGGCTTTTCAGGCAACTTGGTTCACACTCTACCACTACCAAACCATTGCTTTGCTTTGATTTGTCGGCCAAACGCCTATGGCAGCTAATAACCGAAAAAAGAAGAAGAAGAAGCAAGCACCACCACCTCTATCTCAATTCAATGCTTGAAAAACTTAAATTCTATATATTAAATGCATTTGGTTAAGTGTTGAAGAACCAACACTACTTTTACTCTTCTTTTGCTTTGCTTGTGTCACCATGCAATGCATGGACCAAAATTTCCTCCCCCTATGAGTATTGTAGAGTGGCATGATTTCCTTTGGTAACACGCCAACCATCATATATGCTAATGAGGATAATGAAAAAAGAAAAAGGAAAGCAAATGGTGAAAATACCCATCAATTCAACAATACACTCATGAACATATTTTGGTTTTGGCTAAAATATTAAAACACTTTGTAGAAATAATTTTTGATAATCAATAATTAAAAATAAACAATTAAAAAATTCATAATCAATAAATCTCTAAAATCACCTGATTAAGAATAACTAAATTTTTTGACTGCAAGAGGCATATCTTCAATAGATAACAGATTCTTTCACTTTTTGTTAAATATATCATTATACTTTTTCTTATATTCAACTAAGGAATGTTCCTTTGATTTTGTATTTAATTAAATCCTTTATTTCAAGTAAATTGTTAATTTTTGTTAATAAACTTAAAATTAAAGGGAAATGTAGTTGGAATGAATAGAAGTGGATTTTTCTCTTGACATTTAGGTCAAATTTAAATTTTAAAGTCAATATAGTTAAAAGGGTTTTACTGATAATAACATATATATTTATACCAAAATGCAACCTCCAAAACTGGTATAAACACAAAGTATAACCTTTTTCTCTACAATCTGTTCTTCACCATTCCTATCATTGCAAACACTTGCCTATCCTTACTGCTACACAAAACTCAATTAATTTCAGCATCTAAAATTATTATATAACTTATAAGCTCGACACACAGGTAGTGGCGTATCTGGCTGCTGACAGTGGTCGGAACCCTAAAATAAAAAATTGCCCATTTAGGTATTTTGGAAAATTTTAAATTTTAAATTAATAAAAGTAAAATTACACTTTAGCCTTCCTTAAAAATGATAAAAATTTAATTTAATCTTTTAAAAATTATAAAGATATAAACTAATAAAAATTAAAATTTAATTTTGACCTCCCCTAATAAAATTTTCTAACTTCGCTGCATACAGATAAAAACATTCTATTACCCACCCAACTCTTCATTTTTAAAAAAGTTTAATTATTTAGAAATACAATTGAAGAGATTTTTATAATTATGTTAGTCTTTAGTTATTTTTGTTGTGAATTATAAAAAAAAAAGATAAAACCTTAATAACAACGCGATTAACACAACTCGAAATTATATCATACATGTGATGATGGACACATTGATCATCATGCCAATACACAGTTTCATGTTATTACAGTGTTGGCATTAAATGCTTTGGCAAGCATGCGTCTCATAACTGAAAGCTATTCTCATTGAATGCTCAACAACATTACTGGACACACCTTCCCTTACATTTTTTTTAATCGTGCAAGTATATCTTTTCCCTTCTTTAAATATTATCCAAGTGTACTCCTCCTTATCTGAGATCTGACGAAGAATGGTTCCACAACCATACAAAAGTTAACCATTAAAGTCAATTGGTGATGTAGATTTTAATTGGATCATTTGTCGTCCTTCTTTTGACCAAGTGGAAGACATGAACCTCATTTATTGTATATTATGGTTTAATTAAACATGTAATCATTTATTGACCCTGACATTTAGATACTATGAATTCTTGATGAATAAAGCAAACAATAATTTACATTATTAACAACATTTGTAATCTCTTAATTATGGACTAAAACAGGCATGGAGAAAAAGAAGTAGCGAAAAACAAACTTGACAAAGAAGAAAATAGAAAGGAATTGCGAATAAAGGAGATAAGAGAGAGAGAGAGAGAGAGAGAGACCATTTTTTTATATATATGATTTTCGTTTGTGTAATGTTGTATATAAACCCAGCCCTTTTCCAGCAAATACACAGTTGCCATTTTCATTTTTTTTAATTATATATTGTTTGGCCGTTTCCTCTGCGTTTTTCTTATGTCTCTTTTTTCAGTCTTGGTTTTTGTTTATTGCAATAAAATATTCTCAGCTCTGATGGACTTAAAACAGACTTTGACAGTGGAGCAAATCTAAAGTATTCTCTCTCTCTCTCTGTCATTTGTTTACAACCTTAGGCTGTCCAAAACAGGACACCCATATCAAACTGAAGCATTGTAAAACTGATTTTTGAAGCTTTCTGGAAGTGGGTTCTTGAGTTCGTCTATCAGTGTATCCGAGGTAGTACTATTGTGCTGTTGCTCGTTCTTTTCTTTCATTCTTTTTTTTTTTTGGCTTAAAAACGGAGGATTAGTAAAAGAGAGTTAAAAAAAAAAGTTGCCCCTTATGGTTATTATAATGGGGGACTTTCCTTCTTGTTTTGGTGAAAGCGGTGTTCAAGTAGCTGATTCATCATCTTCAAGTGCAGCTAAAGCTGCTCAAAACTTGGTTACTTGTGTTTATCAGTTTCAATTACACGGTCGTTCGTGTTTAATCACGGTTACATGGACCAAGAATCTGATGGGTCAGTGCCTCGGTGTTGCTATTGATGATTCAGCCAATCAATGTTTGTGTAAAGTTGACATAAAGCCCTGGTTGTTCTCTAAGAGAAAAGGATCGAAGACTATAGATGTAGATTCTGGTAAAATTGATATATGTTGGGACTTGTCTAACGCTAGATTTGATTCCGGGCCAGAACCAGTTGAAGGGTTTTACCTGGCTGTTGTATTTGACCAGGAAATGGTGCTGCTTCTTGGAGATTTGAAGAAGGAAGCATCCAAGAAGATTAACATTAGCAGTACTCCTCTTAGTTCCGATGCTGTTTTCATTGCAAAAAGAGAGCATATTTTTGGGAAGAAGTTCTATGGTGCCAAGGCTCAGTTTTGTGACAAGGGACCGATTCACGATGTTGTAATCGAGTGCGACCCCTTCGATCTTAAGGATCCATGCCTTGTTATCCGCATTGATAGTAAAACAGTGATGCAGGTGAAGCGGCTCAAGTGGAAGTTCCGCGGCAACCATACCATTTTGGTGGATGGACTTCCGGTGGAAGTGTTCTGGGATGTGCACAACTGGCTATTTGGCAATGCTATGGGCAATGCTGTTTTCATGTTTCAAAGTTGCATCTCTGCAGAGAAGTTGTGGCCTGGCGACTCTGCATTTGATCCATCTCAATTGACATGGTCTTCCTCTCAAAAGTTTAAAGATCATCACCAAGTACAGGGTCTTGGCTTTTCATTAATATTGTATGCTTGGAAGCATGAATAGAAGTGTAAATTTTTTTCACACTAGTGAGATGTAGAAAATACCTTCTACTATGATTTTTCATTGATGGGATTGAAATATGGTACATGCAACATAAGAGTTGTGGTCTATTTGTTTGTCTCAGCTCTTCCTCATTACCTTATATCATATTAACAGCATAAACCAATTACTCTGGCTGGTTTCGAATTAGCGTTTTAATTTCTAGGGAGAATTGTTATATGGACTAATGCAGCAATCAGTTTCTGCTAATGCAAATGGCAGAAGCATTGATGTATGACCTTGCTTGCTCTTTCCCGACAACGATGTTTGGAAGAGGCATGAACGCTGTTGTTGAAGCCATATGAATCCACGAAATCAAGGCCACTGCATTTGGGATAGATGCACGACATTAATGAGAGCATGGAACAGGTGTACTTTATTTTATTTTAGCATTTTTATAAAGTTTTATAAAAAAGAAAAATGTAAGAGAAAAATCGAAATCTTCATGGCAGTGATAGAGCTAAGCAAATGAAACCTTTAGTTTCATGAATCATGATGCTATGCTAAAAGTACTCGCTTACATGTTTATAAAACTCAGGTCCATGATAATATGTTAAATATTCTGCCATATCTTCATAGCTGCCTAGTGTCACGGGGCTAGAGTTTTCACAAGCAAACCCGTGCGGCCTTAGGCAGTTTCTTCGCCCAAACTCGCCTAAGTCAGCCTTTAACTCGATTGAGGATTCGTTAAGAACTCCTCCAAGGCACCAATTGAATAACGAAAGCGATTTAATGCCAAAGAAGCAAACCAAAGAAACAACAGAAAGGCGCACACAAAGTGTTTGAGTAAATGCTCTCTATTCTTATTCACAAAGAATAATGAAACAATAGAATGGAGTGATTACAAATGAGGGGGAGGCTCCCTATTCATACTTGAGCTCCCCCACAACCGACGGACAAGATTAAGTTACATCGACGGACGAGATCGACCATATCCCTTAATTCAATGGATTTACAAGATATGCCAAATCAAATCCTATCTAATCTTTACAAGATATGATTCCCTCTATCTTACAAGATTAGTTACCATATCTGCCTAAGTTGCCATAACTTCGCTATCGGGCCAACCAGGCTTCAATTTGACAGGCTTCTCCAACAGTTCCTTGAATCGGGCCAGCTCTCGTGGGCCAAATGATCCCCATCTAAGTAATAGACCTCCATCGGATGCATTTGGTTCGATGGTCACGGGCTTTGAACTCTGGCCCGTGACATTCTCCCCCACCCATTCTCGCAACGTCCTCGTTGCGACACCCGAATGGCACTGACTTGATTCACCTCGGTCTCATCTTGTTGCCTTAGCTTCTCCCTTCTTTCGGGACTTTTGCCTCGGCTTCCGTCGCTTCTTACTTCGAGCCGTCCTACTCGTTCGTACATCTCAATGGCAAGGAGTTATGTCACTCCCTTGCCCACGTTCTAACTTCCCTCGAACAAAATCCTCTTGATTCATAGCACTTGGCTTCGCTTTGCCCCCAGTCTCTCGGCCTCCTTGCTCAAGAACTTCGAAAGGGCCCCTATGTTCTTGCCAAGTCAACGAGTTAGAACGTAACACGCTCTTAAGGTGTTCGGAATGTACCTCAGCATTTACTCGGGTCAACTGTCCCTCATGCATCGCTTCTTTTTTCTTGAAGTCCGATGCATCACCCACCTTTCCCATAGGTGGAAGCCTTGTCGATGACTCGGCCAACTCCGACGCTTTACTCGACTTGAGCCTCATTGGTCCCAGCTTCACTGTTTTCATCACAACTTCTTCCTCTAAGTTCGATGACAAACTCACCTCTTCCTTGGGTGGAAGCCCCTCCGACGACTCATCTTGCTCAGACATTGCCTTTCCTTTGACTACGACTTGTTTTGGACAGTTCCGCAACTCATGCGAACCACGGCACAAGAAGCACTTTACTTGCTTCTTTTTGCTCCTCTTTGCCCTCTTGGCTTCGACTTTTCCCTTGCTCGATCCAAGCTTTTTGGGCTCCGTGTCTGCTCCATCGTTCCCTTCGATGACAGACTTCCTCAGACACTTCCGCAACCTATGCGGACCATGACACAAGAAGCACTCAATTGGCTTCTTTTCGTTTTTGGCCTCCTTAGCTTCGACACCTCTTACGCTCGAACCAAGTCCCAATGCCTTTACCCCTGGCTTCTTCTTAAGCGCGGATTTCATCGGACAACTCTTCAATATATGGGCACCGTCACAGAGAAAGCATTTCCGCTTGTCTCTTTTCCTCTTGGGTTTCTTCTTCCCAACTCGTGGTTTCCCATTACCATTATTGTCGCCGTTGCTACTGCCATCCGTCTTGTCTTCCTTGTGATTCCCTTCACGTACGCCTCTTTCCTCGGACTCGGAAGACCCAAGCTTATCTTTCCCTAGACCAAGCTTCACCACGGACTCCGCTACTGTCATGGCTTCCGACAACTTTTGGACACCTATTTGTTCCACCTCCTGTCTGACCCACGGCTTCAATCCCTCTTGAAAAGCAAGCATTGCCTCTCCCTCGGTCATATCTGAAACTTAGAGCATGAGTTCCTTGAACTCTTTTACATACTCCCCCACTGTGCCACGTTGCTTTATCCCTTGCAACTTTGCCCGAGCTTCTTCCTCGGCAAACTCCAGGTAAAACTGTCCCTTCAACTCGCATTGGAACTCTTCCCATGTTCTAAGCTCATCTTGCCTTTTATCCGTGATCCTACCTCGCCACCATAAAAACGCAATGTCAGTAAGAAATAATGAAGTAGTTTTAACCTTACCCGCATCATCTACGATGCCTTTGGCACGGAAGTAAGTTTCCATCCTCCACAAGAAATTGTCCACATCGCATGCAGACCTTGTCCCCACAAACTCTTTTGGCTTCGGGACATACTCGTCACTGAGTACTGCACTTGACACTCCATTCCCCACCGCTGCTCGGCACGAGGCCAACTCTCCCTCGAGTTCCTCTATTCTTTTGCTCAAAGCCAGCGTCGTGGCCATTGTTTCCTCCTTCAAAGCCATCATCATGGCTGTAAGAGCATCATACCACTTCGACATTTTATCATCGTGTGAATTAAACAACTCATTTACCTGGTCCATGGTAGAATCAAGAGACATCTTTACATAGTCTCTGGACTGTTCCTTCCAGTTGTCTATGCGACCCTCGACCCCATCGAGTGCCTCTTTTATGTCCTCCATGGATCCCTCGAGTTCGCCCATACGTTCCTCTACTGCCGACAGTGTTTCCCTTAAAGACTTTCTCGCCAACCTTTGTTCGAACTCTTCTTTCGACATCCCAACGGTGCCTTCGAACCTTTAGCTCTGATACCACTTGTCACGGGGCTAGAGTTTTCACAAGCAAACCCGTGCGGCCTTAGGCAGTTTCTTTGCCTAAACTCGCCTAAGTCAGCCTTTAACTCGATTGAGGATTCGTTAAGAACTCCTCCAAGGTACCAATTGAATAGCGGAAGCAATTTAATGCCAAAGAAGCAAACCAAAGGAACAACAAAAAGGCGCACACAAAGTGTTTGAGTAAATGCTCTCTATTCTTATTCACAAAGAATAATGAAACAATAGAATGGAGTGATTACAAATGAGGGGGAGGCCCCCTATTTATACTTGAGCTCCCCCACAACCGACGGACAAGATTAAGTTACATCGACGGACGAGATCGACCATATCCCTTAATTCAAGGGATTTACAAGATATGCCAAATCAAATCCTATCTAATCTTTACAAGATATGATTCCCTCTATCTTACAAGTATGCCAAATCAAACCTCTATCTTTACAAGATATGCTTGCTTTCGACCACTATGTAAAGAAGTCGGTGTAATTGCTAAGGCTGGACATCTATTTCAATATTAAGGTTTTACGATCCCCATTTTAATTGCCCCCCACCCCCCAAAATACTTTAGAGAAGTGGCTGTAGCTAAAGCAATAAGCCCTTTGGTTGTTCCTATACTGTTCCCAAATGTTGTCAAATCCTGCATTAGTGGATGTTAGCAGTTGTATGTTCCATATTCCAATATACTATAACTGTTCGAGGGAGTAAGTGTTTGCATGTTCATAACATCCTAGATTGAAAGCTAAAACAAGTAGTGCTATAATTACTTGCCTGGATTGGATGTTCCATATTGCAGCAGTCCAGGTCCAGGCAGAGTAGTGTAGTTTCCCAATTTCACCAGTTGGCTAACATTTCAATGAATTCAAAAAGGTCAACTGATTCATGCTACAATCTATACTAATGATGAAATATATGCTATAATACAATCACAAAACGAAACCGTCGAAAGGGTAATACCTTTCATCATAACAAAAATCGTGATGTAACGCAAAAACAAAATTAACTTCCTTCAGTTGTTTTGCCAAAAAGAAAATAAAAAATCCAACAGGTCGAGTCTTGAGACCAGTCAAACGGCGTCGTTCTTCTCTTTTCCCATTTTTCCTTTTTAAGACTAAATAAAAAATTGTCCCAGGCAAAAGAGATGGACTTTCAGTTGTCTTGTCTCCGTAAAAACATGGGAACTCTATCATCTCTGTTCCCCCTCTCACTCTCTGTTGTCCCAAAACCTCTCAGTAACTTTGCCCCGAAAACCCACCTTATTTTCTTTGCTGCTACCACTTCAAAGCTTCGATCCAAAACAGCGGCCTTCGGGGGGAATCCACCCGACCCCAAACAGAAAGAATATCTATTCTTGGACGAAAACGGTGTCGTCGAAGACATGGATGGTTATCTTAACAACCTCTCTCTCGAGTACGAGTCAGTTTGGGACACGAAGCCTTCATGGTCAGCTTTTCTCATTATGTTTCTTTTTCTTTTTCAATTGTCATTTTTGGGTTTTTTTCTGGGTTGTTCTTTTTGTTACTGAGCGACAATTATTCCTAATAAGAAGCTGATCTTTATGTTTCTTATCTAGGCTGCCATTGGTTTTGCATCTGTTCTTGTTTAGTCTGATGTTTCCCTTCCATTTGGTTGCTAGGTGTCAACCATGGACGATTACCCTTACTGGATTGTTGGTGATTGCCTGTAGTTGGCTAACTTTACATTCACTTGTGGTCACAGCTTTTGCCACATTGGGGATATGCACATGGTGGTACATCTTTCTATATTCTTATCCTAAGGTGCGCATTATTGATTCTACTTGGAATTATAGTTTCTTTCCCTTATCATCATATGAGCAAAAAATAAATTAATTAATTAAATTTTGTAGATATTTGGATAGCATGCAAATTACTGACAAATTGTCTTCCCAGTTTGGTTGTCCTCTATCGATGAAGTTTCTTGCGGTTGAACTAGAACAAAACTTCTTTTAGAATTAAACCTATAAAGATTAAAGCCTGGTTAAGCCAAGATCTGCTGACTACATCTTAGAAAACAAGGGTTTTTTTTTCTAAATATGGAAATGCCTATGGTTTTGACTTCTAAATCTGAGGCACCATTGGAAATTTGGCGGAGTTTACAAACAATGGGTCGCCTGGACTTGTTAAGAGCTTTAGTCAAGCACGTTTATAACTAGGTCGTTCTGAACATGTATACTTGATATTCTACTTGTCAGAGCTTTTATGTTTTGTTACGGGAAAACACGAAGAATTTAAACCTTTATTTTCATGTCAGGCTTATATGGAAATGATAGCCGAGCGGCGAGAGAGGGTGGAGAATGGTGTAGAAGATACATTTGGAATGAGTAAGAATCAATGATTCCGCAGATTCTCTGCTTGTATGTATGTAGATGTTCCATTTATGGTTTATTGAATCAAGGTGCTAGTTAACATCAAGCCCTAATCATTACTATTTTTTAAAATTTAATTGCTTAAAAAATCATGACATTAACAAGATTGATATTGTTGTGATAAAAAATAAATGTTTAAAAGTTTTTATACGACAATAAGAGAGAGCTCATAAACCAGAGAGGTGTTGAGATGATGGTAAATGTGACAGCTGACGAGGAGCAATTATAGGCTGACCAAAAGTAAAAATGGTTTGCTACAGCCTAGAAAGAGAATCGAAAGATTTATCCAATCCATTTCGCTTTTGCCATCTACAAATTCCTTTCGGCAATTGGCGAAGCAAACATTTCAACCAAGGCCACATTCCATACAAATTTCAACGGCAAGAGCTCGAGCGTGGACTGCCCTTGCCCGCTTCCATCATCTACTTATGTTTATAGCTGCCGTTGAAGTAGCGGGTACAAAGAGGGGGAACAAAAGGTCCCCAGAGGCTTTAGCCTTTTCTTTTCTTTTACGATGATAACAAACTCAGTGAAGTAGATGAAAGCACCCCCCCCCCCCCCTTTCCCCAACCGGGACATAGCAATCTGACCTTTTGGATATGTCAGCAGCATCGGATTATCATAAAGGACAATAAGGATGATATACTGCCTGTCACAATGCAATTCGTACTTTGTCCACCTCTTCAGCTTCCACCCCGAAAAAGCCTCCCTCCTGTTGAAAAATACACACCTTGTCAAAACAAGACATTCATTCAATTTACAGGACAATCACTATTTCCTATATCATTTTTTTGTATTCTTTAATACCCAGAAATTCTCCCTAATATCAAGAGTTACTCTGAGTCAACATCTAGCAGTTTTCAGTTTGATAGATAACTTTGTCAAGCATCAATACTCTTCTCATTGATAAGTGTTAGTAAGTACAAAGAAGCATATACTTAGAATTGAAAAAGTAAACAGAGAAATAAACTGAACATTCTGATTGTATTTTTGGTTACTTTGATCAGTACATTAGTAGGTCTTACATACACAAAGGAATGACTGACTGCTGTTAACAAACTCTATTAACAGAATAACAAAATATGAACAACCTAATCCTATACTTAACAGTAGGCAAACGTTGTCAACCATGATAATTTCAGAATATAAACCATTCCTAGTTGTCAACAAGCAAATCTATAAAATCTGTTGTTCATGAACATGGAAGCATCAATACTCTTCCCAATGGTGAGAAAGAAATATGAGAAGTATTTGGCAAAGTTAAACAATCTATCAACTAGCTGGTTAATCATTTTCAAAATCTAAAGGAGGAGATTACCAATGCCAGTTATTTAGTGACAGCAAATTTCATGCCGCTTAGCATGGCAGTTCTTCTAGACAACCAGAAAATCGACCTCATCTGAGCTTTCCTCATAAATTACAAAACCTGAAACTTGATACTCCTCATTACCGCTACCCTGATCACTATTATAGCTGCTCTCTGATGAACTCATAAGCAATGAACCATCAGATGTATGACTACTCAGTTGGGATGGCAGACTGATTTCACTGTTAACATCACTATCAAACATGTGGTCTATGTCAACATAGCTGCAAGGACAAAGAAACCCAAGTCAAAATCAAATTTCATTTCCCAGCATCTTTCAAGTTATCCTAAAATATTTATTTCAGAACAAAAACACTAGGAATAATGAAGTAACCACTAAATTAGTTTAAGGATAGACCATACCATCCTTCTGATGGAAACTCGGCCAGCAAACAAATATTTGGTCTTACTTCCAAAACCTGCTTTAAGGGAATAATGCTGCAGAATACACAACATTAGATATAGTAAAACATAAAGCAATATCAGCGGTTTAGCAGTCTCACAGAATTTATTTACCTCGAGTTGTAAGATCTCTGATACCAGTCACCTTCAGAAGCTAAACCTTCCCTATTAGATATGTCCTATGGGATGGAGGTAGTCAGAGTCAAAAGCAGATTCAGCATCAAAATGGATTATGGAAATGCTAGTCACCTATCAATTTCACTCACAAGATATCGAAGGAACTTAAAATCTCCTGCAAGTACTGCTGTCAAGAACCGAGCAACTTCCACCTGCACATGAGAAGTCAGACTGGAGAGAGACAGACTGAGACAGACGGGAAGCTTCGCTCTAGGGGAAGAGGTAGGAGGTTAGGTTCAGACCTCACCTCTTTGAGATGCATGCAGTCCCTTAAAATTAAAACCTCTAGTAGATTCCCACCAAAGCCACTTCCCAAATTCCTGATTAAAAGTAGAAAAAAAATCTCATACCGCACAAAAGATAAGTTGCAAAAACAGGATGTAAAAGGATTTTCCTAGGTAGGGTTGAAAAGAGCTGCATGGACCTCAAAAATGTTCCGCTGATCGAGTAAGAAGTTGAAAAATCAGCATATTTAAGTTTCCGGAATCCCTGCAAGTAATATGAAGGATTAAACTTCTCAATTTACATTCAGATCAAATTTATAACAAAAATTTAAGACCACTGCTCATTGCAACATAATCAAATAGAATCAAAACTCTACCAGGCATACAACACCCACTCGACCAGAACTCAAGATATTTATTCAACCCAACCCTTCCTAATACCTTCAAATCATTGAGATTATATGTCAACCACAACTTAGCAACTCTGGCCAAAAAAAAAAAACTTAACAACATAAAACAAGTGCATACCTTAACAAGAATGCGAACTTTATAATCATGAAGTTTAAAACCTCTCAGCGACAAAGAAGAAATATTAGGACAATTGTTCACCAAATCCACACATGTAGGCGATTTCAAGCTGTCATCCCTTCCTGCATTATCATGACACTTTGAGCAGGTGTGTTAGAGCGCTTAAAGACACACTCATGAAGAGAGTCCATACCTGTTTTAGAAGACTCGAAGAATAAACGCTCTATCAAGTGACAATTTGAGCTCACTGACATCAGAGTTTGCCTCAGCTCAACATGACTGCATCAAAAGGAGGGTGATTGACCAAATTTGAAGGTTAAACAAAGAAGAAAAAAAAGAATCAGCTACTCTGCTAAAACAATACTGGTATCACAAATAATTGCAAAGCAATTTGCATTAAAACTAACAAAACACAAGGATCAGGCAAGAAGTACTTCTTTAATTAATACAGAATGTTACATTTAGTATTGATATAAGTAAGCAGATTGATGTTTGTGCACATGGAAAATCAATCTTTTTGCGACTGTTTGTTCTTTGATTTGTCGTTCCATATTTTTCCATATGTAGGAGCAACTTTAAAGTTGTAAGTTTTTACCGCTTGTTATATCATCCAGCTGCTATAGCGCCATACTGCATGCTCAAGCCAACAGAGAAGAAAGGAAAAGGCAAAATGGTAGGGCCGAGAAATGTAAAACCAGCTTAAATAGAGACACTTACAGGCCAACAATTTCCAAATCAAGTAAAGAAGGGCAAGCAGCTAATGCCACACAAAATGATGCATTGTCCATTCTTTCAATATTGTAAAGATGCAACCTCCTCAAAAGAGTCCTTACAAATGAAAATACCAAATGATAAGAACAAAATGAACTTATTACATAAATCACATTCTAAACAAGAAGTCAATGCATTCAACCATACCCAGCGGCACCATTGTCCCCACTTAATGGGTATAAGCAGGACCTTGTAAGAATAGATGATTCCTTCCCTTGCCTGGTCTTTTTGTCGTTCCAAGAAAAGCTAGATACATCTACAGAATTCCTGATGCTATAAACCAATGGTTGGCAGGAACCAGGAGACGAAGTTGGGCCAGGTACAATTCCAAGCTTAAGAGATCTAAATAACCATTCAAAACATGGTAAGTAAGAAGAAATATAGCAAAATAAACAACCACATTCAAATACAAATCAACTAGCTAATACTAAGTCACATTAATCTTTTTTCATAATATATAATATACAGGAAATGGCAAGAACAACTTCTGAGTTACTAATTAATGAACTCTGTCAAAATATTTTCAATATGTCAAAGACCATTTTTTTTGTAGAAAGTATGTGAAGACTGAAGATATTGTAAGCGACAACAACACTTTTTTGCAACGAAAAAGGTAACTTAAGTATTGGCTTAAGATCCTGTATTTATTACTTAATTTAAATGTTGAATTGTAATAGCGAAAAAATGGAAGGAAATCTTACCGGAACGATTTTCCTGCTCGTTGGATCATGGTGGACACAACGGCATTATTAACCTTAGGCACAACAGTGGTGAGGTCAATACTGGCATAGCACAAAGGATCCATGGCACACTTGTTAAACATCGAACACGTTGCCGCGGCGTAACAAAGACTCTGCGAATCTAACATCGAAAACACCTGCAATAAAAAATCAAGAAAAAAGGAAATCAAAGCCGTCGACGAAAAAATGTGGAAGAAGATGGGATTTACCTTGATGGTGAGATCAGGAGGGAGGGCCCAGGCGATGGAGTTATGAAGCGAAGCATGTTTCCGAGCAGAGCGATTGGCGGCACGGAGGAGAAGGGAACCGAGATTGTGAGCACGATCGATCAGGAGAGACTGATCAGCGTCGGAAGGAGCAGATTCGAGGAGGCGGTCGAAGGTAAGGTCGAGGGAAACAGGAGGAGAGGAATCGGAGAGAGAAAGGAAAGAGAGGAGGAGGTTGTCCATTTGAGAGAAGGAAGAAGGAAGCATAGGGTTTTCGGCGGAAGAAGGGCAAGGGCGTTTGGCCATGGAACTTGTTGAAGGGTGGAGGTGGGTATCCATAGCGAGTGGTGGTGGATGTAGGGGAGAGAGAGAAAAGAAAGGTGGAGTAGTGTTGGTGAAATTTTTTTTAAAGTTGATAGATTGAGCGGAGGGTAGGATTGGATGACACGTGGCGCTTTACGTGGGAGGATTTCTGGGTTATAATGTTTTTGGATGGTGGATGTACCACCGTGCGTGTATTTATCATAGGTCAGACTAAAAATGTTGGAGGGTCGGGTTCATTTCAGATCCAAGGTATATAAATTAAAATTTTAAGTTTAGATTTGGTCGGTTCGAAGAATAGGTTTATTTTTGTTTAAACTCAATTTAAATTAAGAACGATAAATTTGGGTTCGAATCGGTTTATCAATATTTAACTTTTAATATTAGTTTTTATTTTAAAATAAAATTTTTAAAAAAATATATGATACAATAAATGCACTAAAAAGTTAAAATAAAAATTTTCTACCACATTAAAAATACATTAAAAGATATTTATATTAAAAATGTTACCATAAATATAATAAAAGTTTTATTATATTAAAAAACACAAATAAATATAATAAATATTTTATTGTATTAAATATATTTTTTAAAATTTTATATTTTGGATTGGTTTATTTATTGGTAAGTTTTTTTTTTTTAGGTTTTGCCTAATGAGTTTACTTGTTACTAAATTAGTGATTTAATATAAATATAAATATATATAATTATTACTTAATAGATATAATTAATATAATTATTTTTATAACATAATATATTTGGGTCGAGATGAGCTTGGGCCAAAAACATCTTACCCAATGCTTGACCCATATAGAAAACATGCCTTAAAATTTACCCAAGCCCTTTTTTCGAGTGTCACACCTCGAAATGTTAAGTTTAAGTTAGAATGGTGATTTTGGATACTAAGTTGAAAAACTTACAAATTGATTGGGCTCTAATGCAAATAAGAGGGATTTGCGAACTGGTTGTAGAAAGATTGGATTTCAACCACAGTTCGATTACATTTGAACTAAAAAGTTTCTTAGTGGGAGACATGATGATTATGGGTATGTACACTTGGTTGTTGAATTGATATCGGTGAAGAAAGTGCGAGAGTATTATATAAGAGAGAGACGTTATTCTCTAGGCTATTATTTCATTTTTCTAATCTTCTTTCATCTTCTTCTCTGGCCTTCTGGAAGAAAAAAGGGTTGAAGAGCATTATGAATGGAGGGAAGAAATTGAAGTGTGAGCCTAAGAAACTGGAAATTTTGTAAGCTGGTAAGTTTCCTAATCTCTTCGTATTAACGGATATAAGAAAAGGAAAGAAAGTTAAAGATTTCAGTTATCCATCAATTTCGTTCTTTTTGGATAAGATTGTGGATAATCATTTAAATGGCATTTACTTGCAAACAAAGTATGGTTCTTATAATAATGAATTATCTTGGTTGGAAATTCTGAAATGGTTGATGTTTTGTAAGCCGGAGGCTCGGGTAGCAAAGGAAAAGTTAAGTAGATGAATTTGGCATCAACCTTTAGGTGAGTTCCAAAACTCAGGTCTTAAATGGTTGTTTATGTGTTTTTAGTATTGTGTGCTGGGTATGTCTAAGTAAATGTTGTGTAAATGATGAGTTACTCTACAACTGAATATTGATACATGTTGTATAGAAATGAAAATGCATAATTGGTTTTAAGTTTAACCACGTTGAATAGATGAAACGTTTGGCATAATGTGTGTTGTGCATAAACAATAGTATTGGTTGATTGCTTGTGTATGAAATGCATGTGCATGAATTATGCGGATTTGTAGAGGTTTGTCAAAGTGTGATTAGGATGAGAGGAGTAAGGAAGAAAGAGAATATGAAATGTTATAAGTTTTTCCTATAGTATGGCATGTGAATGCAAACCGAGATTGGTGAATGACCTCAGCTTTGTGGGGAAACACTTATGTGTTTAAATTAACAATGAGGATTTATGGAGGTTCAGGCAAACTGTATGGAGAAAGTTGCACACTAGTATATGAAAGCCCTTTAAGGGTGGTAAAAGACTCTACGATGTAACACCCATTACTTGGTTCGGTCACCATACCCGAGCTATGGAATGTTATAGTCACAACTGGAACAAAACGCATCCAATTCACAACTATTTTCAAATAAACATGGAATACTTCATAAATACAAAATTAATACTCAAATTAAACATAAATCATACAATCAAAGTGAATTCAATTCATAAACACCAAATACAACATTTCCAAGGCCTTATAAAAGCTTACATATGCTCCAGTATCACCCAGAATTCAACTAGGACTAATCTGCAACATTTCCAAAATTACTGATCAATTATATCATAAATAAATCCTTCAAATAATCTGTAACACCCTATACCCGAGACCATCGCCGGAATCAAGTACAAAGCGTTACCGGACTTAACGGACCTTTTACTGAATTTATTCGGCAACAATTAAGAAATTTCATGTCAATTATCACATAAACGTTCTTATGAGATGTTTTCGGATTAAAAACATACATCTCGGATGGTTAGGATTCGAATCCCAACAAGTCGTGACTTAGAAAATATTTCATGAAAAAGCATTATCACACACGCCCGTGTAACTTTTAGCACGGCCGTGTTGTTAAACCGTGTGGCTTTCACACGCTGGTGTTAAGCAACCGTGGAACATTCTGACTTACTTGACACGGCCACAAGTTATTTCACACGCCCGTGTAACCAGCCAGCCAGGCCGTGTGAGGCTATATACCGAGCCTTGGCCTCCCTGAAATACTAAAATACAAATTTGCATCTAGTACTAATATTCAACCAATTAAATCTACAAGCCATTAATCAAGTGAGCTATATCTTATAGCCAAAACAATTGCTAAATACACAAAACACCAAATCCCTATACATGCCATAGACTTACAAAATTTATTATTATCTTTACCTCTCATAAAAGTATGATAGTGTGATGACATCTCCAACGATTTCCAACCCGAGCTAACATTCAACCCTAAGGAGATGGAAAGAAAGGAGAGTAAGCTTCAAAGCTTAGTAAATTTATATGCAAATAATAATAAGCAAGTAATAACTCATTTGAATTAATTCTTAAAATTTTGTTTTCAAAGTGATATAATCACCATTTTGCTTAAATACACTTTTTATCTATGTTCCCATTGAGATGTCTTTTGGAGTCACTGTCACTAGATTATTTATTTCTTGAGCTACAGAGCTCCGAATTAAGTTCCGTAAATTTTCACTGAAACTAGACTCATATATCTTATTACCATAAAATTTCCAGAATTTTTGGCCCATCCAATTAGTACAGTTTATTCGTTAAAGATTCCCCTATTACTCAACTTGACAGTTCTGACCTTTCACTACTAAAAATCAATTATCTCAGTGTGCAGAACTTGGATAAGGTTTTTGTTTATCTCTTTTGAAACTAGATTCACTAAGGAATTCATCCATATAAACTACACTCCATAATAATTTTTATACAATTTTTAGTGATTTTCCAAACTCGGAACAGGGGATCTCGAAGTTCATTCTGACCCTGTCACAGAAAACTTTAAATATATTCTACTCTGTAATTATTTCACCTACACCATTTCTTTCATGTGAAAATAGACTCAATAAGCTTTAATTACACATATCATTCAGCTTCTAATTCAATTTACACCATTTTTAATGATTTTTCAAAGTCACATGTCTGCTGTTGCTCAAAACTGTTTTATAGCTAATTTTTACTCTTTCATGTTTGCTATGCAATATTTTCATTTATACTCATATAATACCCAACATGTCCATAGCCAACCATTTCAATGTATACTTAATATCAAATATTTACAAATATTAATAATAGCACTTACTCCATATCATCCTTACCACAAATTCGATCATACATTGATCAAGAGCATATTATTCGCAAACATACACATATATATACCTGCACTCATTTATCACGTAAGAAAACTCATCCAATAAAGTTTCACATATATGCTTGTGCTCAATTGTAAACTTAATCACATGCTTTCTCATCTTATTTATTCACCTATTTACCCGTTGAACCATTTAGAATACTAAAGGATACACAGAAATTTGCACATAAGTGCCACACTGAATTGTAGCCGAAGCCACCACTGATATGTAGCCGAAGCTACCACTGATATGTAACCGAAGCTACCACTGAAATGTAGTCGAAGCTACCACTGATCATGATCACTAAAGTATTCCTAAGGTTCAACGGGATTTTACTTATATATTCAATATCACTTTCTCATTTCATTTGTTTACTTATTTAACCAAAATTCATTCAATTTCCTCATTTCTTCTATTTACCCCTATTAACATGACTCGGACCAAGGTGGATACACGGATCCAACCAAACACACCAGAGTGGCGACCAACGCCTCATCGGATAGTTCGAAGTAAATCAGATCTATGGCACACCAAGTACCTCATCGGCCAAGCCGAAGCAATGTGGCTACCAAAGCCTCATCGAAACTATCCGAAGTAAATCTATGGCACACCTAGTGCCTCATCGACTCGAGGTCGAAGAATCCCTGAACACTTCCAATCCTATGGCATGCCAACTATATCCACTAAGCCCGACTAGTTAATAGGGTATTAAAATCACTTAATAATTTCACTTCTACTTTAAAATTCACTTGTCAATTAACACTTTGGTCACATTTATCACATCTTTCTCATTTCAAACATAAATTGCTTCCAATTCACATAGTCATACATTTCCACATATATATAAATAAACATATTCAACAATTAAATCTCGATCATATTCAATTCAATTCATATACCATTATTTTCTAAATTTCATTTCCAAATAGGTAAATCTTTTCTATCACACTTTCGGTTCAAACCAAATATACTTTCTCATTTTCAGATCAATAAATATCACGTATAATAATTTAACAATACATAAATTTACTTAAGCATAAGTGCATTATTTACATATAAACTTACCTGGTCAATTTAATTTACAGGAGTTGTAGAAAATTTGGGAATTTATTAGCTATTTTCTCTTTTCCACGGCTTCCTTGAGCTCTTAATCTATAATATAGAATTCCATTCATTAGTTTTTAATTTAATTATAATTTATGCCTTTCAATTTTTTGAAATTACACTTTTACCCTAAACTTTACAGTTTTTTACAATTTAGTCCCTGATCAATTAGCCCATCAATTGAACTTATTTCCCTCATTTAACACATTATTCTATCATTATAAACTAATATGTACTCTTTAGTATTCATAATTTCAGCAACAACCTTTAATTCTAAACCTTTTTCACAATTAGGTCCTAAAATCAATTTCTATTAAAAATCTCTTAATAACTCCATCATATAATGAATTCGAAGCTTCAAACCTATAATAATTTACCATAAACATACAGCACTCATCCATGGCAACTTTCAATATTACCCATAAAATCAAAAACTAATGAATTCAATAGGTGGACCTAGTTGTAAAAGACACAAAAACATAAAAATTACAAAGAAAAAGCAAAGATTGAACTCACATGGTGCAAAATGTGAAAAACCAGCTTATAACATTCTTCTCTGGCGTTTTTGGCTGGAAAGAATGAAGAATCCACTAGAAAACTTAATTAGGAAAGATATTTATTCATTAACTTTACAAAATTTCCAATCTTGCCCTTAGTTCACACTATCTCTTTACTAATTTTTATAACTCTACCGTCCAGCCTTTTGCCCATATGCCAATTTGCCCATTTGGTCCTCCTTTAATTATTACTTAAGCAATTTAATCACATTTCACAATTTTGCACTTAATTCAATTTAGTCCTTTTTACCCAATTGACTACCGAAACCTTAAAATTTCTTAACGAAACTTTAATACTAACTTATTAACACTCCATAAATATTTATAAAAATATTTATGACTCGGTTTATAATTTCAAGGTATCAATTCTCTATTTTCAAAACTAATTATTCTAATAATTCTTCTAAAACACAAAATTCACTAGTTCAAAAATATTTCTAAATTCATACTTAGCTCATAAATTCTAATTAATAAGTTTTTCAAACTTAATTGTTGGATTTAATGATCTTAAATCACTATTTCCGACACTATTGAAAATTGGGCTGTTACATAATCATCCATTTCATAAACACTCAAGTATTATGATATATAATTAGATTCGAGTCTTCTTCGAACGTACGAAAGCTCTTAAGTTGACCCAAGCACAAATAAAGATAAAATTGAAACATTTTTTAAAGTTAAAGACAAGTATGAAAAACAGATGTAACACGGCTCTGTGCCCAGGCCGTGTAACTATCTGTGACTGTGTGGCACAAAAACAACCATACCCTCCAGTAGTCACATGGCTATGTAGCTAAGCCGTGTAACAAACAGGGACCGTGTGGACCAAAATGTTAATATTTTACAAACTACACACGGTCGTGCCTTCAGCCCGTGTATCTCACACGACCGTGTGGCCACCTGTGTGGTACCAAATAGATCATAAATTGTTTGCTTCAAAATCAATTTTCGAAGTAACTTCGAAACACATTTTGGCAATTCAAAAACCCGTTCAAAACATTTCAAAATCAAGCCAAAACATACATATATCAATCCCCTAATTCATTAACCAGTATGCCTCAATGGCACCATCACAAATCAATTATTTCCAAAACATTCTAATTTATTCAACTCAATTAATATCATTTATGCTATTCACTTCACATTACTCAACCTTCTCATATATACAAAATATTCATTTATCATCCACAACCAACACCAGTTATCATGTCATATTAGCACTAAGTAAACCCTAAACAAGAACACTTTAGATCATATAAATCAACTTCCAAATAGACCTTATTTAGTACACAAATGACATCCCCATTTCTACCTTCTACATCATTGAAATCATGCACACATTCCTTATCCATTTGTTTCTATATTAATCGCTTATGCATCAAGCCATTCTTAAGAGTAAGCAAACCATTAAATTTCATCACTCATACACACATATATATATATTGAGATACAAGACATGTAAACATAATATGCAAGCCTTCAAATACCATTGTCAATCATGTAAAACACTTACACATATCAACCTATGTACATAACATATAACCAATCAAAATACAAACCACATTCAAGAACTAAAGCATCAACACTCAAGATTGACCAAAACAAATCACTTATTGTAACACCCCTAACCCTTATCCGTCGCTAGAACAGAGTTACGGAGCATTACCAAAATTTATAAATCAAATACAGAAAATTTTATATCATTATATATTCATATAAAAAATCAACCATAATCAATTCGTAATGTCCCTTATATGAGCCCTCGAGGCCCAAAATTTGCAATAGAAACAAGTCGAGACTAAACCAAGTACTCAGAGAATTTTTCGTAAAATATCAAAATTTTTCCAAGGTGTAGGAGACATACACCCGTGTCTCTATTCGTGTGGACGAAAATATGATATTTTACAAGCCACATTTCTCACCCAATTTGTCTTCCATCTACATCAATACTTAAATACATTCACAAGGCAACACAAGATATTTGAATCAAGCCAAAACCAAGTTTGACACATATTTTTATTGGTTTTTGTTAAAACAAAAGACTAAAATACCTTTGAATAATAGGCCTTATTTTAATTATGGAAGGACATTTTCATAAAATCTCTAACTGAGTTAGTGTCCGATTGATTTGTGACACCAATATGACTTATTGTAATTACAGAAGAACATTTCCATAATTTCTTGAATCACGTTAGTGCCTAATTGATTCGTGACACCAACTTATTTAAAAGCTTAAATGATAATATAGATATACAATTGATGAAACTAATAAAGCAAGCACAATAAAATTAAAATGTATACACATATTAAACTAAAAATCTAATTGAGTGATAAATTAAAAGTTTTACTAATACAATTGGTTCAAGTTCAAATCACACAATATATATATTTTTATTAGTTTTTTTAAACAAACACAGTAAAGTACTTTCAAATAATATAACTTATTTTAATATGGAAAAATATTTTCATAATTTTCCTAACCAAGTTGGTAACCTGGTTGAGGGTTAAATCAACTCGGTTAGGAGCTCACAAAGTAGTATTAATTATTTTAAATCAAGAAACATTTATCTCAAAATTAATAAATGATTAAATTTAAATAATTTTTAAATATTTAAAATGTAATATAAATTAAAATTCTATTAGATAGTATTTAAAATTAAATAAATTATATGATTATTTTGGTACACATTGTAACACCCCCTACCCGTATTCGTCGCCGAAATAGGGTACGAGGCATTACCGAAGTTTACCAAACAATAGTTTTTTTTTTTTTTACTCAATATATCCCCTTTATAAAATTGTAACCTTCCCTGCAAAACTTAAATCGAGACCAATCCAATTCAGCATATATATATATATTTTTTAAAATAGATTCATGCACATTCATAAGATAATCACATCATATACCAAACTAAGGTTTGTTAGCCATACCAATGGCTAATTTTACATTAATTTCGCTTCAGCATTTACTTTACTAACTTATACATGCCATTGATTTCCAAAATAAAGTTTCTAGATATACCAAAATATTGAGGTTGATAGTGTGATGTATTTCCGACCGAATCCGACCTCCGAGCTCTTAATACTACAAAACAGGGAAAAAGAAAATAGAGTAAGCACATTGTGCTTAGTAAGCTCATGTAACAAGAATTATACTTACCTAACATTTTCAATGCAATACAATAAACATCCATACATCCATTCAATACATTGTTACCTTAACATGCACAAACTCAACGTTCAAGTTAGCACAATAATTTCAATGTGTCAATAACATATATTGAGATTGATGAGCTCAACAATACCGTGATTTCCATTCCATTATTATTTTCCCATATTTATCCCGTTGAATTTATCGGAATTTCGATGGATTTTCAGAGGTACACTTTAGTGTACAAATCTGGGTCAGTCAATTCATATTCATGTGCGCACATTTTCATTTCAGAGAGCACACTCCCGCGAACCTCATCCTTACAGCGGGATTACCAGTCCAGGCTAAATCCCCTGTAATATAAACTCATAGAGTATTGTCGGGATTACCAGTCTAGGCTAAATCCCCTGCAACGACAATTACTCCAATGAGCTTGGATCTGAATTACCAGTCCAGGCTAAATTCAGACCCTAATTTGGATTACCCGTCCGGGCTAAATCCATTTTCCACATATTCTTCGGGAGGACTATATCAGGATAGGATCACCCGTCCGGGCTAGATCCTTTTTACCGTCAATTCCTTTTCAGAGATCCATCGAATTTTCCTTCCATTCAACCGGGATTTCTTCTACTTTTCATCAAATATATCAATGTTTCATAAATTTTCATACAATGAACATTCAATTCATATTCACATCCATAACATACATTTCAAGCATTTAAGAATATAATTCAAGTTACATGAACTTACCTCGATACTTGTTTGTATATAAAAATCTACTAATCCCAAACTTTTTCCTTTCCTCGATCTAGCTTCGTGTTTGAGTCTTCAGGATCTAAATAAATAAATTTATTCATCAAATTAACATTTCATGTTCATATGTACAATGTACCATTTTCTACAATTCCACTACTATTTATAATTCATCCAAGGCTGTCTACTTGCGTCACAGTCACTAAATTATTTTTATCTTGAGCTACGGGACTCCAAATTAAGAACCGTAAATTTTCCTTGAAACTAGACTCACATATATTCTTACCATAAAATTTTCAGAATTTTTCGTTCAGCCAATAAGTACAGTTTATTCTTTAAAGTTACCCCTGTTCTGCTATATGACAGTTCCGACCTTTCTTCACTAAAAATTAATTATCTCCTCATACGGAACTCGGATGATGTTCCCACTTGCTTCTCTTAAAAATAGACTCATTAAGGATTTTAAACATATAAATTTAAGTCCCTAATTATTTTTATACAATTTTTGGTGATTTTCCAAAGTCAAAACAGGGGAACCCGACATCATTCTGACCTTGTCTCACAAAATGCATTATATCTCAAGATTTACAATTCTATTGCTTATCCCGTTTCTTCTATGAGAAACTAGACTCAATAAGCTTTAATTCCATATTTTGTTCACCCTCTAACTCGATTTCTACAATTTATGGTGATTTTTCAAAGTTGAACTACTGCTGCTGTCCAAAACTGTTTTAGTGCAAGAGGTTTATTACCATTTTTCCCCCAAGCTTTTAATAAGTGATAGTTTCGTCCCTACTCAATTAACCTCTCAATTGAGCTAATTTTTCTCAGTTAATACTTTATTCTATCATTTTAGACTACCTTATAACCTTTGGGAACAAGAATTTCAGAACCCAACTTCAATTTCACACTCTTTTACAAATAGGTCCTAAATATCCACTTTCTTTACATTTTATTCCATAAAATCATCATATAATAAGATTAAAACTTAAATTCCATGCTAAATATTCATATACTTACAGAACTCAACCATGGTAACTTTCAATTTCATCCATAAAATCAAAAACTAATGAATTTAATAGTAGGACCTAGTTGTAAAAGTCTTAAAAACACAAAAATTACAAGAAAAAGGCAAGGATTAACTCACTTGGTGGAAAATTTATGAATAACCAGCTTAAAGAACCCCTCCTATGGCGTTTTTCTGATGAGAATGAAGAGAAATCTCAAGAAATCTAGATATTTCCATATTAGTCCTTGTTTTATTTAGTTAATAATGCAATATTCCAATTTTACCCTTAATTCATCCACTTTTCTGCTAATTTTATGCCCTTGCCGTCCAGCCCAAATAAATTTTGGGTCTATTTGCTTCTTAAATCCTTTCTAATTAAACACTTAAGCTATTTAATCATCCTAACAACTTTTACTCCTTTTCTAATTTAGTCCTTTTCATTTAATTGACTGCCCAAACGCTAAAATTTTCTAACGAAATTTTAATACAATATTACTAACATTCCACAAATATTTATAAAAATATTTTTGACTCGGTTTTATGAGATCAAGGTCTCGATAACTTATTTTTACCCAATTTCTTTAATAAATTCTTTTTCTTAACTAACCACTAAATCGGTAAAATTTTTCTATCAATATTTTCATACGATTTTTTTTCCTATCATAACAATATTTATGTAAAAATATTAAGATAAATTTATCTTTAAATCGGATTTGTGGTTACGAAACCACTGTTCCGATAACCTTGAATTTAGGCCATTACAACTCTCCCCCCCTTTAAGGATTTTCGTCCTCGAAAATCTTACCAGTAAAAAGGTTCGGGTATTGTTTCCTCATTGCCTCCTCCGGTTCCCATGTCGCTTCCTCAATCCCGTGCTTTTGCCATAATACTTTTACTAAATTTATCTTTTTATTTCTGAGCTCCTTTGTCTCTCGTGCCAAAATCTTAATTGGTTCTTCACTGTAACTCATATCTGGCTGAATCTCCACTTCTGTCGGAGAAATAACATGTGAAGGATCCGACCGATACCGTCGTAGCATAGACACATGAAAAACGTTATGAATTCTATCAAGTTCCGGTGGTAATGCCAATCGATAAGCGACCGGTCCAATTCTTTCTAGGATTTCATATGGCCCGATAAATCTTGGACTCAATTTACCCTTTCGACCGAACCGGAGAACTTTCTTCCAAGGAGACACTTTTAGGAATACCTTGTCACCAACCTGAAATTCAATCTCTTTTCGTTTAAGATCAGCATATGACTTTTGACGATCGGAAGCTGCTTTTAAACTATCCCGAATCACCTTTACTTTTTCTTCTGTTTCCCGAATCAAATCAACCCCATGTATCTTCTTTTCACTAAGCTCTGCCCAATACAACGGTGTTCTACATTTTCTACCATACAAAGCTTCATACGGAGCCATTTTAATACTGGACTGATAACTGTTATTGTAAGCAAATTCAATCAAAGGTAGATACCTCTCCCAATTACCTTCAAACTCTAATATACAACATCGGAGCATATCTTCCAATACCTGAATTACACGTTCAGATTGGCCATCTGTTTGAGGATGAAATGCAGTGCTGAAATATAATTGAGTACCTAAAGCTTCTTGCAAATTGTTCCAGAAACGAGATGTAAATCGAGGATCCCTATCTGATATAATAGAGATAGGCACTCCATGTAGCCTGACAATCTCAGATATATACAATTCAGCTAAATTATCTAAAGAATAATCCATACGTACTGGAATAAAGTGTGCTGACTTCGTCAATCGGTCAACGATCACCCAAATAGCATCTTTCTTTCTCGGAGACAACGGTAATCCAGATACAAAATCCATTGTAATTCTTTCCCATTTCCATTCTGGTATAGTGATTGGCTGAAGTAACCCCGAAGGTACCTGATGTTCAGCTTTAACTTGCTGACATACCAAACACCTTGATACAAACTCAGAGATATCACGTTTCATACCTGGCCACCAGTACAACTTTTTCAAATCATTATACATTTTATTACTCCCTGGATGTACAGACATAGTACTACTGTGAGCCTCGTATAAAATTTTCTGTATGAGCTCTGAATTCTGAGGTACACATACCCTGTCTCTGAATAACAAACAACCATCGATCCCAACCTGAAATTCAGAATCAGTACTCGACTCACATTGTGCCCGTTTAGCTTGTAACTTTTCATCATTTTTCTGAGCCTCACAGATCTGCTGTAGAAACACTGGTCTAGCTTTCATTTCAGCTATAATTGAACCATCTCCAGATAATGATAACCGGGCATTCATAACTCGCAAAGCAAATAAAGATTTTCGGCTCAAAGCATCAGCTACAACATTAGCCTTACCCGGATGGTAATCAATAGTTAAATCATAATCCTTTATCAGTTCAAGCCATCTGCGCTGTCTTAAATTCAAATCTTTCTGTGTCATCAAATATTTCAAACTTTTATGATCAGTATAAACATAACATTTCTCACTGTACAAGTAATGCCGCCATATCTTCAATGCAAACATAATAGCAGCTAATTCAAGATCGTGTACTGGGTAATTTCTTTCATGAGGTTTAAGTTGTCTTGAAGCATAGGCTATAACTTTACCTTCTTGCATCAAAACACAACCTAAACCATTTAATGAAGCATCACTGTAAATAACAAATTCCTTACCCGGTTCAGGCTGCACTAGTACAGGTGCTTTCGTTAACAAATCTTTCAATCGGTCGAAACTCTGCTGGCATTCATCAGTCCACTCAAACTTTACATCTTTCTGCAGTAGGCGAGTCATCGGAGAAGCTATCATAGAGAACCCTTGTACAAATCTCCGATAATACCCAGCTAAGCCCAAGAAACTTCTAACTTCAGATACATTTTTCGGTGGATTCCAATTTACAATAGCTGAAATTTTATTCGGGTCTACCCTAATGCCTTCAGCAGATACAATATGTCCCAGAAAACCCACTTCTCGAAGCCAGAATTCACATTTACTGAATTTAGCATAAAGCTGTTTTTCACGTAAAATTTGCAACACTATTCTCAAATGTTCTGCATGTTCATTTTCATCTCGAGAATAGACTAAAATATCGTCAATGAATACTACTACAAATCTGTCTAAATACGGTTTGAATATCCGGTTCATCAGATCCATAAATACTGCAGGTGCATTAGTTAGCCCAAACGGCATAACCAAAAACTCATAATGCCCGTACCTGGTTCTAAAGGCTGTCTTCGGCACATCTGATTCCTTTACCCGTAACTGATAATAACCCGATCGGAGATCAATCTTTGAAAACACTGTAGCACCTTTCAACTGATCAAATAAATCATCAATCCGGGGTAACGGGTACTTATTCTTTATGGTTACTTTATTAAGCTGTCGGTAATCGATGCACAGTCTCAAAGATCCGTCTTTCTTTTTCACAAACAAAACCGGGGCACCCCAAGGTGAATGACTCGGTCGAACAAAACCCTTATCAACAAGTTCCTGTAACTGTATCTTTAACTCTTTTAATTCTGTAGGAGCCATCCGGTACGGAGCTATAGAAATTGGAGTAGTTCCTGGAACCAAATCTATTGAGAATTCCACTTCTCTTTCTGGTGGCAACCCTGGTAATTCCTCTGGAAACACATCAGAAAATTCACATACCACTGGCACTGCCTGAATCTTCGACTCAGATACCTTAGTGTCTAATACATAAGCAAGAAAAGCATCATACCCCTTTTTGATATACCTTTGAGCAGTAATAACTGAAATGACATCAGATAACCCCTCTGTCTGATCAGATTTAACCCGAAGCAATTCACCGTTCTGACATTTTAACAAAATATATTTCTGTCTACAATTTACTACTGCATCATGCTGGGTTAACCAATCCATGCCCAATATCACATCGAACTCATCAAAAGGAAGTAACATCAAATCAGCCGGGAAACAATAACCTCTTACTATTAGTGGACAATCTTTACAAATTTTATCCACCAACACAGACTGGCCTAGGGGGTTCGAGACTTTAACCGCAAATTCAGTAGGCTCAATAGATAAATTTTTAACACATGCAAGCTTTATACATATATATGAATGCGTAGAACTAGGATCAATTAATGCAGTAATATTAGTGTTAAGCAAAGAAAATGTACCAGTAATAACATCAGCTGCTGAGGCATCTTCTTTGGCACGGATGGCATATGTCCTAGCAGGTGCTCGTGCCTCAGACCTGCCTGCAAATTCTTTCGTAGCTCCTCGGTTACCACTGACATTACCGGATGGTCGTGGTGGTCTGCCTCTCGAAATTGGATTACTTGGCTTCGACATCTGTTCAGCTTCTTTTTCACCCCTTTCTGGACAATCTCTGAGAAAATGATCAAATGAACCGCATCGATAACAAGCCCCACTTCTCAGTCGGCATTCTCCAAAATGAACTTTATTACAGTACTGGCATCTCGGCTTAGGAGTACCGATACTGCCCACACTGGTCACTGATGGAGTAGATGGTCTTGGATTAGAGCGTTGAGAGCCTCGTTCTCTACTTGAATATCCAGTGACTGAAGTGAAACGATCTTGATACTTTTTCAATTTCTTTGAAGCAGAAAACTGTGATTTGCTCACCGGTCTCTTACTAGCAATCCGAGCTTCCCTTTCAGCTTGTTTCTTCTCTTTACTCAGCTCTTCTGCTTTATAAGCTCGCTCTGTCAGTGTAGCAAACTCACGGATTTCAAGAATTCCGATCAATAATTTAATATCTTCATTCAGCCCCTCTTCAAATCGTTTACACATTTCGGCTTCTGATTGTACCCATTCCCGAGCATATTTACTCAACCGAACAAATTCTCTTTCATATTCAGATACTGATCTGTTGCCCTGTTTCAGCTCAAGAAATTCTTTTCTTTTCTGATCAAGAAATCTCTGGCTGATATATTTCTTTTTAAATTCATTCTGAAAGAACTCCCAGGTAATATCTTCTTTCGGAACCACTGAAGCTTTAGTCTTCCACCAATGATAAGCCGTGTCTTTTAATAGTGAGATAGCACATTTCAGACATTCTTCTGGTGTGCATGATAATTCTTCTAAAACCCGGGTAGTATTCTCTAACCAAAACTCAGCCCTTTCAGAATCATCATCAACCGCAGCTCGAAATTCTTCAGCCCCATACTTTCTAATTTTATCAACAGGAGCTTTTCCTTTTCTGGTAGATTCAGTACCTGTACCCTGTGTAGTCTCGGGAACCGGTGGAGGAGGAGGAGGAGCTTGAGTTTGCTGCACTACAGGGTTAGTTCTTATATACTGAGTAAACCAATCATTCATCATTTGATAGAGGGCCATTTTAGCCTCTTCATTTTGGTCCCTTATCTCGGACCTTCTCCTACTAGTAGCTTCAACTTCTCTTTGTTCCCTTTCCGGGGCCGGAGCATGACTCCCGGCTTCCTCAGATTGAGCTCGGTCGGTAGACATTTACTATAAGAAAAACATATTTAAATGGTCAGGAGATATCACACTATCAACAATAATTTAAATGGCATGTATAGCTAATACCGTATTTGCTACGTCGGTCCAAGAACCGGCTAAACCTGGCTCTGATACCAACAAATGTAACACCCCCTACCCGTATTCGTCGCCGAAATAGGGTACGAGGCATTACCGAAGTTTACCAAACAATAGTTTTTTTTTTTTTTTACTCAATATATCCCCTTTATAAAATTGTAACCTTCCCTGCAAAACTTAAATCGAGACCAATCCAATTCAGCATATATATATATATTTTTTAAAATAGATTCATGCACATTCATAAGATAATCACATCATATACCAAACTAAGGTTTGTTAGCCATACCAATGGCTAATTTTACATTAATTTCGCTTCAGCATTTACTTTACTAACTTATACATGCCATTGATTTCCAAAATAAAGTTTCTAGATATACCAAAATATTGAGGTTGATAGTGTGATGTATTTCCGACCGAATCCGACCTCCGAGCTCTTAATACTACAAAACAGGGAAAAAGAAAATAGAGTAAGCACATTGTGCTTAGTAAGCTCATGTAACAAGAATTATACTTACCTAACATTTTCAATGCAATACAATAAACATCCATACATCCATTCAATACATTGTTACCTTAACATGCACAAACTCAACGTTCAAGTTAGCACAATAATTTCAATGTGTCAATAACATATATTGAGATTGATGAGCTCAACAATACCGTGATTTCCATTCCATTATTATTTTCCCATATTTATCCCGTTGAATTTATCGGAATTTCGATGGATTTTCAGAGGTACACTTTAGTGTACAAATCTGGGTCCGTCAATTCATATTCATGTGCGCACATTTTCATTTCAGAGAGCACACTCCCGCGAACCTCATCCTTACAGCGGGATTACCAGTCCAGGCTAAATCCCCTGTAATATAAACTCATAGAGTATTGTCGGGATTACCAGTCCAGGCTAAATCCCCTGCAACGACAATTACTCCAATGAGCTTGGATCTGAATTACCAGTCCAGGCTAAATTCAGACCCTAATTTGGATTACCCGTCCGGGCTAAATCCATTTTCCACATATTCTTCGGGAGGACTATATCAGGATAGGATCACCCGTCCGGGCTAGATCCTTTTTACCGTCAATTCCTTTTCAGAGATCCATCGAATTTTCCTTCCATTCAACCGGGATTTCTTCTACTTTTCATCAAATATATCAATGTTTCATAAATTTTCATACAATGAACATTCAATTCATATTCACATCCATAACATACATTTCAAGCATTTAAGAATATAATTCAAGTTACATGAACTTACCTCGATACTTGTTTGTATATAAAAATCTACTAATCCCAAACTTTTTCCTTTCCTCGATCTAGCTTCGTGTTTGAGTCTTCAGGATCTAAATAAATAAATTTATTCATCAAATTAACATTTCATGTTCATATGTACAATGTACCATTTTCTACAATTCCACTACTATTTATAATTCATCCAAGGCTGTCTACTTGCGTCACAGTCACTAAATTATTTTTATCTTGAGCTACGGGACTCCAAATTAAGAACCGTAAATTTTCCTTGAAACTAGACTCACATATATTCTTACCATAAAATTTTCAGAATTTTTCGTTCAGCCAATAAGTACAGTTTATTCTTTAAAGTTACCCCTGTTCTGCTATATGACAGTTCCGACCTTTCTTCACTAAAAATTAATTATCTCCTCATACGGAACTCAGATGATGTTCCCACTTGCTTCTCTTAAAAATAGACTCATTAAGGATTTTAAACATATAAATTTAAGTCCCTAATTATTTTTATACAATTTTTGGTGATTTTCCAAAGTCAAAACAGGGGAACCCGACATCATTCTGACCTTGTCTCACAAAATGCATTATATCTCAAGATTTACAATTCTATTGCTTATCCCGTTTCTTCTATGAGAAACTAGACTCAATAAGCTTTAATTCCATATTTTGTTCACCCTCTAACTCGATTTCTACAATTTATGGTGATTTTTCAAAGTTGAACTACTGCTGCTGTCCAAAACTGTTTTAGTGCAAGAGGTTTATTACCATTTTTCCCCCAAGCTTTTAATAAGTGATAGTTTCGTCCCTACTCAATTAACCTCTCAATTGAGCTAATTTTTCTCAGTTAATACTTTATTCTATCATTTTAGACTACCTTATAACCTTTGGGAACAAGAATTTCAGAACCCAACTTCAATTTCACACTCTTTTACAAATAGGTCCTAAATATCCACTTTCTTTACATTTTATTCCATAAAATCATCATATAATAAGATTAAAACTTAAATTCCATGCTAAATATTCATATACTTACAGAACTCAACCATGGTAACTTTCAATTTCATCCATAAAATCAAAAACTAATGAATTTAATAGTAGGACCTAGTTGTAAAAGTCTTAAAAACACAAAAATTACAAGAAAAAGGCAAGGATTAACTCACTTGGTGGAAAATTTATGAATAACCAGCTTAAAGAACCCCTCCTATGGCGTTTTTCTGATGAGAATGAAGAGAAATCTCAAGAAATCTAGATATTTCCATATTAGTCCTTGTTTTATTTAGTTAATAATGCAATATTCCAATTTTACCCTTAATTCATCCACTTTTCTGCTAATTTTATGCCCTTGCCGTCCAGCCCAAATAAATTTTGGGTCTATTTGCTTCTTAAATCCTTTCTAATTAAACACTTAAGCTATTTAATCATCCTAACAACTTTTACTCCTTTTCTAATTTAGTCCTTTTCATTTAATTGACTGCCCAAACGCTAAAATTTTCTAACGAAATTTTAATACAATATTACTAACATTCCACAAATATTTATAAAAATATTTTTGACTCGGTTTTATGAGATCAAGGTCTCGATAACTTATTTTTACCCAATTTCTTTAATAAATTCTTTTTCTTAACTAACCACTAAATCGGTAAAATTTTTCTATCAATATTTTCATACGATTTTTTTTCCTATCATAACAATATTTATGTAAAAATATTAAGATAAATTTATCTTTAAATCGGATTTGTGGTTACGAAACCACTGTTCCGATAACCTTGAATTTAGGCCATTACACACATAAGTTTTATGATTTAGTTTTTAGTAAAAATGTTGTATAAAAAATAAAAAAAATAAGTATAAGGTTATTGTTAGGAGGAAAAAAATTCAATTAAAATGACTATATATGTTCATTTATCTATTTTTTTTAGATTTATATATAATTTAATGGACACTTGTTTAATAAACCGAAAAAGCATTGATTACCCCATTTAAATGTGAGATAAATGGCCCAATACTATTGACTATGGGCCACGGTCAGTATCCAGAGAACTTACTTTCCTTGCAGAGCAGTTGACGTTTCAAGTGCGAACCACAATCCAGCAGCCCTGCGTTTGACAACGTTTCGCCGATTTCGCTGCAACCATCTTCTTCGGTTTACTTCAAACAATTTCGACTCGAGGAAACAGTAGCTGTTGAACTGTTTTTTTCCTCCTAATGTTAAAACAATGCTTCGGCGACTTGTAAATGGTTTCCATTAGTGGAAATTGTGTGCTTATTACAGTTTACTATGTCATTAGACATGACCTATTTAGCTCAATGGCCCCATTGTTTTCATGCAACTGAAGGCTCCGGCAAGCGAATAATGGGATACAATTAACTCTCTTTCTCTGACTTTCATTACCTTCCATACTTATTTTACTACCATAAGCCATTGGAATAGTTTTTCAGATGTTGGGGTCATGTTCAAGGTTTGATTTGAATCGAGATATGATTCTTCTTGGTTTCTCTGTTTTAAGATTATGCATCTAGATTTAATACCTTGGAAATTGTTGCAGTTATGGGGAATGTCGAGGGACAAGGAGAGTCTTGGCATAGCCGTGTAACGACAGTCACTGTAGGGCCAGAATACTGCAGGCAGAAGTTGCTAAGAAACTGATGAATCTTCTTGAAGACGTCAATGTTTGGATGTAAGAGTGGTGTATATTTATTGAAGAATTCTTTTTGGATATGTTTCTGTTATGGATATTCTCATAATTGATTTGAGTAACTTTTGTCTGTTCATGCTATGATCAGAAGCTTAGTTCATGCTACTGGGAATGAAGCAATGCCAGCAGTGAGTTTCAGAAAATTTTGACATTATAAAGAGATGCTTATCACATTTGTAAATTATCTCTAGTTCTTATATTTTAGCAGAACTCAAAGTAGGGGTGAATGCACATATAATTAAAATTGGTTTTCGTAGTCTTTTATCACATCAGATTGATGTTAGATCTCTTTTTTTGGTCTCAAGAGTGGCAAGAATTTTGTAATTCCTTAAATTTCAGTCCTCTTTTTTCTTTTTTGGCATTTTATATAATTAAATAGATTCTTTAATGCAAACTTATCTTGTCATTGTCCTGGAGAAATTATCTACTTAATGAGTTTTTATGCTGTTAAATTTAAAATTAATACCGTTTCAAGACATTATCTTCTCTAATGTCTCGAGCAAGTTAGATCGCAATGGAAACTATACTATTTGAAGCAATGAACGTGATACAATATGTTGTTATCCGACTTTACTTACATTTTCTGTTTCTTTTTTTAATTTGTAATGAGCGAATATAATACAAGACTATCGTGAAGAATGTCATCAATCTCTAGGTTTCTGCTTCAAACAAGTATGCTGTTACTGGGAAATTTTAATTGCAAGTCAATATGTTTTTCCTGAAACCTATTGAATTGGATAAGGGGCATTCGAATAGAAAGTCCTAGTCTTGAAAATGTTTCTTAACTCCACCCTGTTTCTCTTTTTCCTTAGCATTTTGCATGTACATTCAGCTTGGCTGCCATGTCTTTCATTCTTGTCAAGCTAACTTCTATCAACTATTCAACAGCCTAGTTTATATGCCTGATATTAATACATCCACGCTTGCTCATGGTAGGAGGAAAAATAGGCCCTGTCCTAAACTTTGAACTTGCCATGATGCTTATATTTTTCCATAGAAGAACAGTGGTAGAGATTTGGAGAGGTTTCTCGATATTGTGCATGTCAAATATGAATTTCTTGAACATATCCATTAAACCAAATTGTTTCAATGGAAAAATGCTTCCAAAAGTGCCAGTTTTCACAATGATGCTCTCTCATGTTCTGCATATGTTTGTGTATGCAAATGTGTATAAATGCAAGAAAGGCTCACCCACCTTTTCATTTCTACATCTTGGATATGTAATATACAGACGGGTACTATGCTATTGTTCTGGAGAGGAAGTTGGGTTAGGTAAATGGATTTGGATGTCCAACTAGTACTTTGTTTTTTTCTTTATTGGTCCAAGTATACTGCCTCTTACATTTTCATTTTGTGGTTTCTTTTAGAGATATGAGGAAAGCTTTACCTAGAGATGTTGAAAAGAAGTCAATCATCCCCCTAAAACGTCCAGTTACACCTGATGAATTGGAGTGTGATTAGATCCGTTATCCACGGAATTTCTCCAAACTATTTCTGATGGTGATGCATCACAACATGTTCATGTTTTTTTCTTGAAAAACAGAGGTGGCACATCACAGAGCTTTAGGTATGTCAAACGTGATATCCAATATCATATTCTTAGTAATGAATTCACTCGGTGCTCTGTATGTGGTCTTTCACTGTCCCTTGTATATTTGTAACTTCCATTGTTGTTTTACTTTTTATATTGATTTGGTAATTCATGTATTTAAACAGTGTTCACATATCTTATGTCATAATTGTGTTTAAGGTACTTAATACATGTTATATATATATATATATATATATCGACACTTTTATATATTGTCATATCTTCAAATTAAGATGCTTTTGAGTTTTCCTTTCAGCAGATCTCTCTCTAGATTTGCAGTTTTCATCATTAAAAGCGCATGCTGATCTGTTTTATATCCAGCATTGCATGTTTATAAAGTTAAGATTAGATTCTTAGAGCTCCCCTTTAAGCTAGCATATCAACCGAGAACCACTTTATGGAGAGTTCAACTGTGTTTATAACATTTCCATTCCTAGAGTTCCCTTTCGATGCTAATTTGAAGAGGGGTCGCCACTTGCCCAACGTGTGGCTTTTTTCAGAATTGTGGGGCACAGGCGCACAGGCACACCATGAAAGCAATCAACACTATTATCATGAGCCGAAAAATCCAACGCATCTCTTCTTTGAAAACCAATTGTGTGTATGGGTATAGTTTTTGAAGCAAAAAAGTTGTTTGGTTATTCTAGTGAAGATTGCATCGTTGTCAATCATGAACAAAAGTTGACAGGACCAAAAGTTAGTAACACTTACCGTATTTTATCGAAGAATATGGGTTTTCTGGTGTGTGGTCCAAAATGGGGCAACAATGGTGGAGGCCCCAGGAAGAAGTTGGCCATAAGTTAGAATGTTGTGGGGGCGAGATGGGTCCGGCCTCATCTGCATGTTGGCCGCTTGGACAAAAGAGAAACAAGGAAGATGAGGGTGCTCACGTGCCCTCGTCTTATTCAAGAAAGAAATGCTGAACCAGTCACAAAGCAGCTGAGCAGACATGGGTTTGATGATTACTAAAATGGGTTTTCGTCCAAACCAGGGTTCAACTTCACTCCTTTCTGCTTTTGTATGGGTTCTTGCTTTCGTGTCAACCTTTGGTACTGGAGTTCTCCATAACATTGTTTTGTAGCCGACATGGCATGGAGGACTAATTTCAACTTTAACTCCATACTGTCAACTGGTGCACTGCTGCTTCCTTTTTCTCTTTTTCATGATTCCAGAAAATGCCAAACAATGAAAAGAGCTGATGATGCCCTTGCCAACCCATAAGGAATTAACCAAAAAAATAAAGCCGTTAGAGAATTGTGTGCATGCGTAGTCGTAGACTTGCTTTAGGATCCTGATTCCTACATTTTAGCTATCCATTGTCAATTCCAGGTTCTCTGCTCCGTACAAATTAGTAGATCTCGATTCTGCTGTGCGGTTCGCAATCCCTTTGATTATTACTCATGTGGTCCTCTTCCTGTTTTCTGCCTCAACTCAACCCCAATTTGTTGAGACTTCATCATCATCATCATCATCATCATGATAGTTTTTTTTTTCTTTTCAGTTTAGTATGGGAAACTGTAACCCAATTTAAGGGTACTAAAAAGTTTAATTTGTAAAAATTTCAAAATGAGACCGGTGGTTGAATTGATTAGATCACTAGTTTCTACTTCAACTAATTCAGTCAGTTTTTTTATTCAATTGAATAAATTATTTAAAAATTCTAAAAATATAAAATAAAATATTAGAAATAGGAAAAATTGGTTTAACTTGATTAATCGTCAACTTGACTAACTTTTTAATTTGGTTTGTATTGATTTATTGGTCATTCAGTGTAATTCCTTATTTCATATCGGGTTTTTTTATTCAATTCTGAAAACAATGGAAAAAAGTGCTTTTGAAATAGTGCGGTTTGTTAATTTTAAGTGTTTGACATTGTTGTAAAAAATTATTGTGAAAAGTTAAATTGTTCATTTTAGACATGATGTTGAAACTTACAAAATAAATAAATTTACACAATATTAAAATAGTTCATATAATTGTACATTAAATATATATTTTAAATACTTTCTTAGTAATTTGTAAATTTAATAATACATGAAATATTTTAAAAATTTAAATATAATAATAAATGATATTTAAATATTTAATATAATTATAAATCATATTTAAATAGTTTAATATAATGATACATAAAATATAAATTAATCTAAAATTTTAAATACATTTTAAATGGTTAATATAAATTAGGATATTTTAATAATTGTACTTCAAAATGCAAGAGTCAAAAGCACCTAAGGCGTGGAAAATCAATTTTTGACAACGCTTTTTGTAACACCCCTAAATTTTTTATATTTTAAAAGTAGTTATAAATCGAGATAATGTACAATTGATTTCTTGATAAAGTAAAATAAGGAAATAAAACTTATAAAAGATAAGGTTGAGCATTATCAAATAAATTTAAATTGAAAAGTATGTTGTAGTATACTAAATTAAAGTGAGGATTAAATCATAAAGATGTAAAAAGTTTTGAGGTTCAAGTATAATTATTTGAAATTTGGGGGAATGAAGTATAAACATGAGAAAAAATAAGAACCGAAAGAGAATATAATATAAATTTCTTATGACATGAAATTGGTGTATAGGGACCAAATTGAATAAGTGAAGAAATATGGACAAAATTGCAATTTTGCCAAAGGTGAATAGTGACTTAGGGATAGAATTTTGAAGAAACATGAAGGATAAAATGATTGTTACTCAAATTAGATAATTATATGGTGTAATAATTAAGTAAGAAAAGTGTTAAATTATGATTGGTTGAATATTTTAGTATTAAATAAGATATTTGTATGGAAACATGAGAAAATTCTTCATGCTTCCGACACCATTTTTATATACATGAAAGGAGACTATTATTTCTTTACAATTTGATCCCTTATCTTAAAATCTCATTTTTTCTCCTAAATTTCTTGAAAATTCTCATTGCCACCTAAAAGGAGAAGTGAAGTAGAGATGCTAGAGAGTTAGAATATCATCTTGAAAGAAAGAAATTGGAAGTGGAAGTGGACAAAGTTGTGAAGAAATTGAATTGAATTAAAAAGACAATATAAATACTTCAAGAATTTTACTTTATAGATTATTCTAAATAATTTAATTATTTTATGAATAAGCTGTTAACATTATGTAATGAATTGATTTGATACATTAAAATAATAGTAAAAAAAAACTAAATTGTAAAGTGCACAAAAGTTTATGTGTAAAATAAAGTATTACAATAGAGAGCTTAAATGGATGTTAAGTGTTAGAAAATTAAGTACAAAGAGATGTTAAGGTGAAATTATAATAAATAATGAAGTTTCATGATTCTAAGGACTAAATTCTAAGCTTTGTGAAACTTAGAATTAAAATAATTGAAGTGAAGTGCATAAAGATCATATATGTGATGTAAGAAATTATAATGAATTATTTGATTAAAGTGTTATGTGATAGTGAAATTGAATGAACAGTAAAGTTAGAAGGAAAATTATAATAATTACTGAGTTTTTGTAATGTCAAAGACTAGATTGCAAAATAATTAGAAATGACTACAAGTATAAAAAACTTGAGAAAGTGATTTCTAGTATAGGTATTTATTATGTTTTGATGTGTCCATAAAGTGGGAAAGAAGAAAAGTAATGGATATATTGTAAACTACGAAAGGAAAGTGGCATGAATTATAATATGTAAAGTGAAGATGTAATTAGGTTTACATGTAAGTTTTAAGGGATTATATAGAATAATAATCAAAAATATAATATTACAACCAATAAAATAATCTTGTATAAAGAATCCAATAGTTTGATAAGTGAAATTAGTGTTAAATGTTAATATGAGTGATAATAAGTAAAATTTTCACTAAAACAGTTTTAGATAATAGCAGTAGTTCAACTTTTTGAAAATACATCAAAAATTATAGAAACTGATTTAGAGATTGAATTAAATATAAAATTAAAAATTATTGAGTATAGTATAGCGTAAAAGAAACAGAGTAATGATGTGTCTCCAAAACTAACTAAGATTACGATATAGCTATGGTGAGACCGGAATATCGTATCCACGAGGACTAAAAGTACTAGTATTAACTCTCTTTTTATTCCTAAAAATCAAAGGGATTTATTTAAACTAAAATTAACTAAACTAATTAACTAACTAAGAATGCAATAGATAACGAATTGAGATAATACTTTTAGAAAACCGATGAGTAAGTCAATACCCAAGGAAGAATCTACCTAGACTTCACTTATTATTTTGACTCTGAATTAAACGATTTGTTCACTTGACTTGATCCGTAGAAATCCCCAATTTATGTTATTATCTCTCTTAAGACTAAAAACAACTGACTCTAGGTTGATTAATTGAAATATCTTTGTAATTAAAACCCCTATTGTCACATTAACTCGATCTATGGATTCCCTTATTAGATTTGACTCTAATCCGGCAGATTTATGTCGTCCTATCTCTAAGATTGCAGTCAACTCCGCTTAATTATGTTGGATCTACTCTTAAATAGGGACTTTTGCTCCACTGAATAAGTACATCAAACTTGAATTAATATCCTGAAATATTAAAGTAAGAATTAAGAACACATAATTAAGAACAAGAACAAGTAGTTATCATATAATTTAGAAATTTAAATAATAAGATTCGTCTTAGGTTTTATCCCCTTCATCCCCTTAGGTATCTAGGGGATTTAGTTCATATTCATAAAGGAAAACATCTCAAAATTGGGAAAATAACAAAACATAAAGAAACCCAAAATCTTCGAGAGAAATTGAATGGAGATCTTCAGTCTTGAAGGAGGTCCTGCTTCCAAGATGATTCCAACGGCGTTCTTCGAGTAATTTCTACTTTCTACCTTCAGTGTCTCATTTGATCCTCTCCCAGTGTGTTTTTATAGACTTTGGAATGCTCAAAATACCTAAAAATTAACTTTTTTCGCATGAAAACAAAGCAGGGCTCGACAGGGACACGGGTGTGTGACCAGCCCGTGTGGGAATACTCAGGCCGTGTGCAATATTGACTTGGTTAATCGCCGACATGGCCTTGACACACGGGCATGTGGTCTGCCCGTGTGAAAGTGCCTAAGCCGTGTGAAGTACTGAAATCAGGCCATTTTGTCCTTTTTGGCCCGTTTCTTGCTCTTTTCGCTTTCCTATACTCACCTAAGTATAAAAATATTATTTTAAGGGTTAGGAGCATCAAATTCACTAAATTATTCAATAAATCATCTAAAAGTATGCCAAGCATGGGATAAAAATATGTTGCATTTATGGTTTATCAAATATCTCCACACTTAAGCATTTGCTTGTCCTCAAGCAAAATCCTCAACTCACAATTAAAATTAATTCTTCTCAATTTATAATCCTCATCAATAATGTTTCAAAATAATTCACAAGCAACCATACATTGAGAATTCAACCAAAAGAATATCAAAGTTTCAAGCAATCCAAGTCGAGTATTTTATCATGAAAACGTAGGTATTTTCCTTTATCGAAGTAACTACCTTTAATCCAAAACTAACAAGAGTTGACATCCTCACTAAAGATTCACTCAAATCACTCAAGGTATTTAAGGTTCAAAAATTGGCACTCAATAGTTAAACACGAAAAGTTATTACCATAAGCTTGCATGAAAATCAAATCTTCACCACTATGAATTGAGATGAAACACCAATCAAAAGGTCTTTAAAGGGTTGTAATGGCGCTTTGGTTAGGGGTGTGGATAAAGACTGAAAAAGAATGTTAGAAGTTGAGATTGAACTAAAAAATTACCGAACTAGAAAAATAATTAAAAACTGAATAATTACATCACTGAATAATAAAATTGAGCTTCTCATCATGAATTACGCTGTTCAAGTTCAAGCACTATAGAATTCTGTAATAAATAATATATTAAACGACAATTTACCAACTGAAATAACTTTGTTTATGCATTTTTTTAAGAACAAGAACAATAATAAAAATTTACTAACTGAATAGAAGAACATAGCCAAGCAATTATTCAATTCAAATCTTGACAAAACAGGAATCAAATTAAATAAGGGAAATTCTCAAAGAATAAAAAAAAAAGAATGGATTATGGGTTAATATTAAGGGTAAATCAATAAATAGTTTGTTAGGCTCAATGGGGTTCACTAAGGGTTAATTATGAAGGTGTTATTTTTATGGGGTAAGTGGGTTAGAACCTAGGTGCCTTTATCATCTCAGTATATCAAATCAAAGGTATGGTATCAACATGTATAATCGAAGCAAGTTTTAGAATACAAATCAGTACTGACACACTCATAACCATCAATAAAAGTGAGCAAGAAAAATATATGCTCTAAAGGCTCAAAATCTCACAAAAAATTATGGTTTTTGATGTCAATCCTATAAATTTCAAACTTCAAGATAATACATCGATTTAAGGAAACAACCTAGAAAAAAAATTTTAATTCTCAAAAATCAACTTATCATGCTTGATTTTCTAATTTCTTAAAGTTTAAACAATCAATGCACAATTACCTATGATTTAATCCAAAACATATCAATAAAAATCATAAATCAATCAAAATTCATTCTAATAGTAACATGAGAAAATTACTTGAGAACAAGACATACTTCATGGGTTTTCTGATAATAATATGAAAATCCTCCCCACATCTAAGATGTACATTGCCCTCAATGTACAACGATAGATTAGAAGAATGTAAGCGTAATATCTTAAGAGAAGGAGATATGCGAAACTCCCTTAAATTTTGGATGAAATCCTTGGAAAGTGAAAGTGGAGTTGGAGAGAGCTAATAAAGTGCATGATTCTGAGCTATTATTTAAGAAAATAAACACAACTGTGGAAGAGAATCAAAGCATTACTCGATAACTACCATAAAGATAAGCTTAGTTCAAAATATAAAAGATAAGTTTTTTAAAAAAAAAAGGAAAATTGGGAAACATAAGAAATAAACAAAAGAAAAATAAAAATAAAAATAAAAATAAAGTAAATGGACTCAAAGGTCCTCATCATCGGATGCATCATGAGTTGACAGTGCCGAAGGGGAAATATGAATATGGTGGCAAATCTGTCGTAAAGTGACATCGATGCTGTCGAATCTCTCAAAACACTGTTGCTCGAAGCGAGTGAGGTGCTTGGATATATCTGTCAATGTGGTAGCAGAATGAGTAGGTCGGTGACTTGGTGGTGGAGGAGGATGTGGGTCCTCTTGAAGAGGAGAGACATCATCAGTAATGTCCTCGGGGTCATCTTGATTGTCAGAGCGAGATAACCGGTATTGAGAAGGACTCACTCCACGGCGACGCTCTATTATCCTTATATGGATCATACTAGAAATTTTTTAAGGAGACATCTGGCCTACTAGGGTAAGTGTCGATGACATCTCTAGCATGTCGAAGAGGCCAAAGTGTTAAGCTAAGCGAGTCACATAGGGACCCAAACAGATAGGGCCCTTCCTATGGCGATCGGTCTGATGGCGAAAAGATAAAGCGATGAAGTATACCAAATCAAAGGTATGTCCATGCGCCATGCTCCATAGATAATACGCGTCATGAGTGCTGACAACTCCGGTGCTCTCTCTCCGACCTGTCAAAGTATGAGCTACGATGGCGTGAATGTACCGTAAGGCTAGAGAGAGAGTAGTCGCCTTCAAGCGACTCGCGTCATATGGTATCTGACTCCTAGTGAGATCGATCCAAAAACACGATGGCGAGTGATGGATATGTCGATGAAGCTGAAGGAAATCCTCGGCGTTCATGAATTCCTTTGTGTATAGTCCCAAGGCAGCGCCAAACTCAGGAACGCTAATGTGTCGTATGAGTCCACCGAGGCAAAAAGTGATAGTACTGGCCTCGTCGTGAATAGTCATCACGTGCTGCAAATAGAATATCGTGCAGAATTCTAAGGTCAGCTCCATATAGGTTGGCTCGACAATCTGGAAGAATCTGTCCCATAGAGGTGTGGTGATGAAGGCACTAACATCATCAGCTAGTCGGACCTACTCCAACGCGGTCCAACCGATGCATCGGTCTACTCTTAATGGTCATACGTGAAGGAGCTGAAATAAACCATCCTGAGGGCCGAAGTAGAGGGTGGCGAGCTTTGACAGAGGCGCTGGAAGAAGTCGCGCTTGGGCCCTTCTGTTTTTTCGAATCGGGGACAGCAACTTTTGTCTTTCCACGAGTGTTCATCATAATGTACCCAAAAAAATAAGAATTTTAATTAATAAAGGAAACATTACCTAATATGCAAACTAAGTATGAAGAAAGTAGAATCGAAATGACAAAACATATGTATATCTAAATATGAGGGATTCATATAGCAACAAGAACAAGAAACAATGTGATAGAATAATAATAAATAATAAATTCTTGCATAGAAATAATAATAAGAAAAATGTTGGATAGACTAGCAATAAAAGAATACCTAAACACCTAAATAACTCAAATGGTAGAACAAACAATAAGAGAAATAGTAAACTATGGATTACGATGATCAGTAAAAGTGTAATGAACTAAAAGGAGCTGAGTGTACCACAATGTTCATGAATAAATTAGCACTATCTCAAAATCAAGCAGTGAAAATAACTAAAGAAATAAAAGTAAGACTAAGAATGCAGAGAACAATTAATAAAGAAAGAACGAAAGTGTTCTTAAGGATAAAATGAGTTAAATAATAATAAGGGGAAAAGGAAAGGGAACCGATGGTGTTTGGCTAAGAGGACGGCAGCGTGGCACTATTATCGGTAGCCGAACAGTGGAGATGGCTTGATTGTGGCCTTATAATGGTGGAGTCGGGTTGTGGTGTTTGTGGCCGAAAAGAGAAAAGGGGGAGGTTGGGGATAGGGTGAGCGTTCGGTGGGGGGTGGTTGGACAGTTGCGGATTAAGGTGGCCGGATCGGAGTGTGGCGGCTAAGGTTGGGTGAGTTGGAGAAGAAGTCAAACAAAAGTAAAAGAAAAATTTAGGGTTAAGGGTTAAATAAGGCACGGTCATGTTAAGGCTCCGTGTTGGGCCATACGGCTGTGTCACACTCCCATGTGGCTCGAGTTTAACCCGTGTTCATCGTGAGAATTTAATGCCTATTCGTCACACGGTCTAAGACACGCCCATGTGTGCAGGCCGTGTGGTGTCTCGTTCGCTTCTCCCACACCCATGTGATGTTCCCTAGGCCCGTGTTACCTTTCACATGTCTGTATGGCTAGCCTTGTGTCTAGGCCGTGTGGCTCAAAAACCTACACTTAAAACATGAAAAATAGATAAAATAAACTAGTTAGTGGTGTTAGTACTCGGGTTGCCTCCCGAGAAGCGCTTATTTAGAGTCTAAGCTCGACTTACCTCTCATTCACATGGTCATGGTGGTTCAAGGAGTTGAGACTCCTCTTTCTCTCTATCAATTACATTATCAACATATGGTTTTAGTCGAGTAATATTTACTTGAAAGTGCCAAATTTAGAATGATTTACCTCAACTGTACCGTATGAAAGCACATTCAATACCGTGAAAGGAGTCACTCCATTTGTATTAAGCTCTGAAGTAACAATTCGAGGGTCTTTTTCATCTAACGATGCTTTGTCCCCGACCTTAAATTACTTTGTTCTAACCTTAGGTTCGTCATGGCGTTGTTTTGGTCCATCGTGTATTCTCGGTTTCTCATTAACCTGTGTCCGCCATTCATCTAGTTCATCGATCTGTAATCTTGGTTCCTCGAAAGCCGTTCTATTTTCGTCACAATAAGTAGAATGTGGCTCCATCACGCTCTTTCTAAGGGTTTCCTGCAAGGGAATTTGAGCCACGAAGTTACTTATAGTAATAGAACTCGTATAATAATCTCAATTACTAGATAACTTAGTAGAATCACGAGCTTGGAGTTTAATCATGTCATCACCTACACGAAGTATCAATTCATCTGTGCCAACATCTATGATGGTTCTAGCAGTTGCTAAAAAAGGGCATCCTAAAATTAAAAGGACGTCACTATCCTCATCTATGTCTAAAACAACAAAATCTACTAGGAATATGAATTTGTCAATTTTAACAAGTACATCTTCAATAATACCCCTAGGAAATCTAATAGTTTTGTCTGCCAATTGAATGCTCATAACAGTTTGTTTGGGTTTCCCAAGACTTAGTTGTTTAAACATTTTATAAGGCATTACGTTAATACTTACCCCCAAATCAGCTAAGGCATTGTTAACATTTAAACTACCAATTAAACAAGGAATAGTAAAACTCCCTAGATCTTTCAATTTGTTAGGTAATTTGTTTTGCAAAATAGCTGAGCACACTGTGTTGAGCTCCACATGCGACAAATCATCTAACTTTCTTTTGTTTGTTAAAATCTCTTTTAAGAATTTAACGGCATTTGGCATCTGCGAAAGAGCTTCAATAAACGATAAGTTAATATGTAATTTCTTTTAAAAGTGTATGGAATTTACTGAATTGTTCGTCTGTGTGGTATTTCCTTATCGCATTTGGATATGGCACACTAGGTTTAAATTTTTTCATTACCGGTTTTTGTTTATAATGGCTTACCTCAACCTTACCTTGACTTACCACATCTTCTTGCCTTAATCCTGGCTCAGGATCAACTAACCCTTTTTCACTGCGCACAGTAATTGTGTGAAGTTGCTCTCTTGGGTTAGTTTCTGTGTTGCTTGGCAAGCTTCCATGTGGTCTTTCTAAAATCATGTTAGCCAGCTGGCCTATTTGATTCTCAAGTCCTTGAATCGGTGCTTGCTGATTTTTAAGCACTGTTTCGGTATTCTGAAAATGAGTTTCTGACACTGAGATGAATTTTGTGAGCATCTCTTCAAGGTTCGGCTTTTTTTCTTGCTGGTAAGAAGGTTGAAAGCCTAGAGGGGGTTGTTGCCTTTGGTTTCCTTGACCACCCCATGAGAAATTAGGATGGTTCCTCCAACCTGCATTGTAAGTGTTACTATAAGGGTTATTCTGAGGACTAGAATTATTACCCATATATTGGACTTGTTTGTCTTCTGTGCTAAGGTTGTAAGATGAATAATCTGTGTTGTGCACTCCTCCTCTATTTGTATTGCACTGCATCACCGGATGTACATGCGTATAGCCATACAAACCATCAATTTTTTATTTAAAAGCTCTACCTGGTTGGATAGCATGGTAACGACGTCGAGTTTGAAAACACCAACTGCTTTGTTAGACTTCATCCTCAGAACTTGCCACTGATAGTTATTAAGTGACATCTCCTTTATGAACTCATAAGCCTGTTTTATTATTTATATTTCCACCGACAGCTGCATCGATCATTTTCCTTGTTAAGAGATTCAAACCATTGTGAAAAGTCTGAACCTGAAGCCATAAATGTAACCCATGGTGAGGGCACCTTCTCAATAAGTCCTTGTATCTCTCCATACATCGTAAAGTGTTTCTAAATCCATCTACACAAAAAAAGAGATATCATTCTTCAACTTTGCCATTTTAGCCGGTGAAAAATATTTTAGTAAAAATTTTTCGGTCATTTGGTCCCAAGTAGTGATAGACCCTCGTGATAGAGAGTTCAACCACTGTTTAGCCTTATTCCTTAATAAAAAAGGAAATAACCGAAGGCGAATGGCATCATCAGAAATGTCATTTATCTTAAAGGTGTCGCAGAATTCCAAAAAGTTTGCCAAATGAGTATTTGGGTCCTCGTCCTACAAACCATCAAACTGAACAAACTGTTGTATCATTTGAATCGTGTTAGTTTTCAATTCAAAATTATTTACAGCAACAACAGGTCTAACAATACTCGATTCAGTTTCAGCTAAATTGGACTTAGCATAATTATACATAGTACGAGGAGCAGGATTCTGATTCACAGGAACTGCGGCTACCACAGGAGGTAGTGGATTATTATAATTTTTCGCCATCTTTTCAATAATATTGGTAAAGTCCTCTTGCTCTTCTTCTATGTATTGTAGGCTTTGCCTTATTTCTCTTCGATTTCTGCGAGCTGTGCTCTCTATCTCGCTGTCAAATAGCAAAAGTCCTAACAGATTCCTTCTAATCATAAACTAAAGACACATGTCAGAAACAAATAAAAAAAATTAGTAAATAAAAATTAAATTAAAAATAAAAAGTAAATTGCAATAAAAGTAAAAATGGCTAAAGTAATAAAAGCCAAGTGTTCCTAATATCTTAGTCCCCGGTAACGGTGCCAAAAACTTGATTGTGTCTCCAAAACTAACTAAGATCACCATAAAGGCAAGCACACCTATCGAGCAGTAGTATAGCTATGGTGAGACCGGAATATCGTATCCACGAGGACTAAAAGTACTAGTATTAACTCTCTTTTTATTATCTAGCCTAAAAATCAAAGGGATTTATTTAAACTAAAATTAACTAAACTAATTAACTAACTAAGAATACAACAGAGAACGAATTGGGAAATACTTTTAGAAAACTGATGAGTAAGGCAATACCCAAGGAAGAATCCACCTAGACTTCACTTATTATTCTGACTCTGAATTAGACGATTTATTCACTTGACTTGATCTGTAGAAATCCCCAATTTATGTTATTATCTCTCTCGAGACTAAAAACAACTGACTCTAGGTTGATTAATTAAAATCTCTTTCTAATTAAAACCCTATTGTCGTATTAACTCGATCTATGGATTCCCTTATTAAATTTGACTCTAATCCAGCAGATTTATGTCGTCCTATCTCTAGGATTATAATCAACTCCGCTTAATTATGTTGAATCTACTATTAAAAAGGGACTTTTGCTCTACTGAATAAATACATCAAACTTGAATTAATATCCTAAAATATTAAAGCAATAATTAAGAACACGTAATTAAGAACAAGAACAAGTATTTATCATATAATTCAGAAATTTAAATAATAAGATTCATCTTAGGTTTCATCCCCCTTAGGTATCTAAGGGGTTTAGTTCATATTTATAAAGGAAAACATCTCAAAATTGGGACAACAACAAAACATAAAGAAACCCAAAATCTTCGAGAGAAATTGAATGGAGATCTTCAGTCTTGAAAGAGATCTTGCTTACAAGATGATTCCAATGGCGTTCTTCGAGTAATTTCTACTTTCTGCTCTGAGTGTCTCCTTTGATCCTCTCCTGGTGTGTTTTTATAGACTTTGGAATGCTCAAAATACCTAAAAATTAGCTTTTTCTGAGTGAAAACGAAGCAGGGCTCGATAGGGACACTGGCGTGTGACCAGCCCGTTTAGGAATACTCAGGCCGTGTGCAATACTAACTTGGTTAATCATCGGCATTGTAGCACCCCCACGCCCGAGACCGTCGCCGGAGTCGAGCCTGAGGTGTTACCGAACATAATTTATCATTTAAACAACTTTACAAAATCTATTTTCATTTTCGGAATAAACTGTTTTCTGCATCATGGTCGCTCAAAAATTCATATCTCGAGTTACGAAACTTGAAATCAAGATCCGTAAATTTTCCCTGAAACTAGACTTATTTAGTACAGTTTATTAGTTAAAGTCTCCCCTGTTACACTGCTCAACTGTTCTGACCTCTGTTCACATCGAACTAATTTTCTCCCTGTACAAAATTCAAACAGGTATTCCATCTATTTCATTAGAAACTAGACTCAATAAGGAATCTAGGCATATAAACTATAATACCTAATTATTTATGTGCAATTTATAGTGAATTTTTGAATTCAGAACAAGGGATCACAGAGTCAGTCTCACTCAACTGAAAATTTCTCATAATATACAACTCTTTTTCCTACTCTGTTTCTTCCACATGAAAATAGACCCATTAAGTTTTAATTTCATACCTTATTCACCTTTTAATTCCATTCCTACTATTTTTAGTGATTTTTCAAATTCACATCACTGCTGCTGTTTGCATCTGTTTTCAAGCTACTTTTATACTTTTCATAGTTTTCATGTGATAGTTACCATTTAAGCACACATACCATTAAACACATGCATGGTTAGCCATATCATTAGCTACTCACTTCCAAGCATTTATACACCATATATTGAACATATCATTCCATAAAAGACTAAGTCCCTATACATGCCATACACAAAATGAAACGTCTAGTTATACCAAAATGATTCCTTTGATAGTGTGATCTAAACTCCGACGTTTCCTTCGATCCCCGAGTAAGCTTGGCAAGAACTATAATAAGAAAGAAAATAAAGGGGTAAGCACTAGGCTTAGTAAGCTTACAAGCAAATAAATTGCAACATTTAACATATTGAGCAATTATACATAATATCGTCTAGCATCATAAACTTTCTTTACTTCTCACTTACTACCTTCTTTCTTACCTGACCTTTCGTTATTCATAAACATAATCTAACTTCCCTTTGCTGATAGTTCACTGAATTTAACTTGTACAATGACCCGTTGAACCACTCGGAATACTAAGGATACTCAGGTTATTCCTGTCTGATAAAATACTGCCAATGCCATGTCCTTGACATGGTCTTACATGAAATATTCCTGTCTCCAAAGCCATATATACGATATGGACTTACATGGCTCAATACTGTCCTGTCTCCAAGGCCATATACACGATATGGGCTTACATGGCGCAATACTGTCCTGTCTCCAAAGCCATATGTTTAATATGGACTTACATGGCTCATTACTGTCTGTCTGTTAACCCAAATATCCTAGCATTCCTAAGGCTCAAACGGGGCTTTCTAATGCTTCTTCTCTGTCACTTCTCTTTAAATTCGACTTTGAATATTTCCATAAAATAAATATATGAATGCTGGAAATTGACAATATCAATGTAAAACAATGAAATATTGCATTTATTTACCGTAAACTTACCTCGGTACAAATTGTGACTAAACTTTACAATTTAGTCCTTTACTTTTTCTTTTCCCCGATCTACTCTTGAATTCCGTTCTTCTTGATCTATAATAGCAAATTTAGCTTAGTTAATACTCACATTTATCAAAACAGCCCTTTTTCAAATTTTGGCAAAATTACATGTTTGCCCCTAAACTTTTGCATATTTACACTTTTGCCCCAAGGCTCGGAAATCAAAACTTATCACAAATTCTTGTATTTTAAGACATGCTGATCATTTATTTACCAATATCATCTTCAAATTCCTACTATAACATACACTTATGTACAATAGGTATTTTTACCAATTAAGCCCTTTTACTCGTTTTTACCTAAAACCGAGTAGCTCAAGTTGTCTAACATAATTTAAAACCTCATATTCTATTATAAAACATCAAAATACACAAATTTCACCTATGGGTATTTTTCCAAATATGAACCCTAACTTAAAATATTGCTAACATAAGCTTTATCGAGCTACCGGGATCTCAAAAACGTAAAAATCATTAAAAACGGGGCTTGGAATCACTTACTATGGAGCTTGGAAGCTTGAAACAAACCCTATCTATGGAGAACCCTTGAAATTTCGTGGTAATGAAGAAGATGATGATTTTTTTGTCATCTTTTCCCTTTTTATTCATGTTAATAACCAAATGACCAAAATGCCCCTCCTTACTAAACTTTCAAAAACTCCACCCATGTCCTATTTTGTCCATGAGCTAAGAAATTGGTCAAATTACTATTTAAACCCTCCTAATTAATATTCCAAAGCAATTTCATAATAAAAACTTCTAGAATGCAGGTTTTGCAATTTATTCGATTTAGTCCCTAACTCCAAGTTAAGCACTTTACGCGTAGAATTTCTTCACGAAATTTTCACACTATCATGCAATCATAATATAAACTTCAAAATATTTATAAAATAATTATTTCTATCTCGGATTTGTGGTTACGAAACCACTATTCCGATTAGGCCCTATTTCGGGATGTTACATTTCTCCCCCCTTTAGGGATTTTCGTCCCCGAAAATCTTACCTGTAAAGAGATTTGGGTACTGTTTTCGCATGGCCTCTTCGGGTTCCCATGTAGCCTCATCCACCCCATGTCTATTCCATAAGACTTTCACAAGAGCAACACTTTTATTCCTTAATTGCTTTACCTCTCGAGCTAGAATTTTTATTGGTTCCTCATCATAAGTCATATCTGGTTGAATCTCAACCTCTGTCGGAGAAATCACATGCGATGGATCTGACCGATAACGTCGTAACATTGACACATGGAACACATCATGAATCTTCTCTAACTCAGTCGGCAAAGCTAATCGGTATGCTAATGGCCCAATTCTCTCAATCACTTCAAACGGTCCAATAAAACGAGGACTTAACTTACCTTTCCTGCCAAATCTGAGAACTTTCTTCCACGGGGATACCTTCAAGAATACCTTGTCGCCAACCTGATATTCAATCTCTTTTCTTTTTAAATCTGCATATGACTTCTGCCTATCTGAAGCTGCCTTCAAACAATCTCTGATAACTTTCACTTTTTCTTCTGTTTCTTTAACTAGATCAACCCGTAAATCTGGCTTTCTTTAAGCTCTGTTCAGTATAAAGGCGTACGACATTTGCGTCCATACAAAGCTTCATAGGGTGCCATCTTCAAACTCGACTGGTAACTATTATTATAGGCAAATTCTACCAATGGTAAGTATTTTTCCCAACTGCCTTGAAATTCCAATACACAACATCTAAGCATATCTTCAAGTACCTGAATAACTCTCTCTGACTGACCGTCGGTCTGAGGATGAAAAGCCGTACTGAAACTTAACTTTGTGCCCAAAGCTTTTTGCAACTTTTTCCAGAATCGTGAAGTAAATCTCGGATCTCTGTCTGAAATGATTGATAATGGTACTCCATGTAGTCTGACTATCTCTGAAATGTACAACTCAGCCAACCTGTCAAGTGAATAATCCATACGAACTGGGATAAAATGAGCCGACTTAGTTAGCTTATCAATTACAACCCAAACTGCATCCTTCTTTTTCGGTGTTAACGGCAATCCCGTCACAAAATCCATAGTAACTCTGTCCCATTTCCATTCCGGAACTAGTACAGGCTGCAATAAACCCGAGGGTACCTGATGTTCGGCCTTTACCTGTTGACAAATCAAGCATCTGGAAACAAACTCTGAAATATCTCTTTTCATTCCTGCCCACCAGTACAATTTCTTCAAATCATTATACATCTTTGTGCTACCTGGGTGAATAGACAAGGAACTGCTATGTGCTTCCTGTAAAATCTTCCGAATAAGCTTATCATTCTTTGGTACACATATTCTGTCTCTAAACATCAAACAACCATCCGAACTAATCCGGAAATCTGATTCTATGTCTGACTCACATTGAACTCTTTTAGCTTGTAACTCATTGTCATCTTTTTGAGCTTCACAAATTTCTTCAAGAAATACCGGTTTAGCTTTCAATTCAGCTAAAATAGAACCATCATCCGACATGGCTAAATTAGTATTCAAAGCTCGCAATGTAAATAAGAGTTTTCTACTTAAAGCATCAGCAACTACATTTGCCTTACCCGGGTGATAATCAATCACTAGCTCATAATCTTTAATCAACTCTAGCCATCTTCTTTGCCTCAGGTTCAAATCTTTTTGAGTCATTAAGTATTTCAAACTTTTATGATCGGTGAATATCCGGCACCTTTCACCATACAAATAATGTCTCCAAATCTTCAATGCAAATACAATAGCAGCTAACTCTAAATCATGTGTCGGATAATTTTTCTCATGTGGCTTTAGTTGTCTAGAGGCATAAGCAATTACCTTTCCTTCCTGCATGAGTACACAACCGAGCCCACTCAAAGATGCATCACTATAAATTACAAATTCTTTACCCGGTTCTGGCTGTACTAAGATAGGAGCTTTAGTCAACAATGCCTTTAACTTGTCAAAACTCTGCTGGCACTTCTCAGCCCATTCAAACTTAACATCCTTCCGTAGCAGTCTCGTTAACGGGGTAGCTATCATGGAAAATCCCTCCACAAACCGTCTGTAATAACCAGCTAAACCAAGAAAACTTCTGACTTCCGAAACATTCTTGGGAGGCTTCCAATCGACAATGGCTGAAATTTTGCTCGGATCAACTCTAATACCTTCACCTGAAACAATATGTCCAAGAAATCCAACTTCTCGGAGCCAAAACTCACTTTTACTGAACTTAGCATACAACTGATTATCTCTCAAAATTTGTAGAACTGTTCTCAAATGTTTTTCATGTTCAATTTCATCAGGAGAATAAATCAAGATATCATCAATGAACACAACTACAAACTTGTCCAAATATGGTCTAAATATTCGGTTCATTAAGTCCATAAAAACAACAGGGGCATTGGTTAAGCCAAAGGGCATCACAAGAAACTCATAATGACCATACCTAGTTCGGAATGCAGTTTTCGAAACATCTGACTCCTTAACTCGCATCTGATAATATTCGGATCTCAGATCGATCTTGGAAAACACAGTGGCTCCCTTCAACTGATCAAACAAATCATCAATTCTGGGCAATGGATATTTGTTCTTGATAGTTACCTTGTTAAGCTGTCGATAATCTATGCATAATCTCATCGAACCATCTTTCTTTTTCACAAATAGCACTGGTGCACCCCATGGTGAACTACTGGGTCTTACAAAACCTTTATCAGTTAATTCCTGCAACTGAGCTTTCAATTCTTTCAATTCCGACGAAGCCATTCTATAAGGAGTAATGGAAATAGGTGTGGTACCTGGAATCAGCTCAATACCAAACTCAACTTCTCTAATAGGAGGCAAACCTGGTAATTCTTCCGGAAATACATCTGGATACTCGCACACTACGGGCACTGATTCAACTTTCAATTCTGAATCTTTAGTATTCAATACAAAAGCAAGATAAGCCTCACACCCCTTTCTCAAATATTTTTGGGCTGTCATAACAGAAATCATAACAAATGAACTATCTGACTCATCTGAATTAACCCGAAGAATCTCACCATTTTCACATTTTAACTCAATGAATTTCCTTCCACAATTCACTACCACATCATGTGCCGTCAACCAATCCATGCCCAAAATAACATCAAACTCATCAAACGGCAATAACATGAGATCGGCCGGAAAACAGTGACCTCTAATCATTAAGGGACAATTTCTACATACTTTATCTACCAATACACACTTGCCTAGTGGATTTGATACTTTAATCACAAATTCTGTGAATTCTATAGGCATACTCATTTTAGGCATCAATTTCATACAAACATAAGAATGGGTCGAACCCGGATCAATCAAAGCAACAACATTAATATCATGTAGAGAAAATGTACCCGTAATCACATCGGGGGAGGATGCCTCTTCACGAGCACGAATAGCATAAGTCCTTGCAGGAGCTCTAGCATCTGGTCTCACAACCGAATCTCTAGAGGTACCTCTGTTACTTGCTCCTACTCCCGGTTGCCTCGGTGATCTGCCTCTAGTAGGAACATTTCCGGATCTAGCACTCTGTGGTACTTCTCGTTGAGTCACCTCTGGACAATCTCGCACAAAATGATCCGAAGCACCACACTTATAACAAACATTTTCACCTGCTCGACAAGGACCATAATGAAGTCTACCACACCGTGGACATCCTGATCTCCCTGATCTAACATTACCTACACTTGCGGTCGAAGTAGTCTGAGCTTTCAAATCTTTAAATCTACTACCTCTATTCTGACTAGATTGCCCTGCCGAAAAGCTAGATCTGGTAGAAAACTCTTTGGGCCTCTTAGATGTAGCCTGAAATGATCTGCTCATCTGTCTTTTCTTCGTGTCTCGCGTTTCTGTTTCAGTTTTACCTTTTCTTTTTAACAACTCCTCTGCTTTACAGGCTCGGTCAACTAAAACAACAAACTCTTTTATTTCCAGAACCCCCACTGATAGTCGGATATCATCATTTAACCCATCCTCAAACCTTTTACACATAATAGCCTCTGTAGATACACATTCTCGGGCATATTTACTAAGCCTGACGAATTCACGCTCGTAATCAGTCACTGTCATATTACCTTGTTTCAACTCTAAGAACTCTTTTCTCTTCTGATCAATAAACCTCTGGCTGATGTACTTTTTACGGAATTCCTCCTGAAAGTAATCCCAAGTAACCCTTTCTTTCGGTACAACTGATACTAATGTCTTCCACCAGTGGTAGGCTGAGTCTCTAAGGAGTGATACTACACATTTCATACATTCCTCAGGTGTACAGGATAATTCATCGAAAACTCTGATGGTATTTTCTATCCAAAACTCTGCTCTTTCTGCATCATCATCTTTTGTTGCTCGGAACTCTTCTGCCCCATATTTCCTGATTTTATCGACTGGTGGCTTTTCTCTTATCACTGTACCTGTGGCTAGGGGAGCTTGAGCTACATGGGTTGCCTGAGAATCATGAGGGGGTGGAGGTCTAACTACCGGATTCGTACGAACGAACTCGGCAAACCAATCATTCAGAGCTTGGAAGAGAACTTCTCGAGTTACTCCTCCCTGATCAACTGTTACTGGCCTATTTCCAGATGGCGCTGCCCCTTCCGCGGAAGCAGGCGCATTACTTTCCACATCATCATCACCAACTCGTTCGGGATCCATTACTATAAAACAAAATATTTAAAAATCGTCAGGAGTCGTCACACTATCAAAATACAAGTATGGCATGTATAGCTAGACTTCTACTCACATTAACTATTCCGAGAACCGACTAAACCTGCTCTGATACCAATAAATGTAGCACCCCCACGCCCGAGACCGTCGCCGGAGTCGAGCCTGAGGTGTTACCGAACATAATTTATCATTTAAACAACTTTACAAAATCTATTTTCATTTTCGGAATAAACTGTTTTCTGCATCATGGTCTCTCAAAAATTCATATCTCGAGTTAAAAAACTTGAAATCAAGATCCGTAAATTTTCCCTGAAACTAGACTCATATGGCTATTTACTAATTTTTTTCTAGAGTTTTTGGCTTGGCCAATTAGTACAGTTTATTAGTTAAAGTCTCCCCTGTTACACCGCTCAACTGTTCTGACCTCTGTTCACTACGAACTAATTTTCTCCCTGTACAAAATTCAAACAGGCATGCCATCTATTTCATTAGAAACTAGACTCAATAAGGAATCTAGGCATATAAACTATAATACCTAATTATTTATGTGCAATTTATAGTGAATTTTTGAAGTCAGAACAAGGGATCACAGAGTCAGTCTCACTCAACTGAAAATTTCTCATAATATACAACTCTTTTTCCTACTCTGTTTCTTCCACATGAAAATAGACCCATTAAGTTTTAATTTCATACCTTATTCACCTTTTAATTCCATTCCTACTATTTTTAGTGATTTTTCAAATTCACATCACTGCTGCTGTTTGCATCTGTTTTCAAGCTACTTTTATACTTTTCATAGTTTTCATGTGATAGTTACCATTTAAGCACACATACCATTAAACACATGCATGGTTAGCCATATCATTAGCTACTCACTTCCAAGCATTTATACACCATATATTGAACATATCATTCCATAAAAGACTAAGTCCCTATACATGCCATACACAAAATGAAACGTCTAGTTATACCAAAATGATTCCTTTGATAGTGTGATCTAAACTCCGACGTTTCCTTCGATCCCCGAGTAAGCTTGGCAAGAACTATAATAAGAAAGAAAATAAAGGGGTAAGCACTAGGCTTAGTAAGCTTACAAGCAAATAAATTGCAACATTTAACATATTGAGCAATTATACATAATATCGTCTAGCATCATAAACTTTCTTTACTTCTCACTTACTACCTTCTTTCTTACCTGACCTTTCGTTATTCATAAACATAATCTAACTTCCCTTTGCTGATAGTTCACTGAATTTAACTTGTACAATGACCCGTTGAACCACTCGGAATACTAAGGATACTCAGGTTATTCCTGTCTGATAAAATACTGCCAATGCCATGTCCTTGACATGGTCTTACATGAAATATTCCTGTCTCCAAAGCCATATATACGATATGGACTTACATGGCTCAATACTGTCCTGTCTCCAAGGCCATATACACGATATGGGCTTACATGGCGCAATACTGTCCTGTCTCCAAAGCCATATGTTTAATATGGACTTACATGGCTCATTACTGTCTGTCTGTTAACCCAAATATCCTAGCATTCCTAAGGCTCAAACGGGGCTTTCTAATGCTTCTTCTCTGTCACTTCTCTTTAAACTCGACTTTGAATATTTCCATAAAATAAATATATGAATGCTGGAAATTGACAATATCAATGTAAAACAATGAAATATTGCATTTATTTACCGTAAACTTACCTCGGTACAAATTGTGACTAAACCTTACAATTTAGTCCTTTACTTTTTCTTTTCCCCGATCTACTCTTGAATTCCGTTCTTCTTGATCTATAATAGCAAATTTAGCTTATTTAATACTCACATTTATCAAAACAGCCCTTTTTCAAATTTTGGCAAAATTACATGTTTGCCCCTAAACTTTTGCATATTTACACTTTTGCCCCAAGGCTCGGAAATCAAAACTTATCACAAATTCTTGTATTTTAAGACATGCTGATCATTTATTTACCAATATCATCTTCAAATTCCTACTATAACATACACTTATGTACAATAGGTATTTTTACCAATTAAGCCCTTTTACTCGTTTTTACCTAAAACCGAGTAGCTCAAGTTGTCTAACATAATTTAAAACCTCATATTCTATTATAAAACATCAAAATACACAAATTTCACCTATGGGTATTTTTCCAAATATGAACCCTAACTTAAAATATTGCTAACATAAGCTTTATCGAGCTACCGGGATCTCAAAAACGTAAAAATCATTAAAAACGGGGCTTGGAATCACTTACTATGGAGCTTGGAAGCTTGAAACAAACCCTATCTATGGAGAACCCTTGAAATTTCGTGGTAATGAAGAAGATGATGATTTTTTTGTCATCTTTTCCCTTTTTATTCATGTTAATAACCAAATGACCAAAATGCCCCTCCTTACTAAACTTTCAAAAACTCCACCCATGTCCTATTTTGTCCATGAGCTAAGAAATTGGTCAAATTACTATTTAAACCCTCCTAATTAATATTCCAAAGCAATTTCATAATAAAAACTTCTAGAATGCAGGTTTTGCAATTTATTCGATTTAGTCCCTAACTCCAAGTTAAGCACTTTACGCGTAGAATTTCTTCACGAAATTTTCACACTATCATGCAATCATAATATAAACTTCAAAATATTTATAAAATAATTATTTCTATCTCGGATTTGTGGTTACGAAACCACTATTCCGATTAGGCCCTATTTCGGGATGTTACATTTCTCCCCCCTTTAGGGATTTTCGTCCCCGAAAATCTTACCTGTAAAGAGATTTGGGTACTGTTTTCGCATGGCCTCTTCGGGTTCCCATGTAGCCTCATCCACCCCATGTCTATTCCATAAGACTTTCACAAGAGCAACACTTTTATTCCTTAATTGCTTTACCTCTCGAGCTAGAATTTTTATTGGTTCCTCATCATAAGTCATATCTGGTTGAATCTCAACCTCTGTCGGAGAAATCACATGCGATGGATCTGACCGATAACGTCGTAACATTGACACATGGAACACATCATGAATCTTCTCTAACTCAGTCGGCAAAGCTAATCGGTATGCTAATGGCCCAATTCTCTCAATCACTTCAAACGGTCCAATAAAACGAGGACTTAACTTACCTTTCCTGCCAAATCTGAGAACTTTCTTCCACGGGGATACCTTCAAGAATACCTTGTCGCCAACCTGATATTCAATCTCTTTTCTTTTTAAATCTGCATATGACTTCTGCCTATCTGAAGCTGCCTTCAAACAATCTCTGATAACTTTCACTTTTTCTTCTGTTTCTTTAACTAGATCAACCCGTAAATCTGGCTTTCTTTAAGCTCTGTTCAGTATAAAGGCGTACGACATTTGCGTCCATACAAAGCTTCATAGGGTGCCATCTTCAAACTCGACTGGTAACTATTATTATAGGCAAATTCTACCAATGGTAAGTATTTTTCCCAACTGCCTTGAAATTCCAATACACAACATCTAAGCATATCTTCAAGTACCTGAATAACTCTCTCTGACTGACCGTCGGTCTGAGGATGAAAAGCCGTACTGAAACTTAACTTTGTGCCCAAAGCTTTTTGCAACTTTTTCCAGAATCGTGAAGTAAATCTCGGATCTCTGTCTGAAATGATTGATAATGGTACTCCATGTAGTCTGACTATCTCTGAAATGTACAACTCAGCCAACCTGTCAAGTGAATAATCCATACGAACTGGGATAAAATGAGCCGACTTAGTTAGCTTATCAATTACAACCCAAACTGCATCCTTCTTTTTCGGTGTTAACGGCAATCCCGTCACAAAATCCATAGTAACTCTGTCCCATTTCCATTCCGGAACTAGTACAGGCTGCAATAAACCCGAGGGTACCTGATGTTCGGCCTTTACCTGTTGACAAATCAAGCATCTGGAAACAAACTCTGAAATATCTCTTTTCATTCCTGCCCACCAGTACAATTTCTTCAAATCATTATACATCTTTGTGCTACCTGGGTGAATAGACAAGGAACTGCTATGTGCTTCCTGTAAAATCTTCCGAATAAGCTTATCATTCTTTGGTACACATATTCTGTCTCTAAACATCAAACAACCATCCGAACTAATCCGGAAATCTGATTCTATGTCTGACTCACATTGAACTCTTTTAGCTTGTAACTCATTGTCATCTTTTTGAGCTTCACAAATTTCTTCAAGAAATACCGGTTTAGCTTTCAATTCAGCTAAAATAGAACCATCATCCGACATGGCTAAATTAGTATTCAAAGCTCGCAATGTAAATAAGAGTTTTCTACTTAAAGCATCAGCAACTACATTTGCCTTACCCGGGTGATAATCAATCACTAGCTCATAATCTTTAATCAACTCTAGCCATCTTCTTTGCCTCAGGTTCAAATCTTTTTGAGTCATTAAGTATTTCAAACTTTTATGATCGGTGAATATCCGGCACCTTTCACCATACAAATAATGTCTCCAAATCTTCAATGCAAATACAATAGCAGCTAACTCTAAATCATGTGTCGGATAATTTTTCTCATGTGGCTTTAGTTGTCTAGAGGCAGAAGCAATTACCTTTCCTTCCTGCATGAGTACACAACCGAGCCCACTCAAAGATGCATCACTATAAATTACAAATTCTTTACCCGGTTCTGGCTGTACTAAGATAGGAGCTTTAGTCAACAATGCCTTTAACTTGTCAAAACTCTGCTGGCACTTCTCAGTCCATTCAAACTTAACATCCTTCCGTAGCAGTCTCGTTAACGGGGTAGCTATCATGGAAAATCCCTCCACAAACCGTCTGTAATAACCAGCTAAACCAAGAAAACTTCTGACTTCCGAAACATTCTTGGGAGGCTTCCAATCGACAATGGCTGAAATTTTGCTCGGATCAACTCTAATACCTTCACCTGAAACAATATGTCCAAGAAATCCAACTTCTCGGAGCCAAAACTCACTTTTACTGAACTTAGCATACAACTGATTATCTCTCAAAATTTGTAGAACTGTTCTCAAATGTTTTTCATGTTCAATTTCATCAGGAGAATAAATCAAGATATCATCAATGAACACAACTACAAACTTGTCCAAATATGGTCTAAATATTCGGTTCATTAAGTCCATAAAAACAACAGGGGCATTGGTTAAGCCAAAGGGCATCACAAGAAACTCATAATGACCATACCTAGTTCGGAATGCAGTTTTCGAAACATCTGACTCCTTAACTCGCATCTGATAATATTCGGATCTCAGATCGATCTTGGAAAACACAGTGGCTCCCTTCAACTGATCAAACAAATCATCAATTCTGGGCAATGGATATTTGTTCTTGATAGTTACCTTGTTAAGCTGTCGATAATCTATGCATAATCTCATCGAACCATCTTTCTTTTTCACAAATAGCACTGGTGCACCCCATGGTGAACTACTGGGTCTTACAAAACCTTTATCAGACTGAGCTTTCAATTCTTTCAATTCCGACGAAGCCATTCTATAAGGAGTAATGGAAATAGGTGTGGTACCTGGAATCAGCTCAATACCAAACTCAACTTCTCTAACAGGAGGCAAACCTGGTAATTCTTCCGGAAATACATCTGGATACTCGTACACTACGGGCACTGATTCAACTTTCAATTCTGAATCTTTAGTATTCAATACAAAAGCAAGATAAGCCTCACACCCCTTTCTCAAATATTTTTGGGCTGTCATAACAGAAATCATAACAAATGAACTATCTGACTCATCTGAATTAACCCGAAGAATCTCACCATTTTCACATTTTAACTCAATGAATTTCCTTCCACAATTCACTACCACATCATGTGCCGTCAACCAATCCATGCCCAAAATAACATCAAACTCATCAAACGGTAATAACATGAGATCGGCCGGAAAACAGTGACCTCTAATCATTAAGGGACAATTTCTACATACTTTATCTACCAATACACACTTGCCTAGTGGATTTGATACTTTAATCACAAATTCTGTGAATTCTATAGGCATACTCATTTTAGGCATCAATTTCATACAAACATAAGAATGGGTCGAACCCGGATCAATCAAAGCAACAACATTAATATCATGTAGAGAAAATGTACCCGTAATCACATCGGGGGAGGATGCCTCTTCACGAGCACGAATAGCATAAGTCCTTGCAGGAGCTCTAGCATCTGGTCTCACAACCGAATCTCTAGAGGTACCTCTGTTACTTGCTCCTACTCCCGGTTGCCTCGGTGATCTGCCTCTAGTAGGAACATTTCCGGATCTAGCACTCTGTGGTACTTCTCGTTGAGTCACCTCTGGACAATCTCGCACAAAATGATCCGAAGCACCACACTTATAACAAACATTTTCACCTGCTCGACAAGGACCATAATGAAGTCTACCACACCGTGGACATCCTGATCTCCCTGATCTAACATTACCTACACTTGCGGTCGAAGTAGTCTGAGCTTTCAAATCTTTAAATCTACTACCTCTATTCTGACTAGATTGCCCTGCCGAAAAGCTAGATCTGGTAGAAAACTCTTTGGGCCTCTTAGATGTAGCCTGAAATGATCTGCTCATCTGTCTTTTCTTCGTGTCTCGCGTTTCTGTTTCAGTTTTACCTTTTCTTTTTAACAACTCCTCTGCTTTACAGGCTCGGTCAACTAAAACAACAAACTCTTTTATTTCCAGAACCCCCACTGATAGTCGGATATCATCATTTAACCCATCCTCAAACCTTTTACACATAATAGCCTCTGTAGATACACATTCTCGGGCATATTTACTAAGCCTGACGAATTCACGCTCGTAATCAGTCACTGTCATATTACCTTGTTTCAACTCTAAGAACTCTTTTCTCTTCTGATCAATAAACCTCTGGCTGATGTACTTTTTACGGAATTCCTCCTGAAAGTAATCCCAAGTAACCCTTTCTTTCGGTACAACTGATACTAATGTCTTCCACCAGTGGTAGGCTGAGTCTCTAAGGAGTGATACTACACATTTCATACATTCCTCAGGTGTACAGGATAATTCATCGAAAACTCTGATGGTATTTTCTATCCAAAACTCTGCTCTTTCTGCATCATCATCTTTTGTTGCTCGGAACTCTTCTGCCCCATATTTCCTGATTTTATCGACTGGTGGCTTTTCTCTTATCACTGTACCTGTGGCTAGGGGAGCTTGAGCTACATGGGTTGCCTGAGAATCATGAGGGGGTGGAGGTCTAACTACCGGATTCGTACGAACGAACTCGGCAAACCAATCATTCAGAGCTTGGAAGAGAACTTCTCGAGTTACTCCTCCCTGATCAACTGTTACTGGCCTATTTCCAGATGGCGCTGCCCCTTCCGCGGAAGCAGGCGCATTACTTTCCACATCATCATCACCAACTCGTTCGGGATCCATTACTATAAAACAAAATATTTAAAAATCGTCAGGAGTCGTCACACTATCAAAATACAAGTATGGCATGTATAGCTAGACTTCTACTCACATTAACTATTCCGAGAACCGACTAAACCTGCGCTGATACCAATAAATGTAGCACCCCCACGCCCGAGACCGTCGCCGGAGTCGAGCCTGAGGTGTTACCGAACATAATTTATCATTTAAACAACTTTACAAAATCTATTTTCATTTTCGGAATAAACTGTTTTCTGCATCATGGTCTCTCAAAAATTCATATCTCGAGTTAAAAAACTTGAAATCAAGATCCGTAAATTTTCCCTGAAACTAGACTCATATGGCTATTTATTAATTTTTTTCTAGAGTTTTTGGCTTGGCCAATTAGTACAGTTTATTAGTTAAAGTCTCCCCTGTTACACCGCTCAACTGTTCTGACCTCTGTTCACTACGAACTAATTTTCTCCCTGTACAAAATTCAAACAGGCATGCCATCTATTTCATTAGAAACTAGACTCAATAAGGAATCTAGGCATATAAACTATAATACCTAATTATTTATGTGCAATTTATAGTGAATTTTTGAAGTCAGAACAAGGGATCACAGAGTCAGTCTCACTCAACTGAAAATTTCTCATAATATACAACTCTTTTTCCTACTCTGTTTCTTCCACATGAAAATAGACCCATTAAGTTTTAATTTCATACCTTATTCACCTTTTAATTCCATTCCTACTATTTTTAGTGATTTTTCAAATTCACATCACTGCTGCTGTTTGCATCTGTTTTCAAGCTACTTTTATACTTTTCATAGTTTTCATGTGATAGTTACCATTTAAGCACACATACCATTAAACACATGCATGGTTAGCCATATCATTAGCTACTCACTTCCAAGCATTTATACACCATATATTGAACATATCATTCCATAAAAGACTAAGTCCCTATACATGCCATACACAAAATGAAACGTCTAGTTATACCAAAATGATTCCTTTGATAGTGTGATCTAAACTCCGACGTTTCCTTCGATCCCCGAGTAAGCTTGGCAAGAACTATAATAAGAAAGAAAATAAAGGGGTAAGCACTAGGCTTAGTAAGCTTACAAGCAAATAAATTGCAACATTTAACATATTGAGCAATTATACATAATATCGTCTAGCATCATAAACTTTCTTTACTTCTCACTTACTACCTTCTTTCTTACCTGACCTTTCGTTATTCATAAACATAATCTAACTTCCCTTTGCTGATAGTTCACTGAATTTAACTTGTACAATGACCCGTTGAACCACTCGGAATACTAAGGATACTCAGGTTATTCCTGTCTGATAAAATACTGCCAATGCCATGTCCTTGACATGGTCTTACATGAAATATTCCTGTCTCCAAAGCCATATATACGATATGGACTTACATGGCTCAATACTGTCCTGTCTCCAAGGCCATATACACGATATGGGCTTACATGGCGCAATACTGTCCTGTCTCCAAAGCCATATGTTTAATATGGACTTACATGGCTCATTACTGTCTGTCTGTTAACCCAAATATCCTAGCATTCCTAAGGCTCAAACGGGGCTTTCTAATGCTTCTTCTCTGTCACTTCTCTTTAAACTCGACTTTGAATATTTCCATAAAATAAATATATGAATGCTGGAAATTGACAATATCAATGTAAAACAATGAAATATTGCATTTATTTACCGTAAACTTACCTCGGTACAAATTGTGACTAAACCTTACAATTTAGTCCTTTACTTTTTCTTTTCCCCGATCTACTCTTGAATTCCGTTCTTCTTGATCTATAATAGCAAATTTAGCTTATTTAATACTCACATTTATCAAAACAGCCCTTTTTCAAATTTTGGCAAAATTACATGTTTGCCCCTAAACTTTTGCATATTTACACTTTTGCCCCAAGGCTCGGAAATCAAAACTTATCACAAATTCTTGTATTTTAAGACATGCTGATCATTTATTTACCAATATCATCTTCAAATTCCTACTATAACATACACTTATGTACAATAGGTATTTTTACCAATTAAGCCCTTTTACTCGTTTTTACCTAAAACCGAGTAGCTCAAGTTGTCTAACATAATTTAAAACCTCATATTCTATTATAAAACATCAAAATACACAAATTTCACCTATGGGTATTTTTCCAAATATGAACCCTAACTTAAAATATTGCTAACATAAGCTTTATCGAGCTACCGGGATCTCAAAAACGTAAAAATCATTAAAAACGGGGCTTGGAATCACTTACTATGGAGCTTGGAAGCTTGAAACAAACCCTATCTATGGAGAACCCTTGAAATTTCGTGGTAATGAAGAAGATGATGATTTTTTTGTCATCTTTTCCCTTTTTATTCATGTTAATAACCAAATGACCAAAATGCCCCTCCTTACTAAACTTTCAAAAACTCCACCCATGTCCTATTTTGTCCATGAGCTAAGAAATTGGTCAAATTACTATTTAAACCCTCCTAATTAATATTCCAAAGCAATTTCATAATAAAAACTTCTAGAATGCAGGTTTTGCAATTTATTCGATTTAGTCCCTAACTCCAAGTTAAGCACTTTACGCGTAGAATTTCTTCACGAAATTTTCACACTATCATGCAATCATAATATAAACTTCAAAATATTTATAAAATAATTATTTCTATCTCGGATTTGTGGTTACGAAACCACTATTCCGATTAGGCCCTATTTCGGGATGTTACATTTCTCCCCCCTTTAGGGATTTTCGTCCCCGAAAATCTTACCTGTAAAGAGATTTGGGTACTGTTTTCGCATGGCCTCTTCGGGTTCCCATGTAGCCTCATCCACCCCATGTCTATTCCATAAGACTTTCACAAGAGCAACACTTTTATTCCTTAATTGCTTTACCTCTCGAGCTAGAATTTTTATTGGTTCCTCATCATAAGTCATATCTGGTTGAATCTCAACCTCTGTCGGAGAAATCACATGCGATGGATCTGACCGATAACGTCGTAACATTGACACATGGAACACATCATGAATCTTCTCTAACTCAGTCGGCAAAGCTAATCGGTATGCTAATGGCCCAATTCTCTCAATCACTTCAAACGGTCCAATAAAACGAGGACTTAACTTACCTTTCCTGCCAAATCTGAGAACTTTCTTCCACGGGGATACCTTCAAGAATACCTTGTCGCCAACCTGATATTCAATCTCTTTTCTTTTTAAATCTGCATATGACTTCTGCCTATCTGAAGCTGCCTTCAAACAATCTCTGATAACTTTCACTTTTTCTTCTGTTTCTTTAACTAGATCAACCCGTAAATCTGGCTTTCTTTAAGCTCTGTTCAGTATAAAGGCGTACGACATTTGCGTCCATACAAAGCTTCATAGGGTGCCATCTTCAAACTCGACTGGTAACTATTATTATAGGCAAATTCTACCAATGGTAAGTATTTTTCCCAACTGCCTTGAAATTCCAATACACAACATCTAAGCATATCTTCAAGTACCTGAATAACTCTCTCTGACTGACCGTCGGTCTGAGGATGAAAAGCCGTACTGAAACTTAACTTTGTGCCCAAAGCTTTTTGCAACTTTTTCCAGAATCGTGAAGTAAATCTCGGATCTCTGTCTGAAATGATTGATAATGGTACTCCATGTAGTCTGACTATCTCTGAAATGTACAACTCAGCCAACCTGTCAAGTGAATAATCCATACGAACTGGGATAAAATGAGCCGACTTAGTTAGCTTATCAATTACAACCCAAACTGCATCCTTCTTTTTCGGTGTTAACGGCAATCCCGTCACAAAATCCATAGTAACTCTGTCCCATTTCCATTCCGGAACTAGTACAGGCTGCAATAAACCCGAGGGTACCTGATGTTCGGCCTTTACCTGTTGACAAATCAAGCATCTGGAAACAAACTCTGAAATATCTCTTTTCATTCCTGCCCACCAGTACAATTTCTTCAAATCATTATACATCTTTGTGCTACCTGGGTGAATAGACAAGGAACTGCTATGTGCTTCCTGTAAAATCTTCCGAATAAGCTTATCATTCTTTGGTACACATATTCTGTCTCTAAACATCAAACAACCATCCGAACTAATCCGGAAATCTGATTCTATGTCTGACTCACATTGAACTCTTTTAGCTTGTAACTCATTGTCATCTTTTTGAGCTTCACAAATTTCTTCAAGAAATACCGGTTTAGCTTTCAATTCAGCTAAAATAGAACCATCATCCGACATGGCTAAATTAGTATTCAAAGCTCGCAATGTAAATAAGAGTTTTCTACTTAAAGCATCAGCAACTACATTTGCCTTACCCGGGTGATAATCAATCACTAGCTCATAATCTTTAATCAACTCTAGCCATCTTCTTTGCCTCAGGTTCAAATCTTTTTGAGTCATTAAGTATTTCAAACTTTTATGATCGGTGAATATCCGGCACCTTTCACCATACAAATAATGTCTCCAAATCTTCAATGCAAATACAATAGCAGCTAACTCTAAATCATGTGTCGGATAATTTTTCTCATGTGGCTTTAGTTGTCTAGAGGCAGAAGCAATTACCTTTCCTTCCTGCATGAGTACACAACCGAGCCCACTCAAAGATGCATCACTATAAATTACAAATTCTTTACCCGGTTCTGGCTGTACTAAGATAGGAGCTTTAGTCAACAATGCCTTTAACTTGTCAAAACTCTGCTGGCACTTCTCAGTCCATTCAAACTTAACATCCTTCCGTAGCAGTCTCGTTAACGGGGTAGCTATCATGGAAAATCCCTCCACAAACCGTCTGTAATAACCAGCTAAACCAAGAAAACTTCTGACTTCCGAAACATTCTTGGGAGGCTTCCAATCGACAATGGCTGAAATTTTGCTCGGATCAACTCTAATACCTTCACCTGAAACAATATGTCCAAGAAATCCAACTTCTCGGAGCCAAAACTCACTTTTACTGAACTTAGCATACAACTGATTATCTCTCAAAATTTGTAGAACTGTTCTCAAATGTTTTTCATGTTCAATTTCATCAGGAGAATAAATCAAGATATCATCAATGAACACAACTACAAACTTGTCCAAATATGGTCTAAATATTCGGTTCATTAAGTCCATAAAAACAACAGGGGCATTGGTTAAGCCAAAGGGCATCACAAGAAACTCATAATGACCATACCTAGTTCGGAATGCAGTTTTCGAAACATCTGACTCCTTAACTCGCATCTGATAATATTCGGATCTCAGATCGATCTTGGAAAACACAGTGGCTCCCTTCAACTGATCAAACAAATCATCAATTCTGGGCAATGGATATTTGTTCTTGATAGTTACCTTGTTAAGCTGTCGATAATCTATGCATAATCTCATCGAACCATCTTTCTTTTTCACAAATAGCACTGGTGCACCCCATGGTGAACTACTGGGTCTTACAAAACCTTTATCAGACTGAGCTTTCAATTCTTTCAATTCCGACGAAGCCATTCTATAAGGAGTAATGGAAATAGGTGTGGTACCTGGAATCAGCTCAATACCAAACTCAACTTCTCTAACAGGAGGCAAACCTGGTAATTCTTCCGGAAATACATCTGGATACTCGTACACTACGGGCACTGATTCAACTTTCAATTCTGAATCTTTAGTATTCAATACAAAAGCAAGATAAGCCTCACACCCCTTTCTCAAATATTTTTGGGCTGTCATAACAGAAATCATAACAAATGAACTATCTGACTCATCTGAATTAACCCGAAGAATCTCACCATTTTCACATTTTAACTCAATGAATTTCCTTCCACAATTCACTACCACATCATGTGCCGTCAACCAATCCATGCCCAAAATAACATCAAACTCATCAAACGGTAATAACATGAGATCGGCCGGAAAACAGTGACCTCTAATCATTAAGGGACAATTTCTACATACTTTATCTACCAATACACACTTGCCTAGTGGATTTGATACTTTAATCACAAATTCTGTGAATTCTATAGGCATACTCATTTTAGGCATCAATTTCATACAAACATAAGAATGGGTCGAACCCGGATCAATCAAAGCAACAACATTAATATCATGTAGAGAAAATGTACCCGTAATCACATCGGGGGAGGATGCCTCTTCACGAGCACGAATAGCATAAGTCCTTGCAGGAGCTCTAGCATCTGGTCTCACAACCGAATCTCTAGAGGTACCTCTGTTACTTGCTCCTACTCCCGGTTGCCTCGGTGATCTGCCTCTAGTAGGAACATTTCCGGATCTAGCACTCTGTGGTACTTCTCGTTGAGTCACCTCTGGACAATCTCGCACAAAATGATCCGAAGCACCACACTTATAACAAACATTTTCACCTGCTCGACAAGGACCATAATGAAGTCTACCACACCGTGGACATCCTGATCTCCCTGATCTAACATTACCTACACTTGCGGTCGAAGTAGTCTGAGCTTTCAAATCTTTAAATCTACTACCTCTATTCTGACTAGATTGCCCTGCCGAAAAGCTAGATCTGGTAGAAAACTCTTTGGGCCTCTTAGATGTAGCCTGAAATGATCTGCTCATCTGTCTTTTCTTCGTGTCTCGCGTTTCTGTTTCAGTTTTACCTTTTCTTTTTAACAACTCCTCTGCTTTACAGGCTCGGTCAACTAAAACAACAAACTCTTTTATTTCCAGAACCCCCACTGATAGTCGGATATCATCATTTAACCCATCCTCAAACCTTTTACACATAATAGCCTCTGTAGATACACATTCTCGGGCATATTTACTAAGCCTGACGAATTCACGCTCGTAATCAGTCACTGTCATATTACCTTGTTTCAACTCTAAGAACTCTTTTCTCTTCTGATCAATAAACCTCTGGCTGATGTACTTTTTACGGAATTCCTCCTGAAAGTAATCCCAAGTAACCCTTTCTTTCGGTACAACTGATACTAATGTCTTCCACCAGTGGTAGGCTGAGTCTCTAAGGAGTGATACTACACATTTCATACATTCCTCAGGTGTACAGGATAATTCATCGAAAACTCTGATGGTATTTTCTATCCAAAACTCTGCTCTTTCTGCATCATCATCTTTTGTTGCTCGGAACTCTTCTGCCCCATATTTCCTGATTTTATCGACTGGTGGCTTTTCTCTTATCACTGTACCTGTGGCTAGGGGAGCTTGAGCTACATGGGTTGCCTGAGAATCATGAGGGGGTGGAGGTCTAACTACCGGATTCGTACGAACGAACTCGGCAAACCAATCATTCAGAGCTTGGAAGAGAACTTCTCGAGTTACTCCTCCCTGATCAACTGTTACTGGCCTATTTCCAGATGGCGCTGCCCCTTCCGCGGAAGCAGGCGCATTACTTTCCACATCATCATCACCAACTCGTTCGGGATCCATTACTATAAAACAAAATATTTAAAAATCGTCAGGAGTCGTCACACTATCAAAATACAAGTATGGCATGTATAGCTAGACTTCTACTCACATTAACTGTTCCGAGAACCGACTAAACCTGCTCTGATACCAATAAATGTAGCACCCCCATGCCCGAGACCGTCGCCGGAGTCGAGCCTGAGGTGTTACCGAACATAATTTATCATTTAAACAACTTTACAAAATCTATTTTCATTTTCGGAATAAACTGTTTTCTGCATCATGGTCTCTCAAAAATTCATATCTCGAGTTAAAAAACTTGAAATCAAGATCCGTAAATTTTCCCTGAAACTAGACTCATATGGCTATTTACTAATTTTTTTCTAGAGTTTTTGGCTTGGCCAATTAGTACAGTTTATTAGTTAAAGTCTCCCCTGTTACACCGCTCAACTGTTCTGACCTCTGTTCACTACGAACTAATTTTCTCCCTGTACAAAATTCAAACAGGCATGCCATCTATTTCATTAGAAACTAGACTCAATAAGGAATCTAGGCATATAAACTATAATACCTAATTATTTATGTGCAATTTATAGTGAATTTTTGAAGTCAGAACAAGGGATCATAGAGTCAGTCTCACTCAACTGAAAATTTCTCATAATATACAACTCTTTTTCCTACTCTGTTTCTTCCACATGAAAATAGACCCATTAAGTTTTAATTTCATACCTTATTCACCTTTTAATTCCATTCCTATTATTTTTAGTGATTTTTCAAATTCACATCACTGCTGCTATTTGCATCTGTTTTCAAGCTACTTTTATACTTTTCATAGTTTTCATGTGATAGTTACCATTTAAGCACACATACCATTAAACACATGCATGGTTAGCCATATCATTAGCTACTCACTTCCAAGCATTTATACACCATATATTGAACATATCATTCCATAAAAGACTAAGTCCCTATACATGCCATACACAAAATGAAACGTCTAGTTATACCAAAATGATTCCTTTGATAGTGTGATCTAAACTCCGACGTTTCCTTCGATCCCCGAGTAAGCTTGGCAAGAACTATAATAAGAAAGAAAATAAAGGGGTAAGCACTAGGCTTAGTAAGCTTACAAGCAAATAAATTGCAACATTTAACATATTGAGCAATTATACATAATATCGTCTAGCATCATAAACTTTCTTTACTTCTCACTTACTACCTTCTTTCTTACCTGACCTTTCGTTATTCATAAACATAATCTAACTTCCCTTTGCTGATAGTTCACTGAATTTAACTTGTACAATGACCCGTTGAACCACTCGGAATACTAAGGATACTCAGGTTATTCCTGTCTGATAAAATACTGCCAATGCCATGTCCTTGACATGGTCTTACATGAAATATTCCTGTCTCCAAAGCCATATATACGATATGGACTTACATGGCTCAATACTGTCCTGTCTCCAAGGCCATATACACGATATGGGCTTACATGGCGCAATACTGTCCTGTCTCCAAAGCCATATGTTTAATATGGACTTACATGGCTCATTACTGTCTGTCTGTTAACCCAAATATCCTAGCATTCCTAAGGCTCAAACAGGGCTTTCTAATGCTTCTTCTCTGTCACTTCTCTTTAAATTCGACTTTGAATATTTCCATAAAATAAATATATGAATGCTGGAAATTGACAATATCAATGTAAAACAATGAAATATTGCATTTATTTACCGTAAACTTACCTCGGTACAAATTGTGACTAAACTTTACAATTTAGTCATTTACTTTTTCTTTTCCCCGATCTACTCTTGAATTCCGTTCTTCTTGATCTATAATAGCAAATTTAGCTTATTTAATACTCACATTTATCAAAACAGCCCTTTTTCAAATTTTGGCAAAATTACATGTTTGCCCCTAAACTTTTGCATATTTACACTTTTGCCCCAAGGCTCGGAAATCAAAACTTATCACAAATTCTTGTATTTTAAGACATGCTGATCATTTATTTACCAATATCATCTTCAAATTCCTACTATAACATACACTTATGTACAATAGGTATTTTTACCAATTAAGCCCTTTTACTCGTTTTTACCTAAAACCGAGTAGCTCAAGTTGTCTAACATAATTTAAAACCTCATATTCTATCATAAAACATCAAAATACACAAACTTCACCTATGGGTATTTTTCCAAATATGAACCCTAACTTAAAATATTGCTAACATAAGCTTTATCGAGCTACCGGGATCTCAAAAACGTAAAAATCATTAAAAACGGGGCTTGGAATCACTTACTATGGAGCTTGGAAGCTTGAAACAAACCCTATCTATGGAGAACCCTTGAAATTTCGTGGTAATGAAGAAGATGATGATTTTTTTGTCATCTTTTCCCTTTTTATTCATGTTAATAACCAAATGACCAAAATGCCCCTCCTTACTAAACTTTCAAAAACTCCACCCATGTCCTATTTTGTCCATGAGCTAAGAAATTGGTCAAATTACTATTTAAACCCTCCTAATTAATATTCCAAAGCAATTTCATAATAAAAACTTCTAGAATGCAGGTTTTGCAATTTATTCGATTTAGTCCCTAACTCCAAGTTAAGCACTTTACGCGTAGAATTTCTTCACGAAATTTTCACACTATCATGCAATCATAATATAAACTTCAAAATATTTATAAAATAATTATTTCTATCTCGGATTTGTGGTTACGAAACCACTATTCCGATTAGGCCCTATTGCGGGATGTTACAGGCATGGCCTTGACACACGGGCATGTAGCCAGCCCGTATGTCTCACATGGGCGTGTGGTCTGCCCTCGAGGAAGTGCCTAGGTCGTGTGAAGTATTGAAATCTGGCCATTTTGTCCATTTTTGGCCCGTTTCTTACTCCTTTCGCTTTCCTATGCTCACCTGATCATGATGAGATGAAGTAATAAAATCTGATCGCACCTATAAACTCACTAATATCACGATAAAAGGCAAGCGCACCTATCGAATAGTAGTATAGCTAGTGGCAAGACCGGAATATTGAATCCAAGGAACTAAAAGTACTAGTAATGACTTCCTTCCTATTATTTGGCCTAAAAAATAAAAGGGGTTTGGTTGTAAACTATTTTAAACTAAACTAAAGAAACGACAAAAAGTAAATTGGGAAATTGCTTTTGGAAAAACTGATTGATGAGGTCAATACCTAAGGAAGAATCCACCTAGACTTCACTTGTTATCTAACTCTGAACTAGACGATTTCTTCATTTGACTTGATCCATAGAGATCCCTAAATTATGTTAATACCTCCGTCGAGGATAAGAACAACTAATCCTAGGTTGATTAATTGAAATCTCTTTCTAATTAAAACCCCTAGTCTTGCATTAACTCGATCTATGGCTCCCCATATTAGATTTGACTCTAATCCGATAGATTTTTGTCGTCCTATGTAATACCCCTTAACCCTAAACTATCGCCAGAACAGGGTTACAAGGCATTACCAGACAAATCAGACAATTTACGGATAATTCTTAATAAATAAATAAGAAAATTATTATTTAACAAATAAATTATAGTATAATCATAAATGCATATAAATTATATTTTACTTTTCTAATTGATTTCATTCATTCACTTTTTTTTTTTTATAAAAATTTTGGCAGCATTTCTGCTTATTTTTACATAAAACCCCCTGCAAGTTCAAACCAGAAATAAACCATTCCAAAACCAATGGCACAATCAAAAACAATTTAAACTTAAATACACCTAAATCATAACCAATTAATTAACATAGTAATTTAATAACTAAACATTCATAATATTAATCAAAATTAACTAATAACTTCATTTGTTTTTCATTCTAACTTAAGACCAAATATATAATATAATTTTTACCATTTTATCAAACTAATAACAAAATAGGGTATACCATTCTTATAACCAACATTACAAGCATATCTAAATAACCTATACAACACCTAGTACATGCCACTTTCAATTAAGAAAAGAAAACATCACCAAAATCTTTTTGCTGGAGTCGGGATCGTTCGGATGCTGGACCAGGACACTAGACTCCTATTAACCTGCACACGGAAACAACCATACGCTGAGTGTTCCATACTCAGTGGTATTACCATAATTCAAATTATAATAGCAATAATTAAAAAAAAAAAAAACTAAGCATCAAATAACAATTCATTTTTTTAAACTTTCATTAAATAACAATAATAAAACAATCTTTAGCTATTCTTCAATTTTAGTCCCAAATCATATTTATCAAATTTTAATTACCACATTCATTTTAAATTCATGCATTTCATTCCCAATCTCAATTTTCAGTCCACAATTTCAATTTCTTTCATATTCACTAGTACAGTCGATCAAATTCATTTGATCTTCTCATTTCAATTATTCACCCTATTAATAATTCGGACTTTAACGGATACATGGATTCCAACCCAAACACACTAATACGACACATTGTGCCTAAAACGGTACGTAGTACCTAATCAGTATACGACACATAAAGTGCCTAAAACGACACACGAGGTGCCTGAATTACGACACATAAAGTGCCTGATCGGTAAGCCGGCAAATCCCGTACACTTCTAGATCCTATGGCATGCCAATTATATCCGACTTAGCCCGACTAGTTAATAGGGTATTTCAATTCTCAATTCACTTTCATTTCCAATTCAAGATCACCTTTCAATTACAATTTCACATTCAAATCAATTTACAATTTAATTATACATACACATTCACCATTCAATTCAATTCTCATTCAACTCAAATATCAATACTTAGCTTATATCTCACTTATTAATATAGAATTCATATAAAACATTTAATAAAAAGTAATTTGAATTATAGTAATACAAACCGTGAATTTTTTCGATTTAATCTTCGATAGCTTTCTCCTTTCCTTTGTGAGCCGATGTCTCGGATTATTTGTTAACTACAAAAATAATAATAATTTATAATCATCAATACAACACAATTCAATTTAATTCATGAGCCTAAACATGCAAATTTAACCATTTTTAATGTATATATAATTTCACCATTAAGCTGTCTACTTGAGTCATTATTACTAAATTATTTATATCTTGAGCTACGAAACTCCAAATTAATATCCGATAATTTTCCTTGAAACTAGAATCACATATCTTCTTATCATAAAAATTTTAGAATTTTTGGTCTGGCCAATTAGTACAGTTTATTTATTAAAATTTCCCCTATTAATCCATTCGACAGTTCTGACATCTCTCTACTAAAAATAAATTATCTCATTATACAGAACTCGAATAAGGTTCTTGTTTCTTTCTTTTGAAACTAGATTCATTAATGAGTTCAAAAATATAAATTACACTCCATAATAATTTTTATACAATTTTTAATGATTTTTCAAAATCAGAACAGGGGAACCCAAATTCATTCTGACGTAGTCTTATAAAACTTATTTTATCTCATGATCTACAATTTATTTGCTTACACCGTTTCTTCTATGAGAAACTAGACTCAATAAGCTTTATTCCATATTTTTTTCATCCTATAGTTCAATTTCTAAAATTTTTGGTGAATTTTCAAATCAGACCATTGTTACTGCTCAAAACTATTTTGGTATAAAATGTTAATAACCAAATTTAAAACACCAATTCACACTTTATTTCTATTCAAATTTCATTCAAACTCAAATTTAACTATTAAATTTTCAACATATTTTCCTAATTTGGAATTTTCCTCAATTTAGTCCCTAAAACACAAAACTTATAGCTTACTTTACAAGTCAATACCTTTATCTATTCTAACTTGAATTTCATTCAATTAAACCCCTATTTTATCATTCTTATTCAACATGAACTTTGTTTAAAAACCTAAGAACTTCTAAACTATTAACTTAGTTCCATCAAAACCTTGTTTTAATACTTTTAAAACATCAAAATTATGAGAAAAGGACTTGATTGAGCTTACCAATTAAACCCCAAGCTCCAGATTCCCTATTTCCCCTTTTCTTTCTTTTTTTCTCCTTTCCCTGCTCTGTTTCGAAAGTTTCCCTGCTCTATTATGCTTTGTTTTGTTTCTTTATTTATTTATTTATTTTACTCTTTATTTTATTATAATAATATTATATTATTGTTATCATATATTTAAAATATCTTTTACTTTAATACTAAGTAAATTAAAGATTACATGACAAGTGTACATATTTATATTTATTACAAATGTATGGTCTCATCACCATACATGAGTCATATTTGGTTTATTTAATTATTTAAATTATAATTTAATATTATTATAAACTAACATAGTATAATATTTATATATATATATATATATATATCTAATTACTATAAAAAAAATGATACAAAAATCTTAGATTTTTGTTTCCTCTATGCCGCCTCACTTATGCCAAATGGCCTAATTGCCATTTTGGCCCTTTATAAATTCTTCTAATCTATAATTCAACATTTATCCCTTATTCGATTTAGTCCTTTTTCCTAATTGCTATTAATTAAGTTAAATTCGCATATTTAAAACTTAATTAAGCTCACTACTAGACTCATAAATATTCCTAATAATTATTTACGAACTCGATTTACTAAGACGGAGGCCCGATAATGTACTTTTTTCGGTGCCCGTGAATTTTGGGTCATTATATCCTATGTCTAGGATTGCGATCAACTCCGCTTAATTTTGTTGAATCTACTCCTATACAGGGACTTTTGCTCTTCTGTATAAGCACATTCGACTTAAATTAATATCTCAAAAATATCAATTCAAGAGTTAAAAACACAATTAAGAACAAATCAAATATTTATCATATAGTTCAGATAACAATTACAAGATTCGTCTTAGGTTTCATCCCCCTTAGATATTTGGGGTTTTAGTTCATAATTATAAAAAGAAACATCTCAGAATGAATAAAATAACAAAACATAAGAGAACCCAAAATTCTTGAAAGGATAGAAGGGAGATCCTCTATCTTGATGTAGATCCTGGCTTCTGAGATGGATCAATCGGCTTTCCTTCGAGTAATTCCCTGCCTTTAACTCCCCGTCTTGGCGGGAATAATGTACACCCTTGTAGTTGCCTCCTAGGGTCTTTATATAGAGTTTAGAATGTCTTTCTTAGCCCCTAAGAAGCCTTTTCCGAGTGAAATTAAACTTTATCATGTCAGGGACACGCCCATGTGCCACGCCCGTGTGAGTCAATGTGGAGGCTGTGCTCGGGCCTGTTAAAGTGGCACGGCCGTGTGACACGCCCCTGTGGTGAACTTCCAGGCCGTGTTGATTCCTTGTTTTGGCCCATTTTCTCCGTTTTCGACCCGCTTCTTGTTCTTTTCACTCCCCTAAGCTCACCTGAGTATAAAACATGAAATTAAAGGTTTAAGAGCATCAAATTCCACAAATCAATGAATAATTCATCCATAAATGTGCTAAGCATGAGGTAAAAACATGTATAATTTACGGTTTATGAAATACCCCCACACTTAAGCCTTTACTTGTCCTCAAACAAAATCTCAACTCACAATTAAAAATCATTCTTCTCAACTTATAATCCTTATCAATAAAGTTTCAAACTAATTCACAAGTAATCATACATTGAAAATTCAACTAGAAGAAAATTAAAGTCTCAAACAATCTAAGTTGAGAATTTTATCACAGAAACATAGGTTTTCTCCTCTCTCCTAAGTAATTACCTTGAACTCAAAATCAACAAGAGTTGATGTAACACCCCTTAACCCCGAACCATCGTCGGAACAGGTTACGGAGCATTACCGGAACTACCGGATAATTTACAATTAATACAAAATTATTAATAAACATAATGTAATAGGCCAATTTTGGCCTGGGCCCGAAAAAATAATAATCGAAGCCAAAAAGGGTCAAATTAAAAGACAATCATTAAATTGTGGCCAAATCAAAAAGATGGAGAAAACCAAGGGATTATCCAATTTTGTTGACTTGGTAAAAGGCTAAAAATAGAAAGATTTTATTTTATTTTATTTTATTTTATTTTATTATTAAATTAGTTAGACTATTTTTAGTAAACCCCATGTATATAAATAGGGGTATCTTGTTCTTTGAAATGGGAGTTACTTTTAGTGTTCTTACTTTCATTTGGAATTAGATTATTCTCTCTTTTCCTATTTCTATTGAAATTAAATTATTTTCTTTTCTCTTTCAATTACGTGGGAATTCTGTCCATTTCATTTCGGTTTTTTTTTGTTTTTTCTAAATTCGTCTAATTATTTTTAGCCCTTCCCCTTTTGCGCGCATGTTCAATTCGGTCCCCCCAACTCCTTTTTAATTGCGTTTTCACCCTAAAAATTCTTTTTAATTCAATTTAACCCCTTTTATTGTCTTTATCGTTTTATTTAATTAATTTGAGTTACGTCTTACATTATTATATTATTTATTTATTATATATTTGTTATATGCTTACCATATATATATATATATTTTAACTAATTATTTCATGTATAAATTTTTATTATATTTATTTATTTATTATATTTTTTATACTATTTTTGTTTTATTAATAATTATTTTTACTTCATTTTAAATTATTATATTATTATTAATCCTTTATATATATATATATATATATATATCTTTTGGTTAAAAATTAATTACTTTAAATATAGTTTTAATACTTATTACATTTTCATTTTTTTTTACTATCACTTTACCATATATACGCATTTACTAAATTATTATACCTTTTTTATATATTTTTTACTAAAATTAATTATTTTCAACATAGTTTTTCATATTTATTATATATATATATTTTTTACCATTTATCACTATTATTTTATTATTCTTATTTATAATTTGTAATACGTATATATTTTTCATTAAAGTTTTTTATATAATTGTCAACAGACCTACTATATTATTTTATTATTTTTCTTATATACCAATGTTTTTACCAATTACTATTTTTATATTAAATAATTATTATTTATTATTTCTCACCATTACCAGTTCACTATAAGTTTTAATCTTACTATTATCGTTGTATATAATATCATCATTGTCATGTTATTTCCTTATGTGTTTTCATATTATTAATATCATTATTGCTATGTTTATTATATGTAATGCATTAGTATATGTTATTAAGTTTATTATTATATTGTCATATTCATGTGGCATGTCACAATTCTCGTTTTGATTTTCAATTGCCCAAACTCATTTATTCAGAAATCTATCCTTGATTGTTTTCAAAATAAAGGCAATGGTCGATATTTAGGATCCTCGGGAAGATTGTGCCCTAACTAACTGGGTTCAAATTTTCCTTGTTGACCCTAAATAACCGAGTACCCTTCTTAAATCTAATTGTATGAAGTTCGAATAAAAACCTATTCTTGAAATTTAGGATGTTGCACTCTAACTTACTGAGTGTGGCATTGCGGTTTTGAGGATAAGGATTTCTAAAATCAAGGCAATACCTGGCACTTGGGAGTTTTGAAAGGTTGAGCTCTAACTTACTGAGTTCTAATTTTTCATGAGTTCCAAATGACCAAATACCCTTCTCCTGAACCTTCATACGTGAATTTTAAAAAATCAAAGATTAACTTTGTTCCGAAGGACTGAAGTGTTAGACCCTAACTTACTGGGTATGGCATTTTTCTCCTTCGAAATGAGTGGGTCTTTACATTTCATCCAATTTATGCTTTTCTTAAGAGGATCGTACTCTAAAATCATTTTAAATTTTCGACACCAAGACATTAACTAATCCAATAGGTACCAATTTTTGGGCGTTACGAGGGTGCTAATCATTCTTCGTACGTAACCGACTCCCGAGCCTATTTTCTCAAACTGAGCAGACCAAAAATTATTGTTTTAATAGACCCAAATGTTTTATTGAAACGATCGATTTTAGGGTGGCCCAATCACACCTCAAAAAGAATTGGTGGCGACTCCATTTACATTTTCAAAGTCGGCCCATGTTTTTCCAAACTTAAAAATGGTTTCGACACATAATATAAAATAACATTATAGTCCTATATATGGATCTTCGAGATCCAAAAATATGAGTTAAAAGTAGTTCAGGACTAATTCGAATACTCAGAAAATTTTTCGAACATTTTAAAATTTTTCTCAAATAGTGGGCTCACACGCTCGTGTGGATTGGGGACACGCCCGTGTAACCCCATGACATGCCCGTGTTGATAAAATGTATGGTTCAACACGGTCGTGGTGGTTGGAACATGCCCGTGTTCCTTACCCGTGGAGCATTTTGATTTTTCACACACGGCCAGGCCACACGTATGAGTCTTAGACACTAAACTAACCTTCCTGCACAATTTAACCCAAAATCAATGTACAATTTATGTAGCAACCAATATATTTACATATATAAACATATCTAACCATTTTTAAACAATTTATTTATCTATTTGTTCAATAAACATACATATATCAAATGAATTCATGCTAATAAACTTTAGTTAATTCCATTTTATACTTATATTTAATATGTCATATTAGTTCCCTTTTTATACTTAAACCAATTTAAATCATTATTTGACAACCATAATCATATGACTCATATACTCAACCTATTCATTACTTGGGTACATGTCACAAATACCCAAGGTAAGGCACATAATTAAAATTTCTCTGACGTCAGGGTTGATCCGGATGCTGGACCGGACACTATCTTTTAATTAACCTGTGCACGGAAACAACCGTACGCTGAGTATGGGAATACTCGATAATATTACCATAATTCAAATTATACAATAACTTATATACATTCAATTTGTGTTACAATTACTTAATAACTATTTCATACTTTAAAACAAATTATTTAATAATAATAAGCACTATTTCAAGGCTTGTATTTACTCCAATACATACATTATTTCATTATCAAATTTGCATTGAATTTTTCATATCTCATTTCATTAGCTCCTTTCGTATCACATGCAATTCACTAAATTTTATCACTTTATTCAATATTAATTCTATTGCAATTTGTTCTTGCTAAAGTCATATCCCAACAATAACTATTTCAACTAATTAATTTCATATATCATCACTTACTTTAATCAATTCTTACAACTTTAGCTCATATTTTAAGATATCATATCTTAATTTCATTTTCACATATCAAATTCACATTCAAATTATATATTTCAATTATACTATTCTTTTCAATTAAATTCTCATTTTATTTATTTATATAAATTTCACACAAATTATGAACTTTAGTTTCATTTCTCAATCTCATATAATATTTCCAATTCAGAATCCAACTTTGAACACTTCATGAATCTTTGATTCAAGCATTCAATCTTAAAGCACAAATCTCATTTCATATTTCAATTCATTAATTCACTTTACTATTTCTTTCAATAACTCAATCACATTCATTCGGAATTTATCATATCACTTATTTACCCCTATTAACTTGACTCAGACCCCGGTGGATACACGGATCCAACCAAACACACCATATTGGCACCCAGTGCCTCATCGGATAATTCGAAGCAAAGTTGACACCCAGTGTCTCATCGGTCTAGCCGAAGTAAAGGTGGTACCCAGTACCTCACCGAATCTATCCGAAGCAATATGACACTCCAAGTGTCTCATCGACTTGAGGTCGAAGTAACCCTGAACTCTTCCAATCCTATGGCATGCCAACTATATCCACCCTAGCCCGACTAGTTAATAGGGTATCGGAATCACATATTACTTTCACTTTTAACTGATCATAATCACTCGGATTTAATTCAATCACAATAGCAATTCAATCACAATTTCAAATTCACATAAATCACATAATTTCACTTCAAATCACATTTCAACTCAACCACTTTTTCATACTTTCATTCCATATACATTTCAAATAATCACATTCAATTCAAATTGATTCAATACCAATCATAATTCCTCATATATTCCATCAAATGCTCATACACATACATCCTTTATTTCAATATCATTCAATTCATAATTTCTCATATTCACAATTCAAATCAATTTCTCAATTCAATATGTATTTTAATACCACATTAATTCTTTTAATTCAGATCATATTACCAGAAATTTCCGTTCATTTCACATATAATTCAATTTTATTTAATTCCATATCAATATCAACCATTATTTTATTGACTAAACATATTATTATTCAGAATTCAATAATTACTAATAATAAATTCAATTCAATCTTGATACTTACCTTAATTTGCTTGTCATGTATATTAATTTAAAATTTAACAATGAATTAAATTCGAATTATAGTAATACTAACCTAGATTTCTCGTTTTTACTCCTCATTTGTTTTTCTCTTTTCCTTCCTTGCTCGATGTCTCGAGTTCTTTATTTACTACGAAAATAATAATTTACATTATTAATTACAACATTAAAATTTAAATAATTGAATTTTTATTCAATTCCTACTCTTCCTCTTCATTCTACCTTCTTTATACCCAATTCTATCATTTACTCATATATTCTTTTAAAACTGTCTTTCTATGCAATAGTCACTAAATTGTTTATATCTGGAGCTACGAAACTCCAAATCAAGCTCCGTTAATTTTCCCTGAAACTAGACTCATTTACCTTTCTACCATAAAATTTTCAGAATTTTTTGTTTCGCCAATTAATACAGTTTATTCCTCAAATTTACCCCTGATTCACTGTCTGACAGTTCCGACCCGCCTGTACTAAAGTTCAATTATCTCATAGCTCAGGACTCAGATAATGTTCTCGTCTATTTCTCTTGAAACTAGACTCACTGAGGATTCTAAACATATAAACTACAACTCATAACTATTTTTGTACAATTTTTAATGATTTTATCAAAACAGAACAGGGGATTTCGGAGTCATTTTGAACCAGTCTTACAAAAATTCAAATATCTCAATCTATAGACTTTCTTTGGTTGTTCTATTTCTTTTATCTAAAACTAGACTCAACAAGATTTAATTCTATATCCTATTTAACTTCTAATTCAATTTCTACTATTTTTGGTGATTTTTCAAATTTAAGCTATTGCTGCTGTCCAAAAACTGTTTTCTTATGGCTTATTTTGCTATTAATTCCTAACTAAGTTTACTTTCTTTTACAACTCAATTCATACTTCATTTCTATTCAAATTTTGTCCAAACTCATACTTAACTATTAAATTTCCAGCATATATTTTCCTAATTTCGAAATTTCATCAATTTAGTCCCTTCAACATAAAAATTATGACTTACTTTACAATTCAATCCTTATTTCATTTCTAACTTGAATTCCTATCAATTAAACCCCAATTTCATCTTCTTGCTCAACATGGACTACTCTTAGAAATCTATGAACTATCCAAAATATCAACTTAATCTTAACAAGACTTTGCTTTAAAGCTTTTAAAACATCAAATTTAAAAAGAAAAGAGTTTAATTAACTTACCTATTCAAATTCCAAGCCTATAATCTTCAATTTCCCCCTTTTCTTCTTTCTTTTCTCTTTTTCTTTCTTTCCTTCCCCTGCTCTCTGTTTCGTTTAACTTTCTTTGTTCTTTTTATTTTATTTTATTTTATTTACTTTATTTCTTTTGCTAAATTAATAATTAATAACAAAATATCTAATTAATAACAAATTATACACATACATATGTATACTCACATGTTATGACACATGTAATAATCATTACCATACACTTGTCATTATCACAACTAATTAACAAAATATAATATTTACACAATTTTTAAATATAATTATAATAAATAAATATCTTTTACTTAATTAATAAGTAAATACATATATATTATACATTTGTGCCAATAATATGAATACACATGTATTTATTCTTTAACATACACATGTCACTATTTTGGTTTAATTACTAATCTAATCCTTTAATCTTTCTCCATTCTATAATTAGACTTTTATGATTTATTCAATTTAGTCCTTTCTACTAATTATTTCTAATTAAACTAAATTCACTTATCCAAAGCCTAATTAAACACATAATTAATTTCATAAATATTTTTAATAAATATTTACTAGTCCGTTTTACTAAAAACGGAGACCCAATAATTCATATTCCGATACTTGTACTTTTGAGGTCGTTACGGTTGACATCCTCACTAAAGATTCACTCTATCCACTCGAAGTGTTTAGGGTTCAAAAATTAAGCACTCATTAATCAACCTGAAAAGTTATTACCATAAGCTTGCAGGAAAATCAAATCTCTACCACTATAGATTGATATGACACATCGATCAAAAGGTCTTTCAATGGTTGTAATGGGGCTTTGGTTAGGGGTGTTGTCACAAGCTGAAAAAGAGGGTTAGAATGGAGATTGAATTGAAAAATCATCTAACTAAAAAAATCTCTATCACTGAAGCATATTCCTAGAATAAAGCCTTTTGGATGACATCGTTTTGGATTTGGAAGCTTATAACAGAAATATGCAAAAATATTGAATTACAACTGAAATATGAATTACAACTGAATTAAATGTATATACATATTTTTTTTAAGAACAAATCAAATAACAACAAATTGAATATTTATAAACTTTACAAACTGAAAAAGAGAACAAAGCTAGACAATTATTCAACTCAAATCTCGACAAAAATAGGGATCAAAATAATTGAAGGGAATTTAACAAAAATGGGTTATAGGTTAATATTGAGGGTAAGTCAAGGAATGAGTTGTTAGGCTCAATGGGGTTCACTAGGGGTTAATTTATGAAGGTAAGCTTTTATGGAGTAAGTGGGTTAAACCTAGTTGCCTTTATCATTTTGGTATATCAAATTAGTGATGTGGTCTCGACATGTATAATCGAAGCAAGTTCTAGAATAAAAAATCAGTATTGACTCACTCAAAGCAACAATAAAAGTGAGCACGAAAGAATGTATGCTCAAAAGGCTCAAAAATCTCACCATAATTATGGCTTTTGATGTCAATCCTGCGAATTTCAAATTTTAAGATAACACTTAAAATTAGGGAAAAACATCCTAGAAAAATTTAAATTCTCAAAAATTTCAACTTATCATGCTTGATTCTCTAATATCTTAAAGTTTGAATAATCAAAGCATAAGTACCTTTGTCTTAACTCTCAACATATCAATAAACATCATAAATCAATCAGAATTCATTTTAATAGGGGATTGAGACTAATGCAGAGAGTGAAAGTGAGAATTCGAAATTTGAGAACAATGTAACAAGTTAGTGGCAAAAATTTTCAGGGGTTCAAAGATAATACAAAGAATGAAAGTGAATTCCCCCCCACACTTAAGATGTACATTGCCCTCAACGTACAAAGATACATTAGTAGCAATAGAAGCATAAAATTATAAGATAGGGAGAGAAGTGAAACTCCCTAAATATTGGATGAATTCCTTGAGCTAGGTGTGAAGATTTGTAGGGAAGGGTGTTTATCCACAATTTCCATGCCAAAAGAATATGATGATCAGGGTCGTGGTGGCTATGGTTGTGGTGACTATGGTCGTGATCGAGTAGGACATGGCAGTCGTGGCAGTGTTTTCCTATTAGAGATGAATTTGAGCTGTAAAGCTCCTTTGAAACTGCGATAGGATTTATCAATTTTAGGGAATTTGGATTAGCACATTGTACTCGTTAGGAAATAACCAATATGAAATAATTGAAATAAAATAAACTAAGTTCTGAAAATACTAGAATTCAAATAATGAAAAAGATAAGGTAAAAGAAAAAGGAAAAATAAAAATGAAAATAAAGGAGAAGAAAAGATGACTCGTGAGTCCTAATCTTCAGATGGTTCGTGAGGTGAGGGCGGTGGTGCGAGGTAAAGATGCTGACAAATCTGAGCTAAGGTTGCATCAATATGATCAAATCGCTGAAAACATTATTGCTGGAACTGGGTGAACTGCTCAGAAGTGACGTAGCCTGAAGCTGCTGCATGAACTAGGCAGCGAGTAGGTCGTGGCCTAGTCGGTGCCTCCTCCTGTGGTAGGACATTATCATGAATGTTCGCTGGGTCCTCTTGCTCGGCATTCTGGAATAGACAGTATTGTGGAGGATCAGTCTCGTGTCGGCGCTGAATTATCCTCATGTGAAGCATGCTCTGGATGCCCTGTCGGGACATCTGGCCAACTAAAGTATAGGAGGATGTTTGGGCTGCGGTGCTGAGTAGGCCAATCGCATGATGTACGGGCCCATTGAGATTACGCCCCAACGGTGTCGCTCTGTCTGGTGCTAGATGGCATTAGCAATGAAATAGGCAAGGTCAATCACGTGTGCGTGCACCATGCTCCACAAAAAGTAGGCGTCGTGGGTGTTGACGACGCCTCGCCTACCTGTCAATGTATACGCGAGTAAGGCGTGAATGTACCTAAGTGAATGGGCGAGAGCTGTCGCCTTGGAGCGACTGGGGTCGTATGTGGCCGAGATTGGGACTAGGGCCTGCCAACATTTGACTGAAGAGAGATGTATGTGGCAGTAGAGCTCGGAAAGGTTCTCCTCCTACATAAACTGCTCGGTGTACAGGTCTAGAGCTGTACCGAACTCCGGTACACTAAGTTGTCAAACAAGGCCTCCTAGACTGAACTGAATCGTCCCTAGATTGTCATGTCGGGTCATGACCGTCTAGAGATGGAACGTAGAGAAGAACTCTAGGGTGAGCTCGAGGTAAGTGTGCTCCACGATTTGGAAAAATTGGTCCCATGGGTCTGTCGTTAACAAGGCCCGAACCACATCTGCTAGCTGGACCTGCTCTAGTGCGGCCCAATCGATGCATCTTCCCACTCTGAGTGGTCTCGCCCGAAAAATTTAGAATAGTTCCTCCTGGGAGTTTTGCGGGAATTGGAGGAAGGGATGTCGAATTTCAGCGATGGGTCTAGAAGAGGAACCACCGGGTCAATTTCGCTTTTTAAAAGTGGGTACGGCAGCTTTCTTCCCTCATGATGATGACATTGTTCCTAAAATAAAACAAAACAAAAAAGAATAAAAATGGGCATGTATTGTCATTATGTGTAACTAAGTGAGGGTTAATGATAATCAAAATTATTCAATCAAAGACTTAATACCTAATTCAATGTAAAAGTTAATAAAAAGCAATTTGATTTATCTAAGCATGGGGTTTGGACGGAATGTGAGTGTTTAAATAGCAAATTGCACTAAAAACCAATTGCCTAAGAAAACTAGAGATGGCAGCAAAAGAATGGTTCTAAATGGCATAATGAGTATTCTAGATTAATCATGCAAAATTTATGAGAATATTATCAAGAATAATGTAAACAACCTAAAAGAATGAAATCATGAATAGATAGATAATTAAAAGTATTAAAAATTATGAGAAAAGTGAAAAAGGGGAACAAAAAACGTGAGGTTAGGAGCTGAACACGGTCGTGGTGCGGGTTGCATGGGCGTGGTGGCGTGGTTGAAGTCGGCGGTGGCGCTAGAGAGGGCTGGTATGGGTTTTGGGTAGAGGAATTTTTAGGGTTTTAGTAGAGAAGAAGATGAATAGTGGGGTTTTATATAGGATTTGGGGCACACGGGCGTGTCACACGCTCATGTGACTCGGGGTTAGCTCGTGTGGTTCAAAATTTAGAGATTTTGGCGGGCCTAAATTGTGGCACACGCCCGTGTTTCTGGGGCGTGTTGGGGCACACGGTTGATAAACGATAAATTATACATATTTTTACCCCATGTTTAGTCTAATTTCTGGATGGATTATCATTAATTTTGTGAGAATTGGTACTCTTAATCCTTCTTTTTCATATCTTATACTCAGGAGAGCATAGGGAAAAGAAAAGAATGAAAAACGAGCCAAAAACGAAGAAAATGGTCAAAAGTATAAAAACGACACGGCCTAAGAAGTCGTCACACGGCCGTGCCACATGAAGTCCACACGGCCCAACCCCGATAAGTACGGCCAGGCCACACGGCTGTGCCACACCAACAGGCCCACACACGGCCCTTATCAAAACCACACGGGCGTGGCACACGGGCATGTCCCTGTCGTGAGGAAGTGCAATTTCACTTGAATTTGGATACTTAAGGGCTAAGAAAGCCATTCTAAACTCTATATAAAGACCCCAGGAGGCAACTCTAAATAGATACTCTTTTCTCCCAAAAGGAGCACCGTATTTCTGCCAACACAAGGAGTGAAAGCAAGGGATTTCTTGAAGGGAAGCCGATTGATTCATCCCAGAAGCCAAAATTCTACATCAAGACAGAAGATCTCCCTAAATTCCTTCAGGGGTTTTTGGGTTCTTTATGTTTTGTTATCTTATTTCTTCTGAGATGTTTTCTTTATTAATTATGAACTAAACCCCTCAAATGCTTGAGGGGGATGAAACCTAAGACAGATCTTGTTATTATTTATTCTTGAATTATATGATAAATACTTGAATTGTTCTTAATTATGTGTTCTTCATTCTTGATTTAATAATCCTAGGTATTGCTTCAAGAACTTGATGTGCTTAGGCAGAGGAGCAAAAGTCCCTGTTTTAAGAGTAAATCTACCATAATTAAGCGGAGTTGCATGCAACCCTAGACATAGGGCGTCATAAATCTGCCAGATTAGGGTCAAACCTAATAGGGGGATCCATAGATCGAATTAATGCAACCTAGGGGTGTTAATTAATAAAGAAACTTTAATTAACCACCTAGGATTAGTTGTTCTTATCCTCGACGGAGGTATTAGCATAGGTTAGGGATCTCTACGGATCAAGTCAAGTGAATAAATTGTTTAGTTGAAGAAATTAATAACAAGTGAAGTCTAGGTGGATTCTCCCTTAAGTATTGCTCATATCAATCAGTTTTACCCGAAAGTTTTCCCCAATTTACTTTTTGTGCACTTTTAGTTAGCTTTAGAATTAGTTTCAAACAACCCTCTTTTATTTTTAGGCTAGATAATAGAAAGGAAGTAAGTATTAGTAGTTTTGGTTCCCTTGGGTACGATAACTCAGTCTTGCCACTAAACTATACTACTGTTCGATAGGTGCGCTTACCTTTAAAATCGTGATATTAGTTAGTTTTTGGTGTGATCAGTTTTTATAAATTTTATTATTTAATATCGCGAGCTATCAAGTTTTTGCCGCCGTTGCCGGGGAATTAAAATATTAAGAAAACTCGATTTCTATTACTTTAGCCATTACTATATATATTTATTTTCAGTTTTTATTTATTTTTATTATTTATTTATTTTTTTCTTTCATTTTATTCTATTTTAATTTTCTTTGCTTTTCCCCTCTAGGTATTTCTAGTTTATGACTAGAAACAACCCAGCAGGACCATTACTTTTTGACGAAGATTTAGAAGCGACAGTTCGCAGCACTCGCAGAGAGATCAGACGAAGCCTACATTATCCAGAACAAAATCAAGAACAAGGGCCAGAACATACAGAAGAGATGGAAGCAAATCAAAACATTCCACCACCTCCCGCAATAGTCGCGCCACCAGCAAATCAGGAAGAAGCTCCTCGCACTATGTATGATTATGCTAAACCTAGTTTGGCTGGTACCCAAACTAGCATTCTTAGACCTACTATTGCTGCTAATAATTTTATATTAAAGCCTAACACTATTCAGATGATACAGCAATTGGTGCAGTTTGATGGTTTACAGGATAAAGATCCAAATTCACACATAGCCAATTTTTTGGAACTTTGCGATACCTTTAAAATTAATGGCGTTTCTGATGATGCCAGTCGACCTACTCGGGCTCTACACGGAGTAATTCATTGAAGAAGAAGACTTCCTCAACCTCTCCCGTCGCATCCATCTCAGGCCAGTGGACTGTTGGCACGAAATCGCCCCGGGGCGTCGACATACAATCCCAGTAGCAGCAAAGTGACCGCCCTCGCCCCCTCTTTGAGGTACATCCACGCCATTCTTGCACATACTTTGACGGGCAGACTCGAAAGCACATGCATCGTCAACACTCACGACGCCTATTTCCTATGGTGCATGGCAAACGCGCACCCCATCAACCTCGCCTACTTCATCGCGCACGCCATGCAGCACCAGACTGAGCGTCACCGCCGGGGCGTTATATCCATGGGCCCGTAGATCACATGCTTGGCTCGCCACTTCAGGCTCCTCAACACCGCAACCCAGACATCCTCATACACATTGATAGGTCGGATGTCCCCTCAGGGCATCCAGACCATGCTACACATGAGGATGATCCAGCGCAGACCTGGAGGCGACCTCCTTCAATACCGCCTCGTTCAGGAGGGCGATGAGCCAGAGGACATTCTTGATCATGTCCCACCACTGGAGGAGGATGCACCAGCCGAGCCACCACCATATCACCGCCCATCTCGTGCAGCAGCCACCGATGCTGACATATCTGAGCGCTTATCTAGATTCGAGCAGCAATGCTTTCGGCGCCTCGATCACATCGACGCCACACTACAGCAAATATGCCAGCACCTTCACATCACTTCCCCACTGCCACCGAATGATCCACCTGAAGATTAGAGATTTCTATTCCTCCTAACTTTATTTTTATTTTAAATTTTTTTCTAACACTGATCTCTATTTTCACCTTCTAACTTCTTCTCTTTTCTTTTCCTATTTATAGTTCTTTTTCTTTTTCATTATTTGAATATTAGTATTTTTAATATTTTGTTTTATTATATTTTATTTTATTTTATTTCTTTTTCATATCGGTCAATCCCTAACGAGTAATCTCTCTTAATCCAAATTTCTCACGACTAATAAATACATTCGCAGTTTCAAATGAGCTTTACAGCTCAAATCTTTACGAAAATGGGAACACCCAGCCACAACTGCCGGCTCTTCCAATTCCAATATTCGCCTCACAAATTCATCCAAAATTCAGGGAGTTTCATACCTTTCCCTATCTTATGATCTTGTGATTTTATTGTTACTAATGTTATCTTTGTACATTGAGGGCAATGTACATCTTAAGTGTGGGGGGGAATCTATTTTCAGTCTTTACACTCTTTTTGAAATCCCTGAACTTTTTCAAACTAACATTTTGCATTGTTCTCAAATTCTCACTTTCACTCTTTACATTATCTTCAATCTCCTATTAGGAATTAATTCTGATTGATTCATGATTTTTATTGATATGTTGAGAATTAAGACATAGGTGCTTGTACTTTGATTATTCAAACTTTAAAACACTAGGGAATCAAGCATGATAAGTTGAAATTTTTTTTAATCCTAATTTTTGCATAAGTTAACCTTCTGAATTTTAAGTATTATCTTGAGATTTGAAATTCGCAGGATTGACATCAAAAGCCATAATTCTGGTGAGATTTTTGAGCCTTTTGAGCATACATTCTTTCGTGCTCACTTTTATTATTGCTTTGAGTGAGTCAATACTGATTTGTTATTCTAGAACTTGCTTTGATTATACATGTCGAGACCACATCATTGATTTGATACACTGAAATGATAAAGGCACCTAGGATTTAACCCACTTACTCTACAAAAGCCTACCTCCATAAATTAACCCCTAATGAACCCCATTGAGCCTAACAACCTTTTCTTTGACTTACCTCTAATATTAACCTTTCACCCATTTTTTGTTGAATACCATTCAATTATTTTTACCCCTAATTTTGTCAAGATTTGAGTTGAACTTATTATCTAGCTTTATTCTCTTTTCCATATTGTAAAGATTAAATATCCAATTTAATGTATTATACTTGAATTGTTCTTAAAAAAAAAACGTATGTACTAATTCAGTTGTAATCTGTAATAGTTCAAATAGTTTTTGCATATTTCTATTTTAAGACTACCAAGGCAGAAATGATGTTATTACAAGAATTAGCTCGAGAAATATGTTCTAGTGATAGAGATTTTTCTAGCTAGATAATTTTTCAGTTCAATCTCGATTCTAACCCTCTTTTGCTGCCTGTGACAACACCCCTAAACAAGCCCCATTACAACCATGTAAAGACCTTTTGATCGATGTATCATATCAACCTACAGTGGTAGAGATTTGATTTTCTTGCAAGCCTATGGTAATAGCTTTTCAGGTTGACTAGAGAGTGCTTAAATCTTGAACCCTAAACACTTTGAGTGGATAGAGTGAATCCTTAGTGAGGATGTCAACTTCTGTTAATTAAGATGGAGAGATAATTACTTAGGAGGAGAGAAAAAACTTATGTTTCAATGATAAAATTCTCAATTTAGAGTGATTGAATCTTTAATGTTCTTCTGATTGAATCTTTATTATATGAATACCTGTGAATTAACTTGAAATTTTATCGATAAAGATTGTGAGTTGAGAAGAATGATTCTTAATTATAGATTGAGATTTTGCTTGAGGACAAGCAAAGGCTTAAGTGTGGGGGTATTTGATAAACGATAAATTATACATATTTTTACCCCATGTTTAGTCTAATTTCTAGATGGATTATCATTAATTTTATGAGAATTGGTACTCTTAATCATTCTTTTTCATATCTTATACTCAGGAGAGCATAGGGAAGAGAAAATAACGGAAAACGAGCTAAAAATGAAGAAAATAGGCCAAAAGTATAAAAACAACACGGCCTAAGAAGTCGCCACAAGGCCGTGGCATATGGCCGTGCCACATGAAGTCCACACGGCCCAGCCCCGATAAGCACGGCCAGGCCATACGGCCGTGCCACACTAACAAGCCCGCACACGGCCCTTATAGAAACCACATGGGAGTGACACACGGGCGTGTCCCTGTCGTGAGGAAGTGCAATTTCACTCGGATTTGGATACTTAGGGGCTAAGAAAGCCATTCTAAACTCTATATAAAGACCCTAGGAGGCAACTCTAAACAGATACTCTTTTCTCCCAAAAGAAGCGCCGTATTTCTGCCAACACAAGGAGTGAAAGCAAGGGATTTCTCGAAGGGAAGCCGATTGATTCATCCCAGAAGCCAGAATTCTACATCAAGACAGAAGATCTCCCTAAATTCCTTCAGGGGTTTTTGGGTTCTTTATGTTTTGTTATCTTATTTCTTCTGAAATGTTTTCTTTATTAATTATGAACTAAACCCCTCAAATACTTGAGGGGGATGAAACCTAAGACAGGTCTTGTTATTATTTATTCTTGAATTATATGACAAATACTTAACTTGTTCTTAATTTTGTGTTCTTCATTCTTGATTTAATAATCCTAGGTATTACTTCAAGAACTTGATGTGCTTAGGCAGATGAGCAAAAGTCCCTGTTTTAAAAATAGATCTACCATAATTAAGCAGAGTTGCATGCAACCCTAGACATAGGGCGACATAAATCTGCCGGATTAGGGTCAAACCTAATAGAGGGATCCATAGATCGAATTAATGCAACCTAGGGGTGTTAATTAATAAAGAAACTTTAATTAACCACCTAGGATTAGTTGTTCTTATCCTCGACGGAGGTATTAACATAGGTTAGGGATCTTTACAGATCAAGTCAAGTGAATAAATCGTCTAGTTCAAGAAGTTAATAACAAGTGAAGTCTAGGTGGATTCTCCCTTAAGTATTACTCATATCAATTAGTTTTTCCCGAAAGTTTTCCCCAATTTACTTTTTGTGCACTTTTAGTTAGTTTTACAATTAGTTTCAAACAACCCTCTTTTATTTTTAGGCTAGATAATAGAAAGGAAGTAAGTATTAGTACTTTTGGTTCCCTTGGGTACGATAACTCGGTCTTGCCACTAAACTATGCTACTGTTTGATAGGTGCACTTGCCTTTAAAATCGTGATATTAGTTGTTTCTAGGGCGTGTTGGGGCACACGGCCGTATCCTTCAATGTTCGCTTCTCCCATAGCCGTGTAGGGGGTCACACGCCCATGTATGAAATGGCACGATTTTAGAACACAGGCATGTCGTGCGTCCGTGTTGAATCAATAGGATTGGCCACGGCTATGGGACACGGGCGTGTCGCACGCCTATGTTGATTTGTCAGGATTGGCCACGGCCGCCTCACACGGCCGTAGCTAGTTGTCGTAACTCGTGTTTTGGGAAAATGTTATCCTGCTCATACACAGCTATATCGTACGGTCGTGTCTTTGCCCATTGTGTCCACAAGGCCTTAGGCACGCCGGTAGGCATGGCCGTGTGGCTCGAAAAGCCTACATTCAAAGGGTTAGTTGATGTATTAGAGAGCTTAAATAAAAGAATTTTACTACGTCAATGCTCGGGTTGCCTCCCGAGAAGCGCTTCTTTATAGTCTAAGCTCGACTTTTCCTAAACTTGTTCGGTCACGGTGGTTTGAAGAGTTGAAACTCTTCTATCTTGCTTTCAATTTTTTTATCAACATAAGGTTTGAGTCGAGTATGATTTACCTTGAAAGTGCCGAGTGTCTTGTGTGTTATCTCAACTGTATCATAAGTAAAGATTTTTATTACCGTGAAAGAGGTATGTCACTTGTATGAAGTTTTGCATTCGAAATTCGAGGATCTTCCTCCTCTAAGAATACTTTACCCCTTACCTTAAATTGATTCATTTTTACCTTAGGGTCGTCTTGGTGATGCTCTGGGTTGGTATGGCATATTTTGGGCTTTTCTTATTGATAGTTCAACCACTCATCTAGTTCCTCAATCTGGAGCATTTGTTTTTCATGTACGTTTCCCTTGGATGGACTCATTTGTGGTTTGGTCGCCCTTGTGTGAAGTGTATCCGGCGAAGAAGGTTGGACGGTGAGATCATTCTTATTACAAGGACTTGTAACAATATTTTTATCATCAACAATCTTATTCGGGTTTCTGGCTTGTAAAGTGACTTTGTCATCACCGACACGAAGTGTAAACTAGCCTGTGCCTACATCAATTATGGTTCTAGCAGTTGCTAAAAAAGGACGCCCTAGAATTAAGGGTACATTGCTATCCTCATCAATGTCTAAAACAACAAAGTCCACTGGGAATATAAATTTATCAATTTTGACAAGCACATCTTCAATTATGCCCTTTGAAAATCTAATGACTTTATCAACCAATTGGATACTCATCTTAGTTTGTTTAGATTTCCCAAGACCTAGTTGTTTAAACAATTTATAAGGCATTACATTAATAGTAGCCCCTAAATCAACTAAAGCATTTTTGACGTCTAAACTACCAAGTAAACAAGGAATTGTAAAACTCCCTGGGTCTTTTAGTTTGTTGGGTAGCTTATTCTGTAAAATAGCTGAGCACACTGCATTCAGTTCCACATGAGATGTCTCATCTAGCTTTCGTTTATTCATCAGTAGTTGTGTTAAAAACTTAACAGCATTTGTCATCTGCGAAAGAGCTTCAATAAATGGTAAGTTAATATGTAATTTCTTTAAAAGTTTAAGGAATTTACCGAATTGTTCATCTGTATGATCTTTCCTTAGCACATTTAGGTATGGGATACGAGGCTTATACTCTTTGATAATTGCTTTTATGGAACTTACCTCATCTTTACCTTTACTTACCACAGTCTCCTTACATGGCTCTAGGTTGGTTTTAGTTAACCCTTCCTCATCTATTGTATCCACGGCATTAAGTTGCTCCTTAGGGTTAGTCTCTGTGTTGCTTGGTAACCCACCTTGTGGTATTTCAGAAATTAGGTTAGCGAGCTGGCCTATTTGAGTTTCAAATCTTTGAATGGATGCTTGCTGGTTCTTCAGCGCCGTCTCGGTGTTTTGGAAACGGGTTTCTAGCACTGCGATAAATTTTGTGAGCGTCTCCTCAAGGTTCGACTTTTTCTTTTGTTGGAACGGTGGCTGTTAAAATCTCGGAGGGGGTGGTTGTATTTAATTTCCTTGCCCTCCCCATGAGAAATTTGGCTGGTTCCTCCAACCTGCATTGTAAGTATTACTATAAGGGTTATTTTGGGATCTAGAATTATTACCCATATAGTTGGCTTGCTCAGTTTCCATTCCATATCCATAGTTGGGATTTTCAGAATAGCTCATATTTCCTTGGATTGAGTCACATTGCATCACTGGGTGTACCTGCGTAGAACCAACAAAATTATCAATCTTTTTATTAAGGAGTTCTACCTGATTAGAAAGCATGGTGACTGCATCAATATTAAAAACTCTGGCAGCTTTCTGTGGCTTTGCTCTCATGACTTGCCATTGATAGTTATTCAGTGACATCTCTTCTATAAACTCGTAAGCTGCCTTTGGTGTTTTGTTGTTGATTGTTCCACCGTCGGTTGCATCGATCATTTGTCTCGTTGAATGATTCAAACCGTTGTGAAAGGTTTGAACTTGTAACCACAGAGGTAACCCATGGTAGGGGCACTTTCTCAATAGATCCTTGTATCTCTCCCAGGCATCGTAAAGTATTTCTAAATCCATCTGCACAAAAGAAGAGATATCATTCCTTAATTTAGCCGTTTTAGCCGGCGAAAAATATTTGAGCAAATATTTTTCGGTCATTTGTTCCTATGTAGTGATAGACCCTCGTGGTAAAGTATTTAACCACTGTTTAGCTTTATTTCTCAAGGAGAATGGGAATAACCGAAGACGAATGACATTATCAGAAACGCCATTTATTTTAAATGTGTCATAGAATTTTAAGAAATTGGCTAAATGAGCGTTAGGATCATCATCCTGCAAACCATCAAACTGAATAAACTGTTGTATCATCTGAATAATGTTAGGTTTTAGTTTAAAATTATTTGCAGCAATAGTAAGCCTAACAATACTAGATTCAGTACTAGCCAAATTAAGATTAGCATAATCATACATAGTACGCGGAGCAGGATTTTGCTCAACAGGATTTGCGGCTATTACAGGCGGTAGGTGATTATCGTGATTTGCCTCCATCTCTTCAGTAGGTTCAAGTTCTTCTTCTTGACTTTGTTCAGGATATTACAAGTTTCTTCTTATCTCTCTGCGAGTTCGACAAACTGTAGCTTCTAAATCGTCGTCAAATAATAATGGTCCCCCGGGTTCCTTTTAGTCATAAACTAGAGATACCTAGAAGGGAAAGGAAAAAAAAAGAAAATTAAAAACCTAAAATAAAAAAAAAGAAAATAATTTGCAATAAAAGTAAAAATAGCTAAAGTAATAGGAATCGAGTGTTCCTAATATCTTAGTTCCCCGGCAACGACGCCAAAAACTTGATCGTGATGAGATAAAGTAATAAAATCTGATCGCACCTATAAACTAACTAATATCACGATAAAAGGCAAGCGCACCTATCGAATAGTAGTATAGCTAGTGGTAAGACCGAAATATCGAATCTAAGGAACTAAAAGTACTAGTAATGACTTCCTTCCTATTATTTAGCCTAAGAAATAAAAGGGGTTTGGTTGTAAACTATTTTAAACTAAACTAAAGAAACGACAAAAAGTAAATTAGGAAATTGCTTTTGGGAAAACTGTTTGATGAGGGCAATACCTAAGGAAGAATCCACCTAGACTTCACTTGTTATCTAACTCTGAACTAGACGATTTCTTCATTTGACTTGATCCGTAGAGATCCCTAAATTATGTTAATACCTCTATCGAGGATAAGAACAACTAATCCTAGGTTGATTAATTGAAATCTCTTTCTAATTAAAACCCCTAGTCTTGCATTAACTCGACCTATGGCTCCCCATATTGGATTTGACTCTAATCCGGCAGATTTTCGTCGTCCTATGTCTAGGATTGCGATCAACTCTGCTTAATTGTGTTGGATCTACTCCTATACAGGGACTTTTACTCCTCTGTATAAGCACATTCGACTTAAATTAGTATCCTAGAAATATCAATTCAAGAGTTAAAAACACAATTAAGAACAAATCAAATATTTATCATATAGTTCAGATAATAATAACAAGATTCGTCTTAGGTTTCATCCCTCTTAGATATTTGGGGTTTTAGTTCATAATTATAAAAAGAAACATCTCAGAATGAATAAAATAACAAAACATAAGAAAACCTAAAATTCCTAAAAGGATAGAAGAGAGATCCTCTGTCTTAATGTAGATCCTGGCTTCTGAGATGGATCAATCGGCTTTCCTTCGAGTATTCCCTGCCTTTAACTCCTCGTCTTGGCCGGAATAATTAGGGGTGTGCAAAATTCGGGTAAAACAGAAAAAATTCGGTTAACCAACCGAATTCGATTAATCGGTAGGTTAACCGAATTTTTTCGGTCGGGGGTCGGTTAATAATTTTTGAGTTTTCGGTTAACGGTTAATTCGGTTCGAAACCGGTCAGTGAACCAAATTTTTTCGGTTTAACCGAAAAAATTAATAAATAAAATTATAATATATAAATAGCCCATTAGTCATTCAAACCCAATCCAACATAAACCCAATCAAACTAAAACTAATTACCCAACCCAATAATCCAACCCAATTACCCAAACCAATCATAAAAATTACAAATAATTTAATAAATAAATATAAATATAAATATAAAAAAATAAAAATAATTCGGTTAATTTGATTAATTCGGTTAATTCGAGTAATTCGGTTAATTCGGGTAAATCGGGTAATTCAGTTAATTCGGGTAATTCAGTTAATTTTATACTTATTTTAACCAAAAATAAAAAATATATATAATTTTCGGTTAATTCGGTTAAACGATCAAATTAACCAAAAAAATTTCGGTTCGGTTAATTTTTTTGAAAAAATTTCAGTTCGGTTAACGGTTAAAAGTTTTGAAGGGTCGGTTAATTCGGTTAATACTGTTTTGGGTCGGTTAACCGGTCGGTTAACTGATTGAGCACCCCTAGGAATAATGTACACCCTTGTAGTTGCATCATAGGGTCTTTATATAGAGTTTAGAATGTCTTTCTTAGCCTCTAAGTAGCTTTTTCCGAGTGAAATTGAACTTTATGACGTCAGGGACACGCCCGTATGCCATGCCCGTGTGAGTCGATTTGGAGGCCGTGCTCGGGCCTGTTAAAGTGGCACGGCCGTATGACACGCCCGTGTGGTGAACTTCCAGGCCGTGTTGATTCCTTGCTTTGGCCCGTTTTCTCCGTTTTCGGCCCGTTTCTTATTCTTTTCACTCCCCTAAGCTCACCTGAGTATAAAACATGAAATTAAAAGTTTAGGAGCATCAAATTCCACAAATCAATGAATAATTCATCCATAAATGTGCTAAGCATGAGGTAAAAACATGTATAATTTACGGTTTATCATCACCTAAGTATAAAAACATTATTTTAAGGGTTAGGAGCATCAAATTCACTAAATTATTCAATAAATCATCCAAAAGTATGCCAAGCATGGGATAAAAATATGTTAGATTTATGGTTTATCAAGTAAGTAAAGAAATAGTATATTATGTGATATATAAAATTTTGAAAAACAAGATCAGAATGATTTTGGGTTCTCTTGTTTTGACATTGAAAAATTATTTCAAATTGTACAAAAAATTTTAGGAGATGAAATTTATATGCTTAAATATTGATGAGTCTACTTTTAAGAGAAACAAATGGAAACATTATACGAGTCCTATACTGAAAGATAATTAATTTTTAGTGAAGAATGCAAAGTTGCCTAGCAGTTTAACAAGGGAAAGCTAAAACAATTTACTGTATTAATTGGAATAGAAGGAAATATTGAAATTTTTATGGTAAAAAGGTCATTGAGCCTAGATTCAAAAACAACAAATGAGTTTTAATTTGGAACATTCTAGACCGATATATAAATAATTTAGTGACCACTACTCAAGTGAACAATTTTGCTAAAATTATGTAAATAGTAAAATTGATATTAATGTTGCATATAGGCATACAATACTAAAAGACATAAATTTTCATATAATTACATGTACATAAAAGATAAAGAATGGTGAAGAGGAAGAGGAAAAATAATAGAAGAGTTATAATGTTAAAAAATTGTTGCAAATGATGGATTTGCAAATACATAAGAGAAGTTCAAATGAATTATTGAGGTACTAAGTGAGTGATTGTTATAAAATGAATTGAGAAAGTCTTAAATGATAAATTGATTGGTATATGATAGCAATAGTTATGGTATGTAGAAAGAGTAAACTATTTTTATAAGAGTAAGTCCTCTAATGGACTTATTTGTAAAACTTTGAATATTATGTTAATTTTATAAACCTTGTTATCTTTGACCAAAATAGCATGTTATATCATGTGGACTTGATGTGAAATGAATTGGATCAGTTAAATTTTAATTTCTGGATGGGGATTTAAGTGAAGAAAAATTTGGAGACAAAGAGCATATCGCGACAATCACTCAATTCAGTAAAGTCAGCGAGTGAAGTCGCGCGTAGAACCCCTACGTTGCGATGTTACCCCAAAATTTTGCATTTCAATCCTTGTTTGACCTTAAATTGTGTAGAAAGCTATTGTAAACCATATAAAACTCGAAAATAAATATGAAACATATAAGAAACATATATTGACTCAAATTTAATTATGTAGACTCTTAAAATACTTTGAATTAGACTATAATTGCTCCGACAACGAATATAGCATCCTGGTATCTGGACCCAACGATTGAGTCAAGTATAAGAGTATTATACTTTCAACACTAAAATCCAAGTGTTTGACATTGTTTTTGGGATTAAAAAACACCTTTTAGCCCTTAAAAGCATTATTGAGCGTAACTAAAGTTATGATCTCCGTTTACGTTTGTGTTAAGAAGAGTGTCACAATTGAATTGTTCATAATATTCATATTGAATTAGGTTTGAGCTAAACTTATGCATAATATCAAATATGATATATAGTTGCTTATTAATTATATAATTTTTACTATTATTAATATTTTTATTAAATAATTTCTAAACATAAATAATTTAACTGATATTTTACTATTTAGATTATGGTATAATATATTTAATTTGTATGATATAAGCTACATAATATATAAATAGAAGAAAAAAGTATCATATTATAAACTTGAAAACAAATCAATTTAGGTAAAATTAAACTTTAAATATTAAAAATCCAACTTGACTATACTTTAAATAAATATAATTTTTTATTTAAATTTATTTTTTAAATCTAATATTTTTATATAAATCTTTTCAAAAATTTCAAACCGACCAACCCAACATTTTAACAAGTTGCAACTGACAAACCGACAAAATAAATCAAATAACATAGAAATTAGGTGGAAGACTAGAAGTCAAAATTTGCTACTTGGAGAGAAAATGTGGGATTAGTGACTAGGTAATATTTAGTCAAGCAATTTGCTTCATCTAAAATAACTTTTACAAGTTTAATCAGCATCTACTTGTTATAGTGGCATCCAAAGAAATACATACTACTTGTCTACATCTCAATACCTTTTGGATAACGCATCAATGATAGAATTAAGATTTGTTATCTTCTTAAAACACTTTAATCCATTTGAGAAAAGAGATTTAATGAAATATGAATATTATCTATTTTTAATAGTTTAATGTCATATTAGTAATTTTATTCTAAATTTTAATATTTTTATTTTCATTTGATTTTTTTATTATATGAAATTATTAATATGGTATTAAACTATTAAAAAATAGATACAAATGACATGTACAATTCTTTCTCATTCCACTAAGATTCTAAGTGACATGAAAATTTCCATTAATACCAACATGATGAAACCTTTTTTTTTATAAAAGAAATGGCAATGGATGAAGAATTGTTTGGATTTAAATTTGAAGAGAGCAGTATTATCATGTAGCTAGGTTAAATGCGAGAAGCAATGGAAGGTGGAGTGGGAATTTGAGATTTTGAATTACTAATTTCAAATCAGAAATCAAAATGTGTGGGATGTTTGAATGCCCACCTCACATTGAAAGGAGCACCAAACCTTATCATGTAGTTTCAAATCTGATGCTGTCTGCCATCTTTGGTATACTTTAGGAGGAGGGTTATGTCACAACAAAAGCTCAAAGGAGGTGAAACACTTTATTCAATGTGGTTAACTAGATGTACCACCATCTAAATTTTTCCAAAACTCTCTTGTTGTATTATGGACTGATCCATTGGTCATTTTGGGTGCCATAAGTGTTTCTTTTAAATAAAGGTTGTGGTTCCTTTGTCATCCTAGGATCAAATGTCTTGCTTCCTAGGAACAATGATCTTTGGTTTTCTTTTCTCTTAACCGATACTCTCTTCATAGCTAGCTAGATTGAGGAATGTCACAATGGAGACCATAATTATATTCATTTCACTGATGTCGGTGGGTAGAAAGAGATAGAGACGGACATATAAGCATGCTTTATTTGGCAAATCTATATGTTTTACCAATATCAATGTTGTTCAAGATCAGATTATACTTTTTCTAGCTTTATACTAATCATCAATTGTTGATAAAATATTTCTTTTTCCCTTTTGGGTTTTGCAAATGATAAAATTAATGTTCATTTTAGGTATTGCCATTTCATTTATCACTGACTTTTTCAAGTGATGGAATTAATAAGCTGACAAATCACATATTTTGTATAGTAATTCGACCAAAAAAGGATCTTGTCAAAGGCAAGGAGCCATTGCTTTTTATCATTGTCTATTTCTTTTACTTCAAAACTAAAAAGATTTGCTACTTTTTTTTCTGTCGCCCTTGAAATCATATTATATATATATATATATATTATTTATATACTACTACATTTTTTACAGCCTGCTTTACACATAAATGGAGTTAATGGTGATCATCATATCTACCTTAAAAAAGGGGGAATTTGATATGATGATGAGATCAGCGTACTTTCTCAAAGAGTACTTTAGCAATATGAAATGTGATGGTGTCTAAGTCACAGTGTGCAGCATAGTAAAAACTCCGTGCCACCGTAAGAAATGTTTGCTTGAATTCTGAGTTTTGGTCATCGGCGGCCGAGGGATTTTGCAGTGCTAACTGAACGAGCTCTTGCATGTTGGAATGTATTTCCCGGGTTATGCTGTTCTCTGTTTCATTATTGTAGCAGCCATTGACGTGCACCTGAAACAGTTGACGGTAAAAGTAATTAAATATGCATGAAGCCGTATGGGTATGTTGCTTAGTTCTTAGAGTCGAAATGGAATGAGATATTTATGCAGCAGAAGACCAAAATTAATCATATCCCATGCAACAAATATTCAAATTTAGTGGATATCATATCATCCCTTAAAGATAGTTGCATGCATCCGGATTAGATTCACTTGGTATATATAAGTGGGCATGTTATACTCATTTCATTATAATTGTAAAACGAATAATGGTTTAAGCGTTCCCACTGGGAGTCTTCATGGAATCCACTTAGAGGGGGAGCCCGTCAATTCAGCAACACACAGGGATTTATACCATTGACAGTGACAACGAGATTTTCTTATCGGATTATAATGAAATGAAAGATGGTAAAAGAATGGGGACAATGTTGTTGAGGCAACTGACCTTTAGCATTTGGCGATGATAAAGCTGATGGCAAACTGAATTTGTGAGGCTGGAGAGTGGGTCGTATTGGGGATGAGACAACAGTTCGTCCAAGGACCAACGGCCAGAGCTGAGGTTGATGGTCTGCACCACTAACTCTGCGAGTCCTCGGTGCCTATCACCATCCTCCACCCACATCAGCATCCACTTTTCCCACTGTTTACACAGATAAAAAAAAAAAAAAAAGCAAATTAGAAAGCTTAAAAAATTAACACCACTGATTTATATTTTTTTTACTCAAAAGATTTACTGTTTGCAAGTGCATGTGAAAGTTATTGTAGCTATATCCCATGTCTCTAAAGTGTAGATACTTTTGAGGGGGGGGGGGGGTGTTAATGATTGAATGAAAAATGGTCCATGGTGCAGGCTATAGGGATAAAATGATTACTTACAGCACGGCGAATGCTGCAGCTAATGTCTCGACCATGAGCCACAAGTGCGTCCAATGATAGGTGGTTCAGGGTCCGAAGCAAGATGTCTATCATCTTCTGAATTGTCCTGTTTGAGTCCAACTTCCTGCAACAAAAATCACATGTAAGCATCACTTTTTTTGTCAGCCTTTCTTCCACTCCAACACATTGACCCTACTGCTCCTACATCACTGCCTTTCGTTAAAGTACACTGTGTCTTTTTCTTTTATTGAACAGTGTTTCAGTACATATTTTACTTTGTACCCAAAATTCTTTTGTCGACGCTACAAATAAAACCTATCCCTCTCTTCAAGGGAATCAATTATTGTTTTTGTTTTTGACATGGGGAATCAATTGGTTTAATCGTCCATTAAGGGTGAAAAATAAAAACAGTTTTTGAGTGTTTGATGATGAATTAATTACAATAAATGCATCCATTCATAACTTAATTAATTACCTCGCATTAATGTGGCCAAATCGTGCATCAACCACAGTTCTGAAGACTAGGAGGAAAGAATTCCTAAGGTCCTTAGGTTTCCTTGCATTGTCAAAAGAAGAGGAGATGGTGTCGACCAAGAAAGCGGTCTTAGCCCAAGCCAGCCGCTCTTGCGACCTTTCTGGCTCGAATATGCTGGCTGCCGCCATAAAATAAGTTAAGAGAAGAGATCTACGGGTCACCCCAAAATCAGCCAGACCCATTTCCGAGTACCACCTGCTCAATATATAAACAGTACTTCCTCATTAACTATAATTGAGCAAGCAGGGGAATCATGATTGGATGTATTTTTACTTACTTTTGCATACTATCCCATTCCATCCTATGTAAAGCTTGGCAATTATTGTAATCTTGTTTTGCAAGATCAAGGAACACATTATTGTTCACATACCGCATCCTGCATGAGATCAAAAGATCAAGAGACTTCTTTTTGGTGGAGCCAGCCAAAAAAGCTGTATTAATGATGATTAATGAGTCTAATTTCTTTAATTTAAACATGAAGCATGCACACTAATAATAGCATTTGCATTAAAGAAAATAGTACTATCTAGGAGTATCACTACATTAATTAATTAATCATGCCACGTTGCGAAACCAAACAAAGAAGATATCTTAAACAATATTCGAGTGGACCCCAACTTAGAAGTTGGTCTGAGACAGCCGAGATTATGACACAAATTAAGGCAACAAATTGAACTTGATGATGACAAATATGACCAAGAACCGTGCTAGGTTTCCCTCGACATTCCAAAATGTCTAAAGCCAAAGCTGACTTGATTTCTTTATTGTTTTAATTTTGAATTTCTTTTCACGAACAAGGAAACGAATGATGTCATTACCTAACTTTAGTTCTATGCAAGAATCATAATATGATGTTAGTTTGGTTGTTTTTACTTCAAAGAAAAGGTAGATAGTAAAAACATTAACAAGAATGTTTTATTTTCCTGTTTCATTTACTTTTTGTCTTACTCTATACACATTTTTATATTATAAAGAAGAAAAAGTTACCTGTAAAGAGTTTTTCCAATCCACACATCATCTTCACCTCCATATTGTTCTATGTAAAACCTTGTTTCAACTCTAGGCAGGCTTGCATACCATGGGAGCTTCAATGCCAACCCAACCTGTTTATATATTTCATTAAAATTTTACTAATCCATCATAAATTAACCATCTAAATCATATTTCACTTTCTTCTTTTACTGAAAAAAATATGGTCAAAATAAATTAATTAATTTATAAAAGGTAGTTTTACAATTATCACTTCCTGCCAAAAAACCCATTATGCAAATTGCAAAATGCTGCTCATAGTGTGCCCCCCATAAATAGCCAAAATAAACTTGCATGAACATATATATAATATTAGTGTGTTAGCTGTCTTAAGCGTGAATATTCTTTGCTGTTATTTGATGATGACCCTTTTGAAGTGCTTCGCCCCCTTGTCTATTAGATATATGAATTTTAAGTATTAGTTGTTTATTTTTTTTCATTTGGAAAATCTATGTGGCATGTTGTTAAATTTATGCCTGGTTGGTCGGACTGCAAACGAGAACTTGTCGCATTATAAATTGCCCTAACTTCAAAGACACACACACTTTGGGCATGAAGACAAAGTGCCGACTAATCACAAATAGTAGCAGAGATTTAATAAAGAGAGAATCAAATCAAATATATATATATATATGTATATAAGAGTAGCCTCTATATGTTCTACTGTTTTATTTGGATTTAAAGAGCTTTTTATGGAATATAGAAAAAGAAGTTCCATCCATGAACAAAACAAGCAACTTTGCACTGCATATATTTAGTAATATGAGAAGTGTCCAATGGATGGATCTAAGTTAGGTCACGTCTGAATAGGAAAAAAAAAGTTTGAAATTTTCCATTTCCATTTATTATTAGAAAATTGTTTACTCCAAAATTCACTTTAGGGTCGGTTAATTTCGAATTAAACCTATTGGATCAAACAAGAAAGATGGAGTTCAAATATTTAAATATTGCCACCCTTGGGGGAGACTCAAGAAAATAAAGAAAGAATATTGGCAGTTATGACAAAAATTAAAACGAGGAGAAAAAAAAAAAGATTGCAAAAGCTTAATAACGTTGGTTAGTTGATGTAGAATGAAAAAGATAAGGGTAAATTACACCCAATGTTATTAGATGATTAGTAAATTTACGTTTTCATCACTCAAATTTAAAAGTTAAAAAATTGTCTTTGAACTATTCAAAAGCTTTCATTTAAATCACTAAATTATTTCAAAGTTTTCTTTTCATTCATTTGGTTGTTAAAACTTTTTTTTTCAAGTCCGGCTAATGAGCTCCAAATGATAATTTGATTATCGATAAGGTGGATCAATACCCATCAACGAGTAGAAGAACATACTTTAGGTCCAAGTCAATTTATTTATTAGTGTTAGAGATCAAAGAAAAAAAATTATTTTGGTTTGCAGATACGAGACTTTAAAGCTATTTCATAAAAAAAATGAACTATAAAATAGAAAGAGAATTAGAGCTTTCGGTTGATGCAAATAATCTGAACAGAAAAAGCCGTATAATAATGACTTTATCAGCATTGTGATTTAAATAAAAACTTTTGAATAATTTAATAACTATTTTGTAATTTTTGAATAATTTAATGATTATTTTATAATCTTTAAAATTAAATGACTAAAACTTAAATTTATTAATAATTTAATGACAGTGGTTGTAGTTTACTGAAAAGGAAAAATAAAAGTGATACGTGTAGTTGGAGGTATTACTTAGGGGGAATAAAGAAATAGCAACCGAAATGTCGGAAAGGAAATGAAATAATAAAAAGGAGAACATATATTACCTCACCAGGTAAGTCTTTGGTAATGATCCATTTATCTAATAATTCATCAGCCGCTTGTTTTTGTGTTAAAAATGTGGATGAAAAGCGCTTGGCATCCTCAAGAATCTTTTCTCCAGGGAACAGCACCTGGGAAGCCCTATACAGGTTGAAAATCCCGGTTATGGCTTGGTTGGACTGCCCCACAAAGCAGAAGAACTCCCCACCTTTCTCAAAATGTCGGAACACATCTGTTTCATTTCATGTAATCAAATCCAAGGATATCGGGTATTAAAAAATAATAACTCCATTTGCGGAGAATAGGGATAGTGGTCCAAAGCAAAGCTTATATACCTGCAGAAACCTCGTATCCATGTAGCCTTAGTAACCTAAACCCCATGGCCGTGTCGTCAATGTCATAAACCCGAGTGTTTCTTGCCCAGGAAATTCCATCTTCAGTCCAGTATCTGATATTTTTAAGACACTGATGATGTCAGCATTGGGGGAGTAAATTTTGCTCATATAATTTACATGCGGGCCCATACCTATAAACGTAATCTAGGCATTCTTTAATTTCTGGGTGGAAATATCTTGAAATCCCAAGGCGTTGCAAGCGGTCGACAGTCCAAATATGTTCGAACAGGTCAACCGGGTACACATTGGGGACTACATAATTAAAGTTAATATTAGAGTTCAAACTAACATGCACAGCAAAAGGTGATATATTGCCAAATATGACTAGACAAAACAGGCAATAAACTAGTTAAAATTACCTCCCCCATTGAATCTTTGAACAGTTTTCATTAAATATCCGAGGCAATTCTCATCTTTAGTTTGCATGAGTGCGAAGGCAGTGGAGGATGGCGAGAACAAGAAAGACCCATCTATGCACTGCAACTTCAAAAGCTTTTCCCAGTCCAAGTCTGGCATCCCTTCAAGGCTATGGAGTAGTGTTGTGGGTACATTATGCATTATCTCCTTTGGTATCCTATCCCACACGCACAATGATTACGTTACATACATACATGTAAAGATCATGACCAACGGGTCCTACACTTTCTATATTCAAGTAAATTAAAGATAAGGCTGCTTTTCTAGTAAATTGGTGAAAAGCAAGCAACATAATAATTGTGGAAGCTTGGGAATTTGAGTTGTCTAAAAATCAATACCTTGTGAGCTTTAGATCTCTCTTTGCATAGATGTCTTTAAAGACAGGGGAGTCATACGGTACTTCAATGTCTAAACTTCGAGCTATCTCCAGAAGCGAAGGAAAAGCCACTTCAAACCCGATTGGCATGTGCTCCTCACTCTCGTTTTCGAGTTTGCTTATATTATCTTTGAAAAACGACACCCCTGATTACCATTCATATGTAAAATAATAAAATTAAGGACAAAATCCGATAAAGAATAATCCGGGATTCGATTCTTCTGTCTTTGTTTTATAGCAAAATATTTTTACCACACCTTTCTGGCATTTGTCAGGATGAATACCCCATGTTTTCAAGGCAATAACACAAGCTAAAGTGTTGATCAGACGATCATGTGCCATGAATATTTGTCTATCGCCCCAGGATCCATCGGGGAGCTGATTGTTAGCGATCCATTCGAGGCTGGATGGAAACTGAGGAGCACCGCTACCGCTAACGTCTTCAACCAGAGCAACCCAGGCTGTGTCATAAGCTGAGCTACTTATCTCTCCATCCTCCATGGAACCCAGCATCGACTTAATGGTGTCCACACGTTCCTTTACCTTATTCGACTCATAAACCTTTTTTTTTTTTCGGATAAAATAAAAATCACATCACCATATCTACAAACCACTCACTGCTTATGATTATATTTAATGAATTAAAAATACAGGAAAAAAAAGAAAAAGTGTTTGGGTGTTGGTGAAATAATATATTCACCTTAAGAGCTTCCTCTTCCTCTATGTCATCATCCACAATATCCTTCCACTTTATAACTGGCAGACCATTTTGAAACACGCCAGCATATTCTGCACATTAATATTACTCACTGTTAAATATATCGAATTTGTTGGTAATGATACAGAAAAAAAAAAATATTAAAAATGCAAAATGTTGAAATTGGAATTAAGTAAACATCGTACCTTGAGTGCGGGGTTTGGATATAGCTCTGCATAAGGGCCGAATATCAACGTTATCGCCTTTGTCTTTACCCCATAACGGCCAAATGCCTGTAGTTAAATTAAAATATTAGATTATTTTTACATAATCATGTACATGTACAATTTATCTACTTTTACGTTTTCCAGACATCAGCGATGGCTGATTTACCAACTTTTAATCTAATGTTTTCTTTTAAAAAAGGACAAATAATATGGACAACATGTAGGTATGAACTTAAAACGGCCAAACTGAAACTTCATTTTTTAAAGTAAATATAATAAACTAAGGTAAAAAATAAAAATCTCAAGTAAAACATAACCCATGTCTTTGTCCCTCCATCAGAAACAACAAGTATTGCATGATGATAGAGAAATGTTGTGGTGTTTGCATCCCGGAATTTCAATGTAAAAGACAATCAATCCAATTACTATGAATTTTGCAAGAGAAACCAAAAAGAATGAAAGATCCCTGTTGCAGAAACCAAAATCCTAAAGGAAAAGGGAGATTAAGAAACAAATGATAAAAGAAAAAAAAGCAGGGAGTTTGAATTCCCCTTTGCTCCTAGTGAGAAAAGGTGGTGATAAAATGAATTTTTTTTTTTTTATTAGATTAGACATACCTGCAAAGGGTAAGGGAGGATGATATTGATTATTGGAGAAGGAAATTATAGAAGGACAGGAGGAGGGGAGGGAGAGGAAGGAATGGGAAAACATGTTTATGGTAAGGAGTGGAAGGGAGAGAGGAGAGACAGGTAAATAGGATTGGAGTACAAACTAAACTCAGTCTCGGCATTTAAAAAATAAAGAGAATGAAGGGGAAGCAGACAGAAACGACTTCCCAATAGATTCCCGCAAGCGGGTGCATGGAATCATCCATATCTATGAAACCGAGGGGCACTCCTGTCCTTTTCCTTTTCCTCCCTCTCCTCTCTTCTTTTAAGGCGAACACAACAATAGACAAATGGCGTATTTTTCTTATTTATTAAGCCAAATAAATTAATATGAAACTCTTTTATTAAATAAATTAATTATAAACAAAATTTATTTAATTCATTTAAATTCGTGAATAAACTCATATATTTGCGTTTAAAACTCATTTAAAGCTTATTTATTGTTTCATTAATATATTTACAAAATTATTATAGTTTGAATGTTTATTTTTATTTATAATATAATTATTAATATTTATATTTGATTATTATATATATATATATATATATATATATATGTTTATTTATTGTTTGTTAGTTGTTCATGAATATGTTCATTTAATTTAAACAAAAAAAAAAAGTTTATCACAATTCATTATGACAAATTAAACTCTTTTCACCATTTAATGAATTTATATTCTAAGTGATTTATATCTTTTAATTCAATTTCCAATCTTTTTACCACCTAATAGCATATAAAACACTCATAACCTTATCTTATTTTCATATCAAATACTTATAAAAAAATCATATCGATATGATATTTATATTTTGTTTTTTTTTAAGTATTGAACAATTGCTTGACATTTTAATTTACATAATTTACTTTAATACACATGATCAAATTATAAATTATAAATTTGTGTAAAATTAATTTATCTTTTTTCTGATTAATATCAAACTAATCGTTTTAAATTAATTTTAAAACTTGAATTCTAATAGTTAACAATTTGATTATGTTGTTAATGGGACCTTGGCTTGTTAGTTAAGGAAGAGGCCTTAAGTCTTTGGGAGTCGAGTCTTACCATGTGATTGCGTCATATGATATCCACCTCATTTTGTGCATGTGCTTCGCACTAAATTCATTCTACATGCTATTGTAGTTAGTTGGACATGTATCAGTGCAAAAAATAAAATTGATTATAACTTAGGTGACATCGCTGCTATTGCAACAACCATGAAAACGTGGGTTCAAGCTCATTTCTTTTCTACTATAGTTCAATTTCAAACAAAAAGATTTATTTATAAAATCATTAAAAAATTAAAAATATTTTTATTAAATAATAAATGATATTTTTAAACAAAAAAATTAATTATATATAAAAATCAATATAATCACCAAGTCTAATTATATGAGCTGGTATAGGAGTAGAGTGACAAAACACACACACAACACCACACAACATAACGTAACATAAAAAAATATACATAAATATATAAAATTTTATATAATATTGTGGGAGTAAATAAGAATTGGCAAGAATATAAATGTAAAATAAAGAAATGGGCAGTGTGGTGAAAGGTCAATAGTTATGAGTAATGAGAAGAGGGTGGGAATCTTGATATGCATAGAGAGATTTATTCTTTGAATTGTCCTACTCCGGAAAGAGTATACTCAGCAATGTCGTTATCAGTTTGCATTGTAGCAACCCTATTATCACTAACTAAATCCACCACTCCTTGCTTTAGTTTTGTTATCAGTCGCTCATAAAGAAATGTCTTTTGCGGCTATCAACTTTCTTCATTTCCAACACCAACCTCAACACCGTTATCTAACCTCAACTATTTTATTTTATTTTTATATTTTGTTGGCTCAGATGGATATATAAACATGAGAAGGAGAATAATGCAGGTTTTGTTTGGTTGAAGAAACAAAAGAAAGTAGTGACAGAAACCAAACCATATAATATTACATTAATTAGTTCTGAAATGTTTGTTTCTACTATGGAATCTAACAATTTTTTATGCTCATGCTCTCCATCTCTTATACTTGATAATGCCTGCCATTTAGGTCACACCAGTCCTTTTTATATTAATTACTCTTCGACTGCATCTCATGCACACCTATACCATTCAATGGGAGGCCTCAATTCATGATTTCTTTTTAAATAAAATTTTGAAATTATATGTCCTCAAGATCAAGAAGTATAAATCTTCTTTGAAAATTAAATTACTTTTTGTTTAATGCAGTAAAAGAGAATGTAATGATTTTATAAAATATATAATATTAATTATCTTTTTCCTAACAGCAAGTGAAAGAATAAATAAAACAACTATTATAAGGCTTAGACTCCTGATTCCACTTTAATTTTGTACCGATATGTACGTACAATTAAAGATCTAAATTACTATTTATAAAAAAAAAATCAAAGTGAAAAAATGAAATTCATGTCACAACTACATGTGTTTTTTCTTTTTCTTTCCTTCATTTCATCTATATATGTTATTATTCTTTTGTTTAAGCTAAAACTGATCCCTCCCACATACAAACTGATAATGTTTGCTTTGTCAGCAATCATCGTTTAGGACCTATTTAATATATATTTTTAGTTGAAAAACACCAAAACTATTTATTTTGAAAATACATCAACTTTCCATTACGTATATTTTCATATCACCAAACCTCATTCTTTTTCCCTTTAAATTTCTCTACCATATTTAAAACTAACCATAATTTTACATATTAAAATAAATAAACATTTTAGTAGTTGTTACGATATTAAGTTGTGCAGAAGAAGTTGTGTTTAGACTTGTGCCAACAATCACAACCACAACATCTTACACAACATTGGTTTAATTAGTAATTTTTTACTAAATTTTTGTATTATCATTACTAATGTATTATGTAGCAAAGTGAAGTCTTGTAAACAGGCTATGAAAGACTTATCTCTTATGAGGTAAAAGGATAATGTGTGAAGAATCCTCAACAATGCAAAGAGCATGCCATTACAAAGTATAAGAACTTTAGGATAAGGCGTTCGTTTCATATGGAAGATATGATGGGTTTTCAAACTTAAAGATAACATTGAAAGTACTCTCATCAATGTTTATGTAACGATTCGATTTCTAGTGGTATCAAAAACCACGGTTTTGGGACCTCGTTTTCATAAACCGAGTCTGTAAATATTAAATAAGGATATTTACAGAATTATTATTTAAATAAATTAAAATTTGGATGGTCAATTTATCCAAAATTATGGTTAATTAGGGCTCAGTGACTAAATTGTAAAAGTCCAATTGCTATAGATTTTTAATTAGGAAATGGCTTGGGGACTTAAATTGCAATTAGCAAAAATGTTCGAAATAGCAATTAGACCACGTCAAAGTGAGAGTTAGTTGACGGTATTAGTATATGTTAATTAATTAAGGTAAAAAGATTATTAACCTTTAAATTAAGTATATATATAATAAAATTTAGTGGAAGATGGCATATTCATTTTCTTCCCAAATCCAACCATGGCCATTAAAGAAGAAAAAAATCAATCTTTCAACTTTTCTATTCGGCCATAAATTGGTAAGCTAATTCAAGTTATTTTCTTGTAATTTTTATAGATTTAAGGTCATGGGAGCTTGATTTAGCTAGCCTATGTACCAATTTGCAAAACTGTTAAAGTTTTAGAAAGTTCTCATTGTTGATTTCTTGAAGAATTAAGTATGAAATTGATAGAAATTAAGCTTAGGTTAAAAAAAAGACTAAATTGTGAAGCTTAATTGTTAATTTCGTACGTTAGGGACCAAATTGAATAAAATGTAAAATTATCATGAAATTTCAATAGGAATAGAAAATATGAGGTCCTAATGAGTAATTGTGAAATCAAGTTTCAATCCAAAGCTTTAAATTGGAAGTTATGCTTGTCCCGAGTTTAGGGACTAAATTGAATAAATTGAAAAATATGCTTGATTTTGTAATTGATTTTGAATTGAACTGAATTTAATAGTAGTATATGTTTGTAATTTTATTTAGCTAACATTTACTTGGAACTGTCGAGATAGAAAGAAAAATTGAAAGTCATCGACGAATAGCTCGAAAATTCAGTTTGTATTTCTATAATTCAGGACCAATTTAATTACTGTATATTCATGTTATTTTGCATCACATAATATTTGAGTTGAGTTGTAATTGGATTTTTTAATTGAATTGTTTCGGCGAAGATTGATTATCAAGACAAAGACTAAATTGAATAGAATAGAAATTTCATGATTTGGTTGATATTTGATAATTGGTATGAAATTGAGTTGAAACATGTTGTATCATATGATGAATTGATTATTAATTAGATATGATAAATTATTATTTGAACTATTTATAATGAATTCGAACTTGATTACCCTATTAGTTGTTCAGATCGAGTCAAATATAGTTGGCGTGCCATAGGGTCAGATTATTGATTGAAAACTATCATTTCCGGGCAACCCGAGATGGTAGATTGTACATATAGAGTCATCATTTTCAGGCAACTTGGGGCGCATCCGTTTTGAGTTCGTGTCTAGTTAATAGGGTTATAAACAAATGAATTGATTAAATGATACGTGAATTGGTAAATGAAATTGACATACAATATGCGACAGTGTGCAAAATGAATCAAAAACGAGTTTTGGGGGCCAAATAAGTATGAAAAGGCCAAGAGGCTTGGAAATAGTTGAAATCCATATATGAAATTGCATATATATGCGTAATTGTTTATGTTAATCTATGAATAATTGTAAGTACATACAAATGATATTATGAATTGATTTGGTAGCTTGTAAAATGAATGGTAATTGGCAATTTGATATGCATATATAATGAGTTAGTGTAGTTAATGTTGTATTGGAAATTATTGGCATAAAGTTTTATGTGAATTAGCTATAATGTGAATTGAAATTGAATGTATGCACATGCTTTAAATTTGTAATTGTTTTGGCTTGAATCATAGAAATACTGTTGGAAAAAATCCAATTCAAAAACAGTTTTCTTGCACAGTGGAAAATAAAATTTTTAAAAATCGAGTCGAATTGTAATATTTTATAGCAATAAATGATTAACCAAATTTGTACCTATGTTTTCGAATAGACGGATCCTTGTCATTCCTAGATTTTGATCTGTCGCAATTCGTTGTAACAAATTAAACTATTTTTCGTACTTGAAGAGCTCGTATAAAAGCAATTTAGTTATGTTTTTACTTAGTTTTTAATTTTAGTTCATAAATAATAATAGTGTGATTTGAGCCATTTGTATGACCTTAGGGGCCAAAATAGGCCTAAAGGAAGGCTAACGTATTCGGTAAGTGTACAGGACATCATTCAGAGACATAAGAACAGGAGACTGGCCCCGATATTGCAACACGGGGTATCAATGTCACAACATAGTGAGAAGAGCACTCAGAAGGAGCAAACTTCCTTTAGTGTCATGACATAGATAGAGTGTGTCGCGACACAATCCTGCAATCCAGCCTATGCTTGTAAATTGCCATTAGTGTCATGACATAGGCAAGAGGGTGTTGCAACATCGGTGTGACAAAGGAAAATAAAGAGCCAATGGCATTTTAGTTCGCACGAAATAAAGAGCCAATTGTATTTTGGTTCGCACAACAAACTTAATGCAAAAACGTTAGTCGAATTAGGTTAATGGACGACAGGCAACCCTAAACCTATAAATAGACAGCTCTAAACACTTCATAAACAATTTTTTATTCAAGTTTTAGTAACAGTTTTCATTTAGTTTTATTTTTAGTTTCTTTCTAGTTTATTTTGTTCTTAAGATTCTTTTATCATTGTAATTTTACTTTCATTTCTATTTCATTCTTCGGGAAATTTGATTTGTGGAAACAATCGACTCTTTGTAGATTATTGTTCATGCTATGTCAATATATCAAGATTCTTCTTAAATTATTTACTTGATATGTTCTTTATGTTTATCTTTTTAATCAAGTTTATGATGTTTATTAGATCCATGAGGAACTAATCCCTTAATAAGGGATTAACGAGAGGACGTAGGAGTAATTAACTCTTATGCAGGATTTCTTAACGGATCAACTAGTTAGGATAGGAAAAACTTAAAACCCTAGGCTTGACAACTCTAAGAAGTCATCTAGATGGAAATGAACCCAAAATTGGAATTGCCTATCCATGAACACTTGACCTCTATCTGGTTTGGACTGTGAGGTCGAGATAATTAGCTCTTACCGACTCATTAGTTTAATGGAAGATCGAGAGATCCACTTAACAAAGTCATCAGACCAAGTTCCAATATAATAATATAATTAACTAGTAAATATTAATTAATAATATTTACAAACTCAATCATCAGAGAACGGGGTTTTACTGTTTTCGATACCACTGAAAATCGAGTTGTTACAACACATATAAAATTAATAATTTAATAAAATTTTAACATATAAAACCTTTAAAAATAAAGCACTAATCATCCACTAACTTTAATTTGGTTAATTTTCCACATAAAACCTTAATCATTTACCCTTTAAACCTTTTTAACTAATAAAAATAAATAGTAATTAACTTTTAAGGTTATTTTCAATTTAGTCCGTGTACCATAATTAGTCTGTAAATTGGAAAAATTGCCTATCCAAAATGCAATTCACTTATATAATCACTCAATAAATATTTAATAAAAATATTTACGATCACGTTTTATGGAAATGAGATTCTGACACCTCAATTTCTAAAACCACTAACTTTAGTGTCAATACACTTGTACTTTAAATAACTATCCACTTAACAAAGTCATCAGACCAAATTAAAATATAATAATATAATTAACTAGTAAATATTAAATAATAATATTTACAAACTCAATTATCGGAGAATAGGGTTCCAAAACTACTGTTTCTAGTACCACTGAAAATCGGGTTATTACATATTGATTGTACAGGAATTAAAGCTAATTAAATTATCATGAGTTAGTTGTGTGATCAAGGTTTCCATTTGATTCAATAAAATTAGTTATGATGTAATTGATGAGAAAGATTGCATTATCATGAGAGGGGTAAAAACTTTTGAAAACTATTACAGGGTTGTTAATGAAGTGGCTTGTAACAAGACTATAGTGTAAGACCTTAAACTATGACATCAAAAACTTGGTCATGTAAACTATTAGAATTTACAAAGAGTTGTTAGGTATGATATAGTATGAGGTTTTTCAAAACTTCAAAATGCAAAAGCCAAACCACATATTGATTTTGCAATATGAAAACAACACGAAATGTCCCATCAGATGTTGCTACATATTACGACACAACAACTACTAGAACTTCAACACATGCATCTTTTGGTTCAATGAAAATAGAAAACATGGGAGGTATAAGTATCTTTTTGTTTGTGTTGATGACTTCTCGAGATTTACCTAGGCTGACTTTTTGAAAGAAAAATTATAAGCTTGAAAGTTGTGTGTTAAATTGATGAATGGCATAGGAGATTTGATTGGGAAAATATTCAAATCAAAGTGATCATGGTCAAGAATTTGAGAATGAATCATTTGTTAATTTTTGTTATAATGTTGAGGTTTTGGAAAGAAAGAAAAAAGTATCAATACCCTCTTTATAGGTATCAATACCATAGTTTGTAAGGGGACTCAAAAATTAATTACTCCAAATAACTAGTTTTCACCCTTCAACTACCCCAAACAACTAGAACTCAAAGAAGGGCAATAAAAAGAGTTCAAGGACACTCCCATAAAGACTAGAGAACAAGTTTCAAAAATCAAGAGCTCATAATTCAAGATTCTTTCTGTTATTCTTCTTATACTCATACTTTGTTCATAAACACTTGTTGAATTTAGTTTCATTTATTTTATTCAAGTGTTTATTTGAATTTGTTAGCTTTGATATCCAAGATTTTTTATAACAATATAAGATAAATTTTATCACTAAGTCACTTGAAGATAAAACATTTTCAAAGACTTTCAATATACTCAAAAACATATTTTAAATGTGTTTCAACTTGTTTCAAATGTTTATTAGTTAATACCAAAATAATTCAAGGTGTTTAAAATATTTTTAAGGTATTTTGGTAGCTTAAGTATCAGTATTAAGGGTTTAGGTATCAATACATTACAAGTCAGTAGCCTCAAAACAAAATAGAAGGCATGATATTGATATCTAACCTATAGGTATCTATAAATGCCTGATATGTACTGATATTTGGCCTTTTAATGGCTATAAATGCCTACATTTATGAGAGGTATTGATACCCTCTTGGTAAGTATCGATACGGTAGGTTGTATGGGCACTTTTTAACGTAAAATTAATGCCAGCAATGGCTCTAATTCATCCCCAACTGTAAGATTTGAGTTTCTTGGTATAAATACAAGTAAAAAACATAACAAGGCACAATAGATATCCATGCATTAAACACAAAATAATCAATTTTACTTCTTTATTTTATTCATTCTCTTGTACATATTCCATGAAAGCTTATTATAATATATTTTATCATTTTGTCTTCATTATATTTAAAACTACAACTTGCAAACACACACATATTAGAGGTTGATCACTTATTTGCTCTTTCTTATTGTAATTAAAAAGGTTATTTAATGTTTTTCTATAGAAAACTAGGGGAACGATTTTATCTCAGCCTCGTGAAAAAGATAAAAATTATCATTTTCACGGTCACTCCACACATGCTTGTCCAATATTGAAAAAGATTCAATATAAAATTGAATAATTATGGGTTCCTAAGGGAACAAGAGACTTAGTAACTAATATTCAAGGACCCAAAGAAATTTGGGTACCAAAATCTAAGTATCCTTTGTAGGTGTGTTAGAGAATTGAAGAGCAAAGCATAAGAACTTGGATGCTCTAGACACATAAAAAAGGTGAATAACCTCTAAGCCTACACATGATTAATTATATATTATTAGTTACCTATCTATAATGGTTGTACTTCTAAGCATGATTTTGGTTTGAGTTTATTGATATTGATAAAATATTGTTTAAAGATATCCTTAGGATGCATGTATGTTAGAACATTACATTTAGGACACATCAGATGTTTGCACATCATAGGAGGAGAAAGCAAAGCTTAATAATCTTTTAGGTTTAAATTTATTTTTGAAAATCATTTTTGCAAATGAAACTTTTAGGTTTGTTTAAGGAAATAGTTTATAAGAAACTAATTTGAACATGTTGAGAATTTTGTTTTGAGATTGCTTAGATAAAGAAATTTAACAAACTTGTAATAATTTGAGATTTGATGTTTTAAATGCAAGTTTGTAGGTCTCTCAGTGTTTAAATGATCATGTTTTGATTTGAGAAACATAGGACATTGAAACCATTTAGACATAATTAAAATATGGGATAAAACTTCACCAAATGGTTCAAAGAGCTTGGAAAGATATATTAACATAATTGTTCATTTAGAGTACAATTTTAAGGAAATGTGCTTTCAAGATTTGATTTTCAGTTTATCTTGTTTATTCGGTCAATTGATCACTTGAACAATTTTGTTTGATCATTTGGAAGTTGTTGAAAAGGTTCAAGTTTATTGAAAATGAACTTATCAAGTTTTGACTATCTTAATGTCCATTTACATAGCAAATATTAGTTTTAAAGACTTAAAGTTGAGTGTTGCTCAATCCATGTAGATATTGTACATTATAATGTAAATTTATGTTTATAGATAGCCTAGGATCATATAAGTTGCACATAGTTGATTTTGTATGCAAATATGTTTGGAGCATGTAACTTGTGCTTAATATGACATTTGCTAAGTATGTGTGTCTTATTTTAACATATTTGATGCTTTGGTTTAATATGCTTTTTTATCGTAGTCACCTAATAATTCTTTGACTCAAGCATGTTTGTACTCTTGTTTTAGATTGTTTACACTTTTTAGGATCATACACATGTTAGAAACTTTTATAGGTTTTAAGATCTTCGTATAGGAATTTAGGCATGTTTAAACTGCATTTTCTTGCACTTTTGTTGCAAGGTATCGATACATGTTATCAAGTGTCGATACCCCTATTCAAAAAGTGACCAGTACTAATAACCAGTATTAATACCCTTTTAGAAGGTTAAATACCTCTATCCTATAGTTTTTAGGTGCTTTTTTGTGTTTTAAGATGCATACAAGTAACTATATTCAAGTCATATTTATGCACATAATTGGAAGAGTATCTTAAATTGGAAGTCTATGAAATTGAAAATGCTTTGTATGTTAATGTTGCTGAAAATTTTTTGGCTTTTCATGAAAATACGAGACTAAAGATACGTTCATTTGAATCTTTTAAACTTGGTTGAAAATATTCAAAATGATCAAAAATACTTTTATCATACTTTGATGCATATCTAAACATAAATGTTGACTCAAGAATTCAATTAGAGGCCATGAACCTACATCGTATATGGCATTGCAACAAAGAGGGAAGTAGATAATAAGGTTGCGTTGTTGATAAAGCTCTCAATATTATTCTTTAAGTAAACTACAAAAATAGACACTTTTGTTTGCCTCAAATTATATTTTTAGTCAATTATGTTTGAAATGCTACGTTTTAGTTATTTATGTTATCATTTTGTTACAAAGTGGTCACTCTACCATTAAGCTCCGTTACCTCCTTCTAGTCTTACGTGATAGTCCAAATGAATTTTAAAAGCTAACATGAATATCCTATATGGTAGTCCAAATTAAATTTATTTAATTAAAAATCTATTTTCATCCCAACAATTGAACATCCAAGTTGGCATTTAAAATTCATTTAAACAGTCACGTAAGACTACGTTAGGGAGATAACAGAATTTAACAGTAGAATGACCACTTTGTAACAAAACAATAAAGTAAGTGATTAAAATATAATATTTCAAACAAAAATAATTAAAATATAATCTAAATTAAACAAAAATAACTATTTTATAATTTACCCATATTCTTTAAAAGAATTTATTGCAGATTTTGCCTACTGGTTTTTGGAGTTTGGACCATTCGTTAGTAGCGGTGGAAAGAGAGATTCTTAGCGCAATAAAAGCATTCCTTGGAATATCTTTTATTCAAAGCGAGACAATTTGACCCATTATCCATAGCATAGATGCATTGGGGGGAAAAAACATCAATTTTTGCAGGACATGCATATGAAATGGAAAATAGAGAATGGATTGCAATAAATACCAACTTTAATGAAGTGCACACAATTGTCAAATTTCCCTACTATTTCTCTGCGACATCAAAACAAAACGAAGGGCAGTTAACGTGGATGGTGATAAATCACATGACAATCAGATTGCTTTAACCTGAATTCTCAGATTACCAGGCAAGCCGGGCTACCAATTCTACAAAACGAATTCCATACACAGGGAATACCAACAGTAGGATTCAAGGCATCGATGCACGACTGAAAGTCTATGGAGTAATTTCAAGCATCATCCTTATGAAATTTACACGCCATTTTCAAACTTGGCCCTGCTCCACATAGTCCCCATACAACTACCTTGTACATCAACACAAAAAAACCCAGGCCAGTAGACTCTGTTCGGCTACTTATACACCACAGAGTTCTCACAAACAGTAAAAAATTTTAAGCAGAGGTGATGGATTTTGTTTTTTTTTTTCCCACCTCAATCCAAAACAAGATATCTACCCATAACATATTAACTTTCAACATGCTCTTCTGCAAGTAAGATATAAATACCATGCACCAAAGTAAAGCAAAGACAACCAGTTTATTTTTCTTTTTGTCTCAATAGAAATGGAAGATCAACACGTTACATCTTTGTACAAACAAACACTAGACAGTCAGCAACTCCTGAAAGACAAGAAAAAGCCAGATAAACATATAAAACATCAATGTACTACACACAAGAGCATTAGGAAAATTTGAAGCAAAAAAGAAAAGGCAAGGCAAAGAAAGTGGTCTTTGAGCAAAAAGGGAAAACAATGGACTTGTTTCTTTTGACAAAGCATACCTTCTCCTTCTGCTTGTAGACGCTATCAATCTTCTTCATATACTCATCTGTGAGTTTCTGCATGAGGAGAGATTTCACAAACTTGAGCACTGATGGGAACATGCAGCCCCCAAATTGACTTATCAATCAGAACAGATATTTACATGCATGATTGCATACACACCGATGCAAAAACACGTTTATTGCGCATGGAGTTAGGGACAGAAAAGAAATAAAAGAAAATAAGAAGCCCCTGGAGAGTACATTTTAAGGGCTACCTCCAAAACAGGGAGTTGTCAAAACTTCAGAGATACTGTAAAGAGGGACTTTGGAAGGTAACAGCACCACTACCTACAAATAAGCTATTGGAAATATCCAGGAAAGTTGAACTTGGTAAAACGAGTTGTTGTGACTTAATTTCTTTAATAATGACTTTTAGATGAAATCATAAAACCCAAGTAGCAAAGAGCCCCATACATTGTGGATCACCTAGGCACTATCATCCAAGCAATTTAGTGCTAATTGGTCTTGTAACCAAAAAGCAATTGCATATTGTTCAGCCTTATAGGGGCAAAAACATTTGTTACCTTGACTTTGTTTAAGAGAGAGAGAGAGGTAAAATCTTAAGTCACCTGCAAATCACTTGAAAAGTCCTTCACATTGTCTTCAGACAGCTTTTTCTCCTGGATGAAATTGAAAAACAATATCAAGAGAAGATGATCAAGAAAACACAAACAAGGGAAAAGAAAGTAAAGCAAGAAGCAAAAGTGCAAAGGAAGGAGAGCTGTAAAGATACAAGCCTTCTCAAGTTTTTCATAGGCTTTAAGGGCATCTCTTCTTATATTCCTCACTGCCACCTATAACAAGTGATCAACAAAGATAATTTAAGTAAATCAGTAACCAAATTTAGGCACCATTAAATTATTAACCCAAGGAATGCATGCATTTAGAAACTTGTGCCTCAATACAACTCAACACTTGCATATGTTTAGAGCAATTATAATCCATTCAGGATTTTTACCCCTAAACCAAATTTAAAGGTTTTCGACGAAGAAAACCCAATTTTAAATTGAATATCTCCGATTATTGTTGCTTTCATTGCCTTTTTCTTTTTGCTGAATACCCACACTCTTTTTCAGGATAATTGAGGATACATTTGTCTTGAGCTTAAATATCCCAAAAGCTTGTTTGGAGAGAGAGAATGTGTGTGTGTAATGAAAAACTAAGCATCAAGTGTAATGCCTGCAATCCAAACCAAAATTACAAAAGCTTAAAGTACCTTCCCTTCTTCAGCTTGTTTGGCCACAACTTTCGACAATTCCTGCAATCATGTAAAATATAAAGAAACCCAGTAATCAAACTTTCTAGAAATCATGCTAAAGAAACTTTGCTAAATACGTCTCAAGAAAATACAATATCCTAAATATTAGCAAATTAAATCTAACCATCATTGCTGTCATTTTATCTACTAGAAAAAAGTATGGCTTGCCAACATTTTTCTTAGGAAAATCCAAAACAATTTTCCACTGTGCTAATAACCATATTTGCAAACTCTTTGAAGTAGCCCCAGGAACTCAGGTAACTTTCACTGTATTTGCACTTGCTATAGTGCATTGTTAGCGCAGCAAAATCCACAAAATGAAGAGTCTGTTTTACAGCACGCCTCAGTACTAGAATGTCACAAGCTTCACAAAATAAAAAAGAAATTCCGATGGCCATGTGTAAAGCAGAAATAAATAATGCCATTGCAAGCAATTATATAATGTTCATGCTAACTCACTCCATTATGACATTCAAAAGTGTGAAAGTTCGATATACGGGGGAAGAAGTGAGGCATAGACCAACAGAGAGAGATAAATATACACATGATATGGAAATTTTTTATGAAACAACAGCAAAAGTAGCATTACCCTACCACTTAGGAAGACAAAAAAGACCTCAAGAATAAAAATATTATAAATGCAAATAATAAACTTATGAACATGATATAATATAATAAATAACTTTGGAAACAGCAATGCTATAAAAACACTTTTTGTCACCCACATGCCAAATATCAAGAAAAATGGCAGATACCTTTCTTCTTTCAGTTGTCAGTTGAGGGAGAGACAAGCGAATGACTTCACCATCATTGTTTGGAGTCATACCAAGATCAGAGTTGACTATAGCTTTCTCTATAGCCTTTAAACTGAAAAATGTTACATGTCAAAACATAGTATCAGTCATTCAGAGAAAGCATATAGAATTATAGATGCATTCATGGGGCACTCTTGCAAATAGAGGTAAGAGGATATCAATTTTCCGTAGCATAATATAATCCGATAACATTACCTCTCTTAAGTCTCTTAGAAAAGTTTGACAATATATGAGCAAACATACAATGCATAAATAGCTTTGACTTTTATTTGCTATACCTTTTCAAAAAAGCAAGTTGTGAGAGCGCATAATTCATAAATGTTTACCATATATACGGCAGAAGATGAATCAAGCATACCACAGACACCAGAAACAAATCTTTACTAATGTTTTTCAGCTTGGTCTTATACCATACCTGGATTTGTCAAAGGGCTGAATCAATAGAGAACTTGACTCAGGAGTACTGATTTGAGCAATACTCTTTAAGCTGACCGGAGTTCCATAATATTCCACCTAAAACAGCACACCATTAAAGTAAACCTTTCTAAGAAAAAGATGAATTTTAGCTTTATAAAAAATTAGTAAACTTTGGCCTCTTACATGTATATCATTAGCTATATCAACTAATGAATATCAAGCAATATATCCTTCTTTGAGCGGTCTCAAATTGAATCCCGAGAATACAATATAAGATTCAGCAATTCCAAAATATTTTACAGAGTCCTAACCATGGTTTTTGCAAACCATTTTCCAGAACAGCTTGTTCAAAATCCCAATATAAACCATTTGAACTTGTAAAAGATTTCATACCTCAACTTTGTCAAGCATTGATGGGTTTGCCCTCCCTGTCCTTATGGAATTGAAATTCGCTCTAACCGTCTCAATTGTCTTCTCCATTCTTTCTTTCTAATTTAAAAAAAAAAAAAAAAAAGAGGAAAAACTTAATTCGAATACCACCCAACTTGTGTAAAAACGTTTCTAGCTTCGGTTGAATTTATAGACACTCACAACATCTTTCTCAATGGAAGATTTCTCTGCTTCGATTTCTTCAATAGTTGCGCACTTCACGAGTCCAACTCTATACATTCCAACACAATACAAATATTAAAATGAAACAAAAGAGCGAAACCCAAAGCTATGCTATCCTCGAATTTCTCTGTAGCATTTCTTCAAACACATAAGAAGTATTTTCAGCAACCAACTTGCCTCTTACGTAGCAAATGTTTGCCGGATGATTTAACGGCGACGTGACGAATACTGGCGTAGTTCGCAGCCGAGCTCCACGAGTGCGCACTAACATTGATGAAATGACACTTCACGCGATCGAATCCCTTCTGGGCACAATCTGAAAGCAGAAAAACTTGTCTCGTCAAAGCACAGTGCTAGCTAACGAGAAAAAGAAAGGCTAAAAAGAATAAAAAAAGAAATAAGAGAGAACCTGAATGAGAGAGGAAAGACTTGGGAGGATTAAGATTGGGCCTGAAAAGAGTAGTGGAAGAAAAGGACGCTGCCATTTCAAAGTAGAAATGGGTGATGGATTTTTTAAGCGTTTAAAGTAGAGAACTTGGTCTTGGCTTGTCAACCACCTAAGAAAGGAGGGAAGAAAGGGGGGATGAGGATAAGAACTTTTCGCTCTTAAGCGTTTAGTTTGGAGTTTCGTTTGGTTAGACGTCTAAGTTCATTCATCACCAAATCGGCTTTTAATTTACCTGTTTGGACCGGTCTATCGTTGCGGGTTCGGGTATACTATATCTTTCTTCGGCTGAGCCTTTTATATTTATTTAACGTCAAATTCTGCTATTACACTCTGTAATTTGCGTAAGTTATGAATTGAGTACCTATACTTTAATTTGGTAATTTTCAGTCCCTGTACTTTTAGAATTTAAAAGTTTTAGTCTTAATCAAATGATAACTATTAAATTCGTTAAGTTAAGTTCTGTTATTTTAAAAATTTGACGTGTCAAACATATTATCACATGTGACATGCTATGTTTATTTGTTATTTTCACATATTACTCACAAAAAATTAATAGATTTAATGATTTTGATTTGTATTAAGACTAAAAATTTGAAATTCAAAAAATATGGCCACTAAGAATGATCCAATTGGTGAACGTGGACTAAATTTATAACTTTACGCATAAAACAGGACTAATAACATAATTTAACCAAACAGATTTAATTGTTTCATTGGGTCAAGACTAAAATTGATAAAATTAAAGTGCAAGAACTAAATCCATAATTTACACAAAGTATAAGGTCTAATAACATAATTTGACCTTTTTTTAATTAATGGATGGTAAAGTAAATATAATTTTTTTTTTAAATCGGACTAGTGGTCGAACCAACCAGGCCAGTGATTCATCGATCTGACAAGTCCAACCAGTCCAATTAAAATAAAAATTCAAAACAAATCAAAAATAGAAATCTCAGTTTAATCGATTTTTAGTTGGCTCAACTGTTAATTCAACTAGTTTATACCGATCTCTTATTTAACCGATTTAAATTCACTTTTTAAATCGATCCTCAACCAATTTTCAGTCAAATTAATTAGTCTAATCTGATTCAAATAGCACTGAGCAAAGGGTCTATAGCTAATTTTGGCATCTTGACTGCCTAAACCAACCCAAGTTAAACCAATTATATCATAGTCCTTTCTTCCTATATACATCATAAGCCTGACCAATAAAAAAAAATCTAAATCAATTTTAGTCACATGTAAGCATTTTTTTATTTAACAAATAAAAATAAAAAGTACCATTTCGAAAAAAATACTATAGAGGCTCGTATTAAGATTTTAATTGCATTTTGTCTCCTCTAGTGTAATACCTTATATCTATAATAGCTTGATTTTCAGTGGTGTCGGAAATAGTAGTTTGATGCTACCAAATCCGGTGAGTAAGCTCATAAAAATTTATTATTTAATATTTACGAGTCAAATATGATTTTAAAAAAGATTTTTGAATAGGTAATTTATGTTTTATAATGAATTATTAGGTTCGAGTGGTAAAATCCTATGTCAAGTGGTTTTAGAAAGTGAGGAATCGGGCCTCGTTTCTATAAACCGAGTCGTAAATATTTTTATAAATATTTACGGAGTGGCATTAAGGTGGTATTAAAGTTTCGCTGAAAAATTTTAACGTTTCAATAGTTAATTAATTAAAAAGGACTAAATTGTAAAAAATATAAAATTCAATCACTATTTAATTAAATGGGTAATCAATAAAGGAAAAGGGACTTAAATGGTAATTAAATCATAGTCAAAGTTTCCAAGCGGTAGTGTTATGATTGATTCCACTAGCTTTCGGATTAATTATTCTTTTAGTCCTAATAAGTTTAGGATTAAATTGTAAATAAGTTTATTTTGATAGAATTTAATTAAATTGAAGGACCAATTGTGAAATTAAACCTTCTTTTGATGGTAATTGTTCCATATACTTATGCGATGGATAAATATAGGCATAGATTTGGTGTTTTAAATTAATTATTAACTAAAGGTAATATGATAATTTTATGGATTAAATTAAATTAAATTAAAAACATAAGAAAAAAAGGTGTGGTTATCATCTTCTTTCCCAATTACAACCGAAAGTTTCCAGGAAATTAGAGCTAGGGTTTGGCCAAGCTTTAAAATCCAATCGGTAAGTGATTTTCGTCCTATTTTTAATAATTTTTATGTTTTTTAGATCGTTGCAACAAGATCCAATTAGCCTGTACCTTCGATTTTGCAACTGTTAAATATTTTGAAAGTTTTCATTGATGAACCTTGTGATTTTTTATGTTAAATGATGAATTTAAGATATTAATTGTTATTTAAAAGTATTTAATTAAGTGATTTTTGATGAATTATCCGATTAGGGACTAAATTGTTGAAATAGTAAAAATACAAAGGTTTGTTGTGAAATTATTGCAAAAATGGGTTGTATTGAATGCCATGAATATTCGGGTAGCTTGATTTTGTATTAAAAATGGTTAATTTGCATGTTTTGGGCTCAAGGACTAAATTGAATAAAAGTAAAACTTTAGGGGTAATTTTGTAAATACGTCAAAAATAACCAAAGTATATTAAATGAATTTTTTATTGTCTAAATTAATATAGTGAATGAAATTATTAATTTAGATCTGGATTGGGTGAAAAATCAAGAAAAATGGAAAATTACCAAAATGCCCCTAAAACTTAATATTTCTAAAATTTAGCAAGGTAAGTTCGTGTAACTAAATTATGTATATTTATATGTTTGAATTGGAATGTTTTGTATGTGAATTATGTAATTGCCACGTATAAGAAATTGATCATATATCCGACAATGATCGACAAGTATTATGTCCCGTTTGAATAAATGAAATATGATAGATACAAGGTTCCCAAATTGGTTGCAGTCCTGCATATGTTGCGGACACACAACAGCTCGAAAGAGCATCCCATTTTTAGCTTTTATGAGCATCCCGATATATGGTCCTCTCGAGCTTCCCGTTATATGATTCTTGTGAGCTTTTTGTTGATAACTCTTCGGAGCATCCCGATTGGTTGTGATTCTGCATGTGTTGTAGACACACCACCGCTCTTATAAACATCCCGTATATGAATAAGTTTATCAATGTTGAATTTATATGGAATATGTGCAAGTGCGCTAACAAGTATTGTTGTTGATGCTTAGGCAAGTGCCAAGCTATTGGTTGAATGGTAATATGTTTATTTACATGATGCATTGAAATGGTAAATACTCAAATGAAAATTGTGCAATTTCTTACGAAACGGCTTATCTTGAGATTAATTCGAGAAAAGCTATGTTTAAATGCACTAGCTTGTGGCTATGGTTGAATATTATGCTTATGACTTGTGTGTTATGCATATGGAATGAGTGTGAAAAGTAAAGAAATGCGAACGAAGATAAAGAAATTTAAAAGAGTTTAAAGTTGTTTAAAATCCTACTATGCTAGGATAACATGTAAAACTGATACTGTGGATTTATTCATCTTGTGAGTTGATGAATATAGCTTCATGAGTATCGCAGTATCATTATTTGTAACACCCCTATCCCGAAACCGTCGCCGGAGTAGGTAAGGGGTATTACCGGACATGTAACTCAGACCAAAACAGTAAAACTTTAAACTTATCAAACATCGTCACAATTCAACTTGAATCTATCAAAGCATACTTTAAACAATCATATAAAGCTTCATTAAATCATCAGGGACTAAATTGATAACATATAAAAGATATGAGAAATCTTAAGAAAATTCTCGGAATAGGTTCACATGGCTGTGTGCCCAGGCCGTGTGCTTCACACCCAAATGGTCATGTACCTACAAGTATCATTTGCATAATGTTTTCAAGCATAGATAGGCAGCCAATTCAACCAATTCAAGTCATATAAAACACAAACTTATACTATCTTTCATGTATTCATTTCATACCTTGTATCTATAATTCATAACTTATTTTCATTCATTTCAACATAGCATATACTTATCAATTTAAATATGTGCCTATCATATGTCTTAAATAAGTTCATACTAAAATGGTCATTTCATGTAGCCTCACATATGCATCTAAATACAAGTTGTAATGCAATTACAACTACCAATTATACCATATATTCATAATCATATATCATCTATATCAAAATGCCAATTATCAAAATTATCACAAGATGAACAAATCATGTAATACTTCTATATCAAGTCAACCATTTTCCCTTAAACCATATCACATAGCTTGATCAAAATACAAAAGATCATATCTCATTCATATACACAAATGACCATATAAATTAACTTATTAACTAGCATATACATGCCTTGTTACCCCATTTCAAAGAGTTTAAAATTACCAATTATCTCCTAGATAGTGTGATGAAATCTTTGATGACTTCCAACCCAAGTGAGCGTTTAAATCACTGTAAAAAAATACAGAGAATAAACAGAGTAAACTAATAAGCTTAGTAAGCTCGTATAATTATCAGCACTATATAAAAAAAATTTAACAATTAGCTTGTCATTTTAAGTAATATGATTGTTTTTGAACTAGCCTCATCTAATTCAATATTTATTTCCTTATCAATCATGTAATTAATGTGTAATTTATCACATCTACTCACATGTTATATGAATTTATCAATGTCACTTACTTGTCAAATGTACCATGTATACCTGTACTGATTCGTATCATCATTTTTATTCTCGTAACATCATCTTTACAGTCGAACCCTTGAGACCAACATCGAAAAACCCGGTATCTTGCATACTAAGTGCCATATATGTAACTAAATCATTTATATCACATATCACCTATATAACATCAATATCATAGAATTCAAATAGCATTGTTGTCAATTTATTTCATTACGTATGACCTGTAACACATTCATATAACCGATAGCAGAATTATCCTCATATAAACTTTAACTCATCAGTAACAACAATAATTCAATTTCAAATATGCCTTCTATATAAATCATGCCACTTTTCATAACTATATTTTATTTAAACCATGTATCTATTCATTCATATAAATCATTGATCTCATGTAACATTTCAATACTCGTATCATTACATCTATCTTGTATGTATACTAAATCACATATCATCTTTCATTTCAATACTTCATATATAAATATACCATATAACCTTTCATCTATAAAAATCACACATTTTATGTAACAAATAATCATATAACTATGTAATAATTTATCCAAACATATCATGTATCTCATATAACATATAAATTATGTATCGTATACCTTGTAAGCATGTCATGTAACATGCAATTCGTGCATTCTATACCATTTCATATAAACATATACTTATATCATATAATCAATATGAATCATGTACATATATCATGTATTCATGTATTCCAGGTTCCTCTTATAACATGTAATTCATATATTATGTATCGATAAATTGCCCGTTGATTCATTTGGAATTGGATAGGATACACGGATAATCACACATATCGTACAATGCCAACGTCTCAGACGTGGTCTTACATGCAATCACATATCGATGCCATATCAGCATAAAATTTGCTAGGCATAAAGCTTATAATAATTCATCGGCATAAAGCCTACTAGGCACAAGCCTGTATCACACACCGGCACAAGGCCTGCTAGGCTCAAAACCTGATTTAATACACCAGCATAAAGCCTGCTAGGCACAAAACCTGATTTAATACACCGGTAAAAAGCCTGCTAGGCACAAAACCTGATTTAATACACCGGCATAAAGCCTGCTAGGCACAAAGCCTGATTTAATACACTAGCACAAGGTTTGCTAGGCTCAAAGCCCGAATATCACTGTTATAAAGTCATCTTATACATAATTCATATATTGAAAATTCTAGCTATTCTATAAAGTTCATACAGACTTTCAAATGTCATAACTCAGTCGAATTAAACTCAAATATATTATTTCCATACATAATCATATTCAACTATCTCAATTATAACTCTATAAAATTCAAAACAGCATATTAAATTAATTTAAATTCAAAATTAACGATTTTTAATATAACAATTTCTCAATTCATATATGTTCAATTCAATTAAAATATATATATTCAAATGCTCAGTTTGCATATGCCATGTTTATTATCCAGCCGAATTCCTGTACATATATAACATCTATAACATTTTTTTTTATTCAAGTACCAATTCATCCCATATCTCATTTACTCATATAGTTCTTATATTATATAATATATTTAATCATATAACTCTTGTAACATGAAATTTCTATAATACAAATCCATTTCATTTACAAGCACATTTCATATAACATATATTTTGTAATCATATAATCATGTATCGAGAAACTTGTATTCAGATACTTGTAACATATAATTTGTTTATCAATTAATCATATAATTCGGTGGCAGCAACATATTCATAGAGCCGATAATTCTAGTAAATTATTCATTACGCATACATATATATATATATATATATATTCAATTTAAATAATTACACATATCTAACAGTTCAATTTTTAGCTATACGAACTTACCTCATGTATCCGTCGACTATTCGTCTACTTTCCGATTTTCCTCGATCTAATTCTGGTAATGGTTTCTCTTGATCTATATGAATTCAAATTAATCCATTTATTCACCAACACATTCAAGTTAATCCATATACAAATATTTTGGCCTATTTATAAAATAGCCCCCATATTTTCATACTCTGACATTTTAGTCCTTTAAACACAATGTAGTGAATTCACCCAATTAAACCAAAATCTCTAATAGTTGAATAGTCAAGCGTTCAAAACAAGCCCAATTATTTTATTTATTCACATTTCTAACCACCAAATTTCTATCTTTTTCAATTTAATCCTTTTTCGACATTTTTATCAAAAATCACTTTATAAAACTTGTATTTCTACTAACAACCATCAATAATCTATTATAAAACATCAAAATATCTATGTATTCAACAATGGCACATTTCAAAAACACAACCAATTTTAGAAATTAAGGTACGGGTCATCTATACCGAGCTGCAACGAGCTCAAAAACATAAAAATCATTAAAAACGGATAAAAAATCGTACCTTAATGGAGATTGAAAACTTGGCCAAATGTAAAACCAAGGAAATAGCTTTTCTTTCTTTTCCAATCGGTGAAAGATGAAGAAAATAAAGCCATATTATGGTTTTGTTTAATTAATATTAATATATAAACCATGTTACAAAACTAACCTTTAATAAACCATATAAAAATCATTTATAATATGGACATAAATGTCCACTATCATTTAAAATGGCCTATTTACCATTTAAGGCCACTAAATTCAAAAGCCAAAGCCAAACAAGTCACTTTAATAATAGAACTCATATTTATCGCCTTACGCGATTTAGTCCTTTTTACCGAATTAACCATTTAATCAGAAAAATTTCTTTACTAAACTTTTACACGGTAATACTATCATGCTGAAAAATTATTAAAAATAATAAAATAAATATTTTGACTCAGTTAAGTGGTCTCGAAACCACTCGTTCCGATCAGACCGAAAAATGGGCTGTTACATTATTGGATTATTCACAATATGAATAAATTTCATATTTGAAATGAATTTATATGATTAAATTTTATACGAGCTTACTAGGCATTTATTGCTTACGAATTTGTTTTTCTTTACTTTTCAGATTATTGGAAGCTCGGTCAGGTTGGAAGCTTGTCAGAGCTATATCACACTATCCATCGGTTCTATTGGTACTTTCGAATGTTTTGATTATGGTTATAATGGCATGTATAGATTATTTTGGCTAATCTTGGCTTATATATGTTTTGTTGAGATTAGCCACTCATTTGACTTGTGTTTTGGCACATTTTGGTTTGTGCACATTTACTTTATGTGATTGATGTGTAGTTTGGTTTATGGATGATTAGTGAAAGGTAAACTGTTAGTTAAATGTGCATTTATATACAAGTGTTTTGGTATGCAATGAACTGGTCATGAATCAGTACCTTGATATGTAAGGTATATATAACTAAATATGTTAGTATTTGAAATACATTTTGGCATCAAATGGTATGTTTTGGTAGGTAAGTGACTTGGTTGAAATAATGCAAATTAGTTTGGTAAACCTTGGGTACAAATATGCATATAAGTTAGTTATACATATAAATATATTGAATACATAAGTACACATGTTATAATCTGTCATCTAAGGTGCCTAAAGAATGTTAGTTGTATGTGAAGATACTATATATTTAAGGCATAATTCTAGCTTGTTTTGAATATCTTGTTATGGCATGTTGTTATATAAAAATGTTGGATTAGGTTGAAGACAAGTGATAAACGTTAAATTATACATATTTTTACCTCATGTTTAGCCTATATTTTGGATGAACTATTATCAATTTAGTGAGAATTGGTGCTCTTAATCTTTCTTTTTCATAGCTTACATTCAGGAGAGCATAGGGAAGAGAAAAGAACGAAAAATTGACCAAAAACGGAGAAAATGGGCCAAAATGTGTAATCGACACGGCCTAAGAAGTCACCACACGGACGTGGCACACGGCCGTGCAACACGAAGACTACACGATCCAACCCCCGACAAGTACGGCCGGCCACACGGCCGTGCCACCTCAACAATCCCGAACACGGCCTCTTGTCGAAACCACACGGGCGTGGCACACGGGCGTGTTCTAGTCGTGAGGAAGAGGAATTTCACTTGGATTATGATACTTAGGGGCTAATAAAGCCATTCTAAACTCTATATAAAGACCCCAGGAGGCAACTCTAAAGATATACTCTTTTCTCTCAAGAAAGAGCGCCATAATTCTGCCAACACAATGAGTGAAAGCAAGGAATTACTCCAAGGGAAGCCGATTGATTCATCCCAGAAGCCAGGATGCTCAATGAAGACAGAGGATCTCCCTAAATTCCTTCAGGGGTTTTTGGGTTTTTTATGTTTTCTTATCTTATTTCTTCTGAGATGTTTTCTTTCTTTATTATGAACTAAACCCCTCAAATACTTGAGAGGGATGAAACCTAAGACAGATCTTGTTATTATTTATTCTTGAATTATTTGATAAATACTTAAATTGTTCTTAATTATGTGTTCTTCATTCTTGATTTAATAATCCTAGATATTACTTCAAGAACTTGATGTGCTTAGGCAGAGGAGCAAAAGTCCCTGTTTTAATAGTAGATCTACCATAATTAAGCGGAGTTGCATGCAACCCTAGACATAGGGCGACATAAATCTGCCGAATTAGGGTCAAACCTAATAGGGGGATCCATAGATCGAATTAATGCAACCTAGGGGTGTTAATTAATAAGAAAACTTTAATTAACCACCTAGTATTAGTTGTTCTTATCCTCGAAAGAGGTATTAACATAGGTTAGGGATCTCTACGGATCAAAGTCAAGTAAAGACATCATCTAGTTCAAGAAATTAATAACAAGTGAAGTCTAGGTGGATTCTCCCTTAAATATTGCTCATATCAATCAGCTTTTCCCTAAAGTTTTCCCCAATTTACTTTTTGTGCACTTTTAGTTAGTTTTAGAATTAGTTTCAATCAATCCTCTTTTATTTTTAGGCTAGATAATAGAAAGGAAGTAAGTATTAGTACTTTTGGTTCCCTTGGGTACGATAACTCGGTCTTGCCGCTAAACTATACTACTATTCGATAGGTGCGCTTGCCTTTAATATCGTGATATTAGTTAGTTTTGGTGTGATCAGTTTTTATAAATTTTATTACTTAATATCGCGAGTATATCAAGTTTTTGGCGCCGTTGCCAGGGAACTAAAATATTAAGAAAACTCGATTTCTATTACTTTAGCCATTACTATATTTATTTATTTTCAGTTTTTATTTATTTTTATTTTTATTTTTCTTTATTTTTCTTATTATTTTTCCTTCTAGGTATTTCTAGTTTATGACTAGAAACAACCCAGCAGGACTATTACTTTTTGACAAAGATTTAGAAGCAACAGTTCGCAGAAATCGCAGAGAGATTAGACGAAGCTTACAGTATCCAGAACAAGATCAAGAACAAAGGCCAGAACCTACAGAAGAAATGGAAGCAAATCAAAACATTCCACCACCTCCCAAATAGTCGCGCCACTAGCAAATCAGGAAGCAACTCCTCGCACTATGTATGATTATACTAAACCTAGTTTGGTTGGTACCCAAACTAGCATTCTTAGACCTACTATTGCTGCTAATAATTTTGAATTAAAGCCTAACACTATTCAGATGATACAGCAATTGGTGCAGTTTGATGGTTTACAGGATGAAGATCCAAATTCACACATAGCCAATTTTTTGGAGCTTTGTGATACTTTTAAAATTAATGGCGTTTCTGATGATGCCATTCGTCTACGGCTATTTCTATTCTCTTTGAGAAATAAAGCCAAACAGTGGTTAAACTCTTTACCACGAGGCTCCATCACCATATGGGAACAGATGACCGAAAAATTTTTACTTAAATATTTTCCTCCAGCTAAAACAGCAAAATTACGAAACGATATCTCTTCTTTTGTGCAGATGGATTTAGAAACACTCTACGATGCTCGGGAAAGATACAAGGATCTTTTGAGAGGATGCCCTCATCATGGCCTACCTTTATGGCTCCAAGTTCAAACCTTTCACAACGGTTTGAATCCATCAATAAGGCAAATGATCGACGCAGCCGCAGGAGGAACAATTAACAATAAAACACCCGAAGCAGCTTATGAATTTATTGAAGAGATGTCACTGAATAACTATCAGTGGCAAGTCACGAGGAAAAAGCCGACAAAAGCTGCAGGAGTTTATAATATTGATGTTGTCGCTATGCTTACTAACCAAGTAGAACTGTTAAATAAAAAGTTAAATCATTTTGTTGGTTCTATGCAGGCATAGCCAGTGATGCAGTGTGACACAACTCCAGTAAATATGTTCAATCCAGACTACTCATCCTCGGGACACAGCATGGAAAACGAACAAGCCAACTATATGGGTAACAATTTTAGACCCCAAAATAATCCTTATAGTAATACTTACAATGCAGGTTGGAGAAATCACCCCAACTTTTCATGAGGAGGACAAGGAAATCAAAGACATAGCCTCCTCCGGGATTTCAGCACCCACACTACAGCAAGATAAAAAGTTGAATCTTGAAGAGATGTTCACCAAATTTATGGCCGTATCAGAAACCCGTTTTCAAAACACTGAAACAGCATTAAAGAACCAGCAAGCATCAATTCAAGGGCTTGAGAATCAAATCGGTCAGCTTGTAAAATTAATTTCAGAAAGACCACAAGGTGGACTACCAAGTAATACTGAGCCAAATCCCAGAGAACATGTCAAAGCAATTACTCTAAGAGATGGGAAAGTCCTAGCTGAACCAGAAAAGAGATCTACTCCAGAATCTTCAGGAGACAAGGCAGAGGAATCTAAGAAGAACACTAGACCAACACTCAAGGAATACAAACCGCCCATTCCATATCCGACAAAGTTGAAGAAAGATCTAGGGAGTTTTAGTATTACTTGTTTAATTGGTAGTTTACTTATTGATAAAGCCTTAGCCGATTTAGGTGCTAGCATTAATCTCATGCCTTACAAAATGTTCAAGCAACTAGGTCTAGGGGAACCAAAGCCCACTAGGATGAGTATTCAACTAGCTGATAGATCTGTTAAATATCCTAGGGGAATCATAGAAGATGTGCTAGTAAAGGTGGATAAATTTATATTCCCCGTTGATTTTATTGTGCTTGATATGGATGAGGACATTGAGGTACCTTTAATTTTGGGACGTCTATTCTTAGCCACTGCTAGAGCTATTATTGATGTAGGGGATGGCAAATTAGTACTTAGAGTTGGTAAAGAAGAAGTCGTTTTTAAAATCTGTGATGCTATGAAATTTTCTAAAGAACAAGATGACTCATGTTATTTTGTTGATATTATTGATTACTTTGTTCAAGATAAGTTTCAAGAACTTTCTATGATAGACACGTTGAAACTGTGTCTTGTTCAAAGTGGGGGAGAAGACGAATTCACCACTGAAATTGAGGAATTAAGAAAGGAGTTAAATTCTAATGAAATCATCACAAGATACATAAGTTATGAAAGTATAAAGATGAATGATGAGTTGAGACAGAAACCTTCCATTGATGAACCCTCCAAATTAGAGTTGAAGTAACAACCAAATCATTTAGAATATGCCTTTTTAAGGGAAGATTCAACTTTACCAGTCATTATCGCATCAAATTTGAGCATTGCAGAAAAAGAAGAACTACTCCACGTGTTAAGGGAACACAAGCAGGCTATAGCCTGGAAAATTTCAGATATTAAGGGAATTAATCATTCTTTTTGCACCCACAAAATTTTAATGGAAGAAGAATATAAACCATCGGTGCAAGCTCAGAGACGATTGAATCCCAACATGAAGGAGGTCGTAAAAGCTGAGGTAATTAAACTTCTAGATACAGGCATTATTTATCCTATTTCTGACAGTTCTTGGGTAAGTCCTGTGCAGGTTGTTCCTAAAAAGGGAGGCATGACTGTGGTGTCTAATGACAAAAAAGAGTCAATACCTACAAGAACAGTCACTGGATGGAGAGTTTACATTGATTATAGGAAGCTGAATGACGCCACTCGAAAATTATTTTCGCTTACCTTTTATTAATCAGATGTTGGAAAGATTATCAGGTCACATGTATTATTATTTCCTAGATGGCCTCTCTGGTTACTTCCAAATCCCGATAGCTCCAGAAGATCAGGAGAAAACGACATTCACATGCCCATACGGTACGTTTGCTTATTGTAGAATGCCTTTTGGTTTATGTAATACTCTTGCTACTTTTCAGCGATGCATGCTAGCTATCTTCAATGAATTCGTGGAAGACATCATGGAGGCATTTATGGATGATTTTTCAGTTTTCGGTAATTCTTTCCAACTTTGTCTTAATAATCTAAAACGTGTTTTAATAAGATGTGAAGAGATAAATTTAGTGCTAAACTGGGAAAAATGCCACTTTATGGTTCAAGAGGGTATTGTATTAGGACATAAAATTTCCAGTAAAGGGATAGAGGTAGATAAAGTAAAAATTGAAACAATTGAAAAATTACCTCCCCTAATTCAGTTAAGGCTATAAGAAGCTTTTTAGGACATGCCGGTTTTTATCGCAGATTTATTACAGATTTTTCTAAAATAGCTAAGCCTTTAACAAAGTTGCTAGAAAAAGACGTGCTTTTCAACTTTGACCAAGAATATTTAGACTCTTTTAATGTTCTTAAGGAAAAGTTAGTCAATGCCCCAATTATGATTTCACCTGATTGGAATCTACCTTTTGAACCAATGTGCGATGCAAGTGATTTTGCAATAAGTGCAGTTTTGGGACAACGAAGAGACAAGCACTTTCAACCGATCTATTATGCTAGCAGAACTTTGACAGCCGCTCAAGCAAATTATACTACCACAGAAAAAAAATTGCTAGCCGTTATTTTCGTATTTGATAAATTCAGATCTTATTTGATTTTGTCAAAAGTCATTGTTTATACTAACCATTCTGCTCTTCGTTACCTTTTAACTAAAACTGATGCAAAACCTCGATTAATAAGATGGATTCTATTGTTACAGGAGTTCGATTTAGAAATAAAGGACAAGAAGGGAGCTGAAAACTTGGCAGCAGATCACCTTTCAAGATTAGAAAACACGCAACCCAAGTACCTCGATAAAATAAACGATTTGTTTCCTGAAGAACAACTCCTATCCTTAGCAGATGCAACAGATCCTTGGTTTACTAATTTTGCAAACTATTTAGCACCTAACATAACCCCAAAAGGGTTAACCCATCAGCAAAAGAAGCGATTCTTCGCTGATGTGAAAAACTACCTTTGGAAGGATCCTTTTCTTTTTCAAATTTGTGCAGATCAGGTTATTCGAAGATGCGTTACTGAAACAGAAGCACACCAGATTTTAAATCACTGCCATTCAGGACCCACAGGAGGACATCACAGTGGAGCTAGAACTGCTTATAAGGTACTCGAATCAGGCTTTTACTGGCCTACACTTTTCAGGGATGCCAACAGGTATGTGACCTCTTGTGATAAATGTCAGCGAACAGGTAATATTTCTCAACATAATGAAATGCCTCAGAACTATATACTTTCATGCGAAATATTTGATGTATGGGGTATTGATTTCATGGGTCCATTTCCTACTTCATTTGGGAATAAGTACATCCTGGTAGCGGTAGATTATATGTCAAAATGGGTGGAAGCCCAAGCCTTACCTACTAATGATGCTAGAATGGTAGTACTATTTTTAAAGAAACTTTTCTCTCGATTTGGAACACCTAGGATAATCATTAGTGATAGGGGCACACATTTTTGCAATGCCCAGTTTGAAAAAGTCTTAAAAAGGTATGGAGTACACCATAGAACAGCTACCCCTTATCACCCACAAACCAGTGGTCAAGTCGAAGTGACAAATAGGGAACTAAAATGCATCCTAGAGAAAACAATAGAAACAAATAAAAAAGATTTGTCAAGGAAAATAGACGGTGCTTTATGGGCTTATAGAACTACTTTTAAAACACCTATAGGTACATCTTCTTGTAAGCTTGTCTATGGAAAAAGTTGTCATTTACCATTTGAACTTGAACATAAAGCATTTTGGGCTATCAAATTTTTAAACCTTGATTTCAAGCTTACGGGTGAGAAGAGATTAATACAGTTAAATAAACTCAATGAATGGCGTTTCAATGTATACGAGAGCTCACGACTATATAAGGAAGCCATAAAGCGACGTCATGACAAACAACTGAAACAACTTAAGAAGTTCAAAATAGGTGATCTTGTCTTACTCTACAACTCAAGGTTGAAACTATTTCCTGGAAAACTCAAGTCAATGTGGTCAGGTCCATTCACTGTTCAAACTATCTTCCCATATGGCACAATTGAGGTATCTCACCCCAACTACGGTACGTTCAAGGTAAACAACCATAGGCTTAAACACTACAAATACGAGAATTTTAAAGATTACAGTGAGGAGCTTCAGCTGCACGAAATCCCTTCGTGATACATCCAGGAAGAGTCGAGCTTAGACTCTAAATAAGCGCTTCTCGGGAGGCAACCCGAGCACTAACTTAGTAATTTTTCGTCTATTTTGATTTTAGCATTTTTCATGCATCAACTAACCTTTTTTCATGCAGAGATTTAGGACCACACGGCCAATCCCACGGGTGTGCCCCAGGCCGTGTGAACACTTTAAACAGAGATACGGTCGTGTACGAAGGCCATGTATAAACAGAGCACAAATATTCCCAAAACACGGGCCACCGATAAATAGCCACGGCCGTGCGCCATGGTCGTGGCGACCTTTCGACTTCAACACGGGCTACCAACAACACTCCACGGCCGTGCGACATGGCCGTGGCAACCCTGCAGTATTAACACGGGCTTTCACAAATCCCCACGCCCGTGTCCCCAGCCCGTGGAAGACACTGTCAAATTTTACATGGCTGTGGAACTTATCACACGACCGTGTGAAACACGAACAGGATCGCACACGACTGTGTATACCATCACACGACTGTGTGAGTGACGAAGAACCGATCTCCCGCGGCCGTGTAAAACATTCCCACGGGCGTGTGCTTCAAACCAGGTGCGTCAAAACCCCCAGATTTCGAAAGACACGGGCAAAACATGACTCACACGGGCGTGTGACATGCCCGTGTAACCTAAAAACTATAAATAGGGGCCACTATTCATTTCCTTCCTCACTCAAAACCCTCAAATCTCCCCCCACCAACCACCATAAGTGCCGTCACAGCCCTTAAAACACCACCACCCTCGAAATCAGCCGACCCACGACCGTGCAACCTTATATTCGGTTCTATTTTCTCATTTTTCTCATTTATTTTTCAGTTATATTTTATTTTTTCTATTTAGTTAAATTTCCCTTTATTCTAATTGTTAATTTAAGCATGGAATTAGTTATATTAGGATGAATAATCTAGAATAGTATAGAATATATTAGGATTGCATGCCATTTAAATTTATTTCTTGTATGCCACTTAAATTTATATTTGCATGCCATTTTTTCTCATATATTTAGTATAAATACATACTCATATTTCTTAATTTTGTTACAAATCTCAAAATGATTAATTTCTACTATTCAGGTGAATCTTCATTTTATATTTTCTTAGGAACATTATCATTCTAATCTATATTTTAATTATCATCTATCTATTTTACTCTTTAAAACTAATGCCTGTTATTTTATTTCAGATACCATGTCATCATCACGTGGTAGGAAGACTGCAGTCCCCGTCTCCAAGAAACGTAAAGGGCCAGAGAATTCTTCAGCGAGGCCCACCTCCGAGGCTTGACACCCGTTTATCACATTTTCCCAAGCCTCGCAGGAGGAGCATTATCAACTACTTCGAGCTCGCCTTATATTAACGGGCCGCTGCATAGATTGGGGTGACCTCGACCAGATACATCTAGTGGACGACGTCCGGGCCCTATTGATGACCGAGCCATGGGAGCAGTTCTTCCAGATTATCGAGTCCACCTACTTGGAACTCACTTTAGAGTTCTGCTCTACATTCTATCTACAGACTGTGATGACCAGATTTAATGATCCAGGACGGTCCAGTTCCGTCTGGTAGGACTCGTGCGATACATCAGCGTGCCAGAGTTTGGCTCAGCACTCGGGCTCTACGCAGAGCAATTTATGACAGATGAGGGCTTCCCTAACCTTTCTCGTCGCATCTATATATGGCCTGTCGACTGCTGGCACGAGATCACCCTAGGTCGTCAAGTCTATAACCCCAGTGTCAGCAAGGCGACCGCCCTCATTCCCTCTCTGAGGTATATTCATGCTCTCCTTGCTCACACATTTACAGGTAGACGAGAGAGCACAGGCGTCGTCAACACTCACAACGTCTACTTCCTGTGGTGCATGGCGAATGGACACGTCATCGATTTAGCATACTTCCTCGCGCACGCCATGCAGCACCAGACAGAAAGGCACCACAGAGGCGTCTTATCCATGGGGCCCTACATCACATGTCTGGCTCGGTACTTTGGGCTGCTCAACATTTCAGCCCAGACATCCTCCTACACCCTGATTGGTCAGATGTCTCCCCAATGCATCGCGACTATGCTATATATGAGGATGATCGAGCGGAGGCCAGGATACACCCCCTTCAGTTCCGACTTGTTCAGGAGGGCGAGGACCCAGAGCACATTACTGATGATGTCCCACCACCACCACCAGCAGAGGATGCACCCACCGAGCCACCACCCCCTCGCCACCCATCTCATGCAGTAGCCAGCCATGCTGACTTATCTGAGCGCTTTTCACAATTCGAGCAGCAATGCTTCCAGCGCCTCGATTACATCGATGCCACCTTAGAGCAGATATGCCAGCACCTCCGCATCACTCTACCGCCGCGTGATCCATCTGAGGATTAGATTTATCTATTCCTCTTAACTTTATTTTTTTTACTTTTCTTTATTTTATTTTCTTCTAACTTTTAAACACTGATCTTTATTTTCACCTTTTCTTCTAACTTTATTTTCCTTTTTACGTTTATTTTTATTTTCTTTCATTTTATTTTTTTATTATTTGAATATTAGTATTTTTAGTATTTTGTTTTATTTTATTTCTTTTCCTAACGGCCAACCCCTAACAAATAATTTCCATTGCTCCAAATTCCCCACGACTAATAAAGTCTTTCACAGTTTCAAAGGAGCTTTCCAGCTCAAATCTCTACGAAAAAGGAAACACCTTGCCACAGCGGCCAACTCTTCCAATCTCCGTCTCACTAATCCATCAAAAGCAAGGAGTTTCATACGTCTCACTATCTTATGATCTTATGCTTTTACTGCTACTAATGCTATCTTTGTACATTGAGGGCAATGTACATCTAAGTGTGGGAGGGGGGAATCTACTTTCAGTCTTTACACTCTCTTTGAAATCCCTGAACTTTCTCACTTTCACTCTTTGCATCATCATCAGTCTCCTATTAGGGATAAATTCTGATTGATTTATGATTTTTATTAACATGTAAGAATTAAGACATAGGTGCTTGTACTTTGAATATTCAAACTCTAAAACATTAGGGAATCAAGCATGATAAGTTAAAATTTTTGAGAACTGTAATTTTTTTCATAAGATATTTTCCTTAATTCTAAGTGTTATCTTGAGATTTGAAATTCGCAGAATCAACATCAAAAGCCATAATTCTGGTGAGATTTTTGAGCTTCTTGAGCATACATTCTTTCGTGCTCACTTTTATTATTGCTTTGAGTGAGTCAACACTGATATGTTATTCTAGAACTTGCTTTGATTATACATGTCAAGACCACATCATTGATTTGATATACCGAGATGATAAAGGCACTTAGGATTTAACCCACTTACTCCACAAAGGCCTACTTCCATAATTTAATCCCTAGTGAACCCCATTGAGCCTAACAACCTTTTCTTTGACTTACCCCTAATTATTAACCAATAACCCAATTTTTGTTGAAGTCCATTCAATTACTTTAATCCTTATTTTTGTCGAGATCTGAGTTGAAATTTTCATCTAGCTTTATTCTCTTTTTCAAATTGTAAAGTTTTGTTCAATATATTATATCATAAGTTGAATTGTTCTTAAAAAAAATGCATGTATTCAATTATAATCTTTAATAGTTCAAATAGTTTTTGCATATTTCTATTTTAAGGCTACCAAGGCAGAATAGCTATTATCATAAGAATTAGCTAGAGAAATATGTTCCAGCGATAGAGATTTTTCTAGCTAGATGATTTTTCAATTCAATCTCGATTCTAACCCTCTTTTGCAGCCTGTGACAACATCCCTAACCAAGCCCCATTACAACCATTGAAAGACCTTTTGATTGATGTATCATATCAATCTACAGTGGTAGAGATATGATTTTCTAGCAAGCTTATGGTAATAACTTTTTAGGTTGACTAGAGAGTGCTTAATTTTTGGAACCCTAAACACTTCGAGTGGATAGAGTGAATCCTTAGTAAGAATGTCAACTTCTGTTAATTAAGATGGAGAGATAACTACTTAGGCACTAGGAAGAAGATTTATGTTTTCAATGATAAAATTTTCAACTTAAAGTGATTGAGTCTTTACTGTTCTTCTGATTGAATTATCATTGTATGATTACCTGTGGATTAGTTTGAAACATTATTGATAAAAATTATAAGTTGAGAAGGATGATTCTTAATTAGGGATTGTGATTTTGCTTGAGGACAAGTAAAGGCTTAACTGTGGGGGTATTTGATAAACGCTAAATTATACACATTTTTACCTCATGTTTAGCCTATATTTTGGATGAATTATTATCAATTTAGTGAGAATTGCTGCTCTTAATCTTTCTTTTTCATATCTTACACTCAGGAGAGCATAGGGAAGAGAAAAGAACAGAAAATAGACCAAAAACGGAGAAAATGGGCCAAAATGTGTAATCGACACGGCCTAAGAACTCACCACACGACCGTGCCATACGAAGACCACACGGTCCAGCCCTCGACAAGCACGGCCGGCCACACGGCCGTGCCACCTCAATAGTCCCGAACACGGTCTCTTGTTGAAACCACACGGGCGTGGCACACGAGCGTGTTCTAGTCATGAGGAAAAGGAATTTCACTCGGATTTGGATACTTAGGGGCTTAGAAAGCCATTCTAAACTCTATATAAAGACCCAGGAGGCAACTCTAAATATATACTCTTTTTTCTCAAGAAAGAGCGCCATAATTCTGCCAACACAATGAGTGAAAGCAAGGAATTACTCCAAGGGAAGCCGATTGATTCATCCCAGAAGCCAGCCCTAAATTCCTTTAGGGGTTTTTGGGTTCTTTATGTTGTTTTGTTATCTTATTTCTTCTGAGATGTTTTCTTTCTTTATTATGAATTAAACCCCTTAAATATTTGAGGGGGATGAAACCTAAGACAGATCTTGTTATTATTTATTCTTGAATTATTTGATAAATACTTGAATTGTTCTTAATTATGTGTTCTTCATTCTTGATTTAATAATCCTACGTATTACTTCAAGAACTTGATGTGCTTAGGCAGAGGAGCAAAAGTCCCTATTTTAAAAGTAGATCTACCATAATTAAGCGGATTTACATGCAACCCTAGACATAGGGCGACATAAATCTGCCGAATTAGGGTCAAACCTAATAGGAGGATCCATAGATCGAATTAATGCAACCTAGGGGTGTTAATTAATAAGAAAACTTTAATTAACCACCTAGGATTAGTTGTTCTTATCCTCGAAAGAGGTATTAACATAGGTTAGGGATCTCTACGGATCAAAGTCAAGTAAAGACATCATCTAGTTCAAGAAATTAATAACAAGTAAAGTCTAGGTGGATTCTCCCTTAAGTATTGCTCGTATCAATCAACTTTTCCCTAAAGTTTTCCTCAATTTACTTTTTATGCACTTTTAGTTAGTTTTAGAATTAGTTTCAATCAATCCTCTTTTATTTTTAGGCTAGATAATAGAAAGGAAGTAAGTATTAGTACTTTGGTTCCCTTGGGTACGATAACTCGGTCTTGCCGCTAAACTATACTACTATTCGATAGGTGCGCTTGCCTTTAATATCGTGATATTAGTTAGTTTTGGTGTGATCAGTTTTGATAAATTTTATTACTTAATATCGCGAGCATATCAACAAGTTGGGTGAGAAATATGGCTTGGAAATGGCCTATTTTCGTCCACACAGGCAGAGAAACGGGCATGTGTCCCCTGCACCTTTGAAAATTTTTAATATTTTCTAAAAAATTCTCTAAGTACCCGGTTTAGTCTCGACTTGTTTCTAATGTGTATTTTGGGCCTCGAGGGCTGACATAAGGGACATTATGCTTGATTTTAATTGATTTCTTATATGAATGCTAAATGAAATAAAATGTTTGTTAATTGATCTGTAAATTTTGGTAATACTCCATAACCCTATTCTAACGCCATATACGGGTTAGGGGTATTACATTTATTGGTATCAAAGCTACGATTTAGTCGGTTCTCGTGCTGAACGTAGCATATGTGAAGTTTAGAAATTATATAACCAGTGATAGTGTGATATCTTCCGACTTTGATGAGATTTGTTTTACTTATAGATAGAGATGCTTTCCAACCAAGCTAATTCCAATAATGTTGAAAGTTGGAAAGCGATACACAAGTATCTAATTTAAAAGTTGCTTATGATGAGTAAAGACGGAACTCATAAAGGTATTAATAAATGTTTATAATGATTATGTTAATGATAAATGTTATGTTATACTTGTGTACATATACATGAGAGTCAATTTTGAGGCTTTATAACCTTCACCCCCTCAGATGTACATCTTATATAATGGAATTCACAAGATTTATATTGATTAAGTTCACAAGTGTGAAACTGAAGAGTTCAGTGGCTAAATGTTTAGTAATGTGGTAAAAGCTGAGAATAGGTTAGTAAGTAAAGACGGTTTTAGAAGAGATATCAAATTTTTTTGAAAATCATTTGGATTACGCAATGTCGCTATTAAAGAAGAAGTTAATCTCGACTAATCAATTTATTCAGGTATGGATTTAAAGAATGGGTTAACCAAAAATTTTCCTGAATTAATTTCTTTAGTGATTGAGATAATGTGGGATCATTGATGACTGTAGTAGTCAGTGGAATAGTGTTGAAATTGCAAAGATATCTGAATGCAGTTGTTATAGTTGAGTATTTTACAACTATCCCCTCTGGGTATTCAATATGTTCTGTTATTCTCAGAGATAAATGTAACTGTTCATTTTTAGATGTGAAGCTTATCATATAGAAAGGCTGGCTAATCATAATATTAGATGGAATTATTTTAAGTTTGGTTGATTCATGATCGGTATTGTTCTATTTTCTTTGGTTTTCTAATCCATTATGTTTGATAGAAGACTTAATGATAAGACTCATATGATGTTATTTTCTACTTCTATTGGTTGCTGTTCTGAATTACATATATGCAATTTACATTGTCTCTATCACAACTGTTTCTAGTGTGTATGAGCGATATTAATATTCTGGACTGTCCCTAGGATATCATCGATCTCTTTATCATTCAATGTGATTTTTATTCTCAGAAATTCAGTATAGCTTCACATCTTGGATTTCATTATATTGGTTTTCTTATCATTTTTATTGTTTAATCTATCAAACGTGGTTCATCTGTAAATGATACTCATTGGTCAGAAGTAACTACATCTATTACGGTTATGATTCCTGATTCAATCATGGAAGTATGATTATACAGATTTTAGGTTTTTAGAGGTTATGTTAATGTATTAGTTATTAGTGGAACTACATTCAATTTTCCTCTTTTATTTTGGAGTGCACTATTGACGTTGAAGTATTGTTCTATCTATATAGCTGAAACGTCAGTCCTATTATAGCACTATGGTTTGTAATCTATCTGATGGTTGTGGCTTCAGTATAGTTCAAAACTTCAATGTTAATAATTGAAATAGCTTTATTATACATAATCCTTCTCTAGTTTTCGTGAAAGGTTTGACATCGACAAAAGTGTAGACTGTGGAAGATCGAGCTCAAACTTGTATATTGATTTTCATTCCTGAAGTAATCTGGATTAATGTCAACAAGTTAAAACAAGATGCTATGTTTCGTTTATGTTAATGCAGTTTTGAAGGATTCTTTACTAGTATTTGAGGGAATTGTGATAGATTGTATGTTTGGGTTGTCTTGACAACAAGAAGAGGGGATCATTTTGAAATGTTATCATCTGATAGATAAAATCGATTCAGTTGTTTTAATCAGAGTGGGTTATTCATTTGAAAACTTAATTGAGTTATACGCATATAGGTCTATCCTCAGGTCCGGTTATAAATTTTGTGTATTCATGGATAAATAAGTGGATAGTCAGAATGAGAAATTCAGATTCTAGAAGACATGATACAGAAATTATCTATCAGTTCAGTTCTAATTGGGAAATGTTATTATAGGTTAAAATTGTCCCGATTGTTGAAATATTGTTGGACGCTTTCCAAAAAAGAGAGAAAGAAATATCAATTGAAAGTTATAGCCGCAACCATGTCAAAAGCATCAATCAGAGTTTGATAATCTGGGTTTCTCGGTTACGTTTCAACAAAAGATTTCTAGGAATTTCTCGATAATTGAGTTACTGATGATAAAGATATGACGGGAGAAGATCATAACTATTCAGTTAAGTTTCGACATGATATCAATTTTAATATGAATTCTGATGTGAGAAATTTTGAGGACGAAATTTCCTAAGGGAGAGAGTTGTAACAGCCCGATTTTCAGTTATGTTAGAAACAGTGATTCGAGGTCACCAAATCTAGCGAGTAAGCTCATAAAATTTATTATCTAATAGTTACGAGTCAAATATGGTTATAAAAAGATTTTTGAATGGGTAATTTATATTTTATAATGAATTATTAGGTTCGAGTGATAAAATCCTAGGTCAAGTGGTTTTAGAAAGTGAGGTATCAGGACGTCGTTTCTATGAACCGAGTCGTAAATATTTTTATAAATATTTACAGAGTGGCATTAAGGTGGTATTAACGTTTCGATAGTTAATTAATTAAAAAGGACTAAATTGTAAAAGATGTAAAATTTAATTATTTGATTAAATGGGTAAGTGATAAAGGAAAAGAGACTTAAATGGTAATTAAACTATGGTCAAAGTTTCCAAGCGGTGGTGTTATGATTGATTCCACTAGCTTTTGGATTAACTGTTTTTTTAGTCCTAATAAGTTTGGGATTAAATTGTAAATAAGTTTATTTAGTTAGAATTAAATTAAATTAAAGGATCAATTGTGAAATTAAACCTTCCTTTGATGGTAATTGTGCCATATATTTATATGACGGACAAATATGGGCATAAATTTAGTGTTTTAAACTAATTATTAACTAAGGGTAATATGGTAATTTGATGGATTAAATTAAATTAAATTAAAAACATAAGAAAAAAAAGGTGTGGCTATCATCTTCTTCCCTAATTACAACTGAAAGCTTCCAGGAAAATAGATCTAAAATCTAATCGGTAAGTGATTTTCGTCCCCTTTTTAATAATTTTTATGTTTTTGAGATCGTTGCAACTAGATCTAGCTAGCCTGTACCTTCAATTTTTAATTTGTTAAAGATTTTGAAAGTTTCCATTGATGAACCTTCTGATTTTTTTATATTAAATGATGAATTTAAGATGTTAATTGTTATTAAAAAGTATTTTGTTAAGTGATTTTTGATGAATTTTCTGATTACGGACTACCCATGACCATCTAGGAATTGGGGCTAATAATAATAATAACTATTGATACATATATATAAAACAAGCTTCAAAGATTCAAATTTTATGGAATTTTTTTAAAGAAAACATACATTATACTTAAAATTTGGAGGAAAAACAATAATTTTTTTTTTCTTCTTTTCTTGCTAGGGTCGAATATGAAAATGAGAACATATGTTCATCTTTTCTTTTCCTTTTTTTTTTTATGTATTATTATATCACTTATTAAAATATTATTACTTTAAACAAACTATTAAATTATTATCATTTAACAAAAATATCATGAAACTATTTTTTTTATGTAATGGTAAAATTGGCATCAAGTCATTTCCATCAAAACAAAAATGAAATAATTGCAATTTAACCTCTATACTTTTTAAATTTATTCAATTTAGTCATTAAACTCATTACCGAATTTTTAGCCTAACTACATGAGCTGGCTAATAATTCTCTACATTTTTATGCCTGTCAGTTTTCTCTAAAAATAATTACAATTTCTTGTTTCACATACCAAAGTTTCATGTATTTCACTTTCTCAACTATTCTTTTGAAATTAAGCTTTAACTTGATTTTCTCTCTCGATCAACTTCTATCCTCACGAATCTAAATTCATATTCTCATTATCCATAGTCATTTTATCACTTTTCTCTCTGAATGGTAATGGAAATTCCTTGAATTCCTAAGTGAAAATGGTAGATTTTTAATGGAGGGATTAAATTGTAAGAAAAGAAAATTTTCCTTTCTTCCCCATAAAAGTAGCATGAGATGGAGAAGACGAAAGATGATTACTTTTCATCTTTTCCCATTTCTTAACCACTAATTTATTTAATAACATATTTAATAATAAATTAATAATAAAATATTCAACCAATCATCCTTCAACAATTTTTACCATTAATTATTGCGCCAGATAATTATTTAATTGAGAAATGACCATTTTGCTATTCAACATTCTCCACAATTCCTTCCTTGAGTCATCATCACTCAATTTGGAAAATTGGCAATTTACTCATACTTTTTTTGTCTGCTTATTCAATTTGGTCCTTATTCATTTATTTTTATTATTTCACTTTATTAAGAGCACAATCTCGATTTATCACTACTTTTGTAACGCAATGAATTTTGGAGTGTTACATTTACTTAAAAAATGTTGTGCAAATTGGCTCTTCTATTAGAAACTCACCTTTAAATGATGACATAGCTGGCAAAGCAATTAAACAGTGACACACGGTGTGTCATGTGTATCTCATGTTAACATGGCAATATTTAAGAAAATTGAAAAATATAAATCAATAATTTTTTTAAAAACCACGTCTAGGAAGAAATTAGATAAATGGTTGCCGAAGCTCGAATCTAGGTTCATCGTAAAGATTTTTTCAAATAATTATAAAAGTATAAGGAATTATTTAAAATATCAAGAATTGTAGAAATTTATAAAAAATATTAAAAATGTTAAAAATAAAAAAATATTTTAAATTTATTAAAATCAACATCCATAATGGATCTAGACAAATAATTATCCAGGCTTGAATGATCTTGGACAACTATTTGTCCTAGTTCATTCTTGATTAGCTTATTAAATAATTATAGGAAATTATTTAAAAATGATTAAGAATTATAAAAAAGTATAAATAATTATTTTTTAATTATTAAAACTATATATACACATATTGTATGTTTAAAGAATTCAAATATACATATATAAACACACGGGGCAAATCCAAAAAAATTTTCAGGGGGTCAAAATTGAATTATAAATTTTTGAGAGGTCAAATATAGATTTTATCATGTATTAATTTATGCTTTCATGATTTTTGAAGGGACTAAATAGGATTTTTTTCTTTTTTGAGGGGGCCAAAACATAATTTTACCATATATTAATTTATAATTTTATCATTTACAAGGTGACAAAATTGCAATTTTCCAATTTTCTTGCATTCCTTCTTTTACGCACACATGCAGGAGCATAGAAAAGGATTGGCAACGGCCTTGACCCCCTTGACTTAATGAGAAAATTACTTTTTAGTCATTCCCCATAATTAAAATATTCAATTTAGTCCATTTTAACCTTTGATTAAATGGAAAATTATAGTTTTAGACCTTTTGAAAAATTAATAATTTAATTTAAGCATTTTTAATATAAAATTTTTAGTTTTGGCCCTCCAAATTTATAATCTTATCTCCGCCCCAAATAAAATTTCTCACACCACCCCTGCAAACATATATCTTCTTAATTGAGTTAATATTTTAATTAATTAAGTTGATGACTCATATTTTATTATTTTCTTATAGTTCTTAATATTTTGTATAAATTATTATAATTCAACTATATATACATGTATACATAGTAGTAAACTTTCATAATAATTACTTAAGGAATCACTCTAGAACAGACTTAGACAAATGGTTGCCCATTTGTCTAGGTTCAGGTTCATTATGGATATTATTTTTAATAATTTTTAAATAATTTTCAATAATTCAATAATATGTTATAATTTTTATAATTTTTATTGTTCATATTCATCTTAAACGTGATTTTTTTAAAATGATTATTAAAATATTTTGTTTTATTTTATTTTTGCGATTTTTAACTTTTAATTATTTGCTAACGTGACAGAATGCTATGTTAATATGAAGTACATATGGCACATCATGTGCTGTTGTCTAGTTTCTCTAAGAGTTACATCATCACTTAATAGTAAAAGCAGATGGAATTTTTAACCATGGTAGTTGGTTCCACACTGACTCCCAATGCATAGACAGATGTGCACCGTTCCAGTGCTAACTGGAACACCCAAAACCCTTTTTCCGCACCAATGAAAATTCTGGTCCATACTGGTCACAACCGACTTGTTCCGATCATTTTTTATCGCCTTGACTAAAACATAGCGCATCATTCAGTGCATGAATAATATTAAAAAAAATAATTGTTTACTATTATACTTAAGTCTTAATTGGAATGTGACTAATCAAAAACTGCTAAATCAAAATGTAATGTTTAAGAAAAAAACTGGGATATACTTTCACATTTAAAATATAAAAACTAAAATATAATAAAGAAAAATCTACTCACTCGATTATTAAAGGAAAAATATCCGTTCACCCTTCAACTTCTTTTATAAAAAAAAAAAGAAAAAAAGAAGAAGAAGAAGATGATGAGATGAGCTAAATCCTTAAAATTTCATATTGAATAATAGATTTTTATTATCAATTTTGAATTTATTTGAAGAATAGATTTTTATTTATCAAGTTTGTTAATGAATAATTTAAACGATTGACAAATATTATATATTCAAAATTTATTAATCTTTATTCGTTTGATATTTTAATATATTTTGACAGAAATATGGACCCTCAAAATGGAGAGAATGATGAATTTTATTGCTCAATCAATTAAGAGAGTACAAGGAAACAAAATAGTGCAATGAATTAACCAAGAATAATGGTCTATTTAAACTAAAAAGTCTCCTAAAATATCTCAACTAAATGGAGAGTAACTCACGTACTCTTTATTTGCACAAATCAAGGAACTAACTTTTGACTCCTAAAATAAAGGACTTGACTAACAGTAAGTTGCACTAACTTGTAACAGCCTCCTTTAGTGCAAGCTTCTTGTCAATAACGCCAAGATCTCCACGAAAAACTTCAAACTTAGTCTTTGCGAGCGCCTTAGTAAAGATGTCTGCAACTTGTTCATCAAACCGAATTTTCTGCAACTCAATATCCTGAGATAACACTTTCTCTCAAACAAAATGATAATGAGTTTCAATATGTTTTGAACGAGCATGAAACACAGGATTTCCAGCAAGCTTTATAACACTCTCATTATCACAATAAATCTGAATCAGATAATTGAAAATAATTGCCATTTCTTGAATGAGTCTCCTCAGCCACAAACATTCTTGAGTAGCCATTGTAGCTGCTACATATTCTGCTTCGCAACTTGAAAGAGCCACAGTAGTTTGTTTCTTACTACACCATGAAATTGCAGTGGAACACGTTGTAAAGCAAAAACCTATTGTAGAGCATCTGTTATTCACATCACCATCCCAATCTGCATCTACAAAGCCACTCAAAGAAAAAGTCTTAGATTGCTCGGACATTAAACCATAACTTAGAGTGCCCTTGATGTAACGAAGAATCCTCTTTGCTGCAATAAAATGACCTTCACATGGTTGGTCCATAAACTGATAAATAACTCTAACAGAAAATGCGATATCAGGCATTGTGATAGTTAAATAAAATAAATTACCGACAAGTTGATGCAAAAGCGTTGCATCTTCTAAAGGTTTTCCTTCATTTTTAGCTAACTTGAGATTAGATTCAATGGAAGTCAACTTTGCTTTTGAACCCTCCATGCGAAACCTTTGTAACAAGCTTGTTGCATACCCTTTTTTAGAGACAAAATAACCATCACATTTTTCAATTTCTAAACTAATGAAACAACTAGCTTCACCCAAACTTTTCATTTCAAAACGAACCATCAAAGCATATTGAAGACTGCTAATTTCAGCACTATCATCACACGTAATAATCAGATCATCTACATAAAGTAAAAGTAAAGTGCACGTAGTGAGTTTTTTCTTAACGAATAAGCTTGGATCAGTACTTGAAGATTTAAAACCACAAAAATCAAGATACTGAGCAATCTTACCGAACCAAGCACGAAGAGCTTGCTTGAGACCATATAGCGCTTTCTTAAGTTTGCACACATGATTAGGATATTCTTTAGATACAAATCCATGCTGTTGTTCCATAAAAATATCGCAATCCAGCTCACCGTAAAGGAAAGCGTTTTTTACATCTAGTTGCCATAAAGTTGCTAGCAGCTAGAGATATAATTTCTTGTACTGTAACATCCTAAATCCGGCCTAGAAGTTAAGCCCAAATCCGGCGTGTCACATTGAAGTGTTTTTGCGAAAACCTTGTTTTCGTTGAAAACCCTCCTAAATAAAATTAAGTAAAATTCAATTTGTAAATAAATTCGGAATAATGTGTATTCAACAAAAAAAACTTTTCTTTATTACCTCGTAAAAATCCCCTTTAATTGTGGAAGCTTGATTTTAAAATAACTATTTTCAAAAACTTGAAATATGTTTAAAAGAAATAAATCCAGGTTCTGTTGCAAAAATTCAAAGCGTAGCAATAACAATGAAATAAGATCTAGAGGATAAGCCTTATTATAATTCAAAATAAAATATTTTAAAATTCCAGATCTTTATATATATATATATATATAAACAAGTCTAAATCATCTTCCTAATTGGCCACATCTGAGCCCCTCCATCCATCGAACCGCCTACTGAGGATCACCTGAGAAAAATAAAAGAGGGGGTGAGTTTTCAAAAACTCAGTGTGTACAACCTTCGGCAAACATGCAGCATACAACGTTGCATTGGCCTAAGCCCATATCATATCAATAAAACAGTAATACATACAATGCTGTGAAACCCTCCCCAAATAATAATCCATTCGCTACACAACATCTCCGTCCCCCGTTACACATCATGTGGGGATGTCTACATCAACCCACCTATCTGATACACATCAATGGTAGACCGGTTGCGGTACTACCTAACATTGCATCAGAGCTGCCAATCATATAATAGGCTTAAAAAGCCATCGGTGGATCCACAGTCGTCAAGCGACCGTGCGACCATCATATACTTCCTCCGTTCCATAATTCCCAACCCATATGCAACCTAAACAGAATATCATATGAATGTAGAAAATATAAATGTAGCGTACATAAATCCTACATTTAACACATAGGGGTATTTTGGTAATTTTACACTACAGGGGCATTTTAGTGATTCTACCCGACAGGGGTATTTTCGTAATTCTATCCTATAGGGGTATTTTAGTAATTTATTAACGTATAGGTCTTATTTATGAACTTTGGCCCGTCAACAAGTCCTCGTTGGCTAAAGTGAACAGACACTATGCACCAGGTAGGATTCCAAAGAAGAGGAGGTGGGTCATTAAGACCGCTTAAGTACTAAGCTCTCCCTAGATCCAATCCTAGACATGCATATGCCCATTACCACACTCTAACAGTACTAAGCTCTCGCTAGATCCAATCCTAGACATGCATATGCCCATTACCACACTCTAACCTTACGACTTGTCCACAGACGTGCTTAATAAATAATTATGTTTTATGCGCTTGAGAATTCATTAGAAACTAGGCCTACAAGTCCATTACAAAACCCTAGAAGTCTATAGGCTTTCATACATTCATATGGCCCATCAGGCCCTATCACATTTATACGGCTCGTTAGGCTCAATCACACTTATATGGCCCATCAGGCCCAATCACATTCATATTCATGCAATCATATGCTTATTCCATCACTTACTATCAAATTGTCAATTTTGCCTATTATAGGCCCTATGGCCCATTGGGCCCATTTAGCCCATTTCGGCTCAGTTGGCCAATACACAGCCTAAGTCCATGAGATCGCTCATGGGGCCTCTGCTAATATATCGATTACCCTCGTTCGAGTGTTCGTGCACTCGCGAGACTGCCGTAGCCAAACTTTCAGCTTTTCGGTATTTCGACTTTTCGGCATTTCGGCTTTTGCCGATCTACTGTGTGTGTAGTGTATGTACACACCTGGTAAATGAGACGTGTTACACTATCCTCAGCCTTGAACCTACAACCAATACCAACCTTCAATTAATCACACACTTATCCACAATATTTACCAAAAACCGAAGCCTTACCATAACCTTACCGTGTGCCCCAAGTCCTAATAGCCCTTCATTAGCTATTAATTACGAATATTTCCTCGATCTACATCAATCTTAATCTTTAAAAACAAAATAATAGGTGACTTGTATCCAACTCAAGTCACCATTTTCCTCACCATAGACCATTCGGCCAACTTAACCCAAAATAATGAACACTTACCCAAAATCCGAAATGTATGAATAGCTTTTCGGCAGAGATCTGGAGATCCAAGCTTGATTCCAACTCTCCAAGATCTTATCTGTAACGACCTCAAAAGTACGAGTTTCGAAAAATAAGTTATTGGATATCCGTTTTCAGTAAACGGACTCGTAAATATTTATTAAAAATATTTATGAAATTAGTTATGTGTTTAATTAGGCTTTGGTTAGATGAAATTAGCCTAATTTAAGATAATTAGTAAAAAGGACTAAATTGAAATAAGAGATAAAAGTTAAATTATAGATTAGTAGAATAAAAGAGGGACCAAAGTGGCAAATATGCCATTCCTCAAAGTTGAGGCGGCATAATGTATTTTTACACTTTATTAGTAAATTAAATTATTATTATGGTTGTTTATTAAAATATTATTATGAATTAAAATAAGACAATTGTATGTTGATGATTGGTACATGTGTAATAATGTGAATGTATACATTTGTATTAAAATTATTTATTTACTTAAAATTTAAGTATAAGATATTTTGTAATAAATAATTATTTTATGAGATTTTATTTTATGGTAAATAAATTGAATATTGACAAATGTATGATGATAAAATTGTACAAGTGTAATATATGTATTTGATCACTTGGAATATAATTATATATTTACTTAATTTTAGAATAAAAGATATTTATTATTAAGTAAATGATATTTATTAATTAAAAAATTATATTATGAGATTTTTATGTAATAAATATACTAATTTATGACAAATGTATGGTAAAATTTGTGACATGTGTAATAATAAAAATGTATACAAATGTAAAATAAATATTGGTTATTAAATAGATATTTATTAACTTATTATATATATATAGAGAAAACAAAACAAAGTAAAGAAAAAAACAAAAAGAAAGAAAAAGAGAAACAGAGAGCAAACGGGAAAGGAAGGGAGAAAAAGAGAAAGAAAAAGAAAAAGGAAAAACTATGGTTTTGATGCTTAAAGCTTTAATAGGTAAGTCAATGAGGTCCTTTCCTTTTAATTTTGATGTTTCATAAGCTTTAGAACAAAGTTTTGATGAATTTAAGTTGAGATCTTTGAAGTTTTAAGGTTTGTGAACATGGTATAAGTTGAACAAAAAGTTGGAATAAGGGGTTTAATTGATAGAATTTTAAGTGAGAATGAAAGAGAGGATTAAATTGTAAAAGATGCCATAAATTTTATGTAGTAGAGATTGAATTGGAAGAAGTTTTAAATTTGAGTTCTAATATGAATATTGGATAGTTAAGTTAAATATGGGAAGAAATTAAGTAGAATTGAAGTATGAATTGAGTTGTAAAAGTAAGTAAACTTAGTTAGAAATTATGTGCAAAATAAGCTATAAGAAACAGTTTTCGACAGTAACAGAATCTTAACTTTGAAAAATCACCAAAAATAGTAGAAATTGAATTAGAAGTTGAATGGGATATAGAATTAAAGCTTAATAAGTCTATTTTTAGATAAAAAAAACAGAACAAGCAAAGGAAGTCTATAAATTGAGATATTTAAATTTTTGTAAGACTAGTTTAGGAAGATTTCGAGATACTCTGTTTTAAATTTAGAAAATCATTAAAAATTGTAAAAAAATAGTTATGAGTTGTAATTTATATGTTCAGAATCCTCAGTGAGTCTAGTTTCAAGAGAAATAGACGAGAACATTGTCCGAGTCCTGAACTAAGAGATAATTGAACTTTAGTACAGGAGGGTCGGAATTGTCAGACAGTGAATCAGGGGTAATTTTGAGGAATAAACTGTATTAATTGGTAAAACTAAAAATTCTAGAAATTTTATGGTAGAAAGGTACATGAGTCTAGTTTCAGGGAAAATTAACGGAACTTGATTTGGAGTTTCGTAGCTCCAAATATAAACAATTTAGTGACTGTTGCGCGGGTAGACAGCTTTAAAAGAATATATAATAGGATTGTGTAAAAAGAAAGTAGAATGAAGAGGAAGAATAGGAATTGAATAAAAGTTTAATTATTTAAATTTTAATGCTGTAATTAGTAATGCAAATTATTATTATTTCGGTAGTAAACAAAGAATTCGAGACATCGAGCAAGGAAGGAAAAGAGAAAAACAATTGAGGAGTAAAAACGAGAAAACCAGGTTAGTATTACTATAATTCAAATTTGATCATTCGTTAACTTTTAAATTGATATGTATATAATAAGCAAATTGAGGTAAGTAAAAGAATAAATTGTATGTGAATTAAATGGAAATTCTTGGTAATATGATCTGAATTAAAAGAATTAATGTGGTATTGAAATACATATTGAATTGAGAAACTAATTTAGATTGTGAATATGAGAAATTATGAATTGAATGATATTGTAATGAAGTATGCATATGTATGAGTATTTGATGGAATAAATGAGGAATTATGATTGGAAATGAATTAATTTGAATTAAATGTGATTATTATGAAATGTATATAGAATGAAAGTATGAGAAATTGATTGAGTTGAAATGCGAATTGAAGTGAAAATATCTGATTTTGTGAAATTGAAACAAATTGTGATTGAATCGAGAATTATGTGAGAAATGTGACCAAAGTATTAATTGATGCGAATTTGATATTGAAAGTGAAATTACTATGTGATTCCGATACCCTATTAACTAGTCGGGCTTAGTGGATATAGTTGGCATGCCATAGGATCAGAACAGTTCAGAGATTCTTCGACCTTGAGTCGATGAGGCACTTGGTGTGCCATAGATTTGCTTCGGATAGTTTCGATGAGGCTTTGGTAGCCACTTTGCTTCGGCTCAGCCGATGAGACACGTGGTGTGTCATAGATTTACTTCGAACTATCCGATGAGGCTTTGGTAGCCACTTTACTTCGGCTATGCCGATGAGGCGTTGGTCGCCATTCTGATATGTTTAATTAGATCCGTGTATTCGCCAGGGTCCGAGTCAAGTTAATAGGGGTAAATAAGTGAAATGATAAACTCCGAACGATTGTGATTGAGCTATGGAAAGAAATAGTAAAGTGAATTTATGAAATGAAATGTGAAATGAGATTTGTACTATGAGATTGAATGCTTGAATCAAAGATTCATGAAGTGTTCAAAGTTGGATTATAAATTGAAAATATTATATGAGATTGAGAAATAAAACTAAAGTTCATAATTTGTGTGAAATTTATATAAATAAATAAAATGAGAATTTAATTGAAAAAAATAGTAAAATTGAATTACATAATTTGAATGTGAATTTGATATGTGAAAATGAAATTAAGATATGATATCTTAAAATATGAGCTAAAGTTGTAAGAATTGATTAAAGTAAGTGATGATATATGAATTTAATTGGTTGAAATTGTTATTGAAATATGATTTTAGTAAGAACAAATTTGCAATAGAATTAATATTGAATAAAGTGATAAAATTTAGTGAATTGCATGTGATACGAAATGAGCTAATGAAATGAGATATGAAAAATTCAATGAAAATTTGATAATGAAATAATGTATGTATTGGATTAAATATAAGCCTTGAAATAGGGTTATTATTATTAAATAATTTGATTTAAAGAATGAAATAGTTATTAAGTATTTGTAAAACAAATTGAATGTATATAAATTATTGTATAATTTGAATTATGGTAATACTACTGAGTATTCTCATACTCAGCGTACGGTTGTTTCCGTGCGCAGGTTAATTAAGAGACAGTGTCCGGTCCAGCATCCAGATCAACCCCGACGTCAGAGAAATTTTAATTATGTACCTTACCTTGGATAGTTGTGGCATGTACCTAGGTAATGAATAGGTTGAGTAGATGAGTCTTATGATTATGGTTGTTAAATAATGATTTAAATTGGTTTATGTATAAAAAGGGGAAGTAATATGACATATTAAATATAGGTATGAAATGAAATTAGCTAAATTTTATTTTTATGAATTTAATTAGTGTATGTATGATTAATGAACAAATAGATAAATAAATTAAAAATGGTTAGATATGTTTATATATGTAAATATATTAGTTGATACATAAATTCTACATTGATTTTTGGTTGAAATGTGCAGGAAAGTTAGTTTAGTGTCTAAGACTCGTAATTGAGTCCACACGGCCTGGCACATGGGCGTGTGACTTGGCCGTGTGAGAAAAATCAGAATGCTCCACGGGTAAGGGACACGGGTGTGTCCCAAACCACTGCGGCCGTGTTGAACCACACATTTCATCAACACGGGCATGTCATGGAGTCACACGGGCGTGTCTCCAATCCACACGGACGTGTGAGCCCAGTATTTGAGAAAATTTTTAAATGTTCGAAAAAAATTTTTGAGTATTCGAATTTGTCCCGAATACTTTTAACTCATATTTTTGGATCTCGAAGATCCATATATAGGACTATAAGGTTATTTTATATTATGTTTGTTAATAATTGTGTATTAATTGTAAATTGTCCGGTAGTTTCAGTAATGCTCCGTAACCCTGTTTCGACGATGGTTCGGGGTTAAGGGGTGTTACATGATCTACCAAAATCGAAGGAATGATGGCAGCCCGACAGAGATTCGGTCACTAGAGTATTCGACACAAAGTTTTGGGATGATGAAGAAATCGGCTCCAAGAGCAAAGGTTTTCAGCTTTTAAAGTCACGAATATTCGGTCCCCAACAATTGAGATGAATGTGAGACGGCACAAGAAATGGAGAAAGAAGAGAATGATATTCGATTTAAGGCTTTACGAGAGAAGAAAAGAAAACACAAAAGGAAGAGACGACGTTTAGAACAAAAAAAAGTGAAGGAGAATTCGGCAGAGCACTATAGTTGCAGAAATAGCACAAAGGGAATTCCAATTGCCGAAATAGCACAAAGGGAGTTCGGCACCCCTATTTATACATAAAATCGAAACTCTGCCTACCCCTAAAATCCCAATCGGTTCCAACTCTTCCTCATCTCATCTCCTCATTTTTCTCCCTGATAACTCCCCAATCTTTTTCCTAAATTTTCTTTTCTGATCACTCTCCTTAGAGTCCATCATCACACCACTTCCAACCTTCTAGAAGGCCAAAATTAAACTCCTAAAAATACTAAGCTAGGATCTAAAACTCAAGGCCCAATACTTCTAGGCCCAAAATATGGGGCGTTACACGTACAGTTGTCATTCTTGCAACGGGACTAAAAGTCTCATCATAATCTCGATCGTACTGTTGAGAAAATCCACGAGCAACAAGATAGACTTTAAATCTATCAACGGTACCATCAACCTTTTTCTTCAACTTGTAAACCCACTTACAAGTAATTAAGTCAGCATCAACAGGCTTTGGTACAAGCTCCCACGTGTCATTTTTGTTAAGTGCTGAAATCTCTTCTACCATCACATCTTCCTATTCTAGAACTCCTTTAGCTTTGTTGTACAAATTGGGCTCACTTCCACATGAATCTTCCATAAAAAAAAGACATAACAGAAAAATGATTCATTTGAACTACATAATCAGACAAATGTGATGGAGGCTTTTTCTGTCTTGGTGGATTTTTTCGTGTGGCATCCTCAATACTTGTGGTGGCTTCAACAATTTCCTCAAATTGAGTGCATATCTCAATTGATGAAACATCATCAAGAAAAAAGTGGAAGACTAGTTGTGCTTTCGTTGCCATTAGCATCATTTTTATGACAAAAGACTTCGTCGAACACTACAACGCGAGAAATGATGACCTTCTTTGTCTCCGGATCCATACATCGCCAGCCTTTCCTATAGGCATCATAGCCAATAAAAATGCATTTCTTGGCCTTTGGGTCAAGCTTAGTTCGATTGTGTTTTAATACATGAACATAACAAATAGACCCAAAAATATGAAAGTAACTCACATTGGGTTTACGATGGTACAAATGCTCAAAACGTGATGGTTCTGTCCCTAACTATGGAGGTAATCGATTTATGACATTAAAAGCTGTTTGAAAAGCTGCTGCCTATAGTTCTCTCGGAAGGTTCTTTGCGTGTAACAACATAAGCAAATTGCTGTAAGATGAGCTAACATACGCTTAGCAACCCCATTTTGTTGTGGTGTATCCGGACAAGTCATTTGACTTTGAATTGTATGCTCTTTACAGTAATCCTTAAATTCATCTGACAGAAATTCCCCTCCATTATCCGTGCGCAAGCCCTCGATTTTCAGCCCAAACTATTTTTTTACTTCATGCTTGAACTGAACAAACTTAGAAAAAGCCTCACTCTTGTGTTTCAGAAAATATAACCAACTGAAACAAGAGAAATCGTCCACGATCACCATAACATAATGAAGACCAATGTAACTTGATGTTCTCGTTGGTCCTAAAAGATCGAAGTGAACCAATTGTAATGCCGTTGATGCTTTACTCTTTGAACTGGAAAAAAAGAAGGCAGTGAGATTTTCCATATTGACATCCTGGACAAATCTCATCATAATAAATGTCTTTAAACACAGGAACACCATCAAGAAGTTAATTTTTTGATATCTTCTGCAGCAATTGAAAACCCACGTGACCCAAACGAGAATGCCAAAGCATTGAGCTTGTATTATGACCAGCCCTTTTAACATATTCATCATTCGCAAATAGAACATACAAAGATTCTTTCCTTTTTCCACAAAATAAAACATCAGCAACAATATGTTTTATATTTGAAAGAATTTTAACATCATTGGGACCAAAAAGAACATACCTTCCTGAATCTGTTATTTGCAAGACAGAAGCAAGGTTTTTCTTTAAGCCAGGAACATGATAAACATCCTTGAGAAAAATACCTCCATCATTCAAATCATCTTCTTCCATCACAGAATGTAGTGTATTATTAACGGTTACTATAACCTTTTTCATGTGATATGGACGGACATCCGATAAAAGAGTATCATTCTCGATATCATGATGAGAGCAACCGGAATCAACAATACACTCTTCGTTATAGTTGATAAAAGCATAATCATCAACTAGTGCATCATCTTGGTGCACAAGAGAAGTCACATTTGTTGGCTGATCAAACACTTCAATAGATAAACATTGCTCCCAATTTGATTGTTGGAACTCATTGTTGTCAAGTACAACATTTGTTGCTTCCTCTTGCATTTTGACTCGACAATTCGCCTTAATATGGCCTGGTTTCCCACATCAATCACACGCCATTTTTACTCAACAATCTCGTTTGATACGTCTAAGTTTTCCACATCTGTAGCAAGATTTGAAAGATCTTTTGGGCTGCTCCTCGCTTCTGGACTGGTTTCTGTCACCTGAGGAAGACTTCGAGTAGAAATTTTTCCTCATTTGATCCTTGACGAATAACGCATCCTCTGATTTGGAAGAAAGCTTAACGTTTGTCATTTGCTTTGTCAAAGCTTCTTGATTAGAGAGCAAATTCTCTAACTAAAAAATTGAAGGTTGATTTGTCTACCCTTGTATTGAAGAGACGAACGGTATAAGGTCTTTTCGTAGCCCACGAATAAGATAGCGACGCAACTGTGCATCACTCACTGGTTCTTCCACGTTCAATTCTGAAATTTCAGAACACAAATTTTTAACTTTCAAAAAATATTCTTCAATAGAAAGATTACCTTGAGTTATCAAGGCTAATTCATTTTCAAGAAATTACAATCTCGCTGTATTTTTCTTAGTAAACAGCTGTTGAAGAGTCTCCCACACTTGTTTCGGTGACTTTAAATCACGAACATGATCTATGTATTCATTGTTGATCGATGTCCGCAAAGGAAATAAAGCATTGCCACACTTGATGTTCCACTTCCGTCGCAATTCAGCATTTTGTGAGATCGTTGTGTCATCACCTTTAATCAAATCCCACAAATCTTGCCCCTGTAGAAAAGCCTCCATACACAACTTCCAGTAATTATAATTGTTACCAACAAGCTTTTCTACAGTAATACTCGAAGAAGTACTCCTGTCATTCATCTTAGCTGAGTAATAAAAACAAACACTTGGTAACCAACCTGGCTCTGATACCAAATGACAGAAATATGGACCCTCAAATTAGAGAGAATGATGAATTTTATTGTTCAATCAATTAAGAGAGTACAAGGAAACAAAATAGTAAAGTGAATTAACCAAGAATAATGGTCTATTTAAACTAAAAAGTCTCTTAAAATATCTCAACTAAATGGAGAGTAACTCACGTACTCTTTATTTGCACAAATCAAGGAATTAACTTTTGACTCCTAAAATAAAGGACTTGAATAATAGTAAGTTGTACTAACTTGTAACATATTTATATGCATATATTAAATATTTAAAAAATTAAAAAATCTAAAACAGTACACTAAAATAGATTATTATCGGTACGTACCAATTTCAGTAAAAAAAAGGGTGTGCCTACCAATAGGATACCTGACAACTTTGGTGGAGAAAGCAAAGTGTAATCTAACTACTAGTACAAAGGGGCTCCATGATAGTTTTACCTAATCCTACTCATCTATTAATTCCATGTCACTTGCATAATCTTTTTAAAGGAGTCAAATCATCACTTAACAACACAAATGGATTGAATTTTTAATAAAATGATAAACCTGAAATTTGTTTCTAACATACAGGGGCTTCTTTGCTTATTTTTGAGTCGAGAGAGTAAAATGCAATTCAACTCCTAGTACAAGAGTAAAAAGAAAGGGGATAAATCCCAAAACTATACATGAACTATGGTTTAATGTGTAATTGTATATATAAATTTTGATTTTGTGTAATTTTATACATGAAATTTTAAATTAAACTAATTATTGTAAATTATTGACTCAATTGTTGATATAACATATTTTTATATTTATATATTACATACATAAATAATCATATTTATCTAATATAAAAATAAATTGATGTATTTATTTCATTAAATATGCATGATTAAATCAAAATTAGAATTTCAAATATTGATTTGAACTACAATTAGAGTTTAACGTGTATAATTACATCAAACTAAAATTTATGTATAAAATTACAAAATCAAATTTTATGTATAATTTTAAAATTTATCCCAATAGAAAACCACTATCACCTCTCTTTTTCTTTTTTAATTCTCTATGTTTTATTTTTATTTTTTTGAATTTCCTCCCAAAAGACTCTCACTCTTGTTGTTGTTGACTTCGGCTTAGTTTGGATGGGCGGTGTGTTTACCTCCGGTGAGGTTAAAAACAGCGGTGGCGGTGAGATTAGTTATTGTAGCGGTGAGATTGGATACTGTAGCGGTGAGATTAGAAACAATAATGGGGTGTGTGTTTGGATTTAAACGCAGCTGTAGCGGTGAGATGAGAATATAAAATGACTTTTAAAGACATCATATTAGATCTGACAATATATTTATGTTACATTATTTAATATAAAACATTAATTAAAATTATATTTTTTATAAAATGATAATTAAAATACTAAAATCATATACAATAAAATTTAAATATTTTTAAATTATATTCATAATAAAATATAAAATATTTTACAAATTATATATATTTAAATCAAATGATAAAATATAAATTAAATTGTATTTATACTAAATTTATAAATAAAATTATAATTTTATTGAAAATTTAATTATATTAAATAGTGACATATTAAACTTATGTTATGTATATTAAATAAAATAAATAATAAAAGAAGAATTGGACGGTAAAATAATAATTATCCTTATTTTTGGACTTTCAAATCAGTCCACTGAAGCTAATTGGAGCTTTTACCTCCAGCCAATTTTTTGGGTTGCAGTGAGGTGAGAAATGCTCACTGCTATGCTTACCAAACACTGCAACTGGAACAGTGTTTCAGTTCAATTTTTTTTACCCTTTAAATCTCACCTCACTAAAGTAAATTGGTGATCCAAAGGGGCCCTTCATAACGATGGTTCACCAGGGACATTCTCAATATTTAATAGGATCCTCTCAATCCTCTATTCTACTGGTTCCATGATTTGGATTATCTCATCCCCAGTTTTAATAGAGTTTTGCTTTTGTTTGCTTCATCTTATTGAAAATCGTTTTTAAAATATATCGGAAGTGATTGAAACATCTGAAGGAAGTTTATGCCTTTGCTTTGGTTGTTTTTTAAGTTTAATGTTTTGGAGATTTAAGATGCTTGACAATTTATAGAAGTTAATTTTTTTAAAAATTGTGATTTTCAAAAACAAGATTTGAATCTACTGTGGAAAGATAGAACCAACTCATATGAACTAGAAAGGTAAAGAGCTTTTTTTTTTTTTTTTCAATTCAATGATAAATATTATGTTATCTAAAAATTATTTTAATGATTATAGTTGACAGGAGAGTTGGGTTTTTTTTATGACAAGAGAGTTCTGTTGTTTTTGTCGTCGTTTTTAATGGGTTAAATTTGATAATAAAGAAGCTAGTTTTCAAAAAAAAAATTCAGCCGAATTTTGGAATATTTAGAAAAATAAGTTAATTTTAAAAAAAAGTAATAAAAAATTTGTCATACAAGATACGCTTTTTGACTTTTTGACTTATCAACTCTTTTAGTTATATAGTTAAATGTTAGTTGTTTTGTTTTTAGGTTTCTTTTTATTGTTGAGTCACTGGTTTAATTTATCTTCTAAATATGTTTGTATTTTTTATTTCATGTTGTTTCAAACTTTTTTTATTTTTAATTAATTTTTTTAATTAATAAATATATGGTTTTCAATTTTTTTATTTATAATTCATCTTTTTAAAGGATAAATCTTTTATTTATAAAATCAAATAATTATTGCCAAATATCATTATTTTTAGTAAACATAATTTTTATATGTGTAATATCTATTTTTCAATCCATATCATGAGTGTAGTAAAATTTTTATATGTGTACTTGAAATAATTATATGAAATATTTCACGTATAAACATAATGATATTTGAAATAATTAATTGAAATTTTTCATATATAAAAATATTTGAAATTTCATTCCCACAATGTAGATGAAAATACAATCATATTTGAAAAATTTTACATATAAAAAGATATTTGAAATAATTATTTGATTTTATAATAATAGAAATCACCATACCCACAATATAGGTGGAGAAAATAAATATTTGACATTTAAAAATTATATATAAAAATTAGTTAATGTTTTTTAAAAATAAAATATATTTAACATAATGATAAATATCAATTTTACCAAATTTATAATTTTTTATTATATAATTGGCAATAATCATTTTATTTTATAAATAAAATAATTATTAATTAAAAATATGAATTAAAAATAAAAAAACTTAAAAATAATATATTTATAAATTTAAAAAAACTTGAAACGATATAAAATAAAAAATACAACAAAGCTTGAAACAAATGAAATAAAGATATGAATGTGAGTAAAAAAGAACCCAAAACTCAAAAATAAAAAAACTAATATTTAACTATTTGACTAGTTGAGCAAATATGTCAAAGAAATTAGAAGCGCGTCCTATAAAACACTTTTTTATTCTCTTTAAAAAATCAACATATTTCCTTAAATATCTCAAAATCAGCCCAAAACGTTAAATTTCTTTTAAAACTGATTTTTTTTTAATCAAATTTAACCGTTGGTTATTGTAAAAAATAATAATACTTATCTGTAAAAATGATACATAAATAAAGATGATGTGGATTACCTTTTTCCTGGTTGGGCCTGTGGTTTACATGGTAGGAAGCGCCTATAATATAACTTGTCCTTCGGTGCCAAAATTAATAACATTCATCTATATTATTTTTAAATATTTAATTAAGTTAATGTTGTCCATTAATTGAATGAAAAATTATAAAGAGAATTATTTTTTACAAAGTAATAAATATTAGACTTAATGGTATAAAGATTTTCAAATAATTTTAAAAAAAATTAAACTCTTCTCAACTTTTTATATTCAATTGAGCCCCTAAACATACAAAATTAACCAAATTAATAATTTAACTTATATTAATTATTAATGGTCACTAGATCAACCAACAAATGTGACATGGCAATCTATGTTAACATTGATTGCTGATGTGATACTATCATGTCATCAAATATAAAAAATAAAAATTGTTTTAATTTTTTTTTTTTTTAAATTCAAGTTCAAAATGAATTTTGATAAATTAATATTTAATTTTATTTGAATTTAGATACCCATTTATTCAGATTTATTCTAAAATTATAAAAAAATTTATAAAATATAAAAATAATTAATGTTTTAAAATTTTATAAAAATAGTCTAATTTTTAAAAAGAGATAATTGAATTTATAATCATTAAAAAATAAAAATAAGTAAAGTTATAAAATTATAAAAAAATATATAAAATTAAAGAATCATTATAAATATTTTTTTCTCGTATCAAATTCAACCATAATCGAAACATAAAAAGTTACCTTGAATTTGAATAAAATAAAAATGAATAAATTCACAATCGAACCATACTTTTTATTCTAATCTCACATTGCATTTTTTGGTAATAGATTAGTTGACTTTAGATTTAATTTATTTTTATTTTTGGTTCTTATAATTTTTATGTTTTCTATAACTTTGAATTATTTTTATACGTTCTAATATTTTTTTATTTTTATATTTTATAAACTTTATGAGTTTTTTTTTTTTATAATTTTAGAATTAATATGAACAAATGAGTACCTATATTCGAGCAATCTTGTACAAAAATTTATTCAAATTAATTCTTAACTTGAAATTTTAAAATATATGCTTTTAATTTTTTGTTTTCTTGGCATGATAGTGCCAAGTTAGCAACTGATGCAGATATGACAACCATTAACGATCACATTAGTAATTTCATTAGAAATTAATAGTTAATTTCAGTCAAATGGCTTATTTAGTCAATTTTATAAGTTTATGGGCTCAATTGAATGTAAAAGTTGGAAGGAATATTATTATTTTTTTAATTCTTCGAGAGTCTTTTATATCATTAAAACCGAAATATTATTATAAAGGTATTTTTGATTTCTCATATTTTTATATAAAATTTAGAAAAGATATATACATATAATGAGATCTGAACAAAAAATATCATGATTTTCAACGTCCCAACGTTATTATTTCAACCAAAACCTTATTTATATTTTACAAATATATTTGTTACATAAATTTTCTTCACCCATATCATATCATATCATGGGTGTACATATCTAATATTATTAAAGCATTTATTTATTATGACAAATTTACGCTTTGAAATTCATAATTTCTTATGTTTAAATCTTAAAATGTGTAATTAATCTTTTATATTTTATTTTGAATTCACAAAAAAAAAGCATTACCACAATGATATTTATTACTTTATAAAAAGAATGAGACCCTTTAAATATAGTATATAGTGTATGTTTTTTTGATACAAAGTTTAGAAATACTTTAACTGTTCTCAACATTTAAGTAGGGGGATAAATGCAATTCAACACACTTGAATCTATATCTTATTATATTAATAATAATGTTGATTCTAATCGAATTAGTACTATATAATATAGATAAATTCACATGTGTATGTCTATTTATAAAAGTTAATGTGAAACTCATTGAAAATATTTATATTAGTAAATTAATTAAAAAAGGTGAAAAAACCACCTTCATCTATTTATTGTCGATTTAAAATTCAGGACTTGTCCTTTTTTCATTTGCGCTCATGGTCATGGAAGATGATTAGTGATTAATGATGCTTTTGGCCCTTTAAATTTGTTGTAAATAATAGAGGCAACATAATTACTACCCATGCATGGAGCATAATTTTCGGGTGTTCAAATTAACAGGTGGCTTATAATGGATTTTTTTAAATAATATTGTCCATTTCCGGTTTAGTATATTTGTTCCAAGATTCCAATAAAAGACGGTTTATTGATTTATTTGGTAAAATTTAGAGCACTTTTTGAACATCTTTTTCTTTTGATAAGAAAATGTTGGTCGGGAAAATTCACATAATTTGCTTGATAGCAAATTCAAATGAAACACCACTCAGGAGGTGTAATGCCGGTGGACAAGTTCTTTGAACAAGATTGAAGGCTATTCTGATGACCAATTGCTATTATCAACCTTGCTTATCATGAATGAATTGCAAATAATCTGCAATTGTCAAATTAAGAAGATCAGTTTCTTGGATTATAAACTTAACCTGTCTGAATTCCAGAAACCATATCCAGTTTGGTTTTCTTATGCAGTAATTGTTATTGGGGGAGGGGGTTTTGGCAGCAGTTGACCAGTGAGCAGGGAATTCAATTTCATTTATTGAAATAGGAGCAGAAATGATGGTTCTGGGTTGTGCCAGAAACAATAATTGTATCCATTGTTAAGCTTTTAGCCCCCAAAACATGAAAACTCAACAATGCCTGTCTAGCTATCTATATGAAAGTCATAAACTGCTTAGTATAGTTTCAGTAGAGTCAAACTTCTTTTCTGGGAACTCATTTACTCCAACTATCCTCCATATCTGCTGAAAAACAAGATCGATTGCCATGAAAATCTGCGCTGCATCAAATAATGCCATGGCTTTTATTTTGTCCACAATGAAGAAAATCGAGTATAATGCACAGTGCCAGGACCGGAGTGACGTGAGAGCTACTAATTAATCATTCAGCCACGGAAACCAGATGTCACCTTGTGGTTTGGTAAAACATTGCAGTGGACCCCCAAACCATTGATTGTGCTGGACTGACCTCTTGATACCGCAAAACCCTCACTGACTCTAACCTCATCATTCTTAAAGGTCCCCCACTTGAAAGGCCATTCTAATTTCAAATTGCCAAATGTTTTACCATTTCCCAAATCCCCAGACTTATATTCCCGTTGGAATCCTAGGGCTCAGAATCGGTCAAAGACATACATGTACGTGTCTGATTTAACATGGAGAGTGTTCATAACTTTTGCACTTCATTAAAAGTAGCAGTAGAACCAGTAATTGTTTTTTGTTTCTTTAATGTCATAGGGATTAGGAAATCTTTTCATGTAAGGACTAGGATAGAAAACTTGCTTATATAAAGAGGTCACGCCCCGAGGTTTTCTTTCACAAATTTAACTACTTACTTTTATATTGCCAAGCTCTTCTGGGGTTTCCCTGCTTGTTCTTCTCTTAATTGCGTTCTATATTGAAGATGGCTTGTACTAAGAGAACTCTGGCTTTCCTTTTGATGCTGGCTTTTGTAGGAGTCTCTCTTGGCGCAGTTCACAAAGTGGGCGATTCCACCGGCTGGACTAGTCTTGGGAATATTGACTACCTCAAGTGGGCTTCCACCAAGAATTTCCATGTTGGCGACTCTCTTCGTAAGTACTTTTTCTCCTCTGCTTCCCCCAACCCGCCAGGGGGGTTTCTCGTGTTCTTTTCCTACAACTAATAATGTTTAATGTATTTGAGAACTGACTACCCTTTTGACAATGCAGTTTTTCAGTACAACCCTCAATTCCACAACGTGATGCAAGTGACCCACGACGATTTCCAGTCATGCAACGGAACATCTGCCATCGCCTCCTACACCTCTGGATCCGACTCCGTAACCCTCAAAAGGCCTGGCCACTTTTATTTCCTTTGCGGTGTTCCAGGCCACTGCCAAGCCGGCCAGAAAGTCGACGTATTGGTCAAATCATCGTCCAAAGCCCCAATTGCAAGTCCTAGCCCATCCACTTTAGGTTCATCGCCTGCAAACCCACCTTCAGAAATGTTGGGTGCTCCTGGCCCAGCTCAGAGCAGTGCCCTGTCTCTCATCTCCTCAAAGAATTCCCTGGCATGGAGTCTTGTCGCGGTTGGCGGCGTCTTCGGTTTTGCTTTCTACTTCTAGGCTGGCGCTCCTTACAATTGTGGTTGTGTTTGGGGCTATATTGGGATGGCATCATCATATTTAGATCATATGGTATTAATGTATTAGGTTTGTTTGGTTGCCAGATTAAGTTAATGTTTAATTCAAAAAAAATTATGTAACTAACTTTTTCACCTTATCATTTGCTTTTCTCCATTTTGAGCTATTATAAAAAGAAGTATAAAATTTTCTAAATATAGAGAATATGTATGTAACACCCCTAACTTTTATTCGTCGCTGGAACAGAGTTACGGAGTATTATCAGATTTTACAAGTTAAATACAAATAATAAATAATTCAATCAGCATACACACCATAAATTAATCATATCGTCCCTTTTTTTTTTTTGTCAAGTTTACCAACCCTTCAAATCTTGAACAACAAGCAACTCAAAAGCTAATTGTTCAACCAATCCAAAACACAACTAAATACTCCTAAAACTTATCAAAATAGACATCCTAAATGCCTAATCAATGAATTATCATAAGTACTTTACTTATATTATCAAATCTATCCAACATATCATTAATCAAACTAAATTCCAATTCATATCAAATTTAACTTAAATCTTTAAACTATTACATACTTACATTTTATTAACTTAATCATACCATTTGATACCTCAATATGTTATATATATATATTGTATATAAAGTGACTAATAACATCATATAACATTATTTACAATCATTTTTCAAAATGACATACATATAACAACCTAAGTGCATGCCATTTACTAAAAAGAAACATACGTCACCAGGTTTTGAGTTGAGGATCGGCTTTGATTGCTGAATCGGTATTGATTGCTGAATCAGCAATTCGACTTTAACCTGGAAACAAACCGTACGCTGAGTATAAACTTAGTGGTATTTCTATAATCCAAATACTTTAAAGGTAAAACTAATATCATTTACACATTATATTATGCAAATATTATAGTTACACAATAAAACAATTCATAACTAAATCATTTATAACACATTCTCATCCGATCAATTGCTATCCCAAATAGTTTTTCACAATGTCAACACAGATCATTTAAATCATAATATTGATCATTCACATTCAATTTTCAAGTTCTCAATTCATTATTTAATATCAATCATAGTACCATTTTGTTCAATAACCCCTATTAACATGACTCAGACTTTGATAGATACACGGATTCCAATCAAAGCACACCAGTTTGACACCCAGTGCCTCATCGGATAATTCGAAGTAATAAGTTGGCACCTAGTGTCTCATCGGCCACGCCAAAGTAAGTTGGTACCCAGTAACTCATTGAATTTATTCGAAGTAATAATTTGACACCCAGTGTCTCATCGACTCAAGGTCGAAGTAATCCCTGAATACTTCCAATTCTATGGCATGCTAACTATATCCGACTCAGTTTGATACAGTTCATAGGGTTTTCTATCCACTTTTCAAATACAACCAATATTAAATATTTTCACATTTCAATAACAATCAATATTTTCATCAATAACAATTTATATGATCTCAATTCAATATCAAAATAATAATAAACAATACTCACCTTAATTACTTACCATAAACATTAATTTAAAATACAACAATTTAAAATTTACTAAATCCGAATTATAGAAATACAAATCGTAATTCTTGAACTACTCCTCATTAATCTTGTTTTTTCCTTTCTTAATCGAGGTCTCGGGCTCAACGTTTGCTACGGAATTAAAACAATTAAAAATTATCAATACAACACAATTTAACATTAAATATTTCAATTTATACACAACTTTTGCCCAAATTCCAATTTAATCCTTAATCAAATTTAACCTTATTTTCTTTACAATTTTATTCTTTATTTTCATTCAATTACCATTTAAAACTAAATTTTAACTCTCTAATTTAACCATAAACTCTAAATTTCAAAAATTTCCTAATTTAGTCCCTATTACTCAAATCTTAGAATTTATTTTACAATTCAATCATTTACTCAATTCTAACTTGAAATTCTATCAATGTAACCCCTAATTCTTCAAATTGTTCAACATGAACAACATCTAAAAATCTACTAACTTCTAAAATTTCAACATAAACCAAGTAGCATTTTGTTCTAGGATTCTAAAAACTCAAAAATTACAAGAAAAGGGGCTAAATTAACTTACCAATTTAAATTTAAACCTTAAAACCCTAAATTTTCCCTTTTTTTTTCTTCCTTTCTTTTTCTTCTTTTCTCCCTTCTCTTATGCTTTTGTTTGTTTAAATTCTTTTTCTTTCTTTTATTTTATTTAGTTATAATATAATAATATAATAATATAAATAATATAACATACTTTATTGTTAAGTAATATATTAAAAAATACATATTTTAATTATAAAAATCTCATGATATTTTTGTTTATGCCGCCTCAATTTATGCTATTGGCATAATTTCCTATTTGACCCTTTTAACTTTCTTTAATTTATAATTAAACTTTTACCATTTATTTAATTTAATCTTTTTACCTAATTATTCTTAATTCAAGCTAATTCACCTAACTGAAACCTAATTAACTACACAATTAACTTCGTAAATATTTTTAATAAATATTTACAAATCCATTTTACGAAAACAGAGATCCAAAAATATACTTTACGATACCCGTGACTATCGGGTCATTACAACGTAAGATACATCCATCACATTATCTATAGGGGGCTAAACAAGTCACTTTTACAAACTTGATATTGGTTGGATATTTGGCTGAAAATATTAGGGATGGATTTGAATTAAAAAAATAAGTTTAATGTTAAATTCAAAGATTAATTTAAAAATAAAAATGATTACAAAAGTTAATCACGTAGTTTGAAAAATTTTTCTACGGGGCCTACATAAAGAGTAACTCACTCTATATAAACAATTTAAGTTGTAATTTAAATTCAACTCATTTACCAAATTGTAACTTCACAATTGTACTTCAACTATGATCACTTATCCCACTAATACTTTCCTCTTAAAAGTGTAACCTCACGCTTGTATATCAACTATGATCCAAACTTGAAAGCTTAGTAATGTTACAATAGATTGTTTACAAAGAATTTGTAAAAAAATAAATAAATCATAAGATGAACTAAATTTGTGTATTCTCCAATTAGTACATAATCAAGTAAACATGCCTTCTTTAAATAAATATTGTAGTTTGTAAGTCTCCATTCGAACTTAGATCCTCCTACATTAATAACAATATCAATATCAATCGAGTTAAAACGCATTTGAAATCTATCTTCTTTTCTTTTTTAATTTCAATCATTTAATTAATTTATATATTTTTAATAACCTATAGGCTATAACATATAAAAAATAAATATTTTATTACGTACATATCAGTATCAATAATGACCTGTTCCCTAGAAAAATATGTGTCATCAGTGACCAAACACTACTGTTATTTAAAAATAGAGGAACTTTACGGTAAAAAGGAAAAAGGAGAAAAACTCACCACTACAGCAACCTTTTTGAAGGGCCATGAAGTCGACCTATGTGTAGCGCCGTCTTCCTTAGGCCCAAGAGCTAGTTCAAGCCCATCCTCTTATGGTCCATGTCTAACCCAGTTCAAGCCCATCCTTTCCTAGCCGTTGAGTCAGCTGCTTTTTTTACCCATCCTCTTATGGTCCATGCCTAACCCAGTTCAAGCCCATCCTTTCCTAGCCGTTGAGTCAGCTGCTTTTTTTATCTTTCGGGGGCTTCTCTAAACACCGCAATACCGATACGGGCAGAAGTTTGTCCTCTACGTCCATGAAGCTTCCTGCCCCACCGTCCCTCCACCTATTTCCACACGCATCCCCACCTTTGCAGATGTTATGTTGCACTAATATTTACACAATTCCATTCTCAAATTGCTGACAAATTCCCAGCATTGACAGTTATTGTACTAATAGCGCTTCATCACTCCATTGTCAACTTCCTAGTTCTTACCCTACATTACCACTAACACTTCTTCATATTCCATAATTCCATTGTCTGATTGCGGTCGATGTTTTTTCTTATAATATTGAATCAATAAAAAATTGCTCATAATATATAGGCTTTATTCCAACTGAACAGATCTTTTAAGCCAAGTCCGGCTGAGTGGCAATTAGCTTGCTATTTGACTCTGGCCGCTCTTGTTCCACAGGAAAGGCATTTCATAATTGATTAAAGGATATAGCTTTTACCTTTCACCAAAAAAAAAAAAAGAAGGGTAGCTTTTACCTCTAACATCCGTCGAATAGTTTGAACGCATTTTATAGGGTACCTTTTTCCTTCTAATATTCGTATATCACATTTTATTTGTATGTTAAGATTTTGTCGGTTTTAAAGATGTGGCTGTTGCTATAATCGAAATATATTTATTATCAACTCGTAATAGAATTTACATTAAATAAAAAAAAAGTGAGAATTATATAAAAAATAAAAATTAAAAGATATATAGTAGGTGCATATATTATTACTTTTATGCATATTTTATTTTACATTCTTTCACATGATTAATTATGAAGTTCGTTAATCTAACACGTTCAATTAATTAGTATTAGTTATTGAATTAAATTAATTAATCTATCATGCGTTATTAAATTCAAGTAATCAAATTTATAATATTTTAAATTCATAGTAGAATATTTAATTAGAGAACTTAATGATTTATTGAATTGATATATTTAACTTCACTCATTAAAGATTATTTTCATTTAATAAAATATGATTAATGGATTTTTTAATGTAAATTTTAAACATTTTATTAAAATGTTATTTTAATTGAGATCATTTTTATTTAATAAATTATAAGCAATAGACTTGCATATATGAAATAATTATAATTTTACTTAAAATTTAAAATTTTAGGCAATATGCTATTAAAGAAAATTAATTTAATAAAGAACATGCTTTATAACCATGATTGTTATAACGAGTGACTATTATAGAGAGAGCAAACTGCATGTGTTAGTTTCGTTCATATGTAACAAAAGAAAAATGTAACAGATGTCGGTTACAGTCAACAAGTCAAGTATCAATCAATGTTAACCCACTATAAAGGTTAAACCAAATGATGCAAGAGGTCAACTTTGTGTACAGGGAATCGAAAGCAAGTTACTCCAAACCGATTTCCTTACACAAATTTCACCTCTTGCATCATTTGGTTTGACCTGTATAATGATTGATTGACTGTGACTAATATCTTTCATTTTTTATACTATTTGGATTGATGAAACTACTGGAATCGGTTAAAGGAAAACCAATCTAACCTCCTTTAAAACATGTTGTATTTTAAAACATCTTATGGAAGGTGTTTTATTTTGGTAAAAAAAAACCCTTCAAAATCTTAAGTGGAGTGGCAAAACTAAAAGAAAGTAGCAGGGAATCATGTAATGTACAGCATGAGTTATAATTAACCAACTTCATTTATGGAGAGTTAGATGTTTGTAGTTGAAGATTTGAAATTAGGGTAAGTGTTAATGTGAAATAAGAAAAGAATATTGAAGAATGCAGGTTTTTAAAGTAAGCATAGAATTAGAGAATGAAAGAGATGATTGCAAAATGGGACGAATGTTAATACAGTGATTAGTGCTATTTCTACCAAACTAAGTACCTTTTTCAAGGTTGTTGGCAGAGAAATTAAGTGTCCATCAAAATCATTTCCCACAACAAACAGCAATTGAATGGAGTTTGATATACATATCCCAATGCTGATGGCCAAATTTATTATCCTTAAATGTCCTCAATAATTATAATTTTCAATTTCAAAGTAATCTATGCATTGTCTGCTCAATTAAATATACAATCTACTATTTAACTTACATCAAAATGAAGTATGAAAAATAAAACCAATGCCCCTCAAACCTCGACTCCATTGCCAAAGGGGAAGTAATAAATATATATGTATTTTTTTATAATAAAAATAAATATTAAACCGAATTATACTTGTGGAATTCTATTCTGTTATCTTTGATTTTCGTGTCGATTTTTTTAGAAGCAGAAATGCTGCCTGGTAACTATAATTTTTTTCCTTTTCCAAAATTAGTCTGTAAGTTCTGCATACATACATAGGTAGGCTCTGTATACTACAAATATTAAGGAACGGAAACCGGAAGCCGAGCCGAGTAAGAAGCCGAAGTTGGCGCTTCACATTATCCAATAAGAACACGTGCAAGAACAGTACAAACTCCAAACACATAAGACTTACAGTAAAACAATAAAAAAAATGAAGGAAAAAACAAAAGAAGAAGTGAGGAAGAAAGAACGCGGCGTATATATAAACACTACGGCAATTATCAAATCAAAGGCTTAACCATCCTCCTCCTATTCATCCCCTCACTCGCGCGCTCATTCATTCATTCCCCTTTTTTAAGTTTAACTCTCTCTCTCTCCCAGTAGCCCACACAGAAAACCTCGCTCTCTCAACTTTTATTCCTCAGTCTACAGACAAATTAATTCCAAGCCAGAGTGATAGCAAGAAACAGCTTTGCAAATACTACAGTTTTGCTTGTCGCCGCCATTAATGCTTATCAGCAATATAGCGTGAGTAGAGCCAAACTCTCTTTTGCTTTTTCACGGACTTTCAAGACGCCAGCGAGCCCCCCCTCCCAAAATCTTATTTCTTCGTTGACGTTTCCTACGAAGAGAGGAAGTGTCTAAAATGGAGCTGAGTAAGGTAACTTTGGAGATCTTCACGAAGCTGGAGCAGAAATGGCTATCGCACTGTGAATCCACCACCAAGAAGGTCCGGATCCTCAGCATTGACGGTGGTGGAACCTCCGGCATTGTCTCTGGTGCCGCTCTTATACACCTTGAAGACCAGATCCGCCTCAAAACGGGTGATCCTCATGCTCAAATTGCCGATTTCTTTGACATGATAGCCGGCACTGGCGTCGGTGCTCTTATTGCTGCCATGCTCTCTGCCGACGATGGAACTGGGCATCCAATTTTCTCTGCTAGAGAAGCTGTCAAGTTCATCACTCAGAATAATTCCAAGCTCTTTAAAGTGAATACGCTCGCCAGAGTTCTTCACCGTCGGAAAAGATTCTCCGGTAAGAGCATGGATAAGGTGCTGAAGGAAATGTTTAAGAGAGAAGACGGAACGGTTTTGACACTAAAGGACATGTGTAAGCATCTCCTGATTCCTTGCTTTGACCTCAAGAGTTGCGCTCCCTTTGTTTTCTCTCGGGCCGATGCTTCCGAATCATCAAGCTTCAACTTCGACCTTTGGAAAGTGTGTCGCGCCACGTCAGCCACTCCAAGCCTCTTCAAACCTTTCCCCTTGACATCCGTCGACGGAAAGACCTCGTGCTCCGCCGTGGACGGCGGTTTGGTCATGAACAATCCTACTGCCGCTGCAATCACCCACGTGCTCCATAACAAGAGAGATTTCCCATCCGTTAATGGCGTGGAGGATCTGCTGGTTTTGTCGTTAGGCAACGGTCCATCATCGTGTGGAAAGTCAAAGGCTAGTAATAATGGCGAATGCTCGACTTCTTCAGTCGTTGACATTGTGCTTGAAGGTGTCTCGGAGACCGTTGACCAGATGTTGGGGAACGCTTTCAGTTGGAACCGTGCAGACTACGTTAGAATTCAGGTATGCAAATTAAGCTCTCTTTTTTATTTTCCTTCTTAAGAAAGTTTTCGATCCGTGGTTAAATAAGTTTGACTGCATTAAAGTTTTTTTATTTTTTTCCTTCTCAAAAGCCGAACCTATTTAAACGTTTTTATTTTATATTTTGGATGTTATTATAAGTTCGTACTGATCGACATTGGCGGCTTGTGATGTGCAGGCAAACGGACTGGGGAGTGAAAGGATGGTGGGGCCGAGAATGGAGGAGGTACTGGAGGAAAGAGGAGTAGAGTCGTTACCCTTTGGCGGGAAGCGGTTACTGACGGAGACTAACGGACAGAGAATTGAGTGCTTTGTGCAACGCCTAGTTGCCTCCGGGAAAACCAGCCTTCCTCCAAGTCCCTGCAAGGAATCAGCCGTTAGTCCGCTTGCCAATGGCCGTTAAACTACTTTCTTTTTCTTTTTTTTTCACTCTTTTAACCCCTTGTAAGCTGTAACCAACCGACCCTTCAAGTGTTATTTTAACTGTCCCGACTTGGGAGTTAAAAGAAAAGGGTGGCTAGTAGTGGAATAATAATGTCTCCGTTGTGAATTAGTTAATGTTGGATTAATTAGTAGTAAGATAAAGCCTGATAATTTGAACCCCTCAAAAAAAGATAACCCTACTATATAATTAGGAAAATTAAGTAAATTATAATTGTGTTTTCGTCTGGTGGACGCTATGCTAAAATCTATGAATTTCTTTTTAAATTGTTCCCTTGCAAAGAAAAGAATGTCAGGCGCAACTAATTGGTTGTCAAGTATTAGTGTCATCATGTTTTCAACTGAAAATGTGCATTAAACCTAAAATTCTCGGCCGCATAGCTGAGAATTATGAAAAGAGATATCTAAGCAACAGGGGATTCATGCCATGGTCATTGGTTTGTTAGGCAAAGGACCACTCAGCGTTCAACATACAGTAGTAAAAGGTGGATCAACCAATCAAGAAATATCTTAGCATTGAGGTAAGTAGAGAAGGTGCAGAGAGCTCAACTACCATGAGTGACAGCTTGTATGATACAAGCAGCCAGGAAAGAGGGGATTCAAACAGTAGACCGGGGTGGGGGCACAGTACCAGTCGTGCATTGAATTGAATTTCCCTTCTGTAAACTTTTTAGCTGTGGATGCAAACAGAAGAATAGACATGGAAAGGGAACCAAATCCTCTTAATACTTGGATGGATATCCTACACTGTCAAACCAAATATATATAAATAACCCCTTCTCAATATCAACTATAAAAAGGTTGTAGAAAAAGAAACCAACTTTTCCCCTCAATGATTTCCTTCATAGCATGTTCCTCTGGATTTCATTTGCTTCACTTTTGGTAGGTAAGTTTGGAGGATTGCAACATGTACTTCTCTCTCACTCAGTTAAATCTCAATGATTTAACTACTTTATTTTACTGTTCAAATATACCCTGAATAACCCCTCTCGTAGCCCGGCTCCGGGGGCTTTTTACGCTTGGTTTTCATGGGTAAGGGGGACCTCTAATCTGTAAATGCGCATAGTTAAATAAGGGAGGGGGACCTCTCTCAAGTTTCAACTCAACCAAAACCTTTCGACTGTTAACTGTGATTAAAATTAATTAGCAAGGGATATTTTGCCTTCTTTATTTTCACTAGCAATTAAGTGGTCCAACCAGAAAGAAATTAATCCCAAGTTTAAATGATGGGTATAATTGATAAAAATATAGTTTAAATGCTTAGCCAAGGGCTTTTCAGTTGATAAAAACTGGTTCCACAAAAGCATTGGTTTCCTCTCTCTAAACTCTGTTTAGCGGAAGAAATCCATCTCCTGCATAAAAGAGAAAAAAAGGAGATGAAATAAAGTTGTTTGGATATTACTTACCTGCAAGAGAAGTGAGTGACTGTTTTGTAAGCATTATTCTCCAAATTTCTTATATTTAAATAGGAAACTTCTTCATGTTGCTAGTTTCACATAACCAACCATCCTCTTTCTTTACAATTTTCCACACTTGAAATGTATGTAAATTGCGTGAACACTCTATCCTCTCAAAAATCTTGATCCCTTGGAATGGGACAACACCTCTTTTAAATAAAATCTTAATTTTAAGGAGCTAATATTAAAAGAATTTGTACTTTTAAATTTACTCCAAACTCATCAAACAAAATAAATATACATTTCTTGTATAGATAAATATCTTACAACCATGCTGGCTTGTTTGCCTATTTCCGGATAACGGCTCCACTCTCCTAACTACATTTCTTTTCTTTTATATTCTGAAAAAACATTCACTGTTTTAGTCCAAATAAATGTGCATTCGAAACAATTTTAACATAGATTCATTTTTTCAAAAAAATTCAATTATTTATAAACCATTACTCCACCCTTCATCCATATCTACTGATTCTTTCAATTATTGATCAGGTTAATTTATACGTCCTAATTAATTATTAATTACCCAGTGTAAATTTACAAATAAAAAGTAAAAATGTGCAGAAGCCATGCACAGGTATGAGCATAAGTTTGGGTATTATATGATACCCTAGGGAAACTCCAAAGATAGCACTGAGCACGTAGTTTTTAACTTTCAAGTCTTTTAACTTTGTTCCGAATTAACAATATGGTTGAAAACAGCCTCAGAGTAGCTAGTAACTACACTAGCATACCATGCCATCCCATTTTATTTTAATTTTTTTAACTTTTTCATACTCGGCAATAATATTAAATCTCGACTAAATTCAAAACTAAATCTAATCGAATGTTTAAATGAGAAGCACTTTTTCTTAATATTATTTTACTTTGTTTATTCGTAATACTTAAACCTAAAACCTTACCATGTTACCATTTCATTTTATTATTACTCAAGTACATCTCCACTTAATTAGTTTAAGGGGAAGTTAATTTGTTTTCTTCTTTTGGTAAAGCAGATTCCTTGACCCTTTTGTTTCTCCATAAAGATAAAATAAGCTTAATTAACATCTATTTTGGTATGTTGGTTCTCCATCTATCTTCCACCCGGGCCCCAATTTGATTAAGTTCTCCAACATCGGGGAATTGAAAAAAGTAAAAAGGATAAGGGAATCTAGAGTTTAATTGTCGATGTATAGCCTCTCATGCAAGCTAAGCCCAAATTTAATATTATATTATTCACTGTTGGTGAGTGTGACCCATCCTATTCATTTGATGAACACCACGTCATCTAAGAGTTTCTAATTTGATTAGTGAATGGGAAAGAGAATTGTGTAAGGTTGAAGTGATACAAATTTTCCATAGGAGGCAATCAAAGTCCCCACGCCCAATTTTTATTAAGACCCTATGTTTAGAATCCTTGGCCATTTCCCAATCATTACTTGGCTCCTCCAACCTTTCTAGTATCTTGTTTCTTCGTCTAGACTAGCTTTAATAATATAATTATTGCCACCAACTTCCTTTTCATATTCAAGCCAAAGCGTATACACCGGATGCTTGGGAAATACTTCAAGCTAGCTACCGCTTAATGAGGTGATATACCTTTAGTTATGGAATTCGGCAATTATTGTGTAACTGACAAGCTTTTTAAAATACGTATACCGTACACTCTCAAGTCAGGATAGGACCGTGTCAAGCTCCACTTGCTGCCATCAGGTAACTCATGCATAATGTCCCTATAGGGTTGAATTGTCTTGGTAGCTCTCAGGTCTCTAAACCACTTGAATCTTGGTTTTTAATGTCCCTATACCAGAGCAAAAATCAACATACAGTGGCGGATTAGATCAGTCAGTCCTTATTATTACAAGAAGCAATCTCATGACTCTTGTTCCATCATGTAAGGATTCAAAGAAAAAATAACCAAATATAAAAACAATTTAATTAATTACTACAATATAAATAAATTAATTGCGTCGTGTAGTCGTGATCAGCCATAGTTGATGATACCGGAACCAGCCAAGCAGCAATATCTAAATTCAACCTCCTTAGGAAAATTGTATGCATTGTACGTACAGCTGCCCTGCCCTTATAAATGAAATCTGATACCGGTAGGTATATATAAGTTAAAATATGGAAGGTGTGGGGGGTATCAGTACTGGAGCACTGACTTACTGCTCACCTAGCTTAGCTATAAAGCCAAACCCAATCTCTCTCTCTCTCAGTGGTTATTTTTCATGTTGAGATTAGAGAGATATTTTAAGAGTCCTTCTCCGGACAGATAATGCCCATACAAGTACGTACGATTACCATACAACCGCCCTCACTGAACTGCTGTGTTGTCAATTAAATACAAACAAAAAAGTAGAAATCCAAGTGACTAGGTGATGCATGCACTGCTTCATAATAACTCTTTGTTTTTTCCCCTACTTTTCTCATTATTGCTGTAAAGTTAAATATCATTATATAAAATTTAGTATACATATCCATATTTATAACTAGTAGATAACTAAGGAAACACTAATATAACATACACTAGGAAGCACCGATTGGCAACAGTACTGCCCATTCTGCCATGTCTCTCCTCCACATATCTCAGTCTCAGTCTCAGGCATGTTATATTTATGTTCTGGTATAGATTATGATAAGATTTTGTCTCCTAGGGTTAAGTTTCTTCTATACAATAACGACAAAATTAAACTAAATTATGTGTATGTATGTCTCCTTTCAAAGAGCAAAGCTATATATACATGCCACTCCTCTTGACCGTCGGATCCATACGAACCCTACCCTACCAACTCATTCTTGATGAATCAGTCAAGCAGAGCATACAAATTTTATGAATCTGTTTCCTAAACCCACTTCGGATTATCAACTATTAATGGAACTTTTTTATTTTTGGAAGTTTACTGATTGAATTAAGGGAAGAAAATCCAAGTCTAAAAAGTGGAGAAAGTGACCAGTCTCCTGATGAAATTATAAAAAACATAGATGGGGCAGCATGTCATTTAGATGTTGGAAATCTTTTTGGATGTGGGAAATCGATTGTTTGGGTTTTTGTTTGTTTCTAATTCTGTGTCCATGGGGAAAAAAAGGAGGTGGAAAACCCCCAATTTCTGTAAAAGCTACTTAAATGGGAATTTAAAATGCACTACTTGTTGGAGTCACGAGATTTCACAAGAACTTGAGATATAGAACAAAATGTAAAACAACCACCACTAAGAAAGTTTTGTTTATCACTGAATTTCAAAAGTATTATGCAAACAACAAAAAAATATATACGAAATTATAATGTTACATGCAACTTTTCTGTTTTATTACATTCATGCACCTTAATAAGAAGAATGTGTACAATGGTGAACTTTTTTCCATTTGAGGTTGCACTATTGTATTCCGTTTTTCCTGTTTGGTTCAACCAGAGTTTAATTTCTCATCGTAAGCAGCGGAAAATTCCACGTGCTAAGCACATGGATGAAACTGATCTCCGCTGAATAGCATGCATCGGATCCTTAGCTTAAGCCTTCCAAGTACACCACATGGAAGCACTTGGCATCCATGCAGGGGCGGCGGGATGATCGACCCGCCTGTGCATCTGTTATTTCTCAACAATAGCACCCATATGACCCCATTTTCCGAATTGCTTCATTCCCACACCATAAAACGCAATCAATTACTGAACCTTTGTTAAGACTTAACGAAGAGTTAATAGAAAATCATGTGAACATGCTGTAGTTTGACTAACCCAAAACTAGCCCAAGATTCCCCCCAAAATTAAGCTGATGATCTAATTGGATGTTAGCGACACAAACAATTCAAACAATAGTTGTTTATACTATGGTAGTGTAGCAAATTGCTACTAGGCTACTACTAGTTCCAAGGGTTTTCTTTTATGAGGTCCTTGGTGACACTGGACTGTACGGGTCACGTGGCAAGTAGATGTGAGCTAGATAGTACATTTTGTGAAACAGAGATGGAGCTCGTGAAGGTTGTGGAGAAGGGGCTGCTATGGAATGGAGGGTCAGACGTTGAAATAGCTTTGTTTTTTCATTGTTTTCCGAGACAAATACCTGGCAATGGTTTTTTGTCGCTTCGGTGTGTGAAGAAAGAGAATTGGGGACTGTTGTGTAGGGTTGGTTTTTGATTGCTAGGGACATTATCATAAAAATAATACTAAAGTAGAAAACAAAAAACGACAAGATTCTAGAGCAGTTAAAAATGGCAGGAAAGCTGTGATGTGAGAATCTTAAAAAGGGGTCCATCTCGTTTAGAAATACCATGGGAAGGTTCTTTTCCCTGTTTTTCTAACATCTCACCTTTTACACCCGTCGAGAACTACTCCTCCTTTTCTGCATGGTGAAGGGTCTTTGTGGTACTCCATCCGTAATGTATTATATTCTTTTCTTTTCATTTGCGTTGCTGTTTGCAAGATTCTCATGGTTTGTTATAGCGTTAGGAAAATTGTTGGCTATGGAATATATAAAATATATCGCACCTGCCTCAGTTGAAATTGGGTTTTTCTATTGATAAAGTCTGAATGAAGGCCCAGTTCGTAGATGTCAAATCCCATTAACATTGGGATGTTCAAGTTTGATATCCTACTTCAATTTTCTTTTCATTATACGGTGTTGAAAGTTGAAACTTGTCCATGTGGAGGCACCTTGGTCAGGGGCATAGCTGGGGGCTGTGGCAAGTGCCTTGCCCCTTGGTTAAACAGTATAATTGTCATTTTTCGGGATAAGTGTAATTTTTTTTTCTAATAGTAACAGAAAGCTTGGAAATGTGCAAGGCAAAACAAATAAGTTTATCCCATCTGACATTCGTTTTCTGCTTTCTAGCCCCGTTCGAAATCTTAGAAACAGACTGCCTTGGAGCATCAGGAGAAATAATCACAGTTGAAGCAGATTCCTCACCTTCAAAATCTTCATCAATACTACCACTTTGTTATTTTCATATGCCAAAAAGACACGGTGCCACCCAAAAGCAGCCCTCCTTAGCCAAGATGGCCCTTATATGCTGCATCATACAAGCTTACTAAATCTTTTAATCCAAGTCCACCTTCAGGTTTAGAGAGCAGATAGAGCTCCAACTTACCTTGCCTCCTTTTGCAGCTTCATTTTTCCCCTTCCAAAAGAACCGGGGACAATATTTGGTTAATTAAATTTCCTACACTAGTAACTTTGTATGTTAAAAATTACTGATTGTATAAGCTGTAATCTAGTTGTGGAATTATGAATTCTGGTTGAGATCTTTTGCAATAATGGAGCACAGTAATTTTGCGTAAGCCTTCTAGTCACAAGTGGAACACCTATGTATCTTATATTCCACTCGAGAAATCCTAGACAAAAATTCACTCTTTCCTGTACTAAGCTGCAACTTGAGGTGAGTAACTATACAACGCTTCCAGAACACACCATACTCCTACTGAATCCAGGCTCCCATTAGTAAACGATTTTACATTTTTTAAATAATTTTTTAATTATTTTTAAATATAGTTGAAGTATCAAATTAATTATAAGTTACATCACTTTTTAAAGGCGGTTGATGTAGTTTACCTAAACCGGAAAAAAATAAAGTGAAAGTTGCGTACTAACTTCTAACTTTTCAAATCCTACTCTTGAAAAGAAATTCAAGCCATAGGCAGGAATCTGTGTGAAACTCCAAACTGTTATCGTCTTGAATTAACATTGTTGGAATTGGTATTGGATTGTTTTGATGACGTATCATTATAAATTTATCTATTTTTTTAAAATATTAAATATAATTAAATTAAATAATTATAAATATAAAAATATTAATTAATTATTTAAACTACTCATCAATAAACTTCGCAAATAAAATCTCACACATTAAACAATAACTTTATCCATAACATTATATAAAAAAATGTCTACAATAAGATCATTCCATTTTAAATATATAAAACAAAAATTTAACAAAAACATACATAAAATATTGTGTTGGTCAAGAATTCAGGATTTTTTTTCTTTAGTTTATGTGTTATATAAATTCTTATTCTTTTATTATTCATTAAATTTCTACTTTAAAATTTAAAGTTGCTCTTTACTTTGGTTAAAAATTCAAATCCTAAATTTGATTAATAAAAAATATTAAAGTTGGTTAAAAAATAATAATTTTATCTATTTTTAACATTATTCAGGCTTCGGTCAGTGCACTTTATTTTGATCGGTGCAACCAAAGCTTAAAATAAATTGGTTTAATTGGTATAGACTAAAATTTACTGACGTGAATAAAAAGTAATTATTTTGGTTTGTTATTGAACGGTGCATACCAACCAGTGTAACTACATTGGTTGAATGTTCTAGCTAGAGGTGTTCATGGGTTGGGTTGGATCTAAGTATGATATTAATATACTTTATGCTTGCCCAAGCTCGACCCTACCCAAAATTTTGCTTAAACCTACTCATATTTGCAAAAGACTAACCCAAGCCCATTTTAGGCCCGTCCATTTTATTTTTTAAAAAAATATTTATATTATATTATTTTAATATTTAATAATCTTATACATTTTTTATTTATTGGAATTTTTTGTATAGTCATCTTAACATAATATAAAATATTATAAACTTAAAATGAGTCGAGTTGACTGGACTTGAACCTTGAATGTTCAAATTCAAGCCCAATCTATATTTTAAATGAGCTTTTTTTTTTGTTCAATCTTATTTTTGGACCTAATATTTTTACCTAAATCCTCTTAAATTTCGAGCAAACCTTCGTATCTAAACAAGTATCCTTACCATGAAGAATTCTAGTTGTAGCTACTCAAAGTTTTTTCCCCCAATTTGTCACAACGGATTAACGATGACTAACCCAATGATTTGGGGCCTAAAAGGCTTCAACTAGTATAAGTTGTTCACAAATGACTGACATTGGAATGGCTTTGTTGTGGGGCTTTGGCTGAAAGCCCGAAACAGGTAACCAGCACCATGGGACTGGGACACGTACTATGGTTTTAAAGTCTCTTATCTCAAATAAAAGATACTAAAATTCTCTCCAACTCTCTCGCAATTCATCGCTCTGTTCATTAAGATTACCTGAGCTAAGTAACTGACCTGAAATTCCGACTTACCTAGAGGGATCTCCAATTAGAGAGAAGCTGTTTTGTGATACGCAGATGACTTTACAGCTATCAGGACGGTGGTTACTGCCGTGCCCGCATGTCTCCACTCACTCAATTCAATGCCGAACCTCTCCATACCCAAACCCCAAATTTCCTCAAACGAGAGCTCTCTCAGCCACAGCTTCTCTCTCCTCGCCTCCACCCACCATACAGGCAAGCTTATTTTATCCCCAAAACATAACCCATGGTGTCATTGTTTTGTTTCTGTAATTCTCCCTTCATTTATTCCTGGACTTACTCGCTGACAAGGTGTTGCAGATTGTGGGTGGAAAAACACCAACATGGCGTGAAAACGGTAGTGTGACTGAGGCGGTTGAAGATGAAATTGATTGGGCTGAAATGGATGCTGATCTTTACTACTGGACCAGGGCACTGCGTCCGGTCCAGGTCTGGGTTGCTGTTTACTCTCTTGTTAAATTTCTGATGATCCTTAAAAATGATATTGAATTTATCTTTTGGAAAATGGTACACAGTGGTATCCTGGGCATATTGCAAAAACAGAAAAAGAATTAAAAGAGCAACTCAAGTTAATAGATGTGGTTATAGAAGTACGAGATGCTAGAATTCCTTTATCTACTACACATCCTCAGGTTAGCCTTTTCCACCACTTGTTTATTACATGTGTAGCTGAATGACCACTCTTGCGTTTGCCTGCCTGCCTGTGTTAACTTAGTATGTGCTGAGTTTGCTATGCCCACAGATGGATTTATGGCTTGGTAATCGAAAGAGGATTTTGGTTTTGAACCGGGAAGACATGATATCCACTGCAGATAGGAATGCTTGGGCAATGCATTTCTCAAGGCAGGGAACCAAGGTTGTCTTCTCAAATGGGCAACTTGGAATGGTATATGAATCAAATATTTCTATTTTGACCCTTTTACTTTTGTGGTTTTAAAAATTGTTTTGGTAAGTTACTTATCTGAATTTGGCAAACTCAGGGGACTATGAAGCTTAGTCGATTGGCAAAGTCTTTAGCAGCAGGAGTAAATGTTAAACGTAGAGCCAAAGGCCTCCTTCCTCGTCCGGTGGGTTTCACTGCATTAGTTGCATGCTTGTATCTTCTTTCTTGAGTCGTGTCTTAGCCTCTTTGGTCACTTTATTTTTTGCATGTTTTTTCTGTTTATTTCGTGTACTATATTATGCAAACATTGGTTTGGATTGTTGACAAGTTTTATGTCCAAAGACTGACTGTGATGAACTTTGTTCAATAAGCTGGTTAACTCCTAATGGAGTTGCATGAGTTAGGTGTGTAGAAATGGTAGAATTATTTAGATAACCTCTGTAATGTACCTATATATCAGTATTGAACCCATATTCTAAAGCTTCATATCAAATATTAATATAAATATTGGTGGCTTTTAAAATTTTTTCCAGGTTCGAGCTGGAATAGTTGGGTACCCAAATGTTGGGAAGTCATCTTTGATCAACCGTTTGCTAAAACGAAGAATGTGCCCAGCTGCTCCCAGACCTGGAGTTACAAGAGAACTGAAGTATGTATTCCTTTGGTTTTTGTTTCTTAACTGTGATATAGATGTGAAATTAATGAGGAAGAGGAAAGGTAAGGGTTTAAAGAAGCAGATCATTGAAAGAGTTTTGAAAGTTCTAATCTTGCACTGTGAAATCCTAAAAAGTCCTGAGTTTTGTTGTCGTTGACAATTACTGGGTTTCTTTTACAATTTTTCTGTGGTTAGAAATTTTGTTTATTGTATGCTATAATGATTTCTTTTTCCGTTAAATGTACTTTAAGAATTTCAGAATTAAAGTGATCTGTTATATCATTTCATCTGCATAGAACAACTTTTCCCTTTTGTTTTTACAGAACCACCTTTTCTTTTAAGCTTGACATGAAACAGCATCTTTCAAATTACTCATATTTTTATCCCTTTTACTTCTTTTGAAAGATGGGTTCGGTTTGGGAAAGATCTTGAGTTGCTGGATTCTCCTGGGATACTCCCAATGCGAATTAGCGATCAAGCAGCTGCAATAAAGCTTGCCATTTGTGATGACATTGGAGAGAGGTCATATGACGTTGCTGATGTTGCTGCCATTCTTGTGCAGATGTTAGCAAAACTTCCAACAGTAGGTATGTAATTATGCATCATGCATAACATTATTTGGTGTTATTTCCTTTCCCTTTCTGTCAAGAAAGCACTTTAGTTCCATAGCTTGGACTTTCATGTCAAATTGAATTGTGCTTCACAACTTCAATTTGCATCACATCACATATTGGAAAGCAATAAACTGAAAGGCTGGTTAATATTGGCATCTTCTATGTTAGTAACAGACCGCTAACAATAGCTTCTGTGGTATGATTATACTAAAATGGATGATGAAAACAAAGAACTAATAATCTTGTAGAAAAGTGATCTTGCTTCCTTTTTTGTTCGATCAAGATGATGTAATCACCATAGGTACAGGGGAACTATGAATAGATGTAGGAAGCTGAACTGAAGAAATTAAGAGGATAATCGAGATTCAAAACCGGGACAGGGTATTTAGTAGACATTTCATGACTGATAAGATACTTGTTTCTTTTTCAGGAGGTATATAATGGATGCGTTTGCATTTTTTCCCCCTCCCTCAAAGCATTTTGTGAATAAGCTGATGGTTGTGTTTCTTATGCCATAGATAATGAAGATTTTGAGAAAAAGCTGGGAAAACAAGTGGTTTCCATAAATAAAAGTCCTCTAGTTATTTTCTTTGTAGACCTAAAACCCTGTATTAGGAGCTAAGGAAGAGTTGGCAGAATTAAATTATTTATTCCAACTGATAGAATTAACCTTGTGCAAAACTATTGCTTATTCTAGGCTGTAGAAATAATGCTTTACAAACAATGTGGTATACTGATTTGGTATTTGAAGGGCTTAATAAAGTAAATTTTCTGTTGATTTGCAATTCTGAATCGCACAAGTCTTGTTCTTTACATTTTTCCTTGAGGTTTTCTTTTTCCTAAAACAATTTATGATCGGAGTTAAAGCTTTAAACTTTTGGCTGAAATTAGCTGCTGCTAACAGTTTTTATTTTTGTGCTTGCCAGGGATGAAAGCTCTTCAAAACCGCTACAAGATCGATGTGGATGGTCAGTGCGGTAAAATGTATGCCTTGATCTGCCACTTTATAATTTAACTTCAGAAATATAGGCTGACGATCTGTAAAATATTCTAAAAGTCCAATCAGGAAGAACAAATCAACAAAAATATATAGGCAATCATTGCCGTGACAATCAAATAAAAACCCAGTCCTATGCACACTGAGAAAGGATGTAGTTTCGGAAGCTTTTCATGGAGTTGAAACTCATCTGGACATTTCCTTTTACCTGAATCCCAAATTGATTTGGTTGTTTATCTTCTTCATTTCAGGTTTATTGAGAAGTTAGCCCTTCGATTGTTCAATGGGGATGTCCACCAAGCAGCCTTTCGTGTCCTGTCTGATTTTCGAAAAGGGAAGTTTGGTTGGGTTGCACTGGAAAGACCTAGATAATACCGTTGGATGTATGTGGCTATCAAGTCTTAAATTTTCTCAGCTCGAGCATACTACGTTGGACATAAACAGACACCAGAGGCTTATTGCATATTGATGGTGGAGAAATGTGATGACATACAGAGTTTACAGCTATATATTGGTGGAAATCATAACAGCCTTGATTAAATAGATGCTGCTGGGTTGTCGAGAGCTTACTGAATGGCCTGAATTTGCAAAGGGCCCCTGAATCTGTAGATTCATGTGGTGTAAGATTAGGTTCTAAATTTTCCAACCTCTGCTATCATAACCTCGCTGTGTTATATATTCATTTCAAATTTCATTATGTATATACTTCCACTGACAAGAATTCTTTGTCGCTCGTTCTTATCATCTATGAGAATTGAACTGCAATGCAATAAAAAATGCATATGGTATCAGTTTTATCTCAATTTAACATTAAAAGGAAGGAAGACGGTAGGAAGAGATGAAAGCTATGACCAAAACTTGGAAAAACATGGATTGGGGAAACTCCAACCACTAAATTTGATGAGCAGCACAAAGTCAGCATTTAGATACGACATGCCTTCTGCACAAGGAAGTTGGAAAGGTAAAAACACAAGGTGCAGGGAAGAAATAAACAAGAGCTTCAAAGATGGATACAATCATGCCAACTGATGGCATAAAAATTTATGCAAAAAAAATAAGTTTGGTGTTCCTTGAAGAATCATCACTAAAACTACATTTGGCACAAGAATTGATAAATCCAAATTCTCTAGGACTCAGAATTTGACTTCATCTTGCAATTGTGGGAGCACACTGCGTATCACTTTTGCTGGGCCAACTCTCTTTAATCCCACAAGCTCGGATAGGCCGTTCAACTCGATTCCCTTCCTTTTGGAGCTGTAAACAGTATCTTTGAAACGTATTGATGCTCACTTGAAGTCTAAAATCTAGAATAAGCAAAAATTTCATCTCCAACCTGTTTAATTCAGCTGTGCTTATTCCTCCCACTCGGGCATAATATGCATTGTTGAAATACCTGCAAAAGGCAATGGAATGAAGTGCTGCAAAATGGAATGTACTTTTCTTCTAACTGAACTTATACATGTTTATCAGTAAATTGTTGCGCAAAGGCTATCTAAGATAAACCTCTATATACAATCCTATAGGAGATATTTGTCTCGGTACAAATGCATAAACCCCAACCACCTACAGGAAAGGCTTGCATTTTCCACCCAATAAACCCTAGCTTGTAAAACAACAAGAAAGAGTTCATTATCAATGAGTTGTGAAATTGGTTAACACTTACGTGTCATCAATAAATTTTGCTGCCACCATAACACTGGTAATAAGGAGCCGATGAACATTAAGGGAAGTCAAATGCACATCAGTTTGTTGACCGAACCTATCCAAGTAAATGTATGCAACAAGAAAGCACGAAGGACTGCACCGAGCATACTTGAAGATTCGATCAATATATTGTCGAATGCTTATGGGGGGAACTCTTAAGCCATGGAAGATTGCAATGTTGTCTTTAGCGCTCGCTGTCTCTATTTGCATCTCATTCTTTTGGACAGATTTCTCAAGGAGTGAAGAAAGAAGTGTTAAAATCCGTGGAGTACCAATAGCTCCTTTACCTAATCTTTTGAGCCCCAAAGCAAGGTATATATCCGAATCCAAATCCTCGGTGTCAATTGCAAGAGTTCCCATAACTAATCTGAAATGCAAAAGATCAACATGAAAGGGCTCATTAGTCTCAACACTCAGAAGTGTAATAAATGCATCATCATCATTTATGGAAACAGTTTGAGATTTCATTGAGTGCCCTCTGTCTCTCCATTTTTTTAAGAGGAAGAACAGTAAAGTTGTGTGTGATTTACAAGTAGCCTACATATATGGAGTAGGAGCATTTTATAGAACTATTTGCATAGCCAGAAAAAGAAAGGTATCCAATAGCTTAGCTCCACATTGATTTTCTTTCTATCTACGAAGTTAAGTATCAGATCCCAAATATATTGAAAGACATTTAATAATTAATTATCGCATACCTTTTTCAATCGAATTAGTTCTGTATCTCAAAATTCAACACCCAACAACCATCCCAAAGAAACAAATCGATTAACCAGCCAACCTACAGAAATGCCAAGAAATCCCTTTGCTTAGCTCGCAAAGAAGATCCCCCCCCAAAAATGAGAAATTAAGCAAAACCCCATAAAATCAAATCAGCTAAAAACACACTATTCATCAACCCACACCAAAAATCACAAAAGAAAAAGCTTTTGGGTGCAAATCATCTGACTTAACAAAACAGAAGAAACATGCCATAAAAAGAAAAAAAAAAAGCTTACATAAGGTTTAGAAGCCAGTTCCCAGTAGTGTGAATGGAATCGGGTTGTAGGTACAAAACCAGAGGAGATGGATGGGTCAAAGCACCATAAAGCGAGAGAAAGGGAAAGAGAGTTTGGATATGGTGTTTGTAGGGTTTATTTGAAGGGAGGGATGGGTAACTGCTTGAAGGTTTCCAGGGACAGTGGGTTTCACGCGTTGTTAGTGGCCACTGTGAAGAAGGATGAATCGATTAATTCCATCCTCCGGCTTCGGATTTGGAATCCCACGTAAATCATACTTAATTAAAAACACCTAATGGTTAACGTGCATGCTCTTTGTTTCACATGATTTTTTTTATTTTTTTATTTTTTAATTTTATTTTTATAAAGCAGTATTGATTTATGCCGCAAGATTAGCCACCGCCACTAACCATCTTTCTCGTTTAAAAACAATAAATAATTTGTCATGTTCATTTACAGCTGGCATTGTGTGGGTTCCCTTCCCTATGTGCTTGAATTTATGTCACATTCATCTTATACTACAAATGTATTCCAACAACATTTCCAAAATTATTTATTAATTCTATATTTAATAGTTTGTATTTATTAAAATTCACGAAATTATTCCATTTTTATTAATAATTTAATTACGAAATTAAATTAAAATTGGTTTAGAATTATTTATTATTAAAATTATTCTAAAATTCTATTTTGTTGTATATATATAATTGTTGTATGCAATTATATTATTTTTTAACGTATTTAGACTTTATTTTAAATTATAATTATAATTTAATGCACTATGTTTAAAGTTGTTCATATTATTTACAGATTTTAATATTTTTATTGTTGTTATTATTATTAATGACAAGAAAACCATCTTTAAATATATATATATATATATATATATATTTAAAAATCTAAAAACTATCCCAAAACTCAAAATTTCTACCCTCCTACTTCTTTTATATAATATACATGTGTGTATATATATATATATATATATCAAAAAATTTATATATTTAATGACTGAATACTTCTTTTGGTCACTATACTATAGATAAGTTATCACTTTAGTATTATACTATTTTTTTATCCGTTTGGTCTTGTACTTTATTTTCGTTATCGGTTTGGTGTTGTACTTTAATTTTGTAATCCCCGTTATCCAACCTAAATGTTTGTTAAAAAAATTGAATCAACCAATGGCACCATACCATGTGTCAAGAAAAAGTAAAATTCTTCAATTTTTTAAAAATATAACAAGACTAGAAAAACATTAAAAATTCAAAAGCAATAGTAATCTTTTTTAAAAATCTTAAAACTCAGTTAAAAAGATTATAATCTATCTTGAATATCATAAACAAAAAATTTAAAATTATAAGTATGCAAAACTTCAATATATATAAAATTTTTTTCATAAACTTTAAAAAGTTTGTTTGTTTCAAATTTCAGGTTTTTTTTTAAAAGAATTTTATTATAAATTTTAAGATTTTTATGCTATTTTTTACTAAAAATCTCAAAATAATTTTTAATATGTTAAAATTTTCATTAAAATGTAAAAAGAATCCCTAAATTAAATAAAACCATTAAATTCTTAAAATTTTCTAAAAACCTTAAATTCCAAACAAACATTTTTTTTAAAATATGATTTTTTTTTTAAATTTTGCATACTTATAATTTTAAAAATATTTTTTATAATTTTTGAAAAAAATATGATTTTTTAGTTTTTATAATTTTCTAAGTTTCAATATTTTTGGGGTTTTTTTATATTTTTAATGATTTTTTTAATTTTTTGTGTTTTTTAATTTTGAAGTATTTTTTATTTTTTCTTTTACATATGAGAGTGTGATTGGGTTGTTTAAATTTTTTAACAAAAAATTGAATTGAGGTAACGGGCTATACAAGATGAAAATACAAAAGCTAAACTGATAAAAAAAAATAGTACAAGTACAAAAGTGATAAGTATAGGATCCAAAAGATATACTAAATTATATTTAAAATTTTTAAAGCTTATATAACATTACTATTGCATTGAATCTTGAATGATACAACGAGGGTGATTCACATCGTGAATGATACAAAGAGTCAATTGGATTAATGATTTGAGAAAGTTGAAGTGGCATTCAAGCAAAGTTCTAATACTTGGCTTTTGCTTACCTCTTTCCTTTGAGAGGAAAAGGCATTTATAGATAGAGGAGCGGCTAAAGTGGACCATTGTCTCATAATTACCTTCCCATAAGGTCCAATTTTAGGCTCAACATAGAATGTGGGTTGGCTGTGAATACCTTGAAGGTTGATAAGTCTCGAAAGTTAAAATTATTAAATGAGTTTGATGTGATGATTGTTCTCGATGGTGGAATGATTATGTCCCTTAAATAGTTGTAACGGTATAGGATCTATCTTTAGAGTGTTAAAAGTAATTTGACATAAGGGTATAATAGAAAATAACTAAATAAACTATAATAAAAATCAAACATTATGGAGCACTATTAGACTAATAACCAAAATATATTCAAAGAGGCCAGAATTAAATCTATAGAGGATTGCACATGATTAGACTTAAGTCAAACTAGATCTAAAGATAAATAGTACATAACTTACATAGAGCGAGAGTCAAACTTGAGATACTAAAATTTAGAGCCTCAATCTTTACCATCTGTTAGTAACTCTATAAAATTTAAAAATATTAAAAAAATGACTGAAATAGTCTGTATATTTCATCTTTTCGTATCAGTATAGAGATGTGATTTATATACATGAGGAATAGAGACTAACTGCTGCTAACTAATCTACAACTATATACTAGTCTTGATAATAGACTAACAACCTGCCTAATACATTCACATAACAACCTGCCTAATACATTCACATACTCTAACATTCACCCAGCTTCTCAATAGGTAAGACCCGAAGTAAACAATGAAACCGAGTAAACAAAAAGATAGACAATGGTTTTGTAAAAATGTCAGCAACTTAGTCACAAGCTGGAACCTCACCAACAACGAGTGAACCATTAGCTACCTTTTCATGGACAAAGAACAGGTCAAGTTCAACATGTTTGAACTTGGAATGTAAGACTGGATTTGCAGCAATCGCTACTGCACTAGAATTGTCACACTACACAGTAGGGGAGTTAGCAGAGTGTATTTGTAACTTCATTAGCAGAGAGACTAACCATGTAATATCACTAGTGGCGGCAGCAAGACTTCGATATTTGGCTTCTGCCATTGATCGAGAAACGATTTATTACTTTTTTGAACACCACGAGATGGGCGTATTGCTAGAAAACACACAATATCCTGTTGTAGACCGGTGATTATCAAAATCCAACCCTCATTTTGCATCAGCATAACCGACAAGAGATAGTTTGTCGGATGGACGAAAAACTAGGCCATGATCAATAGTCCCACGTAAATACCGTAAAATCCTTTTTAAAGCAACCAAATGAACTGAAATAGGCGTATGTATAAACTAGCATACAAGATTCACAGCATAAACAATATTCGGCCGAGTCAATATCACATATTGAAGTGCACCAGCAAGACTTTGATACTCCGTAGGATCAATAAGACAGTTGCCCTCATCTTTAGATAACGTGGACGGACTAATCAGTGGTGTATGAACACTATTAGCGTTAGTCAATAAACTTCTGTCAAGAAAATCTCTAATGTATTTGTGTTGGCATAAGTGCGGACTTCTAGTGGAAGATCGAGTGACCTCAAACCTAAGTAGTGGAGATCCCTCATGTCTTTTAGGGAAAACTCTTTATGTAACAACTGAATAAAACTATTTATATTGTCAGTCGTGCTCTCTGTAACAATAATATCATTCACATAAACCAAAACATAGAGAACAGACTCGATCGTAACTCGAACAAATAGCGATGCATCAGGTTTAGATATATGAAATCCAGTAGGCACAAGAAATAGTTTCAATTTATCAAACCAATCACATGGTGCTTGATGCAACCCGTATAATACCTTTGTCAGATGACGTACTAACTGCTCACCAGCCAAACCACTTTGAATATAACGTGGAGGTTGTTGCAAAAAGACTTCATCAGTGTGATCACCATTTAAAAATGCATTATTGACATCAACTTGACGAAGTTTTCAACCACGAGAAACCGCGATCAATATGGTTTGAATAGTTGCAGGTTTGACCATTGGGCTAAATGTTTTCTTGAAATCACACCTAGGAACCTACAAACATCCTTTCGCAACCAGTTGAGCCTTTCGCCTAGTAATAGTCCCATCAGAATTTTTCTTTAACTTAAAAAGCCACTTACACCCTATGACCTTCCTTCCACGAGGTAGAGAAACAAGTTCCTAAGTGGAGTTAGCCATAAGGGCATGAAACTCAGCATGCACTGCTAGTTTTCACTTTGGATTAGCAAGTGCCTCTTCAACTGTGCGTGGTTCATAGTCAATGGCTTCAACAGATAGAACATTGGGTTTAAAAATCTCAGCCTTAGATCTAGTAATCATAGTATGAGTATTCACCGATTAAATAGACGGAGGTGTCGAAGAGACCATACCCAGAATAGTTCCTTAAATAGATGAACCTCTAGCGTTTAAGACCAATGCCTGGAATCCTTATGAGCAGTTCTCAAATCGGTCGAAGAACCACCAAATGTAGATTTTATGGGACTATGAGAGGGTGAAGCAACAACGATTCTCACAACTGTGGTTCTTGCAACTGTGGCAATAGGTTGGAAGGTAGTAGTTTAACAAGCGGAACATACGTAGAGATAGTCGAACTAGGATTAATTGTGGGCATGGTAGGGGAAGAAAACAAGAATCATCGTTCATCAAAACAACATGACAAGAAATAGTTATCCCACCATCTAAAGTGAGGCAATGATACCCTTTATGTTGAGAGTTGTATCCCAAAAAGGTACACAGCTAAAAGTGAAAATCTAACTTGTGGTGTGTGAACGGACGCAAATATGAAAAACAACAGCACCCATAGACCCTTAAATGGTCATACGTAGGTTCATGACCATGAAGAATCTGATATGGGGATTGTCCTTTTAACACTGGAATAGGTAGACGGTTTATGAGATACACGGCACTACAAAAAGCATAAAAAAAGCATAACCCTAGTAGTCTATGGGCAAATTGGCTTGAGCTAAGAGAGTAAGTGTAGTCTTAACAATGTGCCTATGCTTTCGCTCAACCACTCCATTCTGCTATGACGTATGTAGATAGGATAATTGATGAAGTAGACCAAGATTAGTGAGAATCTGCGTGAAAGCACGATACTCACCACCTCAATCTTTGTGAAAACTTCTAATGCCTTTCCCAAACTAAGTTTGAACTATTTTTCTAAAACTAAAGAAAACACTCCACTGCTTGAGACTTACGTTGAATGAGATAAATCCAAGTAAACCTACTATACATGTTGATGAACAAAATATAATACAAATTATTACCACATGCAACTGATGCCGGACCCCATAAGTCACAGACAACCAAATCAAAGAAATCCTTGTATTCAGTAGCAGAGTTTGAATATTGCAGTTTATGAGATTTCCCCTTTTGACATGAAGTACATATATTATCAAGGTATATTTTATTGGAGACAATTTACACTTATTAAGAACAATTTTAACAATTGAAGTAGACGGATGACTAATTCTACAGTGCCATAAGGCAAACATATCATCACTAGTGCTGGAAGTTGGAAGACTAGTGTTGAGGGTAGAGGGATTACTGACAGATGAATTTGACGGGACCGGTGAAAAACAATAGAGCCCGTCATGAGTGTGGCCTCGTAATAAAATTTCTTGAGTTAAGATGTCCTTAACAACACAATAAGATGGATGAAATTCAAAAAACATATTATTGTCTTTAGCAAACTGAGAGACGGATAACAAATTCTTTCGGATACTTGAAACGCACAGAACATTAGAGAGATGAAGCATCTTATTTGTTGTAGGTAAACTAGAATTTCCAACACACAATATTTTTGTAGGAGTCCCATCACCCATAAGGAGATGAGATGTACCTGAATATGGCGTGGACTCATGCAAAGCGGTAGTGTAACACCCCGAAAATTTCTACAGTGAGATATTATCCTTGATATAGTAAAATAAGAAAATAAAGTGATAAGAAGAGAAAATTTGAGTTATGTCATTGGGAAGTATATATGACATATTAATTCAAGAAAGGACTAAATTGTAAAAATGAGAAAATTTTTGTTGCTCAAGAGTAAATACTCAAAATTTAAGGGTTAAAGTGTAAATATGTAAAGTTGAAGGACCAATAGTGCAAATATTTTAGGGGTGGAATAATCTAGAAACTAAGGAAAATGGATGAATTAGGACCAAATTGAATAGGTGAAGAATTTTGAGGGACTAAATTACAATTCTACCCAATTAAGTGATGACTCAAGAGTGGAATTTTAAAAGATCACAAAGGGCAAAATGGTCAATTGGAAGAGAGAGAAATCTAGAAAGTAATTATGATGTTGATGATATTTTATAATTATTTTATTAGAAAAATATTATTTATTAATATTTAATAAGATATTTATTATTATTTTATTATTTTATTTAGTGTATATATATATGTATGTGTGTGGAAAGAAAAAAGAAAGGAGAATGGGGAAAAGAAACAGAATAGCAAACGGGAAAGAAGGGAAGAAAAAGAGAAGGAAAAAGAAAAAAAAAGAGAAATTGAGGATTTTAAGCTTGGATGTTTAATAGGTAAGTCAATTAAGCCCTTTTCTTTTAATTTTGATGTTTTAAAAGCTTTAAAACAAAGTCTTGTTAAGATTAAGTTGATATTTTGATAGTTCATAGATTTCTAAGAGTAGTTCATGTTGAGCAAGAAGATGAAATAGGGGTTTAATTGATAGAATTTTAAGTTAGAATGAAAAAGAGGATTAAATTGTAAAAGAGGCCATAAGCTTTATATAGTAGGGATTGAATTGGAAGAAGTTTTAAATTTGAGTTCTAATATGAACATTGGATGGTTAAGTTAAATATGGGAAGAGATTAAATAGAAATGAAGTATGAATTGAGTTGTAAAAGTAAGTAAACTTAGTTAGGATTTAATTGCAAAATAAACTATAAGAAACAGTTTTGGGCAGCAACATAAGCTTAACTTTGAAAAATCACCAAAAATTGTAGAAATCGAATTAGAGGAGGAATAAGATATGAAATTAAATCTTATTGAGTCTATTTTCATATAAAGGAAACATAGAAAGTAAAGGAATTCTGTATTTTGAGATATTTATATTTTTGTGAGACTGGTTCAGAATAATTTCGGGATCCTCTATTCTGAATTGGGAAAATCATTAAAAATTTTATAAAAATAATTTTGAGACATAATTTATATGGTTAGATTCCTGAATGAGTCTATTTTCAATATAAATAAATTATAACATCATTTGAATTCTGTACAAAGAGATAATTAAATTTTACCGAAGAGTGGTCAGAACTGTTGAATAGTAAAATAAGGGAGAATTTAATGAATAAACTGTACTAATTGGCTAAATAAAAAATTCTAAAAATTTTATGGTAAGAAGATATGTGAGTCTAGTTTCATGGAAAATTAGCGGATCTTAATTTGGAGCTCTGTAGCTCAAGATATAAATAATCTAGTGACTATAACTCAAATGGAAAGTTTTGAAAATACATATAAGTAAATAGTGAAAGTTTTGATGATGTTACTTATAAGCATGTTATATAAATTAAGGATGTGGAATGGAGTGGAGGAGGAGGAAAATATGTATGAATATTCAACTAGCATGGCTAATTTGCATGTTTTATGCTCAGGGATTAAATTGAATAAAAGTAGAACTTTATGGGCGATTTTGTAAAAATGTCAAAAATGATCAAATTGCATGTAATGGATTATTTTATTATTTAAATTACAAAATTGAATGAAAATATTAATTTAGATCAAGATCAGAAGAAAACATGTTTTAGGGATTAAATTGAAAAGTGTTGAAATTATGGAAAATTTTGATATTTCATAAAATTCATGGGTTGTTATCAATATGTATAAGAATAATGGCTGTAAATAAGGATTAAATGACAATACTTTTATTTTTCTGAAATCAAGGATGAAATTGTAATTAATTAAAAGTTTTAAGGGTAAAATGGAAATTTTGCCTAGAGCATTAATTAAATGTATTAGAATATGAAATGAATGAAAATGACGATTAAATTTATTTATAAAGATCCCTGCAACTAAAATACGAGACTTGAACGTGGAAAAGAAAAGATATCGGATTAGTGAAATTATAAATATAAACAAGCAACGAGGTAAATTAATGTAGCTTGAATTGTATTTTTAAATACATGAAATCTTGATATAATGTATTACCTGATTTAAGTTTATGAAGAAATGGAAAGAAAATGATATTCATCTTGACATGTAAATATGTGATTATTTTGATACGATGATACAAGAAAATTAAGCATACTGAGACGAGTAATAAAATTTAAGTAAAACATGTCGAGAAAAATAAGCACGTTTAAGCGACAATATGTTTTAATTGGTTTCAAATATGAATGTTAGATGAAATAAAATATTTGATAAATAAATTAGTAACTCCGGTAATGCTCCGTAACTCTATTCCGGTGATGGATTCGGGTTGGGGGCGTTACAGGTAGCCTCCCGACAGACATGATGTGTAGCCCTAGAATCAGGACATCAAGATGTGGTCCCTATAGGTATAAGAATATAAGAGTTTCATTATCAAAATTTGACCCATATTGAGTTGTATTAGCATTGGACCCAGAGGTAGTCAAATAATCGGATGCATGAAAATCAAGAAGATGAGGCAACCCAACACATGGCAAGGCATCAACGTCATGAACACGCGCTCTCGGTTTAGTGCGCCACGGCACATTGAACCCATGATTTTGTACCGAAAAATTACCAGCAATGTCAAGTCCAACCAGATTGACATTCGGCCCAGTAGATTGGCCAAGAACCTGATCCATAGGCTCCAGCCTACTATACGGTCCAGCCCTATGACTTGAAGTGAGCGGTCTAGGAGCACCAACAAATCAAAGAGAGGACGGCCCATAAGGTGAAACCACGGCAGATGGCACATTTGTACGAAAATACGGGCTTACTCCAGCATTTGGCCCAACTGTTTGTCCCACCTGGCCTGTACCAATATCACACCCCGAATTAAAATTGTTAGGAACTCTAGCTGGTGGCTGATTAGCTATAGCAAAACTTGATTGCCTCCTGTCCCATGTAGAGGCTAATGGAAAACTTGTCAGATGCATCATTGAAGGACCAGTGTACTGTCCTAGACCATCGAATAAGACATGACCGCCACTCGTTGACAAATACCAGCTAGGTGTGCCAAACACATCATCGCGCGATTCGTAACCGGCCCGCCTAGATGACATCGGGGCCATGGCTAGAGCGGATGAGTCACCATAATTACGATCAAACCTGTAATAGCATTTTTACGCCACATGGCCATACCTACCACTGATCTGACATTGAAGCCGAGGTCGGAACCCTTGCCCATGACCAAAAGATGGTGGACGACCACCACTCACGGGCACTGCCACTGGTGTCAGCGAAGCGGCCTCCACCAGATACGCATGAAATGACGTGTCGGTCATCGCACGAGCCTAACGACTCTCAAATTCCATAAGCACATCGACAAGCTTTTGCAGAGAAAGAGAGTCAGACGAAAAAGAAGCCAGAGTAAGAACTGAGTCAAAATCCGATGAGAGTTCGGCAAGAATAATCTCAACCTTCTCTGTCTCTAGAACTACAAATTCAGACGCCTCGAGCAAGTTGTAAGTATTTTGTATCTTTGCCACATACTCTTTAATAGACATCGTTCCTTTTTTTTATAGAGTGTAACTCGTGTCTGATACATGACACCTTGGCTCTAGTGGCAGTGGCAAAAAGACGATTCGCCATGCTCCAAACGTCACATGCCGAATTTGCGGCTGTAAAACAAGATAATAAGGAAGCACTAATTGTAGAAAGAAGCTAGGAAGCAAAAAGCTTATCTTGCTGAACAAAGAGAGAAACATCAGGATTCAGATTTAAAATTCCATCTGGAGAAGTGATGAATCGCGGAGGAACCAGTAACGTCCCTTCTAAATATCCTAATAGTTCATAACCTTCAATTATTAAACGAACATGCTGTTGCCATTGCACAAAGTTCTTCTCATCCAATTTTACCGTATCGTGACGAGGAAATGTTTGAATCAAACAAGAGCTAGAAACCGCAGAACTGCTGCAATCAACAGTGGAATCGGCAAAATTGTCCATAGATCGGCAGCGGAACGACCTCTAGGAACTTCAGGCAACTGATACCATGTTAGTAACTCTATAAAATTGAAAAATATTGAAAAAATGACTGAAATAGTTTGTATATTTCATCTCTTCGTATCAATATGGAGATGTGATTTATATACATGAGGAAGAGAGACTAACTGCTGTCAACTAATCTACAACTATATACTAGTATTGATAGCAGATTAACAATCTGCCTAACACAATATCAAAACAATTATATATTGGGAAATCGTGGAAAGAGTCTTCTATTTCCACATTTGCATATTAGAAGCTAATTTACCTACAAAAGAGTGTTAAATCTATACGTCGTTGTTTAGGTTTCAGAAGACTAATTCCTCAACAGTCAAAAGTCACATTTCAACATTAAGGGTTTTAATAAACAGAGGGCTGAAATTAGTTTGAACTTTTAGCCAGCACGGTCCTTTCTAGACAGCAGTCATCGGCTTTTCTGCTATCACTTTTCATTGGTTTTCGTATGAAAATTATATGCTTTCACAAATTATACATGAAATAGCAAACATTGTAATTTGGATGTTTCTGGTTGAAATTTAATGTATAGTTGGCGAGGCTTTAACTGAAAGCACACATAACTAGAATTGCAGAAGAAGAGGCAAACAATGGAGATGATAATGATATTGATAATTAAAAGGTATATTCCAACACAAGAAAATGAAATTACTAACATAAACACATACTGGCAAACAAAGATATTAACATATGATGTTTGATAATATAAATTATAATTATAAAGAATAAAGAAAATATATAAGTTTGAAGATCATGTGACTTATTACCCACGTAATTGAAATGCCATCGCAACTAAATTGTGGTAACTTCACTCAACTATTAACAGTTATTTGCAAAAAGTTCTCCAACACTTTAAGATGTAGAAGGAAAACAGTGCAACTAGAGACTAACTTTTGTTGAAAAGTGGCCAACCCTGCATGCTACAGCCCGTATACTTGCTGCAATAATAAGTTCTTTGTTTATGTTTGATTAAAGCTTGATATGTTTAAGTAGCTGAATGACTTGTTTAGTTGACTTGTTTCAGTGTAGAAACAATGTTTCACAACTTACTAGGCTGATTAGTGATAGTAGTTGTGTTTGGTTGAAAAGATTCTCTATAAAAGTCATGTATTGCTTATGATAATGGTAATGAAAATCAATTTTTCATTCATTGCTGCACGTTTGTGAGCAAGTAAAATGGTTCATGCATCTTGTTGCTTTGTTCTTTGTCCTGTTTTCTACTTTTGCTGCTGATAAAATGCCAACACCTTTGTAATAAAAGTTAAAAGATAAGTGGTGAAAGCAAGTTAACATTACCGAACACAAATGTCGGAAGTTGGAATGAAACGATAACACCATCGACTTGTCAATTCCAAACAAAAACCAACTAAGATAAAGAGCTATCTAAAAACAAAGCCTATTTCCCAGTACGAAGTTTCTTTCTTTTAGGACTAGCTATTGCCTCAGCACCTCCATCCATTGAAGGAAAGGTTTGTGTAGAAAAATTCACTGCTGTTTCAGTTGATCTTGTCAAATTCGTCAACAATATCATCTCCTTCATTTCCTTCAGTCCTTCAGAAGCTGCACACGCCCCATTATCATACTGCACCCAAACACAACATCTTATAACTTCATACAAAAAGACTCGAGTTTTAAATTTTCCTCCAGAAGCATCATGTATTTCATAACATGCCTAAAGGAATAACAGCATAAGAACTAGCCATGCGATTGCAACCAAAGCATTTAAACTGAATGCGCTCATTTATTCCATCATGAAAAGATGAAGTTTTCAAAAATTTCACATAGAAAGGAATTAGAAAAGGTCTCACTTCATCGTCCACAAGAGATCCAGGTAATAACAACATCATGTAAGTATCTAGTAGAAGAGCTAAGAGTCATCATCACCCCCGGTATGATAAATTATCAAACAAAAACTTAAAAATATACTGTATAATGTGATGATAATAGTGCTCTTTGGCAGCAGATTTAAGCTAAGATAGTGTTACAGAGACATACTGCTTCAAGTTTACCGAGAGCTCGTTCCAACTTGAGAGCAAGCTGGTGGTTTTCATTTGTCAGTGCTTCGATCTGCATTCAAGCAAAATACAATTTAGGGGGAAAAACCATAAGTTAAACCTTTAAAATAAAAGCTAATATAGCAGTGGAAAAAGTAACCTTCTTTTGTGATTCAAAATACAAGTTTCTATATCGGACATCTGCTGCCCTAGGGCTTCCAGTTGGGGAAGAATCCCTTGTAGCCTGTTGTAATTAATGTCAATAAAACAATTTATTAGAACTCACAGGATTTCACCTTTACAAAACCAAATCATGATGTGCATAATGAAATTGACATAAAGGCAAAAGAAGCTTGAATACCTTGAACTTTAAGGTTTCTAGAGTCTTTCGTAGTTCTTCAATTTGTTGAAAAAGATAGTCAAATTTTTCTTCCATGGTCATCTGTGTCTGGATTGGCTCTGGTAGTTCCCCATCCTCATGATCGAGTGGCACCTCATCTTTCTCACCTTCACTTAGAGTTATCTCATCAATTAAACGTTCGATTTCCTTGTCTTGAGAAGGAGAAATCGCGGCTTGAAGGCGTTCGGATCTCCTAACAGCATAAAGAGGACCATGTTTCTTGACCTTTGTAAGCGAAGACAAATCGGCAGAATTTGTCTGCGTTTTAGGCTGTGATTCTACAGTCTCCAACGGAGGATTTCTTTTCTTAGGTTGCAAATTTGCATTTTGGGACAAAGGGTTGGAGCTTTCAGGTTGCTTTTCCACTCCTCCAGAAGGGTCCTTAGGCTGAAGCTTAGATTAGAACTTTACAATTAAAATGAGATAGAATCGTAGTATGGTTTCATTTGCAAAAGAATTTCTTCTCCAAACGCTAATTTTCGTTTCCATTGCAGAACATAGTGGCAAGTAAAGGACAGGGCAAACTCAGATATTAGGAGAAATTATATACAAAATTGAACACATATCACATACAACTGTTGTTTACAAAATTCAACATGCAACTTACTCCATGGATTAAAATGAAAAAAGAAAGAACGAAGAGTAGATAACATTTAATGTTTTGGGCCGGAAAATCTCATACAGCTTGCACCAGAAAAAGGGCCCTACAGCATCGGCAGTCGTTGTCACCATAATAAAACGAAGAGAAGGCACTTTGTTCTTTTGTCATCAAACACAAACCCTAATCCTAAACAACCTTTCCTCTATTCAAATCAAATCCATATTTTATTGAAGAAAAAGTGAAGGAAGTCAGATGGTTTTTTATTTTATTTTTAAGGAACAAAGTAAAAGGAAGTTTGATTATTTACCATGGCCGTGGTACCCTTTCCTTGACGCTTCCGAGCTATAGGTTTCTTACCCATTTTTTCTTTCACACCCAAGGAACCTCCCACAACTAAAACTGTTTCGTTTCACTATAGAAAAAGATAATAATTAATCTACATTCTAGTAAAGGCTGAAGTAGTGGAATTGCTTTCAAATTTATTAAAATAATTAAGAATAACCATGTGTTTTAAATTTAAAGAAATACTTTCTCATTCAACTCACCCACACAATATAATAAAAATATCGCCAATAAAATATTTTCTTTCTGAAAATGCTAAAACAATGACCGTAGTCAAACAGTCTACCCTAAATCACCACTCATTCAACTCTTCTCCCATTGGCAGGTTACCCATTCTCTTCCTTAAAAAGAGGTTAGTGCTTGTTGACGAAGCGCGTTGATATTGCCGCCGCTTTCGGTGTCTACCATTCTTGTCCTTGCATGAAATTAAGTCATTTTCTTTTTACTGTTAAGACTCTTTAGGCAAGGATGGGTTTGTTTTCAAAATGAAATTGACCCTGTTTATGGCAGATAATGTGTCACTTGCATTCCTATCTTTTACTTGTTTATTGGAATCGGTAGCTTTTATAAAAGGAAATCTCCTGCATTAACAATTTCTAGTTGTCTGGATTTAAGTTCTTCCACAAAACATTCAACTTTTCATTCTTAACAGTTACAGCTTTTGTTAAACCTTAAAAAGAAAATACATAGCATCAACTTAAGAAAGGACTGCACTGTTGTTTTTAATCAATCAATAAAGGTACCCAGAAATTAATTACTGTATAAAAGAAAAGAAAAAAAAATCAATTATTGAGTACTGATAAAAGTTGGGTCTCCTTTTTTTCAAAAATATTAAGTAGACTCTTCTTAGTTCTTACTTAATTATAGAAGAATAATGTTTGTCAAGTCACTCTTAATTCCTATTTCAATTCATCTTCTCCGTTCTTTCTTTTTATCTGGGTTCATTTGACATTTGAAGGCATTGAAAAAAAATTCAACATCTTTTGATTTCAAATTGAGAGATTAACGTTAAAAACTACAGATGATTTGAATGTGGAATATATTGAAAAAAGGAGCGCCAACCCAAGTATGGGGTTATTCAATTAGGTAGTGAATCTCAACAAAGATTTGTTGGATTCTTCTTAGTGGTCTTTACAGTTGAATCCCAATTTCGCCATATTTGAAGCAAATTGAAAAAGGATGCTCTATTTCTTGCTACTTAAGAGTTTGATGCGCCGAATCATAAGAGAAGAATCATGGTAGTTTCCCTACCTTACGCCTCTAATAAAATTTTTTTAGAGGGGGGATTCGGTATTTATGACATTTCTTAGCATTTATCGCTTCAATTTCCTTTTTTATTTGAATTTTAGGATTTAAATTTTATCTTATCAAATTATAAGTGGAAATTATCAATTCCACGTGTACTGGTTACATCACCAACCTATTCTACTTTCAGTATATAATTTAGGTTTGTACTTTATACTTTGTCATTTTAAATTTTTAAGATAATCATTATTATTATTGGTAATTTTTGTCGTTAATTTAATATATTTATTTTCTATAAATTATATGACTCATTATATGAAAACAATCTAATTAAAATGATAATTTTTGACAGAAAATAGTTACGATTTCAATGACTAAATTGAAATTTTTAAATAAAAAAAGTAGAAGACTTAATTTGTAAGTTCAATAGTTAAACCTTAAATTTATCAAAGTATAAGGACTAACAACATATTTTAACCTAGAATTAATTTTCATCATATAATAGTAGAGAGACTTATGTAGTAAAGGTGCTCATGGATTGGGCCAGGATTTGAGTTGGGCCCACGCAAAGATTTAGATCAAATTTCTAAGCCTGGCCCAAAAATGAGTTTACTTTTTTACCCAAGTGAACATGATTTAAAGAATCTAACCTTTCTGTTATATATCTTACCAAATGTTGAACAGAAAACAAAATCTTTGGTTTGGAAGAAGAAACGGTGTAGTGGACATTCATTCCACATCGGTGAACTTCAAGTTTACCCAATTTAACAGGTAACCAGATTTGGGGGCAGAATATAAAGGGAATTGATAAATTTTGTGTAGTTGGATGGGCTCCAATTTTAACCCAAAACGGATTGACAGGCCTACAACTATACTCTAAAATGCAGCAATTTAATTAGTTTTGAAACCCTTTATATTCATTATTTGTTTCTTCAACCAAACATGACACTTTACGACCCTGAAGATGAGAATTATAATCTTCTATTCCATTGTCTGTCGATACATCCCATTTCACTTGGTTCTCATAAATAAGGAATCTTTTCAGAAAGGATAGCCTACTGAGATGAGGTGGTGAGATAGTTGTACCAATACTCAGCTTGAGATGGATGGAGATCACATCAGTCCCAATGCTGCTTCCAAATTTAAGAATTCCTTAGAATAACAATAAAACTTGTCCAAAAGGAAGTTATCATAACAAGGAAGTGGTCTCTATGACGTCTGAATGCATTGCATTTGAGAGACCATAATATAAATATTGGAACTTGGAAGTGTTATTGCATGGTGTCATGTCGTGAAGGGACCGTAGTTCTCCTCATTCACCATATGAATGTCTGCTCTTTTAACGTTGCATTACTAGTATTTTCTTCTCCTCAACTTGCCGGCAGGTTTTAGGTTTACTTTAGGAGTTGTATGCAACTAAGATATAAAGCAGAGAGTAAAGCATCTTATGCTGCTTTTACATTTTTAGATGGGATGAGTGGTACAATTTAATTAAGGACTATTCCTTTTCTTTTCTTTTATAATTTATATTTAATACAAATAATTTTATCAACAGTGAACCAAATAATTATGAAAGTTGATCCGGTTAATGTTGAATATTATAATTTGGCGTATATTTTTTCAAAATTTAAAAATTATAAATATTTTTCTAAATAATTACTTAATATAGAACCGCACAAAATTATAAATAAAAATAATTAAAGTAACAATCCACGATGAACTTACATATTTTAGTTACAAATAATACATGTTATTGGGAACCCAAAACCTTCACACTTTATTGGCATTTCACGTCCATTGTTGAAATCTTAAACGAGTTTACCGTAAAAGGCAAGTCTGAATTTCAACTTGTAATCGCATAAAGAAGAAAAATATTAATTATTAAAACAAGTATCACATAAAGCTACTGATTAAAACAAGTATTATCATTATAATAATCCCTTAACTAGTAATGATTTTATTAAATTAATAAATGTCTCTGTTATAAATATTGGTTGCAGTTAGTTAAATATGATTTCAAAAAAAAAAAATTGTTCTACTTAATTAAATTATTATATACAACAATACTTTCATATTAAAAGTTTATTTTTATTGCATTAAAAAATATAGTTCATCTAATATAATAACTTTAGAAAAGGTTAAGACGTAGATCAATTTTGGGTAAATTTTATTAAAAACCAAATACTTTTTCGATTAAAAAAAAGTTGAAAAATAAAATAATTTGATTTTTTTTTAAATTTAAAAACACCTTAGAAACACTTATAATGTATTATATCTAAGCATTTGTGGACAACAGTCAACCCTTTTGTTTAATATTTGGTAAAATGATAAATAAGAAAGGTTCAAGTAGTGAGAGAGAGCATGTTGCCTTGCTTTCTGCTTTAATTTAATTATTTTGCTTATGTTGGTTCTATTTATAAAAATAAAAAAAAGAGTCAAAAGCTACTACAGGAGTGCGGCTTTTGGTCTAGGGTTGGATTGGCATAATTATAAACTATGAATTTGGATTCCACCTTTCCGATTAACAATTGTTATATTATTATTTTAAAAATTAAAAACTTGTGTTTATATAATTTTAAATATTTAAAAGTATCAATATGTTTCAAAGTTTATAACACGTGTCAAAAAATATGTGCGATAGTATCACATGAACACTTTGAATATGAATATAATAAGAGAAACATCTTTCCTAAATCTAGCATTTATTTAAATGTAAATAATTTATACTATTTGGAGATAAATAAACAAACACAAAACCGCAACGAGGTAAGAGAAGCAGACCTAAATCTGGGATTTTATTTCAAATGTGACAAATAGCCAATGGTTGCATGACTCCTTTCCCCTTACTATTTAAGAAAATTTTTCTTTTTCCACTGCTTGGTTGGCTAACCTAAAAGGAGAAAAACATTAATGATAAAAAGGGAAGATTTTTTTCTAAGCAATTTCGATGGTTAGGGCAAAGACTCTGCAATTGGTACATATTCTTTGTCACCCTCCCTACCATATTCAGTATTACATTTATTCAATAATCGGATTAATGTTTAAATTTAAATAATTATTTAATTTAAATTTTAAAAAAATAACATACATGAAACATAAATTTGATTCGATTTTGATTCGAACATAATGCGAGTGATTCTACAATCCTAACCTACCATTTCCATTTCCTGCGTCTGTTGGAATTGAGGTGGAGAATATGAAAAGGGGGTACTCTCAAATATTTAGTAAATATGCTAAAGATGAAAAGTTTCGACCACCAAATCCAAAGTTGAGATATTTTCTTTATATCCTAAATGCGTGCATGTAGATGGATGTGGGGGTAATCAGCCAGTGTACTGCGCATTTATATATAAATAGGCTTTTTGGTAAGGACAGAATAGCATGTCTGCTGCGATTTAAAATTTTGATGATCACAACTCTCACTACAATTCCTGCTTTGCCTTTGCCAATGTTTAATTTAGCATCCAGTTTCTACGTGGGTACTCCGCCAGACATGCCTCTAATTTTGACTTCCTCTTCTTAATGATTAATTTGCACCTACATATTTTAACAACAACAAAAAGTATTCTTTATTACTATTCTCTATGTAAATGCTTAAATTAAGACTCCGTTTGTTTTATTGAAAATGATTTCCGAAAAATAATTTTTAGAAAATAATTTATTTTTTTGAAAAAACTAATATTTTTTTGTATTTAGATAAATTGCTTAATTAAATTTATTTTTATCTATAATTTTATATTTTACATTGTTTTTACATATATTAAAAATATTATGTTAAATTTAGATTCATTATAATGTCATTTTTTAATTATATGACTATTAAATGAGTATTTTTATTTAAAAATGTGACATCTACAAAATTAACAAAAAAAATTAACGATGTCAACAATTGGACTTGATTTTCAAATTTGAAAAGTAAATGGACTAAATTCTTGAAAATAAAAGTATAAAAACTAAATTACAAATTTGTGAAGTGTACATAGACTTATGGCATATTTTAACATTTATACTATAAAACATTTATTATTAATATATTTATAATTATAATAAATATTTATTATTAAAATATTAATATTGAATATTTTCAATAATATGTGAATAATATTATTTAAAATTATTATTTTTAAAATTTATTGTTAAAATAAAATTGACATATTAATAATTTATTATATGACTAGATATAAATAATTAAATATGTATGTTTAATAATATTGAAAAATATAATATTTTAAATATTTTTAAAAATAAAAATAAAATTTATTATCAATATAATAATATTAAGCTTGATTTAAATTAATTTTTATATAAAAATAAAATTATTTATAGATGAGCTCTTTTCCGAAAAATGACTTACGCTTTTCAAAAGGTTAAGTCATCTTATAGAAAAAATGGCTTATTTTACATTGACCTGTAAGTCATTTTCCGTCGACCAAACTATTTTCTGTAAAATAAACACAGTAAAATACAGAAAATATTTTTCGTAAAACTTTTTACTATGATTGAAGTGTCAGGTACATTGGTTGCAATTTTACTATGATTGAAAAAGGATATATGACTAGTGGTAAATACAAAGTAGCAGAATATTTAAATATTAACTATAAAAAAAACCTTCAAATTCAGTTTAACTTAAAGCCAAGTCAGGTATATAAAAAATAAATCAACTTAACATCAATGATTCGTAACATAAATTTAGCTGTAAAATTATTAAAATATTTTTATCTTAAAAGATAATTAATATTATTATAAGATCATTTGTTTTATATCTTTTTAATATTTTTATTTCAAATAAAAAGCACTTATTATTTTACTAATAGTTATTTACCTATATATGAGTGTGATAAAATCTAATTAAGATTATTTTTTTAATTTATGATTAATTCTCGTTTAAAATTTAAATTAAAATCATTTCGTAAAAAATTATATCACACTTTTTATCATATTTCAATTAAATTTACTGCATCGTTTAATTTGGTTTAATCTATTTTATTTTTTGTGGAATGTGTGGCAGACTAAAAAGTTTGAATTAGTGTTTTAGTGGGTTTAAATAACCCCCCCTTTCCTTTTTCTTTTTTTCCTTTTTTATCCTCAATTCTGGTATTAATAGTCCCCACCCCCTTCACCTTCCCTTCAAGTTCACTGCTTTGGTCTTTCCCCGTCCCAAAAACCACCCATCTTCGTTTACATCCAAACACCAAATATATGTGTCATTTTTGTTTCTAAATCGAAGGTTTCTCTTTCATTTCCATCCTCACCTCCTCACAAAACTCCAAAAAAAAATAATAATAATCGAGGTGAGGGGGAAAAAAAAGGAATTTAAAAAAAAAAAAGTTTCATATAAGCTCCCCTGTTTCTCCTCTATTTCCTTTGTTGTTTTTTTTTTATCCCTTCCAACATTTTTTTTTTGGATAAGAAAATGTCGTCAGGTGTGTGTCAAGGGTTGCAATCATGCCTAGAGGTGGTTGAATCACGGGTTTTGAGGCTGAAACTGGCTCCACCAATATCGAATTTCCCTGCCTCCATTGTTACTAATGACCCCAAACCTACGGTGTATAATGAAGAAAAAAACACCACCATCACTAACACCAATGACATGGGCGGCTGGAGTTGCATCCAGTCCCTCTCTAACGCCAAACCTTCCACCGAGAATGACAAAGTTTACGTCCACCCTCTTGTGAAGCGTTCAGCTTCTAGGCTAAGTGAAAAAAGTCTAGAGATGTGCACCGAAAGGCTAGGGAGTGAGACTGGAAGCGAAGTTAGCGATTGCAGCGATGACATTTCCTTGTTTTCAATAGACACTCAGTCTCAAACTGTGGCTTGCAATATTCCACCCAAACCAAGGGCGATACGAAAAGTGAGTCGTAGCAGCAGCTTTCCGCCTCCTTTGACATCCATTAGCGGTTCAAATTGTGTTCAAGTCAAGTCTCATCGAGAAAGCGGCCGCTTGGTTCTTCAAGCCGTTAGTTTCCCTCCCTCTCATACTTACTTCCATGCAGAACGTAGCGATGGGAGGCTTAGGCTTTCCCTTTACAAGGATGCTTCCCTAGTGTTACAGGACCAGGACCAGGACGGCCAAGAGGAAGACCAAGAAGAAGAAGAAGAAGAAGAAGAAGAAACTGTGGTAGAGGAAGAGGAGTTTTATGGGGAAACTGAGATTAAGGAAGCAAACAGTGGGAATGTTGGGGGTGAAATTGGGACAGGGAAGTTGCCTATTCCAAGCAGCTGCAAAGAAAATGGGTGTGGCCACAAAGGCTTGCTTCATTGGAAGCCATTCTTGGTGGCTACTTGAAAAAATAAAAAGCTAAAAATTGGGAGAATTTGATCATCCCCTCAAGTGATCCCTGATTTCCTAGTTTTCTCCCTTAGAACCAGTTATTACAAGTTTAAGATTACGTACCATGGATTTCCTAAAATATGCTTATGGTAGTTATTGTCGTTATAGGATCAACCCTTTTGTCCATGCCATGTTACAGTTCCCTTTTTCATTTTTAACTTTATGTTCCTTTTTCTATCTCGTTTAATCTTTGCTGAACATCTACTTGAGTTACTTGCATAGCATGATCAACTCACACTTGCTTTAAGCAAGGATTTACTCAAGGAAATGTTATCTCTCCCAATTAAACATACCAATCGACATCAATCGAGGGCTGCCCTAATTTTGTTCAACCACCAACTGCATTGAATTGTCTGGTCCCAACCAAGCATGATCGGTTAATAAAGTTTCTCTAATTTTTGTACTCATCGCTTTTATAAAGTGCGTTTTGTGAGACCATCACCAAAAAAAAAAAATAAAAAAAAAGGGAAAGAGGAAAAATTACTACTACCAGCTTTCAAATATATGGTACAAAAAACTTGTACTTGCAATGTAATGCGAAACTATAAAATTATTTCCAAATGGTTTTAAGAGATATTTTAATAGTTAAAACTGCCAAAGTTGATTTATTATCAAAAAAGAGCTATAGTATGGGTGGGAGAGAAAACGTAACATTGAACGTGATTAGTTTCGGTATCTTTCTGGTTAAGCCAAGGTAAGAGATAAACCGGTATAAAAATTGTAGTGGCCACAGGAAATTCACTATATCTTAATACATATTAATATTTAATTGCATTTATCGTATTACTAAAACAAAAAGAATGCCAGGAAAGCTTAGAAGTTCTGGGCCCACCAATACAACATGCAAGTGACCTCATCACACATGATCATCCATGTGGTTTGGGTGGCTGCTGCCTCCCCTCTTTAACTCAGTTTAAACTTCTTTCCAACGCCATTGACGATGATCAGTTTCATGAGGTCTGCCTTCTTCATTGTTATGTCATGTGAAACACCTCGATTCTTACATCTAAAATTCCTCCACTATGTAAATTTCCTCGTCTCCAATAATATTTGTTTCTTTGTGAATTAAGAAAGATAAAATGTTATATGTTAGAGAACTGGTTTTTGTTGTGTATGAGTGTACTGAAAATGAAAGTTCATGAAAAGAATCAACAATAGATATTGAAAATGTACTACAACATTAAAAACAAAAAACAAAAAGAGGAGTCATATCAATACTTGAATCAAGTGGCAACAAGTAGATTTCTCTCAACTTTAAATTTTAAAGATAGAAAATTTTTTAGTTTAATCATAAAACGCTTATATGTTTTGTTAAAATGGTCATAATTATGCTTTTAAAGTTTTTTTTAGCCATCAATCTTTGTTTTTTTTTAAATTGATTTTTTTAATAGATTTGATGAAAGAACAGTTAGAAAATTAATGTGGATGATGTGAAATATTTTTAATAAGATGTAATTTATTACTTAGATAACTCAATAAGATAATTATATGTGAAAGATAATAAAATAAATAAATTATACATAAAATTAAAAAATAACTCTTAATTTAAAGACATAATTATCTAAAAAATGTTTTAAAATGAATGCATACGCTTTATTTATTGAGAGGTTTAAAAAAGATAATTAATAAATCAAACTGAAAATACAAAATGTGTGCGTTCATTTCGAAACTTTTTTTAGATAATTATGTTTATTTTCTTTAAATTAAGAGTTATTTTTTTAACTTTATGAATTATTTATTTTATTATATGTAATTATTTATTGAGTTATATAAGTAATAAATTACATCTCATTAAAAATATTTTACGTACAAAATTACATATCATCCTGTTAACTTTTTTAATAGTACTTTTATCAATTGAAAAAAAATATTGATGACAAAAAAACTCAAAAATACAATTAGAGATAAAATATGTAAACATTAATGATTAAATTTATCATTAAACGAAAAAAAAAAAAAAAAAAAGAAAGAAATAAAGTCGTAACTAAATGGAAAATGGAAACCCTTGTGGCTACTAGACCCTGTGAGGGCGTTACAGAAAAGGTAACTTTTGGGATACGAGAAATTGATTGGTTGGTTTGGGTCCAGAGAAAGATGGAAAGAGGGTGTGAGTGGTGGGATAACATTCCTTAAAAGGGGAGGGCACACAGTGCAATTTGGGTTAAGGTAAGTAGTGTTTGGGGTTAAGACTGGTGGTGCTGAAATTGTCAAAGGATAGTGCAAATGCATCATTGTGTCTTTTAATAAGGATCATGTGCTTTGAGAACATTAGAGACCCTCCTTTCCTTTCCTTTAAGCACATATATTCTTCTCTCACCATATCACACCCACAAGCAAGTGAAATCTTGAGGCAATCAGCATGTCTCCACACATTTCATTTACTGTCACATGGAAGAAACATAAAATAAAAATCATTCATGTTCTGCTAAATAAAGATGCTTAATCGAATGACAATAAAGACGGTTCCTTTTAGCCAGGGCAGGGATTGAGAAAAATTTATCCATCACTTTCAACGACATAGCATGGAGGGGTGCAGCTTGCGGAGATTACTCAACAGCATTTGGAGAAATAAAATTTTATGTACCTTTTTTTTCTGGGGAAGGCTGAGAGAAGCCATGTGATTGAAAGCATATATATTGTTGAATGCAATATAGATTCTATTTTGTGGTAGAAGAAGTCACAAACTTTACCTGCTTGAATAGAACCATACGGATATGTCAGCATCACAAATTTGCTGTTGGTGGCCTTTGTGTATTTATTTTTCAAGTGATGAGTCTTTTTGGTTGGTTTATTCAACCTAACCTACCAAAAGCTTTTTTTTTATTTATTAAATGGGGTATTATTGAGAGAGGTAATTATGGTTTATGAATCCTGAAAATAAATTTATAAATTATAAAAATATATTAATTATATCAAAATAACTTATGAAATATGTCTTCAATTAACAAATGCACTTGTTTCATACTGATTCCACTTGGAAAAGAGACAAATTTGGCCTAGGGTTGGGGCAGGCACTCTTATCTGATCATCCCAAAAGTTTTGGAAGATGAAGCTCCAACAGTAGGCAAGAATGAGACTCACATTCTAATCAATATGAATATATGATGATAACAATGGACAATGCAATGCACGTATGAAAATAAAACAAATTAAATTGAAAAGAAATAGAAATAGAAAAAGAAGAGATGAGAGATGTTGAAAGGATTGTATGAATTCATATTCATAAAATTGTTATTAATTATTTTTGGGTAAATTACACGTAAGATCACTAATTTACTAATAAGTTTATGTTTTAGTCATTGAACTTTAAAAAGTTATACAATGATTGTTAAACTATTTGGAAGTTTCCATTTAAGTCATTGAACAATTTGAAAGCTTTATGGATTCTTCTTGAAACCTTAAATCAATGGAGAAAATAAGTAGAAAAATTAGGTTTTTTTTTTTTGTTAGAAATGAAAGTTTGAAAGATTTTTCTAAAAGGATTTATAGTGAAAATAAAAGAGAGACTGATGAAATATTTATAGGAGAGGACCTTGAAACACATGAGTGTGTCAAGTTCTTACTATTGAATAAATTGATTTGATAGATGAATAGTAAGTATTTAATCAATGTTGATTGACTTAAACTTATCACTCATGAGTGTAAGAGATGTTCTATATTTTATTTCATAATACTTGTTATCTTGATAGTCAATGCAAAGATTGTGTAGTGATTTAATCATGCATTGACCGCAACACATACATATTTTGATAAATATTTTTTTTTTTGTTATTTTCAAAGGAAAAAAAAAAACCCACATATCCACTTGCAACATCGACGAATAAACTCACGATATTATATTTTTTTGTTTGTTTGTTTGGGTTTGGAAATATAGGTAAGACTGTGTAGGGAATGACAGGGCAAATATATATACCTGAAGATGCACCACATAAACACTCGACAATGTGAGGGAGGACCGCACCCGCACCAATTAACATCCTTAAATACATGAAAGAATGAAAAGGTCTTCCTTCCATTTGGTTGGCCTCATCCTCCCCAAGCCCAAGCAGAATTGGATATCCATCCCCCACCAATATTTTTTGTGGTCTTCCACTCATGTCACCTCACCTCACCTATTCTACTTCATTGCTCTCCACATCTATTTCATTGCTACCCTAACCCATGTCACCAATCTAATCCAGTTTTGTTTCCCTTTATGCTCTTCTAACACTTTTCCTTTATTTATCCTCTACATCGCTTACTAAGTAGTACAAAAATGCTGTCCCATGCTTTTAACTTTTCAGAAATTAATTAAAATTTGCGAAGATTATACGAGATTAAAACCAAATTTTGTTGTAGCTGTAACACACACGTTTGAGTTTTAAAAGCAGCATATGCTATTCAAACTTTTTAAGTTGACAATTTGGATTGGAATAGGATTACACGCTTAATTAAGAAAAAGAGAGACAGGGAAGTGAAGGAAAATGAGAGCCGCAAGCCCCTGAAAGGGCCCCCATATATATATAAAATAGTGGCTCACAAACGGCCACCCAAAAGCTTTTGGGTGCTATATCTTTTTATGTATGGAGGTTGTACTATTGCATTAGTCAGCGTATCATTTTTCTAAAATATATTTCAATGTCATTTTAATTACTTTTTATATGTAGTTATGGTTTAATTTTTAACTTTTTAATATATTTTAGTTACATATATATATATATATATAAACATATTTATCTACAAATATAATTAATTAACTTAATTTGATAATTATATTTTTAACTTTAGCCATAATTATAAAAAAAATTAAGAAAAAAATTATTTAAGATATCATATTTTGTATTAATTTAATAAATTAACATCAGCCAAAACACTATAAAATTTTAACCAAAATAAAATTTAAATTATTTGATAATTGTTTAGAATCGAAAAAGTATATATATTGATAAATACGAATGATACTGATAGAATACCAACTATTAAGATATGTATACACATATGTGTGTGATTGTTATTGAAGTATGTGTGTGTTGAATGTTGATGATGAATGTGATAGCTATTTCTTTTAATTTATGTGAAGCTTATAATTAAGATTGTGTGAAACTTTTATAGGATAATAGACAACAAGAAATTAATACCACTACTTAATGTAGTGGATATAATTTTGAGGTGATGAAAGAGAAAGGTTATGGAGATTATAATGCAAAGAAAAAAAAAGAGAAAGAATATTAGTAAATGAATAAAAAACGTAGCAATGACAAACCATGGTGCATGGCTCAAGTAGGTGGTGAAATGTCAATGGGGCTACCAATTTAACATTCTCATTAAGCATAAAGGATGTGAATGGCAACATAGATTCTTATTTTAAGAGTTTTTCATTTCCACTTCAACCATATAAACAAAGAGAAAAAAGAGGGCATCCATCTAGTTCTTTATATGGGTCAAGTTTTGTAATCTATTTTTTGGGCTGTAAAGCCCAAATTAGGCCTCGACCAAAGGCCCACTTTGGGAATGGAAACAGGAAAAGAAGAGAAAACTTTAAAAAAGTAAGTTATTAGTAGAAATATTAGGTACAGCCACTTGCAGAAATAATTTATAGACAGGTTTGAGGTCGAAAATCCATGCAGCAAACAAGCAATGGGTTGTTGATGGAATGGACAGACACATCATCAGTAGGGAAACTGCTAAGTAACCTCAAAATCAAAATTCAAAATAACACCATTTCCCATCTATTTTGTAGGATGTGGAGTGGACAAAGAAAGCAGCCAATTCCACAGCCCAGCTCATTTGTTGTTTTGAAAAAGAGAGATTAAAAAATCGATTTTCCCAATTGATGAAATCAAATACGGTTGGGTTGTTGAAACCTTGGAGTCAAATCAAATATAGATGACTTGGTTGGAAGCCAAGTGCAGTGAAGTTTGTCGATACCATTTCTAGTATATGAGGGATCGGGCCAGCAATTGGTCCACCGCAGTTTATTATTATCTGTTTTAGCGAGAAAAAGGGAAAATACGGAAGGGCGGTTCAAGTTCTAGCAAAATCAACCAACAGTCAAGCAACCACCCTCTTCTCTCTGCAATCTCTAAACCCTACTTTCTCTGCATCATTTATAAATCCCGCTTGAAACAAATTAAATCCCAGAAAATAAAAAGACCATGAAGTTCCAAATCGATGACGTTACAGTCTACTTCCCCTATGACTACATCTACCCCGAGCAATACTCTTACATGGTCGAACTAAAACGAGCCTTAGACGCCAAAGGCCATTGCCTTCTCGAAATGCCCACCGGCACCGGCAAAACCATCGCCTTACTCTCTCTCATCACCAGCTACTCCCTCTCCAAACCCCAGACCTCTATCAAGCTCATTTACTGTACTCGCACTGTTCATGAGATGGAAAAAACCCTTGCCGAATTGAAGCTTTTGCACAATTATCAGATTAAACACTTGGGTCCCCAAGCTAGGATTCTTGCCATTGGGCTTTCTTCGAGGAAGAACTTGTGCGTCAACCCTACCGTTTTAGCGGCCGAGAACCGGGATTCGGTGGATGCTGGGTGTAGGAAATTGACGGCCAGTTGGGTTCGAGCTATGGCTGCGGAGAATCCCAATGTGCCTACCTGCCAATTTTTTGAGAATTATGAGAGGGCTGCTTCTGCCGCCGTGTTGCCACCTGGAGTTTATACCCTTCAGGTATTCGAATTTTTGTATTTTTTTTCATAAATTATATTATAAATGGTAAATGCATTATTTGAATTATATGTTTCAATTGTGAACACTGAGTCTTGAAGAATATTTGAAGTACCATTTCGTTGTTTGCTTAGGGAAGTATAGAGCAAAATGTGCGACAATTAAAAAACAAACAATTTATTTGAAGAATTGCTTCTTAGAAGTGAAACAACAAATAATTCTTTTAGATAACAAAAGGAACAATTTTGCATTTATGTAGTCTAATTATGTTTTAACGGATGTTATATTTTTATGCTCTCTGTATTTGGCATTGTCTTTGTAGGACTTGAGGGTGTTTGGGAAGGAGAAAGGGTGGTGTCCGTATTTTTTGGCCAGACATATGGTACAGTTTGCTAATGTGGTCGTTTATAGTTATCAGTATTTACTTGATCCAAAGGTGGCTGGGATCATATCAAAGGAAATGCAGAAGGAGTCTGTTGTGGTGTTTGATGAGGCGCATAATATTGACAATGTGTGTATTGAAGCACTTAGTGTTAGTGTTAGGAGACAGACACTTGAAGGAGCTACAAGGAATCTTAATAGGATAAGTCAAGAGATTGATAGGTATGTTTTCTTTCTCTTCGGTTAGTTTCTTATTACATCAGTGAAATTTACCATTTTGATTTAAATTAGATGGTTAATTGGATTGGTAGGGCATTAGAACTTATGAAGTTCAAGTATCGGGACTTACTGCACTTGTTCGTTTTCACTGTCGAAATTTCTATATGTGTCAAGTAGTTTCCTAGGAGCAATTTTATATTAGTTCTTGACTGTATCATCCCCTTAAACTTCTCAATATGAAATTCGATATATGTTTATTTAAATTGTATATCATGGTAGGAAGGTTCAAGGCCACTGATGCAAGCCGACTTCGTGCTGAATACAACCGACTTGTAGAGGGTTTGGCATTGAGAGGAAACCTACCTAGTATGTGAAATGGAAACCTTTTTTGTAGATTTTTTAGCACAACTCTTGATTTAATGATGGTTCCAGATTATCATTTCTCTCTCTTCTTTATGCAGTCACTGACAACTGGCTTTCAAATCCTGCACTGCCTGATGATATTCTAAAGGAAGCTGTGCCTGGAAATATCCGTCGAGCGGAGCACTTTTTACATGTCCTACGTAGATTAGTTCAGTATCTAAGGGGCCGACTAGACACTGAGAATGTTGAGAAAGAAAGCCCAGTTAGCTTTGTTGCATCTATCAATAGTCATGCTGGAATTGACCAGAAAACATTGAAGTTCTGTTATGACCGTCTGCATTCACTCATGTTGACTCTAGAAATTACTGACACAGATGAGTTCTTACACATCCAAACAATATGTGATTTTGCAACTCTTGTAGGCACTTATGGTCGTGGATTTTCAATTATTATTGAACCTTTTGATGAAAGAATGCCACATATTCCAGATCCTATCTTGCAGGTTGGTTTTTGCTATTTTTCTCTTTTCTAAATTACTGATGTTTCAGTATTTTGGCTAACTTCCATAAATCTCGAAATAACGTGAGGGTTTTGTCCCTACATGCTAATGATATTTTTCCCAAATCTCTATTGTTATTGAGACTGTATGTTTGGAAGGTTCAGTGTAAGAAAGTCAAAATGGTAAATTTTTATTCCTTTTACCCTATATGTTTATACAGAATATTTAATTTCATGATATCTATCTGTTTGAGGTGGTCATCTAGATGATTTGTCTTCCATGTTGACTTTAATTCTCATTGTATGCCTTTGTTCTCACTGGGGTATAATTTATGGCTTTTCCAGTGCTTACATACCTGTGATTCCTACTCTTTTTTTTTTTCCCACTCACAATAGTATTTGATATTATTTAAGCTGTTAATATACTAATCTTCATGATTTGGCATTCCAGCTTAGCTGTCATGATGCTTCGCTTGCCATAAAGCCTGTGTTTGACCGATTCCAATCCGTTGTCATTACATCTGGCACACTCAGCCCAATTGATCTGTACCCACGCCTTCTTAACTTTCATCCAGTTGTTAGTCGTAGCTTTACAATGTCGTTGACAAGAGATTGCATATGTCCAATGGTTCTCACACGTGGAAGGTGGGCAGTTGTAATCTTTTCCCTTTGCTTATGACAACTTTCAAGTTTGTAACTTGTAAGATATTAAACCTTATGAATATAGTTATTATGTGTCAATTTGCATTTGGTTTGTTCTTGCAGTGATCAGCTTCCTGTTAGTACCAAATTTGATATGAGAAGTGACCCTGGTGTTGTGAGGAATTATGGGAAACTCTTGTTGGAGATGGTCTCTGTTGTCCCCGATGGAATTGTCTGTTTCTTTGTCAGTTACTCATACATGGATGGAATCATTAACACTTGGAATGATAGTGGAATTCTGAAGGTTAGTATCTTTTGGCTTCTCTTCTTAAATTGTGCAAATAACTTGGGCATCTTTCGCTCCATTCTGGTTCCTGCCCTTGTTGGTTTTCCTTTATTTCTTTCCTTATTATATATCTTTTCCTGTCTCCTTTATATAGGCTGGTTCTTGAGAATAACCTTTCTTTATACTGGAAGCATATGTATATGGTTTTCCCGAAACGTTTTTAATCCATCTATTGTAGGAAATAATGCAACATAAGCTTGTCTTCATTGAGACACAAGATGTTGTAGAAACCACATTGGCTCTAGACAATTATCGCAGGGCTTGTGACTGTGGAAGAGGTGCAGTGTTTTTTTCTGTTGCCAGGTACTATTGACGATGAAATGTATAACTTTGAATCTTTGTTAGCAGAGCAGGTAATTCTATTATGTTTTTGGTGTCAGTTAGACTGGTTCATAGGCCTATATTCATTCTTATGGCCATTCTTGGCTTTTTATCTTTGGTGCAATGCAAATAACCAAAATCAGTTGTCTTCATCATTTTAACTTTGTACTTGTAGTTTATTAGTAGAAATAGAGGTGAAGTAACTTATCACATCTTGATAAATCCCTTGAATGCTTATATATCTTACAGGGGAAAGGTTGCTGAAGGTATTGATTTTGATCGACATTATGGCAGACTAGTAATAATGTTTGGTGTTCCATTCCAGTATACATTAAGCAAGTGAGTTTCATCCAATAATTTAATCACCTTTCTGGTTTCTGTTTGCCTTTTGCAGTTGTAGCCATAGGCAATCTATGGGTACAATGGTTTTATAGTAATGCACTTATCACAATTTATGTTTTCTTTGCCTGCACATCAATAAACTTCGGTTTCCTTTCAGAATATTGCTGGCAAGGTTGGAGTACTTACGAGACACATTCCAGATAAAGGAAGGAGATTTTCTTACTTTTGATGCCTTGGTACTACATCCATCATTTTCCTGAATAAACTTGCATTTCCTAAACATATAGTTATGAAATGTGACAACGGTTTCTTGACTACGTGACTTTTTGAAACAGAGGCAAGCTGCTCAATGCGTGGGACGAGTTATCCGTTCAAAGGCGGATTATGGGATGATGATATTTGCTGATAAGAGGTATATGTATCTCCTTGCTCCTTTTCTAGTATATTGAAATTGAAAGTTCTGTCTTTGAGCTAGAAGTATTGCCTTTTCTGGTTAGCGGCAAATCATTCCAACTTATAGTTTTTAACTTCTTATCGTCTTTATCAATTTTATGGTTGAGATGTCCTCCGTCCAAACTTTGCAACTGTAAAAGCAATGTTGAATTGTTAACAGAATAAACACGGTATGTTTTAAAACAGTTGAAGCTATCCTTCTGTTAGATTACTTGCCAGGGCTATTAAAGGGGAGCCTGAAAGTTTGTTATTTCTTCATGAAACCTATCTCCTTTTTACAAGGGTTCTGTATGATAAATGTAGAGACGTTTTGGACAACACATGGAGATTTTTTATACCTTACTCTTCTCCTTTTTGGTTGATTAAGTCATGGGTTATTTCCTACTTTCCTCGTCTTCTGAATTAGTGGATGAATGCAGGTATAGCCGACATGACAAGCGCTCAAAATTACCAAGTTGGATACTGTCTCACTTACGAGATGTGAACCTGAATTTGAGCACCGACATGGCTCTACATATAGCAAAAGAGGTATGCCCCCTTGTTCATTGTTCAGTATTTTGTTAGCACTTTGGAGAAAGATAAATGTCTTCTAGATATAATATAGTTAGGTATATTATCTGATATTTTCTCTGATGTAGTTCATTTACTTGAAGTCTTCAATAGGTGGCTTTTAATACTAAAAAGAAAAATGCACATAATGAACTTGTCTGCTTGGATTGGAATCATATATATAGAAACTAGGCTCCTAAAGAAGGTTGAAATCATGTTATGGCTTAAGCTAAAATTTGTGTATCTGAATTAGTCCTTGGTTGTTTTAAGATATATATTTGGTGCCCTAAGATTTGCTTTTCATTTTATTCTCGGTGGGTGCAGTTCCTAAGAAAAATGGCTCAACCTTATGAGAAGGTCGGTGGCAGTGGTAGGAAGACATTACTATCAGAAGAAGATTTGGAGAAGATGGGGGATGGAGGCATGGATGATATGTTGCATTAAGGAATTCTCTGCTCATTAAAACCAGAAATGGAAGAGATGTCTCTGCCATGAACAAGTTTTGAGTCCACCTCAATGTATTATCCATTTTAAGGAATTCTCTGCTCATTAAAACCAGAAATGGAAGAGATGTCTCTGCCATGAACAAGTTTTGAGTCCACCTCAATGTATTATCCATTTTAAGTATCAAGGTTATCACCAAGTTTTGTAAACTGAGAAGCCGAGTATTGAATGCTAAACATATAGCCTATGGCAATGGCACATACACAACAATTTTTGTAATCCCTCTAGTGTTTTGGGATTCACACCGTACAATGCACACTGAACCTGAATGAGATTAGCTCATCCCCCTTGAAGATGAGAGGAGATTTTAAACAATGTACATGAACAGGTTTGTTTCTGGCAACATTTCATTTTATTTTCTGTTAAAATTTACAGTTGTAAGGAATTACTGCAGTTCAACCTCATAATATCCTTCCCATTCCTTGGAAAATTTGTACTCTTTCTGTTTGTAAATAATTTTAAGATGGAGATAAGTATGTGGATTAGAATGAAGGTATCATTTGATTTATGGCCCACTTCACCTCCGTTATGCTTACTTTCTTTCCGTTTACATTATCCTTCACCTGCCAATGCAAGTACCATTCACAAGGAAAACATGGTACACAAAACTGTCAGCCTTGTTCCCAAAAGAAAAAGATAAAACAATTTGGTGGAGAATTAAATTACCTTGGCTCTCAACTCAGCTGCAAACATTCCATTATTCAAAGAAGACTGAACCGTCGTTATCTCAATCCGAAGCTGTTCCCTCAGCATCCGCATTATATCAACCAACAACCCTTCCCTATACTCGCATTGCAACTCCAACAACGCGTCACTTTCTATTATCGACACCTCCACCGCCGTTTCGGGCTGCGTCTTCTTTGGCCTAGCTTCACCTCCACTCCCCGTCACTATCCTCATCTTCCTTTTCTCCCGCCCTGGTTCTGGACCCACTGATCGTGCCCTCTCCGACACCGTTACCCCACTTCTCTGCAGCGAATCTGCTGATCTTGGCCGTTCGTTATGGGCTTCTATTTCCTTGTTTCGTGTTTCCAGTTCTTGTATCTTTTTACGTAACTGTTTGATGTACTCGATGGTGTCCCCAAGTATGGAAGCTTTATCCATTTTGGTAACGAATGGAACCAAGGATCTTAATATGATGAACCGTTCGTTGAGCTTTTCCCGTCGCCTCCTCTCTGCTAGTACATGGTTGGCGCTGAGCTCCTCCTGCGGGATCCCCTTACGGAACCTGGCGGCGGCATTGGCGTCACGTGCCTTGGGTGAGTTCTCGTCGCGGTATTTGCTGTGGAGGAACGGAACACTAAATAGAATGTACTTGAGGAGCCACTGGGAGGACGGTCCTTCGAAGGCCACTGGGAGCTGGTGGTGGTCTGAACGGATTGTCCACTTGGAAAACGCTGATTCCGTTGAGTAGGTTGGCAATGAGTGGGCCCAACAGGTTGGTTGGCCTTGAAGGACGTCGGAGACGGTCTGAGAATAGTGGGTGTTTTCTTGTGCTAGTCCATCCATCGGCAGTAGCCCTACAAAATAACTCAAAAACAAGTTTCAACTGATAATTTTTATCACACTAAACTAAACGAAAAGCACTCCAAAATCTTTTGGTTGATTACCGGGAAGCCTTTCAATTTTCCTCATATAAATGCCGACGAAAACATTGACAGTTAATATAATAAACATCATTGTTAATTCATCCGACAATGCAAGATTGAACTCTACGGGCGGGTGAAATAAACAAGGGTAGTTGAAATTTCGATTTGTGTACACTCATTTGGCAGCTTGCAATAAATAACTATGACGAAGAAAGTTGATCAGAGTTGGAGCAATAATACATCAATCACTTTTTTATGCTGAAGAAACTTGGAAGTCTCCCCATGCAGTAAGCCAAGCCAAGCCCCACTATACGAAAAGGACCCTCATTTGATTTGTGTGAGTGAGAAGTGACGGGTTGAGGCCACTGTTTGCAAAGCTATTTATTAACCCTGAATTCTACAACTAAGATTTTGTACTATATTTCTAATTATTGGCCAACAATATTCTACAAAGTATTTTCCCATTCTAGTCTTTTTACCTGAATAACGTGACTCAAGCCCACTGTTTGCTGCCTCCGCCTCCTGTAACATTTCCCACCTCCTACACAACTCGGCTTTAAACGATTCGGCTCGCCGCTGCTTCTCTGCTTGGCTTACGCCTACCATGTGAATATCTGTGTCTAAGTTATTTGATGCGTCGTCTGGTGACCCTAGCCTCATGTCTTCCGACATTTCCAACTGCATCATTAACTTGTTTGGCTCAGCTGCTACTCTCACCATTCGGCGGCTATTTCGATCCGTTTCGGCACAGTCTGATTCAGGTCCTTCTTCCTCTTCCTCTTCCTCTTCTTCTTCTTCTTCTTCTTCTTCTTCTTCTTCTTCTTCTTCTTCTTCTTCATTGCCGTCTAGGTTAGGGTTTGCAGCTGCGTACGTAGGACGAAGTGCAGGAGAGTAGAAGCGAGTGTAATCGGTGGGGTTCGAAGTGGAGTGTTCGGAGAGAGCCGGTTTGGGGTTACGAATTATATCATCTGTGAAGAAGGTTTTGACATGTTGGACTAACTCTAGATCCTCTTGGAGCTGAAAAGGAATCAAGCGGACTATCTACTGTCAATATCAGCAGATTGACGGAAGAATTTTCTAGTGACACAAACAGGAAACTTTTATTACCTTTTCCGTAGTGCCAAGTTCAACAACACCATCGTGGACAGCAATGCAAAGCACAGTCTACAACAATATACAACATAAACCAATGTCGATCAATAATTAAATTAACAATAAATGAAAGAATGATGCATTTTAATTTTAAACTGCATCTGCATGAGTCCAATAACAGATATAGGTACCTGTATACGAGCACTCTATTGCAACCGTACGGCGCCATTTTTATTTATGTTGACAAACAGGAAGATACAACGTAGTTAGTGCACTGAATTGAGGTACAAGATGATGAATAAGCACATGATGAACTGCTGCTCATTAATAGTGATAAAAAACCCAGAGTAATTTATAAAACCCTCCAAATTCAAGTAATTTATAAAATTAGTTGAGACGCTGGCATTAAGTAAGAAAATTATGTCCTTATTAGTTATAAAATAGTACAAGCAAAAGGCAATGTCGCAACAATACCTTAGCAAGAATAGCTCTTGAGAAAATTTTACTATCAACCTCACTTGCACCTGTAAGCCATACATGCTGCCTCCTTGCATATGCCTTTCCGGGCAACCTGTACACAATATTTATCACATCCCGGCCATGTAAATATATATATATATATATATATATATATGTGTGTGTGTGTGTGTGTGTGTTTGAAATAAATCAGTGGTTAATCAAAACACAGTACTGGTATTGATATACACTAATCTGTTTTTGGTACCAAAACACATTATTAGAGACCAAGTTGAAGAGTTTTAGAACGTGATTGCGGCCTACCCGTCATTAATTTCATCATGCTACAACAGTGTTACCTCAAATTTCCTGTTCTAAGTACAAATACAGGACAACTCTCGTCTGCCATGACAACAACATTTACTGTCTGTAGTCGCTTAGGTCGGTTTCAACTTTCAATCAAGTGTTTATTATTTTTATTACATTCTAATTTCTAGTTTACCTATTTCAGTGTTAATTTCTGGAATAATATCTAGTGGAATATATTCCTCTTGAGTAGTTTCTTCAATCAAATTTGTCAAAAGACAAACTGAAGCATGTTATCTTTCTTTCACCATTAAAAAAAAAAAAAAACAAAGAGTCTGGCTAGTCCTCCAAAAAGGAAGAAGACGACGACATTAAAGGTTCTCACCTAACCACATGTCAAGGGCATCATCAAACATGAAGTACTGTGATGACCTATTTAGATTGAATAAATTACTTTAAACTCACTGTTGCAATAACGAATCCCCAACTGTCTCATTAACTCTTCGTAATTGTTTGTAGCGCAATTGGTCCTCACTTACCATTTTAGTAACTACAGTCCCAAGCCCCATTTCTTACACTGAGAAGTTATCCATTGCTGAATGAGGAAGATGAGCTACTCCATTAATTTTATTCATTGTTTTCTTTTCTTTCTCTATATGATAAATGGTCCTAATATCTTGGAATGAAAAACTATGAATCACGACAAAGAGTTTAAAACAAAAAGGATCCTCCTTCCCACCCGTAATTTTCTTTTTTTTTTTTCCCATTTTTATTGGCAGATTCCAGCACTGGGGTTCACTAGAATAAGTTACTCACGTTGAAGGGGAAAAAAGTGGAACGGATGGTAGGAAAACGAGAGCACTGAGCACAAAAAGTCAATGTGCTAAGCGGCAACTATAAGCTAGTAAGCTACTATATAGGAAAGAACTTAACTTACCCTACTCCAGGAGGAAAAGAGAAGGAGACGCACATCAAATAGAACCATTCGGACTCGGTTAAGTCCTCCGGTGACAACGCTGCCGATGGTCGACGGACTGTCTGGTTCGACTCTCCGGCGGATAATGAGTCGTAGAGCTCTCTAAGTTGTTGGCTCCTTTGCAAAGACGCCTCTTCCGCACTGACCTCCATTGGTTGCACTGTCTTTCGTGTCTTGATTGCTCCATTGTAGTATCCGTCCGACCATACTAAGATCCTAATTAAAACACACTCAAATTGATCATTATAACCAATGACACTAAATCGATTGTATTGCAGAACTAGTTCAAGAAGAAGAAAAAATTCACCCTTGTTGGGGACAAATTTGCCAGAAAAGGCTGTAGGTCCATTGAACTGATTGCACCGCCGCCTGCAACATATTCCGAAGCCTGTTACTAGGCGGCACAGCCATTCACTCCACTTTCAAATTTGAGCTTGATATTAATGTCAGAAAATGAGAAGAAAAAAAAAAGGGATATTATATACTAGTGAAGAAACAGAAAGCAGCAGAATCATAAAATCATCCTATATATCATGATATCTGCAGCTGAAAATCACAAAAAACCATTTACCGAAACCCCAAAACCCCTTAAAAAGGAGCAAAAAGAAAAAGGAAAAGAAGGGTAGACAAGAGGAGCCCGAGGAAGGGTAGCAGAAGAAAAAAGAGCAACAGGTGAAAGATCAGACACAGACAAATTCAAAAGATACTAGATGACTTTGAGGAGAGATTTGTTTTAGTTGCCCAACACATATACCCCATACTTTCTAACGGGACAAAGATTTTAAAAATAACAAAATGTATATATAAAAGGAATTTGAAGGGCCGTTAGCTTAGAAATTGATGTAATATAAACTTTATAAGAAAAGAAAATATTGTAGTAGTTAGGGTTCGTAAAGAGCGAGAAAAGTGATATTATTGGGGATATGGAAATTTGACTGGTCGGTGTACCAGCCAGTTTGATGTGAGCTGACAACATTACGGGGTGCTTTGTTAGTTGTGGGCTACGTGCGTGTGTTCTTGGCTGTTTACATTATTGGTGGATCCAGAATGGGAAATATGAGCGCCTTGACTAGGCGTTGCAAATCACTGTTCATTCATTATACTAAGCTCAGAGGCGGCGTTAAGCTCTCATCTCATTTTTCTTTTCCTTCCAACACCCGTCCTACGTTGATATTTTTAAATAAAGAAAATGAAAGGTCCAAAATAGTTGATTAAAGCAGAGGTATTACATTAGAGTACGGTCATGCCCTGACTCAAGAATCCTACCCACACCCGATTTAGCAAGATAGTCCTCTTCGCTATTCACAGCCCTGGAAACCATCGCTTGGAATCATGTCCAAAACAAGTTTACAACAACTAATCAATTTAGTAATAAGGTATAATTTTTTAAATTAACTCCAAACTTAAAATTATATATAATTCAAAAATAAAATTATTAAAAGTTTAGATAATTATGTCATATAATTTCACAATTTTATAGAATTTAAGTTTAAGAATTAAAATTACAATAAAAAATAAAAAATCCAAATATTAAAATAAACCAAAATAAAAGTATAAAAACAAAAATCAACCTAATGCCTAATTCAAGGAAAAAAAATACATGAAACCAAAGAATAAAATTTCATTTTGACTTCTAATATTGAATTTCTGACTTTACTTTTTGACTAAGGAAACCAATCTTATTTCGCCTCAATTCAGTTGTAAAAGTTATTTTTTTAAATTAAATATATACATTTGAAAAGTGCTGTGCAATTATTGTGAAATTATTTTTTCAAAAAGTTTAAAAGTTTCATATTATTAAGAAAATTCTAGGAGAAGATAGGATGGGTGTGTTCTATATAAGTGAAACAAACATTAAAAATTTAAACGTTACTAACTCATATATTAAAATAATCATAAAAAATAATACTCAACTCAAATGTAGCATATATTTATTCAAATCATAAACTTTAATTATTTTAAAAGATAAAAAATTAGTTCAAGCTAAACAATAAATAGTTTTTATTCTCACTATTTTTTTTTTTGAAGTTTAATTTATTAATAAAAACGTAAATAATCAATAATTTATAAATATAAAAGTATGAGTTTGGAAAAAATTTTGGACGGACCAATATAATTTTTATTGCCAGTTATAGTCTACAGTTTGTATTTTAAATATTTTTATTTAATATTTTTCACATTTATAAATTAGAGTTTCAGTTTCATTAAAATAATTAATTTAAAATTTTGCTTAATAAGAAAATATACCAGGCTTATAAATAAGCATTCTAATTCTATTTAAAAAAGTTACTAAATGAATTTATATAATACTAAATAAAATTTCAAATTTTATATTATTTAATTTTTTTTGTTTCAATTAACCAAAAAATAAAACATTACATTAATTTTGTTTTAGATAGTAAATTTTTATAGTTTTTATAAATTATTTAATAATGATTGAAAAAATTTATTACCACTATATTTGTATTGTTAAAATAATTTATATATGTTAATTAGTTATTAATTTAAATAATATTGCTTAAGCAAAATTATGGTGTATATTGAATTTGATAAAAAAATACTTTAATTATGATTTGATTTTTTATTATCGTTTGTACATACCCAAATTTGACCGGGCCTTAATAAACAAAGCCCAAAATACAAACAAAACAAATTTTAAACTAAATTAAATATTTCAATCCATTTACAACCAAAAACAAACATAAATTAAAACCCAAGGCCCAAATTACAATGACCCAAACAAGCCTAAGCCCAAATCCCTAATGGCCCAAATTGGAAACAAACAACAGAAACCCTAGCTAACCTCGCGCCGCGCCTCTATGCCACCCCCACGTGCCTTGCTAGCGAGCACACCACCCCAAACTACAAAAAGCCAAAATTTTAGCCCGTTAACCCTCCCTATGGCCTGCAAAACAGACCGAAGCAGAGACAGAGCAAACAACAACACGCAAAGAAGCAGTAGTAGTATAGAGCAGAGAATAGTAGCAATAGCAGTAGAAATAATAGAAATATTGCAACACAATCGGCTATAAAGCCACCAAAAATCAGATTGTAAAAGAAAATGAGGATTTTAAAACACAAAAAAAGAAGAAGAATAAAAGCAAAAAGAAAAGGTTGATTTTTTCTCTTTTTTTGCCTTTCGATTTATTGTTTTCTTCTTTTATTTTCATTTCAAATCTACTTTTAAAATAATAAATAATAAAGGAAAAGGGAGAAGCTTACCGGATTCCCCGCAATCGCGACTCCGGAGAGACCCTTCTCTGTTATCGAAATCGAACCCAAGAAGAGGGGTCGAGGGCTAATCTTTCCGATTTTCCTAGTCTTGGGGGCTTGGCCTTCAAAGGGTTTTAAAAAAAGGGTTGAAAACCCCCATTTGTGCTCGATTCTTATCACCGTCCACGATGGCAACCACGGCAGAGGCGACGTGCGCCGACGACGGACCTTTTGGTTCGGTTTTGAAACCCCAGCAGAGAAGAGGGGAGGGGCTTTAAGAGTTTTTTTTTTTGGGTAAAAGAATTATTTTTTTAAAGAAAAAGTTGCTTTTATACACAATCAAAACGGTGCCGTTTTGCACTCAAAGCCCCAGCGCCAAAACGGCGCCGTATTGAGGCCGATCCGCGTGTTGACCCGACCTTTCCAGGGGATCCGCGTGTTTTTGGATTTTGGGAAATTTTCGCATTTAGTCCTTCCTCATTTTTTGATATTTTGATTCATTTTTTTTTATTTTTAGTTTATCCTTTAAGTTTTATTTCCGTTTCATTTTAGTCCCCCTTGTAACGATGCCGTTTTGGAAGGCCAGAATAATTGCCCTTCTAGTCCTCCTCTGTTTTTCGCGTATTCATCCTAGTCCCTCATCTTTCTTTTATTTTCAATTTTACCCCCGAAATCAGTTTAGTCTTAAATTTTAATCCTTGTATCATTGCTTTATTAATTAGTTTTAATAATAATAATAATATTATTATTATTCTTATTATTATTATCTATATTAACTTACTATTATTTTATTATTAACATATATTATTAATGTTTCGTTATTGCTTATTATTAACATTATTATTTTCTACTCTATTTTTTTTATTATCACTATTATATTACTTATTACTATTAGTATTATTTTTTACTTACTATAACTGATACTATTATATTTTCATTTTTATTATATTTTCTATTATAGTTATTATTATATCATTATTTTTCTTATTAATATATTAATATTTTCTACTTCACTATTTATTATTATTATTTTATATTTATTATTATTATCATCATATTTAGTATTATTTTAATATTATATTAACTTATATCTTATTATCTGTAACGACTCAAATTCCACGGGCACTGAAAAAGTGAGTTTAGGGCATCCGTCTTAGGAAAAACGAGTCATAGGGCCTTTGTCTTAGTAAATCGAGTTAGTAAATAATTATTAGAAATATTTGAGTGTTTAGTTGTATGTTTAATTAAGCTTTGAATAGGAGAATTTAATCTAATTAGAAATAATTAATAGAAAGGACTAAATTGAATAGAGCATAAAAGTTTAATTATAGAATAGAAAAATATTAAAGCATTAAATTAGTTATTAAACCAACTTAGTGACATGTGTGTGGTAATGAATGAATCCATGTGTACTAAAATCATTAGTACAAATGTACATGATATGTTTATTTACTTAGTAATTAAGAAAATATATATACATATATAATTTATTAATTGTTTATTATTTATAGTTATGAAAATATTTTTTTATAATAAGTTGAATTTTGACAATTGTATGGTGATGATGAATTACATGTGTCACAATGTGTGTATATACAAATGTATGTTTATTATTAGTTATTAATTAGATATTTTATAATAATAATTAATTAAGTAAATAATAGTAAATAGTAAAGAAAACAAAAGAAAAAGAACAAGAAAAGTTACAGAGAAGTAACGAAAATCTGGGAAAGAAAAGAAGGAAGAAAAGAAAAAGGAAAAATTGGAGATTTGAAGCTTAGAAATTTGAAAGTTAAGTTAATTAAGCCCTTATTCTTTAATTTAAATGTTTTAGAAGCTTTAGAATTGAGTTTTGATGAAATTAAGTGGAAGCTATGGAGGTTTTTAAGCTCCTGAGTAAAGTTTATGTTAGATAAATGGTTGAATTAAGGGCTTAATTGATAGAATTATTAATTAGAAGTGATTAAGGGATTAAATCATAAAAGAAGTTATAAGTTTTGTATTTGATGGACTAAGTTGAAAGAAAACTTGCATTAGGGTTTTAATATGAATATTTAATAGTTAATAAGAATTTGGAAGGAAATTAAGTAGAAATAAAGTAGTAATTAAGCTAGAAAAGTAAATAAGTCAATTTGGATTAAATTGAGAATAAGTTATAAATTTGATGGAAATTCTATTATTATTAAATTGTTATAAATAGGGCTGTAATTAATAAAATATTTATTTACATTTGCATAGCTAGCAAAGAAATTGAAGCATCAGCATCGAAGGGCAAGGAGAAAATAAACGAGGAATAAATACGACAAATTCGGGTTTGTATTATCATAATTCAAGTATTTCTTATTTAATGTTTAATTTTAATATATGTGTATGGAATTTGAATGTGGGGTAAATATTGATGTTGAATTGAACGTGTATTAGATTTATTTGATGAACAAATATATGCATGTGAGATTGAATTATATGATTGAATTGAGTAATGTTAGTATGCATATGAATTTGAGATTTGAAATTGAAATATTAATGTGATTGAATTGATTTTGAATAATTTTGATCAATTGAGAATGGAAATGAAGTGAAAATATGTGATAATATGAATTTGAACAAGTTGTGCTTAAATTAAGAAATATGTGAGAAATTGTGGCTAAAGTACAATTAATGTGAATTTGATCGAAAAGAGAAAGGAATTCGATACCCTATTAACTTGTCGGGCTTAGTAGATATAGTTGGCATGCCATAGGATTGGAAGAGTTCAGGGTTACTTCGACCTCGAGTCGATGAGACACTTGGAATGTCATTTTGCTTCGGATAGAATCGATGAGGTACTGGGTACCACTTTACTTCGGCTAGGCCGATGAGACACTGGGTGTCACCTTATTGCTTCGAACTATCTGATGAGGCACTGGGTGCCAATATGGTGTGTTTGGTTGGATCCGTGTATCCGCCAAAGTCCGAGTCATGTTAATAGGGGTAATTATGTGAAATGAGAAAATCTATTGAATTTGATTATTTGAACCATTGAATGAACAATGAAAGCTATATTGAGAATTGAAATGAGAAATGATATTATGTTATGAGATTAAAGGTTCATGAATGGTTCCTATTGAAATGTGAATTAGATATGTATATGTGATTGAGAGATGAACTTAAGGTTCATGAATGATTGGAACTCTATTGTTGGGATATTGATTCGAATGTTGGAATGGCACATTGATAATATGATGATTTATCATGAAATTATATGTTTGATGTTCTTTTTATCCAAGTATGTTATGATATTTGATTGTAGTTATATATTTGAATTATGATAATACCACTGAGTATTTCCAATACTCAGCGTACGGTTATTTTCCGTGTGTAGGTTAGGTAAAGTTAAGGTTAGGCTCAGTATCTGAATCAATCCCGGCTTCAGCTCAAATTTTGGTGATGTATCTATCTTTTGGTAATGTGGCATGTACTAGGTTTAGTATTTGTCACTTGTAAATGTTTAATATTTTAAATGTCAATATGGTTTATAAACCTTAAGAAGTTTATGGAATGAATGAATGAGTTTTTGCTAAGTTTGAAGATGAAATGAATGGTATTTGATTAACATTTATAAGTCAATGATATGGGTATGAATTAGGTACATTTTGTGGGTGAAATTAGCTTAAATATGGTGAAAAATTATGTTTTCACACGGCCAAGACACATGGGCGTGTGCCCAGGCCGTGTGGCAAAATCAGTGTTGCCCACGGGCTGGCCACATGGCCATGTCTCAGGCCATACGGGTGTGTGCCCAGGTCACACGGGTGTGTCCCAAGCCACACGGGTGTGTGCCCCTGTTTTCTAAGAAAAATTTTTAAAGTTCCCGATTTAATCCCAAATCACTTTTTAAATCTATTTTGGGCCCCGTAGGCCTATATTAAGAACTATTTGATGGAAATTAGATGGTTTTAGATTGATACTCAAATTTATGTCTCGTTTTTATTCGTTTGTTAGTGTATAAGTCCGGTAATACCTTGTAACCCTGTTTCGAAGACGGTTTAGGGTTAGGGGGTGTTACATTTGTTGGTATCAGAGCTATAGGTTTAGTCGATTCTCAGACTAAATCGAGCTCGTAAGTGAGTCTAGAAGTACATACCACAGTTAGGTTAAAACTGAGTCGGGATTTTTGGATGCTGACCTATTTAATTGTTTTTGTTTTATAGATTAAAGATGCCTGATGAACACCTTGATGATATAGATGAAGAAATGAATGAAGAATCATATAATTTAGACGAAAGTGAATCAGCTTCACCTAGTGTGAATCCAATTAGAAACCAACCTCCCAATGTAGAAAGAGAAAACATTATAGAGAGAGATGTGATAACGTCTCGCGATATTAAATAATAAAATTTATAAAACTGATCACACCAAAACTAACTAATATCACGATATTAAAGGCAGGCGCACCTATCGAACAGTAGTATAGTTAGTGGCAAGACTGAGTTATCGTACCCAAGGGAACTAAAAGTACGAATACTTACTTCCTTTCTATTATCTAGCCTAAAAATAAAAGAGGTTTGGTTGAAACTAATTCTAAAACTAACTAAAAGTGCACAAAAAGTAAATTGGGGAAAACTTTAAGGAAAAGCTGATTGATATAAGCAATACTTAAGGGAGAATCCACCTAGACTTCACTTGTTATTGACTTCTTGAACTAGACGATTTATTCACTTGACTTGATCCGTAGAGATCCCTAATTTATGCTAAACCCTCCTTCGAGGCGAAGAGCAACAAGGCCTAGGTTGTTAACTAAAGTTTCTTTATTAATTAACACCCTAGGTTGCATTAATTCGATCTATGGTTCCCCATATTAGGTTTGACCCTAATCCGGCAGATTTATGTCGCCCTATGTCTAGGGTTGCATGCAACTCCGCTTAATTATGGTAGATCTGCTCTTAAAATAGGGACTTTTGCTCCTCTGCCTAAGCACATCAAGTTCTTGAAGTAATACCTAGGATTATTAAATCAAGAATGAAGAACACATAATTAAGAACAATTCAAGTATTTATCATATTTTTCAAGAATAAATAATAACAAGATCTGTCTTAGGTTTCATCCTCCTCAAGTATTTGAGGGGTTTAGTTCATAATAAAGAAAGAAAACATCTCAGAAGAATTAAGATAACAAAACATAAAGAACCCGAAAACCCCTGAAGGAATTTAGGGAGATCCTCTGTCTTGATGTAGAATCCTGGTTTCTGGGATGAATCAATCGGCTTCCCTTGGAGTAATCCCTTGCTTTCACTCTTTGTGTTGGCAGAAATATGGCACTCTTTCCTAAGAGAAAAGAGTATTCCCTTAGCGGGAAATAAGCATACCCTTCAAGTTGCCTCCTAGGGTCTTTATATAGAGTTTTAGAATGGCTTTCTTAGCCCCTAAGCATCCAAATTCGAGTGAAATTCCTCTTACTCACGACTAGAACACACCCGTGTGCCACGCCCGTGTGCCACGACAAGAGGCCGTGTGAGAGTCTATCGATGAAGGCACGGCTGTGTGGCTTGGTCGTGCTTGTCGGTGGCTGGACCGTGTGGTCTTCGTGTGGCACGACCGTGTGCCACGGCCGTGTGATGATCCTTGGGCCGTGTCAATTATACATTTTGGCCCATTTTCTCCGTTTTTGGTCTATTTTCTGTTCTTTTCTCTTTCCTATGCTCTCCTGAGTGTAAGATATGAAAAAGGAAGATTAAGAGCACCAATTCTCACTAAATTGATAATAATTCATCCAAAATAAAGGCTAAACTTGAGGTAAAAATATGTATAATTTATCATTTATCAAATACCCCCACACTTAAGCCTTTGCTTGTCCTCAAGCAAAATCTTAATCCCTAATAAAGAATCATTCTTCTCAACTTACAATCTTTATCAATAATGTTTCAAACTAATTCACAGGTATTCATACAATGATAATACAATTAGAAGAACATTAAAGATTCAATCACTCTAAGCTGAGAATTTTATCATTGAAACATAAGTTTTCTCTTTTCTCCTAAGTAATTATCTCTTAATCTTAATTAACAGAAGTTGACATCCTCACTAAAGATTCACTCTATCCACTCGAAGTGTTTAGGGTTAAAAAATTAAGCACTTTCTAGTCAACCTGAAAAGTTATTACCATAGGCTTGCAAGAAAATCACATCTCCACTACTATAGATTGATATGATACATCGATCAAAAGGTCTTTCAATGGTTGTAATAGGGCTTGGTTAGGGGTGTTGTCACAGGCTGCAAAAGAAGGTTAGAATCGAGATTGAACTGAAAAATTATCTAGCTAGAAAAATTTCTATCACTGGAACATATTCTTCGGCTAATTCTTATGATAACATTATTTCCGCCTTGGTAGCCTTAAAATAGAAATATGCAAAAACCATTTGAACTATTACAGATCACAATTGAACATACATTTTTTTTTAGAAAAACTCAAGTAAAATACATTAAATTGAAATTTTACAACTTTACAATATGGAAAAGAGAATAAAGCTAGATAATAAGTTCAACTCAAATCTCGACAAAAAGAGGGATTAAAGTAATTGAATGGAATTCAACAAAAATAGGTTATAGGTTCACTAGGGGTTAATTTATGGAGGTAGGCCTTTGTGGAGTAAGTAGGTTAAATCCTAGGTGCCTTTATCATCTCGGTATATCAAATCAATGATGTGGTCTTGACATGTATAATCAAAGCAAGTTCTAGAATAACAAATCAGTGTTGACTCACTCAAAGCAATAATAAAAGTGAGCACGAAAGAATGTATGCTTAAAAGGCTCAAAAATTTCACCAGAATTATGGCTTTTGATGTCAATCCTGCGAATTTCAATTCTCAAGATAACACTTAGAATTAAGGAAAAAAACTTATGAGAAAATTTGGGGTTCTCAAAAATTTCAACTTATCATGCTTGATTCCCTAATGTTTTAAAGTTTGAATAATCAGAGTACAAGCACCTATGTCTTAATTCTCACATATCAATAAAAATCATAAATCAATCAGAATTAGTTCTAAATAGGAAACTGAAAATAAAGCATAAAGAAAAATTTCAGGAATTTCACAGATAATGTAAAGATTTAAAGTAAACTTCCCCCCACACTTAAGATGTACATTGCCCTCAATGTACAAAGATATAAATAGCAAGAGAAGTATAATATCATAAGATAGGGAGAGGATTGAAACTCCCTGAATTTAGGATGAACTTGTGAGGAAGAGTCGGCAAATGTGGCAAAGTGTTCCCATTGTCGGTTGAATATTAGCTGTAGAGCTCCTTTTTTAAACTGCGAAAATATTAATTAGTCGTGGGAATTTTGGATTAATAGAGATTACTCGTTAGAGATTAGCCGATATGAAAGATAGAAAAATAAATAACAAAAAAATAATAAACTAAGTTCTAAAAATACTAATACTGTAATGATTAAAAGGATAAAAATAAAATTTGAAATAAAAAGGAGACTAATAAAGGAAAAATAAAAAATGAAAAATGAGAAAAATAAAATCGATTTGGAGAATAGAGGCGCACGGTCGTGTTCATCGGGTTTAGCCCGTGTTGGATATATTGCACGCTGTTTACGAACTTATTCGCTCTTCACATGGTCGTGTAGAAGGTCCCACGGCCGTGTGCGATTGGTTCTTCGTCACTCATACGGTGTGTGATGGTTTAAACGGCCATGTAAAATCGTGTTCATTTGTCACACGGTCATGTGATATGTTCTACGGCCGTGTTTTAATTGACAGTGTTGGCTACGGTCTGAGGACACGGGCGTGGAGGTTGTGCAAGCCCGTGTTGATATTGCAGGGTTGCCACGGCCATGTCGCATGGCCATGGCTATTTATCGGTAGCCCGTGCTTTGGGAAAAATTTTCCACTGTTTGTACACGGCTTCGCTACACGATCGTGTCTCTGCTTGAAGTGTTTACACGGCCTCGGACACGTCCGTGGGCATGACCGTGTGGTCCTAAATTTCTACATTAAAAAGGGTTAGTATGATGCATGAAAAATACTAAAATAAAAAATAGAAAGAAAGTTACCAAGTTAGTGCTCGGGTTACCTCCCGAGAAGCGCTTATTTATAGTCTAAGCTCGACTTTGCTCGAGCTTGTACGTTCACGGTGGTTTGAAGAGTTGATACTTTTCTATCCTGCTTACAATTTCATTATCAACGTAAGATTTGAGTCGAGTGTGATTTATCTTGAAAGTGTCGAGTGACTCATGTTTTATCTCGACTGTACCGTAGGGAAAGATTTTCATTTCCGTGAAGTAAGGTGTATTACTTTTATGCTCTTTTGAATTTGAGCTTCGTGGATCGTCTTCCCCTAAAATTACCTTATCTACCACCTTGAGGTGATTTGTTTGTCCTTGAGGGTCGTCTTGGTGATGCTCCGTTTTGGTGTGGCATATTTTGGGCTTTCGTTAAAGTTCAGCCACTCATCTAGTTCCTCGATCTAGAGCATTCGCTTTTCTGGTTCATCTCTTGTAGGTGAATTTGACATTGTTTGCATTGTCTTTACGTGGAGGGCGTCCTGCACAGAAGTTTGTGTGGTGAGTTCAGTGTTTTTACAGTGACTCAAATCTTTATTCTCATCTGTAGTTTTAATTGAGTTGTGAGCTCGTATGGTGACTGTATCATCACCTACTCGTAATTTGAGTTCACTTGTTTATAAATCAATTTTTTGTTCTAGCAGTTGCTAAAAAGAGTCGCCCTAAAATTAAGGGTACATTGCTAGCCTCGTCAATGTCTAAAACAACAAAGTCCACTGGGAATATAAATTTATTGATTTTGACAAGTACATCTTCAATTATTCCCTTAGGTGCCCTAATAGTTTTATCAGCTAGTTGAATGCTCATCTTGGTTTTCTTAGGTGTTCCAAGACCTAGTTGTTTAAATAGGTTATAAGGCATGACATTTATACTTGCCCCTAAATCAACTAAAGCATTTTTTTCCTCTAAGCTACCAAGTAAACAAGGGATAGTAAAACTCCTTGGATCTTTTAGTTTGGTTGGTAGTCTATTTTGTAGAATAGCTGAGTAAACTGCATTTAATTCCACATGAGATTTCTCCTCTAGCTTCCGCTTGTTTATCAAGAGTTCTTTTAAGAATTTAACCGCATTTGGCATATGCAAAATTGCTTCAACAAATGGTAAGTTAATGTGTAATTTTTTTAAGAGTTTAAGAAACTTACCGAATTGTTCATCTGTGCGGTCTTTCTGTAGCACTCTTGGGTATGGTATACGAGGCTTGTGTTCGTTGATGTCTGGCTTGTTGTTGCTTGCCTCTACCTTACCTTTACTCACCTTAGGTTCCTCACCTAACTTTGGGTCGTCTTTGGTTAATGCCTCCTCATATGTTGTTTTTATGGCATGAAGTTGCTCTTTAGGATTGGTCTCAGTGTTACTTGGAAGTCCACCTTGCGGTCTTTCTGATATTAACTTGGCGAGTTGACCGATTTGATTCTCAAGGCCTTTGATTGATGCTTGCTGGTTCTTTAATGCCGTTTCAGTGTTCTGAAAGCGGGTCTCTGACATGGCCATGAATTTGGTAAACATCTCTTCAAGGATGGGCTTTTTCTCCTATTGCGGCGGTGGCTGCTGGAATCCCTGAGGGGGTTGTTGTCTTTGATTCCCTTGACCTGCCCAAGAAAAATTGGGATGGTTTCACCAACCTGCATTATATGTGTTAATATATGGATTATTTTGAGATCTAAAATTGTTACCCATATAATTGGCCTGCTCGGTTTCTGTGCCATTGGCAGAAGATGGGTAGTCTGGAGTGAACATATTTGCCTGAGTTGTGTTGCACTGCATTACTGTTTGTGCCTGCGTGGAACCAACAAAATGATCAAACTTTTTATTTAAAAGTTCTACTTGGTTAGAAAGCATAGTGACAGCATCAATATTCTGAACTCCTGCAGCTTTCGTCGGCTTTGTCCTCATGACTTGCCACTGATAATTATTCAGTGACATCTCTTCAATAAATTCATAAGCTGCTTCTGGTGTTTTGTTATTGATTGTTCCTCCTGCAGCTGCATCGATCAATTGTCTCGTCGATGGGTTCAAACCGTTGTGAAAGGTTTGAACTTGTAACCATAAAGGTAGGCCGTGATGAGGGCATCTTCTCAAAAGATCTTTGTATCTCTCCCAGGAAACATATAGTGTTTCTAAATCCATCTGCACAAAAGAAGAGATATCGTTTCGTAATTTAGCTGTTTTAGCTGGAGGAAAATATTTAAGTAAAAAATTTTCGGTCATCTGCTCCCATGTGGTGATTGAGCCTCGTGGTAAAGAATTTAACCACTGTTTGGCTTTATTTCTCAGAAAGAATGGAAATAGCCTGAAGCGAATGGCATCGTCAGAAACGCCATTTATTTTAAAGGTATCACAAAATTCCAAGAAATTTGCTAGATGCGAATTGGGATCTTCATCCTGCAAACCATCAAACTGCACAAATTGCTGTATCATCTGAATAGTGTTAGGCTTTAATTCAAAGTTATTAGCAGCAATAGCAGGTCGAATAATGTTAGTTTGGGTACCAATCAAACTAGGTTTAGCATAATCATACATAGTACGAGGAGCTTTATCCTGGTTTACTGGTTCTGCTGGTACTGCTAGAGGTGGTGGAACGTTTTGATTCGCGTCCATCTTTTCTGTAGGTTCTGGCTCTTGCTCAGGTTCTTGTTCTGGATAATGTAAACTAAGTGTAATTTCTCTGTGATTTCTGCAAACTATCGCTTCTAGATCTTCGTCAAAAAAGTAATGGTCCTGTTAGGTTGTTTCTAGTCATAAACTAGAAATACCTAAAAGAAAAAGAAAACAAAGAAAAATAGAATAAAATAAAATAAAAGAAAAATAATAAAATAAAAACTGAAAATAAATAAATATAGTAATGGCTAAAGTAATAGAAATCGAGTTTTCTTAATATTTCAGTTCCCCGGCAACGGCACCAAAAACTTGATAACGTCTCGCAATATTAAGTAATAAAATTTATAAAACTAATCACACAAAAACTAACTAATATGACGATATTAAAGGTAAGCGCACCTATCAAACAGTAGTATAGTTTAGTGGCAAGACCAAGTTATCGTACCCAAGGGAACTAAAAGTACTAATACTTACTTCCCTTCTATTATCTAGCCTAAAAATAAAAGAGGCTTGGTTGAAACTAATTCTAAAACTAACTAAAAGTGCACAAAAAGTAAATTGGGAAAACTTTAGGGAAAAGCTGATTGATATAAGCAATACTTAAGGGAGAATCCACCTAGACTTCAGTTGTTATTGACTTCTTGAACTAGACGATTTATTCACTTGACTTGATCCGTAGAGATCCCTAATTTATGCTAAACCCTCCTTCGAGGCGAAGAGCAACTAGGCCTAGGTTGTTAACTAAAGTTTCTTTATTAATTAACACCCTAGGTTGCATTAATTCGATCTATGGTTCCCTATATTAGGTTTGACCCTAATCCGACAGATTTATGTCGCCCTATGTCTAGGGTTGCATGCAACTCCGCTTAATTATGGTAGATCTGCTCTTAAAACAGGGACTTTTGCTCCTCTGCCTAAGATCATCAAGTTCTTAAAGTAATACCTAGGATTATTAAATCAAGAATGAAGAATACATAATTAAGAACAATTCAAGTATTTATCATATAGTTCAAGAATAAATAATAACAAGATCTGTCTTAGGTTTCATCCCCCTCAAGTATTTAAGGGGTTTAGTTCATAATAAAGAAAGAAAACATCTCAGAAGAATTAAGATAACAAAACATAAAGAACCCAAAAACCCCTGAAGGAATTTAGGGAGATCCTCTGTCTTGATGTAGAATCCTGGCTTCTGGGATGAATCAATCGGCTTCCCTTAGAGTAATCCCTTGCTTTCACTCTTTGTGTTGGCAGAAATATGGCACTCTTTCCTGAGAGGAAAGAGTATTCCTTTAGCGGGAAATAAGCACACCTTTCAAGTTGCCTCTTAGGGTCTTTATATAGAGTTTTAGAACGGCTTTCTTAGCCCCTAAACATCCAAATCCGAGTGAAATTCCTCTTCCTCACGACTAGAACACGCCCGTGTGCCACGTCCGTGTGCCACGATAAGAGGCCGTGTGAAAGTCTATCGATGGAGGCACGGCCGTGTGGCTTGGCCGTGCTTGTCAGAGGCTGGACCGTGTGGTCTTCATGTGGCACGGCCGTGTGACACGGCCGTGTGATGATCCTTGGGCCGTGTCAATTATACATTTTGGCCATTTTCTCCGTTTTTGGTCCATTTTCCATATTTTTCTCTTCTCTATACTCTCCTGAGTGTAAGATATGAAAAAGGAAGATTAAGAGCACCAATTCTCACTAAATTGATAATAATTCATCTAAAATGAAGGCTAAACATGAGGTAAAAATATGTATAATTTATCGTTTATCAAGATGAAAAAGGTAGAAATGATTCTGAATTATTAAGAGTTTTAGCTGATACTCTCCAACGTGTAGCGGGGACTGTACCTGCTACCACATCTGTACCTGTTCCTAGACGGGCCCCCATTAAAGAACTAAGAAAATACGGTGCCACGAAATTTTTAGTTCTGAAAGGAGTTGATCCGTCCATAGCTGAAAATTGGATGGAGGCAACAAAAAGAATTTTACAGCAGTTGGAGTGTACTCCACGAGAAAGCTTGTCATGTGTTGTAACTTTGCTACAGGGTGAGGCATATTTATGGTGGGAATCCGTGATCCGACATTTGCCAACTGATCAGGTAACATGGGATCTATTCCTAAAAGAATTCCAAAAGAAGTATATTGGGGATATGTTTATAGAAGACAAGAAACAAGAATTTTGGACTCTGAAACAAGGTGAAATGACAGTAGTGGACTATGAATGGGAGTTTTCAAGACTTGGTAGATATGCATAAGAGTTTATACCAACTGAAGCTGACAGCTGTAAAAGATTCTTACGGGGATTAAGAGATGAAATAAGGGTGTTATTAGTATCTCATCGAATCACTGAATTTGTTGATTTGATTGAGCGGGCTAAGATGGTAGAACAAGTCTTGGGACTTGATAAAAAGTCTGAACCTTCAAAATCCGTTGGGAAACGTATGGGAACTACAAGCTCAAATCCTTTACCGAAAAGATCTAGAGATTCTCGAAGTGGATGGAAATCTAGTTTCAGATCAAATAGAAGAGGAAAGAGTCAGGGGAAACAAACTATAGTGTCTACTAGTAGTGTAAGAGGTTAGCCCCGAGATGCTATTATTTCAGACTGTGAATATTGTGGGAGGAAACATAGGGGTGAATGTTGGAAATTAACTAGAGGCTGTTTTCGATGTTGATCTAAAGACCATTTTATCAGAAATTGTCTGAAAGCTGACAGTGCTACACCTGTGACATCATAGAGATCGGGCTCTACTACTAGAGGTAGAGGATCGAGCAGAGGTGGATCAGTATCTAGAGGAGGAGGTACAAGAAGAGGGAGCAACATTGTTACTCAGCAATTGATAACGGGTCTCGCGATATTAAGTAATAAAATTTATAAAACTGATCACACCAAAACTAATTAATATCACGACCTTAAAGGCAAGCGCACCTGTCGAACTATAGTATAGTTTAGTGGCAAGACCGAGTTATTGTACACAAAGGAACCAAAAGTACTAATACTTACTTCCTTTCTATTATCTAGCCTAAAAAATATAGAGAGGTGATTTAAACTAATTCTAAAACTAACTAAAAGTGCACAAAAAGTAAATTGGGTTGCTCCTTAGGATTAGTCTCAGTGTTGCTTGGTAACCCACCTTGCGGTCTTTCAGAGATTAGCTTGGCGAGCTGGCCTATTTGAGTTTCAAGTCCATGAATGGATGCCTGCTGGTTCCTCAGTGCCATTTCGGTATTTTGAAAACAGGTTTCTGATACGGCCATAAATTTTGTGAACATCTCTTCAAAGTTCGATTTTTTTCTTGTTGTGGAGGTGGCTGTTGAAATCCCGGAGGAGGTGGTTGTCTTTGATTTCCTTGTCCTCCCCATGAAAAATTGGGGTGGTTCTCCCAACCTGTATTGTAAGTATTACTATAAGGGTTATTTTGAGGTCTAGAATTGTTACCCATATAGTTGGTTTGCTCAGTTTCTATGCCATGTCCATAAGAGGAGTAATCTGGATTAAACATATTTCCCTGGATTCCGTCACACTGCATCACTGGATGTGCCTGCGTAGAACCAACAAAATTATCAAACTTTTTATTTAAAAGTTCTACCTGGTTAGTAAGCATGGTGACAACATCAACATTATAAACTCCTGCAGCTTTTGTCGGCTTTGTCCTCATAACTTGCCACTGATAGTTATTCAGTGACATCTCTTCTATAAACTCATAAGCTGCTTCTGGTGTTTTATTGTTGATTGTTCCTCCGGCGGCCGTATCGATCATCTGCCTTGTTAATGGATTCAAACCGCTGTGAAATGTTTGAACTTGTAACCACAAAGGCAACCCATGGTGAGGGCACCTTCTCAAAAGATCTTTGTATCTCTCCTAGGCATCGTAAAGTGTCTCTAGATCCATTTGCACAAAAGAAGATATATCGTTTCGCAATTTAGCTGTTTTAGCTAGAGGAAAATATTTAAGTAAAAATTTTTCAGTCATCTGTTCCCATGTAGTAATTGAGACTCGTGGTAGAGAATTTAACCACTGTTTAGCCTTGTTTCTCAAAGAGAATGGAAATAGCCTAAGACGAATGGCATCATCAGAAACGTCATTTATTTTGAATGTATCACATATTTCCAAAAAATTGGCTAGATTCGAGTTAGGATCCTCATCCTGCAAACCATCAAACTGAACAAATTGCTGTATCATTTGAATAGTGTTAGGTTTCAATTCAAAATTATTTGCAGTAATAGTAGGCTTAACAAAGCTAGATTCAATGACTGCTAAATTAGGTCTAGCATAATCATACATAGTATGCGGAGCAGGATTTTGCTCAACAGGATTTGCGGCTACTACAAGAAGTAGCTAATTATCCTGATTTGCTTCCATCTCTTCAGTAGGTTTAGGTTCTTCTCCTTGTCCTTCTTCTGGATATTGCAAACTTCTTCTTATCTCTTGGCGAGTTCGACGACCTGTCGCTTCTAAATCGTCGTCGAAAAGTAATGTCCTCCTGAGTTTCTTCTAGTCATAAATTAGAGATACCTAGAAGGGAAAAAAAATAAAGAAAAATAAAAAATAATAAAATAAAAATAGAAATAAAAATAAAAATAAAAATAAATAAAAACTGAAAATAAATAAATATAGTAATGGCTAAAGTAAGAGAAATCGAGTTTTCTTAATATTTCAGTTCCCCGGCAACGGCGCCAAAAACTTGATAACGGCTCTCGCGATATTAAGTAATAAAATTTATAAAACTGATCACACCAAAACTAACTAATATCACGACCTTAAAGGCAAGCGCACCTGTCGAACAATAGTATAGTTTAGTGGCAAGACCGAGTTATCGTACCCAAAGGAACCAAAAGTACTAATGCTTACTTCCTTTCTATTATCTAGCCTAAAAAATAAAAAGAGGTGATTTAAACTAATTCTAAAACTACCTAAAAGTGCACAAAAAGTAAATTGGGGAAAACTTTTAGGGAAAAGCTGATTGATATAAGCAATACTTAAGGGAGAATCCACCTAGACTTCACTTGTAATTGGTTCTTGAGCTAGATGATTTATTCACTTGACTTGATCCGTAGAGATCCCTAATTTATGCTAAACCCTCCGTCGAGGCGAAGAGCAACTAGGCCTAGAATGTTAGGTAAAGTTCCTTTATTAATTAACACCTTAGGTTGCATTAATTCGATCTATGGTTCCCCATATTAGGTTTGACCTTAATCCGGCAGATTTATGTCGCCCTATGTCTAGGGTTGCATGCAACTCCGCTTAATTATAGTAGATCTACTCTTATCACAAGGACTTTTGCTCCTCTACTTTAAGCACATCTGTTTCTTAAATTAATACCTAGGCTTATTAACACAAGAATTAAGAACATAATTAAGAACAACTCAAGTATTTATCATATAATTCAAGAATAAATAATAACAAGATTCGTCTTAGGTTTCATCCCCCTCAAGTATTTGAGGGGTTTAGTTCATAATAAAGAAAGAAAATATCTTAGAAGAATTAAGATAACAAAACTTAAAGAACCCGAAAACCCCTGAAGAAATTTAGGGAGATCCTCTGTCTTGATGTAGAATTCTGGCTTCTGGGATGAATCAATCGACTTCCCTTGGAGTAATCCCTTACTTTCACTCTTTGTGTTGGCAGAAATATGGCGCTCTTTCCTAGGAGAGAAAAGAGTATTCCCTTAGCGGGAAATAAGCACACCCTTAGATTTGCCTCATGGGGTCTTTATATAGAGCTTTGGGGGCCTTTCTTAGCCCCTAAGCATCCCAATTCGAGTGAATTCCTCTTCCTCACGACAAGAATACGCCCGTGTGCCACGCCCGTGTGACTTCGACAAGTGGCCGTGTGATTCTATCGGTGGAGGTACGACCGTGTGGCCTGGCCGTGCTTGTCGAGGGCTGGACCGTGTGATCTTCATGTGGCACGGCCGTGTGGTGATTCCCTGGGCCGTGTCATTTTTGTACTTTGGCCCATTTTCCTTATTTTCAGTCCATTTTCCATTCTTTTCTCTTCCCTATGCTCTCCTGAATATAAGATATGAAAAAGAAAGATTAATAGCATCAATTCTCATATAATTGATAATAATTCATCCAAAATTTAGGCTAGACATGAGGTAAAAATATGTATAATTTATCGTTTATTAAATACCTCCACACTTAAGGCTTTGCTTGTCCTTAAGCAAAATCTCAATCCCTAATTAAGAATCATTCCTCTCAACTTACAATCTTTATCAATAATGTTTCAAACTAATTCACAAATAGTCATACAATGAAAATTCAATCAGAAGAACATTAAAGATTCAATCACTCTAAGTTGAGAATTTTATCATTGAAAACATGAGTCTCTTCCTTCCTTCTAAGTAGTTATCTCTTCATCTTAATTAACAGGAGTTGACATCCTCACTAAAGGTTCACTCTATCCACTCGAAGTGTTTAGGGTTCAAAATTTAAGCACTCCTTAGTCAACCTGAAAAGTTATTACCATAAGCTTGCAAGAAAATCACATCTCCACCACTATAGATTGACATGACATATCGATAAAAAGGTCTTGTAAGGGTTGTAACGGGGCTTGGTTAGAGGTGTTGTCACAGGTTGTAAAAGAGGGTTAGAATCGAAACTGAACTGAAAAATTATCTAGCTAGAAAAATCTCTGTCACTAGAACATATTTCTCAAGCTAATTCTTTTGATAACATCATTTCTGCCTTAGTAGCCTTAAAATAGAATTATGCAAAAACTGTTTCAACTACTACAGATTACAACTGAATCAATACATACATTTTTTTTAAGAACGATTCAATACAATAACTTGAATATTTACATTCTGAAAAAGAGAATAAAACTAGATGATAATTTCAACTCAAATCTCGACAAAAATAGGGGTCAAAGTAATTGAATAAGATTCATCAAAAAATGGGTTATTGGTTAATAATTAGGGGGTGTGTAACAGCCCGTTTTTGACCCTAGTCGGAACGAGTGGTTTCGGGACCACTCAACCGGTTCAAAGTATTAATTTTATTACTTAAATATGCTTTACAGCATGATAGAATTACTGTATGAAAGTTTCGTTTAGAAATTTTAGTAATTGATCGGTTAAATTGATAAAAAGGACTAAATCGCATAACGCGAAAAATTAGAGTCCTAGTTTATAAATGGCTTATTTGATGTTGGCTTTTAAAGTGGAAGGCCTTAAATGGTTATTTTACCATTCCTTATGCTAGTGGACATTTATGTCCTTAATGATATGTTTTTAAGTGGTTTTAGTTAAAGGGCAAAATGGTCAAATGGCATTATTATATGTTTTATTAAATAAATATCATTAAATGTTTTCATTCTTCATCTTCTTCCACCGATTCTTCAGCCAAAAATTAAGGGTTTACAAGCTTTTAACATTTGGCTATTTCAAGCTTCGATTGGAGGTTCGTTTTTGTCCCGTTTTTGGTAATTTTTACGTTTTTGAGGTCGTTGTTTCAAATACTAGCTAATCCTTACCTCAATTTCTGATTTTGAACATGTCTTTAAAAAGTTCCATTGATGAATCCTTATTATATTGATAGATTTTGATGAAATATTGTTTATTAAGTGAGAATATACAAGAATTTTGAAGTAGTTTTTGAAGAAATTGAGTTTTAAGGATTTAATTGTAAAAGGTAGAATTTTTGAAGTTAAATGTGTGATTAATTGAGTTGTATGTGATTGTATAAATCCCTTGAATATTCGGCTATGATGAATTGGGGGATTTATTATGCAAATTGTCATTTTGTGATAAAAGGGCTAAATTGCAATGTGTTGAAAATATAGGGACTAAATTGTTAACATGCCAAAATATATGTTTTGGGCTTGATTGATCAAGTTAGTGATTAAATAGCTGAAATTTGTATTAATATAGATAAAGACGACCGAATTCCGGAACTCGATCGGGGAAAAAGAAAAGTTGACGAGTAGATACGGAATTTCGAGGTAAGTCCGTATAATGAAATTTATTGTGTATATGCTCATATTTGTTGTTAATTGAATACATGAAATACTAGTCGATTAAATGGCCAATCTGTATGTATACATGTGAAATTGAAATGAAATTGTTACAATAGAAAAATGAATACCGAGCCCCGTTAGAATCGTGGAAGTTGATGGGATACAAGTGACGTGTCACTAGGGTTACAGGGTGGTTAGAGCTCCTGCATTTGTTGCGGACTCACCACGTGCTCATTGAGCTCTCTGATATAGCCCTCTCGAAGAATATGTGGATAATGGATTTAGCCCGGACGGGTAATCCAAATTAGGGTTTGAATTTAGCCTGGACTGCAAATTCAGATCCTAGCTCATTAGAGTAATTGTCGTTGCAGGGGATTAAGCCTAGACTGGTAATCTCGACAATACTCTATGAGTTTATATTACAGGGGATTTAGCCTGGATTGGTAATCCCATTGTAAGAATGAGGTTCGCGAGAGTGTGCTCTCTGTTTAGTCTTCGGACTCTCTATTCAGCCTTCGGGCTTACTGTTCATCCTTCGGGATTACTGATCAGCCTTCGGGCTTACCGATACTGGCTCGAAAGAGTATATATGATGCATTGACGGATTTCCGGTTACATGTATATACACTGTGTGTGTATCACCCGAGTATCCCTCGACGTTCTTAAAGGTTCAACGGGTAATTACCGATACATGTTACATGAAAAGTGAATAAAATCTGTATTACAGGTTATACGAATACTGGAAGATGTGTGAATTACATGTTACATGAGCTACACATGTATTATGAGAATTACATGAATTATATGGATACATGTTATATGAGATTGATATGGATTATACAGCATATGTTATATGAATGACATTATATGTTACATGGACTAACAAGTGTATACTTGTGGATTAGGCAACTTGTTTATATGAATTGAATTGGCAATGTATTGTAATTACTGCATTGATTCGGTAAGGTTTAAATTCTGTACCACGGACTTACTAAGCTTTAGAAGCTTACTCCGTTTATTTCTGTCAATGTTTTATAGATTCGGAAGCTATCTCGATCCTCGGACGCGTCGGAGATTCGCCATCACATTATCCATCAAGCTTTTGGGTACTTTTGAATCTTTTGTAAATGAAATGGTCATGGCATGTATAGGCTAGTTATTTTGTGTACATGATGTATTTTTGTAAGTGATCAAGCCATGGGATGTGGCTTGGGTCATATATGTTTATAATGAAGTATTTGATTTGTTCTTGGATATGTTGTATTTGGTAAAATTGGCTTGGAAATGTTGTTTATTATTGGCTGAAAAGAAATGACCATTGTTGGGTGGCAATTTGGCTTAAACCAAGCCTACATTGTGCCACACGGCCAGGGGACACGGGCGTGTGCTTCGACCGTGTGTCCCCTGCACCTTAAATAAATTTTGACAGTTTCGACCACGGGCTGAGAACACGGGCGTGCCTTGGCCGTGGGAAGCACACGGCCCTATCCCACGGGCGTGTGAAATTAACCATTAACCGTGTGGTGTAAGTCAGTAGCTTCCACGGCCTCTAGACATGGGCGTGTGAAGGCCACACGTCTTCATCACACGGCCGTGCTAAAAGTCACACGGGCGTGTGTGACGTCATTTTCAGAAAAAAATTTTCCGAGCTTCCGATGCGATAGGATTTGAATTCTAATCATCCGAAATGACCTTAATTAGCCTGAGAATAATTAACACGGACGTTTATGTAATATTCTGTGTTCACTTTCAATTAAATTCTGTAAAGATCCGATAAGTCCGGTAATGCTCCGTACTTGATTCCAGTGACGGTCTCATGTATAGGGTTTTACATTTTAATTGGTATCAGAGCTATGGTTTAGTCGATTCTAGGACTACCGTAGTGGGCACGAGTCTAGCTATACATGCCATGTATATGAAATGTGATAGTGTGATATCTCCTGACATCCTCTGAAAATCTGTTTTATATAGTAATGGATCCGAATCGAGATTTAGCTGATGATGGTGAGAGTATTGCACCAGGTCCCGCTCAAGGGGCTGTACCTTCTGAATCGGGCCCTGCTGTGGCCAATCAGGAAGAATTTAAACAAGCTTTCTTCCAAATGATGTCCGGTTGGTTTAGTGAGTTTGTGCGAGCAAACCCGGCTGCTCCGCAACCTCCACCCCCTCCTGTTCCACAACCTAATCTTGATAATGTACGAGTTGTGGATCCTCTGAGATTGAACAGACCTCCTGTTGATAAAATACGAAAATATGATGCTGAAGAATTCCGAGCTTCAGCTAGTGATGATGCTGAGAGAGCCGAATTTTGGCTTGAGAATACAATCTGAGTTTTTAATGAATTGGCCTGTACTCCTGATGAATGCCTGAGATGTGCTATTTCTTTGCTTCGGGATTCCGCGTATCAGTGGTGGAATACATTGACCTCGGTTGTACCCCGAGAACGAGTTGATTGGGAATTTTTCCGGACAGAATTTAGAAAGAAATACATTAGTCAACGATTCATCGACCAGAAAAGAAAAGAATTTCTAGAGTTAAAACAGGGTCGAATGTCTGTAACTGAATATGAGCGAGAGTTTGTACGACTCAGCAAATACGCTCGTGAATGTGTTTCTACCGAAGCCATAATGTGTAGAAAGTTCGAAGATGGACTAAATGAAGAAATTCAACTGTTAGTCGGAATACTTGAACTGAAAGAATTTGTAGTTCTCGTTGATCGGGCTTGTAAAGCCGAAGAGCTTGCTAAAGAAAAGAGAAAAGCAAATTCTGAATTCAGAGAGGCTCGAAAGAGATTTTCGGGTAAATCATATCAGTATGGATCCAAGAGATGAAAAGATTTTTATTCTCGTTCAGCTACTTCTGCGGGCATATCTATCCGAGACAAAACTGCTAAATCTTCCTATTCGAGACCTCAAGCAACCTCTGTAGCTAGTGCCGATAGTGTGAGAACTCCCGGACCTGAATGCAAGTACTGTAGTAATAAACATTTTGGTGAATGCCGTTTGAAAAGCGGAGCTTGTTTCCGATGTGGATCGTTGGACCACTATCTACGCGATTGTCCTGAAAGATCTGTAGCTGACAAGGAACAATCGACTAAAACGCATAGCGTTGCATCGAGGGGTAGACCGCCTCGGAATACTGGAAATCAAAGTGGAAATCGCAGTGTGGCGAGAGATGTTAATGTGAGATCTGAGATGCGTACTCCTGCAAGAGCTTATGCCATACGTGCACGCGAGGAAGCCTCGTCTCCTGATGTTATTACCGGTACTTTTTCTCTCTATAACACTGACATGGTTGCGTTGATAGATCCTGGATCAACTCATTCATATATTTGTATGAAATTAGTGTTTGAAAAGAATTTACATGTTGAGTCTACTGAATATGTTGTTAAAGTATCAAATCCGTTAGGGAAGTCTGTGTTAATTGATAAAATATGTAAGAAATATCCACTAATGACTCGAGGATATTGTTTTATGGCTGATCTTATGCTTCTCCCTTTTGATGAATTTGATGTAATATTGGGCATGGACTGGCTAAATGTGCATGAAGCTATTGTGGATTGTAGAAGTAAGAGTATAGAATTGAAATGTCAGACTGGTGAAACTCTTCGGATTGGATCAAATGATTCTAATGAATTACCGATAGTGATTTCTGCTATGAGGGCTCAGAAGTATGTCAGAAAAGGCTATGATGCGTACCTAGCGTATGTGATGAATTTTGACAAGACAGAATTGAAAATTGAGTCTGTACCAGTTGTCTGTGAGTTTTTAGATGTTTTTCCGGAAGAATTACCGGGTTTACCGCCGATTAGAGAAGTTGAATTCGGTATTGAATTATTACCGGGCACTACTCCGATATCGATAGCTCCGTATAGAATGGCACCGACTGAATTAAAGTAGTTGAAAGCACAGTTACAAGAATTGACGGATAGAGGTTTTGCGAGACCGAGCTTCTCACCTTGGGGTGCTCCAGTATTATTTGTGAAGAAGAAAGACGGAACTATGAGAATGTGTATTGATTACCGACAGTTGAACAAGGTAACAGTGAAGAATAAATACCCTCTTCCGCGGATTGATGATTTATTCGATCAATTGAAATGAGCTACAGTATTTTCGAAGATTGATCTGAGATCGGGTTATTTTCAGCTGCCAGTTAAAGATTCAGACATACCGAAAACTACTTTCAGAACACGATACGGACATTATGAGTTTCTGGTCATGCCTTTTGGGCTGACAAATGCACCAGCAGTATTCATGGACTTGATGAACCGTGTATTCAGACCGTATTTAGACAGATTCGTTGTCGTGTTCATTGACGACATTCTGATCTATTCACGTGATGAGACAGAACATGCTGAACATTTAAGAATTGTGTTACAAGTTCTGAGGGATAAGCAGTTATTTGCCAAATTTAGCAAATGTGAATTTTGGCTTCGAGAAGTCGAATTTCTGGGTCATATTGTTTCTGCGAAAGGCATTCGAGTAGATCCGAGTAAAATATCTGCTATCATAGACTGGAAACCCCCGAGAAATGTATCTGAGATCAGAAGTTTTTTAGGATTAGCGGGGTATTACCGAAGGTTCGTTAAAGGATTCTCGATGATTGCGGTACTGTTGACTCGAATGCTACAAAAAGAAGTGAAATTCGAGTGGAATGATAAATGTCAGCAAAGCTTCGAACGGATAAAAGCCTTGTTAATAGAAGCTTCGGTTTTAGTTCAACCCGAATCGAGGAAAGAATTTGTTATTTACAGTGATGCATCTATTATCGGACTTGGCTGTGTATTGATGCAAGATGGGAAAGTTATAGCTTATGCCTCTCGACAGTTAAAACCGCACGAAACGAATTACCCGACACATGATCTTGAGTTAGTTGCTATAATCTTTGCATTCAAGATTTGGCGGCACTACTTATATGGTGAGAAATGTAGAATTTTTACCGACCATAAAAGTCTGAAGTATCTGATGTCTCAGAAAGATCTGAATATGCGACAACAGAGATGGCTCGAATTGTTAAAAGATTATGAATTTGTGATTGACTATCATCCGGGGAAAGCTAATGTTGTAGCTGATGCTTTAAGTCGAAAGTCTTTTTTTGCTTTGCGAGCTTTGAATGCTCAAATGATGTTATCTGATAATGGATCTGTTTTAGCTGAGCTAAAGGCTAAACCGATGTTTCTGCAACAAATTTTCGAAGCTCAAAGGACTAATTCCGAACTGCAAGCTAAACGACTTCATTGTGAGTCTAATTCTGATCCTGACTTTTCTATTGGGAATGATGATTGTTTAATGTTCCGAAATAGAATTTGTATACCGAAAGATAGTGAGCTCATTCAGAAAGTTCTACACGAGGCACACGATAGTCGATTTTCAGTTCATCCGGGTAGCACTAAGATGTATAATGATTTGAAACAGCAATACTGGTGGCCAGGAATGAAACGTGACATATCTGAATTCGTATCGAAATGTTTGATCTGTCAGCAAGTTAAAGCTGAACATCAAGTACCGTCTGGTTTATTACAGCCTATTATGATTCCGGAATGGAAATGGGACAGAGTCACTATGGATTCTGTATCAGGGCTACCGTTATCTCCGAGGAAGAAAAATGCAATCTGGGTTATTGTTGACAGATTGACGAAGTCTGTACATTTTATACCGGTACGTACTGATTATTCTCTAGATAAATTAGCGGAATTATATGTATCTGAGATTGTGTGATTACATGGTATACCGTTATCCATTGTGTCTGATAGAGATCCGAGGTTTACCTCGAGATTCTAGAAAAAGTTCCAAGAGGCTTTGGGAACGAAATTGAACTTCAGTACGGCATTTCATCCCCAGACCGATGGTCAGTCTGAAAGAGTTATTCAGATCCTGGAAGACATGTTACGGTGTTGTACTCTTGAATTTGAATGTAATTGGGAGAAATATTTACCTCTGATAGAGTTTGCATACAACAATAGTTTTCAGACAAGTTTGAAAATGGCTCCCTATGAAGCATTATACGGTCGTAAATGTCGAACACCGTTATATTGGACAGAATTGAGTGAAAGGAAGTTACACGGGGTCGATTTAATCCGAGATACCGAAGAAAAAGTAAAGGTGATACGTGACAATTTGAAAATGGCTTCTGACAGACAGAAATCATATGCCGATTTGAAACGAAAAGAAATAGAGTTTCAGGTCAGAGATAGAGTATTTCTGAAAGTATCATCGTGGAAGAAAATTCTTCGTTTCGGTAAAAAGGGAAAACTAAGTCCTCGTTTTATCGGGTCGTATGAAATTGTGGAACGAATTAGACCTGTAGCTTACCGATTATTGTTACCGTCTGAATTTGAAAAGATTCACAAGGTATTTCATGTTTCAATGCTTCGGCGATACCGATCTGATCCGTCTCATGTTATTTCTCCCATTGATGTGGAGATACAGCCTGATTTATCGTACAGTGAAGAGCCGATTAAGATTCTAGCTCGAGAAATCAAAGAGTTGAGAAATAAGCGTATAGCACTCGTAAAGGTTCTTTGGTGTAAACACGGAATAGAGGAAGCTACATGGGAACTCGAGGAAACTATGCGAAACCAATACCCTAACCTGTTTACCGGTAAGATTTTCGGGGACGAAAATCCCTAAAGGGGGGAGAGTTGTAACAGCTCGTTTTTTACCCTAGTCGAAACTAGTGGTTTCGGGACCACTCAACCGGTTCAAAGTACTAATTTTATTGCTTAAATATGTTTTAAAGCATGATAGAATTACTGTATGAAAGTTTCGTTTAGAAATTTTAGTAATTGATCGGTTAAATTGATAAAAAGGACTAAATCGCATAACGCGAAAAATTAGAGTCCTAGTTTATAAATGGCTTATTTGATGTTGGCTTTTAAAGTGGAAGGCCTTAAATGGTTATTTTACCATTCCTTATGCTAGTGGACATTTATGTCCTTAATGATATGTTTTTAAGTGGTTTTAGTTAAAGGGCAAAATGGTTAAATGGTATTATTATATGTTTTATTAAATAAATATCATTAAATGTTTTCATTCTTCATCTTCTTCCACCGATTCTTCAGCCAAAAATTACGGGTTTACAACCTTTTAACATTTGGCTATTTCAAGCTTCGATTGGAGGTTCGTTTTTGTCCCGTTTTTGGTAATTTTTACGTTTTTGAGGTCGTTGTTTCAAATACTAGCTAATCCTTACCTCAATTTCTGATTTTGAACATGTCTTTAAAAAGTGCCATTGATGAATCCTTATTATATTGATAGATTTTGATGAAATATTGTTTATTAAGTGAGAATATACAAGAATTTTGAAGTAGTTTTTGAAGAAATTGAGTTTTAAGGATTTAATTGTAAAAGGTAAAATTTTTGAAGTTAAATGTGTGATTAATTGAGTTGTATGTGATTGTATAAATCCCTTGAATATTCGGCTATGATGAATTGGGGGATTTATTATGCAAATTGTCATTTTGTGATAAAATGGCTAAATTGCAATGTGTTGAAAATATAGGGACTAAATTGTTAACATGCCAAAATATATGTTTTGGGCTTGATTGATCAAGTTAGTGATTAAATAGCTGAAATTTGTATTAATATAGATAAAGACGACCGAATTCCGGAACTCGATCGGGGAAAAAGAAAAGTTGACGAGTAGATACGAAATTTCGAGGTAAGTCCGTATAATGAAATTTATTGTGTATATGCTCATATTTGTTGTTAATTGAATACATGAAATACTAGTCGATTAAATGGCCTATCTGTATGTATACATGTGAAATTGAAATGAAATTGTTACAAGAGAAAAATAAATACCGAGCCCCGTTAGAATCGTAAAAGTCGATGGGATACAAGTGACGTGTCACTAGGGTTACAGGGTGGTTAGAGCTCCTGCATTTGTTGCGGACTCACCATGTGCCCATTGAGCTCTCTGATATAGCCCTCCCGAAGAATATGTGGATAATGGATTTAGCCCGGACGGGTAATCCAAATTAGGGTCTGAATTTAGCCTGGACTGGAAATTCAGATCCTAACTAATTAGAGTAATTGTCGTTGCAGGGGATTAAGCCTAGACTGGTAATCCCGACAATACTCTATGAGTTTATATTATAGGGGATTTAGCCTGGACTGGTAATCCCGTTGTAAGAATGAGGTTCGCGGGAGTGTGCTCTCTGTTTAGTCTTCGGACTCTCTGTTCAGTCTTCGGGCTTACTGTTCATCCTTCGGGATTACTGATCAGCCTTCGGGCTTACCGATACTGGCTCGAAAGAGCATATATGATGCATTGACGGATTTCTGGTTACATGTATATACATTGTGTGTGTATCACCCGAGTATCCATCGACGTTCTTAAAGGTTCAACGGGCAATTACCGATACATGTTACATGAAAAGTGAATAAAATCTGTATTACAAGTTATACGAATACTGGAAGATGTGTGAATTACATGTTACATGAGCTACACATGTATTATGAGAATTACATGAATTATATGGATACATGTTATATGAGATTGATATGGATTATACAGCATATGTTATATGAATGACATTATATGTTACATGGACTAACAAGTGTATACTTGTGGATTAGGGAACTTGCTTATATGAATTGAATTGGCAATGTATTGTAATTACTGCATTGATTCGGTAAGGTTTAAATTCTGTACCACGGACTTACTAAGCTTTAGAAGCTTACTCCGTTTATTTCTATCAATGTTTTATAGATTCGGAAGCTATCTCGATCCTCGGACGCATTGGAGATTCGCCATCACACTATCCATCAAGCTTTTGGGTACTTTTGAATCTTTTGTAAATGAAATGGTCATGGCATGTATAGGCTAGTTATTTTGTATACATGATGTATTTTTGTAAGTGATCAAGCCATGGGATGTGGCTTGGGTCATATATGTTTATAATGAAGTATTTGATTTGTTCTTGGATATGTTGTATTTGGTAAAATTGGCTTGGAAATGTTGTTTATTATTGGCTGAAAAGAAATGACCATTATTAGGTGGCAATTTGGCTTAAACCAAGCCTACATTGTGTCACACGGCCAGGGGACACGGGTGTGTGCTTCGACCGTGTGTCCCCTGCACCTTAAATAAATTTTGACAGTTTCGACCATGTGCTGAGAACACGGGCGTGCCTTGGCCGTGGGAAGCACACGGCCCTATCCCACGGGCGTGTGAAATTAACCATTAACCGTGTAGTGTAAGTCTGTAGCTTCCACGGCCTCTAGACATGGGCGTGTGAAGGCCACACGGCCTCATCACACGGCCGTGCTAAAAGTCACACGGGCGTGTGTGACGTCATTTTCAGAAAAAAATTTTCGAGCTTCTGATGCGATAGGATTTGAATCCTAATCATCCGAAATGACCTTAATTAGCCTGAGAATAATTAATACGGACGTTTATGCAATATTCTGTGTTCACTTTCAATTAAATTCTGTAAAGATCCGATAAGTCCGGTAATGCTCCGTACTTGATTCCGGTGACGGTCTCGTGTATAGGGTGTTGCAGGGTGAGTCAAAGAATGGGGTGTTAGGCTTAACGGGGATTACTAGGGGTTAATTTATGGAGGTAGGCTTTTTGTGGAGTAAGTAGGTTAAATCCTAAGTGCCTTTTTCATTTCGGTATATCAAATCAATGATGTGGTCTTGATGCGTATAATTAAAGTAAGTTCTAGAATAACAAATCAGTGGTGACTCACTCAAAGCAATAATAAAAGTGAGCACGAAAGAATGTATGCTCAAAAGGCTCAAAATCTCACCAGAATTATGGCTTTTGATGTCAATCCTGTGAATTTCAAATTTCAAGATAATACTTAGAATTAAAGAAAATGACTTATGCAAAAATTTGGGGTTCTCAAAAATTTCAACTTATCATGCTTGATTCCCTAATGTTTTAAAGTTTGAAAAATCAGAGTACAAGCACCTATATCTTAATTCTCAACATATCAATAGAAATCATAAATCAATCAGAATAAATTCCTAATAGGAGATTAAGAATTGGTTAAGAACAATGCGTAAAGTACAATTTCAGGGATTTTCATAAATAATGTAAAGGTTTCAAGTAAGCTTCCTGCCTATCACGCGGGCAACCCGGGTTCGATCCCCGGCAACGGCGCCAAAAACTTGATAACTGCTCTCGCGATATTAAGTAATAAAATTTATAAAACTGATCACACCAAAACTAACTAATATCACTACCTTAAAGGCAAGCGCACCTATCGAACAATAGTATAGTTTAATGGTAAGACCGAGTTATCGTACCCAAAGGAACCAAAAGTACTAATACTTACTTTCTATTATCTAGCCTAAAAAATAAAGAGAGGTGATTTAAACTAATTCTAAAACTAACTAAAAGTGCACAAAAAGTAAATTGGGGAAAACTTTTAGGGAAAAGCTGATTGATATAAGCAATACTTAAGGGAGAATCCACCTAGACTTCGCTTGTAATTAGTTCTTGAGCTAGATGATTTATTCACTTGACTTGATTTGTATAGATCCCTAATTTATGCTAAACCCTCCGTCGAGGCGAAGAGCAACTAGGCCTAGGTTGTTAACTAAAGTTCCTTTATTAATTAACACCCTGGGTTGCATTAGTTCGATCTATGGTTCCCCATATTAGGTTTGACCCTAACCCGGTAGATTTATGTCACCCTATGTATAGGGTTGCATGTAACTCCGCTTAATTATGATAGATCTACTCTTATCACAGGGACTTTTGCTCCTCTGCTTTAAGCACATCTGTTTCTTGAATTAATACCTAGGCTTATTAACACAAGAATTAAGTATACATAATTAGAACAACTCAAGTATTTATCATATAACTCAGGAATAAACAATAACAAGATTCGTCTTAGGTTTCATCCCCCTCAAGTATTTGAGGGGTTTAGTTCATAATAAAGAAAGAAAACATCTTAGAAGAATTAAGATAACAAAACATGAAGAACCCGAAAACCCCTGAAGGAATTTAGGGAGATCCTCTGTCTTGATGTAGAATTCTGGCTTCTGGGATGAATCAATCGACGTCCTTTAGAGTAATCCCTTGCTTTCACTCTTTGTGTTGGCAGAAATATGGCGCTCTTTCCTAGGAGAGAAAAAAGTATTCCCTTAGCGGGAAATAAGCACACCCTTAGAGTTGCCTCATGGGGTCTTTATATAGAGCTTTGGGGGGCCTTTCTTAGCCTCTAAGCATCCCAATTTGAGTGAAATTCCTCTTCCACACGACAAGAACACGCCCGTGTGCCACGCCCGTGTGACTTCAACAAGTGGCCGTGTGATTCTATCGGTGGAGGCAAAGAAAGATTAAGAGCATCAATTCTCACATAATTGATAATAATTCATCCAAAATATAGGCTAAACATGAGGTAAAAATATGTGTAATTTATCGTTTATCAACAATCTGAGGCTTGAGTACCAGCTAGAGCATATGTAGTCCGAACCCGAGAAGAGGGAGATACGCATAATGTTGTAATAGGTATATTCTTATTATATTCTGAACCTATTTATGCTTTAATTGATCTTGGATCTTCGCATTCATATGTTAATTCAAAACTAGTTGAGCTAGGAAAATTGAAACATGAAATGTCTAGAATGTCAATAGAGGTGTCAAGTCCGTTAGGATAGATGGTGTTAGTGAATCAAATCTGTCAGAGATGCCCGTTGAAAATTCAGAATGAAACTTTTCTAGTTGATTTATTGATTATGCCGTTTGGAGATTTTGATGTAATATTGGGTATGGATTGATTGTCTGAACATGGTGTGATTTTGGATTGTTACAAAAAGAAGTTTAGTATTCAGGTTGAAAATGGAAGCACTATAGAGGTAAAATGTATTCGAAGCAGTGGGCCAACACATGTTATTTCAACAATTAAGGCTAATAAGTTGTTACAGCAGGGTTGCACAACATACTTGGCTTATGTTGTTAATTCAGATTCAGTTGGTAGTCAATGCAGTAAAATCCGGACAGTTTGCGAGTTTCCTGATGTATTCCTTAAAGAATTGTTGGGTTTGCCACTAGATAGAGAAGTTGAGTTTGCTATAGAGGTTTACCCAGGTACTGCTGCAATTTCTATTCCTCCATATCGGATGTCGCCTACAGAACTGAATGAGTTAAAGGTACAGTTGCAAGATTTGTTAGATCGTGGTTTTATTCGGCCAAGTATTTCACCATGGGGAGCTCCAGTATTATTTGTTAAAAAGAAAGATGGCTCGATGCGACTCTGTATTGACTATAGATAATTGAATAATGTGACAATCAAGAACAAGTATCCACTTCCTCGTATTGATGATTTATTTGATCAACTAAGAGGAGCTTCTGTATTTTCAAAGATTGATTTGAGGTTAAGTTACTATCAGTTGAAAGTAAAAGAATGGGATGTACCGAAGACAGCTTTCCGCACGAGGTATGGTCATTATAAGTTTTTAGTAATGCCATTTGGGTTGACTAATGCCCCAGCTGCCTTCATAGATCTGATGAACCGTATATTTCAGCCATATTTAGATCGATTTGTTGTGGTTTTTTTTGATGATATATTGGTTTAGTCAAAGACAGAGGCAGAACATGATCAACATCTCAGAATAGTGTTACAGATACTACGGGACAAGCAGTTGTATGGAAAGCTTAGTAAATGTGAGTTCTAGTTATCAGAGGTTGTATTTCTAGGACATGTGGTATCGGCAGATCGAATCAGAGCTGATCTGAAAAAGATAGAAGCCATAGTTCAGTGGAAAGTTTCGAAAAATGTATCTGAATTACGTAGTTTCCTTGGCTTGGCTGGATACTTTAGAAGATTTGTGAATGAATTTTCAAAAATAGCCTTGCCTATGACTAAGTTGCTACAGAAGAATGTTTCTTTTATTTGGGATGATCAATGTCAGAAAAGTTTTGAGATGTTGAAACAAATGTTAACAGAGGCACCAGTTTTGACTTTACCAGAGTCGGGAAAAGATTTTATTGTATACAGTAATGCTTCATTGAGTGGTTTAAATTGTGTATTGATGCAAGATGGAAATGTTATTACCTATACATCTCGTCAGTTGAAACCACATGAGCGTAATTATCCAACTCATGATTTGGAGCTTGCAGCTGTAATTTTTGCTCTGAAGATTTTGAGACATTATCTTTATGGTGAAAAATTCTATATTTTCACTGATCATAAAAGCTTGAAGTATCTTCTTTCTCAAAAAGAATTGAATTTAAGACAGAGACGGTGGATTGAGCTTCTGAAAGACTACGATTGTGTTATAGACTATCATCCGGGAAAAGCTAATGTAGTAGCTGATGCATTAAGTAGAAAAGCTGCAATTGAGTTGAGAGCAATGTTTGCACGGCTCAGTATCACTGATGATGGGAGTTTGTTGGCCGAGTTAAGAGTAAAGCCAGTAATGTTTGATCAAATTAAAGTAGCTCAGTTAGAAGATGATAAGTTGATGAAGAAAAGAGAGATGATACAGAATGGTACAGTAGAGAACTTCAACATTGATACACATGGATGCTGAAGGTACCGAGATCGAGTTTGTGTCCCAGCTAAATCTGAATTGAAAGAGTTAATACTCCGAGAGGCACATGATGGTTCATTTGCTTTACACCCAGTAGGTACAAAAATGTATCGTAATTTTCGAGATTTGTATTGGTGGCCCAGAATGAAAAGAGACATAGTTGAATATGTGGGTAAATGTCTTACATGCCAGCGAGTAAAGGCGGAACATCAGGTACCGACAGGTTTACTTCAGCCTATCAGTATTCCTGAATGGAAATGGGATCGCATCACCATGAATTTTATTTCGGGATTACGGCTGTCAACAAGTAAAAAGAATGCTATTTGGGTGATAGTTGATAGACTTACCAAGTCAGCTCACTTTATAGCAGTCAGAACAGATTGGTCATTACAAAAACTTGCTGAGGTATAATTTGAAAAATTGTTAGATTACATGGTGTTTCGGCATCGATAATTTCAGATCGAGATCCTCGGTTCACATCGAGATTTTAGAAACAATTACATGAGTCATTGGGTACACGTCTCAATTTTAGTACTGCATTTCATCCGCAAACAGACAGACAGTCCGAACGAGTAATTCAGATATTGGAAGATATGCTTCGGGCTTGTATCATTGAGTTTGAATCAGGTTGGGAACATTATTTACCTTTAGCTGAATTTGTTTACGATAATAGTTTTCAATCTAGTATTCAAATGGCTCTTTATGAAGCATTGTATGGTCGAAGATGTCGATCACATGTGTGTTGGATAGAATTAAATGAAAGAAAAGTGATTGGACTGGAGTTGATTCAAGAAACAGAAGAAACGATTAAAAAGATCAAAGACAGATTGAAGGTAGCTTTCGACAGACAAAAATCTTATGCCGATTTGAAACGACGGGATATTGAGTTTTTGGTTGGGGAAAAAGTATTTCTTAAAGTTTCTCCATGGAAGAAAGTATTGAGATTTGGCCGGAAAGGTAAATTAAGTCCTCGTTATATTGGGCCATATGAAATAGTGGAGAGAATTGGACCGGTAGCTTATCGGTTGGCTTTACCTCCAGAGTTACAGAAGATACATGACATTTTTCATGTTTCTATGCTTCGACACTATAGATCAGATCCTTCTCATGTTATTTCTACTGAAGATATTGAAATCCGACTGGATTTGTCGTATGAAGAAGAACCAGTTGAGATTCTAGCACGAGAGGTAAAAGAATTGAGAAATAAACGGGTCTCTCTAGTAAAAGTGCTATGGAGAAGTCATAATGTGGAAGAAGCGACATGGGAACAGAAAGAAACTATGATAGCTCAGTACCCCCATCTATTCTCAGGTAAATTTCGAGGACAAAATTTTTTTTAGGGGGAGAGAAATGTAACGACCCAAATTCCACAGGCACCGGAAAAGTGAGTTTAGGGCCTCCGTCTTAGGAAAAACGAGTCGTAGGGCCTTTGTCTTAGTAAATCGAGTTAGTAAATAATTATTAGAAATATTTGAGTGTTTAGTTGTATGTTTAATTAAGCTTTGAATAGGAGAATTTAGTCTAATTAGAAATAATTAATAGAAAGGACTAAATTGAATAGAGTATAAAAGTTTAATTATAGAATAGAAAAATATTAAAGGATTAAATTAGTTATTAAACCAACTTAGTGACATGTGTGTGGTAATGAATGAATCCATGTGTACTAAAATCATTAGTACAAATGTACATGATATGTTTATTTACTTAGTAATTAAGAAAATATATATACATATATAATTAAGTAATTGTTTATTATTTATAGTTATGAAAATATTTTTTATATGATAAGTTGAATTTTGACAATTGTATGGTGATGATGAATTAAATGTGTCACAATGTGTGTATATACAAATGTATGTTTATTATTAGTTATTAATTAGATATTTTATAATAATAATTAATTAAGTAAATAATAGTAAATAGTAAAGAAAACAAAAGAAAAAGAACAAGAAAAGTTACAGAGAAATAACAAAAATTTGGGAAAGAAAAGAAGGAAGAAAAGAAAAAGGAAAAATTGGAGATTTGAAGCTTAGAAATTTGAAAGGTAAGTTAATTAAGCCCTTATTCTTTAATTTAAAGGTTTTAGAAGCTTTAGAATTGAGTTTTGATGAAATTAAGTGGAAGCTATGGAGGTTTTTAAGCTCTTGAGTAAAGTTTATGTTAGATAAATGGTTGAATTAAGGGCTTAATTGATAGAATTATTAATTAGAAGTGATTAAGGGATCAAATCATAAAAGAAGTTATAAGTTTTGTATTTGAGGGACAAAGTTGAAAGAAAACTTGCATTAGGGTTTTAATATCAATATTTAATAGTTAATAGGAATTTAGAAGGAAATTGAGTAGAAATAAAGTAGTAATTAAGCTCGAAAAGTAAATAAGTCAATTTGGATTAAATTGAGAATAAGTTATAAATTTGATGGAAATTCTATTATTATTAAATTGTTATAAATAGGGCTGTAATTAATAAAATATTTATTTACATTTGCATAGCTAGCAAAGAAATTGAAGCATCAGCATCGAAGGGCAAGGAGAAAATAAACGAGGAGTAAATACAACAAATTCGGTTTTGTATTATCATAATTCAAGTATTTCTTATTTAATGTTTAATTTTAATATATGTGTATGGAATTTGAATCTGGGGTAAATATTGATGTTGAATTGAACGTGTATTAGATTTATTTGATGAACAAATATTTGCATGTGAGATTGAATTATATGATTGAATTGAGTAATGTTGGTATGTCTATGAATTTGAGATTTGAAATTGAAATATTAATGTGATTGAATTGATTTTGAATAATTTTGATCAATTGAGAATGGAAATGAAGTGAAAATATGTGATAATATGAATTTGAACAAGTTGTGCTTAAATTGAGAAATATGTGAGAAATTGTGGCTAAAGTACAATTAATGTGAATTTGATCGAAAAGAGAAAGGAATTCGATACCCTATTAACTTGTCAGGCTTAGTGGATATAGTTGGCAGGCTATAGGATTGGAAGAGTTCAGGGTTACTTTGATCTCGAGTCGATGAGACACTTGGAGTGTCATATTGCTTTAGATAGATTCAATGAGGTACTAGGTACCACTTTACTTTGGTTAGGCCGATGAGACACTGGGTGTCACCTTATTGCTTCGAACTATCCGATGAGGCACTGGGTGCCAATATGGTGTGTTTGGTTGGATCCATGTATCCGCCAAAGTCCGAGTCATGTTAATAGCGGTAATTATGTGAAATGAGAAAATCTATTGAATTTGATTATTTGAACCATTGAATGAACAATGAAAGCTATATTGAGAATTGAAATGAGAAATGATATTATGTTATGAGATTAAAGGTTCATGAATGGTTCCTATTGAAATGTGAATTAGATATGTATATGTGATTGAGAGATGAACTTAAGGTTCATGAATGATTGGAACTCTATTGTTGGGATATTGATTCGAATGTTGGAATGGCACATTGATAATATGATGATTTATCATGAAATTATATGTTTAATGTTCTTTTTATCCAAGTATGTTATGATATTTGATTGTAGTTATATATTTGAATTATGATAATACCACTGAGTATTTCCAATACTCAACGTACGGTTGTTTTCCGTGCACAGGTTAGGTAAAGTTAAGGTCAGGCTCAGCATCCGAATCAATCCCAGCTTCAGCTCAAATTTTGGTGATGTATCTATCTTTTGGTAATGTGGCATGTACTAGGTTTAGTGTTTGTCACTTGTAAATGTTTAATATTTTGAATGTAAATATGGTTTATAAACCTTAAGAAGTTTATGGAATGAATGAATGAGTTTTTGCTAAGTTTGAAGATGAAATGAATGGTATTTGATTAACATTTATAAGTCAATGATATGGGTATGAATTAGGTACATTTGGTGGGTGAAAATAGCTTTAAAATGGTGAAAAATTATGTTTTCACACGGCCAAGACACATGGGCGTGTGCCCAGGCCGTGTGGCAAAGTCAGTGTTGCCCACGGGCTGGCCACATGGCCATGTCTCAGGCCACACGGGTGTGTGCCCAGGCCACACGGGTGTGTGCCCAGGTCACACGGGTGTGTCCCAAGCTACACGGGGGTGTGCCCCTGTTTTCCATGAAAAATTTTTAAAGTTCCCGGTTTAATCCCAAATCACTTTCTAAACCTATTTTGGGCCCCGTAGGCCTATATTAAGAACTATTTGATGGAAATTAGATGGTTTTAGATTGATACTCAAATTTATGTTCGTTTTTATTCGTTTGTTAGTGTATAAGTCTGGTAATACCTCGTAACCCTGTTCCGACGACGGTTTGGGGTTAGGGGGTGTTACATTATCACCATTTTAGTATTATTATATTAGTATATTATTATTTTCTTTTCATCACTATTAATATATTTTTTTATGTATATTATTATTTTCAATTATTGATATTATTATATTCTTATTATATTATTAGTACATTGTCTTCATTATTTTCTTTTTTATTATTATTATTTTTATATTATAACATCGTATTTTAATATTATTCATTATTTTTAGTATTATTTTCATTATTTACTTATTTATTTATATAATTTATTTATGTCTTTTTTTATTTTTTCGTTATCTTTGACCTGTAATTAGCTCGTGTGCTCGTTAATTCCTTTATTCTTATTTTTATAGTATTTTCTATTAATGCATTTGTTTTTATTTGCACATATTACCATCGTGACTTATTTTTACATTTTATTACAAATTCATGTTATATTAACCTTTACTTAACACAAAAAATAATTCTTTCATAAAAACAATATTTCGTGTTTGGAAATCCAAGAAAATCGTGCCCTAACTTACTGGGTTTCGATTTTTCTCATTTAAACCGAATAACGGGATATCATTTTAAAATCACAATACTAGTTTTTAAAAAAAAAAACTTATTCTCGGAGACTCAAGACGTCGTGTTCTAACTTACTGAATATGGCGTCTTGTTATCTCGGGATAAGATCTTTTGCAAATAAAGGCAATATTCGGTATTTGGAAATTCGAGAAATCGTACCCTAACTTATTGGGTTTCAATTTTTCTCGTTTAACCTAAATAATCGAATATATTTTTTGAAGTTTAAATTCATAAATTTTTAAATAAAAAGCACGCTCGTTCTCAAAGGTTCTAGATATCGTATCCTAACTTACTGGACGTGACATTTTATTGCTTCGAGACGAGAGGGGCTTTAACATTCGTTTCAATTCATTCAAGTGTTTTTTAAACAAAAAGAGGGATCATATTTTAAATTCTTTCAAGTTTACAAATCTTCGACGTTAAGACACTAATCAATCAACTAGGTACCAATTTTGGGCGTATCGAGTGTGCTAATCCTTCCTCGCGCGTAATCGACTCCCGAACCCGTTTCTTGATTTTCGTAGACCAAAATTGTTATTTTGATAAATCAAACTGTTTATTAAAAATAACCACTTTTCGAGGTGACCCGATCACACCTCAGCAAAAAATGATTGGTGGTGACTTCCGTTTTTCATTTTCAAAATCCAAAGTCGACCCCCGTTTTAATTTTTATTTTTCAAAACCCTAGTCGATTCCGTCTTCACAAAAAAATGGTTTCGACAGCTTGGCGACTCCACTGGGGATCTATTGAAAGAGAGTCAAGCCACGAGTTGATTAATTTTTGTCTTTTTGTCGAAAATTGAAAATTTAGTTTTAATATATGATCCTTTCATTGCATTTCATCCGTTTTGTGTTACGATCTTCATAATTTCTATTCATATTTCCTTATTTGCTTCGAGCTTTTTGTATATCTTTGCACATTGCATTGCATGACCACTCGGTTATACTTTTTTAAGTGGGAGTGAGAAGCTACGCCTTCGTGAGTTTTTCACCTCCGTGCAGGATAGTGGATCGCTTGCGGGATATATCCGTACCTATGTCTTCGTGAGATTTTCATCTCCGTGCAGCCATAGGGAAATGTATTCCCCTGAATTGAAATCGGTCTATATGAGTCTATAATGGGTGAAGATCGAGGAATCTGCCGGTTCAGGTACCCTTACTCTAGAGCCAAACCTCATATAGTGAACCTTAGGAGCCCACCCTAGGTAGAGTCGTGCCAAACCCTAGTGGTCACCCAATTAGGTGCTTTATTTTGTTATTTATTCCTCATGTGCTATCGTGTTTTCTTTTGTCTTGATTGCATTACATTGCATCCTCATAGAAAAGAGGTGTTGATTCATATTCGATTGCTAAATAGGAGAGTTTATCATAAGAGAACGGATTTCTTGATAAAGTGGATTATAATACGGTTGCCCAAATGCGGTTCGAGTAAACACAACGCGAAAAGGGTGATAGCTCGTAGAAGAATAAACAACTTTGCTTCATTGCCAGAGGATTTAAGCAGACAATGATTTATTCAAGAGCCATTACATCTCAACTTTCTTAAAGAAGCCAACGAGTATCACGAGGATAAGTGAGCAATGAGTCGTGGCCCGGATCAAGCAAAAAGGAGCTAATGGAGACATCTTTGGAAATTTACAAAAGTCAACCTCAGCATCTGGATATGAAGAAAAAGATTGATGTCTTCGCTTGGACTATGAGGGCAGGACCGCATATGTAATCCGTTTTATGTAAAGAAATTTGTTTTCTAGAAAAGTTCTTTTAATGGAATTGAATTCAAGGTCGACGCCTCTTTCTTGCATCCATTTCATGCATTTGCATTACATCATCATAGAAAGGAGCTGTTGATTAATATTCGATTGCTAAATAGAGGAGTTTGTCATAGGAAAAAGAATTTTTTAATAAAGTGGATTATAATACGATCGTCCAGATATGGTCCAAGAAAACACAATGAGAGAAAACTGATAGTCCGCGGAGGAATACAAAACTTTTCCCGAGGATTCAGGCCAACAAGGAATGTTCGAGAGCCATTACGTCAACTTTCTTAAAGGAGCTAAGGAGCATCGTGTGGATAAGAGAACAACGGGCCGCGATCAAGCAAAAATGAGCTAGTGGAGGCATCTATTGGAAGTTCGCAGGATTTGACCATAACATCTGGATATGAAGAAAGGATCGGTGTCTTTACTTGGATTCTAAGGGCAATACCGCATGTGAAATCCGTTTTATGTAAAGATATTTGTTTTCTAGAAAAGTTCTTCTAATGGAATCGAATTCAAAATCAACGCCTCTCTTTCTCCTTGCATTCATTTCATGCATTTACATTACATCATTTGCATTACATTTTGTGCATTAGACTTTCACAAAAGGACCCTAACCAAGCAAAATTATCTCAGTTGACTTACAAACCGGTAGAAATCTTGTTACGGTACTTGCGAAGAAAAACAAAAGGCATGGAACGAAGGTTGGAGAGAGTAGAGCGAAGGCAAATACAGATGCAGGAGCAATTGGCCAAGATTCAATAGGATATGCGAGATCAAATGAATACACCAGATGTGCATCCGCAAGGGGTACCCGTCATTATTAGACCCTAATATCAGACTGATGCCTCGGTGTTGTTGAACTTCCCGATGAGTTCAGGTGTTAACCTGAAAGAAGATCGAGTCAATCTTGCAGCTTTTGACATAGCAGAAACAGAAAAAAGGGGAGAGTGGACTTTAAAAGCCTCGAAGAGGAAGAAAAAAGAAGTGAATAATACGAGTGGGTATAACAAGGGTCATTCGAAGCTGATTATAGCAAACCAGCGAAAGAAGGCAGCTACCAGTCATCCGGTCCCCCCAAGCGAAGAACCCAATCGAAAATCAAATTCAGAAAAACCCCAGTTCTCGCCCATCCCAATCTTGTATAGGGAGTTATACCAAATGTTGTTTGACGCACATGTTGTAGTCCCTTTTTACCTGAAACAATACAAACCCCATACCCTAAATGGTACGACTCAAATGCTTAGTGTGAGTACCATGTAGGGATCACAGGGCATTCCATAGAAAATTACCTTGCTTTCAAGAAGCTGGTTGAAAGATTCATTAAAATTAGAGTTATAAAATTTGATGATCCCTCTGATAAAGAAAATCTATTACCCAACCAAAATCTATTACCCAACCATTCTATTAAAGGGGTAAATATTATGAGTACCATGATGAATAGGGGCACGGGATCCAGGAGTACATCAAGTTTAGGGCTCTAGCGCAAGACGGGATTTTAAACATTAATGACGCATCTTAAAAGGGAACTGAGGACTCAAAGGTTTCTAAACCCTTATGTACCGGGAGTGTTTTGAACAATAGGATTACGGAAGAGATATATGTATTTTTTTAAGCTAATCTAGAGTAATATTCAAAACACGCTTGTTGCTTTAAGCCTAGAAGCAATAAGAGTCATTTTGTGAAATAGGCTTATGTTCAGAATCTTTATTTCAATGAAATGCATTTCTTTTTAGCAATTTTTTTCTATTCTTTCTATAGATTCTTTTATTCTTTGGACTTCCATTTTTCATTCATGATCATACCATACAAGTAATCATTCTTAGAATCATTTATTTTCTAGAATTTACCTTCGTGCCCACAATAGGTCCCCAGATATCAATGTTATGAGCGACGCTGTTACTGACTCCCTTTTGAGTAAGATATGTGTCTAAAGGGATCTCAGGGCTTCGAAGATGATAGAGATTGTACCTATCTTCTGATTTGTTAAGAATGATAGAACGAGATAAAAGACAGATCCTAACTTGCGAAGGGTCAGTTGACATTGCGAGCTTGGGGAAGAGATGAAGATCGAAACCTAGCTCACCGCAGAAATAAGGCAAGACTATTGAGTTATTTCCAAGAATTCAAGATCATATTAAGATGCACTTGGGAATATCTTGAAGGAGGTCCATAAGGATGTCTAAAGAACACATGCCAATGGTTCTACAATAGCTAGGCTAATCATGATGTTTAGATATTGCTGGTCCACCATGGAAAGAGATTGCATCAGTATGTCATAAATGTCAAATTGAGGAAGACATGACTTATGTGTCTCCTCTGTTTCCTCATGGACTCTCTATGTGGGGCATGGATGTTATAGGGCCAACATCGTCAACATCAATTCATCTTCATAGTGGTCAATTACTTTACCAAAAGGGTAAGGTCGCTTCATATGCCAAAGTTACAAAGTCAACAGTCATCAAATTCAAATCCAAATCCAAATTTAAATCCGAATTCAAACCCAAATTCAAATTTAAAATTCAAATTCAAATTCGAATCCAAAATTTAAATTCAAGTTTAAATCCAAATTTAAGTTCAAATTCAAATTCGAATGAAAAAGGGAAGAGAAAGTGGCAATAAAGAATGCCAAAAAAGAACATGTTTAACACAATCGCACAATGTCAAAAGTTTATAGTCTGTTCAAAGATCAGACACCATATTAGTGCAGGAAAGGCAACTAAAAACCATCCAAAAAGATTTTGAAAGATGACTGAGACTTGTAAGGGTTGGCATGGAGAAGTTACCATTTACCCTCTATACTTATCAAATGTTGGCCAGGACCATCGCCGGGGCAACACATTTCTCATTGGTCTTGAGATTCCTTCTTCTGAGTTTTATCAGAGCTGAAGCTGGATGAAGCAGAAGGGATCCAATTTCGATATGATCAATCAAATTTGATGAGAAAAGTTAATAACTAGCCGTTACGGTCAAATGATGCGGGTTTACAAAAAAAGGTTCGCCCAAGAGAATTTCATGATGGAGACCTAATATTGGAGAAGATCCTTTATATACAAAAGGGACTTCAGAGGAAAAGAGACTCCAAATTGAAAAAGACCTTATGTAGTGGAGAAGGTCTGTTTTGGAAGATCATTAACATTGACCAAGATGAATGACAATGATATGCTCAAGCCAGTGAATTCAGATTTCACTTAAAAGGAGGGGCCAATGTGAAAACTCGCAAAGGGGCGCCTTGAAGTTTTTTTAAAAAAAAAATCAAAAATCAAAAGTAAAGGAAATCAATCAAAAAAGAGAAAAGAAAAGGAGAGGCCAAGGCGAAAACCCGCAAAGGGCGCTTTGAGACCAAAGGGGATTTGACGGCTCAAGTTTTGATCAAAAGTAGGGCATATGGTAGCCTTGCTCTACTTGAATTGACAATGAAAAAGTATGCTATGTCTTGGGGCATCGACATAGTACTCCGGATCCCCTAAACACATATTGAGCTTAAAATGGTCCTCAAGAAGTTTGAACAGAGAAGCTCCAGCCGCAATATCTAGGGCACCTAGTTTCCATTCTACCCATTTTGAATTTGCTATCTTTGATTATTTTGTTCGTCTCAAAATACACTCCCAATAAAATTTCTTCTTAATTGCATTTGCTATCTTTGATTAACTTGTTTGTTTCGGGCTATGTTCCTAATTAATTTCCTTCTTGTCCATTGGTATGATCTTTTTCAAGCGTTTTCTCATTGAAATAACGATTAAGGACTAATAATATTTTCATAAAAGGAGTTTCGCATATTACTTTGGAAGCTTCTAAATAGTACGAGAACCTGAAACATGACTATTGTTTAGAACTCACCAAGCTTAAGAGTTGAAAATATTTGAGCCCAAAGTGAATTTATCTCTTCGGATTTTCTGTCAAGGACATTGGTTGATCAAAAGACTGGATATTGAGTCGGTGATACAATTTTGACAGAAAATGAATAATGACAACCCAAGCGTAGAAGGGATCATTCTCGAAAAGAAAAATATTCCGGATCCATGCGAGTTTCATGCATACACATCTGGTCGGGTCACCTAGAGAGTGATCAATGGATGGAACAAGTTACAGTCATCTACCCCTGAGTTGTGGTGGGATGGATTGAAAATGATACAAGTCCTCAACCCCTAAGTTGCAGTGGTAAGGATTGAAAATGATACAAACCTTCTACCGTTGAATGGCAGTAGCATGGATTGAAGAGAAAATAAATCCTATATTTTTGAGTTGCTGTGGGATGAATTGGAGAAGATTCGCATCCTCTACCCCTAAGTCATAATGAAATGGTTTAAAGAGGGTACAAAATTTATGTCCCCAAGTTACAGTGGAATGGACCCTAAAGTTACAGTGAGGCAATCTAGTTGAGCAAAATGTGATTATTTCTTCGGGTTTTAGTCAAAATACCAGCAAAGTAAAAGGGCAGCATACTATGTCAGTAATAGAGCCCTGATAAGCAACGAGTGATGACGCCCTAAACATTTAAGAAGGATTATTCTCATGACATTTTACATTCATACACATATTATTCATAACACATTTAGTTAGGAGCATTTGATTCATTCTGATCATAGCACCCTAATCATTTGCATAAGCATAAGCACATAAAACTGATTCTACAAAACAGGTTCCCCAGAGAACGGTGTAGCAATATTGGTGAATTCACAGATTTGTCCCCTCGAGATAGTAGTAGAGCAGATCGAAGATTGTAGTCTTATCTTCCTAAGATAGCAAGAAAGCAAACTGAAGATTCCAAATTTTTTCTCCTTGAAGTTCTAGTGGAGTAGGTTGAGGTTACAAATCCCTTCTCCCTGAGTTTACATTGAGGGTCAATATTTCTTTGAAATTTCAGCAGAGAAGATTAAGGTTACAAATCTCTTCTCCCTGAATTCTTATCTCCTCGAAATTCCAGTAGAGTAGGTTGAGGTTACAAATCCCTTCTCCCTGAGTTTACATTGAGGATCAATATTTCCTTGAAGTTTCAGCAGAGAAGATTGAGGTTACAAATCTATTCTCCCTAAATTATTATCTCCTCGAAGTTTCGACAGAGAAGATTGAGGTTACAAATCTCTTCTCCCTGAATTCTTATGGCCTCGAAGTTCCAGTGGAGTAGGTTGAGGTTACAAATCCCTTCTCCCTGAGATTACATTGAGGATCAATCATTATTTCCTTAAAGTTCCAGTAGAGAAGATTGAAGCTACAAATCTCTTCTCCCTGAAACCTTATCACTCTAAAGTCACAGAGAACCAGATTGAATCTATAAGTCCTATCCCTATGAAGCGGGGGTGGAGTGGATCAAAGCAACGAGATGCAGTGAAGCATATGAAGAACAGAATCACTGGAGAGGTCAAGATTCTGCAGGACCCGGCAAATTTGGCCCTTTTTAGAGTCTTTGCTTTATTCTCGTTACACGACAACGAGCAAAGAGGGGCAGCTGTACATGTCCAAATTTGACCGGGCCTTAATAAACAAAGCCCAAATTACAAATAAAGTAAATTTTAAACCAAATTAAATATTTCAGTCCATTTACAACCAAAAACAAACATAAATTAAAACCCAAGGCCCAAATTACAATGGCCCAAACAAGCCTAAGCCCAAATCCCTAATGGCCCAAATCGAAAACAAACAACAGAAACCCTAGCTAACCTCGCACCGCGCCTCTATGCCACCCCCACGTGCCTTGCCAGCGAACACCGCCCCAAATGACAAAAAGCCAAAATTTTAGCTCGTTGACCCTCCCTATGACCTGCAAAATAGACCAAAATAGAGACAGAGCAAACAACAACACGCAAAGAAGCAGTAGCAGTATAGAGCAGAGAATAGTAGCCATAGCAGTAGAAATAATAGAAATATTGTAACACAATCGGCTATAAAGCCACCAAAAATCAGATTATAAAAGAAAATGAGGATTTTAAAACACAAAAACAAAAAAAAAAAACAGAATAAAAGCAAAAAGAAAAGGTTGATTTTTCTCTTCTTTTTCCTTTCGATTTACTATTTTCTTCTTTTATTTTCATTTCAAATCTACTTTTAAAATAATAAATAATAAAAGGAAAAGGGAGAAGCTTACCGGATTCCCCGCAATTGCGACGCCGGAGAGACCCTTCTCCATTATCGAAATCGAACCCAAGAAAGGGGGTCGAGGGCTAATCTTTTCGATTTTCCTAGTCTTGGGGGCTTGGCCTTCAAAGGGTTTTACAAAAGGGGTTGAAAACCCCCGTTTGTGCTCGATTCTTATCACCGTCCATGTTGGCAACCACGGCAGAGGCGACGTGCCCCTACGACGGACCTTTTGGTTCGATTTTGAAACCCTAGCAGAGAAGATGGGAGGGGCTTTAAGAGTTTTTGTTTTTTTTGGGTAAAAGAATGATTTTTTAAAGAAAAAGTTGCTTTTATACACAATCAAAACGGTGCCGTTTTGCACCCAAAGCCCCAGCGCCAAAATGGCGACGTATTGAGGTCGATCCGCGTGTTGACCTAACCGTCCAGGGGATCCGCGTGTTTTTGGATTTTGGCAAATTTTCGCATTTAGTCCTTCCTCATTTTTTGATATTTTGATTCATTTTTTTTATTTTTAGTTTATCCTTTAAGTTGTATTTCCGTTTCATTTTAGTCCCCCTTGTAACGATGCCGTTTTGGAAGGTCGGAATAATTGCCTTTCTAGTCCTCCTTTATTTTTCGCACATTCATCCTAGTCCCTCATCTTTCTTTTATTTTCAATTTTACCCCCGAAATCAGTTTAGTCTTAAATTTTAATCCTTGTATCACTGCTTTATTAATTAGTTTTAATAATAATATTATTACTATTATTATTCTTATTATTATTATCTATATTAACTTACTATTATTTTATTATTAACATATATTATTATTATTATTTTATTATTATTATTATCTATATTAACTTACTATTATTTTATTATTAACATATATTATCAATGTTTCGTTATTGCTTATTATTAACATTATTATTTTCTACTCTATTTTTTTATTATCACTATTATATTACTTATTACTATTAGTATTATTTTTTATTTACTATAACTGATACTATTATATTTTCATTCTTATTATATTTTCTATTATAGTTATTATTATATCATTATTTTTCTTATTAATATATTACTATTTTCTACTTTACTATTTATTATTATTATTTTATATTTATTATTATTATTATCATCATATTTAGTATTATTTTAATATTATATTAACTTATATCTTATTATCACCATTTTAGTATTATTATATTAGTATATTATTATTTTCTTTTCGTCACTATTAATATATCCTTTATGTATATTATTATTTTCAATTATTGATATTATTATATTCTTATTATATTATTAGTACATTATCTTCATCATTTTCTTTTTTAGTACTATTATTATTATTATTATTATTATTATTATATTATAACATTGTATTTTAATATTATTCATTATTTTTAGTATTATTTTTATTATTTATTTATTTATTTATATCATTTATTTTTTTTATTTTTTTGTTATCTTTGACCTGTAATTAGCTCGTGTGATCGTTAATTCTTTTATTCTTATTTTTATAGTATTTTCTATTAATGCATTTGTTTTTATTTGCACATATTATCATCGTGACTTATTTTTACATTTTATTACAAATTCATGTTATATTAACCTTTACTCAACACAAAAAATAATTCTTTCATAAAAACAATATTTTGTGTTTGGAAATCCAAGAAAATCGTGCCCTAACTTACTGGGTTTCGATTTTTTCTCATTTAAACCGAATAACGGGATATCATTTTAAAATCACAATAAAAAAAAAAACACTTATTCTTGGAGACTCGAGACGTCGTGTTCTAACTTACTGAATATGGCGTCTTGTTATCTCGGGATAAGATCTTTTGCAAATAAAGGCAATATTCGGTATTTATAAATTCGAGAAATCGTACCCTAACTTACTGGGTTTCGATTTTTCTCGTTTAACCTAAATAATCGAATATCTTTTTCGAAGTTTAAATTCATAAATTTTTAAATAAAAAGCACGCTCGTTCTCAAAGGTTCTAGATGTTGCATCCTAACTTACTGGACGTGACATTTTATTGCTTCGAGACGAGAGGGGCTTTAACATTCGTTTCAATTCATTCAAGTGTTTTTTAAACAAAAAGAGGGATCGTATTTTAAATTATTTCAAGTTTACAAATCTTAGACGTTAAGACACTAATTAATCAACTAGGTACCAATTTTGAGCGTATCAAGGGTGCTAATCCTTCCTCGCGCATAACCGACTCCCGAACCTGTTTTCTTGATTTTCGTAGACCAAAATTGTTATTTTGATAAATCAAATTGTTTATTAAAAACAACCACTTTTCGAGGTGACCCAATCACACCTTAGCAAAAAAATGATTGGTGGCGACTCCCGTTTTTCATTTTCAAAATCCAAAGTCGACCCCGTTTTAATTTTTATTTTTCAAATCCCTAGTCGATTCCGTCTTCACAAAAAATGATTTCGACATCGTTTATATAAGGGCGTGTTTAATAAATCAATGAAGGTTTTCTACATTTAATATTTTAGATAGGTTAGACAATCATTTTAATTCTTTTACTTAGGTATTGTTTGATAAATCGAAAAAATTAAGTATTGAAAATTTAAATACTGAATTTAAATTATAAAATTGTTTGATTTATTACTTCAAAAAATTGTTGAATAAGATAAAGTAAATAGGTACGTACTTATATTAAGATAATTTTATTTTATTTATAAATTGAAATAAATTATTTTTTTAAAGAAAAATTTAGATTTTTAAATTATCATATTTATATTTTATCTAAAATCATTTAAAACGATATGAAATATTATATTAATAAAATTAACATTAAAAGATAAATAATCTCTTAACAATTAGTACTTACTTCCATCAAGCAACATATTTATACTCATCAAACAAATTATTTAATAAAAATTCAACAGTTAAAATTTTAATTTATCAAATAAATATATGTTAATTGCATTCAAGGAGAAATATAATATTTAAGAGGCTTCTCTAGAAAGCCTTTGCCGTACCAGGTGGTGTTGGTTTGGGTTTCTCACCCCTCAGCAGCAAAATAGAAAATGGGATATGAAAAGAGAAGCAAACAAACCTGCCCCCATCAAATCAAGATCATGAAAATGCGCCACGCATTTCATTTCACTCCTTTTTTCCCGCCCACAAATTGTTATCCTTCTTTAATGCTTTTTCCTATTATACCCCCATGCATTAATTTTTTGGATTTGATGGATGCACGTACATAACCTCAACTCCTCTACGTTACCCATTCATTCATTCATGCATTGTAATTAAATTGGGATGTGAATGGAAAACAATTTCTCCTTACGCAAACCCTATAATTTCCATCTTAGTACGAAACAGAACAATACTCAATCCCGCCCCTACATGACAATATGAATGGTGTTTCACTTGGTCTGGTCCAATACATCATGCCAACTTGTACTTCCTTGTCTGCTCTATTTTTTCATATTCTTGCTTCTCACCCTTTTCCATTCTTTTGTGCAAAAGCAAAACTGTCCTTATAATTACAAAGAATACTCAAGGAAAAGGAAAAGAACGCTGCAATATATATATATACATATCAGCCACAAAAGGCAAAGGGTTAGTTTCTCAACTCCCAACACCGCCCTCAAGCCAGCCCCTCTCAAGAATAAATAAAATATAAGCGAATTTTCTATGTTCATTTATCCATAAAAATTGATTTTTTTAAAGATATTTATGTAATTTTCAAAGTTTAAATCTATATTTTTCATTTTAGAATGTAATATATTTTACCATGATACGACAAATCCAACTTTAAGTTTGATTTCTTCACATTTATATTGCAATATTCATTTATCCACCTTTTATTCAAAATACAATTTGCTAAGGAGTTTTTAGCTAGGGTTTGCTTCATGATAGTTGGTACCATTTTAGTAGCAGCTATATCCATACATATGGTTTTTATTTTAAACTAGAATAATCAATTATTTTAATTAAAATTTTAATGTAGTTTCTTTATTTCTCTCAATATTGACTTGTATCACTACAAAATTTTAATTTTTAAATTTTTTAACAATTAAATTAAAAAATAATTATTATACTTAAATTTATAATGTATGTATCTATGATATTAAAAGTATTTTTTTTAAAAGAAACTTGAAAGGTTATATCAAAATATAACAGTAGTAAGTAGACCCTAATACCGGAAAAAAAAAACCCACGTGGCGTATTGACTACCTTAATTTGGTTGAATGCTAGAAGAGCTAGGTGTTTAAAATGTTACCTCGTAGATTTTCCTTATGTATCAGAGATGGTAAGTTGGTAACAGCCAACAATTTACCCACCTGTCCTTCCACTCACCCACGTCTTTGTCCCCTTTCACTACAATTTCAAAGTTGGAACCGCCTTTTTCTTTGTTGTTTAATTTATCAATTATTACATTTTTACAATATCTTTTCCACCATTATATTTATCTACACGTTAGAGTTGAACTCTCTCTGCTAACTAAATTACTGAATGACAAAATACTTTCATTGTCTTAAAATTGAATTAGTATTTTTTTTTTTAAATTTAAACAATTTAATTCTCAAAAACAACTCTTTAAATGTATTTTTCACATTCACTTCTCGATAACATACTAATATAAGCCTCGCACATTAATCATCACTTTTAACGACAACTACCACTAGCCTAGCTTAGCTTATTTTAAACGCACCTATGAGAATATGGTTCATGGCACCTCAAGATTATAACTAAAGATATATAAGCTTTTAGCCCTCACCTAAAAGGGATCCCCTTCTCTCTTCATTCACCTTTATCTTTTTATTCTTCTCTAGCCAACTTCCTAATCATAATAATCAGAGCACCGTGCACCATGGCTCTTCGCCTTACCCTAAACAATGTCAACAACCCCATATTATCATTGCCTCCACTTTATCTGATCCTAGCATCAACAACTGGTATAGTAAACATGGAACACTCCCGACTTAATTTTCTTTTCAATGGCTAACCTTGAAGCAAACATCCCCATTGACCAAGTTTAAAACCAACCCCAAAATTCTATCCAAACTCAAGCAAGTCAAAACTTTGGAGCATACTATTATGATCCCTACAACTATCAGTGGCCCTGGCAGTGGGGCTGGCAAAACTATCAGAGGCGAATACAAGGGGCTGGCAATGGCCCTAGCCCCCCTAAATTGGAAAATTTATATTTAGACCCTTCATATTTTTTTAAAATTTTAAATTAGTAAAGGTAAAATTGTATTTTGGCCCCCTTAAAATTATAAAAATTTTATTTAATCCTTTAAAAATTATAAATATATAGACTACAAAAAATTAAAATTTCATTCGCCCCCTAAAAATTTGCTCTGGTTTCACCCCTGAAAACTATCCACCGCAACAATATCACTAGCAAGGTTGTCCCCATCATAGGTTCCAACAAGGATATTACGAAACATATCCAAATTAGTAAAACCAAATCTTCACCACCCAGAACTAGAATACTAGCTCTTAGCAATTTTTAAAGCTATAAGAACTTTTCAAAAACCTATAAGAACAATTTAAAAAATCACAAGAGTCCCAACGGTGATAACAACAAGCATACCGACAACAACAAAAGCAACTTCAATGTAGTATTCATGAGTAGGGGTGAGCATTCGATTGAATCGAATCAAATCGAGTAAAAAATTTTCGAGTTAATCGAGTTTTCGAATCTTATTTTATCATTCAAACTTTATTTGAAATTTTCTCGAATCGAGTCGAATGAGATCGAATTCGAATCGAACCGAATCGAATATATTTGTTCGAGTTAAATTTTAAAAAATAATTTTGGGTTCTTATAACCACTATCACCTATCATAATAAATTTTTTCCACTATAATTAAATTTTTTATTAACTTTCATCACCTCATAATTTATTTACTAATTTTTTATATACGGGTTAACTTTTTTGTTTGCTTAGTTGTTTCAATTATCTTCAGATTTTTGTCATTATATATTTTAGAATTAAAAAATATATTAAATGTAATAATGTAACTTTTTAATAAAAGTTATTTTAAAGATAAAATGTGAAATTAATACCAATATAAAATTTTAACACGAATAATTTATGGCATCATTAATAATTCAATTTTAATATAAATATTCAATATGAATAAACAATTCAATAATATAAATAATATAAAATGTGAAATTTAATTTAATAATATAAATAGCATATATAAATAAAACTATTACTATTTATGTTTATGGTTTTTTTTTTGGATAATTTTAATTTTTTATCTGGGAGTAAATAGTGAGAAGTAAAAGTTTAGAGGGAAAATAAAAAGTTTTGGGAGTAAAAGTTTGAGAGAAAGTAAATAGGGAGAGTAAAATTTTGGAGGCAAAATATTAAAAAAAATTGGGGAGATGAGTTTGGGGTAGATGGGGGGTGGGATGAAAAGGGAGTAAAAGTTTTAAGGGGAAAGTGGGAGGGAGTAAAAATTTTGGGGGAAAATAAAAAGTTTTAAGGGGTTTTGGGAGTAAAATTTTGAGGAAAAGTAAATAGGAGAGTAAAATTTTGGTGGGAAATGGATTTTGGGTAGATAGGGGGTTCGGATGGGAGGGGAGTAAAAGTTTTGGGGAAAAAGTGGGAAGGAGTAAAAGTTTTGAGGAAAAAATAAAAAGGTTTGGAAATTTGGGGTAAAAATATAAAATATTATAGTTTGATATTCGAATTATTCGAGTTATTTGAATTTAAAAACTCAACTCGATTCGAACTCGAAATTCGAAAAAAATTCGAGTTGACTCGAATAACTCGAATAATTCGAATAACTCGATTCGTTTAACTCAAAATTTGAATTTTTTTCGATTTTTTTGAGTCGAATCGAGTTTTGCTCACATCTATTCAGGAGTTGCTAGCTGTAGAGAGATGAGATAGAAGTGGTATTATCCACTGCTCTGTAGTTGCCACGTCCTACTGCACCACACATCCTGCTTCACTATATTTACTATCACTTCCATGGATATTGTATGCATCCGTCCTCACTCCAGTCCATTTCAGCCCGCTTCGTTTCAATTTAATTTTTACTACTTATTTTTAATATTTTAAATCTTTCACATGTAAGTAAATATTTAAACATAGTTCTTCAAAAAAAAATTCAAACATAAAATGCATGAATTTTTTTTAACACATTATTACATTTTTATCCTTTTCAGGATTATATAAGTACAATTATAAAATTATAATTTCTTATAATGGAGTAAGGCAAGGTAGAGCAAATAATTAACATAATCGCTTCACACCCATAGTTCAAAAAAAATGCACTCACCCTTACCCTTGCCTCATATCTACTTTTTCAAAAAAAAAAATCACTCTATTCGAAGCAAATTATTTCAAAATCTATCAGGTAGTTTAGCTTTTGACATCCCTAATTTAAGGTAACTCGCTTAATTTTAATGACATGATGATAAATTTAACCTCTGGTGTTTACTTATTTTGTCATTTTAGCCTTAAAATTTTTGAATAATTTCAACCGACAACCATTTGTTTAGGTTCATTGTGGAGGTGTAAATATATATATATATATATATATATATAACTATTGAGGTTTTATTATAAAAAAATTTTAATTTTCAAAAATTTTAATAATGTTTTATATTTTTACCATTTTTTGTAACTTTTTACAATATTCTAAATTTATATTCAAAATGAACCTAGACAAGTGGTTGTCCATGTTCAAATGAATGTCCTAGATTCATTCCAAAAGTAAATGTTTTAGGATTTTTTTTTATTTTTTAAATATCTATTGACATGTCATGCCATGTGTCAACTCCATCAACCATGTTAGCACCGTTAAGAGTCAGACTAATTAACTAACGGTTTTCATTAATAAAATAACTTAATTGATTCTTTTACTATAAAGACTCAATTAATTTTTATTTTATTTTTCACTAATGACTTTTTAAACTATGTTGTCGAAAAATAATAATCAATAGAGAGAGGAGATGCCCCAATCTTGAGCTATTTATTTCAGCTTTCTTTTAGCTATTTATTCTTAGTCTTGTACTATGTTTCAATCATCAGTATAATTTGGAGCTGATTTGATAATTCAATATACTGTTGTTGAGATATAATACGTAAATACTTCATAGATTTGGGAGTTCAAGGTTTAACTAATGAATCAAGGGAATGGGGGTCATAGATTGAGCCCCAAAACTGTGAAAGGGCAAGGGCTTAATGCGCTTTGGACTGCCGCATCAAATCCTGGTGAAATCTTTTGTTGTTGAGCTACCAAGCATGCATTAACTTCAAAAGAAGGCTGATGAGATTTTGCTTTTCTTTGATATGATTCAATAAACCATAGCATTCATAAAGTGATACAGAGGGCTGTGCCCAAGCAAATTGAACACAGCCGAAAACATCTTATCATAAGCCAAGTTGTGGGTCAATTTTTGCCCCATTTTTTTCTACAAAACTTTATATTAGACATAGAGGCATTTGTTGATTCACTTCTCACCTTTGCGAGTTTAGATCAGTAGCGCATTTTGAATTTTTGATGTGGAATGTTCAGTCATCAACTCCATAAAGAAAGCTTCCATCACTTCATGGATTCAGACTCCATATATGAGTTCATGAATCTAGTTCAAGAGTCCATTCACGGGTCTAGTTAATGAATCTGGATGATGTATTATATCTACATATCACGGGTCTAGTCCATCTTCGCCTAACCTTCTTAAGAATTGGTTGCTGCCAGTGCCAGCCCAAGATTTTTAATTTCTTCATGATGGTTTCGGCCTTTCTGGCTGGGTCAGTAGGGTGGATCTATTCGTAGGTAATGTCTAGAATATGGAAGGCCACCCCACAAAGCAATTAAATGAGTAAGTCTTAGATTCGTTTCGTCGTTGTGGCATTGGCCCAACAAATGGGTAGGCTTTCCTTGCCATTGGACATTGTTTGAATGTGTTCTTTGTTGCCAAGGTTTTGCCCCACTTGATGATTGTTGGATGACAAGAAAATGGAGATTGTTTGGGTAATAATGAGCAAGTCGAATACAGATAATCTTTTCAAATTCAACCATATAAAGCATGGCAGAGGCACCTGCACCGCACATCACCTTTGCTTCATATTGGTTTGGTTCTCAGTGGAATCTCCACTTATTGTTTGTCTCTACTTTACTGATTTTAATAAAACTTCTTTTCTTTGTCATTATATTAATTTATAATTTTATATAACTTTTAAAGAGATTAAATGCAATTTTATTATTTTTCTGGGCAAAGGCTGCCTCTGTAGTGCAGGATCTGACCCTTTCAGAGCAAAATTAGAGGAGATCCTATTTTGATGGGTAAAAGCATGGATTTTGAGTCCTCCTCTTTCATGTGTTTTATGGGAACAGTAAGGTGCTATGTTGTTGATAAGTTTTTCCCAAGCCAAACATTTTGGAAAATTTTATAGTTTACTATTGACGGATATCTATAAATTTTGTGAAGCCTCATAATATGATATTACTTGGGAGTTGTAAAATAGCCCCTTTATATCTAAAATTAATTTTGTTGATTTGATTATGGAAGAGACTAATGCATTTGGTTGCTTGCTGACTGTTATTTTTTTTATTTCAAAAAAATTATCCGGATGTCATTTATCAATTTGTATTTACTTATTAATCCCTAAATAGAAAATTATATTTCTAACTTCTGAATGATAAAAGAAGGGCAGGTGTTTTTCCACGGCTTTGTTGGTCGCAACATCAAAATTGATTGATGATGAGGGGACCCCCGTTTGTTCGTAAACCCCAAACCCCAATGTGTTTTCCTAAAAGATGTCAACACACAATGTACGGATGGATTTATTTATTTTCCGTGCCACGGAACCGACTTCATCCCCATTTTATTGGTTAATATGTCTGCCCAAAGATATTCTTTTTTTCCTATTGTGCTTGTTTTTAGGTGCGCTTTTCAGGGTTTGCTTATTGCTAACCACGTCTTTGGTTATCATAAACTCTAATTTTCGATTATTATTATTATTTTCCCACTAAAATGATAATAAATTTAACTTAGTTAAATTCCATTCAAATGCTTTTTTTCGGTGAAAAATAAATAAAAAATTACATCAAATTAATTTAAGCAAAAACATCACCAATTTTATCGTGATGTAGGGCTCTGAGCACTTCATTAAGGATATCATCAAACACCTATAAATTTATTTTTTTAATTTAAAGTTAATTTAGTCATCTTCTCTGGAAACATACCTAACTAACTATGATCCTTCAATTTACATATGACATCTTCAATTTTTTTAGTAAAAGAATAGCATAAGATAATGAAGATAGATACATTTAAAAAGAAAACCTAGGTGGAAGAAACTTCCCAAGATTAATCATAAAATGCGTCACCCCTTATATTGATTTAGTAAATGGCTGGGTATGGAATTGAGGCAAATGTCATTTTCAACCTTTATCTCCACTTATGACCGAGTTAGGTTCCTGTCTCTCAATTAAAATGGATGACAAAATTAGGGTCCACCAAATTTGAGCTAATTCCGCGTATTATTCTGCCTCTGCTTTCAAATTTCAATTATTAATTATTTTATACAATAAGACAAAAAACAACCTAATTAACTACATAGCTAGGATTGCAATACTATGAAAACTGATGATATAATATACTCCACATGATTTCAATTATAAACCCTAGTTTTATATATATTAAAGGGAGTAGGGTTGGTATAATAAACTTATTACTATATACAAATTGTCTTGTCTTTCTTAACTAAATATAGAAAGATGAAGATGTTAGAGGATTGATCCAGTTTGGACTGACAGAACAGCTGTTTTTCATTTTATGGAGAGAACATGGGAACCACTCTCATAAACATCAAAGTGCTCTACTCCCAAATCAACATAATCTCAGAAAAGCATTATTATTTTAATTAAATAATCCGATATTAATATAATATAGTAGGGATTTTAAAAGGTATGGCGTCTGGAGCAGGTTAATTTTACCCACTTATTTAGTGCTTTGAAATTCCCAAACAACGTACATTTTTCGTACACATTATTAAAAAAAAAAAAAAAAAAAAAGAGTATATTGAATCATCCATTAAGCTCTTTCTATTTCGCTTCAATGACTCAAATGATAACAAAAAGAAATAAAGCCAAATCAATCACGGAACAAACAGACAATATAAAGTGGGGAAATTCCAGCATTTCCCACTATGGTTTGTTTTCTGTTCACTCATATCAACCAACTTATATAAATAAGCGTATTCTCCTAACAGATATTCAATCTTAAAATTACACTTGGTCTGTAGCATCAAAATATCAGACAATTGTAATCATATTGTATGTTTAGAGGATATTAAAGCATGAGATAGAAGAAGCACCCAAACTCCAGCATTACATGGCATTCCAACTTAATTCTTATACTAACCATTAGATTTTTGCAGGCCTTTCTGCTAGAATTAAGTGGACATATTTATAAATGGCACTCTTTTGAAATACTAACCCTCCCCAATAAATAATCACAAACTACTAACCCCCTTCCCTTCACATTGATTCCTAAGAAATTTATGATTTTTATGCCGTTTAAAAAATCACATTGATTACTTACTTGGAAAATTTTTTAAATTTGTAAAGTCTTACCATTGTAAATTAATAAAAATAAGATATAATTTAAATTTAATTTATTCTCTAAGTTGCAATATCAATCTTATACTTTAATTTAGATCACTTTTTCATTGAACTTTTCTCTCTAAAAACGTAATTATAAACTAATAAAAAATAGTTTACTTACACAAATATGCACTGAAAATCAATTCATCATTGAACAAGTTAAGTGCTCTCCTTCTCAGCATTAGACCTAAACAAGCCATCTTATATATAAGCATAACGTGGCCCGTTAAGATACAATCAATGTGAATATCTTGTTCCTCAAAAGTAACTTTCAAATATGTCTTCAATAAAGAGCATATTGACACAAATATTTTTGAACATCAAATTACTTTAAGATCAAATCTATTATTTATGAGAACTTCGATCACGTTGAAAATCTTGACACAATCCTTGCTTTGCTTGATTCTTATACAATATGTTTTCAATAATAGGCTACTAAAAGCCTTCAAAGATAAACATTTAAAAATTCCAAACAATTTTTGTCAAAATATATCAACTAAATAAGACAAGTTATAATAGTAAGATAGATGTTACTTAAGTTGCAATCAATGTTGCATTTGGCTTTTGTAACTAGCATTGACAATTTTCCCTTTGACATTTTTTTAACAAAAACAAAGCAGCACATCAAGCAAAGAAATTTAACCAATATCATCTTTATACTCCCCTTAATCCAAACAATCAACCATGAATTAAAACCATGGGATTAACTATTAATATCAATGTGAGATCGCGGTATGTTCTCTTGTTGGAATTTTGGCAATCGACTTAAATGATGACTTGAAGCAATAACGTTTCAAAACTATGGAAGTGACCTTAGTCGATATTAAAACGCTTAGTGCTGCCATAATATTTCATCACCAACTTTCTACAATCGATTTAAAAAGAAAAATTTTCCATGGTCTCCTTTGAGTATGCTGCCCCAATAAATAAATATCTTGATATCTTGATACATGGAAATTATGTAAGTTGAGACGAGTAATAAACTCAAGTGTGTTGAGATAATAAGGTTATCGATGTTGAATTTATATTAAATATGTTCAAGAACGCTAATAAGTGTTGCTGTTTGATGCTTAGGCAAATGCCAAGCTATTGGTTGAATGGAAATATGTTTAATTATAAGATGCATTGAAATGGTAAGTGTTCAAATGAAAATATGCTTGTCCTCATAGAAGAGTGGTAAGTTTTAAATTATGCAATTTCTTATGAAATGGCTTCTTATATGATTAATTTGAAAAAGGGCTATGTTTAAATGCACTAGCTTGTGGCTATGGAGGTATGATATACTTATGACTTGACTGTTACGCCTATGGAACGGGTGTGGAAAGTAAAGAAATGCAAATGAGAATAAAGAAATTTGGAAGAGTATAAAGTTGTTTAAAATTCTACTATACTAGAAATAATATGTATAAATGATGCTATGGATTTACTCATTTTGTGAGTTGTTGCATATGGTTTCTTGAATCGTGTGGTATCAATAAATGTTTATTCTTGATAAGTATAAATTTCATAATGAAATGAATTGATACGATTAAATTTTACACGAGCTTACTAAGCAATCATTACTTACGTATTTATTTTCTTTTATTTTTCAGATTATCGGAATCTCGATCGGGTTGGAAGCTTATCAGAGGTATATCACATTATCCATCAGTTCTATCGGTACTTCTGGATGTATGATTTTGGTTATAATGGCATCTTTATGTTATTTTGGCTAAATATTGGCTTATATGTGTTTTTTTGGGACTAGCCACTTATTTGGCTTGTATTATTGGTATTTTGGTAGGTGCATAATTTTTTGCCTTATAATGTTGATGTGTGAATTAATCAGTGGTTGAATGATGAAAGGTAAAATAGTAGTTGAATATGCATAATGATGATTGTAGGTTGACACTAAATTGGGTGTGAAATATAGCTTGTAAAATGGCCTATTTCGTCCGCACGGGTAGAGACACGGGTGTGTGTCTTAGCCATGTTTGACACATGGCTAGGTGACATGGTCGTGTGTACTCTGTATCTTTTAAGAATGCAAGTCAGTATGCTCACAAAGCCTAGCACATGAGCGTGTGACTTAGCCGTGTGACCCAAGTTAGAGAGTTACACGGGTACGGACACGGGCTGGACACGACCATGTTTCCCTATTTCGAATGCCCACACGGCCTGAGACACGAGTGTGTCTCCTAACCGTATGAGTCACACGGCTTGGCCACATTGGCGTGTGTCCCCTGCAGGTTTGAAAAATTTCAAAGTTTTTTGAAAAAAATTTTTGAGTACCCGATTTAGTCCCAACTTGTTTCTAATGCATATTTTGAGCCTCGAGGGCTCGTATAAGGGATAATATGTTTGATTTTGATTGGTTTCTGACATGAACGTAATATGATATGAAATATCTGTTAATTTAATCTGTAAACTCCAATAATACTCCGTAACCCTATTCCAACGATGGATAAGTGTAACGCCCCTCACCCATAACCGTCGTCGGACACGAGTACGAGGCATTACCGAACATACACTTGCACAATCATTTGATATCGACACACATATTTCACGTAAAATTTAAAACTTTTTCATTCATACACATAACATCCATATTATGGGCCTACGAGGCCCAAACGATACATTAGGAATGATCCGTGACCAAACCGAAACTTTTCGAACACTTATGAAAAATTTGACTCAAAACAGTGTCACACGCTCGTGTGACTTAGGACACGCTTGTGTGGGCAGGCCGTGTGGTCACACACGCCTGTGTCTCAGCCCGTGTTAAAAACATCGAGCATTCTGTTTATGACGTCAGTATACCATTAAGGGCACACGGCCAAGTCACACACTCGTGTGCTAGGCCATACCCTCCACATAGCTGAGACACACGGTCGTGTCTCTGCCCGTGTGGCCAACATTTAGGCTATTTTCCAAGCCCTTTTTGTTGCTCTCAATCAATTACACTCAAATACATTTCGTCGACACATATCAAGCCCTTAATTATTCCCAACTTAACCATCAAATACGTATAATATGCCCAACTACATCAAAGCACTTCCACATGCATGCATGCATAAAATAAACTTACATACCTATAACCATTATGAGCCACATCTCATGGCCTTATACAATGAAGTAACTTAAGCCAATACATTTGGCCAATTCATAAGAATACATATTACCAAAAACCATATCTCTATACATGCCACTCACTTGAAAGCAAATAAGAATTTTTATTACTCCATCTTGACAAATTGATAGTGTGGTGTTGCTTCCGACGGTCTCCAACCTCGAGCCAACTTGACAACACTAAGAGAAATGGAAAGGAGGGAGTAACCTTTAAAGCTTAGTAAGTTGGCATATAATAATAAGCAATTTAATTAACAAGACATTTCCATTCCTTAAGGTGTGTTTTTAAGAAAATAGAATTATTATTCACATGATTTCACTTTTTACTCAAGTTCAGCTTAGGCTATTTTCCTGAGTCACAGTCGCTAAATTAATTAAATCTTAAGCTAAAAAACTAGAAATTAAGTTTTGGAAATTTTCCCTGAAACTAGACTCATATATCTTCTTTCCATGAAATTTTTAGAATTTATGGCTTAGCCAATTAGTACAGTTTATTTATTAAATATTCCTCTTTTTTGCTATCCAGCAGACCTGATCTCTTCACTAAAAATTAATTATCTCATTATTCAGAATTTGGATAATGTTCTCATTTATTTCTCTTGAAAATAGACTCATAAAGGATTTTAAGCATATAAATTACACACCATAAACATTTTTATACAATTTTTAGTGATTTTCTAAATTCGAAACAGGGGATTCCAAAATTCATCTAACCCTGTCTCACAACAATACAGATATCTCACAAATTGACATTCATTTACTTACTCTACTTCTTTTATGTGAAAAGAGACTCCATGTGATTTAATTTCATAAATTTTTCAATTTCTAATTCAATTCCAACCATTTTTGGTAATTTTTCAAAGGCACAACACTACTACTGTCCAAAATTGTTTTAGTTTTAATTTCACATTTTTCATGCTCTCTTTATAGGGTCTATAATTGTAGCACTTGCCTCTTATCCAACTTACCATAGTTCATCATATAACGAGCATATTGCTCATAATTTACACATACATACCTGCACTTATTCATAAAACTTTATATCCACAATTACACATGTAAATGCATCATGGCATAAAACACATTCATACATTATTTCATCACACCACATGGTCATTATCACTTTCTATAGCACTTTATCATGTCATTTCGCTACCCGTTTAACCATGCGAAATTCTAAAGGAAACTTGGAAAGATGCACAAAAATGCCACACATATTGTAGCCGAAGCTACCACTGATATGCTCACTATCGAGCTATTCACAGGCCTACTCACACAAGCTGACGGTAGAGCCGAAGCTACTCAGTGCTGCTCACACAAGCTGACAGGTATCCGCAACTAATGCAGATTACCTAGCCACTGTTAGTCGAACTAAACCAGCACCCGGAATCACATATACAATCGATCACATAAACAATGGTTCCTGTTGACATGTCACTCTATCCTAGTCGATTCCTAAGCTTCAATCGGGACTTTTCCACACTTGTCAAAGCTTAGTCAATATACACTTAATCACACATCTTATGATGATAACAAATCTCACAATTTCACATAATAACTGTATTCATAACAAGCACTTTGAACACAATATTTTAATTCAATTCCATGCATCATAACATACCTTTATATTATTTCATATCTATAGCACCTTAACCATAAATTCAACATATTCAAATCAGCATACTAATCTAGGTTTCAAGTATAAACAACAATAGTATTGCATTATTATTAACACCAACTTACCTCAAAAGCAAAAACTGCTATTATTCGCAACTTAGCCCATAACCTCGTTCTTCCCCATTCTAAGCCCGAATTTCATGTTTTCTTGATCTAACACATAAAATAACACTCATTTAACAATCACATTACTAACATTAGTCTAAAAATAACATTTTAAAAATTTTACATTTTTCCCCTAAAGTTTGTCAAAATTACACTTTTGTCCCAAGGCTCGTAAATAAATTTTTATTCAATTTTCTTGTATTTTGGATTTAGCTGAACAATTTTCATAGCTATGGTAGTCCACAATTCCCACTAATTCACACACTTATGACCAATTTTATAACTTTTACAATTTAGTCCTTTCGGACGTTTTCACCGAAAATCACTTAGTAAAAACTGTTTCTCTAACCATAAACATGCATAATCTACCATAATTCATCAAAATGCACAATTATTCAACATGGGTCAGTTTTTAAACATAAACCCTAGCTCAAAATAAAGGTAGAAATAGGTAAACCAAGTTACTGGGATTTCAAAAATGTAAAGAACATTAAAAACGGGGCTTGAGTGCACTTACTATTGAGCTTGAAAAGCTTGAAAACCCTAGCCATGGAGAGGATGAAGGGTTCGACCAAGCAAGAAGAAATATGGACACTTTTTGGCTTTTATTTTATGTTTTAATTCATTAAATGACTAAATGACCAAAATGCCATTCACTTAAAACTTTGATATTTTTACCCTTCAATGTCCATTTTTGTCCAAATTTTTAGAATTTGGTCAAATTGCTATTTAAGGACCTCTAATTAATAATCCAATTCAATTTCATGCTAAAAGCTTCTAGAACTCAACTTTTACAACTTACTCAATTTAGTCCCTAAAATCAAATTGAATACTTTTCACATAAAATTTCTTCACGAAATTTTCACACAAGCATATAAACATATCATAAACCTTATAAAAATCATAAAATAATTATTTCTACTTCGGATCTGTTGTCTCGAAATCACTATTCTAACTAGACCCTAATTCGGGATGTTACAATACGGGTTAGGGGCATTACATTCATAATTGAAAACTTATGCTTGGGCTTGGTCGTTGTTGAGGTGCAGTACATAATGCATAAGAATTCTTCCTATAAAAGATCATGTAGAATATAGTCTCTTCGTACAAACTTGTTGCGTATAATCTTAGTATAAAACCCACCGAACGGAGAGAGACTCATATATGGGAACTTATAGAAGAAGGTTCATGGATGTGGCAGGCTCATACATGCGGATTCATAAAAAAAGATTCATAGATATGGCGGATTTATACATGCGAACTCATAGAAAAAGATTTATAGATATGATAGACTCATACTTGCGGATTCATATAGGAAACTTCATGGATATAACAGATTCAAACACACAGATTCATAGAAAAACTTCATGAACATAGTGGATTCATATATGTAGACTCTGTCGCGGACTTCGTATGGTGAAATCTCACATATAACTTCAACGTAAAACTTAAAGTATGAGTTCGACGGACTTTCATAACTTACATATGCCATGACCATAGACTTGGTTATACATATGATGCCTTAATCCTTGACTCCATAGAGTCCCATACTTTAGAGAACCCATGTAGGGTTATCATATACATATGCATAAATATCTTCATACAATCTAATCAAACCTCCGTAAAACAAAATATCATGCGTGTACATTATTCATACAATCTGCTCGAGCCACCACAAAGCCAATATCATGTGGCGTAGAGTGTCCAACATGTCATTTCTTCATCTTTCATCCGCCAATACATCCCTCAATACTCTGCATATCATTCATATCTATGATGGATATATAACAAGCATTCAACTGAACATATTATTTGTAACACAACACTTATCATACCAAACATATCATCTATCAGACCATTTCAATGACAACTTCTTTAGTAATTATTTTACCAGTGAAAGTTTATCAAAACAACAAACTAAAACATACAATCAAACATGCATCTAAGTATCATCACTTTGCACACTTCATCGCATTATCAGTTGAACATAAAGTCAAACACAACACAATAACACAATACTAATATATATAAAACAACCATAGAGGGTTTGAGTTTAGAAACCTACCAATAAAATACTTAGGGTTGACACAGCTTAGACATACTTAGCCTTCCTAAAACAACCTGATTTTTTAGTGGTGTCGAAAATAGAGGGTGGAAGCCACCAAATTCGGCGAGTAAGCTCGTAAATTTTATTATTTAATATCTACAAGTCAAAAGTGGTTTTAAAAAAATTTTTGAATTGGTAATTTATGTTTTATAATGAATTATTAGGTTCGAGTGGTAAAACCCTAGGTCAAGGGGTTTTAGAAAATGAGGTATTGAGACCTTGTTTCTGCAAACTGAGCCGTAAATATTTTTATAAATATTTACGGAGTGTCATTAAGGTAGTAGTAAAGTTTCATTGAAAAATTTTAACGTTTTGATAGTTAATTGATTAAGAAGGACTAAATTGAAAAAGGTACAAAACTTACTAATTGTAACACCCCTAACCCGTATTCGTCACTGAAATAAGGTTACGGAGTATTACTAAAATACACAGATCAAAAATAGACAAATTCATACTATTTAACATTCATGTTAGAAATTTATCGTAAAATCCTTTATTAGAGCCCTTGAGGCCCAAATCATACATTAGAAACAAATTGGGACTAAATCGAGAACTTAGAGAATTTTTCATGAAATTTAAAATTTTTCCTAGGTGTAGGGGTCACATGCCCGTATGGTCAGGCCCTGTGGCTTACACGGCCAAGTGACATGCCCGTGTCTAAGGCCGTGTGGCATATGAGGTAGGGCATACGCCCATGTCCCTAACCCTTGTAACTCTCTGACTTGCAACCTAATTAAGTGCAGGAGTCACACAGCCAAGTCACACGCCCGTATACCAGGCCGCGTAGTTAATTCTGAGCATTCTGTTTTGAAATTTTAAGATGCAGGGGACACAAGGCCAGACCACATGCTCATATGCCAGGCCGTGTGTCACACACGACTGAGACACATGCTCGTGTCTCTACCTGTGTGGATGAAAATAAGCCATTTTATGGCTTCTTTTCTCACCCATTCTTGACTCCAACCTACACATATCAAATTTTATATATATAGGCCATAACAAGATCTTCAAAACAACCAATTCTCACATTATTATGGTCATTCTATCACATATACTCTAACAATCTAAACTAGAACATAAATTAATTCACACATGCAACTACTATATTATCATGCTATATCAATTCATTCATTACCCATACCAATACTTATATCAAACATGACAAACCATTCATATATAAGTTAGTATAAATCATAGCCAAAATGAAATTTTAATATTTACACAAATATTAAATTCTTATACATGCCATATAAACATAGTATATTTAACAAAATCTACCGGCAAATTGGATAGTGTGATTTGATACATTGATCCGACCTCTTGACTTCTCGTATATATATCTACAAAGAACATTAAACAACACAAGTAAGCTTATTGAAGCTTAGTCAGTTCGTTGGCATTGAACATAATTCTTACCGAACATACAATATCCATTCATTTAAATAAATAATTCATTACATATTTCCTACTAACCACAACTTCGATTGATGAATTCACTTATTTGAGCTCAATATCAATAACAACTTAAATTCTTCCACATTAATTACATATGGCACTTACCGATCCTTATCAAATTAGAGAAAGTCTTACAGATTTGAGTACATCGCAAACAGAAGCCCAAAGGCTGAACAGAAGCACATAAGTGCTAAACGGAAACCCGTAAGGGTTAAACGGAAGCTCATAAGAGCTTAACAGAAACCCATAAGGGTTAAATTGAAGCTCAAAAAAGATAAACTGGAACTCGGAAGGGTTAATCTGAAGCTCAAAAGAGTTGAACTAAAACCCAAAAGGGTTAATCTGAAACTTATATTAGTTGTCTGAAGCTCATGAAAGCTAAACGGAAAGCAAACACGAGAGTTCGAAACAAATGCTGAACCTCGGTTTACTTGGGTAATTTTTCTGTCAATTCCTCTTTTGCACTGAACGATGGTACTCAATCCGACCTTCCGTTCACTTCGAACACTTGATTCAATTTCATAAATTTTAATAATAATTTTATTTTCAACAAATGTTACAAATAAATACAAGATACCATTTATTATTCAACATATAACATTAAAATTTAACCATACGAACTTACCTGGGATAAATTGTAAGTTTGTAGAAGTTAGGGACTACTCTGCTAATTTTCCTTTTTCTCGTTGATCTACGGGCTCTTGATCTAAAATATAAAATTATTCATTCATCAATATATATTTCAATTCTTATTCACTTCACAATTTATACCCCTCAATTTCTAAAATTGCACAATTAATCCAACTTTTATAGTTTTTACAATTTAGTCCTTATCATTTTTCCCACCAAATAAACTAAAATTTCTCAATTAACACTTTATCTAATTATTTTAGGCTACTATACAGCCTTTGATATTTATAATTTAAGAACCAAACCCTAATTCTTAAAATTTTCACAATTTGGTCCTAAAATCAATATCTATCAAAATTACTTAAGAAAATCATCATATAACAAAATTAAAGCTTCAAATCCATGTTAATTTATCATAAACATACAACACTCATCAATGGTAACTTCAAAATTACTCATAAAATAAAATAAAAAACTAATGAAAGAGATAGTTGGACTTAATTGTAAAAGTCTCAAAAACATAAAAATTTCAAGAGAAAAGAAAGAATTAAACTTACATGAAGCAAAATATGAAAACCAGCTTCTTAAGGGTTCTTCAATGGTGTTTTTGGCTGAGAATTATGAAGAAATGTCTAGATATTCAATTAAATCCTATTTTTTTAACTATTAAGTTTTATTTCATTTCCAATTTTACCCTTTGTTCACACCAGTTTCATGATTTTCTCTGCTTATGTCGCCTCAACCTTCTCCTTTGGGCTAAATTTGCTCTTTTAAGTCCTCCTTCATTTAATATTTAATACATTTAATCATTTTAGCAAGGTTTGCACCTTTTTCAATTTAGTCCTTTTTAATTAATTAACTATCAAAACGTTAAAATTTTTTAAAGATATTTTAATACTAACTCAATGACACTCCGTAAATATTTATAAAAATATTTACGACTCGGTTTATAAAATTGAGGTCTCAGTTCCTCATTTTAGAAACCACTTTACCTAATAAATTTTTCTAAATCATAAATTAATAATTTAAAAGTCTTCTAAAATTATACTTGACTCATGAATAATAAATAATATAATTTTTCAAACTCACTCGTCAGATTTAGTGATCTCAAATTATTGTTTTCGACATCACTAAAAATTGAGTTGTTACACTAATGATAAGAAATAAGTGATTAAATGGCCTAATTAATAAAAAAGGGAGGTTAAGGAGTAAATATGCCTAAAATAGAATGTGAGGCAGCATAAGTAATAAAAAATAATAAAATAAGCCATTTAATGGCAAATTTGTAAATTTTGTGAAATTAAAATTAAACAAATTGGATTTTAAGGTTTTCTAGGATTTTCTTTTTTTAAATTTCGGCCAAACTTGTAACACATTTTAACCCCAATACCGTCATCGGAATAGGGTTACGAGGCATTACCAGACATATCAGACATCTTACGAATAATTCATAAATTAAATAGCATTCATAGTATAATTTAACAATTAAGTACCTGTGATGAACCCTCGAGGCCCAAAACACGTATTAAAAATGGAGCAGGACTTGTTCGAGTACTCCGAATTTTTTTTTAAATTTTGACAGCATTTCTGCTTATTTTTACATGAAACCCCCTGCAAATTCAAACCGAAAACAAACCAATGCCAACGTTTCAACCAAAGATTTTACACATTAAAACACTTCTAAATCATACTCAAAACATTAATTTATTACTTTAATCAAATATATATTAACATATAAGAAATAACTTCATTTTTCATTTTTTTATCAAATTCAGTACCAAATTTAACATTTATATAACTAAGTACTTCATTCATCATTCAAAACATTTTAACTATTTTTTTTTTCAACTCAAAACCATATAGCCTATGTACATAGCTCACATACTTCCACCTAGTACATGCCACTTAAATCAAAGGAAGAAATACATCACCAAAATCTTCATGTTGGAGTCGGGATCTTTCTAGATGCTGAACCAGACCTTGAACTCTAATGACCTGCGCACGGAAACAACCGTACGCTGAGTATTTCATACTAAGTGGTATTACTATAAATCAAACTATTTAACATTAATGAATAACAAATATTAATTATATAACCTTATAAATCTTTAAAACTAATTTACATATAATTTATACAATTTTATAAAGTAATTTATCAACTAATATCGTATTTCAACAATATTGTTTTTATTTTCATCAAATTCATGAATCATAGATTCATTCTATCAAATTTCACATACTAATTCAAATCACTATTTAGCCCATACTTTCATTCTCATATCTTCAATCATACAGATAAATCAATTTTCATTCTTATTCCTCATTTCATTTTATTTACCCTATTAACAAGATCGGACCCTGACAGATACGCGGATTCCACCCAAACACCAGTAATATCCAACCAAAACTCACCAGAATAATGAAATCCTCTATAACACACCAGTATAATCCTCCCAAACACACCAGTAAGGCATTAAATGCCTCTTCGGATAAACCGAAGGATATGATAACAGAAACATCTCCTCGGCTGAGTCGAAAATCTCCTGAACACATCTCAATCCTATGGCATGCCATTTGTATCCGACTTAGTCCAACTAGTTAATAGGGTATTCTTTTACTTTTCCAATTTCAATTTCATTTCCACAAAAATTTCCAATTACTCAATCAATTCAAAACATCTATTATCTCAATTCAAATACAATTCAATAATCACACATATACTTACTTAATTTCAAATATAGATACTTACCTTATCTTAGATTTTCCACACTTATAAACTTATTATAATATTTAATAATAAATAGTTTGAGTTAGAGTAATACAAACCCGAAATGCGCGTTTACTCCTCGACGATCTTTTCTTTTCCTTTCGATGCCGATGCCTCGATTTCTTTGTTACAAAAATAATAATAATTTACATTATTTATTACAACACTAATTATAATAATTAATTAAATTTCTATTCAATTTATTCCCTAATTCCAATTTAATCCTAATTAACTCTTTTATTTGTTTAACTTAATTTATACTTCATTTCTACGCAATTTCCTTCCATATTCACCCTATCAATCTAATGTTTATTATAAAACCCTAATTTAAAATTTCTTTCAGTTTAATTCCTAAAACACAAAATTTATAGCTTCTTTTACAATTTAATCTCTTTTTTAATTCTAACTTAAAATTCATTCAATTAAACTCCTAATTCATCTTTTTGTTCAACATAAACCATGCTTAAAAACCCAAAAAGTTCCAAAACCTTAATTTAATTTCAACAAAACTTTATTTTGAAGCTTCTAAAACATCAAAATTAAGAGAAAAGAGCTAAATTGACTTACCTTTTAAAGCTTAAAGCTTCAAAATCCCTATTTTCCCTTTTCTTTTCTTTCTCTCTTCTTTCCCCTGTTTTCGTTAGCTTTCTCTGTAACTTACTTTCTTTTTCTTTTGTTGTTTCTTTTAGTTATTTTATAATACTTTTATTTATTTACTTTATTTTTTTTGTTTTATAATAATAACAATTTAATAAATATCTATTAATATTTAATCATATATTTACATTTGTACTATATCATTACCATACATTTGACAAATTTTTAATCTATTATCACACAAAAAAATCTTATACTATAATTATTTAATTTAATAAATATCTTTTAGATTAAATTTTAAGTAATTATAATTTTATTTTACAATTGTACAAATATTTTTATTACATAGGTACATATTCATCATCTTACACTTGTTATTGTTTTAATTATTTTAATTATTTTATGTAATTTAATATTTTAATATAATAAAAATCTATTTACTTAAATAAAAATAATTAAATAAATATATTACAATTGTATAAATATGTACATTAAACTTGTATAATTTAATCACCCTACTTTTGTCTTTATTTTAATTTATTTCATTACTATAATAATAATCATATATATATATATATGCACATGTATTTAATATTCAAGCATAAAAATCTAGATATTTTTATGCATTTGCCGCCTTATTTATGACAAATGGCTTATTTTCCATTTTAATCCTTCTTTCTTTCTTTTAATTTATAATTAGACTTTTAACCTTTATTCAATTTAGTCTTTTTTCACTAATTACTCTAATTTAAGTTAAATTCATCTAATTAAAACCTAATTAAACACACTACTAGAGTCCTAATTAGTCCTAATAATTATTTACGGATCTAATTCACTAAGACGGAGGCCCGATAGCGTACTTTTACAGTGACCATGAATTTTGGGTCATTACAAAACAACCGTGGAAGAGAGAGTTTAAGCTGGTTTTGCATATTTTTGCTTCATGTGAGTCCAATTCTTACATGTTTCTTGTAATTTTTATGTTTTTGAGATTCTTACAATTAGGTCCAACTAAATATTACCTTAGTTTTTGATTTTATTAAAAATTTTGGAAGTTACCATTGATGAATATTAGATGTTTTTGATGAATAACATGGATTTAGAGCTTTAATTTTGTTGTATGATGATTTTATAAAGTGATTTTGTTAAATATTGATTTTAGGATCAAATTGTGAAAAGGTTAAAATATTAGGGTTTGTAAATTTTTGATTTATTAAGGGCTGTATGATAGCCTAAAATATTTTGACAAATTATTAATTGAGAAAAAATAGTTAATTTGATAGAGTAACTAGTTATGAGATTAAATTACAAAAGTTGTAAAAGTTTGGGGTAATTGTGTAAATTAAAAAAATTAAAGGTATTAATTGTGAAATAAATTGAAAATGAAATATATGCTAATGAACGAGTAATTTTATATTTTAGATCAAGATCCCATAGATACTCGTGAAAAAGAAAAATAACAGAATAGTCCTTAAACTTCTACAATTACTACAATTCAATCCAAGTAAGTTTGTACAGTTAAACTTTAATATTTGTATAAATTGATGATTGGTATTAACACATATATTTTATTGTTAGAAATAATTTATTGTACGAATTATGATATTAAACTGGATATTCGATTTGAATTGAACGCAAGATTTGAATACATTCATGATTTGGCGTATGACGATATTGGAGGAAGATATCAGAAAATTACCCAAGTAAACATAGGTTCAAAATTTGTTGCGAACTCTCATGTTTTACTTTCTGTTTAGCTCTTTCGAGCTTCTGTTCAACTCTTACGAGCTTCTGTTCAACTCTTATGAGTTTCTATTCAGCTCTTACGAGCTTCTGTTCAGCTCTTATGAGCTTCTGTTGGCATATTCAGATAGACTAGCTCTTATGAACTTCTGTTAATGATGTACTCTTATCCGTAAGTCGTTTTTCGAACGAGAAAGATTTGGTAAGGTGATTTACTTATTGAAATTAAAAGACATGAAATTTATTTTTGGCAACGACTTGAAAATGGATGTATTCATTGATTGAAGTTGTGATTGACAAGAAGTTATCATGAATGATTTTTATTATTTGATTTATTATAGTTAGTTAAGTAAATTTTTTTTATTTATTTCATCGAACTTACTAAGCTTCATTAAGATTATTTGTGTTGTTTAATGTCCTCGTAGACTTTCGAAAGGTTGGACGATCGGATCAACACTCAAGACACACTATCCAGCTTATTTCGGTAGTTTTTGAAACGATCAATATGATTTGTATATCATGTATAGGCTTTTATGTGGACTTTAGTCAATGTTTGGCTTGTGTAAATATTATGATTGATATTTTGTTTAAATAACCAACTTACATATGGGCATGAGAATGAAGTATATTGTGATATGAGTATGAGTGATATATGTATGTATGCATGTATTTGACTTACAGTGAACTTTAGTAACTAGATTAGGTAAATTAATTAGGTAAGTTTAGACCTTTATTTTAGTTAACATTTAAAGAACCTAATGTCATATTTGGTTATATGGGGTAATAATATTTTTTTAATACTTAATTTTAGTTTGTGTTGAATGTCTTAATATGGCTTGTTGGTGTGTGATTTGTTGAGGCTAAGTTGGTAACAATTTGGGTGAGAAATGTGACTTAGAAAATGGCATATTTTCGTCCACACGGGCAGAGACACGGGCGTGTGTCTCAGCCGTGTGTAACACACGGCCAGGTGACACGGCCGTATGTCCCCTGCAACTTTGAAAAATTTCAATGTTTTTCGGAAAATTCTTTGGGTACTCGATTTAGTCCCGACTTGTTTCTAATGTGTACTTTGGGTCTCGAGGGCTCGCATAAGGGACAATATGTTTGATTTTTGATTGGTTTTTGTCATTAATGTTAAATGATGTGAAATGCATGTTTATTTGATATGTAAACTCCAGTAATGCTCCGTAACCCTGTTCTGGCGACGGATACGGGTTAGGGGTGTTACACTTCCCTTTATCAATTGTTCAAACGTTGGGTTTAATAGATAGTTCCTATCGATCCTTACCCTCGGCTACTTTCAACGGACTGTCTGCCCAAGTAGCCAGTGATAGACTTTGTAGCACCCCTAACTCGTATCCGTCGCCTAAACAGGGTTACGGAGCATTACCAGAACTTGTAGAATGGATACAGATATTTTATATTGTTTTATCATACATGTTAGAATATTTACTGTAAAGTCCCTTATTAGGGCCCTCGAGGCCCAAAACATACATTATAAACAAGTTGGGACTTAACCAGGAACTCAAAGAATTTTGTAACGGCCCAAATCTCAGTGGTGTCGGAACAGTGATTCGAGATCACTAAATCCGAAAAATGAGTGGAAAATATTATTAATTAATGAGTATAAGTTAGATGTGAATTTAGGAAAATAATTGAAATAATGAATAGTATTTTAGAAATAATTATTAAATAATTAGAATAGAAAACAAGGTATCGAGACCTCAGAATTTTAAACCGAGCCATAAATATTTTTAAAAATATTTATGGAGTGTTAATAAGTTAGTATTAAAGTTTCGTTAAGAGATTTTAAGGTTTCATTGGTCAATTGAGTAAAAAGGACTAAATTGAATAAAGTGTAAAACTGTGGAAAGTAACTAAATAGCTTAGATAATAAATAAAAGAGACTTAAAGTGTAATTTGTCCCAAAATTTAATGGGTTAGACGGTTGGGTTTAGATTTAGCTGAGAATTAGTGTGAACTAATGGCAACTTTGTAAATAAATAGAAATCCAATAGTGTTATATGGACTAAATTATAAGAAATATCTAGATTTTTCATTTTCTTTCATCTTCTCCAGCAAAAACACCATAGGAGGGTTTTTAAAAGCTTTTTTTCCTATTTTTACTGCAAGTAAGTTGAATTCTTGATTATTTCTTGAAATTTTTATGTTTTTGGGACTTTTACAACTAGGTCCTCTTCTCTAATTCATTAGTTTTTGATTTCATGGTTGATTTTGAAAGTTTCTATGAATAAGTGCTAGAAGTTTATGATGATTTAGCATGGAATTAAGGCTTTAATTTGTTTATATGTTGATTTTATTGAAAGAATTGAATAGAAAATAAGTAATTAGGGACCTAATTGTAAAAGACCTTGAATTTAGGGTTTTATGTGGAAATTTTGTGTATCAATGGCTGTGAAATAGTTCAAAATGATAAGATAAAGTTTTAATTGAGAAGAAATAGCTCAATTGATGGGCAAAGTGATCAAGGATTAAATTGTAAAAACATTGTAAAGGTTGGGGTAAAAGTGTAATTTTAGAAACTAAAGTGCGTAAATTGTGGAAAATAGTAAAATTGAAATAAATTCTAATAAATGAATGGTTTTGCACTTATAGATCAAGAAACTGAAGTAAATCGAGGAAAGGAGAAAATAGTCGAATAATTCCCAAACTTCTACAACTTTTGCGAATTAGCCCAAGTAAGTTCATGTGGCTAAATTTCATAATTTGTTCTCGAATTATGTGAATATGATGGTATATGTGAATGTTATGAAATTGTAATAAATATGAAAAAATGAATAATTGAATAAAGTTTCAAGTTAGGGAAAATATCGAAATTGAGTACTTTTGTTCAGTAACAAGATGAATTGACGGAAAAGACCATGGTTGGACCATGGCAACAAGTAACAAGTGAATCCGTATAAGACCATAGCTGGGCTATGGCATTGGAAAACAAGTGACAAGTGATTTCCGTGTAAGACCATAACTGGGTTATGGCATCGGAGAAAAGTGATAAGTGCTTCCATGTAAGAGCATATCTGGGATATGGCATCAGTATGATATGTGACCCGTGTAAGACCATGGTTGGGCCATGGCTTCGAAAAGTGAAATGTGATCATGTTCAAGTCCATAGTTTTACTATGGCAATATGAAAATGCAGTACTTAATTTCGTGTAATTCCCTAATTTGAGAAGAGTATGGTTAGCAAAAGTAATAAATGGGCCCATAAGAATGAAGTCAAAGTTTAAGTAATAATGAAGAACATTAAATGAATTTGACATTGGTTTGTGAATGACAGGAAAAAAAAATTAGTGAATTATAAGTTATATGAATGCATTACCATAATTGGTAAGTTTACTTTCCAAGCCTATGAACTTACTAAGCTTTCTTAAGCTTATTTGAATGTGGTTGATGTATTTTGGAGATTAACGTAGATTTAGAGGATCAGATCATCACCAAGAATCACACTATCCAGACATTTTTAGGTAGATTTTGAGTTATTAACTTTTGATTTATATGGAATGTACAGGTATTTTGGGTAAATGACGAAGTAATTCTGTTAAACTATGTGTATGAAATGATAAAGGTGTAAAACAACTTAGTGTAAAGTTTGTGTTACACTATGACTATAATGAATGCATGTTTTGAGTTAAAATGAGTGATTGCTTGGCTTGAATTGGTGTTAAATTGTGTTTAAGCGCAGGTATGATTAAAAGGGTGAGAAAAGTGGCCTTAAACGACCTATTTTCGTCCACACGGGTTAGACACACGAGAGCCGTGTTACACACGGTCAGTCCACGGGCGTGTGTAGTGGCCGTCTGTCCCCTATGTTGTAAAAATGTAAATCAAAATAGTACAGGCTAAGACACGGCCGTGTGTCTTGGCCGTGTTAATGACATGGGCTTCAAGCATGGTCGTGTGTTAAAATCGTGTGAAAATGATTTAAAAGTGGTGAAAAATCAGGTTACCACATGGCCTAGTCACGTAGGCGTGTGCCCAAGCCGTGTGGCATTCTGTTTCTAAAGAATCGCAAGTCAGAATTGCCCACAGGCTGGCCACACGGCCATGGGATCCCCACGGGCAAGCCACACGGCCATGTCCTAGGCCACACGGGTGTGTGCCCCTACCTTCAAGGTAAAACTTTCAAAGTTGCCGGCTTAGTCCCGAATCACTTCCAAAGCATGTATTGGGCCCCGTAGGCCCATATTAAGGTCTTAATGATAGAATTTGAAAGGTTTTAAATTGGAAACCAAATTTTTGACCCAGGTTTTATACGAATACTAGTGTATAAGTCCGGTAATGCCTCGTAACCTTGTTTCAGTAACAGATACAAGTTAGGGGTGTTACAAATTTTTTACGAAATTTCAAAATTTTTCCTAGGTGCAGGGGTCACACGCCTATGTGGTCAGGCCGTGTGGCTCACACAGCCAAGTAACACACCCATGTCTTAGGCCGTGTGGTATATGAAGTAGGTCACACGCCTGTGTCCCCAGCCCGTGTAACTCTCTGACCTGCAAAACATTAAGGTGCAGGGGTCACATGGCCAAGCTACAAGCCCGTGTGCCAGGCTGTGTGAAAAATACTGAGCATTCTATTTTGAATTTTAAGATGTAGGGGACACACGGCCAGAACATATGCCCATATGCTAGACACACGACTGAGACACACGCCCATATACCTGCCTGTGTAGACCAAATGAGGCCATTTCTAAGCTTTATTTCTCACCCATTTGATCATCCACTTACACAAACATTTTAACACAACTAAAAACCAATCCAAAACATTTAAATCATGTAAAACTCAAGTCTCATACATACTACATCACTTTATAAATCCATGTTTGTGAATTTATCTATTACACCATATTTAATTAATATCAAACATGAAATTAACTCATATGTTAATATATCAAAACACATTCATCACAAGCAACTCCAATGACTAATTACAACCAACATTTAAGTGCCAACAATGACCAAAATAGCCTATACATTCTATTATACCAAAGTCAAGTTAATATTTATACCAAAAAGGAAAGCAGTTGATAGTGTGATTGATAAACGTTAAATTATACATATTTTTACCCCATGTTTAGCCTATATTTTGGATGAATTATGATCAATTTTGTGCGAATCAATGCTCTTAATCTTCCTTTTTCATATCTTATACTCAGGAGAGCATAGTGAAGAGAAAAGAATGGAAAACAGGCTAAAAACGGTAAAAAATAGGCCAAAATGTGAGAACAACACGGCCCAAGACATGCCACACGGCCGTGCCACATGGGTGTGCCACATGAAGATCACACGGTCAAAGCCCCGATAAGCATGGCCAGGTCACACGACCGTGCCTCCACCGAGAAAATCACACGGCCTCTGTCGAAGTCACACGGGTGTGGCACACGAGCGTGTTCTAGTCGTGAGGAAAGGGAATTTCACTCAAATTGGGATGCTTAGAGGCTAAGAAAGGCCCCCCGAAAGCTCTATATAAAGACCCCATGAGACAACAACTAAAAAAACACTGGATATACTTTTTAGATACGAATAGAAGCAAGGGATTACTCCAAAAGGAAAAAGCTGATTGATTCATCTCAGAAGTTGGAATTCTGCAGCAACATAGAGGATCTCCCTAAATTCCTTCAGGGGTTTTTGGTTTCTTTTATGTTTTATTATTTTATATCTTCTGTGATGTCTCTTTTCTTTATCATGAACTAAACCTCTTAAATACTTGAGGGGGATGAAACCTAAGACAGATCGTGTTATTTATTCTTAATTTATTTGATAAATACTGGAATTGTTCTTAATTAGGCGTTCTTCATTCTTGATTTAATAATCCTAGGCATTACTTCAAGAATTAGATGTGCTTAGAGCAGAAGAGCAAAAGTCCCTGTGATAAGAGTAGATCTACCATAATTAAGCGGAGTTGCATGCAACCCTAGACATAGGGCGACATAAATCTGCCGGATTAGGGTCAAACCTAATATGGGGAGCCATAGATCGAATTAATGCAACCTAGGGAGTTAATTAATAAGGGAACTTTAATTAACAACTTAGGCCTAGTTGCTCTACGCCTCGACGAAGGGTTTAGCATAAGTTAGGGAACTCTACGGATCAAGTCAAGTAAAGAAATCATATAGTTCAAGAAAATAATAACAAGTGAAGTCTAGGTGGATTCTCCCTTGAGTATTACCTATATCAATCAGCTTTTCCCTAAAAGTTTTCCCAATTTACTCTTTAAACTTTCTTAGTTAGTTTTAGAGTTAGTTTAAAGAACCCTCTTTTATTTTTAGGCTAGATAATAGAAAGGAAGTAAGTACTAGTACTTTTGGTTCCCTTGGGTATGATAACTCGATCTTGCCACTAAGCTATACTACTGTTCGACAGGTGCGCTTGCCTCAACGTCGTGATATTAGTTAGTTTTAGTGTGATCAAGTTCTTTATAAATTTTATTACTTCATATCACGCATATCAAGTTTTTGGCGCCGTTGCCGGGGAACTAAAATATTACGAAAGCTCGATTTCTATTACTTTAGCCATTACTATATATATATATATATTTATTTTTCTTTTATTTTTATTTTCAGTTTTTATTTATTTATTTTCTTTTAAATTTTTGAGTTTTTCTTTGCTTTTTCTTTTCAGGTATTTTTAGTTTATGACTAGAAACAACCTAACAGGACCACTACTTTTTGACGAAGATCTAGAAGCGACAGTTAGCAGAAATCGCAGAGAAATTAGACGCAGTCTACATTATCCTGAACAAGAACCTGATAAAGAGCTAGAGCCTATAGAAGAGATGGAAGCAAATCAAAACGTTCCACCGCCTCCCGCAATAGTCGCGCCACCAGCAAATCAAGAAGAAGCTCCTCGCACTATGTATGATTATGCTAAACCTAGTTTGGCTGGTACCCAAACTAGCATTCTTAGACCTACTATTGCTGCTAATAATTTTGAGTTAAAGCCTAACACTATTCAGATGATACAACAATTGGTGTAGTTTGATGGTTTACAGGACGAAGATCCAAGCTCACACATAGCCAATTTCTTGGAACTTTGTGATACCTTCAAAATAAATGGCGTTTCTGATGATGCCATTCGATTAAGGCTATTTCCATTCTCTTTGAGAAATAAAGCCAAACAATGGTTAAATTCTTTACCACGAGGCTCAATTACCACATGGGAGCAGATAACCGAAAAATTTTTACTCAAATATTTTCCTCCAGCTAAAATAGCCAAATTACGAAACGATATTTCTTCTTTTATGCAGATGGATTTAGAAAGACTATACGATGCATGCGAGAGATACAAAGATCTTTTGAGAAGGTGCCCTCATCATGGTCTACCTTTGTGGCTACAAGTTCAAACCTTCCACAACGGTTTAAACCCGTCAACCAGACAAATGATCAATGTAGCTGCAGGAGGGACGATCAATAATAAAACACCTGAAGCAGCTTATGAATTTATTGAAGAGATGTCATTGAATAATTATCAGTGGTAAGTAATGAGGACAAAGCCAACAAAAGCTGCAGGAGTTTATAATTTTGATGCTGTCGCCATGCTTACTAACCAAGTAGAACTTTTAAATAAAAAGTTTGATAATTTTGTTAGTTCTACGCAGGCACAACCAGTGACGCAATGCGACGCGATTCAAGGAAACACGTTCAATCCAGATTTCGCATCCTATGGACACAGCATGGAAACTGCACAAGCCAACTATATGGGTAACAATTCTAGACCTCAAAATAACCCTTATAGTAATACTTATAATGCAGGTTGGAGAAATCACCCAAATTTTTCATGGGGAGGACAAGGAAATCAAAGACAACAGCCTCCTCCAGGATTTCAGCAGCCGCCACTGCAACATGAGAAGAAACTGAATCTGGAAGAGCTGTTTACCAAATTTATGGCCGCATCAGAGACCCATTTTCAAAGCACTAAAACGGTACTGAAAAATCAGCAAGCATCAATTCAAGGGCTTGAAAACCAAATTGGTCAACTTGCAAAATTAATTTCAGAAAAACGATAAGGAGGATTACCAAGTAACACTGAGCCAAATCCCAGAGAACATGTCAAAGCAATTACTTTAAGAGATGGAAAGGTCCTAGCCGAGCCAAAAAAGAAGACTATTCCAGAACTTTCAGAAGAAGAGACAGAGGAACCCAAGGAAAACACTCCTCTAACACTCAAAGAATACAAGCCACGTATTTCATATCCGGCAAGGTTGAAGAAAAACCAAACAGACGCTCAATTCGGTAAGTTTCTTGAACTCTTCAAACAATTATACATTAACTTACCTCTTGTTGAAGCAATTTCGCAGATGCCGAAGTACGCGAAGTTCCTTAAAGAACTTCTGACAAATAAAAGGAAGTTGGAAGAATTGGCCACAGTAGAACTCAACGAGGAATGCTCAGCTATTCTCCAAAATAAACTGCTGGCAAAACTGAAAGATCCAGGGAGTTTTACTATTCCTTGTTTGATTGGTAGTCTAATTATTAATAAAGCATTAGCTGATTTAGGTGCGAGCATTAATCTCATGCCTTATAAAATGTTTAAGCAACTAGGTCTAGGGGAACCTAAACCCACTAGGATGAATATTCAATTAGCCGATAGATTTGTTAAATACCCTAGGGGAATCATTAAAGATGTGTTAGTAAAGGTAGATAAGTTCATATTCCCTTTTGATTTTGTTGTGCTTGACATGGATGAGGACATTGAAGTACCCTTGATTTTAGGATGCCCATTTTTAGCCACTGCTAGAGCTGTTATTGATGTAGGGGATGGCAAATTGGTACGTAGAGTTGGCGAGGAAGAAGTTGTCTTTAAAATCTGTGATGCCATGAAATTTTCTAAAGAACAAGATGATTCTTGTTATTTTGTTGATATGATTGATCACTTCGTTCAAGACAATTTTCAAGAACTTTCTCTCACAGACACGTTGGAACTGTGTCTTGTTCAAGGTGGGGGGAAAGATGAAACCACCCTCGAAATTGATGACATAAGGAAAGAATTGGATTCTAATGAAATCATCGCTAGGCACATAAGTTATGAAAATTTAAAGATGAGTGATGAATTGAGACAAAAATCTTCCATTACTGAACCCCCTAAATTAGAACTAAAACAACTGCCAGATCATTTAGAATATGCCTTTTTAGGGGAAGAATTAACTTTACCAGTCATTATCGCATCCGATTTAAGCATTGCAGAGAAAAAGGAACTACTCCATGTGTTAAGAGAACACAGGCGTGCTATAGCTTGGAAAATTTCAGATATCAAGGGAATTAATCCTTCTTTCTGCACCCATAAAATTTTAATGGAGGACGAATTCAAACCATCGGTGCAAGCCCAAAGACGGTTGAATCCCAACATGAAAGAAGTAGTGAAAGTCGAGGTAATTAAACTTCTAGATGCAGGTATTATTTATCCTATTTCTGACAGTTCTTGGGTAAGCCCTGTGCAGGTTGTTCCTAAGAAAGGTGGATTGACCGTGGTGACTAATGACAAAGAAGAGTTGATACCTACAAGAACAGTCATAGGATGGAGAGTTTGCATTGATTACAGGAAACTGAATGACACCACTCGAAAAGATCATTTTCCTTTACCCTTTATTGATCAGATGTTAGAAAGACTATCAGGTCACATGTATTATTACTTCCTAGATGGCCTCTCTGGTTACTTCCAAATCCTGATAGCTCTAGAAGATCAAGAGAAAACAACGTTCACATGCCCATACGGTACGTTTGCTTATCGTAAATGCCTTTTGGTTTATGTAACGCTCCTGCTACTTTTCAGCGATGCATGCTAGCTATCTTCAATGAATTTGTGGAAGACATCATGGAGGTATTTATGGATGATTTCTCTGTTTTCGATAATTCTTTCCAACACTGTCTAAACAATTTAAAGCATGTTCTGATGAGATGTGAAGAGACAAATCTAGTGCTTAATTGGGAAAAATGTCACTTTATGGTCCAAGAAGGTATTGTATTAGGACATAAAATCTCTAGTAAAGGAATAGAGGTAGACAAAGCAAAGATAAAAACTATTGAAAAACTACCTTCTCCTAGTTCAGTTAAGGCTATAAGAAGCTTTTTAGGTCATGTCGGTTTTTATCGTAGATTCATTAAAGACTTGTCTAAAATAGCTAAACCTTTAACTAAATTACTAGAAAAAGATGTACCCTTCAACTTTGACCAGAAATGTCTAGAATCCTTCGAGACCCTTAAGGAAAAGTTAGTCAACGCCCCGATTATGATCTTACCTGATTGGAATCTACCTTTTGAATTAATGTGTGATGCAAGTGATTTTGCAGTAGGTGCAGTTTTAGGACAGCGAAGGGACAAGCACTTCCAGCCGATCTATTATGCTAGTAGAACTTTGACAAATTACACTACCACAGAGAAAGAATTGCTAGCTGTTATTTTTGCATTTGACAAATTTAGATCTTACTTAATTCTGTCAGAAGTCATTATTTATACTGATCATTCGGCTCTTCGCTACCTCTTAACTAAAACTGATGCAAAACCTCAATTAATAAGATGGATTATATTGTTACAGGAATTCGACTTGGAAATAAAGGACAAGAAAGGAGCTGAAAACTTAGCGGTAGATCACCTCTCAAGACTAGAAAACACGCAGCCCAAGTACCTCGACAAGATAAACGATCTATTCCCTGAGGAACAACTCCTAGCCTTAGCAGGTACGACAGCTCCTTGGTTTGCTGATTTTGCAAATTATTTAGCAGCTCACATAACCCCAAAAGGGCTAACCCATCAGCAAAAGAAGCGATTCTTTGCTAATGTGAAGAACTACTTTTGGGAAGATCCTTTTCTTTTCCGAATTTGTGCAGATCAGGTTATACGAAGATGCGTTGATGACATAGAAGCATATCAAATTTTGAATCACTGCCACTCAGGGCCCACAGGAAGACATCACAGCGGAACTAGAACTGCTCATAAGGTACTCAAATCTGGCTTTTACTGGCCTACACTTTTCAGAGATGCCAACAGGTATGTGACCTCTTGTGATAAATGCCAACGAACAGGTAATATCTCTCAGCATAATGAAATGCCTCAGAACTATATACTTTCATGTGAAATATTTGATGTATGCGGTATCGATTTCATGGGTTCATTCCCTAATTCATTTGGGAATAAATACATATTAGTAGCAGTAGATTACATGTCAAAATGGGTAGAAGCGCAAGCTTTACCTACGAATGATGCTAGAATGGTAGTACGTTTTTTGAAAAAAACTTTTCTCTCGATTTGGAACATCTAAGATAATCATTAGTGATAGGGGCACACATTTTTGCAATACCCAATTTGAAAAGGTCTTGAAAATGTATGGAGTACATCATAGAACAGCAACCCCTTATCATCCACAAACCAGTGGTCAAGTCGAAGTGACCAATAGGAAGCTTAAACGCATTCTAGAGAAAACCATAGAAACAAATAGGAAAGACTGGTCAAGAAAGTTAGATAATGCATTATGGGCTTATAGAACTACTTTTAAAACACCCATAGGAACATCTCCCTATAGACTTGTTTATGGAAAAAACTTCCATCTACCATTTGAACTTGAACATAAAGCATTCTGGGCTATAAAATTTTTAAACATTGACTTTAAAAGTGCAGGAGAGAAGAGATTAATGTAGTTGAATGAACTAGATGAATGGCGTTACAATGCTTACGGGAACTCACGACTATATAAAGAAGCCATGAAGCGACGCCATGACAAAAGGTTGAAACAACCTAAGCAGTTAAAAACAAGTGATCTCGTCTTACTCTACAACTCAAGGCTGAAATTATTCCCTGGAAAACTCAAGTCAAGGTGGTGAGGTCCATTTACTGTTCTAAATGTCTTTCCATACGGCACCATTGAGGTAACTCACCCTAACCACAGTACTTTCAAGGTAAATGGCCATAGGCTTAAACATTATAAAGGTAAGAATTTTGCGAAAAACAAGGAGGAGCTTCGGCTCCAACACATCTCTTCTTGACACATTCAGGTAGAGTCGAGCTTAGACTCTAAATAAGCGCTTCTCGGGAGGTAACCCGAGCACTAACTTAGTAACTTTCTTTTCTTTAAAATTTTTTTTAGTATTTTTCATGCATAAACTAACTCTTTGAATGCAGAAATTTAGGACCACACGGCCAGGCACACGGGCGTGCATTAGGCAGTGCGCACACTTAAAACAGGGGCACGGTCGTGCACCCAGACCGTGTACAAACAGAGAAAATTTTTTCCAAAACACGGGTCATCGATAAATCCCCATGGCCTATGGCTGTGGTACCCTCACGAACTCCACACGGGCTATCAACAATGGCCCACGGCCATGCAACATGGCCGTGGCAACCCTGCAGTATCAACACGGGCTTGCACAAATCCTCACGCCCGTGTCCTTAGCCCGTAGAAGACACTGTCAAAATTCACACGCCCGTGGCACATAACACACGACCGTGTGAAACACGAACACGATCGCACACGGCCGTGTATACCATCACACGGCCGTGTGAGTAACGAAGACCTGATCTCCCACGGTCGTGTGAACCAACCACACGGGCGTGCTCATCAGAACATGGCGTGCCAAAACCTCTGACTTTTGAAAAACACGGGCTGAATACGACTCACACGGGCGTGTGACATGTCCGTGTGACCCAAAATGTATAAATAGGAGGCATTTTTCACTTTCCCTTTTCACTCAAACCTTAACATTTCTCACCCAAACTTCCCTCTAAGCCACCACAAACGCCGCCACAGCCCTCCAAACGACACCATACACGATTTCACCCTTCCCACGCCCGTGTAACAACCCCCACGACCGTGTAACATCATAATTGGTTCTATTTTCTCATTTTTCTCATTTATTGTTGTTTCATTTCATTTTTATTTCATTTTACTTTTGTCTAAATTGTTAATTTAAGCATGGAATTAGGAAACATAGGATGAATACTCTAGAACAATATAGAATCAATTAGGATTGCATGCCACTCAATTGCACTTTTGCTTGCCATTTAGACTTCTATTTCTTTGCCATTTAAATTTCTATTTGCATGCCATTTTGCCATAATTTCCCTTTATATATACCCATAGTTCTCAGTTTTTGTTATAAGCTTTTAATATGATTAGATTCTATTATTTAGGTTAGTCCTCATTTGTTATTTTATTACCTATCTAGTTTAAATCTAATTTTTTTTATTTATTTAGGACTAATGATTTTTATTTCAGATACTATGTCATCTTCACGTGCCAGAAAAGCTGCTGTCCCCGCCTCCAAAAAATGAAAGGGACCCGAGAGTTCATCTTCGCCGCCCACCTCTAAGGCACGCCACCCGTTCATCACTTTCACCCAAGACTCCCAAGAGGAACGCTATCAGCTACTCCGGGCACGCACTATCTCTGTGGGCCGGTGTATTGACTGGGAGGCCCTCGCACAAGTAAACCTGGTGGACGATGTTCGAGCCCTGTTAGCGAATGACCCATGGGACCAGTTCTTCAGGATTGTAGAGCCCACTTACCTAGAGCTCACCCTCGAATTCTGCTCCACATTCCACCTCCAGACCGTAATGACCAGATTTGATGATTTAGGGACGGTCCAATTCTGTTTGGGAGGACTCGTATGACACCTCAGCGTGCCAGAGTTTGGCGCAGAACTTGGGCTCTACACTGAGCAGTTCATGACGGAAGAAGACTTCCCTACCCTCTCTCGACGCATCCACATTCGACCCATCGAATGCTGGAATGAGATAGCCCCAGGACGTCAGACTTATAACCCCAGCGTTAGTAAGGCAACCTCCCTCGTGCCATCTCTGAGGTACATTCATGCTCTTCTTGCTCACACTCTTACAGGTCGACGAGAGAGCACAGGCGTCGTCAACACTCACGACGTCTACTTCTTGTGGTGCATGGCGAACGGGCACATCATCGACTTAGCACACTTTATAGCGTTGGCCATGCAACACCAGATTGAGAGACACTGGAGGCGTCATTTCCATGGGCCCATACATCACGAGACTAGGCCGCTACTTCGGCCTATTCAACACCGCAACCCAGGCATCCTCTTATACCCTACTTGGCCAGATGTCCTCCCAGGGCATCCAGAGCATGCTACATATGAGGATGGTCGAGCGACGGCCAGGTGGCGGCCACTTTCACTTCCGCCTTGTCCAGGAAGGCGAGGACCCAGAGGACGTTGTTGATGATATCCCACCGCCACCACCTGAGGAGGATACACCCGCCGAGCCACCACGCCTCAGACGACCCACCCAGACAGCAGCCCCACATGCTGACATACACGAGCACCTAGACCGATTTGAGCAGCGCCTCGATTACATCGACGCCACTTTAGTGCACATATGTCAGCACCTTGGCATTTCCCCACCACCACGAGATCCATCAGAGGACTAGATCCTTTTTTATCTTTATTTTTATCTTTATCTTGTTTTACTTTTATTTTATCTTTTATCTTTTATTATTACTTTATTCTAACTCTTAAACACTGATCCTTATATTCACCTTTTCTTCTAACTTTATTTTCCTTTTTAGGTTTATTTTTAATTTTTTTCATTTCATTTCAGCTTTTTCTTTATTTGAATTTTCATTTTTTTATTCTGTTTAGTTTATTTTCTTCGGCTATCTCCTAACAGAGTAATCCCTCTTCATCTTAACCTCCCACGACTAATAAACCCATTCACAGTTTCAAAGGAGCCTTACAGCTCAAATCTCTACGGAAATGGGAACACGGTGCCACACCGATCAGCTCTTCTAGCCCACAACTTCATCCTACTTTTAGGGAGTTTCATACCTTTCCCTATCTTATGATCTTGTGCTTATATTGCTAATGTTATCTTTGTACATTGAGGGCAATGTACATCTTAAGTGTGGGGGGAACGTACTTTAAAATTTTATTTCACTCTCTTTGAAATCCCTGAATTTGTTTTAACTAATTGCACTGCCCTCAATAGTATTATTTTCAGTTTCCTATTAGGAATTATTTCTGACTGATTTATAATTTTTATTGATATGTTGAGAATTAAGAAATAGGTGATTGTACTTTAAATATTCAAACTTAAAAACATTAAGGAATCAAGAATGATAAGTTGAAATTTTTGATAACTGCAATTTTTGTATAAGTTCTTTTCTCTAATTCTGAATAGTATCTTGAAATTTAAAATTCACAGGAATGACATCAAAAGCCATACTTCTAGTGAGAATTTGACCCTTTTTGAGCATACATCCTTTCGTGCTCACTTTTATTATTGCTTTGAGTGAGTCAATACTGAATTGTTACTCTAGAACTTACTTTGATTATACATGTCGAGACCACATCATTGATTTGATATATCGAAATGATAAAGGCACCTAAGATTTAACTCACTTACTCTACAAAAAGCCTACCTCCATCAATTAACCCCTAGAAAACCCCGTTGAGCCTAACAACCCATTCTTTGACTTACCCGCTGATTATTAACCATTAACCCGTTTTTGTTGAATTTCTATTCAATTATTTTTTATCCCTATTTTTGTCGAGATTTGAGTTGAAATTATTATCTAGCTTTATTCTCTTTTCCAGCATGTAAAGTTGTAAATCTTCAAATACTTGAATTGTTCTTAAAAAAAAAAACAACATGTTTATATACAGTGATAGAGATTTTTCTAGCTAGATAATTTTTTCAATTCAATCTCAATTCTAACCCTCTTTTGTAGCCTGTGACAACACCCCTAACCAAGCCCCATTACAACCATTGAAAGACCTTTTGATCGATGTATCATATCAAATTATAGTGGTGGAGATTTGATTTTCTTGCAAGCTTATGGTAATAATTTTTCAGGTTGACTAGAAAGTGCTTAAATTTTGAACCCTAAACACTTTGAGTGGATAGAGTGAACCTTTAATGAGGATGTCAACTCCTGTTAATTAAGATGGAGAGATAACTACTTAGAAGGAAAGAAGAGACTTATGTTTTCAATGATAAAATTCTCAACTTAGATTGATTGAATCTTTAATGTTCTTCTGATTGAATGTTTCATTGTATGATTACCTGTAGATTAGTTTGAAACATTATTGATAAAAATTGTAGGTTGAGAAGAATAATTCTTTTTAGGGATTGAGATTTTGCTTGAGAACAAGCAAAGGCTTAAGTGTGGGGGTATTTGATAAACGTTAAATTATACATATTTTTACCCCATGTTTAGCCTATATTTTGGATGAATTATGATCAATTTTGTGCGAATCGATGCTCTTAATCTTCCTTTTTCATATCTTATACTCAGGAGAGCATAGGGAGGAGAAAAGAACGGAAAACGGGCTAAAATCAGTGAAAAATGGGCCAAAATGTGTGAAAAACACGGCCCAAGGCATGCCACACGGCCGTGCCACATGGGCGTGCCACATGAATATCACACGGCCAAAGCCCCGATAAGCACGGCCAGGTCACACGGCCGTGCCTCCACCGAGAAAATCACACGGCCTCTGTCGAAGTCACACGAGCGTGGCACACGGGCGTGTTCTAGTCGTGAGGAAGGGGAATTTCACTCAAATTAAGATGCTTAGAGGCTAAGAAAGGCCCCTCGAAAGCTCTATATAAAGACCCCATGAGGCAACAACTAAAAAAACACTGGGTATACTTTATAGATACGAATAGAAGCAAGGGATTACTCTAAAATAAAAAAGCCGATTGATTCATCTCAGAAGTTGGAATTCTGCAGCAACATAGAGGATCTCCTTAAATTCCTTCAGGGGTTTTTGGTTTCTTTTATGTTTTATTATTTTATATCTTCTGTGATGTTTCTTTTCTTTATCATGAACTAAACTTCTCAAATACTTGAGGGGGATGAAACCTAAGACAGATCTTGTTATTTATTCTTGATTTATTTGATAAATACTTGAATTGTTCTTAATTATGAGTTCTTCATTCTTGATTTAATAATCCTAGGTATTACTTTAAGAATTAGATGTGCTTAGAGCAGAGGAGCAAACGTCCCTGTGATAAGAGTAGATCTACCATAATTAAGCGGAGTTGCATGCAACCCTAGACATAGGGCGACATAAATCTGCCGGATTGGGGTCAAACCTAATATGGGGAGCCATAGATCGAATTAATGCAACCTAAGGAGTTAATTAATAAGGGAACTTTAATTAACAACTTAGGCCTAGTTGCTCTGCGCCTCGACGGAGGGTTTAGCATAAGTTAGAATCTCTACGGATCAAGTCAAGTAAAGAAATCATATAGTTCAAGAAAATAATAACAAGTGAAGTCTAGGTGGGTTCTCCCTTAAGTATTACCCATATCAATCAGCTTTTCCCTAAAAGTTTTCCCAATTTACTCTTTAAACTTTCTTAGTTAGTTTTAGAATTAGTTTAAACAACCCTCTTTTATTTTTAGGCTAGATAATAGAATGGAAGTAAGTACTAGTACTTTTGGTTCCCTTGGGTACGATAACTCGGTCTTACCACTAAGCTATACTACTGTTCGACAGGTGCGCTTGCCTCAACGTCGTGATATTAGTTAGTTTTGGTGTGATCAAGTTCTTTATAAATTTTATTACTTCATATCACGCATATCAGTGATGTAGCTCCGACCAGCTTCCAACCTTTACAAGCCTCTGAGTACTACAAAACAGAGAAAATGAAACAGAGTAAGCACTTAGTGCTTAATAAATTCGTATAACAGGAAATAAGCTTACCATACACTTGTACATTAAATAAACATACACATACATTCCAAGCAACTTGGCCATAGCCTAAGTACACAACACTTCAACCAACATATTAGTTTAGTCACATATATCTCATGTGAATATCAATAACAAGGATGAGCTCATCAAATACCAAGTTTCATGTATTTCATGTATTTTCAAATATTAATTTCACTTGTCTTCATGTCAGAATCTCACTCGTTGAATCATTTGAAATCTCGATAGATACGAGGGTAGTACACATAAAGTGTAAAATCATTAATCCATCAATTCATGTCCGGGAGTACTTATTAGAGCACTTAAACAGAAAGCTTTCTCTCAAGCACTATAATAGAAAGCTCAAAGAGCCATGTAATAGAAAGCATATCCGGGCATGGTAACAGAAAGTTCACAAAGAACTTATAATGGGTAGCTCCAAAGAGCACTAAACCGGAAGCTCCGGAGAGCACTTATCAGAATGCATCGAATAGCTTATAACGGAAAGTTCAAGCGAGCACTATCGGGAAGCTCCAGAGAGCCTTTAACAGGAAGCTCACAAAGAACCTATAAACAGAATGCTCATTAAAGCGTGGGTGTGTCTACAACATATGCAGATCACAACCAATTGGGATGCTCTGAAGAGCATTTAAAGGGAAGCTCGCAAGAACACTATAATAGGAAGCTTGAGAGGCTTATAACGGGACGCTCTTGTGAGCTACGGTACATCCGCAACATATGCAGGAACATTACCATTTGGAGGAAACAGAACCCTATATCCAATCGAATTTCATTCATTCAAACGAGATTTAACATTTATCGGGTATTTTCCGGATATGTAACCAAATTTCATATACATGGCCAATACATAATTTACATACCATGTAACACCCCCTAACCCCAAACCGTCGCCCGAATAGGGTTACGGAGCATTACCGAAACTATCAGACAATTTATAATTAATACACAATTATTATCAAACATAATATAAAATAACCTTATAGTCCCTTATATGGATCTTCGAGGTCCAAAAATATGAGTTAAAAGTAGTTCGGGACTAATTCAGGTACTTATAAAATTTTTTCTAACATTTTAAAATTTTTCTAAAGAGTAGGGCTCACACGCCCGTGTTAATGAACCGTGTGGTTCAACACGACTGTGGTGGTTTGGGACACATCCATGTCCCTTACCCGTGGAGCATTCTGATTTTCTCACACGGCCAAGCCACACGCCCGTGTGCCAAGCCGTGTGGACTCAATATGAGTCTTTCTAAACTAATCTAGCCAACCCTGCAAAATTTCAAACCAAAGCAAATTGGCAACCATTATAACAATCAATATATTTACACAGACAAACATATCTAACCATTCATAAACAATTTATTATCTATTTGTTCAATAAACATACATATATCAATTAAATTCATACTAATAAACTTTAGTTAATTCCATTTCGTACTTGTATCTAATATGTCATATTACTTCCATTTCATACCTATAACCAATTTAATCATCATGTTACTTCTATAAACTCTAGACTCTTACACTTAACTTATACATCACCTAGGAACATCCCACAAGTACCAAAGGTAAAATACATTACTAACAATTCTCTGAGGTCGGGGTTGATCTGGATGCTGGACCGGACACTGGCTTTCATTTAACCTGCGCACGGAAACAACCGTACGCTGAGCATGGGTATACTCAGTAGTATTACCATAATTCAAATTTACAACATCATACAATGACTTATATACATTCAATTTAGGTCTACAATTATTCTTACATTTTCTCATTCTTTAAATTAAATTATTCAATAATAACTATAAGTAATATCTCAAATCTTATCCAAATTGAATTCATACCTTATTTCTCTCTCTCAATTTTATTAGATTTATTAATCTCATTTCAATAGATCATTCTAATTCATATACAATTCATTCCATTTATCTCTTATCTAATGTCAATTCTATTACAATTTATATTTACTAAAATCATATAACTAAAATAATAATTTCATCAATTAACTTCCTATATTATCACTTCAATCAATTCACGCACCTTTGGTTTATATTCTAAATCTCATATTTCAGTTTCCTATTCACATATCAAATTCACACTCAAATCAACTAAATTCAATTATATTATTCTTTTAAATTAACTTCTCATATTATTTATATAATTTCAAACTATTTGAACTTTAGCTTCATTTCTCAATCTTATATAATATTTCAATTCACATTTCAAATTTGAACATTTCATGAACCTTTGGTTCATGCATTCAATCTCATATCACAAATCTCATTTCATACTTTATTTCACAAATTCACTTTCTTATTTCTTTCAATAGCTCAATCACATTTATTCGGAATTTATCATTTCACTTATTTACCCCTATTAACTTGACTCGGACCCTGACGGATACACGTATCCAACCAAACACACCAAAATGGCGACCAATGCCTCATCGGATAGTTCGAAGCAATAAGTGACGACAACGTCTCATCGGCAGAGCCGAAGTAAAGTGGCGACCAACGCCTCATTGAAACTATTCGAAGGAATATAATGACACACCAAGTGTTTCGTCGACTCGAGGTCGAAGAATCCCTGAACTCTTCCAATCCTATGGCATGCCAACTATATCCATCCTAGCCCGACTAGTTAATAGGGTATCGGAATCACATATCCATATCACTTTCACTTTCAATTGATCATAATCATTCGGATTCAATTCAATCACAATAACAATTCAATCACAAATTTCAAATTCACATAATCACATAATTTCACTTCAAGTCACATTTCAATTCAATCACTTCCTCATACTTTCAACCCATATACATTTCAAATAATCACATTCAATTCAATTTGATTCAATTCCAATCACTTTTCACATTTCCATTCTATACATTTTAATATATATCATCAATTCAAAGACATTCCAATCATAATTCCTCATATATTCAATTCAATGCATTTTCTACTTTCCGATCAATATATCATCAAATGCTCATACATATTCAAACTTCATTTCAATTTCATTCAATTCATAATTTAATTCAATTTTATTTAATTCAATATCAATATTAACCTTATTTTTATTTACTAAACATATTATTCAAAATTCAACAATTACTAATAATAAATTCAATTCCAATACATATTTATCACTTAATTCATTCTTGATACTTACCTCAATTTGCTTATCATATATATATATATATATATATATATATTAATTTAAAATTTAACAAATAATCAAATTTGAATTATAGTAATACTAACCTGGATTTCTTGTTTTTACTCCTCATTTATTTTCTCTTTTCCCTCCTTGCTCGATGTCTCGAGTTCTTTACTTGCTACGAAAATTAAAATCATTTTCACTATTAATATAATACTTATGTACAATAATAATTGAATTTCTATTTAATTTCTATTTTGTTTTCAATTCACTCCTAACTAAGTTCACTTACTTTTCTAATTCAATTCACATTTTATTTCTATTCAAAATTTACCCAAACTCAAATTTAACTATTAAATTTTCATCATATTTTCCTAATTTCGAGTTTTCCTCAATTTAGTCCATACAACATAAAACTTATACATTTCTTTACAATTTAATCCTTTACTAGCTTCTAACTTTAATTTCTATCAATTAAACCCCTAATTCATCAATTTACTCATCATAACTCATATTCAAAAATCTAAGAACTTCTAAGATTTCAACTTAGTTTCATCAAAACCTTATTTTAAAGCTTCTAAAACATTAAAATTAAAAAAAATAGCTAAATTTACTTACCTATTTAAATTCCAAGCCTTTAATCTTGAATTTCACCTTTTATTTTTTTTTTCCTTCTTTCTTTCCTGCTATTTCGTGAACTCTCTGATTCTCTCTTTCTTTATTTCTTTCTTTTCTTTTCTTTTTCTTTATTTCATTCCTTTATGTCTTTTATTTATATATATATATATATATATATATATATATATACACTAGCTTATAATAATAATTATCATAAAAATCTATTAAATAACAAATATTTTGATTACATTTGTCACCATTTGATTTGTTAATATTACAAAAATCTTATAATATAATTATTTAATTAACAACAACAATATATTATAATTTAATCTAATTATCTATTACTTTAATATTAAGTAAACAAATTATTTTATAACAAGTATACATATATTTATTTATTGCACATGCACCAATATTTTTATTACAATTGCCAAAAAATCTCATAATTTAATTATTTTATCTAATAAATATCTTTTACCTAAAATTCAAGCAAATTAATTATAATTATACACTTGTACATGTTTCATATTTTTACACATGTATTAATTTATTACCACACAAGTGTCACATTTCAATTTATTTCATAATATAATAATATTTAATACAAAACTATTATAAATAATACAAATAATAATTAATAAAATCTAAGAAAAATCTTAGATTTTTCTAAGTTTGTCGCCTCAACTATTGCCAAATGGCATATTTGCCATTTTGGCCCTTTGTACTTTCTTTCAATCTATAATTCAACTTTTACTTCTATTTTAATTTAGTCCTTTTTACTAATTACTCTTAGATTAGGCTAAATTCATCTAACCAAAGCCTAATTAAATACATAACTAATTTCATAAATATTTTTAATAAATATTTACGAGTTCGTTTTACTAAAAAACGGAGACCCGATAATTCATTTTTCGATACTTGTACTTTTGAGGCTGTTACATACCAGTTACTCAAATTAATTCAAACGTATAATTACACAATTAAGTTACACGAACTTACCTTGGCAAACGTTCGTGAACTGGAATCTACTAATCCGATACTTTTTCTTTTCCATGATCTAACTCCGTTTTTTATCTATCCGGATCTATACGAGTAAATTTATCATCAATTTAATACAATTTACATTCAATTCTATCCAAGTCACATCTTAGGCAAAATTACCATTTTTCCCCTATACTTTTACTTAATTACGATTTCATCCCTAGTCTCGGAAAATAAAATTCATGCAATTTAATCCTTATTCCAAGCCTAATTATTCTCATACATAACAATAACAACCCATGAATTCCATGAAATTTTAGAATTTTCCATAAATTCAACACTTTTCAATTTAATCATTAAAATATGATCTCACCCAAAATTCTTTGATGAAATACCTTTAAATACTCGTCAACATCTTAATTTCATCATCCAATAACTAAAATCATATGAACTTATCAATGGTATTTTCCAAAACTTTCAAATAAATCAAAACTAATGAAATAGTAAATTGGACCTAGTTGTAAAAGTCCCAAAACATAGAAATTTCAAGGAAAAAGTAAGAATTAAACTTACATGAAGCTAAAATATGAAAAACGAGCTTGAACTCGCTTCAATGGCTATTTTTCAGCTAAAAATGATGAAGAATTACCTAAAAACCTTAGGTTTTCTAATTTGTAAGCTTAATTTTACTTTATTTATAATTTTGCCCTTAATCACATAAAATCTTTGATTTTTTTTCATGTTATGCCACCTCAGCCATTTAAAATGGGTCAATTTTCCCTTTTAGTCCTCCCTTATTTAATTATTAAGTTATTTAATCATTTTAACAAGTTTTGCACCTTTTTCAATTTAGTTATTTTTAATTAATTGATTACCGAAACGTTAAAATTTTCGAACAAAATTTTAATACTACCTTAATGACACTTCGTAAATATTTATAAAAATATTTATGACTCAGGTTATAACATCAAGGTCTTGATACCTTTTTTTCTCAATTTCTTGACCTAATAAATCTTTATAAAACACAAATTACTACTTCAAAAATATTTTAAAACTACTGACAAACCGTAATTTATACATGTTTTTACCCCATGCTTAGCATAATTTTGGATGAATTATCCCTTGAATTGTGAAATTTGATGCTCCTAATCCTTTAATTTCATGTTTTATATTTAGGAGAGCATGGGAGAGTGAAAAGAACGAGAAACGGGCCAAAAAACAGAGTAAATGGGCTAGAGTGAGAAATCAACACGGCCTGAAGTTCCTCATATGGGTGAACCACACGCCCGTGCCACATTAACAGGCTTGAACACGGCCTTGGCTCGATTCACACGGGCGTGTACCTGTCGTGATGAGTTTTAATTTCATGAGTAAAAGGCTACTTAGGGGCTAAGAAAGGTATTTCGAAGCTATATAAACACCCTAGGAGCAGACTTAAAGGGGGGACGAAGAGTAGAAGGCAAGGAATTACTCGAAGAAAGCCGATTGATCCATCTTAGGAGCCAGGATCTACATCAAGACTGAAGATCTCCCTTCAATCCTTTTAGGAGTTTTGGATTTTCTTTATGTTTTGTTGTTTTCTTTACTTTGAGATGTATTCTTTTATAAACATGAACTAAATCCCCAAATACCTGAGGGGGATGAAACGTAAGACGAATCTTGTTATTGTTATCTGAATTATATGATAAATATTTGATTTGTTCTTAATTGTATTTTTTAATTCTTGAGTTGATATTTCAGGATATTAATTCAAGTCAAATGTGCTTATTCAAAGCAGCAAAAGTCCCTGTTTAAGAGTAGATCCAACACAATTAAGCGGAGTTGATCGCAATCCTAGACATAGGACGACGAAAATCTGCCGGCTTAGAGTCAAATCTAATAGGGGGATCCATAGATTGAGTTAATGCAAAACTAGGGGTTTTAATTAGAAAGAGATTTCAATTAATCAACCTAGGGTTAGTTGTTCTTATTCTCGATGGAGATATTAACATAATTTAGGGATCTTTATGGATCAAGTCGAATGAAGAAATCGTCTAATTCAGAGTTAAATAACAACTGAAGTCTAGTTGGATTCTTCCTTAGGTATTACCTTTATCATTCAGTTTTCCCAAAGTAATTCCCCAAGTTACTCTTAGTCGCGTCCTTAGTTTAGTTTAGAATTAATTAGTTTAAACGAACCCCCTTTTTTTTCTAGGCTAGATAATAGAAAGAAAGTTATTACTAGTACTTTTAGTTCCTTTGGGTTCGACATTCCGGTCTTGCCACTAACTATACTACTATTCGATAGGTGCGCTTGCCTTTCATCGTGATAATAGTTAGTTTCTAGGTGCGATCATAAAAATATTATTACTTCATCAAATCACGATCAACTACATTTGACTCATAAATATTAAATAATAAAATTTATGAAATTATTTGTCAAATTTAGTGGCCTTGAACCACTGTTTTCGATATTACTAAAAATCGGGCTATTACAGACTTCTTCTTCTGCTAGCCCCATGTGGTCTATCCGGTGTTACCCAGTACTGGTCAAACATTCTTCCTCTCTGTAAATTCCTGATAGACTCTACCAGTCTAACCATTCGAGCGGTCATTATCTCTGAGTGAACCTCTACTCGTCTCTCGTTGCCCTCTTTACATGCCGTATTCATCCAACCATACTACTCTCTATGTAAGTCATACAATGTTCTTATTTTCCTAATCCTGTCAACTTCCTGGCAGACATTTACTTATTGTTATATCCAAGCTATGGTCTTACACCTTGTAACCACATGTTTAATGTTCTTGCGGATTCTATTGGTTGTCATAGCTAAGCTATGGTTTTACACCTTAAACCTCTTTTGAGGTGTCGTCTCGAAGAACCTAATAGTCATTTCCACGATGTCGCCCCGAAGGACCTTACCATTACCATGGTGTCGCTCCATAGAGTAGATAGATCGTCATCACAGTGTCGCTCTAGTGAGCTAATTGATAACATTCCATGACATTACCATGCTTCCTTGTCGCCCCTTATTAATCCGCCTATTCCTCTATTCCGCTAATTATTCCTAACTTCATCTACCTCGTCAAGATAAAATACCTTTGCACTCCGCATACACTATATTCATGCATTTCATACAATTCATTATGCTAGTTACTATCATATACATTATACCATGCATCTATTCGTCAATTTGTAACCATACAACATTAAACAAATACACTTGCGACCATATGCATACACAACTTACTTATCCTCCATATTCATACATGACTAAGGTTTTAGACACAACTCAAAGTAGACATAGATGTGGTTCAAGCAAGCAAACAACATTAGAAATCACCCAAAAGTCGAGTGTTGAACTTACTTAGCTCTATTTATCCTCGACAACTTAGCTTGTCCAAATGCCAGAGCCTCCTTTATCTTGGCAGCTAAGCATAACAACCAATTATTGGTTAATTCAAACCTTAAAACCCCATAATCCATAATTATATAGAAACTTTTCAAGAATTCTTACTTCTTTTTCCTCTAATCCATGAGTACAGGGAGGCTTAAAGCTTACCAGTTTATCAAATTCTCGACTTTTTAGACTTCGAACCTCATATTTACCACCTTATGCAGAGCTTTATCAAACTCTCTCTTCTTATTTGGAGCAACCGAAGAAGAAGTTACAGATAAAAAGGATTTACCAACTAAATTTGAAAATTTTTCCTCTCTAGACATAAATATTTATAGCCAAAGTTTGCACAGTCTCCTTAGTCTATTTTTTCCAATCACTATCAATTATTTTGTCTTTCATTAGGGAGATAGACGGTTCCAATCTAACTAAACCAAAATTGAGATCCAACTAATCACAATTCAACCACTAAATTTTCTGAATTTTTGGATGAAGCTCGTCAATTCGCCAATCCATTCAATTAAATCCTAACTTTTCTTTAATTTTGTGACTTAAAAGAAAACCGAGTGTGACATGGGTCTCTTTTTTCTTGGTTAGCTAAGCATAACAACCATATAAAGATCAAAACGAAAACGCATATATGTAAGAAAACCTTAATTCTTATGCATGTAGAGGAGTTATAAATGTTAACTACGACTTAAATCATCGTAGTTCAAAATATATTATACTAAAATCCTCAGACTTTCCTTCTTTTATCTTAAATTGAAAGGTACGTAAGAGTTAGAAAGATTACGAAATTGTTAAATTCTCAAATGTTTAAGCTAACACCCTAGATTCTTCCCATTATACAAATTGCTTCTTAATTTTATTTTTTACATAATGAACCAGAAAAGAAGATGGAAGAAAGAAAAATTACCAGAATGAAAGAATCCTCCCAATATATAATCTTTCCACTACCGTTTCCCTAAATCCCAAGTCGATCAGTACTATTAATACCCTTAATCATAATGTTTCCCACTAAAAGAAACTCCTAGTTCTAATGTAACGAGACTAAACTTGAATCCTAACTATTTACCAATCAGACCACAAGATTCTCATAATCGCACTAGGACCTGCTTAAACAGAAGATTTTCTAATTAAATACTTAGAATTTCCGTTATTCCAAACCTTTAACATTTTTGGGTGTGCCAAAGCACTCGCTTTAACAACATTTTACTATAACAGACAAGTTCCTAGGACAATTTTTTATGTTTTATTTTAACCCTCTATAACAACTTTTCACTTATAACAACATTCATATTTATGAAATATGTTTTTTTTATTAAATTAGTTCTCTGTAACAACATATGATCTAAATTTTAAAGTAAAATTATAGTTTTTTCATATAAGCAAGCCTATTAATTATCATTTATTAAATGAAAATGATCTTATATAATGAAAATATTATTCAATAAAATGATTAAATTTCACGTGAAAGAAATCGATTAATCATATTTTATTAAATGAAAATAATATTCAATGAGTGGAGTTAAAGATATCAATTAACAAAATTGTTAAGTTCCCTAATTAAATTGGAACATCATAAACTTATAAATTGATTACTTGACTTTAGTAACTCATGATAAATTAATTAATTAAATTCAATAAATCATATTGATTAATTGAACTTCTTAGATTTATGAACTTTATAATTAATCATGTGAAATAATGTAAAATAAAAGATGCATAAAAGCAATAATACATGTACCTGTTATATGTGTTTAATTTTATTGATTTAATTCTCACTTTCTTCGTTTTTTGAACAAATTCTCACTTTCTTTACTTGATGAAAATTCACTATAGGAATTCTAAGGTAAGCTTAAACGATTATCTCTCTATAATAATATACTTTTATAGGGGTATAATAACTACCTTTTTATAACCAGCAAAATTGAGTAAACAAATTGAGCTGTTATAGAGAGAATTGATTGTAATATGTAAGAATAACAAAAGTAAAAACATAGAAAAAAAACTTTCATACTGTTATATGTATGTTATTGTATTAGTTATATGTATCAATGAAATTATTTTTATAACTTTTGATGATTAAAAAGGTAAATTAGTTTTAAATCTAATATTAGATATTAGAATTTTTTTTCTTAGCAAAAGTAAAGTTGTATTAATAAATGAAAATGCCTGATAATTGCCAAAGTCATCACACAGTCGCTAAGGAACGCCAAAAAGGACGACAATAAAATATAACAAAAGCTGCCCCACATCAAATGGTTGATGTTACAATATTTTTCATTTTATAAGAATTTAAATATTTATAGAAATAGCAAAAAAATAAATGAAAAAAATAGAATAGTACACCAAATATTAAAAACCGACGAACTACAAAAAGATAGTCATTAAAAATAAGACATCCATATATATTTATGTAAAAGAAAAAATCTCTAATAGAATTCATTCTAAAATTAAAAATAATTTATTCCAAAAATAGATAAAAATTATTTATTTTGATTACTAGTATATCTTAATTATTATTTTAATATCTCTTAAAAATATTATTTTATATCATAAAATGTTTACATATACAACAAGGGGCTCGTCACATGTTGCACTATAAACTCCTTCATTTAAGATTTTGTTTCTTATTTTACATGAAAATCTTATATTAAATATATATGATTATATTATACATGTTTTACATGCAATTTAGTGCAAAATACATTATCATACGTCAAAAATATTAAAGTAAATCTGTTTTATTTAGTATTCTCTATTTTCCTTTTATGCTGTACATTTGATTTCATAAATATCTTCAAATTTTAAACATGTATCTCTTCTTAAAAATACAATTTTCTTATCATTAAATTTAAATATCATGTAATTTTATATTAAATTCAATTTCTCCATCTTATTTACGTTGGATACTTAATATAATATTAGAGCTTTTGATAGTTCTTCTCATTCAAAACATAAAAAAGAAAAAACTCATGAAAAGTTATTAAATATTTGATGAGGTGTTGCTAACCCTATGTTTGGATTGACGCACGCACATGTATGTTTGAAGCTTCATATCTTTAGGTTATAGAGGTACGTACAAAGTGCTAGTATTAGTTCGTGCCCACTTTTCTTTTGGAGCTGAGGCATCATCATGTTCCCAATTTATGGCTGTCTCTATCACCTGACATGCTTATATATAGCCCGTTCTCCCCCACCAAACCCCTCAACTAGCAAGTGAAGGTTCAACAGATATCAAATATATATCACGAGCAAGAGAGTTTTAGTGGTAATATTTGTTTGAGCAATGGGCTCGACTGTTATAGATATTCCAGATGGAGAAGGGTTTGTCCCTTGCTCTGAAGAAAAGCAGAAGAAAGTTGGTGACATTTGTTGTCAATTCCCTATTGTTTTGTTTTTTAAAGAAATGAAAAGTAATAAGCATATGACGAGAAAAGTGATTCATAGTATCAAGGTTGGTGTTGCTTTAGTTTTCGTTTCACTGCTCTATCTACTTGATCCTCTGTACAAGCAAGTTGGAGAAAATGCCATGTGGGCCATTATGACTGTCGTCGTTGTCTTCGAGTTCTTTGCAGGTGATATGCTTAATTGCTTCTTAATTTGTACATATATTAGGTTCGTTTCAGTTAAATTTACAAGTTTGCTATCTTTTTTTATACCTGTTTGTCAGGCGCTACACTAAGCAAGGGCATAAATCGAGGAATTGGGACAGTACTAGGAGGTGGACTGGGGTGTTTAGCGGCAATTTTCGCCCAAGCAGTGGGTGGGGTTGGCAAAGCTATAATTGTCGGCATTACTGTCTTCATATTTGGTATGGCTGCCGCGCTTGCAATAAATTATCTTCTACCCAAGATTCAAGTTTTCCCTATATGAGTTCATGGATGGACATAACTAAAGAAACTTTTTATATTCAAGTTCTCCCTGTGTGAGTCCATGGATGGATAAACCATTGCTGACTGTTGTGTAATCAAGGGTTGTTTTTCGACTTGTTTGAAGTCATTGTGATGATTTTTGAACTTTTGACTGGAATCTTGTTCTCAGGTGCGGCCGCAACATACACTCGACAGGTTCCAAACGTTAAAAAGAAATTCGATTACGGAGCAATGATATTCATTCTCACGTTTAGCCTGGTTGTAGTGTCGGGTTTACGTGCTGAACAAGTGTTGGAAATAGCCCGTGACCGTCTTTCCACCATTGCCATGGGCTTCGCTATCTGCCTCTTTATAAGTTTGCTCGTCTTCCCCATTTGGGCTAGTGATGAACTCCACGACTCTTTAGTCGCCCGCTTCGAAGACCTTGCTGTTTCACTCGAAGGTTTTCTATTCATTTCTTTTAACAGTACAAGCCGTAGTAAACTTACCCTTATGCTTAAATCTTTGGTTCTACATATGTTTTTGTCCATTTTCACGTTAGCCCGAGGTTAGGGCCTGGGGCTAGACCTGGTGCTAGAATTTATACCTTGCATTAAGCCTAAGGAGAGATCTCAAATTAGTTGGGTACTACCTAGGTTTGTGATAAGTTTATCAATTTTATAATTCTAATCATTCCAAAGTTTATACCCATGCTTGGATGTAACCCAATATTCTTCAAATAAAGTTTTGAGTCCAAATGTTTGGGAGGAAAAAATAATATAGCAAGAGTTTTGTAAGTTAAAAATTTTATTTCATTTTATTTCAAATTTAATTGAAATTCAATGTAATTATCGAATATCAAAAATTTTTAAAAATACATATATTTTTAAAATTATAGCCACAAATTTGAATTTTATTATGATCCACCTATTGTAGGGTTCTCCAAGGAGTACTTTGGAAATGTCAATGAGAAGGAGAAGTCTAGTTTTAATTTCAGTAGTAAATGCAAATCAGTCCTGCATTCCAAGACAAAGGATGAATCATTGGTATATTATTCATTCTTTTTTGTTCATAGTATAGTATTTCTTTGTTTCTGTCATGTTAACATCAATATCAGAATTATGATTGTATGATAAACAACGAAATTTTGTGCAGGTAAATTTTGCAAGCTGGGAACCCTGGCATGCAAAATTTGGGTTTTGCTACCCTTGGGGAATATACCTGAAATTAGGGGAAGATTTAAGAGATTTGGCTACAACCATCCTTTCACTCAAAGGCAGCCTTAAATCACCTACACAGGTACAACTAAATCTTCTTCACAAACCAAAATGTTTCTTTGGGAAAATCTTCCATTTACTGAATTTTCTTTTTCAAATTATATTGTTATCATCAGCCATCAGAAAGTAATACCTGTCGTCAGCCGGTGAAGGAACCATGTGAAGCAATTGTAGCATCACTAGCATGGACACTAAGAGAACTGGGAGAAAGCATAAAAAAGATGAAAAAATGTGGATCCGAGGATACCATATTACCCAAATTGAAGACAGTGAGACAAGAACTAAGCCAAATTCCGGGTCCTTCCACATTTGGAACTAATGATTTGGAGAGAACTGATGGGTTAGGATTGGCTACCTTCATGTATTCGATGGTGGAGATGGTTGAAAAGATGGAAGAATTGGCAAAACATGTGGAACAACTTGGACAACTTGGAGGTTTCAGTTAGATTAAACTATTTCAAGCTATGTGCATATGTATTGATTGTACTGTACATATAAATAGGTATATTACTCATTGGCCGGCTATAGACGTGAATTTTGAAATCATAATTTGAGGCTAAATTAATCGAGTGGAAGTGAGTTGGGTTCCAAAATATTGAATCTTATTGAATCTCGGTTGAATGTTGACATTTTTTTTTTTTTTTTTTTTTTTTGCAAATAAACAAGAAAAAGATGAAAACAAAAAATAACTAAATATCAAACTTAGGATTTAAATAATTGAATTTAAGAACAAGAAAATGGAATTTGAAAAATCTTGTTGATGGTCCCTATCAGTATTTGAACTCAATAAAAGCAATTGTTCTCGGATGAAGAACCTTAACAATTTAAAATGAAAAGAAAGAAACATCATCATTAATATAATTAAAGTGTATTGCCTTGGTCATGAGAACGTTTCAAACGTAAATTTTATTAATTTTCCAAGTTATATTTAATATATAAAACATAATAACCAATATATGAACTTAATTTACTAGCAAGAGAAACACAACTTGATTTTTATATCACATTTATGTCAACTAATGAAATCATTTAATTTCGGTTCACTAAGATTACATAGGTTAATTCATCTACCTTTCCTCCTTGCCGTCCTCATACTACGCATCATGAGCTTCGAGATTAGGTCCATTTGGTTCATCAATGCGGGCTTGCATGAATGAATGCCTATAGTTTTGTCATTATTTTCTTAGCTTCGGCTCTAATAACCAAACCACTTAGGGTTCTTAAAATTTTAAATGCATCCCCTCCATGTCTATATAAACATGATTTAAACATTGGGTGTCTTTTTCACAATACATATACATTATGTTGCAACTTTGACTATTTCTCTTGTTACACTTCATGTTAAAAAGTATATAAAATAATAGTTTTAGTGCAATTAAAATTTTTGAGTGGACATGTTTTAATTTTTTAATGATATGACTTATGATTTAATATTATTCAACAATAAAAGAAAAGTAATTTCGTGCATGTTATGATCATAATCTTTCAGTTGATCAACTTGGAGGAAACAAAAAAAGTTTGAAGTGGTGATGCTTATCATTATTTTTATTCTTTAAGAAAGTTTTAAATTTAATGAGAGACTTATTTATGAAAACTTAATTGTGCTAATGAAATGAATTTTAATATAATTACAAAATTTATTTTAACAAGTTTTATTTAATTTCTAATAAGATTTAATGGCATGCTAAGGAAAATATGAATCGGCCGATGAAGAAAATATTTATGTCCAAAATCCTATTATAACAAAAAATGGAGCAAAGCAAAATGTAATAAACAAGCAGGCTTTAGTTGTAAACTTATACTTGGTAAATGGAAATCTCTTAATGAAAGGTAGCTCTTTTGTCATCTTTGCTGGGGGGACATAACAAATGTGATGAAATGAGATGACAAACATTGATAGCTATTGCATTATGCTTTGCCAAAAGAGGATACTTTGTGCAACAAATGAAAGCATAGATAAGGGAAGTGTATGATCCAGCATGAATTTACTTCTTAGGATCAGACATATTCTAGTTTGCTTTAATTTGTTTGGATCATTTGCTATTGATTTTTTAAAACTGCCAAAGGGGAGATTATTGCAACTTCAACTAGTTTTCTTATTCCACTTCATGTCCGAACAACAAATAAAATAACAGTTTTGGTGTAATTAGAGTTCTTAAGTTGGCATGTTTGACTTTTTGATGATATGACTTATGCTTTAATTTTGTTGAGGAAGTAATTGTTGGATCTAGTGCTCTAAGTGTAGTATATTTATTTTTGTACACTTATATTTTCAAATAAATTAGTTTAATAAAATATATATTGGTTACATTAATATTTATTGTATATTGTCCTCAATAATTTTTGCACTTAAAGCAAAATGGAAACAAGTATTAATTCACTGGTTATCTAGCGTTTAACTAATACTATGTAGTATTATGTTGTTGGATCGTAATATGAAAATACAACTTATATTAGTATAAATAAATGAAAATGATGAAGTAAGATAAATGTGTCACATTCACAAATGAATGTGTTTTCTTACTAACTACAAAAATTAATTGAGAATTAATTTAAGATTTTTTGAATTATTATTTAATTAATTATAATTAAATAATTGAAGTTTGAGAATGAAATTAAATAAATTAGTCATTATAAATCTATTTAATAAATTAAATAAAAAATAAATATATTTTCTCATAGATTCTTTTATGGTAAAGTTGTCATGACTTTAACGAAATTAGAATTAGGTTGAGAAAAATTTTTAATTAAGAAATTAATTTAGTTAATTAAATTAATTGAATAAATAATATTTATTTTGAGAAAAAGACAAAAAATATTAGGTTGTATTAATTTATAAAGTATTGGGTTAAAAGTGTAGGAAAAACAATTATATGAGAGGCCTAATCTGCCTCACATAGCATGTGAGGGCGACAACTTAAGGGAAATTAAGAGAGCGTTTCACCCCTCTCTCTTAGTTAAATTAGGAGAGTGTTTTGTATTTAAATAAGATTATTTTATACCGATTGTTCAACCAACATTATTGTACCTCTCCTTATAAATAGTGAGAATTTATTATTTAAGAATAAATTCTATTTTCAGAGAATTATAATATTTGTTGATTTCTATTGAGAGGAATTACTTTTTTACTGAAAATAATTATAATGTTTCTTTTCTATGTTTGGTTCGTATTGCTCGAGCCCATATTCAGTGCAATTCAAGGTACGACGATAATAGAAAAAGCGCTTGGTTAAAAGTGAATATCAACTCAAATCTGTCTCACACAAAATATAAAAACTTTTCGATTAGGTTTATTACTAAGAATATTACAAAATGACTCAATTTTTGAAAATTTTAAATCTTCATCTGTAACTCTAAAATCATTTTTCCAACAGTAATTTCAACCTATAACATGTTATGATGACCAAATTTTAATCAATTGACTTGTAAGAGAAGGGAGATGTGCAAGGCTTCGAAAAAATAAAGATTATTATTTAAATTGCGTCAAGAGACTTCTTGTTTTATCCTATTATTAGTTGTTTTGTCCCCAAAAGTTCAAACAACAATTTAAAACAGTAAAAACAAATCAACCTTTTTATTAAATTGTCTTATTTTTCGCAATAATTTTGGATTTGCAGAGAACAAATATATATGTATATATGTATTCTCCCTTAGGGGTAGATGAACAATTTTCTTTAGTTATCGCATAAATGATGCTTGATATGCCTTGTTATAGTTAAAATCTATGTAATAAGTTAAAAGAGATAGTTATCAACGATGAAATGAAAATCACAAAATAATACAAAAGCACAAGGACAAAAACTCTAAATCTCCATTTATTGATTGTGATGGAGAAACCAATAAGAATAAAAAAAACCATTTAAAATCATAGGATTCTTCGTTGTGTTTATCAGAAACAGTTGAAGAAGCAAAAGAGATTGAGATTGAGATGGGTTATCTTCCAAAACAGGCAGCAGCCATGATCGGCTTGCTTTTGTTATGCAGTAATGTCATAAGTGTTCCAGATACAAGCGTCATAAGTGTTCTTTGCAACTCTGGTAGCTATTCCGAGGGCGATCCTTTCGCCACTAGTTTGGCCTTTGTCCTCCAAGACTTAGAGACCCTCACGCCTGAGCGCAAAGGTTACGATTACTTCAACATCTCCCCATACCCTAATGCTTTTGCCTACGGTCACGCGGCTTGTAACCAAAACCTCACCACCTCCGATTGTGCTACTTGTTTGGGTGCTGCTAAAACCGTCATGCTTGCAACTTGTCAAAGTCGAATAGGCTCTCGCTCAGTGCTCCATGATTGTACCATTAGGTATGAGCAGTACCCATTTGATGACTGAATTAAACACCTTTCCCACTCACTCCACTCCAGTGGTGTTAATGGACATCTTCTTTTTTTTTTATCTCTAATAATGTCTATTTTGTACCTCAAAAAAAGCAAGAGGTGCTTGCAACGCTGAAACCTTATCTATTTTGGTGTAATCATTGATTCATGTTTCTATATTCCGCTGTTCACTTTCTTATCTAATTCTGGGTTCTTCCAGACAACAGAATTTCCATAAAGGCTTTTCATTAAGATTCCCTTTTAGTATCTTTGATGGGTATATGGCATAGTTTAACATGCTTATCTGTCAAAATTCAAAGGAAAAAAGACATGGTTCTGTTTGGTCCATGCAGTTTGGTTTAGCCAAGAAAGAAGTTTCATTGCCATTTTCCAGGCTCCAGCAAATTTTCAGCATTTTTTTACCGACATAATCTATAGTTTCAAGAAAACAATTCTGCAATTTATGGAAGGCAAAGAAAAAAAAACGTAGAAGAAAGATGTAGAGACCTCATTGAAATCTCTCTTAGCTAGAACATGGACGAAACTAGAAGTGAGGAGTAAAGGATTTGTTATAATTTCATTGATCAAATGAACAAGATTTCCAAGTTTCAACTCTCTACATCGGTGAGGAATATGAACCATTTGTCGTATATGATCAACTATCAGAAAACATTATGCCCATCATAATGAAACCTGAGAGCTTTATGAGCGTGAGTATTCCCGCTGGAGAAAAAGGGCATAAACAAGCTCATTCCATGTGTCAGGCACACCAGGCAAACACCAGTGGCTACAATCTTGACGGTTCATAGGACCTGGCCCGTTTCCTGGGCCAAAATGATACAACGATGTATGCCCGTCCTGCCTTTGATATGTCATGGGAGTCACGTTCATCAGCTTTATCACTTGAAACCCTTGTGGGTGTTTTGACAATACACCAGAGACTATGTCAACAAGTTTCCCAGTGTCATTCGGCGATGGACCAAAGTCAGGTAGCTTTAATTGATGACAGTGTCCACCAGTATTCCAGGTGCCACCTCTGTTCATCCATCCACAATAATGGTGATTAAATCATATTCATATCTTCGTATCATATATACATTTTGATCCAAAAGGGAAACTGAAATTGATTAATAGCCAACGTTGAAAAACTGATTCATATAAGTATAGACTACATAACAATATCAAAACTATAAATGCCAAAGAAATTCATGCTCGTTAGCATTCAGCTTACCGGAAATACTTATACCAGAAAGCGAGTCATATCTAGAACCCTCATAAGTTCAATGCTGCTCTAATATGCAAACAATTGAAAACTTTCACATTTAAACTCGGCCAAAGGCATTTCATCACAGCCATGAACTATTGACCTTTTTAGTTCTATTACTTGCAGATACAAGCAAATAATTATATAACATCCTCTAATGTAACAATCTTAATGCCAATAGCAGAAAGTGTGAAGATTTTGAAAAGAAAAAAAGGAACAGGAATCAGAAATGAAGCATTGATGGTTAAAGAGAAAAGAAAGGGGGCATACCTGAAATGAACAGGAGCATAGGTGCGAAGCATAACTTGTGTCTTCTTTGTATCTACTTGACTGGCAACAAAGTCAACTAAAGTTTCGATGGATTTTTGGAATGCATTTGTAAGGTCCATCTTCATCTTCACCTCCATCCCTTCTTGGAAATAACAACCACTGCCACATTACATAAATCCGAAGATTCGACAATATGATTATAACGAGAACCAACAGCAGCTTTGTTAAACTAGCATCAAACAAACTGTAATCTGTTATCTCACAGTCATTTCTATTGTAACAAAGGATGGATAACTTTAAGTACATTCTCTACATTTTCCATTTACAGGCATAGCACCACAAAAACTAAGTTCGTTTAATTCAACATACACACAAAAACAAGACCATATAATATATATAATAAATATATCATATATCAGGTTGATGATGTTTACTGTTTTATTGTCTTCGCATAACTCCACCAATGGCCACTGTTAAAAACTAGCACATCTGCATCTTTCCACTGACGATGAGTCCAGGTCACGTGATCCAGTTTGAGAGTCATCCTAACATCTTTTGGAGACCCCTTTGGAGGACTGCCCTGCACCACTAGATATGGAGATCTGTAGTATTCAACCGTGCAGTTATAATCTTCAAACCTAAAAACCAAGAACCCTTTGTGTTTAGTAATCGGGTTCCCATTCACCTCATAAATTGAATCCTTGTTGGGAATAGCAGTAGCAAGCAAGCAAAGCATAGATTCCCATTGGTTCCTTCCAATGGAGTCACCAATAAATGCAAGGCGCCGGTTCCGCAACTTTTCCAGCATCATTGTTGCATTAAATCTGTCATCAAGAAGATAAAGTCGTGTTCAATATAACTTTTAAATGAAACAGAATTTCTAAATAACATAGTTAACAGTAATGGGAACATCATAAAAAGAGGCATGCTCGTTTTGGCAATAGAACCATGTTAAAACCAAGGTGTAAAAACTAAAAATGATGCTAGCGCATACAAGAGGGAATTTTCAGCTTTATTTAACAAACAGATAAGACCATTAATCAAAATGTAAAAAAAAATTATGAACAATGCCTCCGTAGAATTAACTAAGAAAGTGAAGAAAAGGAAGAAGATATAAACTTATAATGCTGCTTCTCGGAGAATACAAATTTGACGCTTCAATGAAGGGTTTTTAGGATAATTCAAGGGAGAAAAAAGAAATTGTCAGCCATGAAAATCAGAAATTATTTGTAATGGGGAGAACTTAACAACAGATCAACAAACCGTCCACGAACTACAATAAAATTCGAATTTTATCGCAAAAAAAAAAAAAAAAAGACACTAATCAAGAACAAAAAAAATGAACATTATGGATAGATAAATAAGAAATAGCAAGTGAATCATCTTCCATAGACATGCCAAAATTCCAACCTTCTTCTAACCAAACAGACAAACATAGAGTTCAACACAGTTTGCTTCCATTGCTCTTTCCAGCAAGCAGAACAGAGATGGCACTAGTTACTAAAAATAAAGAGTCGGCAAAAGAGAACGGAAAAGGGACCTTGGCAAATCGCAATCATGAGGTTGCCAACGCCACTTGGTGTAGTAACTATCAGGCCGACCATTTTCTAGACACCGGAAACCGCTATCTGCAAAAGGGCAATCTTGGCTTTGGTAAAGTGGGTAGTTATCGTCCCACACCCATTTCCCATCATAAATGTCACATGTATCTCCACCTCCATTTCGGAATCCCAGCCGTCCATTCACATTTGCTGGTGCCTTAGCTATTGCTGCTTTTACTTCTGATGGTAATGATGATGGAGTGGTAGTGCCACTACGTCCAAACAAAGAGAACCCAGGGTGGAGAACAGCCCGGTAATCCAAGTAAAAGAATGCCCCAATGAAGAGACAAGTGACTAAAGTGAAGCCAAGAACACCCAGAAAAGGCTCGAGGGGGTTAAAGTTCTTGGATTTCTTGGAGAAATCTAAGTGGGTGGTCGTTTTGCTCAGGTCTTGTGAAGTTGTGTTCTTTGTCATCTTCCTCTTATGGAGTTACGGAGAATGAGAAAAACAAAAGGAAAACCAACACCGATTAACGAGCTGTGTTCCCAAAAATTTACAGAAAAGAATGCTTAAAAATAATAGCAATCCCAAATGACCACGACTCCAAAAAAATTTGCTTTTAGCGCGCGGCTGTCTTAGCCAAAGAAAGCAGAATGATTAAAAACTAAGTTGTAAACATAGAAGAACACTAAACCAGAGTGAGAAAGAGAGAGAGAGAGGAGAGGGGGGGATGTTTGTGGGGGAGTGGAGGTAGATAGTAGGGAAAATGGCGGGCAACGGTTAGAGTTGGAGTCTTTGGGGCTCAAGCGGTCATTCGTGCGGTCCAGGACTTGTGTTGACCGTGGTTCTTGCGTGGTGGATATAGAAGACCCCCGACAATAGCATCGCCCTGCCATGGATGGCAGGGAGGAGCTTCAAAAAGTGCAATTATTTCAACAGCGTTCAACTTTCATTTTTCTTATTTGAGGAAAACATAAACAAATCTGGGTCAGCTTATTTGTTGATAAGGCCATTAATTACTGACATTAAATTCCACGGCTTATCTGAAAATAAAGAAACATGAAAAATGAAATGGTCCTTAAACCAATGAACCAAAAAAAATGGAAATTGTCCTTAAAAGAAAAATAAATGGTCCTAAACTTTTTAAGGAATCTAGGTTTTGTTGGGGTTCTTTCATGACTAAATTGTTTCAGTATAATTCAATAATGCATTTCTAGAGTCCAAAATGTTCCTTCTTTTTAATCTTCTTACCTTTCAAGCTATTTTCACTGATTATGTACTTTGCATTAATGGCGGAAACTCGTTTTTCATATTCCTTTTGTACCCCTTTGTGCAAGCTTATGAACACGGAATCACTTTTTTCATTAAATAAAGGTAAAATACACAAAAAAAGAAATTTATAATTTATTATATCCGGTGGAATTTTTTTGTTCAAAAACGGTTAAAATGTGTAGTTATTAATACTTTCTAGAAAAAGCTAATAAAATATACTAGATATTTTTATAATAATGGTGCAATTCACATGGAATGTTTTGCAAAGAACCCTAAAGATGTAGGTCTAAAAGGATAAAAATGGTTAGCCTCCTATTTGCGATGTTATCTAAAAATCTAAACTTCATGGGTAAGAATTAAATTTCAAACCTTTTAATTAAAAGATAAAATAAGCAACTATCATAATTATTTTACTTTTATACCATAGCAATACAATTCAAATTTACCTTATAAAATTATATAATGCTATATAGTGTATAATATATTAATAGTTTATATATATATGCATCAGTCATTAAACATTATAATATCGTGTAATACTATATCTTTTATTATAATTTATATTATAATACTAGTTATATATAAAAGTAGTACATTATATATTATTTATTATTTATTATTTATTATTATACTGGTTGAAACATGCTCTAAGCACTTATACTTTTCGTACATTTGAAACTTAATCCTCCTATTATATCATATATTTATAATTTATATATATGCATCGATGATTAAACATTATAATATCATGTAATGCTATATCTTTTACTATAATTTATGTTATAATAATAATTATATATTAATATTTTTAGTAATAGTTATATACTATTTATTTTATGTATTAATAATACTAATATATTATAATACATTATTATATTATCATTAAAGTTTAATTTTATAGATTTTAGTAATTATTAATTTTATATATTTATTATATATAAAAATAATTATAGCATTAAAAATATTTTATATTAAATCAATATTTTTTAAAAATTATTTCACTTTATAATTTAACATAAAGAATTACTATTAACAAATTTTTAATATAAATATGCAATGCTTATAAATACATTTTTAAGAAAAAGAATGCTCATTTCTTTATATTTTATTTATATTTTTATTTTAAGTAATCATATAAAATTATATTAATTATTAAGGTCTATTATGGCTGCTTAGTTATAAAATCAGGCATTTTCAAGCTTTGGGTCAAATTTATCCAAGTTTGGATTAGATTGATCTCGGGCTCAGACTTGTTCTAGGCTCGGGTTCTATTAAGCTCAAATTTTGTCAAACATGAGCTTTCTCAGGCTTGGGCTTTTTCAATCTTAAATTTTCTCAAGATCAGATCTGTTACGAGCTTGGGCTTTCTCGAACTTAAATCATTACAAGCTTGGATTATCACGGGCGGGCTTCAGGCTCGAATCTGTTTGGTCAACGATTGTCCTTAATGGCATAGCAACGAAGCTCTCTTCATGGTGGGAAATGTTTATGCATAGGAGGCATTTGAGGTATCTAGTCGTTGGGGTAAACAATTGCCATCCAATCAAAGAGAAGTTGATAAAGTGAGTGTCACTGATACTGTGATTTTGGGGTGACGCGGTGTCACTTCTTTGGTGAAGAAGAAGCTTTTTTCATTTGGATTATCTATATTTTGATTAATACTTACTTCCGTGGTCATTTTAAAATTTCAAAACAACTTCTTTAATGACTGTAATTGCTGACCTTTTTATGTAGTAGCGTTCTATTGGCCAAAGATTACATCATTTATAGGACCATTCTTTTTATTTTTCTACTGTTTCCCAATTCTAAATCTTTTTTCTAGAAATAGGGACCTTAGGGTTTTGATGGGTACTTCACTTGTGCATTTTCTTGCTTTCTAGTGTTCTCCTATCTCTTTTTGGAATTCATCAAATTTATTACTTTGGTAAGTTTCTTGTCGCATTTGTCCTTCTTGGAAGGAATTTGGCACCAAGAAATTGATCGGGAGGCCCAACGTGGAAAAGGGCATTGCTACGAGTTAGTTCAACTGCTATAAGCAAGGGTTTCACTTTACTCTCACTAGATTGCAGAAGCTAAGCCTTGTTTCATTTTACTTTCTTGAGGGGGGAATCCAAATGGCATGGCTCCTTCTAATGTGCTCTCAACAAATTGCACTTGAAAGCACTAGAGGCTCCCATAATCCTCATATAACTTTTATATTGATGTAAATGATCCATTGAATATTTTGTTCCCTTATATGTGTCCTTTGTGTAACGGCCCAATTTTCAGTAGTATGTAGTATCAGAACAGCGGTTCGAGATCACTAAATCTGACGAATAAATTATAAAATTTGATAATTAATAATTTATAGGATGAGTATAATTTTAGAAATATTTTTGAATCAGTGAATTTTGTGTTTTAAAAAAATTATTAGGTAAATTGAGTTAAAACGAGGTATCGAGACCTCAAAATTATAAACCGAGCCATAAATATTTTTATAAATATTTATGGAGTGTTAATAAGTTAGTATTAAAGTTTTGTTTGAAAATTTTAACGTTTTGATAGTTAATTTAATGAGAAGGACTAAATTGAATAAGATGTAAAACTGTGGAAAGTGACTAAATAGCTCAATTAATAAATAAGAGTGACTTAAAGAGTAATTGGACCCAAAACCAAATAGGCTGGATCATCGGGTAATGAATTGACAGAGAAATAGTGCGAACTAAGGGCAAAATGGTAATTTAGTTAAAAGTAAAAATAAAAATCTAGTGACCAAATCGGAAATCTAGATTTCTCTTCAATTTTCTTCACCCTCATCAGCTAAAAACAACCATTGAAGAGTCCTTAAAGCTGGTTTTTCATATCTTTATCGCAAGTAAGTTCAATTCTTGATTATTTCTTGAAATTTTTGTGTTTTTAAGACTTTTACAACTAGGTACTACTATTTAATTCATTTGTTTTTGATTTCATGGATGATTTTGAAAGTTGCCATGAACAAGTGCTGGAAGTTTATGATGATTTAGCATGGAATTTAAGTTTTAATTTTGCTATATAATGATTTTATCTAAGGAATCAAATAAAAATTGATATTTAGGACCTAATAGTGAAAGAATTTGAAATTTGGGTTTTGTGTTGAAATTTTGAATTTCAATGGCTGTGAAATAGCCTATAATGTTTAGAAAAAAGTGTTAATTGAGAAAAATAAGCTCCATTGATGAGCTAATTGGTAAGGGATCAAATTGCAAAAATTGTAAGATTTGGGGCAAAAGTGTGATTTCAAAAATTAAAGGACATAAATTGTGAATTAGAGTAGAATCGAGATAAATGCTAATGAATAAACGATTTTATTATTATAGATCAAGAAACCAAAGTGAATTGTGGAAAGGAGAAATTACAAGAATAATCCCTAAATTTTGACAACTTTTGCAAATTAGCCCAGGTAAGTTCATTTGGCTAAATTCAATGCATTGTTATGAAATTTCATGAATGCGATAGTATGTCATTGTGAATGAAAGTTATTGAATTGAGAAAATTGTAAAAGAAAGAAGATTTGAGTAAAAGTACAAATTAGGTGGAACGTTGAATTTGGGTACTCTCGTTCAGTGACTAAGACGAATTGATGGAAAGACCATGGTGTTAGACCATGGCATATGTGATATGTGCTTCCGTATAGGACCATATCTGGGATATGGCATCGGTGTGATATGTGTTTCCGTATAAGACCATAGTTGGGCTATGGTATCGGTGTGAAATGTGCTTCCATGTAAGACCATGGCTGGGCTATGGATTCGGTGTGTGATATGTGCTTATGTGCAAAACCATAGTTCTACAATGGCATTGTAAAAAAAACGAAGTACTCAATTCCGTAGCCGTTCCCTAATTCGATTAAGTAAGGAAAGTGATAAATGAACCTAAGAGATTGAAGTGGATTAATTATTGATATTGAGCTCAAGCAAATGAACTTATCATTGATTTTGTGAATGACAAGAAAAGAGAGTGAATTTACATATTGTGATATTATTGTAAAATGTTCGGTAAGATTTATCTTTCCTTGCCTAAATGTTTTTGTAGATTATCGTAGATACAGAGGATCAGATCAGAATGAAGAATCACACTATCCAGATTATTTGCAGTAGTTTTTGTTAATCATCGTTTGATTTATACGACATGTATAGGAGTTTGATGAAAATAATATGGATAGAATAGTAATGGTAATACTTGAATGAGGAAATATGTAACTTAACCTTATGTGATGGATATGTTAGAATGTACATAAATGATGCATGTTTTGGTTTGAAATTGGTTAGTTGGTGTAAAGACCTAAAATTCACGAGCATCGAAAAAGTACCGTCTTAGTGAAATGGGTTCATAATTAATTAATAGAAATAATTATGAGTTTAGTTGTGTGTCTAATTAAGTTTTAATTAGGTGAATTTAGTTTAATTTAGAGTAATTAGAAAAAAAAAGGGGGATTAGATTAAATAAAGGGTAAAAGTTTAATTATAGATTAATAAAAAAAGGACCAAATGGCAAGTAAGCCACATTTGAAATTTGAGGCCGCATAAAGGAAATAAAATCTAATATTTTTGTTTTAATTTTATATATATATATATATATATATATATTATGTTATGTTAATTTATAGTATTATTAATTTATAACTTAAATAAGTAAATAAACCAAAACATGCAAATTGTATGGTTATAATAAAATACATGTGTAAAATACAAGAAAATATATTTGTAATATATTTGTATATTTTCTTAAAAAATAAGTAAAAATATTTATTGATTATTATTATTTAATTGATATTATATTAGTGAATAAATTAATAAGTTGACAAATGTAGGATAATGAGATGATACATGTGTAATAATGTGTATAAAAACACTTGTATTATAATTATGTATTTGCTTGAAATTTAAGTAAATTTATTAATTAAATTATAATATTATAAGATTTTATTTGATAAATTAATTAGATTAAGACAAATGTATAGTTATGATGTTCTACAAATGTAGTAATTATATTTGTTATTAAATAGATATTTTATATTTATTAATTACTTAAATAGAAAACAAATTAAATAAAACAAATAAAGAAACAAAACAAAGGAGAAAGTAACAGAGGCCATTTCGAAACAGAGCAAGGAAAGAAGAAAGAAAGGAGAAAGAAAAAGGAAAAATAGAATTTTTGAAGCTTGAAATTTAATTGGTAAGTTAAATCAAGTTCTTTTCTCTTAATTTTAATGTTTTAGAAGTATTAAAACAAGGTTTTGATGAAATTAATTTGATAGTTTGAAAGTTTGAAAGTTTAAAGTTTTTAAACATAGTTCATGTTGCAGAAAAAAAAGATGAATTAGGGATTGAATTGAATGAATTTTAAGTTAGAATTAATAAAAGGATTAAATTGTAAAGTAAGTTATAAGTTTTGTATTAGAGAGATCAAATTGAAAGAAATTCTAAATTAGGTTTTTATTATGAATGCTAGATAGTTGAGTTGAATATGGAAGAAATTTGAATAAAAATAAAGTAAAAATAGGATCTAAATTGAATAGAATTTAATTATTTATTTTAAACTAGTGTTGTAATTGATAGTGTAAATTATTTTAATTTTTGGTAGCTAATAAAGAACCCGAGACGTCAACGCAAAAGGGGAAGGAAAAGATAGTCGAGGATTAGTTCGAGAAAATTTACGGTTTGTATTACTATAACTCAAACTATTATTTATTAAATTTTATATTTAAATTTATATGTAAGGTAAGTACATTATAAGGTAAGTATTAATATTTGAAATGAAGTATGGATAAGTATGAGTATTGAATTACATGTGGATTGAGATTGGGAGTATATTGAATTGATTGTATATTGAAATAGAATTGAAATTGATATGGAAATTAAATTGAAATTGAAAAAGTGAAAGAATACCTTATTAACTAGTCGGATTGTGTTAGATATAATTGGCATGCCATAGGATTTTAAGAAGGGATTTGGAGATGTGATTTGGAGATACTGATGTTTATATCCTTCAAATTTATCCGAATAGGCACTTTGTGCTATACTGTGTGTTTTAGATGGATTATATTATTCTGGTGTGTTTGGGTGGACTATATGATATTGGTGTGTTTTGGAGGATTATACTAGTGTGTTTCGATTGGACATTTCTGGTGTGTTTGGATGGAATCAGTGTATCTGTCAAAGTCTGAATTATGTTAATAGTGTAATAAATAAAATGAGCATATTGAATGAATGAGATGACTTGTATACTTGAAAGTTTGAGAAAGAAGTTGTGAAATGAATAATGAATTAAAATGGTATGTGTAAACTGATAGTATGAATTTAAGGTTATGAATTTCGATAAAAAGTTGAATTGTTATTATGTGACATTTATTGATAAATTATTATAGATATTATAAGACTTTGTTTATAATTTAGTTTATAATTATATTGTTATAAGTTTAATTTTATAAATTCTCGAAGTTATATAGTTTGAGTTATTGTAATACCATTGAGTATAAAATACTCAGCGTACGGTTGTTTCCGTGCGAAGGTTAATAGAAGATAAAGAGTCCCGGTTTAGCATCTTGATCAATCCCAACCTTGACACGACTTTGGTGAAGTAATCTTACTTTTTGTTAAATTGGCATGTACTTAGTCATGTAAAGGTTTTAAGAGTTTATGTGTAAATAATGTTGAATTTAATATCTATGCATTAATCTTGATCTAGGAAATGAATAAAATTTTTTAGTTAAAATTTAAGTTAATGTTGTGATGCTAATTGATTAAAAATTTAGATAACGATATAGATATGATTTAGGTATGTATAATTATATAAATATGTTGGTTGAAATACTGGAATTGGTATTGGTTGCTGTTTGAAAATCTGCAGAGGAGGTTAAATATTTCTAAAAGGGTTATATTGAATTTTATAAAAAAATAATAAAAAAATGAATGAAGTCATTTAGTAAAAAATTATATGAATTTATGAATATACTATAATATGTTTGTTATTTATTTAAGAATTATTTGTAAATTGTCCGATATGTCCGGTAATGCCTCGTAACCCTGTTTCGGTAACGATTTAGGGTTAATGGGTGTTACAGTTAGACTGTATTTATATATGAAAGTGTTATGTGTATGTTAATGGTGTTTAGGTGAGAAAAATGGCCTAAAATGACCTATTTTCGTCTACACGAACAGACACAGGGACGTGTGTCTAGACTGTGTGTGACACACGGCCTAGAGCATGGGCGTGTGGTTCAGCCGTGTGTCTGTTCAGAAATGAGCACATGGGCAAGGACACGGGTGTGTGCCCTCACACGGCCTGAACACATGGTCGTGTGATACGGCTGTTTGAAACCTGCACTTAATTTTCAAAAATTCGAATTAACCATACGGCCTAGCACATGGGCGAGTGCCTTGGTCGTGTGAAATCAATTTCTTAATGAGATGCAAGTCAGAGAGTTACACGCCGTAGAGACACGGGCATGTAAGCCACACGGCCACGCCACACAGGCGTGTCCCCTGTCACACGGGCATGTGACTCTTAATGTTGAGAAAAATTTTGGGATTTTGAAAAAAGGTGTAACACCCCTTAACCCCAAACCGTTGCCGAAACAGGGTTACGAGGCATTACCAGACATATCAGACAACTTACGAATAATTCATAAATAAAATAATATTCATAGTATAATTTAATAATTAAATCCCTATATTGAACTCTCAAGGCCTAAATATGTATTAAAAGTGGATCGAGACTTATTCGAGTAATCCAATATTTTTTTTATAAAAATTTTGGCAACACTTCTGCTTATTTTTACATAAAACCCCCTGCAATTTCAAACCGAAAATAAACCAATGCCAATGTTCAACCAAAGATTTTACACATTAAACACTTCTAATCAAGCTCATAACATTGGTTTAATACTTTAATCAAATATCATAACAAATAAAGAAATAATTTATAACTTCATTCTTTATCCAATTTAGTACCAAATTTTACCATTTATATAACTAGTATTTCATTCATTATTCAAAACATTTTAACCATTATTTACAACTCAAAATCATATAGCATAATTACATAACTCACATACTTTCACCTAGTACATGCCACTTAATCTAAAGGAAGAAATACATCACCAAAATCTTCGTGTTAGAGTCGGGAACGTTCTGGATGCTGAACCTGACTTTGAGCTCTAATGACCTGCGCACGGAAATAACCGTATGCTGAGTATTTCATACTCAGTGGTATTACTATAAATCAAACTATTTAACATTAATAATTTACAAACATCAATCATAAGCTTATAAATCATTTAAACTAATTATATATAATTGAATATCACTACATAAATTTTTCACATACTAATTCAATTCATAATTTATCTTATGCATTCTTTCTCGTGCTTTCAATAGTGCCAAGATAATCAATCTCATTTTCAATTTTCATTTCAATTGTTTACCCTATTAACAATGCTCGGACTCTGACAGATACGCGGATTCCACCCAAACACACCAGAATATCCAACCCAAACACACCAAAATAATAAAATTCTCCGTAACACACCAGTATAATATAGCCTCCCAAACACACCAGTATATCATATCCTCCCAAACACACCAATATATTATATCCTCCCAAACACACCAGCAAGGCATGAAATGCCTCTTCGGATAAACCGAAGCATATAATAACAGAATCATCTCCTCGGCTGAGCTACAAATCTCCTCATCACATCACAAATCCAATGGCATGCCATTTGTATCAAATCTAGTCCGACAAGTTAATAGGGTATTATTTTACTTTTCCAATTTCACCTTCATTTCCACAAAAATTTCCAATACTCAATCAATTCAACATCTATTATCTTAATTCATATACAAATTAATTTTCTCACATACTCATATTTAATTTCAAATATAATACTTACCTTATCTTAATTATTCCATAACCATAAATTCAATATACATTTAATAAATAGTTTGAGTTATAGTAATACAAACCTGGAATACGCGTTTACTCTTCAACGATCTTTTCTTTTCCTTTGGATGCCGATGCCTCGTTTTCCTTGTTAGCTATGAAAATAATAATAATTTACATTATTAATTACAGCTCTAATTATAATAATTGATTGAATTTTTATTCAATTCCTACTCTTCCACTTCATTCCACATTCATAACATATAATTCTACTATTTACTTATATATTCTTTCAAGACTGTCTACTTGAGTCATTGTCACTAAATTACCTATATCTTGAGTTACAAAATTCCAAATTAAGATCCGTAAATTTTATATGAAACTAGACTCATATATCTTCTTGTCATAAAATTTTCAGAATTTTTGGTTTAGCCAATAATTACAGTTTATTCTTTAAATTCACTCCTGTTCTGCTGTCTGATAGTTCTGACCATTCTTTACTAAAAAATATTTATCTTATTGTACAGGATTTGAATAAAGTTACCATTTATTTATCTTAAAAATAGACTCATTAAGAATTTTAACCATATAAATTATAAACTCTAATTATTTTTGTACAATTTTTAATGATTTTCCAAATTCAAAACAGAGTATCTCGAAATCATCCTAAACCAGTCTCACAAAATTTCAAATATCTCTTGATTCATAAATTCATTGCTTACATCGTTTCTACTATAAGAAACTAGACTCAATAAGCTTTAATTTCATATCTTATTCATCCTCTAATTCTATTCCTACAATTTTTGGTGATTTTTCAAAGTTAGGCTTCTGTTGTTGTCCAAAACTGTTTCTTATAACTTATTTTACCATTTAATCCTAATTAAGTTTACTTACTTTCTTAACTTAATTCATACTTTGTTTCTACTTAAATTCCTTCCATATTCAACTTGACTATCTAACATTCATAATAAAACTCTAATTTACAATTTCTTCCAAATTAATCCCTCTAACACAAAACTTATAATATACTTTACCACTTGATCCTTTTACTAATTCTAGCTTAAATTTCATTCAATTTAATCCCTAATTCATCTTTTTCTTCAACATAAATCATATTGAAAAACCTATGAACTTCCATAACCTCCACTTAATTTCAACAAAACTTTGTTTTAAAGCTTCTAAAACATCAAATTTAAGAGAAAAGGACTAAATTTAGCTTACCAATTAAACTTAAAGCTTTAAAATCTCAATTTTCCCTTTTCTTTTCTTTCCCTTTTTCTTCCCCTGTTTTCGTCTTGTTCTCTGCTTCTTTTATGTTCTTCTTCTTTATTTGGTTTTCTTTTTCTATCTTTTTATTTCTATTTACTTTTTTCTTTTATATTAATTTAATAATAATAATATAAATACCTTATTTAACAACCAATGAATATTTTACAAATGTAATATTATATACACTTACACATGTAATATATCATCGTACTACATTTGTTATTTATTTATTTTTAATTTATTTATCTAATATAAAATCCCAAAAATTTTAATTAATAATATAATTTAATTCTAATTATCTATTACTTTTAATATTAAGTAAACAAATTATTTTATGACAAATGTACCAATATTTTTATTACAATTGTCATTATTCAATTTGTTTACCATACAAATATAATTTAATTATTTAATTTAATAAATATCTTTAACTTAAATAATAAGTAATTTAATTATTTGTCTTACAATTGTACTAATAAAATTTTTACACATGTATTAATTATATACCATACATTTGTCTTTATCTTACTTATTTTATAATTTAATAATAATAATTATTATAATCATAATAATAATTTTAATTAATTATATAGAAATCTAAGAAATCTTAGATTTTTCTATCCATTTTGCCGCCTCAATGACTACAAATGGCTTAATTCCCATTTTAATCCCCTTTTCTTTCTATTGTTTTAGAATTAAACTTTTAACCTTTACTCAATCTAGTTCTCTTTACTAATTACTCTAAATTAAACTAGTTTCACCTAATTAGAACCTAATTAGACACACAACTAGACTCATAATTATTCCTAATAATTATTTAAGGATTTAATTTACTAAGACGGAGGCCCGATAATACACTTTTCCGGTGCCCATGGATTTTGGTCGTTACAAAAGGTCCCTATGATTTTGATTTAGTCCTGACTTGTTTCTAATACATGTTTTGGGCCTTGAGGGCCCATATAAGGGACCTCATGATTAGTTTTGGAAAATGAATAGTAATTAACTCGGTTTGTCTAGAAATGTTATGTAAACATAGATAATGTACCAACGACGGTTACGAGTTAAGGGTGTCACATTTATTGGTAGCAGAACTTCGGTTTAGCCGATTCTCGGAACATGTGTGATGTCTAAAGTGATAAGAAATACATGCTATATAAATCTGTGATAGTGTGATGTGTATGATATTATCCAATCCTTGTTTTTATTCTAGATTGTAAAAATGTCAAATAGACCTAAAAGTGTTGGACAAGAAGAAGAATTTAATAGTAGAATATAGACTTCTAAACAAGAAACAAGCAGTAGTGTTCTAATTTCTTTAATGCGAGAACAAGAAATTAAAGACATGATTTATGGGGTTATGAATCAGTGGTATAGTGAGATGATACAAGGAAGAAGTCAGGCTCAGCAACCTCCTGCTTCTCCTCCCCAACAATTGAATCTAGTAAGTGTTCCCCATTAGAAAAGCTTAGAAAACTTGGTGCTGCAGAATTTCCGGGAAGAACAGATAATGACCCCGTCAAAGCCGAGTACTAGTTACAGAGTATAATGAGGGTTTTTAAAGAAATGACATGTCTACTGGAGGATTATCTGAGATGTATTGTGTCATTATTGAAAGAAGAAGCTTATAATTGGTGGGAAACAATACAAGCCGTGGTACCGGCCAAGAAAATCACTTGGGAATTTTTCCAAAATGAGTTCAAAAAGAAATATGTGGGTAGAAGATATCTAGATAACAAGAACATATAATTTCTTGATTTAAGACAGGGAAACAAATTTGTGGCTGAATATGAAAGAGAATTTATTTATCTTAGCAAATATGCCCGAGATATTGTACCTACTGAGGAGAAATGTGTATTAGATTTGAAGAAGGGCTAAATGATGAGATTAGAATGATGTTAGGGGGCACTGAAATACGAGAATTTATTGTTCTATCGGATTGCGCTCAGAAATTAGAAGAAATGTATAACCAAAAGATGCAAAAGGATAGAAAGAACAAAGAATCTTACAAAAGAAGTTTATCTAAGTCATTTTCAACTCTACTGGCGAAGAAATCTAGAGATGAATTTAGTAGAGCCACTACAGCGCCTGAAAGATCAGGTAAGAGTAGAGCAAGACAATCTGATTTTAAGGTATCTAACAAACCTGCTGCTGGCATAGGTAGTTGATATCACGTGATATGTAGTAATAAAATTTATAAAAATTGATCACACCAAAAACTAACTAATATCACGATTTTAAGGCAAGCGCACCTATCAAACAGTAGTATAGTTTAGCGGCAAGACCGAGTTATCGTACCCAAGGGAACCAAAAGTACTAGTACTTACTTCCTTTCTATTATCTAACCTAAAAGTAAAAGAGGTTTGTATGAAACTAATTCTAAAACTAAACTAAGAATGCACAAAAAGTAAATTGGGGAAAAACTCTCGGGAAAACTAATTGATATAGGCAATACTCAAGGGAGAATCCACCTAGACTTTACTTGTTATTAACTTCTTGAACTAGACAATTTCTTCACTTGACTTGATCCGTAAGATCCTTAACTTATGTTAATACCTCCGTCAAGGATAAGAACAACTAATCCTAAGTTGATTAACTGAAATCTCTTTCTAGTTAAAACCCCCTAGTCTTGCATTAACTCAATCTATAGATCCCCCTATTAGGTTTGACCCTAATCTGGCAGATTTATGTCGCTCTATGTCTAGGGTTGCATGCAACTCCGCTAATTATGGTAGATCTGCTCTTAAAACAGGGACTTTTGCTCCTCTGCCTAAGCACATCAGTTTCTTAACTTAATACCAAGGATTATTAAACCAAGAATTAAGAACACATAATTAAGAACAATTTAAGTATTTATCATATAATTCAAGAATGAATAATAACAAGGTCTGTCTTAGGTTTCATCCCCCTCAAGTATTTGAGGGGTTTAGTTCATAATTAATAAAGAAGACATCTCAGAAGAAATAAGATAACAAAACATAAAGAACCCAAAAACCCCTGAAGGAATTTAGGGAGATCCTCTGTCTTGATGTAGAATTCCGGCTTCTGGGATGAATCAATCGGCTTCCCTTGGAGTAATCCCTTGCTTCCACTCCTTGTGTTGGCAGAAAGAATGCGCTCTTTTTGGGAGAAAAGAGTACACCCTTGAAGTTGCCTCCTAGGGTCTTTATATAGAGCTTTGGGATGCCTTTCTTAGCCTCTAAATATCCAAATCCGAGTGAAATTGCACTTCCTCACGATAGGGACACGCCCGTGTGCTACGCCTGTATGGTTTCGACAAGAGGCCGTGTTTGGGCCTGTTGAGGGTGGCACGGCCGTGTGGCCTGGCTGTGCTTGTCGGGGCTGGGCCGTGTTGGACCTCATGTGGCACGGCCGTATGCCATGGCCGTGTGGTTACTCATTGGGCCGTGTCATCTTCACACTTTGGCCCTTTTTTTCGTTTTCGGTTTGTTTTTTCGTTTTTGCTCTTCCCTGTGCTCTCCTGAGTATACAACATGAAATAGAAGAGTTAAGAGCACCAATTCTCACAAATTTAATGATAATTCATCCAGAAATTAGGCTAAACATGAGGTAAAAATATGTATAATTTATCGTTTATCAGTAGTGTTCAAAATACCTCTAGGCCTAAATGTCAATATTGTGGATCAAATCACCCCAGTGAATGTAGGGGTAAGATTAAGGCTTGCTGTAAATGTGGATCTACCAATCATTTTATTCGAAATTGTCCTCAACTGTAAAGAGAGGAAGATGAGCAGATAGAAAAATAGATGACTACTCTCCAATGAGGGAAACGTTTACTAAATGGGCTACTTGTTCGGGTACAAAAGATTTTGTTAATCAGTCAAAGGCTAGAGCACCTGCCCGTACTTATGCTATACGAGCCAAAAAGGAGGCTACAGCTCCAGATATAATTACTGATATTTTCTATCTTTATGATGTTACTGTGTATGCATTGATAGACCCTGGGTCTACACATTCATATATTTACACTATGTTAGCATCAGAAAAGAATTTGCCTGTTGAACATACTAATTATGATGTACAAGTTAAAAATCCATTAGGCCAAAGTGTGGTAGTTAATTTAGTATGTCGTAACTGTCTACTGAAAATAAAAGGCTATGAATTCTCTGCTGACTTGATGTTGTTACCCTTTCGGGAATTTGTTATTATTTTGGGAATGGACTAGTTAATGAAACATGATGCAGTAGTGAACTGTCGAGAGAAACAGATCAGTTTGAAATGTTAGATAGGAGATATAATTTCAGTTGGGTCTGAAAATTTGAGTGATATTGTCAGAACTGTTTCATCCTTTTCTGCTCAGATATTGTTGCGTAAAGGAAATGAGGCATTTTTGGCTTATATTCTTAATACTCAAGGCTCTGACTCAAAGTTAGAACAGCTTCCAATTGGGAATAAATTTATTGAAGTATTTCCTGAGAAATTGTTAGGGTTACCCCCAGATCGTGAAGTTAAGTTTGTAATTGATGTGGTACCAGGAACAGTTTCTATTTCAGTAACAACAGAATGGCCCAAATGGAATTAAAGGAGTTGAAGATGCAGTTACAGAAGTTGTTAGTCAAAGGGTTCATCAGACCGAGTATGTCGCCATGGGGCGCACCTGTTTTATTTGTGGAAAAGAAGGATGGTTCTTTGAGATTGTGCATTGATTATAGGTAGTTGAACAAGGTAGCAATAAAAAATAAATACCCTTTGCCCCAGATTGATGATTTATTCAATCAATTGTAAAGTGCTGCGGTGTATGGTCATTATGAGTTCTTGGTAATGCCACTTGGTTTGACAAATGCTCCTGCTGCTTTTATAGACTTAATGAATCAAAATTTTTAGCCTTATTTGGATAAATTTGTGGTTGTGTTCATTAATGATATACTAATTTATTCAAAGACAGAATTCGAGCATGCTCAGCATTTGAAAGCTGTACTACAAATTTTGAGAGAAAAACTGTTATATACGAAGTTCCGTAAATGTAAATTTTGGCACCACGAGGTAGGATTTCTGGGGCACATTAAGTTAGTCGACGGAATTCGTGTGGACCCGAGTAAAGTACTGGCAGTAGTGAATTGGAAGATTTTAAAGAATGTTACTAAAGTGCGTAGTTTTCTAGGATTAGCAGGTTATTACCACCGGTTTGTTAAGTATTTTTCGATGATTGCTTCACCTATGACCCGGTTACTACAAAAAAATGTTTAATTTGTGTGGCCGGATGAATATCAGTAGAGTTTTGATCAGTTGAAAAAGATGTTGATAGAAGCTCCAGTGTTGACTCAACCAGAATCGGGTGTGCCGTATGTGGTATATAGTGATGCGTCTCTGAATGGCTTGGGTTGTGTTTTATACAGTCGGGTAAAGTAGTGGCATATGCTTCTTGGCAATTAAAACTGCACGAAAAGAATTATCCTACTCATGATTTGGAATTGGCCGCAATCATATTTACTTTAAAAATTTGGAGACACTACTTATACGGTGAAAAGTGTTATCTGTATACTGATCATAAGAGTCTGAAATATTTGATGACACAAAAAAGCTGAATTTGAGACAAAGACAATGGCTTGAGCTACTAAAAGATTATGATCTCGTTATTGACTACCACCCGAGAAAAGCTAATATTGTGGCAGATGCACTCAGTCGAAAATCGTCATTGTTTGCTCTTCGGGCATTGAATGCTCATTTGTCTATTAGCGAAGATGGTTCTGTGTTAGTAGAATTAAGGGAAAAACCAATATTCTTTCAACAGATTCGGGATTTGCAAGATGAATACATGAAGTTAGTAATGAAAAGACAAATGGTTCGGGACAATTTGAAATCAAAATATACCATTGATGATAGTGGTATGTTATATTATCATAGCAGAATATGTGTCCCAAATAATTTAAAGTTGAAAAATGACATTTTATAGAGGCTCATAGTAGCATGTGTTCTATTCATCTAGATAGTACGAAAATGTATTGTGATCTAAAAAAGATGTATTGGTAGCCCGGTATGAAATGGGAAATTTGTGAATTTGTGGCAAAGTGCTTGATTTGTCAACAGGTAAAAGTGGAACATCAAGTGCCAATAGTTTTGTTACACCTATAATGATTCCGGAATAAAAGTAGGAGCATGTTACGATGGATTTTGTATCTAGTTACCTGTGACTCTGAGAAAAAAAGATTCCATCTGGGTGATTGTTGATCGATTGACTAAGGCAGCACATTTTATTCTAGTCAGGACAGACTTTCCGCTTGAAAAGTTAGCAGAATTATACATATCAAAGATTGTGAGGTTACATGGAGTGCCAACATCCATTATTTCTTATCAAGATCCGAGGTTTACTTCGAGATTTTAGAGTAAATAATAGGAGGCTTTAGGCACTAAGTTAAAATTCAGCACAGCTTTTCATTCTTAGACCGATGGACAATCAGAGCGAGTGATTCAGATTTTAGAGAATATGTTAAGGTGTTGTATACTTGAATTTGGTGGTAGCTGGGAAAGGTATTTACCTCTAGCTGAATTTGCTTATAATAATAGTTATCAAACCAGTATTAAAATGAAAACTTTTAAAGCTCTGTATGGAAGAAAATGTAATACTCCATTGTATTGGTCCAAATTAAGTGAGTCCAAATTAGTAGGAGTTGATTTAATCCGGGAAACTGAAGAAAAAGTTCAGATTATTAGGGATAGTTTGAAAGTTGCTTCAGACCGTCAAAAATCGTATGCAGATTTAAAAAGAAGAGATATAGAATTAAATATGGGTGATCGTATATTTTTGAAATTCTCCCCGTGGAAGAAAGTATTACGGTTTGGCAGAAAAGGAAAATTAAGCCCAAGATTCATCGGGCCATACGAAATAAAAGAGAGAATTGGGCTAGTAGCGTATAGATTAGCTTTGCCTTCGAAATTTGAAAAGATTCATAATGTGTTCCATGTATCTATGTTGAGACAGTACAGATTAGATCCCTCACACGTAATTCCTCATATCGAGATAGAGCTTCAACCAGATATGACTTATTTAGAAGAGCCAGTAAAAATTCTAGCCTGGGAAGTTAAAGAACTACAAAATAAACGTATACCATTAGTTAAAGTGTTGTGGCATCGTCATGGATCAGAGGAAGCAACCAGGGAAACAAAAGAGTCAATGAGATCACAATATCCGAATTTATTTTCCAATAAGAAATTTCGAGGACGAAATTTCCTAAAGGGAGAGAGTTGTAACGACCCAATTTTCAGTGGTGCCGAAACAATGGTTTGAGATCACTAAATTCGAAGAATAAGTTATAAAATTTGATAATTAATAATTATAGGATGAGTGTGATTTTAAAAATATTTTTGAATTAGTGAATTTTATGTTTTAAAAGAAATTATTAGGTAAATTGAGTTAAAACGAGGTATCGAAACCTTGAAGTTATAAAACGAGCTATAAATATTTTTATAAATATTTATGGAGTGTTAATAAGTTATTATTAAAGTTTTGTTAGGAAATTTTAACGTTTTGATAGTTAATTTAATAAGATGGACTAAATTGAATAAGATGTAAAACTATGGAAAAGTGACTAAATAGCTCAATTAATAAATAAGAGGGACTTAAAGAGTAATTAGACCCAAAACCAAATGGGCTGGATGGTTGGGTAATGAATTGGCAGAGAAATAGTGTGAACTAAGGGCAAAATGGTAATTTGGTTAAAAGTAAAAATAAAAATCTAGTGACCAAATTGGAAATCTAGATTTCTCTTCAATTTTCTTCACCCTCGTCGACTAAAAACAGCCATTGAAAAGTCCTTAAAGCTGGTTTTTCATATTTTTATCACAAATAAGTTCAATTCTTGATTATTTCTTGAAATTAATGTGTTTTGGGGACTTTTACAACTAGGTCGTACTATTTAATTCATTTGTTTTTATTTCATGGATGATTTTGAAAGTTTCCATGAACAAGTGCTGGAAGTTTATGGTGATTTAACATGGAATTTAAGTTTTAATTTTGCTATATAATGATTTTATTGAATGAATCAAATAGAAATTGATATTTAGGACCTAATTGTGAAAGAATTTGACATTAGGGTTTTGTGTTGAAATTCTAAATTTCAATGGTTGTGAAATAGCTTATAATGTTTAGACAAAGTGCTAATTGAGAAAAAAAAGCTCCATTGATGAGTTAATTGGTCAGGGATCAAATTGTAAAAATTGTAAGATTTGGGGCAAAAGTGCGATTTTAAAAATTAAAGGACATAAATTGTGAATTAGAGTAGAATTGAGATAAATGCTAATGAATAAACGATTTTATTATTATAGATCAAGAAACCAAAGTGAATCGTGGAAAGGAGAAATTTTAAGAATAATCCCTAAATTTTGACAACTTTTGCAAATTAGCCCAGGTAAGTTCATTTGGCTAAATTCAATGCATTGTTATGAAATTTCATGAATGCGATAGTATGTTATTGTGAATGAAAGTTATTGAATTGAGATAATTGTGAAAGAAAGAAGATTTGAGTAAAAGTACAAATTAGGTGGAACGTCGGATTTGGGTACTCTCGTTCAGTGACTAAGACGAATTGACGGAAAGACTATGGTGTTAAACCATGGCATATGTGATATGTGCTTCCGTATAGGACCATATCTGGGATATGGCATCAGTGTGATATGTGCTTTCGTATAAGACCATAGCTGGGCTATGGCATCGTGTGAAATGTTCTTCCGTGTAAGACCATGGTTGGGCTATGGCTTTGGTGTGTGATATGTGTTTATGTGCAAGATTGTTGTTCTACTATGGCATTGTAAAAAAATGAAGTACTCAATTCCATAGTCGTTCCCTAATTTGATTAAGTAAGGAAAGTGATAAATAAACCCAATAGATTGAAATGGATTAATTATTATTGAGCTCAAGCAAATTAAATTATCGTTGATTTTGTGAATGACAAGAAAAGATAGTTAATTTACATATTGTGATATTATTGTAAAATGTTCGATAAGATTTATTTTTCCTTGCCTATGAGTTTACTAAGTTTTCACAAGCTTACATGTGTGTGTTTAATGTTTTTTGTAGATTATTGTAGATACGGAGGATTGATCAGAACGAAGAATCACACTATCCAAATTATTTACAGTAGTTTTTGTTAATCATCTTTTGATTTAAATGGCATGTTTAGGAGTTTGATGAAAATAATATGGATAGAATAGTAATGGTAATACTTGAATAAGGAAATATGTAACTTAACCTTATGTGATGGATATGTTAGAATATACATAAATGACGCATGTTTTGGTTTGAAATTGGTTGGTTGGACTATATTAGTATATGAAAGTGTTATGCGCAGGTTAATGGTGTTTGGGTGAGAAAAATGACCTAAAATGGCCTATTTTCATCCACACAGGCATGTGTCTATATCGTGTGTGACACACGTCCTAGAACATGGGCGTGTGGTTTAGCCGTGTGTCCTCTGCACCTTAAATTTGAGAAACAGAATGCTCAGAAATGAGCACACGGGGAAGGACACAGGTGTGTGCCTCGGCCATGTGAGGCGTACGGCCTGAAGACATGGCCTTGTGATACGGCCGTGTGAAACCTGTACTTAATTTTCAAAAATTCAAATTAACCATACGGCCTAGCATATCAGCGTGTGCCTTAGCCATGTGAAATCAATTTCTTCATGAGATGCAAGTCAGAGAGTTACATACCCTGGAGACACGGGCATGTGAGCCACACGGCCACGCCACATAGGCGTGTTCCCTGTCACACGGGCATGTGACCCTTAATGTTAAGAAAAATTTTGGGATTTTGAAAAAAGGTCCCTATGATTTCAATTTAGTCCCGACTCGTTTCTATTACAAGTTTTGGGCCTTTAGGGCCCATATAAGGGACCTCATGATTAGTTTCGGAAAATGAATAGTACTTAACTCAGTTTGTCTGGAAATGTTACGTGAACTTAGATAATGCCTTGTAACCCTATACCGACGAAGGTTACGGGTTAAGGGTGTTACACTTTTATAGTTTGCAAACAAAATCTAGGATTGGCCTTGTGGCGACCAATACAATTAGTGGATAGTTTTCATATTGGACTAATAAAGTGTCTCCTAGCTTCGCAAATGTTTTTAACATTTCTATTTCTCTCTTTGATGTCTTTATTTTTTATTCAAGGGTGGAGGCAACCTGTATAGTTAGTGGATCATGTTCATATTGCACCAATGAAGCCTCTCATGGCTTCACAAATACTTTTAACATGTCCATTTCTCTTTAATGACTCCATTTTTTATTCGAGAGAGGAGCCCACCTGTAACACCCCTAAACTGTATCTGTCGCTGAAACAGGGTTACGGAGTATTACAAGACAATGGAATAGTAAATCATTCAAATCATACATTAATACAAACATAATCAAATTTCTTGGACCTTAAGAAACTCAAATACTAACCAAAATACAAAATCAAAAGGACATTAATTGTAATATCCCGAAAATTTCTATCCTTGATATAGTAAAATAAAGAAATAAAGAAATAAAAAGAGAAATTTTGAGCTATATCAACAAAATCTATGTAGAAAGTGATTATGATGTATTAATCCAAGAAAGAACTAAATCGTAAAAGTGAGAAAAGTTTTGTGGCCCAAGAGTAAATACTTAAAATTTAAGGGGTTAAAGTGTAAATATGGGAAAGTTAAAGGACCAATAGTGCAAATATTTTAAGGATGGAATAATCTAGAAACTAAGGAAAATGGATGAATTAGGACCAAGTTGAATAGGAGAAAGAATTATGAGGGACTAAATCATAATTTTACAAAATTAAGTGATGACTCAAGGATGGAATTTTAAAAGATCATGAAGGGCAAAATGGTCAATTAAGAAGGAGAGAGAAATCTAGAAGGTAATGATGGTGTGATGATATTTTATAATTATTTAATAAGATAAATATTACTTTATTAATATTTTACTAAGATATTTTATTATTTTATTATTTTATTTAGTATATATATGTGTGTGTGTGTGTGTGGAAAAGAAAAAAGAAGAAGAAACCACCATCTTTCCCATGCACCAACGTGAAAGGAAGAGAGAAAGAAAGAAAGTTTTGCTTTCTTTACAATTTGGTCCTTCCACCAAAAATTCACCATTTTCACCTAGAAATCAAAAGAATTTCCATAGCCACCGAAGGAGAAAAATGTTAAGGAGACTATGAGGAGTTAGAATATCAAGTTGGATTCAAGAAATAGAAGCTGAAGGAGAGAGAAAATGAAGTTAAAGTTTGGAAATAATAAAACAAGGTAAGAACATCAAGATTTCCATGTATTTTTAAGTTTAATATTATTGAAAAAGCATGTAAATGATGTTAATGTAGAGTTTTCGTATATATGATTCTATGTTTTTGATATGGTAGTGAAGAGAAAATAAGATAAAGTGATGGGAAATGGTGTAGAGAAAGAAAATAAGGGTGATATAAACTTAGTAATTAATATCTTGCACTAAAACAGTTTTGGACAGCAGCAGTAAGCTAAATTTGAAAAATCACCAAAAATGGTAGAAACTGAATTCGGAGTTGAGTGAGATATGGAATTAAATCTTGTTGAGCCTATTTTCATATAAAAGAAACATAACAAGTAAATGAATTCTGTATTCTGAGATATTTATATTTTTGTGAGACTAGTTCAGAATGATTTTGGGATCCTCTATTCTGACTTGGAAAAATCATTAAAAATTGTATAAAAATAATTATGGGACATAAGTTATATGGTTAGATTCTTTAATGATTCTATTTTCAATAGAAACAAATGGAAACATCATCCTAATCCTGTATGAAGAGATAATTAATTTTTAGTAAAGAAGGGTTAGAACTGTCAGATAATAGAATAGGGGTGACTTTAAAGAATAAACTGTACTATTTGCCTAAACCAAAAATTCTATAAATTTTCTCATCAGAATATATGTGTCTAGTTTTAGGGAAAATTTGCGGATCTTAATTTGGAGTTCTGTAGCTCAAGATATAAATAATTTAGTGACTATGACGCAGGTGGACAGCTTGAATGTTCACATATAAGTAAATAGTGAAATTATTGATAATGTTACTTATAAGCATATTATATAAATTAAGGATGTGGAATGGAGAGGAGGAGGAGGAAAATATGTATGAATATTCAGTTAGCATGGCTAATTTGTATGTTTTAGGCTCAGGGACTAGATTGAATAAAAGTAAAACTTTATGGGTAATTTTGTAAAAATGTTAGAAATGATCAAATTACATGAAATGGATTATTATATTATTTAAACTGAAAATTTTAAATGAAAACTGTTAATTTAGTTCGAGATCGAGGGAAAATATGTTTTAAGGATTAAATTGAAAAGTGTTGAAATTATGAAAAATTTTGATATTTTATAGAATTTATGGAATTTTATTAATATGTATGATGATAACGGCTGGAAATAAGGATTAAATTGCAAGAATTTATTTTTTTGAGCCTAAGGGTAAAATCGTCATTAATTAAAAGTTTAGGGGCAAAATGGTAATTTTGCCTAGAGCACTAATTGAATGTATTAAAATATGGAATAAATGAAAACAATGATCAAATTTATTTATAAAGACCCAAACGACTCAAATGTGAGACTCGAACGTGGAAAAGAAAATGTATTGGATTAATGAATTTATAAACACGAACAACCAACGAGGTAAGTTCGTGTAACTTGAATTATATTCTTAAATGCTTGAAATGTATGTTATTGATGTGAATATGAATTGAATGTTCATTATATGAAAATTGGTGAAACATTGATATATTTGATAAAAAGGGGAAGAAATCCCGGTTGAATGAAAGGAAAATTCGATGGATCTCTGAAAAGGAATTGACGGTAAAAAAGGATCTAGCCCGGACGGGTGATCCTATCCTGATATAGCCCTCCCGAAGAATACAGGAAAAAGGATTAAGCCCGAAAGGGTAATCCTAATATCAGCCCTCCCGAAGAATATATGGGAAATGAGGTTCGCGGGAGTATGCTGGTGGCTCTCCCGAAGAATATATGTGTATAGGTCCTTCCGAAGAATACATGGGAGCTGAGGTTCGCGGAAGTGTGCCAAGAATTGAGGTTCGCGGGAGTGTGCTCACTGAAATGAAATGTGTAAGACCATGGTTGAAAGATACCGTGGCAACATATTGAGAAAATGAATAAGACCATGGTTGAAAGATACCATGGCAACACATACATTGAATTGACGGACCAGGAATTGTACACTAAAAGTGTACTCCTGTATGAATTGACGGTTAATGAGATTGTACACCAGGAGTGTACTATCGAAAATCCATCGAAATTCCGAGAAATTCAACGGGATAAATATAGAAGATGGTAAACACATAGCTAAAAAGGGTAAATGTGAATTGATGGATTACGGATTTGCATATTTTAAGTATACTATATGATTTTAACTATCGATATTCCGATAAATTTAGTACGTAAGAATCCTGACCAGAAAAGGAAATATGTATATAAAAAGATTTGTACATATATTCCTGAAGTACATGAAAAAAATGACAGTGACACTGGATATATAGAAATATAAGATGATGATATTTGTACATGGAATTTATTGATGAATATATGCATCCATGATTATAGATTCGTATACTTTAATAATATTAATTGTATGACGATGAAATTTCGAATGACTTAATGAATAAAGCCCTGACATGGAAATAATTTTAGCACGAAACAATAATCACGAAATTGAACTTGAAATACACGAAAGCGATATTTATTCGATATTTTAAAAATATGACATGGAAAATACATGTATATGAAACTTACCTGATAATTATGCATGTTCAAGATTATGAATTATCCCGGAATAAATATATACAAAATTCATGAAAACGATGATACATGAAATTTTGGTATAATGAATGATTTATGCTGTTGAAGAAATGGCAAGAGAATAATATGTATCATATTATATGAATATGTGGCTATCTTTAATATGCCGATACATGGAAATTGGGTAAGCCGTAATAAGTAATAATCTCAAGTATGATATGTTGATACAATGAGTTTATCGATTCTAAAATTATATGAAATATATTCAAGTATACTAATGACTGTTATTGTTGACACTTAGACAAGTGCCAAGCTATTGGTTAAATGGTAATATGTTTATTATTTGATACGTCGAAAGGGTAAATGATCAAATGAAAATATATATGTGTTTATGGAAGAGTGGTAAAATTTAAGTTGTACAATTTCTTATAAAATGAGTTATCATGTGATAAAAAAAAAAAGAAAGTTCTATAAACTCCGGTAATACCTCGTGACCCTATTCCAATGATGGATACGGGTTGGGGTGTTACATTAATCGGGTCAAAAACACATAAAAATCAATCTGATATGTGCCTAACCAATATACCGTCATTGGCACCACAATTATATACAATTTAATCTCAAAATACACATTAATTCAATTCATCAACTTATTCAAGCAATACCAAATCAAAATACCTAACAAAGTTACCACAACCATAACAAATCAAATATAGGTAAGCCACACCTACTAGCATAACAACTATACCCCATTCTCATACCCTTTGCAAATTGGTTATTTGCACAAAATATCATTTATAACATTTACATAAGCCAAACATTAACCAAAATAGCACAAGAGCCTATACATGCCATATAATCTGAATTTAATGTTTCAAAAACTATCGAGATAAACTAGATAGTGTGACTTGAGTGTTGATTTGATCGTCCAACCTTTCGAAAATCTACAATGACATTAAACAACACAAGTAAGTTTAATGAAGCTTAGTAAGTTTGACGAGATAAAAAAATTCTTACCGAACTAACTATAATAAATCAAATAATAAAAATCATCCATGACAACTCCCTATCATTCACAACTTCAATCAATAAATACATCCATATTCAAATCAATACAAAAATAAATAACATGTCTTTCAATTTCACTAAATAGATCACCTTACCGAGATTTTCCCATTCGAAAAATGACTTACGAATAAGAGTACATCGTCAACAGAAGCTCATAAGAGCTGATCCGCCCGAATATGCCAACAGAAGTTCGAAAGCTTAACAAAAGATCGTAAGAGTTGATCCACCCAATCACGCTAAACAGAAAGTAAAACATGAGAGTCACAACAAATGCTAAACCCCAATTTACTTGGGTAAAATATCGATATCTCCCTCCAATACCATCTCCACTCTAAACCCCCGTCATACATCAAATCACGAATGTACTTAAAACCCACATTCAATTCAAACCGAATATCCAATTCCATATTATAATTCAAACAATAATTCATTTCCAACAATAGAATATATGCATAATACCAATCACCAATTTATAAAAATGTTAAATTTTAACCGTACGAACTTACCTGGACTGAATCATAGTAATTGCAGAAGTTTAAAGACTATTCCGCTATTTTTCCTTTTCCACAAGTATTGTAACACCAAATTTTTTATTTTCAGCTTTTGTGAATTTGTGGCTTGGAATTTTCTGAATGTGTTTTGCATTAATTTAACATAGTTATGTGTTTGTTTAGGTGGTTATGTGCCTTGGAGAGTGTTGGAGAGGTCCCAAGTTCGAGCTTTGGCTTGGGTAAAATTTTAGGTTTTTATTGAATGAAGCCTGGCTTTTGGTGTTTAGGCTTTTAAGTAAAAGATGGTTAAATTATATTAGAATGGGCCTGTTGGTCTGGTGGGTAAGTGGCAAGGGATTATGCTTGAGGTCTTGGGCTCGAGTCTGAAGGAAGACAATATTTTTGCTACCTTAGGCGTGTGAGAGTTTGAAAGGAAAAGAGATGCTGATAGTGGTTCAGTGTTTGGGGAGAGATATTCAAATTAGTGTTATTTCCTTTTTAAAGAAATTTTCCACTATTTTTCTTTTTCCCCTTTGACGTAAGTTTTCGTTTCTACCGTTTCCTCTTCTTTTTCTCACCCTTTTCGCTGTCAAAAATCTATTCTTGCTGTCCCTACTCTTTATTGTTCATGATCAAATCGTATTCATTTGCTTCAGTGGTTTTTTCGGTTTGGTAAGCGATCTCTCTCTTTTGGTGCTAGTGATTAAATAAGTAGGATGTTAACAAATGATCGTTTCACTGTTATTTAGGAGGGGATCTGGAAGTGCTTAGGAGTGTTTAGGCTTCAATTGAAACTAGGTGTGTACCCCGAATGCTCTGAAATTGCGTTTTAGCGAAAGCCAAAAACGAAGCTGTCGATACTACACGGGCGTGTAGATTGCCCGTGCGGAGGTCGTATGCAAGACACGGCCGTATAGTCAACAAGTGAGGCCGTGTGCGAGGCACGAGCTAGGCCAATTGAGCTGTATGTGCCACACGGGTATGTGGGCCCACACAGGCGTGTGGGGTTTTGGGCCAGGGCGTGTGATACACACGGACAAGGCTAAGTTAGGCCGTATGGGCCCACACAGGTAGGCCACATGGGCGTGTGAGCCCCTTAATTTGAACTGTTCTGAAAGGTTACACGGGTCGCCCTAATTGATTGTGACTTATTAAAGGGGTCGGTAAGCGTTACTTAGGCCCTGTTCTGTGATACAATAAACTGTATGTATGAGATAGCATGTTATTGATAGCATGTGTATTGATTTTGTTCTGACATCTACTGTTCTGCATTAAAGCATGCCATGATATTTATGTTGCATTGCATTGGGTTAGGTTTGGTATTGAAGAAAAGGAAGACTGTAAGGCTTTTTAGCTTGATATGTGGTAGTTTCGCTGCCTTTATTTATTATGTGCCGTTTTACGGTACCTCAAGGTGTGTAAGGTTGGATGGGTTGATTTTATCCCCATACTTGGTGTGTAGGGCTGGGTGGGTTGATTTTATCCCTACATGGTGTGTAGGGTGGACGGAGATGGTGTGCAGGGTTGGAGGGCATGACTTGTATCTTATTTGATATGCATGCGTTTTCTGTATGGGCTAAGGCCCGATTATTCCGATCTGATTCTGTTAAGAGCTTAGGCTCGATTAACAATTGATTGACTGATGTTTGATGTATGCATGTTGTACTGTGGGGATGTACACAATGAGTTTGCGAAAAATTACCCATTATTTTGTTTGTCTGCCAGGTGATCCCCAACAGTAGATGGATTGGTGTTGCGGAGGGCTCGAAGATGGCCACTGAGGGACATCATGTTTTGAACACTGGTTACTTATCATTTTATTGTTATATTATTTCATTTGTTTTTGGAGTTTTCTTTATGTATTTTGGACTATTTTGTTTATACTTAGAGTTATCAGTTTGTTATTTTTATTAATTTATAAATTGTGACACTACAAGCGTGTTTTAAACTTAATTTCAGATTTTTGTTTAATGAATGATTTCTAAGCTTCCGCGATAAATGAAAGATAATAATTTGCACAAGATTTTGATATTTGAAATGGTTTAAAAAAAAAACACTCTCATGTGACGCCACCAGATTCGGGTTTGGGGTGTTACAAGTATCTACGGAATCTTGATCTAAAATATAAAATTACTCACTCATTAGCATATATTTCATTTCAAATCCATTTTACAATTAGTACCCTTTTATGTTTTCAATTTACACAGTTACCCCAAACTTTTACAAATTTTTACATTTTAATCCCTTAATTAGTTAATATATCAAATTAACTAATTTTCTCAAATAAATAATCTATCCAAATATTCTATGCCCTTATATAGCCCCTAATAAACCTAAAATTCACTATAAAACCCTAATATTTTGACATTTTCACAATTTAATCCTAAAATCAATATTTAACAAAAATCACTTTACAAAATCATCACACAACATAATCAAAGATCCAAATCCATATTATTCATCAAAAACACCTAATATTTATCAATGGTAACTTCCAAAATTTTTAACAGAATAAAAAACGAAGGTACGGGTTAGCTGGACCTAATTGCAACGATCTCAAAAACATAAAAATTAAAAAAAGGGCAAAATTTGCTTATCAAATCATCAAACCAAAGTTGACCAAATACTAAGCCCTAGGTATGGCTTCCTTATTTAATAATTTCGATGGAAAAACAAAGGTTAAAGAAGATAATGCCACGTTTTATTTGTTTTACTGTTCTTTTAATTATTAAATTACTAATTTAACCTTTGTTAAATATTAAAATTCACCCATTTAATGTCCACCTTTGTCCATTATTTATAATAATGGTCTAATTTCCAACTAGGTCCTTTTTCCTTATTCAATAAACCATTTAATCACTCAACACTAAATTTTACATCTTTTACGATTTAGTCCTTTTTAATCAATTAACTATCGAAACGTTAAAATTTTTCAACGAAACTTTAAGACCACCTTAATGACATTCCATAAATATTTATAAAAATATTTACAGCTCGGTTTATAGAATCGAGGTCCCGATACCTCACTTTCTAAAACCACTTGAACTTAAGGTCTTACCACTTGAACCTAATAAATCGTTATAAAACATAAATTACCAAATCAAAAATCTTTTAAAAATAATATTTGACTCGAAAATATTAAATAATAATATTTACAAACTTACTCACCGAATTTGGTGGCCTTAAAACCACTGTTTTCGACACTACTGAAAAATCGGGCTATTACACCACCCGTTATGTACTACATTTCGCATCTCTCCTTCCTACTCTAGTGGGGTGGTCCTTGTTGGAAAAATTTTCAATTTATGGGAACTTTGAATCATATTCTCAATAGGTAAATGTGGAGATTTGAATCATAAAATTATCGTGTCATATTTTACTCCATAAAACCTTTACAACGATATATCATATGCTCAAAATGGTTGACTGATGAATGAGAAATTGGTGCTCAAAGTAAGCTACTTGGAAATATTTATTGAGGAAAAGAAAAACTTAAATCACACATTGGTTAAATACCAAGTGTGAGATGTGTATATATATGAGAACCCTCTTAAAGGGTGATTGAATGACTAAGCTTGGAATCTTGCCTCGCGTGCAAGGGGTGTAGGTCCAAACCAATCAGGTTGGGGTGCACCTTCATAATGTGGGCAACACAAAATGTCGGGCCCAAAATGGGCTTGCAGATATTTTAGCCCAACACGAAATTTATTTTTTCTCAGCAAATATATACAAATTTGGGTGTTCTATTACATCATCTTCTTTTTGCTAGTTGTAATTTTCCAATAGGAGCCTAAATAATTTTTGAAGCTTAAAGTATTGTTGTGCAATAGGATTATTATTTTGTAAGATAGGGTTATTAGTCTCATGGTGTTACTATTATTGGTTGCCTTAAGGAAGATTTGGTTGATTTGGGCAATTATGATAATATCTAGGTGGTTGCTCTTGCAAAGGTTACTGTTGGCAATCTCCCTAGCCACCTAGTTGGCCTATTGGTTGTAAGAAAACTAACCTTGATAGTTCGCTCATACTTGTTGTTGTTAATATTAATTTTGATCATAACCATACTAGTAGTTCTCCAATTGACCATGCCAATTATCTCTATACTCATATTAATTGTAGTACTCATTCTGGTAATATTGATCATACTCATAGTTGACATTATTTACTTGTATTTTTGTAATGTTTCTGGTACTGTTAACCTATAGGTTCTCATCCAACTTTCTACAGATAGTGCCAATTTTGGTACCCATTAAGTTATACAAGGTGTAGGGTAGATAATTTTGGTTATTCACATTGTAGGTGGTGTGGAAAACCACTAAGAAAGGTTATTTTAAAGGGTTAAAGGTGGTATTGAGCAGTTTATGCATGGTAGAACTTATCCTATTTTTCTAATTTTGGAAGAAAGGTATTTATAAGTGAAAGGAGGTTTAAGGTGGGTCACTCATTGTATGATTGTCTCCTTGGTAAAGTCCAATATAAACCTTAATCAGTGTATGGCTTGGATGTGTCCTGATGTGAACATCTTTGGGGTTGGTGATAACGGCTCGCGATATTAAGTAATAAAATTTATAAAACTGATCACACCAAAACTAACTAATATCACGACTTTAAAGGCAAGCGCACCTGTCGAACAATAGTATAATTTAGTGGCAAGACCGAGTTATCGTACCTAAAGGAACCAAAAGTACTAATACTTACTTCCTTTCTATTATCTAGCCTAAAAATAAAAGAGGTTTGGTTGAAACTAATTCTAAAACTAACTAAAAGTGCACAAAAAGTAAATTAGGGAAAACTTTTAGGGAAAAGCTGATTGATATAAGCAATACTTAAGGGAGAATCCACCTAGACTTCACTTGTTATTGGTTCTTGAGCTAGATGATTTATTCACTTGACTTGATCCGTAGAGATCCCTAATTTATGCTAAACCCTCCGTCGAGGCGAAGAGCAACTAGGCCTAGGTTGTTAACTAAAGTTCCTTTATTAATTAACACCCTAGGTTGCATTAATTCGATCTATGGTTCCCCATATTAGGTTTGACCCTAATCCGGCAGATTTATGTCGCCCTATGTCTAGGGTTGCATGCAACTCCGCTTAATTATGGTAGATCTACTCTTATCACAGGGACTTTTGCTCCTCTGCTTTAAGCACATCTGTTTCTTGAATTAATACCTAGGCTTATTAACACAAGAATTAAGCACACATAATTAAGAACAACTCAAGTATTTATCATATAACTCAAGAATAAATAATAACAAGATTTATCTTAGGTTTCATCCCCCTCAAATATTTGAGGGGTTTAGTTCATAATAAAGAAAGAAAACATCTCAGAAGAATTAAGATAACAAAACATAAAGAACCCGAAAACCCCTGAAGGAATTTAGGGAGATCCTCTGTCTTGATGTAGAATTCTAGCTTCTGGGATGAATCAATCGGCTTCCCTTGGAGTAATCCCTTGCTTTCACTCTTTGTGTTGGTAGAAATATGGCGCTCTTTCCTGAGAGAAAAGAGTATTCCCTTAGCGGGAAATAAGCACACCCTAGAAATTGCCTCCTAGGGTCTTTATATAGAGTTTAGAATGGCTTTTTTAGCCCTAAGTATCCAAATCCGAGTGAAATTCCTCTTCCTCACGCATAGAACACGCCCGTGTGCCACGCCCGTGTACTTCGACAAGAGGCCGTGTAAGATTCTGTCGATTGGGGCACGGCCGTGTGGCTTGGCCGTGCTTGTCGGAGCTGGACCGTGTGGACTTCGTGTGGCACGGCCGTGTGCCACGGCCGTGTGGTGACTTCTTGGGCCGTGCGTTTTCACATTTTGGCCCATTTTCTCCGGTTTTTGGTCCATTTTCTGTTCTTTTCTCTTCCCTATGCTCTCCTGAGTGTAAGACATGAAAAAAAGATTAAGAGCACCCAATTCTCACTAAATTGATAATAATTCATCTAAAATATAGGCTAAACATGAAGCAAAAATATGTATAATTTAGCGTTTATCAAATACCCCCACACTTAAGCCTTTGCTTGTCCTCAAGCAAAATCTCAATCTCTAATAAAGAATCATTCCTCTCAACTTACAATCTTTATCAATAATGTTTCGAACTAATCCATAGGTAATCATACAATGAAAATTCAATCAAAAGAACATTAAAGACTCAATCACTCTAAGCTGAAGAATTTTATCATTGAAACATAAGTTTTCTCCTTCCTCCTAAGTAATTATCTCTCCATCTTAATTAACAGAAGTTGACATCCTCACTAAAGGTTCACTCTATCCACTCGAAGTGTTTAGGGTTCAAGAATTAAGCACTCTCTAGTCAACCTGAGAAGTTATTACCATAGGCTTGCAAGAAAATCACATCTCCACCACTATAGATTGACATGACATATCAATCAAAAGGTCTTGTAAGAGTTGTAATGGGGCTTGGTTAGGGGTGTTGTCACAGGCTGCAAAAGAAGGTTAGAATCGAGATTGAACTGAAAGATTATTTAGCTAGAAAAATCTCTATTACTTGGAACATAGTTCCAGGGCTAATTCTTATGATAATATCATTTATGCCTGGGTAGCCGTAAAATAGAAGTATGCAAAAATTTTTGAACTATTACAACTGAATTTAACTATATATACACTTTTTTTTAGAACAATTCACATTGAATACAATAACTTGAATGTTTACAACTTTACATGCTGGAAAAGAGAATAAAGCTAGATAATAATTTCAACTCAAATCTCGACAAACATAGGGGTCAAAGTAATCGAATGAAATTCAACAAAAAATGGGTTATTGATTAATAATTAGGGGGTGAGTTAAAGAATGGGGTGTTAGGCTCAACGGGGTTTACTAGGGGTTAATTTATGGAGGTAGGCTTTTTGTGGAATAAGTAGGTTAAATCCTAAGTGCCTTTATCATTTCGGTATATCAAATCAATGATGTGGTCTTGATGCGTATAATCAAAGCAAGTTCTAGAATAACAAATCAGTGTTGACTCACTCAAAGCAATAATAAAAGTGAGCACGAAAGAATGTATGCTCAAAAGGCTCAAAATCTCACCAGAATTATGGCTTTTTGATGTCAATCCTGTGAATTTCAAATTTCAAGATAATACTTAGAATTAAAGAAATAACTTATGCAAAAATTGGGGTTCTGAAAAATTTCAACTTATCATGCTTGATTCCCTAATATTTTAAAGTTTGAATAATCAGAGTACAGGCACCTATATCTTAATTTTCAACATATCAATAAAATCATAAAATCAATCAGAATTAATTCCTAATAGGAGACTGAGAATTATTTGAGAACAAAGCATGAAAAATTTCAGGTATTTCATAGATAATTATAGATTTAAAGTAACTTCCCCCCTACACTTAAGATGTACATTGCCCTCAATGTACAAAGATATAGATAGCAAGAGAAGTATAATATCATAAGATAAGGAGAGGATTGAAACTCCCTGAATTTAGGATGAACTTGTGAGGAAGAGTCGGCAATTGTGGCAGGGTGTTCCCATTTTTGGTTGAATAAGAGCTGTAGAGCTCCTTTTTGAAACTGTGAAAATATTAATTAGTCATGGGACTTTTGGATTAATAGAGATTGCTTGTTAGGGCTTGGCCAATATGAAAGATAGAAAAATAAATAATAGAAAAATAATAAACTAAGTTAAAAATACTAATAATGTAATGATTAAAAGGAGTTAACATAATAAAAATAAGATTCGAAATAAAAATGAGACTAAGAAAAAAAATAAAAATGAAAAATAAGAAAGATATAACTGAAAGGGAGAATAGAGGCATATGCCCGTGTGTCTCGGGTGTAGCCCGTGTTGGCCAGATTGCATGGCCGTTTGCGAACTTGTTCGCTCTTCACACGATCGTGTAAGTGGTCATACGCCCATGTTGGAATTGACAGTGCTGGCCATGGTTATATCGCACGGCCGTGGCTATTTATCGTAGCCCGTGCCTTAGGGAAAATTTTACCCTGCTTGTACACAGCCAAGTTGCACGACCATATCTCTGCTCAAAGTGTACACACGGCCTAAGGCACGCCCGTGGGCGTGGCCGTGTGGTCCTAAATTTCTTCATTAAAAAGGGTTAGTTGATGCATAAAAATACTAAAATCGAAAATAAAAGAAAAGTTACTAAGTTAGTACTCGGGTTGCCTCCCGAGAAGCGCTTATTTATAGTCTAAGCTCGACTTTGCTCAAGCTTGTATGTTCACGGTGGTTTGAAGAGTTGATACTGTAACACCCTCTAACCCCAAACCGACCCCGAAATAGGGTTACAGGGCACTACCGAAAACAGACAAACTTTATTATTATAAAGCGAAAATAATTACGAAATTATACTCAAAATAAGGTTAATTACCCTTATCGAGGTTCTACGGACCTAATATGAACCTTTCGTGGGGTTAGGATTTGAATCCCAACTTTATAGGTACCCAAAATTTTTTTTTTTCACATAACATATAACTATATACCATTCATTTTATAAACTTAGGAATCATCCATTCATGCATCAAACTCCTTAAAGTTAATACACCATCTTTCACATTCAAAACATTAAATATGTACAAATAACCACTTAAAACCTAGTACATGCCACATTACCAAAAGATAAGATTTTTTTTTTTACCACAAAATGAGCTGGAGTCGGAGATGATTTTGAATGCAGAACCGGACTCTACTTTACCTAACTTGCGCACGGAAAACAACCGTACGCTGAGTATTGAAAATACTCAGTGGTATTATCATAATTCAATTCATAACATCAAATCAGGTTCAAAGCATAAATGCACAAGTAGTCAATTGAATATGCCAATTCATGTCATATTAATATCATTCAAATGATTATAAAATTTTCACCAACATGTAAACACTTAATTCATAACACTTTCATGTATACATAATTCATAAACATAAAGTTCATGCTTTCAACTTCATAACACAATTTCTTTTCACATTTCGTATCATCATTTTCTTTCACCTTTCATTCGATGATTCAGATAACCAGATTCAGATAATTTTGCTCATTTCACTTATAGGCCCTATTAACCTGACTCGGATCAAGGTGGATACGCGGATCCAACCAAACACACCAGAGTGGCGACCAACGCCTCATCGGATAGTTCGAAGTAAATCAGATCTATGGCACACCAAGTACCTCATCGGCCAAGCCGAAGCAATGTGGCTACCAAAGCCTCATCGAAACTATCCGAAGTAAATCTATGGCACACCTAGTGCCCCATCGACTCGAGGTCGAAGAATCCCTGAACACTTCCAATCCTATGGCATGCCAATTATATCCACTAAGCCCGACTAGTTAATAGGGTTTCGACCACATTTCCATTTCCGAAACATTTTCACATTTCAATCAATTCTCTTATATTTCTCAATGTAATCACAAATAATCAACAATTCACATTTAAGTCATTTTCATGCACATTCATATATATATATAAACAATTAAATATGCAATAATAAATACTTTGAATTATGATAATACAAACCGATTTCTCCGAGCTATTCCTCGACTACTTTCTCTTTCCCCTTCGTATTGGATGCCTCGGTTTCTTTGTTTGCTACGAAAATTAGCATAATTATAATTAATTAATATAATACAATTCAATTTAATTCATGAGCCTAAACATGCAAATTTGACCATTTTTAAAATATATATAATTTCACCATTAAGCTGTCTATTTGAGTCATTGTTACCTAATTATTTATATCTTGAGGTACGAAACTTCAAATTAATATCTGTAAATTTTCCTTGAAACTAGACTCATATATCTTCTCACCATAAAATTTTCAGAATTTTTTGTCTAGCCAATTAGTACAGTTTATTCATTAAATACTCCCCTGTTACTCCATTCGACAGTTCTGACCTCTCTCTACTAAAAATCAATTATCTCATTGTACAGAACTCGAATAAGGTTCTTGTTTATTTATTTTGAAACTAGATTCATTAAGGAGTTACAAATATAAATTACACTCCATAATATTTTTTTTACAATTTTTAATAATTTTCCAAAGTCAAAACAGAGTGTCTCGAAATCACCCTAAACCAGTCTTACAAAATTTCAAATATCTCTTGATTCATAAATTCATTGCTTACACTGTTTCTACTATAAGAAACTAGACTCAATAAGCTTTAATTTCATATCTTATTCATCCTCTAATTCAATTCCTACAATTTTTAGTGAATTTTCAAAGTCAGACCATTGCTACTTCCCAAAACTGTTTTGATGTAAAATGCTAATAACCAAATTTAGAACACCAATTCACACCTTATTTCTATTTAATTTCCATCAAAATATTCATATAACTATCAAATTTTCATCATTTTTCCATAATTCTGAATTTCTTTCAATTTAATCCCTAAAACTCAAAACTTATGGCTTATTTTACAATTAAGTCCCTAATTCAATTCAAATTCATAATTCTATCAAATTAATCCCTAATTTCATCATTTCTTCAACATAAACCCTAATCAAACCTCCATTAATTTTCAATATTTTCTCATGAATTCAAGAAAATCCTTCTCTAAAGCTTCAACAATACCAAAATTAGAAAGGAAATGGCTTAATTAACTTACCAAATTAACTTTCAAGCTTCAATTCTCCAAATTTCCCTTTTTCTTTTCTTTCTTTCTTTCTTCCCCACTTTCACGTTTCTATTCTGTTTCTTTCTGTTCTTTTGTTTCTTTTATTTCTTTATTAATTAATTTAATATAAATATCTAATTAAATCTAATTATATACACACATTTGTACACATACACATACACACACATGTCACCAATTATTATCATACACTTGTCTCCATTTATTTATTAAATAAATTACAATATACATATAATTAATAATAATTAAATAATTAAATAATATATATATTACTTAAATAATAAGTAAATATACACATTTAATACATTTGTACCATTAATACAAATACACATGTATTTATCCATCATCAAACACATTTCACTTTTATGGTTTAACTACTAATTTAATCCCTTAACAATTTTCTATTCTATAATTAAACTTTTGCACTTTATTCAATTTAGTCTTATCTACTAATTGTTTCTAATTAAATTAGATTCACTTAATCAAAATCTAATTTAACTCATAATTATCCTCATAAATATTTTTAATAAATATTTACGGACTTAATTTTCCTAAGACGGAGGCCCTAGGACTCGTTTTTCCGGTGCCCGGGAATTTGAGTCATTACATTTCTCTCCCCCTTTAAAAAAAATTTCGTCCTCGAAATTTACCTGAGAATAGGTGAGTACTGAGTTCTCATAGTTTCTTCCGGTTCCCATGTTGCTTCTTCCATTTTATGACTTCTCCAAAGTACTTTTACTAAAGGAACTCTTTTATTTCTTAATTCCTTTACCTCTCGGGCTAAAATCTCAACTGGTTCTTCTTCGTATGATAAATCCGGTCGAAGCTCAATATCTTCAGTAGTTATGACATGAGAAGGATCCGACCGATATCTTCGGAGCATTGAAACATGAAAAACATCGTGTATTTTCTGTAACTCTGGAGGTAAAGCTAACCAATAAGCCACTGGTCTAATTCTCTCTACTATCTCATACGGTCCAATGAAACGAGGACTCAATTTACCTTTCCTGCCAAATCTCAACACTTTCTTCCAAGGAGAGACTTTAAGAAATACTTTATCGCCAACCGAATACTCAATGTCCCGTCGTTTTAAATCGGCATAAGACTTCTGTCTGTCAAAAGCTGCTTTTAATCTCTCTTGTATCTTCTTAACTGTTTCTTCAGTTTCTTGGATCAATTCTGGCCCAATCACTTTTTTTTCATTCAGCTCTATCCAACACACAGGTGATCTACATCTTCGTCCATATAATGCTTCATACGGAGCCATCTGAATACTAGATTGGAAACTATTATTATAAACAAATTCAGCTAAAGGCAAATAACGTTCCCAACCTGATTCAAACTCAATAATACAAGCTCGAAGCATATCTTCTAAAATCTAAATTACCCGTTCAGATTGTCCGTCAGTTTGCGGATGAAATGCTGTGCTAAAATTAAGTCGTGTACCCAATGATTCATGTAATTGCCTCCAAAATCTCAATGTGAACCGAGGATCTCGATCTGAAATTATTGATTCCGGAATACCGTGTAATTTAATAATTTCTCGGATATATACCTCAGCAAGTCTCTGTAACGACCAATCTGTTCTGACTGCTATGAAATGTGCTGACTTAGTAAGTCTATCAACTATCACCCAAATAGCATTCTTTTTACTCGCTGACAACGGTAGCCCCGTAACAAAATCCATCGTGATACGATCCCATTTCCATTCAGGAATATTAATAGGCTAAAATAAACCAGTCGGTACCTGATGTTCTGCCCTTACCCGTTGACATGTTAGACATTTACCAACATATTCAACTATGTCTCTTTTTATTTCGGGCCACCAGTACAAATCTCGTAAATTACGATACATTTTTGTACCTCCGGGGTGTAGAGCAAATGAGCCATCATGTGCTTCTCGAAGTATTAGTTCTTTCAATTCAGAGTTATCTGGAATACAAACTCGATTTCGGTACCTTAAACATCCATGTGCATCAATACTGAAGTCCTCTACTGTACCACTCTATATCATCTCTCTTTTCTTCACCAACTTATCATCTCCCAACTGAGCTGCTCAAATCTGCTCAAATATTATCGGTTTTACTTTTAACTCGGCTAACATATTTCCATCATCAGTGATACTGCGCTGTGCAAACATGGCTCTCAACTCAATTGCAGCTTTTCTACTCAATGCATCCGCAACTATATTTGCATTTCTCGGATGGTAGTCTATAACACAATCATAGTCTTTCAAGAGCTCGATCCACCGTCTCTGTCTCAAATTCAATTCTTTCTGGGAAAGAAGATACTTTAGACTTTTATGATCAGTGAATATGTAGCATTTTTCACCATAAAGATAATACCTCCAAATCTTCAAAGCAAAAATCACAACTGCTAACTCCAGGTCATGTCTCGGATAATTACACTCGTGTGGTTTCAACTGACGAGATGCATAAGCAATAACTTTTCCGTTTTGCATCAGTACACAACCCAAACCATTTAAAGAAGCATCACTATAGACAATAAAATCCTTTCCTGATTCGGGTAATGTTAAAACTGGTGCCTCGGTTAACATTTGCTTCAATGTCTCAAAACTCTTCTGACATTGGTCATCCCATATAAAAGAAACATTCTTCTGTAGCAACTTAGTCATCGGCATGGCTATTTTCAAGAATCCATTTACAAATCTTCTATAATATCCAGCCAAACCAAGAAAACTACGTACCTCAGACACATTTTTTCGGAGCTTTCCATTGAATTATGGCTTCAATTTTCTTCGGATCAACTCTGATTCCTTCCGCTGATACTACATGTCCCAGAAATACAACCTCTGATAACCAGAACTCACATTTACTTAATTTCCCATACAATTGCTTTTTCCGCAAAATCTGTAACACTGTTCTGAGATGCTTATCATGTTTTGTTTCTGTCTTCGAATAAACAAGTATATCATCAATGAAGACCACAACAAATTGATCCAAATACGGCTGAAATATACGGTTCATCAGATCCATGAAAGCGGCTAGAGCATTAGTCAATCCAAATGGCATTACTAAAAATTCATAATGACCATACCTCGTACGAAAAGCTGTCTTCGGTACATCACAGTCTTTTATTTTTAGTTGGTAGTAACCCGATCTCAAGTCTATCTTTGAAAATACAGAAGCTCCTTTCAGCTGATCAAATAAATCATCAATACGAAGGAGTGGACATTTGTTCTTGATTGTTACTTTATTCAACTGTCTATAATCAATGCAAAGTCGCATCGAACCATCTTTCTTTTTAACAAATAATACCGGAGCTCCCCATAGTGAAATACTCGGCCGAATAAAACCACGATCTAACAAATCTTGCAACTGTATCTTTAACTCCTTCAATTCAGTAGGTGCCATGCGATAAGGGGGTATAGAAATCGGAGTAGTACCCGGATAAACCTCTATAGCAAATTCAACTTCTCTGTCAGGTGGTAAACCCGGTAGTTCCTCTGGAAAAACATCTAGAAATTCGCAAACTGTTCGGATCTTACTGCATTGACTACCCACTGTATCTAAATTAATAACATAAGCTAAGTATGCTATACAACCCTGTTGTAACATCTTACTAGCTTTCATTGCTGAAACAACACGTGTTGGTCCACTGTTTCGAATACCCTTTACCTCAATATTGTTTCCATCATCAGCCTGAATACTGAACTTCTTTTCATAGCAGTCTAAAATTACACCGTGCTCGGACAACCAATCCATACCCAATATTACATCAAAGTCTCCAAATGGCATAATCAATAGATTAACCGGAAAAATTTTATTTTTTATAACCAACGGGCATCTCAAACAAACTTGATTCACTAATATCATCTGTCCTAACGGACTTGACACTTCTATTGCTACACTTGACATCTCAAATTCTAATTTTCCCAATTCAACCAATTTTGAATTTACATATGAATGCGAAGACCCAAGGTCAATTAAAACATAAACAGGTTCAGAATACAATAAGAATATACCTGTTACAACATCATGTGCATCCCCCTCTTCTCGAGTTCTTACCATATAAGCTCTAGCTGGAACTCTGGCCTCCAACTGCTGTGTAACAACATCACTACTTCCTCTAGCACTACTTCCTTGAGATGCAAAACCACCTCTGCTCGATCCTCTGCCTCTGGCAGTAGATACTGATCTCTGTGATGTCGCAGGTGCAGTATTGTCAGCTTTCGGGCAGTCTTTAATAAAATGTTCTGTAGATCCACATCTGAAACATCCTCTAGTCAATCGCCAACATTCACCTCTATGTCTTCTCCCACAATGCTCACATTCTGGAATAGTAGTATCTCGATATGGACCTTTTACACTACCAGTAGAGACTGTAGTTTGCTTCTCCTGACTCTTTCCTCCTCTATCTGATCTGAAGCTAGATCTCCAACCACTTCTAGAGTCTCGGAATCTTTTCGGTAATGGATTCGAACTTGTAGTTCCCGTACGTTTCCCAACCGATTTAGAAGGTTCAGTCTTTTTATCAAGCCCCAGAACTTGTTCTATCATCTTAGCCCGTTCAATCAGATCAACAAATTCAGTAATTCGCTGAGATATTAGTAACACTTTTATTTCTTCTCTTAGTCCCCGTAAGAATCTTTTACAACTACCGGCTTCAGTCGGTATAAATTCTGATGCATATCTGCCAAGTCTTGAAAATTCCCGTTCATAATCTATTACTGTCATTTCACATTATTTCAAAGTCAGAAATTCTTGTTTCTTGTCTTCAATGTATATTTCTCCGATATATTTCTTCTAAAACTCTTTTTGAAATAAATTCCATGATACCTAATCAGTCGGCAAGTGTCGGATAACAGATTCCCACCATAAATATGCCTCACCCTGTAATAAAGATACGGCACACAACAGACTTTCTCGGGGAGTACACTTTAACTGTTACGGTACACAACAGACTTTCTCGGGGAGTACACTCTAACTGTTGTAAAATTCTTTTTGTCGCTTCTATCCAATTCTCAGCTACTGATGGATCAACACCTTTTAAACCCGAAAATTTTGTGGCACCGTATTTTCTCAATTCCTTAATCGGGGCCCGTCTAGGAACAGGTACAGATATGGTAGCAGGTACAGTTCCCGCTACTCGCTGGAGAGTATCAACTAAAACTCTTAACATATCAGGTTCATTTCTACATTTTTCATCTCTTTCCCTAATATTTTATTCTTCTACCTTGGGAGGTTGGTCTATAAACGGGTTCACACTAGGAGTGGCTGATTCACTTTCATTTAAATCAATTAATCGATCATCTGATATCTTTAATCTCTATAAAACAGAAACAATTAAATAGGTTAGCATTCAAAAATCCCGACTCAATTCCAATTCAAATGTGGCATGTACTTCTAGACTCACTTACAAATTCAATTTTAATCCGAGAATCGGCTAAACCTATAGCTCTGATACCACTAAATGTAACACCCTCTAACCCCAAACCGACCCCAAAATAGGGTTACAGGGCACTACCGAAAACAGACAAACTTTATTATTATAAAGCGAAAATAATTACGAAATTATACTCAAAATAAGGTTAATTACCCTTATCGAGGTTCTACGGACCTAATATGAACCTTTCGTGGGGTTAGGATTCGAATCCCAACTTTATAGGTACCCAAAATTTTTTTTTTCACATAACATATAACTATATACCATTCATTTTATAAACTTAGGAATCATCCATTCATACATCAAACTCCTTAAAGTTAATACACCATCTTTCACATTCAAAACATTAAATATGTACAAATAACCACTTAAAACCTAGTACATGCCACATTACCAAAAGATAAGATTTTTTTTTACCACAAAATGAGCTGGAGTCGGAGATGATTTTGAATGCAGAACCGGACTCTACTTTACCTAACTTGCGCACGGAAAACAACCGTACGCTGAGTATTGAAAATACTCAGTGGTATTATCATAATTCAATTCATAACATCAAATCAGGTTCAAAGCATAAATGCACAAGTAGTCAATTGAATATGCCAATTCATGTCATATTAATATCATTCAAATGATTATAAAATTTTCACCAACATCTAAACACTTAATTCATAACACTTTCATGTATACATAATTCATAAACATAAAGTTCATGCTTTCAACTTCATAACACAATTTCTTTTCACATTTCGTATCATCATTTTCTTTCACCTTTCATTCGATGATTCAGATAACCAGATTCAGATAATTTTGCTCATTTCACTTATAGGCCCTATTAACCTGACTCGGATCAAGGTGGATACGCGGATCCAACCAAACACACCAGAGTGGCGACCAACACCTCATCGGATAGTTCGAAGTAAATCAGATCTATGGCACACCAAGTACCTCATCGGCCAAGCCGAAGCAATGTGGCTACCAAAGCCTCATCGAAACTATCCGAAGTAAATCTATGGCACACCTAGTGCCTCATCGACTCGAGGTCGAAGAATCCCTGAACACTTCCAATCCTATGGCATGCCAATTATATCCACTAAGCCAGACTAGTTAATAGGGTTTCGACCACATTTCCATTTCCGAAACATTTTCACATTTCAATCAATTCTCTTATATTTCTCAATGTAATCACAAATAATCAACAATTCACATTTAAGTCATTTTCATGCACATTCATATATATATATAAACAATTAAATATGCAATAATAAATACTTTGAATTATGATAATACAAACCGATTTCTACGAGCTATTCCTCGACTACTTTCTCTTTCCCCTTCGTATTGGATGCCTCGGTTTCTTTGTTTGCTACGAAAATTAGCATAATTATAATTAATTAATATAATACAATTCAATTTAATTCATGAGCCTAAACATGCAAATTTGACCATTTTTAAAATATATATAATTTCACCATTAAGCTGTCTATTTGAGTCATTGTTACTTAATTATTTATATCTTTAGGTACGAAACTTCAAATTAATATCCGTAAATTTTCCTTGAAACTAGACTCATATATCTTCTCACCATAAAATTTTCAGAATTTTTTGTCTAGCCAATTAGTACAATTTATTCATTAAATACTCCCCTGTTACTCCATTCGATAGTTCTGATCTCTCTCTACTAAAAATCAATTATCTCATTGTACAGAACTCGAATAAGGTTCTTGTTTATTTATTTTGAAACTAGATTCATTAAGGAGTTCACAAATATAAATTACACTCCATAATATTTTTTTTTACAATTTTTAATAATTTTCCAAAGTCAAAACAGAGTGTCTCGAAATCACCCTAAACCAGTCTTACAAAATTTCAAATATCTCTTGATTCATAAATTCATTGCTTACACTGTTTCTACTATAAGAAACTAGACTCAATAAGCTTTAATTTCATATCTTATTCATCCTCTAATTCAATTCCTACAATTTTTAGTGAATTTTCAAAGTCAGACCATTGCTACTTCCCAAAACTGTTTTGATGTAAAATGCTAATAACCAAATTTAGAACACCAATTCACACCTTATTTCTATTTAATTTCCATCAAAATATTCATATAACTATCAAACTTTCATCATTTTTCCATAATTCCGAATTTCTTTCAATTTAATCCCTAAAACTCAAAACTTATGGCTTGTTTTACAATTAAGTCCCTAATTCAATTCAAATTCATAATTCTATCAAATTAATCCCTAATTTCATCATTTCTTCAACATAAACCCTAATCAAACCTCCATTAATTTTCAATATTTTCTCATGAATTCAAGAAAATCTTTCTCTAAAGCTTCAACAATACCAAAATTAGAAAGGAAATGGCTTAATTAACTTACCAAATTAACTTTCAACCTTCAATTCTCCAAATTTCCCTTTTTCTTTTTCTTTCTTTCTTTCTTCCCCACTTTCACGTTTCTATTCTGTTTCTTTCTGTTCTTTTGTTTCTTTTATTTCTTTATTAATTAATTTAATATAAATATCTAATTAAATCTAATTATATACACACATTTGTACACATACACTTTATTCAATTTAGTCTTATCTACTAATTGTTTCTAATTAAATTAGATTCACTTAATCAAAATCTAATTTAACTCATAATTATCCTCATAAATATTTTTAATAAATATTTACGGACTTAATTTTCCTAAGACAAAGGCCCTACGACTCGTTTTTCCGGTGCCCGGGAATTTGAGTCATTACAGATACTCTTCTATCCTGCTTACAATTTCATTATCAACGTAAGATTTGAGTCGAGTGTGATTTACCTTGAAAGTGCCAAGTGACTCATGTTTTATCTCGACTGTACCATAGGAAAAGATTTTCAATACCGTGAAGTAAGGTGTATCACTTGTATGCTCTTTTGAATTTAAGATTCCCCCTAAGATTACCTTATCCCCTACCTTGAGTTGATTCGTTCGTACCTGAGGGTCGTCTTGATGATGCTCTGGGTTGGTTCAGCATACTTTGGGCTTTTCATGATAGTTCAGCCACTCATCTAGTTCCTCGATCTGAAGCATTCGCTTTTTAGGTGCATCTCCCTTGGATGGACTTGTCTGTGATTGGGTTGTCGTTATGTGGAGTGTATCCTGCACAGAAGGTTAGGTGGTGAGTTCAGTGTTTTCACAAGGACTCGTGACTATATTATTATCAACAGTCTTAATCGAGTTTCGAGCTTGTAAGGTAACTTGGTCATCATCTATACATAGTGTAAGTTCACCTGTTCCTAAATCAATTATTATTCTGGCAGTTGCCAAAAAGGGTCGCCCTAGAATTAAGGGTACAGTGCTATCCTCATCAATGTCTAAAACAACAAAGTCAACTGGGAATATGAATCTATCAATTTTGACAAGCACATCTTCAATTATTCCCTTAGGAAACCTAATAGTTTTATCAGCCAGTTCAATGATCATCTTGGTTTGCTTAGGTTTTTCAAGACCTAGTTATTTAAACAGTTTATAAGGCATGACATTTATACTAGCCCCTAAGTCAGTTAAAGTATTTTTGGCGTCTAGGCTACCAAGTAAACAGGGAATAGTAAAACTCCCTGGATCTTTTAGTTTGGTTGGCAGTTTATTTTGGAGAATAGCTGAGCATTCCTCGTTGAGTTCCACTGTGGACAGTTCTTTTAACTTCCTTTTATTTGTGAGAAGTTCCTCTAAAAATTTTGCGTACTTCAGCATCTGCAAAATTGCTTCAACAAATGGTAAGTTGATATATAATTTCTTTAAGAGTTTAAGAAATTTACCGAATTGCTCATCTGTGCTGTCTTTCTTTAGCGCGGTTGGGTATGGGATACGAGGTTTGAATTCTTTGGTAATTTCATCTTTGTAACTTACCTCATTCTTTCCTTTACTTACCATAGGCTCCTTGCACGGCTCTGGGTTGGTTTTGGTTAACCCCTCATTATCTATCGTATAGACGGCATTAAGTTACTCTTTGGGGTTAGTCTCAGTATTGCTTGATAACCCACCTTGCGGTCTTTCAGAGATTAGCTTGGCAAGTTGGCCTATTTGAGTTTCAAGTCCTTGAATAGATGCTTGCTGGTTCCTGAGTGCTGTTTTGGTATTTTAGAAACGAGTTTCTGACATTGCCATAAATTTGGTGAACATTTCTTCCAAGTTCGGCTTTTTTTCCTGTTGTGGTGGTGGCTGCTGAAATTCCGAAGGAGGCGATTGTCTTTGATTTCCTTGTCTTTCCCATGAAAAATTGGGGTGACTCCGCCAACCTGCATTATAAGTATTACTATAAGGGTTATTTTGAGGTCTAGAATTGTTACCCATATAGTTGGCTTGCTCAATTTCCATGCTATGTCTATAAGAGGAGTAATCTGGTTTGAACATATTTCCTTGGTTTGCGTCACACTGCATTACTGGATGTACCTGCGTAGAACCAACAAAATTATCAAAATTTTTATTTAAAAGTTCTACTTGGTTAGTAAGTATGGTGACAGCATCAATATTATAAACTCCTGCAGCTTTTGTTGGCTTTGTCCTCATGATTTGCCACTAATAGTTATTCAGTAACATCTCTTCTATAAACTCATAAGCTGCTTCTGGTGTTTTCTTGTTGATTATTCCTCTGGCGGCTGCATCGATCATCTGCCTTGTTGATGGATTCAAACCGCTGTGAAAGGTTTGAACTTATAACCACAAAGGCAACCCATGGTGAGGGCACCTTCTCAAAAGATCTTTGTATCTCTCCCAAGCATCGTAAAGTGTCTCTAGATCCATCTGCACAAAAGAAGAGATATCGTTTCGCAATTTAGTTGTTTTAGCTGGAGGAAAATATTTAAGTAAAAATTTTTCGGTTATCTGTTCCCATGTGGTGATTGAGCCTCGTGGTAAAGAGTTTAACCACTGTTTGGCTTTGTTTCTCAAAGAGAATGGAAATAGCCTTAGATGAATGGCATCATCAGAAACGCCATTTATTTTGAAGGTATCGCAAAGTTCCAAAAAATTGGCTGTGTGTGAATTTGGATCCTCATCTTGTAAACCATCAAACTGCACAAATTGTTGTATCCTCTGAATAGTGTTAGGCTTTAATTCAAAATTATTAGCAGTAATAGTAGGCCTAACAATGCTAGATTCAGTGCCTGCTAAATTAGGTGTAGCATAATCATACATAGTACGCGGAGCAGGATTTTACTCAACAGGATTTGCGGCTACTACAGGAAGTAGCTGATTATCCTGATTTGCTTCCATCTCTTTAGTAGGTTCTGGCATTTGTTCTTCTCCTTGTTCTGGATAATGTAGGCTTTGTCTGATCTCTGCGAGTTCTGCGAACTGTCGCTTCTAAATCTTTGTCAAAAAGCAATGGTCCTGCTAGGTTGTTTCTAGTCATAAACTAGAAATACCTAGAAAAAAAAACAAAGAAAAATAGAATAAAATAAAAATAAATAATAAAATAAAAAATAAAAGAAAAATAAAAATAAAAATAAATTAAAACTGAAAATATAGTAATGGCTAAAGTAATAGAAATCAAGTTTTCTTAATATTTCAGTTCCCCGGCAACGGCGCCAAAAACTTGATAACGACTCGCGATATTAAGTAATAAAATTTATAAAACTGATCACACCAAAACTAACTAATATCACGACCTTAAAGGCAAGCGCACCTGTCGAACAATAGTATAGTTTAGTAGCAAGACCGAGTTATCATACCCAAGGGAACCAAAAGTACTAATACTTACTTCCTTTCTATTATCTAGCCTAAAAATAAAAGAGGTTTGGTTGAAACTAATTCTAAAACTAACTAAAAGTGCACAAAAAGTAAATTGGGGAAAACTTTTAGGGAAAAGCTGATTGGTATAAGTAATACTTAAGGGAGGATCCACCTAGACTTCACTTGTTATTGGTTCTTGAGCTAGATGATTTATTCACTTGACTTGATCCGTAGAGATCCCTAATTTATGCTAAACCCTCCGTCGAGGCGAAGTGCAACTAGGCCTAGGTTGTTAACTAAAGTTCCTTTATTAATTAACACCCTAGGCTGCATTAATTCGATCTATGGTTCCCCATATTAGGTTTGACCCTAATCCGGCAGATATATGTCGCCCTATGTCTAGGGTTGCATGCAACTCCGCTTAATTATGGTAGATCTACTCTTATCATAGGGACTTTTGCTCCTCTGCTTTAAGCACATCTGTTTCTTGAATTAATACCTAGGCTTATTAACACAAGAATTAAGCACACATAATTAAGAACAACTCAAGTATTTATCATATAACTCAAGAATAAATAATAACAAGATTCATCTTAGGTTTCATCCCCCTCAAGTATTTGAGGGGTTTAGTTCATAATAAAGAAAGAAAACATCTCAGAAGAATTAAGACAACAAAACATAAAGAACCCGAAAATCTCTGAAGGAATTTAGGGAGATCCTCTGTCTTGATGTAGAATTCTGGCTTCTGGGATGAATCAATATGCTTCCCTTGGAGTAATCCCTTGCTTTCACTCTTTGTGTTGGTAGAAATATGGCGCTCTTTCCTGAGAGAAAAGAGTATTCCCTTAGCGGGAAATAAGCACACCCTAAAAGTTGCCTCCTAGGGTCTTTATATAGAGTTTAGAATAGCTTTCTTAGCCCCTAAATATCCAAATCCGAGTGAAATTCCTCTTCCTCACGCATAGAACACACCCGTGTGCCACGCCAATGTACTTCGACAAGAGGCCGTGTGAGATTCTGTCGATTGGGGCACGGCCGTGTGGCCTGGCTGTGCTTATCGGGGCTGGACCGTGTGGACTTCGTGTGGCACGGCCGTGTGCCGCGGCCGTGTGGTGACTTCTTGGGCCGTGCGTTTTCACATTTTGGCCCATTTTCTCCAGTTTTTAGTCCATTTTCTGTTCTTTTCTCTTCCCTATGCTCTCCTGAGTGTAAGACATGAAAAAGAAAGATTAAGAGCACCAATTCTCACTAAATTGATAATAATTCATCCAAAATATAGGCTAAACATGAGGTAAAAATATGTATAATTTAGCGTTTATCAGTTGGTGAGCTTGGAAAGTTGAACACATTAATGGGATTAGATCTGATGTAACAAATATCATTAATGGCATTGTGGTGACACTCTCTTCATGGAGCATGAGGTTCATGCATGGGAGGCATAGGAGGTATGTAGGCATCGTATTTAATAAATATATAATTTTATATGCAAGTCGTGTCTTTATTTTATTCACCATTAGTAATAGTTGATCGTGATTTTGATGAAGTAATAACAATGATCGTACCTGGAAACTAACTATTATCACGATGAAAGGCAAGCGCACCTATTGAATAGTAGTATAGTTAGTGGCAAGACCAGAATGTCGAATCCAAGGAACTAAAAGTACTAGTAATAACTTTCTTCCTATTATCCAGCCTAGAAATAAAAGAAGGGTTTGTTTAAACTAATTAATTCTAAACTAAACTAAGGACGCGACAAAGAGTAAATTGGGGAATTTCTTTGGGAAAACTGAATGATAAAGGCAATACCCAAGGAAGAATCCACCTAGACTTCATTTGTTATTTAACTCTGAATTAGACGATTTCTTCATTCGACTTGATCCGTAGAGATCCCTAAATTATGTTAATATCTCCGTCAAGAATAAGAACAACTAACCCTAGGTTGATTAATTGAAATCTCTTTCTAATTAAAACCCCTAGTTTTGCATTAACTTGATCTATGGATCCCCTATTAGATTTGACTCTAATCCGGCAGATTTTCATCATCCTATGTCTAGGATTGTGATCAACTCCGCTGAATTGTGTTGGATCTACTCTTAAACAGGGACTTTTGCTCCTCTGAATAAGCACATTCGACTTGAATTAATATCTTGAAATATCAACTCAAGAATTAAAAACACAATTAAGAACAAATCGAATATTTATCATATAATTTAGATAACAATAACAAGATTCGTCTTAGGTTTCATCCCCTTCAGGTATTTGGGGATTTAGTTCATGTTTATAAAAGAATACATCTCATAGTAAAGAAAATAACAAAACATAAAGAAAACCCAAAACTCTTGAAATGATTGAAGGGAGATCTTCAATTTTGATGTAGATCCAGGCTTCTGAGATGGATCAATCAGCTTTCTTCGAGTAATTCCTTGCTTTCTACCCTTCGTGTCGGCTCTCCCTTTAAGTCTGCTCCTAGGGTGTTTATATAGACTCCAGAGTACCTTTCTTAGCCACTAAAAAGCTTTTTTCACGTGAAATTAAAATTCGTCAAGATAGGGACACACCCGTGTGAATTGAGCCCAGGCCATGTTCAAGTCTGCTAATGTGGCACGAGCATGTGGTTCACCCGTGTGAGGAACTTCAGGCCGTGTTGATTTCTTACTTTAGCCCATTTTTCTCCACTTTTAGCTCGTTTCTCGTTCTTTTCACTCCCCTATGCTCACCTCAGTATAAAATATGAATTTAAAGCATTATGAGCATCAAATTCTACAATTCAAGGGATAATTCATCCAAAATTATGCTAAGCATGGGGTAAAAATATGTATAAATTACGGTTTATCAGTAGTCAATCAATATTTAAATTAAAGTGATAAAGTACCATCTAATCTTTAAACTTGACAGCTTTTCCCTAAACTTCTTTTTAGTCCATATTAATTTCAAAACTTGGATTTAGTCAAACAGTTTAATCCTACTTTTATTGATGTTAAGTTCTGCACAATCAACTAGGTTTAAAAATAATATTTTGTTAATGTGGGGTCCCAACAAAGGAGGAGCCACAATGAGAATGTGGTGGTGCTGGTTAATGTAATAGCCTAATTTTCAGTGATGTCAGATATAGTGGTTTGAAACCACTAAAATCTGAAAAATGAGCTTATAAATTTATTATTTAGTATTTATAAACCAATCGTGAATTTAAGGAGGGTTATGAATTAGTGATTTATGTTTTAGAAACATTTATCAAAATAATTAGTTTGAAATCGAGGTATCGAGACCTTGATTTCATAAACTAAGCCAGAAATATTTTTATAAATATTTACGGAGTTCCATTCAGTTAGTATTAAAGTTTCGTTAGAAAATTTTAACGTTTGGATACTTAATTAAGTAAAAAGGACTAAATTGTAAAAGGTGCAAAACTTGTTAAAGTGATTAAATAGCTTAAATGTCTAATAAGGAAGGATTTAAAAGTCAATTAGACCTAAATTAAATGGGCTGGACGGTTTGGGGCACGAAATAAGTAAGAAAACAATGTGAACAAGGGGCAAAATTGGAATCAACCTAAAATTTATTAGTTAAAAAGGATTTAAATGAAAAATCTAGAGATTTCATCATTTTTCTTCAGTTAAAAACGTCATAGCAGACTTCCTAAGCTGGTTTTCATATTTTTTCACCATGTGAGTTCAATTCTTACTTTTTCTTTGTAATTTTTATGTTTTTGTGACTTTTACAATTAGGTCCACCTATTGAATTCATTAGTTTTTTATTTTATGGGTGATATTGAAAGTTTCCATGGATGAGTGTTGTATGTTTATGATAAATTATCATGGATTTGAAGCTTTAAATTCATTATATGATGAATTTATTAAGTCATTTTAATAGAAATTGATTTTTAGGACCTAATTGTGAAAAAGTTTAGAATTAGGGTTAGATTCTGAAATTCTAAATACCAAAGGCTATATAGTAGTTTAGAATGATAGAATAAAGTGTTAATTGAGAAAAATAAGCTCAATTGATGGGTTAATTGATCATGGACTAAATTGTAAAAATTGTAAAATTTAGGGTAAAAGTATATTTTTGAAAATTGAAGGGCATAAATTGTGAAGTGAATTAAAATTAAATTAGATGATAATGAATGGAAAATTTTATATTATAGACCAAGAGCTCAAAGAAAGTCATGGAAAAAGAGAAAATAGCTGATTAATCCCTGAATTTTCTGAACTTTTGTAAATTGGCTCAGGTAAGTTCGTATGGTTAAACCTTAATGTTTATGTGTTAAATTTATAAATGGTAATATATATATATATATATATATATATTTATTTATAATTATTGTTAAAAAATAATAATAATTTATTGTTGAAACTATGAAATTGAATTGAAATGATCGAAAAGAATGGACGCCGGATTGAGTACAATCGTTCAATGTAAAGGATGAATTGATGGATAAGACCATGGTTGGACCATGGCAATGTTTAAATGTAAGACCATGGCTGGGCTATGGCATTTTAAAGAAAAGACCGTAACTGGGTTATGGCTCAAAGAAAACGATGTACTCATATCCGTAAGTCCTTTTCTGATTTGGAATGACTTGGATAGTGACATGGAAAATTTATGTATATTTATGATTATGAATTGTTACTGAAATAGATAGACATGAAATTCATAAAAATGATGGTACATGAATATTAATTGTTGTAATTTTTATTTAATGTGTATGATAAGTGGAATGAGGTGAGTATTTGATATTATGATATTGAGTTAAATTCTTGAGGATTTGTGATTATTGAATTGAGATGAATAGTGGTTGAAATTGAAAAGTGATTTAAAACACTATTAACTATGTTGAGCTAGGGTGGATATAGTTGGCATGCCATAGGATTGGAAGTGTTCGGGGATACTTCGACCTAGAGTCAATGAGACACTGGGTGTCATATTGTTGCTTTGGATAATTCGATGAGACACTGGGTACCAACTTACTTCAGTTTGGCGGATGAGACACTGGGTGTCAACTATTTGCTTCAAATTATTTGATGAGGCACCGGGTGCCATACTGGTGTGTTTGGTTAGATCCGTGTATCCACCAAAGTCTGAGTCCTGTTAATAGGGGTAAATAAATGAATTGGAAAATTGAATTATAAGGAATGATTTGTATATGAAATGGAATGAGATAGTAAATTGATGAGAATTTTATGTGCTATGAATGATCTATATATATATGTAATTAGTATTGCAAGACTTATGGTTATTACTGATATATATACCTGAAATACCTAGTAATAATAATTTGATATGTTGAAAAGTGACATGTAAAAATGTGATTATGTTTAATATATCGATACAAGGAAATTATGTGTATAGTGATGTGTAATAAACCCAAGTGTGATATGTTGAGAAATTAAGTTTATCAATATTGAATTTATATGTAAGATGTGCAAGTATGCTAATCATTGTTGTTGCTTGATAATTAGGCAAGTGTCAAGCTATTTGCTGAATAGTAATTTGTTTATTTATTTGATGCATTGAAATGGTAAGTATTTAAATGAAAACAAGTTAGTGTTCATGAAGGAAAGGTAAGGTTTAAATTATGCAATTTTTTAAGGAACGATTTATTATGTGTCCAATTAGAATAAGGTTTAGTTAAATGCATTAATTTGTAACTGTGGTTGAAAGATATGTATATGACTTGTATGATATACATATGAGATAAGTGTGGAAGAATTAAAGTTATATAAAATTTTACTAAGCTTGAGAATACAAGTCTATGTGTGATGCTATGGATTAGTTCATATTGTGAATTAGTGAAAATAGTTTATAAGTATTATAGTAACAATATGGGAATATTTGGATATGTAAAATTTATATTTGAAAATAATTACTATAATTAAAGATTATACGAACTTAAGGCATTCATTGCTTATGTGTTTGTTTTATTTATTTATCTTACAGATTATTGGAAGCTCGAATGGGTTGGAAGCTTATTGGAGCTATATTGCACTATCCATTGGTTCTATCGGTAATTATGGATGACTTAATTCTAGTTATAATGGCATGTATAGGTTATTTTGACTAAATGTTAATTTATAAGTGTTTTGTTGAAATTAGTCATGTAATTGGCTTGTGTTTTGGTATTTTGGTATTTGTATGATTGCCATATAATGTTGATGTGTTTAAATGATAAGAGGTAAAATAATAGTTGAATATGATATATTCAGGTTGATGCATGAATGAATAGAAATAGATCATTTTGGAGTTATGTTTGAATAAGATGTTACAAAATGTTTTTGAATCGTTATATGAAATGATAAGGCAATAAAATGGCACAATTGGTATGAAATTGGTAATTAGGGATGAATGAAGTTAACTATATTAATTTGAATGATACTTGTGAATGTTCATTTAGTAAATTATCAAGTTGATGTTTTGGGTATGATTTAGGTGTATTTGAATTTAAATTGTATTGGTTGTGATATTGATTTTGAATTGATTGTGATTTAAGTTTGCAGGGTTGGTTAACTGTTTCAAAAGACTCACATAGAGTCCACACGACCTGACATACGGGCGTGCGACCAGACTGTGTGAAACACAAGGCTAGGACATGGGCGTGTGGATTGGCCGTGTGTCCCTTGCACCTTAAAAATTTGAAACAGAATGTCCAGGTTTAGACACAAGGGCAGAGACACGGGTGTGTGTCTCAGCCGTGTAAGGCACACGGCCTAGTACACGGGCGTGTGACTTCAATTTCTTCTTAGTTTGCAAGTCATAGAGTTACACGTGTAATGCCCCTACACCCGAGACCGTCGCCGGAGTCGAGCTAGAGGTGTTAATAAACTGAATTTATCACTCAAACGACTTTAAACCATTTATTTTTAACTTTCGGAATAAGCTGTCTTTCTGAGTCATAGTCAATAAAAAAATCATATCTCGAGTTACGAAACTCAAAATTAAGATCCGTAAATTTTCTCTAAATCTAGACTCATATATATATTTACTAATTTTTTTCTAGAATTTTTGGCTAGGCCAATTAGTACAGTTTATTAGTTAAAGTTACCCCTGTTTCAGGACTCGACTGCACTAACCTCTGCTTGATACGAACCACTTTTCTCTCTGTACAAAATTCATATGTCTATGTAGTTTGTTTCTCTTAAAACTAGACTCAATAAGGATTTTGTACATATACCCATTTTTGTACAATTTATGGTGAATTTCCAAAGTTGGAACAGGGGATCCAGAAATCGCTCTGGCCCTATTTCACTAAAACTCAAATATCTCAGAACATATAACTCCTTTACCTGTTTCTCTTTTTCCATATGAAAATAGGCATAATAAGCTTCAATTTCATATTTAATTCATCACCTATTTCGATTTCTACTATTTTTAGTGATTTTTCAAACTCATGTCTTTGCTGCTGTAATATTCTGTTTCATGGCGAATTGCACTTTTCTATGAATAATCATGGACTAAGTGTCACTTTAAGCCTACATGGTCTCACACATAATCTAGATTAACCGTTCCAATGTCTAATTATTATCAAGCATTTTCTCAACAAAATCACAACCATATAACAAGATTAATTACACAAAATGAGTATATTGCTATACATGCCATACTCAAGTTATACAAGCCATTTTACCAAAATAGTTCTTCGGATAGTGTGAGCGAGTCTTCGACCTATCTCGATTCTCGAACCGGCTTGACCAAAACTACAATGAATAAAGAGGGAGGAGTAAGCATAAATGCTTAGTAAATTCACATGTAAATAACAAGTAACATAATCAAGGAATTCAACATGAGAATCAATTACAATAACATCACTAACACAAACAAGGCACAAGAACATTTACTATCTTATCACATCATCATCTTACCATTTTCTCACCCAAAGTTTAGGATCATACCTATCAAATTTCTCGTTCACAACACGTTACAACATACCTTGTTCACTTAGGCACTCTCATTACTCATTTATCAGTCTACCCGTTGAACACATAGGAATATAACTCGGATACCCAAATCGTATACACATAAGTGTCATATCAGTAGCCAAGCTACCATGTAACCCGCCCATAAACGGACTCAACTCAACGAGCTCGGGCGTTAGCATCCATAAGTGAACTCGGACTCAACTCAATGAGCTCGAAACTCAATCATTTTAGTGACATGTCACTTGTATCCTAATCTATTCCCAAGGTTCAAACGGGATTTTCTTCAATCACAATTTCCCAGTTATTTTCCCCGAAATGTCGGAACCATTATGTTGCTAGCATCTCATACTTATCAATTTAATCACATACTTTGCATAACAATACATAATAATTCACAAAGCATAATATTCTAATTATAAGTATCATATCATATAAATAACATTAAATCACTTGAAATAACAATTATGTTACTTTATTTACACATGAACTTACCTCGGTACCAAAATATCAACAATCGAGCCTATTCCTCGTAAACTTTGTTTTTCCCTCGATCACGACTTGAATCTCGTTTCTCTTGATCTAAAATAGCACATTTAGCTCATTTAATACTCACATTTATCAAAATAGTCCTTAATTCAAATTTTCCTAAACTTTTATATATTTACACTTTTGCCCCAAAGCTCGGAAATTAAACTTTATCCCAAATTCTTATGTTTTAAGACATGGTAGTCATTTATTTACTAACAGCAATCCCAAATTCCAACTATAACATGCACTTATGAACAATAGGTATTTTTACCGATTAAGCCGTTTTACTCGTTTTTACTCAAAAACGAGTAGCACAAGTTGTCTAACATAATTTAAAACCTTATATTCTATCATAAAACATCAAAATACACAAATTTTACCTATGGATATTTTTCCAATTATGAACCCTAACTTAAATTATTGCTAACATAAGCTTTATCGAGCTACCGGGATCACAAAAATATAAAAATCATTAAAAACGGGGCTTGGATGCACTTACTATGAAGCTTGAAAGTTGAAGAAACCCTAGCTATGGAGAGAAGGTACATTCGGCCAAGCAAGGAAGAAGATGATAAATATTTTGTCATCTTTTTCCCTTTTAATTCATGTTAATAACCAAATGACCAAAATGCCCTTAATGTCTTTCTTTGAAAATTTTCATGTACAAGCTCATTTTTGTCCAAAATTTTAGAAATTGGTCAAATTGCTATTTAAGACCTCCTAATTATTATTCCAAAGCAATTTCATACTAAAAGCTTCTAGAATGCAAATTTTTCAACTTATTTGATTTAGCCCCTAATTTCAAATTAAGCACTTTATGCATAGAATTTCTTCACGAAATTTTCACACAATCATGCAATCACATCATTAACCTCAAAATGATTATAAAATAATTATTTCTATCTCGGATTTATGGTCACGAAACTACTATTCCTATTAGGCCCTAATTCGGGATATTACAACACGGGTTAGAGACACGGGCTTGTGCTATCACACGGCTAGACCACACGGGCATGTCCCTAAGCCACACGAGCGTGTGAGCCCTGCACTCAAGAGAAATTTTAAAATTTCACGAAAAATTTCTCGAGCACTCGAATTGGTCCCGATTCACTTCTAAGACGTATTTTGGGCCTTGGGAGTCCATTAAAGGGACATTATGATTAATTTATAATATGTATACTGATTATTTGTATAATGTTCGTAAATTGTCTGAAATGTCCGGTAATGCTCCATAACCCTGTTCCGGCAATAGTTTAGGGTTGGGGGTATTACAGTTAAGGTTGGTTCACCCTGATAAAGCGGAAAGCTAGAAGAGTAAAGTGAGCAAGAAGGCTAGGAGTACAAAGGAGTAGACTAAGGACAATAAGGTGGCTAGAATGCTTGAGGATCGATCTATTCTTCATCGAGTTGGGGGTATATATAGTGGAGGTTTTGTGTTTAGTGGTGTTGTCATGGTAAGCCTCTATTGTGTCATCATTGTGGAATGCATGGGAGGTATGTCTATAATGGGACACATTTTATCATTCCTTCTAAGTTGCAGTGCAAAGTTGGTGTCCTAAAGAATCATGTTCACAACAGAATATTGGATTCGTTGAGGAGCAAGTGGCTTGTTCACAGAGGTGAGTAGGTAAGACCATTTCAAAGAGAGTGGATGATTAACCAAGATCTTTCTAGGGAGGAACGAGATGTAAGGCAAGACTAACCTAAAGAAAATGAGATGTAGGGTGGAAGTAGGCATTTTGGGTCACTGGTCCTCTCATGACTAGCTAGTCAGTGATGAGTGGAAGGGTGTTTGCAGGGGCTTCTCAGATGGCTTACTATGCTGCCATGCATCCTAGGTCAAAGGGGATATAACATATTTAAAAAAAAATAAAAAAAGGAATACATAAATATATAAATTAAATATTTATAATAAATGTTATAAAAATATAAAAATATAGAAATTATAGAAAATAAGTAAATAAAACTAAAATTTAGATTTTTTTAAATTAAAAAAAAAAAGATGCATGTTAAGAATGAACATGAACAAATGCAAAGGACCATGTTTATCTTATCAAAAATTAAAAAACTAGAAAATTTATTTTCTTTTAAAAAAATCAATGTAGATTTTTAATATATTTGATTCTTTTAAATTTTTATTAAAACGTCACATATTACCTAATAATAATATTAAAAAATTAAATTATTTGACGAATCCAAAACTAAAAAAACAAGTTCCTAAATGTTGCTTCGGAAGTTATTGATTTGCTTTGGAAAAACAATTCTGATATACGTGCATAATGACGCCAACTTTCAAACTTGACGCCTGTATCTATGTATACATCATTAGACATCTTCTGTATTTGCACACACAGCACCATGAATGACGCATCTTGCTTGCTGCTTCCTTCATCTACAAGGAAATGATATCAAAATCATTGAATTCCATAAATATCTTCTCTCATTATGTTTAAACTTTATAGTTGTCGTTCTCAAAAAATAAACCTTTAAATTTTAAATTTATATGTTGTTTTTCAATGTATAATCTGTCTTTCGCTCAAGTTTTGGACGACAAAACTAAAAAAAAAAAAAATGATGGCAACTCTCTTCTCTCTCCCACTCGCTTAAATATAAATATTTTAGAGTAACGAATTAATTAAATTATAATACATAATTAACTTTCTTAACTAAAATTGAATGGATCAATCATCCTACTCCACTATCCATATTATACAAATACTTATTTATTTCAACCTTAGTTCAACTCCATAACATTTTTTAAATTAAAATTTAAATAATGATTGCTTTTTTATAATGTAATTTTTGTATTATATTTAATCGTTTTCTCCATTCATTTACTTAACCGTCTAATAATATTAAATATGTAAATCCTCTATTCATAATTTTACTATCTCTATTTATAATATTCAATTTCAAAACCATATTTTTTGACATCTGTTAAAATTAAATTTTTTCTTTAAATATATTTTTTAAATCAGCTCCAAAATAGTACATCGAAACAAACTGATGCTGAGATATACTAGTTCTTGTAGAAAAATAGTGCCACCATTGATGTGACATTGACTACTGTGGTAATGACTAAAAAACTATTTTATACAAAGTAAATTATATTATTATGAGGGTGTTTTAACTTATTATACTTTATATAAATTAATAAAAAATTTTATAAATTAAAGGATTTGAACCTAAGATAATATGACTTTTTATATTCTTTAACTTTATCATTTCAACCAAAATAACATTTAATTTTATATTAACTCTTAATGTTACAATTTTTTTTACTTACATAATGAATATGTCATAATCTAGTTAAATTAAAAGTGTAGTTTTTATAATTGACATAAAGATAAATTTAGCTTTTAGTGTTTACATTTAATATTAATTTGGTCATATTTTTTCTTTAGCTAAATTTGACCATTAACTTTAAAAAAAGAGTTAAATCATTTTTCTTTAAAGAAAATGCCGACTATTATTCAAAAAGAAAAAAGAAAAAGAAAACGCTGACATCACAATCCGCATGAATATTCACGTGTAATTCATGTTAACATATATATCAAGAATAATTTAAATTTTATAAAATATAAAATTATATATAAAAAATTCCTTAAAATTCTAAAAAAAGAACAAAAAAACATGAAGTGCAATTAGATTGTTATATGAACTATTATATTTAAAATTTTAATATTTTAATTGATATTTTCATTAAAAAAATTAATTTTACTCTTTTTAAAAAGTTAATAAATAATTTAAACTTTTTTTAAAAGAAATTAATTTTACAAAGGATTAGATTAAGCCTTGTACAAATTTTTCTCGTACTCAGAGATTTATGTCCTGGGTCGGCATCTGAGAAAACGTAATTCATAAGTTGGTTTTGGACGGTATTCTATTATTATGAAAAGCAAGTTAAAGCGCCTTACGCTTTTTCTAATATATTTTATTTAATTCTGAATAAAATTGAAATTCACTCAACTCATTCATCATAATCAACATGAATCATTTTTTTTTGGTGACGCTCTGTTAAGAGGAGAGGTCTGTGTGGGTCCGCTTAAATTAGGTTTGGGTTGGTTTAATTAAAAATTTTAAGCATATTTGTTAAGTTTGAGTTTGACTAAAAAAATAAGTTTAAAATTTTATCTAAGCTTGACTCGGATAAAAATACTTAAAGCTCGCTTGGTCTGATCGTCTTAATTTTTTATATTATTTTTATATAATTTTTTAAGAAAATATTATACATTAAAAATACTAAAAACATTAAAATAAATATTTCCCAACAAATTAAAAATAAATTTTAAAAAAATATGTATACTTAAATAACACTAAGATATGTGCAACTTAACAAGTAAATGCCTCTAAAATAGTAACAAAATTAACGGTAAAATAAGAGTTATACAATATCCAAATAATAACAACAAAAAAGTAGCAACATAATTATGAAATGGTAGCAAAATAGTGAAAAAAACAACAATAAAATAACAATAAAAAAACAAAAAACTGTAGTTCTTTTTATTTTGCATATTTGGGCTGGGTCGGGCCAAACTCAGGCCAAAAAAGCCTTACTTAAGGCCCAACCTATTTTCTACACAGGCCATATTTTTTTACATAAGCCTATTTTTTGGACATATATTTTTAACCAAACCATTTCATTTTTCGGGCGGGCCTAGTGGCCCGGTGCATGGACAAATCTAGTTATGAGCTAGAAAACTTGAGTTAAACGATGCGTAGAGTTTTTAATAAAATGGTGTGTTTTAATAAAGAGATGGAAAAGATTCAGGCAGAGCTTTCCCAGTTGGATGTTAAGTTGGATGCAAAGCTAGAAACTCGACTACAAGGATTCAAGGATGATTTTAAGGGGGAAATCAGATATGAACTTCAACATCTTAGATCTGAGCTTTTGGTCTGTTTGAGCAATATTTTGGCAACCCTGCTGTGTCTACCCATGCTATTGTACAAGATCGATGAAAGGGCGTGTTGGGGAGACCACCCCCAAGGTTCCTTCCTAAAAAACCCCTTGAAGCCCCTATACCTCTAGCAGTCTCACGTCATACCTCCCCGCAACATCACTAGTTAGGAATACTCTAAGAGAAAAGTTATAGGTTAGGTTGCCCTCACTTTGATGGAACCGATTTCAGAGCCTGGTGGTCAAATTTGGAGTAATTTTTCGAAGTAGAAGCAGTTCTTGATAATGACAATGTCCGTACAATCATGTTGAACTTGGAGGGTCGAGCACTGGACTGGCATTATTTTCACGCTCAGAAACATGGAGGTTTGCAGATGTTGGATTGGCTAGGTTATGCTCTTAGCTTGAAGGAACGTTTTGGCTTGAGGAAATTTAGAGACCTTATGTCAAAACTGGTAACCCTTAAACAACAAGGTTCTGTGGAACATTTTCATGATTTATTTGTAAGCTTGTTGGACCAGATAGAGCTGCCTGAACCATATGCTTTAAGTATTTTCATCAATAACTTAAAACATGACGTTAGACAGTATTTATAATTGTTTAAACCTCATAATTTGGTGGACGCTTTTCATTTAGCTAGTCAGGTGGAGGGCATTTTGAACACTTATCCAAAGAAGGGATTTTTGACAAGTTCCAGTTCCACTAATTGATTTGATTCTTCAATGAGACACCCTGCTGCTTCCAATAGGCCTACCTCACTACATCCTTTTAGGGCACCTGTTACAGTTATTATAGGGTCTTCTAATAGATCTAACACTTCCAAAGTACCTTCTAAAGATATTAATCCAGCCTTAATAGCTGAGAGGAAACAAAATGGGCTATGCTTTTGGTGTGGGGTCAAGTACCATGCTAGCCACAGATGTGTTAAGGGACAACTCTACCAGTTGTTGTTGGAATTGCATTCTGATGGAGAAAAAAAGGATTTCCAGGAATGTTCTGATCAGCTAGAGGAACCTTCTATTGATGACAAACCTTGTGAGCCTGTTGTATCTCTGCATGCCATCAAAGGATCACAAAGACCCCATACAATGATATTTAAAGCCATTGTGGGGAACACCAGAGCTATTGTGTTTGTGGATTCAGGTAGTACCCATAATTTTATGGATACAAAATTGGTGAGTAAACTGTCTCTTTCCATAGGGCAACAATAACAGCTAAAAGTATCTGTGGCAGATAGTAGATGTCTTTTGACTAGGAGTACATGCAGAAATGTCCAGTGGAAAACTCAGGGTTTTAAATCTGTAAAAGATTTTATGTTGTTACTTTTGAAAGGGTGTGATTTGGTCCTTGGAATACAGTGGTTGCTCTCTTTGGGGGTCAATCACTTGAAATTTTGGATCATTAACTATGCAGTTTGGTTTTGATAGAAATTGTTGCACGTTGCAGGGTATCTTACCTGGTAGTATACATGTCATGACAGCAACATAATCCTCCAGGTGTTTTTCTCATACTGATCAATTTATATGCTTATGTACAATGGTTATGGTTTCCACTGCTCAACTCTCAGTACTAGCAGCTTCCTCTCGAGTGCACTCGGGCATACATGCACTCTTAGAAGAATTTTCAGATATTTTTGGTACCCTTGCAGGCCCTCCTCCATTAAAAACCCAAAACCAAAAAGTTCCTTTGAAAGATGAAAATATGGTGGTCAAAATCAGACCTTACATATACCACATTGTTCAGAAGGTAGAAATAGAAAAAAATCATTCAGAAGATGCTGCATACAAGTGTTGTCAGAGATAGTACTAGCTTATTTGCCTCCCCAGTAGTCATGGTTAAAAAGAAAGATGGTAGCTGGAGGCTCTGTGTTGACTACAGCCAGCTCAACCAACTTACCATAAAGTTGAAAATATGTTATGTAATAAAAAAAAAAAAAGATGGTAGCTGGAGGCTCTGTGTTGACTACAGCCAGCTCAACCAACTTACCATAAAGTTGAAAATATGTTATGTAATAAAAAAAAAATTTGTTATTAGGATAAAAAAAACGAAAAAAATAAATAAATGTGATTATTTTGAAAATATATGTATAAAAATATTAGTAATTCTTCAAAAAATAACAAATGGTACAAAATTCACCCTCCGCCATTTAGACTGTATTTTTACACTAAAAAGTACTAGTGCAACCCATCTCTCCTCCTCCACCTTAAAAGTTTTTTTAAAACATATTATTTTGTAATGATGTTTCAATTATTGTGTTAGAAAAACATGGGTGTCATCTATCTCTCTCCCTCCACTCCTTGGAACCATTTCAAACATCCTATTTTGGTAAATAATTGTATTAACATACCATTTCAGTATTTAATTTTTTTAATTTGTATTATACAAGTAAAAAATCCGTGGGTTGGGCTTATGTTTTAACTTTTCTAGGCTTTGTTCCTTTTGTTTGTTACTAGCTCATCATCCTTGGGTTTAGATCAAATTGCTCAGTTATGTTGAGAGACTTTGGTGGTAGACAAGATCATACTCGTATAAATGGCTGAAACCTCGTTGCACGGTGGTGATCCCTTTTCCAATTCTACTGATAGGACTAGCTGATCTTCTTTTGTTTTTAGGGATGACTTTATGCCTTTGCCATTGGATCTTTTGTTTCGGTTTGTACTAGTCTTTTCCGAGTTTTTCCTTCTTTGAAATGAATGAAATCCTGCTGTGACTACGTCTTTTTATATATTTTTTATGTTGATTTTACAATTAATATTTGAATTTTACATCTACTTTTCTCAACAATGTCATTTCCAAGAGCATCAATTTTTTGCATTTTGCCTACACCTTCCGTTAAAAATAATATACATTGTTTTTCAGTAAGGATGTATGGGTGACTTCGTTGCATTCGATTGAATTTTTTAGACTAATTCTATATTTTAGAATTTCTTTTTTACTATTGACAGAGTAAAGTTTATTTTATGATTTTAAAACATCATTAGATAAATTATTCAAAAATATTTTTAAAAAAACTATTTATTCAACTAAATAAAATATAATCAATAATCTTATATGAAAATTTTAGATTATTTTTATTATTAAAATATAGAATATTTTTCATCATAAATAAATTAAATTGTAAAATTCGATTTGATTTAATTAGTTTTGTTTAACTTGTATTTCCCAAGAGCCCAAAATGGGGGTTTATGCGAAGCGTTGCAGAGGTCGGTAAATGTATAGGTGGATCTAGAGGTGTACATGGGCCGGGCCGGGCCGGGTTCGGGTCGGGTCCAACTAAAATTTTAGGCCCATTCATTGGGCTCGGGCCGGGTCGGGCCCAAAAAATGGGCCTAAAATTTTGTCCAAGCCCGGCCCATATAAAAATGCTAAAACCCGGGCCCGGCCCGGCCTGCCCGTATTATTTTTATATTATTTTATATAAATTTTAAATATATATAATATATCAAAAATACTAAAAAAATTAAAATAAATATTTTTCAAGAAATTGAAAATAAATTTTAAAAAATATGTAGACTTAAATAACACTAAAATAGATGTAACTTAACAAGCAAATGCCTCTAAAATAATAACAAAATTAACCAATGTCTTTAAAATAATAACAAAATTAACAATAAAATAAATTTTATACAATATCTAAACAATAACAACAAAATAATAGCAACATAATAGTAAAATGGTAGCAAAATAGGGAGAAAAACAATAAGAAAACAATATTTAAAAAAATAAAATTTTTTGTCCTTAGTGAATTCGGGCCGGGCCGGGCCGGGCTCGGGCAAAAAATTTCTTACCCGAGCCCGGCCCATTTTTTAAACGGGCCTTAATTTTTTGTCCAAGCCCATTTTTCGGGCCTATATTTTTGTCCAAACCCTCCCACATTTCGGGCGGGCCTTCGGGCCGGGCCGGGCCGCCCGGCCCATGTACACCTCTAGGTGGATCCTGGAAGTACACCTCTATTATGTTGGCCCATCATCTTCATTCATCTTTTATACCTTCACCCTCTCACCGAATCGGAAGAGAAGAACGATTGTAACCATTTTATTACTGGGACCAAAATTGAATCTTTACATCAAAAGCAAAAAAAAGAGAGTTCAGAGATTGTTAGAACATCTTAGGAAAGGTGCTAATTTAAAAGCAGCATCAACATTTACAATATGTAATACCAAAACGTGACAAAAGCAGCAATGCCACTTAAGATACAAAGTCTATCTATCCTGCTTTCGTTCCTCATCTTTTCCTCCTTCAACTCACTCTGCACTTTCGAGTACAGATGACATGACTCTAGAACCTCGCTATAGTTTTTGCTTCTCCTGCAGCTTAGAGCTTCTTTCAGAATAAGCAAACTGTTTCTTCCGTTAACATGTGCACCTTCCATATCTTCCAACTGCATGCTTAGCTCCGTCAATTTGAGTGTCGTCTCTACGCCCTCCCCTTCTGTGTTCATGACTCTGAACTTCATTATCAGAATGCATTCCACTACTTGACATGGAAGGATGTCCTTAGCAGGAAGCACAGACCCGAACCTTATCACGAAATCTTTGTCCGTCGGCCAATGTCTCTGTCCGCCAAGAGGGCTCCAGCTTGCAAGGTTAGCAGCTTGTTTAACTTTCCGGTTTACAACGATCCAACTAAGGCGAAGGCCGTCTCGTAGCTCCTTCCATAGCTTCCCATCTTTCCTTTCCTTTTCCATAGAAGTAATAGGTGGCAGGCCATCAGAAACCGAAAGGGTAACCTCACTTTCACTATCATCATCTCTAGCTGCATAATTGAGAAGATCGATCCGAAACGGGCAGTTGTGAAACCAACTATTGGATCCATTTGCATTAGGAATACCCCACAGCACTTTTGAGCATATTGTTTTATCTTTATACCTGATATCCACAATTGAAACAAAATCTAGTGGTGAAATACTTTCTAGTTCGACAGTGTCGCCATAATACTCGGCTTCCGTCCAGTCCTCGGGGTTCTCAAGATAGCCATTCCACTGATACTCCGTTACTTCCTTATTAACAATAAGCGGAAAACAATCCGCATAGAATTTTCTAAACCCACCAATCAACGAGATCAAACTTTTCACATCTTCCCTGTTGGTTGAAGGCCACATAGAAGAACAAACATTTTCCCATAATCTCTCCTCTCTAGAGATAGAAGAAAACGTTGCACAAGCACATGCTGCGGCAGCCAAACTTGGACCATCTAGGCGCCTCAATATGTCGTAGAAAACATCAGTGCTCAACGATGCCATGCTCTCGATGGCTACCGACATAGCTCCAGGCCTCTAATCTACAGAAAACCACATGAAATAGAATTGTTCATAATTACTCGACCAGAAAGTTCAAGAACACCATTCAATTAAGCTCAAGGAGAACTTGAGTGCATAACCACTCAATGTGGAACCCCTAAATGAGTCCAAAAAGAGGTTTATTCAGAAATCAATAAAAGCTTTTTATCCCCAACAGAACAGCGTTCAATTCAACTCTATTCAAATAAAGCTATTGTAGTCTAGAAAAGGATTCAAACCAGAGTGTGAAATAATCATGTATCCTTTTGCTTTGATTAGCAGATCTGAGTGAAATTTAAACTTTCTGTTTCATGCAAAAAAAAAAAAAAAAAAAAACCCTAACACCCACCAAAATTACTGAAAATTCCATTAACAAGTCAAATAATAACGCTTCATAGAAAGAAAAAAGTAACTCTACAATCAACCCACATGCATATCATTCAAAAAATAACCCAAAAAAAGAGAGTTGAGTTTTTACAAGTTAGATCAAAACCCAGATTCCAAACCCAATTTCAGATGATCATAACAGATCACTTGAAAAATTACAAACAGAAATGCGAAAACCCAACCATTAACACCAAAACTTAACCTTTTTCTGGGCAGTTTCATCACCCCCATCGTTTTCTCCGAGAACAAAAAAAAAAATGCAACCCAAAAAAGAAAAAAAATCGACAAGGAGGAGATTACCTTAAATTGGGCATGCAAATGTAAGAAACATTCTGGCGAAACAACGTTGTAAAGGGAAATAACAGGGAAAACAGGAACAAAGGAAGGGTGCTGTGGGAAGGGAAGTGAGAATCAAAGTCAACGGAAAAAGAAAGAGAAGATTTTGAGCGCAATATGGGGATTGGATTTCAATGGTTAATAGATCCAAGTGGTGTTGAGGTCACTTTCCGCTTAGCCTTTCCTTGACAGCTTTCTTGGGTACTGTGTTGTGTCTGTAGCTTGGCAGTTCGTCATGTTTTCAGATTTTTTTCCCTTCATTTGTTTTGTCCGGTTCTTATGGTACTGTTCTATCACTCCCTACTCATCTCTTGCCACGTCTTATTTTATTTATATTTTGGTTCTGTAAGAAAACAGCTTTGAAAAGTTTGACCATCCTCATTCCTCACCTCACATCTTATAAAAGAAAAAGAGAAAAATCAATTGTCGGTATACAGATGAAAGAAATTGATTTCTTATCAGGGCATTTAATATAGGTTGTTCTAATCATTAAATAAATGTGAATTAGATAAGGAGTCATATCTAGGGTTGCTATAACTTGCACCATAAGACAACAAAGTAGAGCTTTCTGGAAGATATTGGAATTACAGGTAGACATTTTGATGGTTCTTATGCCAATTTGTTTCCAGTTTTCCATCTCCTAGGCCAGCTGATCAGTTGCATTCGCCTTTTTGGACTAAGGAGGACCCAAGTAGTAGAATCTTTGTTTAAATATGCTTCGCCAATCCCACTATTTTTTGAAAACAAAAATTATTTTTAGAGTTAAATTGGACCGAAAATAAATTAGAGTATTAATTTAAAATAAATAAAAATTCGAGTTTTATAATCTTTAAAACAATTTATTTAATTAAATTGAATAGATAAATCAAATCAGTCTACCCTTAGAAAGCTTTATCTTAAGACTAAATTTTACTACATTGGAACAATCTTGCATCCTTAATTACTCCTGGGATATTGACCAACGCTCTTGGAATAGAGACTAATGCAGTAATAAAGCAGTTTAAAAGAATGATTGAAACACAAAGATTTCACTTTATGCAAATGAAAACGACCTTTGAGATTTGAACTTGTAATGAATTTTCATTTATGGGTACAAAAATGGAAGACATTATTGGGGTGGGAGAAATATGAGTCACATATGGCCACCTGGGTGATTTTGCATCGATTGCACCTTAAAAATGAAAGAGAGAGAGAGCTATTTCCAAAAAAATGGCACCAGAACCATAAAAAACAAGGCGAGGTGGATGGGCTGAGGGCACATCAGGATAATAAAATGAAATAGAAAGATGCGGGAAGTTTTAGGTGAACTAAATAGCTTTAAGGATCACCAACATACTGAGTTGGTGATGCACATACTTTTATTCTTTACAATTAATTTTTTCTTTACATGAGCAGTAAATTTAGTTCCATCGAGATTAAAAATAGCGATAACGGTAAGATTAATTATTATAATAATGAGATTAAACACTGTAATAATGAAATTAAAATCAATAGTGAGTAATATGTCGAAAACTAACTGCAATTGCAACAATAGGTGAAATCATTAAATGATTATTAAAGACATTAAATTAAGTTATATATGTAAAATAATTAATTATATTTTATATTAAATAATAAAATATATTGAATTTTTATTTATGTTAAAATGATAACTTTATTATTGATTATATTTGTATTTATTTATTTTATTATTCATACATCTACTTATTTATAATTAATTCATACTAAAATTTATATGTTTATTAAATTATTATAAAGCCAACATTATATATATTACATAATAAATTATTATGACCTTTAAAATTCCTTTAAAATAAATTACAGAACACTAAAACACCAATACAATTCCTTTAAAATTCGTAGCATCGCCCACAAATTCTCACTACAACAAAGCTGCCTACACATCCAGCTGTCACAAAAATTTGGAAACAGAGCAACATATTCAACGGCCTCGACCACGTCCACGTCCACGCCCACGACCCCGACCACGTCCCAAAGGCCTGCCTGAATTTGGAAATGCATTACAAAGATAAATACTACAAGAAAACAAATTTATAAAAGCAGGGCATTCAAACAGAGAAGATAGAAGCCAGGAAGAAATGAGAATACCAGCTGTTGGCTTCTTGGGCTTCACCCTTGGTGTCTCTTCAACCAGCAATGTCTCAAGATTTAAGCTGTCAGGCAGGATATAATAGCGAATATTATTACCCCTCACACTGAGGTGATCCAAACTCACTGGATTTTTCCCCTTCAATGTAAGTTTCACTGTTTTCAGATGGGTGTTCATGCTGATATCCACGCCTAAAACAAACATATCAAATCCAATCAGTCAACGAAAAATGCCTTACCAATATGTGTGTATGTTCAATCAGGAAATCACTAAGAATATTTTACTGTCTTTAAACTCTAATATTTACGGTCCAAACAGATGCTGCCAAAGTTAGCAAAATATATAAAAAAAACTTTTTATTATAGAAATACAAAATAAGAGGGAGTGAGAGACATAGCAGCACATCTGTGAGCAAGAAATCCAGTAATGTAGGAGACTAAACCTATTATTGAGAGGCCAGAAGGAACACATATTACTAGCTACTGCAAAATGTGGACGCACATGTTTATGTGAATTTCGATCAAAGTCAAATAGTATATGCTCTTAGAAAAAGATTTTTCCCCTTAGCAAGATACCATCACACTATTTCTCCATCTATAGAAATCATCATGAGCTTAAAGTGTCCTAAGTAATGATCAGTTGTGTCAAAGAAAACCATTGCATCTTTTACAGGAGGAGAATGGTTTCCAAAGTATGTGTCATTATTAAAGTTAGGCACGGTAACTATAGTGTTCTCATCAGTGTTGTCTGAACTGGACCAAACTGGCTAGTCAGACCCAAAACCAGCCAGGCGTACTGGTCTGGTTGACCTAAAAACTGGTATGGACCAATTGAACCGTTTTTTATTTATTTATAATTTTTAAGTAATATTTTATCTTTTGAATTTTTACTGATTTATTTGCTCTAAACCGCCCCAACTGGGAACTAGTGATCTGATCGGTTCCAAAAACATTGGTTCTCATGAAAACAGTAAATTAAATAATGCAATGTGGTTTCTATCAAAAATAATAATAATAATAATAATCACGCAATGTTGTACCAATAAGACATTGAGTAGATAGACATGAATTTGCCGGTGTGATTTGACTCTTCAAAAACTCAGCAAGACGGAGAGTAAATAATAAGAACTAAAAGAAAATAAACGGGTCCATTATTAAAACTACACAAACAGTGGAGGAGAGACCAGAGGGCCTAAAATGGTAAATATTTAATTTAGGCTCTTTATAATTTATAAAATTTTAAATCAGTAATAATAAAATTGCACTTTAGCCCTCCAAAAATAATAAAATTTTGATTTAACCCTTTAAAAATTATAAAGATATAGACTATTAAAATGATAAAATTACATTTTTACTATCATAAAAATATACAACTTAAATAGTTTCCGACTCCGCCACTCCAATAACAACAAAGAGGTAAAAAGAAACTTGTGCATATAGTAATCAGTTAATTGAATAAAGAAAGTCCACAATTGACCCAATTTCATCTAGTATTAATCAACTCATAATAATATCATACCTGCAAATTGAAAAAGCAGAATAGTCAACACTACAGCATACTGAGTGCAAAATCAGTTCATCTTAAAAGGTATAACTAATGGATAACTGATATCGTGCGTGATCAGTTAAATCTGTTCACAGTTTTTAAAGAAAGTAATATAAGAAAGGGCTAGCTACAGAATGCACAACCGAGATGGGAGCTAGGATTTTAATTGGCATAACTCATTTTAGAAAAACAAAATAATGTAAAAACATACCCTCAACAACTATGGCATATTGACAAGAAATTATAACAAACAATTTACAGCTTGGCCAAAGCGCAGGGGTTAAGGTTTAGCTAAACCCTAATGTAAGGGTTAAAAAGAGGAAGAGAGGGAAAATAGAGGAACCTGTGATGGTGCCGTGAACGACAGTTCCGTTCTTGAGCTCAATCGACACCGTTTCATTGTTCAACTTCATCAAAAACCTGCACATTGTTTGTTCAAACCGAAACCATAATGAAGAGAATCTAAAAAGTTGTCTATGTTTTATGTTTCAAAATCAAGAGATGAGGTTGAAGAGGAAACTAAAACTGACCTGACGAGCTTCATTTTGAGAAGAGAGAAGATGGAGAAGTAGGGTTTGAAGCAAAAGGCGAGAAAGCAAGTCGAAGGAACCGGGAAAGAGAGAAAACGGAGATGGACCTGTGTGCTGCTTCTACCAGGTATCGGAGTCGGAGGTGATTTAGGGCTCGGGCCACTGCTAAAAGGCAACTTTTGACTTCATAATAAAACGACGCCGTAGCTAGACCAGTTGTTACAATATTGGGCCATTCATTTACTGAGGTGATGGCCAATACTCTCATCAAATCTTTTTTTTTTTTTTAATGTAAATCTAAACAAATCCATTATTTATTTTACATTAAGCAATACGGGGACTAAATCTCGATACAAAATAAAAGCAAGACATGTGAATGGATTGATTAATCAAGTTGTTGAAATAGGATTTACTCAAGAAAAAGCAAATGTCATTTCCAAAAATATTTGGGTCAAAATATGATTTTCAAATTAAATTTTGACTTATTCGACATATTAAAAGAAGTGATTATGTCATTTACAAAAAGGAAGAAACTAATAGAGTAGCAGATGCAAATTGAGTTCTTTCTTTACGTTTTTGTTAATTTTGTTCAACTATTGTAGGACCAAATATATGCCCGGCCCAGACCCAATACTAGTTACAAACTCCAAAACAAAACACAAGCCCACATAAAACCTAGCCCAAATGCCAATAAAACAAAAAAAAAAAAGAGAAACCCCAGCATCAGGGGAGCCAGCGCCGCAAGCCCCAAATCCAAGTGCCGCACGTCGCGCAACTCCGAGTCGTGTGCCACACCACCCCTCCGTGATCTCCGCTCGGCACCTACAAGCACAACAACTAACCCAATAGCAAGAGATAACAGAATTTGAGGGATGTTTTCTAGGCTATAAAAGGTTGTAAACATGGTAAAAAGGAGAGGGGAGGGAATAGAGAGTTTATTTGTTTTTAAGATACAGAGGCACAATCAAAACAAGGAATAGCAGATTTCGAATACAATATCAGAAAGAAATTAGATTAAAGACTTTTTTTGGGTAAATTCTTCTTTTATACACTCCTATTTTTTTTAAAATTTCATTTTCTTTTGTTTTCATTATACATATATGAAAATAAGGAAATAAAGAAGGGCATACCTTCGTTGTTTGGCCTTCGTCGATCGGGTTCTGCAATAATAGTGATGGCATTTGGGGGGGGATTCAAAACCATAGCAAAAAGGAACGAGAGGGTCTGCATTTTCCTGGGTTTTGCTTGAAATGTTTTTTGTTTCAGCAGGTGGTCTTAGGGAAGGGTTAAAGGGATTGATTGCTTGTAAGGGGTGGGGCCCGCGTGTTTTGCCCTTAAAGGGTTAATTTGTGCACCAACTCCCCACGCATTTTCTTGCTACCCAAACCTGCTCCACTTTTATTTCTGAATTTCACCCAGCAATTTTGTGCAGCTTTTAATTTTGTCCAAATTAAATGCTTGGCTCAGGAATTTGGGTAAATTTCATTTTTAATCCCCGTTGGTTCGCGCGTACTTCAATTTAGCCCTCATAACTTCTGTTTATTGCGGTTTTACCCCCAAAACCTTCGTTTTCGGTATAATTGGGCCTCATTCGATTATTTTAGCCAAATTGCTCATAATTAATTTTTTAGTTATTTTTTACCTTTTATTATATCCTACTATTTATTACATTTTATTATTTTATTATACTGTTAGTTTTATTATACCACTTGTGTATTATTTTTGTGCTCATGGAATTCATTCTTTATACTTGTTTTAAACTATTTTTCTTATTTTTTTCAAGAGTTAATTATTTTAATATAATTTACTATACTTATTATCTATTATTTATTATGCATTATACATTACTTCTTTTTTTTATTACTGTTATTTTTATTATTACTACTTTATTATATTCTACCTTTATTTTTTATTTTTTTATCCTATTATTTATTATGTTATTTGTATTATACTACAATTTATTATTTTTGCTATGTTACGTGTATTACGTTTGTTTTATTAAAATTTTTATATACACTATTCATTTCAAATCATTATATTATTGTTAATCTTTTTATATATATACTCTTTTATTAAAAATTAATTACTTTAAATATAGTTTTTATATTTATTACATTTTATTATTTTTTATTATCATCATTCTATTGTATTCACATATTTACTAAAGTTTTATTTTATTATACTTTTTTTTATATATATTTTATAAAAGTTAATCATTTTAAATATTGTCTTTCATATTCATTATACATTTTTTACCACTTATTACTCTTATTTTATTACTCTTATTTATACTTTGTTATATATATATTCTTCACAGAAAGTTTTTTATAATTATTAATAGTCTTATCATGTTATCATATTATTTCTATTGTTTTTTAAAAGACCATCATCGTTATTATTACCATTTTTATTCACTATATTATTATTGTCATATGTCTTAATTTAGTATATTTATTTATTTTCTTTTATCACTGTGTTTTCATAGACATATTATTTTCATCTCCATTTAGGTGCCTTTATGTCATTAATATCATTCTTGCTATGTTTATATGTTATTATTATCACTATTGTTATAGTTATTATTAATTTTTCTTATGTTTACTGTATTTTAGGTATTAATATATATGTTGCCAAGTTTATTGTTATATTGTTATTTTTATATCGCATACTATCATTTTTCTTAAATTTTAAATTTCCCAAATCCGTTCGTCCGAGGATTTATCTTCAATTGTTCTGTAAAATAGAGGCAATGTTTCGCGTTTGGAAGTCCAAAAGAGTCGTGCCCTAACGTGCTGGGTGTGGTTTTTTCGGTCGTCTAAATGTCTAAATATCCTTCTAATTCCAGGTTTTGGAAAATTAGGGGACGATTTTGATTTTGAGGGATAAAATGTTGCATCCTAACGTGCTGGGTGTGATGTTTTGACTCTTTGGAACAAATAAGTCGTAATATTCCAAAACGAACAGTTCAAATATTTTCTGGAAGAATCATATTTTAAAATCTCTTAAAATTTTCAACAACAAGGACATTTATTAATCAATTCGGTACCAATTTTGGGCGTTACGAGGGTGCTAATCCTTCCTCATACGTAACTGACTCCCGAACCCGTTTTCTTAAAATTCGTAGACCAAAATGCTTTATAAGGTGGCCCAATTACACCTCAAAAAGGATTGGTGGCGACTCCATCCATGTTTTAAAGTCGATCCCCGTTTTTCAAAATTAAATATGGTTTCGACAGCTTGGCGACTCCACTGGGGACCAATAAGAGAGTCAAGCTGTAAAATTGATTAATTTCCGTCCTTTTGTCGAAAATGGAAATTGTGTTTTAAAATTATGTTTTTCATCACATTTGTTTGTTTTATTTTGATCTAAGTTTTATGTTATTCTGGCATCATATTGCATGACCGTTGTGGTCACACCCTTAAGTGGGAGTGAGAAGCTATGCCTTCGTGAGGTTTTCACCTCCGCATGGGCTAGGAGATCACTTCCGGGATACATTCGTACCTATGGTTTCGTGAGGTTTTCACCTCCGCATGGCCATAGGGAAATGTATCCCCCTGAACTGAACTCGATCCATATGAGCCTATAATGGGTGAGGATTGAGGAATCTGCTGGTTCAGGTACCCTTCCCTTAGAACTAAACCGCATATAATGATCCGTAGGAACCTACTCTAGGTAGAGCAATGCCGAATTCTAGCAATTACCCAAATAGGTATTTGATTATTTCTTACTTGCTTTGATTTTTTTTATTTTATCATTCGATAATAACTTATTGTATTTTATTTTGGCCATGATTGCATGTCATTTCATATCTAGGAAGGTGTCTATACCTGTTCGATTACTAAGTTAGAGAGCTTGATTATGGAGAGCGGACTTCTTGATAAAGTGGGGGATAACGCGGTTGTCCGTGTATGGTCAGAGAATGTACAACTCGAGAAAGGAGATAGCCTAGCTGAGGGGTACGCGTCAGAGTTGTGGGACTTCACCCGTATTAGTGTGACACAGAATGAACTCCAAGAGTTAAGAGATATATGGGCTCGCTGGGATAATAAGACCAAGGAGTTGTTCTATCGTAACTACGGTGATCTGCCTTACCTGCTCGACGTTAAGGTAGACAAGTGCTTGTTTCGACCTATGACTCAGTTCTAGAACCCCGCATATAGTTGTTTCACCTTTGGGAAGGTGGACTTGGTCCCAACTGTGGAAGAATATTCAGCCCTGTTGCGTTGTCCAAGGTTTCAAACCGATAGAGTTTATGTTAAGGTCCCTAATGTTCCAAGCTTTGTAAAGAAGCTAATGAACGTCACTGGGATGAGTGAGCAGTGGGTTACGGCTCGGATTCAACAGAAAGGTGAGGGGAAATGCATTCCTTGGGTGAACTTGAGAGATTTGATCTTGGCACATCCAGATGCAAAGAAGAAAGTGGATGTTTTTGCCTTGAGTATATATGGGTTGGTGATCTTTCCCAAAGCGTTAAGGCATATCGACGAAGCTGTCACTGATTTATTCGATCGACTTGCCAAACAGGCTACACCAGTACCGGCAATTCTAGCAGAGACCTTTAGATCTTTAAGTGCATGTCGGAGGGCTGGAGAAGGAAGATTTGTGGGATGCGCGCAACTATTGTTAGTTTAGTTCCATGGCCATTTCTAGAAAGTTCACAAAAGGCCGAATCGGGCATTTTTTGAAAATTATTCCCCTTTGAGGGAGATAGCAGCTACGCCCATGAGGGACGACATATTGGAGGAAAGATGGATGACAATTCTCCAAAATCTCCAAGAGAAAGATGTGGTATGAAAGGCCCATTGGATGGTTCCCGATGAAGTCCTCTACCGGTGCGGAAATTTTGACTGGGTACCTTTGCTTGGAATTTGGGGAGCTGTTGGGTATGCCCCTTTGTTGGTATTAAGGCAGTACGAGTCAGAGCAGTTTGTACCTACGACACATGGTTTGGCTCAGAGTGAATTTTTGTATAAAGGGGACAATTATAAGAAGAGAGTTCGAGAAATTGCCGATGCCTGGAAGTAGACACGCCGAATGAAGAAACTGGCCGGATATCCAATGACGACTCCTGAGTACAGGAGATGGTTGAGTAGGAGGATCAATGATAATGTTCCAGGGCCGAGGCTAGAAGATGCTCAGTCAATGGAAGACCGTTTGCGAGTAATCCCTTCCGAACTGGAAATAATAAAACAAGACTTCGAAAAAAGAAACTCGGAGTTAGGAAAGAAGATAGAGCAGCTGGAAGAAGAGAAAATGCATCTATGGTTGGATGTTGACTTTCAAAAACTCGAGGCTGAGAAACTGCGAAAGGGGAAGAGAAAAGCTGAGGAGGACTTGGACACTTTGAAGACTGATTACCAGCAGCTACATAAGTCAATGAGAAGTGCTGGGCTGGGAAAGACGTCAGAGCAATGGCGACAAGAAGTCCAAGAAGAAAGGTCTAGGGCTGATCAGTAGGAAGGAAGGTTCCATGATGCTCGAACACGAGAGAATGCTTTAAAAAGGAGATTGGTTGAGAGCCAGAATGAGAATGAAATGCTAGAAGCTCGAGTGGTAGATTTGGAAAGGGTATTACAGCAACATCGTGATCGTAACTCTGCAATCGAGTTAAAGGCCAGTTTAAGCAGAATTGAAGATTTGAAAGAGCAGCTAGAAAAACTTGAAATGTTGCTTCAAAGTCACGAACGTCGGAGTGAACAACTTGAGGCAGACAATGAGTATTTGAAGGAGCAGTTTCGTCATTCCCAAGGCCAGGTCAGAGACAGAGACCATGTCATGGGTGAAGCTGTGATCAAGATACGAGAAGTGGCTGATCATTTACAAACTCTAGCAGCTCAAGCGGACGTGTTAAGCGTAAAGTATGGATTTGTGTCAGATCGAGATCGAGAGCTGGCTCAGCTTCTCGAGGAAGTTAAAACTTTGGGCATAAGGGCTAGGCCGTATATATAACCCGTTTTATGTAAAGTTTTCTGTTTTCTAATAAAGTTCTTCTAAAAGGAATTGAATCAGAAATGACACCTTCTTAGTTTTGCATTCATCTCACGCATTTGCATCACATCGCATCATATGCATTTAATTTTACAAAAAACCTTATTAATTAAAGATCGTATTATAGTTACCCTGGAACATCACTACTACACTCTAAGAAAAACGAAGATAATGGACCAAAGGTTAGAAAAGTTAGAGCAGATGCAAAAGGACATGCAGGATCAGCTACAAGCTCAGATGCAAGAATAGTTGGCCAAGATCCAACAAGACATGAGGGACCAAATGATGGAGTCCCAGAGAAGTATGATGAGCCAGATAACGCAGCTGTTAACTGGAGGGCCTGATAAAGGCAAAGGCCCTATGGATGCTGGTGATAATAATGAAGACTCTGCGTATCCTCCTGGCTTTGCCCCAGCAAGTGTCCAACCGCCAAAGGTGTCGGTTAATATTAGACCTCAATATCAATCTGGTACCTCGGCACCAATGAATTTCCCAACAGGCTCAAACTCCAATCCTGGAGACAATCTGGCAAACCCCCAGATCCCTGACTTTGATGATGCGGCAGAGATAGAGAAGGCAAGGGCTGAGCTTCCAAAATAATTTGAAGATAGATGCAAGTGGTTGGAGGAGAAGTTCAAGGAGTTAGAGAATGTTGATCACTACTGTGGAGTCGATGCAAAGGAACTGAGCTTGATTCCAGACTTAGTACTCCCTCCGAAGTTCAAGATGCCAGAGTTCGAGAGATACAACGGGACCAGTTGCCCTGAGGGTCATATCACAATGTTCTGTCGAAGGATGACAGGATACGTCAACAATGACGAATTGTTGATTCACTGCTTTCAGGAAAGTTTAGCTGGGGCTGCAGCTAAATGGTACAATCAGTTAAGCCGTGCTCAAGTCAAATCATGGAAGGATTTAGCACAGGCATTCATGAGGCAGTACGGACATGTAACCGATATAGCACCTGACAGAGTCACATTGCAGAACATGGAGAAGAAACCAGGTGAAAGCTTCAGGAAGTATGCCCAGAGGTGGAGGGAAGTTGCTACACAGGTCCAACCACCACTGCTGGAAAAAGAAATGACCATGCTATTCGTTAATACCTTGAAGGCACCCTTCATCAACCACATGCTGGGGAGCGCAACCAAGAGTTTCGCGGACATAGTGATGTCTGGCGAAATGATAGAAAATGCCATAAGGTCTGGTAAGATAGAAGTGGGGGAAAGCGCAAGAAATACGGCCTCAAAGAAGAGGGAAAATGAAATTGGTAATGTGAGCTCGGGCTACTCAAAGCCTGTCACGGTTAGTCAGTCGAAAATGGTAGTCACAGGCCAGCAGGCCTTACCAATGCGAGAGCCTAATACAAGGCAGAATACGGAGAGGTTCCAGTTCACTCCTATACTAGTGACATACAGGGAGCTTTTCAAAAAGCTGTTCGATGCACACATAGTGGCCCCTTTCCACTTAGAACCATTGCAACCCCCGTACCCTAAATGGTACGACGCAAATGCTCGGTGTGAATACCATGCAGGGATTAAGGGGTACTCGATAGAGAACTGTACCTCATTCAAAAGATGCGTCGAAAGGCTGGTTAAGGCGGGTATTGTGAAATTCGACGATACACCTGGTACAGGAAACCCGTTACCCAGTCACACCGATAAAGGGGTAAACGCAATAATTGAGAATGGGGGGAAGAAGGTCAAGCTGAATGTCGCCGAAGTGAGAACCCCGTTGAAGCTGGTCTGGAGGGAAATGCAGAAGAGAGGTCTAGTCCCGCAAGGGTTGGAGGATAAAATCCAAGATACACAGAACTGCTGTGAGTTTCATCATGAGGAGGATCACGAGATTCAAAATTATACTGAGTTCAGGGCCCTAGTTCAGGGTCTAATGGATAATAAAGAGTTGGAGTTTTTCGAGCTTGTTGAAGAGGATGATATATGCTCTCTAGGAGGAGAGTCGAGTGAAGAAGGCAGCGGAGCCCGCCGCCCAGTGATAATTATCACGAAGCCCAGAGTCAGCGAAGTCGAAACAAGGGCTACACCAAAGATTATAATCCAAAAACCAGTAGCTTTCCCTTATAGGGATAGCCACAGGGTGCCTTGGAGTTATAACTGCAGTATAACAGTGCCAGAGAAGGAGGGTTCAATTAACACGCCAAACACAGAAGAGGAACCTGTTGTACTCAGACAAGAGGGAAGGAAATCAGAATCATTGGTTAATGAGCCAGTAAAGGGAAATGAAGCCAATGAGTTTTTGAAGTTCTTAAGACACAGCGAATACAGTGTTGTGGAACAACTGCACCAACAACCAGATCGCATATCTGTATTTGCTCTACTGTTAAATTCGGAGGTCCACCGCAATGCACTGATGAAAACTTTGAACGAAACCTATGTTGCAGATAACATTTCGGTTAACAAATTGGACCGCCTCGTCAGTAACATAAGTGCCGATAACTTCATCTCCTTCAGTGATGATGAGATACCGCCAGGGGGCATGGGGTCTACTAAGGCTCTCCACATCACTACCCGTTGCAAGGGGTATACGCTGCCAGGGGTACTGATTGATAATGGATCCGCACTGAACGTCTTGCCTTGGTCCACCTTGAACCGTCTGCCTATAGATAGCTCTCACATGAAGACATGTCAGAACATAGTGAGAGCGTTTGACGGTACAGAAAGGAAAGTGATGGGAAGGATAGAGTTACCTCTCCAGATCGGCCCAAACACGTACGAGGTAGATTTCCTCGTGATGGATATTAAGCCTTCCTATAACTGCCTATTAGGAAGACCTTGGATACACTCAGCTGAGGCAGTACCATCCTCATTGCATCATAAGGTGAAGTTGGTTACGGAGGGCCGGTTAGTAACGATATATGCAGAGGAAGACATTATTGCGTCGGTTACCAGTGATACACCCTACGTGGAGAATGATACTGAAGCAGTTGAATGTTCATTTCGATCCCTAGAGTTTGTGAATGCAACATTTATAACTGAAGGAAGTAAGATTCCAATGCCTAAGATATCTAGGGCTACGAAGATGAGCTTGAGGCTGACAGTAGGGAAAGGGGCATTACCTGGAAGAGGACTTGGGAAGCACCTCCATGGACAAGTCAGAGTGCCAGTCTTGGTTGGCAAGTGGGATCGTTTCGGTCTGGGATTCAAGCCAAATGCAAGCCAAGTAAAGAAGGAGTTTGAGAGGAAACAAGAACAGCGGAAAGCGAGGTTGAATGGGGCAGAAGTCAGGTGGGAACCAATGAGCTTTCCCCATATTTCCCAAACGTTTGTATCTGGAGGGTTTATTTAGAAGAAGGTGGAAGATGGAATGATTGAAGGTGCGATGAGAATTTGGAGCATCAATGCCACATTTGAAGAGGAAACAAGAGAAAGGAATTTATCAGGCATTTGCCCATATGAGCCTGGAAGTGTTTTGGATAACTGGACTGTGGAAAAATTCCTGTAATCTTTAGACCTAACACAGAGTAATATTCAAAACCCACTTGTTGTCTTCTAGCCTAGGGACAATAAGAATCTTTTGTGAAATAGGCTCATGTTCAAATATTATTATTTTCAATAAAATGCATTTTCATATATCAGCTCGAGCGATTATTCATTATTCCTTTTCATTTCATACACAATCATACCATACAAAGGAATTATTCATTGTTGTTTTTGGGTATTCTTCTGTACTCATAATAGGCCCCCAGACGTCAACGTCATGAGTAATGCTGATACGAGCCCAGAATCTCCTTTTGAGCGAGACATGTACTTTGAGGGATCTCAAGATTTTGAAGATGACGAGGATTGTGGTTTATCTTCTGACTTGTTAAGGATGGTGGAGCAGGAAGAGAAACAGATTCTGCCACACAAAGAGACCATTGAGATTGTGGCTCTAGAAGAGGGGAAGGAAGTGAAAATTGGCACTTGCATAAACGAGAAAACAAGACAAGACCTCATTGAGCTATTGCAGGAATTCAAGGACGTCTTTGCATGGTCGTACCAGGATATGCCCGGTCTAAGTACAGATATCGCGGTGCACCGTGTCCCTATGAAAGAGGAGTGCAAGCCAGTCCAGCAGAAGCTTCGAAGAATGAGACCCGATGTAGCAATGAAGATAAAGGAAGAAGTCAAGAAACAGTTTGATGCTGGATTCTTACAGGTGGTCAATTATTCAGAATGGGTGGCCAACGTCGTCCCTGTCCCTAAGAAAGACGGGAAAGTGCGAATGTGTGTAGATTACAGAGATCTGAACAAAGCCAGCCCAAAAAATAACTTTCCACTGCCCCATATTGATACCCTAGTGGATAATACGGCAGGCTTTTCATTGTTCTCTTTTATGGATGGTTTCTCTGGGTACAATCAGATTAAGATGCATACTGAAGACAGGGAAAAAACTACATTCATAACTTTATGGGGGACATTTTGCTACAAAGTGATGCCGTTCGGGTTGAAGAATGCGGGAGCAACGTACCAAAGAGCCATGGTAACCTTGTTTCACGACATGATGCACAAGGAAATTGAAGTCTATGTTGATGACATGATCGCAAAATCCCGAACTGAAGAGGAACATGTGCAAGTCTTGAGAAAATTGTTCTTGAGGTTGAGGAAATTCCAATTAAAGCTCAATCCGTCAAAGTGCACTTTTGGAACTAGGTCCGGAAAGTTGCTTGGCTTCGTAGTCAGTGAGAAGGGAATAGAAGTTGACCCTGATAAAGTCAAGGCTATACAGCAATTGCCTCCGCCGCGCACTCAGAAGGAAGTCCGAGGTTTTTTGGGAAAACTAAACTACATCGCCCGGTTCATCTCGCAGCTGACTGAAAAGTGTGACCCCATATTTCGCCTTCTCAAAAAACATAATCCTGGGGTATGGGATGATGAATGTCAGAGAACTTTTGAAAAGGTTAAGCAATATTTGTCCAGTCCTCCAGTGCTAACACCACCTAGCCCTGGTAGACCATTGATACTGTACCTAACAGTATTTGATAACTCGATGGGATGTGTGCTTGGCCAACATGATGAGACTGGGAGAAAAGAAAGAGCGATATATTACCTCAGTAAAAAATTAACCGAGTGTGAAATGAGGTACTCGCCAATTGAGAAGCTATGATGTGCTTTGGTTTAGACAACACGAAGGTTGAGGCAGTACATGTTGTACCATACGACCTGGCTAATCTCAAAGCTGGACCCTCTCAAGTACATGATGGAGTCAACCGCTTTGAATGGAAGAATGGCCCGATGGCAAATTCTGCTCTCTGAATTTGACATAGTCTATGTCAACCAAAAAGCTATGAAGGGAAGTGCAATAGCGGACTTTTTAGCCAGTAGAGCCTTGGAGGACTATGAACCCTTGAATTTTAATTTCCCCAATGAAGACCTAATGTATGTGGCGATTACTGAAGAAGACATGCCTGAAGATCGTTCCTGGAAATTACATTTTGACGGGGCATCAAATGCCGTTGGAAATGGAGTTGGGGCAGTACTAATATCCCCAAATGGAGATCACTACCCATTCAGTTGCAAGCTGGATTTTGACTGCACGAACAACATGGCAGAGTATGAGGCATGTATCAGGGGAATTCAGGCAGCTATAGACCGCAAAATCAAGGTACTTGAAGTATATGGGGACTCTGCATTGGTAATTTATCAGATCAAAGGCGAGTGGAAAACGAGAGATCCTAAATTGATCAATTACCGGAGGTTAGTCCTGGAGCTAATTGAGGAGTTCAATGATATTACCTTCCATTACCTCCCACGAGACGAGAATCAGATGGCTGACGCCTTGGCTACACTAGCTTCCATGATCAGAGTGAATGAACAAGAGGATATGAAGCCCATTCAGATGAGTATTTGTGAGACTCCAGCTCACTGCTGTAATATCGATGAAGAGGAAGAGAGAGATGATCATCCGTGGTATCATGATATCCTACAATACATAAAAAACCGTGTGTACCCTGATCAAGCGACCGATAATGATAAAAGAGCTTTAAGGAGGTTAGCCAGCGATTATGTCTTAGACGGAGAGATCCTGTACAAAAAGAGGAAGGATCAGGTATTGCTGAGATGTGTTGATGCTGTTGAGGCTAAGAAGATCCTAGAAGAAGTCCATGATGGGGTTTGTGGGACGCATGCTAATGGCTTCACAATGGCTCGACAAATCATGAGGTTCGGGTATTACTGGTCCTCAATGGAAGGAGATTGTATCAATTACGCTAAGAAGTGCCATAAGTGCCAAATTTATGGAGGCAAAATCCATGTGCCTCCTTCACCCCTCCATGTCATGACTTCTCCATGGCCGTTCTCAATGTGGGGCATGGATGTTATTGGGCCGATTTCGCCAAAGGCTTCCAACGGTCATCGATTCATTTTTGTGGTCATTGACTACTTTACCAAATGGGTAGAGGCTACTTCGTACACCAATGTCACAAAGTCGGCGGTCAGTAAGTTCTTGAAAAAGGAGATCATATGTCGCTATGGTATGCCAGGAAGGATCGTATCTGATAACGCGTTGAATCTGAACAATAGTGCGATTGCGGAAGTCTGCAGTCAGTTCAACATTAAGCACCACAATTCGTCACCATACCGCCCGAAAATGAATGGGGCAGTTGAGGCAGCTAATAAGAACATTAAAAAAATTGTGGGGAAGATGGCTGAGACTTACAGAGATTGGCATGAAAAACTCCCATTTGCCCTTTATGCTTATCGTACATCTGTCAGAACTTCTACCGGAGCAACACCTTTCTCATTGGTTTATGGGATGGAGGCAGTCCTACCTATTGAGGTCGAAATCCCTTCTCTCCGAGTTTTATCAGAGTTGAAGTTGGACGAGGCAGAATGGATCCAATCCCGTTATGATCAACTAAACCTGATTGAAGAGAAGAGGCTGAGGGCTATTCGTCAGGGTCAAATGTACCAGAAGAGAATGATGCGAGCTTACAATAAAAAAGTTCGTCCCAGGGTATTCTATGATGGGGATTTAGTATTGAAAAAGATTCTCCCTATGCAAAAAGACTTCAGGGGGAAATGGATGCCAAATTGGGAAGGACCCTATGTGGTAAAAAAGGCTTTCTCTGGAGGGGCATTGATATTAGCAGAGATGGATGGCAAGAGCTTACCTAACCCGATAAATTCAGATTCTGTCAAAAGATACTTTGCTTAAAGCATTTGAGGTGAAAACCCGTAAAGGGCACCTAAAAAAAAAAAAAAAGGGGGTCAAGGTGAAAACCCGTAAAGGGCGCCTTGAAACCAAAGAAGAGGCCAAGGTGAAAACCCGTAAAGGGCGCCTTGAGACCAAAGGGGTTTTGAATCGAAAACCCGCAAAGGGCGATTCAAATTTTGATCCATACTGGGGCAAGTGATATTCTCGCTGTACTTGAATCGACAAGGAAGAGATGGGCTACACCTTGGGGCATCGATAAAATGCTATAGATCCCTTAAGCACATGCCAAGTTTAGAATGGTCATCGAGGAGCTCGTATAGAGAAGCTCAAACTGCGGAATCTGGGGCACCTATTTGTTCCTGTTATCCACTTTCGTACTTCAAATAATGAATGTTTTCTTTGTTAAGTACATCTTTCGTGAATTTTGACTCGAATAAATTTCAGTTCTACCTACCCTTGTGCTCTTTTTCAAGCATTTTATTGAAATAATGATTAATGAACTAATAATTCTCACAAAAGCGGTTTTACATATTACTCTGAAAGGTTTCTAAATAATACAGGACCCTAAAACAGGACAATTATTTAGAACTCACCGAGCTTAAAACGCGTGATGGATAAGAAATTAACCGCATCTTCAGGTCCTCTGTTATCAAGCTGAACAAGGAGACACACGTCAGGGATGTTACCTTTAGTAAACAGCGAGCGATAACAACCTAAAAATTTAAATGGATCATTCGCATAACATTTTGCATTTATGCATCTCATATCCATAATACATGTAGTTAGGAGCATTTGATTCATATTAATCATGGCATCCTAAACATCTGGCATAAGCATATCACTCTTCTACAGATGAATTCCCTAGTGGACAATGTAGCAGAATTGATCAAGATTACAGACATCATCAGCCTTATCTTCACTGAGTAGGAGTGAAGCAGGCTAAATACCAGATCTTATCTTCGCTGAGCAGGAGCGGAGCAAATCAAATTTTGGGTGAATCTTATCTCCGCGTACCGACGATGGAGCAGATTCCCAATCATCAGCCTTATCTTCACTGAACAGAAGTGAACTAGGCTAAATACCAGATCTTATATTCACTGAGCAGGAGCGAAGCAGATCAAATTTTGGCGAGTCTTATCTTCACTGAGCAGGAGTGGAGCAGATTTTCAGCCACCAGCCTTATCTTCACTGAGCAGGAGTGGAGCGGGCTAAACATACAGATCTTATCTTCACTGAGCAGGAGTGAAGCAGATCAAATTTTGGTGAATCTTATCTCCACGTACCGGCGATGGAGCAGATTCCAATCACCAGCCTTATCTTCACTAAGCAGGAGTGAAGCGGGCTAAACATACCCGATCTTATTTTTACTGAGCAGGAGTAAAGCAGATCAAACATACAGATCTTATCTTCACTGAGCAGGAGTGAAGCAGATCAAATTTTGGCGAGTCTTATCTTCACTGAGCAGGAGTGGAGCAGATTTCAGCCATTAGCCTTATCTTCACTGAGCAGGAGTGGAGCAGGCTAAATATACCAGATCTTATCTTCGCTGAGCAGGAGCGAAGCAGATCAAACTTTGGTGAATCTTATCTCCGCGTACCGGCGATGGAGCAGATTCCAATTATCAGCCTTATCTTCACTAAGCAGGAGTGAAGCAGGCAAAACACAGCAGATCTTATCTTTACTAAGCAGGAGTAAAGCAGATAAATTGCAGCAGATTTTATCTCTGTTAAGCAGGAGCAGAGTAGATCAGATTTCAGCAGATCCCACCCCACTGAATAGGAGTGGGATGGATCAAGTATTAATAAATCATATCTCCGCAAAGCAGCAATGGGGCATCCGGAAGCAACAAGATACAGTAGGTTACGACGAAGCTACGTAAAGAAGCCAGGACTCAGCCAGCCTAGGCAAATTTGGTCCTTTTTAAAGTCTTTGCTCTATTCTTGTTACACAACAATAAGCAAAGAGGGGCAGCTGTAGGACCAAATATATGCCCGGCCCAGACCCAATACTAGTTACAAACCCCAAAACAAAACACAAGCCCACATAAAACCTAGCCCAAATGCCAATAAAACAAAAAAAAAAAAGAGAAACCCCAGCATCAGGGGAGCCAGCGCCGTAAGCCCCAAATCCAAGTGCCGCACGTCGCGCAACTCCGAGTCGTGCGCCACACCACCCCTCCGTGATCTCCGCTCGGCACCTACAAGCACAACAACTAACCCAATAGCAAGAGATAACAGAATTTGAGGGATGTTTTCTAGGCTATAAAAGGTTGTAAACATGGTAAAAAGGAGAGGGGAGGGAATAGAGAGTTTATTTGTTTTTAAGATACAGAGGCACAATCAAAACAAGGAATAGCAGATTTCGAATACAATATCAGAAAGAAATTAGATTAAAGACTTTTTTTGGGTAAATTCTTCTTTTATACACTCCTATTTTTTTTAAAATTTCATTTTCTTTTGTTTTCATTATACATATATGAAAATAAGGAAATAAAGAAGGGCATACCTTCGTTGTTTGGCCTTCGTCGATCGGGTTCTGCAATAATAGTGATGGCATTTGGGGGGGGATTCAAAACCATAGCAAAAAGGAACGAGAGGGTCTGCATTTTCCTGGGTTTTGCTTGAAATGTTTTTTGTTTCAGCAGGTGGTCTTGGGGAAGGGTTAAAGGGATTGATTGCTTGTAAGGGGTGGGGCCTGCATGTTTTGCCCTTAAAGGGTTAATTTGTGCACCAACTCCCCACGCATTTTCTTGCTGCCCAAATCTGCTCCACTTTTATTTCTGAATTTCACCCAGCAATTTTGTGCAGCTTTTAATTTTGCCCAAATTAAATGCTTGGCTCAGGAATTTGGGTAAATTTCATTTTTAATCCCCGTTGGTTCGCGCGTACTTCAATGTAGCCCTCATAACTTCTGTTTATTGCGGTTTTACCCCCAAAACCTTCATTTTCGGTATAATTGGGCCTCATTCGATTATTTTAGCCAAATTGCTCATAATTAATTTTTTAGTTATTTTTTACCTTTTATTATATCCTACTATTTATTACATTTTATTATTTTATTATACTGTTAGTTTTATTATACCACTTGTGTATTATTTTTGTGCTCATGGAATTCATTCTTTATACTTGTTTTAAACTATTTTTCTTATTTTTTTCAAGAGTTAATTATTTTAATATAATTTACTATACTTATTATCTATTATTTATTATGCATTATACATTACTTCTTTTTTTTATTACTGTTATTTTTATTATTACTACTTTATTATATTCTACCTTTATTTTTTATTTTTTTTATCCTATTATTTATTATGTTATTTGTATTATACTACAATTTATTATTTTTGCTATGTTACGTGTATTACGTTTGTTTTATTAAAATTTTTATATACACTATTCATTTCAAATCATTATATTATTGTTAATCTTTTTATATATATACTCTTTTATTAAAAATTAATTACTTTAAATATAGTTTTTATATTTATTACATTTTATTATTTTTTATTACCATCATTCTATTGTATTCACATATTTACTAAAGTTTTATTTTATTATACTTTTTTTATATATATTTTATAAAAGTTAATCATTTTAAATATTGTCTTTCATATTCATTATACATTTTTTACCACTTATTACTCTTATTTTATTACTCTTATTTATACTTTGTTATATATATATTCTTCACATAAAGTTTTTTATAATTATTAATAGTCTTATCATGTTATCATATTATTTCTATTGTTTTTTAAAAGACCATCATCGTTATTATTACCATTTTTATTCACTATATTATTATTGTCATATGTCTTAATTTAGTATATTTATTTATTTTCTTTTATCACTGTGTTTTCATAGACATATTATTTTCATCTCCATTTAGGTGCCTTTATGTCATTAATATCATTCTTGCTATGTTTATATGTTATTATTATCACTATTGTTATAGTTATTATTAATTTTTCTTATGTTTACTATATTTTAGGTATTAATATATATGTTGCCAAGTTTATTGTTATATTGTTATTTTTATATCGCATACTATCATTTTTCTTAAATTTTAAATTTCCCAAATCCGTTCGTCCGAGGATTTATCTTCAATTGTTCTGTAAAATAGAGGCAATGTTTCGCGTTTGGAAGTCCAAAAGAGTCGTGCCCTAACGTGCTGGGTGTGGTTTTTTCGGTCGTCTAAACGTCTAAATATCCTTCTAATTCCAGGTTTTGGAAAATTAGGGGACGATTTTGATTTTGAGGGATAAAATGTTACATCCTAACGTGCTGGGTGTGATGTTTTGACTCTTTGGAACAAATGAGTCGTAATATTCCAAAACGAACAGTTCAAATATTTTCTGGAAGAATCATATTTTAAAATCTCTTAAAATTTTCAACAACAAGGACATTTATTAATCAATTCGGTACCAATTTTGGGCGTTACGAGGGTGCTAATCCTTCCTCATACGTAACTGACTCCCGAACCCGTTTTCTTAAAATTCGTAGACCAAAATGCTTTATAAGGTGGCCCAATTACACCTCAAAAAGGATTGGTGGCGACTCCATCCATGTTTTAAAGTCGATCCCCGTTTTTCAAAATTAAATATGGTTTCGACAACTATTATATACTAAATTTTTAGTTAAATAAATTTTTGATTTTAACATTAAATAAAATTATTTTAAAATGTTAAATTAATTTGTATTTTATGCTTACCTGAATAGTTTATTAAATAAAAATAAAAATATTTAATTTTTTTTTGAAAGTGTATATATAACACTTAATTATTCTTTTAAAAAAATTATAATTTCTCTTTTAAATTTTATGTTAATATTAAAATGTATATAATTTTTTTATCAAAATAAAATTAAAATAAAAACCTGAAATTAAAAATAGTAAGAGAGTGAATTATTTAAGCACAAAATAATTTAATAACTTATTTAATAGTTTAAAGATTTTTTTTAATATATCGAAATAAATATATTAAAAAAATCAAACACATCATACTTTTCTTCTACTTGTGGAAGTGGAAATAGTAACCCATGATATAAAAAAAATCATAGTGTTACTGGATTGAGAGTAGGGTAGGGGTAAACTAATAATTTTATCAGACCCATCACCATTTATCTGCTGGTTGCTGCCGAAGTGTTTTGTTATAAGTACGTATAGGCTGGTACTCCGTTCAAAGGTGACAGCTAAAGAACCTGCCCCATTTTTTCTTCCCCCCCGTTTCTCTTAAACCCCATTTCTAAAGCCTCGCCGCTGATCACCAATGTAAGTCGTTCTCGATTTTCATTATGTAAAGATTCATGAATATAGGTTAATAATGTTTTACTATTTATCTGTTGCGATTTGCCATGACTATTCATGGCATTGCCAAAGCATTCTTCAACTTTGGATTTTACTTCTTTTTTTTTTTTTGCCATTTTATATTGTTCTCCTTTGTTTTTTAACATGGGTGTGTTCTTTCTAAATCTTTAATAGCAGGGAGAAGATGTTGCCTCTTTTTGAGCTTGTTTGCGCCATGAATTTCTAGTTTACAAGCTGTTTGGCATTGTTTGTTGGGGGTTTCTTTGCTTTAGCCTGTTGATTTTTGAGAAATCCTGCTTAAATTTTGTTTTATTTTGTTGGATTAGAACCAAAGATGGAGAAGATGATTAATCAGTTTTCTATATCCAAGTTTTGCTTTTTTAACCCCTATATATACTTCTCTTGTTATGTTGAGTTTTATGAGCTCTTTGGTGCTACTTTAAACCTTTACAACTTTTTCTTGATATAAACTTGTCTATCATAAGATAAGGTATTTATCTATGTTCTTTTAACATGCTTAGATTTGAAGGCATCTATATGCAAGTCATGGCTTTGCGCTGTTTAAACTTCTCAAATATTTTTTCGTTCAAGTTCAACTATTAACTGAAGAACATATTCTTAGGTTCTTAGCATGAACCAATAATGGATGGTGTTAAATCTTTGATTTAATGTTACTATGAGATTGAATATACCTGTTGCATTTCGTTTTAGACTCTTATTTATTTCATCCACTTTGTTTCCACCTTCCACATTCCTGTTTTCTGATCAGAAATCCTCAAGCATCGTTATTATCTGTTCATACAAATGATGATTGAATTATAATCATGCTTGGTCCAAGTACCTCTTGATGAATTTTCCGTGCAATTTGTGTTTGCTTGTACTTCAGTTCCAAGAGATGCAACTATAAAATTTTTGGCTCTTGGCTGTTGCTATGATATTTATGTTATATTCTAAGAAGCCTTGGCAATAGGCTAAAATATGCTCCAGCGTTCACTTCTCAGTTTTCGCTATGACTAAGTGTCGTTTTTCATTCTTCTTGCTGCAGTATGATGATGTGCTATTTGTAAGTATATTGTCCTAGTAGTAATTCATTGTTCTTTATCTTTTACTAGTTAAGGGTCAAGTGATTTTACTTCAGGGGATATGGATGGACAACCTGGTCATGAGAACCCCTTGATGTCACTGAATTCTGGTGGGAGTGTCAATGAGTTCCCGTATGACTATGTAGATGATACAAACCCAGTCTTACTTACGCCAACGGGAAGAAACACGAACCAGCCTAGTCTCCAATCATTATCTCAGTGGATTGATTGTCCCAAAACACCTCATAGTTATGTTGAATTTCTGACAGAAAATCTTGAAAAGTTTCCTACTGCTGATGTCTTAGAGAGCATTGGTTCTCCTATTGGTGGCATACATGCTGTTGATGGGGTCTCTGAAATTCAAAGAGAGTTGCTGCATAGCAATGAAGGAAAGGCTTTCAGCTCTGGACCAGATGGCTACTCCCTGGAGTCCGAGCAGTGGAATCTAAAGCTATCTGCTTACCCCACTGAAATCAATAATCATGAAGCTTCAGCAAGCGTATAAAAAACTGCCTCATAAAAAATGATTGCTCTTTTCTTCTTTCTTGCAGGATTCATTTCTGATAAAACTCCTTTGCTATTACCTTCAGAGGACTGATTATCTTCATGTCTGACAGGAAAGATTTTTGAGGCAACATGATAGAATACCTGTGAGCAGAATTTCAAGCTCGGAATATGAGTTCCATGCACAGGTCAGTTCTTTCTCTATCTGCTAATCTTGTTTCATCCATCTGAGCCTCTTGTAGCACAAACTTACTCATAATGCAGCTTTGTGTCTTTCAGCAAAATCATGCTTCCTGGATGCAAAAACCAAAAGCAGAGGATTGTAATGTTTCTCACCTTCAATCGAAAGAAACCATTTCTGCTCCCAGTTTCCAGTCCCAACCACAGTACCATGCACCCAAATCAAGAGCTGCTGCAATTGATCGTGTACGTATATCATCTTTCCTAGCCTTCAAACATACTAGTACTGTACTGTGAATCTGAAATGCACGCTTCAATGGTTTTTACCCTTGCAATTTTGATATATATGAATTTGGAATTTGGATACTGTCTCATTATTTGAGTTTGGATTTATCAAACATTTTACTTGGATAATATATTTTCTATATACACAGCAACGCAGGCTACGAATAGATGAAAGTATCAAGGCATTGCAGGAACTGCTTCCAAGTTCTTCTGAGGTAATTCATTTCTTTGTGAACAAGAAAAGAACCTAGGTGAAAGCGTACTTTTTCCATTAGCAACCTAAATTGGTATATAATCCCATATTTGTCAACAGAACTTTTCTTTATTAATCTTCCATCTCATTTTATTCATATTTGTCTTACAATTTAGCTGCTTAACATGAACAATAATAATGATAACAAGAACAACTCCATAGAAGGAACCATGGAAGAGGTTAAGCAGCAATGTTACTTTACCTAAATTATTTTGTTAAACTGAGGAGCTTTGATCCCTTGATTTATCACATTTCTCTTTTGCAGCGTGGCCTAGGAAATGCACTGGATGATATTATTGACTATGTTAAGTTTCTGCAGTTGCAAGTCAAGGTAGTGTTTATTTTTATGTCCAATTTCAATATATCCTGCTGCGAGTGCCTTTATATGCATATCACATCATGTCGTTTCTTTCTTATTTTAAACTGCATGCCTGAATAGAATTATTTATACTGTACTCCATTGCATTACAATAATTGTATGAAGCTCGGATGAAGTTTGTTCCAAGGACAAATCTTCACTTTTGAGTCATTTTGGATGGCTATAGGTTTCACTCATCATCGTTGTATAAAGCCATATCATAAAACATTTCTTCAGGTTTATTCAAAGATTCAACTGACTAGCTTTGGATTAAAAAAAACATGGGGTCAATTACTCCTAGATTGTAATACATGACATTATAATATATGTTTGCATTCAAGTGGAAACTCTATGGTGCAGGAATTGAGTCGAAGCAGACTGGGGGGTGAACCAACTTCTAATCCTTTTGTTTTTTTTGAGGTAATTGGCACATGTCATGCCTTTACCATATAAGGCACTTATAGAAGGGAACGTGGAAATGTTTCTGAATTGAGTAAAATTGTGTGTGTGAAAATCTGCAGGGATATGGTCACTATGTTCTCCACGAACAGATGATAAATGAACCTCTTGAGGAGATGATGGCGAAGTTGCTAGAGATAAATCCATCAGCAGCAACTCAGCTGTTAGAGAGCAGAGGCCTCTACATGATGCCAAGGGCACTGGTTGATGACTTTTGCACCGACTCACATAGATAGTCCGCACTCCACACCTAACTGTTTTATCTGCTCGGCTTAAAGAGGAACTTTTAACTACATCAACTTAAATACTATATGATCCAAATTTTCGTTTCGTTTGTGGACAATAGAACCTAAGTAGTACTAGTAGTTTCAAAACATAGTCTTGCAGAACAATGGCTAGTGTTTTAAGCTTTAGGTGAATGCACTTTTGAAATCTCTTAGCTGTGAGCTTTTAACTGTGAACAACCATTTGCTACCTATTTCTTTAAGTTTTAAAGCTACTTTCGGCTTTGGGTGGCCCTGGATCCAAAAAAAGAAAATCCAAAATCCATCACGAAAAGATCTTACTCCTCTTGAAGGCCTTTGCCTTTTTCTTTTTTTTTTTGGGGGGGGGGGGGATGATAGATGAAGTAAAAGAAGTTAGAAATGAGTCGACATAGAAGACTCTTGTCTCTGGTTTCTCTCCCTGGACGAGTCAACCGTAATTAAGAGAGGCTTCTCAGCATCCATGGGAGAGTGAGATTCTGGCACTATCGAGAGCATTTCTGGGGCAAAGAATCTCTCCGTTTTAGCATTGGTGACAGCCAGTGCTTTCTCCAAAGTAGCCTTGGCACCTTTAGTAATCCAAATTAGCAGAATTGCTGTGAAATAAAGAAGCAACAACAAAGCAAAATTATGTCAAAAACACGATCCAACATCCTGTTAAATTTCTTACCTATGCTAAATGCTGTCAGGTTTGTGGAAACTTTGATAGTGAAAAACAGAAAAATTGCTTTCCCATGTAAGAATACAACTTTTGAGCCATTGTCCTTTTCTGAGTTCAGTATAAATCTAATCCTCGCTCCAATATATCCCTTCTCCAAGCTTTAAGTAAGAACTAGTTTGCATAACCTGACTGAAAATCATGCTATATGGTCCCCTGCTCGTTTCTTAACCTTAAAAATTAGCAAGTACAACTAGATTGGACCTTGGACCATGAGTTAGACCACCCTACTACACAGGTTGAGAGAAGTTAGCTTCAGATATGCGCTTTATCATCCAACAATAATTCTTGGTTAACCTAAAAGGGCAATAGGCGCTTACCGGATGCACAAAAGCCGATTGCCATAAGAACCTGTATTCGGAGGCAAAGATCAGTTCAAGAGATAAGGAAATTAAGCAATATCCTAGGAAGAATCAGAAACCTCTAATCCAATATAAACCATTATTTTAAGGGAAAGAAGACTATTCAAATCCTTCACTAACAATAACCAAGATAGAAATATTTCAACATTGTGAAATCCCATATCCTGTAATAGCTGCTAAATGCATGTTAAGGATCAAATATCCTTTAAAAAGTCAACATAAACGGGTCATAATACATACTTGATGAATTGTAGAAATCTCATTCCATCCATGTGTGACATCTGAAAGGTCCTTTATTGTAGTCCCGATATATGCCAGGCCGAATATGGAAGGCTGTAATAAGAAGAAAGCAAGAGACTTAACAACTTCAATAAAAGTTCAACCAAAAAAGAACTAAATGAAGAAATCTCAAAGCAAGGACAAGAAAATGGTAACTTGTTTGCCAAACAACTACTAAAGGTTATAAAAAGAACAGCATCTTGCATGATCAATCATCTCTGATAAATGAAACAGGAGATAGTAGTGGAGTAACTACCATCATTCCTAACCAAGATGCCAACACGTACACACTGAGATTAACTGGAGTCACGGAAAGTAAGTAATTCAACAAGCTGAACGGCAATAAAGGAACAAGCCGAAGCAGAAAAACCATCTATTGGGACCAAAAAGACAAAGAAAATTAACCAAAGCAGAGTTCCATGATACAATAGAAAATGTAGACCGATCTACAAAATTTCAAAATATTTGTGTAGTAAATAAAAAACCCAATGTTCAATGCATTTTTGGAAGCTTATAAATAGAATTATCAAGCAAATTTAGTTCCTGGAATTCATTATACAGTATTGGACTGTACAGTACTACTAGTCCCATTTTCTTAAAGAACTATTTAGTGACATGGTGCATATATAGAGAGAGTTGTGAAGCCAAAGAAGGGGATTCCAACGCATTTCTCAAAATTTCTAACTATAAAAACTACAGCATTCAAAAAATATGAATTGCAGGAAGCGACCATCAACTGGAACACTCCATTTCACATGACGAGGCATAAAGAAACATATCCACACAGTTAAACATAAAGCTCCTGAAATGATTTTGGATCCAGTGCCATTGAATTTGAAATTCATCATTGTCATTTAAGTAGTTCATATGATAGCCTTATTGTTTATATCCTAAGAAGATGAAAATAAATTAAAATATACAGCAAGAAGCGGACGCAACATATTCACCAAGCTGTAATAGTTACAAGCAGGAAAAATAGGCTAAGAAAAGACAAAAACTCTTGCCTTAAAACTAGATATCTCGATTGCATTGGCAACAGCCTGGAACTTTGGGTAATTCCTTAGTTTGGAGATCAAATATGATTTTCCTATCTGCCAGAAAAGCAAATGAAAGGCTTAAAAAACTTATTCTTGCCCGAGAGGGAGAAAAAAACTCGGAAATATTCAATTAATGAGTAGCACTACTTGATCAAAATCTGACTTTAGTTTTATCAAGAACATATTGTGCATACTTATATTAAGAAATGATCCACATCACACAGTAGCTCAATAGACTCACTGTTCGGCCAAGGATGAATGCAGCGGTGGCCCCTAGGGTAGCACCAATTGAATCAGCCATAAACCCCACAGACAGCCCAAACAGATAACCTCCCCCTAGCTGCTAACCAACAAAAGAATGAATTTGTCTCTTTCATAGAAAGCATACGAGTGCTAGTAGTACTTATATCGAAACAACTGAATGAGTTTTCAAAACCAATAATATAATTATTTTAATCTAAATGCAGAATGCAATGAGAACCCACGGTAAGAATCGAAGCAGGAACGACAAGGATCGTGAGAGGAATATACGATAAGGCCCTGCAATACCAAGAAAAATATGTTTGATGCACACAGGTTGAAGTTGAATAAACATAAAAAAGAAAAAAGGGACATTTCAACTTATGTTCAACACAGCTTGAACATTAGAATAAATCAGAAGAAAAATCAACAATGTACACATCAATGCAGCAAAACTGAATTATTTAAGATTCAGCCAATCATTAATAAACAGTGCTAACTTACAGCACAAATGGACCCCATTGCCCAAGATCTTCCTTAACCCAGAACAGGAAACCCTTCACAATCTGCATCATCAGTCCTTTCAATTAACAAAGTTGCAGAGATGCAATCATGCAAATATGAAATAAAACACAATAAAAAGATGTTTAAAATATCGAATTATTTAATTGAGTAAAATATGTATAAAACAAAATTTAAAGAAGGCGGATTATGGGGAAAAAAAAACAAAGAAGGAAATGCCTTTTCGATGGGAAGAACAAGGAGGACGGAAGCGGTGGCGACGAGGAAAAGGAGAGAAAATACGATTCTAAAAGCTGAAACCCAGGTAAAGAAAACATCCGCCATGTCGGGAAACGAGAACAGCCTTTGCCTCCAGGGGCTCCAGCGGTTGTCGTTTCAATGATGGTGGTCGTTGGCAATGCGACGACGACCGTGCCCACAATTCCACGATCTTTTTACCAGAATAACTAACCCAAATTTTCCTACTTTTTTTTTTTTTTTTTGATTTCTCAAGGTATCAACCCAAAATTTCTTTTTAACAGAAAGGTACCCATATTTATCTAAATTTAGATAATTGTTGCTACAATCAAGTAAAGCTCTTGCATATATATAGTATACATATTTAACGTGCGTTTCTCTTTCTGCTTCTCTTTTATTGAGTTCGATCATCAAAGGTCCAGCAACGAGACAATCTGTTTGTCGTTGTTCACATTCATGTTTGGTTGTAAGTTTAGCTTATATCTTTTGGGACACACAAACTTTTGGAATTTAGAAAAAAGAACCATCCAAGATTTAGCTTAAATCGATTTTGACTGTTATCGCTGTGTATTTTGCATGAACTTCAAAGGTTGAATGGATGCATGGCATCTGATTCTAAAATGGGCTTTCAATGGTTTTCTGGGTTTCTTCTCTTAATTTTGATTTGGGTATGAGCCCTGAGGAGGTTCTCAGATTGTGCTATTTGGACCAAAACCATTTCCCATAAATCTCTTGCATTTATTTTCGTTTGCACTTGCTTTTTTTTTTTTTTGCTCAAATGAAAACAAATTTGTATTCTCTTGTTATTTCATGCCCTCGAGTGCAACAATCAAACCATTAAACTGCGATTTTTCAAATATTTACAGATGATCAAATATTAGTTTTAAGAGAATTAGTAATAAAACAAATTTAAAAAAATCAGTCATAAATTATAAGTTCATAGTTTGATAACTTATTAATGATTAGGATGCCATGGGAACTAAATCTCCCAAATGAGTATAGAATATTGATCCTTTAAATATGATTTCTTTTCATATACACGTAAAAAATATCCAACTCAAAACTAGTGTAAAACCGAAGAATTAAACTTTGTGAATTAATGTGACTCCTTCGAATAGGACTACTTAGGCAGTATCTAAAGTAGCCCAAGTTTAAGTCAATTCAATATGATTGGAAATGATTAGCACATCCCACTTTCCCAAGATCAGACTGAATGCGGCCATCAACCAAAAAGGGCTGCCCCGGGGCAATCCATAGTGCCCCAAAGGTTCATCCTTGAGTTAACTAGGTCCTACCTCCTAAGAAACATGCCATGTGTCCTAACATGTATAGGATATCTATATATACTTTTAAGCCATTCTTCGTTCCATGCATTAATTAAGTCATTTTCGCAACACGCAGTTTCATACAAGAAAACGAAAACTAGCCTATTTTGTACCAGCCTGCCACTTCATTGCATATATATGTATAAAATGACGACAAACTATAACTCTATAATAAGCATGCTAGCTAGATTGGCTTTATATGGAAAAAGAAAATCTCCCCGTTCCAATGATTGAACCGTTACCTTTTTGATTGATGCATGCTTCTAGAGTTGCGATATATTATAGGTCGGCATGCTCTTAAATTCTTATCACTTTGGATAGAACCAAAGAAGAAGACGTAGGTGAATGAAAGTTGCTTTTTAAGTTTTTCAACTCATGTCTATTCGATAATGCTAAGCAACACAGGTAAACAAGAAGCAGCAACTTCGTGGTAAATTTGACAAGATATACTATACAGCACTTGCATCACAACTACATATACATGGTTTGATTGTGACTCAAAAGCTACTCCTCTTACGTCTCCAACTTCAGCTTTTTGGACAAATACCCGACTTTCAATTATTTTCATAGATACCATCGACGTTTTTAGAAATAAATAAAATAATTATAAATTTAATTATTTATATAAATTCACTAGAATTTAAAAACTAAACTAATGAACTACTTACTTTTCTCGTTGGATACAATAATAAGACGCATTATACTTTAAAGGAGAGAATGTAAATTCAAACATTTGAAACGGTATTATTGGAAGGAGCAACCACAAATCCTGATCATGAATAGTAAAACAAACATGGAAAATACCAAAACTATATAACAAGGGTTAGTATTTGATACACTAACAAGTGTACTTTTTCAACTCCACAAGCAAATGTAAAAAGTTGTCATGTATTCTATGTTTTTAACATTTTACTATAGGTTATTATTTGGTATGCTAACAGTGGAAATTTTTAACTCTACAAGCAAAGTTAAGATTTTACTCTATATATATATATTTTTTAAATACAACATAAAGACACGTAGCAAAATCTAAACTCCGCTTGTGTGGTTAACAATCCCTAGTTTCTTGTATTTTTCTTAATTTAAATATTTTAATATTTTCATAAACTGAATTTGATTTCAGTTAGAGCAAAGAGATTTTATTTTTATAATCAAATTCCAAGTCAATGGATAAATAGAGGGTGAGATCACAATTACTGTAACTTTGAGCTAATGTAAGACGTGACAATTACCAAAAAAGAAAAAGAAAAAGGGAAATCATGACACAACCCTAGATTGGTTCCCTATCTCTAAATAGCAGAAAGAAATTGCTTATCCAGCTTGACATTATTTGAATTATATTAAAATATTATTTTCTATAATTATATTTTTAATAAAATAATTCTATTAATTGAATAGTAAACCGAAATTGGATATTGCATTTATATGATTCAAATATAAATACATAAATTTAAAAGCACTTATAAATAAATAAAATTGTTTTCAAATTAAAGCTAACAAAAAACATGTACCCGTGTGAAGAATAAACAATTCAATAAGATTGGAATCTTGAATTGCGAAATGATTAGCATTTAAGATCTTGTAGTTATTAAATCAATATCAGTTTAAGTCGATTTTATTAATATTTTATTAATGAATTATAAGGTAGCAAAGCCCTAGCAATAATGTGATTAGTGTAACTTAAATCTGGATTATATTTAAAACGATAAATACTCTAACTGTTAGATTAATAGAGGATTTAATCGATTATGATTTCAATAAAGATGATTAAGTGAAATGTTTATCAATTATTAAAATTTATTATTGAGTTAACCCTTTATTTTTTTTAAATAAAAGTTTTAATATATTTTATAAGATATAAAAATAAGCAATCAATTATCCAGATCCGTCAATTAAACTTTAAATCGTTGAATTAATGTTAGAGATTGTTGGTTAAACTGATGGAAAAAAACCCGAATGTTTAGTCCTCGACGAAATGTTGGGTTTATAGTTTGAAGAATAGTGAGTTAGGCGAAGTTGGAAGAGCTGTGAGCAGCGAGACAAAGTGGTTATCGGACTTTGCCCAACAGAATTGTACAAAGTACATAAAGATATGTTCATCTTGGGTGTCCACTGTCGTCCACCTACAACCTAAAACCGATGAAATCAAATCTTAAAATTAGGTTAGAGCGATCCATCACTTGATTTTGCCCAACAAGTACGTGGGGGGAAGACTTTCTTGCACAATCTGAATTATTGATATGCAATACAGCAAAATTAAGTAGTCCCATCCTTTCACATCCATCCCTATTCTAATTGGGTTTTCTTATTTACTTTAGAATCTAAGCATGTATGTGTCAGATATCAATCATTCACAACTACTTTCTTCTGTTCATTTCTTTTCTTTTTTTAAACTTGTTCTATAAAAGATGGGGGGGGGGGGGATAGAAGATTCTTGGTAAAATCATCAGTTTTATTAATTAACAGTCAAATGACATAGTTAAAGCATATCGACTAAGAACAGCACATGATTCTTACTTATTTTTTCTCATTAATTTCCATGATCAAAAAGGGGCAAATCATTGTTAAATATATATAAATGTCACACCTCATTGACTTATTAAGGCAACCATGTTGTTGTTGGGGAGTCCGATCATGCAGATTCTTTATGATAAACCTTACACTTTCCATTTCCCAACCCTCCATTCAAAAAAAAAAAAAAAAAAGAAAAGAGAAAACTTTGATACCTTTATGTTGCCTCAAAAATAAGGGAAGGAATGCAATCGTGGACAGCTACGTTAATAATTATCAGATGATTGATTACTTGCGTAATCTGTCATCAGATTGACGTCTTCCTCTCACCATTCCACCACTGACAGCTATCTCTTTACAAATGGTTTACAAACTCAATGCCACCTTCTTCTTCTTCCTTTTTTTTTTTTTTAAATAAGGATTCGATTTTGACAGCATTGAGACCCCCCCGGGGGGATTTCGCATCAGCCGTGCAGAAAAGTCACCTCACTTCTTAACCATTACCACTTGGACGAGGGAATCATGTGTTAGCCAAGGGAAAGCGCCATTTGCAATAGAGTACAGCTACAGTCCACCCTTTAACATTCCCTTGTCACTGTAAGAATCTATTAAAGTTCCTTTTTTTTTTTTTAATTTTGTTTTTTTCTGCTGGAAATCCCGGTCAACTTTGAGGTTGTAAGTACACATCCCCCATTTGACTTATGTAAATTGCAATACAGCTAACGGTTTTCTTTGGAGCCTAGGTTAAGGTTCAAAATTTCATACATTTTCGTTTTCTTGGAAATTAAATCTCAAGTATTATACCTTTTATTAACAAACTTGATAAAGTGCAAAGGACGATAAGGATTAAGGCTTGAGAAAGTAATCTGCAAAGATTTTAATTTTCGGTGAGATTTTTCCCTTTTTAATATCTATCTTCTGCAATCTGCAGTAGCAGGCGTGGAAAGGCAGCTAATATGGTCACCATAGGACAAAAAAGCCTACTTAAAATCATATTTTTTTCTGCAATTTGCCAGTACTATAACCATATATAGAAAAATATCAAATCACCAAAAGAAACCCATTTCTCCATTGTTTTTTTTTTTTATAAACACTACTGTGCCTTTCCATGTTATTGGAGGGTCCAATCCAACACTTCTAATATAAATACAAACAGATCTTAATATATATATATATATATATATATATGTATGTATATAAAGCAATTGAAGTTTAGAAGGCATATCATAAAACTACTTTTTCTTTGACTACTAGAGTGATGGATCAGAAAAGTAGACTGCAAGTTGACCCCTTTGGCACATTGCCCATTGCCTATAAATAACTTCGCTCCACCTTTGTTGTCACTCGTGTAGTTGTCTCAACTTACTACTTTCTTCACATATAAAATTCTCTGATTTTTATTTAGTATATCACTCTTTGGACCGTCTTATTGGATCTCAGTTTGCTGCTGCACAGACCATAAGGTAAGGTTTCCCGAAAAGAACAATTATTTGCTTGTTTCATTTATTGTCATTCAAATGGAATGAAAAGATTAGTTTTCAACTATTTTTTACTTAAAATGTTGCTGTTTCTTAACAGGTACCAATCATGATAGTTTCCTTGTCTTTGTGCAAGCAAACAATGTCTTTACTAGACATACCTTCGGGGGTGCTCAAATCCAATTTCTTTAGGCCAAGGCTAGAAAAAGAGAAGGTTGTGATCCTAATGGGGGCGACTGGAACCGGCAAGTCCCGGCTTTCCGTCGACCTTGCTACCCGGCTCCCAGCCGAAATAATAAATTCGGATAAAATACAAGTACATGCCGGACTCGACATAGCGACCAACAAGATCCCTGAGGAGGAACGGTGTGGGATTCCACACCATATGTTAGGTGTAATAAGTCCCTACACAGATTTCACGGCAACGGATTTTGTTGACATGGCTTCACATGCCATGGATTCGATTTTGTCCCGCAGCCAGGTTCCGATCATAGCCGGGGGCTCGAATTCATACATCGAGGCCTTAGTTGACGATGAGGACTTTCGGTTCCGATCTAGGTACGAATGTTGTTTCCTGTGTGTAGATGTAGCAATGCCGGTGCTCCATCAGTACGTATCGGAGCGAGTAGATAAGATGGTGGAAATGGGGATGGTCGATGAGGTAAGGAGTTTCTTCGACGCCAATGCCAACTACGCAGTGGGGATTAGGAAAGCCATTGGAGTCCCTGAATTCGACCGCTACTTCAGAGCCGAACCATATTTGGACAAACAACAACGTGGTAAACTGCTGCAAGAAGCAATACAAGAAATCAAAAGGAATACCTGCAAATTAGCTTGTCGACAATTGGAGAAGATTCACCGGCTGAGGAACAAGAAGAACTGGAAGATACACATGGTGGATGCCACGGAGGTTTTCCGCAGGCGTGGTAAAGATGCAGATGAGGCATGGGAAAAGCTTGTAGCAGGTCCTAGTACGGAGATAGTGGCGGAATTTCTATATAATTTCAGCCCTCAGACACTGGTCACTAAACCCAACCTTAGAGTGCCTTCACTGCCTTGTGGTATCATGCTGTAAAATCATATCTGACAGACAATAACTAGTAAATTGATACATTCCGATGTTTTAAAATATTTGAGATATGCTGCTTAATGGAACTCACTTTTTTGGGAAGAAAAAAAGATGCTCAAATTTCATGGCCCCTGCCATTTAATGATATGAAAGCATTTTTTTTTTCTTCTCCTTTTTGGTGTCTCATCAGTTGACATACCATTACAAGTGATGCAACTGTTTTAACTGGTTTCCGGGATTGTAAGTTGTAATGCAATTTTTGGGGGTAGGGACCCAGTTCATTTGTTTGTTTTATTTCCCTATTTCTTTCCAAACACATGTTAATGACTTTTAATTATTATTATTATTATTATTATTATGGAAAGCAAATAATTGAAAATAACTTGTTCAGAAACACTGCCCAGCAGCAGCCCAAAAATCCTGCCAAGTCTAATGCCCTGCACTTTATTAAACAACTTAAAAGCCGGTGCTTGGAAGTTGGACTGTTTGTGTCACAACCCAATTCAGCCTGTTGGGCCGTTTCCTGCATTGCTATAAAATCTACTCTCTTGTATATACGAATGTGAGTTTAAGGGAATGTTTGTTTGGTATAAAATTTGTATTTGGATATTTTTCTGGTTATATTGCAAATTTGTCTGAAAGCAGAAATTTTCCATATTTTTCATTATACTTTTGAGCTAAAAATAAATTCATCATTATATTTTAACTTTATTCTGAATTTTTCCCTTTTATTATTATTTGATTAATTTTTTTCTTTTACTATTCAATTTTAATTTAAAATAAATTGAAGAAAATTTTAATAAAAGATTTTAATTTTAATTTTTTACTTAAAAATAATAAATTAATAATTAATTTATATAATATACTATTAATTAACTTATAGTTAACTATTAAAACAAACTATTTCAAATAATATCTTTTTTTGTTAAAATTTATTTTTAAATCATCAAAATCAATTTTAAGGCTATGTTGGGTGTATTGAAAAAAAAAGTACTGAAAAATTAAATGTTGAATTTAAGTTATAAATTTTGTTTGGTGTATTACTTAAAATTATATGTTGAGTATTATTAAATTATTTTATAAAGTAAAATATAATCTTAAATGAAATAAAATAAAATAAAACAATTGAATTTTTTTATGGAAAAAAAAAATCTTATCTTATAGTTTTCATTATGGGTTATCAAACGTGTTTGAAAAATTAAGTTGAAAATATTAATCCAATTGAAATTTTTCAACATTTAATCAAACAAGGCATAAATGATAAATTTAATTAAAAATAAAAATTAAGTAAAATACAAAGTTTAGTGATAAAATTCAATAAATAAAAGTTGTATAGCGAATTGAACCATATTTTCAAAGTATACTGATAAATATTATTCAAAATAAAGTATAATGTCAAATTTCAATATTTACTGATAGTATGGTGACAAATTTACATTTTAACCCTCATACATATTACTTAAATTTTATTTTTTTATATTGTTAAAAAAATAATTTCAAACCAATGTTGTTTATTAATTTAATTAATAATCAAACTTCATTCTCTAGATCAATTATGAATAAAAAAATTTATTAGTATTGTGTTTGTTTCACTAAAAATAAATTTTGAAAAATAATTTTAAATAAACTTATCAGAAGTAAAATATTTTATACAAAATTATTTTTTAAAAAATCAATACATTTATTAAAAATCATTTTCCATATGCTTTTTATACCAAACAAACCCTAAACCCTAAACCCTAAACTTAGGAAACGCATTTGAGAGTAGTAAGTTAACGACATGATTAAAAAACTTATTTTTATAATACGATGCGACCTGACTCAGCTGATTAAACCGTTTGGTGAAAATTCAGAAACCCATGAGTAGCTGCCTGCAGCTCAAGATTCTGATGGCCACTTGTCAAAAGAAAAACACAAAATAAGTGAAAGATGCATGAGAGGCAATCGAGGAAGACGAGAGATTATAAATTGTGTTTAGTATAATGGCTGGATACTGATATTCGCCACTAACAATCAATGCTTGGTCCAGTTTATATATAAATATACCTCAATGAAAAATGAAATCACATAAATGGTCATTGGTCAGTTTTCAAAAGATTTATTTTTTAAATCATTCTTCAAAAAGTCACTAACTTTTAGCTTTGATTATTTTACTTAAAAAAGCTTTTTTTTTTTTTTTAATTAAGGAATTCTACATACACTACTTTATTTTTATTTTTTTAATTTATCCATGAAACAAAAGAATCATTTGAAAGTTATTTGACTCTTGAATTTTTTATTTTATTTTATATCATTCAAATAATATGTGTAATTTCTTTTATTTTATATATTTAAAAAAATCATACTATATAGTTTAAATTCATATATAAGGGGAATGCAACTATGTTTTTTTTTTTTTTTAATCCAATTAAGTTAGATTCTCAATGTATGATTGTTTTCTTCTGCTTATATTATGAAAATGGTAAGGGAGAACCAAGTATGTACAAACAACAAGTTGTTGGTCCCATTAGTCACATATATACTTTTTTTTTTTTTAAAGAATTAGTCATATATATACTAGATTCCAGCAAATTTATATAGATTTATATCACAAAGGCATAAACAGGCTCTTTTTTTTTTTTTTTTAGAAAAAGTGCTCATGACCTACAAAGATAGCCAAAAAAAAAAAGAAAAACACTTCCTTTTAGCATAAAATTTTAAAAGGATGATACCAACTTTTTTCTTTACTTTTTTTTTCTTCAATATTCTTACTTGTTACATAAATTTCTTGAGGGATTGTAATATAATATTGAAAGGCTGATGTTAAAATCATTAAGTTTAGCGTGGTGGTTATTCACTTTGTCCCTTAATTATGTTGTTGAGGCTCCATCTTTACTTAAAAAATAGGACATATTTTATGATCAATTATCTATTTTTTTAAAATGTATTTATAAATTTGGATGATCCAAAAATTATTTTGGACTTCAAAATCTCAGTCCATCCAATATTTTGAAAGGTGAAAGTCATTTACAAAGAAATAAATTACTTTTAAAAGGGACCAAAAATAATTAATTAATTAAAAATTGAATTAAATTATTAATATTTGAAAAGGACTAAAAATAAAATTTGGCCCAAGAGGGTGGCTGCCCCTCCTCTCCTGATTGTTGACCCCAGTGAGAAGAAACTTGAAAATTACATTAAACGACATATGTATTGATATACAATATATTGTGCAGACAGATGCTTCAGAGGGTACATGCAAAGTTGGCAAGTGGTCCAAAATTTTGGTCTGGAAGTGGATTATTAAAAAGCAGACAAAAAGGTTGAGGGACATGGAATTGAATTATGGAGCAACATGAAACCGACTAGCTAACAAATAAACGCGTTTAAACCAAACTGTAAGCCACTTATTCTGGTTTTCCGGAAACTGGAATCAAAAGGCAAGCCAGGAATAATAATATTATTATTACTTTTTCTTCAATCCATCCATCACCACTCTCCGTAAATTTCATTCGGAGAGGGGTTGTTGTCGTCGTCGATAAGATGTCAAAAATATTCTCTTCTTGGATATGATGGTAACCTTTGGGTATCGAATCCCATAATCAATAACCTCTAATGAATGCTTTTTCCTGCAGGCATGCATGTTGTTTTGCCCTTTGGAATGATTTCTGAATCACTCTTTCTGTGTAACCTTCTGATTCTCAAGTGCATACACCCACCAAAAAAAAAAAAAAAAGTTGACTCAATAATCATAAACTTCCATTTTCATGGAAAATTATAATTATAGGAATGTTTTAGATTTCTTCATGAAAATGTTTCATCGAGTTCAACAAGACTTTATTTAGGATTGCTGTTTTAACAGTTTTCCAGATTTAAAAAAAAAAAAAAAAAAAAACCTGTTTTTCGCAGTAAATGTCGTGGTAAAACATTTTAATTTCTGCAATTTATCATAACTTAGCGGAAAAAACAAGGGATAGTTTTGGCATTTGAATCAAATGATTGTATTATGGGTTCTCATCCTAAAACTGGCAAATTTGTGGGGTTTTTTACCTCAATATTATAAAAAAAATTAAATATAAAAATAGATTGTCAGTCAGATTAAATATGAAAACGGGTTACTTTTTTTGGTCGCGCTTATTGACAGGCACAATTCAATATTTTAATATTAAAATTATTTTATTTAATAAAATATTATTTTTTTAATATTTATAATAATATACGAATAAAAATACGAGTTTTGTAATACTTCAAACGGGTCGCGCCTAACGCATAAATGCAATATACTGACGTCAGCCTCTGCTCCCTGCTACTCCGGTTAAATTTTACAGCAACATGAAGGTGGAATTCAATTTGATCTTTTTTCTTGTTCTTTATACTATTGGTGCAATTCAATTTTATTATATGATTTTATTACACTGTTTAAACTTAATTAATTTATATGATTATAGATTTTGAGAAATTTGAGAATATTAGAAATTTTTTTAAAGTTAGTATCCTATCACTAAAAGAGTTTAAACTTAAAAAATTTAGAAATTTAGAAATTAATTTAGAAATTTTACAAAAATTTACAAGATAATTAATTTAGAAATTTTACAAGTTTGAATCCAAATTTAGAGTCGGCATTTTTTTTTCTTTTTAAAGGGAAAAAATGATTTAAATAGTATTCAAACTTCATTTCTAAATTAATTATCTTATAAAATTTTATGATAATATTTGATGCACTGACAATTTTTATGTACCATCTGTCGAAACCATTTTTAATTTTAAAAACGTGGATCAATTTTTAAAATATGGATGGAGTCGCCACCAATCATTTTTGAGGTGTAATTGGGCCACCTTATAAAGCATTTTGGTCTACGAGTTTTAAGAAAATAGGTTCGGGAGTCGATTACGTACGAAAAAGGGTTAGCACCCTCGTAACGCCCAAAATTGGTACCAAATTGATTTATAAATGTCCTTATTATCGAAAATTTGAAAAAGTTTTTGAAATTCAATTCCTTTAAAAATCATTTAGATAACTTGAATTGGATGTCGAGATTCTCTCATTCAGAAGGAATAAAATATCATGTCTAGCACGATTGGATACATTATTTCAAACCCTCAATACAAGATCATTTCGTAATTTCTAAAACTCATGCATTTGAAATTTCAAAAGAATATTTCGTTATCTGGCCAAACGGTAAATCGCAGCCCAGCACGATTGGGCACGATTGATCGAATTTTCAAATACGAAATATTGTCTCGTTTTAATTTAAGAAAACTTGGATGAAATGCCAAAAGGATATTCCGTATCTTGGTCGAATGAAAAATCGAAACCCAGCATGATTGGGCACGATCTCTCAAACCCCCCAAATACGAAATATTGCCTTACTTTAAAAGACCTTTGAAAACGATCAATCAAAATGCATTTACTTGATTTGTTTTGGAAATAAAGGAAAAACAATTGGTCTAGCTGAGCTCAAATTTAGATAGTCATTCCATAAAGGGAACAAGAATACAATTGTAAAATATGCAATAATAATCCAATGCAATAATACGATACGACAAAATAATAGCAAGGCCAGAAGATATGAACATAAAGTGAAAGGCATGATGTAAATAGAATATATGCATAAAATAATATAAGAAAATATTTTGAAATAAGCAAAGTAAGGTTAAAAATGGGATTTTAGAATAAACAAATTATATACATAAAAATAAATAAATATAATATATATGAAAATAAAGAGGGAATATATACATAAATAAAATTATAATATGAACACGATGTGTCTAGAAAACAGTTAATGAGAATCACGTGTTTATAAAGTAATAATGTACAAAAAGGTAGTTAAATTTAATATCACCCTAATTTTCAAAACAGAGGAATATATAAAATGGGATTTTAAAATAAGATAAATATATGATAAAATAATGGAGAAAAATACACATATGGAGGAAAAACCAATTAACAATGCGGAACCAAATTTATAATGCCAAATGATTTATTTAAAACAATTTAAAAAAAAAAGATTAATAAAACAATGGAAAAAAAATAAAAAAATAAAAGGATTAAAAATAATTAAAAGAATTAAAAAGCAACTAAAAACTATGAAATGAAAGAAATAAATAATAATAATGAAAATAATAATAACAGTGATATAACATAATAATAGTGATAAATATAATAATATAATAAATGTAATAGTAATAATATTAAGTATAATAAATAATAAAAAAATTAATTTTGGAAATATATGGAAGAATAACCCAAAAAAGGATTAAATCGAAGTCAAAACAAAATATCAGGGGCAAAATTAAAATAAATAAAAGACAGGGGGTCAATATATATGCGCGAGTAAAGTAGGAGGACCAGAAAGGCAAATTTCCCCTCCTTCAGTGCGCAGCGCTTAGCATGGGACGAAATGTGACAAAAACAAAATTTTGGGCCAAATTATAAATGACCAAAAACCCAAAAGGGACCCAATTGTAGACAGCCTCAAAAGCGGAAGTCAAAACAAATTTCAGGGGCGAAATTAAAATAAATAAAAGACAGGGGGGTCAATATATATGCGTGAGTAAAGTAGGAGGACCAGAAAGGCAAATTTCCCCTCCTTTAGTGCGCAACGCTTAGCATGGGACGAAATGTGACAAAAACAAAATTTTGGGCCAAATTATAAATGAGCAAAAACCCAAAAGGGACCCAATTGTAGACAGCCTCAAAAGCGGAAGGACTGAGGGTGCAAATAGACCCTCAGTCCAAAAACATGCGGATCCTAGGCCCTGGGTCGGGTTAAAATCGGGTCGGCCCCAAAACGACGTCGTTTTGGGGTCGTTTTGAAAGCTATGAATCAACGCCGTTTTAGTATAGTATAAAAGCTGAAATTTTTACAAAAAATTCATTTTTCCTTCTTCCTTTCAAAAACAAAAGCTCTTTCCTCTCAACTCTCTCTTTGCAGAAACAGGGAATCCGGCGAGAGCTCTGGTCGGCCACCGACCGTCGTCACCGCCGTCGCCGTCGCCAGGTAAAAATTTCCCTTTTTTATTTTTTTTGTATTTTAATATAAAGAAAAATATTTTTAAAAGAAAATAATAAATATGAAAAGAAAAAAAAATGTAAAGGGAAAAAAATAAATTTAAAACGAGTAAATACCCTTAGCCTTTAGATCTTGCCCCTTGCTCGTGATTTTAGTGCTCAAAAATATGGTTTTGTATTCTCTCTATATTATGTATCCCAAAAAAAGTCCCCTTTACAACTGTTATTTGAAGGCTTTTATAGCCAAAATTACAACAAAATCGTTGCTACACGTTTGTAGGTGGAGCAAACGTGATGGAGAGGGACTCTCCGTGGAGGCATGGCACGCAACGTGCATCATGCGTGGTGGTTGCCGTTGGGGCGTGCGGCGCAAAAACAACCGAATGCTGCAAGGGTTTCTGCTCTTAGGTTTAGGTGGGTATGGGTAGTTGGGCTAGGTTTTGATTTTGGGCTAGTGTTTGGGTTTAGTTTAGGGTACTGGGTTTGGGTTTAATTTATTTTAATTTGGGTTGTTTGTATATGGGCCCCGGGCATAAATTAGGTCCAACACCATCAATACACCCCAATTATTCACATCATTAATGAGCAAAATATTAAAAAAATTGAACAACTTTCTAATAAATACTTAAAATTTTATTTAAGCCTAATTAAAATTAATTATAATTCTCCCTTTCCTCCTTATTAACGTATAAAAGAAAAATGTTTTGAGATTGATCAAATCTTAGAAAATTTATTGAAATTTATATGATTAAGGTTCGGGCTTGGAGTTAAAATTAAATTAAAGTGAAGATTTAACTAAAATTCTAAAATTTTTATTGAAATTTATATAAAATTTCATATATTAATTGAAGCAGGGGTAAATTATTTTAAAGTTTAAACTCTTTTAATGATAGGATACTAACTTTAAAAAAATTTCTAATATTCTCAAATTTCTCAAAATCTATAATCATATAAATTAATTAAGTTTAAACAGTGTAATAAAATCATATAATAAAATTGAATTGCACCAACAGTAATAAAGAAAAGAAAAAAGATTAAATTGAATTCCACCTTCATGTTGCTGTAAAATTTAACCGGAGCAGCAGGGAGCAGAGGCTGACGTCAGCATGTTGCGCCTTTGCGTCAGGCACGACCCATTTCGAGTATTACAAAATTTATATTTTTATCCGTATATTATTATAAATATTAAAAAATAATATTTTATTAAACAAAACAATTTAATATTAAAATATTAGATTGCTCCTGTCAGATAGGTACAATTCAAAAAAGTAACCCATTTTTGTAATTAATCCGGCTGACAACCTATTTTCGTATTTAATTTTTTTTATAATATTGAGGTAAAAAAATCCTCAAATTTGTGGCTTGCTCAATTTAAAATGTGTAAAGTTATAACTGATAATTTTTCGCTTTTACTTTTCAATAATTTATAATTTAATTAAAACGAGTAAATTACACTCCAAGGTCATGCAATTATTGATAAATTTACATTTTGATTACTCAATTTAAAAAAATTACAAGTTGATCAATGGCCTGTTAGCTTGGCAGTGAACGTCAGATGTGGGGATGAATAAAATTTAGAATTTGGTCAATTTAAAAAAGTTACAAGTTGGTCATTAAACCATTAGCAAGTTTACATGTTTACATGTTTACCCTTTAGTCACTCAATCTTTCCACCATTACTCCTTAACTCAATAATCCAAAAACTATCAACAACCCAAGCCTCGAACCTTAGCCAAGCCACTATGAATTCATGTCTCACCTCTAACCCAACCAACTCAACAACTTTTCTTTCTAACCCACTCACCATTTCCCCTTCGATCAAAACCATAATCCAAGAAAATCCAAAATCAAGCTATTCACACGACTTTACCCTGAATGAAAAACCAAATATCACCGCAACCACAATCAAAGCAAACAAAAATACTAAAAAATAAATAAAAAGGAAGAGAATCTCTTGTTTCACTATGCCCCAAACATGACTTACAGAAGCAAAAAGAACAAAATAAAATTAAAGAAAAGAATAAATATAAAAAAAAAATGGAGACTCAAACATACTTGATTCAGTCAAGAGTTAGTTAGAGAGTTTCAAGCAACGAAGGCTCAATACAAAAGATCAAGGAGAAAGTCTTGCTGAGAATAGGAACATATCAAAGTTAGGCGGCCATTTGATAACAATGGACAAATATCATAAAGCTTTTTCATTAAGGCTTTGAGTTTTAATTAATGAAGTTTGATCAAATCATTTCAAAGAAAATTAAACCATAAAGTTTTTTTAAGGTAAATTTAACCATAAACTTGAAAGAGAAAAAAAACTTCTATGTGTGTCTTTGCAAGAAGAGGAGGCTAGACAATGGTGAAATGATTGGAATACAACTGTGAAAGAGGTTTTTATAACACTAAATTTTTTTTAATAGTTTAGTGACCAACTTGTAATTCTTTTGAAATTGAGTGACCAAAGTGTTAATTTACTAATAGTTGAGTGACCTTAAGAGTTCATAGTATGATGAATAGAGAGTTAACAACCACATCTTATTAGATCCGGTGCCCTAAGTGTAGTATTTTCGTCTAAGTACACTTGTATTTTTTGAACAGATTGGTTAACAAAATTATTCATGAATTACATTAATACTTTGTATATTGTCCTCACATGGTTTTTACATGCAAAGAAAAATGGAAGCAAATGTTGCTCACTAATTGTCTAATGTTTAACTAATATTAAGTGGTATTACATGATTGGATCGTAATACAAAAAACAACTTGTATTAGTAAGCAAGCCTAAACATGTCCTTAGTCTAATCAGAAATGAGCAAACCAATTGAAGGACTAATATGTGATCTATCAAGTCTAATTGGAAAGATACTTTATCTTGGGTATCAGAGCGAATGACTCTCAAAAGATAGATGTTGGAAAATTTGCCTATATTGTAGTAAACATGTAATTATTTTCTATGTATTTGAATAATGAATAAATAAATAAATAAAGTTAATTTCACATTTCACTATTATTTCTTTTGCGTTTTTGTCTTTTATGTTTTACATGCATACCAAAATTATGACAAGCAAATATTAGTTCATTGATTGTCTAAATTCAAACTGATGATAAGTGGCACTGTAATAATGTTTACATTACGAAAAAGACAACTTACTTCATTAGATAATCTAAATGAGTTTGTAATCCTGTAAAAGAATCAAAGTGAGCATTAGATTCAAATACTTAGAAAGATTATTATGTCATCTACAATTCCAATTGAGGAGATGACTAATTTTGACAACCGGAGTATTGACTCCACGAGTAGAGACATTGTAACACCCCCTAACCCCACACCGTCGCCGGAACAAGGTCACAAGGTATTACCGGAACCATACACTAATTTACGAAATAAAACGAGGTATAAATTTGAGTTTCAACTTTAAACACTCTAATTTCCATTAATTAGACCTTAATATAGGCCTACGGGGCCCAATATAAGTTTAGAAATTGATTCTGGATCAAATCGGGAACTTTAAAAATTTTTCATAGAAAACAGGGGCACATGGCCGTGTGGCTTGGGACATGCCCGTGTGGACAGCCCGTGTGAAATCACATGGCCGGGGGGCCAGGCCGTGGGCAGACTAACTTGCCACACACGGCCGTGTGACTAGCCCGTGGAAGCTACTGACTTCCCCCACACGGCCAGGGCACACGCCCATGTGATTTGGCCGTGTGAAAACTGCATGTTTCATCATTTTAAAGCTATTTTTACCCTCAAAACATCCCTAATACATGCCCAATTAATTGGCTTATAAATGACAATAAAAAATCATTCAAATCAATTTCAAACTTAACAAAAACTCATTCATTCATTTCAAGAACTTCTCAAAGTCTATACACTATATTTACACCCAAAATATTAAATATATACAAGTGACAAACATTAACCTAGTACATGCCACAATATCAAAAGATGGATACATCACCACTAATTTGAGCTGAGATCGGGATTGATTTGGATGCTTGACGAAACCTCAATTTCATTTCCATGCATTGATACATATTGAAAGTTAAATTTATAATAATCAATAAATTGAGTTATGATAATACAAACCGATTTCTCGAGCTATTCTTCAACTACTTTCTCCTTCCCTTTCGTGTTGGACGTCCCGTTTTCCTTGTTTGCAAATTAACTTTCAAGCTTCCAAACCCTAATTTCTCCTTTTTCCTTTCTTTTCTTCTTTCTTTCCCCCAATTTCGTTTCTTTCTCTGGTAACTTTCTCTTCTTTTTCTTTCTATTGTTTCTTTATTACTTAATTAATTAACTAATATAAAATATCTAATTATAACAAATAAAAAAATAATACACATGTTTTACACACATACATACACATGTATCATCCATCACCATACACTTGTCTCCATCATAATTAATTAACAAAAATTATAATATCACATATTTAATATTAATTATAACAAATAAATAAATAAATAACATTTACTTAATAATTAAGCAAACACATATAACATACATTTGTACCAATAAAATTAATACACATGTATTTTATCCATCATTCACACATGTCACTTTTATGGTCTAATTACTAATTTAATCCTTTAATATTTTCTATTCTTAAAATTAAACTTTTACCTTCTATTCAATTTAGTCCTTTTTACTAATTATTTCTAATTAAACTAAATTCACTTCACCAAAATTTAATTCAACTTATAACTAACCTTATAAATATTTTTAATAAATACTTACGAACTTATTTTCCTAAGACGGAGGCCCTACGACTCGTTTTTCCAGTACCCGGGAATTTTGGGTCGTTACAGACATAGATGTATTCATTGGAAGAATGATACATTAGACTAGATCCAAGATAAATTAATTCTATATAACATCCTCAAAACCCACTTAGTCATAAATAATATGAGATAAAATCTTAGCGAAATAAGGTATAAGATCAAAGAAAATGAAAGTTGCAATATATCAAAAGTGAGTTAAATCCAGAAGCATGACATGATGTATTAAGAATGGACTAAATCGTAAATATGTTAAAATTTTTTAGCTCAAGTGTAAATATTCAAAATTTAAGGGATCAAAGTGTAAAAATGAGAAATTTAAAGGACCAAAAGTGAAAATAATCCAATTACTAAGATATGGAATTGGCATGCAGGGACCAAATTGAATAGGTGAAGAATTGTGAGGGACTAAATCATAATTTTACCAAATTAAGTGATGATTCAATGATGGAATTTTGAAAGATCATAAAAAGTAAATTGGTCAATTAGCAATAGGGAGAATTCAAGAATGTAATGATTAAGTTGATGATATTTTGGTGATTTTTTTAATTAATTAGTTAAATATTATTTTATTAATATTTTACTTAGATATTTATTATTATTTTATTTAGAAAATGGTAGTATAAAAAGAAAGGAAGGATGAAGGAAATTTATCATCCTTCCAACATGAGTGAAACGGTGAGAAAGGAAGTTTTCTTTTCTTTACAATTTAGTCCTTTCCCATGAAAACCTACATTTTTACCCAAAATTTTTGAAAATTTCCTTAGATATTAAAGAGAGTAGATGAAGTAGAGATTATAGAGAATATATTCATCAATTTAGAAGTAAGAAAATAGTAGATGAAAGTGGAGAAAATGAGAAGAAAAAGGAAGGAAAGTGGTGAATGTAACATCCCGACTTTAGGCCTGGTCGGAATAGTGGTTTCGAGGCCACAAAATCTGACTAGGAAAATATTATTTTTATTATATTTTTATGATCTACAATTTCATGGGGAATTTTCATGAAAAATTTGTTCGAAAATTTCGACGTTTGGGCACTCAATTTAGTCAAAAGGACTAAATTGTAAATAGTGCAAAAGTTGAGTTCTATATTTATAAGGTGTCTAATTTTTATGTTTTTTAAATTGAAAGCCCTTATGTGACAATTAGCCCATTAATAAGTTAGTGGGAGATATTTGTTTGGTACTATTGAAATTGGGTAGAAATTAAAAGGGTAATTAGGTAATTAAGCAAATAAGTTAAAATAAGACAAAAATTTTAAAGCTATCATCTTTAATTTTCTTTCTTCCACCGAAATGAAGAACCAAAACAGCAGCCATGGGAGTTTGAAGGTTCGGCCAACCTTGTTTGGTCTATATAGGTATGGTTTTTGCTCCGTTTTTAATAATTTCTACGTTTTCGGAGTCGTGACAGCTTAATCTAGGTAGCCCGTATCTTCGATTTCAAAACTGTTAAAGTTTGTGAATTTTTCCATTGTTGATTAAGTGTGTATTTTGATGAATTATGGTAGATTATGCATGTCTAAGGTTAGAGAAACGGTTTTTACCGAGTGATTTTCGAGGAAAATGTCCGGAAGGACTAATTCATAAACGTGGTAAAATTGGTCATAAGTGTGTATTTTAATGAGAATTATGGGCTGCTATATTCATGATATGGTTTGGTTAGGCCTAAAATGCATAGAAATTGAATAAAATTTATCGTACGAGCCTAGGGGCAAAAGTGTAATTTTGATAAACTTTAGGGGGCAAAATTGTAAAATTTTAAAAGTGTGATTTTTGGACTAATTTGAATAATGTGAGTGTCAAATGAGTGTTATTTGATATGTTAGATCAAGAAAACACAAAAATTCGGGCTTAGGTTGAGGAACAACGAGACTTTGAGCTAAGACGGAAAATTTACCGCTATTGCATTCGAGGTAAGTTTATGTGTAAATAAAGCACTATTATGTTTAAATAAATTTATGTATTGTTAAATTGATGTATATGTGCCATTATAATTTTCATTACGAATATTTAATAATCGCAAAAATATTAGTATGTGAAATGTATATTGATTTGAAAATGAGAAAGTGTATTTGATTTTGAATCGAAATTGTGATAGAAAGATTGAATTGAAAATGAAATTTAGGTAAGTAATGATGTATGAATTGAATTGAATATGAATGTGATTTAATTGTTGAATATATTTATATTTATATATATGTGAAATTGAGATATATATATATATATATTGATTGGTAGTGAATTTGAATAGAGAATGTGCATTTGAGTTGTGTATGGTAAGTAAATATTAAGGTAAGTAATTTTATTGAATTAAATTTTGAAAAGTGAATTGAATGAAAATTTTGTATTAGAATGAAATTGTATTTATGAATGATGTATGGAAAAGTGTATTGAATTGAATTTGATATAAGAGTGGAATTGAATTGAGAAATAGATTGTATACCCTATTAACTAATCGGTCTAGCTTGGATACAATTGGCATACCATAGGGTTTAAAAGAGAACGAGATTATTGGCCTTACCGATCAGGCACCTTGTGTGTCGTTTCAGGCACTTTATGTGTCGTATTCAGGCACTTTATGTGTCGTTTCAGGCACCTCGTGTGTCGTTCCAGGCACTATATGTGTCGTATATTGATCAGGTACTATGTACCGTTTAGGCACAATGTGCCGTATTGGTGTGTTGGGTTGGAACTCGAGTATCCGTCAAAGTCCGGAGTGTTAATAGGGTGTACAATTGAAAATGAGAAGCTTATATTAGTTTGATTGATTGGTGTACAATTGAAAATGAGAAGCTTATATTAGTTTGATTGATTAGTGTACAATTGAAAATGAGAAGCTTATATTAGTTTGATTGATTATTGTACAATTGAAATGAGAAGCTTATATTAGTTTGATTGATCATTGAACTATTGATTACTGAAATGAACAAGAAATTAAAATGAGAATCAAAAGTGAGATTGGAAAGGGAAAATGTGAATTAAATGTTTATGTGGTGAATGTAGTTGATGTTATGATTTATGGATGAAATTGATGCATAGCTAAAGTTGATACTGTTGTTAATATAGTTTAAATGGTAAGGTATGTATGTGTAAATTATGAGCAATATGCTTGTTTTATAGACGAATCATGGTACGGTTGATAAGAGGTAAGTATATACAATTAAAGCTATTGATAAGAAAGCATGGGAAAGTGAATTTATAAATAAAACAGACTTAGACAGCAACAGTGTAGTGAATTTTCAAATTCACCATAAATGGTAAAAATAGAATTAGAAATTGAATTAAATATGAAATTGAAGCTCAATGAGTCTATTTTCACATAAAAGAAGTAGAGTAAGCAAATGATTCTCAATTTGTGAGATATCTGTATTGTTGTGAGGCAAGGTCAGGTGGATTACGGGATCTCCTGTTTCGACTTCGGAAAATCACTAGAAATTTTATAAAGTTGGTTTTGATGTGTAATTGAATGTCTGAATTCCTTAGTGAGTCTATTTTCAAAAGAAACAAACGAGAACCTAATCCGAGTTCTATACAGTGAGATAATCAAGTTTTAATAGAGAGAGGTCAGAACTGTCAAATAACGAAATAGGGGAAACTTTAATAAATAAACTGTACTAATTTGCCCAACCAAAAATTCTGAAAATTTTATGGCAAGAAGATATATGAGTCTACTTTCAGGAAAAATTTACGGAACTTAATTTCGAGTTCTGTAGCTTAAGATATAATTAATTTAGTGACTGTGACTCAGAAAACAGCTTAAGCTGAATATGAGCAGAAAGTGAAATCATATGAATAATGATTTTATTTCCTAAGAATACCTTTTGAGAAATGGAAACATAATGTTAATTTAATTGCTTATTATTATATGCTAACTTACTAAGCTTTAAGCTTACATCTTTCTTTCCATTTCTCTTCGTGTTGTCAGGTTGGCTCGTGGTTGGAGACCGTCGGAAGCAGCATCACACTATTGATTTGTAAAGGGGGGGTTAACAACAATTTTTATTGCTTACAAGTGAGTGGCATGTATAGAGATTTAGTTATTGGTAGTATGTATATTTGTGAATTGGCCAAATGTATTGGTCTATGTTATTTATGTATATATATAGCCATGAAATGTGGTTTATAATAGTTATGGGTATATAAGTCTATTCTTATGCATATATTGTGGAAAATGTTTAATGAGGTTAGGTATATTTCATGTGTTTGATGGTCAAGATAGGAGTAGGTAACGGTACGATATACGTTTATGTATTGTATACGAGTGTGAAGAGTTAAGAGTATATTAAGGGCTTAGGAAATAGCCTAAGTGATCGGTCATACAGGTAGAGACACGGCCGTGTGTCTCAATCATGTAAAGGACACGGCCTAGTACACGGGCGTGTGCCACGGCCGTGGAAAAGAAACAGAATGCTCGATGTTTTTAACACGGGAGTGTGACACTATTTTGGGTCAAATTTCCATAAGTGCTCAAAAAGTTCTGGTTTGGTCCCGGGTGGTACCCAATGTATCATTTGGGCCTCGTAGGCCCATAATGTCAAAATTATGTGTATTATTGAAAAAGTTTTAAATTTTACACGAAAATCATGTTTCGGAATCAATTGATCGAGCGAGTGTTTGTTCCGTAACACCTCGTACTCGTATCTGGCGACGGTTACGGGTAAGGAGTGTTACAGTGAAGATGAGAAATGCATGGAAATGAAGAAGAAATGAAGAAATTCTTGACAAAGGAGGTAAGTTTCATACTAAACCTACTTGTATTTCAATAGACTGAGTTAAAGATGTTTCGAGCGAGATGTATGAAACAAGTATTTAATCTAAATACTAGAAATAGAAAGTATTTGATGAAGAATAGAGACTTAAAACACTAAATTGGTAAGAGAGAATGTGATTTGTATGGTAAAAAGTACTAAGATTAAGAAATGAATATGTAATCTACACATAAACATAAGTGTCTAAATTGTATAGTAATCAAAAGTATGGCAATTATCGGTGATTGAATGAAAGATAGTGCAAAAAATCTTAGTAAAGAAAATATTTTCATTAAAATAGTTTGGAGAGCAGTAGTGACTTAACTTTGGAAATTCACCTAAAATTATAAAAATTTAGTTAGAGTTTCAATTAAATATGGAATTAAAGATTATTAAGTCTAGTTTCATATGGAAGAAACGGTGAAGGAAACATGATTTTATAGTTTGATATTTATTAATCTTCGTGAAACAAGGTTGGAGTGGATTCGGGTCCCCCTATTCTAAATCATAAAAAATTGTAAAAAATGATCATGGGTTTAAATTTATATATTTAAATTATTAATGAGTCTATTGAAAACATCATCCAAAGTCCATTTTTAGTAAAGAAAGGTCGAAGTTGTCAAGCAATAGAACATGGACAAATTTGAAGAATTTACTGTACTGATTAAATAAATTATAAATTCTGAAATTTTTATAGTAAAAATATATTTTAGTCTAGTTTCAAAAACATTAAGCGGATCTTAATTTCAAATTCTGTAACTCAATATATAAATAATTCAGTGACTATGACTCAAGTGGACAGCTTTGATATGACATGAGTAATTAGTTGAATTATAGATAATGTTACATATAAGCATATTATATACTAAAAGCTAAAGATTCTAACAAATACATACATAAAGGATGTGAAATGGAGAGGAGGAGGAGGAAATATATATATATATATATATATATATATATATAGTAGATGAATTTGAAATATTTCGAAATGGTTGTAAGTGATAGAATGATTAATACATATAAAAATGTTTAAATGAACTGATAAAATAATAAGTGAATAATTGTTAATTGATGTGATATTGAATTCTTGTTAAAATTTTATGAAGAATTAAATTGATTGGCATAATTTAGAAATAAATATGTAATATACATAAAGTGGGTAAACTACTTTGAAAGTGCAAGTCCTCTAATGGTCTTATTAGTAAAACTTTAATACTTGTGCTAATTTTATAAACTTTGTTATCTTTTATTAAATATCATTTTTTTATGAGGATTTGAGATTAGAAATAGATGTAAGTGGATGATATGTAAAATGGTGTAGCGGTTATGACATTGAATATAGTTCAGGTAAAATAAATAAATAAATAAAAATAAAGCATTGAACTTGTAGAAAAATAGAGACGACGTCACGATCACGATGTGGAAACTCCAATGTCACGACGACAGTTCAAAAATTTTTATGAACTTTACAATTTGGACTTTAATCAATTTTGGATGTCTTAATGACTCCTTTAACTCATAATTAGTTTTATCGTAAATTCAATTATTACTAAAATTAGTTAATAATTTACATTAATTAAATAATATGATAAATTGATCTGAAATTTTCAGTAGTTGTGATAAACCATAATATATACAGATTTTTATCCCATGCTTAGCATATTTTTGGATGAATTATCTCTTAATTTGACGTATTTGATGCTCCTAATACTTTAATTTCATGTTTTATGCTTAGGTGAGCATAAAGAAGAGAAAAGAGTAAGAAACGGGCCAAAAATGGACAAAATGGGCCCAAATCAGCATTCAACATGGCCTAAGGCATTTTACACGGGTCAACCACACGCCCGTGTTGATTTCTCAATGTTGAACATGGCATGAACAACCTCACACGAGCGTGGCCGTGTCGAGCCCTGTTTCAAATTCACGTGGAAAAAGCTAATTTTTGGGTATTTTGGGCATTCCAAAGTCTATAAAAACACCCTAAAGGAGGATTAAAAGGACACACAGAATAGAAAGCAATGAATTACTCGAAGAACGCCGATTGATTCATCTCGGAAGCAAGGATCTCCATCAAGGTTGAAGATCTCCCTTCAATTTCCTTCAGGGGTTTTTTGGGTTTTCTTTATGTTCTGTTGTTTTCCCAACGTTGAGATATTTTCTTTTATAATTATGAACTAAATCCCCTAAATACCCAAGGGGGATGAAACCTGTCGATACCATTTTTGTGAGAACAAAACGGACGTCGACTTAAAAAGTTTTTTCAAGGTCTGGAGTCGCCACCGATCTTTTTTAGGGTGCGATCGGCCACCTCGAAAGGGGGTTGTTTTTGATAAACTATTTGATTTATTAAAACAACAATTTCGGTCCGCATACCAGAAAAATAGGTTCGGGAGTCAGTTACGCACGGGGAAGGATTAGCACCCCCGATACGCCCGGAAACCGGTACCTCGTGGATTAATTGAAATCTTTGAAGTCAATAATTCGAAAACTTGGAAAAATTTCAAAATACGATCCTTGTTTGTTTGAAAATCTTTTGGGATAAATTGAAAGTGTAAGTCAAAGGCTAGCTTGCCTTAAGGTAAAATGTCGCGTCCAATACATTAGGACACGACATTTCGACCATTAAGGCTAAACTCGCCTCTTATTTAGAATTTGTGTATTTATTTTGAAAGGATATCCGAATACTTGGAATAAACGAAGAAAATCGGAACCCAATGCGTTAGGGAACGATTTCTCGAATTCTTAAGTGCCGAACATTGCCTTGATTTAGAAAGTCTTATCTCGAGATCACGAAATATCACGCCCGATGCCTTAGGACGCAATATCTCGGACGCTCGAGAACAAGTTTTGGAAAATTATAGTTATTTTGATAGGCTATTCGGTTATTTAGATTTAAACAAGAAATCACGGCCCAATACGTTAGGGTACGATTCCCGAGTATCTAAATACAGAATATTGCCTTTATAAAGAACGTTTTTTGTGTAGGAGAAGGTAATTTGTAAAACTCGCAGTGAAACGACAATAAAAATAGGAGGGAATGTGATAACAAAGTATGATGCAAACAAGAGTGGTGATGGCATTCAAAATAGGAACTAGGCGTATATAGGGTTTTTGTTTAAACTTGTATTTCAAGAAGGATGTTCGAGTATTTAGATTTAGACGAGAAAATCGAAACCCAATACGTTAGGGTACGATTTATCGAATTTCTAAACGCCGAAACATTGCCTTTTAAGAAAAGGTCAATTTGACGCAGGATAAAAACGTTGCGTAATTTGCATGAAAGTATTAAAATAACCAAAGTAATAGTAGTAATAAATAATAATGAAATAATGTGCTAGTATATAATAAGAATAGTACTAATAATAGAAATCATGGTGGGTATATGAAAATATGTGAGTGCAATAATAATATAACGACGAAATAGCGTTAAAAGGAAATGGCATGGTCTTATGATAATTTTGAATCGACATTTGGTAAAATATGATGATAATATAAATAATACATGTTGATAATGAAAATCACAAATACGACATATTATTATTATTACACGTGATACATATATATAAATATAGTATTAAGACATGAATGCATGATATATCAAAATATTGAACACAATTTTTAAATACGCAAATATTTACATAAAATATTAATATGTAAAGATACACATAAATTTAAACATAATGGTATTTAAGAAAACATAATATATGTATAAATATTTAACAAAATAGATAATACAAATATTAATAATAATAAAACATTAATAAGCAAGGAATTTAATAATAACGAAAATAAAGTACAATAGTAATAACTTAAAAATCGAAAAATAATAGCAAGTAACACAAAATACTAAATATAATAGACATAAAACTAATAAAACTTTAAAACAAATCAAATAACACTATGTAAAATATTATAATACATGTATATGCATAACTATAATAATAATATTTAATAATAATTTTAATGATAATAATAATAAGACAAACTTGATATAGTATTAAAAATAAAGTAAATAATAATGAAAATAGTAGGAAAATAGCAAATATTATAATAAAATACCATACCAAAATAATACTAAATATAATAATAAAAGACATATGAATGACAATAATAATAATGATAATAATAATAATAAGAGTATGTACATAAATGTGACACGTATATGAATACATAAAAATAGACATGAAATATATACATTGGTATACGGTAAGATATTAAAAGTACATAAAATGGTATAAATAATATAAGGTAAGAAAACAATTATAATATATTAAAGACCTATATAATATATATATATACACATATTAATAATCATGTTAAAATAAACTACTAACAATAAGTATATATATACTACAATATGTATGTATAATGAAACATATACTAAAATAAATTTAATAGTGATAGGGTAAATATAATGATAATACATAATATAATGGTAATAATGTATACGTATATAACAATAATAATAATGTTAAGAAACGTAAACTAATAATACTGCATAAATACATACGCGTACATAGATGATAAGTACATAAACAACAAAGATATATTTACAATGATAATAACAACAGATAATAATATTAAAATTAGGATAATATAATGAGAAAAAAAGTAAAAGAGAAGACGAATTTGAAAAAAGAAACTTTTTGGGGCGAATTCGTAATGAAAACATAATAACAGGGTTTATTTGAACGCGGGCTAAACTTGGAAGGACCATAACCGAAATTTTCCCGCACGTTGGAAACGGTGCGTATCAAGATGGATTAAATTGCAAAACACGATAAAATTTTGGGACCAATTTAAAATAAAAGTAACTTAATCGTAAATTGATGAAAAAGCGGAAGGGCTAAAAGTGCAATTAGACCTTCCGTTTAAAAACACGCGGACCCTGGCCTGGAGCGGGTCGGATCGGGTCGGGTCCTTTAATAAAACGGCGTCGTTTTTGCTTGGAAAGGGGTGGGGACCAAAACGCACCGTTTTGGTCCCTATAAAAGACAAAAATTTTTATTTTTTTCATTTGAGCCGTGGAAAAGAAAAAAAAAAAGAAGAGAAGGGGAGAGGGGAAGAGAGAGGAGGGATTCCGGCGAGGGGCCGGTCACCGGACCGGTCGCCGGCCGCCGTCTGTCGCCGGCGCCGGCCACCGCACGCGGTGGCCGGAAGGTAAAAAACTATTTTTTTTCTCTTTTTTTTTTTGCTTTTATATTTTGTTATTATTTTGGTTATTCTTAAACATACATATGGACAAGAACAGGTTTTAAGAAAAATGAAAAATCACCTCTTTCGATCTTGTTTTCCGGTGTCCGATTGGGGGGTATCCCTTTGCTGGCTATTGCTTAGACTGTTGCTATGTTTTTTCAATCTTCAATTCTTGTATTGATTTTCAGAGTAAAATTTTCGGATCCTTTACAAGGTATTTGATTTGGCTTATATAGCCTCGAATTGTTACAAGTTGCATTTTTCTCTTTTCCTGCTTTCTGTCTATTCCCTTTTATTATTTTGCAGGTATTGTGGAGGCTAGGGCGGTGGGATGTGACTCGGAAGGGCGGTGGGCGCAGGGCTGTCAGAGGCCGAGTGGGCAGAAGGCAGAAAATGGGGTTAGGTCGGTGTGGCTAGGGTTTGGGATCGGGTTAAGCTACAATGAGGTTTGGGCTTTTGTAAAATGGGGTAGTTTGGTTGTGATTGGGCCCCGGGTAAATAGGATTTAAGTGGGTTAGTTTTATAAAATGGGTCACGGGTTTAGTTTAAATGGGCATGGGTTGTAATTGGGTCAGATATGTAAAAGGTTAAGGTGGTTAATTTAGGTTTTGGATTTGTTTGTAAATGTAAGGGATTTGGGTTGGGCGAAATTGGGCTTACAACAGCTGCCCCTCTTTGCTCATTGTCGTGTAACGGTAATAGAGCAAAGACATAAAGAAAGGCCAATTTTGCCTGATTTTGCCCCATCTTGACTTCTTTGGTGCTCTTCTTGTTCAAGTAATCCTATTCCAACCCAACGCCTCTCATAGTTTTAGGTTCAATCCATCGCTACTTCAGAGGTGTAACTTGTAGCCTCGATCTATCTCTTCTGCCACTTCAGAGACGAGGTCCTGATATCTTCACACTGTTCTGCTACAACTTCAGGAAGATGAAACTTGTAACTTCAATCTGCGCCTCTGCGACTTTACTGGGGATGCAAGGCCTACATCTTTGATTAGCTTCCTTGTAACTTCAAAGAGGCAAATTTTGCATCTTCAATTGGCTCTCCTGCAACTCAGCGTGCAAACTGAGGCCCAACTCACTTCTCGTGATATGAGTTGACTCCTTAAAGAATAGAGTTTGAATGATGTCCGAGGCTTAACTCATCCCTCGCGATATGAGTTAAGCTTTGAGAGACAGAAATTAAGATAGAAATTAAAAAGTCTCAACTCACCTCTCGCAATATGAGTTGATCATGAAATTAAGAAACTAGAATTAGAAGAACTCAACTCACTTCTCGCAATATGAGTTGATTTTGGAACAGTTAATTAATATTGAATTTAAAAGAGCTCGACTCACTTCTCGCAATATGGGTTGAGCCTGAAACATAGACTGGAAACTGAAACTAAAAGAGCTCAACTCACCTCTCGTAATATGAGTTGATTTAAACAGATATTAAAAAGCAGAATTTGAAAAAGATCAACTCACCTCTCGCAATATGAGTTGAATCTTGAAAAGCAGAAAATGAAAAAGATCAACTCACCTCTCGCAATATGAGCTGACTTTAAGAAACATAAATTAAAAACAGAAATTAAACGAGCTCAACTCACCTCTCGGAATATGAGTTGATTTTGAAAAAAAGAAAAAGTACCTCAACGTGTCTTGAGGCTCAACTCACTTCTCGCAATATGAGTTGAATGAACAGAAATTAAAAGTACCTCAACGTGTCTTGAGGCTCAACTCACCTCTCACAATATGAGCTGATTTTTGAAACATAAATTAAAAGACAGATGTTGAAAACATCTCGTCGTGACTTGAGATTTGACTCACCTCTCGCAATATGAGTCAATAACAGAAATTAAAAGTACCTCAACGTGTCTTGAGGCTCAACTCACTTCTCGCAATATGAGCTGATTTTTGAAAACATGAATTAAAATCACCCAAAATTTCTCACATGGTGGATATTCAAGTGTCTTCTTCTTTAATTTGGATGCAATTGTCATCGCAACCCCTTGTTCTGCTGAAATATCTGTATATGTTATGCATAATGTTATCATGATATGCACCTATTTGCTTTAAATGCATTTATGCCTATATGAACATGTTATGTGCCTTGCATTTGTTCGTCATGATCTCTTTTTCATCACGACTCTTGCAGTGATCTTGCCCCATCTGAGCTTTTGTTCTTGCTTTCGAGCTCCTATTTTGCTTATCATGATGATCTGCTTTCAACGCTAGGATTCTTAAGTTTCTCTTCAGGCTTTTATATCCCTCTTTCGAGCTTTACAAGTGAACTGCGTTTCTCAGATATCACTTGTTTGGTATATGTTGAACTTTTGTTCCGGCTTTGAGACTCCTGCGTCTATCAAGTTTTCTATCCGAGTAATATTCAACATTTCTTTTGTTCAGAGCATGTCATTCTACTATTTATCACTCAAATAAACAAGATAATGAGATGCATGCAAGTGGTCAGATGGGTATAAGAAAGAGACTTCATATCAATTTCAAAGGTAACAAACAAAAAAAGTTCACCAAAGATAAAAGTGTCATAAAAGAAAAGGAACCATATTGGTGGATACAAATGTTCTAGATATTCAATGCACGAACTGTGCCACGTTTCTCAATCACGAATCTTTCTGAGCAAGGCCTCTTGTGTAGAAGATCTCGAGTGTTTCAGAAATGCTTCATACTATAGCCTGGTCGCTTGGCCCACTGTTCAAAATTACTTCTGCCCCTTGGGCCCAGATTTACTTTATTAGGACGCCCTTTCGGGTTTTCATCCTAATGTTCTGCGTTTGACCAAGACGCCCTTTTCGGGTTTTCACCTTGATCTCCCCTTTTTTTTTTTTTTTTTTTTTTTTTTTTTTTTTAAGTGTAGTATTTCTTCACAACATCAGAGTTCACTGGATTTGGTAACTCCTTCCCATCCATTTCTGCAAGGATCAAGGCCCCGCCAGAGAATGCCTTCTTTACGACATACGGCCCTTCCCAATTAGGTGCCCATTTCCCTCGCAAATCCTTTTGTATTGGGAGGATCTTTCTCAACACGAGTTCTCCTTCATGGAATTCTCTTGGCCTTACTTTCTTGTCATGGGCGGCGATCATCCGTTTCTGGTACATCTGTCCATGGCAGATTGCCTTCAAACGCTTTTCTTCGATGAGATTCAACTGATCATATCGAGCTTGGACCCATTCTGCCTCCTCGAGTTTTGATTCCATTAAGACTCGTAGGGACGGTATCTCAACCTCGATAGGTAGCACGGCCTCCATCCCATAGACCAGAGAGAAAGGGGTTGCCCCCGTAGATGTTCTCACAGATGTGCGGTATGCAAACAGAGCGAATGGCAGCTTTTCATGCCAGTCCTTGTAGGTCTCTGTCATTTTGCCGATAATCTTCTTTATATTCTTGTTAGCCGCTTCAACAGCTCCGTTCATCTTTGGTCGATATGGCGAGGAATTATGATGCTTTATTCGAAATTGCTTGCACACTTCTGTCATCATTTTGTTGTTCAAATTCAAGGCGTTATCTGAGATGATTCTTTCAGGTAAACCATATCGACAAATGATTTCCTTTTTCAAGAATCTACAGACAGCGGTCTTGGTCACATTGGCGAATGAGGCAGCTTCTATCCATTTCGTGAAATAATCTATAACCACAAAAATCAATCGATGCCCATTGGAAGCTTTGGGAGAAATCGGCCCTATAACGTCCATGCCCCACATTGAAAAGGGCCATGGAGACGTCATAACATGAAGGGGCGAGGGAGCTACGTGAATTTTGTCGCCATAAACTTGACATTTGTGGCACTTTCTTGCGTAGCTAATGCAATCGCTCTCCATCGTCGACCAGTAGTACCCGAGTCTCATGATTTTCCGGGCCGTAGTGAAACCGTTGGAATGGGTCCCACATATTCCTTCATGAACTTCTTCAAGTATTTTCTTAGCCTCAGTAGTGTCTACACATCTCAGAAGCACCTGATCTTTACCTCTCTTGTACAAGGTGTCTCCATCAAGAACGAATCCCACTGACATTCTTCTGATTGTTCTTTTGTCATTCTCGTTTGCCTGTTCAGGATACGTTTGATTCTTGACGTACTCTAAGATATCATGGTACCAAGGTCGTCCGTCAGCCTCTTTCTCAATGCTATAACAATGTGCAGGGACTTCGTATATGCTCATCCTGAGGGGCATTATTTCTGCTGCTCTATTTGTTTTGAACATGGAAGCCAAAGTGGCCAAGGCATCAGCCAGTTGGTTATCTTCTCGTGGGAAGTAATTAAAAGTTATTTCTTTGAAATCTTTGATCAATTCAGCCACCAGATAGCTGTACTTAATCAACTTTGGATCTCTCACTTCCCAATCTCCGCGGATTTGGTAGATCACCAAGGCTGAATCCCCATATACCTCTAGGATCTCGATATTTCGTTCAATGGCTGCCTGAAGTCCCATGATACAAGCCTCATACTCTGCTATGTTGTTGGTGCAGAAGAAATTGAGCCTAGCAGTGAAAGGGTAATGATCTCCTTCCGGTGATATTAAGACTGCTCCAATTCCGTGCCCCAGGGCATTCGATGCGCCATCAAAGCTCATTTTCCAAGGCGTCCCTTTTGATGACTCACACTCTTTTTCTGTGATACACATTAAGTCTTCATCTGGGAAATCAAATTTCAAGAGCTCATATTCTTCTGTTGTTCGAGCCGCTAAGAAATCAGCTATTGCACTCCCTTTCACCGATTTTTGATTCACATAGATGATATCGTATTCTGATAACAGGATCTGCCATCGGGCCATTCTCCCCGAGAGTGCGGGTGATTCCATCATATATTTTATCGGGTCTAGCTTTGAGATTAACCATGTCGTATGATACAACATATATTGCCTGAGCCTCCTTGCTGCCCAAACCAAAGCACAACAGGATCTTTCGATCGGCGAATATCTTGCCTCGTATTCTGTGAACTTTTTGCTGAGGTAGTATATCGCCTTTTCTTTCTTTCCCGACTCATCATGTTGCCCGAGTACACAACCCATTGAGTTTTCAAACACCGTTAAATACAAAATTAAGGGCCTCCCGGGAGTCGGTGGCACTAGTACAGGGGGGCTAGACAAATATTGTTTTATTTTGTCAAAGGCCTCCTGGCATTCTTCGTTCCATTCTCCCGGGTTGCGCTTTCGAAGGAGTCGGAAGATGGGGTCACACTGATTGGTGAGTTGAGAAATGAACCGGGCAATATAGTTTAGCCTTCCCAGAAATCCTCTGACCTCTTTCTGTGTGCGCGGAGGTGGTAATTCTTGAATGGCTTTTATCTTTTCCGGATCCACTTCGATGCCTCTTTCACTAACAATGAAGCCTAACAACTTTCCCGAGGTAACCCCGAATGTACATTTAACTGGATTAAGTCTCAGCTGAAACTTTCTCAGTCTTTCAAATAACTTTTTGAGGTTCACAATATGTTCCTTTTCTCCTCGGGATTTAGCAATCATGTCATCGACATAGACTTCTATCTCCTTATGCATCATATCATGGAACAATGTCACCATGGCCCTCTGATACGTGGCCCCGGCATTCTTGAGCCCGAATGGCATTACCTTGTAACAGAACGTTCCCCACATCGTTATAAAGGTGGTTTTCTCCATATCCTCGGGAGCCATTTTGATCTGATTATACCCCGAAAATCCATCCATGAAAGAAAATAATGAATGCTTCGCCGTATTGTCCACCAATGTGTCGATATGTGGTAAGGGAAAATTATCCTTAGGACTTGCGTGGTTCAGGTCACGATAATCCACGCACATTCGCACTTTACCATCCTTCTTTGGCACTGGGACAATATTAGCCACCCATTCTGGATATCTGGAAGCTTGTAGGAAGCCTGCATTAAATTGCCTCTTGACTTCCTCTTTTATCTTCAGCAGCATTTCGGGCCTCATCCGCCTTAATTTTTGTTGAATGGGTTTACATTCGGGTCTCAGCGGGAGCTTATGAACCATTATATCCCCGTCCAATCCCGGCATATCCTGATAGGACCATGCGAACACGTCTTTGTACTCATGAAGCAAATCAATCAAATGATGCCTGGTGTCCTCTGAGAGTGAGGTCCCAATCTTCACTTCTTGCTTATTTTCATCATTGCCCAAGTTTATTGTTTCAACAGATTCTTGATGAGGTAGAATCTGTTTGTCCTCTTGTTCCACCAACCTTAGCAAGTCAGGAGACGAGACATAGTCTTCGGCATTTCCCTCATCCTCGAATTCTCCTAAACAAACAGTCCTCTCAAAATCAATTTCAAGATTGGTGACGGGCTCATTCATGTCATTGGCATCTGAACACCTGAAAATTGGATAAAAAAGAAAAACTATAGAGGGACATCCAAGCATTGGCAACAACAAACAAAATGTTATGGTATGGTGTGAGGTAAGTGTAAGAACAAGTCGTGAAATGGAAGAATAATTATGGAGTAAATGCAAATGCGAAAGGTTATGACAAAATGCTTCTTCATTAATATTCATTTAATAGATAAAGAGCAGACGACAGCTCTTACAAAAGAATCCCATTATATTTAGGGACACAAAAAGTGAATATCGGACATTACTCTGAGGAAGACTTATAGACCACAAGAAGATCTTCAGCGGTCCAATTGTTCAACATGTAACCTGGGGGACAAGGGCGTATCCTCGAAACACTTTCACTTGTACCAGCTTCTTCATCAACGACATTTATACAAACGTTCTGAAAAGCCTTCTCAGCGAGTAGCAGTGGGCTGTGTTCATTCTCTTGCCCTGGATATATGATCCCAGCGGATGTGAATGTGCTTGACAGATGGGGGTACTCGATGGGTTCCCATTCCGGCTCTCGTCCTAGATTTCTCGCAATCCTTCTTTCTTGCTCCTTCTTCCACTGTTTCTTCAAATGATGTGCCTTTGGTTGGAATCCTAGGCCAAATCGGGCCTTATGAGGTACTGGCTTTAAGGCCCTGACTATCCCTTGATGATGTCTTCCCAAACCTTTCCTTGCTCGGGCCCCTCTCCCTACCGTCAGCTTGATTCCCATTTTAGTATTCTTCGACAGCCTAGGCACGGGGATTCTGTTTCCTTCAGCCACAAATGTGGCGTTGACGAACTCAAAGGATCTAAAGGAGCATTCCACGGCGTCTTTGTTTGCTTCGAGGTAAGGTGTGTCCGCAGAGATAGACGCAACAATATCCTCTTCACCCTCAACGGTAACCAAGCAGCCATCCATGATAAACTTTATTTTCTGATGAAGGGATGATGGAACTGCCCCAGCCGAATGGATCCATGGCCTCCCCAGGAGGCAATTATATGAAGGGGTGATGTCCATAACTTGGAACTCGACGTCATAGACATAAGGACCCACTTCTAGAGGGATCTCAATTTTTCCTACAACTTCTCGTCTCGTTCCATCAAATGCTCTCACCGCGGAATGACACGGCCTCAAATAGGACAAATCTATCGGAATTCTGGAAAGTGTGGCCAGGGGCATAACATTAAGCGCTGACCCATTATCAATAAGCACGTTTGGTATTATATATCCCTTGCATCGGGTTGTTATGTGCAGTGCCTTCACGGAGCCTCTACCGTTCGGTGGTATTTCATCATCGCTGAAGGAGATGAAATTATCAGCGTTCAAGTTATTGATCCACCTATCAAGCTTTTCGACCGATACATTGTTTGCTACATAGGCTTGATTCAATACCTTCAACAAGGCATTTCGATGCGGCTCCGAGTTCAATAACAGGGATAATACCGAAATACGTGCAGGCTGTTTACTTAGTTGTTCGACCACGTTGTACTCGCTATGTTTAATGAATTTCAAAAATTCCTGTGCTTCTTCTTCATTCACAGGTTTTTTGGTCTCTTGCCGTTCAGGCGGACTTTCAGATTCAGGTTCAGCCTCAAGCATGGGTGCCTTTCCTTTTTGTTTCAAGTCATTATTCCTTTTTGCTGGTTCAACTTCTTTGGAGTAGCATCTTCCACTCCGGGTAAAATGACCAACTTCTCCGATGTTTTCAGCCGTGCCTTGGAATTTTTCACTTTCAGGAGTGACAATATTGACATCGTACTTCCAAGGTACCGCCTTACTATCCTTATACGGGAAAGGTGATGGCGCATCAATTATCATTTTCGGTTTTACCGGTTCTCTCCTTGCATCATAGTAGATTATCAGTGGTCGTTCAGCGGTGTAAGGGAGATCCGATGATTGACCATCGGAGGCACAGATTTCTCTTTCACTGGCCTCTCTTCTTCCGTTGAAGATTTCAATCTCTTTGTTGTTCATCATGTCTTGGAGTAGTTCTTTAAATTGCTCACAAGACTGGATGTTATGTCCTTCGGCTTCATGAAAGTCACAAAAGGTTTGACTTTTCGGATTTCTTTTCTCGGTTACCCCTTTAAGACGACAGAGTAATCTTTTTTCAAGCAGCACCTCCCAGATTCTCTGCAAAGGTGAACTTATTTCTGAAACAACTCTTCTGGTTTGCAAATCGTTCGTCTCCTCTACTGCGCTTACATTTCTTTCAGTATGATTTGGGAACGGGTTCCCGGTTTCACCACCGGTACCGTCGAAGCGCAAAACACCGGCATCGATTAGTCCTTGGACTCTTCGTTTAAAGGCGATGCAATTTTCCGTAGCGTGCCCCTGGTTCCCCGCGTGGTATGCACAGCTAGCATTTGGGTCGTACCACTTTGGGTACGGGGGCTTCAACGGTGCCATGTAATGGGGAAATATCAATTGTTTTTCCAAAAGCTTGGGGTATAGTTCCCCATAAGATATCGGAATGGGGGTGAATTGAGGTCTCTCGGGGTTTGGCCTTGCTGGCCTTGGTTCGTTTCTGGGTTGACTTTGGGTGGAGCCGGCATTTTGGGGAAACGTGGTGGCTGGCCTCGGGTTGTTGGTTGCATAGACAGGGTAAGAAGGATAAGGAGGTGGTGGTTGGTAATAGGGGGCTTGTGGTTGATAGAAGTTTGGTGGTGGGTAATTTCGAGGTCGAAATTGATTAGGATATGGACCAGGAGCATAACAGTTTCCGGTTCCCACCATGTGGGCTTCCGGCTCCTTTTTTCTCATAGGCACTGCCTTCTTCGAACCTTCTCCTTCCATTCTTCCACTTTTAACCGCATTTTCTATTAGTTCACCAGATATGACAATATCCGAGAAGTCCTTTGTGGCGCTTCCCACTAATTTATCATAGAATGGCGCCTTCAGGGTATTGATGAACAGGACTGCTATCTCGGTCTTGGTCAATGGAGGTTCTACCTGAGCCGAGACGTCTCTCCACCTCTGCGCATATTGTCTAAAAGTTTCTGATGGCTTTTTCTCCATCATTTGTAGTGTCATGCGGTCGGGTACCATATCGGAGACATGTTTGTACTGCTCGCAAAATGCCGCTGCCAAATCCTTCCAGGTTCGAATCTTTTCTCTACTGAGTTGGTTGTACCAACGGAGAGCTGATCCGGTCAAACTGTCCTGAAAACAGTGTATAAGCAGCTTGTCTTCATTAACATAGCCTGTCATTTTTCTGCAGAACATAATGAGATGTGCCTTCGGGCATCTCGAGCCATCATACTTTTCAAAATCCGGTGCTTTAAATTTTGGAGGCAGGATCAAGTCCGGTACCAGACTAAGTTCTTTAGCGTTTAGCGCCGAGAAGACTTCAATGCCTTCTATCGCTCTAAGTCTTTCCTCCAGACTTCTATATTTTTCTTGGACTTCATGATCCTCTATCCTTAGCCTAGCGATTTCTGCTGGATCGTCTAGGTCTGGGACCGGTGGATCCATCGGAGCAGTTCCTGGGTTTGCCACGAATACCCCCTGTCCTACAGGAGGAGGTGTTACAGGCCGTTGTTCCAGGCCCGCGGGTCCCCCTTGCGTGTATCCTCTATGTATCGCGTAAGGCGGAGTAAACCCAGGAGGGTAGGGGGGATCCTGATCAAGATTCACAACCTCAGGGTTTTGTATAGGTCCCTTCCCTTTGACTAAGGCCGACATCATCTCCATCATCTTAGTCATTTGGTCCTTTTGTTCTAGTGATTCCTCCCGCGATCTCACCATCAGATCCCTCGTCTCTTGCTGTGATTTGGCTAGTTGCTCTTGTAGTTCTTTTTGAATTCTTTCCATTCTTTCGATTCTTTCATTAAATGCAGCTTCCATTGTTCTAACTCGCCGACGTGTTCTATACGAATGATGTAGTTCCAGCCTTTATATTGTCGTAACTGCGAATCGTGTGATTTTGGGCCTTAGTGAACGATAATGATATATTTACATGAAATGAATGTACGAATGCCTTATGAATGCGAAAGATGCCATATGAATATTAGTTATGGATGCATATGCAGGTTAATGTGATGCACTGCGTATGAATGAAAAGAAAGAGGCGTTAATTCTTGATTCGATTCTATTAGATCACTTTTCTAGAAAACGAACTTCTTTACATAAGGTAGATGATTACATATACGACTTGGCCCTATTTCCTAGGGTCTTAACTTTTTTGAGAAGCCAAGCTAAGTCTCGGCCACGATCCGATACTGACTCAAACTTTAAGCTTAATATGTCAGCTTCTGCTGCTAGGATTTGCAGATGCTCGGCGACTTCTCGAATTTGAATCAAGGCTTCACCCATGACATGATCGCGATCTCTAACCTGACTCTGTGAGTAGTAGAGCTGTTCCTTCCAGTGTTCATTATTCGCTTCAAGGAGTTCAATTCGTAATTCAGCATTTTGCAGTGCCCTCTCTGACTCCTCTATTTTCACTTTTAACTCATCGATTTTGCTTAAACTAGCCTTCAGCTCACTCACGGAATTACGATTGCGATGATGATACAGGGACTTTTCCAAGTCAGCTACCCGAGCTCGCAACCTATCTTTTTCACTCTGACTCTCTAGCAAACTTCTTTTTAGTGTATCCTCTCGTGCTTGGGTTTCCTGAAATTGCTTTTCCCAACGACTAGCCTTAGTTTGTTCCTCTTTGACTTCTTGTCTCCACTGTTCTGACGTCTTACCCAAACCAGCAGTCCTTCTGGCCCTACAAATTTTCTTGTATCGCGTTTTCAAATCGTCTAAGTCTTCTTCGACCCTACTCTTCCCCTTTCTTAGCTTCTCAGCCTCCTGCTTGTGGATATCAACGTCTAATCCCAATTGCATCTTTTCCTCTTCGAGCTTCTCTATCTTTTTTCCTAATTCTCGACTCTTTTCTTCAAAGTCTTGTTTGATAACGTCCAATTCTGATGGGATCACTCGCAGATGCTCTTCTAAAGGCCGAGCATTTTCTTGACTTGGCAAGAGGACATTATCGTTGACTCTTTGACTTCTCCAGTAATCGTACTCAGGGGTTGACATTGGTTTTGCAGCAAATCTCTTCATCCTGCAAGTTTTGCTCCAAGCTTTCGATATCTCACGAATTTTTTGTTTATAATTTTCGCCTCTGTACACAAACTCACTTTGGGCTAAACCTTGCGTAGCTGGCACAAACTGTCTTGACTGATATTGTCTCAATACGAGCAGTGGAGCGTATCCAATAGCTCCCCATATCCCCAGAAGAGGAACCCAGTCGAAGTCACCACAGCGATATAGGATTTGATCAGGGGTCAGCCATGGAGCTTTCCATTCGATATCTTCGACTTGCAAATTCTGAAGGATTTCCATCCATTTTTCTTCTGAAATGTCGTCCCGTCTTGGTGTGGATGCTATATCTTTTAACGGAGAATAATCCACATAGCAGGCTCGGTAGGACGGCTTCTCTAATTTCCAGAAGTGACTATGGAACCAAGCTAGCAGGAGCTGTGTACAGCCTATAAATCTTCCCTCGCCGGCTCTTCTGCATGCGTTCAATGATCTGAAGGTTTCTGCCAAGATTGCAGGGACTGGATTGACTCTTTTGCTTAGTCGATCGAATAAATCAGTAACTGCTTCATCTACATGCCTTAGGGCTTTAGGGAAGATCACTAACCCGTAGATGCCTAAGGCGAACACATCAACCCTTATTTTCATGTCAGGATGCGTTAGGACCAGATCCTTCAAGCTTTTCCATGGAATACACTTACCTTCGCCTTTCTGTTGGATTCGGGCTACGACCCACTGCTCACTCATGCCTGTGATATTTATTAATTTTTTCACAAAGCTTGGGACGTTGACCACCCTGACATAGGCTTTATCTGTCTGTATCTTCGGACAACGAAGTAAGGTGGTGTATTCTTCCACCGTGGGTACCAGGTCCACATTTCCGAAAGTAAAACAACTGTATGCTGAGTTCCAAAATTGAGTCAGGGCTCGAAATAGGTGCTTATCTACCTTAATATCGAGTAAGTAAGGCAGATCACCATAATTATAGTAAAACAGCTGCTTGGCCTCGTCGCCCCAGCCGACCCATATCTCTTTCAGCTCTCGAAGATCATTTTGAGTTACACTGATGCTGGTAAAGTCCCATAACTCTGAAGTATATCCCTCTACCAAACTATTTCCTTTCTCTTGCCATGTTTCCTCGGACCACTTTCGGACGGTCGCATTTTCTTCCACTCTATCAAGAAACCCCTTTTCCATGATCAGCGCTCTATTTAGCAACCGAACCTGAATTGACGCCTCTTTTCTTATGACTATGCGATGCAATGGAATCATGAACAAAACAAAACAGAACCATGTCAGTACCACAATAAAATAATAAATAGAGCATATTAGGGTAATTTTTCTAGGGTTTGGCCTGACTTCACCTAGGGTGGGCTTCTAAGGCTCAGTAGATGTAGCTCGGTTCTAGAGTAAAAGGTACCTGAACTAGCAGATTCCTCAATCCTCACCCATTATAGGCTCATATGGATCGAGTTCGGTTCAGGGGGACACATTTCCCTATGGCCATGCGGAGGTGAAAACCTCACGAAGACATAGGTACGGATGTATCCCGGAAGCAGTCCACTAGCCCATGCGGAGGTGAAAACCTCACGGAGGCATAGTTTCTCACTCCCACTTAAAGGGTGTGACCCCGATGGTCATGCAAATGGAATGTGCAGAGATATAAAAGCCGGCAGTAAAATAATGGAAACCATATCGTAAAAAGCGATAAATGTAATGAAAGGATCGTATATTAAAAACAAATTTTAGAATTTTGACTGAAAGACAAAAACTAATCAACTTGAAGTTCGACTCTCATTTTAAGTCCCCAGTGGAGTCGCCAAGCTGTCGATACCATTTTTGTGAGAACAAAACGGACGTCGACTTAAAAAGTTTTTTCAAGGTCTGGAGTCGCCACCGATCTTTTTTAGGGTGCGATCGGCCACCTCGAAAGGGGGTTGTTTTTGATAAACTATTTGATTTATTAAAACAACAATTTCGGTCCGCATACCAGAAAAATAGGTTCGGGAGTCAGTAACGCACGGGGAAGGATTAGCACCCCCGATACGCCCGGAAACCGGTACCTCGTGGATTAATTGAAATCTTTGAAGTCAATAATTCGAAAACTTGGAAAAATTTCAAAATACGATCCTTGTTTGTTTGAAAATCTTTTGGGATAAATTGAAAGTGTAAGTCAAAGGCTAGCTTGCCTTAAGGTAAAATGTCGCGTCCAATACGTTAGGACACGACATTTCGACCATTAAGGCTAAACTCGCCTCTTATTTAGAATTTGTGTATTTATTTTGAAAGGATATCCGAATACTTGGAATAAACGAAGAAAATCGGAACCCAATGCGTTAGGGAACGATTTCTCGAATTCTTAAGTGCCGAACATTGCCTTGATTTAGAAAGTCTTATCTCGAGATCACGAAATATCACGCCCGATGCCTTAGGACGCAATATCTCGGACGCTCGAGAACAAGTTTTGGAAAATTATAGTTATTTTGATAGGCTATTCGGTTATTTAGATTTAAACAAGAAATCACGGCCCAATACGTTAGGGTACGATTCCCGAGTATCTAAATACAGAATATTGCCTTTATAAAGAACGTTTTTTGTGTAGGAGAAGGTAATTTGTAAAACTCGCAGTGAAACGACAATAAAAATAGGAGGGAATGTGATAACAAAGTATGATGCAAACAAGAGTGGTGATGGCATTCAAAATAGGAACTAGGCGTATATAGGGTTTTTGTTTAAACTTGTATTTCAAGAAGGATGTTCGAGTATTTAGATTTAGACGAGAAAATCGAAACCCAATACGTTAGGGTACGATTTATCGAATTTCTAAACGCCGAAACATTGCCTTTTAAGAAAAGGTCAATTTGACGCAGGATAAAAACGTTGCGTAATTTGCATGAAAGTATTAAAATAACCAAAGTAATAGTAGTAATAAATAATAATGAAATAATGTGCTAGTATATAATAAGAATAGTACTAATAATAGAAATCATGGTGGGTATATGAAAATATGTGAGTGCAATAATAATATAACGACGAAATAGCGTTAAAAGGAAATGGCATGGTCTTATGATAATTTTGAATCGACATTTGGTAAAATATGATGATAATATAAATAATACATGTTGATAATGAAAATCACAAATACGACATATTATTATTATTACACGTGATACATATATATAAATATAGTATTAAGACATGAATGCATGATATATCAAAATATTGAACACAATTTTTAAATACGCAAATATTTACATAAAATATTAATATGTAAAGATACACATAAATTTAAACATAATGGTATTTAAGAAAACATAATATATGTATAAATATTTAACAAAATAGATAATACAAATATTAATAATAATAAAACATTAATAAGCAAGGAATTTAATAATAACGAAAATAAAGTACAATAGTAATAACTTAAAAATCGAAAAATAATAGCAAGTAACACAAAATACTAAATATAATAGACATAAAACTAATAAAACTTTAAAACAAATCAAATAACACTATGTAAAATATTATAATACATGTATATGCATAACTATAATAATAATATTTAATAATAATTTTAATGATAATAATAATAAGACAAACTTGATATAGTATTAAAAATAAAGTAAATAATAATGAAAATAGTAGGAAAATAGCAAATATTATAATAAAATACCATACCAAAATAATACTAAATATAATAATAAAAGACATATGAATGACAATAATAATAATGATAATAATAATAATAAGAGTATGTACATAAATGTGACACGTATATGAATACATAAAAATAGACATGAAATATATACATTGGTATACGGTAAGATATTAAAAGTACATAAAATGGTATAAATAATATAAGGTAAGAAAACAATTATAATATATTAAAGACCTATATAATATATATATATACACATATTAATAATCATGTTAAAATAAACTACTAACAATAAGTATATATATACTACAATATGTATGTATAATGAAACATATACTAAAATAAATTTAATAGTGATAGGGTAAATATAATGATAATACATAATATAATGGTAATAATGTATACGTATATAACAATAATAATAATGTTAAGAAACGTAAACTAATAATACTGCATAAATACATACGCGTACATAGATGATAAGTACATAAACAACAAAGATATATTTACAATGATAATAACAACAGATAATAATATTAAAATTAGGATAATATAATGAGAAAAAAAGTAAAAGAGAAGACGAATTTGAAAAAAGAAACTTTTTGGGGCGAATTCGTAATGAAAACATAATAACAGGGTTTATTTGAACGCGGGCTAAACTTGGAAGGACCATAACCGAAATTTTCCCGCACGTTGGAAACGGTGCGTATCAAGATGGATTAAATTGCAAAACACGATAAAATTTTGGGACCAATTTAAAATAAAAGTAACTTAATCGTAAATTGATGAAAAAGCGGAAGGGCTAAAAGTGCAATTAGACCTTCCGTTTAAAAACACGCGGACCCTGGCTTGGAGCGGGTCGGATCGGGTCGGGTCCTTTAATAAAACGGCGTCGTTTTTGCTTGGAAAGGGGTGGGGACCAAAACGCACCGTTTTGGTCCCTATAAAAGACAAAAATTTTTATTTTTTTCATTTGAGCCGTGGAAAAGAAAAAAAAAAGAAGAGAAGGGGAGAGGGGAAGAGAGAGGAGGGATTCCGGCGAGGGGCCGGTCACCGGACCGGTCGCCGGCCGCCGTCTGTCGCCGGCGCCGGCCACCGCACGCGGTGGCCGGAAGGTAAAAAACTATTTTTTTTCTCTTTTTTTTTTGCTTTTATATTTTGTTATTATTTTGGTTATTCTTAAACATACATATGGACAAGAACAGGTTTTAAGAAAAATGAAAAATCACCTCTTTCGATCTTGTTTTCCGGTGTCCGATTGGGGGGTATCCCTTTGCTGGCTATTGCTTAGACTGTTGCTATGTTTTTTCAATCTTCAATTCTTGTATTGATTTTCAGAGTAAAATTTTCGGATCCTTTACAAGGTATTTGATTTGGCTTATATAGCCTCGAATTGTTACAAGTTGCATTTTTCTCTTTTCCTGCTTTCTGTCTATTCCCTTTTATTATTTTGCAGGTATTGTGGAGGCTAGGGCGGTGGGATGTGACTCGGAAGGGCGGTGGGCGCAGGGCTGTCAGAGGCCGAGTGGGCAGAAGGCAGAAAATGGGGTTAGGTCGGTGTGGCTAGGGTTTGGGATCGGGTTAAGCTACAATGAGGTTTGGGCTTTTGTAAAATGGGGTAGTTTGGTTGTGATTGGGCCCCGGGTAAATAGGATTTAAGTGGGTTAGTTTTATAAAATGGGTCACGGGTTTAGTTTAAATGGGCATGGGTTGTAATTGGGTCAGATATGTAAAAGGTTAAGGTGGTTAATTTAGGTTTTGGATTTGTTTGTAAATGTAAGGGATTTGGGTTGGGCGAAATTGGGCTTACAACAAAACCTAAGACGAATCTTGTTTTTAATATCTGAATTATATGATAAATATTTGATTTGTTCTTAATTGTGTGATTAATTCTTGTGTTAATATTTCAGGATAGTAATTCAAGTCAAATGTGCTTATTCAGTGGAGCAAAAGTCCCTGTTTAAGAGTATATTCAACACAATTAAGAGGAGTTGGTCGCAATCCTACACATAGGACGACGAAAATCTACCGGATTAGAGTCAAATCTAATAGGGAAGTCCATAGATCGAGTTAATGCAACACTAGGGATTTTAATTAGAAAGAAATTTCAATTAATTAACCCAGGGTTAGTTGTTTTTAGTCTTGAAAGAGATATTAACATAAATTAGGAATTTATACAGATCAAGTCAAGTGAATAAATCGTTTAGTTCAGAATCGAATAACAAGTGAAGTCTAGGTGGACTCTTCCTTGGGTATTGCCTTAATTAATCAGTTTCCAAAAGTATTTTCCCTAATTTACCCTCTGTCGCATTCTTAGTTAATTAATTAGTTTAGTTTAATTAGTTTAAAACAAACCCCCTTTATTTTTAGGCTAGATAATAAAAAGAAGGTTAGTACTAGTACTTTTATGTCCCTGTGGGTTCGACATCCCGGTCTTGCCATAAGCTATACTACTGTTCGATAGGTACGCTTGCCTTTATCGTGATAATAGTTTAGTTTTACAGGTTTGACCACCATAAATATCACTTGTCAAGTTGCTTCGGCAACGAATGTGACATCCTGATGCCTTGACCCGGCGATAAAGTCAGTATAGGGGTGTTACATTCTAAATCTATTTGTGGATTAATTCACTTGTGACATTCATGGTGTGATTTACCTAAATCCTAAGTTTGTCACTGACCATGCGTATGTAACTTATGTGCTTTGATATAAGTGGAGGCTTATGCTCTAAAGATGATCGAGCCCATAGCCGGTATGTTGGGTGCATGACTTATGTATGACATGACTTTACTAATAACAATGGAATTCATAGCTTGATTAAAGAGTTAATGATATTCTCTCATTGGCATTGTGTGGATTGATAAATATGGAACTTGACCACAGGTTAGTTGTTTTCGAACGAGCAATTTATCACAGTTATTTTTTGACAGTGATCATATTAATTATTAAGAAGACACAATAGTGACAATGAGATAAAATAGGATTGTATTGACTGTTGAGTGAACGTATTTAACTCAAAGAAATCAAGGATATCATATGAGGGTAACACACACATGATGAAGTCATTGGACAAAGTAGTTTGATGAATTGCTTTTGTAAAAAGTATACAATAAGGAGTTTTCACTCATAGTGCTTCTTATGGACTGACTCGATTACTAAGTAAATTGCGAATTATCAAAACATGACTGATCTACTTCACTAGGGCAAGTGAGAGACTATTGGATTTGGTGCCTTAAGTGTAATTTTTTTTCTAAACACACTTGTAATTTTTCGAATAGTTTGGTTAATAAAACTATTCTTGAATTACATTAATATTTCGTATATTTTGCTCACATGGTTTTTGCACACAAAGAAAAATGAAACCAAATGTTGCTCACTGGTTGTCTAATGTTTAACTAATATTAAGCAGTATTATTTGGCCGGATCGTAATATAAAAAGGCAACTTGTATTAGTAGACGACCTAATATGTCCTTAATCTAATCGGAAATAAGCAAACCGATTGAAATACTAATATGTCTCTATTAAGTCTAATTGGGAGATGTTTTGTATTGTGTATTAAAGCGGATAACTCTCAGAAGATAAAGACATAGATGTGACTTATTGGACTGATAATACATTGGACTGGACCCAAGAAGAATAGATCCTGAATTGATTTATGGATTTATTCACTTGTGATGTTCATAGTGTAACATACCTAAATCCTAATTGGATGACGGAATATGTATGCATGACTCGTACACTTTGATGTAAGTAAAAGTTTTATGCATGACTCGTACACTTTGATGTAAGTGAAAGTTTGAGTTCGAATAGATAAGGAACCGAAAGCTGGTGCGATGGATGTACAACTTTTGCAGTACGTAGCATCATTCACAACAGTGGAATTCATAAACTGAGACATGAGTAAATGATATCCTCTCATTGGCATTACATGGTTGATGAAAAGTAAACGTGGTCACGAGTTGTTAGTCTTTGTGATGAATGACTTGATTACTATTTAATAGTAATTGACTTTCCATGAAGGAAGATGTAAAGATTACCATGAGATAAAATAAGATCATATTAGGAAAACGAATATTATCCTAAAGAGATCAAGGATATCCTATGAGGGTAACACACTTATGATAAGGTCATTGGACAAGCACTGAGCAAATGCTTTCGTAATGGTATGTTGTTAGGGAAAGCTCAATCACGATACTGTACTAGATTGACTAACTTAATTATAAATTACTTGAGTCCTAATTACATATGTCCAATTGGTTCTTCGAAATAGAAATAGAGAAATGGAAAACATTCAGAAATGATTATGGTTTTCTTCGAAATAGAGAAATAGAATCATTTGAAAATGAACGTGGTTTTCTCAAAATGGAAATTAAAATGGAAATGGAAATGAAAATGAGAAATGATTCATTTGCAAATGTAGATGAATTAATTCAGAATGATCGAGGGAATGAGTTTTTTTTAGTTATTTTAAAAACCGAAAATGAAAATAAATTGTTCTGTTATAATGAAAATGTTAAGTGATGAAATATTAAACAAATTTTCTCGAAAATTTTACCAAGGTAAAATAGTCATAATTTTATAGGGGTAAAATTGGGATGATAAAATTATTTAATATAAAATATTGAAATTTATTTTGGGAAATAAAAAATAAAATTAGGTTGGATTGAATTACAAAGTACTGGGTCAAAAAGTCCGGGAAGTACTCGTAATTGAACTCAATGTGAGAGATGTCCGAAATTCCCTAATGGAGTATCAAGGGGTGGCAACCTTAGTAGGAATACTAGGGATACCGTACAACCTACTCCTACTTTAAGTAGGAAGTTATTTTTTTATTAGAAATAAATCTCTACAATTCAACAATGGTTCTATCTTTTCTTTTTATAAATAGATGACACTAATAGAGCTATTAACATAACTTTAAGAGATTGTTACTCTGCCGAAAAATTAAAAGAATTTATTCTTAATTATTAAATATATATTTTTTTTTAGAATAACAAATTTATCAGTTTCTATTAAAGAATAGAGAACTTTCATTTTCACCCCAAAAGGAAAATATTTTTTTTCTAGTTCTGTGTTTTGATTCAATTGGTTTAAGCCCACACTCGAAGTAGCTCATGGGTACGAAAATAGCAAAGAAGATCGTTTAATTGAAATCCAAAAAATATCAACTTATCCGAAAATATAGGTACGATTTCAGTCTAAGACTTATTGCTATAAATATTACAAACTGGGTCGGTTTTCAAAATTCTAATTTTCTGCTGTGTTAGAAAACCATTTTCAAACTGAATTTTTTTTTCCAACAATTGATATTAGAGTGCTAAATTGTGCTATGTTAATAGTATAAACAGAGACCGAATCTCTCTCTTCAGCTTATTTGATTAATATTTGATAAGATGTGACATTTTTATAATTTTTCGCATGCTTAGGGGAATGTATATAAAAGAATGTATATAATTATTTTATTGTTATGGATGATAAAATAATTTTACTAAAGTTGTGATTTCTAAATTTCTTTTTTATAATTTAATTTATTTTTTGGGATGTATATTTTAAACTAGAGACTATTATCTCCATGTAGGATTTTAATTTTATTATCTTAAAGTAAAATATGTGAACCGAAAATGAATATAAAAATTTTTGTAAAATTATTTTTCGACGAAACCCAAGAATCAAAACAACAAAACACCAACCTGAACTAGGGGTAGCTAATGGAAAAGTATCATTTAGGTGCAATTTATCCAAAGTTTTCTAACTTCTCCTAGTTAGAGGTGATCATGGGCCGGGCCGGGCTCAGAAAAAATTTCAACCCGTTTTCTAGGCCTGGACCTGGCCTGGAAATTTGTCCAGGCCCGGCCCGGAATAAAAATGCTAGACTCGAGTTTGGCCCAGCCCGGCCAATATTAATTTTTTTTGCTTATTTCATTAAAAAAATTTAAAACTATAATAAATTAAATACATTTAAAAACATAAAAATAAATATTAAAACAAGAAACAAAATAAAAATGAGACAAACAATTCTTAAAACAATACACAAATTAAAAATATAATAAAAAATGATTATATTAAAATTGAAACAAGTTAGAACTAAAAATATGGTTAAAAAATAATATATATATATATATTTATATAATTCGGGCCGGGCTGGGCTGGGCCCGGGCCAAAAAAAGGTTGGCCCGAGGCCCGACCCGTTTTCTAAACGGGCCTTGTATTTTTGCCCAAACCCATATTTCGAGCCTATATTTTTACCCGAACCCTCCCATTTTTTGGGCGGGCCTTCAGTCCAGGTCGAGTCGCCCAACCCATGATCACCTCTTCTCCTAATATTATTCTTACAATTTTAGACTTATATTTATTTTAACATTCCAATCTCTTGTAACTCTGTTTTAAACGCATTTTTTTCGATGGAAGCTTTTTGACACTAATACTAAATTGGATAAATTATACTTGTAATCACTTAATATTAGTAAGTTTTTTTTTTAGTCATCTAATTATAAAAAGTTATAAAATGATCACTTATTTATTTGATTTTTTCTTTTTTGGTCATTAGCTGTTAAATAGATGATGAAAAGATGATATGGAAGCTTTTAAAATAAACACAATAATAATTTTAACCCTTAATGTTTACACATTCTGACAATTAAGTCTTGATTCTAAAAAAAATTAACCCTCAATGTTTATACATGATGTAATTTGGATTTTTTTTTTTCAATTTTGTTTTTCTTTGTGACTCTTTCATTTAAAAAGCTAAAAAAAAATATATATCAACCAAATTTTATCGGAAATATACAAAAAATGAAAATACATAAAAATCTAGGATAATAATTTTCATATTTTCTCATTCTTTTTAATTTAATATTCAATGTTATAAATAAAAATAAAATTACAAAAAAAATACACAATGTATAAATGTTGAAAGTTATTTTTTTAAATTAAAATTAAATTGATATAATATACAAATGTCAATTTTAAAAACTAATAAGTTATCCTGTCATTAATAATTTATTTGGTAAATTCAAATAATTAAATGAGGAAAAGAGAAAATAGAGAATAATTAATCCTCATTTTATAACTTTTTAGGATGAAAAAAATAGACTAGCAGTTACCCTACTAAGTTGGCCCAAAATGCTAATAAGGCCCTGGCAATAAGCAGAAAGACCGAATCAATGAACAATAAGTAAATTTTGGCTTTAATTTATCTTGTCACTACAGGCACAGAATTCTAAAACTAAAATTTCTTATTAACATCTGCTGTCTGGGCATCAAATTTGATATTGCAAAAAGCAAATAGACAAGAATTTTTTTTTTCAATAAAAAAGATGGACATGATTTCAATTACATAGATTCAAGCAAAATCAGAAGAAAAGGAGGTTGTGGAATCATGGTTCTATTCGCCCCCCACATGAATAATTGACGGTGCAGGTATCATCAACGACAACGGTGTACTGATGATTAGGCCTAGAAAGGAAGGTGGGCAAGTGAACCAGAACGTCGCAGACACACTCAGTGTCCACCTGCTTCAGCCATTGACAACAGTAGCTTTGCATTTCCGTTTCACGGTGCCCGTGCCTGCGCCTATGCTTGCGACTGCGACGGCGGCTGTTACTGCGGCTGCGGCTGCGGCTATGGTTGCGATTGCGAGGAGGTGGTGGTGAGAAGGGGGTTAATGGCAGCGCCGCACACGCATAGTTGACGAGGGAGAATTGTGAAGCACAAAGTGGACGGGGTGGTGCCATCAGCTGTGGCCTTTGTGGCAGTTTAACAGGCATGGTTACGAAAAACAATGAAAAGAGACATATTAATGCAATCTCCACCTTTCTCATTCCTATATCTCAATCTTTATTTTCTTAATTATTAAATTTAGGTAATATGAAGTAAAATAGATGGGATTTTGGTATATGAACATGTTTTGTATAGTTTCAATTTATACTGGGGTTCATTCATAAACTTACTGCTTTCTTTGTTGGATTGAAAATTCAGCGGAGGCAAAAAGAATATGAAATCATGCATGGCCAAGAGAATGAGCGAGTGGGGGCTCTTGAGGTTTCTCAATTGGGTTTATTTATTCATTTTGCTTCCATTCATTTAGGGTGGTAAGACTTTGTTATTATGCTAAACTAGATCATTCCTCCAGGAAAATTACAAACAGCATGCAATTTGGCTGGTTGTGGCCTTCGATGACAATAGGACAAACTTTTTTGTTTTTGATATTTCAAGGGCAATTACAACTTTGCTATGCTAACTGTAAACGTGAGTACTTGGGGACCCGACAACGTTGTTAAAGACAGTATTACATTGGTGATAAGAATGAAATGCTTTGGCATTTTGATTCCATGCTGAAACGAGTAAGGCCCATGATCCAACTAGGTTAACTCGCACACAAAGGCTCAAATTGTAACTAAAATTTTCAAATTCCTACCAACCCACATGCGATGTGATGTAAAGACCCAATAGAAGGAACCCCCAGTAAAGCTGAGTTCTGGACTTCTGCCCGTTGAACAGCAACAACAATAAAAAGCTGGGGTGGCAAATGAATTTACCTTGAATTAAAATTTAAAACTTTTCCATGTTTTTTTATCAAATTAAAACCAAAAAATAACTGAAATAGAACAACCCTCCTTAGATCTACTCACCCTTCATTTCGCAGAACACCACCTGCGGAGGCCATGCCAGTCGCTGGTCGTCGCTCACCATCAGAGGTTTCTTCCATCCAACGATTCTAGGACCCCTTGCAATACTAGCCACTGCTTTGCAAATATCCAGAGGAAATCTTTTTGCATGAGCTAGAGCATGTGTCGTCGACATCAATTGGCCCTGAAAAACACATTTTTTTGTGACATTTCCAAGGAAGAAAAAAAACCTCCCCCCATGGAATTTGAAAATTCAAGATAATAGTTTACTTCAAGTTTTCCATAAGCCATGTTTCAAAATATGAATTGAAAAAGTCAGGCGGTTGAGATTCAATTTGTAGCGAACTCCAAATTTCGTTTTCCACGGAACACCCTCAGAGAAAATGATAGATTCAAGGTGAAAATCCCAACAACAACAAGAGGCATTAACTGCATTCGTACTTGATTCACATTTAGACGATTTAGCCAAGCAAGCCATATGAAGAAAGAATGCGCTCCAGAAAACTTAGCCACCCTATCTAATCGGACTTAATGTCACTATTGTTATAGAAACTCCTTTGCCCGCATATAATAGGCTGATCCCACTAAGAAACTACCAAAACTCTCCGACCCCCAACAATTAATATCCATAACAGCCTCTCTATTCATACAAGGGATTGGCAGCGTCACCGTTTCGCTCTTTATATATGTCGAAAGCTCACTCCACATCCTCCATCAACTACGTGCCCTCAATAAAGATATAATCTCATATATGATCATTAACACAACGTATTAATTTGATCATAATTTTTAAAAAAATTAAATAATTATAAATAATAAAAATAAATAAATAATAACTTTTAAAAATTATATAAAAAGTATTACTCGTTATAAAAAAAATCAATAAAAATACTTAAAAAAGTGTTTATGATATTTGAATATTGTTAAAACTAAGATTGTCTAATTTTGAAAACTCGATGCTTGGTCAGTCAAAACTTGATCAGTCACATGTTTAAACACACAATCAATCAAAATTTTTGGACAATTTGATGTATTTATTTGTTAGCTTATTTGACTTGGGCCTTTACAACTGTTTTCTCCACAAGCAATTGAGTTTCAAAATGTATTTTATTTTGCCCCAAACAATAGTGGTCAATTTTGGATAATTGGAATAACTATGATATCAACATGTCTTATCTCATAAGATTTATCTTATCTTTATCCGTTAAGCTATTTATTTAGTAATTTATCTGTTAATTTTACTTTATGAAGACTACTTAAATAATATGTCGATTTTTAGCCTATAAATAAACTACAGCTTCACATATTTGGGTGTGTTTTTAGAGTGCTTTTGGCTTTTGCACTCTCACTCTTGTGTTAGGGATTTTTTGTTAGAGAGTTTATATTTGATGTATATGAAATTTTTTGAGTGAGTGATTTGTAACAATTGGAGTAAGATAAATTGAGTTTTAACCAATAAATAATTTAGAAAATTATTGAATAAGAATCATTCATTGAATGAGGCTCTAAACCTAAACTACATTGATAAATTTATTATGTTTATTTCTCTCATTTTTTTATTTTGCTTATTGCTTGTGTTCTGTTCAAACACGCTTGCAGACATTTATTTGAATAGTCATTGTCTGAACATTTATTTAAACATCAAATTGTACATAGAGCAAACCAAGATTTTTATGCGTTTACAAAAAAAATTTGAAGTTACAAGAATTTGCCAAAGTCAAGGTAAATATATGCATTTGCAGTAGATATAAAATTTCATATAAGCAAAGTCTTTATAAATTTGATTTTTTCCCTAAATTGAGCATTAGTTTTACTGAGGAAATGATGGACCTTTTTAGGAAGAAGTCTACAAAGTGTTGTTCATTTAGAGTTGATGGACCCGAATATGTTCGATATTGTCTCCATAAAAGTTTTGTCTCCCGACTTTGCTAAGAGCTTAAATTTTTGAAAATGTGACAACATTGACACGAAAGAAAGATCACCTCACGCATCAAAGAAATCTCATATTTGTATTTAGTTGAATTTGAACTCATACTCATTATTAGGTACTATGCTACTACTTGGGCTAACCCGACTGGTAGCATTCTCACCCAATTGTGCCCTATAAACTAGAAGGCAATGGGTATGAGTATAGCCACGTGCAACACACATTTTTTGTCTTATCAGGCACCCAGTGAGTGCTCTTGCTATGCGAGCCGATCACTGATGTCTTTTCAGGCATTCAACAGGGTTAGGAGACAAAACCTCCAATAAGGACAATATCGACCGTTGAGGGGTTTATTGGCTCTTGATGGACTACACTTCACAGAATTCTCCGAAAAAAATTGGCCTCTCCTTAACAAAAAAGAAAATGTATTTTTTGTTGAGAGATTTTCAAGTATAGATAAATTATCGAATCTTCAAGGTATCTGATATTGTCTCTAGTGGGGATTTCATCTTCTTAATTTGTCAAGAACCGAAATCTTGAAATAATGATAACAAGTCACAAAGTAAGAGCGTCTTACCTAAGTGGCAACATATTCTCCTAATAATAAGGTATGATTTTAAATCTCACCAAGTGCAAATATGAAATTTTCTTGCTGGGTGAGAAATTCCCTACTCCCGTAGGCTTTTAATAGTGTGGAGACAAAATTTCCTGAACAATATTAATTCATTGAAAGGTCATTAATGTTGAACAAACAACACTAAAATTTCTTTTAACGAAATCGGCCTTCCCTCAAACAATTTTCTTCTGGTTTATGTAATTCTAGGATCCTACCAATATTTTACCAATTGTATGTTGAAGAATATTGAACTCAACAGCTAGACGAGAAAAGTTACAAGTGTATTTATATACAGTATGCTACTGCTATCAGCTAACTAACTAATCTTTCTAAACTCTTAACTATATTCAACAACTAACTGTATTTAGCAACAGATTAACTAACATTACTCCATTGTGTTTTGATATTTAGGTTTTCTTAAAGAAAAATTGTGAAATGATGGTCGTCTTGCATGTAAATAATTTTTTTTTCTCATTTTGCTAAAATTAAATTTGTATATTATACCTGTAGTCACAAAATTAACGATACCAAAATATCTTAGCTTCCATCACTTGTGGCTGCAGAGATGAACCAGTAGAATTCTCATTTTCTATTATGCTTTTGAGTGATACAAGAAAGAGAAGCTCTTTGGAACAAAAATTAACTAAAAATCTATTTACAAAATTCAAGCAATATGTCAGCTTATAAACTTTTTCTTTTCTAAATCATGTTAACCACCCTACCAGACAATCCCTTCTTTATCTAAGGGAAAAAAAGACCCTCTCTCCTAATTGAAAATGTGATTGCGTGATCTGAGTTTCTAAACTACACAATAACCACAGCACTAGGAGCATCTAAATCTTGCAGTGTAATTGAGAAGTGGATACAAGATTGAACTACAATGGAAGTCAGTCATGCCAACAAAGGAGTAACACAGTACATCTCCATATAATATAAAGCCGTCCCCTGTGTTCTCTAAATTGCTTTGAACACCTTTGCCATGATCGACCTTTCATACTCCACATTGGGAAGAAGCACCTCACTGATACTACTTCTTGAGTGTTATGTGCAAGTAATATGAGATTTCCTTTTGAGTTTGAAAGGCTGTGGAAGAATTTGAAGCCCCTTTTATAAGAAGGAAACCAGTTAAAGATATGAACATGTGGTGGGTGAGAAACGATTGCCGCCCCCCCCCCCAAAAAGCTTGGGTCATCTCGTGCATTATGTCCCACTGTTTTTAAGGGAGGAGATAAGGTGGAGTTATTTAGCTTGTCTGCTTTCTAAACTCAAAATGATTTGTCATCAATTTCATGGAGGGTCATCTATATCTCCCATGCATGCTTGTATACACCATCAATCCTATTCATGCTTTACCTTATCTTATCTTTACCTTCAGTCATGCACTTAACTGTTACCAATCATAGCACTGCGCACCAAATATAAAAGTTTGTAGTAGTTTTTGGTCCTTTTTTTTTTTTTTTTTTCAAGTTGAAATAAGTCTCATTCCGCATTTAGTTTTTTTTTTTCTTTTAAATTATACCAAGACCACCAAGACAGACTAAACAAATAAATAAATAAACACAAGGATAATCAGGTGACTAAATCCAAATAAATATTATATAAAAGCCTTAGTTTAAAACATGGAATTTATTTCAGCTCATATTTAAATCTCGATGAAGTAGAACCTAAAAATTGATGAATGGTCCAACTATGAACCTGCTATTCTCCGGTGTCATGTGTGCAATGTCATCGCTAGGGCCCAGCGATAAATAGTGGTCGTCGTCAATCAGACATGCGGGCCAACTGTGATTGCCGGCTTTAACGAACAAGTTGAAAGTAGGTTTTACATGCGCCTCATGTTTATTAAATTTAGTGTTCTGCTTTGTCCTGGTGGCCATAGCCAGTCATTTTCGCTCCTCTCCGAGTCACTCTTTAACCTCAGCAGCAGCCTCACACACCCTCCTCCCATGTCACCCATAGAGTGAACTTGTAGGTCAGAGTAAGCCACAGTGTTAAAAGCAAGTGGATAGAACCATGCCACGTTTGTTCTTGGGAATGGAGATGACCGATGAGACCATATGCGGGTCCAGCTGCCCACGTGAGAGAGTGTCCCTTCTGTAGTAATTGTTTGGGGTAACAGATTTGAAAGAAAAAGGGGTACTGTTTAAGCTTAAGGATATAGAAAAAAAAAATCAGGAGACACTGACAAATATGCAAATTCTTGCTCAATTCCATTGGGATGCAATGCAAACTATGCCCAAGGTGGACTAGTAGTGGATGACGACGACATGCACACATGAGAAAGCCAAAAAAGAAGTCATTGGAAGTATGAGAACGTTAGCAAACTTAATAAAACTCATTGAAAAAAATCCAAACTGTCGGGGAGATTTTGTTGCATTGTTTATTGTTAGTATGGGGATTCATAGGTAATCAAAAACAAATTATAAAGGATTCATACATAGTCAATAAAAAATTATAAACACTTACCAAGCAGTCAAAAGAAATGACTATACAAAACATTTGAACTAAATTCATAACTTAAAATAATCAAAACTTCATCTAAATATTAACCGGTTGCTATTCTTAACTTTTTTTTTTTTTGTCTAAAACAGTTCTCAATTGGTGCTATTACCCATAGCGCAGTAAACAGATGTCGAGCACAATGCATGGGGTACACGGTCAAACTTGGCTTGCAAAAGATATAAAAAATTTTAATAACCAAGACAACATGACAGTTGGAACACCCGATAAGGATGCCCTAAGCGAAAAATGTGACCATGCAGTAACACCCTCACGCCTTTTACAAAAAGGGGATGTAGTCACGCCTGGCCAAGTACTAAGAGTATACCCATTAATTCTTCAGAAATGACCACATTGTCCACCCTACTGAATTAGCCACTGCTCTATAATCTCAAATTATCAAACCAATAAATCATAACTAATCCTCGAAAAGAATAATATTATTCCCTATCAAGCGCACCACCACAAACTATATCATAAAATCAATGTTAAAAGCATAACTCAAACAAGTTATTATGATCCTATTTTATTTATAGTTAAAATATAAAAAAATCCTAATTTTTAGGTTAGAACTTTTAACTCTTTCCTACATATATATATATAAAAACAGTGTTAAGTTCAACAACAAGAAGCATACAATTAAATTCATCCCCTGACACTCTGCCTGCCTCCCACTGTACTAGTAAAATAGCACTGTTTACAGCCAACTATAGGGAAAAAAAAGTTTTACAGGGAATAGCCCGATTAAAAAATTGCTAAAGGTCTTTAATTGGGGCGTTGATGGGAATAAATTATGCAAAAAAGAAACAAAAATAAAATAAAATTTTGATACATGATGATAGCCTAACTCTCCCAATCTTACTATCCTGCCCGGTGGTAGATTTTACATATTTACAAAACCAGTATCAGCAATGCCAACACGCTCATCTTCGGCTCAACTCATCCTATTACCTGTTCATTGCATGCAAAAACTCTCGACTGTTTTCAACGTGCCGCAGAACCCATGCCAAAAGAAAAAGGGGGGGGTATACCTATTCATAAAAAGAAAACCGGTGAAAAAGAGAACTTTTGAATGACATAATAAAACTATCACTAAAATATAACATACCAATTGAAGCAGCTGATTAGTATTTGGTCATCTTGGCTGCCAAATGCAAGGAGCTGAAACACACAAAAGAGATTTCAAGTATCAGGCCCCATGTAAAACTAACTGAACGCAGGGTATCTAGCAACAGCAAGTATGCAAATGCAAAATGATACGCACACCAACATATATATATATATATATTTACATATAATATATAAGCTCTGTCTAGCTTTTAAGCCATAATCTCACAGGACAAATGCAAACCTCTTGATCCAATGGGAACCATACCTTCTGCAGGTGGTCTGCCGGGAAAAAAGTTCCAGTGATCCATTGGAGGGGGGCGGAAGCCCCGTCCTTCATTTGGAAACCTTGTTGGCTCACACTGGGGCCCACCATAAGAACCATGGCCATGGCCATGGCCATATGATGAATTGGCGTTATCAGCATACCAGGGTCCTGTTAGGAGAAAATTAAAAAAAAAAAAAAAACATATATAATCAGGTGTCATTAGAGAGAACAAGGCATGATATCAGTAGACCAGAACAAAACATGATTCAAGAAACTTACCAGAGAATGGTGGTGGAGGATACCTCCAGCTCTCTCTAAGATCATTCGGGGCCAGTTTCATTCTCTCATGGCTGTTATAATAATTTGAACCATCAAAGTTCAGTGAAGAGTATCTGTCAGTGTATGGAGGAGGTGCATCCCTCATCAAATTCACATGTGGGCCTGAATTAACATAGGCAAACTGATTTGTTGGTGCAGGATGAAGAGGTTGCGGAGGGTAGGGATTGTGAAAGCTAGGGCCATCAGGTTGTTGGATATTATTAACTGGAGGCACTGGGCAACTGTTGAAAGCAGTATTACAATCCGAAACCTGGATAACAGGAGGATTTCTAGGATCAGGCCCATTATATGGGACTGTATTGGTGCACACTATTGAATTGATTCTGGGTGCAACTGATGGTGGAACCATAGATCTCAAATCATCTTGCCTGTTCTGCAAATATAATAAGAACACAACCACATGAATAATCTAATTCACTATTACCTTATCATCATTGTCATAAAAATAATAAGAAACCAGTGCAAGGAACACAAACAAGGACCTACTTGTATACTTGTATGAACAGTTGAATCAACATTGTTTGTGTAGGGACCAGAAATAGGACGAGGGATGGGTGGAGGAAGAGGAGGCGGTGGAGGGGGTGGTGGAGGTGGTGATGATGGCAGTGGTGGTGATGACGGACGCACATTGTGAGGTAAAGGTGGGGCAAATGGCAGTGGAAAATGCTGATCACAATGCTCTTGCAAAGTTTGTGCAGTACTGATTGCAGCAGTGCCACTAGCTGAACTCATTTCAATCTCAGGAGCAACATCCTCCATTTCAAGTTCACCATCAACATCCTCCAAAATATGTCTGCGCTTTTCACTTGCAGGGTTTGCCTCTTGTTCTTCAGGAACTCCAGAATAGTGCTCTGGAGTGACAGCTTCAAAACTTTCTCCATCAGAATCACTACCCTCATCCTCCTCATTGAGCATTCGAGGCATACAAAATCCAGGGAGCTGAAAACTTGAGTTACTGAGGCAAGAAAAAACAAATCTCAGGAACAAGTATCTTTAAACAAAAAGTAACCATAAGTTAAAGTGATCCTGAAATATAGACCTGCCATACTCATCAACAAGCATACCCTCCATGTCTCTAATAGGATCATCCAATGCTCTCTCTGTTCTAGCTGAACGACGAGAAAAGACACCACCAGAAGATGAAACACTAAGTGAATCAAGTTCTCGTATATGGTGCCGGACAACAGATTCTGGAAGGATTCTTCTTTCCAACCAAAGTCTCAAAACCTATATCAAAGAAAAAGGGTGAGAAACCTACAATATAAATAAAATATAAAGAAAAAGAAAACATCAAAGCCACCTACCTTTAAGCACTGCCGACGATTTTCCTGTGCATTAGGTCCAGGGGGTGCTGCAGCATTGAGTAGACGAGGGAGTGCTGCTTGAATAGCTGAAGGGTAGATATCACCAACATCACCTGGATACCAAATTCGATAAGCACATAGCCATGACTTACAGACCAAACACCTAACATGCTGCTAAATTATAAAAATACAAATAATACCTTTTAAACCCCGGGAGCACTGAGTAATGGAATCCACAAGAAAGAACAAATCCACCCTTCTGTGTAAGCTTGACTCTCTCTCCAAACTTCGAGCAATAATTTCCACAACCTAGGTTAAAAAGAAGAAACCAATGCATTTCAAATAAAAAAATAAGAACTTTTTTTATAACAGTATATCATCTGTACATACTTTTAGCAAACACGCTCTCTTAGTATTCAGCATATACACTATTAGTCTAAAAAGAAACCCTAAAAGGGGAATGAATAAATAATGTTCATGCCAAAGTTTATCTATGACGAATTTGAATTTAAAGTGCTAATAAGTAAAAATGCCTCTGATAACTTAAACAGTCTACAAAAAAACCTTTATCTACCTTAGCAGAAACACCAAATTTGGCACAATCAATTGCCATACGCGTTGCACGAGCAATGCTCTCCTTTGTCCTCGTTAAGATCACAAGCATATTTTCAAAAGACAACAGAACAGCTTGTGCCTCAGTGTAATTACTGCATTTACTGACAGATTTTGGTCTTTCAAAGGTCACAGAATCAGCTTTACCTTCATCATCAGCGTTTGGAACACATAAAGCTTTGTTGGGACACAAGTGAACATTTGGACTACAATACCCATTGCTTGGAGCAATACTAGCACTCTCCGAGGTAGAAACATGACAAAGAGAGGCATTTGGAGATACCCTAGCCGGAGAATCTACTCCATCAGCTGAACATGGACTTAACTGGACAACTGCAACATCCTTGTCTGAGTTGTCATCATAATTAAAACTAGAAGTCTTCTGCCTCAATTCTGGTTGAAACTCTTCCTCAACCTCACACCTATATAAATAAGAGAAAATTCAGCAAATCAATAGCAGATAAGCGCTAAAGACACACACAGAAAAAACAAAAAGAAAACTGAGAAAATAAAGCTAAACACCTTAGTGAACTAAATTCTTACAAGATTTACATTAATATTAGCATCAGGATTATTTATTTTGCTTAGAATAAGCTGTTGTCAAACTCCAAATTCCACAAATTAATAGCAGAACACTCTCATGATTGTAGGATCAAATTAGGCTGTTAATGTGAAATTTTATGGCATACTTTCAGAACAAAAAATTCTCTATTATTTTACTTTCTCAATATAGTTCCCATAATAAGATAAAAGCAAGGTAAATATGCTTACATGCTGTTGACTAAGCTGCTGTCATTAATTTGGGATTTCAGTGGCTCACTTTTGGAGTCATCCTGAGGTGAAACTTTACAAGTTTTCCCAGTCACTGTAACAGGATCAAAACTCATCTCAGCATGTTCTGAAGTATTAAACCGTCCATCAAGATTTTCAGCCCTGGAATTGCTCAAGCCAGCATGTTCAGCATGCAAATCATCATTTGAAGGGAACTTTTCATATAAAGAACCACAGTTAGATCTGAAACTAGCTTGGCATTCCTCAGGATTAGGGGATGAATGTTCTAAACATCCACTCTTATGAGTATTACAACTAACATGGTTCATAGGCTCCACAAAGACATCCTCGTGTAATTCATGCTTTTGATTCTTAGGACTCTTCACAGGTTGACAGCAAACAAGTGGTTCCACAGAAGATTTGACAAACTTATCTGAAGGCATTGAATTTGATACGAAAAAGATGCCAGAATCACTATGAGCAATCAAATCCCTGCTGTGTTGCTCCAACCCACTAGCTTCTTTGTCTTCAACAGTTACATGAGAACTCATTAGAGAATCATGACTTTCACCATCTAATATTTTCATGGTTGTAGAAAGTTCAGCAATTGCCTGATTTTCATCAGCAGCATTAGCTGACATAGCTTCCAAAGCACGATGGAGGCGTTTGGATGGAGGCAAGGCAGCTTCACCACCTGCCAAACACCCCAACTGATTTCTCAAAACTTTCGAAGATTCCGGCCCACTCCCTCGAGCTTCAGTGTCACCCTTTGAAGGTGATACATTAACCAAAGCACCCTTCAACAACAAAGAGTCTCTCTCAGTAGCAGAATCATTGTGACTGCTTGATGGACTCATCTGCCGCAATAAATTGACGGTGCCTTCATTAATAGGCTTTTCTTCCATTGGTGAAGAATTAACGATCTCATCAGCAGCTAAAAGTTTACCCAAGCGAACCCTTGCTCTTTTCGACAAGGGTAGGTGCTCATCTCCATCATCTTTGGAATATCTGTCATTTATATTTTCACAAGTATTCTGCAAATTTTGTCTAGTATTACTGATTCCTAAATCCAGATCTGCTTCTGCAAAAGGCTCAGCAGAATCAATGTTCACCCTCTTTCTAAATGGTTTCCTTTTTCTCTTAATGACAACAGCCTTTATTTGGAAATCAAGCCCTTTGCTCAACTCAGCATCTCCCTCCAAACACTCAACAACAGTCTCAGAGTCTTCAGGTTTACAACTACAATCCATAGAGCTACCCTCATTGAAACTACCAGCATCAGAATCAACAGTAGCAATGTCAGACCCATTGTCATCAATTCTACCATTCAGCATTAACACAGATAAGTCCACATCATCACTCTCAGATGCATCTGTAGACTTCTTGACTTGTTTATTCTTCCTTTGGGACCCATTCTGGATCACATTTGTTGATACATCAGATACACTCCTAACATCATTAGACGACATCATAAAGTTCTGGAATCTAGAGGATTCCACCCTTGTTGAGCTTCTACCTCTTCGAACTGGTGATGCCTTCTGCTGTCCAATAGATTTTTGAGATCGTACACTTCCAGATCTTTTTCTTGATGAGTATGTGGTCAAAACAGGTTCTTCTTTAACCAGAAATGTATCTGAAGGTTGTTCTGAGACAGATTCTTTTTCATGAAGAGCATCTATTCTTGCATCAGCTTGAGCAATCTCAGTTGCCTCGCAAGTGTCAGTCAGATCCTTTGACACAGATGAGTCCCCTGAGTTCCCACAATTTGCCTGAGTAACTCCATCAGCAGAATTATAGTTATCAACTTGATCCTGCTTTTTTGAGTTCTCATAACTGTCAATAATTTCCTGGACTGCGCGAACAAAATCTGCACCCTTTCCCTGACGTTTGGTCAAAAGAGATTGTTTCTTCTCTTCTGTAAATGCTTCAACATCAGCAGGATTACAGAATGCTCTGCATGAAAGATACCCATAAGTGAACTAACAGAATGCAAAGTAAGCTAAGCTGAATTATGTTTGGAGAGGAAAAGAACAGACATAGTTACAACCACCAACAGACAATCATCCACATAAAAGAAAATGTAAAAAGATGTTTACAGTAATTTTATATAGTAACTATCAGAAATTCCTATTAAAATTATAGGTTCTACTATAATTCCATGAATCTAATCTCAAGGGCAGCCCATACACAGTTATTTAGATAAGAAATTAGGACAACATTCTCATCATACATAACATTAAAAGGAAGCATTTGTCTCCTTTCCCTGACCATTTTCATTTATTTAACAGGTTATACAGAACATCCACATCAAGAATTACACTGATGAAATATCATTAGTTCAAGAAAGTTACAGCACAGCTGATTGATATACCAATGAACTTCAAAACCCATTCAAAACCCAAGTTATCAAATAACTCCTTAAATCTTTGCTAGTCTTTTGAGATTCTGAACTTGAAGACTAAATCTTCCTATATATCAGCATCATCAAATAACTATTGAGATTTTCCAAAATCTAAAAAAAATACCAGGAATGTTTCCAGCTTTCCTAACATGTCTCTAGTATGTACAAAAAGGTCACAGGAAGAAATGTCACAACCACATATAGGAAAGATAAATTAGAATGATTGCATCCAACTAAGCATACATAATGCCTGTACTTGTGAGTCTCCAAAAAGTCCATTTCAGAACATAACTCTCTACACCTTGAAAACCATCTATCAGTTCTCTGAATGAGAACTGTAAACTTATTATCAGGTTAACTACTATAAGATAAAGTGGAAGGACAAAAGACAATGCAAATAAAGTATAGAGCAGGCATTAGATAACAACAAAGCAGATATCTAATCTACAATCTGAAAAAAGATAGCTCATGTCACCGCAAGGATACCAAGGCCTTAATAAGACTCAATTGTAATATCATCCAATGAATGTACAACAGCTTTCAACAACCCAATCCATGAATCAATAATTGAACATTACAATAAGGAGTTTCACCTTTATGTCCAGATGCAGCAATGCTCCAATGAACAGTATTTGACATTACTTAAAAGAATACCAACAAATGAAAGGTTTACCCAACCAACATAACACAACATAATATAAAACAGAAATTTGATATTGCATCCATTGCAAGAATAAAAGAAGCCACCTACGGAATGAGGTAACTGATTAATGCAAGAGAAAGCAAAGGAAACAGTTGAAGCAACAGTTAACAGTGATGAAGTTGCTTTTCCATTCTTGGGATGATTTAAAGAGATTTATTCAATAGCTGTTCAGGAGCACCTCTTGATAATGAGGTTTTCAGGAAGCAACAACACTGTATTATGGAAAAAACTCACTAGTCATACTGTTAATTAATTAAAAATTAAGGTAACTTAATCGATAAAATGTAATATAATAAACAAATGTTAAGTTTCCTCAACTAATAATAATTGACAAACTCACTTATAATAAATTAATTAATTAATATTGCTAAGTGCTAATTGAGGGAATAATATGGAAAAAAAACTGGAAAGTTTAATTCATTAGTACTTATTATTTATTTGTCTTGGTTTTAATAAAAATGGATCAAAGTCATTAAGAATGAGGGTAAATTTGTCACAAATCGTCATCAAAGTAATATAAGATGGGTATTAAGATTACCCTTATATTATTGAATCTTGGCACTGTTGGTAATAATATTACCAGCTCAAGATAATGTTGTTGAACCAAACATGGTTATATGATTACAAAATACAAGATGACCACTGGCAATCATACATTTTAAGATCCAAACAATCCCTAAGAGAGATGACCTTTTTTCTTCACCTCATCAAGATTCAACATTTGACTAATTCAAGTTTCCAGTTTGATTAGTTTCTTACACAAATTTATCTTTGGACTAATACAAACAAATCACCACTGAGTAGACCAAATTCCACCATACAATCATCCTACTATTGAGCTTTGTTTTCTTTATGTTATATCAATGCCGTGCTTCCAAGCTAATGATCTATCTAGAAATGTTTCTAAGTTTCTTATATCACAATTAGCTGCCATATCCTTGCCATCCTTTTATGTACTTTGGCGTCTACTTAGTACAGTGAAAAAAATGGAAGGGTCGATGGAGGTGGGTAGAAGAATGGAAAGAAATAAATTTTGAATATACTTGGTAGGAAAGAGAAGTGAAAGGAAATAAAATAGGAATTCAGCTTGATGCATAAAACCAAATCATTCCGAATCCGAAAAATAAGAGAAAAATCATAGAAATGCTAGTCAGCCAGTCAGGTGTGCACATTTACAAGATTACTCATTATTATTTCAATATATCTTTTTAAATTAAAAAAAGGGGTGAACAACATCTCTCATTTTTTTAACTCTACCTAACAATGGCTAGGGAGAAATTACATTTTTCTTTTCACTTTTCCATCTTTGCTAGCATGCTGTGGAAAATATCTTGTTTCTCTTCACATTTCTCTCCCATTTTTCTATCCACTCAACAAACAAAGCCTTAATTTGTAATGCCATGGACCGCCTTAAATTATCAGTACTAATGAATAAATTGTTTTGCAAGCAAAGAAATGATGAAAAACTGCAATGCCGAATTCCACACCTTCTAGACACTATAATATCTGCTTAGATCACAACCTTAACATAATATTTTATATGAGAATTAAATATGCAGAAACAATAAAATAGCCAACAACATAAGAGGAGAGGATAGTTCAAATTCTCAAAATATATAGTGCATAAAAAAATTAACATGCACCAACCCAGTCAAAACCCCAAGACAAATTAATCCCTACCAGGTTTATAGACTTAATGATTTAACAAATATCATTAAACAAATTCTGTTTTTTGGGGTAATGAAGAGCTTCCGGTAAGGACTTCTTTATGATGAAAAGAAAACAAAGCATGAGATGTGAAGAATATATAAGCTTCCATAATTGCAAATCTTTTAAAATGCGCCATCAACAAGTCTAGACATCTTCCTGTCCTAAACTACAAATTAATGCACAAAAAGAGTCCCATTTAAAATGTTCTAATTTTGCATTCAAGAACCCATATCTGGCGGCATAAATAAGCACACATTACTAGATCATAAACATTCAATTTAAAGATACATATGATTCAAAATACGCCTCATAGCTTTACATATGGGCAACGAAGAGAGGAAATTAATTCATTCATCTCCAAATGGGTAGCCTTTCCTTGGTGACAATAAAACATCGCCACCATTGATATGGGTTAGGTGGTTAGCTTTCTGGGGAAAAAAATATTACTAAACAATGGATTCTTCATCATATAAATATACTGAAGAAAAGGAAATTAAAATAATAATGGTGATAATACACTACAGTTGAAAAGATAATCTAAACAATAATAGCTAAATAGTGGGAGTGCGGAACTGTTTCACCAAAAATCGTAATTATAACAATTGGAGTGTTGTCCAAGACGCAAGGAGCATTCTAGACTCTAGAACCGTTATATTGCCTCAGGCACAAAGTGCAGAAAAAGTGCTAGCCTAAGTGAAGTAAAGTGCAATACGTATATGTGTGAGATTTTGCAAGTCTGTGTATAAATTATAAAGCTTAAGATATATAGTAAACTCTAAAATCTGGTCCAGTTTATCTACAAAACATGCAATTTCTGTGATTGGTCAATATGCATGATTTCCTTACAGTCAGTGTTTGTAGTCGAATGCTCAAATATTCAGAAGTATAGAGTTTAAGATTATCTTTCTTACTAGTAACGGTATTTCAAATGAAAACAGTGAAAAATAGAAAAAAAAATTAAAGAGAAATTAAATCAGACTGGCTTTTTATATTTTTTATTATTTCTATAAAATAAAATGGGTCAGGCTGGACCAGCCCAAGGTTGAAAAATATAAACTCAATCCTGGCACATGAACACCTCTAGTTGTCAATATAGTTCAATAAATCATCTAGAAATAGAATGCCAAATGCTTCTACACTTCAAGGACATCCTAAACCCAAATTATCTCACCATTGTGATGATAAAAACATATAGATCAATAAATCTAGACAATATGCAACAAGGACAGATCCAATCTAAATCATATTTGCTGGGGAGTACTCAAATAACACAAGCCCATAAAACAATTTTACAATATTACATTCATGTCAACAAGAAAAACCAAAAACTGAGAACGCAAAGTTTCAACTTGTCATGACTTAGAAACAAGTTTCATAGAATAACAAAATGGGGCAAAATAGAGGTAGGAAAAACAAATCAAAAGGGTAAATTGCACAAAATAAAAAATTAGAATGCACACTTACATTTGCTGCGTTCCAAAAAAGTAAACCATAACTTTCTTCCAATTAGATGAATAGCCCCACTTCTCAGGCTCACTTACCTGCCACAAGCAATCAAAAATATAAGCCTAAAGGTGCGTTCGGTTCCCCAAATGCTACATTACACCCTGTAATCTCACATTCTGAAATAAGATTACGCTGTTTTGATTTTCAATATTCCAGCCACCCCGTAATCTCACATTCACAAATAATATCAAGATGCCCAAATTCAGGGTGTAATCTCCACTCATTCCTGAGGTTACAAGCGTAAGCTTAATTTTAGACCAATTTCCCTTGGTTTTTTTTTGTTTTGATCAATTTTGTCCCTTTTTTTCCAAATAAAAGCTAGATATGAATAAAAGTAATTTCTAACATTTCTAATTTAGATATGAAAAAAATAGTACTGAGAAATCAAAAGTAAAGAAGTTAGATACGAAAAATAATAATAATAAATCTTACAGGACAAAAGATAAGCCTGTCGCCTCTCTAAGCAATTTCTAGCAGAACTGAGATACCAAGGATTCATTTTCCCTAAAATCTATTTTACAAATAAAACTAGCGAAAAGATTTCTAATTTAATTTTCTAAGATATGCATTCAAGTTTGTAATTAACAAACACTTCAATCACCTTTGGATTCGCGAAAAGCAACTTCAGAACATAGTTAAATATTAATCAGTAAAACAAAAAAGAAACCCGCCAAACAATTCCTCCTGACTAATGCACTATTAACACATAAACATACACTAAATAGAAGAATTGATCATGCACTTAATCGTCAAAAGAAAAGAACATTAAAACTCACATGCAACCACAAACCTAAGGCAATAACATATTTCCAGCATATAAGAGATTTAAAACAGGAGAAAATAGAAGATAGTGATACAAGTCTTCGCATACCGTAGCAGGCCAAGCAGGGAAACCTTTGACTTTAGCGAGGACAAGATCGCCGACTTTCCATTGGCGGCGAGCGGCAGCCGCAGCAGCCGCCTTACTGGCGCCTTTCCTTCGGCTGGGCGCCATCAGAGTATATATTAAACAATTATCCCAAACTCAAAAGCACGGAAAAATCGCCCTAAAGGCATAATACTTTGGCACTCTCTAAGGTTCCGGAGCAGCAATTTCGCACAAATTATGAAGGCGTTTGAAACGCCCACCTCGATTCAAAAGGGAGTGAGCAACTCAAGTCTCCTACTCTGTTAAAAGAAGAAAAACCCTAAGTTTTGGGGGTTTGATAGAGTTTTTAACTTTTTTTTTTCTTTTTTTTTTTTTTCGAAATAGAAAGATTATCACTGAAGAGAATATGCGCAAGGCAAAAAGATAATTGAAAATGGAGCGGCGGAGAATCGCTAAAGTTCACGGGCGGGGTGTAGGATAAGGACTGTATGAAAGAATAAGGTCAAATTTTGCTATTAGTCCCTGTACTTTGCATAAGTTGTGGACTTAGTCACTATAATTTGCTCAATTTTAGTCTTTGTACTTTTCAAATTGATTAATTTTGGTCTTTGCACTTTTCCAATTTTAAAATTTTACTCCTAACCAAATGACAATAGTTAAACTTGTTCGATTAAATTTTGCTATTAGTCTTGCAGTAAGTGTAAAATTGTAGGTTCAATTTATGTTTTCCAATTGGATTATTTAGTAGCTATATTTCTTAAATTTTGAAATTTTAGTTTTAATGCAGGCTATAGTTGTTAAATTCATTAACTAATTTTTTTTAGTTATATGTTAAAATAATAAGTTAACATGACATTATAAATGCGATAATAAATTTGATATATCAAATTTTAAAAATAATAGAACTTAATGAATTTAATAAGTGCTACTTAATCAAGACTAAAATTTTAAAATTTTAAAAATACACAAATTAAAAATAACCGAATTAAAATAGAATAATTAAATCCATAACTTGCATAAAATGGGAAATTACCAAACATTGGCATAATGGAAAGTGATTCCCATAATAATTAGTGGGAAAATTACTTTCTCATGTAGATGAAAAGCAATAAATAATTGCTAAGACAAAACTAGTCTTTCTTTTATTTGTGTTTAGAGTATTAAGTATTAACTTATTAATCATAATAAATAAATAAATAATAAAAGAACACAATTGCATTTTCTCGTCCTTTTTGGTCTTTATGGCTTCAATTCATTGTTTCAAAGTAAGTAAATACCTATATTGTTTTTTGTTATAAATCTTTTTAAAATGTATTTTTTTCATTATTATTGAATTTTAGTATTAAGATATGGGAGGGATCCATTTACATGTAGAACTAAAATAGTTTTACACATTTTTGTATATTTGCATTATTAATATTTCAATATAATTGTATTTGTTATACATTAAAATTTTTGAATCAATTTTATATTTTTATCATATCGATCTAAAATATTTTATATATTCATATTTATTGAACGATTGAAAGTTTTTTACATAAAAAAATAGTTGAAAAAAATTTAATTTACATCAAATTTAACGTGCATGATTTGTATGAATAAAATATAAAATTTGACAGTTAGAATTTAGATCATTAAAATATTAGTTATATAAAAATGTAAGAAAAAATGTTAAACTACTTTAATGTTACACAAATGTTGGATCTCTCCCCTTAATATGACTTCAAAGTATACACGCAATATATGACTATACTTGAAGTAATGAGGAAAATTTAAAATATTGTAGACATTCATAATAATATTTTTTTATTTAATAACAGTAATTTTGTAAAATAACATTATATTCTCATAGAAGTGTTGAGTGCATTAAGCTTTAACTTTCTCGAGATTTTAATTACTTTTAATGTGTACCAAATATTATAAAACAATATTCTCATCAATTACATTACACTGGAATCATTAGATAGGAAAACACCAAACGGTCCCTTAAGGTAGTGTAGTGATCACTTTTTCTAGAATTTAATCAATTGGAAAGTGATTCCACATTTTATATGTCAAAATTTATTTATGGTGTGTTTGGACACCACATAGTAATTGGATGGGAATATAATTATTAGGGTAATAGTTAGGAGTGTAAATGAGACATTGGTGCTAACAAGCTACTCGAGTTTAACTCGAAAAAATTCATACTTAATTTGACAATTATCGAGCTGAGCTCAAGCCCGAGCTATAGATCAAGCTAAATTCAAGTTTAGTAATACTTGACTTGAATAGTTCAGGAGCCTTGTCAAATTTTTCATTTTTTATATTATTAAATTACGTTATTGCCATTAATATGTATTATTAACCCTAAGTTTAATTATTGAGTAGCTCGAGCTTGAATACAAAAATTGGTGAATGGGCTTAATTGAGCTCGAGTAGCTCGGTTCTATCTCAAGCCGAACTTGAGTAGCTCAATTATATCTCGAGTTGAGCTCGAGCTTAAAAATAGATATTTGGTCAAGCTTGAGTCGAGTATGAAGCTCCAAATTTCATGCTAAGCTCAAGCTTTGGAGTATTTAGGCTCGACTCGATTACACCCACAGTAGTAATTACACTCCCTTGTAGTTACAAGGAATTGTAATTCCTTAGGGTAGCATTTAAGAATTCAAATTTGGATTTGGATTTCAAATTTTAGTTTTGAAATTTATGATTTATGAATTCATTGTTTCTAAAATATTTGTTTGGGAATTAAAATGGTCGAAATTCAGGATTTTAAATTAATTCAAATTCATTGTTGGGATAATTTCAAATTTAGATTTGAATTTCAACAAATTTTAATCCTTAAAATCATTTTTAAATTTTTATTATTATTTATAAGCATTTTTAACATTGTTGTATAAGCATTTAAAATTATGGAAACTGTGGTATAAATAAAAATTGTGAATATTTATACTATATTAAATTAAATGAATGAAGCTTCGTCATTGTTTTGACTTCGATTGCACCGATCGATCAGACTGATTGATTGGAAATCAATTGAGGCACCAATCCCGAATAAGGGGTCAAATTAGTTGACTTGTGAACCGATTGAACCAGTCCAATAGGCCAAACCAACAATTGAATTGGTTTTATTTATTTATGTATTTTTATTTTTAATAATTTATTTAATCGAATTGATTGAATCGATCAAATCGAGAATCGATGGTCTGATCGATTCATATATCAGTCCAGTTCTAAAAATCTTGAGCTTTGTTGATATATATTATAAGTAAAATTAATTACTTATTGTTTGGGTTTTGATGGAAGTGTGAAAAAATAAAAAACAAAAAAGTTCTCATTTTTTTAAACAATCTTGAATTTTGAAATCTAAATTTAACTCATATAAAATTGGACTTGGATTTGCCTAAATTCAAATCTAATTTTTTTATTTGTTATCCAAATAAAGAATTTGGATTTTCAAATCCAAATCCTTTTTTTTTACTCAAATCATGGTTCCAAAGAGTTTGGTTGACAAAGCGTAATTATATTGTAATCTTCTATGTCATGTTTGCTTGTAACAACTCGTTTTTTAGTAGTATCAAAAACGATAATTTTTGAACCCCATTTTCAATGTTTGAGCCCATAAATATTATTATTAAATTTTTACGATGTTAGTATATAGTTTAATTAAAGTTTATTCCTTAATTTTGTCAATTAATGTTAAATGACTAAATTGTAAAAATGATAAAAGTTAATCATCATAGATTTTTAATTATCCAAATAACCATTTGAGTAATTGGACATTTCCTAAATCACCAAATGGTGACGATGACAACTTTCATCCACCAATTTTATTAACTGTGATTAAAGTTTAATTAAATTAATCTTAATTTATTAATGTTAATACAAGTATATATATCAAATGGAAAGAAAAAAATAAAACCTTTCTTATCATCTTCTCCATATTCACGAAACAAAAAGGGAAAAGAAGGGTTTCAAACTTTATTCTTCATTTGGTAAGTGATTGAAAATTCATTTCTTGTAATTTTTATGTTTTTGAGGTTTTGAGAGCTTGATTTAACTAGCTCATATACCAATTTGTAAAATTCTTAAAGATTTTAAAAGTTTCCATTGTTGATTTCTTGAAGTTTTTGGTACTAAATTGTTAGGTTTTAAGCTTAGAAGTGAAAAATACTAGTATGTGAAATTTAATTGCTAGTTTTTGAATATATGTACTAAAGTGCATAAATTGTGAAATTGGTATAATATTTCTGTATTTTTTATAATAAAGGGTTACAAAAGGATGAAACTGATATCAGCTTCGAAATCGAAGCTCAAATTTGAAAGTTATAGCAATTTCGATTTTAGGGACTAAATTGAATAATATGTAAAATTTTAGGGGTATTCAAATAATGAAATTTAATTGATATATGCATATTATAAAATGTTATAAAATGATAGGAATTGAGAAATTGAATTCAATTATTATATAGATCGACAATTGAATCAAATTGAAGATAATCAGGAAAATAACAAAATTACAGAGTAGTCCTTAAGATTCAATTGTTTGTTGTTTTGTCAGGTAAGTTCATATGAAGTTTACTATTTTAGTTAATTGATATGTTAATTTCTATTTATTTTGTTTGTAAATTAATTTGCTATGAATTAGATGAATTTGGCATCAAATAGATTGAATTGTAAAACATGGATATTGTGATTATTCTAGATTGTTTCAAGGTAATGAGATGAATACCGAAATGTATATGGAATATATAAATTTGTATATGACTACACAGTGTAAAATGATACTAATTTAGTAACAGTGCCAGTGTGAGCTTAATAAATGATTAGGATACAAATGGCATGCCATTAGGGTCCCAACGAAAAAGGAAATGGTTCAAACGATAAGGAAAATTGTTGTTTGATCAATGGCTTATATGATGATTTGCGAGCCAACATGTGTTGCAGATTCTTTGAAGCTTGTGTGAGCAATAATCAAACCTGATCTAATGATTATGTGAGCAACTCAAAATTGTCAGCCAGCTCTTATGAGTATATAAGTCCAGTATCCGAATTCAATTTACTTTAGTTCTCCGAGCTAGAACAATAATTAAAATGGAAATGTAATCATTGATCATGATTGAAATGTTATGTTGCAAATTGATCACATCTTAAAAATATTTGATATAGTATGAAATGATTGTATATGTATATGTTTTTTGTAACACCCCTAACCCATATAGGTTTCTAGAACAGGGTTACGAGGCATTAACAGACTTATACATTATCACTAATACAAAATCGAGTCAAAAATTTTCATTCTAACATAAATCTTTTCAAATTTTATCAAAAGTCCCTAAAATGGGCCTACGGGGCCTAATACATGCTTTGAAAGTGGTTCGGGACTAAACCAGCCACTTTGGAAATATTACATTGAAGATAGGGGCACATGCCCGTGTGGCCTGCCCGTAGGGCTCCCATGGCCGTGGGGCCAGCCCGTGGGCAGATTTGACTTGATCACATGGCCGTGGTGTCTGCCCGTGTGACATAAACAAAGAGCCACACGGCCTGGGCACACGCCCATGTGGTTAGGCCGTGCGGTAAACTAATTTTTCACCATTTTTAAGCCAATTTCACACGATTTTGACACACAACCATGTTTAAAACCCATGTCCTTCACACAACCAAGATACACGGCCGTGTCTGTGTGCAATATTGACTTCATTTTTTTAAATGATGCAGGGGACGCATGGCTATTACACATGCCTGTGGGCTTGCTGTGTGTCACACACGGCCTAGACACACGTTTGTGTGTTTAACCGTGTGGACGAATATAGGCCATTTTAGGCCATTTTTCTCACCCTTTCATCCATTACCTACACCAAAACAAGCTTTTTTACCAATTTCAACTAAATAACCATTTTACAGTAAAACATACATTTAATGAAGACATAGAATAACACGTGCACTTTCTATTGATAATTTGCTCATTTAACTATCAAACTAAGTTTCATACACATATACATACCATCTTTTTTTCACATAATATAGCTATCAATAACTTTATCCAACCAAACATCTATACATGCCATATAATTTAGAAGATAATAAACTACCGGTGAATATCTGGATAGTGTGATTCATTGTGATGATCCGATCCCCTGAAACCACGTTAATCTACAAAACATGTCAAACATATTTAAGTAAGCTTGTGAAAGTTTAATAAGTTCATAGGCTTGGAAAGTAAACTTACCAAATATTGTAATACATTCATATAACATACATATTCATTAATTTCTCCTGTCAATCACAAATCAAAGTTAAGCTCGTTTCATACTATTCATTATCATTCGTAATAAAAATTTCACTTTTTTGGGCCCTTTTTCCACTTACCACTATTATTCGAATTGGGAAACTATACGGAATTGAGTACTTCGTCTTCACTTTGCCATAGTAGGACTATGGCTTACACATGATAACGTTTCACTTTCTGAAGCTATGGCCCAACCATGGTCTTACACGGGTCATATATCATACCGGTGCCATATCCCAGATATAGTCTTACACGGAAGCACTTATCACTTTTCTCCAATGCCATAGTCCAGCTATGGTCTTATACGGGTCACTTATATCATTTTAATCCAATGCATAGCCTATCTATGATCTTACATGGAAATCACTTGGAGTTTCTTACCGATGCCATAGCCCAGCTATAGTCTTATACGGGAATCACTTGTCACTTGTTTTCTGATGCCATAGCCCAGCTATGGTCTTATACATGTAACGACCCAAATTTCACGGGCACCGGAAAGGAAAGACGAGTCGTAGGGCCTTCGTCTTAGAAAAAAATGATGAGTTCGTAAATATTTACTAAAAATATTTATAAAGTTAGTTACGAGTTGAATTAGATTTTGATTAAGTGAATTTAGTTTAATTAGAAATAATTAGTAGAAAGGACTAAATTGAATAGAGAATAAAAGTTTAATTATAGAATAGAAAAATATTAAGGGGTTAAATTAGTAATTAGACCAAATTAGTGAAATGTGTAAAATAGAGAATAAATACATATGCTTTTATATTATTGGTACAAATGTATAATATATATGTATTTACTTATTAATTAAGTAAAAGATATTTATTTATTTATTATAATAATTATTATTAATTTTATTAATTAGTTGTGATAATGACAAGTGTATGGTAAAGATGAATTACATGTGTCATAATATATAGGTATACAAATGTGTGTGTATATAATTAGTTATTAAATAGATATTTTATAATAATAGTAATTAAAATAAGTAAAAAGAAATAAAGTAAAATAAAAGAAAGAAATAGAAAGAAAGTTACAGAGAAGTAACGAAATTGGGAGAAAGAAAAGAAGAAAGAAAGGAAAAAGGGGAAATTGAAGAATTGAAGCTTAGAAGTTTGAAAAGTAAGTTAATTAAGTCCTTATTCTTTAATTTAAATGTTTTAGAAGCTTTAGAATTGAGTTTAGTTGAAACTAGGTGGAAGTTATGAAAGTGGATAGATATTTGAGTAGGGTTTATGTTGAATAAATGATGGAATTAGGGATTAATTTGATAAAATCATTGATTTGAATGGATTTAAGGACTTAATTGTAAAATAGGTTATAAGTTTTGTGTTTTAGGGATTAAATTGAAAGAAATTCGAAATTGTGGAAAAATGGTGAAAATTTGATAGTTATATAGGAGTTTTGATGGAAATTGAATAAATAAATGAAAGGAATTGTAAAAAGGAAGAACATGAGTGTGTTTAGGACAAATTTGGTATTTAGGTAAAAGTTGTATGGAAAGTTATTATTTTATATAAAATATGTGTGTTATTAATTAATTGTAATTATGCTAATTTTCTAGCAAGCAAGGAAACCGAGACGACAAATACGAAAGGAAAAGAAAAAGTGATCGAGGAGTAAATACAACAAATTCGGGTTTGTATTATCATAATTCAATTATATTTATTATTATATGTTCAATTTCATTATGTATAAATGTACGGAAATGAAATTGAAGTAAGTAGTAGTATTTGAATTGAATGTGATTGGATGTGACTATTAACATGTATATGGATTGAAAGTATGAGAAAGTGTTGGTGAATGTATGATTATGTGAATTGATTTGGAATTGATTGATGAATATGTGATTATGTGATTTTGAAGAAAATTGAGATTGAAATGTTATTATAATAATTGAATTTGAATAATTTCATTCAATTTAAAGTGGAAGTGGAATGAATATGTGATTTCGATACCCCATTAACTAGTCGGGCTTAGTGGATATAGTTGGCATGCCATAGGATCGGAATAGTTCAGAGATTCTTCGACCTTGAGTCGATGAGGCACTTGGTGTGCCATAGATTTGCTTCGGATAGTTTCGATGAGGCTTTGGTAGCCACTTTGCTTCGGCTCAGCCGATGAGACACGTGGTGTGTCATAGATTTACTTCGAACTATCTGATGAGGCTTTGGTAGCCACTTTACTTCGGCTAAGCCGATGAGGCGTTGGTCGCCATTCTGATATGTTAAGTGGATTCGTGTATCCACCAAGGTCCGAGTCATGTTAATAGGGGTAAACAAATAAAATGAGTAAGTTATATGAATTTGATTATTTGAACCAGTGAATGAAAAGTGAAAGGGATGTTGTGATATGAAATGTGAAATGAGATTGTGCAATGAGATTGAGACATGAACCAAAGGTTCATGAAGTGTGGTACTTGAAATGTGAATTTGGATAATTATATGTGGTTATGGAAGGAACCAAAGATTCTTGAGTTGTTAGAAATCTTGATGATTATACATTGAACCCTTTATTTGAATTGTGCTAACTTAGTATGAATTTTTATGTATGATTTATTAGTTATTCATACATGTTATGATATTATATTGTTGCTATAGTTTGAATTATGATAATACCACTAAGTATTTTCAATACTCAGCGTACGGTTGTTTTCCGTGCGCAGGATAGGTAACATTGAAGTTCAGTCAAGCATCCGAATCAATCCCGGCTTCAACTCAAATTTTGGTGATGTATCTATCTTTTGGTAATGTGGCATGTACTAGGTTAGATTTTAGTCACTTCTAAATGTTTAATATTTTGAATGTAAATATGGTTTATAAACCTTAAGAAGTTTTTGGAATGAATGAATGAGTTTTGCTAAGTTTAAAGATGAAATGAATGGTTTTCAATTAACATGGATAAGTTAATGATATGGGTATGAATGAGGTATGTTTAGTAGGTGAAAGTGGCTTAAAAATGGTGAAAAATAGTATTTTCACACGGCCAAGTCACATGGGTGTGTGCCCAGGCATTGTGGGAAAAACAGACTTGCACACGGGCTAGTCAGACGGTCGTGTGTAGCAAGTCTTGTAATGCCTTTTAACCCTGTTTCGATGACGGTCTGGGGTTAGAGGGTGTTACAATACAGATATCACTTATCACTTGTCGCCATGGTCCAACCATGGTCTTTTTCTGTCAATTCGTCACTTGTCACATAACAGAAGTACCCAATCCGATATTCCCCTTCATTTGTTCATTTCTTCCTTTTCATACTTTTACAATATTCACGGTTTTATCCAATACATATAGCAAAACACATTATAAAATTCATAAGATTAATAAATAATCACTAAAATTTAGCCACATGAACTTACCTGGGATAATTTGCAAAAGTTGTAGAAGTTCGAGAATTATTCTACTATTTTCTCCTTTCCTCGATTTGCTTCAAGTTCTTGATCTAAAAGTGAAAAATCATTCATTCACTAGAATTTATTTAATTTTTATTGTATTCTACAATGTATACCCTTTAATTCCTAAAATTACACTTTTGCCTCAAATTTTGCAGTTTTCACAATTTGGTCCTTGACTAATTAACCCATTAATTAAGCTTTTTTATTCTCAATTAACACTTTATATAAATCTTCTAAGCTATTTTATAATCATTAGGATTCAAATTTCCAGATAAAACCCTAATTTCAAACTCTTTTACAAATAGGTCCCAAAATATTTACTTTCTATTCAATTCTTTCAATAAAATCAACATATAAACAAATTAAAGCTTTAATTCCATGCTAAATCATCACATACTTCCAGCACATATTCATAGCAACTTCCAAAATCAACCATGAAATAAAAAACTAATGAATTAGAAAAGAGGACCTAGTTGTAAAAGTCCCAAAAAATACAAAAATTTCAAGAAATAATCAAGATTTGAACTTACTTGCAATAAAATATGAAAAACCAGCTCTAAGGTTTCTTCAATGGCTGTTTTTAATTGAAGAGGATGAAGAAAATTGAAGAAATCTCTAGATTTCTAATTACATCCCCTTTTTTTAACTATTCAATTTTACTTCATTTCCAATTTTACCCCTTGTTCACACCTAATTTGATATTTTCTGCACACACTTGCCGTCCAGCCCAATAATAGGTGTTTAATTGCCTATTTAATCCTCCTTTAATTATTACTTGAGCTATTTAATCATATTTCACAATTTTGCACTTAATTCAATTTAGTCCTTTTTACTCAATTGACCAACGAAACCTTAAAATTTCTTAACAAAACTTTAATACTAAATTATTAACACTCCATAAATATTTATGATGGGCGTCAAATCCACCAAAATTAATTTCTACTAAATAACTCTAAACTATAGTAAGAGTGGTAGTAGGGTCGAATCCACAGGGATTGGCTCTGTAATCAATTTCTTTGTTCACTTATAAACAGAATGTCGTCGTGTCAAGAGGTCGTGGCAAGTTTCGTGCCCACGAATCCAAACGTACCTGTGAAAAATAAAATAAATACGTAAAGTTGAGGGTTTAAAAAAGTTTAAGGCAGTAAATAATATAAAATGAACAATTGATTAATATAAAAAAAATCAAAAATAAATTTAGAATTTTATTAACAGGATTGGTAAGTCTTAGCCTTAGTCTCGGTAAATTCTGTGTTAAGAATCGATCCTCGAAAATTGATCTTCTCCTTCAAACGATAAGCTGGTTATAGTGATTAAGAACGTCCTAATCACCAATTCTTCCTCTCATAGCTGGTCCCGATACGTCTTGCAAACCAACCCTTACCGATTATCTAATCGAGATACTCATGTTCCTGGTTGAAGATTCCGGTAGCCTTGCTTTCTGAAGAACCCAACTCGAATTAACGGCCTCATCCGCGTGGGTCGTTTAAACCCGATCACCCCTTCCTCGATTTGTCCTCGAAGATCCGAATACAACACGGCCAATTCGTTTCTCCAACTGTCAACAAACACGACTCCAACCTAACGAGCTCTTTTTAACTTGAAATCGAATTAGCCTTAAGGGATGAGTTGTCAATCCTGATACTTAGGAAAAAGGCAAATACCGAATGAAAGGATATTTAACACGAATGCATATCTCACAATTCCCGATCGAAAAGAATATCGACCTAAAACTGAGATAAGATTTAGTTAAGCATGATTTTATTCATGCTTGAAGGTTATGGGAGATGAAAATTGTATGAAAAGGTGATGTAAATGGATAGGGAAAAATATTTGAAAAGAGAATTAGAACAACTTTTTAAAAAGCAAGACAAAATATTCCAATTCCGAATTGAATTAGGAAAAAGAAGACAATAAGGATAATGGATCTCCAAAATGAAATAGGAAAACTCAATTGATGGATGATTTTCAAAGAGGCAAATACCCCTATTAATATACATGGATTTACTAAAAATAGCCTAACTAAATTAATAAATAAAATAAAATAAAAATAGAAATAGAAATAATATAATAAATATCTCCTTATTTTTAGCCTTTTACAAAGTCAAAATTTATGTTGAGTCCTTAGCTTGCTCCATCTTTTTGCTTTGGCCCCATTTCAATAGTTTGTATTTCGATTTGGCCCCCTTTTTTGGTTGTTTTCGTCCAATTACATCCCTGACAAATATTAAATCATAAAAGCACTTAATTAGCAGGGTTCAGTTCAACAATAAGCCAAATTAAATACAAAAAAAATGCAATTTAACATGTTTATCAAATTAGCTCATGCTTGCCCTCAAGTATGTTGTTCTTTCCAACATTGGAGCTCATTCTATAATTTACAAATCTAGCCTCTTTTCCACATCCTCAATCAATGCAAACAACATAGGTAAAAATAAATAAATGTTCAAAATATATATTTTGATCAACAAGTGTCATAAAATTGAAATATGCCAACTAAACAATTTCATTAAATTGAGTTTGAATCCAATAATTTGCATGGCATTATTAACTACACATAAAATTATGGACGTGTTCAAACCTTTTTACGCGAACTAGGATGACAACCCAAGCACCCTATCCCGGTTACTCGGTTCAAATAGTTTTTTTTTTTAATAGAGGTTTAGTTAGCGGAATGTTATAAGTTATCGACTTGTCACTCGAACCTTTTTACGCGAGATAAGATGACAACCCAAGCACCCTACCCCGGTTACTCAATCCGGTCACATTTTTGAAACTTCACTCATAACTTAACCTTATTTATTTTATTCATTTTATTTATTTAATTATTTATGCACAAGCAAATATATTTTATTCAATCAATCAATTCATACGAAAAATTCTAGCTACATATACCAACTTTAAAACATAAATGTCGACCAATCTATATACTTGAACATTTAATTCAAAATTTGCCCAATTCTTAAATCGACTAAGTATGAGGTTAAAGGCTCAATGTTAAATAAATTGTCGAAAGAATTAATCGTAGGATTGAACACATGCAAAAGAGAGACATGCAACAAAAATCATGCATATTTATCATTTTACGTACCAACTTAACCCCCTACTTAATCTCAAGCATGTGTTATATGAAATAAAGGATAGTAACTTAAGCAACAAGCAAAGTGAAAGGCTAAGAATACTCCCCATGTGTTTCTAACGATGTTGTCGGCGTCGAGAAATAATTGCTAGCATTTAGCACGGCGTGCCCATGCCACCATCATTATCCGACTTTCAAAAAAATCTTCCATCTCTATTACGTTCCTGAAAACACCAAATTAACTAGATTAAATAAAAATTTATTTATTTACAACCTAAATCTTACTAAAACTTAAAAATAAATAAATGAAAATAAATTTGGGTTGCCTCCCAAAAAGCTCTTTTGTTTAACGTTGTTAGCTCGACGACCTTAAATGTTATCCTTTGGGCTTATTGAGAATTAATTTTGCATCTTGTGCACTTGGATGTTCTTGCAGAAAGGTTTCGACCCTTTCCCACTATCCTTGAAGCCCTTTTTGGATTCCCCTATCATTTGAACTTCTCTGTTTATCTTTGCATTTTTCTCTATTGGAATCCTTGTATGTTCTAGAAACGGTTTGATTTCTAACTTCAAGGCTTTCATGACAGCTTCAAGTATTGGTTTTTGGATCACCGAAAATTCCTTTTGCTTAACATCGAGATCTACATTCATACAAGGCACGCTTTATAACTTCTTATCATTGGGATGTCTCATATCCTCATAAACACTAAACCTAACCACGTCACCATCAAATTTCATGGTAAGTGTTCCACTCTAAACATCAATTTTCGTTCGCGCAGTACTCAAGAATGGTCTCCCAAGAATTATGTCAGACGAATTAGCCGAATTGTCATCCTCCATATCGATAATATAGAAGTCTATAGGAAATATTAGCTCGTATACTTTAACAAGAACGTCCTCCAATACCCCCTCCGGATGTACCACAGATCTATCTGCAAGTTGAATAATTACACCTGTTTCCTTCAAAGGACCTGCATTAGATAGTTTATAAATTGATAAAGGCATAACATTAATTGATGCGCCTAAGTCACACATGGCCTTTTTAATATCAACTCTACCTATTTTGCAAGTTATAGAAAACATACCTTGGTCTTTACATTTGGGTGGTATTTCCTTTTATAGAACGGCGAAGACATTTTCTCCAACACTCACCTTTTCATTGCCTAGGAGCTTTCTCTTACTTGCGCATAATTCTTTTAAGAATTTTGCATACCTTGGGATCTGTTTAATTGCATCGAGAAGAGGTATGTTGATTTCTACCTTTCGGAAGGTTTCTAGGATTTCCTTCTCTTCTTGCTCCTTTTTGCATTGGACTAGTCTTCCAGGAAACGAATGTGGTACTGCAAATGATTTTTGTGATGCTGACTCTACTGGAGTCTTTGTGTCAAGTTTCTCCTTATCTCGACTAATATCGTGGGCGTGACTCGTGCCAGGTACGGGTTCTAAAACCTTTTATTCCTCAACATCATAACACTTATATTGTGTCGAGGATTAGACTCAGTTTGGGACGGCAGCTTATCTTGAGACTCCAAACGAGTAACTGTGAGCATGAGCTCGCTCACTTGTTTATCCAACTCCTGCAAATGCAAGTCAGTTTTTTGTTGGAATTTCTCAGTACTGTTAGCTAACCTTTCCACTATGGCCTCCAGTGATGACTTTGGGGGTGGTAACTGTTGATTTGGAGGTAGCCTTTGTTGGTATGGTTCATTTAACCAAGGGTTCGACCCGTAACTTAGATTCGGGTGATCTTTTCACCCCACATTGTACGAGTTTGAGTATGGGTCATACCGCCTTTGAGGTGGTCCTGGAAAGTTCCTGACAACATTTGTTTGTTCGGTCGAATCTTCTTGTAGAATAGGACATGAGTCCGTCAAGTGGTCTAGTTTAGCGCAGATTCCATGCAACCGTATTGGGCCAGTTTTATTTGTAAGTAGAGTTTGAACAACATTAGTCAACTTATCAATTTTATCTTCTAGAGATAGAGAACTTAACCCATGAACCCGTCTTGTGGGTTCTGTGACCGGTCGAAATTGTTGAGAGTTGGCAGCCATGGTTGAAATCAACTCTCTCGCTCTTTGATGCGTCATATTAACAAGCGCCCCCCACTTGCAGCATCAATCATTTTCATTTCCATCGGGAGTAAACCCTCATAAAAATACTGTAAGAGTGACTGTTTAGTCAGTCCATGTTGTGGGCAGCTTGCACACAACTTTTTGTACCACTCCTAGTAATCGTAAAGCGACTCAGTGTCCTTCTGACGGATTCCTACGATGTCCCTCCTTAGTTCGGCCGCTCGAGTTGCAGGGTAGAACCTGTCAAGAAACAAACGAGACATGCCAGACCATGTGTTAACAGATCCTGGAGGTAAGTAAAATAGCCACTCTCTAGCAAAGTCGGCTAATGAGAATGGAAAAGCACGAAGTTTGATTTGGTCTTCGGTTACTCCTTGAGGCTTCATGCTTGTGTACACCATATGGAACTCTTTAAGGTGGGTGTGCGGATTTTCATTCTGTAGTCTACGAAAAGTGGGTAGTAGATGAATCAAACCTGACTTCAACTCGAACGGCGTTCCTCCTGCTGGATAGGTTATACACAAGGGTTGTTGTTCATCCAGAGCTACTGCGAGTTGGCGTATCGTTGGTTCAGCCATCTCGTCTGGATCGTCAAAGATTTTCTCGGTGTAGAATATAGTTTCGAATTTGGGATTTGGCCTTTTACCATGTCGTATGGCTTCTTTTCGCAGTTGTCGGACCAATTTCTCAATTTCTGGCTCAAACTCTAGATTTCCTGGTTCTGATCTGGTCATAAGGTGAAAAAACAAAAATTTTAAAAATATCTCCAATCCCCGGCAACGGCGCCAAAATTTGATGGGCGTCGAATCCACCAAAATTAATTCCTACTAAATAACTCTAAACTGTAGTAAAAGTGATAGTAGGGTCGAATCCACAGGAATTGGATCTATAATCAATTTCTTTATTCACTTATGAATAAAATGTCGTCGTGTCAAAAGGTCGTCGCAAGTGTCGTGCCCACGACTCCAAACGTACCTGCGAAAAATAAAATAAATACGTAAAGCTAGGGGTTTAAAAATGTTTAAGGCAGTAAATAATATAAAATGAACAATTGATTAATATAAAAAATCAAAAATAAATTTAGAATTTTATAAACATAATTGGTAAGTCTTAGCCTTAGTCTAGGTAAATTCTGTGTTAAGAATCGATCCTCAAAAATTGATCTTCTCATTCAAACGATAAGCTAGTTATAGTGATTAAGAACGTCCTAATCACCAATTCTTCCTCTCGTAGCTGGTCCAGGTACGTCCTGCAAACTAACCCTTACCGATTATCTAATCGAGATACTTGTGTTCTCGGTTGAAGATTCCGGTAGCCTTGCTTTCTGAAGAACCCAACTCGAATTAACGGCCTCATCCGCATGGGTCATTTAAACCCGATCACCCTTTCCTCGATTTGTTCTTGGAGATCTGAATACAGCACGGCCAATTCGTTTCTCCAACTGTCAGCAAACACGACTCCAACCCAACTAGCTCTTTTTGGCTTGAAATCGAATTAGCCTTAAGGGATGAGTTGTCAATCCCGATACTTAGGAAAAAGGCAAATACCGAATGAAAGGATATTTAGCATGAATGCATATCTCACAATTCCCGATCGGAAAGAATATCGGCCTAAGACTAAGATAAGATTTTGTTAAGCATGAATTTATTCATGCTTGAAGGTTTTGGGAGATGAAAATTGTATGAAAATGTGATGGAAATGGATAGGGAAAATATTTGAAAAGAGAATTAGAACAACTTTGTAAAAAGCAAGACAAAATATTCCAATTCCCAATTGAATTAGGAAAAAGAAGACAATGAGGATAATGGATCTCCAAAATAAAATAGGAAAACTCAATTGATGGATGATTTTCAAAGAGGCAAATACCCTTATTAATATACATGGATTTACTAAAAATAACCTAACTAAATTAATAAATAAAATAAAATAAAAATAAAATAGAAATAGAAATAGAAATAATATAATAAAATATCTCCCTATTAGTAGCCTTTTACAAAGTCAAAATTTATGTTGAGTCTTTGGCTTGCTCCATCTTTTTGCTTTGGCCCTATTTCAATAATTTGTCTTTCGATTTGGCCCCTTTTTTGGTTGTTTTCTTCCAATTACATCCCTGACAAATATTAAATCATAAAAGCACTTAAGTAGCAGGATTCAGTCCAACAATAAGCCAAATTAAATACAAAAAAAAATGCAATTTAACATGTTTATCAATTTATAAAAATATTTATGGCTCGGTTTAAAATTTTGAGGTCTCAATACCTCGTTTCTACTCTAATTATTTAGTAATTATTTTCTAAAATACTGTTCACTATTTTAATTATTTTCCTAACTTCACATCTAACTTACACTCATTAAATTAATATTATTTTCTACTCATTTGCCGGATTTAGTGATATTGAATCACTGTTCCGACACCACTGAAATTTGGGCCATTACATTTTCCGTATCATGTTTTGTTATGCAAATGAACTAACATATTGTATATGTTGTTGAATTGTGCATGAAAGTAAAAATTGCCAAGGATGCCATGTTTTGTACCAATATGTTTCAATTGCTTAAATTGTTGTAATGTTAAGGTAAGTTAAGTAAATTTCATTTGAGTTTACTAAGCATTTGATATGCTTACCCATTGTTTTCCCTTCTCCTGTAGATTGCTAGTTTGCGGAACATGTCAATTGGATCTACGAGAAGCTCATACTATCTTGCTATAGACTTAGTACTCTTTTGATCATTTTTAGACTTAGTTATGTGGAATGTACATAGGTGTTGCTTTGTTAACTGAGAAATGTTAGTTTGGTTTGAAAATTTGGTCCATGCTTAATTTTGTGCAAACTAATGTCAATTTGCATATGTTTGATTTGGTAATGTGTTTCAACATCTTGAATGGTATTTAAAGGGCATATTGTTCATGAAATGAAATGGTATAATGCTGATGTTGAATGGCTTAAAGGCATGATAGTATAGTTGAGTTTGAATAGGTTGAATTGACATGTTTTGATGCTAAATTGTGGCATATTAGGTTGAATGATGTGAATTGGTTGAAACATAATGTCTGGTATGAGTTTGATCAAGTTTTATGCATGTTTGATTGTGCAAAAATGCACCAAAGGTGCAAATGGTTATATTGACATGAAATAGGTACCAAATGGCCTAATTTGTACAAAAAAATAGAGTCTTTATCTCGACAACCACATTTCCTCGTCGCAACGTCGATTAACAGTATGTGATGTCCCAACGTCTAGTGCTTAATGTTGTGACGTGACAAATTGTTTGGCAATGTCACGATGTGGAGAAGGAGATGTCATGGCACCGACCTACAAAACTTTACAATTTAGTCATATTTTGTGCTCAAGTCAATAAAAAAGCTTTTGTAAGCTTGATTAAGGCTTGAATTTAATTTATATCATATTATAAATGTGTTTTAAGACATGAATGTTTGTTTAAATGATATAATTACAGTATGTTTAACAAAAACTACTTCGAAAACGGATGTGGCATCCTGTAGATTGGACCTGACGATCTGGTCGGGTAAGGGGTGTTACATTAGTAGTACAAATTGTAATACATAGTTACATATTTTCTTTTAAATATTTATTACTATAAAAATTTATCAACAATACTTGAGAATATTTTTTTCTAAACAAGTAACAAAAATTAAAAGCAGTTCGCCATATGTAATATGTAAGCCCAAGAAAGTAGTTGACAATTGATCTATCATAATTTGATATGACAAATTAGGCTTTCCCAGTATGCTTAAGGAGCTTATTCTTGAGCAAAGTAGTGTCTTTTTTATAGTTTTTTTTGTAATTTTTAGATTTTAAGTTAATAAAATATAAATGTCTCATTTCTACTCATTTTATGACCCAATTTCGCCAATAGTGCCATTGGGAGGCCTAATGTGTAGTTAAGTGGTGTAGGGACGTGTTAGAAGTTGAAATGACACCAATGGAAATGTTATTGTGATATCTATACCTTGGAATCGCGATACCTCCAACAATATAGAAGATTGAAGACCACCATTTAGTGGAATCCTAATATCCACCCTTCAATGAAGACCCCAAGGTTCAAAATTGGTTGAGGTATCACGACACTAACATCATGAGAGGGACAAAATTAAACAAAAATGGTAGTCTTTGTTCACCCGATCCACCAATCACCCAAGGCCAGTGTATGGGCAATTTTGGCAATGAAAATTCATAAGCATTATGCCTAAAATAGTCAATTTTGGCTAAGGAGGAGAGAAACACACATCAGTTTAGTTTTAGCCTTCGTTTCTCTAGATTTTATCTTAGTTTTTTTTTTGCAACTTTTCTAGGGTTTTTATTTTCTCTTATTCTTTCTTAGTTTTAGAGTTCATTTTTCTGTATTTACTTCTTATTCTTAGTGTTAGTTAAGTTAGTTATTACTGTAGCTTAGGTTTATTTACACTTTCAGTCTTTGTACTTTGGTTGTAAGACATTTTTATATTTAGTTTAATGTATTTCAGTTTCTTTTACTTTAAATCAACTAAAGTTTGTTGATTACTGTAGCTTTTGTTTATTGCTTTAGATTTTCTTGTTGAATGCTTTTAGTTTCATGTTATTTAAGTTTTATTGCATAAAATTCCTAACTTTTATATATTTTTTAAGTTTTACTTTAATGGTTTCTTTGTTTGTCATTACCATCTCTATTCTCTTTATTTTTAGCATGAGTAGCTATACTTAAAAAGATGATTGGTTGATGGAGATGTGGGTAAGTTGATTTTTTTAGACAATGGACTAAATTGTAATAAATTTGACTAAAGCGAGTAACTTAAAAACTTAGGAAGCAATGCCCCTAAGGGAATATTCAGACAAGTGAGACCGAAAGGTAACCTTGTTGTGCATTAATTCATTAGTCTTAGATTAACCAGTGAGATTGAGAGATAAATTAAATTAATGTAACGCCCAAAATTTTGGGCCTAGAAGTAATCGGCCTTGAATTTAGGATTGATTAGAAGGCACTTTTAAATAATTTAATTGTGTAAAAAAAATAGAATTGCATGTTTAGTTAATAATTAAGTGTTTTAGGAAGGCAAGGTAGTGGCGTTGGTATGGACTCTGATAGGAAGTGATCAGGAGAGAATTTTAAGGTATGGATAAATGAGAAAAAGTAGGAGATTGGGAGAGGGGAAGTGATGGTGCCGAATTAGACTTTAGGGAAGGCTAGGTTCGACTATTGGCTATTTAAGGAGTGCCAAATTTCATAGTGGGGTTTTTCTTACTTTCATATACTTTCTTTTCTCTCCTCCTCTTGTCGAATTCTTCTTCTCCCATTTGTTCCATCTTTGCCGAATTTTTCTTTTGCCAAATAGCCATCTATTGTTTGCCGAAACCCTTAGTAAGTCCCTTTCTTTTTCTTAAAAGCTGAATACATGTGGTTCTTTGCTGATTTCTTTTCCTTCATCACTATCCATCTTTGATTGCCATCATTAAGCTAGTGTTGAAAAGCCGATTGCTTAATCAGCAGATATCTAGGCCGTTAGTTTGAAGACGAATTTTGGTAAGTGTCTCATTCTCAATTTCGGTTTCTTAAGGGGGTGGTCGAGTATATGTGTAGCCTATAAAGGTGACTCGTGTGGAAGTCGAGTCACCTAATGTTGATAAAATATGTGTGTTGATGTAGATCTAAGAATATTCGAGACTATTTGCTAAGGAAGGCTAGAAAAGCCGAAAGTACACGGTAAGGTTACGATAAGGCTTCGGGATTTGATAAAGTTGTAGTTTAAGGTATAGAATTGATTTGAAAGTGGTTTTGATTGTAAGTCGAGGCTGAGGATAGTGTAGTGCGAGTCGTCAATCAGGTGTGTACATACACTGCACACACGGCAAATCGACAAAAGCCGAAATCCTGAAATCCCTAATGGGCCTGCCGAATTTGTGGGCCCAAATTGGCAAAGTTGATATGAAATTTTGTGATGGATTGATATGTATGATTGTATGATTAAATTATGATCGGGTCTAATGGGTCATATAAGCATGATTGGGCTTAATGGGCCTTATGGGATTGTAGAAATGCATGCTAGGGTACTAATAGACTTTAGGCCTAGTTAAAAGAACTCTCAAATTTCATAAGACTTAATTAAATAATTAAACAAACCCATGGATAAGTCGCTAAACTAAGGTGTGGCAATGGATGTGTGTATGTCTAGGTTTGGATCTAGGAAAAGCTTGGTACTTAAACGGTCCGAGTGACCCATCTCCTCTTCTCTTGAATCCTACTTGGTGCATAGTGCCCGTTCATCTTAGCCGCGAGGACTTGTTGATGGGCCAAAATTCATAACTAAAATTTATATCATTAGGAAATTACGAAAATACCATTCTAAGGTAGAATTACGAATATGCCCTGTAAGGTAGAATTACTGAAACACCCTCGTAGGGTAGGAGTACCAAAATACCCCTGTAGGGTAGATTTACGAAAATGCCCCTGGGTAGTGAAATGACCAAAATACCCCTAAGTGCTTAATACGTGGAAATGTGTGAAAATGTGTATGATGCATTCATGAATTGTATGTTGCACTTGGGTGGGTTTTGATGATACGGAGGAAGTGTTTTGAGGATCGCATAGTCGCTTGACGACCGTGGATCCACCGTAGCTTTCAAGCCACCGATTAGCTTTGCTACACCGCATATATATATAGCAGCCTTGCTGCAACGTGAGTAGTGCCACAACCGGTGCTACCTTTAGAGTGTAGAAGATAGGTGGGTTGATGTAGACATCCCCACAGGTGTGTTGGGCTGGTACGGGTGGTGTGTAACGGTTGGATTTGGGATGGGAACATTTGCATTCATGAAATTCTGATATGATATGAGGTCAATGTGGGCTAAGGCCCCGACCACCGATATTGATTAGGGTTTAGGCCCAATGTGATATGTGCATACTGAATTGATTTGATTGCCAAAGGTTGTACACACTGAGTTTCAAAACTCACACCGTTATTATTAATATTTCAGGTGATCCACAGTAAATGGCTCGACGCGGGAGAGGACTCGGAGATAGCCACACTACGAGTTACTTAGGAATTTTCAATATAGATTTAAATGAATTGTTTCCTTTTAATTACTTATTTTTATTACTTTATTTTCATTTGATGTAATAAGGCCTTGTGTCTTCGATACGACAGTATTTAGGGTTTATTAATGTTTCGACTGCCTAGTTTTATTTTTACTTGGATAAATTTCTCAAATTAAACGTGTTTTTGAAATAACATTATTATGTGGGCGTTTTTGTTTAAATATGGGCTTTCATTTTGGACTTAACATGAACTTGAATTTCTAAATCTCAAACTTAAGTTTTTAACCAAGTAAATTTTTCTATCGAACATGTTCTTAAATGAATAAAGTCGTTTTGAAAAAGGTCCCTTTAATGTGACATCGCTAGATTCGGCCATAACGTCTGGGCCGGGTTTGGGGTGTTACAATTAATCTGTCTAAGTTGGTAAAATTGAGATTAAGAGATAAAATGCAACCACTAAGTGATTTAAGCGATTTAAGTCCCTTATTCGAGGACCGACGACCCACATCAAAATCAACCAACCATCATTAGTCATTCATTGGTTAATTTCTTAGTTCTATACTCTTTGTAATTTAGTCCTTAAATTAGCATATTTAATTTATTTTAAAAACTTTCTTGTTATGAATTATCGTACTATAAAATCATATTAGTAGCCACTTAGACTCTATAGTATACACTATTTATCACTCAATTGTCATCTCCTTTGGGTTCGATCATTGGAATAATCCAACGTTCCATTGGAGCACTACATATATTACAACTGACAAGTATGCTTGCAGTAAAACCTCGCTTTAAAATTGTTTTATAAAATTGTTTGTTTTATATGCACATGCAAACATGGTAAACAATACGATTGCTAATATAATAACAAAAAAAAATATTATATGCAATTTTATCTAATTGTTTTAGCATTTCATGTATGTTTGTAAGGTTAATTCTTAATATCACTCACAATAAACCAAGTTGTCAGAGCACCCATTTTTTTTATTATGTTCTGAAGGCATTGCAGCAAAAACCAAACTTTCTTCTCATGCATAATAATATTGATAGATCTGAAAACGCATTCATTATCCAATTTTAATTTTATTATCGAAGGTATTAACATTCTTTGTGGAAGTGTTTTTTAGTTCATGTTGTAGTCTCATTTGTTCCTCAACTATTATTGTCCATCTATCAACAGATTTAGCCAAGTTGCTTCTAATAGAAGTTATAATTATTTTTAAACAAGATTTCGAAGTTGGATGCTCAATCAAACTTTCTTTTCTATTTCTCTTATTTTGCTAAGTTGATTGTGTTGATTCACTATCATTGAAAGGAGTTTTCCCAGTTCTAAAATGTGACGTTGTTCGAAGAGGCCATAAGAAAACAATATAGCACTCTCAGGTTGTCTTCTGGTAAGCTTTCATGTACCTGTCACTTTTGGGAGTGGGCAACTTCATCGTTATGCAAAATGTGGCCATTACCATTTTTGTGTTCCTTATAATCAGTCTCCCGAAAATGGTGTTGTAGGCTGTTGGATGGCCAACCACTAGAAATCCACCATTTTTTGTGGTGATATGCTCACCATTTCCCAATCCACTAGTAAGATAATGGATCTTTAACTGCAATAAGCTGGTTTACAAAGCTATAAATCGGGCTTTCAGGCTTGAGCTCTGTATCCTTGAGTTCCATATGGTAGAAAGCTTTGGCTATCAAAATGTCCACGAACCTACTCGTATCAACCAGGATTTATCTAACTTGGAATGAGGAAATGTTGCTTGAGACCATGAAAGAGTATTCTCCTTCTACATCCAGAGCATCTCCCTCATCTTGCTCTAAAAGATGAAGGTTCTATAAGGAAGGCTTGGATTTCTTAATTACAGTTGAAGTTGAAAGGACATTTCCCATATAAGCCTTTCACTTCGTATTTAAAGCGACCCATTCAGTGTGTTTTCTCTTAATTGCACATCAATGATTTCTCTCACTGACTTTTCTCCTATTGTCATGCTATAACCTTGATAGTCCTACTTCCTTGTTCTGAGCTTTATTTGACTGGTGGGGTTCTTGAGCTAGAAATTGCTTGTGGTGCCCCTTTCAGATTGCATTTTTAATGGCATTCTTTAAATGCACACACTATTAAATTTGGTGCCTTTGAGCGTTATGATATCTATAATAATGGTTGGAGTTGCTACGATGTTGATTGGGTGGGAGGTTTGGAGTTGTCTCCAGAAGTTTTTAATATTGCACTTATTCGAAAATTTGGGTTGGGGAGCAATTAAGCTTATGATAAGTTTTGAACTTATTGTATAGAGCTTGAGGTTGATGATCTTGGCCTCCTCTATGATTGCAGATGGGTCTTTAGTGATCCATGGTATGGACATTGTTCATCCGTTGATTATTTCTCTGGCTAGGTTGGTTGCAATATCCATACCTATGTCCACCTACCCTCGAACTAGTCATTGGTTGTTGATAGCCTTAAAATCTCCTGAAAGGTGATATTCGCGAAGGGTTATTTTGGTGGGATGTTGTGTGGAAGAGTTGGCTTGAACTTTTTCTACCTCATCCCCGTTCGAGAATTTGTGTATCATCTTATAAAGGTTAAAAAGTTTGCTCAGGGTTGTTCTAATGATGATGTACCTTAAGTGCTGATGTAAGGTTCTAGTAATAAAGGCTTGACTTATCCATTCATCAATAACTCCCTTCGTGACATGTTAGTTATGTTGAATCTTTTGACATAATCATGGAGGGATTCATTTGCTCCATGGTGGCTTGTCATAAAATAAAAATGGGACTGTTGTAGCCTTTTGTTGGCTAGAAAGTGACTCATAAATTGTTCAACCAATTATCCAAAGGAATGGACGAGTCCCCTAGGTAATGACAGATACCATTGTTGAGTTGTTTAAGACAAGGTCATAGAGAAGGCTCTGCATTTTACTTCATTGGATGCCCTCAATATGTTCATGCGTTTGTTGTACCTAGTTAGATGATTTTCTGAGTCTTTTAATTCATTATACGCTAAGTTTAGGAACTTTAAGGATGTTGAGATATGGTTGTTGAGGATCTTTATAGCTAACGATTCGTTGGAGTAATTCCAAACAGATTCGTCTATTTTTACCCTTTTTACTTTTTGCATCAATTCGTCTTTGAAGACTTTGAGATGCGATTTCATAGAGATATTGTTGTTACCCTGAGAATGTTGATGTAACACCTCCAACCCGTATGCCTCGCTCGAACCGGGTTACGGAGCATTACCGGAGTTTACAGATCAAACAGACAGAAATTTCAAACATTTCATCAAAACAAGTCATCAAAGCATCAAGTCAATTTGCCTAGTTCATGAGCACTTAAACATAGAATTAAATTCACATGCACCTATCTAGATTTAGTTCAATTTATCATGCCATAATATGGCTGCAAAAACAAACACATATTTATATGTATAAAACCAACCAAAATTAAACTTATAACCTCATTTTTAATCAAACCACAAAATAATTATTATTTAGACACCCTAGGTACATGCCGACACAAAGGATAAACATCACTACATTTGAGTTCGGGATCGTTGTTGGATGTTGAATTGGCGATCAAAAGTTAAGTACCTAACCTGCGCACGGGAAACAAAACCGTATATTGAGTAAAACTCAGTGGTATTTCTATAATCCGAATATTTAAAGACAAAATAATATAATAGGCACAATTAAATATTAAGCACAATTGAATATTTAAAATTCACATTTATTTATACTGTAATGGCCTAAATTCAAGGTTATCGGAACAGTGGTTTCGTAACCACAAATCCGATTTAAAGATAAATTTATTTTAATATTTTTGCATAAATATTGATATTATAGGAAAATTGTATGAAAATATCGAAATTTTTTTTTTACCGATTTAGTGGTTAGTTAAGAAAAAGAAATTATTAAAGAAATTAGGCAAAGACAAGTTATCGAGACCTCGATCTCGTAAAACTGAGTCATATAAATATTTGTGAAATGTTAGTAATATTGTATTAAAATTTCGTTAGAAAATTTTAACGTTTGGGTAGTCAATTAAATGAAAAGGACTAAATTGGAAAAAAGTGTAAAAGTTGTTAGGATGATTAAATAGCTTAAGTGTTTAATGAGAAAGGATTTAAAAGGAAAATAGACCCAAAATTTATTTGGGCTGGACGGCAAGGGCATAAAATCAGCAGAAAAATGGATGAATTAAGGGTAATATTGGAATATTGCATTATTAACTAAATAAAACTAGGACTAATATGGAAATATTTAGATTTCTTGAGATTTCTCTTCATTCTAATCAGCCAAAATGCCATAGTAGGGGTTCTTTAAGCTGGTTTTTCATAATTTTTGCATCAAGTGAGTTAATCCTTGCCTTTTTCTTGTAATTTTTGTGTTTTTAAGACTTTTACAACTAGGTCCTACTATTAAATTCATTAGTTTTTTATTTTATGGATGAAATTGAAAGTCACCATGGTTGAGTGCTGTAAGTATATGAATATTTAGCGTGGAATTTAAGCTTTAATCTTATTATATGATGAATTTATGGAATAAAATGTAAAGGAAGTGGATATTTAGGACCTATTTGTAAAAGAGTGTGAAATTGAAGTTTGGTGCTGAAATTCTTATTCCCAAAGGTTATAAGGTAGTTTAAAATGATAGAATAAAGTATTAATTGAGAAAAATCAGCTCAATTGAGAGGTTAATTGAGTAGGGACGAAATTATCACTTATTAAAAGCTTAGGGGAAAATTGGTAATAAACCTCTTGCACTAAAACAGTTTTGGACAGCAGAAGTAGTCCAACTTTGAAAAATCACCATAAATTTTAGAAATCGAATTAGAGGGTGAAAAAAATATGGAATTAAAGATTATTGAGTTTAGTTTCTCATAGAAGAAACGGTGTAAGCAATAGAATTGTAAATCTTGAGATATAATGCATTTTGTGAGACAAGGTCAGAATGATTTCGGGTTCCCCTGTTTTGAATTTAGAAAATCACAAAAAATTTTATAAAAATAATTATGTACTTAAATTTATATGTTTGAAATCCTTAATGAGTCTATTTTCAATAGAAACAAGCAAGAACATCATCCGAGTCCCGTATGAGAAGATAATTAATTTTTAGTGAAGAAAGGTCGGAACTGTCATACAGCAGAACAGGGGTAACTTTAAAGAATAAACTGTACTTATTGGCTAAACCAAAAATTCTGAAAATTTTATGGTGAGAATATATGTGAGTCTAGTTTCAGAGAAAATTTTCAGATCTTAATTTGGAGTCTCGTAGCTCAAGATAAAAATAATTTAGTGACTATGACTCAAGTAGACAGCTTTGAATGAACTATAAATAATAGTGGAATTGTAGAGAATGGTACATATGAACATGAAATGTTAAATTGATGAATAAATTTATTTATTTAGATCCCAAAGACTCAAATATGAAGCTAGATCGAGGAAAGGAAAAAGTTCGGGATTAGTAGATTTTTGTATACAAACAACTAACGAGGTAAGTTCGTGTAACTTGAATTATATTCTTAAATGCTTGAAATGCATGTTATTGATGTGAATACGAATTGAATATTCGTTATATGAAAATTGATGAAACATTGATATATTTGATAAAAAGGGGAAGAAATCCCGGTTGAATGAAAGAAAAATTCGATGGATCTCTGAAAAGGAATTGACGGTAAAAAGGATCTAGCTCGGACGGGTGATCCTATCCTGATATAGCCCTCTCGAAGAATATGTGGAAAATGGATTTAGCCCGGACGGGTAATCCAAATTAGGGTCTGAATTTAGCCTAGACTGGTAATTCAGATCCAAGCTCATTAGAGTAATTATCGTTGCAGGGGATTTACCCTATACTGGTAATCCCGACAATACTCTATGAGTTTATATTACAGGGGATTTAGCCTGGACTGGTAATCCCACTGTTAAGATGAGGTTCGCGGGAGTGTGCTCTCTGAAATGGAAATGTGCGCACATGAATATGAATTGACGGACCCGGATTTGTACACTAAAGTGTACCCCTGAAAATCCATCGAAATTCCGAAAAATTCAATAGGATAAATGTGGGAAAATAATAATGTATGGAAATCATGGCATTGATGAGCTCATCAATCATGGTATATATTATTGATACATTGAAATTATTGGACTAACTTGAATGTTGAATTTGTGCATGTTACGATAACAATGCATTGAATGGATGTATAAATTTTATTGTATTGTATTGAAAATATTAGGTAAGTGTAATTCTTGTTACATGAGCTTACTAAGCACAATGTGCTTACCCTGTTTTCTTTTGCCCTGTTTTGTAGTATTAAGAGCTCGGAGGTCGGATTCGGTCGGAGATACATCATACTATCAACCTCAATATTTTGGTATATCCAGAAACTTTATTTTGGAAATCAATGGCATGTATAAGTTAATAAAGTAAATGTTAATGTGAAATGAATGTAAAGTTAGCCATTGGTGTGGCTAACAAATCTTGGTTTGGTATGTGATGAGATTATCTTATGAATATGAATGAATCTATTTTGAAAATATGTTGAACTGGATTGGTATCGGTTTAAGTTTTGCAGGGAAAGTTAGATGTCTATAAAGGGGATATATTGAGTTTTAATAAAAAAATAATTGTTCGGTAAATTTCGGTAATGCGTCGTACCCTATTCCGGCGACGAATACGGGTAGGGGGTGTTACATATACAATAGCATTAACCATTCAATACTCAAATCATAAATACATCATTTTATACCATACTCAATTCTCATTATTTGTCATAAAATAGCTTATCATAATATAATACACATTTCACTTAAACAACAATAATGTTCATTCCATATCTAATTCATGAATACACAATTCATGTGTCTTAATCCATATTTCTTTTCACAGTCCCATTTTTATTACACATATAATATCATCCACTATTGATCATAGTGTCATTTCATTTAATTACCCCTACTAACACGATTCGGACTCGGACGGATACATGGACCCAACCAAAACACACTAGTTTGGCACCCAGTGCCTCATTGGATAATTCGATGTAATAATTTGACACCCAATCCCTCATCGGTTAAACCGAAGTAAATTGGCACCCAATGCCTCATCGAATTAATCTGAAGTAGTAAATTGACACCCAGTGTCTCATCGACTCGAAGTCAAAGAAATCCCTAAACTCTTCCAATCCTAAGGCATGCTATCTATATCCGACTTAGCCCAATATAGTTAATAAGGTTTCAATTCACTTTTCAAATACGACCAATATTCATTTCAATTCAAATAATCAATATATTCAATATATATATACCAATCCAATCAATATAAATTCAATAAATTCATCACATACTAAATCAATCCATTTCAATTGCAAAACACAATAATTCTCACCTCAACACTTACCATATACATTACATTGAATTATAAAAATTAACAATTAAATTCGGATTATAGAAATACAAACCAGAAATTTCGAGCTATTTCTCGTCGACTTTATCTTTCCCCTTTTTAGTCGAGGATTCCGGTACGACGTTAGCTATGAAATTAAAACAATTAAAATTCATCAATACAATACAATTCAATTTCATATTGCATATTTCAATTTTTACTCAACATTTGTCTAATTTCAATTTAGTCCCTAAACCGAGACTAATTTTATTTCTTCACAATTAATTCTATATTTTAATTCAATTTCCACTTTAAACTAGATTTAACTCTCTAATTTCACTTAAATCCTTAAATTTCAAATTTTTCACAATTTAGTCCCTATTACTCAAAATTTACAATTTGTTCTACAATTCAATCCTTTTTCACCTCTAACTTAAAAATCTATCAATTTAATCCCTAATACTAAAATTATTCAACATTAACAACATTTAAAAACTCAATAATTTCTAAAATTTTGACATGGGTCGGGTAGTATTTAATACCGGGATTCCAAAAACATAAAAATTAAAAGAAAAAAGAAGTAAATTGACAAACCAATTGAGATTTGAACCCTTGAAACCTTAATTCTCCTTCTTTCTCCTTTTCTTTCCTTTTTCTTTCTTTCCTTCTTTGTTTTGTTCTATCTTTCTCTTTTTCTATTTCTATTTCTTTTTCTTTTATTAATATAATATAATATAATATATACTTAAACATTAAGGTTTATTATTATAATATTATATATATTTTAACTTTAAACTTTATAAATATCTTCATCTTTATGTCGCCTCATTTAATGCCAATAGCATAATTGCTTATTTAGTACCTTAAAATTTTTTAATCTATAATTCAGTTTTACCCTATATTTAATTTAGTCCTTATACCTAATTACTTTTAATTCAAGCAAAATCACTTAATCGAAACCTAGTTAACTACACAACCAGCTTCATAAATATTTATAAATAAATATTTACAAGTCTAATTTACGAGAATGGAGTCCCGAAAATGCATTTTTTTTCAATTTGGTCCTTTTTAATTAATTAACCATCAAAACGTTAAAATTTCTTAACGAAACTTTAATATCACATTAATGACACTCAGTTTATAAAAACAAGGTCCCGATACCTTATTTTCTAAAACCACTTGAACTTAATAAATCACTTATATAACATAAATTATCAAATCAAAAACCTTTTTAAAAAATCACATTTGACTCGTAAATATTAAATAATAATATTTACGAACTTACTCGTCAGATTTGGTGGCCCAAAACCACTGTTTTCGACATTACTAAAAAATAGGTTGTTACAGTTGAGATGTTGTCGAGAGGTCACCATTATTTCTATGAGGCCTTTCAAACTATCACACTCATTGTTTCTACGAAGCACAGACTGAGCTTCTTTTTCCTGATGCTTTGGATTTTCTCTTCTTAGAACCTCCCATGTGGCTTTTAACTTTGCAATAAGCTGCTCATTCTGAACGTTCTTTTGGTCAAAGATGCCCTGTTGTTCTTGTTGTTCCTTGAAGCAATGCTCTTACTAAGAAAATTGCTCATCCAAACGTTTTCTCTTAGGTTTTTGAGTCGTGAGGCTGTGATGCCTGAGAACCTTGGTCTAATGGAGTGGGAATCATGGTTGGTGGAGTAGGTGTGGTTGTAAGACAAGTTACAGCTTCTTGCAAACAATAAGCTATGTAATCAAATGGCCCAAGAGGGGCCATAACAGGTTGTGGTTGAAGCGTTGTAGAAACTATGGGAATCATAACAACTAAAAGGGTGGTTCCTATTAGTGTGGCAAAAATGACAGGGTTCGGGGTTAGAGGATCCTTCAGAGCCTTCATTATTTGCTCTAAGGTGGGGAGGAGGGCATTCACATATAGTAGAGGAGTTCTTACAGGGGCAAAAAAAAGAGTCTGAATAGAGTTCAAGCTAGTAGGAGTTCCTAAGGCAAGTGAAATGGGGGTGGTGAGTGGAACAAGTTGACTTGGTTCGCTGGGTCATTAGTCTAATTGGTTTTCTTAGCTAGGATACCATTTCGAGATTGTAAAGCCATGTTGTCCACGCTCACCGCACCAATTGTTGATACAATGATACAATAAGGAAGAAATATTGAGAAGAGAGTGATGGTTGTTTTGGAAGCCAATCACCTAGTTAGTGCGGAGAGCCAAAAGTTATAGAGGGTGAAGATGAAAAGAGTGTTAATGTAACAGCCCGATTTTGGGCCTAGTTGGAACAGTGGTTTCGGAACCACTAATTTGAGGCATGAGAAATTATTTTTTAATATTATTTTATATGTTATAGCATGATTATATGAGTGCATGAAAATTTTGATGAATTAATTTTAGCGATTGCATGCTAAATTTTGAAAAAGGACTAAATCGCATAAAGGGCAAAAGTTTTGTCTTAATAGATAGAGGTGTTAATTAGCTATGGAACATTAAATTATAGGTCCTTATTAGATAAATAGATGCCAAATTTGATTAGTGGATGAACATGGAGACAAAAAAATTGAAAAGTCAATGGTTAGGTGAATTTGGTGGCTAAATTGATAAAATAAAAATAAAGAAAAGGAGAATAGTATTCATCTTCTCCATCCACCGAAATTTTTAGCAAACTTAAGGGTTTTAGAAGCTCAAAATTTCAGCCACTCTTCACCCTTGCAAGTAAGTGATTGTGATGGCCTTTCTTGATAATTTTTGTACTTTTGGGACCTTTATAGCTTAATCTAGCTAATGGAGGGACTATTTTGCAATAAGGTTGAAAGTTTAGGGATTTTTCATGAAAGCATTTTTGTTGTTTTCTGAAATATTATGGAAAAAAAAGAATGTTGGTTGTTTAATAAACAATTTTTGTGAAAGGATTTTCATGAAAAACACCTAAAAATGACCATTTTGAAAAGGTTATAAAATGGGTGTTAAATGTGTGAAATAATTGAAATTGTGAGATGCTATAAGCTTAATAAAGATTCAGCTAGACCTGGTTAGTGAGGAAATTTGATGAAAATCATTTTACGAGCTTAAGGGTAAAATCGTAATTTTGTAAAAGTCTAGGGGAAAAATGGTCATTTTGCCAAAGTATGAATTGTGGAATGTCTTAATTAATGTGATGATTAAATGAGTAAATTTTATCATTATAGATCAAGAAGAACGTGGAATTGACCTTGACTGAGGTAAAGGCAATGTTTCGAACTAAATTGCAAATTTCCACATTTTGTATACCGAGGTAAGTTGTGTGTAAATAATGTAACTATATTGTTTTTTTTGGCATTGATTAATTGATATAAAATGTTTGAATGTGGATTATGAATCTGCATGATGAGATTGATGTGGTAAAAATCCGGGTGAACCTTAGGAATAAATCGGATATTCATGCCGTGACACTAGGGTGTTACGAGAGCCAGTGTAAGACCATGTCTGGGACATGGCATCAGCCTCGACATGTGAGCCAGTGTAAGACCATGTCTGGGACATGACATCGGCTTTGATATGTGTCAATATAATACCATGTTTGGGACATGGCATCGGTACCGACAGATGAGAGCTAGTGTAAAACTATGTATAGGACATAGCATCGGCCTCGACATGAGAGTCAGTGTAAGACCATGTCTGAGACATGGTATCAAATTGATATGTGAGCCAGTGTAAGACCATGTCTGGGACATGACACTGGCGTCTTACCCTATGTTTGAGGCTCATCGAATATCCTTTAATATTCCAAATGGTTCAACGGGAAGTTTACAGTTTATGTTAAAATAAGAGTGGTTATGACCATGTTATGAGTGGTATAGGTACCTATATGAAATATAATGAGATGTGAGCTCAATTTATGTTATGTGATTAGTAAGGGATGAAAATGAGTAAGTTGTGCTTATAACCATTTATGTATTATGTGCAAGTTATGATATGTTGTGAGCATGTTATTGCATGGTAAATCTGTTGTTAATTATTTACATGCAACTTACTAAGCTTTATGTTTATTCCCTTTCTTTTCCATTTTCTGTAACGCCCCATGCCCGATACCGTCGCCGGAGTCGAACTTGAGGTGTTACTAAACTTATCTTGCTTTTTAAACAACTTTAAACCACTTATTTTAAATTTCGGAATAAACTATTTTTCTGCGTCAAGGTCACTTAAAAATTCATATCTCGAGTTCCAAAACTCGAAATCAATATCCGTAAATTTTCCCTGAAACTAGACTCATATATATATCTACTAATTTTTTTCTAGAATTTTTGACTTAGCCAATTAGTACAGTTTATTAGTTAAAGTCTCCCCTGTTACACAGCTCAACTGCTCTGACCTATGTTCACTACGAACTAATTTTCTCCCTGTACAAAATTCAAATAGGCATGCTGTTTATTTCATTAGAAATTAGATTCAATAAGGAATCTACGCATATAAACTATAATACCTAATTATTTATGTGAAATTTATGGTGAATTTTTGAAGTCAGAACAGGGGATCACAGAGTCAGTCTCACTCAACTGAAAATTTCTCATAATATACAACTCTTTTTCCTACTCTGTTTCTTCCACATGAAAATAGACTCATTAAGCTTTAATTTCATACCTTATTCACCTTTTAATTCCATTCCTACTATTTTTAGTGATTTTTCAAATTCACGTCACTGCTGCTGTTTGCATCTGTTTTCAAGCTACTTTTATACTTTTCATAGTTTTCATGTGATAGTTACCATTCAAGCATACATACCATTAAACACATGCATGGTTAGCCATTTCATTAGCTATTCACTTCCAAGCATTTACACACCATATATTGAACATATCATTCCATAAAAGACTAAGTCCCTATACATGCCATACACAAAATGAAACGTCTAGTTATACCAAAATAACTCATTTGATAGTGTGATCTGAACTCCGACGTTTCCTTCGATCCCCGAGTAGGCTTGGCAAGAACTATAATAAGAAAGAAAATAAAGGAGTAAGCACTAGGCTTAGTAAGTTTACAAGCAAATAAATCACAATATTTATCATGACAATAATTGTACATTTTACCATTCAACATCTTAAACTTTCCTTACCCTTCCTGCTTTGATACACTTTCTTGCTTTCTCACCTGACCTTTAAATACTCATGAATTCAATCTTTATAATGGCCCGTTAAACCACTCGGAATACTAAGGATACTTAGGTTATTCTTGTCTGATAAAATACTGCCAATGCCATGTCCTTGACATGGTCTTACATGAAATATTCCTGTCTCCAAAGCCATATATACGATATGGACTTACATGGCTCAATACTGTCCTGTCTCCAAGGCCATATACACGATATGGGCTTACATGGCGCAATACTGTCCTGTCTCCAAGGCCATATACACGATATGGGCTTACATGGCGCAATACTGTCCTGTCTGTTAACCCAAATCCCCTAACATTCCTAAGGTTCAAGCGGGGCTTTCTGATACTTTCTCTCTGTCTTCTCTTCTTCGTTTCGACTTTGAATATTTTCATAAAGTAAATATATAAATGCTGGAATTTAACAACATCAATGTAAAACAATAAAATATTGCATTTATTTACCGTAAACTTACCTCAATACAAATTGTGACTAAACTTTACGATTTAGTCCTTTACTTTCTCTTTTCCCCTATCTACTCCCGAATTTCATTCTTCTTGATCTATAATAGCAAATTTAGCTTATTTAATATCAAAATTTATCAAAACAGACCTTTACTCAAACTTTGGCAAAATTATATTTTTGCCCCTAAACTTTTGCATATTTACACTTTTGCCCCAAGGCTCGAAAATTAAAACTTATCACAAATTCTTGTATTTTAAGACATGCTGATCATTTATTTACCAATATCATCTTCAAATTCCTACTATAACATACACTTATGTACAATAGGTATTTTTACCAATTAAGCTCTTTTACTCGTTTTTACCTAAAACCGAGTAGCTCAAGTTGTCTAGCATAATTTAAAACCTCATATTCTATCATAAAACATCAAAATACACAAATTTCACCTATGGGTATTTTTTCCAAATATGAATCCTAACTTAAAATATTACTAACATAAGCTTTATCGAGCTACCGGGATCTTAAAAACATAAAAATCATTAAAAACGGGGCTTGGATGCACTTACTATGAAGCTTGAAAGTTGAAGAACCCTTAGCTATGGTGGAGAGCAACAATCGGCAGCAACTAATGAAGAAGATGATCAATTTTGTCATCTTTTTCCTTTTTAATTCATGTTAATAACCAAATGACCAAAATGCCCTTCCTTATTAAACTTTCAAAAATTCCCTCCATGTCCAATTTTTCTCCGTAAACTTAAAATTGGTCAAATTGCTATTTAAACCCTCCTAATTAATATTCCAAAGTAATTTCATACTAAAAACTTCTAGAATGCAAGTTTTGCAATTTATTCAATTTAGTCCTTACTTTCAAATTAAACACTTTATGCATAGAATTTCTTCACGAAATTTTCACACCATCATGCAATCATAATATAGACCTCAAAATAATTATAAAAATAATTAGTTCTATCTCGAATTTGTGGTTACGAAACCACTATTCCGATTAGGCCCTATTTTGGGATGTTACATTTTCTTATAATGCCGCCTAGTTAGCTCGGGGATCAAAGGACGTTGGAGGCATTGATCACACTATTTATTGAAGCACTTGGTATAGTTAGTTTTAATGTTTTGAGTAATGACATGTATAGGGACTTAGTCTTTTTGTGTTATGTGTCATTTGTTAATTTGGCCAAATCTATTAGCTTGTTTTGGAAAGTGACTCGTTTTGTATAAAGCCATGGATGATGGCTAATACTTGCTATTGATATTTGAAAATGTTGATATTATTCATGAATGTGCAAATTGTACAGTTGAGCACATGGTGTGCCAACGTATGATTGGATTGATAAATTCTGTGATAAGTGTTGCTTGTGAATGAAGTGTAGTGGCCTTGTTGTGTAGTTGATTTGGTCATGTGTTTATGTGTGTATTAGTTTTGCTTGATGTGGTTTAGGTTGGTGCAAGTAAGGGTGGCAATAAGACTTGGTAAATAGCCTTATATTGTCCACATGGGTAGACACACGGGTGTGTGTCTAGGCCGCGTGTGACACACGATCTGCCCCATGGGCGTGTGGTCAGGCCGTGTGTCCCCTACAACTTAAGTTGGCTAAGTCAGAATGCCCAGTACTAACCACACGGGTTGAGACAAGGCTGTGTGTTTCAACCGTGTGTGTCTCAGCCCGTATGGAAGACACGGCCATAGGACATGGGCATGTGCCCAGGCCGTGTGAAGTCTATACCTTGAATGTAAAATTAAATTCATTATACGGCCTAGCACATGGGCGTGTACCTTGGCCGTGTGACATTATTGGGTTAATGGCATCAGAAATAGAATGTCAAGGTTTTTGCACACGGGCTAATACACGAGCGTGTTACGAACGTGTGAAGGACACGAGCCATGGACACAGGCTTGTTCTAGGCCGTGTAAAAACCCTTATAGGTTCGATGTGAAAAATAAATCCACACGGGCAAGGGACACAAGCGTGTCTCTATGTGCTTAGACCATATGAGTTACAGGGTCCTTCAACATGGCCATGTTATTAGGTCACATGGGCATGTCACCCTTCTGCACAGGCATGTGCCCCTGTTTTCAATGACATATTCTAATATTTTCTAAAGAACTCTGTTTGGTCCCAAACCGTCCCTAAAGTGTGTTTTGGGCCCCGTAGGCTCATATTAGAGACTTTAAGATGAAGTTTGAAAATTTTAAATTTTGAACGAACTTTTAGGACCCGGACATGTATGTACGCATGTGTGTTATTTAGGTAATGCCTCGTACCCTATCCAGGCGTCAGATACGGGTAAGGGGTGTTACAATTAAGGCTAAGAGTTGAAGGTAAGTTTACAAAATGTAAACTTAGTATCTTAGAAAAGTTGGTTCTTTTTGCATTATTCTTGGAGATATTTATAGACGAGGGTCCTGCGTAAGATGATGTTAATGTGTTAGACTTGCCATTTAATCATCATTACAGAACATGAGGGAGGGGGTGTTTTCTATTGGACGAGGATGTGTCATTCATCGTTTTTGGAGATATTTATAGGTGAGGGTCCTGTGTAAGATGGTGTTAACGTGTTAGACTTACCATTTAATCATCATTACAGAATATGTGGGAGAGGGTGTTTTCTATTGGACGGGAATGTCACAAACGGGGTAAATCCTGTCATTCATCCTGACTTGATGGAATAGAACACTAGAGCCCACGTGTTGTTTGGTGACCAACGACTTCACATTCCCGATGAAGACTCTAAGACTTGAACAACAAATAGCCTACACTTGTACAAATGGTCATCCCAAAGGGGAAACCTCGTCGATGACCTCTTGGTTAGCTGATAACTTGCTTACTGTTTGGACGCCTTTCTAGCTTATCACATGCTTTGATGCAAATGAGAGTATAACAAATGTGATAATGCAGCTTTTTTTATATTTTAATTAATTTTTTATATTTTAATATTTTTTACAGTAACCATATTATAAAGAATCCAATAAAAAAAAAGGGGTGTGGAAAGGTCAAAGGTGGAAGCAAAACCACGTAACTCACCAACCTGGTGTCACTCACTAGCGGTAAGGAGGCAAAAGGTTATCATCGTTCAAAAGGACCCATAATTTGGACAACTGAGCGGCATCATGTTGTTGGCAATTATAATTATAAGCTAAAACATGAAAATAAAAACATGCAATGCAAGTGCCACAAAAATTTCTGAGCGAATTATATTTATTTTGCAAACAGATACTTCCCTAGTTTTGTGCCCCCCAAAAAAAGGTTCTCTAAAGATACTCGAATACAACCCTTGATGATTTAACCATTTCCAGGAAAATATTTGATGCAATGGTATTAAACAATTATAATAATGGTCTTTCAAGCTGCGTTCTGCATTTTTATCCACCCATAAGGCAGACCATAAAAATATCATAGCATCATTCCTCAATATATCGTGCTTGATGTTTCAAACTTTCAAGAAAAAAAATTATGTTACAAAAGCCCTTAAAAATATAAATAAATTAAATAAATTCTTATATTAAATTTGCACTAAATTAATTTCTTGCGGTTAATTAAAATAATCAATTAAGTCTCTTCGTTAATGTTTTTCATTATTGATTACGGTGACCGCTAAAATGAATTGATAGACTAATCAGATGTTGATACGTGCCAATTTTTTTGTTTAATCTAATATTTTCCCCATGAAAATATTAAAAAATCAGAAAAATATAAAAAAATTATAAAAATAAAAATATTAAATATTAAAATATTAAAATTGATATAAACTTATTAAAATTATAAAAAAACTTATAAATATTATAAAATATAATAAATTCTAATAAATTATAAAAATTAATAAAATTATTAAAAATATTTACAATTAAAAAATGTATTAGAATTCTTAAAAAATAAAAAAAAAGTTGTAAAAATATATAAAAAATTATAAAGAAATATTAAAAATATTAAAACTGATATAAACTTATAAAAATTATAAAAGAATCATAAAAACTTGAATTGAACCGGTTAGCTTGAAATCAACAAAGGTACCAATATGGGGAATGCCATTAGATCGATTGACTTGGGAACGGGTGGTTAAACTAATTTTTTATATTTTTAATATTTTCTTTAAACCAAAATTTCATTTTCCAATTATTAACATATGTCAAAATGAAATACTCTAACAAAGGTTTTTAGAACTGGGTTGGTGGTCAAACTGACCATGCCACTAGTTTATCAGTTCAATTGATCCGTCTAGTTCAATTAAACAAAACATTAAAAATAAAATACAAAAAGAATTGGTTCAACCGTTTAGTTTCTAAGTCAACAGATCTAATGGCTTTCTCTGAATCGATACTCTTGTAGATTTCGGTCTAATCGATCCAACTGACTAATTCAAGTTTTTATAATTTTTTTTTATAATTTTACATCAATTTTAATACTTTTAATACTTTTTATATTTTTAAGTAATTTATATGATTTTTATAGAATTTTAATAGGTTTATATAAAATTGTAAATATTTTAAATTTTGTTTTATTAATGTTATAATTTTTTTATAATTTATTTGAATTTATTAGGTATTTTTATATTTTTAACTTTTTTAATATTTAATAAATTATATATTTTTTTCCTATTTATTTTGATTCTTCTATAAATTTTATGATTTTTTTTTTTTGTTAAGAAAATATTAGATTAAATCAGATATTCTATATATCATCTGATTGGTACATCAATTTATTTTAACAGTCAATGAGGAAGAGATTATTTTAGTTGACCAATTTTTTTTCATTTTCCTAATGGCTTTTTATATGTAAGCCAAAATCAAAAGGGTTTGCCTCTGTAAGATGTACCATAAAAAACAAATCTATGTACTATGAAAACAGATACAGCAATTTTTCAAAATTGTAAGGCGATACCAAAAGCATCCTTGTTTCTCACTGAACAGACTAGCGTGCCAGGCGTATGCATTCTATAAGCTCATCTCTTCAGCATGATGCGCGGGTCTATGTTAACTGGCGAAAAATTCTTACGAGATGATAGCCTGAAAGGAAGCTCCAGATTAAGTATTCTGTATTTTTCAAAGTGGCTTGAGACTGTTTGCTACCTTTTTCTTTCCTCGGACAGTTCATGTCGGGATTTTTCTTCCCATGTTTACAGATCTTTTGCAGACAGGTTTAGCGATAACTTGTGCTGGAATTAAACTTCAGCTGCTATGGCTGTTTTCTGGTCACTTCGTTTCTTCTTTTCAATTTGCTTCCGTGACTTATTCAAAGTTTGGTCAGCCTTGGACACGATTTTAGAGACTGTGAATCCAGCCTCTTCGAAAAGCTGTGCTCTATGAGGAAGCAAAGCATTGCGAAGAACAACGCCAACTCCTTCATAGGTCCAAACCCCTAAAACTGCCTCTCCTTTAAGTCCAATAGCAAACCAACCAATACCAGCAGCAGCAATGTCCACTGAACTTGATTCCCAGCTATTACCCGAAATATGGAATTCCTTTCTCACCCAACTGCCAAGCTGTCCTACTCGTTGCTCTCCAATTGGTGGCTAAAAGCAAGCAGCAGACAGAAAGTGTCAAGGGTAACATTATACACAAGCAAAAATACTGTAAAAGGATAACTATACAAACTTTGCAGCACTTCCCAAGGCTGTTTCAATTCCAGGAAGAATATAATATTGCAAAGTGAAAATCTGAATAGAGCAGAATGGCAAAAAAGCATTTTTGCATTGCATCACTTGTATCAAGTGAAAGATATTACTCCATTGAGATGCCATACCTGTAACTGATGACCAATATGATCCTCTAGTATTCTTTGTGCATTTTCAGTTTTCCCCATGTGTAATGGTAGATAAGGGGATGCCCAAACCGTAACATATAGTGATTCCACAGATGACTCATCAATGTCCAACCTCATTAATCCAGCAATATGAACTGTGTTACCAGCCTGTCAAATTTGAATCTATTAGCATTAAACCACAAAAAGGAACCAAAACGTGAAACCCAGAATTATCCCAAGAATATCCGAAACAAAACACGAGCCAGAAAAAATAAAGAATCTATTCTGACCAAAAAATGGGCAGAAAAATCTATTTACAGACCATCGCAACAGCAAATTCTAGCTAGAAATTTAGGTAGGTAGCACATTATATTGAACGTCGACTAATGCTACTTGTTTTGAGATTCACCTTGATTCTATACGTCCTTGGTTTCAGCTCTTTACTAATATAGACAAGCTTCTGCTCCTCCCTTGTCAACCTAGTCGTCATCTGATGTGGCTGTAAAAGCCCTGGAGTATCAAATAACTTTGCCTGTCCTGGCAGCACCCCTTCCACTCTTACTAGGCCCAAAGTTGTCCCAGGCACCGGTGCCTCTGTTAAGAAACCAATCTTCCCACCAACACACTTGCCAATGGCATTGATCAATGTACTCTTTCCAGCATTTTGGGCACCCACTGCCCACACAGTACCTCTAGGCCCTGCCATCTCCACTACTTCATCCACCAAGTTTTTCACCCCCCAATCCTTCACAGGACTCACAAAATGCAATTTTGCAATCTTGCTAGCTCCACCTTCCCTCGCTCTCTGCCTTGCCCAATGCTCAAATCGCGTAGGTGACAATGAGCTAGGTAAAAGATCAATCTTAGTAACTACAAGCACAACCCTAGGCACATTTCCGGATTTTCCCTGTTTCCAAGCTGAGTAATTCTCTTCAGTTACATCAGATACAAGTTTTGCCACTTTTCTTGGAAATGATCCATCAAAATCTGATGCATCAACCACCATTAACACCACCGACCGACCTCCTGAAACTGATCCCAATCTCCTCCCGACTGTATGATCAAAATCAAATTCTGGCAATAAGTTCTCCATCGTTGGATCCTTCACCTTGCCATAGTGGCGCAATGAGTGACATCTAGCACAAACCACAGGCTTTTCAAGCATTTCTTTATCTAGGTTTTCTTCTTCAAGGTCAGGACTTTCACGTTTTTCCTCCAAAATCAGACCTTTCTTGAGAAAGGCTGTGAATTCAGGTTCTGTTGAAACAGGTACCAAGTGGCGGGAACTTGTTTTGAGCGTTGGGTCCTTGGTCTTTGTTGGAGGCTTGATGAAGAACCCAACATGCTTAGGGTCTGAGTCCTGCATGTGAACCCCACATCCTGGGCAAACAACATTGTAGGGAGTGCCATCATCATAGTTTCCATCTCGGTTCAGGGTCAAAGGTTTAGGAGAAGATGGCTCCTGCTTCTGCAGACGTTTTTGAAGGTTTTTAGTTGCTGAAGTTGTGGCCGTAGATTGAGAGGAGAAATGATTCGTGAAGAAGATGAGGTGTGAAAACTTGTTGGGAATTTGGGGCGTATTTGCAGGTAATAATGGACTTATCAATGTAGTTGAAGTAAAAGATGGTTTGGTAAAGAAAAGGGCAAGAGAAGAAAGGGGTATCAAATTCGACGGAGAAAGATTTCTGACTCTAAAGATCATTTCTCTAAAAACCAGCGGAAACGGCAGTGGGAGAAGAGAAGCAAGAGGTAATTAAAAAAAAAAAACTGATTTGCAGAGACGAGAGAGTGAAGAGATGGATGATGGTAGCAGGAAGATGACAATGGAAGAAAGAGTAGAGACTTTTCAAGTAAGTGAACAAAAAATTAGGGTTTAATAAAGGATTAATATCTTTTTTTGGCCCTATAGTATTGCTAAATTCTCATTTTGGTACTTGTATTTTCTTTTATCAGTTTGGTCCTGTACTAGCTAAACCCTATACAGCTTTTAAGAATTGTTAACCCCTTTAAATTTCTTTGTTAAATATAAATAAATTACAATATTAATTCTTTCACTATATGGTTATAAAGTGAGTTTTTTCCTTAAAATTTTAATATGTCACACTAATATATTTAATAGAAAAATTTTAACATAGATTTAAAACATATTTTGACCTACAAATTTTTATTATATAAATTGGTTCAAAAAATAATTAATCAGACGTGAAGCATTGATAAAATCATTCTAGTTAATATCATTCAAGTGCATGATAAATTTTTTTAATTAAGATCTAAGTTATATTAAAATAAATCGGTATGGTTTTGAGTTTACACCATGTTCCGTGTTAGGTTAATTTAAGTTTCAATATTTTTCATATATTTGAAATTTAAACTCTATATTTTTATTTTTTAGGAATTTAACTTACTTACTTTTTGGATTTAAAAATCTAGGTTCAGTTATTAACATTGCTACAATTTTTTAATTGAATTAGTGAATCTGGCGTTTTGAATTGTTTCTGAAAAACTCCCTTAATACCTATGTAACAAGAAAAAAATATTATAATGGACTTGAATTTGACAAAGAATTTTAAAGGTGTTAACAATTTTTTAAAATTCACATCAATATTTTAATCAAAATGAAATATTTAGACTAATTAATAACATTATAAAAATTTAAGTACTTAATTATGTTAAAAATTTAAGTATAGATATTAAATCTCAATCTTACACAACAGGGTAGGAACAAAATATTGAAATTTAACATTGTCATATAATCTTAAAAAAAGCAAAAGGCGGTAACACGTGTTATGTAATATTTTTTTTACTCATATTTGTATGGACCATGAATTAATATCGAAAAATAAATATAATAGTCAAATTTGTGAGATATAAATCAATAAAAAATAGATCAAGTAGTATCAAATATTTATTTTTTATTGTACTATATATATTAGGGTGATTGTGTTACGTATAGATTATCTTTGATCATATTATGAATTTGATCCCTTTATCATGCTTAAATTTGAGATTTTGTCCCTATACTTTTATTAGGTATAATTTGTGTTGAGTATAAATTGGCTCCAATCATATTATGGTTTTGATCCCACTATATTTAAATGTAAATTTTAGTTCCTATACTCTTTTTTGGTACAGTCCGAGTAAGAAACATAAATATCAATTTAAAAAAAAAATAAATTCAAGTATCCTCTTTATTGTTGTTAAGAATCATTTAGGGTGTTAGTGTAACACCCCCTACCCGTATTCGTCACCGAAATAGGGTACGAGGCATTACCGAAGTTTACCGAACAATAGTATTTTTTTTTTTAAAAAACTCAATATATCCCCTTCATAAATATGTAGCCTTCCCTGCAAAACTTAAACCGATACCAATCCAAATCAACCAATCCAATTCAGCATATCTTTATAATAGATTCATGCACATTCATAAGATAATCACATTAAACACCAAACTAAGGTTTGTTAGCCATACCAATGGCTAACTTTACATTCATTTCACATCAACATTTACTTTATTAACTTATACATGCCATTGATTTCTAAAATAAAGTTCTAGATATACCAAAATATTGAGGTTGATAGTGTGATGTATCTCCGACTGAATCCGACCTCCGAGCTCTTGATACTACAAAACAGGGAAAAAGAAAACAGGGTAAGCACATTGTGCTTAGTAAGCTCATGTAACAAGAATTATACTTACCTAATATTTTCGATACAATACAATAAACATACATACATCCATTCAATGTATTGTTACCTTAACATGCACAAACTCAACATTCAAGTTAGTACAATAATTTCAATGTTTCAATAATATATATTGAGATTGATGAGCTCATCAATACCGTAATTTCCATTCCATTATTATTTTCCCATATTTATCCCGTTGAATTTCTCGGAATTTCGATGGATTTTCAGGGGTACACTTTAGTGTACAAATCCGAGTCCGTCAATTCATATTCATGTGCGCATATTTTCATTTCAGAGAGCACACTCCCGCGAACCTCATCCTTACAGCGGGATTACCAGTCCAGGCTAAATCCCCTGTAATATAAACTCATAGAGTATTGTCGGGATTACCAGTCCAGGCTAAATCCCCTGCAACGACAATTACTCTAATGAGCTTGGATCTGAATTACCAGTCCAGGCTAAATTCAGACCCTAATTTGGATTACCCGTCCGGGCTAAATCCATTTTCCACATATTCTTCGGGAGGGCTATATCAAGATAGGATCACCCGTCCGGGCTAGATCCCCTTTTACCGTCAATTCCTTTTCAGAGATCCATCGAATTTTCCTTTCATTCAACCGGGATTTCTTCCCATTTTTATCAAATATATCAATGTTTCATCAATTTTCATACAATGAACATTCAATTCATATTCACATCAATAACATACATTTTAAGCATTTAAGAATATAATTCAAGTTACACGAACTTACCTCGATACTTGTTTGTATACAAAAATCTACTAATCCCAAACTTTTTCCTTTCCTCGATCTAGCTTCGTGTTTGAGTCTTCAGGATCTAAATAAATAAATTTATTCATCAAATTAACATTTCATGTTCATATGTACCATTTTCTACAATTCCACTACCATTTATAGTTCATCCAAGGCTGTCTACTTGCGTCATAGTCACTAAATTATTTTCATCTTGAGCTACGGGACTCCAAATTAAGATCCGTAAATTTTCCCTGAAACTAGACTCACATATATTCTAACCATAAAATTTTCAGAATTTTTGGTTTAGCCATTTAGTACAGTTTATTCTTTAAAGTTACCCCTGTTCTGCTATATGACAGTTCCGACCTTTTTTCACTAAAAATTAATTATCTCCTCATACGGAACTCGGATGATGTTCCTGCTTGTTTCTCTTGAAAATAGATTCATTAAGGATTTTAAACATATAAATTTAACTCCATAATTATTTTTATACAATTTTTGGTGATTTTCCAAAGTCAAAACAGGGGAACCCGAAATCATTCTGACCTTGTCTCACAAAATGCATTATATCTCAAGATTTACAATTCTATTGTTTACTCTCTTTCTTCTATGAGAAACTAGACTCAATAAGCTTTAATTCCATATTTTGTTCACCCTCTAATTCGATTTCTACAATTTATGGTGATTTTTCAAAGTTGGACTACTGCTGCTGTCCAAAACTGTTTTAGTGCAAGAGGTTTATTACCATTTTTCCCCCAAGCTTTTAATAAGTGATAGTTTCGTCCCTACTCAATTAACCTCTCAATTGAGCTGATTTTTCTTAATTAATACTTTATTCCATCATTTTAAACTACCTTGTAACCTTTGGGAACAAGAATTTCAGAAGCAAACTTCAATTTCACACTCTTTTACAAATAGGTCCTAAATATTCACTTTCTTTACATTTTATTCATAAAATCATCATATAATAAGATTAAAGCTTAAATTCCATGCTAAATATTCATATACTTACAGAACTCAACCATGGTGACTTTCAATTTCATCCATAAAATCAAAAACTAATGAATTTAATAGTAGGACCTAGTTGTAAAAGTCTTAAAAACACAAAAATTACAAGAAAAAGGCAAGGATTAACTCACTTGGTGCAAAAAGTATGAAAAACCAGCTTAAAGAACCCCTCCTATGGCGTTTTTCTGATGAGAATGAAGAGAAATCTCAAGAAATCTAGATATTTCCATATTAGTCCTAGTTTTATTTAGTTAATAATGCAATATTCCAATTTTGCCCTTAATTCATCCACTTTTCTGCTGATTTTATGCCCTTGCCGTCCAGCCCAAATAAATTTTGGGTCTATTTTCTTTTTAAATCCTTTCTAATTAAACACTTAAGCTATTTAATCATCCTAACAACTTTTACTCCTTTTCCAATTTAGTCCTTTTCATTTAATTGACTGCCCAAACGTTAAAATTTTCTAACGAAATTTTAATACAATATTACTAACATTCCACAAATATTTATAAAAATATTTTTGACTCAGTTTTACGAGATCAAGCTCCCGATAACTTGTCTTTACCTAATTTCTTCAATAATTTCTTTTTATTAACTAACTACTAATTCGGTAAAATTTTTCTATCAATATTTTCATACGATTTTCCTATCACAACAATATTCATGTAAAAAAAATATTAAAATAAATTTCTCTTTAAATCGGATTTGTGGTTACGAAACCACTATTCCGATAACTTTGAATTTAGGCCATTACAGTTAGACTTTTTAAGGAGAAGTGTATAAAGTGTTATTTATTTGGTGCCAACGAACCTCTCAACATGTTTAGTATTGTTCTTAGTGGAGGTTTTGCCTTTTGATTTTATTGAATGTTCGAGTGTCTAAAGAGGCAATAATACCGAATTCATAAAGTGAAATTGCCTCACCCACTAAAGAAATCTCATATTCTGTGGTTGTTAGAATTTGAGCTTATGCCCATTGTTGGGTACTATGCTACTACTTTTGTTAGCTCAAGTGGTCACATTCTCACCCAACACCTTTTAAGCTTTAGGGTATAGGTATAAGTATAACCATGCATAACAAGCATGTTTTGGCTTTCAAGATGTGACGAGTGCTCATGCTATGTGAACTCGCTATTGACACCTCTTTAGGCACTTAGTAAAGTCGAGAGACAAAATCTCCACTAGAAATAAGTCTCCCTTTAACATAAATTTTTTTTGTTAAGAGATTTCTGAACCCTCTAAGATAAGTTTGTGAAGTGTTGCCCGTCTAGAGTCGACAAACCTTCAACACGTTCAGTATTTTCTCTGGTAGGAGTTTTATCTCTCAACTTTGTCAAGAACTCGAGTCTTAAAAAGGAAGACTAAAGAGACGATAATGGCAGGTGCTAGTGCCTCACCCAAGTGGTAGCATACTTACCCAACAATGCTCTATATACCAATGCTTTTTAAACTAGATTGATGGTTGAATTGGTAAGACCGTTGATTCCTGATTCAATTAATCTAATTGGTTCAATTGCTAACACAAAAATAATTAAACAAACAATTATATTCATAAAATTAATAAAATATTAAAAAAATTCTAAATTGATTCAACCATCGATTTTTCTTGATTTTTTTTTAATTTTGAGGGTTCACTCAAAGGTTGATTCAATCTCTTTTCTCAGTCTGATGCACCAATCGATTCTAGATCCAACAAGTTTGATTTGTTGGTCCAATTCGATTCCAAAAACACTACTATAGGGCATAGGTTTAAATCTTACCAAGTGCAAATATGATATTTGTTTGGTGGGTGAGACGCTCTCACTGTGTAAATCAGTTATTGTCAACTCTTTAAGCACTTAGCACTTGACATAATTACGAGATAAAATGCTCATAAGAGTCAATATTAAATTGTTGAAGAGTTTGATGACTTCCAATACACAACACTTCACAAATTTCTCTCCACCTAATCGATCTTCCAACAACAATTTTCTTCTAGTTTATGATACTGCCAATATTTTATTAATCGTATTATGATAATTAGGTTTTCTTCATTATTACGAAAGGAAATTTGTAAAATGATGGTCATTTTGTATATAAATAATTTATTCTCTCTTTCGTTGCTAAAAGTAAATATGTATATTATTCCTGTAGCCACAAAATTAACTACAATGAAACGTCTTAGATTCGATCACTTGCGGCAGACATAAACTTGGAAGCTTTTAGGAACAAAAATTAGCTAAGGTTCTATTTAGAAAACTCATGGAACATGTCATGCTATTTCTTTCTAATTCACGTTAATCAAACTATTGTTGGAGTGAAACTTTTGAATTATTGGTGAAGAATCAAGAAAACATGCGAAAGGAATAAGAACAATTATTTGAATAGAAAAACTAATCAATAAGATAAGACTTCAATGTGTATATCAAGCAACGGTTTTTAAAGTTCTGTTTTCTCCTTTTTATTTTTGGTGTGTAAATGAGTTTCAAGCAAATAAACCTCGAGGATACAACAAAGCTTGATGGCTATTTGCGGTTTGCACTAACGAAAATAGTCCACTAAGCACTAAGTAGAGGATAACAAGAATCAATTTCAATAAATAATTTCTATAGTAATTTTTACAGAATAATTTAATAATAATAGAAGATAGAGAGATAATATAAATAACCATTTTCAAAACTTTTTATTATGTTATCCGAATGAGATTTCACCTCGATATATAAGAATTCTCATATCACTTCATGAAGATGTTTTAATAGGTGTCTTTTCTAAATAATCACATATCTTAAATAAACATAATGATTACTTGAATTCTCATGTCTCTTCATATAGCTCGTCATATTTAAGAAACATAATTCATTGTTATGAATTGTCATAACTCTTTATTAATAACTGAAGTTATAACTTTTGATTAGTTACACATTTTCAATTATAGTTATTGGAATACTATCTATATATATTGAAAATGTTTTAACAATCTCTCCCAATTTTAAAAGTATTTTTGACTTTTTGTAATATTAGAAATCAATATGCATAAATGAGAGTATCTTACGATTGAACATTTACTTAATAAAAATATGTTAAAGTCAATCAAAATTGTCAAAGTTAAAGCTTTAAAGCATTAAAGCAACTATTCCATCTATTAATAGATCGTGCCACAACGTAGAAACACCAAGAGGAGAATCAATATAAAATATCGAGAATTAAGGCGGCTTAATTGCAAGTGTGACAAGTCAGTTATAATATTTATAAGAGTTACAATGGAATATCTTGAGTATTTCAAGGATCGAACTCAAGAGAGATTGGGCGATAAAGTGACTAACAATGATAATGCATGCAACTAAAAAGTCTAGCTAACTAATCATTGAGTATTATATTACAACAAATTACCATCAAACGTTAATAAACTACACTTAGGAGGACTAAGTTGCATAACAACCAAAAGTGCACAAATATCAAATCAATTGGCTAAAGTGGCTGATTTTTATCCATGTTGCTAGTCAATTCTTGGATTAGAGATTTAAATTGCTTAAACTCTTAATTGGTTCAATTTTACCTTTCGATCACCATTTTACTCTATTAGACGATTTAGTTTAACTTATCTCTCGACCTCACTAAACTAAATGGAGACAATCAAATTGCTTTGCAATAAGTTCTCCTCTCATCTCACCTATCTAAATGTTCACCTGGGGGGTCAATTCTAGGTTTTGAAATCTATTCGATTTAGTCCAATTTTTATGATTTCGCCTTCGACCCAAAAATTTGCCATGCAACATTTCAATCAACCAACTACCCATCATCAATATACAAATATCAACCAAATTCATGCTGAAATGAATCATCAAATAAAATATAAAAAGACAAGGTTAATAAAATCTTAGTGACTCATGATGAAGTCTTTTTTGGAGATGATAGAAACACTAATTGTGATGAACGCACAATTATAATTTAGATTTTTAAACTTTTAAAAGTTATCAAAAATAAAATCTATTAAGTACTTTAAAGAGAAATCAAAATAATAAGAGAAAGTTTTGTATCTAATTGAAAGAAAGTGTAAGCTACAGTGAAAATAAAAAATTGACAACTATTAACTAAGCTAAGAAAGGAAAAATTAAAATCCTAAAAAAAATGGTGAAAAGAATCAAAAAGAGAGCCAAAAAAAGGATAAAAGACTCTTTTATGTTTGGCATCAAGTGTGCCTTTAGTATTTGACAAAAATACCCATGGAGTGCATTAAGTTGATGTTGGACACAAAACTGCATATTTTTCACCTCATTAAGCTTCAATGTCACGACACCCAATTTTTGGTGTTGCAACATCTTCTACAATAGGCACAATCTTGACTTGAGAGTTCTCAATGTCGTGCCACAAACTAGCTAGTGTTACGATACCCTCAATAATGACCCCAACTCCTTCACTTCAACCCTCAACAATGGAGTAGCAACCTTGAAAGCTTGGAGTCGAGACATCGAGGCTTGGTATCGCGACACAACACACCTAATGTTGCGACATTCTTGACAGATTGCTCCAGGTTAATTTCTGATTGAAAATTTGCTCCCTTGAGATGATGGAGGATCGACATCAAGACAACCAAAACAATTGATATTTTCTTTAAGATTTGACCATAATCATTTTCCTACGCTACTCAAACAAACCATTAAACTCCCAATGAAGTAGTTTTGCAAAAGGATCAAAATGTAAGAAAAAATATTATTAACACTAAAAACTAAAAATAAAAAAAAAGATTGAAAATACTCTTAAATTTCTTGACACCAAGCTAATCAAGTGTGCCAGAGAACCTAGTTTGACATTGAATTACGAGAGAATATCACACAATAATTTCAACGTCCATCAATACTAGGACACTAATAACTGTATCTCTTATCCTCTTTTCATTAGTATAGTTAAAATCAAGCCCTAGAAGTACATACAAGTATAAATACTCCCCATCAATTCTTTTGAAATGACCACATTGCCCACGCACAATACCGGATTTGCAGCTACTCTATAACCAATAAATCATTACTGATTCTCGAAAAGAAAAAATATTATCCCCTATCAAGCACATTACCACAAACTTAATCATAAAATCAATGCTAAAAGCATAACTCAAGCAAATTATAAAGCTCCGAATTTATTTGTAGTTGAAATATAAAATTCCTAATTTTTAGGTTAGACTTTACGACTCTTTTCCTGTATATATAAGAACAGTTCATCAACAGTAAGAATGCAACTAGATTCATCCATTGAAACTCTGCCTGCCTGCCTGCCTGCCTGCCACTGTATTAATAAAATAGTACTGTTACAACCAAGTATAGGGAAAAAAAGGTCTATAGGGAATGGCCCGATTAAAAAATTGCTAAAGGTCTTTAACTGGGGCGCTGATGAGAATAAATTATGCAAAAAGAAACAAAAACAATATAAAATTTTGATACACGATGATAGCCTAACTCTCCCAATCATACTGTCCTGCCCGGTGGTAGATTTTACATATTTACAAACCAGAATCAGCAATGCCGACACGCTCATCTTCAGCTCAACTAATCCTATTATCGGTTCATTGCATGCAAAAACTCCCAGCTGTTTTCAACAAGCCGCAGAACCCATGCCAAAAGAAAAAAGGGGGTTTTAATACCTATTCATGGCAACAAAACCAGTGAGAAAGAGAACTTCTGAAAGACATGATAAAACTATCACTAAAATATGACATACCAATTAAAGCAACTGATTAATATTAGGTCATCTTGGCTGCCAAATGCAAGGAGCTGAAACAAAAAAAAAAGAGACTTCAAGTATCAGGCCCGATGTAAACCTACCTGAATGCAGGGTATCCAGAAAGTATGCAAATGCAAAATGATCCACACGCACACACAAAAACATATATATAGATAGAGAGAGAGAGAGAGAGCTTTGTCTAACTTTTAAACCACAATCTCACAGGAGAAATGTGAACCTCTTGATCCAATGGGAACCATACCTTCTGCAGGTGGTCTGCCAGGAAAGAAGTTTCTGTGATCCATTGGAGGGGGGCGGAAGCCCCATCCCTCGTTTGGAAACCTTGTTGGCTCACATTGGGGCCCACCATAAGAACCATGACCATGGCCATACGATGAATTGGCGTTATCAGCATACCAGGGTCCTGTTAGGAGAAAATATAAAGAATCAGGTGTCATCAGACAAATCAAGGCATGATAACAGTAGACTGATACAAAACATGATTCAAGAAACTTACCAGAGAAAGGTGGTGGAGGATACCTCCAGTTCTCTCTAGGTTCATTTGGGGCCAGGTTCATTCTCTCATGGCTGTGATAATAATTTGCACCATCAAAGTTCAGTGAAGAGTATCTGTCAGTGTATGGAGGAGGGGCATCCCTCATCAAATTCACATGCGGGGCTGAATTAACATATGCAAACTGATTTGTAGGTGCAGGATGGAGAGGTTGTGGAGGGTAGGCATTGTGAAAGTTCGGGCCTTCAGGTTGTTGGTTATTATTCACTGGAGGCACTGGGCAACTGTTGAAAGCAGCATTACAATCTGAAACCTGCATAACAGGAGGATTTCTAGGATCAGGACCATTATATGGGACTGTATTGGTGCACACGGTTGAATTGATTCTGAGTGCAACTGACGGTGGAACCATAGATCTCAAATCATCCTGCCTGTCCTGCAAATATAATAAGAACAAAACTAAATAAATAACGTATTTCACTATTACATTATCATCATTGTCATAATAATAAGAAACCACTGAAAGGAACACAAACAAGGACCTACCTGTATACTTGTATGAATTGTTGAATCAACATTGTTTGTGTAGGGACCAGAAATAGGACGAGGGATGGGTGGAGGAAGAGGAGGCGGTGGAGGGGGTGGCGGAGGTGGAGATGATGGCAGTGGTGGTGATGACGGACACACATCTTGAGGTAAAGGTGGGGCAAATGGCAATGGAAAATGCTGATCACAATGCTCTTGCAAAGTTTCTGCAGTATTGATTCCAGCAGCACAACTAGTTGAACTCATTTCAATCTCAGGAGCAACATCCTCCATTTCAAGTTCACCATCAACATCTTCCAAAATATGTCGGCGCTTTTCACTTGCAGGGTTTGCCTCTTGTTCTTCAGGACCTCCAGAATAGTGCTCTGGAGTGACAGCCTCAAAACTTTCTCCATCAGAATCACTACCCTCATCCTCCTCATTGAGCATTCGAGGCATGCAAAATCCGGGGAGCTGAAAACTTGAATTACTGAGGCAAGAAAAAACAAATCTCAGGAACACAGATCTAGAATGTTTAAAGTAACCATAAGTTGAAGTGATACTGAAATATAGACCTGCCATACTCATCAACAAGCATACCCTCCATGTCTCTAATAGGATCATCCAATGCTCTCTCTGTTCTAGCTGAACGACGAGAAAAGACACCACCAGAAGATGAAACACTAAGTGAATCAAGTTCTCGTATATGGTGCCGAACAACAGATTCTAGAAGGATTCTTCTTTCCAACCAAAGTCTCAAAACCTACATCAAAGAGAAAAGGTGAGAAACCAATAATCCACACAAAATATAAAGAAAAATAAAAACATCAAAGCCACCTACCTTCAAGCATTGTCTACGATTTTCCTGTGCATTAGGTCCAGGGGGAGCTGCAGCGTTGAGTAGACGAGGAAGTGCTGCTTGAATAGCTGAAGGGTAGATATCACCAACATCACCTGGATACCAAATTCGGTAAGCGCATAGCCATAACTTACAGACCAAACACCTAACATGCTGCTAAATTATAAAAAATTCACAAAGTAAATAAATACAAATAATACCTTTCAAACCCCGGGAGCACTGAGTAATGGAGTCCACAAGAAAGAACAAATCCACCCTTTTGTGTAAGCTTGACTCCCTCTCCAAATTTCGAGCAATAATTTCCACAACCTAGATTAAAAAGAAGAAACCAATGAATTTCAAAATAAAAAAAAAGAACTTTTGTGATAACGGTTTATCATCTGTACGTGCTTTTAGCATGCGCGCTCTTTTAGTATTCAGAATATACAGTATTAGTCTAGAAAGAAATCCTAAAAGGGGAATTAATGAATAAATAACGTTAATGCCAAAGTTTATCTATGACGAATTTCAATTTACGGGCTAATAAGTAAAAATGCCTTTGATAACTTGACAGTCTACAAAAATGCCTTTATCTACCTTATTAGCAGAGACACCAAATTTGGCACAATCAATTGCTATTCGCGTTGCACGAGCAATGCTCTCCTTGGTCCTCGTTAAGATCACAAGCATATTTTCAAAAGACGACAGAACAGCTTGTGCATCAGTGTAATTACTGCACTTACTGACAGATTTTGGTCTTTCAAAGGTCACAGAATCAGCTTTGGCTTCATCGTCAGCATTTGAAACACATAAAACTTTGTTGGGACACAAATGAACATTTGGACTACAATACCCATTGCTAGGAACAATACTAGCACTCTCTGAGGTAGAAACATGACAAAGAGAGGCATTTGAAGCAGAGACCCGCGCAGGAGAATCTACTCCATCAGCTGAACATGAACTTAACTGGGCGCCCGCAACATCCTTGTCTGAGTTGTCATCAAGATTCAAACTAGAAGTTGTCTTCTGCCTCATTTCAGGTTGAAACTCTTCCTCAACCTCATGCCTACATAAATAAGGGTAAATTCTGCAAATCAATAGCAGATATCCACTAAAAAACTGAGAAAACATGCTTAACAAAGAGCCCTTAGTGAACCAAATTCTCATGAGGTTTACACATCATGATTATTTAATTTGCTTACAATAAGTTGCCATCACACTCCATATTCTGCAAATTAATAACAGTTCACTCTCATGATTTCAGGTTCAAGTTAAGCTGTTAAATGCAAAATTTCATGGCATACTTCAAAACAAATAATTCTCTACTATATCACTTCCCAGATATAATTCACCTAATAACTGTGATAAAAGCAAGATAAATATGCTTACATGCTGTTGACTAAGCTGCTGTCATTAATTTGAGACTTCAGTGGCTCACTTTTGGAGCCATCTTGAGGAGAAACTTTACAAGTTTTCCCAGTCACAGTGACAGGATCAGAACTCATGTCAGCATGTTCTGAAGTATTAAACTGTTCATCAGGATTTTCAGCCCTGAAATTGCTCAAGCCAGCAGGTTCAGCATCCAAATCATCATTTGAAGGGAACTTTTGATATAAAGAACCACAATTAGATCTGAAACTAGCTTGGCTTTTCTCAGGATTAGGGGATGAATGGTCTAAACATGGGCTTTTATGAGTATTACAACTAACATGGTTCATAGGCTCCACAAAGACATCCTCATGTAGTACATGCTTTTGATTCTTAGGACTCTTCACAGGTTGACAGCAAACAAGTGGTTCCACAGATGATTCGACAAACTTATCTGAAGGCATCGAGTTTGATACGAAAAACATGCCAGAATCACTATTAGCAATCAAATCCCTGCCATGTTGCTCCAACACATTAGCTTCTTTGTCCTCAACAGTTACATGAGAACTCACCAGAGAGTCATGACTTTCATCATCTAATGTTTTCATGGTTGCAGAAAGCTCAGCAATTGCCTGATCTTCATCAGCAGCATTAGCTGACATAGCTTCCAAAGCACGATGGAGGCGTTTAGATGGAGGCAAGGCAGCTTCACCGCCTGCCAAACACCCTAACTGATTTCTCAAAACTTTCAAAGATTCCAGCTTACTCCCTTGAACTTCACTGTCACCTTTTGAAGGTGATACATTAATCAAAGCACCCTTCAACAACAAAGAGTTTCTCTCAGTAGGAGAATCATTGTGACCGCTTGATGGACTCATCTGCTGCAAATGCAATAAATTGACAGTGCCTTCACTAATAGGCTTTTCTTCCATTGGTGAAGAACTAACAAACTCATCAGCAGCTAACAGTTTGCCCATGCGAACCCTTGCTCTTTTCAACAACGGTAGGTGCTCATCTCCATCATCTTTGGAATATCTCTCATTTAAATTATCACAAGTATTCTGCAAATTTTGTCTCGTATTACTGATTCCTAAACTCAGATCCGCTTCTGCAAGAGGCTCAGCAGGATCAATGTTCACCAGCTTTCTAAATGGTTTCCTTTTTCTCTTAATGAAAAGAGCCTTTATTTGGAAATCAAGCCCGTTGCTCAACTCAGCATCTCCCTCCAAACACTCAACAACAGTCCCAGAGTCTTCAGGTTTACAACTACAATCCATAGAGCTGCCATCATTAAAACTACCCGCATCAGAATCAACAGTGGCAATATCAGACCCATTTTCATCAATTCTACCATTCAGCATTAACACAGGTAAGTCCACATCATCGCACTCAGATGCATCTGTAGACTTCCTGATTTGTTTTTTCCTCCTTTGGGATCCATTCTGGATCACATTTGTTGATACATTAGAGACACTCCTACCATCATTAGATGACATCATAAAGTTCTGGAATCTAGAGGATTCCACCCTTGTTGAGCTTCCACCTCTTTGAACCGGTGATGCCTTCTGCTGTCCAATAGATTTTTGACATCGTACGCTTCCAGATCTTTTTCTTGATGAGTATGTGGTCAAAATAGGTTCTTCTTTAACCAGTAATGTATCTAAAGGTTGTTCCGAGACTGATTCTTTTTCATGCAGAGCATCAATTCTTGCATCAGCTAGAGCAATCTCGGTTGCCTCACAAGTGTCAGTCAGATCCTTTGACACAGATGAGTCCCCCGAGTTCCCACAATTTGCCTGAGTAACTGCATCAGCAGAATTATAGTTATCAACTTGATCCTGCTTCTTTGACTTCTCATAACTGTCAATAATTTCCTGGACTGCACGAACAAAATCTGCACCCTTCCCCTGACGTTTGGTCAAAAGAGATTGTTTCTTCTCTTCTGTAAATGCTTCAACATCAGCAGGATTACAGAATGCTCTGCATGAAAGATACCCATATGTGAACTGTGAAAGCCAAATAAACTAAGTTGAATTATGCATGAAGAGAAAAAGAACAGGCATTCAGAAGGAGGCTTGGGCTGAAAGATTTAATAAGATGGAACCAGGCTTGCCAATTCAGCATATTAAAAGTTTTTTGAGGGAAGAAGGTTCACCTTGGATTGCTTGGATCTATGCGTATGTAATAAAGGAAGCGTCATTTTGGCATTTACCTAACAGAAAGTTTGGCAGCTGGACTTGGCAGAGTATTTTAAAACTAAGAGAGGTTGCAAGAGATGCCCTCAACATACAACAGTAACAGTTGGAGGGAGATTAGAAGAAAGAAAGAAAAAGTTAAATGGTATAGGCTGTTGCGGCATTCTTTGAATGTTCCCAAAAATTCAGTTATCACATGGATGGCTAAACTGGATAGACTGCCAACAAAGGGGAAATTGAGAGTTATTGGTTTAAATGTTGATGAAGCATGCATGCTATGTGGAGCCGCAAGAGAGAATCGAAACCATTTATTTTTTTAATTGTGTTTTCTCAAAGAAAGTTCGGGAGTAGATTTTGAAGTTATGCCACCTGCAAAGAAACTGTTAGCTATCAAGAAATTGAAAGGTAGATCCCTGATTACTCTCATCCTGAAAATTGCATGGAATGCATGTATATATTTGATATGGCGAGAAAGGAATTATAGACAATTTCAAGGTATACAAAGAAATGAAGAACATGTTGTCAACTCCATCCAAGGTATTGTGCGTATTAAACTGTTGGGGAAAAATATTAATGGGGTAGACAATGCTAATAGATGGCTTTGTATAAAATGGTGGATCAATTGTCAATATGGGATGACTGAAGGATTATTTGTTGGCTTTGAATAGATGGGGGATCAATTGTCAACAGGGGAATTCTATTGATTTTGGTTTACAGTAGCAGAGATTTATGCTTCTTTGGCTAAATGAAATTACATTTATCCAAAAAAAGGAAAAGAACAGACACGGTGGCAACCATCAACAGACAACTATCCACTTAAAAAAACAACCCATAAAAGATGTTTACAGATTATATATCAAAAAAGCCTTTAAGAAAATGCAAAAAAAAAAATCAATTAAGCCCCTATATTAAATTTGCACCCAATTAAGCCCTTGCTATTAACTAAAATAATCAATTAAGACAGTTAAAATAAATTGGCAGATAAATCAAATGGTGACACATGGCAACTTCTGGTTTAATCTAATATTTTTCTCATAAAAATGATTAAAAAATCCTAAAAAAATTAAAAAATCAGAAAAAAATTATAAAAATTATAAATTAAAAAATTGAAAATTGATATAAACTTATAAAAATTATTTAAAAAATTATAAAAACGTATTAAATTCTATAAAAATCATAAAAATTATAAAAAAGTATTAAAATTAATATAAACTTATAAAAGTTATTAAAAAAAATTCATAAAACTTGAGTTGGACCAATTAGACCTAAATCGGCAAGGCATAAATCCAGAAAAAGACATTAGGCCGGTTGACTTGGGAACCAGATAGTTGAACCGATTTTTTATTTTTTAATCTATATTTTATTTAACTGAACTGGACAGATCAATCAAACTACCAAATTGGTGGCCTAATTGATTCGACCACGGGTTCGATTCTGCAAACCTTGGTCAGAATATTTTATTCTTACATATGCTAATAGTTGGATAATGAAATTTTGGTTTGATAAAAATATTAAAAAAATAAAAAATCGATTCAGCCTACCGATTCCTAGGTCAATCAGTCTAATTGCTTTCCCAGAACTAGGACCCTTATTGATTAAACGGCTAACCGGCCTAGTTCAAGTTTTTATGATTTTTTTATAATTTTTATAAGTTTATATCAATTTTAATATTTTTTATAATTTTTTTACAATTTTTTCTATTTTTTAAGTATTCTAATACGTTTTTTTTTTTTAATTTTAAATAAGTTCTATTAATTTTATAATTTATTAGATTTTTTAATATTTTTATAGTACTTATAGTTTTAATAAGTTTATATCAATTTTAATTTTAATATTCAATATTTCTTATTTTTATAATTTTTTTTCTGTTTTTTTCTGAGAAAAATATTACATTAAACTATAAGCTACCATGTGTCACCATCTGATTGGTCCGCCAATTTATGCTAACGGTCAATGTGGTCAATTGCAGAAATTTAAATAGAGGAGGGTAATTGGGTGCGAATTTAATAGAGGCTTAATTGAATTTTTTTGCATTTTTAAGGGCTTTTTTGATGTATAAGACTTCTATACAGTAATTATCAAAACTACCTATTAAAATTATGTATTCCATTATATTTCCATGTATCTAATCCCAAGGGCAGCCCACACATGGTTATTTAGATAACAAATTACGACAACATTCTTATCATACATACAAGTTCTGCTACACATTAGAAGGAAACATTTGTCTTCTTTCCTCTACCGTTTTCATTTGTTTAACAGGTTATACAGAACATCCACATCAAGAATTAGGCTGATGAAATATCATTAGGTCAAAGAATGTTACAACACAGCTGATAGATATACCAAGGAACTTCTAAACCAAGTTATCAAATGACTCCTTAAATCTTTGCTGGTCTTTAGAGATTCTAAATTTGAAGACAAAATCTTACTATACGTCAAAATTTTCAAATAACTATTGAGATTTACAAAATCTAAAAACAATACCACTAATGTTTCAGGTATTTGATAATCTAAAAATCATTTTCTAGCTTTCCTAATGTCTCTATCGTGTACAAAAAAATTTACAGGAAGAAATGTCACAACCACCAATAGGAAATATAAATTAGAATGGTAGCATCCCAACTAAGCATGCATCACTTGTGAGTCCCCAAAAAGTCCATTTAAGAATACAACTTTCTACACCTTAAAATCCCATCTACTGGTTCTCCAAATGAGAACTGTAAATCTATTATCAGGTTAACTCTTATAAGATAAAGTGGAAGGACTGAAGACAATCCAAACAAAGTATAGAGCAGACATTGGATATCAACAAAGAAAATATCTAACCTACAATCTGGAAAAGATAGCTCACGTCACAGGGAGGATACTGAGGCCTTAATAAGACTCACTTTTAATATCATCTAATGAATGTACAACAGCTTTCAACAACCCAATCCATGAATCAATAATTGAAAATTACAATAAGTAGTTTCAACTTTATGTCTAGATGCAGCAAGCTCCAGTGAAAAGTATTAGACATTACTTAGAAGGAAAATGCAAACAAATGAGAGGTTTACCAGACCAAAATAATATAAAACAGAAATTTTCATCCATTGCATGAAGAAAAGAAACCAGCTATGGAATAATGTAAACTGATTAATGCAAGAGAAAACAAAGGAAACAGTTGAAGCAACAGTGAACTGTGAGTAAGTTGCTTTTCCTTTCTTGGGATGATTTTAAAGAGATTTATTTGAGAGCTGTTCAGGAGCACTTCTTGATGATGAGGTTTTTAGGAAGCAACATCACTGAATAATGGAAAAAACTCACTTGTAATACTATTAACTAATTAAAAATTCAGGTAATTTAATCAACAAAATGTAATATAATAAACAAATGTTAAGTTTCCTCAACTAATAATAATAGACAAAACTCTCTTATAATAAATATATATAAATTTTTATAGTTAAATTGTTAATTGAACGAATATACATAAGGAAAAAGAACTGAAGAGTTTAATTTATTAGTATTTATTATTTCTTTGTCTTGGTTTTAACAAAAATGGATCAAAGTCATTAAGAATGATGGTAAATTTGTCACAAATCTCACGTTATCAAAGTAATATAAGATTGGTATTAAGATTACCCCTTATGTTATTGAATCTTGGCACTGTCGGTAATAATATTACCAGCTCAACATAATGCTGTTGAACCAAACATAGTTATGTGATTACAAAATGCAAGATGACCACTGGTAACCATACAACATTCCATGATCCAAAGGACCCCAAGGAGAGATGTCCTTTTTCCTTCACCTCATCAAAATTCAGCAATTGACAAATTCAAGTTCCCAGTTTGATGAAGTTCCTATACAAAACTCTCTTAGAATAATATAAACAAATCATCACTTAGTAGACCAAATTCTACCACGCCATAATCCTACTTTTGAGCTTTGCTTTCTTTATATTAGATCAATGTTATGCAATTGTATAACAGCAAAATGGGTCAGGCCGAGCCACCCCAGGGTAGAAAAATATAAACCCAATCCTAGCCCATGAAAACCTCTAGTTGTCAATATAGTTTAATAAAGCATCTAGAAATAGAATGTTAGATGCTTCTATCCTTCAAGGGCGTCCTAAATCCAAATTATCTCATTCGTTGGGATGATAAAAATATATAGATCAATAAATCTAGACAATATGCTACAAGGACAGATCCCATCCAAATCATATTTGAACACAAGTCAACGAAACATCTTCATAATATTACATTAATATCAACAAGAAAAACCAAAAACAGAGAATCCAAAGTTGCGACTTCTCATGACTTATAAACAAGTTTCATAGAATAATAAAAGGGGGCAAAAATAGGAAGGAAAAGCAAAGTGAAAAGATAAATTGAACAAAATGAAAATATTCAAATGTGTACTTACATTTGCTGTGTTCCAAAAAAGTAAACCATAACTTTCTTCCAATCAGATGAATAGCCCCACTTCTCAGGCTCACTTACCTGCCACAAGCAATTAGAAACATAAGTCTAAAGGTGCATTTGGTTCGCGAATGTTACATTAAACCCTCATAATATCATTCTGATAGAAGATTAGGTTGTTTTGATTCTCAACATTACAGCCACCCCATAATCTCACATTCCCAAATTATGTCAAATAATGTCAAGATGCCAGAATGCAGGGTGTAATCTTAATACCACTTACATTACGGGCATAGTATTAGATTTTGGACCAATTTCCCTTTGTTTTATACATTTTAGTCAAATTTGTCCTTTTCCCTCCCAAAATAGAAGTTAGATACGAATCAAAAGTATTTTCTAAGATTTATAATTTAGATATGAAAAAAAATATTATTAAGAAATCAAAAGTAAAGAAGTTAGATATGAAATAAATAAATCTTACAGAACAAAAGATAAATATGTCTCCTCTCTTAAGTACTTTCTAGCAGAACTGAGATACCAAGGATTCAATTTTCCCTAAAATCTAATTTTCAAATAAAACTAGCGAAAAGATTTCTAATTTAATTTCTAACACATGCATTCAAATTTGTAATTAACAAACACTTAATTCCCCTTTGGATTCGGGGAAAGCAATTTCAGAACATTGTTAAATTAATCAGTAAAACAAAATAGAAACCCACCAAAGAATTCCTCCTGATTAATGCACTATTAACACATAAACATATACTAAATAGAATTGATCATGCCACTAAATCAACAAAAGAAAAGGATCATTAAAACTCACATGCAACCACAAACCTAAGGCAATAACATGTATTCCAGCATAACAGAGATTTAAAACAGGAGAAAATAGAAGATAGTGATATAAGTCTTGGCATACCGTAGCAGGCCAAGCAGGGAAACCTTTGACTTTAGCGAGGACAAGATCGCCGACTTTCCATTGGCGGCGAGCGGCAGCCGCAGCAGCCGCCTTACTGGCGCTTTTCCTTTTGCTGGGCGCCATCAGAGTTTATATAAAACAATTATCCCAAACTCAAAGGCACGCCAAAATCGCCCAAAAGGCATAATACTTTGGCACTCTCTAAGGTTCCGGCGCAGCAATTTGGCACAAATTCTGAAGGCATTTGAAACGCCCACCTCGAATCGAAAGTGAGTGAGCAACAAAGTCTGATACTCAGTGAAAAGAAGAAAAAACCCTAGGTTTTTTTTTTTTGTAGAGTGCTTTTTTGTTCTTTTTTCCTTGGGTTTGAAATAGAAAGATAATCACTAAGGAGAATATGCAAAATGGAGGGGGTAGGGTATTGCTAAAGTACACGGTTAGGGTGCAGGTTAAGTAACAGTGAGAAAGGAAAAGTGCTAAAATGCAGGGAGCGCAGGTTAAGGGGTGGCGGAAACTGGTAAGAGAGGGGTGTGGAAGGGTCAAAAGGTGGAAGCAAATCCACGTGACTCACCAAACTTAGTGTCACTCACTAATGATAACGAGGCAAAACGCTATCATGATTCAGAGAGATCCTACTTTGGACGACTGATCTCTCCTATATTTTAACCCCTTCATGTTATTCTCATTCCTTGTAAATTGTAATTTTAAAAACCTAAAACATGAAAATAAAAAATATCATCTCCCCGTATCGGTAGTAAAAATGTCTAAGTTCAAATTAATTAGCTTAATATTCGAATTATCAATATAATTATGATGAGAATCTATTTCAAATTTAATTTTTATGTTTATTATCTATTCTTTTTATTTCTCATTTGATTATTATCAGTCTTATCATGGGTCATTAGAATGGAAATTGGGCCTATTGATTATTAGTATCTAATGGTATGCGGGCTTTTAATTTTTTTCCCAAAAATTGGTTTAGGGATTGAGTCAGAATTTTTAATTAAGGTCAATTTTTTAAAATTGAGTGGTTTATAAAAATTATATAAATTAATGCATATAATTAATGTAATTATTACAATTCTATTAAAATAATAATTAAAAAAACACATCAATAAATTTGAATAACAATATATATTTTTTATATAATCATTCACAATACTTTTTTTATGTGTTGAAATTGTTGAATTATAACTTTCTTTTTTGTATTTTTTATGGAGTCAATTTCATGTGGCTTCGTCACTGGTTTGGATTACTATTAGATATCTAATATTATATTAAAATGAAATGTATTAATAAGTATTAAGTGTAGTGATAAAATATATCATATTTTTAAAGTAAAACACATATTGATACTATTAAAAGAGATAATTATAAATTTAAAACATAAATAATAAAATAAATTTCAAAGATAAAAAAAATCAATTTAAACTTCAATATTAATTTCTATATTTATGACATCAATTAATCAATGACTTTACTTTAAAACGTTATTAGTACTAAAAAATTGCCACCATCGGCGAAAAATGCTTTCATCTTTTAGGAAATCTGTATATTGTTATAAATGTTCTCTCAATGAATTTAGTTAAAAAGGCGTTTGCAGTATTAAAATTTGCCACCATCTTTTAATACTGGAGGGTAAAAGTATGATCAAACTTTTAAACTGTATTTTAGTTTTTTTTTTTAATAAAAAATGAGTAAATTATTTTTATATATATATATATATTAGACAAGTGAGTAAAATAGTTTTTCAGTTAAAATTTAATATTTATATATAGGGTATAATAATAAATTTAACTCTCAATTTTTATATATTTATTAAATTTAAGCCTTATTTTCTTATTGAAAGTAAATAATTTTTTTAAAACAGATAAGACTAAATGGTAAAAAAAAAACCTTACTAATAAATTAAAAATAATCAATTAAGCGTTTTTACCATAAAAAATATAAACAAAAATTATAAAATTATTACTAAAAATAACAATAACAACCCATTAAAATTAAATGGTTATAAATTTTTTTTAAAAATTGATCTCTACTCTTTTATTGGGTTAATATGGTTGTTTTTAATAAAAAAATTATAATTTTTATAACTTCTTTTTATGAATTTTGTTTATAATTTTTAAATAATTTTTTTAAATTTAAAAGGACTTAATTAAATTTTTAAAAAATTATTACTAAATTTTTTTTATCCTTTAATTTTATTAATTTCAAAAATTTATAAAAATTAAAAACTAAATTTTTTATCATACCCTCTATATAAACATCAAATTTGAAGTACAATCTATATCATACTTTTACCTACTGAGTATGCAGAGAGGGCGTGAAGAAACCAAAAAGGCCAAAGTATCAAAGGGGTAATCCCATAAAATTTTAAATATTTGAGCAGTTTGAAAATTTTAACGACACCAAAACTGAGTTCCGTGCTTTTTGCCGCCATTGCATTTGCATTGATGTCAAGAAAAAAAGCGACGAAGGAAAGAAAAAAAAAAAAAAAAACCCCACTAATTTTTATCTCCGTTTCCTAAGAAAATTGAATCTGATTTCGGTTCGTCGCCAGTTTCGTCGAAAGTCCAATTCAGAAAAGGCCTCGCCATTGTCAGGTCGGCTTTTCGTTTCTTCCTCTGGTTTCTCATTGTTATTATTACCCGAAATCTCATGATGGTATAACCAAGATTTCAGTGGCTTTTTATTCAAGGTAAATTGCACCAGCAAGGAAAGAAATGGCGAACCTCCGAGAGATATCTGTTTCAGCTGCTTTGAATCTTCTCTCTGCATTTGCATTCCTTGTGGCTTTTGCAATATTGAGGCTTCAACCAATTAACGATAGGGTTTACTTTCCGAAATGGTATCGAAGGGGGATAAGAAACAGCCCGAGGCGATCTGGAGTATGCTTAACCCGATTTGTCAACTTAGATTGGAGGACATACATTAAATTCTTGAATTGGATGCCTGCGGCTTTGAGAATGCCTGAACTCGAGCTCATTGATCATGCTGGGCTCGATTCTGTTGTATATATTCGAATTTACCTTCTCGGGTCAGTTTTTTAGATACCCGTTGGGTTGATGGTTCTGTTATTTGCCAAACAAAAAGTGCAATTAGACATAGAAACGGATAATATACTAATCTTTACGATAATTTGGAAGCGACATATCGAAGTCCCCCCCCCCCCCAAAGTACGAAATGCATGATGTACTGTATAATACGAAATAATTGTGTTCAAATCAGTGTACAGTTTACAGTTTCGTATTGTTGTTTGCTACGGGTTAAGCAGCATAATATAATTATGATGCCGATTATGTGCAGCTTGAAAGTAATTGGCCCCTTAGCTGTGCTAGCTTTTTTGGTTTTGGTCCCTGTCAATTGGACGGGGGAAACATTAGAGGGTGTCAAGAATTTAGCATACAATGACATCGACAAGCTGTCAATATCAAATGTTCCAGATGGATCAAAAAGGTCAGGAATAACTTTTTCTTTTTTTCTTTAGCTCTTCTCTTATCGAAATGCCCTACCCTGATTGTCATCTGGAATTCATCAGTTACAGAATTGGAAAAAAATTGGGGTCTAGATTAATTTTTAAATACTAGGCCTTCCCTACAACACTAGTGATGTAATTTTTGTTCAAGCAGAATGTGAGACAGGTTTTAATATTTCAATATTTATGTTGTATGCAGCTCTGAGGAGGTGTTGCAAACTATATTAAATACCGTGTTACTGTACTCCATCTCCTTTTTGGAGTTCTGAAATCTGATTCTTACACTGTTTTGGTTTGTTGCTACCTGTTCTCAAGGTCCTCATGCAGTAACATACATTTTAGGGTTGAATGGTTCAAACATCTGGTGCCATCATTCTATTATTAGCACAAGGCAAAAGTAAAGCTTGTGCTTAGCACTTCCATTTCTAAAGGATTGTGCACGAGGCATGTTAGAGATAAAAATCCAGTTTTAGGCCCTCATCCAAGTAATACAGTACTTTGTCTCTTTTCCTTTTCAGCTTTTACATTTGCCCGAGTATTGTTATACTGAAAAGTTTTCATTTTGCATGAAATATCTATTCCATTTCTCTGTTACGAGGTTTCAGTTTATCCTTTTCAGGTTCTGGGTGCATATTGTTATGTCATATGTATTTGCACTTTGGACATTTTATGTGCTCTATGTTGAATACAAAGAAGTAGCTGCTATGAGGTTACGATATCTAGCATCAGAAAATCGTCGTCCTGATCAATTCACTGTGAGTTTTTGCTTTGTTCATTGCTTAATGCCTATATTGTTTTGCTGTTATTTACAACTGTTGATTATCTTATGCAAGCTGATCTGTTAAGTGCACCAGAATCTCTAATTGCAAACATAAAAACACACGCATATCCTGATACTGGCACCATATCTAGCTTGAACATTTGAAGTACTTGGATTGGATGTCTCGCAACAGCTTCAAAAGGCTGTCCTTAAAATTTTCAATCATCATTAAATGGTATTTAATATTTTATTCATATTAAAATTGCAGGCTAAGATGTTTTTCATGATGAATATCAGAGATACTCAAGTCTCTGACTAGACAGATCATGCATTCATGTGTAATATCTGAATCAGATAACCTAAAGTTATGCTCCCTAACGTATTATACAAGTAAATAGAGAAAGGTTTGCTTTGCCTTAATCAAGTATTTTAGCACATGATGAAGTTGTGCATCTAGGATAACATGAACTGTCATATAACTTCCTATTGATCAAGCTTTTGAAGTATCTTTGTCAATGGCATTGCATTATCATTGAATTTGACACTTTTCTTCTAGTTTTTCCCCTCTTTTCTCATCCCCCAGTTTTGGTCTTCTAGGATCATTTTTCTATTATAATTTATAACAATTCACATACTCATATCGTTGCTCCTTTATTCAACTGAAAATGTTTTTGGGTACATTGAGCCTTGGGCTATATGACGGGAGGTTGCACTCTCCCATTCTGTAAACAAGATCCTCCATCTTAAAACAAAAGATTCAACCTTGAAAGCTCCCAGTTTTGTGCAAGTCAATTATAGAATCAGGGTGTCTCCATGAGGACCCTGTCATTCTTCCTAAAGTTGATCGACGTAGAGGGTCACATGCTGTTGGTGTAAGATAGATGGCAGTTGTGAGTTGTGACAATTATTTGCAGCTGCCTGTCATGTTTGAAACAATCAATGAACATGTGCATGTATCTGAAGCATTTCTGTCTTATCCCAGCTTTAGCACTTAATTTTCCTTTCTTTTGTTTGCTTTAATATGTTTCGCAGGTTCTAGTGAGAAATGTTCCTCCTGATCCTGATGAAACAGTTAGTGAGCACATTGAACATTTTTTTCGTGTAAATCACCCCGACTCTTATCTCACTCATCAGGTGTGTTTCTTCGAAAAGTTGCATCACCTATGATAATTCAACTGGTAAATTAGTTTGAAGTAGCACCAGTGCAGGAAAGGATAATAATAGGCTGTTTAACATAGAAAATAATAAGACGTAATTTTGGACCTGATGGTGTCTAGAAGTACTATCTTTCTATTTGCCAGTGATACAAGTTTCTATAACATAAACTACTTTACTCTGTAACTTGATAGGTTGTATATAACGCAAATAAGCTTGCAAAATTGGTTCAAAAGAAGAAGAGTTTACAAAATTGGTATACTTATTACCTTAATAAGTATGAGAGGACTTCAAAGAGGCCGACCACAAGGGTAATATCTTTGCAGAACAATCTTACTATTAACGTTTATTTGGCTCCATTTCATTTCTTGGCAGAATAAAGTTGATGTGTACAATAAAGCAATTTACTATTCCATATTGATTTTTAGCTGCGTAGTTCATTATCAAATTTTTTGTTATTATAGACAGGCTTCGGTGGTGTTGTTGGCACTAAAGTTGATGCAATCGATTATTACTCTTCTGAGGTTCAGAAGCTGAGTGAAGCAGTAAGTTTCAGTGCACTGTAGCGACTGTACCAGGGATTTTTGCTTTTAAATTCCACTGTTGTTTCATGTGGTGCTTTGTACCTGCTATTCTTTGACAATTTGTCATTACATCTTTTTTTTCCATTATCATTTTTGGCTTAAAGGGAAATAATTTTTAATAGCATTTCTTATTTTGATGCTGAAACCGTGTTATATGGTTAAAGTTTCCAATGAAGAGTCTGTCTTTTGGAAATTGCTATATTGTCTTTCTTGGTTAAGACGCACTCCCTTCCTTACATTCACACACACATACATTGACACGTGAGGCAACTTTTTCTCTCAATTTCTTATTCGATTAAGGAAAGAATCGACAGGAGCAAGGCAACAATACAATAAGATCATATAAAGTTTACTTCCAGGAAACATCATATTCTCTCTCCTCTTTTCTTCTCTTCTCTTAATAAGGAATACGAAAAAACATGAAGCTGTATGCTGTCAAAGACAACAATAGAGTTTGTTGTTTCTTCCCTTTATGTTAATGGCTAATTTAGTTACAGGGAAAACTGTAATGTTGTCATTGTTATGTAGGAAGCTTTAGAAAGAGAAAAAGTCCTGAGTGATCCAAAGGCCATAGTTCGAGCAGCATTTGTTTCATTCAAGTCCCGATGGGCGGCTGCTGTCTGTGCTCAAACTCAGTTATCCCATAACCCAATAATTTGGTTGACAGAATGGGCCCCAGAGCCACGTGATGTTTATTGGAGGAATCTTGCAATACCATATTTTGATCTCACCATTCGAAGGTTGCTCATGGCCATTGCCCTTTTTTTTCTTATTTTCTTCTTCATGATCCCTACTGCTTTTGTTCAATCTCTAGCCAATATTGAAGGGATTGAGAAGGTTTTTCCTTTCTTGACGCCTTTAATAGAAACGTAAGTTCCTTGTCAGTGTTGTTCTATTAGTGTCGCATTTGTTTATATGTCCTCAATATTTTCCTCCATATAATCAGTCATTCATGTGTTTGACCTAAATGGATCCTGGTTCACACCTCCATCTCGTCTAACCATTTTCTCAAGCAGGGCATGGATAGGGATGGCATCTTGCACTACATAATATATATTGTTAGGGAAAGAAAGAAGTATTTTACTGTTAATTTCTTGAACCTCATGGACACACTATAGCACCGATTACTTCTGCTCCTGTTATTTGCAACTAGTAAAATAGTTAAATTTCTGGCTTTGCAATGCTGAAAAGTTAAACTTCTTTTTGGTGTAATTTCCAGAGAAAACCTGTAGAATATTTTCACCTGCTTAATGCATAACTTGCTCTCAATGGGAGGGGAAGAAAAAGTTAAGAAAATGAATATGTTAGCAGCTGTGGTCTATTACCTGATGTTCGCCACAGGCTGATATCTTAGACATAATCATTAGGCTTACCATTCCTTTCAATTATTAACGACTGAGATTTGATGTATGTGAAATTTCAACTGCTGGAAAATGCATTTTCAGGAAGTCTGTGAGGTCCTTCATCCAAGGGTTTCTCCCTGGGATTGTACTAAAGATATTTCTCATTCTACTTCCAACAATTCTTATGATGATGTCCAAGGTAGAAGGATTTTCATCACGCTCATCTTTGGATAGAAGATCAGCTGGGAAATATCACCTATTCCTTCTCGTAAATGTATTTCTTGGAAGTATTATCACTGGCACAGCATTTCAGCAGCTTAAAACTTTCCTTCACCAGCCTCCAACAGAGTATGTACAAACTCTTTCCAAAGAAAATGGACGGGGTAACATGTTTAATACTATGATATACACATGCAGTTTGAATACTGAGACAAATTGGGGGTTAAAAACCCAGGTTACCGCAACAAGAAATTTATTAAGTTTGAGGAGCAATGATTGCTATATATTCTGAAAGACATTTAGTTATTTGCACTGGACTCCAGCATACCAATTCATTTGGTATTCTTATAAATCCGTTCTATGTTTTTGTGACCAGAACTGAGACATATTACCTTCATAGTTTTTAATCCATGCTGGGCCACTGATTTTCTTTCACTTTTTCACTCTTTAGTTCCTATCATACTCTTTCAGTCACAGTGCATGCTTTTCTCTGCCATGATCCTCTATTCATGTGTTTATGAGTTGATGCTATGCTGATAAGCATACCATTATGTCTGCACCCCTCAGATCAAACCTCTCCTCTCATGCTATTTATATCATGCTATTTTATCTTAACGTACCAGAATATGGAAATGTGATTGACTAGAGATATTGTACTGTAGGATTCCAAAAACTGTTGGTGAATCTATCCCAATGAAAGCCACTTTTTTCATTACGTATATAATGGTTGATGGATGGGCGGGGATTGCTGCAGAAATCCTCAGAATAGTACCGTTAATCATTTTCCACCTGAAGAATATGTTTTTAGTGAAAACAGAACAAGATAGGGAGGAAGCAATGGATCCTGGTTGTTTGAACTTTGCAACATATGAACCAAAGATACAATTGTATTTCTTGCTTGGACTTGTTTACTCTGCTGTCACACCTGTACTTCTTCCTTTTGTCATCATCTTCTTTGCTTTTTCCTATGTGGTATTTCGTCACCAGGTACACTATTCAACCCAATATTTTATTGTCTTTGCATTTCTAAGCTATATGAAGCTTTTTAGGTTTCCTTTCATTCCATTAGATGCTAAATAAATGCTGGAAATATACATAAGCATTTTGTTTTCTACCTTTCATACATAATTTTTATATGAATGCTGGAAATATACATAGATATTTTATAGTTGTACAATACCGTACATGTAGACCAATCCAAGATGAAGAAATAGTATCCTTAGTGATTAATTATTAAGAGGAGTGAATCCAAGGGGCTAATTTCATCATATAGAGTTCTCTGGTCGAACAACTATTAATATGGTGAAATAAAGGTATAGCAAATCCCTTTGAGGTAGGGGCAGCCTTTTGCCCCATAAGACAACCTCTCTTGGCTACAACGAAGCATATTGCGCCAATATTCAATATGTCCTGCTTTTTATGGTTATGATCGCAAAATGTTCCTCTCATGGTGTAATACTCATCCGTTATTGGTTCATAATGCTGTTTCTTGCTGTAAGGTCATCAATGTGTACGATCAAAGATATGAGAGTGGAGGCTCATTTTGGCCAGATGTGCATCGACGTCTGCTTATTGGTTTACTAATATCTCAACTTCTTCTAATGGGATTGTTGAGCACAAAGAACATTGAAAAGTCAACAATTGCACTTCTTCCTCTTCCTATTTTGACCATTTGGTTTCATGTATACTGCAAGGGCCGTTTCCAATCTGCATTTGTAAGGTTCTCGTTGCAGGTGAGGATCTCTTTGCTTTATGATCTACATAATCTTTTAAGAGAAAAGAGTTTGCAGAACTTAAACTTGATGAAACATCAATATAAAGGAATATATTTACATGATACTGCTAAAATGTAACATGCACTTTGGAATTCTAGAGTTTCTATGAAGCCATTTAATTTGGATCAAGGTTTTAGGAAAAATATCATATTTCTTCCTTGATCTTTGTCTTGGTGATTTATCATTATTATTACTAAAACACAGGATGCAATGACCAAAGATACCCTAGAACGGGCAACAGAGCCTAACCTAAACTTGAGAGCCTACCTTAAGGATGCTTATGAACATCCAGTTTTCAAGGGCAGAAGCCACTTCGAGAGCCCGCTGTTGGTTCCCGATGAAGAGAACAACACGCTCGTTCTGACAAGGAGGAGCAGTTAACGGTGCTCGGTATCAAGTTCTGATGGTAGTTAGAGATGGAATAAACCAGCATGGGTGTTCAGTATTAGCTTTTGGTCTTCATATTCTTATTCTATCTTCTTGTAGGTGTAATATAAGTATACAACAAGATTTTGGTATTGGGTTATTGAAACGTAGCCAGAAAGATGTTCGAGACAAATTGCTTATACATGTTCATTAAGTTGGTTCTGAATGAACTTATGATGATTCTCTTGCTTTTCAACATTAAAACGAAAGACATTAAATTGTTTGGTTTGGTAAAATTTTCGCACCCTTATAATTGGACCTTTTTTAAAATGGTAAATTTAGATTTGGATTTTAATTTTTGTGGTATGTGAAATGACAAATAGCAACTCAGAAAGCTCTATTTGATGTCCCTGTGATATTCATTGAGGTTGCAAAAGCAATGACTATCCACACTGTGTGACAGTAGCTAAAAGATCGAATCGTATTTTATTTTTGAGTTTAATTGTGATAAAGTGATTGTTTATCTCAATTATCGAATTTGATTGAATGTTAAAATACCTTAACAATTGAATAAGATATTCTCTTCTCAATTCAATGCTTCTTACATGTTTTTTTAATTTGATAAACTTTTAATAGATTCAAAATAGATCAAACCGTGACATTTTATTATTCATGTTGATGAAAATTTATCACTTTATTGAAACAAATTTCATGTTTTTATTTAACATCCAAATAAATCTATATTTTTTCAATTTTTCCCCAAATAAGCAAGCTCTTTAATAGTTTAATTTTTTTTTTGGATAGAAGCCCTTAATAATTTAACTTTTTATTTAAGAAAAGAAAATGAAATAGTTGATGGACACTTTTAATATTATGGACCGTTCGTACATTTCTCTATAACCAATCATTACTACATAAGAAAGAAAATATTCCCTTCCCTCACAACAAGTCAAAGAAAATTATTATCTGAAAACAGGAAAAAAGAAGAAAAAATCTCTATATTTGTTGGAACCAAAACGCACCGTTGAAGTTACAAATCACAACGATGCCTTGAGGAAAGAAAAAGCGTAGATCAGAGACGGATGCGTTGTGCGGTCATTGCGGAAGCTATAAATTCCAATTTCCAAGAAACGACAACTCTGCACTGATTTCGGTTACTGCAACTAACTTCACCCAATTCTCTCTTTTTCTTCTCATTCTCTGCTAACTCGCTCTTCTTAACTCAGTACTCAGTACTCCGACTTTTGATCACTAATCCATTTCGGCTGATAGTCTCCAATGCTGTAAGTTCTGCTTTCAATTTACTCTTTCTCTGCTTCTGGTATGCTACTTTTTCGTTCTTTTTCGTTCTTGATTATCTGGATTTATTACTGCTACTGTACGTTTCTTTTATCAACTGGGAATCAGTTCATTTTTATGATCAACACTTCATATTTCAAATTTCCCATAGTTTCTTAGGCTGCAATTGATCTGGGTTTTTCTTTCTTTTGATTTTCTTGTATGTAAAACCTTCATTTCTTTTATGCATTCCCTACTTTCTTTGTGTTAGTATCTGATCGATCTTCTTCGGGGAGTTCTTGATGTTCCGCAATTGCATTCGTTAACATGTATTTGATTGCTTTCTGGGTCTGAATGTTTCTTAAGGCTTTGGTATCTAAACCCGACGAAAACAGTTATTCTGTTTAAGTTTTACTGATTCAGTAAGCTAACTCGTTTCTAATTTCTAGCAGAAAGATATCACTAATTCAGTAAGGAAAAATTATCCTCCTTGAGAAGATTCTGTGCTGTTCTCTGGTTCAGAATCCTTTTTCTTCTGCAAGATTTTATGGCTACTCTTTCTCCTTTCCATACAATAGGGTCCCATTGCCTAAACTTGGGAGCCAATGAACTGTCTAAATCGGCTGTTACCAGTTGTGTTTGTAAAAGCAAAGTGGGACAGAGCCTTCAGAGAATAGATGTAGGAAGAAAGCTTTTACCTGGAGAAGTTGTACATAATGTCGCTCAATCTCCTCGTTGGAGTCTTGATTTGAGATGCTTTGCTGCAGCACGAGTTTCTGTTGAGCAAACTGAAGAATCAGTCACTAAAACTAGCCAAGTTGACGAACTTCAAAAGCAATCGACTTATCTCTTTCGAACAGAAACTGGTGGTCAGGTCAAAGTTTTTGTTTGCAAGAGAAGTGTCAAATATGTAGTAGATATTGAAGTTTCATCCCTGCAGTTGTCCAGTGATGACAGCCAGCTGAAGCTTAGTGGGGGTCTGTACAGATCCAATCGTGATATAATAAACCAGATCATTGAAACCCCATTTATAGCCAGGTCTTCCAGTGAGTTGGCACTTGAGTTGGAGTTTGAAGCTAAAGAAGTCCCATGCTACTTATCGTTCTTGCTGAAAGCTTCATCAGGTGCAAGTTCAAGTGGCTCAGAAATCAGGAGTCATAGGAAGTCTAGTTTTTGTGTACCGATTGGTTTAGATCAAGGGTATCCAGCTCCATTGGGTCTTTCCTTTTCAACAGATGGTTCCATGAACTTTGCAGTTTATTCAAGAAACGCAGAAAGTTTGGTCCTGTGCTTGTATGATGATAATGCATCAGAAAAACCTGCTTTAGAGCTTGACCTTGATCCTTACGTTAATCGGACTGGTGATATTTGGCATGCTTCAATAGAAGGTGCATGGACTTTTGTGAGCTATGGTTATCGGTGCAAGGGAAACAGGGACACATTCCATGCAGAACATGTTCTTTTGGATCCTTATGCTAAAATAATTGGGAGTTCCATTCCTAATCATCATGAGTCTGGTTTGCTCCCGAAACACCTTGGCCGACTATGCAAGGAGCCTGCTTTTGACTGGAGTGGTGATCTTTCTCCAAACATACCTTTGGAACAGTTACTGGTGTATCGGTTGAATGTTATGCAATTTACTAAGGACAAATCTAGTAAGCTACCAGCTGATGTGGCAGGGACTTTCTCAGGTGTAACTGAGAAAGTACAGCATTTAAAAGATCTCGGCATTAATGCTGTCTTATTAGAGCCAATTCTTACATTCAATGAGCAGAAGGGACCATATTTCCCATGTCATTTCTTTTCACCAGCAAACCTGTACGGGCCTTCTAATGGTTCTGTATCTGCTATCAACTCGATGAAGGGGATGGTTAAGAACTTGCATGCCAATGGGATAGAGGTCTTCCTGGAAGTGGTTTTTACCCATACTGCCGAGGGTGGAGCCCTGCAAGGACTTGATGATTTATCCTATTATCACAAGAATAGTGTTGAAGATTTAGAAGCTAGAAATGCTTTGAATTGTAACTATCCCGTTGTTCAACAGTTGATTTTAGATAGCCTTCGGCATTGGGTGACTGAATTCCACATTGATGGTTTCTGTTTCATCAATGCTTCATGTCTGTTGAGAGGGGTTCATGGTGAACGCTTGTCTCGTCCTCCTTTGGTTGAAGCGATAGCTTTTGAACCAGTGCTGTCCATGACTAAAATCATTGCAGATTGCTGGGATCCATATGACAAGATGCCAATGGAGATACGTTTTCCTCATTGGAAAAAATGGGCAGCAATGAATACAAAGTTTTGTTCCGATATAAGGAACTTTTTGAGAGGCCAAGGTGCTCTGAGTAGTCTTGCTACACGGCTTTGTGGGAGCGGGGACATATTCTCTGATGGCCGAGGCCCAGCATTTTCATTCAATTTTATTGCTAGGAATTTTGGACTTCCTCTTGTGGACTTGGTCAGCTATAGTAATGCTGAGTTAGCTTCAGAAGTAAGTTGGAACTGTGGGGAAGAAGGACCTACAAGTAACACTGCTGTGCTCGAAAGAAGACTGAAACAAATTCGTAATTTTCTCTTTGTTTTGTACATTTCGCTGGGCATTCCTGTTCTTAACATGGGAGATGAATGTGGCCACTCTTCCAGTGGTTCCCCGTCATGTGGTAGCAGAAAACATTTAGATTGGAATACCATGACAACAGGTTTTGGTATTCAAACAACAAAGTTTATCTCATTCTTGATTTCGCTTAGAAAGAGCCGAAGTGACCTCCTTCAAAAAAGGAACTTTCTCAAAGAAGAAAACATTGAATGGCATGGAAGCCATCAGTCACCGCCAGGATGGGAAGACCCCTCCTGCAAATTCCTGGCTATGAGATTGAAAGCTGATAAAGCAGAGGGCCAGTTGAGCTCTGAGGCATCTCAATTAAAGGGTGACCTGTTTATTGCCTTCAATGCAGCTGATAGAGCGGAGACCATTATTCTACCCCCACCTCCAGAAGGGATGGCATGGCGTCAATTAGTTGATACAGCTTTACCTTACCCCGGCTTTTTCTCAACTGATGGTAAGCCTATTCGTGAGCAAATGATGGGGTTAGTTGCTTACGAAATGAAGTCTCGCAGCTGCACTTTGTTTGAAGCTTGCACTGATGGTAGTTAATAATATAGTTAAACCCCCATTTTCTTCATTGAAAACTTTTTAGAATAGTAAATGCTATAGGAACAACCTTCTTTTCTGTATCATTACTTTTGTTGTATAATTGTAATGGCAACAGATTGAAGTAAGCAAAAACATTAAAGGTTTTCAGGGTAAGCAATGCTGCATATCCACTTCTTTTCAATTAATCTTTGAGTGAATGTTTCTGTATCAACGTTCTTAAGGAAATATAAAACTTCAGCTTCATAAGCGAGCGAAGTGCTTTCAGATTTTCCAACAACAACAACGTTTAAAACCATATTTACAAAATTTTAATAAGATTGATTTGCCAATTCCCCTGTTAGAACTCATGCTATGATCTTTCATAGGAAAGCAACAACAACGCATAGAATTGGAAGTGGATAAGTAGCTAACAAGTTGTCTACGGTCCAATTTCAATAATCAGTTCAGCTGCGGAGGCGGTAGCTTCAGCATCACCAAGTCCCAACAATGCGATAGCCAGTTCTTCCTCATTCCACTGCCTCAATCCATTGCTTAACCTTCTCAAAACATCAACATTGACGTCCAAAACCCACTTCTTCGTACAACCTACCATCAAGCTCACAAACCCTGTTACATATGCATGCCAAGTGGCATACTCACATCCAAGTGATATTTTGCCATCTATTGTGCTCGCAAGAAATTCCAAATGCGCCCCAAGGACCTTTGGTCGCCGTTTTGATGTCGGTGAGGAGGAATCCACACCCCACGCCAAGGTACCACAAAGCACTACAAAGTATGCAAGTGCATAGCCGCTCAGCATGGCAACTAGACCTCCAGGTTCTCCACCATCTTGATCTGGAGTATGGGCTGATAGAAACCAAGACGGTAATGTTTCTTGGATTAACAACTGGACCAAGCTTAATCCACCGGATAGCCAAACCAATGAAGCCCCAAGTGATGCAGCAAGTCGGACTCGTGTTGTTGCTGCACCAAGAGAAACTTGTCTATATCTCAATCCAAACTTCGCCTTCTTCAGTTTCTCCAAATTCTCCCTGAATAACCCACTATTGGCAATATCTCTTACGGAAGACATTAAAAGAGAGACAATTTCTTCCGTCATAAACATGATATTTCTGACCGATCGATGCACTCGTAAGTACAGAATCCCTGGGGCAACTGCAGACATTCCCCCAGAGAAATGGGAGCCAAATCCATGGCCGAGGAGTGCACCAACTCCACCATTGCTGTAAATGGTAGAGGGGCTTAATCCGGGGATCGATGTGAAGCAACTCCTGAGAAGTTGGACTACAGCATCAATGTTGTGGTGGAAGACGGTACGAGAAGCAGAGAACACAAGGAAATCACTCCAACGCTTAACCTTCTGAGCCCATAAAGAGGCTATGATGGGCATGCATGGCCAGGGACAACTTTCAGCTAGCGAACTCAATGCTGGGCCAATTAACACAATGAAACGTTCAGAAGCTTTATCAAGTTTATAGGTTATAGTGAGGCTAACAAGGGCAGCCAAGGGCAGAGGAAGCATGGCTGGAGAGCTCCCCCCTGCAAGTAAAGAAAACAAGATCAGAGACCAAAATATTACCGACAGATTTGTCAAATCATAAAATTTCCAATATAAGCTTGGAGTAAAATTCAGTTTTCCAACATTTCTAAAATTGCCAGAATCCTGCTAAATAACCGGCAGCAGTCTGTGTCTAAAGTGTAGGTTCCTCCAGATTTTGGATTCGCTTTCCATTCATGTTTCTGTTAAGCATGGAAAAAACTCAAACACACACGTCCAATCTTTTCTCTCCTTTTTCTTCTAAATTACATTCGAAGATACAGAAAACCTATTCAGTGGCCAGTATAACTGATGCAACTTTAGTTCAAAAAGTCACTTCTGGAGATCTGGAGATGTAGGTCAGTAGAAATTTTACATAATGGTATAGAATAATACCTATGGCAAGGCTTGGGACATCAACACCAGTAGCAGCTATAATTTTTTTGATTTGCTGCTCAACCATGAATAAATTTGCTGAGGGACTCGGCCAATCTGTCCCATTCATAAAAACTGGCTTCCATATACCTCGTGTTACTTCAGCAGATAAATAGCTGACAATGGTTGCCAGGGTAGCCGGAAGGAGATCAGCAAGATCTTTGAGTCCTGAGATATTGCAGGCAATAAAATTATGTTGTAAAGGAATAAAGGCATCTAGAAGAACAGGGAACCTTGGTCACTTTAAAGACTGTTTCAATAAATATTATGTGCAATAGGTTAGATTATGCCATATAGATAGAATAAAAAAAAAAAAAAACAAAACAAAACAATTTGCAACTATTCCTACTATATGTGATATCATGCTTTAGAATAGGAAACAAACTCAAGAGAGTAAAATCAAGTAATTACACTTCTGCAGAATACGAGTAATTAACCAAAGGTTCAATTTATTAATCGACCCCAACATATCAGGAAGAAGCATATGATACCATGCATGAAATGACCCCCAGCTCTGATATCATGAGATTCAGTCCACTTTAACTTGACAAGATGTATCAGTGTCTTCCCCAAAAGGATCTTGATATTTTATCATCTCTAATTCATGGTAAACAGATATACTTTCCATTTATTTGCCTACTTTGAGGCAATAAAAAAAAAAAAAAACCAAACCTGTTGCCAGGTCACGGGGCAAGAGTCTTCCATGTGCACATGCTGTCAGAGCTGCATCAAGCACATAGGGAGCTCCTTCCAGGATATCCCATGCGGGCACTTTTAGTCTCATAGATACATCCTCAGCTCCAGATGCAGGAGAACTACTACTTCCAGAAGTTGTAGAAGTTAAAGACTGACCACCCCTGCTTAACTTCCTGAACATCATATTGAGGAGTGCATCAACAATCTGATGGACAGTTGTCCCTTGTACAAGTCCTGACAGGGTGGAAGCAATACACTCTTGATGCTGCCGGTACCAGCTCTTTAGCTTGGGAAAGGAATCCATAAATATGAGTTCCAAGGAGATATTTAAATTTTTTGACATTCTTTTAAGCTTCATATGATCCTTTGGTGATTTCCCAAAATCGGATAATTTAGAGTTTCGAACCAACAACAGATATTCAGGAGTTAGTTGGGATCCCACTGGTGTTGCATCTCCCATCGCATTTTCAAAAGGTGGATGATTAAACCTCCATAATCTCAGTAGAAGAGTAAATGCATTGCTGAAGACCGCATGACTAGTCAGCTCCTCCCCTGTTGGAAGTGTCCATGACACATTGGGAGAAGTTGACCCAAAAACCTCACAAAGGGGCATCAATGTACCAGCAAGCAGTGGAACCTGACAAGAATATCAAATGATATCAGTGCATGGAGCACATATGGTTTCTACTTCCACTAGAAAATTGTTTGTATCCTCTTCTTTTGTTATGTGGATGCATGCTACATTGCATGCATAATGATTAATGCAACATATTCTCTGTGTCAATGCAGAGAGGAACAGCTGACTAAATTTTTATGGTCCAAAGTTGCAAAAATAATAAGGAATTCCCTTCAGTTCTACAGAAATTGGGGGAAATCCATATATCATTTATGTGCAATATATGAGGAGGATCTTTTTAGCGTGCTTGCTAAAAGATTAGCTCCACTGAACCTTCTTCAATTCATATGATACACAGAATACACATATAAACCAGCAAAAAACATGGATCACGAAGTGAAAAAAAAAACCTACCAAGCCATGTAAAGAGAATATCTGGACACAATCTACAGGTGATATTCCAACGAGAAGAATATTAAAAAATGGACCATAACTGATTAAATGACTCTCACTCCCAGAATAATCAGCAGGAACTGGTGGCGACAACAAGCTTGTAATGAAGAGAATGGTGTGTTCCTACAAAGCGATACCAAAATAAACCCAAAAATAGTACACATACAATAAATTTAAAGAAATAAAGGATAACAAAACTTCAGAAGCACTTAAGTGTAGCAGTGACAGATTATGTGATTGTAATGCACCTTGTAGCAAGGGACTTTCTGTCAAATTACCTGTATATTCCAACCACGAACTAGAGAAGCCCCGCAAAGAATGCTAGCAGCAGAGATCTTCTCATCATCTGAACCTTTGGTTGCAATCTCATATATTTTCTCGATCTCTGCTAAGCTTCCATCAAATCCATGAGCTTAAATTCAGTTGCCTTAACACTGGGTAAATTTACAAAAAAAGAGCATCTCATATACCTGGCTTCAGGATAATGAAGGTTGTAACTGAAGACCAGGTCATGGACACCAGATTACTTGGATACAACAGTTAATCAGTCTGGACACTTTCAGTCCCCACAACAACACAGACATAGACCCAGACCATAATGAGATAAATATCCAGTATCTGTGTGGTGGAGACATACTGACATACGTTTCTAATTTCTGTATGCATGTGTGTATATATATATCATATAGAGGAGCTTAAATTACGATGAAGAGAATAATCATAGGGGAACAGAAAGAGAGAAAATATGATGCTATGAAGTTGAAGCACACTATCACTAAGCCATCTTTCAGCTAATTAATTTCAATTACAGCATCATAAATCAAACACCCAAAAGCAAAATGAAAAAACATACTGAAGTCGGCTAGAATTGGAAATAATATAAAACTTTTGCAGATATTAATTAAATCAAATTCCATATGACCAACTCCTAAGCTGTATATAATAACCATAAGGTATACTGATACTCTTGGCATCTTTCATCCATCCCATTGACAGGTTCCCAAATATTGTTTAAGTATAGTAATAACATAAAGTAGTAGGATCACAGTTCATTCAAACTCATATAAAAAAGCAGAAAGAATAACCATTTTGGAAAATAAAAAAGACAAGCAGATAAAAAAAGGCTCCAATGAAGCCAAAAGACATTCCAATAAAATCAAAGTAATAGTATTAGTGACTTATACAACTTTAGGGACCAGGCATAGCTAATATGAACCCTCATAAAAACCATGCATTCTTCTCTGAGATGTCAGAATATAATAAAAGATGGATAATGGGTCTATTCCATGAATTTTATGGCCCCTGCAACTGAGAAAGAAGCAGATGGCAGAGCTTGCATGGATAGTATTAGGTCCAAGATTTGATGTTTGCTTCAACAGCCCCATCTTAGACATTTGGGACAATGAAAGAGTAAGGTTGCCAACTAAGTGACCAAGCCTAACTCTCCCCATTACTAAAGTGACAGCAACAACAAAAGAAAAGGAAAAAATTATTTGCAGCATACCTAGAAGCTGGAGTTGCAATCAGAGCATTTATCAACGTAGGAGTTAGAGGGGATCCTTTCATCAGTGATGACCAACCAGTCACTTGAACAGAAACATTACGGGGTATATTTGCACGTGCATTTACATAACCAGGCCAAACATATGCGGATGTGTCCAATAGATTTCTAGCAATACAAGCCTCAACAATCAGATGCCGCATGTTCCCAGCTGCAAGGAATAAATTGAAGAATTTGGAAAAGCATTAACTAGAAAAAGAATTTATGGAAAGAAACAACTTTCAACAGACATAAGAGAATTAGAAAATGGGGCAAATAAATCCTTCTGAAAGGAATGAAGAGAAAAAAATCAACTAGTTTTCAGGAAAGAAAACAAATCTAAACAGAGAAAGAGTCCACAATAAGCATGCTCAAACAGTGTAGTTCAGTCGACAAAATCAATATTTTAATAGCATAACTGAAATTTCTAAGAAGCATACTTGAGTGTTTTTCAAAAATCTTAAATAGTAAAAAAGTGGCTAACCTTGTTCCACTTGAACTGATCTAACAGTTATCTGCACTAAAGTTAACTATGCAAGTAACACATTTCAAAACAGCCTTAATAGATCAGGTAAACTATATATATATTATAAGGGTACTAGTGCTTACAGCAATTCATGGGCATGTCATTAATGCTCATGCACTCATAGTATCCATTACCAACAGTGAGACCAGAAACAAACATGATAGCTTTGGCAGCAGCCTGATTGGCTACTGAACGAACTGGTTGAGGTGGGGTCAATAAAGCCTCATAATCACCCAACATCTGTAAGCTGGAAATTAAATCCTGACGACATCTTCCTGTGGGTTGTTTCTCTTTTATTTGATTGGTTGGGCTGCAATCACTTCCATCAGTCAATTCACTTTCCTCTTCCTCAACAATATTGGCCACCACAAGTGGTGTAATTGACAACAACATGCACAAGCATGTGTCAAGGCGAGGTACAGGACCCTCACTAATGTCCCTTTCCTAAGAAACAAACAGAACAAAAAGGCATCAGTTTGTAACACAAAATAGTGGACAAAGAATATCAGAGTGTCCCAGATCATAATTTCTAATTTATATGCTTTTAGAAACAGAACTCAGTAGAAACTAATCATTTCTCAATATCATGTTCTCCTATTAGACATAATCATTCAAATATTTCAGTATTCCCAGAGAATAGTTGTATTATCTCCTGGTTTGTCACAACAAATCACATTAAATTTCCTCACAAATTGACAAGTTTATAAGATCAAAACAGAGAACTAAACTTAAAGTGGCTTTTAAAGCACAAAAGTAGGAAGCCACAAATGCAGAAGCTTCTCTACCTGCAACAGACAGGTACATAAACACATCCATCCATCTAGATAAATGAATACATAAATGCTATAGCATACATATACACACAAACACATGCAAATTCAAAACTTTTCTTCTCAGGGAAAAGAGAAGAATGATGGTCGAAGGTAAACAAGAGCTTGATCAAGTTTGCACAAATTCCTACCCTTTGAACCAGCCTCAAAGCTGCAATCCATAGACCAAGAAATGTATCATGCCATGTTGTACCATTTACAGCCTGTAAAGCCTTGACCAAACCTGCAATATTAATTTTGCCTTAGTAACATGATCAAGGACCCATAGTCACTATGCTTCAAACAAAGCAACGAATTCAGAATCTGAAGACAGCAATTAACAAGTACCAGTAAGACTTTCAACAGCACCAGTTGCAGCCACCTGTGATCCATCCATAGCATCCTCAAGAAACAGATCAATAGGAAGCCAATGTGCAGATGGACTAGTCCCGTGACATTGACCAGATGAAGTTGTTAAAGACCCAGAACCAATGACAGCATTAAACTCCTGTTGTGATATTGTTTTACATTTCCTAGACACAACTTTATGCATCTCAGACGTCAAATTAAGAAGGGCCTCTGGAGTTATATGTTTTGCATTCCTCAATGCCACTGACTTTGCTGCAAGAACTCTTAATTGCTGAATGAAAGTTCCCCAATGTGAAGGCCTAAGAAGAATAAAGGAATATAAGTGTTAGTCACATCTTACTCAATTATCGCAAAGTGTTACAAGGATCCCACCCAAAGTTCACTAGTTCAGTAAAGTCGTTTCTTCTTCTTTTTTCTTTTAGCCACCAAATGATGGAATTACATAAATCGAAAAGGCACTATATGAACTGCCTTTTTCGCATCTCTCTCTTATTCATAGGGCATAACTAGTACCATAATGCCTCAACAGAAAGAAAACTCAACACTAGAAGTAAGTCTTACATGTTCCTCCGTGCCAAGAAAAGAATCCTTGAAGTTACTTTATTTTGCAAAAACTCCCCAATGATCTCAATAGCCATTGTAGTGTTTCCTTTACACAGCACATAATGGTGCTCACTTCTCTTCTCATTAAAGTTATCAACACTATCTATTTCCATGTCTTGAGTTACTGTAGGCCATATTGATCTCTTTTCCGGTGTAAGTTCTAGTAACCCTTCATCATCTAGTGATGCATCAAGCAGTTGCCATACAATTGAAAAAACAAATTCAACTAAAAGCAGACCAGGTTCAGACACTTGATCACCAAATATCTGGGAAAGATGAAGAACATCACCTACTGATTTCATAATCCTGCCATTTCACCAGAAACTTGCATTAATACTTACAGTAGTAGCTTAGCCAAGTATCCCTAAAATGACATAAAGTGAAAGACTGGCAAAGATATGATATTTTACATGACTAGATCAAACCAGTTTCATAGAATATTAGCAGACGTAAACTTAGGTTTCATTATTTTGTGACATGCTATATAGTTTTTTTTTTTTTTAAATATATAATTTAACTAATATATAACATATCTTTGCAGATAAAATAAAATGTACAACCGCTCTAATGAATCATCCATTTTACTATAGCCAGTGCAAGCAGTCAACTTGAATGGCATTTCATAAATAAAGCATACTTCTATGACAAGAAGGGTGGGGGTGAAATTGAAGTTTACTTTTGATAATTAGGTCCATTGATTTGACTTTTAAGTGAGAAGGCATGCCTCCTGAGGAGTTCCATGTAGAGCCGATATGCTGCAGGATAAAACTTACGATTTGGAATGACCCTGTCATAGACACCAGGTGTAGTCAATTTCAGTCTTAGAAATATCAAGTCAATGGGAACTTCCACCAAAATCATGATTCCACAGGCCAGCAAATGTTAGACAACATGTACTGGTGGAATACTTTAAGATGAACATTTTGCCAAAAAAACCCAAAATTTAGCTCTTTAAAGATTGCAATCGAACATAAAACCAAACAGAATTTTTTTTTTCCAAACCTGCACTGACATTAAAAAAGCAACATTAACAACAATACACAGAAATGAACCACAATAGAGCGGCTGGTTGTCACATATCTTGAAGTTTAGTCACTCGCTAGCAAATGGCCTTAAAATAACTTTTGGAACACCTAATATTACATGATCTGTTAAAAAGTACAAACACGTACATACAAGTTTATCATGTACACTGGCAATAGAGTTTAAAACAGATTACAGATCATAATAGGTAACCAAGGGTAAGGTGTGAGAACCTAAATGTATGGCTAATTCTTACAAGACAAGAGAACAACAAAATGTACAGCATCCTTTCGCATGAACCATAGAATATTATTGTGTTTAGAATCTTAAACCAAGGCCAATCAAAAGGGCTATACTATCAACTTCAATCAGCTCAAAAACCGAGAACCAAGCAGTATAGCCACCGGGAAAAAAAGCACACACGCGTACACACCAAATAACAAAAATGGCTAAGAAACAAGTCGAACTTATATGTCATAAAACTCATCGACCCTGTTTTTCTATTAAAAAAGAACTTAAAAAGGGGGGGGGGGGGAGGGAACGGACCTGGTAGAGAGGAGGGCGAGGACGAGCATTGAAGGCACGAATTTGACAGTCAAGGCCTTCTCTAGGAACTTCCACGTGATGGGCACGTGATTATCCCAGCAGATGTGGGAGACAAGGAGGTGAGCCAGGTCGATTGAAGGCAAAGAAATCCCAGCCGAGTTAAGACTAGAACTGAGCTGAACAGCCCAGAGAAGTGGATCTCTGTTCTTGTCCTGGGCCGACTTGGTCTGCTCCAGCACCGACTCCCATACCGGACTCGCCGCCTGTACGGAAACCGCCATGCCGGCTGCCGCCGCAAGTTGGTGCTGCAATGGAGCTTGATTATGCTTGTACTTGCAGTGGATTCAGTTGAAGTAGAGAGTTGAGTCGGCTGTTTTTTCAAAATTAAAACTTGAGACCAAGATTATTAATCAATGGGGGCACCTTGATCGAAAGAGAACATAAATGTGTGAAAATGGACAAGCAACTTTGGCTTAGGAAATTTTTTTACCCTCTGAGATTTAACGTGTATGGGAGATTTAAAATTTGACCATCCGTGCTTGCTTGTCAAATGAAGGGGCCACTGAAGTCAATTTTGCGGACCGTTTTAATTTTCCACCTAAACGACCAGTTCTCTGTTCTTAGGGGGATGGCACTCATTAATAATTTCTTCCTCCAAATTTGTTCTTTTACGACTTTTTATTTTCTTTTTTATAATTAATTTATGAATTACTAATTTATTAGTAAGTTTATATTTTGATGAGTCAAACTTTAAAAAATTACAAACTATTCATAAACGAGTAAAATAACATACATTAAATCTAAGTTAATCTAATAATCAAATATTGAAGATTGAAAAAGAAAATTGTTTAAATTTTAATCCACAATTTTATGACATTCAAAACTATTTCATGTAAAAGGATCAAATTGTAGAAGAGAAAGAAATAAGAACTTTCAATTGATGCAAATAAAAAATAGCATAAATCAACCATTTTACAGATGAATGACTTAAATAAAAACTTTTAAATAGTTCAATAACCATTTTGTAAACTTTTAAAATTGAATGATCAAAACATAAACTTACTAATAGTTTCGTGAGAATTTAAAATTTTTAACGTAAATGTTAAACTTTTTTATGGACTTTGGTCTTGCACGCCTAGAAGTTCATTTAACATGAAAATATTTACATACAAATTGAACAAAGCCAATCAAACTTTCATTTTGCTTTCACTTGGGAACATACAAACCAAAACATCTGACCAAACCCAAAGTTATATGATCTGATCTTGCCCCAACAACCCACCAAAGAAGAGACCAAACATACATAAACCAAAAACGTGCCCTTCTCGGGTAGATATTGCAGGTGCTAAAAGGAAAATGGATAGTCAGCTGCCAGGGTTGCAATCTTTGGTCAAGTCCAGACACCAACACTTATAATCAGATGTTGAGATCTCATATAGTTCATCCGGAGCCTTCTTTTCCAATTCCATTGATCGAAAAGAATCAAAGCCACTGTTAGCTTTTTCATCTCCAAGTCTGAACACTTGCCGATGGTCTTGGCCACGCATTCGCTTGTAAAGTCTCATTACAGATATACAATCTTCGTATGGGTCGTGAATTCCAGACTGGATGTTGTACCTGTAAAACAATACACCATAATGCTACAGAAAGAAAAGGGAGTAAAAGGAGAAAATAGTGTAAAGAGAGCAGCAGCAAGAGCAATTTTCTTTTATCTAAAACTGTAACGTAGATCCTGAAATAGCAACTTGCCCTAGATATGTTTTTGTCAGGTGCTTCAGTGAGTGGCTAACAAGATTTGTTTTCATCAATGGACGGTATTTTGCAGTGTCCCTGCACAATAGAAAATAGCTTGTGTAATGGAAGACATCTCTGCATATCTTTATTTTACAAGGTCGAAGATACGAAAAAAAGAAATACAGAAAGGGGGAAAGGGGTTTGGGAAAATTCAAAGTCGAATCATAGTGAAAAAAGGCCAAAATCTAAAATTATTCCAACCCTTCTACAGTTACTTTTCATCTGTGCTTGGCTATTCCATGCATCATTTCCTCTTACGAAGCATAGGATTAAATGAGACACAAATACAGAATGAGTTAATTTGTGAAGGTTATCTGATGACCCCTATTATACTAATATGTTGCCACTTGCCATTAGTTTGTTATATGTTAATATCAAGACATGTTTCACCTAAAAACGAACTAGGTTATGCCAACTGACAATCAAGGAAACACATCACAAAGGGTTTCATTAAAAAATGCAGACACCATTTTCAGCAGATTCACTTGTCAAAAGGATTTTGAATGCGCTTGCTTCATTGATAGCCTTTGAAATATTTCAACCAACCTCAACAGAAAGCCAGGGTATTTAATTCTCAAGCAGTCCAAATCATGCTGTATGTCATGGCCCGCAAGAAGCCTAGCCTTCCCCCCATCTGGGGGTATCCTTCCAACAGACTCTCCATTGTATAGAATTTTCTTTATTTTATCTTGCACTTCATTAAGTGGTATGGCGTCTCTCAGATGGTCTTCTGTTAGCCCAGTTACTTCATATCTGCATATATGTATGAATAAAGGCATGATAGGTAGTTCGGCTTTAAGGTGGCTATTTTAAGTGAAGATGGAGCATAGAAATACCTGTAATTGGTGACAGGAATTTGTGGTTGAACATATGTGTGCAAAATTATATTCTCATCTTCATCAACAAGACATACTCTAGCACAAAGATCGATTGATCCATCACTTCCACCACCAACCATTTCACAATCCATAGCAACGGCTTTTTGAGCTTTGCCATTGTGCATTTCATCCATGATTGAACCTGACATAGTGAAATTAGATTCTATACAAGGCGTGATCTTTGTTCCCTGCAACAACAACAACAACAACATAAAATTAGTTTATATCAAGTTATAATGTAATATGAATGTGTTCCAGTCCCTACACATAAGGTATTCAACCATCTAGTCTCAATTTTAGCCAAAATTTTCCTTGTTTTCAAGATTATTTTGACATAGAACTTAGAAATCAGACATCCAAAATACAAAATCAAGAAAAATATAGTCAAAATACACGCAACAGGCACATTAATGATTAATATTATAGACCAATTAAACAAGGGAAGCGGAGTAAAGCTCTATAAGTGATAAGGTTCCAATTAGCATTTCAATCACAAAGCTTACTTACAAGGGGAACAGGGGCCACTAGGCAGCACATTTGCTTATGTTCCTTAAGGGCAGAGGGGCTATCCAAAACTTTTAAACAAAGATTGCAACCATGTTTCACAAAAATCTTCGAACAATTTGTTTTCGATAATGGACCTACGTAGAAGGAAAGAAATAAGAAAATTACACAATAAAATCGTTGACAAATGAGAAAGAACATGCAGATTGTCTTACTATTAATATGTTCCCGCACCGATTCAAAAGATTTGCAGTGCTTTTGACACACCCAACATCTAGGTTGATGAACTGAATGGTACGAGATTTTCATGTGCTCAATAAGATGCAGCTTTCTATTAAACTGTTTATAGCATGCAGGGCATTTGTGCCTGTAATAGAAAATGAAGAACAATGAAATGTTTACTTCACATGCATTATAATCACAACCAATGCATCATCATCAAACAAAGGCAATATATCAGCTAAAAGATCTAAATAGAGAGGAGGCTACTGAAGCTTTGGGAACTTTCCAGCAATATCTTATTTCCCCCCTTATTTCACAGTATCATGCTCTAACAGTTTTAACTCCAATTGCTGATTCACTATGTCTATTGTGTCCATAACTAGAAGCAACAACAAGGTAAGAGGTTAAGGGGAAAAAGGGTAAGCCCTTTTCAACATTGTAGCTGAAAAAGTAGGCATTAGAAACCAAATAAAACCTCAGAGCAAAAGAAACACAATAAAAGAGTGGTTCCCAGAAATTTCGAGCAAACAAAAGGAACTAAGTGCATGTGTTACTTTCTTTAGCACCCAGAAGTAAAAAATCAAGTAAAAGCAAAGTAAGTGAACCAATGACACATTTTCTTCCACATTTTTGCCCATATGTAAGAAGCATCCAAATCCATCTCATAAATAAACGATCAAAAGATTAGAGAGAAATGGGACCTTGGGGTTTTGGGCTTTGGAGGATCGGGGTCGGAGGCCATCGGAAGTAGTACTGGAATTTTTTAAATAAGAAGTTAAATTTTCCGGTAAACAGAGACGTGGGTTTTGGAGTTTGGGTAAAAAGAAGTTAGCAATTCAACTCTTCGACGAGTGGGACAGACGGAGTGGGAAGTGCAACTGAGATAAAAAAAAAAAAAAAATGACGATGCCGTTTTGAACGCTGTGAACCTTTTTGGTAATTACCGTAGACATTCCGATTTAATACTGGGAGCAAAACTCGATTCTGTTTAAAAATTTTTATAAAAAATTTAAATTTTAAATTAAATAGTTCGAGCTATTTAAGTTGTCATTCATATAAATTTAAATAAAAATTAAATTTTTTAGTTTAACTCAAATATAAATTATACAATTTAAGTTATTTAAAAATTCGGATAAGAAAACGTAAAATCAAAACCATTAATTCAAAGATAAAACTATGTTCATTTTGATAAATATTTTCGAATTAATCATTGTTTATATAGTTAAATAATATTATATTTAGTCTACTAGTTAAATAATTGATTTATGTAAATACAACATTGAGTATAAATAATATGATTGTTAATTCAACTTAACTTAGCTCGAAATTTTTTAACTCGAAAAATTTTTAATGTGAGTTCAATTGTTAAAATATAATAATCTATTCAACTAACTTAAATTTTTTTAAGTCAACTTGATCAAATATTCACTCTTAATGTAAACCCATGAGATATCTTTTATAAAATGGTAGCGAGCTTTCAACTGCAACACGTGGACTTACACCGTCATTGATAGCCAACGCTATTCTGAATTTAAATATGTCAAACTTTATATGAATATTTGGATCTGTTATCAGTATTTTTAGCTTCGCCTTGCATGTAATAATAAAATCTTAATTATCTTAGTTGATAAAAAAAACAAATTAAGAAAAATGTGGTAATAAATTGTATATAGAGCAAAGTAAATAATATGTTAAAATATATATTTCCGGGACAACGTGGAAAAAATAGTCATAAATCAATGAAAGTAGTCAAGTTTACAGCACACAGCTCAGATTATGCTGCAAGCATTAACATTATCATCACGAAATGTGTGAAAAACAGAGTTGCCTATTGGCGGTTCCGTATCCTCATAGAAATCATAGGGATATGGTCGCGGCGGCTGTGTTATCCGGTAAGGTGGCGAGTAAGGATAAACTGGTCGATATTGTCCACATCTATATGATGGCAGTCGAAATGCAGGTGGCAATGGTGGTGGCGGCAGCCATGCGTAACACCCTGGCCTTGTTCCTCCAAAACTGCCAAACATTCTTGGTTCAACACTGCTCTTCTTGCCAAACCAACCACCAAGCCAGTGTTTCTTCTTTTCCGTGACAAGTTGTGGGCGATTCGATACTTCGGGTCCTTGTGGGACAGGGTCTTTAGCTTTACCGTCATTAGATTTATCAGCAAAAGAACATGTTTGGTTCTTTTCCTCGTATTTACAAGCAGAACAAGTGTTGTCATTGTCTAGTTTCTCGTTTCTAGTCTCGGGGTTCTTCTCGTAGGCGTAAAGCTCTGCTTTTTTGCCCATCTTTTCTGATATCGTTTGAATGAGCGTAGAGAGTTGGACAATGCCATGAACAGTGACCATCCCGTTTTCGGTATCTATGTCGACGGCATCCACCCCTAGGTGACAAAATCAAATGAAAAAAATGGGAAAGCATTTTTAAAAGGTGTTTTTTTTAATATTCTTTACCATTGATTTTCTGCAACATTTTCTTCACTTTCTTGGGACATGCAGGACAGCAATGAACGTTCACTTTCAAAACACAACTCTGCAGTGAGATTAAAAGCAAAGGTTAAAAACCATGAAAAATATAAAAAAAAAATAAGGAGAAGAGTTTCATACTGGGACAGTCGGAGCATCTGCCATTGGAGTCTAAGAAAAGCTTGACTAAACAGAGAAAAATGGTTGATGGAACTGACGGTAGTTAGAAGACAGTAAAGAGAGGAGTAATCTAGTTACGTTACGTGTTCCTTGAAGCGTGTTGATGGCTACTTACAAGGAAAATCTGGATGATTTATTTCCTTTCTTTTTACTTAAGGGGAAAAAAAAACCCATCATATTGTACAATGGGAAAGATTACTTTTCCATAAATGATGACAAGAATTTACGTTTGTTCTTTGAAGATAAGATAACCGAAATGACCCCTAAATAACCGAAATGACCCCTAAATAAGGTTCGATTGATTGCTCTTTCTTTTTGGGGGTTATGATTTGATTGATGATCGATTGCCTTGAATATTATAACTTCTGGAGAATAAATACAGAGTTTCCCAAATTGGTATTGATAATATAACTAGTAACGGTAATAACTGTAATAAACATGAAATATTTTCATTTTTCAGACAGCATCTTCAACAGGGGACATTTCATAGCATGCATTTTACACGTCTCTGATAAGTCAATATTCTTGCAGCAAATAAAATATGTTGATAAACAAACCAACATCAATTTGTGTGTACATTAAGGCAAAGAAGGATCTCTTTCATCACTAAGTAACTTTATCTTTGCTCAATTCAGAAACTATTAGAAGTATCTCAAATCAGATGTTCATTAAAAAGTATTTCAGCCTCCCCGAGCTTCTCTTCTTGTGGCATCATGAAGCAATTCAATGTCGACTCCCTCGGGAGGTAGCTGGACGTACCTCACAACCGAACCCCTGATGAAACAGTTCCTCACTGAAAGCTGTAAACAGAAAGAAACATAGAAAGTTTCAAAATGCATATACTTTTAAGAGAAAAGATGCACTAACCAAAACCTAGCAAAATCTATTTCATAAATGATCAACAGATTTGTATCAGGCTAGCCACAACAGAGAATCACTGTAGCTATACCTATCCATTGGATGAGTTGAATTGGCTTTATATTGGACCAATTCGAGTAAGTTCAGGTCAGTTTTGAGTTCAGTCATTTTGGGTTTAGGACAACTGGGTTCTCAGGTCAGGTCATCTCCAGTTCTGATCATTTCATATTCGGCTCATTTCAGGTTTGAATAATTAATAATTTTTTGTTAGATTTGAGTCATTTCTGGTTCAAAACATTTTCAGATTTGGATTAGGTGGGTTTCGGTTACTGGCTTTTATGGTCAAATCAGGATTGAGACGAATTAGGGTTCAGATGATCGGGTTGAGTTTCTAGGTTGGCGACCGAATTGGCAGGTCTGCTTATAGCAAACCCCAATAACATTGACAGGTTTATCTGGGTCCAAAACAAACCAATCTTTCATTGCAGCAAACAAGTTGGATTACATTGCTACTCTATTCTCAAAGCATCATGCGGCAAGATCAAATGATCAATTACTACATTGGTTTTCAAAGTTGAGCCGAATCCAATGCCAATATTGGGATGAAAGTCTTTCAGGTAATACATAATACTGAGTGTAACCATGATATTGACAAGGCATATTTTGCAGTACTGAGTGTAATGTTCCTGAATCCACTTTTCTGATTATTGCTCTACAGCCATGGGTAAAAAAATAGGAACAAGAAGTACCCATAAAAAATACGAGTGCTTGTGGATTTTCACCTAAAGATAAACCTTAGAGGATAAAATTGGCATTCACATAACACAGGGAAAAGACATACTATTCGTGCAAACAAAAAAAAAATAAAAAAAGTAAAGAACAATAGATGATAAGAGGAGACAATTTTTAACAGACTTAAAGGAAGAGCAAGGATTTTAGATGCAAAGAAGAAACACTGGGGAGTGGCAATTTAAACTAAGATGAGAGGTTTTGGACTTTGGGGTGTTGAAAAATGCAAAGTTTACTATATTCATCACCTCTCAAGTAAAACAATGGCGAATACTAGTTAAAGGCTAAATTATGAAGTAGCTGGCAGATACTCAGTACAAAATCAGCTAAAAAAAAGAGATAACCTAAATAAAGGAAGACAGTGTCACAGTGTAAAAAAGAACTGAAAAACCCTAAATTCAGCTTTCATCATCTCATGTTTACCCTTTTCTGAGAGGGAGGGGAGGGGAAGGGGGCGAGTGCAGGGACTAGAAGGACCCAATTTAATTTTTTCCAAAAGAACCCTAAATCTTTATACACCTAATTTTAAAGTAATTCCTTGATAAAATCCCAATGAAATAAGAAAATGGAGGTGGAAATCAATTAGCAGATGAAGGGGCGGGCATACCATGTGAGGATACGTGTCTTAATCGACAGCCCTAGTATTCTCGAGCTTGATGTTGAGATATTGATCAACGGAGTGAAGAGTTCCTCTAATTGCTATATCATTCTTCAGCTCCACCGTCACTTCTCTTCCCACTAAGTCCTTGAAATACGAAAAAAACAACTACAACCCCCAACAACAGAAAGAACAAAAAGATAATCAAAGGGGAGCCCATTGGAATTAAGGGGAAATAGTTTCTGAACTCAATTGAATCTAAAAGATTATAAAAAAAATGGCAGCCAGAAAAAAAATACGAAAAAGAGGAAAGGAAAAGAAGATTACCATGATTTTGATCCTCTGATCAGAAGCCGAGAGATATGTGAGAAATTTCCAGGAGTCGAGAAGAAGAAAAGGAAGCAGATAACAGAAAGCAATGGAGGAAGAAGAAAATGAAAATTTTCCATAACTGAATGGTAACCAATTGCCCCCGCCTCTGCTGTTAAAAACTGTTAAAACACGAGGGAGGAGTTACAGGGAAATTGAATTTCAGTTAAACATCGTTATGTAAGCTGTGGTTATGGAACGCAACGTTTCCATTAAAGGGTGACATCTCATACCAAGCCTTTGCACGTTTTGTTTTAACCTCAAGTTAAAACACACTGTTTCATTAAATTAAGATACTAAACGGGCGTTCGACTAACAACATAAATAGAAAGGAACAGAAAGTAAACATAACAGAATTAACAAAATTAAAATAGATATAAACTTATAAAAATTATAAAAAAAATCATAAAATTTTGAATTAGACTAGTTAGTCCAAAATCAATAAGGGTCCTAGTCCAAGGAAAGCTATTTAAAAGAAAAAAAAAAGACTAAAACGAGTTCTATAGTTTAGAGTTTTACTGGACATTCTATTAATAAGATATGTAGTTGTTAATAAGGTCTCTCCTTAAAGATAATGCGATATCTGATTAGTGAACATCAAACTTTGGTTACTTTCAAAAGATGGTTTTTTCTTTTCGCAATCTCATTCTGTTGTGGTGTATTTGTACAAGAGTTTTAGTGGACTATTCCATGTTTGATTAAGAAAACGTCTAATTGGTCACTAAAAAACTATCCACCATTGTCACTTCGAAATATTTTTATTTTCACACCAATTTGTGTTTTCACCATAGTATAAAAAGATTGAAACACATTTTTAACATTAGACTTGTATTTTAATAAAAACACCCAACAAATGTGAATATGATCATAAATAAATGTGACAAACCAACGCTTTCATGAAAAAGTTGACTCTCGAAGGTCCTAAAATATCACTATGAATGAACGAAAAAAGGTTTGGAAGCTTTATATTTTTGAGGTAGAAAGATTGACTAATGATGTTTAGCCAATTCACAAAATTCACAGCGATATGAAGAAGGACTTTTATTCTTAAACAGATCAGGTAACAAGTGTCTTAAATAGTAAAAATTAGGGTGTCCAAGCCTATAATGTCAAATCATAACCTTATCAAAACTAGAAATATAGTTCAAACATAGAGTAACATAAAGTAGTTGTTGGTAGACTTAGATGGTAAGTAAATTCCACCAAATTCTTTAGCACTGCCAATCATCCTCCTTGAGACCATGTCCTGAAATTTACAAGAGTCAAATATAACACGACAATTCGAGAATTAGGATAATTTATTGACAAATATGTGATTACATGTAAAACCAAGAAAGGTGAAATTTTAATAGTGCTTTTCCCAACTATTGCCGAGGACGACTCATCTGCTATTTTGATCTTTTTATTTTCTACACAAGGTGTGTAACTTGAGAAAAGAAAATGACTACTAGTCATGTGATCACTAGCTCCAGAATCAATTATCCACGTGTTTGTTTTATAATGCTTGACACTGAAAAAAAAAAAAGAAAAATCAATATCTAGTTGAACAAAAGAGCAAGAATGAGTATTGGATGAGTTAATAATAGAAGAATTCATTTGAAACTGTGGTGATTGAAAAAGCTTGTGTAGATGCCCTAGTTGTTCCTCAGTGAATAGAAACCCTTCCCGAGAACTTTGTTGCTCATGATTTCAATTAGTCGTTTGGAAAGCTCTGCTATCTCCAAATTGTGAACCACGACCATTATTACTCTTCTTTCTCTTGTTCATCGGTTTTCCATAGAGCTTTCAACACGTATCTCGAGTGTGTCAATATTTTCTGCAGAGGTGGCAACAAGGTTTCTTTCTTTCTCACTATCATCATCATTTTTAACAGTCACGAGAGCAGAATTATCTTCATTAGCTTCAAAAGTACTTGGCCTTAACATTACTTTTCTTCTACTCTCCTCTTTTCTAACCTCAGAAAAAATCTCACGAGGTGTTGAAAGCGATTTTTCCCTAGGATCTGAAATCTCACTTCATCAAATTCTCTATTTAAACCAGCCAGAAATAAATGAACTCTTTCATTCTCTTCTTTTTTTTATAGCTTTTACATTATCTCTAGACACTCTCATTCATCATTATAACATTGATTTGGTTCTTGTGAAAGAGACATCATCTCGCTATAATAAAAAGTAACCTCTTTTTTCCCTTGCCTAGCCTTCCAGAGTTTTATTTTTAACTTAAAGATCTGTGAAGCGTTTTCTAAATCTGAATAGTTGTAAAAGTCTTAAAAACACAAATTTTACAAGAAAAAGGCAAGGATTAACTCACTTGATGCAAAAATTATGAAAAACCAGCTTAAAGAACCCCTCCTATGGCGTTTTGGCTGATTAGAATGAAGAGAAATCTCAAGAAATCTAGATACTTCCATATTAGTCCTAGTTTTATTTAGTTAATAATGCAATATTCCAATTTTACCCTTAATTCATCCATTTTTCTGCTGATTTTATGCCCTTGCCATCCAGCCCAAATAATTTTTGGGTCTATTTGCCTTTTAAATCCTTTCTCATTAAACACTTAAGCTATTTAATCATCCTAACAACTTTTACATTTTTTTCCAATTTAGTCCTTTTCATTTAATTGACTACCCAAACGTTAAAATTTTCTAACAAAATTTTAATACAATATTACTAACATTTCACAAATATTTATAAAAATATTTTCGACTCGGTTTTACGAGACCGAGGTCTTGATAACTTGTCTTTGTCTAATTTCTTCAATAATTTCTTTTTCTTAACTAACCACTAAATCGGTAAAATTTTTTTTTGATATTTTCATACAATTTTCCTATAATATCAATATTTATGCAAAAATATTAAAATAAATTTCTCTTTAAATCGGATTTGTGGTTACGAAACCACTGTTCCGATAACCTTGAATTTAGGCCATTACAATAGGTGCCTTTCATAGCATCCCAAACATCTTTAACAGTCGGGAGAAAAAAAAGGGTTTACTTATGGATGCTTGCATGGAATTAATAAGCCACACAATTATTATAGAATATTCTAACCTCCACGTGCTCATCCTTGGATCGCCTACCTGTGGTTGCTTGACTTCCCCAATTAAATGGCTTAACTTGTTGTGCCCATCAATTGCTAACTTCACAGACCGCTACCATTCCAGGTAATTCTTGCCATTTGGCTTGTGAGATGTTAGCTAAAACGAGAGGTGAGACGGCTTTGTCCCTTGGGTCATTGCACTCTCAGTACTTGTTCTAACGGCAGAACTGTCTATCTCCATTTAGTTGCTAGATCTCTTATCTTTAGTGAACGTTGTTTTAAACCATAGTGTTATTGGAGATTTAGCCTAGCTTCTATACCATGAAAGCTTTCAAAAGAGTATTAAAAAAAAAAAAAACTGTTCTAATTTTATTAAATACAGAATTGAATTTAAATAGAAAAAAGACTCACAAGTGGGAAATTAATTCCCTTATTCTAGTAAACTACTAAAAAATAAAAAAAAAATTCTAATAAATCTCAATTGATTATTCTAAGATTTATTTATTTAAATAACTTAATCATCCTTCAAATCCTTCAAACGTCTCTCCAACTTAATGTTCCATTCAGATAACTCAATTTAAAGTTTGGTCACCTCCTGTTGATGATGGGTAACCTTCTTTTGTAGTTGCGTTGAAATTCCATCACCGGCCATCGAGGATCATCTTGCTCTACTATCTTGTTAAGAGAAATCTCTAGAAGTCCACAAGAAGAGAAGGAAGCAATGGAGGAGGAAGAAAATGAAAATTTTATTCTTTAACAGAATGGTAACCAATTGCCCCTTGCCTCTGCTGTTAAAAACACGAGGGAAGAGTTACAAGGAAATTGAATTTTGATTAAAGGTCGTTGCGTACCGCTGTAGCCAGGAAACGCACGTTTCATTAAACAGTGACATCCCATGCCATGCCTTCACACACACTGTTTCATTAAACTAAGATCCTAAATGATGCTTTCGACTAACAACTGTGCAGAACAAAAGCACTTCTGAAAAGCACTTCTGGCTCCAAAAGCACTTTTGAAAGAAAAGCTGTGCAGAACAAGCTGCTTTTGGCTGAAATTTTTAGCTTTTCAAAAGTGCTTTTCAAAAGCACTTCTGAAAAGGAGAAGCTAAAATTTTTAGCTTTTCCTCTCCTAAAAGCACTTTTAGTGCTTAATTACTTTTTCACCCCTCCAATAACATAATACTTTCTCTTTTTTTTTTCCTTAGTACTTAATTACAAATGTATTAAAATTATTAATTAAAAATAAAAAATATTTTTTAAAATACTAATTATAAATATTTAATAGTTATATTTAAATATTTAAAATATAGTTTATATATTCTAATTAAGTTTTATAAATAATTAATATTTATTGCTTAAAAATATTTGAAATTTATATTTTATATATTAAAATATTAACAAGAAGTTATAATAATTTTTTATATTCTTACTAAAATATAATAATATGAACTAATTTAAATATTATTTAAATGCATATTTGTTACTTGATAATAACATGTCTAAAATAGACATTTTATTTCTCAAAAGCACTTTTTGACAGCAATGCTAAACACTCAAATTTTATACTAAACTTTTCAAAAGCACTTCTCAAAAGTACTTTTTTACAGCACTTTTCAAAAGCACTTTTTAAAAGTATTGCCAAACTAGTCCTAACAGGAAAGAACAAAAAAGAAAACATAACAGAAATAACAGAAAAGGAAATCCAAATTACAGCAATAAAATATTATCCCTGAACAAGATAGTTTTCAGGGTTTTGTTGCGAAGAAAATTAAAATAAGTATTTGATGGAGCATAGCCGGTAACCCTCCTAAAGCTGAACCGAGTTGCACAACGAAAACCAAACTAATTACTTAACAACTCCATTACTCAAATACGAATATAGCCTCACCTTTCTTTCATAAGTATGAGGCTTTTCTGCCATAATTGAAATTCTTCAGATTTTTTTCTTTTTAAATATCAAAAAGAAATTTCCACATTGAGCTTCAAATAATTCGAAAACGGAACCCCCCACATTTAATTATTTTACTCCTCCATTTAATTGTTCTCAGCATTTATTTTATTCATAACGTCACCCAATTTCAAAATATTCGCAGAATTCATGTAAAATTAGCAACTGATTCATGCGTTCTTCAAACAAACATCAGCGGTAAGAAATGGAGGAGCTTCAATTTTGGTGAACTTCTCATTCCCAATACAAAGCAAACAGATGGACACCAAATGAACAACTGGATTTACATCTCTTACTGAAAAAACACCAAAACCTTTTACTACTGGAACAACTTTTTTCCTAATCCTACAGAAATTTATATTTTCCTTTAAGAAAGAAAAAAAAAAATCATTTGCTTTTCCTTTCAACTACAAAAGCTGCAGCTACTATAGCCGTTGCTTCACCCGCCTACCATTGGCATCACTTCCGTCGAGGATGGCTTCATTCCCATGTCTGCATACGATCACTGGGTGTTCATTCACTCGGGCCACATACTCTAATAGCTCAGTCAGGACAGAAGGGCAACTTTGCTTCAAGTACTCAAAACCATCAGTTTGCATTACAGCTGCAAACAAGAAAATTAAACCAGCGGTTCAGTTAAGAAACATTGTTAGAAAAGAACACACCGTTGACTTTCATCCAACTAAGATAACTTACAACCACAATGCTGACAATGGAATAAATCTTGTAACAACTATGGATATTTAAAACTCATACTTCAGACGTTTATTAGATTGCAACAACTCTTACATAATGTATATGAAGTCATTACCCACTGAAATCCCAAATGAGGGATACAGGATTAACTGTATAAAGGGTGGAAAAGTCTGAGATCTCAACAAAAGCTTGTAACAAGCCCTATGCATTTGTTATATCTGTTCGCAAGAAAAATGGTTGCACCATATCATGGAGGATAAAACACAATTGCACTACATGGAACTCCAAGGTCAGACCAGCTTTGACTGCATTAAGCAGTGGCATTTGTGTGACCTATATAAAAGTAAGACATATCCTAATAAATGTTCAAACCTATTGTCTTTCCACCCAATCTACAAGGCTGAAAAGCAAGGGCCCAGAAATAAGGAGCTAGAAGATGACTTCCTAGGATTTTATCTAAAAACAATTCTCACCAATTTGTCTGCCTGTGGCGAGCAGTCCATAATTTCAAAGATTTCCAGTTTAAAAGACTCACCCCTTAGATTTTCAGGCATTGCAACAAACTTGAGACACACAGCTTTCAGTCGGAAGCAATGGTGTTGTTCAGCCAAGGCCAAAGTAGTTGCCACAGTGTTAATGGCAACAACCTCGCAAAGGTTAGCCTCACACATTAGTCGCAGCCTGTCTAGTCCATACCTATCAGCAGCTGCGAGCAGATGTTGAGACATCAAAGTAGAGGCCCATTTTGAGGTGAGACCAGTGAGCTCCTCCATGTCGGGAAGAGAATCCCAGTATATAAAATGAAGTAGGGCCTGAATGTGCAAAATATGGCATAGAGACAATACTTTATCAGTAATCAGTACAATAACTGCGTACACAGTAGTAGTCAATTTACTTTAGCTTGACAAGTAAATTATAGATACTTAAAATATGGCATGAATATTTTTCAGAAATGCACAGACACTTACAACTTGACCACCCGCACGTGCTTTATATGAAGCAATTAACTAAAAGCTTAAGACAATACATGCTATGATTCTGATTTCAGACTACTAAAATCAGACACTACAGCATATGGTTTCTAATGCGAAGTTTCCATAACTACTTATTCACATCAGGCATGCTATCAATGGGAAGTAGCCATCATGAATCTGAGTCCAGTGAATGCTTTAAGAAGTAGCATGAGCTTTAGTCCTACATAAGAGGAGGAGGTATTGCACTGAACCTTAAAAACAGGAGCTTCCATATCTTCAACTTCTATTTGCTTTGTATTATGATCCTTCATTGGACCAAAAAGCTGTGCCCTAAACACGGGTGAACGAGCAGCAAGTACCAACTTGTGGGCTGGAAAGAATTCCCCATCAACTTCAAAGCTAACATCAGTTTGCTTTCCACTTTCTAGTAGCTGTCCAAAATGATGACCAATGCTTGAAGGCGGAACAGCTATGGAGAAAATCTTAGGACCCTCAGTATGTGACATAACAATGCCAACACTACAGTGAACAGATAGACAATCATCCTTGAGGTAGTCTGATTGTTCCAGTAGCGTTCTTTTGAAAAATCGTTTATATCCCCTGTATCAAATCAAACTAATTACTTCACTACTCACCAAAAGTTTTGATATGCAATTGGAAGGGAAACAAACAAATATGCTAAATATGCTTCTTCAGTTAGCTCATTGTTATTTTCTTCTTTTTTTTTTTGGGGGGGGGGGGGGGTGGGGAAGCAAAAGAGACTGGAGGAGTCAAAACCTGGAACTTGACAAATCACCCAACAAACATTCAGTTAAGAACCTATGGGAAAACCAGCTAAGCCAAAATTCTGAAATATCACAACCCAAAAATGTATAACTAACATTTAACATCTAGTTAGTTAAAGTCAGACATAATGAACAACCAGACAATGAGGCAAACAAAAGCTACAAACAATGGAGTTATTAAATTAGGCTAGCAATAGTGTTGTTGTATATATCTTTGTGGATCATTTCTGACAGGATTGTACTTGTAACCAAATTGTTTTATGATGCCACAAAATACACAAGCTGCAGTGAGGTTAAACCGTATGGATTGACGTCAAGCACAAGAAGCATGGCTTCAGAAAATAATCAATGTAGACAAACAATCAAACTGAAGGCACTACGCAAAATACTAGAATTAAAATATATTAAACATATGAAAAAAAGAACCTCTCAAAACTTAAACATTAGCCTCAAAATATTCAATTTTAGTACAATATCCAATAAAAAGTAACTCATACACATGCAAAGCTCGAAATTGCAAACCAGTCATATTACCAAATTCAAATTAAGAGTAAATGTCATATAATCTTAATGAGGAGAGACAAATGACAGAGAAAACCAAAATAATAGTACTAATGACTTTAAAATCTAATACTAGTAGTGAATGTTAAAGTCAGCCAGGAACTTAACTAGCTAACAATAATGGGAAAAGCATAATGCACTACATAGAATAGTGGCTAATAGCATCTAGGCCACTAACCAATTTTAACAAATTTCTTGAAACATTATGCTCAGCCAGCCACCCCAACTTCTTTTGATGTCAAAAAAAATATAACACCAGATAGAAGTTCATTCCTCAATTTCTTCTAACATGTTGCTATCTACCATAATAGGCAACACACTTGTCATGCAAACATCCCAACTCCGTACGAACCAACATAAAGCTCAAAAATGAAGCAGAAAAAGGCCCAGGACCCATCCTTTTGTCAACCTGGGAATAACAAATTACAGAACAGGAAACACAACCAACCCATCGAGCAGTTCTTACTGGGTAGCAATACACTTTAAACTCCGTAAAACATTACGACAGAGGACCAAGAGCCATGATTAACACGTCAAACCCTCAAAACCGACTAAAACATCAATCAACCCAAAGATAACTCGCCATTGTAAAGCCAAAAAAAACCACCCCCTAGCTCCAACGAAAAACCAAGCCAAAGACCAATCCAGTGAAAAAAAAAAAAAAAAGGAAAATTTACCACATGCTGCCGCGATACTTAAGCGTATAGGGCCCACTCTCAAGCGTCCTCCCAAAATGGCTATGAACCTTATGCCTCTCTTTGCCGCTTTGATCCAAAAGTGTGAGCTCAAAGAGCGCCCTAACGTCGGTCCCCTCGCTCGCCAAGGCAATGAACAACGAAATGTAGGCGGCATTGTCTTCGGGGCTTTTCCCATCGGGATAAAAATAGATCGCCCACAAATATCCACCCACCATGAATGTGTCTGAAGCTATGTATTTGCCAATCCCAGAACCTTTCGACAGCGAGTACCCCGTGATCTTGAACTGATGTGATCCGTTCACCGTCTCCGTCACCGACGTCGACGTCGTGGTGGCGCTGACGGAGGAGGTCGACGGCTTCAAGGTTTCCCGTAAAACCCTCCCCATATTCCCCCAGAGAAGATAGTAATTTCCTTAACCTGGAATTGTAGCTTTTTAAAACTTTCTTCTCTGTTAAAATCGATAAGGATTTTCTAGGGAAGAGGGTTCTTTGAGAAAATTTAGGTTTCTTTTCTTGCTTTCTGTTACGAGAATGAATTTCTAGGGTTTCCAAGAGAGCGAACAAAAAAAAGGGGAGATAATTGAAGATGGTGACTGTATCGGTATACGTAATTGTAAGGAAATTCAAGTTACCAATCAACTTATATAGAGTTTCAATTCTCCTTCCATTTGATAATATAATTAAAATTCTGTCATTTTTTTAAAATTCCATTTTTTTATTAATTGGATTGATGAAAAAGAAACATTTATCAATTTCAATTAACATTTAAATTCATTTTCTTTTACATATTTTGCGATGGATGCGAAAAATATTATTAAGGTTTGTGTCTTTGGACCTAAACCATTTTGTTGTGTTATTGGGGAGTGGAATGGTCTCGTAGAAAAAAAGTAGGTTTTCTTTGAAAAAAAGTTCTCAGCAATCATGCATCAAAGTAGAGAAACAATGATTAGTCATAAGAAATATAATAGTGATGACATCTAGTTGATATTGGCATCTTTTCAAGTATCACTTCGCTTACCTATCACCCATTTCTTAATATCATCTTTAATAATGGCATCGATCTTTGCCATCCCCTAGGTTATCATATCAATTACATGTGGAGTTTTCCACGAAAACAAGATGAAACTTTCAAAGGTTTGGAGAGGCTGTACAATTCCTTTGCGCTATAAATTTGTCTTTTTTAGGTTTCCAAACATCTTAGCATTCCTAATATTTGCAACAGACTTTTATACTAATCTCATATCTAATTCAATTTAATTAATCGTTGAGTCTGGTAAGGTGAGTTCTGTGAGACTTTGGATAAATTTTTATCTACCTTCAATTGTTTTCATGCAAGAATGTTAAAATTTATATTTCAAAATAATGGCAAGTATTTCTTTATTAGATAATAAAGTCGCGGATAATCCTTTGTTAGATTAAATGTCTTTTTTAGATTTTTTTTAGATGTATAATATTTAAATTTCTTTAATTGTAAACTTGAAGTTACTTTTTAAACATTTTTAACATTACAGATATTAATAATGATATTATCACAATAAAAGTATCATGGAGCATTTTATACTAGGAGATCCTATTTTACATCCTCTACTTAAAATGGCCAAATTAATTTTTTGATGTTAGATTAAAAAGTAAATTGGTTATTCCATTAAAAATTTCATTATTTTCTATTGTTAAAAAGTGATCCATATCTCTCCACATATAGCACTGTCTAACTATTCTGACATCCACAACAATTTTTAATACTATAAATAGATAAAGTTTATAACAAAAATAATTCAATATTAATTTATCCACTATTTAATATAGAGAAGCTCACGACACTTTAACACATTATCTCCTACAAATTAACCACTGTTTAACATATTTATGTTTGAGTCAAAGAGTACAGTCAATGGGGGTATTAAAAATGCCAACGATCTCGTACTTTCTTATCCATAAAAATTGGTTAGTTAGAAATTGAATCTGCTTATAAATGAGCCTGTCGTCAGTAGATAGTGACTATTCAATTTTGATGTAGCTTTTTTTCTTATCCTTTTGTATTTATAGTAATAATAAAATAAATAAGTAACTTTAGATTTTGAAGATTGTATCATCCATAGATGTAGACTGTTCAATGTTCATTTACTATGCAAGGCCCAGGTTTCTTTTACATTGATATCATAAGCAAACTAGGTTTTTAAAAATATTTTATGTTTTTATTTTATTTTTTAAAAAATAAAATTATATTTGATAAATAAAAATAAAAATTTATGAGAAATAAAATTTTAAAAATCACTACATTTATTAGATTTGAATGAGGTAAAAATTTAAAATTAAAAAATTATTAAAAAAATAAGTTAAAATAGGACACAAGTTTTTGTATTATTTGAAAATTTAGAATTTAGTCATTATATTTTTATTTTTTAATAATTTAGTATTTTTTTATTTCAAATTTTAAAATTTAGTTCTAATTATTAATACTATTAATTTTTTCAGTTAAATTTAAGTTCATTATAATATCATCTTTTAATTAAATAGCTACTAAGTGATTTTTTTTCCTAAAATGCCACACCAATAAATTTAATCAAAAAAATTAACAATAAAAACAATTGGACTTAAAATTTAAAATTTAAAATTTTTATTTTCAAAAAATTTAACCATTTGTGTTTTCTTAGACATCGAATAAAATAAAAGTTCCTCAACTTTTTTAAATCAAGTGGTTTTCAGTAATCACAACATGTTTGATACTTATTTTTATTTTTAGAAAAAAAAATCATTTTTTTATTTTCTGAAAATATTTTTTAATTTTATTTTTAAAAAACAGTTTCCATTTTCTATTTATTAAAATTGAAAAAATAAATTTGTAAATAGATATAAAATATTTTTTTCAACAATTTTGATATCTATTTTTCTATAATAAAACATAATTAATTAAATAAATTACATATATATATATATATATATATATATATATGAAATCGAACCAAAGTTAATATTTGAAAAATTATTAAAAAAATATTTTACGTTGTCAATTCATTTAATTTCTATTTTACAAAGCATTTTATAGTTAAAATAAAGAAAAACAACTTTTTTTATTATTTTTTTACTTTTCACATATTTTCACTTTTTAAATATCATTTTTAAAAAATTCAACTAAATACATTTTCTTGAATGCTTTTCATTTTTCATGAAAAAGAAAATAACATATGCTTCTCGAGACCAAATAAAACTTAATTTCATCTTCTTCTTTTTGGTACACAAACTTTCCTTCTCATTCCTACAATATATTGATTATACTAAAACACATAAAAAAAAATAGCAATACTGTTAGTCCTTAATAAATTATCTCCATGTTCAATTTTATTTTTTATTAAATTATGTTTTTGACTTAATTATTTATATTCTTATTTTTATATGCATAAATCTAAATTGAAAAAAATTAAACTATTTCTACTATAATTTAAATTTCTAAAACTATTGAATAAATTGAGAAAACTCAAAATCGAGATTGAAATCAAACTTGTTTTTTTATTAAAAATAAGCTTAATCAAATGAAATAAATAATAATAATTTTTATCTTAAAAATCTGAAAATAAAATTCAAATAAAATAAAGCATAATTTTAAAGCTTGAGTTCCGAATTGAACTCAAACTTTATGCTACTTGTGCAAACTATTTTATGAGTGACAAGAAGAAAATATTAATAATCTTTCCATTTATCTTAACATTTTTCATATTTGAAAAGTATCAAGGTCTCGTATATAAATAGAAAGTTCCATTGCAACACCCCGAAAATTTCTATAGTAAGATATTATCTTTGATATAGTAAAATAAGGAAATAAAGTGACAAGAAGAGGAAAATTGAGTTATGTCATTGGGAAGTATATTATGACATATTAATTCAAGAAAGGACTAAATTGTAAAAGTGAGAAAAGTTTTGTTGCCCAATAGTAAATACTCAAAATTTAAGAGGTTGAAGTGTAAATATGAAAAGTTAAAGGACCAATAGTGCACATATTTTAGAGGTGAAATGATCTAGAAACTAAGAAAAATGGACGGATTAGGACCAAAATAGCAAATATGCCATTTGATATAATTGAGGTGACAATTAGATTGAAAAATCTAAGATTTTTTTAGGAATATATATATTATATATTATTATTAATTGTTTATATTATAACTATATTATATTATGAAACAAATTAAATAAATACAAATGTATGGTACTAAAAATATAAATGTGTAAAAAATTATATTTGTACAATTGTAATTTAAATACATAATTTACTTATAATTTAAGTATAAGATATTTTTATAATTAATAATTACATTTTGAGATATTTATATGATAAATAAATTAAATATAGACAAATGTAGGGTGATGATAATGTACATTTGTCCTATATATATGGATTATTAAATAGATATTTATTATTTATTATTATTAAATTAAAAAGATATTTGTTAATTAAATAATTATTTTACAAGATTTTTATTTGATAAATAAATTAGATGAATGACAAGTGTATGATATTGATGATGTACAAATGTAGTGAAAAATATGTGTACAATTGTATATGTGTAATTAATTGTATAATGGATATTTAGTTAATATAGAGAGAGAGAGAGAGTAAATAAAATAAAAGAAAGAGTATAGAAAGAAACAAAAAAAAAAAAAAAGAAGAAAAAGAGCAGAAGCTTGGCCCAAAGTGGGAAAGGAAGAATAGGAAAGAAAAAGAAAAGGAGAAACTAGGATTTGAGAGCTTGGAGTTTTAATAGGTAAGTCAATTAAGTCCTTTTTACTTAAATTTGATGTTTTAGAAGCTTTAAAACAAGGTTTTGTTGAAATTAAGTTGAAGTTTTGAAAGTTATTAGGTTTTTGAATATATTTTATGTTGAATTAATTGGCGAATTATGGGTTGAATTGATAGAATTTCAAGTGAGAATTGGGAAAAGGATATAATTGTAAAATAAGTTATAAGACACAGTTTTGGACAGCAGCACTAGGCTAACTTTGAAAAATCACCAAAAATTGTTAAAATCGAATTATAGGATGAATAAAATATGAAATTAAATCTTATCGAGTTTCATAGAAGAAGCGATATAAGAAATGGAATTGTAAATTATGAGTTATAATAAATTTTGTGAGACAATGTCAGAAGGATTTCGAGATCCCCTATTCTGAATTTGGAAAATCATCAAAAATTGGAGAAAAATAATTATGGCTTAAATTTATATGTTTAAAATCTTGAATGAGTCTACTTTCAAGAGAAAAGAACCGGAATATAATTTGAATCCCGTACGAAGAGATAATTAATTTTTAGTGAAAATGGTCGGAACTGTCAGACAGCAGAACAAGGGTGACTTTAAAGAATAAACTGTACTTATTGGTTAAACCAAAAATTCTGAAAATTTTATGTTAAGAATATACGTAAGTCTAGTTTCAAGAAAAATTAACGGATCTTAATTTGAAGTTCTGTAGCTCAAGATATAAATAATTTAGTGATTATGACTCAAATGGACAGTTTTGAATACACATATAAGTAAATAATGAAATTATTGATAATGTTACTTATAACCATGTTATATAAATTAAAGATGTGGAATGGAGAGGAGGAGGAAAATATGTATGAGTATTCAACTAGCATGGCTATTTTGCATGTTTTAGGCTCAGGGACTAAATTGAATAAAAGTAAAACTTTAGGGGCAATTATGTAAAATTATCAAAAATGACCAAATTGAGTGAAATGAATTATTTTATTGTCTAAATTAATAAATTGAATGAATTTATTAATTTAGATCAAGACTGGTTGAAAAATCAAAGAAAGTAGAAAATTACAAAAATGCCCCTGAATTTTGGTATTTTTGCGATTTAACCAGGTAAATTCATGTAACCTAATTGTGTGATTATATATTTAAATTGAATTGAGTAAGTTTATATGGCTGAATTGTAGTGAATAATTGTTAGCATTATGAACAAAATGATGTATTATTTCATACGTTCGTTATTAAATTGTGAATAAGGTAAAAGTATGGAAATTGAATTAAATGTTCAAATTGAGTAGAACGCTGGGTTGAGTACTTTCATTCAATGATAAAAGACGAATTGACAGAAAAGACCATGGTTGGACCATAGCAATATGTGATTATGTGATTCTGTGTAAGACCATAGTTAGATTATGGCATTGAGAAAACGAAGTACTCAATCCCGTAAGACATTCACTAATTTGACAAAGATGGTAAGTGTTATATGGAATTATGTGATATAAGGAAATACGAGTTGATAGTACATAAAATATTGATATAATAAATTAACTGATTTATGTTTATGAAGAAAGGACAAGAGAATGATATTTATCATGACATGTAAATATGTGATTATCTTTAATACGTTGATACAAAGAAAATTAAGTATGTTGAGACGAGTAATAAATTCAAGTAAAACATGTTGAGAAAAATAAGTATGTTTAAGGAACAATATGTTTGATTTTAATTGGTTCCAAATATGAATGCTAGATGAAATAAAATGTATGATAAAGAAATTTGTAACTCCGGTAATGCTCCGTAACTCTATTCCGGTGACGGATTTGGGTTAGGGCGTTACATCCATTAATACAAGATAGTACAATTATAAGTATAAGATATGATATAAATTGTAAGTATAAGAATCAACAAAAGTTTGACCAACTATAATAATATATAGAGTCAACCAATACAATACACAATAAACGAAATTGGACACATAATCTCCTTTTTCCAAATAGAATGTTGAGAAAGAATTTGGAAAGAAAAAAAAAAAGAATGACATCATGATTTGTTTTAATGTTTTATTGTGGATCATGCTCATCTTAATCCATTTCAAAGGAATCGAAAAATTGAATTGTTAAAAAGAGAAATTGAAAATTTTTAATGTTTTATTATGAACGAAAACTAGGAAATATATATTTGCATATGAATATGCATGTGATGCCTATGGGTTTTGCATTTTAGTGCCCTAGTGTGATGTATTTAAGCCATTACGATCTACTTGGTGTGGTGTAGTTAACCTGTGTATTTGGGCCTATTTTATTAGGGTTTTATTGAGCGAAACATTATTATTGAAATTGGAAACTTGAAAATGTAATAAAATGAATTTGATTGATTAATTAGATACGATATTGAAATGAATAATATGTAGTCGGTGTAAACTTATAGATTGATAATAGAATGTGACATTGAAATGAAATAGGTGAAATTGGAATAGTCCTATAAATTAATGATAGAATGAAATAAATATGAGTTATGTGGAAGTGGTATAAATTGATTATGTTTTGAGTTTTGTTTTTGATGTTTAATAAGTATGAACACTTATGCTCACCTTGTTGCTATTTTAAGTGTCATGTTCTAGCCAAAATTTATGCTAAAACTATGGTAGCTAACATGCTTAGGTATGATCAAGGTAAACATAGTATTTTTCCATTTGAATCTACTAAGCATTTGTATGCTTACTTTAGTTGTTTCTCCTACTTGTAGATTATCGACTTGCAGAACTCTAAAAGTCGGATCTTTGCAGACATCACACTATCGACAAAACGGTATAAATATATTCATTTTTTTTGTTCTTAATGTTGTGGCATGTATTTAAGATTACTATGTCATGTAGATGGTCAATTTAATGTGTGTGCCAAAGATGTAATTTGTGACTAAGTTTGTGTCGCTTTATGAGCTTGGCATATGGTTGAATTGATGCTTAGTATTATCATGCTAAATGCCATTTTGAACTTAATATTTTAAGCTTACTTAGGCTTTATATGTCATAATTTGCTAATTGAGGTGCCTTGGCCTGTTAATGTGGGAATATCACTTGGAATATCTAAGTTTGAGAATGTGGTTGTGTTTTGTGCTCCATGAATGAAAAAGTGCTATAATGAAGATTTGGCATAATTTGATATGATAATATGCATCGGTAAAATGGGCAAATTGATGTTTGTTTGAAACTAGAAAGTGTACATGGTTGCACATATGTGTTTTATAGGGTAAAACTAAAGAAGGATTTGAGTTGATAGTAGACTATTGGTAAAGTCGCAACACCATCTCTTGGATATTGCAACGCCAACCTCAACGTCGCGACGTTGAAACCCTTGGTGTCGTGACTTTAGATGAAAGATAGGATGAACCATAGTATATTGTCTTTAGGGTTACAACACCACCCCTTAATGTCATGATGCCAACCTTTGAAGTCGTTACATTCAACCCCAAAGTCACAACGTCTAATCAGTATAGTTTGCAAAACTTTGCAATTTGGTCATCGATGAGTGAAGCTTGTTTAATGTCTTGGAGGTCGCAACATCAATCTTAAGTCTTTTGAAAGTGTTGCAATTTCCTCATTCAATGTTAAATTGGTGGAAAAAATGTCATCTTCCTCATTTATTTTCTTCTTGCTGTCCATGGAAGGAAAAATCTAAGGAAATTCTACAAACTTTCGAGTTCCGACCATTATTTGGTAAGCAAATTAAAGTCATTTTCTTGTGATCTTTATGAATTTGAAGTCATGAGAGCTTCATTTAGCTAGCACATGTGCCAATTTGTAAAATTGTTAAAGTTTTAGAATGTTATCATTGTTGATTTCTTGAAGAATTAGACTTGAAATTGATAAATTTTAACCTTATTTTATGAAAAAAAACTAGATTTTAAAGTTAATTTAGCTTATTGTTAACCTTTTTATATTAGAGACCAAATTAAATAATGTAAAACTTGACATGAAATCGTGTTAGAACTAGAAAGTATAAGGTCCTTAATGAGAATATATGAAATCGGATTTTAATTTGAAGCTAGAAATCAAAAGTTAAGCTTATCCAGAGTTTAGGTACTAAATTGAAAAAAATGAACATTTTGGGGGAAATTGAAAAGTAAATTTCTATAGGATCATGCAAATCATGGTATAGTATAAGAATGTTTGTTATTGGTTTGTGATATAAATAACTGTTTAGATCAAGAATCGGATCGAAGTGGAGTTAGTCGGGGAAAAACTAAAATTGTGGATTCCCGAAGTATCTACTCTTTTCACATTTTGGACAGGTAATTTCATATAAAACTTACTATCTTATTTTATATTACGTGTGAATTGTATTTGATTTCATCTATATGTTTATATATAATTAAAATTTAGTGAAATTGGCATGTGTGGCTTATATGGACTGAATTGAAAAATTATGTGAATATTAGCTATAATGAAATAGTACATGTGCAAATGTGAATGCTCATTGATTACAGGACTTGTAAATGAAACACGTGTTGGAAAAAAATCTAGTTTAAAAATGATTTTCTTACACAACGAAAAATAAAAATTTTGAAAGTCGACCCGGTTTGTAATATTTATAATAATAAACCTTAACCGAATTCATACATATGTTTTTGGATAAGCGGATCCTTGATGTGTTTTGGCTTTCAACCAAACAATATATTTTGCTATTCTCATACCACAAACTATTTCGAGTATGGACTTGAACCAATTAAATCAAAACACAAAAGTTTTCCTTTTGGGGTGAAGACAAAAATTCTCTCTTGTATAATAGAAACCGATAAAATTATTATTCTGAAACTTATATTTATAAGTTGAGAGTAAATTCTCTTTATTTTTCGACAGAATAACATTCTTTCAAAAGTTGTGTAAATAACTTTACCGGTGTCATCTATTTATAAGAAGAGTCAAAAACATTGTAAAGAAACCCAAATTAGAAGAGAACCTAAATTGGAATGGTTGTTGCAAAAAAAATAACGAATTGGAGAAACTAGGCAGACACAATAACCATCATGATATATATCAGTGATATACAGAGGGGAAGAACATACCTCTTGTAACAACCCGTTTTTTAGTAGTGATGGAAATAGTGGTTTTGGGGACACCAAATTTAACGAGTAAATTCGTAAATATTATTATTTAATATTTACGAGTCAAATGTGACTTTTTAAAAAAAAAGTTTTTGATTTGATAATTTATGTTATATAAGTGATTTATTAAGTTCAAGTGGCTTCAGAAAATGAGATATCGGGACCTTATTTTTTTAAACTGAGCCGCAAATATTTTTTATAAATATTTACAAAGTGTAATTAAGGTGGTATTAAAGTTTCATTAAGAAATTTTAACGTTTCGATAGTTAATTAATTAAAAAGTACCAAATTGAAAAAAAATGTATTCCCGAGACACTGTTCCCATAAATCGGACTCTTAAATATTTTTAATAAATATTTACAAAGCTAGTTATGTAGTTAATTAGGTTTCCGTTAAGTGAATTTGCTTGAATTAAAAGTAATTAGGTATAAAAACTAAACTGCGTATAGGGTAAAAGTTAAATTACAGATTAAAGAATAATTAAATGGACTAAGAAAGCAATTATACATTATTCCATTAAGCGAACGGTATTAGTAACTTACATGTGTAAATTTATTTTATATATATATTATAATATTAAAGTTAAAAATATATTATAATATGTTTACTTAATTATTAAGTGTATATATATAATATAATTATAATAAAACAAAAAATAGTAAAAGAAAGAAAGCCATGTGAAACAGAAAGAAAAGAAAGAAAAAAAGAAAAAGAGAAAAAAGAAAGGAAGAAAGAAGGTTCAGCGCACGACTTAGATTCAGCGCACGACTTAGGGATTTTTAGGGTTTAAAGTTTAATTGGTTAGTTAATTTAGTTTATTTTCCTGTAATTTTTATGTTTTTAGAATTCCGATGTTAAGTATTATCTGACCCATGTTGAAATTTTAGCATTGATTGAGTTTTTAAATGTTGTTAATGTTGAATAATTTTAGTATTAGGGATTAAATTGATAGATATTTAAGCTATAAATGAAAAAGGATTAAATTGTAGAATAAATTGTAAATTGAGTAATAGGGACTAAATTGTAAAAAAATTAAAATTTAGTGGTTTAAGTGAAAACAGGGAGTTAAATTTTGTTTAAAGCGGAATTTGTATAAAAATATAGAATTAAATGTGAAGAATAAAAATTAGTCTTGGTTTTGGAACTAAATTGAAATTTAGGCAAATATTGAGTAAAAATTGAAATATTCAATATGAAATTGACTTGTGTTGTATTGATGAAATTTTAAATGTTTTAATTCCATAGCTAACGTCGTACCAGATCCTCGACTAAAAAGGGAAAAGATAAAGTTGACGTCGAATAGCTCGGAATTCTTGGTTTTTATTTCTATAATCCGAACTAAGTTGTAAAATTATTGCATTTTGATTTCTTGTATATGGAGGTGAGAACTATTGTGTTTTACAATTGAAATGGATTAATTCGGTGTGTGATGAATTTATTAAATTTATATGAATTGAATTGAATTCAAATGAATATATGTGTTAATGTGAAATTTGGATATTGAATATTGGTTGTATTTGAAAAGTGAAATTAAACCCTATTAACTGTATTGGGCTAAGTCGGATATAGATGGCATGCCATAGGATAGGAAGAGTTTAGGGATTTCTTCGACTTCGAGTTGATGAGGCACTGGGTGCCAATTTACTTCGGTTTAACCGATGAGACACTGGGTGTCAATCTATATAGCACTGGGCGCATATTACTTCGGATTTATCCGATGAGGCACTGGGTGCCAAACTACTGTGTTGGTTGGATCCGTGAATCCGTCCGAGTCTGAGTCGTGTTAATAGGGGTAATTAAATAAAACCATATTATGATTGATATTGTATGTGAATTGAAATTGAGATAGTGATTTGAAATAACAAAATGAGATACATGAGTTATGTACTCATGAAGTGAATATGAAATGTTTGAAATTTTTGTCTATTTGATCTATAAATTCTAGTAATACTTTATAACCCGGTTCCAGCGATAAATAAGAGTTAGGGGTGTTACACGTTTATTTCTTCCCTAAATGCATCAATGGTGATATTTGCTAGAACACTAGATAAACCTTTGCTAAATAATTTATTCATCAGAACCTCAATAGCATTTGAAATAACAAAAATAATAATTATTAAGATTAATGAAATAAGACGTGAACTTTTGTAAATCCTTACAATTTAAGGATTTAAGCTATGGTTTAGACTTATGCTTGTAGAATTTGGGAAATCGAAATAATTATTTGGCTTGAAGTATGTAAAATGTCAAAGTGCATACAGACCTAAATCGAAAGCAACACTGTGTTCCTCCCACCAATCATGGCAAGCATGCGTAGAAAATAATGATTACAGAATGAACCTGAAACATTCCCATTTCCCATGCAACAAGTTAACTAACAATTATGATGTAAAGAACTAACAGAACAAGCTGGCGTTGGTCAACAATATCGAGAACTAAATTCAGTGAACTTAAAGGAAATCAAAAGGAGACCCTAACACGTGAAATTTACCTATGCCGAAAGTATGGATGGATTGACATCACACTTCTTGATTTGTCAAATGTTTCTCTCGCCTTCGACAGAGTGGCAAATGTTTCTCTCGCTTTTGATAGACACATTAGTAATAAGAAAAATCATAGGAATTGAACCTCGAATGTTTGATAGCATGTTAGCCGCCTGTTAATGACAACTTTTGTAACCTAAAAGCAAATAAATGTCTTTGTTCATTACTGTTTCTAAAGCTGTTGCGATACTTCTACACTTGGGGTTTTTTTGTCATGCTTTGAAATCTAAATAATTAAAACTAAAAATACCTGAAATTATTGAAAAATCTAAAAAAAATTAAAAGTAAAATCTTCACAGTCGACTTTCACATATAATTTTTTTACTTCATATGAAAGTTTTTCAAATTTATCTTCAGTAATTTCGAAGGAGCACAATTCTTTACCCACACATTCTTGTTAAAATTTTCAAAATATATATCATTGAAAAATAATATTTCAAGATATTAAAAAATACAAAATAAAATAACTTACCTTTTCAATAATTGATAAAGCATCTACTTAAGAGTTATATTCGCTTTTGTCAAATGATCCACACACACCTTACGGACTACCAAAACTAGCAAACTTAATCTTTGAAATTGGTCAATCTTGGCATGATAGTGTCACTTATTTTATTTCATGAGTATTTATGCAAACCGATCCAATTTCAATGGTTTGGAATTATATAGTGAACAAATTAGCACCAGATTCCTCAAGCAATACCAAAGTGTTCTCACCATTTTTAAGAAATGATCGAGGAACATGATACCTATAAAACAACAAAATTATAATAATAAAAAATACTAAAATATAAATTTATATATTTATATATGTAAAAAAATTAGTATTACCATCTTTGGGTAAGTTCACCACAGTTAAAGGCACATATATTATCACTATATCTACCACGATAATCACAAGTCCGTGTCTTACAAAGCTGCGCTTATCAATTATAAGATGGCCAATATCTACCAAGGTTATGACCATTCACCCAAGCGATGCCCTTTCCTAAACCTAGTAAATCCACAACAACTGGTTTATTCCCCAATGGAGCTTTGAATGTTGTCTGCAATTTCGAAAAAACTAAACATAAATATTAATAAAATCAAACATTATATGTAACATTTATATGCAAGTAAATGTATTGGTTTTAATTACCTTGTACCAAGTGAAGTCCTATCAACTGGAATACGGTCCAAAACCCACTTGGATGATGATTTTGAAGCATAATTTATGTCAAAAATATTGTTCGAAATCCCATTCAAACCAAATTTATATGTCCATTTATTTGAAGACAAATCCTTGACGACATTTTTATTCAAAACCAACTAAATTGGTGATGTAATTCTAGTTCCAACCAAATCAGATAATGGACCATAGTTCTACATTATTTTGATTCAAATTCTATATTAAAATTCTAGAGGGCTTTATTTGTTGTATGTATACATACACATTGAATCCAACAATGACGCTAAATAATTTTTTTCCTAGAAGTTAGTTTGATGTTCCTCTCGAAAACATATCATATTGTTGTTACCATATTTTGACCATTGATAACCTACGAAAACAAATACATATACATTTAAATAAATATATTTTGAATCCAATATAATACATATAAAATATATTTCATAATTACCAATATATTCTCCATTGAAAAGAATATGAAGAACATGACCAATATCATTGTTCCATTCAACATGGGATTATCTTTTGCAGCATCAATACTGTCTAAAAATTTAATTAATTAATTAATTCAAACATATATAATTTATATTAAATGAATTGAATATAATGTGATGTAAATAATTTACCTTGTCATATACCACAACTAATCATTAGCATCATTTGCTAGATCCTTTTTTATCAACAATATCTTGTTAACGGAAACATCTCTCTTCCTTGAACAGAAGTCGATTCGATCAACTCGGGTCACCATGTCCATTTCAAAGAACTCAGTTTATCTTCAGCTTTGTTTAATTTCTTAACCATCAATGAAGTTTGAGTAGAAACCTAGTTTATTTAAAAAACACACACAAACTCATTTCTAATCATATCATATTTATTGTAATTAAAATAACCCGAAACACGAAAATAGAATTTAGCTTAACGGTATTGTATGCATCCTCGCAATTTGGAAGGATACTAATAGACCATGCCGGAACAAAATAAAATTAATGCCTCCAAATTTGACATTTGCATCTATTTTGGCATTTGTATTGCTCAAAAAGCAACTTGATTTCTCATTTGTTTGATAAACAGTAGCCTAAATCATATATATAATCAAGAACAATAATTAGAATAAAATGATAAATATTTATAATTTTTTTCAAATAAATTTATATATAAATTAATTTTATTACCATGATTAGATTGTTGAGTTTTTCATTTTTAACGTCCCCGTTTGTAAGAGTATACTAATGGAATGTAGAACGTCGTGAAGCTACTTCAAATGTCCCCATTTTGGTTGGTTCAAATTTCCTAATGAAAATTAATAATTAATTAGAATAATTACAATTTATAAAAATTTATAAATATATATTCAAAGTCATGAAATTACCATATTCATCCAAAGGTGCATTATAGTCATATGTAGTGGTAATACATGGACCACTGGCAGTTTTACCAAAAATTGGTGCCACCATGATACTAAAAAAATGAAGAAAAAAAAGGTTAATTAATAAAATAAAATTATTATTTTATTAAATTTAAGAATTTAATTTGAAAAAATTAAAAAATCACTGACCATGTAATAATTTTGTAGTGTACCACCCTTTTGGAAAAATCGAACAATAAAGTAAGTAAGATCTTCTGCTATTCTAAGAGAGTCTGCACCACCCCAACTCTTAAACCTAAAATAATGTAATATAAAATTTATAAATTTAAATTAAATTAAGAACAATTTTAAGAAGAAAGAAAAAACTTACTATCCAGTCTAATTTTCTGTCTACATTTTAGTGGTATTAGGGTTTTTTGGTTTGTATTCATCATAATACTAACTATTGCATGTCTCCCACTACCATTATAATTAAATAAAATAAAATCAAAATTCAATTATCACAAAAAAATATGTATTTCTAAATAAAATAATATAGTAAAAAATAAATTAAGTACAATACTATAGGCTTTGGAGAAGCAGCTTCTTGACACATGCGACACCATTATCAAGAGAATTAACCATTTGAGCACACCAATTAATATATGATTTCCCGTCATCTTTTTGATTAAGTCCCTAATTGTTCTCAAATTGATTTTTAAGCTTTGTAGGCTCGATATAAGGCCAATAATTGCTTATATACTATGAAATATGATCAGGTTTCAATATTTGATATTTAAATTAGTAAATGAATGGCTTAATGGATTTGTGACTTGAATATCATAATCAGTAGACTCAACAGACATTTTCTTTTCGGTTACTAATGCAGTGCAAATATAAGAATGCGAAGATCCAGGTTCAATCAAGGCATATACAATAACATCATAAAGATAAAAAGTACCAGCAATTATGTCAGGAGCTGTGGCCTCCTCTCTTGCTCGAATGGCATAAGTATGGGCAAGTACCCTAGCCACTGACCGAGTAGTCAATTCTTTTATCGGCACTGCTTTGGGCCAAACATTTACTTCATTGTGAAGTAGCCATTTGTTTCTCTTTTTGTTTTTCTTCTTCTTCTTCTATTCGCAATTTGGGGCAGTTTCGAATAAAGTGATCAGTAGCTCCACATCTATAGTAAGCCTCCTACTTACCTTTACATTCTTCAGGGTGATTTCTCCCACAATATTGGCACTTAGGTCTAGTAGTGTTCTGGACATTGCCCACACTAGTAGCAGGTCTGAAAGATACCCCGTAATCAGATTGTCTTGCTCTACTCTTACTTGATCTTTCCGGTGTTGATGTGGCTCGACTAAAATCATCTCTTGACTTCTTCGTTGGCAAAGCTGAAAATAATTTAGATGAACTTCTTTTGTAGGATTCTTTCTTCTTTCGATCTCGTTGCAATTTTCTATTATATAATTCTTTCAATTTCTGTGCACGATCTGATAAAACAACAAATTCTCATATCTCTGTACCCCGTATCATCATTCTAATCTCATCATTTAATCATTCCTCTAATCATATACACATCTCTTCCTCGGTTGGTACAATATCTCTGGCATATTTGCTGAGGTATACAAACTCCCTTTCATATTTAGCCACAAACTTGTTTCCTTGTTGCAAATCAAGGAATTCTCTTTTCTTCTTATCTGGATATCTTCTATAGCATATTTCTTTTTAAACTCACTATGTAAAAATTCCCATATGACTTTCTCTGTCAGTACCACGGCCTCTATAATCTCCCACCAACTATAAGCTTCTTCTTTCAATAAAGAAACGACATACCTTAGATATTCTTCGGGAGAACAAGCCATCTCTTTAAAAAAGCTTACCGCATTTTGAAGCCAGTACTCAGCTTTAATTGGACCATCGTCAGATTTTCCTTGAAATTATTCAGCCCCAAACTTTTTGAGCTTTTTAATCAAAGAACGCTTACTAGATTTAGTTACCAGTGGAGGAGCAACAGGGGGTGCTACTGATGGTGCAGTAGGGGGAGGAGGTTACGGAGCCATATTTCTTTCTTGTATCATCTCATTAAACCATTGATTCATAAATCTATAAAACATATTTTTAAGCTCTTGTTCTTGAGCCAGAGAAATTAGGACGTTACTACTTGTCCCGTGTTCAGATGTCTGCACTTTACTGTTAGCCTCATCATGTTCAGCCTGTTCAGGTCTATCTAACATATTTACAATCTATAAGAAAAATAAGGATTAGATCGGATCATACATATCACACTATAATAGATTTATATGACATGTATATCTAGACACTTTACACACTACTTTTGTTCCAAAAATCAGCTAAATCGAAGCTTTGATACCACTAAATGTAACACTCCTAACCCGTATCCGTCATTAGAACAGGGTTACGGAGTATTACCGAATTTTACAGATCAATTTCTGATAATTTAAGTCATTTACTATTCATCTTCCGAATTCAATCATAACGTCCCTTACATGGGCCATCGAGGCCTAAAACGTGCATTAAAATCAAATTAGGACTAAATCGGGATCATAGAAATTTTTTTATAAAATTTCAAATTTTTTTCTCACATGAAGGAGTCACACGCCTGTGTGGTAAGGAACACTGTGGTCAGGCCGTGTGGCTTACACGCCCGTTTCCCTAACCCGTGTAACTCTCTAACTTGTAACCCATGAAGAAATTGAAGTCACGCACACATGTGCTAGGCTCTATGATTAATTTAATTTTCACAATTTAGGTACAAGTTTCACACGGCCTTATCACTCGCTCAGGTTATAGGCCATGTACCTCACACGGTTGAGACACACGCTCGTGTCTCTTCTTGTGTGCTCAATTTTGAGCACTCTGTTTCTCAAATTTAGGGTACAGGGAACACACTGCCAAAACACATGCCAATGTACTAGGCCGTGTGTTACACACGCCCGTGTGTCTACCCATGTGGACGAAAATAGGCCGTTTAAGGCCACTTTTCTCACCCTTACACTACCAACCTGCACATAAACACATTTATATACCAATAGTGCCCAATCACACAACTAATTCAATCTAAAACATGCATTTGATAAGATAATATATGATCAACATATCTATTTCTAATACATACATACATATTTAAGTTTCACAACCTCAATTCACACTATTTCATTACCAATAAGTCCCTATACATGCCATATAAACCATAAAATATATTGATTAAACATCTACCGAGCAACCTGGATAGTGTGATTTGTCAGCGATGATCCGATCCTCCGAACCATGTCAATCTACAAGGAACATTAACACACGAGAGTAAGGTTATATAAGCTTTGTAAGTTCATAGACTATTAAAATTTAAATCTTACCAAACAAGCCATAACAATTTATTAAACATGAAATTCACTAATACTTCCTGCCAATGACAAATTCACATGGTGAAACCACTTAATTGAGCACAATATTAACATCTATTTCTATTTTCTCATGATAATTTCTTATATCACTTACCAATTCTCATTAAATTAGTGAACATCTTACAGAATTGAGTACTTTATTTTTTCGATGCCATAGTCCAACTATGGTCTTACACGGAATCACAAGGTCATATACCGATGCCATAGCTTAGCTATGGTCTTATACGAAATCACATATTCATATACCGATGCCATAACCCAGCTATGGTCTTATACGGAATCACATATTCACACACCGATGCCACGTGCCAGTTATGGTCTTATACAGAATCACATATTCACATATTTCCATGGTCCAACCATGGTCTTTTCCGTCAACTCGTCTCTCATCACTGAACGAAGATACTCAGTCCTACGTTCTACTCAATTTGAACATTTAATTTACTTTTCATTCTTTGACAATATTCATAATTCAATAACGAACATATGAACTAATACATCATATTATTCATAAAATTTACAAATAATCATTAAGATTTAGCCATATGAACTTACCTGGGCAAATTTGCAGATGTTGTAAAAGTTTAGGGACTAGTTTGTTATTTTCTCTTTTCCTCGATTATCTTCAGACTCTTGATCTATAATTATAAAATTATTTATTTATTAGCATCTAATTCAATTATAATTCACTTCGCAATTTATGCCCTTCAATTTTTAAAATTACACATTTACCCCAAACTTTACAATTTTTACAATTTAGTCCATGCTCAATTAACTCATCAATTGAGCTTATTTTCTTCAATTAACACTTTATCTAACCATTATAGACAATTTCTCAACCTTTGACATCCAAAATTTTAACACAAAACCCTAATTTCAAAATCGTTCATAATTAGGTCCTAAATATCAATTTCTATTGAAATTACTTAATAAAATCATCACATAATAAAATTAAAGCTTCAATTTCAAACTAACTCATCATAAAATTCCAGAAATTATACATGAAAACTTTCAAAAATCACTCATAGGATCAAAAACTAATGAATTAAATAGTTGGACCTAGTTGTAAAAGTATCAAAATCACAAAAATTACAAGAAATAATCAAGAATTGAACCTACTTATAGCAAGAGTATGAAAAACCAACTTAGAAGAACTCTTTAATGGTGTTTTTGGCTGAAGAAAGATGAAGAATTTGCTAGAACTCTTTTCATTTAGATTTTTATTTTGTTAATTTTGCAAAATTTCCAATTTTGCCCCAATACACCAAATTTTCAGATTTTTCATGCTAGTTTGCAAAATTTCCAATTTTGCCCCAATACACCAAATTTTCAGATTTTCCATGCTAGTGCAGCCTCATCCATCCCAATTTTGGCATATTTATGCCTTAAGTTCTTCTTTATTCTTCATTTAAGCTATTTAATCACATTTCACAAGTTTTGCACCTTATTCAATTTAGTCATTTCTATTCAATTTACTATCAAAATGTTAAAATTTTCTAACGAAACTTTAATACTAACTTATCAACACTCCGTAAATATTTATAAAAATACTTATAGCTCAGTTTATAATATCGAGGTCTCGATACATCGTTTTCGACCCAATTTTCCTAAGAATTTCTTTTAAATCACATAATTCACTAATTTAAAATACTTCTATAACCACACTTAACTCATAACTTATTAATTAACAAATTTTCTAACTTTATCATCGGATTTAGTGATCTCAAATCACTGTTCCGACACCATTAAAAATTGGGTTGTTACAATTTTCTAAACCCTTTGCTTTCATTTTATACCTACGATATGTTTAATAAATTTCTTGTTTGGGGATTTGAGTTTGAATATGTGCTAAATTTGTTGGGTAATTGATTGTTTGCTTGTTTGTTAGCTTAAGTTGATGTCTATTCTTGATTGATTGATTGTTCTATTATATCAAAATGCTTAATACATTAGAATTGACGCCTCTAGTGGAAAACGTAAATAAACGAGACCAAGAGAAGAGTTTTTCCTTAGATAATTCGATATGATTGTGCCGAGTAGTGAGACCGAAAGGTAACCTTAGGTGGTATCTTTTAGTCTAGGATGAGACCGAGAGGAGATTTTTTACTAAAAGTGGCAACCAATATAATCAATATAGGTTCATTAGTTTAAATATCACTCAACTAATCAATCGAACACCATTTAATCATTTACATTTTCTAAACCATTAGGAAGAAATTTTAGCTTAGTTAGTTTAATCAATAGTTTAATTTTAGTTTATGAACAATTTTATTTGGACTTATGCTAATAATTTCTGACTTTATTACATTAGTAATTGCTTAACTTGTAATGAACTTGATAAACGTATTTACCCACTTGACAATCCTTTGGGTTCGACCCTTTAAAATACTTCGTGTTCCATCGAAACTATAAATATTACAACTAACTTGTACGCTTGCAGTAAAACTACACCTTAAATTTGTTTTATAAATCTGTTTGTTTTATGTGCATATGGTCAACTGTTGTCACGGTGTTATCTTGAAGGACCTTTTTCACATATAACCTTGATGCTTGAACACCGAAGTTTCCCATCTGCAAGGCTTGAAGCTTTGCACATCGCGGTTTTCTCCCAACAACCCCAGATAGTGAAATCTTAACGAAATTTCAATTTCTCGATTCCTTTGCCCAATCTCCATTACGTCATCCTTAACCTTGATGCGCGAACATCGTAGTGTCTCATCCGCAAAGCTAGTAGCTTCGTACATCACGGGTGCACTCAGAAACACCATATTACGGTATTTAACAGAATAATACTTTTTCCCATCCTAACTCCATCTATCCTGTCAATAATTTCCCCTGCATCAGACATACAATACATAAGCATGTCATGCAATTTATTATTTAACATACATCACACCAGTTTACTTGTCATCAACTATCTTTCATTCTAGAGGTAAGGTATAGAAACTCACCTTATTTCCTTATCCTTAACAACTTAGCCTGTCAAAACGCCAGAGCCTCATTTCTCTTGACAGCTAAACATAACAACCTTTTATCGGTTATCTTAAAGATATTCATACTTTAAAACCTAAAATTCATAATTATACCGAAGCTTAGAGGGTTATTACTCTACTCATCTTTTTCAATCCACAAGTTCAGAGGAATAAGGAAACTTACCAATTCCCAATATTTCTACTTTAGACTCCAAATCATACGATGCATACAACATGCAGAAATTCATTCAGCTACATCCTCTTTTTCTTTAGAGAGATTAAAGAAGATGATGCTTAGAGAGAAAGATTTTGGAAACAAAATTGAAAGGAATTCTGTTTCCACACACACACACATATATACTATATCAGCACGATTTCCACAGACCATTACTATCACTAAATCCCAATCATTTTATCTCCCATTAAAGAACCAGTCGGTTCCAATCTAACTAAACTAGGATAGATATCTAATATTCCCAACAAGCTACTCAAGTTTCAAAATATCTCATTAAAGTCCACAAATTTCTATTTCTAAATAATTGGCTCCTGGATTTTTCTTTAAGTTTGGGTCATTAGGAGAATCAGGTGTGGCAGTCTCGGTATCACAATACCTAGCTCTAGTATCGTAATATCACAGTAATTGGCCTCAATTTTCCTTACTGCAACACTATTAAGGGTCTAACGACTTTCATGCTTTGATATCATGATATCCCCCTTTCTAAGTGATGTTTTCTTCAAGTTCGGGCCATTATTGACTCACTCAAGCACATTGCTAGGTTCTCCATGACACGTTTGGAAATAAAAGCAAATAAAAGACACTTAAATAAAAGCTAATATTTCTAAAAGCAAATAAAAGACACTTAAATTGCTTGAGAATAAAATCTTAAAGTGTAATGGAGAGCCTAATTTAACGTATCAAATTACAGCAGATTAGTAAGACTCCTACGTAATAAATATAAGGTTACCACATTATGTCTTATATCTATTAGTAGAGCTAATTGTTCTTACATTTGGCATTCTCTTATTAATGCTTGTATTTTATTTCTTAATAATGTTTGTTGGAGTATAGGAGATGGGAGAACTATTAGTTTTTTATATGATAATTGGATTCCATGCTTGGGGCTGTTAAGTAATCACGTGAAAGACATTTCGGTTAATCTTACGGAACTCAAAGTTGTAGACTTAGTGGATTCAGATGGTCAATGGAATTGGAACATTTTGGGAAATTTTAGAGTATATTTCAACGTGTCCTCCACCAAATGATAGTCTTGTAAGGATAGGTGGGCTTGAAGAACTAAAGCATCAGACAGATTTTTAGTTAGAGAAGCTTATAAGATTTTGGTTCAACCAAATATCTCTTTAAATACATTTCTATAGAAGGATGTTTGGGAGAATGAGTTGCCTTCAATAATAAAGTATTTTTTATGGTTGGTCTTGAGACCATGACTTTTAACAAACCAAGAAAAAACTAGGAAGAGGCTAATTAAAGATAGTGACTATTATATTTATGGTGGGTGCCAAGAATCTATTATCCATATCTTGCGAGATTGTCCATATATGACAGGTATGTAGTCAAAACTAATTTCTTCTAGTTATCTATCTCAATTCTTTGGCATGGATCTAGAAGATTAGATGACTGCAAATATTAGGAATATGGTTGTTGTACATATTGAAAGAGTAAACTGGGGGTATACTTGTTGCTATTATATGTTGGTATTTATGGAAAAGGAGGAACAAAGCCATATTCCAACAAGACAACTTGTATTCGAATGAGATACTTGGAAAGGCTGAAAGTCTTGCTATCAATATATTCAACACAATAAGAATTGAGGGTTTAAACTCGACTATTCGAAGTGTTCATCTAAAATGAAGTATTCCAAGCCATTGTTGGGTTAAAATCAATACAAATAGGGTGTTTAACGTGAACGGGAACTACTCCGTTATAGGAGTAGTACTACGTGATTCTTGTGGTAATTTGATGATAGGTTTTCATAAATTTATTAGTAGAGACTCAATTTTCATGGCTGAATGATCGTGATCTGATGAAGTAATAATATTGATCATACCTATAAACTAACTATTATCACGATAAAAGGCAAGCACACCTACCGAATAGTAGTATAGTTAGTGGTAAGACCGGAATATCGAATCCAATAAACTAAAAGTACTAGTAATAAGTTTCTTCCTATTATCTAGCCTAAAAATAAAGAGTGGTTTTGTGTAAACTAATTAACTCTAATCTAAACTAATGATACGAAAAAAAGTAAATTGGGGAATTACTTTGGGAAAAATGAATGATAAAGACAATACCTAAGGAAGAATCCACCTAGACTTCACTTGTTATCTAACTCTGAACTAGACGATTTCTTCATTCGACTTAATCCATAGAGATTTCTAAATTATGTTAATATCTCCGTCGAGAATAAGAACAACTAATGCTAGGTTAATTAATTGAAATCTCTTTCTAATTAAAACCCCTAGTCTTGCATTAACTCGATCTATAGATCCCCATATTAGATTTGACTCTAATCCGGCAGATTTTTGTCGTCCTATGTCTAGGATTACGATCAACTCCGCTTAATTGTGTTGGATCTACTTTTAAATAGGGACTTTTGCTCCTCTGCCTAAGCACATTCGACTTAAATTAATATCCTGAAAATATCAATTCAAGAATTAAAAACACAATTAAGAACAAATCGAATATTTATCATATAGTTCAAATAATAATAACAAGATTCGTCTCAGGTTTCATCCCCCTCAGGTATTTGAGGGTTTAGTTTATGTTTATAAAAAGAAACAGCTCGGAATAAAGAAAATAACAAAACATAAGAAAACTCAAAACTCCTGAAAGGATTGAAGGGAGATCCTCTGTCTTGATATAGATCCTGGCTTCTAAGATGGATCAATTAGCTTTCCTTCGAGTAATTCCCTGCCTTTTACTCTCCGTCTTGGCGGGAACACTGTACCCCCTTGTAGTTGCCTACTAGGGTCTTTATATAGAGTTTGGAATGTCTTTCTTAGCCCCTAAGTAGCCTTTTTCGCATGAAATTGAACTTCATTACGATAGGGACACGCCCGTGTGGCACTCCCGTGTGAGTCGAGTCTAGGCCGTACCCAAGCCTGTTAATGTGGCACAGCCGTGTAGGTTGCTCGTGTGCTAAACTCCAGGCCATGTTGTTTCCTTGCTTTGGCCTATTTTTTCCGTTTTCGGCCCGTTTCTCGTTCTTTTCACTCTCCTATGCTCTCTTAAGTATAAAATATGAAATTAAAGGATTAGGAGCATCAAATTCCACAAATTCAATGATAATCCATCCATAAATGTGCTAAATGTGGGATAAAAATGTGTATAATTTACAGTTTATCAAATACCCCCACACTTAAGCCTTTGCTTGTCCTCAAGCAAAATCTCAACTTACAATTAGATATCATTCTTCTCAACTTATAATCCTTATAAATAATGTTTCAAACTAATCCACAAGTAATCATACATTGAGAATTCAACCGAAAGAAAATTAAAGTCTCAAACAATCTAAGTTGAGAATTTTAGCACTGAAACATAGGTTTCCTCCCCTCTTCTAGGTAATTACCTTGAACTCAAAATCAACAAGAGTTGACATCCTCACTAAAGATTTAGTCTATCCACTCGAAGTGTTTAGGGTTCAGAAATTAAGCACTCATTAGTCAACATGAAAAGTTATTACCATAAGCTTGCAGGAAAATCAAATCTCCACCACTATGTATTGACATGATACATTGATCAAAAGGTCTTTCAAGGGTTGTAACGTGGCCTTGGTTAGGGGTGTGGTCACAAGCTGAAAAAGAGGGTTAGAATCGAGATCGAACTGAAAAATCATCTAACTAGAAAAATCTCAATCACTGAAACATATTCCTAGAATAAAGCCTTTTTTCTTTTGGATAACATGGTTTAAGAATAGAAGCTCAAAAATTACATGGAAATATGCGAAACATTACAACTGAAATATACATTTTTTTAAGAACATAATTAAATATTTATAAACTTACAAGCTGAAAAGGAGAACATAGCTAGATAATTATTCAACTCAAATCTCGAAAAAAATAGGGATCAAAATAATTGAAAGGATTTCAACAAAAATTGGGTTATAGGTTAATATTGAGGGTAAGTCAATGAATGGTTTGTTAGGCTCAATGAGGTTAACTAGGGGCTAATTATGAAGGTAGGCTTTTATGGAATAAGTGGGTTAAAACTTAGGTGCCTTTATCATTTCGGTATATCAATTCAATGATGTCGTCTCGACATATATAATCGAAGCAAGTTCTAGAACAACAGATTAATAGTGACTCACTCAAAGCAACAATAAAAGTGAGCACAAAAGGATGTATGCTCAAAAGGCTAAAAAATCTCACCAGAATTACAGTTTTTGAAATCAATCTTGCGAATTTCAAAACTCAAGATAACACTTAAAATTGGGGAAAACAACCTAGAAAAATTTAACTTATCAAAAATTTCAACTTATCATGCTTAATTCTCTAATGTTTTAAAGTTTGAATAATCAAAGCATAAATACTTATGTCTTCATCCTCAACATATCTATAAAAATCATAAATCAATCAAAATTCATTCTAATTGTTAAGGCCAAGATTCAGGGATTTGAGAAAAATGCAAAAAGTTAATGGCAAAAAATTTCAGGGGTTCAAAGATAATGCAAAGAATGAAAGTGAATCCCCCCCACACTTAAGATGTACATTACCCTCAATTTACAAAGATAAAGTTAGTGAATATAGAAGCATAAAATCATAAGATAAGGAGAGAAGTGAAACTCCCTGAATATTGGATGAATTCATTGAGTTGGAGTGTGGAAATTTGTAGGAAAGGGTGTTTATCCACAATTTCTGTGCCAAAAGAATATGATGATCGGTATCGTGGTGGCTAGAGTTGTGGTCATGTAGGAAACAGTAGTCGTGGCAGGGTTTTCCCATTACAGATAGATTTGAGCTGTAAAGCTCTTTTGAAACTGCGATAGCATTAATAAATTTTTATGGAATTTATATTAGCACAATGTACTTGTTAGGAATAGCCGATATGAAATGTTTAAATTAAATTGAGCTAAGTTCTTAGAATACTGAAATTCAAATAATGAAAAAGGTAAAATAAAAGGAAAAAATAAAAAGGAAGTGGAAAATAAAAAGGAAAATAAAGGAAAAGATAATAGGACTAGAGAGTCCTAATCCTCAGATGGTTCGTGAGGTGGGGCTGGCGGTGTGAGATGGAGATGCTGACAAATCTGATATAAAGTGGCATCAGTGTGATCAAGGAGCTGAAAACACTGTTGCTCGAATCGTGTAAAGCGCTCAGACATGTTAGAATCTGATGCTGCCGCATGAACTGGACGGCGAATGGGCAGTGGCTCCTCGTGAGGTGGGGGAACATCATCAGTAATGCCCTCTGGGTCCTCCTACTCGGTGGACTGAGATAAGGGGTATTGAGGAGGATTGGTCCAACGTCGATGCTCGATCATCCTCATATGAAGCATGCTTTGGATGCCTTGTGGAGACATCTGGCCGATGAGAGTATAAGAGGATGTCTGGGCCGCTGTATTGAGGAGGCCGAAGTAACAGGCCAGGCGAGTCACATATGGGTCCATCGAGATCACACCCTTATGATGCCGCTCGATTTGATGTTAAATGGTGTGGGCGATGAAGTAAGCGAGGTTGAGCACGTGCCCATGTGACATGCTCCAAAGGAAGTAAGCGTCGTGGGTGTTGACGACACCAGTGCTCTCTCGTCTACCCGTCGGTGTATGTGCAAGTAGGGCATGAAGGTACCTCAGCGAAGGGGCGAGAGCTGTCGCCTTGAAGCGACTAGTGTCGTAGGTGGCCGGAACAGGGACTAGGGCTTGCCAACACTTGGCTGGAGAAAAATAAATGTGGCGGTAAAGCTCGAAGAAGCTTTCTTCTTCCAAAAACTGCTCAGTGTATAGGCCTAATGCTGTACCGAACTCCCGTACACTAAGCTATCTAATAATGCCCCCGATGTGAAACTGGACCGTCTCTGTATCGTCATATCTAGACATAACCGTCTGGAGGTAGAAAGTGGAGTAGAGCTCTAAATTAAGCTCGAGGTATGTAGGCTCGATGATCTGAAAGAATTGGTCCCACGGGCTCGTTGTTAACAAGGCCTGAACTGCGTCTGCCAATTGGATTCGTTCTAATGCGGCCCAATCAATACACCTCCCCACTCTGAGGGGTCTTACTCTAAGAAGTTGAAATAGTTCCTCTTGAGAGTTTTGCGGAAACTAGAGGAATGGGTGTCTAATTTCTGTAATGGCTCCAAAAGAGGAACCACCGGACCCCTTTCGCTTTTTAAAGGTGGGGACAACAGCTTTCTTTCCTCTTGATGATGACATTGTTCCTAAAAGGAAAATAGACAAATGATAATAAAAAGATAGAAATATATTATGAATACTCATAAGTTCTTAAACTAAACGGTAAATTAAACTAATCAAAAACTACTAGGTACTTCATGCAAAGGATAATTTCACTAAACTAAATTCGATGTTCGAGTTATCCTAAGCATAGAACAAGACAATGGAAATAGTAGTAGCTATGGTTAACATTATATATCAAGAATTAATTGCTTAATATAGATAAATATGGCAATCAAAGAATGGTTCAAAATGGCATAATGAGTATTCTAGATTAATCATGCAAAATGTATCAGAATCACATAAATAATAGGGTAAATAACTGAATAAATCAAATCATAAAAATATAAATAGTTAAAAGACATTAAAAATTAAAAGAAAAGGGAGAAAGGGGAACCTATAGGGTAGGATTTGGGGCGGCGCATGGTCGTGGTGGTGCTACACGGGCGTGGTGGCTTGGGCTAGGTCGGCAGCAGCGCTAGGAGGGGCTGGTATGAGCGGCAGTGGGAGAGGAGTTAGGGTTTTGAGTGAGGGAGCTGATGAATAGTGAGGGGTTTATATAGAAATTGGGGCACACGGGCATATCACACTCCCATGTAAATCGTTTTTAGCCCGTGTGGTTCAAATTTTAATGGTTTTAGTGCGTTTGAGTCTTGGCACACTCCCGTGTTCTTTGAGAGTGTTAGGGCACACGACCGTGTCGTACGGCGGTGTCCTTCTATGTTCACTTCTCCCACGCCCGTGTATGGGGTCACACGCCCGTGTATGAATTGGAAGGTTCGACCACGGGGTTAGGGCACGAACGTGTCTCCTGCCCGTGTCAATTTAGCAAGTTTGACCACGCTCTGGAGACACAGGCGTGTCGCACGCCCGTATCGATTTGTTAGGATTGGCCACGGCCACATCGCACGGTCGTGGCTATTTGTCACAGCCCGTGTGTTAGAAAAGTTTTGTCCTGTTTGTATACGGCCGTATCGCACGGCCGTGTCGTTGCCCATGGTGTACCCACGGCCTTAGGCACGCCCGTGGGCATGGCTATGTGGCTTGAAAAACCTGCATTCAGGAAGTTAATTGATGAATTAGAGTTTGAGAACTTAAATAAAAGAAATTTACTATGTTAGTGCTCGGGTTGCCTCCCGATAAGCACTTGTTTATAGTCTAAGCTCAACTTCTTTCAAGCTTGCACGGTTACGATGGTTTGAGGAGTTCGAACTCCTCTCTCTTGCTATCAGTCTCACTATCAAAATAAGGTTTGAGCCGAGTATAATTTACCTTGAATGTGCCAAATGTTTTATGTGTTATCTCGACTGTACTATAAGGCAAAATTTTCATTACCGTGAAGGGAGGTGTATCACCTGTATGAACTTTTGAATTCGAGATTCGAGGATCTTTCTCCTCTAAAAATACATTATCCCCTACGTTAAATTGATTCATTTTTACCTTAGGGTCGTCATGGTGATGCTTTGGTTCAGCGTGGCATGTTTTTGGTTTCTCTTGGTGGTAGTTCAGCCATTCATCTAGTTCTTCAATCTGTAGCATTCGTTTTTCATGGGTGAACCCTTTAGATGGACTCGTCTGTGGTTTGGTCGCACTTATATAAAGAGTATCCTGCAGAGAAAGTTGGAAGGTGAGATCATTCTTATTACAAGAACTCGTAATAATATCTTTATCATTAACAGTCTTATTAGAATTACGAGCTTGCAAAGTAATTGTATCATCACCTATACGAAGTGTGAGTTCACCTGTCCCTACATCGATTATAGTTCTAGCAGTTGCTAAAAAGGGTCGCCCTAAAATTAGAGGTATATTGCTATCCTCATCTATGTCTAGAACAACAAAGTCGACTGGAAATATAAATTTATCAATTTAGACAAGCACATCTTCGATTATGCCCCTAGGAAATCTAATGGTTTTATCAGCCAATTGAATGTTCATCCTCGTTTATTTAGGTTTCCCAAGACCTAGTTGTTTAAACAATTTATATGGCATTACATTAATACTTGCTCCTAAATCAACTAAAGCATTTTTAACATCTAAGCTACCGAGTAAACAAGGAATTGTAAAACTCCCTGGATCTTTTAGTTTGTTGGATAGTTTATTCTGTAAAATGGTTGAGCACACTACATTCAGCTCCACATGAAATGACTCATCCAGCTTTCGTTTGTTTGTTAAAAGCTCTATTAAAAACTTAACGGTGCTTGGCATCTGTGAAAGAGCTTCAATAAACGGTAAGTTAATGTGTAATTTCTTTAAAAGTTTAAGGAATTTACCAAATTATTCATCTGTGCGGTCTTTCCTCATTGCAGTAGGATATGGGACACGAGGCTTATACTCTTTGACAATTGGTTCTTTGTGACTTACCTCATCCTTACCTCTACTTACCACAGTCTCCTTACTTGGCTCTGATTTGGTTTTAGCTAACCCTCCTTCATCAATCGTGTTGATGGCGTGGAGTTGCTCCTTAGGGTTAGTCTCGGTGTTGCTTGGTAAACCACCTTGTGGTCTTTCAGAGATTAACTTAGCGAGCTGGCCTATTTGAGTTTCGAGCCCTTGAATGGATGCTTGCTGGTTCTTAAGTGCCGTCTCGGTGTTCTGGAAACGGGTTTCTGACACGGAGATAAATTTCGTGAGCATCTCCTCAAGGTTCAGTTTTTTCTCTTGCTGGTAAGGTGGTTGCTAAAATCCCGGAAGAGGTGGTGGTCTCTGATTTTCTTGGTTACCTTGTCCTCCCCACGAGAAATTGGAGTGGTTCCTCCAACTTGCATTATAAGTGTTACTATAAGGGTTATTTTGAGATCTAGAATTATTACCCATATAGTTGACTTGCTCGTTTTCCATGCCATATCCATAGATGGGGTACTCAGAATTGCTCATGTTTCCTTCAATTGAGTCACACTACATCACTGGATGTACCTGCGTAGAACCAGTGAAATTATCAGTCTTTTTATTAAGAAGTTCTACCTGATTAGAAAGCATAGTGACCGCATCAACATTAAAAACTCTGGCAGCTTTTTATGGCTTTATTCTCATGACTTGCCACTGATAGTTATTCAGTGAAATCTTCTCTATAAACTCATAAGCTGCTTCTGGTGTTTTGTTATAGATTGATCCACCGGCGGCTGCATCAATCATCTGTCTCGTTGAGGGGTTCAAACCATTATAAAAATTTTGAACTTGTAACCAAAGAGGTAACCCATGGTGAAGGCACCTTCTTAATAAGTCTTTGTATCTCTCCCAAGCATCGTAAAGTGTTTCTAAATCCATCTGCACAAAAGAAGAGATATCATTCCTTAATTTTGCTGTTTTAGCTAGTGGAAAATATTTGAGTAAGAATTTTTCGATCATTTGTTCCCATGTAGTGATAGACCCTCGTGGTAAAGAATTTAACCACTGTTTAGTTTTATTCCTCAAGGAAAATGGGAATAACCGAAGACGAATGGCATTATCAGTAACACCATTTATTTTAAATGTGTTGCAGAATTCCAAAAAAAATTAGTTAAACGTAAGTTAGGATCTTCATCCTGCAAACCATTAAACTGAACAAACTGTTGTATCATTTGAATAGTGTTAGGCTTTAGTTCAAAATTATTTGCAGCAATAGTAGGCCTAACAATACTAGATTTAGTACTAGCCAAATTAGGTTTAGCATAATTTTACATAGTACGAGGAACAGGATTTTGCTCGACAGGATTTGCAGCTACTACATGAGGTAGTTGATTATCTTGATTTGTCTCCATCTCTGCAGTAGATTCAGGTTCTTCTTCTTGTGTTTGTTCTGGGTACCGTAGGCTTCTTCTTATATCTCTGCGATTTTTGCGAACTGTGGCTTCTAAGTCATCGTAAAAAAGCAAAGGTCCTGACGGGTTTCTTCTAGTCATAAACTAGAGATACCTGCCAGTGAAAAAGAAAAAATTAGTAAATAAAACCTAATAGAAAAACTGGAAATAAATAAAAGTAGTAATGGATAAAGTAATAGAAATAGAGTGTTCCTAATATTTCAGTTCCCCGGCAACAATGCCAAAAACTTGATCGTGATTTGATGAAGTAATAAATTTGATCGTACCTAGAAACTAACTATTATCATGATAAAAGGCAAGCGCACCTATCAAATAGTAGTATAGTTATTGGTAAGACCTGAATATCGAATCCAATGAACTAAAAGTACTAGTAATAACTTTCTTCCTATTATCTAGCCTAAAAATAAAAAGTGGTTTTGTGTAAACTAATTAACTCTAATCTAAACTAAGGATACGACAAAAAGTAAATTGGGGAATTGCTTTGAGAAAGCTGAATGATAAAAACAATACCTAAGGAAGAATCCACATAGACTTCACTTGTTATCTAACTTTGAATTAGACGATTTCTTCATTCGACTTGATCCGTAGAGATCCCTAAATTATGTTAATATCTCGGTCGAGAATAAGAACAACTAATCTTAGGTTGATTAATTGAAATCTCTTTCTAATTAAAACCCTAGTCTTGCATTAACTCGATCTATGGATCCCCATATTAGATTTGACTTTAATCCGGTAGATTTTCGTCGTCCTATGTCTAGGATTGCGATTAACTCCTCTTAATTGTGTTGGATCTACTCTTAAATAGGGACTTTTGCTCCTCTGCCTAAGCATATTCGACTTAAATTAATATCCTGAAAATATCAATTCAAGAATTAAAAACACAATTAAGAACAAATCGAATATTTATCATATAGTTCAAATAACAATAACAATATTCATCTTAGGTTTCATCCCCCTTAGGTATTTGGGGGTTTAGTTCATGTTTATAAAAAGAAACAACTCAGAATAAAGAAAATAACAAAACATAAGGAAACCCAAAACTCTTGAAAGGATTAAAGGGAGATCCACTGTCTTGATGTAGATCCTGGCTTCTGAGATGGATCAATCAGCTTTCTTTCGAGTAATTTCCTGCCTTTTACTCTCCGTCTTGGCGGGAACACTATACCCCCTTGTAGTTGCCTCCTAGGATCTTTATATAGAGTTTGGAATGTCTTTCTTAGCTCCTAAGTAGTCTTTTCCGCATGAAATTGAACTTCATTACGACAGGGACACGCCCGTGTGAGTCGAGTCTAGGCCGTGTATAACACTCCCTAACCCCAAACCGTCCTCGAAACAGGGTTACGGAGCATTACTAGACCTATCAGACTTTTACAATTAAAATACACATAATTACCAACACAACCAGATACACTCATAATTTGCCAAATTTAAACATTTACATATTATCCAAAATAAAATTCTATTCAAATATCAAATATCATAAAAAAATCAATTTCATAACAAATTAACCAAATTCTATTATATATCATAACCAAACCCAAATCTATTTATTTCATCCTTACATTTACAATTTCAAAATGACACACACATAAGACACCCTAGGTACATGCCATTACCAATAATTAACACACTTTACCTTATTGAATTCGGGATCGGCTTGGGATGCTGATTCAACGTTCTATCTGTATCTAACTTGTGCACGAAAAACAAACCGTATGCTGAGTATGGGTATACTCAGTGATATTTTTATAATCCGAACACCAAATAAAATGAAAATATAACAAACACTTAAAAATCATATACAATTAGAATTATTCAATTATTTAATTCGTAGATAAATTCTTTATAACTTATTTCATTCTTTTTACTTACTAACCTGTATAGCTTTCCGTAATCCGTTCACACGTTATTTCAAAACAATTATATTATTCACTTCTCAATCACTGTTCTATACTTATTCATTTCATTAACAGTTATTATTATTCATATCATATTATTATCTTGCTATTCCAGATAACTTCCACTATATACATTCAATTCATATATCTCAATTTCAATTCTCAATTCAATTTCTCATTTTCATTTCAATAGCTTGATCAATCAAATTTATTCGATTTATCTTTTCACTTATTTACCCCTATTAACAAGACTCGGACCTTGGCGGATACAGGGATCCAACCAATCACACCAGTTTGGCACCCAATGCCTCGTCAGATAGTTAGAAGCAAAGTTGACACCCAGTGTCTCATCGGCCTAGCCGAAGTAAAGTGGTACCTAGTACCTCATCGAATCTATCCGAAGCAATATGACACTCCAAGTGTCTCATTGACTCGAGGCCGAAGTAACCCTGAACTCTTCCAATCATATGGCATGCCAACTATATCTGACTTAGCTCGATATTGTTAATAGGGTATTTGATTCACTTTCTCAATTCAATAATTCTTTCATCAATATACCATTCTAATAATCACATATATTCACACATTTTCACAATTTCATACATTTTCATTCTATTCAATAAATATATTTCCATTATTCATATTAATTCATAATTCAATATCAAATATTCAAATATCACAAATCTCATATATTCATATCAATTCCCTCATATTTCCAATCAATATATTTTTCAATATAACATTCATTCAATATTCAAATTTTTACATAAATCATATATATTATATAATTCAATCAATATAAATTCAATCAAAATAATTTCAATCAATATAATTTCAATAAATTCATCGCATGCCAAAATCAATCCATTTCAATTGTAAAACATCATAATTCTCACACCAACAATTGCCATATGTACATAAATATAACAAATAATGATTAAGTTCGGATTATAGAAATACAAACTGTATTTTCTCGAGCTAACTCCCGTTGTCTTTGCCATTTTTCCTTGCTTAGCCGAGATTTCCTGAGACAACATTAGCTACGGGAACTAAAACAATTCCTATTCGTTAATTCACTACTAATTTATATCTAATTAATACAATTTCTATTCAATTTCTACTTTAATTTCAATTTAATCTTAACTAAATTCACTTACTTTTTTTATCTCAATTCATACTTCATTTCTATTCAAAATTTGTCCAAATTCATACTTAACTATTAAATTTCCAGCATATTTTCCTAATTTCGAAATTTCATCAATTTAGTCCCTACCACATAAAATTTATGAAATTACTTTTCAATTCAACCCTTATTTCATTTCCAACTTGAATTCCTATCAATCTAACCCCTAATTCATCTTTTTATTAAATATGAACAATATTTAGAAATCTAATAACTTTTAAAATATTAATTTAATTTCATCAAAACTTTATTCTAAAGCTTTTAAAACATCAAAATTAAGTGAAAATGGCTATATGGACTTACCAATTAAACTTTAAAGCTTCAAACCTTAAATTTTTCCTTTTCTTTCTTTCCTTTCTTTTTCTCCTTCTTTCTCCCCTCTTTCACGTTTGCCTATTCTGTTTCTTTCCCTTTTTATTTCTTTCTTTTACTTTGTTTTGTTTTATATATATATAATATAATAAGTTAATAAATATCTATTTAATAATCAATATTTATTTTACATTTGTATACATTTTTATTATTACACATGTCACAAATTTTACCATACATTTGTCATAATTTAATATATTTATTACATAAAAATCGTATAATATAATTATTTAATTAATAAATATCTTTTACTAAATAATAAATATCTTAATATCAAATACTAATATTACAATTGTACACACTTATATTTTCACATTTGTACCAATAAATTTATTACAATTGTCATTATTTAATTTATTTATCAAACAAAAATCTCATTATTTAATTATTTAATTAATAAATATCTTTTATTCTAAAATTAAGTAAATATACAATTATATTCCAAGTGTTCAAATACATATATTACACTTGTACAATTTTATCATCATACATTTGTCTTTATTTCAATTTATTTAATAATAATAATAATTAATAACTAATATATAAACCGTAATAATAATTATAATATATTTATATATATGACTTAAGAAAAATCTTATATTTTAATTACATGTATGCCGCCTCATCTATTGTCAATGGCTTAATTGCTATTTTAATCTTTTTTACTTTCGTTTAATCTACATTCCAACTTTCATCCTTTATTCAATTTAGTCATTTTTCCTAATTTCTCTTAATGAAGCTAAATTTACTGAATTAAAGCCTAGTTAATTACTCAATTAACTTCGTAATTATTTTTAATAAATATTTTCTAATCCATTTTTCAGAAACGTAGACTCGAAAATACACTTTTCCTATAACTTTAAAGTTCGGGTCGTTACATAGTGCCCAAGCCTGTTAATGTGGCACGGCCATGTGGGTTGCCCGTGTGCTGAACTCCAGGCCGTGTTGTTTCCTAGCTTTGACCCATTTTCTCCGTTTTCGGCCCGTTTCTCGTTCTTTTCACTCTTCCATGCTCTCCTAAGTATAAAACATGAAATTAAAGGATTAGGAGCATCAAATTCCACAAATTCAATGATAATTCATTCATAAATGTGCTAAATGTGGAGAAATATGTATAATTTACAGTTTATCACTGAAGTATAGGCAATCTTTCATGGCATACAAGTAGCTTGTCATAGAGGTTATTCTAAGTTAATTCTTGAATGTGATAGCAAGACTATGATTGACATACTCAGTGATAATTCAGAGGAAGTATTGTTTATATCTTTTGTTTGTGGAATTAAAGAATAATGTCGACATTTCTCCACTGTCAAATTCCAACATGTCTTTAGAGAAGCCAACATGGTAGTTCACTGCTTAGCCAAAATTTATCCCACTAATGATCTTGTATGTGGACCTTTGTACTTTTTTATCTCTCACAAGCCTGTTCTTTTTCTAACCGAAGCCATAATTTTCCATGAACATGTACCGTCTTACATTGCACACTTGGCTTCGAACTTATCGGATTTAGATTTAACCACGTTGTAGTTAACCCTGTTCATGATGCTAGGTTGTTTCAATGCACCAAGAAAACTATCCTTATTGGAAAACTTCTTACCAACTTCTAATTCACCCGAATCCAATGACGAACTTGTACAGTCACGCCTTCTGTGTGGTAGATCTGGAAACTCCAACGTATCATCTGTAAATAGATCGACATTATACATGTAGGCTGGAGGCTAGTACACCCTGAATCGCGGATCTTCTTTTTCTTCATCTGAACCCCCTTCAACATCTTCAGGTTCGGTTGGAATAGGCTCCGTTTCAGAAAATAATTCAACTTCTGCACTATTGAGGCCGGGCTCTTGAGGTGGATCCACATCAGACTCAGCATCCGACCCATCATTATCTGCAACGTACGAGTTCCCCTCGTCGGTGAGTGTCATAGGAAGTACATCATCTCTTCTTATGGACGTTTCATAACGTTCTTAATCAAATGTGGATTGCCAACCATTAAAAGTTGATGTCATTCCCAGTACGTATTTCCAGCATCAAACATCGACCCACCGTGGTGCTTGTCCCATCCACTAACGGAGTGTCGTGCAGGGTTGTGTATTCTATACTGCTACCAAACACGGACGCTTTCGTGTTTTGCCACCCACTAACGGAGTGTCTGTAACGACCCAAATTCCACGGGTACCGGAAAGACGAGTCTTAGGGCCTCTGTCTTAGAAAAAAATGAGTTCGTAAATATTTATTAAAAATATTTATGAAGTTAGTTATGAATTGAATTAGATTGAATTTAGTTTAATTAGAAATAGTTAGTAGAAATGACTAAATTGAATAGAGTATAAAAGTTTAATTATGGAATATAAAAATATTAAAGGATTAGATTAGTAATTAAACCAAATTAATGACATGTGTAAGATATAGAATAAATACATGTGTATTTATATTATTGGTACAAGTGTATTATATGTGTATTTACTTATTAATTAAGTAAAAGATATTTAATTGTTTATTATAATTATTATTAATAATTATGTAAATATTATTTTATTTATTTAATAAATAAATGATGACACTTGTATGGTGTGAATTAATACATGTGTACATGAGTGTATGAATACACATGTAGCATTTTTATTTGAATTAAATAGATATTTTATTATTAATTATTAAAGTAGTAAATAAAAGAAATAAGTAAATAAAATAAAGAAAACAAAAGAAAAAGGGAGTAAGAAGTCACGAAATTGAGAAGAAAGAAAGAAGAAAAGAAAAGAAAAAGGGAGAATTAGGGTTTGGAAGCTTGAAAGTTAAATTGGTAAGTCAATCAAGTCATTTTCTTTGTAATTTTGATGTTTTTGGAGTCCTAGAGAAAGGTACTCTTGAATTTGTGAGGAAATATTGAAAGTTGATAGATATTTGAGTAGGGTTTATGTTGAACAAATGATGAAATTAGAGATTAATTTGATAAAATTATTGATTTGAATTAGTTAAAGGACTTAATTATAAACTAGGCTATAAGTTTTGAGTTTTAAGGACTAATTTTAAAGAAATTCAAAATTATGGGAAATTGATGAAAATTTGATAGTTATATTGAAGTTTTGATGGAAATTGAATAAGAAAATGATGTGAATTGCAAAAAGGAAGAAGATGAATATGTTTAGGACAAAGTTGGTATTAAGGAAAAAGTTGTATGGAAAGTTAGAAATTTATATAAAATATGTGTGTTATTAATTAATTGTAATTATGCTAATTTTCTAGCAAGCAAGGAAACCGAGACGACAAATACGAAAGGAAAAGAAAAAGTAATCGAGGAGTAGATACAACAAATTCGGGTTTGTATTATCATAATTCAACTCATTTATTATTATATGTTCAATTTCATTATGAATAAATGCATGAAAATGAAATTGAGGTAAGTAGTACTATTTGAATTTAATGTGATTGGATGTGATTATTGAAATGTATATGGGTTGAAAGTATGAGGAAGTGTTGAAATGGTTGAAATGTGAATTGATTGGTGAATATGTGATTATGTGATTTTGAAGCAAATTGAGATTGAAATGCTATTAATGTGATTGCATTGAATTTGAATGATTTTGTACAATTGGAAATGGAATGAAGTGAAAATATGTGAAAATATAAAATTGAAGCAAGTTATGCTTGAAATGAAAAATATGTGAGAAAATGTGGCCAAAGAGCAAATGAAGTGAATTTGATTGAAAATACGAGAAAGTGATTGAAATTGATATGTGTACTAGTCGGGCTTAGTGGATATAGTTGGCATGCCATAGGATCGGAACAGTTTAGAAATTCTTCGACCTCGAGTCGATGAGGCACTTGGTGTGCCATAGATTTGCTTCGGATAGTTTCAGTGAGGCTTTAGTAGCCACTTTGCTTCGGCTCAGCCGATGAGACACGTGGTGTGTCATAGATTTACTTCGAACTATCCGATGAGGCTTTGGTAGCCACTTACTTCGGCTAAGCCGATGAGGCGTTGGTCGCCATTCTAACATGTTAAGTGGATCCGTGTATCCGCCAAGGTCCGAGTCATGTTAATAATGGTAAATAAATGAAATGAGTAAGTTATATGAATTTGATTATTTGAATCAGTGAATGAAAAGTGAAAGAGATGCTGTGATATGAAATGTGAAATGAGATTGTGCAATGAGATTGGGACATGAACCAAAGGTTCATGAAGTGTAATACTTGAAATGTGAATGTGGATAATTACATGTGGTTATGGAAGGAACCAAAGATTCTTGAATTGTTAGAAATCTTGATGGTTATATATTGAACCCTTTATTTGAATTGTGCTGACTTAGTATGAATTTATATGTAAGATTTATTAGTTATTCATACATGTTACGAAACTGTTTTGTTGCTATAGTTTGAATTATGATAATACCATTGAGTATTTCCAATACTCAGCGTACGGTTGTTTTCCGTGCGCAGGTTAGGTAAAGTTGTGGTTCAGTCAAGCATCCAAGTCAATCCCGACCTCAGCTCCAATTTGTGGTGATGTATCTATCTTTTGGTAATGTGGCATGTACTAGGTTTAATATGTGTTACTTGTAAATGTTTATGTTAGTATGTAAAAGTGGTTTATAAACTTTAAGAAGTTTTTGGAATGAATGAATGAGTTTTTGCTAAGTTTAGAAATGAAATGAATGGTATTTGATTAAGGTTTATAAGTCAATGATTTGGGCATGTATTGGGTATGTTTTGTAGGTAAAAGTAGCTTAAAAATTATGAAAAATATGGTTTTCACACGGCCAAGACACATGGGCGTGTGCCCAGGCGGTGTGGGAAAAACAGACTCGCACACGGGCTAGTCACACGGCCATGGGGATCCACACGGGCAGGCCACACGGCCATGTCCCAAACCACACAGCCATGTGCCCCTGTTTTCCAAGAAAAATTTTTAAAGTTCCCGGTTTAATCCCAAATCAATTTTTAAACTTATTTGGGCCCAATAGACCTATATTAAGGACTATTTGATAGAAATTAGATGGTTTTAGGTTGAAACTCAAATTTATGTCTCGTTTTTATTTCGTATGTTAGTGTATAAGTCTGATAATACCTTGTAAGCATGTTCCGGCGACGGTTTAGGGTTAGGGGGTGTTACAGTGTCAGGCAGGGATCGTGTATTCCTCTCGAACAGTGGTAGATGTTGAAGTTGCAAATGCTTCATTTAGCGATGATAATTATACATATAACTCAAGATAGGGTGATCCACTAGCGAGATGAGTCTGCATCATTGCCTCAAAGCTACGAGCACCTTTGATGTCGAATGAGTCATATATCACGGGATCAACCGAAGCACAAAATCAATACTTAATAAATGAAACTCTCATTGGCGTCGTTCCAAAGATTTTACGCCTATTCTTTTACGAAGTTCTATCAAATCTATGTTCTGGCTAAAAAGTAGTCACACTATGTTCTCCAATAAAAAAACGTCGTTATCGGTGTCACGGGCCTCACCATCATAATAAATAACAACACTAATACGTTCACTCATCTTCAAATTCTATTCTACTTTAGCCTTAATTTCTCTTGCTATAACTTATGCAACTTGAGTATGAAATTTGGCTCATTTATAGTCTAAGGCCAAACAGGAACTACTATAGAAAAAGAACGTTCACGTGAGAGTTTTTTTCAGTAATTTTGCTGACAGTACATCCTACTTGAAGCGTTTTTGACACTATTTGTTTAGAACCGTCTTCTCAAAATTATTTCTTCAAGAACTACTGTAGAAAAAGAGCGCCCACGTGGAATTTTTTCAGTAATTTTGCTGACAGTGCATCCTTCTTGAAGCGTTTTTGACACTATTTGTTCAAGAACGTCTTCTCAAATTTATTTTTTTAGAAACTACTGTAGAAAAAAATATAAGTTTTTTTCCTAAACCCTAAACACAGAATTATTTAAAAAACTAATCTATAATTTAATTAATTTTCTTCAAAACCCTAAACTCTAATTTAATTAATTTTTAAAAACCCCATAAACCTAATTTAATTGATTTAAAAAAAAAATCCTAAACCTTAAAAATCTCAAATCCTAGAAAACTCTAAACCCTAATACCAAAAACCCTAAAAACCTTAATCATGCAAAAAACCTTAACCCTAACAAAACACGGGCTAAAACGCGTCCCTGAGGGAGCGTTTTGCCACATCAGCACAAAGCGCATCCTAGATAGCGCATTTGTACTAATGTGGCAAAACGCTCCCCCAGGGACGCACTTTACTGGCATATTCCCTGAGACCACGCTGACGTGAACTCGTTTTCTCCGAAATCGGTACTTTCTGATAAATAATGAAAAATTAATCTATTTTTATAAATAATGTTAGAAATAGGCCTTTATTAATAAAATGACGTTTAATTTCATTCTTAAATTAATTTTGATTTAATTGCGTAATGTCGTAACGTAAAATAAAAATATTTAATCACCAACCAATAGAAAAAGAGGTCTTAAATTAAATACAACCGTAAAAATTCCTTCCCACCAATTTTATTTAATTAAAAAAAACCAGAAAGTCTCGGTTGATGGGATATAATCTTGACCACTCATTCGAATGACCTAACTTAGTCAACCCTTCTGAAGCGGGTTTTATGGTCCCCGGCAGATTTTTACAACGGCTGGGGTCTAGTGTAATGTATTCCACTACACGCTTTCTGATAAAGAAAAAATCATAACGCAAGAACATCTCATCAAACCCATCTCATTCCAATCGGACGGTCAAGAATAAAACTCAAAAGGGGGTGGTCTGACTCCGTGAAGAATCCAATAAAAGAGAGCTACATGTTTTGGTTGTACTTTTCAGGGTCCCCTACCTGGATTCTCAAGGCATCGCCTGCCACAGATATCAAACCTAGAAAAATTTCTCCAATCCTTACGATCAAATCACATAAATCTTGATTTCAAATCTTAATACCTTTCTATTCGTTTTTTTTTATTTATTGTTACCGCTGAAGTGAAAGATTTGAATTGAGAGGAAAATCCAAGATTTTGAGGTTTAGAGATGGATAAGTGTTTGGTTCTGTGTTAAAAAAATAGAGGTCAGAAAATAAGAGAAGAGAATTTTGGGGGTTTAAGATCTGGGATTCTCTCCATAGATAGAAAAAATGGTGAAACTTTGTTTAATGGCTTCTCATGGGTACACTCCCAGCCCGGGACTTGTTTTTCACCAGGAAAAAGGTGTTAGCAGGGTGATCAAGGTAAATTTTTTTGATTTGATTTGTATTGTTTGATGATTTGGGTTTCTTGGTTACTATTTCGATTGTGAGCTACTACTGGCCGTCTATGATTGCTAATTCTATTTTGATTAATTGTTTGGGTAACATGAATATTATGGAGTTATTGGATTCTTCTCCAGCGCTTTAACGATGACAAATCGATTTTTATAAGGATTTTGTACCTGCATATATATATGTATATATTTTATGAAGTATATAAATTGTCGATATTTGATTATCAATAATCAGTAATTTGCAGCCCCCTCCCCCCTCTTATTTTTCTACTAACACTTTTATTTATTAGCTTTTTTTAAAAATTATAGTGCATATATTTTATTAGTTATTTGTTATTGAATTTTTATTGTTTCCATAAAAGCAGGAATGTCAAACCTTGTTGCCAAGTAAAGCAATGAAACATGACATGGTACAAACGGGTCCCTTTGATCTGAAGTGCAATGGAATCAAAGAGCAGCCAAAACCAGTTACCCTTCTTTGTGAGCCTAAACTGATTGTAGATGTCGATCCAAAAGCACAAAAGCCTATGGTTATTGATAAACCAGGTCTGCAACTTCTTGTGGCTTGTTCTTTGTATGTACTAGTTATTTCTTTTGCTATGTACTTAGGGAAAGCGACTCAAACCAATTCTTTTTCTTAGAATCTATAAAAATATATAATTCTCAAAACACCTTAAAGATTGGGTGTTTGTGGTATTAAGTTTAACTAACTAACTAACCATACGATTAAATATTTTGTTTCTTCTTGGTCAGAGGTTGTCTATTGGAATTTGGATGTAAACTCAAATCTTTGCTATGATTCTCTTTTACAATCCCATCCACACTTCTTGCCGCTCATAACATGATTGACAAGATTAATGAGATACTAAAATAAGTTATAGCATAGATATGAAAGGTGATTCTTGAAGGGATATAAAAGTTTTAGCAGCTAGATCAGGTTATTCCAATCGATAATGTAGTGCAACAATTTAGTAGCACACTTGAAGGCAGAAAACATATTTGTGGGTGATTATAGGTTAGGCATATTTATTTGTGACGCCAATTTCTTTTATATTTCTTCCCAAGTCCCCTTGGTTAATCATTGTCTGATGGTTATTCTAATCCTGTTTTATTCGCTGTTGCTCATCTAGACACAGCTCTCTTTGGCTCTGGGATAGCTGAGAAGTGCACAAGACATGAAAAACTCTTAAAGTTTCTTGTGTCTGGATCAAAGGATGTGGATAAAGGGGAACTTGATTTATCATTGCTATCAGATTTGATTGAACCGTTGATGTTTGGTGTGCATCAGCAGCCTTATGCTTCTCTAATTTATCCAAGTAGTGAGTTTGATAACCAGAAGCCGCTTCCAGACATTGTAGGAGAGATGGTACAAGATTCAAAACTTATTGTTAATTCAGATGGTCTAGTTATACTTACAAGTAGTGGGACCGAGATGAAAGACATTCTGTCAATCGTTGCCGAATTTCACTTATCAAGCAACTCAACTAAATGGAGAAGGCAGTCGGGACTGGTCCCATACTTCAACAGGTATGGATACTACTACTTACACTCGCTTGATTTGAGTTAAAGGTTAAAACTCATTTGGCCTTTATACTATGAAATTTCTGGCACTTTGAGGGCTTAAAGAAATAAAATTCATATGAAGTACCTAAACTTATATTTTGTCAGCCACTTGACTCCAAAGCTAGGTCTGTTATAATTGTCTTGTCATCATCTTGTCGCTGGTGAATCTACTGCCACGCCAACATGAAGGGTAAAATAAAATATTTCTTATGCTGATGTGGTATTTACATGCTAAATGAGTCACCATTTTTTTTGAGAAGTGGTAGATTTTTGTTGGCTGTTTTTGTCATTTTAGCCAATTGACTTGCTTTGTTAGTCGAAAGGGTCAAAACATCTGTGGGTAACATGGTTGAGTATTCTATTGCAAATTTTTATTCTCTGAATACTAATGTGACAAAATTGTCATAGTTCAAGGCCAAAATCTGTTTTTAAACTCTTAAATTAAATGAGAACCATGCAGCAAACAATCATATTGTGTTATGTATGGACCATATTGTGGTGTTTTGACTGTTATTGAAAATTTGTTGCTAATAAACAATCGTATAAGGTGTAAAATGAATAATTTCATTGTTGTTTGAAAAGAATGTGACCATAAAGTCTTCTTATAAACAGGACCAGGAGCAAAAAAGTGCATGCTAGTACTAGTCTCGCTGCAATATATGAAGTTGCGAGTGTTGCACCTCCAAAGAGGTCTGTGACTGATCATCTGTCTCATTGTGCCCTCTCTCTCTCTCTCTCTCTCTCTCTTTCTCTCTTTTCTTTTTTAATTTATAAATACCCTTGCCATTGCCATAATTCTTCTAGATGATATAATGGAAACTGTCAACTTGAAATAATTGGAATTTACCTTGTTTGGGAATCTTGATATCTAGTCCTAGAATTTCTGTAACAAACCGATAATGATTTGTGAGTTGTAACACTTCATTTATGTTAATTGCATGTAAGACCGTAGTATGGAATGGACATAGATAGATATATTTATTAAATATTGTAAATATGGCAGGTAGGTTTAACCTATATTTTAATTAGGTTTCTTCCAACTTGGCTATTATCCGCTGGATCTGGACCTAAAATATGGTCTGTTTTTATAGATACATGGTTAAAATATGAACTTCGGCAAAAAACTATAATTTTTGTTGCTTTCTTTCAACTGTTTTTGTTTAGAATGTGCTTTTTATGCAACTCGTTTTTGACAGTCCGGAGAAAATCAAGCCCAAGCCATCACAAAAAAGGAAGACGTCTAAGAAGTCAACCAGGGAGAGAAATCTCTACAAAGCAAATTATTTCCATGCATGTGAGAGTCTTCTTTCTTTGATGGCAAATAAGCACCGGCATGGCAAAATGGCAATTCTTTCCCTGAAGAAGTCTGGCCCTGAACTTCCTCAACTTTTGACCCAATTCTCTGCTGGCATTGCCGGGACTGGTCTTGCTGTTGTCTTTTCTGTTTTCTGTAAGGTAGCGTATGCGAGAGCCCCATTGTGTACTTCTAACCTCTTTAGCACTAGCCTTGGTTTCGGGCTAGTTTGGCTCTCCTGGGCAGTTAACAGACTGAGGGACACGATTGTACATATCAGCAAGAATACTGGCAAGTTGGATATGAAGGAAAAAGAGATGATTAAGAGAGTTGAGAAAAGTGTTGATGACATCTACTTCAGAGCTGCAACGTTGATGGCTGCAGCGATGTTAAGGTTTGTATGAATTCTGAAGATATAACTCATTTGGATAACCATCTGGACTGGCTGAATATTTCAACAACAGAAAACATTGACATCTATGGTCTTGTGATGACCTTGAGCTCATATGAGCAGGACCTCAGCATCTGCCAGCTTGTATATGTATAATAATCATTAAGCGCTATGAATGGAGAAGGAGGTGAAAACCTTTCATATATTTTAAAATACGAATTGTCATTGTCGGACATAAATGGGAGGGAGCAGATTAGTAGAACTGGTACTAGTCTTTAATATATTCTTCTTCATGCAAAGGAAAATAACTTGTTATGGTGTTCAGGTTCCAAGAGTGCTACAATTTTTAAATGTCTTGAAATGCTGTTCGATTGTGCTGTTTTATTTATTTATGTACAATGAATGAAAAGATATGCTGGCTAGTTATGCACACTGGAAACCGAATAAAAATAATTCAGTCGTTAAAATTCATCATTATCGCTCACTCACTGACAATCTCTTAAATACTTGTGCAACTGATCGGTCCCCGTCATTACTGCCACCAACAAAGTTCTTTCTCTTACACGAAAAAGATTACAAACCTTAAACCGACGTCCACATAACCATAAATTATTGTTGTCCAAATCCTAAAGAATTTGCTTCTCTTAGGGTCGCTTTTAGATGTGTTCAACCGGTTAACCGACCCGAAATATCATTAATCGAATTAACTGACTCTTTAAAAATTTTAACCGTTAACATTCAGTTAATTCGGTCGGTTAACCGAATTAACCGAAAATTATATATATTTTTTTATTTTTGGTTAAAATAAGTATAAAATTAACCGAATTACCCGAATTAACTGAATTACTTGAATTAACCGAATTACCCAAATTAACCGTGTCGAAACCATTTTTTTGAAAATAGGCGTCGACTTCGGTTTTGAAAACGAAAATGAAAGTTGAGAGTCGCCACCAATCATTTTTATGAAGTGTGATCGGACCACCTCGAAATTCAATCATTTTAATAAAGTTTAAATTTACTAAAACGATGATTTTTGGTCTACGAAATCCAAAAAACGGGTTCGAGAGTCGATTACGCACGAGGAAGGATTAGCACCCTCGATATGCCCAAAATTGGTACCTAATTGATTAATAATTGTCCCAATATTGAAAATTTTGAAAAGATTTAAATTTTGAAAAGATTTAAAGTGTGATTCTTTTTTAATATTTTATGATGGATTTTAAGATTCACTCGTTTCAAATGATTAAAATGTCACATCCAGCACGTTAGGATATAACATTTTAAAGTTCTCAAAACCGAGGTCATCTCATAATTTTTAAAACATGCGAGTAAAATGGTATTTAGTTATTTAGTCAAATGAAAAAAATCGCAACCCAGTACGTTAAGGCACAATTTTCTAATTTTTCCAAATACTAAATATTGCCTTGTTTCAAAATTATTTAAATCGACAAATTTGAAAATGATTTGATGCATTTAATTTGAAACAGAATAAACTTAAGTTAAAATCATGAAACTACAATAACAAATAATCATGGAATAAACACATATAACAAGATTACTTAAACAATGCATAAAGATATAATATTACTTCACATGAATATCGATAATATCATAAAACAACAAATTTGCAACTGATACCAAGTAATATTAAATATGAAGTATTAAACCTTGAAACAAATAAAACAATAATACATACAAAATATAAAAATAACAATAATAATTCATGCATAAAATATTATACAAGTGAATGGCAATAATGTGAAAATATGAAATAACAAATTAAAGTACTTGCAATGGCAATAATCTCACAATATGCTCAATTTAAACACTAATCATTAATAATAAAAAAACGAATGAATTGAATAAGCGATTAAAAAAGGGTATAAAGTTAATTAAAATAAAATAAATAAAATGTAAAATATTTTAAAATGAGAATAGTGAGTTTAAAATAAATAATGTGTAAGAAGAAATTTAAAATACACAAAATGGTTAAAAGGATGATATATTTACAAAAATTTAAAATAGATAACATGTATATATAAATATAGGTATAAGATAAATAATATATTGTTAAAAACTTAGAACAAACGATAATAAAACAATTTGACAAAAAAAAGAGTTTAACATAAGGTATATAGAAACCGATTTAAAACCAAGCAATATATAAATTTAAAAGAAATAATATGTACAAAAATTTAAAATAAATGATATATGAAGAAAATATTCAAATGAATAATATGTAAGATGGACGAAAATAAATAAAAAAATCGAAAGTATGAAAATGGTTTAAAATAAGTAGTATAAAAAATTTTAAAATAAATAATGTAAGCAAAATTTTAGGAAAATAGTACATAAAAAATTTTATAATAGTAAACGATTAAAAAAATATAGGTAAAAATAGAGTTTAAAACAAACAACAGATATAAGAGCAAAACAGTTTAATAAAAATAGTATGTACAACTTAAAATAAGTAGTAATAATAATAAGAATAAGAATAAGAATAAGAATAAGAATAAGAATAAGAATAAGAATAATAATAATACAATCTTAAAGGATAAATAAATAAATAAATAAATAAAACCCATCAAACATATTAAGGACCAGATTAAAAACGGACTGACATTTAAGGTATAAATTCGAAATAAAGAAAAACCAATTAAGGATCGAAGTGAAATGCGCAGGAACTATCGGGGACTATATGGGAAATATTCCCTAAGTTCCCTGCGTGGGTTCAACTGTCAGCACAAGGGACCAAATTGAAAACCAAACAAAATCTGAGGGCCAAATTAGAAAATGAAAAAAAAGAAATTAAGGCCTGATCAAATGACGCTGCAAAAGTGAGGGACTAATGGAAGAAATCTCCCTTTTAAAGCAAAAAGTCCAATCCCCTCCGCACCAAACGGCGTCGTTTGGATTCTCCTTTTTTTAAAAACAAAATTTTTTTAATTAGCAGCTTCCTGCTGCATTTTTTTTTAAAACGTTTCAACCCCCCTTGCCCCTATTTCCTTTCTCTGCTAGGGTTATACACACCCATCATTGCGCCGTCGCCGGTGTGCCACCACATACGGTGGCCGGAGGTTCTGAAAATCCCTTTTATACCCCTAACTCGACATTTAAAACCCAAAAAAGAAAGAGAAAAAAAAGAGACTAAAACTCAAAAAGAACCTCTCGGTTCTGGCCTTCGCCGACGACGGAGGAAACCTCCGATGACTCGACCAAAAGGCGTTCGGGTAAGTCTTTCTTCCCTTTTTCTTTTTTATTAAACTAGATTTGAAATAAAAATAAAATAAAATAAAAAACAGTAGATCGAAAAGGCCGAAGAGGAGGAAAAGCAACCTTTTTCTCTTATTTCTATCGTTTTCTCTTTTGATTTTTCAATGTGCTATTTTTCATTCAAAAATCCGGTGCATTACATTGATTTCGTGTGGCTCTTTATAGCCGATTCACATTACAAAATGTTCATTTTTTTGTTCTTTCTTGTCTTTTTCTTGTTACTGTTCTCTGCTTGCTGTTTTTGTTCTCTTTGCAGGCCTACGGGGAAGTCAACGGAGCAGGTTCGGCTATTGACAGAGAGGTGAAGCCTCGGGTGACGTGCGCGCCGGTGGAGGCACGTGGGCAGCGGCGCCGAAAGTACTGCTAGGGTTTCTAGCTATTTTGTGTAGTTGGGCTTGTTGGGTAGCTGAATTTGGGTTTGTGTTGGGCTATGTGACTTGGGTCTTGATTACCAAGGCCCGGTCAAATTTGGGCATGTACAAACCGAATTACCCAAATTAACGGAATTAATCAAATTATTTTTATTTTTGTTTTATTTTTATTTTTTTATTTCTTAAATTATTTGTAATTTTTATGATTGTGTTAGGTAATTGGGTTGGATAATTGAGTTGGGTAATTAGTTTTAGTTTGATTGGGTTTATGTTGGATTGAGTTTGAATGAATAGTGGGATATTTATATATTATAATTTTATTTATTAATTTTTTCGGTTAAACTGAAAAAATTCGATTAACCGATCGGTTTCGAACCGAATTAATCGTTAACCGAAAATTCAAAAAATTATTAACTGACCCCGACTGAAAAAATTTGGTTGACCAACCGAATTCGGTTAATCGGTCAGTTAACCGAATTTTTTTGGTTTTACCCGAATTTTGTACACCCCTAGTCGCTTTGGTTGAGCGTTAATTTTTATTTTTTTTTCTATATATTATGGTATTGTTATAATATCTAATTTTATCGTTATCATTATTTTTACATTAATCGTAAATGCACCTCTCATCTAAAAGAACTCTTAATCTCTTATTCTCATTGGTTGAATAATGAAAGAAAAATATTTTAGCTCTTCATGATATTTTTTTTTAATAATTGGTTCATTTTTTAATATCTCTCATCATAAATGCTTATCTGAATCGATAAATAATAAAACTACACATTAATTTTATTTTAATTTGTAATTTGAAAAATAAATTTTAATTTGATACAATTATATATAAGAAATTTTGGCCGCGATTTAAATGTATACGGTAAACTTTGATTTTGATTTAATTGTATACATTTAAAAAAATAAATATATCTATTTATTTACATGTTAGATTAATATAATTATTTGTGTTTTCAATATATACCCATAATATTATTATTGATTTGTAAAAATTGAATCAAAGTAATATTTTATGCATATAATTAGATAAAACCAAAATTCATATATAGCATTGCACATATTCTAAAAAAATTTATAGCATTATAAGTTAGAACCAAAATTTGTATAAAATTTTTTATATTTATCTTTAATATTAAAGAAAATGTCACATCAATATATTAATAGAATTTTTTTGATAATCTCAATTATTTGAATTGATTATTCCTTAATGATAATGGGATCGAATGTAATAAAAAAAAGTTTTTCTTAGTATAATCAAAGCTTATTTAGATTTTGGGATAACATGGTTTGCTTTTTCGAAATACAATAAAAACTTGGGATTATAAAATAACAATAAGATAACCGAAATGAGCCAGATAGGCAGACACTAATCTCTAATTTAGTGATAATAGAGGGACTAAAACCAAAAATGTACCTATTTCAATGTAAGAGTGGCAGTCAGTGATAAATCTTGCGTGCCTTGGATGATAAAAGCTCCTTTCCTTTCTAAATCCTAATGGCCTTCACTTGACTGCTGGCGTGTCTAATTCGGTAATTCTAGAATCAAATTAGCTTCCGTTTCTCCTAAAATGTGATCCTTGTATACGAGGAATAAATGCTGTAACCCAAGGTGTTTAGAAGTAAGGGTTCGTTTGTTCCCAGTTTCTTACGTTAAGATGGTTCCATGGGGCGGCCTCAGTTGCTGCTTGAGTGCAGCCGCTCTCTGTCTTCTTGGAAGGAGCAGTGGAAGGTTAGATTTCTATCAACTTTCTTACAAATAAGGGTTTCGCTGATGATTTGCTCATACTATCAATCCTTTGCAAAGCATTGGATGAAGATGTTATGATAGATAATAGCCTTTAGTAAGATCCTGTAAATAAAGCTAATTTCTTCATTATTTGCTAGAAATAATTTTTAATCATGTTCTATGCTTAATAATGGTGGAACAGGGATGCAGAGGTTCTCAAGACAGTAACTCGAGTCAATCAGCTCAAAGAATTGGGTATATATCCCTAATTGTCAACTCCTTTTTTCGTTTTTTGTGAACTCTTTTATAGCTTCTAGACATTTATAGTGTCGGGTATTCTTCCCCGTGCATTTTATAAAGCTTAGAAGGTCATGTGAGAAACGTGCCGAGTACGATAGTTTAAGTTGTTGGGCTAGACCAGCTTATAGTTAATGCAAACTTATAGCATATCAACGTTGAAGAGGATTGCTTTTGCATTTGTTAATTATTTAAGAATTTATTGAGTATTTTGTAAATTAGTGACATAGGAACATCCTAGGTAAATGTGAATTCGGTTGGTCTTTATTGTTGCAGCAAGGTTGTTCCCTGTTAATATTGAGGATAAGTTAGCATTTCATGTTAAAAAGTTTGATGCCATTGGGAAAAAAAATGTGTCCCATCCACCTTAAACATTTACTGATTAAAAATGGGCGTGGGTCTGTGGGACACAGTATTTGATTGGTGGCCTACATTTTCATTTTTTATGACTCTAAAATTGTTCAACATAAAATTAATGCTAGGTGATACACTTACTGGAGACTGATTTGATTAATCGGCATCATTAGCATGTGCTAAGACATATATCTTGATGATACCATATTTTTTTCAGCTCAATTGCTTGACCTTGAAAGTAAAATGGTACCTATAATTGTTACAATCTCTGGAAGAGTTGGTTCCGAGACGCCAATAAATTGTCAGCACAGTGGATTAAGAGGTGTCATAGTAGAGGAAACGGTAATATGTTTTTAATTAAACAAGCATTGACTGTGCTACTTATTTTATCCTTTTTCTACTTGCATATGTAAATTCTTGTTTATATGTCCTTAGGCGGAACAACATTTTCTAAAGCACAATGATGCTGGTTCTTGGATACAAGATTCTGCTTTGATGCTTTCTATGTGTAAAGAGGTCCCATGGTACCTGGTTAGAACTTATTTCTCGCTGCCTGTTTACTTTGACATTTATGCTGAAATTATTTATGTATGATTGCTCAGGTTCTTAAGATGGTTGTATTTTGGAGTCATTCTTGAGGGATTATGTTGTACTGCACAAGAACTAAAGTTGTTAATATAGCAGATTTTCTGACAACATTTTTAATCATTAATTATAGGATGATGGGACTGGTCGTGTATATGTAGTTGGTGCTCGTGGTGCAGCAGGTTTTGCACTAACAGTTGGAAGTGAAGTATTTGAAGAGTCAGGTCGGTCAATTGTACGTGGAACATTAGACTATCTCCAAGGTCTCAAGGTATATTTTCCCCGGCCCAGAAGTGTTTAATTTATGGTGGCATGTTTTCAGTTAAAGCTGATTTGATGGCCAATTTTGCTTTTAGATGCTTGGAGTCAAGCGAATTGAGCAGGTGCTTCCCACTGGTTCTTCTTTGACTGTTGTCGGAGAGGTACGTTTTTTGTTAATGTTTTTAACAAATCATGCAGAAAGATCAATGCAGATTCAAATATACAGAAGTGTCATTATCAATATACTACAAAATATACTTGGTGTAGCTTGCTGTATAATGTGCTCTGAAGTATCTTATGAATATTTTATGGTAGGAAATCCTTTTTTTTTCTTTTGCTAGAATGTTCCCTAGTAAATTGGATTACTTAGGTTTCACTTATGGTCCTTCCTGGTGTGTAATCATAAACGGTCCTCAGCTAAGAGAAGGCTATATGTGTAAAGTCTTATGTTAAAACATGAAAAGCTGGGTGCCGAAGCAGCTTGGTTATAGTTTGAATGGATATGACCTGGTGCTAGTATTTGAAGGCCCAAGGTCTCATTTCTTGCCTATAAGTTTAAGCTGCAGCTCCTACAAAATACCAATATCTTTTTTATCAACAATTGTCAAAGCTTAAGCTGATCCGTGATGGCAGAAAGACTTTTGTTTTCTAATATTATTTCTTTCATCTTTAAGACTAATTTCAAATTACAGATCTTCCATTGACCTGCCAGATTTCCATCAATACATTTTCCCATGGGCAACTTCAAGCAGGTTATTTCTTTAGCATGTTTAGGGTATCGAGCTTTCCTTTGAAGGTTTACTATTCCAGCTTTTAGTTCTTTCTTTCAAGAAGCATCCACCGAGATAGCAGGTTCTCTTAACTTTGTGTAATATTCTCCTTTGTATCTTTGAGGGGGCAATTGTGGACATCAAAAGAATAACGTATGCGAACATTGTTGGAGAATTAACAGATCTTGCACGCCTAAACCATCCAAATAATGAATTTAAGTAATGCATAGAGCGTCTTGAGTTAATGAATCCAGATAATGTATACAGAGCATTTTAATTCAAAGCTGTGTCATGCAGATGTGTTCTAACATCATGGCTTACATTTGACAAATCCCTCATGGCTTTGGATGAGTGCCTGACAGTTACCTTGTATCATTGAAAAATACATAACACAAGTTATTTTTCAAAGGTTGTGCTGCACTTTAATATGTTTATAACAAAAGGAACTGCTTGCTGTCTTTGTATCTTTGCTTAATCACCATGGACCATTATGCCACGCTAAATCTATATCTTGGCCCTGTACATCACTTCCTGTTGGAGTATTTCACTGGAAGCATCACATAGTTAACAGTGTTATTCTTCTTTAATGTCTAAATATAATGGAACTTTTATTAGAACTTTTTGAGTTTGAGATGTTTTCATGGCTTAGAAAGTTGCAGTTTGTAAGCTCATTATCCATATTTGGGTTACATTGTTGGTTTATTTACTATTTCTCATTCTCTCTCTCCTATACATGGCAGGCTGTCAAGGATGACATTGGAACAATTCGGATTCAGAAGCCACAAAAAGGGCCTTTTTATGTGTCCCCAAAATCTATTGATCAACTCGTTTCCAACCTTGGGAAGTGGGCAAGGTTGTAAATATTTCAGTTGCAATTGTTCCTTTATCACATGCATTAGTTTTGGTGATTATTTCAGAAAATGAAGAAAATAACACTGCTTTATTCATTAGGTGGTACAAGTATGCATCATTTGGACTGACCATCTTTGGTGTCTTTCTAATCACCAAGCATGCAATCCATTATGTTTTGGAGAGAAGACGCCGGTGGGAATTGCGGCGAAGGTATGCTTGATGATTATCTGTTGCGAAACATTATATAAATTGACCAAGCTCTTTGTAAGAGGCATGTATTTATGTGTCCGCTTTTGTTATGTTCTGTAATAACAAACTGAATTGTGAAATTTTGTTCATTCAGGGTTCTTGCTGCTGCAGCTAAGAGAGCAGGATCAGATAATGAAGGTAATTCTCTAGCTTTCTAAATGTCTCCAAAATTTTGTTCTTTCATGGTTTTGTCTGTATAATGTGTTGGTATCTCAATAATTTCTGTAGATTCAACTTTGAAAGCTGAAAATGGAACAGAGACCAATCAAGACTGCGTAATACCAGATCTATGTGTAATATGCCTTGAGCAAGAGTACAATGCTGTTTTCATACAGTAAGTCCACTAGTTATATTTTCTTAATTAAAGCATATAAAGTAGTTAAATTGCCTTCATTGCCGTGATTTCTATGCTTGTTGGTTCCTTAGTACTAAATTTAATGGGATACTAGTTGCTGTGAGAATAAAGGCTGTTTGTCTGACTTTAGTTTATGCATCTGTGTCCATAATGAACTCTGTGTAGCAATGCTTATGCTGAGATTAGGAAAAAAAAAAAAAAAAAAAAAGAAGCTATCATCAACCAAATTAATTCTGTCAATATCTAGTCTACTACATGAAGTAATACTGAATCAGTCGCTTCTTCTGCATAAGATTTGTGTTGCCTCTGTTTCATACTGTGAGTTGCAAGTAAGATGTTTACCTTGTTCTGGAACTAGATGGTCTTCTTGATTTTCTTAAAGACTTATCAAGTAGAAAGCAATAACATCTTTATTTTGCATAAATTCAAAGTTATTCTTTCTCTATGATGGATTGGTGTTTACCTCAATGTGAAATGCACAAATAATGTTGTTCCAAGTCTTCATCATCTTTACCATTCTTTTTCTTTTTCCCTCCCTTGTTTCTGGGTTGTGACTGGAATCAGCTAAGAGGGGCTCTGGTAACAGTTGAATTCCCTGTTCCCCTTGCTCAAGCCCGAGCTTGAGGCATTATGCCAATGCCATTTGAAAGCTTTCTTGGGAATGTTAATATTTATGTTGTGACCTATACATAAAGTGTTTGTAGATTCTTTCTTTCATCTTGTTTTAGCATGTGAGATAATAGACACTGTCAACATACAAATTTTTGGCTTCTGAAGTTTTGTTTCTTCCTTTCCAACTTTAAACTTAGACACATTACATACTTGATTCTGTTTAAAGTTTCGCTCCTTTGGAATTGTTCACTCATAATGAATGAATGACCTATTGCTTATGATATGCAGGTGTGGTCATATGTGCTGTTGTATGGCATGCTCTTTACACTTAACCAACTGTCCGCTTTGCCGGAGACGAATTGAGCAGGTTGTAAAAGTCTTCCGCCATTGAAATTCTGCTTATGAAATTTATTAAGTTGTGATCATACCAGCTGGGAAATCAGGGTATTCATTTTTGGTCAGAGGTAAGCTTTCAATAGTTTAGAATCCTATAAACTAGTAATCTCTTCTTTCTGTAAAATAATAAGCTTATGGTCCTTTCAAATATTTAGATTTATCGTTCAAACATTATTTCAAATGATAAATGGTTGCAATTGAATGACAGATGCAGAGGGTTTATATTTTCCTAACCCTGAAATTTAAGTATAAATAATGTTTGTTACTCGTATTAAGGAGGAAATAGATGAGATCTGTATGAACTGTTCAGCTCCCTCAACTATTGCCCCTCTGGAGCTTTGTTGATCTTATTAGGGACAGCTCTCGGTCGTGCTTTCCTACATTAGAGGTTTGAGGTTTGGTTTCAAGCATCAGGAAATTTCCATGAAACGTTGGAGGTAGAAGCTTAATTGAAACTTGAAAATTTGTATATTGTTTTCTAGATGCTGGGTGAAACTAGAAGCTTAAGCAGTCTTCCTTGGAATGAAGTGGTTAAAGGAATTGCAGGTGGAACAAGTCTGAGGTAGAAGCTGATTCAGTATTTAAGTTTCTTACAGGCAATGAACAATTATTGTCCAGCCTGAGAAATTTAGTTGAGGAGATTACAGTTCTGTCTTCGAGTTTTACGTCTATTTGTTTTGATCATGTATTGCAGACCGGTAACAATCCGGCCCATCGTCTTGCTTATTTCACTTCTCTTAGTACTGATGGTAAGATTTATCCGATTGTATTGCTCAATGGATTTGTAAGGAAAATGAGATTATGAAAGAATGAGCAGTTAGTGCTCTTTCTTTTTCACCCTTTGAAATTTCACGTGACTTTCCATTAATGATTTTTTTAATGAAGCATCTTCCATAAAAATAAAATTACCCAGTGAAGAAAGAGCTGGTTAACAGAACACGGGAAACATGAGATGCAACGTGCAACGTGTGCCAGGTACTGTGCTAGTTTTGGGAAACGAATAATGGAAGTTGCAAGAAGTCAAATTTTAACAAAGTCAAAAGGCTGTCCAGAATCCAACGTCACCAACACTCTTTCTTCCAATCCAAGGTAACTTTCACACTGTAATATTCCACTTTTTCTAGAATTTTCCAGGAAAACTTAGTGGTTTCTGCTTGTGAAATGGACCAGAAGGTTTTGGGACGTAAGAAAGAAGAGCATCAGCAGCGTCACCCACTGGTGACGCCATTGCCCTATGTTGTTGTCAACCTCATTAATAGTTTTAACTCACATGTCCATTTTTCAATTTTAACCTAGATACTGAATCCGATACCCTCTCCATTTCTCATCACAAATTCATCAACCTTTTGTCTCTTCTCACTTCTTTCATTGCATTGTCAAAAAGGAAGATACTCACTTCCTAAGTTGTACACATTTGGTTAGATTGTGGTTCATAGTTGGAGCTGAGAAATTGAAGCATAGAAAAAGAGGAGAATATGATCCCCTCATTTCCCATCTATCACATCAGTACCAAAATTAACGGTAGCTAGTTAACTTCCTAGATTTTGTTTTTACACCATGCAATAGTTTGATTGTTTTGGGGGTTTAATTATGCCCTCAATCCTTTTACTTTTCATGCTTTTGAAATTTAGTCCCCTATTTGTCTTATTTAAAATTTAAAATCTAATTGATAAACACTATTAATCAACTTCTGTTAAATTTGAATATGTTGCATTTTAATATTCAAAGATGGGATTAAAAGTTAAAGTTCAATTGATGGCAGTCAAATTTAATAGAAGTCAATTAACAATGATATAAGTTACTTTAATTTTTAAATCAAACAAGTAGAGATAAAAATTTTGGAATTAAAAGCCAAATTACTAAATTTCAAAAGTCTGAAAAATATAGGGATGAGGGCAAAATTAGACCTTGTTTTTCCACTTTGTTAATGTGTGATTCCTTAATCTCACTGGTCTCTATACAAGACCTTATTGGTAAGTATAAAACAGGTTTGTGGGTTGGCCATGTTAAGTCGGTATCTGCCCCCCGGTACCTACTTGTTCCTTCACCAAAAACAAAACTTATCCTATTTCCCTTTCAATTCATATTACCGTCAATGGATTCCTCCCCCGAGGGTGTTTGTGAGAAACTATTTAGAGCAATCACTTTGGGTCCTGCTTTCCGCACAACCCATCGTATCACAATCCCCCAACAACAATCAACCATCAGCCATGCTCGAACTCCACCATTACAAAACCCAGTCAAAACCCAAATGGCCTCTCCACAATACCCTAAACCTACAACCACTGAAGAAGCAGCGGTAATTCCCATCAAGTTTGACTATACTTCTACTGAGAAACCAAAGCCAATAGCAACCACCTTGAAAGCTTCAACCCGCCAATCACCACTTGGCCGGATGGGTCGACAGGTGGAAACACAAAAGCCCTCCACTCATAATGGTGAGCAGCCACGAAATAAGTCCAAGCCTAATAGGTCGCCAATCCAAATCCGAGATGAACAACATCAAACCACCAAGGTGGAGGAAGCCAAGAAACCAACCAAAAATTACAAAACTTTCGATGAATTTATCGAACAAACGAAGAAAAAGTTGTCACTTGTTGATGATGAGGAGCAGGATTTGGGCAAGGTTGTGGTGGAATATGGTAAGAATCATCACTTTTCCGAGAGTTACCTCAAGTATCGAGGATAGAAAAGTGATCATGAGTCATTTATAAACAATGAATAAACTGGAGATTCTACACATACTTCTGCTTAATAGGTTCGATGAATAATTATGGATTTTTATTTTCTGCGGGCGTTTCGTATTCCATAATGTCGGGTGATGTCTATGTTGTCTAATATATTTGGAACATACATACATATGTATATGTGTGTGTTTTCCAACAAACACTTAATATGCTTTTGTACTCTACCCATTATTGATTTAATAATTTTTTTATATAATGTTTTACCACTTTCCAACAAGCATAACCTAAGGAATTGTATACAACAATGAGAACTAAGAAAAGGAAATACTACATGCCTTCCGATCTTTGACAACAAATGCAAGACAAGCTACAGAAAGCATACTACTTAGTCTAACTTACAGAAACTAGCTCTCAAAATCAAATAGATGAATTCTGATATTAACAACGAAAATCATGATCAATTCCTATATACTCAAAAGAAATCTCATTCTTAAATGTTATGTACGAAAGTAATAAACCCTAGGGACAATAGTTGACATTTTCATTAGCATAAAAGATGCCTAAGCAACAACTACTGTTTTATAGTCAATCACTCGGGTGATGCTATCAAGTCAAACAATTTGTCTTCCGCAGATTTGTTCTCATATAATTGATAGAGCTTAATCCCTCAAGCAACAAAGTCATATCAAATAAACTAACTATAATTGATCACCTATCCACATCTTCTTTCTTTATCATCTTTTTTCTTTACAATCTTATTTCCCCTCTTTTTTCAATTGCAAAAATCTTTGAATTAAGTATTGAAGAACATTTCGGAGTTTTAATCATCAAACTTACTTTCGTCTTCTAAAAACTTAAAAAGTATTTAAGTTCTTCTCTAAATCCGAACCATCACCAAATATGAATTAAAATTTATACATTTAACTAAAATGTTATCGAACCAGAAAAAATATAAAAATAGAGAAAAAAAAAAAAACAAAACTAGAAATCCAGTAAAAGAAAAAACCAATAAAGTAGGAGATGAGAAAATTTTGATTAACTCTTGAAGATTGGTATTTAAATTTAAATTAAAAATATTAATGATAGATTTGAAATGTATTATGTGAAATAAGAAAATTTTGTAAGTGTTATAAATAAAGTGTAATAAAAGGTATTTAAATAAAATATATTATAGCTGTATTTTTTGAACTATTAACTGATTCAACTGAGAATTTCAGTGTTACTGGTATTGTAGACGTTCTAGTTTTAAAAATATTAAATTACAAACCAAAATCATTACAATGAATTAGCAAAAGTAAGAGGAGGGAGGAAAACAAAAACTGTGCGAGAGAAAGCCCACTAGCTTGGATTTGTCAACAGTCCTTTTGAGTTCTCTCACACTATCTTGGCCCAAACTGCATTCAAGGCATTTATCCCTTGTTTGTTAAGCTCAAACCCCATCTTTTTTCTCCATTCATCAGCTCACATGGTCTGTTCCTCTAACTGGTATATTAAGCATCTCATTAGCACATGACTTTTTCTCAAGGGGTAAATGGTAGTTGTGAGATTGAATCCCAGGCTGTTTTGATTAAGTATTTGAACACAAATAATTTACAATTCCACTTGTGGTTCAGTCAACATTTTATGTGTTCTTTAATCTCAATGAAAACAGCTTCCAGCTTCATGAATATTGCAGGCAAGGAACAGTCAAGTAATTTTTAAAAGCATACAAGAAAAGACCTTTGGGTGGCCTGAGGGAGCAAAGTCCATGCATTTGCCTTTGCCCCCTCACCACCCTTATCCCTATCTCTAATTAAAATAAGGTTTGACCTTCTTAAACAACTATGACGCAGCTCCTGACCCGACACTGCACCATTTTTTGTTATTTTTTTTTCTCTCGGCCAAAACCAGGACAAAGTACATCTAAATCTAACATAATTCAACTACTGCTTAATCCAAAATTCATGATTAATGTGTAGGAAGCAGCTCTGATAACATGACACTAATAAATTAAGCTTTGATTAATAATATATATGTCAGTTGAAAAAGAATTAGTATTAATTATATAGGCTGAAATGAAACCCTGAATCGAAAGTCAGATGCTAGCAAACTAGATGTAGTTAATTATAAAGAAAGAAAAGTGCTGCCAAAGCTGGTAATGCCGGTGGTCCTATACATGCAATTTTTCATTAATTATATAGAAAAAGGGTTCTATTTGCATATAACTTTTATAACCAAACATCAAGCTTTTTTTTTTTTTTTTAAATATACATTAATTATTGGTTGAATCAAATATATATATATATATATATACTTTCTGTTTTTTAAATAAAAAGCATGGTGCTGGCTGTTGTTGCAGCATAAATTATCTTTATTATAAATAATAGAAAACCACCCATTTTGTTGATATTGTTATCAATAGAAGTCAGGCCTCAGGCGTTTTTCTCTTTTTTGGTTTATTTAAATAAATGCGAATCGGTTAGTTGATGACATGTTACAGCATGCAACCCAGATTCTGCAATTTTCTTCTTCAGTCTTCTCTTTTCTTTTAAAAAAACAAAAAGTGGTTAAAGCTTGCTTAAAGTCAAACATGTCAAATGTAGATTTGATGGAAAGTGTATTTAATTGTGATTAGTGTAAGAAATTATATACTGTAACAATACTGTAATGTGAAATAAAAATAAGCTAAACGCATTGCACCGAACACAATCACTCATTCAAACTCACCTTAAGTAATTCAATAATTATATTCAACTTCAAATCGAATTTAGTTAGACTTAAAACACATTTTTATTAAAAAACTTAAACCCGAAATTTTATTTAAAACAACATAAATTATTACTCAAGTTTAATAGGTATTTTATTATATATATATAGTTGGTGTCTTTGAGCCCTTTGCAAGTTCTAAAAGCTTCTTGTTTGGGAAAACTAGAATCCTTACCCTTAGGCAGCCCCCTTTAGGAAAACAAATATTTATTATTTGTTCAAAAATTAAATTATATGCTCCTTCATCTCTTTCTTTCATTTGCCCCTTTCTTGCTTCGACTCTGAAAATTAAAAGATTATAGATTTCTAGGAGTATGGAACTTGGAACCCCTTTTTCCCGTCTAGAAATTTGTGCTATAACTGTAAGTACTAAAAAAAAGACCCTAACTTGTAATCTTCGATACTGCACATGTATGTCATAATTGTTGTATAATTATGTTGTAGAATTCACGTATGATGTGTGTGGGTTTAAGAGACACACCTGTTTTATTCGTTGAAATAAATTATAAAATTTAATTTAATTAATTTTTTATTACGGTTTAAACATGTTTTATTTCATATTGATGTATCAATCGATTCTTGACGTGGTAAATTTGATTGTTTTTATTATTATTATTAAAATGGAAAAATGAGGGGGAATGGGAGGCAGCCATCCTTTTTTACTTACCACTCCATTTGAATATTTTACTTGGGGCTTCCAAAATTGAGCCATAAGTCCATAACCATTCTTTTAGTATTATTATTTCCCCGGGATTCTTGATGTAAAATGAGAATCTAATATAAAGCTGTAAAGAGGAGGAAATTCCCTTGTAGGAAATAAAAGAAAGAAAGGTTTTGTCATGTTTAAAAACCAGCCACCCATTTATTCTTTTATTGCAAAAAGGAGTAAAGAAAGTGAAATTACGGACAGATTCTGAGGAGCTGTTTTGTAAATTGAAAGCGGCAATCAAATATGATATTCTTCTTTTAAAAGAGGAGGATTTCTACTACTTAAATACGCATTTAATGGAATGGTTGTTAGCTTAGTTGTACAAACAATGAAATTTGAGCTGTTAAATCTATAATTTAATCCCTATATTGTGTGTTTTTGGAATGTTTAAGCCGATTTCATTATTTTTATATATAAATAATTGATATTTCGAGGTCATCAACCTACCATAAAAACCATTAACTTGTAAATAATTTTAACTTAAAGTGTTAAGTACTGACGCTTTCAACATGACGTGGGAAGACACAATTACACATGCTTATAATTAAATCATTATGTTATAAATATGTTTTATGTTATATCAAAATACATTGCAAACTTAGTTATTCTAACTTTTAATTATTATAATTTTTAAATTTTTAAATTTTAATCCTAATTCAAATGATAATAGTTAAATCTGTTAAGTAAAATTATGCTATTATTCTTATGCTATGATTAAGTTATAGTTTTTTTTGTAAGTATTAAATTAAAATAATAAAGTTGCATATATTACGTATATAATAATATATTTATTACTTGAGATTTTAAAAATAATTTAATAAATTTAATAACTACAATAACAATCGAGACTTTAAAACGTAAATAATACAACTATTAAAAAATTAAAATTACTTAACATATGCATGATCTAAACAAAGTCCGTCAAAATAAAAGGAAAGTTGTGGGTCGAATCATCACGAAGAGAGACGCAAAGCCGGACGCTGAACAATGGGCAGTGGAAGAATCCGGCTCGTACACTTTTCCCTTCCCTCGAGTATTAAGGCAGGAACGGAATTGGAATGGAGGTTTCCCTTTGTCCAAGGACCAGGTCACCAAAAAACGAACCCTCCTCCTTTCCCTACCTGGATGATGGAACTTGGTCCCACACACCGCTTGCCATCTTCTCTTGTCGTCCATGTCATTTTTTTAGTATTTTGACTTATATGTAACCCCCTATCATAATAACATAACTTTGTATTTAAAAAAAATGATCATCAACAAAAACAAACACAGTATAAATTTATTTGTCCATATGTAAAGTTATTATTGGGTATAATATAATTTTTTACATATAGAAATTGAAATTAAAAATTATGTTCCCTTGAAAAGAAATTAAAAGAAAAAAAGTGTTACATATATTTAAACTATATTTAAAGAATAAACAAAAAGGATATCGGGACGTCACAAAAGATCAAGTTGAGATAATGTTCGATATGGTTAGAATAGATAAGATGTGCAAACAGATGAATCAATTCTGAGCCACCTTTAACCTCAAAATTAAAAAGATTATCACAATGATTGGCGAATAATAAGAGAGAGGTAAGTATAAATGACATCTGACTATTTTCTTTGAGTTTAGTTCATAGTTTCTTTATTCATTTTCTTTACTCAAAATTTAAAGAGTGCTTCAAGCTAGGGGCCGGAAGAGGGCCGTCTCTTTTTAAAATTAGTAAAAGTAAAATTACACTTTGATTTCCCTAAAAATAATAAAATTTAATTTAATCATTTAAAAATTATAAAAATATAAACTATTAAAATGATAAAATTATGTTTTTATTATCATAAAAATTAAAATTTAATTTTAATCCTATTATAAGAGTTTTCTAAGTTCGCCTCTAACTAAAAATACCAACTTCGATACCTCATAGCTCACCTGTTTTTCCTTCTTGGAAGCTTTCCTGCTTCCACATTCCGAGCACAAGTCCCGAATTCACATTAATAAATTTGTGAAAAAAATCTACCTTCAATTTTCTTGGCCAAATTTATAAAAGGCAATGAGGATTAAATTACATTTACTAACAATACCGAATATAATTGCTTGATTTCTCAAAGTATTATTAATAATTAAGGTCATGCATTAGCCGGGGACCTCAACTCATGTTTTACCCATGCGTTTGTTTCCTTAGCCTTCACATTTACACTAAATTAATATTTCCTTCACGATATACATTTATTTAATAAGCTACCGCTTTTAGGGGGTAAAAATCAACCCACAATAAATTCCACAAACTTTTTTTTTTTTCATTTTTTTCAAAATTAACACTTCAAATTTATATTATTATATAAATGCATCTTTAAAAACTTAGGGTGTGCTTTTACTTCATATAGTAATTACAAGCAACTGTAAAGAATTATTGTATAATTATAAGAAATTTTAATTTTTTATATGTGTTCGATTATACACTAATTTTTCATATCATGTTTATTAATGCAAAATATAGTTATACAATTGTATAACTAAAAATAAAAAATAAAAAAATATTTTTTTAGTTTAATTTCAAAATAATAAATTAAAAAATAAATAAAATATATGCTATTTAGAATCGTTTACATATAATAAATTAAAATAATATGTTGCCTATTGCGTCCAAAATCTGATTTAATTTGCAACGGTTCGAAGGAGTTTTATTGTGAGAAAAAAACTATGGAAGTCATTGTATTAAGAGTTAGATTATATATTACCTTATTTACTCAAAAAATGAGTAAATTATTCTTTCTACATTAGACTAAGGAAGACATTGATCCTTTTTTATTAAAAATTTCATTAATTTCTATTGTTAAAAATTGGTGTAACTAACAAAATAATCAAACAGTTACACGTAGTATGCCATGGGTATCTCATTTTGACATATATAGATAAATTTTTAATAGTGGAAATTGATGAATTTTTTAACATGAAGACCAATTTACTTTTTGATTTAATATGTAGGGACTACTTTCTTATTTTTTAATAAAAGGAAAAAATACAATTTAATTCCTAATATAATAATATTCCCGATACTTTTAGTTGATCGATCAAGCGTTATTAAAGAGTACAGATGCAATGTACTGCTAAATTGGGAGAAACCACCACAAGGTTGGTGTAAGCTAAATGTTAATAGGAGTACTGGGATCTGGCACATGAGATAGTTGGGGCAGATGGCGTAATTCGGGATTATTATGGAACTTGGACTATTAATTTTTGGATTAATATATAAGGAGGTAATTCAACATCACAATTTGTATTTATTTAACATTTAAATTTGGAAATCATAAATTAATTTGGTATTATTTTTAGGTATTTGACTAACACTGTCAAAATACATGATATAGCATTAATGACCAATAGTACTATGTAAATGGTGACCTCACATTTAAATACGTGGCAAAAATAAGAATAAAAAAATTAAATTATTTTTTTTTGCAACGTGTCAAACCATGTGTCATTAGGGGTGCTCAAACGGTTAACCGAACTGAATTAAAATTAATTAAAATTTTTAATCCTTTAACCGTTAACTGAATCAAAATATTTCAATTAATCCGGTCGGTTAACCGAATTAATAGAAATTTATATGGTTTTATTTTTTTGGTTAAAACAAGTATAAACCATATAAAATAAATAAATTGATAATGTTTGTTTGACTGAATTAATCAATTTAAAACCACATATAATTTGCATTATTAACTATTAAGTTCAGTTAATTCGGTTAATTACTTGATTTCGAACCGAATTAACTGATAACCGAACTTCTAAAAAATCATTAATCGATCTTCAACCGAATTAGATTGGTTAATTGACAGATTAACCTAATTAGATTGGTTCGAATGGTTAATTCAATTTTAACCGAAATTTGAACAGCCCTATGTGTCACTGTAATATTGGTCGGCAATGTCACATCAGTACGTTAGTTTTTTTAACAATGTTAGTCAAGTACCTAAAAAAAATATCAAATTGACTTACAGTTTTTAAATTTAGGTACTAATTAAATTAAAAAAAAATAGATACCAAGTAGGTACGGTTTAAGGATAGTTTTTCTTTAGACGATGTTGTTTGTATACAGAAGTACATACTATAGGGTGTCATCCAAGGGCGAAGCCAGGACAAATTTTAAGGGGGGGCCGAATAAAGTTTTAACTTTTTATAGTCTATATCTTTATAATTTTTAAAGGATTAAATCAAATTTTTATAATTTTAGGGGGGCCAAAGTGTAATTTTACCTTTACTAATTTAAAATTTTAAAATTTTTTAAAGGGACTAAATAATAAATTTTCATTTTAGGGGGGCCGCGCCACTGCGCCTTTGGTGTCATCATCTTGTAAATGGTTGATGTTGTTGGTATCACTTTTCTAGAATGATTATTATACAAAAATTAATTTTATTGTGTTTATATATATAAAAGATTTTTAATATTTCCATAATTCATTTAAAGAAAAAAAAAGGAAGATAATAAAAACATATACCTTAATAAAAAGGTTCATGTATTATCATTTAACATGAGTTTTCATGTTTCCATATAATTCGCTTGAAAAAAGTATATATTATTTTTTATTTACACGTATTTATTATTTTAAATATTTCCATACAATTCATTTTAAAAAAATTAATACAATTAATAAACAAATTTATTGTCATACAATTGATACACAGCATTGAATTAATTAAATGATTATTGCATACAAAATAATTCCATATAAAGAAAACTATAAAGTAAACCAGTTAAATGTGAAAGTAAATAAATACATAAATTTTATTATATGCCATCACATAGGATTTTTTTTTCTGAGAAGCTTTACTTTCAAATATTATATATAAGATTAGTTTTCTTTATTTATAATTTTTCGAGAACAAATTAAAACACAATAATATATACATTTAATTTTAAAATATTGATAGTTAATATTAGAATAATTTTCATTCTATGATAAATTAATTTTTTACCGAAATAATAACAAAAAACAGATGAAAAAAATAAAACGATACATCAAATATTTAAAATCTACAAATTATAAAAATAGGAAAAGATGAGACATTATAAATGTAAATAAAAAATAACTTTAATAGAATTAGTTTCAAAATAAAAAATAATTCATTACAAAATTAAATTAATTCTAAAATTACATGAAAATATTATTTATAGCAATTAATAGGTAATGTTATAAATACTGAAACGTAAATAAAAAAGCTTCGCCACTTGTCGCACTATAAATTTTTGAATGGTTTCTATTTTACATAAAAATATTAATTTAAATTAAAAATTTTATCACATACGTATACATGTAAAAATCACAAATTTTGAATACAAATGTATTTAAAAATAATTTATAATAAATAATGGAATGTAATGTTTGAAACTAATAACCATAACGACACATAAGTAATAAAATGTGCATAGTAAATTTAAATATGTAAGTGAATCAAAATAAAGTATTTATTGAGTGTTAAATTTAAAGTTTTTCCAATATAATTGATATATGTCTAAATCCTTATTATTATTATTATTATTAAATAAAAAATAATATATCTTCAAATAATATGAATTATTTTAAATATAAAAAATTAATTTTTATAACTTTTTAATTACATTGGTATCTAATTAACTCGTGATAAAATTCAATTAAAGACTTTATTAATAGTAATAATAATATATTATTGAAGTCATAAATTATAAAAAAAAAATGAGCGCCTAACTATAGAGTTTTTCCCATTAAATACCTAATCTATTTTTTGACCAAAAAGTCATCCTTAAATTTTAATTCCGTTAATTAAAAAAAACTTGATATTTCAATAAAATATTACATCATCGATTCATCATATTAGGAAATAAAATAAAATGAATGAATTAACTAACTAATTAGCGTAAAACTTAACAAATTCGTTGATTTGGGTATGCCACGTCATCTGTTCAAAGAGATCTCCACGTCACCCCTTCCCGTGGTCCCCATAAGTACGGACATGTCACTCTTGAAATTTCCAAACATGTTATAAACCAACCTCGGCTGCAACACCAACCAAACCAAAAGCCACCCCCCATTTTGCTTTTAAGCTCTTTTTTTTTTCTTCACTCTCTCAACGAAACAGCTGAAATATCGGTTGACTGGTAATTCTCCAAAAACCCAATAGTTCGGAGCATCCGAAACGAAAAAGTGTTGCGGGTTTTTCCCTATATTTGGTTAGAGTGGTGATTAGTTAAGCGGAAAGGGTAGAGTTACTAGAAAAAAAAGTGAGAGATGCCAATGGCGGCGGGGCAAGCATCGCCGAGGGAACGGGCTCAAGCGGTGGGGTCTGCTATAGTGCCGCTGGTGCAAGCTGTGCCGGCGGTTCCTGACGTGTTGGCTAAGGACACCATCATTTCTTGGTTCCGAGGAGAATTCGCGGCGGCCAATGCCATCATCGATGCTCTTTGCGCTCACTTGGCGCAACTTCAAGGAGGTCGTGGTGGAGGGTCGGATTACGAAGCGGTGTTCACGGCGATCCACAGGAGGAGGCTGAACTGGATCCCGGTGCTGCAGATGCAGAAGTACCACTCCATTGCTGATGTGGCGGAGGAGCTGAAAAAGGTGGCTGACAAGAAGACCGTAGGAGGGGACGGATTCGGCCAGGAGGACGTGAAACGTGGTGGTGGAGGAGGAGGAGAAGGAGAAGGAGAAGGAGAAGGAGAAGGAGAAGGAGAAGGAGAAGGAGAAGGAGAAGGCGGTTGTTTGGATGACGAGAAAGAGAAAGTTGCCCAGAAAATCATGGAAAATAAAGGAAATGGAGAACTTGGCGGCGAAGAAGAAGAAGATTCCCCTGACAGTGATATTACTGATTCAGGTAAATTCATAATCAAAAGAAAAACAAATATCACTTCGATCGTAAAGGTTGATTCTTATATATATATATATATTCATTACGTGTTGTTTGTCTGTTTGATTGTCAAGTTTGATCGTTAGGTAAAGCTTTTACCTTTCGTGCGCGTTTGTGTAATTTTGGAGTTGTCTTGTTGGAATTCGTGACGTAATTTCGGGCCGAGTTACTGGGATTTTTCTTATCAGTCACTGTGCTAAAATTTTTTTACGAAAATAGCTCCATTTCCTTCAATAAATGCCATGCCACCAGTTTTTTCTTTCCAATCCGATCCGATCCGATCCTTCTCTATTTCATTACTTGAATTCTTGAAATTTCCTTCCTTTTTTAATCAAAAGATTACCTTTTTTTTGGCATCTTCTCTGGCTACGTGAAAGGCAGAGAGGCCTCAGGCGTTGAATCTCGAATCTCATGTGTTTGGTAAAGCGAGAAAGTGAAAGCTTATGTTGGTATAAAGCAAACGCATTCAACCTTATTTTTCCCCCATTTTCCGAGGAACCAAACAAAAACTCATATTTTTCCACGGATAAATTATTCAACGTTTCCAAAGCCTTTCCAAAATTTCCCCTGACTTTGAAATCAACGAAGGGGGTAGGTTAGAATTTAGAATTTGGTTTTATGTTGTTATTGGACGATTGGGGGTCCAATGATGATGATGGATGTCGTTTTACCCTATTCCATCTGCATAAAATTTGCCCCTTTAACAAAGGTTTTTCAAGCTCACGCTTTTCTTGAAAAGAAATGTCGTACCATTCACGAGCTCAATATATACAAGCATATAGTTCTAAACAAAGTTGAGATCTTTTATTAAAATTTTCGGCTTTTAGACGGTACTAGTAATAATATATGGTATTTATGGTTGATATGTTTCCCGTGTGGTTTAAGTGGGGTTTTTGAGGATTTCGAGGTGAAGGCATGGAGAAAGAGAGAGATGAAAAAAAAAAAAGGTTCAGCTGCAGTGGCACTCCATGTTACAGTGATATTCTCAGTACGTTGATCTTTGGAGGGTCGTTGCCTTGAGATGCGTGCAATGATTTTAATGGTAGGCGGCTTCTGATCCTAACCGTCTGATCTTTATGGTTGACATCACTGCTGCCGTTCGCTGATTTCACGTGGGCCTTGCTTGGGGTGGTGGCTGGGGTTGTTGTTGGGTCTCTTGCTTTTTTTTTTTTTTTGTTTGACATTTTTGGTTGTAATAAAAGAAGCTATAGAGTTTTCAGACAAGTCTATTCCCAATTCCCAAACTGAGTTTCTGAGTCCAGCTGAGTCAACTCATTTTTGGTGTGTCAGGGGAAACAAAAAGAAAACTAGTGGTGTTTGGATATCCGGTTCTGCTATCCGACATGGGGCAAGTTGGAGTTTCTGTCTTTACATGGTTGTTAGCTTAGCCTCTAAAAGACTAAAACTAGAGTGATAAAAATTAGTAACCAATATGGTAATAAAGATAACAACTCAGCTCCACCTCTGAAATGACAGATTAGGAGTTGCCAAGCTTACCTAATTTAATTGTTTCAATTATTGCCTAGTATAACATTAATTTGTCTTTCAAATATCATGCTGTTTAACAATTAACTTTTTGTTAGTACTAGATTAATAATTTAGATAGCAAGCTTTTATACAAGGTTAGTTTATTGAAAAAAAATGAAAGAAGGGAAAATGTGGTTGTCTTTTACTATGACAGAACAGGCTACTTTGTCTAAGAGATTGGTGTTTTTCATATGCTGTTTTGTCTATGATCTGACATACGTGACAATAAATTCAAATTTGACCCTATCATTCCTTTCATTCTATAATTATAGTTGAATTCACTTATTCTGGCAATGCAGGATCTCAGGAAGTTCAACATGTTGAGGAAAACATTGACATTTGTTCTAACCATGAAGAATGCGATGCACGCCCGTCTCAGATCAAGTTGACGAAAGGTTTTTCTGCCAAGGAGCATGTAAAAGGCCACATGGTGAGTTCACCTTTCACAATATAGTGAAGAAACATAATTAGAGGGAAAACATATATATAAAATGGATTCTGGTAGTTTTGCTTATCTATTAATTACTACAATGCAGGTAAATGTTGTTAAAGGACTGAAGCTGTATGAGGAAGTGTTCACGGATATAGAGCTGGCTAAGCTCAGTGACTTAGTGAGTGAGCTTAGATCTGCCGGCCATAACGGGGAGCTGTCAGGTGCACAATCCCACTTTAAAGCCTTGCCGAATTGAGCCTGTTTTTGAATATTTAAATGAAGACTTGAAATAGTTAATCCCTTCTGTTGTAGCTTTGTTTCGGAAAGGTATAATTTTTCATGTATCCTGCTTGATCAATTTAATAATTATCAGAAATTATACAGGGAATTTGATGTTAATCAGTAGTACTGGTTGAAAAGTTTTCAGAAGGTATAATACAGGAGATTTAACAATCATCAGTTTTACCCTTTTTTTTCATCAATTTGCAATTGTTTATCACATCTGTAGTTTCCAGCATTACCTGCACCTTTTGATTGCCTTGACTTAGCATCTTTTTTTAAACTAATATTGAAGAATCTGTAGTTTCCGAACTTCTTCCTGATTCGTTCTCGCTTTTCTGGATAACTGCAGGTGAGACTTTCATTTTATTCAACAAACATATTAAAGGCAACAAGCGAGAGCTGATTCAGCTTGGTGTTCCTATTTTCAGACACGTTAGAGAGGAGTCCAATCCGACAAGTAAGATCTACCAGTATGGATTAATGATATGGTTTGCATTCTATGGTGTCTTCATCTTTTATCCTTAAGAGGAGATGGCTGGCGCAATGAACCGCTTTCAGATTGACTTTTTCTTTTTATTCTTTAAAATGTTTTTACAGTCAATATAGAACCAATCCCGGCTCTTCTGCAAGGTGTTATAAAACATCTCGTCCAGTGGCAACTTATACCTGAATATAAGAAACCAAATGGTTGCATCATTAACTTCTTTGACGAGGTATACCTTTTTGCTGTTTTATTCTTCCCATTTCCCCATCATTTGTTGTAGTAGATATGCCATCTTGGTTCTGGTCTTAAATTAAAATTGGAGTGAGGACAGAATTGATATAGTTATGTGTCTTTAATGCAGGGTGAATATTCACAGCCATTTCTTAAACCACCACATTTGGACCAACCCATCTCCACTCTTCTCCTCTCTGAATCAACAATGGCTTTTGGCCGCACACTTGTGAGTGATAGTGAAGGAAAGTATAGGGGGGCACTCCAACTTCCATTGAAAGAAGGGTATGTTTTTATATTTGATTTACACTGGTGGAAATAACTTAAATATTTGTTTGATATAAAGTCATAATATCAGACTGAAAATGAAACCACCAATGGTAAACCATGGTAAAAGATGATACTGATGAAACTGCTTAGGATTGGAATTAAAAATGCTGGAAGTTCCGTTTCAGAGCTCACTCCATATTGAATATGAGGCAAACTTTGAATGTCGAAGTGACATTGTGTTATTCTAGATTGGTTAGAGTGACGTTCCATTTCTGATTATATCGCTAGCCAGCATTAGACTTTGAAAAACTAACATTAAACGGAGCAGCATCTCATTTACGTACGTTAGCACTTCCATGAAGTTTTGATTGCAACAAAATCTTAGAATGATCATGTTTATCTGCAAAGTGTGTTTCCAGCTTTTTGTATGTGTTCTTTATGGTAATAACTCTTACTTGACGAGCAAGTTTGTAACATATTCTGCAGATCCCTTTTAGTAATGAGAGGAAACAGTTCTGACATGGCAAGACATGTCATGTGCCCATCTCCAAGCAAGAGGGTTAGCATTACATTCTTCCGAGTTCGGCCTGATACCAACCAAGGCCATTCACCACCAACTGTTCCCCAGGCTGGTGCAATGCCACTATGGCAACCAAGTGTGCCAGTTCCATATGAAATGTCCAACGGAGCTCTTAATGGCTATGAAGCATTGGATATGATGCCAAAACTGGGAGTCCTCCAAGGTCCTGTTGTCATGCTAACTCCTGTGAGTCCAATGGTAATGAGCCCCAAAAAACTTCCCCGTGGCGGTACTGGGGTCTTCTTGCCCTGGAATATGCGGTCGAGAAAGCCTATCAAGCACCTTCCACCGCGTGCCCAGAAAGGAAACATGCTTGCATTGCCTCCTGCTGAGACACATATAGCAGAATCAACTTCTGAACCAGGTATCAACATTGAAGGGAAATTCGGTACAAGTTAAGATTGAGACAGCCCTGAGGCGAAAGCAATATAACTTGTTGAATGCATTATTCATGCGGCTGAAGTACTGTAAGAGTTGGTTTGTTTTTCCCCTCCATTTTTTTTTCTTTTTCACAGAAAACTTAGGTTCAATCAATTCAACTTGTTGAATGTCATGGTAGGGCTTTTCTAGAGGTAGCTAAGCTTTTTAAGTTGGAGTGTGAATTAGCTCTACTGACAGGGCATTAATTTTGTATTAAGTTATCAGTCATTTCTAATTAATCTTCTTTTACAGATTGTGGTTATCTATTTTATATCTTGACCTGGATAGACAAATGCATATAAATGACTTGATTTTGACCAATCTGTCATTAACTTTTGCTAGAAATTAAAATGCCAGATTTTACTGAGATCCACCATATAACAAAATCCATGACAACCAGTGTTACTGACAAATAATGAATTGGTTTCTTAGTTGATTTCTAATGGATAATACAATGAAATGCTTAACAGATAAAAAGGAAAAAGAAACAGAAAAAAAGCAACAAATTGTTGAATTAGGAGATACATGGGAACTCCGGTAGAGGCTAAATCTAAAATGTATGATATTAACATTCATTCATGCACTATAATACAATAAACGCATTTGATTTTTTTAAGTATCTTTCAAGGAACCATGATGTTAAAACAATAAGAAAATAATATACAAATCCTCACTCACTCTTTCCCCCTCTCATTTTTATTTATTTATTCTATCGAAACATGATCTTATCCCTTTCCTACTGAGACTTCAAAGTTATGGTTCTGGGAATATATGTAGAATGAAAAGTTAAAGGGCTTGTTGTGGCCATATGGTTAAAAGCAGACTGGATTGGTGTTCTCAGTTTCCCCTATTCTTCCAAAGAGTGATCTCGTGAGCCATAAAGATCATAGGGTGCCCAAAGATGATCAACAGCGCAGGGTTTCCTCGAGTCCAGCCTCAACCAAGGCTTCCCTTTACCACTCCAATGCAACAAACTAATAGGCCCGGGATGCAAACTCCTACATTTACCCTCAAGGTTGTCACCCCCTAGTCCATGTTGGTTCCACCTATGATGAACAGCTTTTATATTACCAGCTAACACCAACAAAAATGGTGGCAATGAACCCAAGGTGTATATCCTCTTCTGTTTTTGCAGCGCCATCCATTCCTCCACTTTCGGCGTATATCCGCCTTGTCTCCACTTATCAACATCTACCACCATGACTCCAGTGTTGAAATAACATGGCTTTCTTCCATTAAATGTACTAGACAACTCCTTGTCCGACCAGAACAAGTCCGTGAAATACTTGGTGAAATTGGCATGGCAATATTCTGGTGCCGCCAACACTTTGCCTTCCAGATCAACTTCCCAGAGTTTCGCGATATCGTCCACCACGACAAGGTCGGAATCCAAGTATAAAACACGTTTAACATCTGGTGGTAACATGTCGGCAAGGTAAATCCTGGCGTAGTTCAAAGGCTGGTCCAATGCTTGGCGAATAGACCTTGATATCTTGCCACGAACACGGTGGGAGTCGAAGTGGTAAAGTCTGAAGTTGAGGTAAGGGAAGGTTGAATTGATGCTAACGAGCACCTCGGGCTCGTATTTTCCCCACAGGAAATGGAACTCCGTGTTTTCGGGGCAGGTTGAATGCATGAGGACGGAGAGAACAGCGGCCATGGTGCCCCTCAGGTAGTTTACATCCAATGTCATGGCAATGTGGATTCTTTCAGAAGCATTAGTCCCACAAACGTCCCCGTTGCGAAACTTAGGGGCCTCCCTAAAGTTTGGAACACCCGAAGAAGGTTTCCGGATGATGCTGCCATGGTGGATTACGATGGCAAAGGCAGTGGTTGTAGTGGGGGCAATGAGGAGGAGGAAAGACAGGCGGCCGAGGAAAGGGAGAGCGACCATCCTGCCTTAGATGGATGGAGAGGGTGCGGTAGGGAAGGGAATCAGGGGCAAAGAGGGGAGAGAATATCAACCATTGTTGAATGTACGACAACAATGAACTGATGTTTGAAAACCTGGTTTGTTTTTTTGTTTACATTTTAAGACATGGGAAGGAGGGAAATTTGGTAGACAATGTGAGGAAAAGAAGAATCCTCGGACTCTATAGGAAACAACAGAGGTGTAAATTAAACCAAATAAATGATAAAATAAAATAAAACCCATATTCTGATTTTTGTATTTCTTTGGTGGATAAAATTTTATAGTTGTTTGAATATTTTTCCTTAAAGTCACTTTATTCAAAACTAAAAAGCATTTTCAAATAAGGAAAAATATAAATTAAGATCATATAAGATTATGCATATTATATACAGAAACAAAACAGAAATATTATTTTTTTAGGGTAAGAAATATTAGTTTTATTAGGTAAAAATGTTAAAACAAATTAATAGAAACATCGCCATAGCAGGCTAGGGTTGGCCTGTAATGAACTGGAAATGAGCATTATTATTTACATTTAAGAAAAAACCTATGTTCAAGACAATCAAATCATAGCTGAAACTTTACTCTTTTATTTTATTTTTACTTCTTTTGTTTCTAAAATGAGAACATGTTGCTACAATACTTTCAATCAAGAAACTTGTAATGGGATTTGAGTCTTACAGGAATGAAATATCTTTGTCAATAACATGCATAGAAGCTTTAAGTGATTTTTTACTAGGCAAAAGTCTGTTCATTTTATGCTTAATATTATGATTATAATAGCAAATTGTCCGTATCATATTTAGTCACAAAAAGCAATTATTAGGCCTAAATAAAGGAAGGCCATCTTTCTTTTCTTTGTCCTGTAAATTCTTCCACCGTTTTAGACATAGAACTTCAAATTTTAAATTAATTTTACGCAAGTGTATAGCTATGTATGTAAACTTGTATTACATGGTGTTTTATCCAACAACATAAGGTTTGCAGGGATTATTCTTTGAGAAAAATGTGAAAAGAAAAAGTAGAGTAAGATGTAAGATGTCCAGCAATTGGTGACTGACGAGCCACAGGTGACCAAGCTGTCCAGGCCAGAACATTGCAGAGGTTAACCATTAGCTGTAGTTGGCTGCATTGTGGCCATGGTTGCATTCCATTTTCTCCTTCCACTTCCATTCTTTCGAGTGTTATTTACCACTGACATGGCTCCTCCTTTGTTTCTTTTTCAACCTTAGCATCAACGCATGATATTGCGATTCTCTGATGTACTGTTTAGAGGTCAGTTTCTTCCGCACTCAAATATGGAACATCAACGTAAGCTGAAGCTACTCACTCGAATTCTAACAAAATCCTATGCAGCATAAATGATGTTCAGTTGATCATGTTCTGATGTTTTAGTGAATTCTGTTTCATTTGACGTGTATTTGCTGAGGAAACTTGGGATTGTTGCTGTTTAAGAAATTGAAAGAAGAAGAGGACAAAGGGAACTTTGAAACGCCATGGGTTCAAAGAGGCGTTGACCTGGACGAGTACATCTTGAATGATCAACAATTTTCATTGAAAAATGCAGAAATTGTCAAACTGTTAAACGACATCGTTGGCTCTTGTACTGCATAGCTCTGACCGACCGGCTCAGTTTGCCTTAAAACCCGCTTCAAACTACGTTATGTTTCCTCGTATGCATGCGAGATATTATTCTGTTAGGATCAGTAGTTGGCCGTTAGTAGTTTCCCATGTTTATGGAGCTTTAGGGCATAAGAAAATCATTTTTTATATATTTATAAATATAAATATTTATATTTTTTTGGATGAGATTTTCACGTTTTGATTTTTACCCATAATGTTTGAAACTCAATTAACTAATTTCCGTTTCTTCACACGACTTGAACTTTCTTGGGTGTCAATTCAAAATCCAATTTTTCTTCCCGGAAAATTTTGATTTGGGGCGAAATGGGTTTTCGTAGATTTTAATGGAACTGAAAAACCCTTGAGCGGATTTTGGCTTTGTTTTGATGTGATCTGGTATTGGTGGTATTAAAGAGAGAAATCTCATGGGAAATTTTCTTGCTGGGTTTCTCTTGCCTCTGCTGCTTCTAACGGGTATGTGTGCTCTGTTACTTATTCTCATTACCTAAGTTTCCTTTTTTTTGCCTTTAGAATTGATTATCTTTATATCTAAGAGAATGAAAGTTTCTTTTTAATTTATTATATTTTTTCTCCTTTTAAGATCACTTCGTTTTTGAATGTTGTTTCCGTGTTGGAATCCATTATGTGTATGCATTTATGTGAGCTACTTCTATGAGTTTGTGTCTATTGTTATAATTCAGTCACCTGGATAAGTTTCAAGTTTTGAGATCAGTGAAATCTTATTCATGGATACTTGAACCTAGTCTAAAACTAGCTTATGACCCAGTAAATCAACCAGTCTTCTTTTATAATTCCGCATATTATTTATCAGCTGATTTTCTTCACTAGAGACCTTAAAAGATAACAAGTGTAGAAGTGTTCTATTAGTTTAAAGTCACTCGAAAGTAATTACTTCATTGTTACTCTTGTTGCCAAGGTGCGTGTTGGTTATTAATGGGCTCTGAGACCTGGTTTTAAGCAAAGTTACCATAGAGAGTTTAGTTAATAGAAGCTCAGAGAGCTGTAAATGGAGAACTTACTGATAAAAGGGTCTGCATAGAAGACTCACATGGAGAAAAATCTTAACCTACTGTTGAGTTTATCATTTGTAATCTTTTCTGAGTTTCTGTCTAGAAACTTCAATTTTTTTAGCATAGGCCCATACAGATATTTATATCTATATATGTGCTATGCCATCTAAGTAATTAATGGTTTTGACCTGTTTTTCCTTTCTTGAAGCTGCATTGAGCAATTGGAGTTTGATCTCTCTTGTTGATTTGATAGCTTTCCTTCTCATTCAGTATACTGCACCCAAAATAGGTAACGATGGAAATTTGCTGTAAAGTTTTGCTTTATTGTTGCAGTTTTACTGTTCTAATAGTCCATAATTCAGCAGGGTCATATTTATTTGACATTTTTGCTTTAGATTTATTTTTGGTTGGTGCTTTCGGTTTGCTGAAGTTTATTTCTAATGAACTTTTCCAAGGTCACAATTGAGGTTTCAGTGGCAACAATCTTCGATGCTAATGTAATCCCGAGTCTTTCTGATACATATTTTAAGAAAATTAGAAAATGGGTTTGAGATATTTTATAGACTTCTTGCACTTTAAAAGCTTAGTTTCTGTTTCTGATCATTGTTCGTTTAATGCTTTATTTGAAGTTGTCATCAGTTCATAAAAAGTAACATGGGACTAATTTCTTGTAGGATTTCGTTTCCGGAGGCAATATTTGTTACTTTGGCCTGTTATCATCTTTTCCCTACTTGTTTTTTCCTCACAAGCTGTATATCTTGTTGTATGGGCGGTTGAAGGTTATAAACAGAGTGTAGGAGAGGCTTGGTGGATGAAACTAATTGGTTTTATGATGTAAGAATATATTTTGTTTTCTCTAACTCCTTTGTCCCTTCAATGCCTCTGCATACTTGTCAATTTGTCTCTTTGGGCATGCTTTTGCAGAATCCAATCTTGGAAATCTACTGTGATTTATTTCTTGGCTGTACAACTGCTAGTGGTGATTGTTGCTGTGCTTGATATACATGATAACAGATTTGGTCTTGTCCAATGGCGGTGTTCTTGTTGGAGTCATTTCTTAACAGCTATCGAACGTCTAGGTTTGTAAGTATATCCTTACGTTTCTAATTGTTTTTCATGCAGTTATATTGTTGCACTATGTACCCTCCCCACCCCAGAAAAGGATCCATTTAACCAATCCATATGCATGATCTGTGATTCGCTTATCATGCAGAGGATATGAGCAAGAGCTGATTTTATTCACGTTGTTAGTGATTCAATCATGTTCAACACCCCTCCTCCCAATCACTCCCTTCTAAAGCAGCTGCTAAGTCTTGTTTTCGTTATGGATCAATGGTAGTACATTTTTGTGACCTTAGGAATATATCTCTTTTGCTTTCTGGTCTGGGGGTGAAATTATTGAGCTGTGTAGCCTACTTGAATGCTTATGAATTAGCTACTAGAACCTTTAAAACAACAATTTGTCTCATATGATAGTGTCAGATGTTAAGTTTTCATATGGTAATAAATACTATGTTGAGTTTCCCTTAAGCACAAATGCTTTGTATTTTATGCATTATAGCTCTGCTATATCTGAAAACAGATTTGAAAGAAACTATCCAGGATTTTTTATTCACTGTGGCAGAATTACATTTATATAGGCTGGATGCTGACTTATGATAACAATCAAGTCTGCTTTTTATTTAAAAAATAAATCTAATCCTAATCTAAATAACCAAATAAGGAGAGTTTGAATATTTCTAATTAATTCAAACTCTTCCTAACTGATTTGTCTGGATTAAATCATTTTTGTTTAATCTGCCAACAATATCTATGAGTTACATCCTTGAAAAATTGGTGATATCAATGATTCAATGTATTTTCAGAATGAACTAAATAATACATAAGGTGTCAGCCTGATAGGTGCTATTTCATGGGTTAGACAACTGAAATCATCTTCCTGCTTAGCTGAATTCAGTCAGCTTTATACTTCTTACATATAAATCTCAGTGCCCGTTAAGCCTTCTTTTTTGTGAAGGAATTGGTACTTGTGTAGGTCTCTTACAGTAAGGAAAAAGATAAAAAAGTTGAATTTAAATAATTTCTTTCCTAATGTTTTGTTTTCTCTTCAGTTTCTAAAAATCACAGATGTAGTTGTTATTTTATTTTTGCTTATTACCCTACATATTTATAATTAAATTAGAACTGATAGAATTATTTTCGTGGTTTGCTTCTTGAAAGGTTCCCATCTTAGAGTTACTTCCTGTTTGCTTCTACCTCCTATTCAGCTGGTTGCGGGAATTAGTCATCCCTCTTGGATTTCTTTGCCTTTTTTTGTTAGTAGTTGTGTTGGGCTAGTGGATTGGTCTTTGACAAGCAATTTTCTAGGACTATTCAGGTGATTGCCTCATGACTTTCTGTACACTACCGACCAGTGTTCCATCTACTATCTTCTTCAATGAATTTGCTTTTACCATTTGTTAATACCTTAAGTAGCTTACGTTCTGGTAGTTTCTTCCCTAGGTTCTGGAAGGCTCTCCAGCTTTATGCAGGTTTCAACATCGTCTTGCTTTATGTGTATCAGATCCCTTTGGAGTTTTCAGATATGTTACAGAGGATTGCTGATTTTGTTGGTCTATTCAAAATATCTTCAACATCTGAGTGGCCTGAAATATGCTCTGCTGTTTCTCTTGTACTTTTTTACATCATGGTATGTGTGAGTTGTATTACTATAGATTTGATTCCGTAAGGTTCTATCTGAACCTTTAAATGAAGTGCAAAACACTCTTCCCTCTTCTTAGAATCTTGGATTCTGCAAGCTACTTCATTGTAGTCTATCTTGTGTCTGACATTTATCCTTATGATATAGTATTTTCTTGATATTACAAACTTAATATGTTTTGAAGTGTTCTTTTTCCTTTTCCTTTAATTTCTCAATATACATATGAATTATGCATATATGTTGAGAACTGTTAAGCGGTGTTATCTCACATCTATTGAATATTGGGTTTTTAAAGTCTAGTCTTTCCATCTACCACCATTTGGTTAGGTTGGATGCTTAACATGGTATCAGAGCCTTGATGAGCTTTGGTGAGTTTGTCTACATGTAGGCCCTGTGAGCTACACGTGAGGGGAGAGTGTCACTTAAGTGGTGTTATCCCACATCTGCTAAGTTTTGGGTTTCCTATATGTGGTCTTACATTAAAAGTGTTGTTTAACTTTTATATATTTATTGACTATTTTGGTCTGGGTGTAAAATTCTTCTATTTAAGCATTCTGACTTGTAGTGCAGCTATCCTATGTCAAATATGATTTGGAGGAAATGGATTTTATCATGTCCATGCAAGAAAGTAACTTGACAGAGCAACTACTTCCCTCAAAGCATTCATTCTTCATTCGTCAATCAAGGTAACACACACATACATAAATACATACATACATATATATGTTATTTCTGATTATTCCTGTGTTATCTGCTTCGAATTCTTAAAAGGACAGAGAAAAGATTTATGCATACACCATAAATCTCAAACTCAAGGGTACTTGTTTTATTCATAGATTTATTCCTTTCTTGCATCTTTAATCTAGAAGTAGCTTTTTAATTCAAACAACCATTTGTACTCCTATATCTGTTCTGGAAATTCTCCTATCCTTAACCTAAAAGTGTATATCTATGCTTTACCATATTGAGCAAGCTTTTCTATGTTGAATAGAGTTTTCCCGAACAGAAGATGCTGGCATGAGTGATAGCATATCAAGAAAAGAAAAAGGACAACTTTTCTGTTTCAAAATTATTAATTGGATCACAATTATATTTGAGAAGCCATCATTTTGAATAATTTGAAATTTTGAATTTCCAGCATTTATTTAATTCCAATTTTCTTTTAGGCTAGCTTTATTTGCTAATTTTTTACCAACATATGTGTTTTCATTTTGATTAACTACACCACACAAGATGTTCATGCACTATTTGGGCTTCTGCTTCTTTGTTTTGAGAAAAAGGAAAAGTTCGTGCTCTAAACAATCGGTTCTTTTGAGTTCTATAATGAGTATAGCTAATTCTCCAGATCTGGTGTACGGCATACCAATGTTTTACTACGAAAGGCAGCTTTCCGGACTTTCACCATCAACTTTTTCACTTATGGTTTTCCAGTATGATTGCTACCTTTTACTAGATGTTGCTAAACTCTCCTAGGTCTTTATTTGATTTTATCAATATTAAGGTTTATATGTAATTTGTCAGTGGAAAATTTTTTACAGGTATCCTTGTTTGCCCTTTCCTTTTGGAGTTTTCATTTTGCAAGTATATGTGCTTTTGGGCTACTTGCATATGTTGGCTACATTCTATATGCCCTTCCTTCGCTGTTTCGTTTACACCGGTTAAATGGGCTCCTTCTTGTCTTCATTCTTTCTTGGGCTGTTAGTACCTATATATTCAATGTAGCATTTGCATTCTTGAATAGGAATTTTGGGAAGGTACTCCTCTGCTTTGGAGGTTTCCAAATTCTTCATTATCATACATTTAAATAGTTCAAATTTCATTTTTCTTATGTTTTTATCAATGTTTGGGCACATGCAGGATATGGGAATTTGGGAGATGGTTGGATTTTGGCATTATCCCATACCAGGGTTTTTCTTGCTTGCACAATTTTGTCTAGGAATTTTGGTTGCTTTGGGTAATCTTGTAAATAACTCTGTTTTTGTCTACTTATCTGATAAGGATGCACTATCATCAAACAACTCTCCTGGGGAAGGTATGAAGATCTATATTCTGAGTGCTATTGAATTCTCTTTTGGCATTTGCATGAGACGACCATTATTAGGTTGGCTTCAGGAATCCAAATATATCTTTAGAATTCCTCAGCAGGGGCGTAATACTGAAGTTGTGCATTTAGAGAGTGAGATTTCTATTTTACAACAGCGAGCTTGAAGAGTTGTTAATTTTTCTGTTAAGATATCATTCAAAAATTTTGTTTTCATGTCCTCACTTCCTGACAGAAGATAAAACTCATTATGTACTAAGATTTTATTTAATTATGTCTACTACTCTGGTATAGTCTTTAGACTGCATCCTTCCTAATTCTTATCTATTTTGAGATTACTTATGGATACAAAAGGATGTCAATTATATTTTAATCTATATAATGACTTCCTCATATCTCTTTTCAGTGGATGGAGAGACCAAGGTATTCATTGTGGCTACAATTGCATGGGGATTGCGGAAATGTTCTCGAGCTATCATGCTTGCTCTGATATTTATCATAGCAATGAAACCCGGATTTATCCATGCTATATATAGTATGTTTTATTAAACCTTGTCAGTTCTAGTTCTTAGTTAAGAATAATAATTTAGCATAAGGATTTTTTCCAATGTTCTTATAGGACTTTCTAATTGGTTTTATGTTCTTACCTCTGCTTCAGTAATTTTCTTTTTGATCTATCTTTTGAGCCACAACATCAGCAGAAATATATGCCGGTCTCTGATTCTTCTTTGTGAAGCTCACTTCGCATTATTGTACCTTCTTCAGATTGATTTGATCTCTAATGTTTTGGAGCAAAAATGCTCCTCAATTTTTGAAATCATGTCGCAGTTAGGTATGCTTTTGTTTAGGTCAGTCAAATTGATTATTGGCTATTAATTAGCTTTCTTCAGGGCTTTTTGTTGTTGACCCAAGAAAGAGAAAACGGACTAAACTATCTTCTCTAAGTTGATGCAGGTGTCCTTAAACATCACAGCTCGTGGAACTTTCTGGAAATAGCTTTGCTCGGTTGCTTCTGTGCAATACATAACCATGGGTTTGAGGTGCTTTTTTCATTCTCAGCAATTGTGCAGCACACCCCATGTCCTCCTGTTGGGTTCAGCATCTTGAGAGCTGGTTTAAACAAATCTGTCCTCTTGTCAGTATATGTATCCCCAAACACATCCTTCTGCTATGATAATCCTTCTTATGGTATAATCTCCTTTATGCTAAAAGAATTTTACCCAATAGTCCTTTGTTTTAGCTTATGTGAAATGAATATGTGAATGTTATGTTCATAATGTGTCAGAAATTTAGTAATAAAATTGACAATGCTATTTGCATATCTGTGATCATACTCTGGATAGAGTACTTGATAGATTGCATGATTGACAACACGCTCAAAGGTTATAGCAAATGGAAACTAAAAGAAGTTGGTATGACCTAAGATTAGCAGGCTTTATGGATCTAAACATGATAGAGACTGTTTTTAGATTGCTCTGTAGCTGGTTCTTACCCTGATTTTGATATGACTGCTTTCTCATGAAATTGTACTTCTAGAAATCTTCAATAAGACTCTATCTAAGCCCTTTTATTTGTTTTAATGTGTTGGTGTTTTTACTGATTTGTAAACCAATATTTCCAGTACCCTTTTAGCACTACAGCTCTATTGACAGCATTGTGTATGTATTTTTTTTATGTTATTTCAGAGAGAACGATAGCATCATTCCTTAGTGGAATTGGGCAGAAATTTTTATCAATATATCGATCATGTGGAACCTACATCGCTTTGCTGACTATTCTTCTTACAGTTTTCATGGTGACACCCAACTATATATCATTTGGATACATCTTCCTTCTTCTTGTTTGGATTATCGGAAGACAACTTGGTGAGAGAACAAAAAGGCACTTATGGTTTCCATTAAAAACATATGCTGTCATGGTGTTCATTTTTGTCTATAGCTTAAGCAGTTTTACCAGCTTTAGGATTTGGTTGTCTGGATTTATAGATCTGTACTTTTATTTGGGTTATGAATCTGAAGCTTCATTGTTGGATAATATTTGGCAATCTGTAGCAGTTTTAATTGTGATGCAACTTTATAGCTATGAAAGAAGGAAGAACAAGTACTACAGGACTAATTTTTCCAATCCTTTAGATTCTGGGGTACTTGGCTTTGCCAAGCGATTTCTGATTTGGCACAGCCAGAAGATCCTGTTTGTCTCATTATTCTATGCGTCTTTGTCTCCAATTTGTGCTTTTGGATTCTTGTATCTACTTGGCCTTGTCATATGTTCAACTTTACCTAAGGCTTCTCGGATCCCCTCCAAATCATGCTTAGTTTATACTGGATTTCTGGTCACAACAGAGTATCTTTTTCAGATGTGGGGTAAACAAGCTGGAATGTTTCCAGGACAAAAACATTCTGATCTGTCACTCATTTTGGGTCTCCGAGTATATGAGCTGGGATTTTGGGGTGTAGAATCTGGCTTGAGGGGAAAGGTGCTGGTAATTACCGCATGTGTCCTTCAGTATAATGTCTTCTTTTGGTTGGATAATATGCCAACCGGTATTTCAAATAAGGGCAAGTGGGAAGAACCTTGTCCTTTATTTTTTTCAGCAGAGGATGCCTTCACCAATGGCTTCATGTCTAATGGGGAAGATAAACCATCTACTATTGGAACGGTACCTATAAGACAAGTCAGACCAGCAAACAGTTCATGGGCATCTTTGAGCCTTGCTTTATCTCAAGCGCTTCGTCCTGCATCCTCGAAAGCAGGAGGCTCTGAGGTTAGCAGCAGGAGAAAATTTTCATTTGGATATTTTTGGGGAAGTACCAAGGAGAGTCACAAGTGGAACAGGAAGAGGATCCTTGCACTAAGAGAAGAAAGATTCGAGACTCAGAAGGCTCTCTTAAAAATATATTTGAAATTCTGGATAGAAAACATGTTTAACCTTCTTGGTCTTGAGATTAATATGATTGCTTTGCTTCTTGCAAGTTTCGCTTTGTTGAATGCCATATCTATGCTATATATTGCATTAGTTGCTGCTTGTGTTCTTTCGAATCGCTGGATAATACGTAAATTATGGCCAGTGCTTGTATTCTTGTTTGCTTCCATTCTCATCCTTGAGTATATTGCCATCTGGAAGAGTATGTTTCCACCGAATCAACGGAGTCAGACTGAAATCCGCTGCCATGACTGCTGGAAAAACTCAGCTTCATATTTCCAGTATTGTAGGAGCTGTTGGCTGGGTATTGCTCTCTTAATCGATTTATAATTTCACCTTAAATGGGGTAGACAAACAAAGAACAGTTTATACTTTTCTTTTTACTATTAGAAGAAAATTTGACTTGTTTTAATGATTTTTGTTTTATTGTTATCCTATAATCTACTTGTACATGTCTTAATCTTCTTTCTTTTTTTTTTTTTTTGTCAGAAAGAAGTATGGTATATGTATTTCATGTGGGGATTAGAACGATTTTTAGACTGCTTTCTAAATTAGCTTTTTCACTTCTGCTTGGAAGAGGTGGTGTTATTCCTGTCAAGTGTCAACAGTCCAAGTTTATCTATCAGTTTTAATTTTGGACCAATTGCACTTCAAATAAAGTTCTATCATCTGCTAATGATTTCCCCTTTACCTGTAGGACTGATCATTGATGATCCCCGAATGCTTATCAGCTACTTTTTGGTCTTTCTGCTGGCTAGTTTCAAACTTCATGCAGATCACTCATCCTATTTCTCACAGTCAACCTATCGGAAAATGATGTCTCAGCATAAAAATTTATTTGTTTGGCGAGATCTCTCTTTTGAAATGAAAAGCATGTGGACTTTTCTTGACTACATAAGACTTTATTGTTATTGCCATCTATTGGACCTTGTCCTGGTACTGATTTTGATTACTGGAACTCTTGAGTATGATATTCTGCACCTTGGTTATCTCGCTTTTGCCCTTGTTTTTTTTCGGATGAGGCTTGAAATTCTCAAGAAGAAGAATAAAATGTTCAAATTCTTGCGTATCTACAACTTCGTGGTCATTGTTCTTTCTCTTGCCTATCAATCTCCTTTTGTAGGGGAGTTTAGTTCTGGGAAGTGCAACTCTGTGAACTACATATATGATGTCATTGGATTTTATAAGTATGACTATGGGTTTCGAATTAATACCAGATCTGTACTTGTTGAGATTATCATTTTTATGTTGGTATCCCTTCAGTCATATATGTTTTCCTCCCAAGAGTCTGATTATGTGTCACGATATCTTGAAGCAGAGCAAATTGGTGCCATTGTACGCGAGCAAGAGAAAAAAGCTGCATGGAAAACTGCACAGTTACAACAGAGTCGTGAATCTGAGGAGAAGAAACATCAGCGCAACGTGCAAGTGGAGAAGATGAAATCTGAGATGCTTAACTTGCAAATACAGCTTCATAACATGAACTCAATTGCAAGTCTGAGTGATGTTTCTCCTGATGATGAAAGCCTACAGAGGAGTGTTTCTCTTACTTCAAATAGAGATATTGGGCCTCCTGACAAAGAGGAAAGCACTCTTTGGGAGCGAGAGCAAACTATTAAGGAGGATATTGTAGCCCCTCCTGAAGCACATGCATGTGCTGCTTGTATTAAAGGAGAAAATCCTGAAGTAGTGGAATCTCCAAAGAATTCCATAGAACATAGACCTTGTGAGATCACTGAAATTGAGCATGATGCTGATCATGCTATTTTTGATACAGAGAAAAGGGGGAAAAGCCAATCAAAGGACAATCCTTTAATTTCTGCTGTACACCTCTTAGGTGATGGTGTTTCTCACGTACAGTCCATTGGAAATCAGGCTGTTAATAACCTTGTCAATTTCTTGAACATTAAACCTGACGATTCAGATATGAATGAGCACTCGTCTGTCAAGTGTGAGGCATATGATGAGACTGAGAGCCAAAAGATGCAGGATATGAATTTGAATCATTCTTCTTCTCTGCAATCTGATAAAATTTCCAATACCACAAGTTTGCAGCTGGGAAGGATCTTATGCCATATATGGTCCCAAATGCAGTCTAATAACAATGTTGTGTGCTACTGCTTATTCGTCCTTGTCTTTCTGTGGAACTTCGGTTTGCTTTCTATGGTGTATCTCGCAGCTCTTTTCTTGTATGCTCTATGTGTGAATAACGGACCAACTTATATCTTCTGGGTTATTATGCTCATTTACACTGAGGCTTACATTTTGTTTCAGTACATGTACCAAATTGCAATCCAGCATTGTGGTTTGAGTATCAATTCAGACCTACTTCGTAACATAGGATTTCCTACTTGTGAAATCAAGTCATCTTTTGTTGTGTGTTCGTTGCCTCTATTTCTTGTCTACTTATTTACCCTCATACAGAGCTCTATAAGTGCAAAAGATGGTGAATGGATGTTCTCTACTGACTTTAACTTCCATAGGAGGAGTTCTCATTATAGAAAAGAGGTTCTTGTGAACTACAGCTGGAGCAAAAGGGTGTCAAAGTTGCTCCAATATGTAATAAATATGGTGAAACAGGTAACTAGAAGATTCTTCTGGTACTGGAAATCATTGATACAGGGAGCAGAAACTCCTCCTTATTTTGTTCAACTGTCAATGGATGTTCACTTATGGCCAGATGATGGGGTACAGCCAGAAAGGGTCGAGTCTGGTATAAACCGACTACTCAGGATAGTTCATGATGAAAGATGTACTAAAAAAATCTCTGGTCATTGCCCATTTGCTAGTAGGGTTCAGGTTCAAAGCATTAAAAGAAGTCAAGAAAACCAAAATGTAGCTTTGATTGTTTTTGAGGTGGTTTATGCATCTCGCTTGACAGGATGTACGTCAGCAGATTGGTACAAGTCTCTAACTCCAGCAGCTGATGTGGCAAAAGAAATTCGCAAGGCAAAGCATGCTGGGCTTGTTGAAGAGATGGGATTCCCTTACCAAATACTCTCTGCAGTTGGTGGTGGAAAAAGGGAATTTGATCTCTACGCTTACATTTTTGTTGCTGATCTTACTGTTTTTTTCTTAGTTGGAATGTTCTACCAATCTCTCATAAAGAACAACAGTGAAATTTTAAATGTTTATCAGCTAGAAGATCAATTTCCTATAGAGTTCGTAATTATCTTAATGGTAAGTCTATTTCTTCTTTCTATTCTTACCTGAATTACATTAGTATTTCTCATGGCTAAGTTATCGTTTTCTTCGCATGCTCTCTTGGCTATTGTACCTAATATCTTGTGATCTAAATCCTAATTGGGTCAAATCCTTCCATGCAGATCATCTTTTTCTTGATCGTTGTTGATCGTGTACTTTATCTATGTTCATTCGCAGCAGGAAAAGTTATTTTCTACCTTTTCAACCTCGTTCTCTTCACATATTCAATTACAAGGTATGCTTGGCGGATGAAACCTTCAGACCAGCATGCTGGAAAACTAGCACTCCGTGCGATATTTCTTGCAAAAGCAGTTTCTTTAGCACTTCAGGGTGTACAAATTCGACATGGAATTCCTCAGAAAGCCACCTTGTATTGGCAGTTTTTGACCAGCAAGGTTTCAAGAATTAATTACTTGGGCTATAGGCTTTATCGGGCTCTACCATTTCTTTATGAATTACGATGTGTACTCGATTGGTCATGCACGACGACATCTTTGACCATGTATGACTGGCTCAAAGTAAGTCTGTAGCCTTTTTTTAAAGCTGTGTGCTAAAATTCAAGTTGATTTAGTTGCCTGCCCTTCTGGAAATTATACACCACCTGTAATATATCAGCTTAGAGTCGAGAAATTTAATTTTTTAGGGTAGGGAAAGGGCTAAGCTTTAGAGACTAAAGGAGCAGAAACATACAGATTTAGGACCATTTTGGTTTCTGGAAACAGCGTTTTAGTTCCAGAAAATTCTAACAGTGATTGTTTCTTAAGTATGTGCACTTGGGTTATTGACTCAATCTGGGTATGTTTCTTTGGTTACAAGACTGGCTTTTGGAGGCTCCAAGGAGAAACAATTTTTTTGTTTTTTTCTTTAAAAAAAGAAAATTATCCGAAGGAGAAAATTGGTTTTAGTTGTGATTAATTTGAAGAATAATGAAGATGCCTGCTTGCTTGTGTGTGTGAGAGAGAAAGATAGTTACTATGCCTTCAATAAACCAAAGTAGTCAGCAGGTTGTTTCTTTAATCAAAATCCTAGTATTTTATCTTCTTGCAAGGACTATGACTCTCTACAAACAAGCTATTAACTTAGGCTGGATGCCTGACATATAATACGAAGCTAGGTCATTCCCCCATTATTTATTTGCTATTCTTTATTCTGTCACTTTGTTACCCTGGTTGGTGGTACTTTTGTTTCTGTTGTAATTTTTGTTATCCCACATCAGTTAAATGGGGGTTTGTCGTTGTGCCCTTATTTTCATGTTAAACCTCTAAACCATAGGCAGAATCCTTCACAGAAAAACTTAGACAAAACTAGAAAATATTGCCCAATTCTCCCAGGGCAGAGAATGTGAAGAAAATTCGATTCTGCTCTTCAACAATACATACTGAACTTCCCAAAATAACAATTGCAGAACTAAGAAAAGAGCTTGTTGCGTGGCTTCATTCAACTGAGTATGCTATTACTACCATAAACTGATTAATTTTCCTGGCCCAAAATGAAACAGAAACAAATGAGTTAATGGACTCGGGAAATTATTCTGAAAACCAAGAAGCATCATTGTCAATTGCTTTGACCTTATTGCAACAATAATTATATATACTAGCTTTTACCTGAGAATGGTTTTTGTTTTACATACTTTTACAGAAAAGTTGTTTTGAGCTAAGCAAGCAATCTTTCATTGAATCGATTTCTTGCTGATATTTGCAAGCTGACATGTTGCTTTCTTCTTAGCTGGAAGACATAAATGCAAGTCTGTACCTTGCCAAATGTGATGCAGTGTTGAATAGAGCTACGCACAGACAAGGAGAGAAGCAAAAAAAAATGACCAAGTGCTGCAATGGGATCTGTCTGTTCTTTATATTAATTTGTGTTATCTGGACTCCTATGCTGGTAAGGGACTTCATAACTAAATATACTATTTACATAATATGCTTTTATGTGTAGTACCTCCTACCTTGAAACCATTTGAAACTTTCTTGGGAGGGGCTCTTTTTGTTTATTAGCTTCTTAGTCCTTTACATTCTTGGTCTGCTAGAATCTGTTTTTTGTTTTTGAACCTTATGAATTTGCGTGCCCATATTCTCGGTGTCCAGCACCACTGAATATGTAAATCAAATACTTAACAATCTTCTGCTTGAAACCTTATAAACATTCCATGTTCTCAGATGTATTAGTTACTGATTTTCTCTAAAAGTGCACATATTGTTGTGCCCGGAGAACCGAAGAGAAGCTTCAGTTTTTATAATTTATGGATGTGCTAATATGGAAATGAGGAAAGTTTAATGTGAAGATATATTGTAAAGGATGTGAAGAACTTTTAATATATTGATTCGACCCATCACCAATAATTCATGCCCCCTTCTTTTAAAGAAAAAAAAAATCTAGATCATTATACATGATAGTACCTATTCCTTTCGTTTACATTTCTTCTTAGCTTGAATGTATCATGCATACCTCATATGCTCACAGTTCTTTTTATCTACACTTTGAAGTTTGTGGTTCTGTCAGAGCTGTTTTCTGTTTGCTGTTTACTGTGGTTCGATGTAAATAAAGCATAGAATAAATCATAACTTCAAAATAGTAGAAAATCTTTGGTGATATTACACTTATAATATGATAATATAAGACGTTACAATTTTTTTGCTGAAAGTGATGACATTGATATTGTACTAATGTGCCTATCAGCATCAATAAGCTGTTACTACAAGTCATACACGACTATGAATGTCTAGGTCTATTGTTACTTATGATTAGACGGAAGTAGCATCTATATATTGAACAGTCAATAAGTTTTATTTTCATCTGTTCGGCCAGATGTACAGCAGTGGTAATCCGACAAATATTGCAAATCCCATTAAGGATGCAAGTTTTCAACTAGATATTAGTACTGGTGGTGGAAGGTTGACCTTGTATCAGACAACACTCTGTGAAAAGCTCCAATGGGATAATCTCAATTCTGATGTTAATTTTGATGCCTACAATAAGAATGATATACAATTGATATGCTGCCAAGCTGATGCAACTATTTTGTGGCTTGTCTCTGATGTAGTTCAGAGAAGGTTTATTGAGTTCCTTGACTGGGATAGGGACATGGTTATAACTTCTACATGGCTGCTTAGAAGAGAACGACCAAAGGGCAAGGAAGTCGTGAAATATGAGAAACCTGTTGATTCCAAGGACCTTCCAGAACCTTCAGATGTCCAAAAGGTTTTCAATGGTTCTACAATCAGCTTTAGGATATATAATCTTTATCCAAGATACTTCCGTGTCACTGGCTCCGGTGAAGTCAGATCTTTTGAGCAAGAGGTACAAAGGACTCTTCATTTGGTTTTCTTTTCCTGTTTTCCAGTGGTAACGTTTCTTCATTTTTAGTGACTTAATATTAAAAATGCTTGACACTATATTATTGCAACTTTTAAGCTATTGATCTTTCAGTCGATGAGGAAAAAGGACCCTAAATCAATTGTAGTTGTAAAAGGTTTATAATCATGATTTTTTTTTTGACACAACCAAAATTTACAGGTTACTTCAGGACCTATTTCAGTGAGTGCAGATCTTGTTATCAATCGTGCAGCTTCTGAGTGGTGGTCATTCCATGATCTCGATTCATCTCATATAAGGGGCTGCGGAGGTTTGACAGGACCTACAGCCATCATAGTATCCGAAGAAACACCACCACGTTAAGTTCTGGAAAACCATTTTTTTTATGTTCTATGACTATTCTAATAACATACTGATTAATATTGCATTGTATGACATCAGAGGGTATACTTGGAGACACGCTAAGCAAGTTCAGCATTTGGGGTCTCTACATTACTTTTGTGCTTGCTGTTGGCCGCTTTATCAGGCTTCAATGTTCCGATTTAAGAATGAGGATACCGTTTGAAAACCTGCCTTCCTGTGACAGGTAATGTTTCATATTCTTACTTGTAGACAGGTAGAGAGGACGAAGACACGAAGTGCTATTTCACTCATTTCTTATTTCCTTGATATCCATTTATCTGGTTCTGGTTTAGGTTGATAGCCATCTGTGAAAATATATATGCTGCGAGAGCAGAAGGTGAGCTTGGAGTTGAAGAGGTCCTTTACTGGACCCTTGTGAAGATTTATAGGTCACCTCACATGCTGCTTGAGTATACCAAACCCGACTAGGTTGTTAATGTCGAATCCCTAGAGTTTTCTGTGAAACAAAATTAGACTATAACAGCCTGACATACTGCAACCAATTGAAATGGTTGGTGAATCTTGTTTGTCAGCCACGAAAATCTCTGGTGGTCATAGTTTCTTTTGCCATGTTGACGAAACGCAAAATGCTACACTACAAAACATGAAGAAACAGCCTTGTTGTGGGTTACCAACGATAATTCAGGTTCTTGCTATATGCCATTTTCTTACTTTCAAGTTTTTCTGGCCATGTACATAAATTGTACAGTATTAAATCCTCTTCTACAAATGTTGAATACAAGGAAGCTATTGCTTTACTAATGTTGAAAACCCTAACTTGTGTGGACAAATATTATTTTATAACTTTAGGCCTCATGGAAAATACCAAGAAAAATAAATGAAATCTTTTGAATTTCGCTTTTTGTGTTTGGTATAATCATTGTCCCCCTTATTTTCTATTAAAAGAAAAGTTACAAAATGTTGAGAAAATTTTACTCAGTTTTTATTTGAATTCAAAATTTTAATCATTAAATATAATCTAACTTGATTTGACATGAAAAATTAATTATCAAACTTGTTTAATCTAAACTCGAAATAACTCGAACATATAATTAGAAATTATTCAAATTTAAATTAAATATAATTTAAAAAAAATAAAATTAATTCTTATAATCTAAATTATTAATTTGTTTTAGTTTGAAGCTTGTAAATTGTAATTATCATGGCCTATTGTCATAAAATATGCAATGTTTATATCATATGATCTTGATAACTAATTACACAAGTAATAAATACTTCATAAAAAATTTTTCCATTATCAATAAATCCTTAGCATTGGTAGGGTCCTAGGTATTTGAGTATCCATGTTTGAATCCTACCATAAATAATTATTATGGGTGGGTCTACTATACATTGTTGGTATGTGTGAGTTTTAATCCTTGAATTACTTTTAATTCGAGTTATTTCAATTCTTAATTTATGTTTTGTATTGGTTTGATTTTACTTCATAGTTGACTGGACATGTATTTGTGATTGTTTTATGATGTATTATATTTATACGTATAAATTCTCAAAAAAATAAAAAAAACATATATTATCTCTTTATTCGCAAATTAATTAGTAAATAAAGAGAAATTATCGAAATACAATGTAAAATCTCAAAAAAAGATAATTATTTAATAAACTAAATAATAACTGTACAAGCCCAATCTGGCCTGGGCCCGCCAAAAACCCATGACCCAAGACCAAATTAACAAAACCAAAAAAATAAAATTACAAGTCCAAACACCCAGGCCCAAAACCCAACCGTACATGGCCCAATACCCCTAAGACCCCAAAACAAGAAATCCAAACCTCCTAAACCGATGACCAGGTTTCAAACCCTAGGTGCGGTGCACCTAGGGCCTTCTGACACCGCCACTGGAGACCTGACGCCGCCCCGTCCCATCGCATTTAATGAAGCCATCACTTGCAAAATCAAAGAAAAAAAGACAGCAAGCAGAACAGGGATAGAAACAGAGAAAAAACCGCTAAACAATAGCAATGTTGTATTATTTTTCTTTCGGCTATAAAGCCACAAAAGAAAAAATGTAAAAAGGGGTTTTTACGTTTTGGAAAAAAAGAAATACAGAGAATAGAACTTGAAGCAAGAAATCAAAAGGTTGCCTTTTCTATCATTCATTTTGAAATAGTAATATTAAATAATAAAATCTTACTGTGTTTAGTTCTGATCCGTGGCCGAAGATCTCCGGTGACCCCAAACGTCGCAAGATCCCTTCTGGGTTCTGACGGGGTAGGAGATGCCGAGATTCGGCTCACCTCTTCATCGTCTTCTTGGCTCTCACCTACTCTTGCGTATACAATAGGGTTAGTTTTAAGAGATAAGCAAAGAAAATAAAAAGAGGCAGAATGAAGGTGACCTCTCTGGCCTTTTGGTCTCTATCGGCATAAAAGTAACAAAAGGGGGACTTTACCTTGAGTTGTTCCCTCCGATCGGAGAAAAGAAGGCCGAATCTTCGAGGTCTGCCTAGGGATTTCTTCGGAGAAATAAGGAGCCAACGAACTCCTTCTCCCTTCTTTTCTTTTCGGTTTCGAGTATGGACTAAAAAAGAGGGTCGCAAAAGGGCCATTTTCACGATGGCATCGTAGTGGTATCGGCGATGAAGGGTTTCAACCCTAGCCTTCCCGATGCAGAGAATGAAATGGGGGAAGGGTCTCTTAGGGTTTGTGCTAAACTGGAACGGAAGGAATAGGCTTAATTTTGTGGCTTTTGAAGAGCATTAAACGGCACCGTTTAGTGCCTCACTCAATGGCCTAAAACGGTGCCGCGTCAGGCATTGGATCATCACAACCCGACCCGTATTAGGGGATCCGCGCATTACCTGTTACCATGGGGGTATTTGCGCAATCGATCCCCTCCTCTTCGTTGCACCTTTTAATCGGCCCCTTTTTACCTTTTAAATCTGGCCTTTCAGTTTCTTTTGGTTTCCAAATAAGCCCCCTGATTTGTCAAGGCGGGAAACGTGCATTAAAATCATGGGATATTATCCCTGTTGGTCCTTGTACCATTAAGCGCGTTCTATTTTAGCCCTGGTAGCTTACTTTAGTTTATTTTTATGTTACCTGGAATCTCATTTCGATTTTAAATTAGTCCTTCTACCTTTTCAATTCAGTCTTTTGCTGTTTCGTTTTACATTCTCAATCTAATATAGGTTAGGGACTTGTTCTATTTTTTTATATATACCTTACTCATTTTTAATTGAATATAAGCATTATTTATCCCTATTTTCATTCTTATAAACTATTTATCATGTTTTTATGTACTTCTATTAATTTCATTCATATAATGTTTTAATTATTTGTTTGTAAAATACTTTATATATTATTTTTATTATTAATACCATTGTAACCCCACTCATTTATCCAAAACGTTTTTAGATGTCTCTTTTTGTTTTATTGTTGTGTTTTTCTTCCTTTTTGCGTGGCAAGATCATCATTGTTCTTTTTAAAATTCACTTGTTTCCGTTTCAAGGTTGCTTTACATCATTCCTTTAAATTGTCTTTAATTTCCTTACTGTTAAATGGGTATTTAAATTCATTGATCTTCAATATTGCTCAAACTATGAATGTGCTTCTTGTTATCGCATGTGCTTATGCTTATTATTATCATTCATCATGCTCATGTATTATTGTATTGTGCATCGCATGTTTTAATTAATTTGTTCAAACAATGATTTTAAAATAATAATACATATCTTCAAGTATTGTGTTTTTTAATTATTTAAAATAATTTCTTTTAAAAGAATGGCAATATTTAGTACTTTGGAATATCGAGGAATCGTGCCCTAACTTACGGGGTTCCGATCTCCTTGTTAAACCTAAGTATTAAATATCCTTTTAAATTGCAAAATTTTGTGAATACGATACTCGTATACGAGATTTCGAGATGTTGCGTCCTAACTTACGGGATGTAATGTTTCAATATTTCGAAACGAGGAAGTCTTCAATAATCATTTTGAGCTTAAACCAAGATTTGCAAACTCGATATTAATAAAGGGAATTACGTTTTTTAAAATTATTACAAACTTTCAACTTTTAACAAAACGGCATCAAATAATCAAGTCGGTACTGATTTTGGGCGTGACAAGGGTGCTAATCCTTCCTCGCACGTAACCGATTCCCGAACCTGTTTTCTCAAATTTCGCGGACCAGAATTATTGTTTTAATAAGTTTAGGCTTTTTAAAATAATTTTTATGAGATGATCCGAATATCTCGAAATAAAAATCGGTGGCGACTCTCATTTTTATTTTCATTTTCAAAAACCAAAATCGAATCTCCTATTTCAAAAAAATGGTTTCGACAATAACTATTTTCATCAATTCCAAATTTTGTTATCATTATCGTTATAAAAATAACAATATTGACCTAATAAAAGAGCAGGGGCAATTTTTTAAAAAAAAAATCTCATAAACATTAGAAATCTAATGGATTGATATTGTTATTTTTATGATTTTTAATAATTTTTAAATTTTAAAAAGGTTTAATTGATTTTTTTAATTTGTTATTAAGGTTTTTTTTTTTTTACTTTTAGCTTTATTAATTTCAAAATTTTCTAATTTACTGTCAATAAAAAGGTAGAGTTCAAATTGAATAACTGTGTAAAAATTGAGGGTTAAATTTATTATTATACTTTATATATAAACACCAAAATAAATATTTAAGAAGAAAATTTTAACGGAAGGGTTATTTTACTTACTTATCTAACGTAAGAGATTAATTTATTATTATTTTAAATAAACGGAGTTAAAATGTATAAAAAATCTTAACAGGTTGTTAATTGATCTTCAAAGTACTCTTTAAAGTTAATTTACTACTAATAACAGTATTTTGTTAATTTATTTATTATTCTTTAAATTTAATTAAATCTGAAATTTTAAGGGTTTAATATGGGCATTAATCTCAAAATTACAGGGATGAATAAAATCCGATTTTAATTCAAAAAATTCGATTAAAAAAATTCGATAAAAATTTTAAAACTTGAATTAAATAGTTCGAGTTATTTGAGTTAATCAAGTTAATCAAGTTATTTAAATCAACTCGAATAAAAAAAATCAAGTTTTTCGGTTTAACTCGAATATGAATTACACAATTCTAGTTATCCGAAAATCCGAATAAGAAGAGACAAAATTATGTCGTTTTGATAAATGTTTACCTTTTTTAAAGTTAAAAGGTAAAATTAAGTCATTTTGATAAATGTTTACCCGTTAAATTAAAAGGCAAAAGCATTATATTGTTTATGTAGTTAAATAATCGGTTCATATAAATGCAACATTGAGTATAAATAATAGGATTTGTTAACTCGACTCAACTTGATTCGAAATTTTTTGACTCGATTTGATTTTATTCGAAAAAATTCAAATTGAGTTCAGTTGCTAAAATAGGGTTCGTCAACTCAACTAACTCGAAATTCTTTTACTCGATCCAACTCGATCCGATCGAATACTCACCCCTACAAAATTACTCATACTTTGATTTAATGTGTAATACTATACATGAACTTTGATTTGTACAGTTTTATACATTAAACTTTGATTTCATTTAATTTTCATAATCTATTAACACAATTATTAATATAGTACAATTTCAAGATTATCTATTATATATACAAATAATTATATTTATTTAATATAGAAATGAATTGATAAATAAATCTGATAAGTCCTTGACTATTTCTAAGTTTCTGATTTAGCCCCACTTTATTGACAATGATGCAAATTAGCCATTTTCTACTCATTTTTTACTCATAGCATCCCAATTACATTCTTGACAGGATTAAAATATAAAATCACTAATTTAGTAGGGATCAATTCAAGAATTAACCGATTTAAACACAAAAAATTATGCAAATTTAACATGTTATCAAATCCCCCTACTTAGCTCATGCTTGCCCTCAAGCATATTGTACTTTCATATATTAGAAATTATTCAATAACTTATTAGAAATCAAGCATATTTTCTGCATCCATGATCAATGCAAACAATATAGGCAAAAAATAAATAAGTGCTCAAAATATCTAATTTGATCAACAAGTGTCTATAAAATTAAAACATGTAAATTAAATCATTTCACTAAATTGAGTTTGAACCAAAATTTGCAAGGTAATATTCTTAATTAGTCATGCAGTAATATTTTTTTATTTTATTTTGGACGTAGTCAAACCTTTTTACACAAACTAGGATGACAACCCAAGCACTCTATCCCGGTTACTTAGTTCAAACGGTCTCTTTTTTTTATATTTTATTTATTTATTTATTTACAAGTAAATATAAGATTTTTTTCAAACAATCAACTTTCTTGAAAAATCTAATTACATATATCAACTTTAAAACACACATGTAGATTAAACTAGATATTTGAACACTTTAATTCAAAAATTACCCATCAGTCCAATTTAATTAAGTAATGAGACTAAAGACTCAATGTCAAACAAATTATCGAATAAATCTAGCATAAGATTGAACATATGCAAAAAAAAAAAAACATGCAGCAAAAACCAATCAACCATGCATACTTACCATTTCAATCCCCCCCACTTAATCTATGCTTGTCCTCAAGCTTGTTTTATATGCAATAAAGTATGATAACTCAAACAACAAGCAAAGAAAAATGTTAAGAATACTCCCCATGTGTTTTTAACGATATTGTCAGCGTTGAGGTTTTTATTTGGGTTAGGGATGTTAGGTTTCGTTTGTAGGGAAATAAATGTTAGCATTTAGCACGATGTGCCCGCGCCACTATTAGTATTCGATTTTCAGAAAATTGACAACCTTCATTACATCCCTGAAAATAACACATTAACCTGATTAAATAATAATCTAGTTATTATTCATTTTATTTTCAATCCAAATTAAACTGAAATTAAAAAATTCAATAAATTAAAAATAAATTTGGGTTGCCTCTCAAAAAGTATTTTTGTTTAATGTTGTTAGCTCAACGACCTTAAATGTTATTCATTAGCTCATTAAGAATTAATTTTTCCATCTCGCGCACTTGGATGTTCTTGTAGAAAGGTTTCGACCTTTGCCCACTGTCCTTGGAGCCCTTCCCGAATTCCCCTATCATTAGTGTACTGAGGCATCTTTGAGCTTCTCTATTCAAGTTTGCATTTTCCTTTGTCGGAATCTTTATACATTCTGGAAACGGTTTGAGCTCTAATTTTGAGGCTTTCATGCGAATGATAGCTTCATGTATTGGTTTTTTATCATCGATAATTTCTCTTGCTTAACATCAAGATCTACATTTTTGCAAGGCACGGTTTGTAACTTATTACTGGAATGTTCTATATCTTCATAAACATTAAACATAACCACTTCACCGTAAATTCCATGGTGAGTGTTCCACTCCAAACATCAATTTTTGTTTGCATGGTACTCAAGAATGGTCTCCCAAAAAGTATGCCAGATGAATTGGCTGAGTTGTCATCCTTCATGTTGATAATGTAGAAGTCTACAGGAAATATCAGTTCGTTTACCTTAACAAGAACATCCTTCAGCAATCCTTTCGGATGCACTATAGATCTATTTGCAAGCTGAATAATTACACCTATTTCTTTCAAATGACTCGTATTAAGTAGTTTATAAATTGACAAAGGCATAACATTAATTGATGCGCCTAAGTCACACATGGCTTTTTTAATACCAACACTACATATTTTGCAAGATATAGAAAATATACATTGATCATTACATTTAAGTGGTATTTTCCTTTGCAAAACAGCAGAGACATTTTCTTCGACACTCACATTTTCATTACTCAAGAGCTTTCTCTTACTCGTGCTTAATTCTTTTAAGAATCTTGCATATCGTGGAATTTGCTTAATCACATCAAGAAGAGGTATGTTGATTTCTACCTTTCGAAAGGTGTCTAGGATCTCATTCTTTTCTCGCTTCTTCTTGTATTTGACAAGTCTTCCAGGAAACAGAAGTGGTACTGCAAATGATTTTTGTGGTGCTGACTCTATTAGAGCCTATGTGTCAAGTTTCTTCTCATCTAGACTATCTTCGTGGGCACGACTCGTGCCAGGTACGGGTTTTAAAACCTTCCCACTCATTAACATCATATCACTTACATTGTGTCAAGGATTAGGCTCAATTTAGGACAACAACTTACATTTAGACTCTAAACAGCTAACAGTAAGCGCAAGCTTGCTCACTTGCTTATCTAACTCCTACAAATGCATATCAGTTTTTTGATAAAACTTTTCAGTACTATTGGCTAGCCTTTCCACTATAGTTTTCAAAGATGACTATGGGGGTAGTAATTGTTGATTCGGAGGAGACTTTTGTTGGTAAGGTTGATTAAACTGAGGATTTGACCCATAACTTAGATTTGGATGATCTTTCCACCCCAAATTATATGAGTTCGAGTAGAGGTCATATCACTTTTAGGATGGTCCTAGAAAGCTCCCGACATCATTTGCTTATTCTATCGAATCCTCATGTAAAATTGGACATGAGTCTGTCGGGTTGTTTGGCTTAGCACAAATTCCATACAACTGTGTTAGGCCCGTTTTATCTGTAAGAAATTTTTGAAAAATGTTAGTCAGCTTATCGATTTTGTCTTCTAAAGATAGAGAACTTAACTTATGAACTCATCTCGTGGGTTCTATGGTCAGTCGAAATTGTTGAGAGTTAGCAGCCATTGTTGAAATCAACTCGTGCTCTCTGAGGAGTCATATTAACAAGTGCCCATCTACTTACAGCATCTATCATTTTCATTTCCATCGGAAACAACCCCTCATAGAAATACTGCAAGAGTGATTGTTCAGTCAGTCCATGGTGTGGGCAACTTGCACACAACTTTTTGTACTACTTCTAATAATCGTAGAACGACTCAGTCTCATTCTAATAGATTCCTACAATGTTCCTCCTTAATTCGATTTCTCGAGCAACAGGAAAGAACCTGTCAAGAAATAAACGAGACATGTTAAACCATTTATTAACAGATTCTGGAGGTAAATAAAATAGCTGTTATCTAGCAGAATTGGCTAATGAAAAAAGAAAAACACGAAGTTTAATTTGGTCTAATGAGAAAACAAAAGCACAAAGTTTAATGTGGTCTTGGGTTACTCCCTGAGGCTTCATGCTTGTGTACACCATATGAAATTCTTTGTGATGGGTGTACGAATTTTTGTTCTGTAATCCACGAAAGGTGGGTAGTAAATGAATCAAACTCGACTTCAACTCAAACAATGTACCTCTTACCGGATAGGTTATACATAAGGGTTGTTGTTCATCCGGAGCTGCTGAGAGTTAACGTATAGTTTGCTCGGCCATTTTGTCTGGTTCGTCGAACAAGAAAATATCTTTGGTGTAAGATATGGTTTCGAATCTGGGATTTGGTCGTTTACAGCGTCGAATAACTTCTCTTCGCAGTTTTCGGGCTAACTTCTCAATTTCTGATTCAAACTCTAAAGTTCCCGGTTTTGATTTGGTCATAAAGAAAACAAACAAAAATTAGAAATTTATCTTCAATCCTCGGCAATGGCACGAAAATTTGATGGGTGTCGAAACTGCCAAAAATAATTCCTATAATAAAATAACTCTAAACAGTAGTAAAGAGTAATAGGGTCGATTCCACAGGGATTGAATATTATGATTAACTTCTATGTTTTTCTTGTGAACAAAATTTCGATTGAGCTGATAATCATGGTAATAGTCGTGCCCATAACTCCAAAGGGACATACTGAAAAATAAATTAAATAAATTAGGAGAGTTGGGAATGTCTAGAAATTAAATAATTAAGATAGTATAAATAAGCAAGTAAAGAGATCAAAAGTAAAATTAAATTAGAAAATGAATTTGAGTTTTGATAACAGAAAAAGTAAGCCTTAGTCCTAGAATTGGTGAATTCTGATATCTGAACCGATCCTCAAAAATTAGTCTTCTCCCCCAAACAATAAGCTGGTTATAACGGCTAAGAACCTCCTAACCGCCAATTCTTCCTCTAGTAGTTGGTCCTGGTACGATCTGCAAACCAAACCTTACCGATTATCTGACCGAGCTACACACGTTCCCGATTCAAGATTCCGACAGCCTTGTGCTCTGAAGAACCCAATTCGAATTAACAGCCTCAACGGCTCGGATGTTTAAACCTGATCACTATCTCCTTTGATTTGTTCTTGAAGATCCGAATACAACACGACCAACTTGTTTCCCCAACTGTTCGCAAACACGACTTGTAATGACCCAAAAATCACGACCAGCGGAAAAGTAGGTTATCGAGCTTTCGTCTTAGTAAAACGAATTTGTAAATATTTATTAAAAATATTTACGAAGTTAGTTGTGTGTTTAATTAGGCTTTAATTAGGTAAACTTGACTTATTAGGAGTACTTGTGAAAAAGAACTAAATTGTAATAGGAGTAAAAGTTTAATTGTAGATTAAAAGAAAATAAAAAGGACTAAATAGGCAAATATGCCATATATATAATTGAGGCTGTTTATCATAAAAAAATCTAAGATTTTTAAGTTTAATATATATTTATATTATATAATAATAAAGATATTTTATATTATTATATTATTATATTATTATATTTTATATATATAACCTAAGATATAAAACAAAAGAAAAAAAATAAAGAAACAGAATAGGCAGGGACGAAACAGAAAGAGAAAGAAAGGAAAGAAGGGAGAAAAGAAAGAATAATGAAAATAGGGTTTTAAAGGTTCCAAATTGAATTGGTAAGTCAATTTAAGCCCTTTTCTTGTAATTTTTGAGTTTTTATGAACCTAGAACAAAATACTACTAAGTATGTGTTGAAATTTTGGAAGTTATTAGATTTTATGCATTAATTTTGTTCAGTAAAAGTGTGAATTAGAGATTGAATTAATAGAATTTCTAATTAGAATTGGGAGAATGATTAAATTGTAGAATAGGCTATAAATTTTGTGTACTAGGGACTAAATTGCAAGAAATTCGAAATTACGTATTTATGATGAAAATTAGAGAGTTAAGTGTGAGTTTGAGTGAATATGGAGTAGAAATAATATATGAATTGGGATAGAAAAATAGATGATTTTGGTTAGGGATTAAATTGAAATTAAGGTAGAAGTTAAATAGGAAATTCAAGAATTGATGTGAATAATTGTTGTATTAATAATTGTGTAATTATTTTAATTTTCGTAGATAACATCGGACCGGAGACATCAGCTCAGAAAGGAAAGGAAAAGATTGTCGAGGAGTAACTCTGGAAAATTCTGGTTTGTATTACTATAATTCAAGTTCTTTATTATCAAATGTTAAATTTTAATTATATGTATGGTAAGTGAGTTATGAGGTAAGTGTCTTTATTGAATTGAATGGGAATTGAATTGAATGATGAAAATATGTGATTATTTGAAATGTATATTGTACGAACCCAAATTGCCCGGCCCGTTCGCAATTTAAACCAAATAAATACCAAGATTAAAATGTTAAGCCAATAATGTCCAAATTTCAAAAGCCCAAATGTCCAATTACATTAAACCAGCCCAAAATGAGACCCAACTAATCCCTACCCGATTTCAAAATCGGCTGGACCCATTACAAACTTAACCCAACAGTAACCCGACTAGCCCACTACACCCTAATACACTAAACCAAACCCAATCCCGTTACAGACCCAAATTCTGATGGCCCAACACCTTCTTAGCCCGTTAAGCCTAAACTGATTCAGAAACCCTAGGGTTTCTAAGATTCCATGTGCGCCGCACCCACTTCGGCCACATAACCCTCGCATCGTCCCGATACCCCCTAGCCCCGAGGCTCATTTTGCCAGCATCATTGCACCAAAATAGGGCCCTTCTGCCTCCGTTGACCCCGATAGAACCTGCAAACAACAACCAAAATAGCAAGTGATAAGCAGAAGAGCAGAGGCAAGAAATAAGCAAGCATAAAAAAGGACAAATGAGAACAGAGAGCAGAAAGAGAAAATAATAGAATAGAATAGATTAAAAATTTTGTATTCGGCTATATAAACAAAAAGGAACCGATTGTAAGAAAAAAAACGTTTTTAAGAATATACAGAAACAAAAATAGAGACTTTCTTTCGGATACAGAACAAGAACAAATAGGTATCTTTCTCGGAGATCACTAATCTATTCTTCGTTTTTCATCTATTACATACACGAAATAGTAGAAAAGTTTGAAACTTTTTACCTGGTGACTATCAGAGCCTTGAACCCGAAAGGTTTTTGGTCTCGTTTTTTATTCTAGGGAAGGATTCGAGTGTTTTAAGGGTTGGATTCGGGTTTAGGGGTTCTAAAAGAGTCGATTAGGTCTTTTTCACGAGCTCCGACCACCGCATAGGGCGGCGGGCTCGACGGAGGCCAGTGGTCCGCTGATCGGAGTCCGGCCGACCTCAGGCCAGGGCTCGGAGGACCGATATCCCCCTTTTGAGAGGTTTTTTTTGATTTTTTGAAGGAAAGGGCTAAAAAATGAAATTTTTGAATGATTTTTTTTGTATTTAAAGCACATACAAACGACGTCGTTTTGGAATGGGTCACTAAGACCCAAAACGATGCCGTTTTACAACTAGGATCCGCGCGAGTGACCCGATCCGGGGAGGATCCGCGCGTTTTCGAGCCCTGGTCTATTTGTTGGCCAGGTCCTTTCGCTTTTCTGGTGTCATACAATATAGTCCCACATTCGGTTTATAATTTGTCCCTGTATTTTGTATTTTGTTTCAATTTAGCCCATAAATGCTGGGTAACTTGTATACGAACAGCGTCGTTTTGGAAGGATGCGGGTAATTGCCCTTTTAGCCCCTGTTCTTTACGCGCGCGTTCAATCATATTCTCTCTCTATATTTCGATTTTAAATCAGCCCCGAAACTTTACTTTCATTTAGAGTTTAGTCCTTCTTTAAGATTTAAGTTGATTTTGATATCATGGTTACTCTTTTATGTTATTTTTTAACATTATTTATATTGTTCTCATTATTATTATCATTAATAATCTTATTATTACTGTTATTTTTACCCCTTTTATTATTCATATCATTATATTATTATAGTTACCCTTATTGTTTCTAATATGTTTATTATTATATTTTTTTTAACTATACTGCATATGTCTTTCTAATATTTTATTATGTATATATTATTATTATTATATCTATCTTACTATTATTTTTATTTTTACATTATCATTATTATTATTATTATTATCTTGCTTTATTATTATTATGTTTTGATCACTATTGTTTCATTAATATAGTACCATTATTATTATTAATCTACTACTATTTTCGTTTGTACTAGTATTATTTTTATTTAAGATTTATGTACACATATTACTAAGTTTCCTTTTAACATTATATTCTAATATCTTATGTACAAACTTTTTAATACTATCATGCCTAATGCATATATATTGGTATATTATGAATAAACATTCAATATTATCATATACCTGTATTTAATATACATAAATTTATGAAATATTACTAATATTTTTTATTATCGGTTTTAATACTCATACATTATGTACGTATATATATATATATATATATTTTTTTTTAATACTACCATGTGTATTATATGATCCTTAGTATTATATATTATATTGTGTATACATATATATCTATTTTTCTATTTGCATTATTATGTATATATATATTTCTTATATGTAGTATGTGTATATTTTTAAGACCACTATGTATATACATGTTTAACATTACCGGCATTTCTAAATATTTTCGTCACCTCATTGTTATTACCATGCGTTTACGTGTATACAATCATTTGTTTTATTTCTTGTTTATTCCTATTGTCATGTTTAATATCGCTTGCATTGCTATTGTTCTTGACGTTATCATGTTTATTGTTCGCGTCGATTTACTTCTAACCCTTTCATTTAATGACTTTATATCAAGTTGTTTCTGTATTATTTCAAAACCTCATTCTCACTTTTAAAATTGATTTCAAAATTAAGGCAATGTTTCAATTTTAACATTGAGCCGACGGTTTCATCGCTATGTTGGGTGAATTGCGTCAACTCGTGTTAATATCACGACATCCTTCTAAAAACCCCAAAGCTTAAAATTTCTTATTCCTTTCAATCGTACCATGATCAAACTTTAGATTGAACGCATTTTTGACAATTAAGACAACACGTGTTTATTAAGATACCAATTTTGGGCGTCGCGAGGGTGCTAATACCTTCCTCGCTCGTAACCGACTCCCGAACCTATTTTTCTGGTATGCGGGCCAAAATTGTTGTTTTAATAAATCAAATAGTTTATCAAAAACAACCCCTGTTGAGGTGACCGATCGCACCCTAAAAAAGATCGGTGGCGACTCCCTTGTTTTACTAAATCGAAATTCGGATTTCATAAATCGCCACAATTAGCGGCCAAAGCTGTGAAAGCAAAATTTTTACGTCGCTACATATATTGATTAAAAAGTAAATAGTGATTTGAATTTGATTGAAATTGAATTGAGAAAGTGAATACCCTATTAACTAGTCGGGCTAAGTCGGATATAGTTGGCACGCCATAGGATTGGAAGAGTTCAAAGATACTTCGACCTTGAGTCGATAAGACACTGGATGTCACTATATTACTTCGGATAGATTCGATGAGGTACTAGGTACCAACTTAATTCGGCTTGGCTGATGAGGCACTAGGTGTCACTATATTGCTTCAAACTATTCGATGAGGCACTGGGTGCCATACTGGAGTATTTGGTTGGATCCGTGTATCCACCAAGGTCCGAGTCATGTTAATAGGGATAAATAAATGAAATGACAAATGGAATGGAAATGAATGATTTCAATCATGAAATGAAAAGAATGAACCAAAGGTTTATGATATGTTTGATGTTTAAATGAGATATTATATGATATTAAATTGATGAATAGCTAAATTGAGTTGCTATTGTTGAAAAGTGAAAGCTAAGTACGAAATAGTTTAATTATAAATTAATTGTTATATATAATTTGATATGTTTAATTGTTATTTTACCTTATTAATTTGAATTATAGTAATACCACTGAGTATATTCATACTCAGCATATGGTTGTTTCCGTCCGCAGGTTAGTAGAAGTCAACGTTCCGATCCAACATCCAGAGCCGATCTCGACCTCAGAAACTGGGTGATGTATATTTCTTTTGGTAAAAGTGGCATATACTTAGGTTATGGTTATGGGTCATTGTGGTTTTTGGTTGTATAAGGTAACATATGATGTTTGAAAAGGGTCATATGAAATGGTAAGAATTAAAATGACATATATGGTACTAAATTTTGAAATGGATTTGAATGAAGTATTTTTAATCCAATTTGAATGATATTTATGAATGATCATTTAGTAAATTTAGGGTTGATGTTTTGATATGTTTTAGGTGTGTTTGTATATAAATTGAATTGGTTGTGACATTAGTTTTGGATTGGTTGCGGTTTGAATTTGCAGGGTTGGTTAGATAGTTACAAAGAGGTTATATTGAGTCCACATGGCCTGGCACACGGGCGTGTGACCAAACTGTGTACGACATACAGCTAACACATTGGCCTGTGAACTGGTCGTGTGTCTCTTGCACCTTAAAAATTAGAAACAGAATGTCTAGGTTTAGGCACACAGGCAGAGCACACGGGGGTGTGTCTTGGCCGTGTGAAGCACATGGGCTTTGAACATGGGCGTGTATCAAGGCCATGTGAAAACTGCACTTAAATTCGAAATTAAAGTTAACCACACGGCCTAAGCACACAGGCGTGTGGCTAGGCCGTGTGAATCAAATTTGTTCATGGTTCACAAGTTAGTAAGCTCCCTAAATTTACACTAGTAAGGGACACGGGCGTGTCATGGTCGTGTGAGCTACACGGCATATCAACACGAGCGTATCATGGAGTCATACGGGCGTGTCCTTGACTCACACAGGCGTGTGAGCCCTGCATCTAAGAATTTTTTTTTAAATTTCATGAAAAGTTTCTCGAGTACTTGAATTGGTCCCGATTCAATTCTAACACGTATTTTGGGCATCAAGGGTCCATAAAAGGGACATTATGATTGTTTTATAGTATGTTAGATAATTATTTGTATATTGTTCGTAAATTTGTCTGAAAGGTCTGGTAATGCCCCGTAACCCTGTTCCAACGATGGTTTAGGGTTAGGGGGTGTTACACGACTCCAAACCTAACACGCTTTTTGATTTGAAATCGAGTTAACTTTAAAGGATAAATTTGTCAATCCTAATATTTAGGAAAAATAATGAATACCGATTGGAAGGATTTTTAGTACGAATACGTATCTCATAATTCTTAACCGGAAAGAACATCGGCCTAAAGCTAAGTTAGAATTTAGTGAAGTATGAAATTAATCATGTTTTGGTTGGTTATGGAGTGGATTTGAATGAAAAATTGTGAAAGTTGGAAATGAAAGGGATTTGGAAAGCAATTAAACTAATTTGCAAAGAAACAAGCAAATGGAAATGGAATGGCAGTATCTAAACGCATAAATTGAAAGGAAAAAAATGGTTTAATTTAATTTAATTGCTCAAGCAAATTCAAATGTGTTTTCAAGCTACCAAAAATGCCTTATTTATATACAAATGATTTACTAAATTTGTAACATCCTCAAAATCCCCTTGGTCATAAATAATATGAGATAAAATTTTCGTGAAATAAGGTATAAGATCAAAGAAAATGAAAGTTGTAAGATATCAAAAGAAAGTTAAATCAAGAAGCATTACATGATGTATAATTGATTTTTCGATAAAATGAGAAAATAATATAAAGATGATAAAAGAGAATATTGAGGAGTATTAAAAAAATAATGATAATATTAATAATTAAGATGTAGGTTTTAGTATATTGATTTAAAGAAAAGACTAAATAGTAAAATGTGAAAAGTTTTTAGCTCAAGTGTAAATATTCAAAATTTAAGGGATCAAAGGGTAAAAAAATAAAGTTGAAGGACCAAAAGTGAAAATAATCCAATTTAATATGATATGGAATTGGCATGCAGGGATCAAATTAAATAGGTAAAGAATTATGAGGGACTAAATCGTAATTTTACCAAATTAAGTGATGATTTAAGGATGAAATTTTAAAAGATCATAAAGGGCAAAATGATCAATTAGAAAGAGAGAGAACTCTAGAAGGCAATGATTATGTTGGAGATATTTTGATGATATTTTATAATTATTTAATTAGATAAATATTACTTTATTAATATTTTAATGAGATATTTTACTAATATTTTATTATATATAGTTAGTATAAAAGGAGAGAAAGATGAAAAAAAAGAAGAGAGGATCCTCCCATCTTTCCAACATGAGTGAGGGGTAGAGAAGAAGAAAACTTTATTATCTTTACAATTTGGTCGTTCCATAAAAAATTCATCATTTTCACCAAGAATTTCAAGAAATTTTCATAATCACCAAGAGAGAAAAGTGATAAGCAGACTATGGAGAACAAGAAAATCACATTGAATTCAAGAAAATGGAAGTTGGAGGAGAGAGAAAATCAAGTTAAAGATTGAAATCAATAGGACAAGGTAAGAACACCAAGATTTTAATATATTTTTAAGCTTGATATTATTGAAAAAGTATGAAAATGATGTTAAAGTAGAGTTTTCTTATATAAAGTTTTATGTTCTTGATATGTTAGTGGAGGGGAATAAGAGGAAGTGATGGGAAATATTGTAGAGAAAGGAAAGGAGGGTGTTATAAACTTGGTTATCAACATTTTGCACTAAAATAGTTTTGGACAACAGCAATAGTTTGAATTTGAAAATTCACCAAAAATTATAAAAATTGAATTAGAGGTTAATTAAAGTATGAAATTAAATCTTATTGAGCCTAGTTTTACATAGAAGAAACGGTGTAAGCAAAAGAATTTCATATTATGAGATATAAGAAATTTTGTGAGACAAGGTTAGATTGATTTCAAGTTCCCCTGTTCTGACTTTGAAAAATCATCAAAAATTGTAAAAAAAATAATTAGGGATTTAAATTTATATGTTTAAATTCTTAATGAGTCTATTTTAAAGAAAAATAAACAAAAACATCATCCAAACCCCGTACTAAGAGATAATTAATTTTTAGTAAAAAAATGTCAAAGCTGTCAAACAACAGAACAGGGATTAATTTGAAGATTTTACTGTACTTCTAAATTAAAAATTCTGAAATTTTTATGGTAAAAATATACTTGAGTCTAGTTTCAAAAACATCAAGCGGGTCTTAATTTAGAATTTTATGGCTCAAGATATAAATAATTCAGTGACTATGACTCAAGTGGACAACTTTGATATGAACACATAAGTAAATAGTTGAATTATAAATAATGTTACATATAAGCATGTTATATACCAAAAGCTAAATATTCTAACAAATATATACATAAAAGATGTGGAATGGAAATGAGGAGGAGGAAAAATATATGAATATATATATATATATATATATATATATATATAGTAAATGAATTTGAAATGTGTTGAAATGGTTGTAGGTGATGGAATGATTGATACATATGGGTATGTTTAAACGAATTGATAACATAATAAGTGAACAGTTGTTAATTATGTGAATTCTTTGTTAAAATTTTATGAAGAATTAAATTGATTAACACAATTTAGAAATAAATATGAAATATACATAAAGTGGGTAAACTAATTTTGCAAGTGCAAGTCCTCTAATGGTCTTATTTGTAAAATTTTAATATTTGTGTTAATTTTATACACTTTGTTATATTTAATTGAATATCATGTTTTTATGAGGACTTGAGATTAGAAATAGATGTAAGTGGATGATATGTAAAATGAAATGGTGGTTATGACATCTAAATACGGTTCAGGTAATGATATAACATAAATAAATAAAAATAAAGCGCGGACCTTGTAGGAAATGGAGAAGACATCACGATGACAAGTTCGTCATGTCACGATGTGGAAACCCCCAACGTCGCGACGACAGATCAAAAATTTTTATGAACAGTACAATTTGACCTTTGATCAATTGTGGATATTTTAATGAGCTCCTAACTCATAAATAGTTTTATCGTAAATTTAATTATTACTAAAATTAGTTAATGATTTACATTAATTAAATAATAAGATAAATTGATCTAAAATTTTCAGTAGTTGCTTCGGCAACGAATGTGACATCCTGATACCTTGATTCGACGATCGGGTCAGATATGGAGGTGTTACAAAATTTAGCCTAATATCCACTACACAAAATTAGAATTAAATAAAATTAAAATAAAATTTTTTTCTAATTCTAATTTTTACAAAATGAAAAAAAATCTAATAAATCCTTGACTATTTTCAAGTTTCTGACTCGACTCCACTTTATTGACTGTGCTACAAATTAGTATTTTCTGCCCGTTTATTACTTATATCATTTCAATTGCATTTTTGACATGATTAAAAAATAAAATTACTAATTTGACAGGAATAATTCTAAGAATTAACCGATTTAAACACAAAAAATCATGCAAATTTAACATGTTATCAAATGGTTCTAAATCTGTAGTTTGTACCACAAATACTGCGCTTGCATCATCATCATCATCTTCGGAAAATAAACCTGTTCCCAAATCCGAAGGCAGAATCGCAAAATCTTCTAAGACACTTGATCATGGTGTAGAAAAGAAACCTGCTCCCAAAGCCAAAGGCATCACTTGTATATCCTCTAGGTCAACTGATTACTTAGCTGGAATTCCATACGAAATGTCACTGGGGAAATACATCCCACAAGATGAGACGGACAAACTGCTATTGAAGCTAGTTCCAAGGTTACAGGAACTGCTGAATGAGCTACATAGTTGGACTCAATGGACAAATCAGAAGGTCAAGCAGGCTATTTGTAGGCTTAGCATGGACCAAGATGAAATTAAATCACTGAGGCAAGAGAAGGAAGAAGCAGAACAGTTCAAAATGGAGAAGAAAATAATGGGGGAGAGCACCATGAAGAGGCTGTCTAAGATAGAGTTTTCCTTGAATAACACAACTAATCAGGTTCAGGATGCTAACTCTAAAGTTCAGAAGCTTGATGTGGAGCATTCGTGCTGAAAATGGAGATTGAGGTTGCTAAATTGCAGGCTGCAGCATCAGCTTCAAGTTGTCCAGAAGCATTGGAAAGAGAACAGAAAGCACTTAAGGATGTTCAATCATGGGATACACAAAGGAGCTTGCTTTTAGAGGAGCTTGCATCAGGGAGCTTGCATCAGAAGGCAGCTGAGCTGCGAAGGAAAGTGGGCAAGGCTAAAAGATCCTACAATCAAATTAAGGTACGTTTCTCCTTGAAGAAATTTACTCATCGACTTTTGCTAAATAAACCCTGCTCAGCATATAGTTCTACCTTGTTAAGCCAGTATATGGCTCTTAACTAAATGGATTAGTAAGGTTCTAGAATGATATGGCTGAGGAGAAGATGGATTATAAAATTAAAAGCCACCAAAAGAACATGATAAAGTATAAAGCTCTAACAGACAATAAAAATTGTAGAAATGTTTTGGACCAACCTTCACTCTTTCTTGCAAATCATCATGAAATTAGTTGAAGGGATGGCATAGCAAATCCCCTGTCAGGTTGTCTATTCTCAAGTTTAAGCCTGTAAGACAATTGTCAACAGTATTAGGCTAAATCAGCAACCTAATCTCTAATGTGCTGAATTAACATATTTGCTTGGATTATGTTGGAAATCCACTAAATTTGAGGATTAGAGGAAAAATAAGTAGGAATAGAAAATATTGTTCATAATTACAAAATCAGATACCATCAATGCTCGTGGCAACTTCTCGTCTTAAAATTTTCCATCCCCGTTTATAGCAAAAAGGCATGAAGGTGCAAGAATAAGTGCACTTTGCTATTCAACTTATATTTCTCATAAGAAACAACGAAGTTTTGCCGATGCTATGGAAACGGGAGAGGATGACAATGGAGAAATTTCTTGCACAGGCTGCCTCCATAAGGAAGGAAAGAGAATGCCTTGAAGCTGCAGGAAAAGTAGAGGAGGATAAGATAAAACTGAATGCAGAAAAAGATATGCAGAAATGCGGACAGGAATGCGGACAGGAGATCAAAAAGCTCAAGAACAAGTTATCCGAGTTGAAGTTGAAGATGAAGTTGGATTCGTCAAAAATAGCTGTGCTTTGGAGACACTGATGTTGCCAGTGGTCAGTGCTCCTGTCAATGAGAGGAATCTGATTCCAGTTTTCTCTAAAGGGGTGGTTGACATCAACGATTATCCTGGGAGCAGAGGTTTGAAATGGGAGCGTGACTGTGTCATGTGCTTATCAAAAGAGAAGATAGTGGTACTCCTTCCATGTGCTCATCAGGTCCTGTGTCAACGGCAATGAACTCCACCATAAACAAGGGATGAAGGATTGCCCTGCTTGTAGGGCCCCAATTATTTGTCGTATGTTCACATTTTGCTGAGCCATTAGCCATATCTCGCTTAACCATTTTGCTAGACTACTACAGTAGCAAGAGCAGTGACTGAATAGATGGTTGAGAAGGTTCTCTATGGATGTCCACCCAAACCAACTGTACTTTTTGTTTGCTTTGGGGTCTTTTGGATTTATACCGATAGTTCAAAACTATGAAAAAGAGGTAAAGAGAAACAGAGAAAAGTTTATAGCTCATAGCCATATTGTACAGTTGGTTCTTTTCCTTAAAGCAATCTAGTTTAGCTTGGCATTAAAACATTCTTCAAGTATTTGTTAATTTTTAGCCTCGGAAGTCTCGATTTTGTTCGTATGATTAGATTACTTTCAGGTGAAATGTAGGAAACCAAACTGACCAAGCAAAATCATGGATGTGTAGAGTATCAAATACAAGAACTTGGAAAAACAAAATGAAAAGTCAGGAGCAACATGAATATGTGACAAGTCAGTTAAATGGGAAGATTGTCAAAGATTTTGATCCCTGTTCTGACAGGTTTGTTAGCAACAGTCTGTAAGGTTTCTGCTGTTCTGTTTGTGTTAACTTTTTGATCCTTCATGCCCCACATACAGACCGAACCTCAAATGAATGCAGCAGAACCATGTGATAATTCCAGCTGCATGCACCATAAATGTTCAGATAAGATTTGCAGCTTTGGACTACTTCAACTACCACCTGCTGGACAGGATATGGTGACCAACTGAACTTACATATATACCAATATTCTGTAACTGCAATTATAAAAAACCTCACCCTTTCTTCTGTCTATCAAATTTTATTTGATTTATTGTGGATAAATAGGAAGGAAAATTATTTAGGGGAGAGACAAGAGAAACAAAGTTTTACTGTCAGCTAAGGTACTTACAAACTTTACAAATATCATGATAATAAGTTAATAAATATGTATTAATTGCTAATTTTTCCCCAACAAAGGGTAAAAGATTATTTGAACCACAAGTTAAATGATATAAAGGGATATATTCTTTCATACCTATAATTTACATCTCCTAGGGCTAGAGCTTTCTTTTCTTAAAATCATTAACAATTTTTTATACGATATTAATAGTAGGAGATGGAAGTAATATGGTTTGAATTTGTGTCATTAATAAATTTTAAATTATTAAAGGTTAAGTTCAACATTTAAATTTTCTTGAGCAAGAATTAGAATTATGTTATTCTCAAATATGCTATTTATTATTTCTACGACCGAAATTGTTTTTCAAATAAAAATATATAACAAAAATATATTACTATTTTATTTTCACTTCCGCACGAATTACATCCCTTAATCTTTGTAAAAAAATTGAAAATTTACTTATTAAATAGATTCAATCAAATCGTTAACCAATAAAATCACATATTAAAATTAAAATTTGAGTCAATATAACTTTAGTCAGACAAATGATTAAGATTGAAATTCTAATTTTTAAATGTGACTGACATAAAAGTGAAATAAATTCAATTGGATGAATCATGAATGGCACAGGCTGACTTATGCTGAAAAACAGATGCAGTGGAATATCTTAGATGGTAGATTCGGGTATGGGGACTCTCAACCCCAACAGCAAGTTGACTTTGCTCTAATTATTCCATCTCCTCTTCCAATCAAATAACTGACTTTACTACATGATTGCACCATAATAATGTTTTAAAACTGTGAAACTTGCCATCAGAGTGAAGACCATAAAATGTAGTAGCCAAATATGATGTGAAGGGAATCATCTCCCAACAAAAGAAGGCCTTGTGGCAGAGGCTGTCAATGCGTTTTTTTTCTGGGATTTTAAAGTGAAATCCCTAAGAAACAAGGAAAGTGAAGCATGTCATCCATTTGGCGTCTTTCATGATAACAGCAAATCCCAGCTTTGCACCTCCTTAAATATATTTCTTCTTCACCTAAAACACTTAATTTTTTATTAGATAGACATACTTTTCATGGATGCCACCTGTTAAAACTCCTGGGTCACTATATTTTTTTTAAAAATATATCTATATGATACAGGCAAGCGTTACTGGATTGGGGATCTCTTATCAAACTAATAATACCATTGCTTGCTAGCTGGGTTATGTATTAAAAAATGTCTTTTTCAGGTTTCAATTCTGCATAATAATTATAAGAAAAAGATTAATTTTTGAATTGAATAATGAATGGGAAAGTCTAAGGCTATAATACTGATGAGAAAGACGCTGTTATTGGGAGCCACCAATCCAATTTCACTAGGCTTTAGGCTCCTCCATTTATGAATTGCATGCCGGCTTTCCAAATAAGATTTCTGGTTTGAAGTTAGTTGGCTTTGCCCTCTTTCCACTATTTGATGATCTCCCATAAATTTTGTTCTTTTTTTTTTTTTGATAAATTTATGGTTTTAGTTTTTGCATTTTATATTAGTTTTATTATTATTAAGTTAATGTGAAATTTTAATTTTAGAATATTAATTTTTTAAGTCTATATTATTACCTAAAGTTTATTTTAGTCCCTTAATCTTGATACCATTACGATTTATCTAAGACGTTAATAATTTGGATAAAGTATATCATTTCCAAATTATTTACTCATAGCTAGATCCAACCCATAAAAAACCCTAGCCATCACCGAAAAACCTCATGTATTTTTTAACAAACGCGTAGTTGAAAAAAATTTATTAAGTAGTCACACTAATAATTCCAAATACATGGATGTTTTTAGAATGATTGGACTTTTATGGGTAGAGTCGGGTAGAGGCATAAATCAATTGGACATAATATATTTTATTCAAATTATTAATAACTTAATAATATCATGATTTAAATATATTTTTAGTATACAAAAATTAATTCGGAACAATTTTTAATAAAGAAATTAGAATAAACTTTACGCTTAATAAACATTTACAGAATTTTTTATAATTTAAAAGATAAAATAACATAGAGAAAATTATTTAAAAGGAAAATTAATGTCTATGATAAAACAAACTTACTACTATAAGCAACTAAATTGTTTAGTAATATTAATAATTAAAATATAAAACCTAAATTCAACTCATCTCATAATCTTTAAAATTAAAAAACTCACACAAATTGCATTTGTTTATTTTCACTAGGGAGCAGTTGGAAATGTTCCCTTACCCTCCCTCTCACTATCTCTCTCCCTGTCTTAAAAAAAGCTTGAAGTCACATTCAACCCTTGCCTTGCCGCCACGTGTCAGAAAATCCTTCCCGGAGGACTCTCCCTCTAATTCCACCCTCTGACTGAAGTAATCCGAGACACCAACTCATTTTGTAAACTAATAATCATCTTTCCCACCATTTTTATGTAAACACCAAAGATACACAGTTCTTTCCTTTCAACTCTTTGAAACCCACTCTGCAACTCTGTTGTTGTCTCATGCAATCTTCAACAGCTTTAGAACCCATTTTGTTTACCGCTCACTTATCCACCATGCTCAAACTCCTTAACAAGAGAATCAAGCGCCTCTGTTCTCGCCTCCGGTGGCCGATTCGCCGCCGGTCTAGGTCTGTGGTTGTCATCAGAAGGCTTGGAAAATTGAACTCCAAGGCTCGTACTGATAGTATCACCAAGGAACGTGCTATTGTCGTCAATGGATCTTCAAAAGTTCACCAAGATGGCCATTTGGGTGGTTTAGTAAACTCGTCGAGACCTATACGTATAGCGACTTTCAATGCTTCCCTGTTTTCTATGGCTCCTGCAATGCCTAAAGCAGATAAGTCTTCAAGTTTTGACTATGACAATGGTGGTTTTGTTGATGGTGGGCGCTCCATGGATCTTGGTTTACGCGCAAAGTCTACAAATGATCGCCCGAAAAGTATACTAAAGCAGTCTCCCCTGCATCCGAGTTCCATCAACGACAAAGAGAATCTCTCCCAGCAGCAAAAATTCGTGAAATCCAAGTTAAGGGTGTCTATCAATTTGCCAGATAATGAGATTTCTTTATTGCGAAATCGACAACTGAGCTTTGCGGAACAGGGAAAGGATGGCTCTTCGAGTGCCGCTGCGGGTAAAGCTTGGAGAGGTAAAGCCCCGTTGAGATCAGTAGTGAGTTTTCCGACGAATATGGGAAACGGAATAGAAGGTTGCGAGAGTTACAGAAGCAGAAAGACAGTGCTTGAAGTCTTGAGGGAGTTAGATGCTGATATATTAGCTCTGCAAGATGTGAAAGCTGATGAAGAAAAAGCAATGAAGCCATTGTCTGATTTAGCTGCTGCTTTGGGGATGAACTACGTATTTGCTGAGAGTTGGGCACCTGAATATGGCAACGCCGTGCTCTCCAAGTGGCCCATTAAGCGCTGGAAAGTGCAGAAAATCTTTGATGATACAGATTTCAGGTGAGTCTTCTATTTTGTTCTTCATTATACATAAAGCCCTTTTTTACTCAATTTTCCAGTTCTTGATCTAATCTTAATTGTATCATTTAAATCATTTTAGCTCAAAAAGACCCACAAATTTAATTCATCAAAGCTTCCTTCAACTCTGACCAATTCAGATATCAAACAGTTTTGAAGTCAAATACAATCACATGCTTACAAGAGTTCTCATACAACAATGATCTATAAGCATGTGATTTTGTAATCATTTCAGGTTTTCAGCTAAGTTGTTTTTTAGCTGCAGGTTATATTTTTCATTTTGCCAAATTTGTTTAGTTTTTTTTCTTCTTCACATAGGAGATAACTTCCTACCTATGATTGAGTACTGGAAAGTTTATCATTCCAAGTAACACTCAACCTTAATTACGTATGAACTAACTGGGGTGTAGTTAGGGTAGGGAGTAATGCATGTCACCAAACACAAAGTTTTTGGTCATGTTTTTTTCTAGTGGGAAAATGATCAAATTATGACAAAAATCAGTAGTTAAACTATAGCTGTTAGTATTTACTTAAAAGTGGAGAAGATATAGTGGTATATACTGTTCTGCTTTATTTTTTGTTTGTTTCAGTGGAAAACAAAATCATGATTTGAAAGTATATTGAAGTTAGGTGAGATGATTATTGCTATATCTGCAATACCGGTAGGCTTTGTTAATAAATCATTACCTTATTGAGAAGGACTAATGAAACACAATGGAAAGAGACTCCTCGAAATGTATACAATTCTTAAATACGAACGAAATGTATGAATTTCCGTTTTTTATTAGTTATGAACAAAGCTTGGGATTCATTTTCTGACTTGCTTGGGATTTTCAATGACAGGAATGTGTTGAAGGCAACTATCGATGTCCCCGAGACCGGAGAAGTTGACTTCCATTGCACACACCTTGATCATCTGGATGAAAACTGGCGCATGAAGCAGATAAATGCAATAATTCAATCAAATGATGGTCCACACATTTTAGCTGGTGGCCTCAATTCCTTAGAAGAAACCGATTACTCCAAAGAAAGGTGGACCGATATTATAAAGGTATATAGACAGTTTCCTGAACATTATCTGTCAGGATTTTGAATTGCATGTTTCAATTGAACTTGTCTTTTTATAGTATTATGAAGAGATGGGGAAACCAATACCGAAAGTTGAAGTGATGAAGTTTTTGAGGAACGAACAATACACTGATGCTAAGGACTTTGCAGGGGAGTGTGAGCCTGTAGTTGTGATTGCCAAAGGCCAAAGTATAAAGTCAATTCTCCTTGAACTTCTCCACTCCTAACTGTTTACAGAAAATTCAATTAAATTAACTCATTGGCATGACATGAAAATTGCTTCGATTCAATGCAGGTGTACAGGGAACGTGCAAGTATGGAACTCGGGTAGACTACATACTGGCATCACCAAATTCACCATACAAGTTTGTTCCAGGGTCGTATTCTGTCCTGTCATCAAAAGGGACTTCAGATCATCATATAGTAAAAGTTGATATGATAAAAGTAAATGATAATTTTGAAGAAAATGTCAGTAGAAAGAGACGGCAACCAAAACAGAAACAGAAAGTTTTAAAGATTACAAATGGTTCTCCTTCTCCATTAAAATGCATGTGGAAAACACATACATGAGATGGGATACTTTCTTTTTTTCTTTTACCTTTTGTTATTGTTCAATATTAACTCTAGGGGGCAGATGGTTTTGAATCTGCAGTCTTAATGTACCTTGTATATCATTAACAGCTTAAAATAGAAACGAAAGATTGATATCAGGTTTATTCATATAGTTACTGAAAAGATAATCAAATTAGTAAAAAGAAATTGAGTGCTTAGCCTATTGTTACTGAATTCTGATTACTGTTTGTTCTTTATATACCTGGATACCAGACACTCTTGGCATGATTATGATTATAGATCCAAATCAAATGGAAATATGAGAACCATTGAACTGACAATCCTATATAAGACAGGCAAAAGGCAGTAATTTAAGGAGCAAGGGGCTGCACTAATTATTGAAACTTGATGCATCATTTCACATGGTGGCGACCCGAAACTGGAGTCGATCGTTGCCATATCCGTAATGAGGGTATTGGGGTGTCAAAGAAGTCATCAAAACCAGGTTCTATCCATTGGATTTGTATGTTCTTCATCGATGGTTTCCACAGTTTCCAAGACTCCAAGAAGTATCGAGTGTAGTTTACTTCAGTGGTTTGTCTTATTTACCTTTCCAAGATTAAGCTCTCATTAAGAAAGAAATCCTTTGGCTCTATACTCCATAATGTTGAGTGTGTTTTACTTTAAATTTGACTGACAATTAAGAAATAGAAATGTTGACCCGATGAGGCCTTCAACTTGCAAGATCTATTCTTAGCCTCGAAAATCGAGGTCCATACGGTTAAAATTAAAACAAGGCCTCCAATTTAGACCCAAATTCAGGCCAGATCTCTGAGAATGAACAAGGCACACTTTACACCTATGACCCTAAGCAAATTAATACTTTCTTATAGACATGACATTTTAGCTCATGTTTAAGACAGTGAGCTTCACAAATATTGTTGATCTACCATGAGATGCCACATTGCAGAAGAACAACTACCACTTTATGGTCTGATGTGCTCATTTCACTTTCAGGCACAGCAGATTCAATTCAACCATCTTCAGTGATTATCAAGCTATGCCTCCTAGGTACATACGAAATGCGAGTCCCGGCAACTGCAATGGGTGCACTCTACTCACTCTCAAATCTCAAGAAGCACATTGCTGAATTGAAAAAGTATGTGCAAGACGAGCATCGATCTTTTTCTTAAAAGCTTGCACCAGCATGAGCTGCATCAGTTCTGCAGCGTGCCACCCGTACTTTCTGTTGACATCGTGTGATTTGCTTTTGCAAATATGCCAACCTTCAACTGTTCACAAGAACAAATCTATAAAGAATAGAAGCCATCAAACAGATTTATTTGCATCAAATTCTATATACGCATCCTTTAGTAGTATAATAGTACTCAAAATTAAGTAAAAGCAACAGAGCTTGCAGAAAGCTACAAATGGACTAATGGAGCAACGAGGTCTAGAAATCAAATTCTTGCAATAGCCTTGTTACATAAGTCCAAAACTCCATGCTACAGCACTTGGTAAAAACATTTTATACAAGAAGAATTTTCAAAAAAACACAGAACATCATTTAATTGATGTGCTAGAGAAAGTTGCTATACTGTACACCATTAAATACTTGCAAAACGTGGCCACCATTTATATATATACATATATATGTCCTATATCATTTGAATTCAAATGAACCTAGCTTGATTGTAAATCTATTGTATTTTTACAACAGCAGATGCAAATTGAACTGGTGAAGCACCATTGGAGAGAATACCAATCAGGGAAGCACCATTGGCGAGCTAAATGATCCTATTATGTTAGATTGTGCTTATCAAAAACTTTCTATTCAAAAAAGCCTGAACTTATCCCTTCCTCCTTACTGGTAGAATGATGACTACTTTCATAAGTAAACGTCCGATAACCAGCTGAACTTGAGAGCTGACTAGAGCCATTACTGCTTATAGATTTCTCAATGTCACTTATATGAGCTACCAGAGGAATAGGCCGCTCAGGGATTGAGGGAACAGAAATGTCTGTTTCCAACATTTTAACAACCTGATCCATGGATGGCCGGCATAGTAACTCCGGATGAGAGCAAAGAACTGCTATCAACACATACTTCTCCAGAACTTCTGGTGGCCCCAACTCTGGCATGCCATCTTCAATAACATCTAAAGTTCTCCCATTCCTCACCAATGACCAGGCCCAATCAGCCACTAGAGAAGGTTGATTGTCATCACTCATAGTGAGCGCCTTCTTTCCACTCAACATCTCAAGAAGCACTACACCAAAGCTATACACGTCACTCCTCTCAGTCAATTGCCCATACAATGCATACTCAGGGGCGACATATCCCTTTGTTCCAGCTACTCTGGTGCTCAAATGTGTCATCCCCTCTGGTGTAAACTTTGCAAGACCAAAATCTGCTACCTTGGCCTCAAATTTCTCATCCAAAAGAATATTACTCGCTTTGATATCCCTATGAATGATTGCTGGTTGTGCCCCATAGTGCAAATAAGCCAGTCCTCTAGCTGTCCCTAGCGCAATCTTTTGACGAAGAGGCCAACTAAGTCTCCTTTCCATGGAATCAAACAGATGATCATGTAAACTGCCATTCTTCATTAAATCACAAACAATGATCCTCTGATGACCCTCTAATGGGGTCGTGGGCGTAGCTGTACAGTATCCCCTTAAAGCAACAAGATTCACATGCCTAACACTAGCAATAACCTCAACTTCATGCGTAAAATTGGCATCACCAGCCGCAGAACAATTCTTGAACCTTTTGAAAGCAACCTCAGAGCCATCAGGCAAGTAACCCTTGTACACATTCCCATAGCCTCCTTTCCCAATCATGTTATCTCTAGAGAAGTTCCTAGTGGCTTCCTTAATCTCATCGAACGTAAACTTAACCAAATGAGTACTTTCACTAAATGAAGCCAACCCTGAACCACCTAAACTACCCATCTCAAGGCTCCTGATCCTATCCCTCCCTTTCTGCCTCTTTGAATCCTGATATTTTCTATAAACAAACCAAGACCCACCAATCAAAACGACTAAACCGACACCGACCCCTATTAACACACCCAAAATCACACCTCTTTGCTCACTCTTACCTTTGCTACCATGATTATCACTGAGCTGAATTGAAAATATACAAGAGGCCGTACCTTCATCAGTTGGTCCCAAGTAGTTGGCAACAGCAGCTGCATAAATAGACGGGTAGGCCGAACAGTCAGAGACGTTTGCGATCGAATTATCCGTCAAGTACATAGTTTGCAAATTGGACAAGCTTGTAGTACAGGAAGCACAAGCGGAACCCTGCAAGGACTGGTTACAATTGGAAACGACGTCGTCTAACGTAGTGTTGGGGATCAAAGCTTCGAATTCAACCTTGGTGGTTAAGTTCATGCAACCTTGGGAAATCCAAGCAGTTTGGAAACCGCACGAGGAACGGATGTTGAAGTCGGGGATGAGGGACTGATAAGACTGCCAACACGACTCGGAGGTGTTTACAGGCGGAAAGAAGTAGCCGGTGCGCCTGAGGTAGTCGGAGAGGAGTAGACGAAGACCCTGGCGGATGTGGTGGCACTCCATGGAAGAGCGGGGTCGGCTGGAGTCGGAGAAGACGGGGCGGAGGATGGATACGTTTAAGGGACATGATGAAACGTCGACGCTTTGAGCGAGGAGAGATGGGAAGGATGGTAGGATGAAGAAGAGGAAGAAGAGAAGATGAAGATTTAAGAACATTTGGTTGGGAGAGAGGTGTGTTATTCATTGAAGGAAAGAAAATACGAAAAAAAGTGGGAGTTGTTGGCTTTTTTGCCTTTGCCTTTATTTATTTTAATGTTGACTTGAACCTTTGAATATTCGGCAGCCACACTGAACTGTATTTCACTGATTTCAGAGTAATGGTACAATTCACATTCAACTACTCATAGGTTTAACTTCCATTTTTATAAATCCTTTAAGTAAAATTACGTTTATTATAATATTTATTATTTTGTAATAAAATAATAATTTTTCAAATAAACAGAAATCTTACAATAAAATAATAATATAAATTAAAGTAGATAAAAGTTAAACATGATTTTAGTTGAAATGATCAAATTGAGATAATAAAAACCATGTTATACTTTTCTAGCTTTTATATAAAGATACTTCTAAAATAATATTTATTGTTTTGTAAAATATTGAGTCTTTAATAATTTCACAATTAGATTGAGATTAAGATAAGATTATAAAATTTGCATTAAAGAAGCTTAAATTGAATTATTAATATTTTTCAAAAGGAGTTAAAGAAATCAAAATCTTTTAATTTAGGGGAGGGCCTAAAAACGAATTTGACCATTGGGCACCTTGCCCCCTTACCTAGGCACCTGTTAGTAGGTATTGATTTTGGTTGAGAGAGCATTTTGACTTTGGAAGAGAAATAGGGAAGTGGGTTGGGTTGTTCAAATTTGGGTTCTCCTCCCAGTCCTCCATTATTTTCAAAATCCCACCAATCATTTTGTTTTTTCTTGGAAGAAATCACATGAGCCAGTTTCCGTCATTATTTTACAAGTAAGGTCAAAGATGAAGTTGGACTCAGATTGAAGTGATGTGTATCCTACTGGTTTCAAAACGCATGCTATGATGCAACCCGTACAAACCACCAGCACGTAACGTGGTGAAAATACTTAGCCACTCCCTTTCAATGGGAGTTCCATTATAACATATAATGTTTTAAATATTTGTTTTTATAAAAATAAAATGAATCTTAACTTATCTTAAAAAATTCCCCCTCACATGAAAATTTTATTATTACTTATACTTCAAAATTTAAAGTTGAATCGGATTATCTTTTATTATTTAATCCTACTTTTACAATTTAATCCTAGAAGGCAAATTAATCACTAAATCATAAAATTTTTCCATGAAATTTTCACAGAATCATGAAATCATATCATAAACCTTAAAACAATCATAAAACATATATTTCTACTTCGAATTTGTGGTTTTGCAACCACTATTCCTATTATGCCCTAAATCAAGTTGTTACAAGGTAAGTCAATTAAGCCTTTTTTTATTTAATTTTGATGTTTTAGAAGCTTTAGAACAAAGTTTTGATGAAATTAAGTTGAGGTTTTTAAAGTTTATAAAAGTTTTGATGAAATTAAGTTGAGGTTTTGGAAGTTTATAGATTTTTTAGTAGGGTTCATGTTGAAATAATGATGGAATTAAGAGTTTATTTGATAGAATTATGGATTAGAATTTATTGGAGGATTAAATTATAAACTAGGCTATAAGTTTTCTGTTGTAAGGCCTAAATTGAAAGAAATTCGAAATTAGGGATTTATGCTGAAAATTTAATAGTTAAATTTGAGTTTGGTTAAAATTTGAATAGAAATAAAATATGAATTGAGTTAGAAAAATAAGTGAACTTACTTAGGATCAAATTGAGAATAAGGTAGAAATTGAATAGAAATTCAATTATTATTGTAAATTAGTGTTGTAATTAATAGTGTAATTATTTTAATTTTCGTAGCTAGCAAAGAACACGAGGCATCAGCATCCAAAGGAAAAGAGAAGGTTATCGAAGAGTAATCGAGCAAATCACGGTTTGTATTACTATAATTCAATTTATTTATTATTTAATGATTAAATCGATATATGTGTTTAGTGAATAAATATGAGGTAAGTGTTAGTATTGAATTGAATGAAAATTAAATTGAGTAATGATAGTATCAATTAGAGTTTGAAATTGAGATTAAATTGAGAGTATATTTGGATTGAATTAGAATTAGAATTGTGATTAAATGAATGGATCGAAAGTGAATTTGAAGTTGAAAAGTGACATGTGAACCGAATACCCTATTAACTAGTCGGGCTGAGTCGGATATAGTTGGCATGCCATAGGATTGGAAGAGTTCAGGGATTCTTCGACCTTGAGCCGATGAGACACTGGGTGTCACTATATTTCTTTGGATAGTTTCGATGAGGTATTGGGTACCAACTTTCTTCAGCTCTGCCGATGAGACACTGGGTGTCACTATATTGCTTCGAACTATCCGATGAGGCACTGGGTGCCATTCTGGTGTGTTTGGTTGGATCCACCTATTCGCCAAGGTCCAAGTCTTGTTAATAAGGGTAAACAAATGAAATGATAAACCGAATGAATTTGATTGATTGAACTATTGAGAAGAAATGAAAAAGTTGAATTGTGAATTGAAATGTGAAATGAAATTGAGATTGAGAATGAAAGGCATGAACTAAATGTTCATGAAGTGATTGAAATTCAAAGTGATGATATGTGACGATAATTGATGAATAGTTATATTGAATTACTATTATTAAGGAATGAAAGCTAAAGAATGAATTAGTACTTAAGAAATTAAATTGTTATATGTTTGATATCTATATTTTATTATTTGTTATTATAATTTAAATTATAGTAATACTACTGAGTATGAAATACTCAGCGTGTGTTTGTTTTCGTGCGCAGGCCAGTAGGAATACAGAGTCCCAGTCTAGCATCCAGAGTGATCCCGACTCCAGCACAAAACTCAGTGATGTATTCTTCTTTTGGTAAAAGTGGCATGTACATATGTGTTAATGTAACGACCCGAATTTTTCGGTTATCGGAAAAGTTTATTTTCGGGTCTTCGTTTATGAAAAATGGGTGCATAAATAATTATTAAAAATAATTATGAAGTTAGATGAGTGGTTAATTAAAGTTTAGTTAAGTAAATTTAGCTTAATTAAGGATAATTTGATAAAAGGATTAAATTGAATGAAGTGCAAAAGTTTAATTTTAAGAATAGAAATTATTAAAGGATTAAATTAGTAATTAGACCATAAAAGTGACATGTGTGTATGATGAATAAAATACATGTGTATTAATTTTATTGGTACAATTGTATTATGTATGTATATTTACTTATTAATTAAGTAAAATAATAATAATTATTAATAATAATGTGATATTATATTTTTATTGATTAATTATGATAATGACAAGTGTATGGTAAGGATTAAAACAAGTGTAGGTATTTTAATGGTACATGTGTATTAAATTTGTTTAGTAATTAAAAAGATATTTTATAATAATTAAATATTTTAGTAATTAAGTAAAAGAAATAAAAGAAAGAAAAAGAGAGAATAGAACAGAGAAAGAAAACGTAGAGCAGGGGAAAGAAGAAAGAAAAAGAAAGAAAGAAGGAAAAAGGGAAAATTCAAGAATTAAGGCTTGAAGATTAATTTGGTAAGTTTAATTAAGTCCTTTTCTTGTAATTTTAATATTTTTGAAACTCTAGAGAAAGATTCTCTTGAATTCATGTGAAAATATTGAAAAATAATGAAAGTTTGATTGGGGTTTTTGTTAAGAAAATGGTGGAATTAGGGATTAATTTGATAGAATAGTGAATTTGAATTGAATAGAGGACTAATTTGTAAACTAGATCATAAGTTTTGAGCTTTAGGGACTAAATTGATGGAATTTCGAAATTAGAAAAATATGATGAAAGTTCAATAGTTAAACTTGAGTTGGGTAAAATTTGGTTAGAAATAGAAGTGTGAATTGAATAAGAAATGTAAGTAAACTTAGTTAGGACTTAGTTGCAAAATAAGCCATAAGAAAACAGTTTTGGGCAGCAACTTGAGCTTAACTTTGAAAAATCACTAAAAATTGTAGGAACCGAATTAAAGGGTGAATAAGATATGAAATGAAAGCTTGCTGAGTCTATTTTTAGATAAAGGAAACAGAACAAGCAAAGAAAGTCTGTAGATTGAGATAATTGTATTTTTGTAAAACTGGTTCAGGATGACTCCGAAATCCCCTGTTCTGATTTGATAAAATCATTAAAAATTGTACAAAAATAGTTATGAGTTGTAATTTATATGTCTAGAATCCTCAGTGAGTCTAGTTTCAAGAGAAACAGACGAGAACATTACACGAGTCTTGAGTTATGAGATAATTGAATTTTAGTACAGGAGGGTCGGAACTGTCAGATAGTGAATCAGGCGTAACTTTGAAGAATAAACTGTATTAAGTGGCAAAACTAAAAATTCTGGAAATTTTATGGTAGGAATATACATGAGTCTAGTTTCAGGAAAAATTAACGGAACTTGATTTGGAGTTTCGTAGCTTCAGATATAAACAATTTAGTGACTATTGCGCAAGAAGACAGCTTTAAAAGAATATATGAGTAAATAATAGGATTGTGTAAAAAGAAAGTAGAATGAAGAGGAAAAATAGAAATTGTATTAATTAGTTATAAATTAATAGCGAATTAAAGAATATGAATTGTTTTAATTTCCGTAGTTATTGTGGTCCCGGGAATCTTGGCTAAGTAAGGAAAATGGCAAAGACAACGGGAGTTAGCTCGAGGAAATACGGTTTGTATTTCTATAATCCGAACTTAGTCATTATTTGTTATAATTATATACATATGGCAATTGTTGGTGTTCGAATTATGATGTCTTATAATTGAAATGGATTGATTTCCGCATACGAGGAATTTATTGAATTTATAGTGAATGGAATTATTTTTGTTGGATTATATAATTTATATGATTGGTGTAAAAACTATAATAATGAGTGAATGTTATATTGAAAATATATTGATTAGAAATATGAGGAAATTAATATAAATATATGAGATTTGCGGTATTTGAATATGTGTTTGTGTGATGTTGAAGTGAATTGAAGTGAATTATTATGATGATTTAATGGTATTTGTATGACTTTGATCAATGGAAAGTGAAAAAGAATAAGTGATTTTGATACTCTATTAACTAACCGGGCTTAGCGGATACAATTGGCTTGCCATAGGATCGTAACAATTCAGAGATTCTTCGACCTCGAGTCGATGAGGTACTTGGTGTGCCATAGATTTGCTTCGGATAGATTCGATGAGGCTTTGGTAGCCATAGATTTGCTTCGGCTATGCCGATGAGGTACTTGGTGTGCCATAGATTTGCTTCGGATAGTTTCGATGAGGCTTTGGTAGCCATAGATTTGCTTCGGCTATGCCGATGAGGTACTAGGTGTGCCATAGAATTACTTCGAGCTATCCGATGAGGCTTTGGTAGCCACTTTACTTCGAACTATCCGATGAGGCGTTGGTCGCCATTCTGATATGTTAAACGGATCCGTGTATCCGCCAAAGTCCGAGTTATGTTAATAGGGGTAATTAAATGAAATGAGAAAATCAAATGGAAATTGTGTATTTGGAAATTGAATGAATAGTAAAAATGACAATGTGATATGAAATATGAAACGAAATTGTGCTATGAGGATGATTATTTGAATTATGCAATTTGAAATGTGTGATTTGAAATGTGAGTTGAACAATTGTATGTGATTGAAGGAATTGAATCAAATGTTCTTATATTGTTTGAAATCTCAGGAATGATTCATTGAATTAATTATTTGAATTATATTAGTTTGGTATAATCGTATTTATATAATGAGAAAATCAAGAATAATAAATTTACTATGATATAAATGAAGTTGACTGTTATTGAAATAGAATAAAATGGAAATGATTCATAAGTGTATAGCTGAATATAGTTTATTAATATTGAATTGTGAATAAATTAATGAAAGCGAATACCGATTGGCAAGTGAAAGAAGGGAATGAATAATAATGAATTTAGGTAAGAATTGAACAATTATGTTATTGTGTTTATTAAATAATTTGTACAGAATTTATATGGAAAGTAGTTGAAATTTGTCTATGAAATAAATAAGTAAATAATTGTAATTGATATTATAATCTTGAGAATTTGTTATATTTTTAAATGTTCGGATTATAGAAATACCACTGAGTATACCCATACTCAGCGTACGGTTTGTTTCCGTGCGCAGGTTAAATAAAGGTAGAACGTTAAATCAGCATCCCAGGCCGATCCCGAATTCAACAAGGTAAAGTGTGTTAATTGTTAATAGTGGCATGTACCTAGGGTGTCTTATATGTATGTTATTTTGAAATTGCAGATGTAATGAATAGCATTTGATTAAGTGTTTTATACAAATGAGTTAGGTGGTATAATTGTGTATTTGTGTTTTAGGGAAGCCAAGGCTTGGTAGATAGCCGCACACGGCCTGGTTAACAGGACACACGGGCGTGTGTCCAGACCGTGTTAGTTTTAACAGAATCAACCACGGGGTAGAGGCATGGGCGTGCCTAGGCCGTGGGCGAGCCACGGGCCAACTCCATGGGCGTGTACTTAGACCGTGCATGCCCTGCACTTTGAATTTAATTTTTATGAATCACACGGGCAATGGACACGGGCGTGTCCCAAACCACCACGGCTGTGTCGAGTTACACGATTCAACAACACGGGCATGTCATAGGGTCACACGGACGTGTCCCTAATTCACACGGGCGTGTAAGCCCTGCACTTGAGAATAACTCTAAAAATGTTCGAAAAATTTTATAAGTACTCAAATTAGTCCCAAACTACTCTTGACTTGTATTTTGGACCTCGAGGGTCCATATAAGGGACTATATGATTATTTTACATTATAGTTAATATTTATTTACGTATAATTTGTACATTGTTCGATAGTTCCGGTAATGCTCCGTAACCCTGTTCCGATGACGGTTTGGGGTTAGGGGGTGTTACATTTAGTGGTATCAGAGCTATTCAGGTTTAACCGATTCTCGGACTAAATCGAGCTCGAAATTGAGTCTAGAGGTACATGCCAAAATTAAGTTGAAATTGAATCGGGATCGGATGCTGATATATTTGTTTGCTTTTGTTTTATAGTGAAAATGTTTGAAGAATATATTGATAGAATTGATTATAAGATATATACTGAGAATGAAGAGTTTTGTGAATAAAATAGAAACTGAATTGATAACACTGAGTATTACCGAAGTGAGTAATTAACCAGTGAATATGAAATGATGAAATGATAGAGAAAGAAATGATTTATAATGTTATAATTATAAATGATGTTTTTTTTTAGTGAATATAAGAAATTATATCTGTTATGATAATTACCTCTCCTGTTTCTCAATCGGTTCCCCAAGTGCTTCAAGATACAGAGTTTATCTGAAAGTACCTGTTGTTGGATATTCCGTAAATATAGTGTGGAAGGATTGGGAATTATAGCTGAAAATGATTTTGAAAGAATTGCAGTGTGGTAAGAGGATATTATCAGGGCTGTAAATGAATTGCTTCATTCGCCGAATAAATAATAGAAACGCATGATATTCTGCTAAAAGATCTAGCTTGCCAATAATGGAAATATTGATTTATGTTGTGACTATGAAATGGCTATTTAGAATTTTCTGAAATGAGTTCTGAAAGAAGTATATGTTAGTGAGAAATTTCTTGATTTGAGATGTGAAGAATTTCTGAAGTTAAACAGGGTTATAGGACTGTAATTGCATATGAAGGGAATTTGTCCGATTGAATAAATATACCAGAGGGTGTATTCCGATAGGAATTATAATGTGCAAGTGGTTTGAAAATGGTTTAAATGAAAATATAAAGTCGAAGAATGCAGAATAAAGAGCGGAATATGAGTTAGATATGATTCTCCTGATCATTATCTTAGTGATTGATTAAAGACAGTTGAAGAAGATATTTTTCTACCGGATGTCATTCTAGGTACTTTCTTCTTTATCGAATTGATGTGGTTATTCTAAACTGCTTTTGGTTTGATTATTCTCATGATTATATGAAAGTATCTGAGTTAAAGTTTAAATCAGTGGCAATTCTGATATGTTTCAAAAAGAGTTATCCGATTTACTGATTAGAGAAGCTGAATTTGCTATAAATATTGTGTCTAAAATAAAATTAAAAAAAAATTCCAAACAAGTCTCATGTGTAAATTGAATGGTACGGGATCACTGATGATTATGTATATTAGTAGATTAGTGGTGAAGTTGCAAACATATCTAGATGCAGCTGCTATAGTCTGGTATCTTACAGCGATATCTTTTGGGTATATTATATGGGTATTCTATAAGTTCTTTTGTCTTCAGAGGTATATGCAACTGTTCATTTTCAGATATGGTTCTTATTATATAAGGAGTTTGGTTAGTCATAACATTAGATAGAAGTATTATTGATTGGGTTAATTCATATTCGATATTCCTCTACTTTCTTCGGATTTCTGATCTGCTCTGTTAGACAGAAGATTTGATGGTTAGACTCATATGAAGAAATTTTCTACTTTTACTAGTGGGTATTCTGAATTATATTATGCAATTTACATCATCTCTATAACCATTGTTTCTAGTGGGTATGAATGATATTCTTCTCCTGGTTTTTCTCTGGAGTATTATGGATTTCTTTATCGTTCAATGTGGTTTTCTATTCTCGAGGATTCAATATAACTTCGTAATTGGGATTTCATTATTTTGGTTTTCTTATTATTTTATGGGCTAATCCTATCTATTAAATATGATTCGTCTATGAAGGGGTATTCTTTGATCGAAGATAAATATATTACTGCTATAAATTATGGTTCGGTTATGAAAGCTCAGTGGTATGGATCTTAGATTATAGAAGTTGTGCTACTATACCGGTGGTTAATAGAGCTATTTCCGGTATTCATTTTCTATCTTAGAGTGCACTATTGATATTGAAGTACTGCTCCATCTACATAATTGAAGCATCGGTTTTGGTTCAGTCTGAATTTGGGTAAGGAACTTATCATTGCAGTGGTATATTATTAAGTGAATTAGATTGCTATTATCTGATAAAGGATTAATTTCAACTGAATATCCGGTACTGGTACTTACAGAATTATTACAGCTAGTGAAGATACTGGAACGAAAATGAGATATAAGTTATGAAATCGACTAGCTATATGAAGTGTCAGTTTCCGATATGTTTGATAAAGATCTATAGTTTATGGTTCACTTCTTGATTTTGGGATGTTATTTATCATTGGCTGAGTTATGTATAATAATAGTTTCTGATCAAGTATTCAAATGGCTCTGTATGAAGCACTATATGGTCAAAGTTGTTGGACATCTAAGAGTTAGATAGAGTGAATGAAAGTGATTCGAGATAGATTGAAACAGTTTGTCAGATAGAAATCATATGTAAAGTTGAAATGTCGGGATGTTGAGTATTTATTTTATTGGGCTACGTGAATTTGTGGATAGATTGGACTGGTAATGTATTGGATGGTTTAGCCTCTGAAGTTACGGAAATTTATGGGAAATTATCAAGACTTGGTGTTCAAATGACATAGAACAGATCTCTTACATGTTATCTCGAACAAAGGATATTGAGATTTGATATGATCTATAGTATGAAAAAGGAGCCGGTTGAAATTCTAGTCTGTGCAATAATGTCATAATATTGAGAAAGCAATACGGGAACCGAGAGAAACAGCGAGATCTTTGTACTTATGCCCCCACCTCTCTCAGGTAAATTTCGAGGACGAAATTTATAAAAGGGGGGGAGAAATGTAACGACCCGAATTTTTCGGTTATCGGAAAAGTTTATTTTCGGGTCTTCGTTTATGAAAAATGGGTGCATAAATAATTATTAAAAATAATTATGAAGTTAGATGAGTGGTTAATTAAAGTTTAGTTAAGTAAATTTAGCTTAATTAAGGATAATTTGATAAAAGGATTAAATTGAATGAAGTGCAAAAGTTTAATTTTAAGAATAGAAATTATTAAAGGATTAAATTAGTAATTAGACCATAAAAGTGACATGTGTGTATGATGAATAAAATACATGTGTATTAATTTTATTGGTACAATTGTATTATGTATGTATATTTACTTATTAATTAAGTAAAATAATAATAATTATTAATAATAATGTGATATTATATTTTTATTGATTAATTATGATAATGACAAGTGTATGGTAAGGATTAAAACAAGTGTAGGTATTTTAATGGTACATGTGTATTAAATTTGTTTAGTAATTAAAAAGATATTTTATAATAATTAAATATTTTAGTAATTAAGTAAAAGAAATAAAAGAAAGAAAAAGAGAGAATAGAACAGAGAAAGAAAACGTAGAGCAGGGGAAAGAAGAAAGAAAAAGAAAGAAAGAAGGAAAAAGGGAAAATTCAAGAATTAAGGCTTGAAGATTAATTTGGTAAGTTTAATTAAGTCCTTTTCTTGTAATTTTAATATTTTTGAAACTCTAGAGAAAGATTCTCTTGAATTCATGTGAAAATATTGAAAAATAATGAAAGTTTGATTGGGGTTTTTGTTAAGAAAATGGTGGAATTAGGGATTAATTTGATAGAATAGTGAATTTGAATTGAATAGAGGACTAATTTGTAAACTAGATCATAAGTTTTGAGCTTTAGGGACTAAATTGATGGAATTTCGAAATTAGAAAAATATGATGAAAGTTCAATAGTTAAACTTGAGTTGGGTAAAATTTGGTTAGAAATAGAAGTGTGAATTGAATAAGAAATGTAAGTAAACTTAGTTAGGACTTAGTTGCAAAATAAGCCATAAGAAAACAGTTTTGGGCAGCAACTTGAGCTTAACTTTGAAAAATCACTAAAAATTGTAGGAACCGAATTAAAGGGTGAATAAGATATGAAATGAAAGCTTGCTGAGTCTATTTTTAGATAAAGGAAACAGAACAAGCAAAGAAAGTCTGTAGATTGAGATAATTGTATTTTTGTAAAACTGGTTCAGGATGACTCCGAAATCCCCTGTTCTGATTTGATAAAATCATTAAAAATTGTACAAAAATAGTTATGAGTTGTAATTTATATGTCTAGAATCCTCAGTGAGTCTAGTTTCAAGAGAAACAGACGAGAACATTACACGAGTCTTGAGTTATGAGATAATTGAATTTTAGTACAGGAGGGTCGGAACTGTCAGATAGTGAATCAGGCGTAACTTTGAAGAATAAACTGTATTAAGTGGCAAAACTAAAAATTCTGGAAATTTTATGGTAGGAATATACATGAGTCTAGTTTCAGGAAAAATTAACGGAACTTGATTTGGAGTTTCGTAGCTTCAGATATAAACAATTTAGTGACTATTGCGCAAGAAGACAGCTTTAAAAGAATATATGAGTAAATAATAGGATTGTGTAAAAAGAAAGTAGAATGAAGAGGAAAAATAGAAATTGTATTAATTAGTTATAAATTAATAGCGAATTAAAGAATATGAATTGTTTTAATTTCCGTAGTTATTGTGGTCCCGGGAATCTTGGCTAAGTAAGGAAAATGGCAAAGACAACGGGAGTTAGCTCGAGGAAATACGGTTTGTATTTCTATAATCCGAACTTAGTCATTATTTGTTATAATTATATACATATGGCAATTGTTGGTGTTCGAATTATGATGTCTTATAATTGAAATGGATTGATTTCCGCATACGAGGAATTTATTGAATTTATAGTGAATGGAATTATTTTTGTTGGATTATATAATTTATATGATTGGTGTAAAAACTATAATAATGAGTGAATGTTATATTGAAAATATATTGATTAGAAATATGAGGAAATTAATATAAATATATGAGATTTGCGGTATTTGAATATGTGTTTGTGTGATGTTGAAGTGAATTGAAGTGAATTATTATGATGATTTAATGGTATTTGTATGACTTTGATCAATGGAAAGTGAAAAAGAATAAGTGATTTTGATACTCTATTAACTAACCGGGCTTAGCGGATACAATTGGCTTGCCATAGGATCGTAACAATTCAGAGATTCTTCGACCTCGAGTCGATGAGGTACTTGGTGTGCCATAGATTTGCTTCGGATAGATTCGATGAGGCTTTGGTAGCCATAGATTTGCTTCGGCTATGCCGATGAGGTACTTGGTGTGCCATAGATTTGCTTCGGATAGTTTCGATGAGGCTTTGGTAGCCATAGATTTGCTTCGGCTATGCCGATGAGGTACTAGGTGTGCCATAGAATTACTTCGAGCTATCCGATGAGGCTTTGGTAGCCACTTTACTTCGAACTATCCGATGAGGCGTTGGTCGCCATTCTGATATGTTAAACGGATCCGTGTATCCGCCAAAGTCCGAGTTATGTTAATAGGGGTAATTAAATGAAATGAGAAAATCAAATGGAAATTGTGTATTTGGAAATTGAATGAATAGTAAAAATGACAATGTGATATGAAATATGAAACGAAATTGTGCTATGAGGATGATTATTTGAATTATGCAATTTGAAATGTGTGATTTGAAATGTGAGTTGAACAATTGTATGTGATTGAAGGAATTGAATCAAATGTTCTTATATTGTTTGAAATCTCAGGAATGATTCATTGAATTAATTATTTGAATTATATTAGTTTGGTATAATCGTATTTATATAATGAGAAAATCAAGAATAATAAATTTACTATGATATAAATGAAGTTGACTGTTATTGAAATAGAATAAAATGGAAATGATTCATAAGTGTATAGCTGAATATAGTTTATTAATATTGAATTGTGAATAAATTAATGAAAGCGAATACCGATTGGCAAGTGAAAGAAGGGAATGAATAATAATGAATTTAGGTAAGAATTGAACAATTATGTTATTGTGTTTATTAAATAATTTGTACAGAATTTATATGGAAAGTAGTTGAAATTTGTCTATGAAATAAATAAGTAAATAATTGTAATTGATATTATAATCTTGAGAATTTGTTATATTTTTAAATGTTCGGATTATAGAAATACCACTGAGTATACCCATACTCAGCGTACGGTTTGTTTCCGTGCGCAGGTTAAATAAAGGTAGAACGTTAAATCAGCATCCCAGGCCGATCCCGAATTCAACAAGGTAAAGTGTGTTAATTGTTAATAGTGGCATGTACCTAGGGTGTCTTATATGTATGTTATTTTGAAATTGCAGATGTAATGAATAGCATTTGATTAAGTGTTTTATACAAATGAGTTAGGTGGTATAATTGTGTATTTGTGTTTTAGGGAGGCCAAGGCTTGGTAGATAGCCGCACACGGCCTGGTTAACAGGACACACGGGCGTGTGTCCAGACCGTGTTAGTTTTAACAGAATCAACCACGGGGTAGAGGCATGGGCGTGCCTAGGCCGTGGGCGAGCCACGGGCCAACTCCATGGGCGTGTACTTAGACCGTGCATGCCCTGCACTTTGAATTTAATTTTTATGAATCACACGGGCAATGGACACGGGCGTGTCCCAAACCACCACGGCTGTGTCGAGTTACACGATTCAACAACACGGGCATGTCATAGGGTCACACGGACGTGTCCCTAATTCACACGGGCGTGTAAGCCCTGCACTTGAGAATAACTCTAAAAATGTTCGAAAAATTTTATAAGTACTCAAATTAGTCCCAAACTACTCTTGACTTGTATTTTGGACCTCGAGGGTCCATATAAGGGACTATATGATTATTTTACATTATAGTTAATATTTATTTACGTATAATTTGTACATTGTTCGATAGTTCCGGTAATGCTCCGTAACCCTGTTCCGATGACGGTTTGGGGTTAGGGGGTGTTACAGTTAATTTGGTCTCTTTATAATGCTATATGATTTTTGTTGTAAAGAATGGTATTTGGTATGTTGGTGTTTAAATTAATGAAATGGTATGAAAATTTATATGTATACATGGTATAATTGGTGCTAAATTTAGAATGGAATGAATGGATTTATAAGTTAATTTTTAATGGTAATATGAATGTTCATAGAGCAAATTATCAAATAGGTATAATTTTAATACGATTAAATATGAAATTGCATTGGTTGAAATATTGGTTTTGGTTTGGTCTCGGTTTCAAATTGCAGGGAAGGTTAGATATTTATAAAGGGGTTATATTGAGTTAAAAAAATTTCGGAGCACCTGAACAAGTCCCGATTTGCTCCTATTATGTATTTTTGGGCCTCGAGGGTCCATCAAAGGGACTTAATTATTAAATTATGCTATGTATGTTATTTATTATGAATTATTCGTAAATTGTCCGATATGTTTTGGTAATGTCTTGTAACCCTATTCCGGCGACGATTTAAGGTTAGGGGTGTTACAATACTTGTGCTCATGAAAGAGTTGTAAGTTTTAAGTTATGTAATTTCTTATGAAATGGCTTATTATGTAATTAATTGGAAAAGTATTATGTTTGCATGCATTAGCTTGTGGTTATGGTGATATGATATGCTTATGACTTGTGTGTTATGCATTTGGAATGGGTGTAATAAGTAAAAAAATACAAATGAGAATAAGAAATTTGGAAGAGTATAAAGTTTTTTAAAACTCTATTATATTTGGGATAATATGTATAAGTGATGCTATAGATTTACTCATTTTGTGAGTTGTTGAATATAGTTTCTTGGATCCTGTAGTATCAGTAAATGTTTTATTTTAGATAAGTGTAAATTTCATAATGAAATGGATTGATTTGATTAAAGTTTATACGAGCTTACTAAGCATTCATTGCTTACGTAGTTGTTTTCCTTTACTTTTCATATTATCTGAAGCTCGATAGTGTTAAAAGCTTGTTGGAGTTATATCACACTACCCATCAGTTTTATCGGTACTTTCGAATGTTTTGATTTTGGTTATAATGGCGTGTATAGGTATTTTGTTTAGTGTTGGCCTATATGTAATTTGTTGAGATTAGCGACTTATTTTGGCTTGTTTTGGTTGCTTTGTTGTGGGATGTATTAATGTATCAAAATATTGTGTATAGGTTGATATCATAATGGGTGAGAAACGTGGCCCTAAAATAGCCTATTTTCATCCACATGGGTAGAGACACAAGCGTGTGTCTCAGTCGTGTATGACACACAGTTTAGCACATGGGCGTGTGGTCCAGCCGCGTGTCCCCTGTATCTTTAAAATTGAGAAACAGAATGCCCAGGTTTTTGCACACGGCTTGGCACAAGGGCGTGTGGCTTGGCCATGTGACTCAAGTCAGAGATTTACACGGGCTGGTAAACGGCCGTGTGCCTCTCATCGAATGCCCACATGGCCTAAGACATGGGTGTGTCTCTTGGCTGTGTGAGCCACACGGGCGTGTGTCCCCTGCACTTAAAGAAAATTTTGAAATTTTGGAAAAAATTCATTGAGTTTCTGGTTAGACCCGATTTACTCCTAATGTGTATTTTGGGCCTTGAAGGCTCATACAATGAACAATATGAGTGATTTATGATTAGTTTCTGATATGTATGTTAAATGATCTGAAATGTTCGTGTTTGATCTGAAAAGTTCAGTAATGCTCCATAACCCTGTTTTAGCGACGAATAAGGGTTAAAGGTGTTACAAATAAAAAGTAAATTTATCATTTTATTTATAATTCATTTAACAAGTAAACTTTAAAAGGGGTAATGTGCTTTTCATCAAACCTTAGAGGTAAGTGGATAATTTTTAAATCTCTTTATTAAAGAAAATAAAAATAAATAAAATAATAATTAATAAAGAGTAGAATTGTCATTTTATTTAAAATTTATTTAATAAATAAACCTTTTAAAAGGGTTAGTGAACTTTTTATCAAACCTAAATCCACTAAACTTTTAAATTTCAATCAGTATTTTAAAAATCAGATTAATGGTTGAATTGATCATATTGATAAGTATATAAATTTAATTTTTTGTCATATTTCTTCTCTTAAATTATGTTATTTAAGTTCTTAATTATATTATTTAGACTTATATTTTCTTTATTATGTATTTAGGGAAACAAGTGGAGAAAAATGCGCTTAAAGATTAATTTTGACAAGTTTTTGCATAATAGACTTTCAACTTTCATTGTTGCAATATTTAGATCATAACTTGAGCTACATAATTCCATTTTAAGCTTATAATATACCATTTAGAAGGGAATTGATCTCTCTAACTAAAGTTATTTCACAATTCAAACTCAAAAAATGTAGGGAAGGTGCCTAGAAGTGTGATGCAAAAATCTGCTAAGAAATCTAGAAAATTTTGTCTGTTTAATGAATGACTCTTGTATTTTCTCCATTATCTGAATTTTACTCTATAAATAGGCATTATTAAGTTAGTAGCCGTATACAAGACATAGTCACTTTAGTATTATGTTATTATTACTCTTTATTTTTTTCTAAACTAATTTTCTAGCCAAAGGGACTTTGAAGTTTGATTTTAAAAGTTTGTGAAGGTTTGTTTTTGAATCTCCATTTATCATTTCAAGACTGCCTTTCCCTGGCCCTTTGTGCTTTTTTGGGGTCTCATCGGAAGGTTTCTGCTGGTATTCTTTTTGGGTTTTTTTTTGTTTTTTTTTTTATTATGGCTTCTTGTTTCCTTTTGTGTTTTTTTTCTGTGTGCGCTGGTTGTTTGGCCTTTTTTATGTTTTGGTTTTTGAGCTGGGTTTTCTGTCATTTTATCTGTTTTTGTTTGGAACCACCGAGTTAATTTTAATGAATACCAGTTGTTCTTTCTAACAAAAAAAAGTTTGTGAGATTTAATTGTTCTTCACCATTTTTTTCTTTAATATTTGCATGCCTTCTATTTTAATTATAAATATTCAAGTTTGTTTAAAATCAGTATTGTATTCAATTGCTTAGAATATTTGTGTTGTCAATTAGAATCATTAAATTCATAATTGTTCAATTGATTCTAATACCTTTGACGAATAGCATGATTGGATATAAGTTATGTAAGCAATTCATGTCATGTGGACATGCAATTTAATCTAAATAACCCCCACTTTTGTGTGTTTGTTAATTAGAATTAGGTGTCTCTCGTCCTTAAAGCTATTGGTAAGTTAAATCATATGCATAAAGTTGTAGGGTTGTTTATTGATAAAATAAATAATTTTAACGAGCTTCTTTTTGGTTATCAACAATGTAAGGAGAGATTAGTTGCTAGGTACAATGTCGACAACTATAACTAATTTATTAAAAAATACTAAAATTATCTTTACATTGATGATCAAACTTAAGAATCAAAACAACAATATTACCTTTAACTGGACTCTCACTATATTAATTTTATTATATTTTATTTTGCAATCTCTCTGTACATAGTTTTAAACTTAATTCTAGTTTTTATTTTAGAACCACTTCTTTTGTTTTTATTTCAGGGTTTGTATTTGGTACACGGATAATGTATTTCTTTTATTCCACAAACAATCTTAAAAAATTGACTTGTATCTCTTTTTTTTAAATATTATATACAAAATTTATATTTTTTGAGTAGAAATTTATTTTTGTAGGTGTCAACAATTGTACGCTGACCATCGATTTTCAATTCAATAACAAGTTCAATAATAAATAAATTATTTTAAAAATTATAAATCTGTTCAACTATATTTTTTTGTGGGGTTTTTACTAAATTATTATAAAAAATAAAATAAAATACCAAAATAATACAATTGAGAAATTATGTACCAAAATAGTACACTTAGGGTGGTGCCGCCTGGTGCACAGGCGTGACCACCCTACACACTGACAACCTCGTTTAAAATAATAATAATAATAATAATAATAATAATAATAATATCAGTTTAAAAAAATTGTTAAAAAGAATTGATGTGACAGAAACTATTAAAAAATTGAAATGATAATGGTGGAAGGCACGCCAGAGGCGGCACTAGTGAAACTTATGACAGAGATGACACACCAGTGAAACCTACGCCATAAGTGGCACCCACACCCACAAACCTCTTCCGACTCTATTTAAGTTAAAAAAAATTATCATAAATTTTTTTAAACAATATGTTAAAAAAACAAACAGTAATATTATTTCTGTTAAAAAAAATTGTCAAGTAAAAAAATCCTTTTAATACATAATTTCTCAAATGCATTATTTTAATATATAGTTTTTTTTTTACTAATTTTGAATGATTTCCTTTTAACATTGGTATATTGATGGATTTTCCACCAGGTGGAGGAACACAGACTTTCATAGAAAAATCAGGTTTTGGGTGAGGTGAGGTGTGGCAGACACACTGTTGTGTGATGTGATTGTATTAAAGGGTTTATAGAATATGTAAAAAAAAAGGGGTAATACTTTCAGTTTTCAATATCAACTTTCTTTTTCGTTTTCTCACAAACCAACACATCTCAATATATTACGTCATTATTTTTCAATGTTAAGTTGGACTCACAGTATACAAAGTTGATTACGTGGTACATCAAACAAGGGTTTTCTTCTTTTATTTTTCAAATTATAATAATTTTCGGCACCTACACATCACCTCAATTTTTTTTTTATTTATATAATTCTCTAAATTTACATAAAAACTCTTCTTAATCCTTTATTTATTTTTGTCTCTTTTAATCTTTAAATTTAAAAAAATTATAAAATATTAATTTTGTTGATATGAATATACATGTGACTATCACATGAATGCCGTGCTGCATAAATAATTAATTAATTTTTATAATTTTATAATTTTTAACAAAATTTTTAAATAATTTTTATAATTTTATTAAAAACTTTAATTAATTGTTAATTTTTTATTATTTTAAAATAATTTTAAAAAAATGGTAAATTTAAAAATTCAAATAATTTTTTCCATAAAATTGAAAAGCTAAATTACTCCTTTTTTTTTTTTTTTATCCATGACCTTTCTTGTCATTAGCCTCTTTCAACTATTTTTCTTTTCTTAAAACCTCAATCATATTTTTGCCTGCCCACCATTGATTTCGTCTGAAATAGCTTTGACCTCCTTTTTTTTTTCTTTTTCTAAATTAAGTAAATTCATTAATTAAAGACAAACTAGTTTCGACTTTTCTTGAAAATGAACAATCACGTTATCAGCCATCAAAGAAAGAACAAATTATTGGAGCATTGGAGCTATAATGAGGTCTCTAAAGAAAGGAAATATTGGGGAAAAAACCATAAATCCATGACTGATTTATTTTGAGAATATATATTTTTTAAATATCTCAGCATGAAAGAAAAAATTGTTTACCAACCATCATACAATTTACCGGAAAATAACTATCTATTTTATTATTTAAATTAATAATTGAATTAATGTCACAAGTTAATTAGATATCAACGCAATTAAATAAATTATAAAAATATTTTTTATATTTAAAATAAAGTATTTTTAATCTTTTTATTTAGAAAAAATAATAAATAATTTACATATGATGAGAAACATTTGGATTGATAAAACTTTAACTTTATCCCTCAACTGATGCTTTATCGTAAAATACTTTTGTACATTTTAATTTTATTGCTTCCATCAATTATATATATTGATAATATTTTTGATTAAATTGGTTTTATAAGTTAAACTCGACATTAATTTAATGTTGACGACAACACCATTATAAATAATTATAGTACATTTAATATACTTGATCTAATATATTTATTTTTTTAAAATTTTACTCACAATTTAATATATTTTTTATTTATATATCTTACATGTGTTATTATTAATTAATTTTAAGTTATATATTTTATTATTTATTATATATTATTTCTAAATATACTCCGATCTTTTAAATAAGTAATTTTTACATATATATATATATAAAATAGAATTTCTAACATACATAAAAAACGAATTTTCTCTATTTATAAAACACATATATAAAATTTTACTTCAAAAACATTTGAATTTATACCATTGTCTTAAAGTGGTAGACAAATTTCCATTCTATATATAATGCCAATTCCACCCAAAGGCGCAAAAGTGGAGTCCACAAAATTCACGTAGAAACCAAGGAAGTGAAAGAATCTCTGATCAGAGTTATGATCCACACCCACCTCAATGAAAGATGTCAGTCAACAAACTAGTCATCCCTTGGAAGTTGAAATGGTTTGAAGTAAGCTTTCTAAAACTGTACATCGGTTTAATTAATTTGGATGATTTAATTAAATAATTTATTAAAAAATAAAAATTGGTTTGATTATTAGTTTAATCCATTCGTAATATTTTTTAACTCAAGATTAATTTTGAATCCAACCAATCAATGTTGCTAGCAAATATTGTTCTAATAAGATATCATTAAAATATTAAAGGATAAGTTTAGATGTATAGTACATTTATTTATAATTAGTATAAAATAACGATTGTACTAAAATTAAATATTATAATGATATTATAGTATTAAATAAAAAATAAACTACACGCACTGCACTACACCACATCATTTATCTAAACAAGCACTAAAAGAGTTGAGATGTTCATTTTTTTTTTTCTCAAGCATCGCACTGGTTTTGCTAAGCCGTTTGCCAACCCATTTGCATTTTGCTCTTTCAAAGTTTAATTATAATTAGGGAATAGGGAGCCTCAATTCAAAAAATAAAGATTATGTAACACATTATTGTATATATTACATTCATCTATTAACTTGGAATATAAAGTTTTTGTTTAGTTCTTGAGATATAAAATTACTTAAAATAACATTTTACTAAATTGTTATTATTATAAAAAATTAATTATTTTATTATGTATAAATAAAAAAGTTGAAATAATTAAAAAAAATCACCATATATAAACTTTTAAACTTTACGATATTATAAAATCGACATTAAGTTTAGAATCTTTCATTATTTAAGGAATAGATGGTAATCAAAATGCCCTAGAAATTAAAATTAATATTTAAAATCCAAACAAGAGAACATTACCATTAGAAATGCAAAATTTTGTGAGCCAAAGATGTAAAATTTTCACAAATTAAAATGGTACCATATATTTATTTATTTATAAAATTTCAAAATATACTTCAAGAGATATTTATTATAATGTTATTGAGTTTTAGTTCGATTGGCATAAACATTGTTGCCAGTACAAGAGGACGTGGATTCAAATGCACTGGGTAGTTTTAAGTATTATATAAAAAAGAAATATTTTATAACAAAAAAGTAGCATAGTAATTGACACACCAAAATCTAATGCTTAATCTCGTTTAAACCTAAGAGCCAACAACCAAAGTATGATTGTATCTCAATCAAAACCACTTTCCAAAGTGACTTCAATTTATAAACTAATACTATTATACTCTCCATGCCGTTATCATAACTCTTACAAAACAAGCAAAAAAAATGAGATATTTTCCTTACCAACGCAGGGAGGAAATGATGTAGTTGTAGTTGTAATAATCTCTTCATTTGGAGGTAAAGATGTCCCCATAGCTAATCATTTTTTCCATCTAATTAAGTCTTTTTAATTCATGAATGAATAATGGAATTACACACATAATTTTTTTTATTAGTTGTTGGCTTGTTGTAATGAAAATTTTAATTGTTGTTAAGACAATTCGGTGTTATTATCACTAACTTTTTTTATTCGAGAAAACGAAACTTCAGCAACATGACAAGTTCACAACGTTGTCCATTTCAAAAAACAAATCTTAAACTAACCAAAATTTTCTTGTTTAGATTGTGATTTTCTCGTCTAGATTTTAGTACCAAAATTCGGAAATGCTAACAATATTTACAATAAAAAATAAATAAAATTTATTTATTATTATTTTTCTTCCAGAAAGAAGGAATCATTAGAAGTAATATTGTTAGAGAAGCAAGTGATCATAACTCATAAAAGCTTTAGAGTGATTGCAAATTTATGTGCACCTCTTTTCTTTCTCCCTCAGCTTCTTCTTAATGGCATGTCCATTGTCTTTGCTTCTTTTTTGTCCTCTCTATTTCCTGGGTTTTCTCGTCTTTATGTGGTTCTAGTGTCTTGTCCTCTTTTTTGCTTCCCTTCTATATCAGTTTTCTCTTTGATGGGTTGCTTTCTTTTCAACCAAAAAAACCCCATTGTTACATTATACATAAAACAGAGTGCTCTCTTATTTCCAATGGTTTCTTTTCATTGATGCTGCAAAAAAATGGATTTTGGTTATAATTTTCCTCTTTAGGTATGGAGAAGAAAGAAGATACATGTTCACCAACAGGGGTTCTTGAGGATTTCTTCAGGACTGAAGAATTCGAAACCAGTTGTTCTTCTAAACCATCCACCGCAGACTCAGCCAATGAGGGAAGCTCGAAACAAAGCTCTCGATGGCGTGAGTTCGCACAATTATTTGGTTATAAATTGAAGAAACCATTACCCAATTTCCGTCCCCTTCGATCTTTTAGGCTCTCATTGAGGAGGAGCAGTAGTATGAGAGACGTCGTCACCGTTTCCCCGGATTTTCTTGCCAACAACACCAATTCATATAATCTCAAGTCTCCAGGGAAGGTTTTCACTCTTTCCGAGCTTCAAATTGCCACCAAAAACTTCAGCAGTGGTCAGTTACTTCCTTTAGCATTTCGAATTTGGTTTTTACACCTTATGTTACTGAATTTGATTTGCTGCTTCTTTTTTGGGCAGAAAATCTTATTGGAAAGGGGGGTTATGCTGAAGTTTACAAAGGGAGTTTACAAAACGGGCAGGCGGTTGCCATTAAACGTCTAACAAAGGGCACACCCGATGATATAATAGGGGATTTCTTGGCAGAGCTTGGGGTTATGGCTCATGTGAGCCATCCCAACACAGCTAAGTTAATCGGCTATGGAATTGAAGGTGGAATGCATCTTGTCCTCGACTTGTCTCCAAATGGGAGCTTAGCTTCTCTTCTTTATGGTCAGTTCATGGTGTCCCTAAAATACATGATTATGTACATTGAATAACCAGGTTCCAAATCTAAGTAAACATACTTGCAGGTTCAAAGGAGAAACTGAAATGGGACATCAGGTTTAAAATAGCTCAAGGCGCAGCTGAAGGCTTAAGATATCTTCATGAGGGTTGTAAGAGAAAAATCATCCACAGAGATATCAAGGCTGCAAATATTTTGCTCACCAAGGACTTTGAACCTCAGGTACCCTTTAGAACCAGATGCTGAAATTTTATGAAGAAATTAGAAATATCTTAATCTAATTCTTCAGTTAGTAAATTTTACATTTTTGTTCAGATTTGTGACTTTGGGCTTGCAAAATGGCTACCAGAGAATTGGACTCACCATACAGTTTCCAAATTCGAAGGCACATTTGGGTTTGTAATGCCTTTACACTAGTAACCACCCTTCTTTTCTGTTATCCATTAAAGACTCTAAATTACCCCTTTTTTTTTTTCTTTGCAGCTATCTGGCTCCTGAGTACTTAATGCATGGCATAGTGGATGAAAAAACTGATGTTTTTGCCTTTGGTGTGCTGTTGCTTGAACTAGTCTCTGGACGCCGAGCTTTGGATTACTCTCAGCAAAGCCTTGTGTTGTGGGTACGTTTTTCTCAACATCTAAGGCGGCAGATAAAGGATTTGGATTTTGTCATGCGTTTTTATTTTTCTTTCTTACAGGCAAAACCGTTGCTGAAGAAGAATGATATTAGAGAGCTAATCGAACCTGCCATCGGGGAAGAATACAATTTGCGACAAATGAACCTTGTCCTCTTGGCTGCTTCTTTATGCATTCATCGCTCTTCGATTCGACGCCCTCGAATGACTCAGGTTATTTTAAACAAGTCCGAAACCGAATCGTGTTCGATATAGCAGATTTCAATTCTAACAATTACTTTGAATATGTAATGTCATGCAGGTTGTACAGCTTCTTAATGGCAACCTCAATAGCTTAAAGAGCATGAGAAAATGTCGGATCCCGTTCTTCAGAAAAGCATTCCCTGAAGAGGCATTGAATACAGAAGAAATAAGCTCAGCCAAGACATGAGATTAATTTGGAACTAAAAGCTTAATACTCTTTTGGAAGATCAAGGTTTGTGGTCCAACCAAATGGCCCTAGAAACAAGTTATTACATCAGAAAACAGAGCAAGTTCAATAAATGACAAATGCTTCAGAGAAGACATGAAAGAACGAAAAACGAAAACCAAAAACAGTCCGAAGGGACAAAAGTAAAGACTGTCGGTGTCTTTGAAGACATGTACATAAAGAAAAGAATCTCAGGGAACAACAGAGAAGAATATCCAATGATTTAGTCAATTTTGTATCGGACAGAAAGAACTGTTGTTTTCTTTTCCTCTTTTGAAGTTTATGACAAAATTCCTTTAGGATACCTCTACACAACATCAAATGAATCATTTAGTTTATCATGTGAGATTGGGCATATAAATCTATGTTTTGTTGAGATAAATCTTCTAAGATTAGATTGGTGACAACATTTTCTTAAAAGAAACATAACGACTAGATTCGTTCACCCATGGTTTTTTTTTATTTGGACATAATTTATTTTTATTATTTTGTAATTTAGTTTTCTTCAAAAGTTTTTTTTTAATTTGTTCTATATTTGTTGGTATCAAGTTTCATAGTAAGTGCTCGATAGCACATGCGAAATTTATTGTCCAATCATTTGTTGATAATGAAAAGACATAACGATAAGCTCAACACCCACAAGTGTCAATGTCTTAGACTACAATTTTTGAGGATTCCTCTCAGGAATAATGTGCTTTGTTGTCTAGTCCGTTATTGACATGTTTGGGACTCTAGGCAGAACAATAAAATGGGATATTAGGTTACTTAAAGTTTGGTAAAAAAAAATTTTGGGCCCTTAAAAAGCTAAAAAATTTTTTTAGGCCCTTTAGAAACTAGAAAATAATATTTTGGACCCTAGGCGACCACACCTCCAAACGACTCTCAAGGTCGAGCCTATTTGTTGTTATATATAGGGATTTGAGGTGTGAAATGGAAACTCTACTTCTGAAGGTGTTGAATTCAAACATTTTACAACTTATAGAAATTGACACTGTTGGACCTAATTTTACCAGGCCCAATACAAATTATTAACCCAAATTGAGCCCAAACTAGCCCAAGCTAACCCTAACAGCCCAAAACCAATAAAACAAATGGGTAAACCTAGCAGCAAAGGGTAGCCAGCGCCGTAGCTACCAAATCGATCTCCGAACGCCGCACGCTTCTCCCACGTCAGTGCCCACCTCCATGGAGAGTCCCTCTCCATCACGTTCGCACCTACAAGCACAACAACTAACCCAATAGCAAGAAATAACAGAAAATAAGAGGATTTTTCGGGATGTTTTCTAGGCTATAAAAGACATTGTAAACAATGTAAAAGGGGGGTCTTTTGTTTACGAAATCAGAGAGAAATACGACAAATAGCAAATCTTTGAGTGTAATTTTCGTACAATCAAATAGCAATAAGGTGATTATAGTTTTTTTTCTATCTTTTAGCTTCCTGTTACAAATCTTTTTCTTTCCTCTTTTACTTTAAAAAATAAAACAGAGTTCTAAAGGGGAAATTGGAGGACCTTATCTGCTTTCCGGCCGCTATTGCGGCATGCGCATGGGGAGAGGTTCGCGATGATAGGCGCTTACTGCGCCTTAGCAGAAGGAGAGAGGCTGAGTCTTTTGTTTTTCTTTAATTTTAGCAGACTATTTTGGGGGGTTTAAGGGATTAATTGCTTGTAAAGGGGTGGGGCCCACGCGTTTTGCCCTTAAAGGGTCAATTTGCGCACTAAATCCCCGTGCATTTTTCTGCTGCCCAAATCTGCTTCACTTTTGTTTAAATTTCGCCCAGAAATTTTGCGCAGTTTTAATTTAGTCCATATTAAGTGCTAGGTTCAGGAATTTGGGTAAATTACGTTTTTAAATCCCCGTTGGTTCGCGCGTGTTTCAATTTGGCCCCCTTCAAGCTTTGTTATTTATGATTGAGCCTGAAAGTTTTAATTTCGTAGCATTTTAGTCCCGTATCAAAACACGGCACACTGGGCAAAGGGGGATTTTGCTATTTTGGTCCCCCTAGTTCACATGCGCGCCCATATGGTCCTTCCTTCCCCTTTTATTTATGTTTTGACCCTAGAACTCCCGTTTTGATTCCAATTAAGCCCTATTTTGTTTATTTTAGACACTTTTATCACAAAATTAACTTTTTTTTGGTATTATTATTATTATTTTATTATGTTCTAATTTTTTAGTTTTTTTATTATTATTTATTATATTATTTTTATTATATTATTATTTATTATACTTATTATACTATTGGTATATTATTTGTATTTTACTAATAATCATTTTTTTGGTTGCTATTTATTTTTTTTCCTTATTACTATTTCTTTATATATATATATATATATATATTATTGAAAGTCAATTATTTTTTAATATAAATTTTTATTATACTTATTAATTATTTTGTTATATTATTTTTGTTTTTTTATTAATAATCACTTTTTTTCGTATTATTTATTTCAAATTATTATATTTTTTTTGTATTTTGTTAAAAGTTAATTATTCTAAATATAGTTTGTTATACTTATTATTATTATTATTTTATTATTTTTGCTATTTATTACTATCATTTTGCCATTATCACTTATAACTTTTATATATATATTTTTTTTGTAAAAAGTTTTTTTCCTTTTCAAATACAATTATTCATAGACTTATTATATTATTTTTTATCGGTAATTATTTTATACTAAATTAGTATTATTTATTTCTTCTCACTATATATTATTATTGATTTCATATTGCTTGCTGTCCATATTCTTTATATATATATATATATATATATATATATATAATATTTTATTCATAAATTTATTTCTTTTAAATCCCATTTCAAAGTATACCTCGGTCTTCAAAATATTTTCTTATATTATTTTGCGTATATATTCTATTTAAATTATACCTTTTACTTTATATGCATATCTTTTGATCCTGTTATTATTTAGTCGAATTGTATTATTGCATTAGATTATTGTTATATATTTTACAATGGCATCCTTGTTTCCTTGTATGGTATAATGACTCAAATTTAAGCCCATCCAGGCCAATTCTTAGTTTTCTTATTTCAAAATAAACTAAATAAATACATTTTGATTGATTTAAGATTGTTTTCAAAATCTTTTAAAATAAGGCAATGTTTTGCGTTTGGAAGTCTGAAAGAGCCGTGCCCTAACGTGCTGGGTTGTGGTTTTTTCGGTCGTCCAAACGTTTTAATATCCTTTTAATTTCAGGTTTTGGGAAAGTAAGGGACGATTTTGGTTTTGGGGGTTGAAATATTGCATCCTAACATGCTGGGTGTGATGTTTTGTCCTTTTGGAACAAATGAGTCTTAATATTCCAAAACGAACCGTTCAAATATTTTTCATATTTTTTCTCTTCGAATTTTCGATAATAAGGACATTTGTTAATCAATTTGGTACCAATTTAGGGCGTTACGAGGGTGCTAATCTTTCCTCGTACGTAACCGACTCCCGAACCCATTTTCTAAAATTTGTAGACAAAAATGCTTCATAAGGTGGCCCAATTACACCTCAAAAAGAATTGGTGGCGACTCCATCTATGTTTTTAAAGTCGATCCACGTTTCTCGAATTAAAAATGGTTTCGACAGCTTGGCGACTCCACTGGGGACCAATAAGAGAGTCAAGCCGTGGAATTGATTAAATTATGTCCTTTTGTCGAAAACGAAATTTTGTTTTGAAGTTATGATTTTTCCATCACATTTGTTTGTTTCATTTTAATTTAAGTCTCTTATGTTATTCTGGCATCATATTGCGTGACCGTTGTGGTCACACCCTTAAGTGGGAGTGAGAAGCTATGCCTTCGTGAGGTTTTCACCTCCCCGCATGGGCTAGTGGATCGCTTCCGGGATACATTTGTACCTATGGTTTCGTGAGGTTTTCACCTCCGCATGGCCATAGGGAAATGTATCCCCCTGAACTGAACTCAATCCATATGAGCCTATAATGGGTGAGGATTGAGGAATCTGCTGGTTCAGGTACCCTTCCCTTAGAACTAAACCGCATATAATGATCCTTAGGAACCTACCCTAGGTAGAGCCATGCCAAATTCTAGCGGTTACCCAAATAAGTGTTTGATTATTTCTTGCTTGTTTTGATTTTTTATTATTCGATACTAACTTATTGTGTTTTATTTTGGCCATGATTGCATGTCATTTCATATCTAGAAAGGTGCCAATACCTGTTCAATTACTAAGTTAAAGAGCTTGTTATGGAGAGCGAACTTCTTGATAAAGTGGGAGATAACGCGGTTGTCCGTGCATGGTCAGAGAATGAGCAACTCGAGAAAGGGGATAGCCTGGCTGAGGGGTATGCCTCGGAGTTGTGGGACTTCACCCGTATTAGTGTGACACAAAACGAACTCCAGGAATTGAGGGATATATGGGCTCGCTAGGATGATGAGACCAAGAAATTATTCTATCATAACTACGGTGATCTGCCTTACCTGCTCGACATTAAGGTAGACAAGTACTTATTTCGAGAGATGACTCAGTTCTGTAACCCCGCATATAGTTGCTTCACCTTCGGGAGGGTGGACTTGGTGCCAACCGTGGAAGAATATTTAGCCCTGTTGCGTTGTCTAAGGTTTGAAGCTGACAGAGTGTATGTTAAGGTCTCCAATGTACCGAGTTTTGTAAAAAAGCTAATGAACGTCACTGGGATGAGTGAGCAGTGGGTTATAGCCCGGATTCAGTAAAAAGGTGAGGGGAAATGCATTCCTTGGGTGACCTTGAGAGACTTGATCCTGGCACATCTAGATGCAAAGAAGAAGGTTGACGTTTTCGCCTTGAGCATTTATGGTTAGTGATCTTTCCCAAAGCGTTAAGGCATATCGATGAAGCAGTCACCGATTTATTTGATCGGCTTGCCAAACGGGCTACACCGGTACCGACAATTCTAGCGGAGACATTTAGATCTTTAAGTGCATGTCGGAGGGCAGGAGAAGGAAGGTTTGTGGGATGCGCGCAATTGCTATTGGTTTGGTTTCATGGTCACTTTTGGAAAGTTCACAGAAAGCCGAATCGAGCATTTTTTAAAGATTATTCCCCTTTGAAGGAGATAGCGGCTACACCCATGAGGGACGACGTATCAGAAGAAAGGTGGATGACAATCCTCCAAAATCTCCAAGAGAAGGATGTGAAATGGAAAGCCCCTTGGATGGTTCCCGATGAAGTCCTCTACCAGTGCGAAAATTTTGACTGGGTACCCCTGCTTGGAATTTGGGGAGCTGTTGGGTATGCCCCTTTGCTGGCATTAAGGCAGTACGAGTTAGAGCAATTTATACCTGCGACACATGGGTTAGCTCAGAGTGAATTTTTGTATAAAGGGGACAATTATAAGAAGAAAGTTCGAGAAATTGCCGATGTCTGGAAACAGACACGCCAAATAAAGAAGCTGACTGGATGCCCAATGACGACTCCTGAGTACAGTAGGTGGTTGAGTAAAAGGATCAATGATAATATTCCGGGGCCAAGTCTAGAAAGCGCTCAATCGATGGAAGAACACTTGCGAGTAATTCCTTCCGAGCTAGAAATCATAAAACAAGACTTCAAAAAGAGAAATTCGGAGTTAGGAAAGAAGATAAAACAGTTGGAGGAAGAGAAGATGCATCTAAGGTTAGATATCGACGTTCAGAAACTCGAGGCTGAGAAACTACGAAAGGGAAAAAGAAAAGCTGAAGAGGACTTAGACAATTTGAAGACCGATTACCAGCAGCTACATAAGTCAATGAGAAATGCTGGACTGGGAAAGACGTTAGAGCAATGGTGACAAGAGGTCAAGGAGGAGAGGTCTAAGGCTGATCAGTGGGAAAAGAGGTTCCATGATGCTCGAGCACGAGAAAATGCTTTAAAAAGGAGATTGGTTGAGAGCCAGAATGAGAATGAAATGTTAAGAGCTCGGGTCATGGAGTTAGAACGGGCACTACAGCAGCATCGTGATCGTAACTCCGCCGTCGAGTTAAAAGCTAGCTTGAGCATAATTGAGGACCTGAAAGGGCAGGTAGAGAAACTCGAGATTTTACTTCAAAGTCACGAACGTCAAAATGAACAACTTGAGGCAGATAATGAGCATTGGAAGGAGCAGTTTCATCGATCCCAAGGCCAAGTCAGAGACAGAGATCATGTCATGGGTGAAGCCGTGAATAGGATACGAGAGGTGGCCAATCATTTACAAACTCTAGCGGCTCAAGCTGATGTGTTAAGGGTAAAATATGAATTAGTGTCAGATCAAGGACGAGAATTGGCTTGGCTTCTCGAGAGAGTTAAAACTTTGGGCATAAGAGCTAGGCTATATATATAACCCGTTTTATGTAAAGTTTTCTATTTTCTAATAAAGTTCTTCTAAAAGAAATTGAATCAGAATTGACACCTTCTTCGTTTTGCATTCATCTCATGCATTTGCATCACATCGCATCATGTGCATTTAATTTCACAAAAGAATCCTACTAATTAAAAGATCATATTTAGTTATCTTGGAACATCGCTACTATACATAAAGAAAAACAAAGGATATGGATCAGAGGTTGGAACAAATGCAAAAAGAGATGTAGGAGCAACTACAGGCTCAGATGCAAGAACAGCTGGCTAAGATCCAGCAGGAAATGAGAGACCAAATACTAGAATCTCAGAAAAGCATGCTGGAATCACAAAATAACATGATAAGCCAGTTGACACAGCTGCTTAAAGGAGGGTCTGATAAAGGGAAAGGCCCTATGGTTGATGCGGGAAATGACAATGAGGATTCCGATTGTCTTACAAGCTTTGCACTAGTGAACATGCAAACACAACCACCGAGGGTGTCTATTAATGCCCAACCTCTTTATCAAACTGGTACCTCGACACCAGTAAATTTCCCAACAGGATCGAGCACCAACCATGGAGATAATCTGGCAAACCCCCAGGTCTTTGACTTCGACGACACGGTAGAGGTGGAAATGGTAAAGGCTGAGCTCCCAAAACAGTTTGATGATCGATGCAAGTAGTTGGAGGAGAAGTTCAAGGAGTTAGAGAATGCTGATCATTACTGCGGAGTCGATGCAAAGGAACTGAGTTAGTTCCGGACTTAGTGCTTCCCCCGAAGTTCAAGATGCCAGAATTTGAAAGATATAACGGAACAGCTGCCCTGAGGCTCACATTACGATGTTTTGTCGAAGGATGACGGGGTATGTCAACAACGATCAACTGTTGATCCACTATTTTTAGGACAGTTTGAGTGAGGCTACAACGAAATGGTATAATCAATTGAGTAGGACCCAGGTCAAGTCATGAAAGGACCTAGCTCAGGCCTTCATGAAGCAGTACGACCATATAACGGATATAGCACCTGACCGGATCACGTTCCAGAATATGGAGAAGAAGCCAAGCGAAAGCTTCCGGCAGTATGCTCAGAGATGGAGAGAGGTCGCTACTCAGGTCCAACCACCGCTGCTAGAAAAAGAAACAACCATGCTCTTCATCAATACATTAAAGACGCCTTTCATTACTCACATGTTGGGTAGTGCAACCAAGAGTTTCGCAAATATAGTGATGACTGGCAAAATGATAGAAAATGCGATAAGATCGGGTAAGATAGAAGTTGGGGAAAGCACGAGAAGGTCGGCCTCAAAGAAAAGAGAGAATGAAGTTGGTAATGTGAGCTCAGGCTACTCAAAGCCTGTCACGATTAATCAGTCGAGAACGATAGTCACAGGCCAGCAGGCCTCACCAAGGCGAGAGCCAAATACGAGGCAGAATATAGAGAAGTTCCAGTTCACTCCCAACCAGTGACGTATAGAGAGTTGTACAAAAGTCTATTCAATGCGTAAGTAGTGGCCCTTTTTCACTTAGAACCGTTGCAGCCCCCATACCCTAAGTGGTATGACGTAAATACTCAATGCGAATACCATGCATGGATCACGGGGCACTCGATAGAAAACTGTACCTTATTCAAAAGGTGTGTCGAAAGGCTTATTAAAGCGGATGTTGTAAAATTTGACGATGCACCTGGTACAGGAAGTCCATTGCCCAGTTATACTGATAAAGGGGTAAACGCGATAATTGAGAATATGGGGAGGAAAGTCAAGCTGAATGTCGCTGAGGTGAGAACCCCATTGAAGCTGGTCTGGAAGGAAATGCAGAAGAAAGGGTTAGTCCCGCAAAAGTTAGGGGATAAAATCCAGGATACACAGAACTACTGTGAGTTCCATCATGAAAGGGATCACGAGATCCAGAATTGTATTGAGTTCAGGGCCCTAGTCTAGGGTCTAATGGATAATAAGGAGTTGAAGTTCTTCGAATCTATTAAAGAGGATGATGTGTGCTCTCTAGGAGGAAATTCAAGTGAAGAAGGCTGTAGAACCAGCCGTCTAGTCATAATTATCTCGAAGCCTAGAGTTAGTGAAGTGGAAGCAATGGTTACACCAAGGGTTATAATTCAAAAACCAGCAGCTTTCCCTTATAAGGATAGTAGTAGGGTGCCTTGGAATTATAATTGTAGTGTAACAATTCCAGAGTGATAAACGCTAATTTATACATATTTTTACCTCATGCTTAGCCTATATTTTAGATGAATTATTATCAATTTAGTGAGAATTGGTGCTCTTAATCCTTCTTTTTCATATCTTATACTCAGGAGAGCATAGGGAAGAGAAAAGAATAGGAAATAGACTGAAAATGAGGAAAATGGGCCAAAAATAACATAACACACGACCCAAGGAATCACCACACGGCCGTGCCACACGGCCGTGCCACATGAAGGTCACACGGTCCAGCTCTTGACAAGCACGAGCAGGCCACACGGCCGTGCCAAATCACACGGCCTTTGTCGAAGTCACATTGGCGTAGCACACGGGCGTGTTCTAGTCGTGAGGAAGAGGAATTTCACTCGAATTGGGATACTTGGAGGCTAAGAAAGGCTCCCCAAAGCTCTATATAAAGACCCTAGGAGGCAAATCTAAGGGTGTGCTTATTTCCCCCAAAAGGAAAATATTCTTTGCTGCCAACATAGAAATTGGAAGTAGGGATTATTCGCAGGGAAGCTGATTGATTCATCCCAGAAGCCAGAATTCTGTAGCAATATAGAGGATCTCCCTAAATTCCTTCAGGGGTTTTCGGGTTCTTTTATGTTTTGTTATTTTATATCTTCTGAGATGTTTTCTTTCTTTATTATGAACTAAACCCCTCAAATACTTGAGGGGGATGAAACCTAAGATGGATCTTGCTATTATTTATTCTTGAGTAATATGATAAATACTTGAGTTGTTTTTAATTATGTGTGCTTAATTCTTGTGTTAATAAACCTAGGTATTAATTCAAGAAATAGATGTGCTTAGAGCAGAGGAGCAAAAGTCCCTGTGATAAGAGTAGATCTACCATAATTAAGCGGAGTTGCATGCAACCCTAGACATAGGGCGACATAAATCTGCCGGATTAGGGTCAAACCTAATATGGGGAACCATAGATCAAATTAATGCAACCTAAGGAGTTAATTAATAAAGGAACTTTAATTAACAACTTAGGCCTAGTTGCTCTACGCCTCGACGGAGGGTTTAGCATAGATTAGGGATCTCTACGGATCAAGTCAAGTGAATAAATCGTCTAGCTCAAGAACCAATAACAAGTGAAGTCTAAGTGGATCCCCCCTTAAGTATTGTCCTTATCAATTAGCTTTTCCCTAAAAAGTCTTCCCAATTTACTCTTTTTGCTTCTTTTAGTTTAGTTTAATTAGTTAAACAAAACCCCTATTTAATTTTTAGGTTAAATAATAGAAAGGAAGTGAGTAATAGTACTTTCGGTTCCCTTAGGTACGATACTCGATCTTATCACTAGACTATACTACTGTCAACAGGTGCGCTTGCCTTAAAACGTCGTGATATTAGTCAGTTTAGGTTTGATCAAGTTCTTTATAAATTTTATTACTTAAGTATCGCGAACGCATACATCAAGTTTTTGGCGCCGTTGCCGGGGATTTAACTGAAATATTACGAAAGCTCGATTTCTATTACTTTAGCCATTAATATATTTATTTATTTATTTATTTATTTTTTATTTTTTATTTTTCTTTTCTTCTTATTTTTTTCTAGGTTTTCCTAAGTTTATTTTTTTATTTTTATTTTATTTTATTTTTTTATTTTTCGTTTTTTTAATTATTTTTCTAGGTTTTTCTAGTCTATGACTAGAAACAACCCGACAGGACCACTACTTTTTGACGAAGATTTAGAAGCTACAGTTCGCAAAAATCGCAGAGAAATTAGACGAAGCCTACATTATCCAGAGCACGAGCTAGAACCTACAGAAGAGATGGAAGCAAATCAAAACATTCCACCACATCTAGCGCTACCAGCAGAACCAGTAAACCAGGATGAAGCTCTTCGAACTATGTATGATTATGCTAAACCTAGTTTGATTGGTACTCAAACTAGCATTGTTAGACCTGCTATTGCTGCTAATAATTTTGAACTAAAACCTAACACTATTCAGATGATTCAGCAGTTTGTACAGTTTGATGGTTTACAGGATGAAGATCCCAACGCGCATTTAGCAAACTTTTTGGAATTGTGCGATACTTTTAAAATTAATGACGTTTCTGATGATGCTATTCGACTAAGGCTATTTCCATTTTCTCTGAGAAACAAAGCCAAACAGTGGTTAAATTCTCTACCACGAGGCTCAATCACCACATGGGAACAGATGATAGAAAAATTTTTACTTAAATATTTTCCTCCCGCTAAAACAGCTAAATTACGAAACGATATTTCTTCCTTTGTGCAGATGGATTTAGAAACACTCTACGATGCCTGGGAGAGATACAAGGATCTTTTGAGAAGATGTCCTCATCATGGACTACCTTTATGGCTACAAGTTCAAACCTTCCACAATAGTTTGAATCCATCCACACGACAAATGGTTGATGCAGCCGCAGGAGGAACAATTAATAATAAAACGCCAGAAGCAGCTTATGAATTTATTGAAGAAATGTCATTGAATAACTATCAGTGGTAAATCATGAGGACAAAGCCGACAAAAGTTGCAGGAGTTTATAATATTGATGCTGTTACTATGCTTACTAATCAGGTGGAACTTTTAAATAAAAAGTTTGATAATTTTGTTGGTTCTACGCAGGTACAGCCAGTTATGCAATGCAACGCAACTCCAGGAAATATGTTCAATCCAAATTACTCCTCTTATGGACATGGCATGGAAACTCAGCAAGCCAACTATATGGGTAAGAATTCTAGACTTCAAAATAACCCTTATAGTAATACTTATAATGCAGGTTGGCAGAGTCACCCCAGTTTTTCATGGGAAGGACAAGGAAATCAAAGACAACTGCCTCCTCTAGGATTGCAACAGCCACCATTCCAACAAGAGAAAAAGCTAAACTTTGAAGAGATGGTCACAAAATTTATTGCCGTATCAGAAACACGTTTCTAAAACACCGAAACTTTATTGAGGAACCAGCAGGCATCCATTTAAGGACTTGAAACTCAAATAGGCCAGCTTGCCAAGCTAATCTCTGACAAACCGCGAGGTGGGTTATCAAGCAATACTGAGACTAACCCTAAGGAGCAACTCAATGCCGTGGATACGATAGATGATGAGGGGTTAACCAAAACCAACCTAAAGCCATGCAAGGAGCCTGTGGTAAGTAAAGGAAAGGATGAGGTAAGTCCCAAAGATGAAATTGTCAAAGAATTTAAACCTCGTATCCCATACCCAAACGCTTTAAAGAATGACCGCACAGATCAGTAATTCGGTAAGTTTCTTAAACTGTTAAAGAAATTACATATTAACTTACCTTTTGTTGAAACAATTATGCAGATACCGGAGTACGCAAAATTTTTAAAGGAACTTCTCACAAATAAAAGGAAGTTGGAAGAATTGTCCACAGTGGAACTCAACGAGGAATGCTCAGCTATTCTCCAAAATAAGCTGCCAACCAAACTGAAAGATCCAGGGAGTTTTACTATTCCTTGTTTATTTGGTAGCCTAGACACCAAAAATGCTTTAGCAGACTTAGGGGCTAGTATAAATATCATGCCTTATAAACTGTTTAAACAACTAGGTCTTGGAAAACCTAAGCAAACTAAGATGAGCATTCAACTGGCTGATAAAACTATTAGGTCTCCTAAGGGAATAATTGAAGATGTGCTCGTCAAAATTTATAAATTTATATTCCCAGTTGACTTTGTTGTTTTAGACATTGATGAGGATAGCAATATACCATTAATTCTAGGGCAACCCTTTTTAGCAACTGCCAGAACAATAATTGATTTAGGAACAAGTGAACTTACACTACGTGTAGGTAATGACAAAGTTACTTTACAAGCTTAAAACGCAATTAAAACTGTTGATAATAATATAGTCACGAGTCCTTGTAAAAATATTAAACTCATCACTCAACCTTCTGTGCAGGATACACTTCATACAAAGGCAACCCAATCACAGACAAGTCCATCCAAAGGAGATGCACCTGAAAAGCGAACGCTTCAGATCGAGGAACTAGATGAGTGGCTGAACTATCATGAAAAACCCAAAACATGTCACACTAACCCAGAGCATCACCAAGATGACCCTCAGGTAAAAACGTGTCAAATCAAGGTAGGGGATAAGATACTTCTAAGGGAAGACGACCCTCGAATCTTGAATTCGAAAGAACATACAAGTGACGTACCCTACTTCACGGTAACGAAAATTTTCCCTTATGGTACAGTAGAAATAAAACATGAGTCACTCGGCACTTTCAAGGTAAACCACACTCGACTCAAACATTATTTTAATATTAATCCTGAAAACAGGCCGGAAGAGTTCCAACTCTTCAAACCACCGTGAGATACCCAGCTCGAGAAGAGTCGAGCTTAGACTATAAACAAGAGCTTCTCGGGAGGCAACCCGAGCAATAACTTAGTAACTTTTCTTTGTTTAAAATTATTCTAGTATTTTTATGCAGCAACTAACATTTTTTATGCAGAAATTTAGGCCACACGGCCAGCCACACGGGCGTGCCTAAGGCCGTGTGACATCTTAAAACAGAGACACGGTCGTGCACCCAAACCGTGTACAAACAGAGCAGAAGTTTCCCAAAAGCACGGGAAGTCGACAAAACACCATGGCCGTGTGATATGGCCATGGCAACTTTACGAATTCCACACGGGCTCATACAACGCCACATACCCGTGCCCCCATGCCGTGGCCAACACTGTCAAATCTGACACGGCCGTGTGAATACCTACACGACCGTGCAAAAAAGCAAACAAGTTCACAACGGCCGTGCAATATGGTCAACACGGGCTAACCCCGAGACGCAGGGGCGTGTGCCTCAATTCTCCCATACGGTTCTATTTTTCTCATTTTTTATTCTTATTTTTTCCTTTATTAGTCTCCTTTTTATTTCGAATTTTATTTTTATTATACTTAATCCTTTTAATTCATTACAGTATTAGTATTTCTAGAACTTAGTTTATTATTTTTCTGTTATTTAAATTTCGATCTTTCATATCGGCCAAGCCCTAACGAGTAATCTCTATCAATCAAAAATTCCCACGACTAATTAATATTTTCGCAGTTTCAAAAAGGAGCTCTACAGCTCATATTCAAATGGAAATGGGAACACCCTGCCACAATTGCCGACTCTTCCTCATAAATTCATCCTAAATTCAGGAAGTTTCAATTCTCTCCATATCTTATGATATTATACTTCTCTTGCTATTTATGTATCTTTGTACATTGAGGGCAATGTACATCTTAAGTGTGGGGGGGAAGCTTACTTTAAATTTCTACATTATCTGAAAAATAAATTTCTACATTATCTGAAAAATCCCTAAATTTTTTTTCCTTATGCTTTGTTCTCAAATAATTCTCAGTCTCTTATTAGGAATTAATTCTGATTGATTTATGATTTCTATTGATATGTTGAGAATTAAGATATAGGTACTTGTACTTTGATTATTCAAACTTTAAAACATTAGGGAATCAAGCATGATAAGTTAAAATTTTTGAGAACCCCCAATTTTTGCATAAGTATTATCTTGAGATTTGAAATTCGTAGGATTGACATCAAAAGCCATAATTCTGGTGAGATTTTTGAGCCTTTTTTAGCATACATTTTCTTCGTGCTCACTTTTATTATTACTTTGAGTGAGTCAATACTGAATTGTTATTCTAGAACTTGCTTTGATTATACATGTCGAGACCACATCATTGATTTGATATACTGAAATGATAAAGGCACCTAGGATTTAACCCACTTACTTCACAAAAAGCTTACCTCCATAAATCTAACCCCTAGTAAACCCCGTTGAGCCTAACAACCCATTCTTTGACTCACCTTCTAATTATTAACCAAAAACCCATTTTTCGTTAAAACCCATTCAATTACTTTAACCCCTATTTTTGTTGAGATTTGAAGTGAATTCTTATTTAGGGATTGAGATTTTGCTTGAGGACAAGCAAAGGCTTAAGTGTGGGGGTATTTGATAAACGCTAATTTATAATATTTTTACCTCATGCTTAGCCTATATTTTAGATGAATTAGTATCAATTTAGTGAGAATTGGTGCTCTTAATCCTTCTTTTTCATATCTTATACTCAGGAGAGCATAGGAAAGAGAAAAGAATAGGAAATGGACTGAAAATGAGGAAAACGGGACAAAAATAACATAACACACGGCTCAAGGAATCACCACACGGCCGTGCCACACGGCCGTGCCACATGAAGATCACACGGTCTAGCTCTCGACAAGCACGGGCAGGCCACACGGCCGTGCCAAATCACACGGCCTTTGTCGAAGTCATACGGGCGTGGTACACGGGCGTGTTCTAGTCGTGAGGAAGAGGAATTTCACTCGAATTGGGATACTTGGAGGCTAAGAAAGGCTCCCCAAAGCTCTATATAAAGACCCTAGGAGGCAACTCTAAGGGTGTGCTTATTTCCCCCAAAAGGGAAGTATTCTTTGCTGCCAACATAGAAATTGGAAGTAGGGATTACTCACAGGGAAGCTGATTGATTCATCCCAAAAGCCGAAATTCTGCAGCAATATAGAGGATCTCCCTAAATTCCTTCAGGGGTTTTCGGGTTCTTTTATGTTTTGTTATTTTATATCTTTTGAGATGTTTTCTTTCTTTATTATGAACTAAACCCCTCAAATACTTGAGGGGGATGAAACCTAAGATGGATCTTGCTATTATTTATTCTTGAGTTATATGATAAATACTTGAGTTGTTCTTAATTATGTGTGCTTAATTCTTGTGTTAATAAACCTAGGTATTAATTCAAGAAATAGATGTGCTTAGAGCAGAGGAGCAAAAGTCCTTGTGATAAGAGTAGATCTACCATAATTAAGCGGAGTTGTATGCAACCCTAGACATAGGGCGACATAAATCTGCCGGATTAGGGTCAAACCTAATATGGGGAACCATAGATCGAATTAATGCAACCTAAGGAGTTAATTAATAAATGAACTTTAATTAACAACTTAGGCCTAGTTGCTCTACACCTCGACGAAGGGTTTAGCATAGATTAGGGATCTCTACGGATCAAGTCAAGTGAATAAATCGTCTAGCTCAAGAACAATAACAAGTGAAGTCTAGGTGGATCCCCCCTTAAGTATTGTCCTTATCAATTAGCTTTTCCCTAAAAAGTCTTCCCAATTTACTCTTTTTGCTTCTCTTAGTTTAGTTTTAGAATTAGTTAAACAAAACCCCTCTTTAATTTTTAGGTTAAATAATAGAAAGGAAGTGAGTAATAGTACTTTCGGTTCCCTTGGGTACGATACTCGATCTTATCACTAGACTATACTACTGTCGACAGGTGCGCTTGCCTTAAAACGTCGTGATATTAGTCAGTTTAGGTTTGATCAAGTTCTTTATAAATTTTATTACTTAAGTATCGCGAACGTATACATCACAGAGAATAAGGGTTCGGTTAACATGCCAAATACAGAAGCCGAACCAGCAAAAAAACCCGTCATATTCAAGCAAGAAAGAGAGAGGTTAGAACCGCTGGTTAATAAGCCAGTAATGGAAAATGAAGCCAAAGAGTTCTTAAAGTTTCTGAGACACAGCGAGTATAGCGGTGTGGAACAATTACACCAGCAACCGGATCGCATATCGGTACTGACTCTGCTATTAAATTCGGAGGTCCACCGCGACGTGCTGATGAAGGTGTTGAACGAAACCTATGTCGCGGATGACATTTCAGTTAACAAATTGAACCGCCTCGTCAGTAACATAAATACTGACAACTTCATCTCCTTCAGCGATGATGAGATACTGCCAGGGGGCATGGGGTCTACTAAGGCTCTGCACGTCACTACACGTTGCAAGGGGTATACGCTGCCCGGGGTACTGATTGATAATGGATCTGCACTGAATGTCTTGCCTTGGTCCACCTTAAATCGTCTGCCTATAGACAGCTCCCACATGAAGACGTGCCACAACATAGTGAGAGTATTTGACGGCACAGAAAGAAAAGTGATGGGAAGGATAGAGATTCCTCTCTAGATTGGCCCAAACACGTACGAGGTAGACTTCCCCGTGATGGATATTAAGCCTTCCTATAATTGTCCATTAGGGAGACCTTGGATACATTCAGCTGGGGCAGTACTATCCTCGCTGCATCAGAAGCTGAAGTTGGTTACGGAGGGCCGGCTAGTAACGATAAATGCGAATGAGCACATTATTGCGTCGGTTACCAGTGATACGCCCTACGTGGAGAATGATACTGAAGCAGTTGAATGTTCATTTCGATTGCTAGAGTTTGTGAATGCAACATTTATAACTGAGGGAAGCAGGATTCCGATGCCTAAGATATCAGGGGCTACGAAGATGAGCTTGCAGCTGACAGTTAGGAAAGGGGCATTACTTGGAAGAAGACTCGGGAAGTACCTTTATGGACAAGTTAAAGTGCCAGTCTTGGATGGCAAGTGGGATCGTTTCGGTTTGAGATTCAGGCCAGATGCAAGTCACATGAAGAAAAAATTTGAAAGGAAACAAGAACAGTGGAGAGCAAGATTGAATGGGGCAGAAGTCAGGTGGGAACCGATGAGCTTCCCTCACATTTCCCAAACATTTGTATCTGGAGGGTTTATTCATTCCATACAGAAGAAGGTGAAAGAAGGAATGGCTGAAGATGCGATGGGAATTTGGAGCATCAACGCCACATTTGAAGATGAAGCGATGGAAAAGAATTTATCAGGCATTCGCCCGTACGAGCATGGGAGTGTTTTGAATAATTAGACTGTGGAAGAAATTCCTGTAATCTTTAGAGCTAACACAGAGTAATATTCAAAACCCACTTGTTGTCTTCTAGCCTAGGGACAATGAGAATCTTTTGAGAAATAGGCTCATGTTCAAAGATTATTAGTTCAATAAAAAATGCATTTTCATATTTCTGCTTGAGCAATTATTCTTTCTTTCTTTTATTCCATACACAATCATACCATACAAAATAATTATTCATTTTGTTTTCTTCAGGCATTTTTCTTGCACTCGTAATAGGCTCCCGGATGTCGATGTCATGAGCAATGCTGATACGAGTCCAGAATTTCCTTTTGAGCGAGACATGTGCTTTGAGGGATCTCAGGATTTTGAAGATGACGAGAATTGTGGTTTATCTTCAGACTTGTTAAGGATGGTGGAGCGGGAAGAGAAACAAATTCTGCCTCATAAGGAAACAATCGAAAATGTGACCTTGGAAGAAGGGAATGAGGTGAAATTTGGCACTGGTATTAGCAAGAGAACAAGATAGGACCTCATTGAGCTGTTGCAAGAATTCAAAGACGTCTTTGCATGGACATATCAGGATATGCCCTGTTTATGTACCGATATTGCAGTACATCATGTCCCTACAAAAGAGGAATACAAGTCGGTTTAGCAGAAGCTCCAAAGAATGAGACCCGATGTAGCAATGAAAATAAAAGAAGAGGTTAGGAAGCAGTTTGATGCCGGCTTCCTACAGGTGGTCAATTACTCAGAATGGGTGGCCAACGTCGTCCCTGTCTCTAAGAAAGATGGGAAGGTGCGGATGTGTGTAGATTACAGATATCTAAACAAGGCCAGCCCAAAAGATAACTTTCCATTGCCTCACATTAATACCCTAGTGGATAATACGGCAGGCTTCCCACTGTTCTCCTTTATGGATGGTTTCTGCGAGTACAATCAGATTAAGATACATCTTGAAGATATGGAAAAAACCACGTTCATAACTTTATAAGGGACATTTTGCTACAAGGTGATGCCATTCGGGTTGAAGAATGCGGGAGCAATGTACGAAAGAGCCATGGTAACCATGTTTCATGACATGATGCACAAGGAGATTAAGGTTTACGTTGACGACATGATTGTAAAATCCCGAACTGAGGAAGAGCATGTGCGAGTTTTGAGAAAATTGTTCCTGAGATTGAGAAAGTTCTAATTAAAGCTCAATCCGTCAAAATACACTTTTGGAGCTAAGTCCGAAAAGTTACTCGGCTTCGTAGTCAGTGAGAAGGGAATAGAGGTCGACCCTGATAAAGTCAAGGCTATACAGCAATTGCCTCCACCGCGCACTCAGAAGGAAGTCCGAGGTTTCTTGAGGAGACTAAACTACATCGCTCGGTTCATCTCGCAGCTGACTGAGAAGTGTGACCCCATATTCCGCCTTCTTAAAAAGCACAATCCTGGGGTATGGGATGATAAATGCTAGAAAACTTTTGAAAAGGTTAAACAATATTTGTCCAGTCCCCCAGTGCTAACACCACCTAGCCCTGGTAGACCATTGATACTGTATTTAACAGTATTCGATAATTCGATGGGATGTGTACTTGGCCAACACGATGAGACCGGGAGAAAAGAAAAAGCGATATACTACCTCAGTAAAAAATTCACTGAGTGTGAAATGAGGTACCCGCCAATTGAAAAGCTATGCTGTGCTTTGGTTTGGACAACACGAAGGTTGAGGCAATACATGTTGTACCATACAACTTGGCTAATCTCAAAGCTAGACCCTCTCAAATACATGATGGAGTCAACCGCTTTAAATGGAAGAATGGCCCGATGGCAGATTCTGCTCTCCGAATTTGACATAGTCTATGTAAATCAAAAAGCAGTGAAGGGGAGTGCAATAGCAGACTTCCTAGCCAGTAGAGCTTTGGAGGACTATGAACCTTTGAATTTCAATTTCTCCAATGAAGATCTAATGTATGTAGCAATCGCTGAAGGAGACATGCCTGAAGATTATTCTTGGAAATTAAATTTTGACGGAGTATCAAATGCCTTTGGAAATGGAGTTGGGGCAGTACTGATATCCCCAAATGGAGATCATTATCCATTTACTTGCAAGCTGGATTTTGACTGCACAAACAACATGGCAGAATACGATGCATGTATCATGGGAATTCGGGCAGCTATAGACCGCAAAATTAAGGTACTAGAAGTATACGGGGACTCTGCATTGGTAATCTATCAGCTCAAATGCGAGTGGGAAATGAGAGATCCCAAATTGATCAGTTATCGAAAGTTAATTCTGGAGTTAATTGAGGAGTTTGATGATATCACTTTCATTACCTCCCGCGAGACAAGAATCAGGTGGCTGACTCCTTAGCTACACTAGCTTCCATGATCAAAGTAAATGAACGGGAGGATATGAAGCCAATTCAGATGAGTATTTGTAAGGCTCCAGCTCACTGCTGTAATATCGATGAAGAGGAAAAGAGAGATGATCATCCTTGGTATCATGATATCTTAAAATATGTGAAGAGCCGTGCGTACCCTGATCAAGTAATATAAAATGATAAAAGAACATTAAGAAGGTTAGCCAGTGACTATGTCTTAGATGGAGAGAGCCTGTATAAAAAGAGGAAGGATCAAGTGTTGTTAAGATGTATTGATACTGTTGAGGCTAAGAAAATCCTAGAAGAAGTCCATGATGGTGTCTGTGGGACGCATGCCAATGGCTTCACAATGGCTCGACAAATCATGAGGTTCGAGTATTACTGGTCCACGATGGAGGGAGATTGCATCAGTTACGCTAAGAAGTGCCATAAGTGCCAAATCTATGGAGACAAAATCCATGTGCCTCCTTCACCCCTCCATGTCATGACTTCTCCATGGCCTTTCTCAATGTGGGGCCGATTTCGCCAAATGCTTCCAACGAAAATCGATTCATTTTTGTGGTCATTGACTACTTTACAAAATGGGTAGAGGCTGCTTCGTACGCCAATGTCACAAAGTCGGCGGTCAGCAAGTTCCTAAAGAAGGAGATCATATGTCGTTATGGTATGCCAGAAATGACCGTATCTGACAACGCATTGAATCTGTACAATAGCGCGATAGCGGAAGTTTGCGGTGAGTTCAACATTAAGCACCACAATTCGTCACCATACCACCCAAAAATGAATGGGGCAGTGGAGGCAGCTAAGAAGAATATCAAGAAGATTGTGGGGAAAATGGCTGAGACCTACAAAGATTGGCATGAAAAGCTCCCATTTGCCCTTTATGCTTATCGGACATCTGTCAGAACTTCTACCGGGGCAACACATTTCTCATTGGTTTATGGGATGAAGACAGTTCTACCTATTGAGGTCGAAATCCCTTCTCTCCGAGTTTTATCAGAGCTGAAGTTAGACGAGGCAGAATGGATCCAATCCCGTTACGATCAACTAAACTTGATTGAAGAAAAGAGACTGAAAGCTATTCGTCATGGTCAAATGTACCAAAAGAAAATGATGCGAGCTTACAATAAAAAAGTTTGCCCCAGGGTATTTCATGAGGGGGAATTAGTATTGAAAAATATTCTCCCTATGCAAAAAGATTTCAGAGGGAAATAGATGCCAAATTGGGAAGGACCCTATATGGTAAGAAAGGCTTTCTCTGGAGGGGCATTGATGTTAACAAAGATGGACGGCAAGAGCCTGCTTAACCAGGTGAATTCAGATTCAGTCAAGAGATATTTTGCTTGAAGCAGTTGAGGTGAAAACCCGTAAAGGGCGCCTAAAAAAAAAAAGGAGAGGCCAAGGTGAAAACCCTTAAAAGGCGCCTTGAGACCAAAGGGGTTTTGAATTGAAAACCCGCAAAGGGCAATTCAAATTTCGATCCAGACTAGGGCAAGTAGCAGTCTCGCTACACTTGAATTGGCAAAAAAGAGATAGGCTACATCTTGGGGTATCAACAAAATGCTATAGATCCTTTAGGCACATGTCAAGCTTAAAATGGTCATCGAGGAGTTCGTGCAGAGAAACTCAAACTGCGAAATCTGGGGCACCTATTTGTTCCTTTTATCTATTTTTATATTTCAAATAATGAATGCTTTCCTTGTTTAGTACATCTTTCGCGAATTTTGACTCGAATAAATTTCAGTTCTACCTACCCTTATAATCTTTTTCAAAGCATTTTATATTGAAATAATGATTAATGAACTAACAATGCTCACAAAAGAAGTTTTACGTATTACTCTGAAAGGTTTCTAAATAATACAAGAACCTGAAGCAGGACAATTATTTAGAACTCACTGAGTTTAAAATGGCTAGAAACGTGTGAGGGATAAGGGATTAACCGTATCTTCAGACTCTCTTTTATCAAGCTGGACGAGAAGACATATATCAGGGATGTTACCATAGCAAACAGCTAGCAATGACAACCCAAAAATTAAAATCATTCTCATGACACTTTGCATTCATGCATTTAACATCTATAGTACATTTAATTAGGAGTATTTGATTCATGTTGATCATGACATCCTAATCTTTTTAGCTTAAGCATAAACTACAGGAAATCACTTCTTCTACAGATAAATCCCCCAATGGACAGTGTAACAGGATTGATTAAAATTACAAATTTTAATCATTAGCCTTATCTTCACTGAGCAGGAGTGGAGAAGGCTAAATATACCCGATCTTATCTTCGCTGAGCAAGAGCGGAGCAGATCGAATTTTGGTGAATCTTATCTCCACGTACCGACAATGGAGCAGATTCCAATCATCAGCCTTATCTTCACTAAGCAGGAATGGAGCAGGCTAAATATACCAGATCTTATCTTCACTGAGCAGGAGCGAAGCAGATCAAATTTTGGTGAATCTTATCTCCATGTACCGGCGATGGAGCAGATTCCAATCATCAGCCTTATCTTCACTAAGCAGGAGTGGAGCAGGCTAAACATACCAGATCTTATCTTCACTGAGCAGGAGTGAAGCATATCAAATTTTGGCGAGTCTTATCTCCATGTATTAGTAATGGAGCAGATTTCAGCCGCCAGCCTTATCTTCACTGAGCAGGAGTGGAGCAGGCTAAACATACCAGATCTTATCTTTACTAAGCAGGAGTAAAGCAGATCAAATTTTGGTAGATCTTATCTCCATATATCGGCAATGGAGTAGATTTCAGCCATTAGCCTTATCTTCACTGAGCAGGAGTAGAACAGGCTAAATACACCAGATCTTATCTTCGCTGAGCAGAAGCGGAGAAGATCAAATTTCAGCAGATCTCACCCCACTGAACAGGAGTGGAATGGATCAAGTTTCAATAAATCGTATCTTTATAAAGCAACAATGAAGCATCTGGAAGCAATAGGATGCAGTGGGTTAGAATGAGGCTACTTGAAGAAAGCTTCTGAGTGAGAGGTAATCAAGAAGTCAAGACATGACGGGGCCAGGCAAAATTGGCCCTTCTAAGTCTTTGCTTTATTCTCGTTACACGATAATAAGCAAAGAGGGGCAGCTGTTGAACCTAATTTTACCCGGCCCAATACAAATTATTAACCCAAATTAAGCCCAAACTAGCCCAAGCTAACTCTAATAGCCCAAAACCAATAAAACAAATGGGTAAACCTAACAGCAAAGGGTAGCCAGCACCGTAGCTACCAAATCAATCTCCGAACGCCGCACACTTCTCCCACGTCAGTGCCCACCTCCATGGAGAGTCCCTCACCATCACGTTCGCACCTACAAGCACAACAACTAACCCAATAGCAAGAAATAACAGAAAATAAGAGGATTTTTTGGGATGTTTTCTAGGCTATAAAAGACATTGTAAACAATGTAAAATGGGGGTCTTTTGTTTACGAAATCACAAAGAAATACGACAAATAGCAAATCTTTGAGTGTAATTTTCGTACAATCAAATAGCAATAAGGTGATTATAGTTTTTTTTCTATCTTTTAGCTTCCTGTTATGAATCTTTTTCTTTCCTCTTTTACTTTAAAAAATAAAACGGAGTTCTAAAGGGGAAATCGAGGGGCCTTACCTGCTCTCCGGCCGCCGTTGCGGCATGCGCATGGGGAGAGGTTCGCGATTATGGGCGCTTACTGCGCCTTAGCAGAAGGAGAGGGGCTGAGTCTTTTGTTTTTCTTTGATTTCAGCAGACTATTTTGGGGGGTTTAAGGGATTAATTGTTTGTAAAAGGGTAGGGCCCACGCGTTTTGCCCTTAAAGGGTCAATTTGCGCACTAAATCCCTGTGCATTTTTCTGCTGCCCAAATTTGCTTCACTTTTGTTTAAATTTCGCCCAGAAATTTTGCACAGTTTTAATTTGGTCCATATTAAGTGCTGGGTTCAGGAATTTGGGTAAATTACGTTTTTAAATCCCCGTTGGTTCGCGCGTGTTTCAATTTGGCCCCTTTCAAGTTTTGTTATTTACGATTGAGCCTGAAAGTTTTAATTTCGTCGCATTTTAGTCCCGTATCAAAACGCGGCACACTGGGCAAAGGTGGATTTTGCTATTTTGGTCCCCCTAGTTCGCATGCGCACCCAATATGGTCCTTCCTTCCCCTTTTATTTATGTTTTGACCCCAGAACTCCCGTTTTGATTCCAATTAAGCCCTATTTTATTTATTTTAGACACTTTTATCACAAAATTAACTTTTTTGGTATTATTATTATTATTATTTTATTATTACTATTTTATTATGTTCTACTTTTTTAGTTTTTTTATTCTTTGTTATATTATTTTTATTATATTATTATTTATTATACTTATTATACTATTGGTATATTATTTGTATTTTACTAATAATCATTTTTTTGGTTGCTATTTATTTTTTTTTCCTTATTACTATTTCTTTATATATATTTTATTGAAAGTCAATTATTTTTGAATATAAATTTTTATTATACTTATTATATTATTTTGTTATATTATTTTTGTTTTTTATTAATAATCACTTTTTTTCGTATTATTTATTTCAAATTATTATATTTTTTTTTGTATTTTGTTAAAAGTTAATTATTCTAAATATGGTTTGTTATACTTATTGTTATTATTTTTTTATTATTTTTACTATTTATTACTATCGTTTTGCCATTATCACTTATAACTTTTATATATATTTTTTTTTGTAAAAAGTTTTTTTCCTTTTCAAATACAATTATTCATAGACTTATTATATTATTTTTTCTTATCGGTTATTATTTTATACTAAATTAGTATTATTTATTACTTCTCACTATATATTATTATTGATTTCATATTGCTGTCCATATTCTTTTTATATATATATATATATATTATATTTTATTCATACAATTTATTTCTTTTAAATCCCATTTTAAAGTATACCTCGGTCTTCAAAATATTTTCTTATATTATTTTGCGTATATATTCTATTTAAATTATGCCTTTTACTTTATATGCATATCTTCTGATCCTGTTATTATTTAGTCGAATTGTATTGTTGCATTAGATTATTGTTATATATTTCACAATGGCATCATTGTTTCCTTGTATGGTATAATGACTCAAATTTAAGCCCATCCAGGCCAATTCTTAGTTTTCTTATTTCAAAATAAACTAAATAAATACATTTTGATTGATTTAAGATTATTTTTAAAATCTTTTAAAACAAGGCAATGTTTTGCGTTTGGAAGTCTGAAAGAGTCGTGCCCTAACGTGCTGGGTTGTGGTTTTTTCGGTCATCCAAACATTTTAATATCCTTTTAATTTCAGGTTTTGGGAAATTAAGGGACGATTTTGGTTTGGGGGTTGAAATGTTGCATCCTAACGTGCTGGGTGTGATGTTTTGTCCTTTTGGAACAAATGAGTCTTAATATTCCAAAACGAACCGTTCAAATATTTTTCATATTTTTTAAATCTCTTCGAATTTTCGACAATAAGGACATTTGTTAATCAATTTGGTACCAATTTAGGGCGTTACGAGAGTGCTAATCCTTCCTCGTACGTAACTGACTCCCGAACCCGTTTTCTAAAATTTGTAGACCAAAATGCTTCATAAGGTGGCCCAATTACACCTTAAAAAGAATTGGTGACGACTCCATCTATGTTTTTAAAGTCGATCCACGTTTCTCGAATTAAAATTGGTTTCGACAGACACCTTTTTCGACTTTAGATAAATTTAAGATACTTGACCCCCTTTCTCTCTCCTATATATTCTATAGTTTTTTAGTAAGAAAAAAAATAACCTTCAAACAACACCTGTCAAAATCATCTCACCATTAATCCTTTCTAAATCAATCAAACTATTCACAAAAGTTCCTATAATTCAATTAATTAGTTAAGTACCTTTTTCCTTCATAATTTATGAATTAGTGGTAGAAAAGTTGTCTTTAATTTTGTAGTCAATATTATTTTCTCATTGTGTTTACAAATGTTGATAATAAATTTGTAAGTATTTTTGGAGTTAATATTATGTTATAATTGTTGAATATGTTCTTATGTGTATGATATAAGAAAATTTTGTTATTTTGTATGGTTGTCATTGTAGTAAATATTAATTTTGTTGAATCATTTATTTTTATGAATTATTAAAATCGCTAGAATTGTTAAGTTATTATTGTTACATTTGTTGAATGGGAATTTTTTGCTTTCAATTACAGTAAATTAATGTTAATTTTGTTGAATTCTTTTGAATAAAGAATTACTGAAATTGTTAAAATTGATTGTAATGTTTAAATTTTAATATTTTATAGTATCGAGATAACAGATCGATTTATAAAACAAATTCATTTGAATGGAGATATGATTTTGACTAATGTTGAAGTTATAATCCAATTAGTTACGACTTTTAACATTACCTTTAAAAATGATATTTCATTGGGCAACATGAAACAGAAGATCACGAGGAAAATCTAAGTTGGAAATAATAAAGTACATATTCAATATGAAGTATAGTATAGCATTCTAAGGTCTAGCAAAAGGAGGTGTAAATACATTGTGGTGGATTTATGATAATAAAAATGTTGGTACAATAGTGTGTGTTTTGGCATCGGAAAAACATAGATGTCAGTGGAGACTGAAGATATACCTAAAATTGGGTATGAAATTTTGAATTATGCAAGCGCATTGACTATCCCAATTACTATAATAGAAGTCTGTAATGTTGAATATTCTTGATGCCTATCCGGAATATTGTCATAAAAAATTCCCGATATGAAATATTTACGAATTATATAATATGATTCAGACAAATTGGATATTTACATATAACTCATAAAACATAAATCATGAATTTTAGGAGAAGTGTTCAAAATCAAATCAAAACTGTTTGTGGAACCAACAACATTTGGGTTGGCTTCAACTACCTTGTCTTGATTATATCAAAACCTTATCTCTACATAAAATTGTGGACACCGTTATCCAATAACATTGGAATTGGATTGAACTCCAAAATAGAACATTCGCTCTTCATGTTTTTTTCTTATCTTTTTAAGACAACCATTCAACTTGGGCACTTCCATTTTTTTTAATTATATCCGTGCTTATATTTTCATCATTTTAATTTTTTTTAATTTAGTTATTTTAATTAAAATAATTAGTTAAATTAATCACTATTTTTAAAATTTTTATTAATCCACTAATAGATTGTTGATGTCACACATTAACTCATAATGACCGACATGTGACAATTTTTTTTAACTAAAGTTATAGATGTCTCCATGATTAGTCCAAAAAAAAATTTCCTCCTTTTCCCCTCCGCGGTCTGCACCCTCCTTTTTTCTTTTGTTTTTCTTTTCCATACAATCTTTTTCTTTAAGCAGCAATAGCTAGAAAGAAACATTTGTATCTTGAACGGACCTCAAAATTCAGAGATGGGAAGACAGCAAGGAAAGGAGACGGTTTGGACACTCGGGAATATCTTGATCATGAATGAACCTATATTTGGTCAACAAAGTTATAGATGAGAACAAGCCGATCACCTGCAAAACAGAACAACAACTACGATTCACTTGGTAGAAATACACGAGCGAGCAAGTCCATAGGACGGACTTGGAGAAACTTAATACCTTTAGGATCATATTCATGCCCTTCCAGACTTTCATATATACACCTACTGAAAGCTAAATTTTGCTGCCAAAGTATCCAAACAAATATAGTGTCACCGACTTCTCTAAAAGTTTTAATTCGGAACAAGAGTGCAGTAAGTCAGTAACAGAACAAATGTACAGCATAAGATATGAATATATTCGATTCGGCACACACAAGGAAATAGGGCATGTATAATGATTCTAATGGAAGTGGGCTTCGACATTGGAACAACAACAAAGAGTTTCAAGATGGCGCTGAGATGAACATAAACGTAGCAACTCAATATCAACATATTCACACCATTGGTTAAAGCATTTTCTCACCATATGCAGAAAACAAAATCATAGATGCGGGAGAGTTTGGAAAACTCCACCTACAAGAAACCCTAATATGTCAAACCTTTGAGTGTAAAACACGATATCAGGACATAAAATCAATGTACCAATAATGATGAACTTCAATGAAGAGGTATGTCGCCATCAAGTGTAGTTGCAATGAATTTGAGAAGTTTATCGAAGACTGTATTTAAGAAAAAATTGTATGAAAAAACAAACAGAAGAAAAATAAGCAGGGTCCAAATTACAAGTGTTCATGGATTGGGCTCAACTCGTGCAAAGTATTTATATAAAAATTTTAAGTCTAAGCCTGGCTCAAAACATAAGTTTACTTTTTTTTTATCCAAATTTAATCTAGTTTAAAAAAATAAATTCGGACCCGATCCGACCCGTTCATATATATATATTTAGATGAGTTCTTATTTAAAAATAATTTTTTAAAATATAATATATTAAATACACTAAAATAAACGATTAAAAATACATTAAAAATATTTATATTAAAAACACTATCAAAAATATAATAAATATTTATTATATTGAATATAGTTTTTAAAATTTTATATTTTGGATTGGATTATTTAGTTGGGTAAATTTTTTTAGGTTTTGAATGATGGGTTTAATTGTTATTGAGTTAGTGATTTAATATAAATATAAAAATATATAATTATTATTTAACATATATAATTAATATAATATTTTTACATAACATAATATATTCAGGTCATACTCGAGCAAAAAAATATTACCCAAGGCTCAATCTATATAAAACATGGGTCTTAAATTTTACTCAAGCTTATTTTTCAATTTTAATTTTAGTTAAAAGTAAAAATATATATCGATCCCTTAATGGATTAATATATCCTATTAACAATCTATTAATTTAATTTAGTTTATTTTAATAAATTACAATAATACGGTAAAACTCAAATAATAAACACTACTAACGCGATATAAACTTTTAATTTAATTTTTAATTAGAAGAAATATGGAGTTTACCTTTTTTTTTTCTCTAACATAAATTTAACGTACCGCAATAAATTGGATTAGGTAATAATTAATTAATAATACAAAAGTCGGTTATCTTATGATTTTATTAGCTTGTCTGTCTATTGCTTCTCTTTTTGGTCTGTATATTCAATGCTATAAATCCTGTGCTTTTAATGTCTGTTTTCAAGAGATTACTATTATTATTGAAATAGCTTAAAAGAAAGAAAACAGGGGAGGCTTGGTCACCATGGATGTTGTGAATCAGTTGCAGAGACAGTTCATTGACTACTCTGCATCACTACACCGTGAGGTCCAAATAGTTTTTTTTCTTTTTTTTCGTTATTGCTTAGATTTGACCAAAAAATTTATCTTTTCATTAAAATCTGTACATGGGTTTTGGGTTTTCATTCCTACGATTGTTTCTATTGAGATTATTTCCAACAAAAAAAGGGTAAAAGAATTGTTATTAAAAGCCAAATCTAGTGGGGACTTGTCATATTTTGTTTTCCCCGAGATTATAAATCAGTTTACCTGAAAAGGAAAAAACATTTTGGGTTCTTATTCTTATTTTTGTATCCATTAACTGGGCTTTTGTTTGTTTTTTCCCCTGGAGTGGTTTTTGGAGGCTTCCTAATAATGGGTTATTGAACAGGGATTTTTGGATGATCAGTTTACTGAGCTCCAAAAACTGCAAGATGATAACAGCCCTGATTTTGTGGTTGAGGTAGCTTCTCTTTTTTTTGAAGATTGTGAGAAGCTTATTAACAACATGGCCAGAGCTTTGTGAGTGTTTTATTGTTTTTGTCCTGCTTTCTCTTGTTTTATTCTTAGAATAACTCCCCTTTTGGGTTTTATTGGATAAACTGAAACTAATTGGTAAACTGTGATGTTATTACTATCAGAGAGCAACAACAAGGGGTTGATTTCAAGCAAGTGGATGCTAGTGTCCATCAGCTAAAGGGCAGTAGTTCCAGGTATTCATAAATACTTAAACCCTTGATTTTTCTACTTGACTTTGCTATCTTATTTAATTGGGATTTTGCAATGATCATTGTAGAAAATCAGATGGTTGTTTCATTGCTTCTTGTAGAGATTAGAATGTATTTTAATTGTGTTTGAAAGTTTGTTACGAGTGTTTCTGTGTTTATGGTAATAGCATAGGTGCAATGAGGGTTAAAGATGTATGCATCGCCTTCAGAAGCTTTTGTGAAGCCCAAAATCGAGAAGGGTGAGCTTTGCTTTCCATTCACATCTTTTCTCATCATTAGTTTCTTTATATGATCGCATGAAATGCTGAATTAGAATGTTGACCTGATTTGCATATTCGCATGCTACTGTAACCTGTATGATGCTTTTCTGAAGGTTTTTGGATGTTTTTCCTAGATTCCATGAGAAAAATGGCAGTAAGTCATAATGGGATACAATGCATTCATCCATGAACGATTCACTTGGTTAGGAAGCATAATATAGATTAAAAGAGGGATATGTGAAATGCCAGTTGATTCAGCCATGAGAGCTGAGTTACTGCTCTCTTCAACTCAGCTCAAGAAAAATAGAATGACAAGCTAACATTTAGTCATCCATAGAGAAGAGATTATGTTGAGCTTATCTATTCACATCACCTTATCAATTAAATGGGAAGATTAGATACAAGTTGGTCAGTAGGCATCATGTTCAACAGTCTCAAGTGCAAATAGTGTTTCCGTTTTGCTTAACCAAGTAATTTAGCTAATATGAATATATGATAATTTAGTTTTTCTGGATTGTTGGTCTGACCAGATGTTGATCCAGGAAACTCTCCAATTGAGTGTGCATGCAATGAAAACTTCATGTATTTGTAAATATTTGCTTTTTGGTACTTGTATCAATTAAATACAATTTTTTCTAGTTGAAACGCCTTCTTATATCTGATCTGTAAGTTTTTTGCTTCACACTCGAATCATACGATGAAGGAAGTGACTGGTTAACTTGATAATGTTTTGGGACAGGTGTTTGAGATGCCTGCAACAGGTGACTCATGAATACTCCCTATTGAAGAACAAGCTTCAAACCTTATTCAGGGTACACATAACCACATGCTTCTACTAGGAATTGTTATGGTCCTGCATGACTCTTTGATAATGCAAGAACAGATTTCCATTTTTCATAAAAAAATGCTTCATTCCTTGAGTTTGATTTTTATCCATTTCTATCTCCAATACTACTTTTTAAGTGGATTCTTTACGGTTGGTTGTTTCAGCTGCAGCAACAAATCCTGGCAGCTGGTGGATCAATTTCAGAGTGGAATAAATAACCATTCATATCATCCTCATGGTAGAGCAAAGGAAAAGTTGAAACAGCTGATATTACTTATTGTTTGATACCATTTTCTGATGAGGTTTTGTATTTAATTAATTGCAGCAATGTTGCATATTACTGAAGGGTTTTGCTTAGATTTGCATCTAAAACCTGTATGAGGAATAGGGTAAGGCTGTGAATAAATTGCAAAAAGCATATATACACATATGGTAGTTCTGTTTCTATTTTAGTAATGACTTAATTGTTTGATTCAACCACATCTGATCTTTCACTAGATTCAGTGTGTGGATGAGAGAGGTGATGTTGAGGTTTAATGCAGTATAGAATAATGGTTTTTAATTAAGCTTATTGTTTTTTCGTACAAGGCTAAAAAAACTTGTATGCATGGATGGAAGTGTATCTATGTCTATAATTTTACACAATTCTACTTTACATTGAAGGATATCCAATTGTAGGCCATTTCGGCAAATAATAATTTATGTTATACAGGGGTGGCCGAAATTAAATTGTGATTTTAATTAACTTATATTTTTATCATTTTTAAAGGATTAAATTAAAATTTTATCATTTTAAGGGGTTAAAGTATAATTTTACTTTTATTAATTTAAAATTTTAAAATTTTTAAAAAGCTTAAATGGATAATTTTCTATTTTAAGGGTCAGTCCTCCTAACTATGCCCTTGTTCTTTTATTTATTTATTAATTTTTCTAAAAATTGTATCATTTTAAGTTTAATTCGGTTTCGAATTTAGGTTCATTATAGGTTGAGTAATTTTACATTTAGGTTGTTGATTTTTCGTTATTAAATCAAGTTGAGTCAAAACTACAAGAGAAAAGTGGCTAATATTTAGCAGGCCAGAAACGAGCATGAGAAAAGCATAGCCGAAAGCAGAGGGCATTGTCCATCTTCATCAAATCCGGTACGGAGAGAAGTAGCCATAGCTATAGTCAAGTCCAAAAGCACAAAATGAAAAGGTGCATATCAGAAGGGGCAGCCATTAGTAGTACCATACCTTTCCTTTCAAAACAACAAAATAAAAAAAAGCTTTTCCTATTTAAAGTCCATTAAAAAAAAGAAAAAACTAGTATTCTTTGTAAATAATGATACTAGGTAGATAGAAATACCAAATGGTAGGTACGTTGTCAGACGGAATGAAGGATACGGGATACTCATTGTAGGCTCCACCACCAACAATTGGACCCACCCCCCATATTAGTAATTAAATATCTTAAAACCTTATCATGTTAATAGAGGTACCATTTTTCTAACAACTTCCCTTTCTTGTAATTTCTCTTTTACATTTGAATGTCTCATAAGCACAAAAACTTGGTTTTTTTTTTTATTAGTCTAAGTGGTTGCCAACCTTTCACTTTCGCATGATTTTTTTCAACCACGTGTCTTTTTTTTTATCTTATATAAATGTAAATCCTTTCCATTCTACTTTTCGGGCTTTAGCTATAATTGTCAGCCTTTTTTTTTTTTGTATTTTTCTCATGTTTTTATTCTTCTTGTCATCTACCTATCGCCCACTGTTTTCTTTCTTATAATTTTATCGCCCATTGTTACTTTTTATTGGAGGGGTTATTTGTCATTACAATTTAATTAGTATACCAAGATTGAAACTGAAATTTTATAATATACTTTTCATTTTTTCGATTTAAATTTTATTATAATTTAAATCACATGAGTTTTCACAAATTTAATTTTTTTTAATCTGAAAATGACATCATTATATCTTGAACTGACCAAAATATTGAAAATGACATTTATATTTAAATGGAATAAAATGGTCCCTCAAATGGATGGAGTTGAAGAGAGTAGGGAATACTCAATTTAGACCTTAGCGTGTGTTAGGCTAAACAAAATAATAATAATAATTATTATTAAGAGTACTAATATAATAAGGATTAGCGTGAATGGGGGCAAAGCTTAAAGTCCGCAAGCAATTACTGTCTAAAATAAATTATTTTTTAAAGAATTACATATTAAAATTATACATAAATTTTGGTCTAATCTGTAATTTAATATAAATATTTTAATTCGATGTAATTATATACATAAAACTTGAATTTAATTATAAATAAATATATATTTTTATATTAAATTAATATAATTATTTATTTATACTTTTCTTATTTACCATTTTTATAAAAATAGAATTATGTGAGGCAATGGAAATATAGCGAGTAGATTAAGGATTTTTGTCCGAAAATCATTTTTAAAAAGGGGGGGGGGGAGAGAAAGAGAGGCAACTTGTTGAGAAACACTCCAGCATGTCGTATTAAAGGATTATGTGTAAAAGACAAAAAAGTAAACAGCTAATTTACAATGAGACAGCTTCACAATAAGACAACGAAGAACAATAAAACAAAAATAAATGAACATTGGGCATTTATAATTGTTTAATCTTATCTAAACAAGAAAACGCAAAACAACAAAACTCTTAAATAATGAATACATCTGATTTGTGTTTTGTTTTACTGATGGGAAGATGCAAAAACTAACGACAAATAATAATTGTATTTGTATATAAATTTTCAAGTTAATCAATTATCAATTTTATTTAATTTTTTTATTTTACATATATTAATAACATCATTTCCGAATTATATATATATATTTAAAAAAAAGAAAAGAAAAGAAATACAGGTTCCAAGTTCTATGTCCTTATCCAAGGCTTAGCTGTTCCTACCACTTACTGCTCCCCCATTAAACCACCCATTAAAAGCAATCCAACATTTTTATTCTTTATTTTAAATATTCATTTATCACAAAAAAAAAAAAAGGTGGTCCCCTTAGAGTGGTTCCAAAATTTTCAACCACTATTTTGAAGACTTTTTTAACTTTCTACCCATCGGAAAACCAAACCCTATTCCTCTTTCAAACCAAACTAACATTTTATATTCTGTATTACGTAAAAACAAATAAAGCAAAACAAAATATGTGAACAGCTTCAAATCTTAAACATAAAAAAAAAAAAACCATAACTACATTTATTACACCTATTATTTAACAAAAGCTCTGACAGATGTCCCCAAACAGAAAAAGGGAAATTCCAAATTAAAAAAAAAAAAAAGAAGGTGGAAAGTTGGCTAAAGACACGATTTGGACTTATAATCCACTCATCTCATTTACAAAAAAAATATTTTCTTCATATTTTAATTAATGATTCCAAAAGTTTTTGATTGGTTGGGGTTTGTTTTGGTCTTGGGCTTTAGAGTACTGACAAAGAAAAAAAAAATTGCCTGCCTATGTGGTCCGCCACGCCACACGCCCTCATCTTTTTGCACGCTTTCTTTACATTTTTCCGACTAAGCTTTAAATATATATATTTCCAACTATTTTTTTTTTGAATGAAGAGTAATTTTTTATATTAACAATTATTATAAAATCGCGTTAAATAGAATATTAAAAAGAATGGGTATGATGACAAATATTAGTAATGAATGGCGTGGATATGACTGTGTAAAGAGTAAATATGGAAAGTATAGTAGATGAAAATCATGAACTTGATTTATCTTCTAGTGTACAAATTGATTTCATAGATACTATAAGATCACCCTTGGTGCCAAATATCATAAGAATGATCCGCAGTGAAGTATTGAATGGCTCAGCATTTCCACAAACATTGGATGTTCGTTAAAAGACATGTTGTTGATACCCAGACCAGAAAGCAATGTTAACAGAACAAAATCTTTTATATATTACCTTTAGAACACACAGTCCAAGTATAACATCAACATACAACTTCATTACAAGACAACACATACAGATATATAAATACGAAAAAGGAAATTCCATTCCTTGTTCTGAAATTAGTGCTTTTAAGAATTTACCAATTAACACAATAAGCCACCCGAGCATTACCCCCCCCCCCCCACACTTCTCTCTTCCCGTTATTTGAGGCAGGAAGCTAACTGGAGTAAGGCCCTTTTCCTTGTATCTGGTTGGTGCTCATCGGCCACAGCCACCGCCACCGCAAAAAAACGAAACGTAGTAATCAAGTAAGAGCACAAAACAAGCTTATAACTACACACCATTGATAACCAAAAAAAAACAATAAAGGGGGAAAGGAACTTTTGTTACGTATGGTTAAGTGGAGGTTATAACTAGGCAGGGTGAGTGGTATTAACAGTTAGAATGAACGAAGTTGTTCATCTCCTCCATGAGGCAATAGAAGTGATCGTTGTTAGGCAAGAAATAGAAGCCGATGGTGGCTTTCTCTAAGAAAAGGAGTTTCACCTCTTGACCCGATTTTTTAAGTCCTTCAACGTATGCCAATTGCCAATCTTGAATCAGATCCAAACCCGCCACGACTACCAGACTTTTCGGGAACTTGAGACCTTCGAGGGTTCGACCTCTTGGCCCGAACGGGTTACAAGCCGGATGGTCTCGATCTTCGCCTTCCGGTAGATAAGCTCGCCAATACCAATCGCGGTCGTGGAGCGTCACGAAGTACTTGCCGTCCAATCTCTTTTCGGATTCCGTTCTCATCTGCCCACCGAACATTGGGTGAAGGAGAATGTTGCCTAGTACCTCAACGTCAGCCTCTGCTGCTCTCACCGCAACATGGTGAGCTATGTTGCCACCAGAACTATCGCCGGCCAAGTATACGTGCACTTTGGAGTCCTTTCCACTTTGAAGCCAAGTTCTTGATTTAACCCACTTTAGAGCCGCCCAACCATCGTCGTACGCACAAGGGTATCGGTGTTCGGGCGATCGGCGATAGTTCACGGACACAACGACGGCCTTGCAAATGCTGACGAGGCGACGACAAAAGGTGTCGTAGATGGCGCTGTTAGCGGAGGAATGAGTGAAACTCCCGCCGTGGAAGAAGACTATGACCGGAACGATCTCGGTTGTGCTCAAAGGTTTCTCGAGGTCGACGATGCCCCATTGAGCCTCGTTCTTAGGAGATGGCTGATAAACCCGGTTAAGAAGGCCGGTGGCTCCGTCGACATGATCGAAGGAGAAGACTCCATCGACCGGGTTGATATTGGCAGGTACTCGACGGTCAAGGAACTCCGATAAGTCTCTGTTGAAGGTTCCATCTGGACGGCGCTGTAGATTGTACGATAGCTTGAAATTAGAAATGAGGACCCAGGTATTCAACGGTACAACCCTCTGCAAAAGAAATTACATAAAATCCAAAATTTCAAGCGATCAGAAGTTTTGACTATCAATTTGGGAGCTGAGAAAAGACAGATCGTACTGCAAGGAAGAGAAAATAAATGAAATCCCAACATAAACGTTTCTGAAGAAATCATAAAATCAGTACAATCCCACGAATTTATCCATAGCTCATAATTAGACAAAATTTGGTTTAACCCAACATCACTCCTGAAAAGAAAGATCAAATCACAAACAGAGAATTTTTTTAACAAAAAAGTTATCGTTTCCACGAAATGGAAGTCAAAATCTCCCATAGCATCTACTTAGTAGGGGAAAAAATTACTGTTGAAACAAACAAAATCACCAGTTAATTTTCGAAATGGACCCCAATTGTCTATCCAAAAAGAAAACGAAAGAAAATACCTTGGATTCATTGAGGTTGACTTCATTGCTACCAGCCATGGCTCAAACAAACCAGACTCAGAACACCCCCAAGACGGAAAACAAAAAAGGGAAAAAAGAAGCAAGAAAAAGAACCCACCAAGGAAACAAAACCAATCTTCACAAAGACAGCCTCATAGTAGCAAGAAACTAAAGCAAGACCGCATAGGTGTATTGTCCCTCCTTTTCTGCTCTTGGGTGTCTTTTCTTTGTATTAGTCTGTCACGGGGCTAGAAGATGAGAATTCAGGAAATTTTCTAAAAGCAGAAGCAGATTCAAAGGGGAGAAGCAAAGAGCGAATACAAAAGCCTCAAGAAAACTAGCACATGTGCATTCGTTACGACCGTGACACCTCTCTTCTCTTTTTGATTGATTCCTCGTTCTTCGGGGCTTTTTTTTTCTAAACAAGAAGAGACACTTCCTTTCTGAAGCACGAAACCACCGAGAAAATAGAAGAAAAAGACGGGAAATAAAAGAGAGAAAAAGCAAATATATATATATATATATACACGAGTTAAGGAAAGTACATAAGAAAAAGAGAGAGGGGGGGAAATATTTTTGGAGGGTCAAAGGAGAAAAAAGAAAAAAAAAGAGTCGGAGGACGGAAACGAAAGAGACGACAAAATGGGGCGGCCGATTTTAACTGTTTATGTAGGGTCCTAGCCTTCTCAAATTCGCTTTCTTCTATAAACTAAACTTATTTTATATTAGTTTTTTTAGATTTATTAATAATTTATTGTTTGTTTTTCCAATGATGTTTTTTATGAGTATGAAAGTCGAAATATATTTGTATGAGGCTATGCCTATCGTCCTTCCTTTCTTTCTTTGGAAATTTTATATATTTGAACAAAAAAGCAAAATTTAATGTATATAATTTCATAAAATTAAAATTAATATATGAATTTAATATCTATCACTATTATATAAATAAACAATGAGAAATTGATGGAGAAAAAAAGGGGCAGTGGTGGTAGTATTAAACCTAGAAGTGGGAATAGCTGTAATGAAGGGAAAATTTTCGCAAATAAAAACAAATGAAAAGGAGGAGACAAGAGTTTCCTGCGTGCGGCCGACGCCAAGGTACGTGGCGACAAAGTGTTTTTTGCCCAAAATGGGAAAAATCCCGAAAGTACCCTCAACATCACGACCAAAACCACGAAACAGCCACTGAGAGCGAACCGGTTTTGTCCAGTAGTGAAAAGCGCGTGGCGGCATGTTTTTTGTCAGCCTGGGAAGGAAGGAGGCTTTTGCTTTTTCTTTTCTTTTTTACTATTATTAATTATCTTTTTTTGGGTTTTTCTTTTCTTTTTTTGCCTCCTTTCTGATGTCATCTCATCTAATGTGTGGGCTTTGGATTTTGTCGTATTTCCATGGGAGGTGTGTGTATATCTATCAAGCGTGGGGGGATAGAGACACGTGGCATGCCCATGGATCTAACATTATTTGAGGGCCCCACGTAAACACTTCCCTCAAAGCTCTCCTTCCTGAAACAAGTTGATACGATGATGATCAAGGAGCCAATATTTTTTTAAAAATAATAATTTGAGTGGAACCGTCACCCGCACTGGTTTCTTATTTTCCGGACCACGTGTTCACTTTGGAGCTTTGATTGATTGGTAGATTTTCTCCCGTGAGCTATCTAATCATCACTCGAGTGGATCCTGATGGTGAATCTTGGCCGTTGGTTTTGTTTGATGTTAAAAGATCCCAATTCCCAGCTATGATGTCGGTTAGCTTAAAACAACTGTTGACAAATCGAACGAGAAAGAAACCGCCGGCTACTTTATTATTGGAAACGAAGTACTTCAAAGTTGCAAGGCAGATGAGGCTCCTCACCCGATCGGATTCTACTTCCAATTTCATTGCGATTAATTAAATATTAAAATATCTAATAATTAAAACATCCATTTTTCTCGGTTTCTCTTTTAAGTCGGAGTACTTCCTAATTTTTTAATTATTTTATTATATAGATTAATATTATTTTGAGTTCAAATTAATTTTAAATTTATATTATTTTTAATTACGATAATTATAATTAATTTTTATGATTAAATCAAGTCAAAATTAACAGATATAATATTATTTTTATTTTCTTATTTAATTGACAAAGGAAAATAAATTGTACAGTAATGAATAGAATATAACCATACATAGATTTAGAACGAGATTTATGTGACGTTATCTTTATTTTATTTTATTGGTTAATTTAGCTGGTTGTATGATTTACATGGTTCAATTTTCAAAGGCGCATTGGGAGTTTAGTGGCGAATAACAATAATATTTATAAGAAAGGCTTTATTGGGGTTTTCTCCTTGTTGCCTTGACGTTGTGTATGCAGCGAAAAATGCAACATTTTATTGAAGATATTCATGGTGATGATGGTGTGACGAAACGATGAGAAGAATATTCAAAATTAAGCATAATAAATATTCATATAAAAAAATAAAGATAGTAAATCTTAATTCAATTAATATGAATATTATTATCAATATAAAATAATGTAAATTTAAATGTATTAATACGTATTAATTTTTCTATTTATATGATTATAAAATTATAAAAAAATAATAATAAGATGAGAATGCGTGCTAACCAAACACATTTAATTGATGTTAAATATTTTAATTGACATGTGTTACGTGTGTAGGCTATCTTCTTCAATATTGGCTATTCAACAAAAAGTCAATAATCCATCCAAAACACAAACAGACAATTTTACAAATGCAATTAACTAGTAAGTTTTAACGAAATGAATTAACGTGAAACATTAATTTAAAATATATATATATATATATATAAAGAAAAAGAAGAATTGATATTGAAAGTATTCACATGGCAGCTTTGATGTTTCCTGATTATGCAAAAAACCTAACGAAACAGGGGTTAATTCTGGTAATAACAAAGACATTAATTAATAATAAGTGTCGTTATAGGAAAGTGGCTAAAACATGTGCCACGCACACCCCGTACCAAACATACTTGCTTTTGGTTTGTAATAATATGTATTATCGTGTAGCATAGCTTTAGACCGGGTGTCGCCCTCTACGGTTCTGTTTTGATGGGGGAGCTTTTATTTTGTTTGTTTGTGAAATTGGGGTCCAAAGTAAAATTAAAGAGCGACCCACCAGTGTTTTGGCCGCTTCTGCGTTAGGTCAACAAACTGCAGCATCTAGGAACACCTTTCGGCTGCTTCTCTCTATTCAATTCCCATCAAATTAATATAATTAGTTATGGTGCTAAGAATAATTAGGATATTCAGTACCTTGTATGTTGGTATGATAGTTAGAGTAGTTATCGTTTCAGGTATAATTTAAATTTGAGTGGTGCTAATTGTATTACTATTAAGGCTTTATCCTTCTCTTATGTAGGATTTTGTATGTGTTTCTCATGTTTTTACTCATCTTTCTATACCGTATATGTTTTCTATAGTCATATAATGTCTAGTATTGCTAAGTTCATATTAAAGGTCTAATTATGGATTTTTTATCTCTTTATTTTATAAAAAATTGAGAGGTTAATCCCTTTACTTTAAATTGTTCAAATTTAATCCTCATGCATTATTAAAACTAATCCAATTGTTGATAAAAACATATAAACTTGAATTATGGATTCTTTTTTAATTTATCACATATAAATTGTTGAATCGATGATTTTATTAATTATGACAATAAAATGACTAACTTCTAATTTTCATAAAATAGATGTATGAAATTTAAAATTATACCACAATCACCTCAAATTAAAAAAAAAAAAAAAAAACTAAAAGTCAAGAGGAGAAAAAAGGGTGTTGTTTGATATTTTGGCTTCACCTCTTTTTACACTAAAATATTTTTTATTTATTTTTATTAAAATATTATTTTTTATAGTTGATGTCGCGTGATATGTTGACGTCATCTAATTTTACAGCGGAAAATATATTATTCTCGTAACTAATATACATGTCTCATTTTTATTTTTATTTTTGCATTATTATAGTAAAAAAACATTTTTTGTGGTTGTTTGTATGACTTTTAAACCCTCCACATTATATTAAGTGTTGGGTGCAACAATAAAATTATATTCCTAAAAGAAAAATAAAAATTTAAATCTTAAAACTGATATTGTTAAGAGAAATAATTACCAACTTTGAATATAAATCATAACTAATTTTACTACTGTATTTCTGTACAAATTATCTTGTTGCAATACTATTTGGAATATTGGTAATTTTATGAGTTTTCTTATACAAAATTTTTGTTAAGACAAATAACTGTAAAACATATGATTCATGTTATTTGTTGATATTTTGTACTGAACAAACATGTAAGGTAAGGGATCCATTGGAAAGGAAATCACATAGCATTTAACTTTATTATAATTTTTTCTCACAACAAGATTTCTAGAAACAAACATATATAAAGAGGTTTAGGGTAGGTTTAGATGTACGGTGTATTTATCTGCAGTTAGTGTAAAAATAGCGATAGCGATAAAATTAGATACTATAACAATACTGTAACATGAGATAAAAAGTAAGTTAAACACGCGGCATTCCACCGTCTAGCCAAACCCACCCTTAATCATTACTTGAGACAAATTTATTCAGCATATCATCAAAATTATATATTATAAATTTAAAATATTATCACATACTTATATTTGGTGACAGGAATACAATTTTTATTAATTAATATTTAGCTTGATTGATATGAGTATTGTTGTCAATGTAGAATGACGTGAGTTCAAATGCATTGAAGCACATTATTATCCTCTCATTTATGAATTGTAAATGTGTGATAATTTTATATAAATAATAAAATTTTATTTTTTATACGCTAGAAAGCAAAATAGCATTTTCATTGATATATTAAAAATGATAACTAAAATTATAAAAAGGTCATGAAACATGTCAAAACTGAAATCAAACATCTTTCGCCCATTGAAAGACTTAGGGTTTATCTAAAAGATTGAGCAATAATAAATAATTATAATAGCATATGTGCAGGCATGACCAGTACCAGTTATCTAAAGACCTACTAATCTTAAATCTCTCTTCACATTTTAATCCTTTTTTTTTTTTTACATAGTACAACTGAATTTTGATTAAATTTAAAATTGGATTTTTTAATATTATTTTCTTTATTAAAAAAACCCAAAATAAAGAGTATAATATACGTGTAAAAAAAATTAAATATTGTTTACGAATTAAAGAAAACAAAAATGTGGAATAATGAAAATATATGTGTTTGGGACCAACTTTAAACATTTAATATATAAAACAAATTGATTAATTGATAGTCAAACAAGTAGCAAGTGGATGATTAACAAGTTATATCCCCAAAAGAAAGCAAAAAAGGTTGAATACCTAACACTGTGAAGAAGTACAGTGTATTTATGTGTAGGCAAGTGTTCAATGTACAAAAAGGCTTCACATGCACTCTCACCCGTTTCTTTTTATATTGCTCAAACCAACATTGAATTCTTATCCCATAAATAAAAAACTTGAAAGCTTCCACTGTCAATTTTTTTTTTAAATGTATGTTATTAGTTAAGAATATGTCCTATTTCTTTTTTCAATTTTAAGGATAAAACTGAGTTATAAATTAAGGATTTTATATTCAATTCAATGATGATTTAAAAAAAATTAGTAATCGTCGATTGAGTCTTAGTTTGATTGGCATCGATATTATTGTCAATGGAGGACGACATGGGTTCAAATGCGCTAAATCACATTATCTTCCTATTTAAGAGTTAGTGAGAGGCTATAGATAGTTCTAGTTATTGTATAAAAAAAAACATATATAATAAAAAACTATAATGAGATTAATAACTTTTTAATTTAAACATTAATTTGAAATTTAGATTTTAACCAGAACTTTAAAAAGGAAAACTTTTCAGCTTTTTGATTTCTTGAAAAATGCTTTCTCTTATTAAATCTTTTAGTTACATATTTTATAATCTTCAAAATATTTTTTATATTAAAATTTTCAAAACTACCTTTTAACTTTAATGGTAAGGTAACACTAAAATTAATAATGAAGGAGTTGGGAAAGAAAGGTGATGAGTTAGAAGGTGGAAGGAAGGACAAAGAAGGGGTTCCCATGAAAGGCAAAAGTGAAGTTAATTGAGGGTGTGGAAAGAGAAAGGACAATGTAGGTGCAAGTCCCATGAGAGAGATGGATGGTTTAGTTAAGGATTAGTTGAATGGGTTCACAAGTCAAATTCAATAATATAGAAGGTGGAATGAGGAAGAAAAAGCAAGTAACATGACAGAATGAACTCATCAATGTAACGACGAACTTATATAGAATAAAATGATTTTATTGTTTACATTAACAGCGTCACGATGTTAAAATCAAGAATCAAAATTTGCTTCCTGCAAGTGAAAGCCCTAGATGAATCACCATTTAGGTTATGACAAAAATAATAATAATTTGGCCCAACCCTGACTAAATTACCTGTATTATTGCACAACGAAAAAAAAATGCTATACCAACCCTTTGATGAACTAATAAAACTATATGCATGTATATTACATTTACCGGTTCAAACCTAGAGCTTCTACTCATCTTCTGCACTGTTCTACTGCCAACATGAATACGAATACATGGTGTACGGAAGTGGTTTGATATTTTACTTCTTGATATTTTACTCTCGTAAATTACAGAAAGTCATCAAGTTCTGACATCATTCATATATATGCAAGTGAGTTCCGGTCCACCTCAGGTTGAGGACGACCTCTAGTTGGTGTTGGTGGTCTTTGGATATTTAGCTCCTGTAGTGCAATATAATCATTTTATGTATGTATTATTGATGTACATGCAGTTTGAAGGTATTGCTTTATGCACTGAAGTTTATAAAAAGTACCTGCATCCATGCATCATCTCCAACACGCTCCGGCGATGCCTCTGGAGAATGAATGGGAGGTGGCAAAGGATGGATCAACTTAGGGACTACAACCAATCCTCTACCAACTACTAATATAGCTCCAGCATTGTTTGCGGTACCTGGTTGTTATTACATACACCTGATTAGGCAGCAGAAAATACCAGACCGACAAGATATATTACTCAATGTGGTTTACTTACCACAATAGTTTGTAGCAGAAAAAAGAGTAATCAATTGACCGTGAGCAAATCGCTCGAACCCATCCATTACACATTCATGAGCCCTTATAATAAGTTGTAGCCTGTTTTTCTTACAGAAGTCCACCACACGATCAGGCTGCATGTGCTGACTGAAATCAATGTAGGTTCGTTTGCATGTATAATAAAAGATATCTAGCATGATATGAAATGTCATAATAGTTTCAATCAAATGCACAATGGTTTCCTTGCCTTTTCTCCATTTCCGATTGATGCATTAAATATAAGAACCGATAAACTATTTTACACATAAAGCCAATAAGATGCATACCCCAAAAGTGACAAGACCGGGGCCTCTGGCATTAGGTCTCAAACCTTCTACACTATCATTTTCAGTTGGATCAGACCTAAATAGGCAAAAGGACAGCCAAAATTAGTCTCGAGAAATATATATATATCAATTGAACTTAGTACATTCAGAGAAGGAATACCATAACAGGTCCATTAAAACAATGGATCCTGCATCCATTGTTATTGGCCGCTCAAGTTTCTCTATCTGCTCAACTGCATGTATTGATCTTCCTATGCCACCATGCATGCAGATAATTTTCTTTTCAATAAGAGCAGCCAGTGGAATACAATTGAATAGTTGATTAAACCGTGTCCATGCCCATATACCATCATTCTCCCCCTAAAAATAGACAAATAAGCACATTTTTCTATGGATAAAAAGTTAATTAATCCATGTATTGAACACTCGTTCAGACCATTCTCTCGATGCATTCGATACGGAAACCAAAGAGTGCATTTATGTCAGAAGCCTCATGGTTTCCACGAATCAAGTGAACATTTTCAGGATGTTCTATCTGCATAATCATCATAAACAAGACAATTGAATTCATTAAGAAATAGCAGAAGGTTTACATCTACAGTCAAACTAAGGCTTATAGATCCAGAAGATTGCCTTAAGAGCAAGAAGCAATGTTATTGTCTCCAAGCTGTGCTGTCCTCGATCAACATAGTCTCCTAAAAACAGATAATCAATGTACCTAAAATATAAAACAAAAGGATTAAGCAATTTGGGGAAAAAGTGTAGAACTAGCTATGTTGCTCCAACTCTTCATTTTTCTTGAAGTACCTATGTCTAACTAAGGATGACAAAATAATCAGAGCCTGACAGGTTCCGACCTGATCCAATCCTATACTGGTGTTCTTTTTGTTGAAAATCGGGTTCGGGAGTGAGTCGGGTTTTCAATTAAATTTTCAAGTTTGGCTCGGGGTAGGGTTTTGACACACCACTCTGCCCTGAAAATGATCAAAGTAGCCCTGTTTTAACTATCTTTTATAAGATTTTATAACATTTTAACTACCTTTTACATATATATATATGTTAGTTATAGATATTCCGAGTCCAAGTAATCACTATAGGCCTAAAGTTTCAACTATGATAGTTGACAAGGAGTTATCTAACTTGAATGAGCAGCAAAGCTATCAAAATTACGTAATATCTCCTGCAGTTGAAGGAAACCCATATTCATCAAACAGACGCATCAAATCACCAAATTGTCCATGAAGGTCACCAAAGACTTTTATAGGAGCTTTCAACTGAAGGACTGAGGGTTCTTGCATAAAAATCTGTTCAGCAGCAAAACAAAGCTCGCCCACTTCGTAAGAATCCAAGAAAAACCTCCTATTAGCTGGAGCTTTCCAATTACGGGGCCTAAGCAGTGTATAAATAACCTGCAAGAGAAATATAAAATTAGTCTACTTCTAAAAAAAGATAAAATGAAAAGCAAATAAATTCCGATATGCTTGCCTTCTTATGCAAGCCTTGAGGAGACTTTTGTCTATAAAACTTTTTCGCAGAATAGGACAGATCACTAGAAGGAATCATCCGTCTGCTCTCATTTTCAAACTGATCCAAAGATAGTTGCCGAATCATCCCACCGAGGTTGCCCACAGCCTCTTTAGCAACCACAACCTGTGGAAGAAAACCATTAGAATACTGTGGTTGGACAACTAGAGAACCATTCAAAAATACGACTTGGAATATACATACAGCTCTATAATGAAGGCGAACATCAGCTTCAATTTCACTAGCATCTGAAGCTGTTTCAGCAGCATGTGAGTTTTCATCAGATACAGATGCTACTGAAGGAACAGCAGATGCAGCCTGTGCAGCTTGCCATACAGCGTTTGCTGCCTCAGCTTCAGCAGCAGAAGCCTCCTTCAGTCTCTCCATTGAATATTCATCCATACTATATGATAAAGATCCATCATAAACAAATAATCCCATGGTGTCTATATTAGCATGCGCACATGCATGAGAGAGAGAGAGGGAGAGAAGAATTATTAAGTCATACATCATGCCCCCAGCTGAAGGGAAATCTGGAACATCATCTGAAGTTGTCTCAAATGAAGTGAAATTAGATTCATTATTGAATCTGGGGCCGGAAAAATTTAAGTCTCTCTCAGGGGTTAATACAGGAGAATTAATGTCAGACTGGAATGGTGAATATTCTGCTACTAGGAAATCATCCAACAGTGTATCTGCAGAAAATTAAATGATTAAGGACATAATCATCAAAAAAAGGAAATTAACAGTGTAACCCCCCCCCCCACAAAAAAAAAAGAAAATGAACACGTAAAATACCATAAACAATTAGATTTTATAACTGTAAGTCTGAAATAAATTCAAAAGCAAGGTAGGGCGTCATCACTCACTAAAAAGAGGAGAGATGTCATATAGCTGTAAGACAAATGTGTGCATAGTTTCAGATACAAATATTTCTTTTAAGTATGCAGACAAGCATGCATTCCTTTGGTCCAAGAATCAATCTACAATGAAGTTCTTAGTACCTACGAGCCAAAGGAAGACAGACCAATGTCTTCCTGTGCTCTGTTTCCCATACTGCCCATAGCAGTTCCTTCTGTAGCAAACCAACAAAAGCTAATTGCTCCAGTGATGGAACTGACAAAACATGAGGAAACTATTCTTTAAAGATTTCCTGCACAAATGTAAATTTTCAAACCCATTTGTTGCAGCAACCCAATGAAAACAAAGGGCATGAAAAGGCAATTGATTTCAAATTGAAACACATACTTATAATATGATCCTTTGTATTCATACACGCTAAGGTAATATATACCAATCAAAAGCAGAAAATATCAAGTGGCCTCTTAACTTCTTAGCTGTACGGCAATCCAAAAAATAACCACTATAGCAATAGAGCCTATATATGAAGCCTTCTTCATTTGTATTTAGTCTAGTTTTATCATCTACAACTGCAACAATCAATGATGTCAAACTTCTAAAACTTAAACTTTAATTGCTCTTTTACTAGTACCTTAATTAGTCAAAACAAAACCCATTTACTAAGACAGGTCCATGCATGCTGCTTTTTCAGATAGATTTTGCTATTTTTACCTCCTCTAAGACCACCATGAACAAATATTCGAGCACCAACAGATGCAGATGCATGGCGACAACGACGCATAAGTTCCAAAGAAGCATCATATTCAGCATGTCCCTTAGCAAGCCCATTCCTATCCAACCACTCTCCAGCAGCAGTATCCAGTACTACAGAACAGAGCGAATATAAATAAAATTGAGATACATCAAACTCAAAATGTGGGCAATAATTTTGAGATGATAATCAAAAGTTTACCTGCAATAGCTGCCTCCCCTTCTACCGCACGTCCTCCTCTAAGAGCACCCCCGGTAACATGCAATTGCACACCAACAAAAACCTAGTAGCATGCAAAAATCATGTTGGTTGTTTATAAAACAAAAAAATTGTTGCAGGCCCATAAAACTTGTGTCTACATTCATAGCTACCATATTCAAGAGCTATGGCATCTACTTACCGCAGCATGCTGATATCTTGGTGAAGGGGCCACTCCAGGAGCAAGAGTCCACTCCCATTGACCATTCCTATGCATAAGCAGTCCATATGCATCTGCCATAGGCTGTAGAGGAAAATTTAATATATCAACTGAAAAACAGCATCTCACACTGAGAGCCCACTCACCATCTAGAAAGACTGTTCAGTGCCTAATTATAGTTTGGTATAGAATGTTAATAAGAGAAGAAATTAGATCATTCAGTCTAATAGTCACATGGATATATGCTATTTAAAATAACAAAACTTAAACATAACAACTTATGCTAAAAATTTAGCACACGGTAATGAATATGCTCGATCCAGAAGACATTTGACATCAACAGTTAAACCAACCAAAAGTAAGAGAGAGTATCTGTTTTACCGCCAAAGGGTGGGCATAAAGCACATATTACATGAGGGTAGATCATACCGTCCCAGAAGAGTCTCTTCCACCACAAAGCAAAAACATACCATCTGAGCGAGCATTAGCGGTTGCATACCTAGAGAGTGGAACAAATAATGCAAATACTTAAAACACAGATTGTGGAAATATACACACATTAATAGAATGTGTATATTGTTAACAATAAATGAACTTACATCCTAGCAGAAGGTCTATCACCTTCAGTATTTAGTTTCTGCCATATATATGGTTTCTGGCCGGTATCCAAAGCCCAGGCATCAGAAAGAACTCTTTTTCCTGTTTAGAAATAAAAGAACTGTTGTTCGGATTTCAATGCAACAAACAAAGAAGAGCAAGAGAAAAATCAGCAGACAAACATGAAAATGCACACAATTGACCATGCTCCAATCTCATTTGCCAAAAAACAAGACAAGTAATGTATGTAAGTCCTTTTTATACTAAACCGCAATCTTATTGAATACTAATATAAAGCAACCGTGTTTCATCCAGTACTTCCAAAAAGGGTTTAGTAATGTGAGGATGTTGCCTATAACTATAGACGATTGAAGAGTAATCAACAGAGAGAACAGGTTGACCAAGACATATAGCTTCATTCCCGATTCTTCATACCAAGTATTCCAAGCACAACGCATCCTGGTCTCTTCTACAAAAATGAAATACAGTAAAAGATGGACGGGATAAAGCTAGAAAATGAATGTTCGTACCATCATTTCCGCTTACAGTGACAAGATATCTCTGGGAAACCAAATCCATGACATGGCCATAGCGCGGCCCAGGACCCTGCCCTTGCACAACCACTCTAGACAAAGAAAACCACCAAAAGGACAAAAAAAAAAAAAAAAAGGAACAGATTATTATGAAGAAACAACAAATTACAATGAGAAATAGAACTTAAACTCACCTATGCCACTTAAACTTATAATTAGTTAGATCAAGCACATAAAGATCATCAGTAGAATGCCCAGCTGGACCAATCCCACCCTACCCAACAGAAATAAAAAACAAGTTAAAAGAAAATAAACCAAAAAAACAAATGATACAAAGGCAGTATTCTTTAGAGTTCATTTTGCAGTGTAGGCACCTGAAACACGACCATGGTGCCAACAACAGTTGCCGCATGTGCAGCCCTGGGAGAAGGCGGGTCACCAGCTGGTCTTATTCTGCATAATTCAATTAAAACCGTCCAAAATATTATTTTAAATTTCCAGCTTGGATTTTTTTAAAAATAATTACAAAAAAACTAATAAAGAGAAGGAAGAATCAGGGAAATAATAACCTTGTCCACTTTTTTGTAAGAACATCGTAAGAATGCACTGAATTGGTTACACCAGCCAATCCTAAACACAGAAAAAAAAAAAAAAAAAGAAGGAAAACTAACGTATTTGAGATTTTTAAAAATCCATATACAAAGTAGTAACAGGGTTGTGGGGAGATATATTAACTGATTCCGGGAGAAGAAGAGGAAGCGCCACCCTCAATGGCGGTGGCACCACCGAAGAGAATAAGCCTAGGACCCTGGGTCTTGGTGGCAGCGACGGCGGTAAGGGTGTGACCACATCTGGGACCAGGCGCATCTTCATCGGTGTCCCAAAAAGTCTCCAAAGCCCGATAAGTAGGAGCCGGGAATTGCCAAGGTTTCGAGCCCATCCCTACCCCACCCCACCCCACCCCTCAGCTTGCAATGCAAACAATATTCACACCTTCAATCCTCAGATCTAGTATCATAAACACTCACAAAAGAATCGATAATCCAAACATCGGAGCTCCATGGTGGGCCCAGATTTCTTGCTGGGGACCCTCATTCTCGTCCTTTTTTTTTTTCTTTTTTTTAAGAAATTAATCAATCAATTGTTCCTGTAGAAAAGAACCCAAAAGATCGGAATTCCGTCCTTGGATAACCTATTTTCTTTCTTTAATTTTAATTAAAATTGAGATACAATTTGAGTGTGGAAGATAATTATATGTTTTTTTTTCTAATTAAGTGGACGGTGGTGGCTGCCTTCGTACAAAAATGGTGCTCTGTTCTGAAATTGAAATCTCCTTCTCCTTGCCCGCGTCACATATATGTAGTTAATGGGCGGTTTTTTTTTTTTTTTTACAATAACGGTGTATTCATTATTTACTATAATAATATAAAATACTTATTGAGTCACATAAATGAGTCAAATTCATTAAATTAAAAAAATACAAACATGTGTAATTTAAATTTTTACTTAATACTTTTATTAAAAAATATTTATTTCTAAAAAAAACCAGTCTACTTATTAAAAACTACTCTTTATCGTATAACGTTTCATCAATAACCCATTTTGTTATTCATCATTACATTCTAAAATGTAAAATTTAGGTTTATATCTCAAAAATATCCTTAAAAAATTTTAAAAAAATCAATTAAACCCTTGTATTAAATACGCACTCAATTAAATTTTTGTTGTTATTTAAAATAATCAAATAAATCCCTCTGTTAATTTTTTTTATCATTGATCATGTTAATCATTAAAATAAATTGACAAACCAATCAAATGATGACATTTGGCATCTTCAGGTTTAATTTAATATTTTTCCCATAAAAATGATTAAAAATCATAAAAATTAAAAAAAATAAAGTAAATATATTATATGTTAAAAATATTAAAATTGATATAAATTTATTAAAGTTACTAATTTATAAAAAATTATAAAATTAATAAATTTATTTAAAATATTTAAAATTAAAAAAGTATTAGAATTCTTAAAAATAATAAAAAATTTGTAAAGAATTATAAAAAAGTTTAAAATTATTAAAATTGATATAAATTTATAAAAAATTATTTAAAAAATACAAACTTGAACTAGACCAGATAGTCCAAAATCAGCAAGGGTACCAGTGTAAGAAAATCCATTAGACCGATTGACCTGGAAATTGAGTGGTTGAATTAATTTTTTATTTTTAATATTTTTATCATACCAAAATTTCATTATCCGACTATTAGCATATATCAAAATGCCATATTCTAACCAATATTTTCATAATTGGACCGGTGGTCGAACCGACCAAGCCATCGATTTTCCAGTTCGATTGTTTTGTCTAGCTCAATTAAATAAAACATAAAAAAAAAAAAATCGGTTCAACTATTCCAGGTCAATGGATCTAATGACTTTCTTCAAATCGATACCTTTGTCAATTTTAGTCTAATTGGTCCAACCGACTAATCTTTGTTCAGTTCAAATTTTTATGATTTTTTTATAAGTTTATACCAATTTTAATACTTTATATTAATTTATGATTTTTATAGGATTTTAATATTTTTTTATAAAATTTTAAATATTTTAAATATGTTTTATTAATTTTATAATTTATTTATCATTTTTATAAGTTCATATTTTTCAAATATTTTAAAATATTTAACATTTAATATTTTTTATATTTTATAATTTATAATTTTTCTCATTTTTTTTATTTTTTTATAATTTTTTAATCATTTTAACCTAGAGGCTTAATTGTTTATTTTAATTAGGGCCTGCATAAACTTAATTAACTTTTTTGCATTTTCAACATATAAGCTTAAAATTTATACATAACACTTCGTGTGATGACATTATTTTATTTTCACCCATTGTGATTTATGAATATCACAATTTCTAAGAATAAGGGTATTTCTTTTAAACTACTTTTATTTTATTTATGGGTTGGTACAAAACCGTAGTGATTGCAGTTGTAGTGTTGTATGGGGTGTAATAAACCCTATGTTGTAATCAACTTGACAGTCCAAAATCGTATTTTACATATAGAATCAAAATAAATATTCAAAAACCCTGTAACTAAGAACCTGCATAGCAAACAGAGCATCCAAATGCCAAAAATATACTGTAACCTAGATTTCAAAACTTGCCATTTATATAGTGTCTCCTGGAATAGTGTTTTACATATGAAAAGTGTGTCAGTCATTCTACCTAATTTCAGAACCTTTAAAATCAGAAAGAAATAAAAACATGTATATATTGATCAGGGACATGGATTTGGAAACTTTGCATGAACTTTGTTAATGTCTGCAATTACCTCAGATGTTAGCTCAACATTGCATGCACTGATGACTTCCTCAAGCTGCCATGATTTGGTCACCCCAAACACAGTACTTGCCACCAGAGGATGATTCAAAACAAAGGCTACCACAAAAAAAAAAAAAAAAAAAGCTTGAAAATCAATAATGGCTAAGGTAAAACAGAAATCAAAAGCAAAAAGCATACTAGCTGATTTCGAAAGATATTTAATAGATCACAGCTCTCTACAGAAGCTGCTTAATGCCATGCTCAAACCTTCTGCTTTTTGCACTAAAGAGTATGAATTTAAACTCGTAAATTCATTGAATTCCAGCCTTATGGCTTGATAGCAAAACTAGCTTAAAGTTTCCAACTTTTGAGATTTGCTATGGCCTTTGAAACATGGGAGAGGAATAAAACGTCGTTTTCGATCTAACCCATACTTTTCAGAATCATTAAGGATCACCTAATTTCAGAATATGTGATCCTTGCGAGCTCTTGCCGACAAATGGATACATGTAATTCGATGGACATAATTACTTGGACCAATAGAGAGCAAATGTCAACATGTGCATGCATTTGTACGCAACTACATACCGATTGCAAGTGATACAGGATGAAGACCATATTTTTCTGCAATACCAAGGTACTCCTGCAAAGACAGGGAAATGGAATTATAATTATCAATTCTTATTCAAAAATTCAAATAAAAATTAAGCTCAAGAGAGATGAATTACATATAAAAGTAAAACTTAAAACAAAGAACTGTATGCTTTGATGCAAAAAGGTTTCCATGTCAAATAATAAAGTTTATCTAACAACCTACACATCCACCAAATACACCGATTTGCCAGGATGTTCACATGTTGTTTTGGAACATCCTTCAATACCCTTCTTGATAGATGTCATCCATTTAACCCATTTGAATCAATAATCATACAATAAACTCACTACAAAATGTGAACATGCATTTTATTTTTCCATTCCAAGTACAAAATACAGTGCCATGGAATAATCTCTAAGTTCAAAACCTCACAATATTTTGTTTACCATTGTAGCTAATTTTAAAGTGTTTCGGGCCAGGCTGTATCGGGATTCACCCTCTGAATACCTCCCTACAAAGCAAAAATGAGATTAAGAGAGAGAAAAAAAAAAAAAAAAGAAGCTCAATGATAATTCTGAAAGTATCCTAAAGAATGAAATTTAAAACAAGAGTTGTTAATCAACCTTTGAAAAGATTTAACCGAGCATCGGAAGGAGCACCATCTGAAGCAAAATACTTCCCTGAAAGTATGCCCATTGCAAGTGGACTGTAGCCCAACAAGTAGATCCTATAAAATATCAAGGGAGTATAAGAAAGAAACAAACGCACAAAAACCTTTTCCATTAATGTACATATGAAAGAAACAAACGCACAAAAACCTTTTCCATTAATGTACATATGTAGTAAAACTAACTAAAGAGTTAACAAAGGTAACTTCTTTAGAATATAAACCAAACTTTTTAGCAAAGACTGGTATAAGTATATATGCTTTTTGCATGGTGAGCAGCAAAAAAAAAAAAAGAATCCTACAGCACTTCAACTATGAGCAGCAGCCAGCAGCTATAAATCGCTTATGTCAATACCATATCATGGTGGATGTAAATTCTGTACCTATGACCTATCATCATACATCCTGATCAGAATGATTATTTAATTCCAGAACAAAAATGGAAATGATGCAAGAACATAGAATGCATAAATTATCCAGATCAATCCAATGATTTCCAGAGATTGACAATTCTAAGATAATGAAAATTTTTTTATTGAGATCCTATACATGATGCAGTTAAAATTTAAAAATAATCCATTATTCTAATTTAAAAACATTAAATTCAGAGTATACCTCTCGTGATGACAGCACTCAGCCATTCCAGAATCAAAAGTTCGGCAGAGCAAGCTATATGAATTCTGAAAAATATAAGCTTATCAGCTCCACCTACACAAATCAGAGATACAGAGGGCATATTGCTTTTAACCATAAATGCACAGACAACCTGCACGCTTATAATCTTAGGGTAGCAAACATTGTTTTCTGCAAAATGAAGGAACTTCATGACACCATATGGCGTTTCGTTACTGAGTCCAATATATCTGATCTGCAAGTCAAAACAAAAGTTTTACTAAATTCCAATGGTGAGATTTTGTAAAGGCAAACACACATCATGTATCACTTACCTTACCAGCATCAACAGCTCTGCCAAGAGCATCAAGTTGCTCCTCAATTGGGACAGATGAGAATTGTCGGACTGGATCATACTCGGTTTCTCCAAACATGGGAACATAGCTGGAGACACAACTGTGAAGCACTTTAAAATGACGGCTCCTGTATTATAGAGGAAGAAACTAGAAAAGAAAGAAAACCTAAAGTATTTGTTACAATATCTACAAAAGTCACTTATCTGTTCTCTGTTTACACACTTTGTCTTAAAATGGCAACTCCACAACCCCAAACTGTCCCCCAGGGAAATAAACAAAGGATAAGAGCTATATACAAACCGGTCAGGCCAGTGGATTTGATAGAGATCAATGTGGTCCATCTGCAGACGCTTTAAACTGTGAAACCCAGACATGAAGATATTAGAGCATAAAGGAATACAAAATACCCACACACAGACACAGGCACTCACTCCATTATTCTCCTAGAAATCAATTTGCAGTAGTCATCGGTAGTGCACATATATATATATATATATATATATATATTCATACTAGAAATCCATTTGTGTTAGTGTTGTGCACTCATGGTGATACAGAATATGATGTTGGTTAAGTTAGATAACAATTTCCAAGTAACTCAAGCTGTTTGCGTATGTGCTATTTATGGAATCTGCAAAAACTGAGCAATACAGTTCCTGGACTTCTAACGAGGCATTGAAGAAAACCAAATTCGAATAGGTATATTTGGAACCATAATAAGCTATATATACATTACTAAGACAACTTTCAGTCACTAAAAGTTTGACCATCCAAAGTACGAAATCTATTGATTCCAAGTTAGACACTTTTTTAGGAAAACAAAAAAGAAAAGCCAGATTCAGAGGGGTAATTGTAACTATTATAAATTAATGGTTACACATTCAACAGGTAAAAAATTGACTATTCAGAATACAAAAGGACTTTTTTCAAGGAAACAAAGTTACAAACTTTTTAAGTTATGTTACTTGGACGTCCAAGTGAGTGTCAGATATGACTCATATGAGTATGTTTGCGACACAAGTCTGCTCAATCTTTTCCAAGTTAATATATTTGGAGAGTTGTATTTCCATACCCATACCCAAATATATGCCAGACATGGGTACTTCAAGGAAAAAATGAAGTCAGAGCAACATAGCTTTTAAGACTAGGCCTAAAACTCAACGCATGCCCTAACATGCAAAGATGGTTAGGATTTGAAGAATAGAGCTCCCCGTGCTATACATGATAATATACACTCATTACATGGCAAAATGATTTCAAAGAGGGAACAACCTGGAGACATTTCTGGTGCAACTGATGACACAAAAACCATGACATATGGGACTAACCTGCCATCTACTGCCTCAGTAATATTCTTGGCATCTAAACACTTTGGTCCATCTCTAATCCAACTCATTTGCCCAGATGGCCCAGCAACCTGTCTCATAACCACTTCTTATCATAAAATATTCAAAAGCAAAACTTCAAAATGTGTGGCAAAAACTAGTAAGACACATGTAGCGTTAGAAAATGAAGTCTTGCTCCTCAAGAGAACCATCATAAGTCCACACAACGCCAGCTATAAATTTCAGAACTAAATCACTGCAATCCTTGTCAAAGTTATTCTGCCTTTTGAAATGTTTTATTTAACTTTGGAAAGATTGCCGCATGCAGACCCATTAATTGAAGTTCTTACTACTACTTTAATGAAACCAAAATTACCTGTTTGAATTGCACTCACTCGAATAGAACATAGACCTAAGATGAGTACAAAATGTGGAATGGGCAATGATTAATAGAAGACATGAAGCACTAAGTAACATCTGATAAGGCAGGAAATAGAGGTAACCTTGGTAGCAATGACAACACGGTCACGGGATATTTTCCTCTTTCTAACCCACTGGCCAAAGTATTCTTCACTTTTCCCTTGAGTCTCAGCACGCTGAGGAACTGGGTACCTATACTTTACAAGATAGAAAATGAACATAAATAACCAAAAGAATGGCTTTGAGATGAAGCATGGGGGACACCGTACATTTCGGCGGAGTCGAAGAAGTTGATTCCGGCGTCAAAAGCTTGGTCTAGAAGACGTAATGACTGAGAAAGAGAGTTTTGCTCCCCAAAAGTCATTGTGCCTGTGGATAGAAAACCAAAGGAGAAATGGAGAGAGGATTAAAGTTCCGAATTGGTGGATATATGGTGGTATACAGAAGACAGAATAGGGATTGACAAACCTAAACAGAGTCTTGAAACTGTCAAATTAGGAGCAAGGGTGAAGAGAGGAACGGACATTGCTCCTAATATCAAGAAAACCCCCGGTGAAGATGGCGGGAAGGATGTTCCGTTTAACGATATATATTAGAGAATAAAGGAGGCCTTCCAGGCTCTGCAACGAAGTCCCATTGTGGGTCGTACTGAGAATTTAAATACAGATGATAATACGTTAAAAAAGGTCAAATTAAAAACCCACTTGGGGATGCAGGGCAATTGAACCCTGCACCTCTGGCATTTAATCCCCCATCTCATATTGCCAGAGGCAGCAGCAACATCGACTTGTAGTTTTAATTATGGAAGAAGCAACTATTCACGTTAAGCACCCATTTCATTTCTTATATATTTGCCAAAATCTTGATTTTCAAGGAATTTTTTGACACCGAAGTCAACTAAATTTGATGATGAGAGCAGTAGGTCTTCTTCAGTTTTGTGGAATTTCATTTTTATATACATTTAATGTCTCTCTTTATCATGCTAAATGGGTTGATGATGATGATGATGAACAACCTCCTTTATCTGGGCATCTGAGAGGATGTGTTTCCACTAGTGAAATTGGTGAAATAAACGTGTGCCAAAAATATTCAAGTTTTAAACATCATTAACCTAACCCACCATCATCAATTGTTATTTGTCATGTCAAGCTGCCAAAACCCCAAAATCCTAATCGCTTCCCGATTTGGAATTTACATAATGGTTGATTTTAGATCAGAGCACTGTATCGTCTCGGCTCTTTTTATAGTCCCATGTCAACGAAAATGGATCTTTCTTTTTGTTCTTTCTAGTTATTACATATAAACAAATTTCATCACTCAATTCATTGAATGTATAGTAGAGCAAACTTTTGTTTTTCTTCAGGATGACCCAACAGAAGGGAAGAATATATATAGATGGATGTAAGCAATTCTCACGGTTCGATTAACCTCCAGCAAAAGAAGCTGAAAACCTGGCTGAATCCATCGGCCACCGCTGGACTTTGCTTGCTGTAGCACATCGGAACTTTTGTAGACCTTGCATTGTATGCGCATGCAAGAAAACCTAACTATTGTAGTCACATGAGCGGAACTCCAAGTTTTTCATTAGCAATGACAATAACCTAACAGGGGTAAAACATCCTGATATTACATTCCTAACAGAAACTTACATTTGAATTCTATGATATCCCAATTGAGTTCGACTACATAAATCCTTAAGTTATGATCGTCTTCCACAATCCACTTGCAATTCACACTCTAAAATCTTTCATCGAAGGACCAATCTCCAAGTCATGCATGGGAACTAGAAAATGCATTTCATACCTCACCTACGTGAAGTGGCTAATAATCTGTACCTCTTGCAGATGATCCAGTCCTTCAATTGCCTCAGTTTTCCTGTCTTGAGACTCGTAATGACCTCAACTTAGAAGCAGACTTAAGTGAATGAATCAGAGGAGCATTATCATCTTCCTCATCTCCCTCAACCTGAGCATCTTCCTGGTCTGATGTGTTAATTGAATCCTCTTCATCACTTGAACGATGCTCATCAAAAAGTCTCCTCCCCTCAATATTTTGCCGCTTCCTAGGACGACCCCTTTGTCTTGTAGTTGTCCATTCCTTCTCATCTGCAACACAACAGCGTGATTAGCTCTTAACTCAAATTCCAGAGAACAGACTCATTACTCAACACAATTTATATGAGATATATATATATAAAGACACGGAGTATAAAACCTAAATGCTTGGGAACATGTATTTTGTCAAAGGGCTTTATCCCGCATTTCTTAATTATTGCATATCTAGTGGTCTTGTTTTAAAGTCGGACCCCCTCCATCTATTGCCAATTTATACTTCGCATAAAAATGATCCAAGGAATGATTGAAACGAAGCTCACTAGTACCTTGGATCCCTTCATTCTTTGCACACTTTTCCAGCAAACTCTCGTAAAATGTATTATAAGGGCGCCACCCACTTGGATCCTCTTCTGCATTTACATTCTCTGTCCTCTTCTGGACATCTTTCAGACTATAAAATAATAAGTGACGCACTATGGTCAGTCCATGTTCAAAGAATGAAATAAAATGTTTTACATTGAATTCAGAGAAATTCTTACACGTCTCGTATGTCAGGTGCCGGAAGTCTTGACGCAAAATGTAGCACAGAAGCTTCCAGAAAAGACAGGTGTTTTGGAGTGTCTTCAAAAGCATACTGAATGCCTTCCTTAACAATCTTTAAAATCTCAGGTCTGTGTTTGTTCCGAGCAGCACCAACAAATATTCCAGCAAGCCGAGCAGCCAAGTTCTTACACTCCTGAAAAGACTCGCTTTTTATGGATTCATCATCACTTCTTGTAAGTTCCAGATGACGATAATAGGCCTGGTGAAAAGAAAAAAAAAAAAAGGGTGAACTTAAAAGGGATACACAAACAGAGACAGAAATATAACAATGTTTCCACCACATTTCAGTTTTAGGTTGGTCAAAGAATATGGCCCTACCGCTCTATAACCGTCATACCATTTCTACAAATTCTGAAGAACGGAACATTAATTTAAGTGGACAACACACGAAACTCCAATTAATAGCTTTTCCAGTTTCATTCCACTTTAATTATTTCCAATAAATATGACAAACATATTCTTATGTTGGAGCAAAATAGAAATTTTCAATCATAAATTATTTCACTCTTTTCTATGTAAATATAGTCTCAAACAACCTATATAAAAGGCCCTATTAGTCATTACACCTAGCAAGTGGCCAGTTCGTTTCAATGTTGAACCTCAGCCATTCGGCACATAGTGCTTAACTCAAGACGAAAAAATATAAACAAAATTCCAGTGGAAGTTCAACATGCAAGTAAGTATTTTTAAAGACATGTTAAAATTAACCCATGCAGCAAAAAAGAATGAATTTGTAGATTAGCACGTGAGAGGTGGCATCATCAACTAAATTTCACCAAAACAATTGAAGTCAAGAATTCTACCCTTTTCAAAGCTTCTAGAAAGATTTCAGAGACATTATCATCTTTCTTCCTCAGAACTGCAATCAGGCTCTTAACAATCTCTGCAATGCCAGCTCCATGCATCACAAAATGAGAAATTATCTCAGGAGCAAGAGAATCCTGCAGTAAAATTTGAGGCTTATCTAAATCAAGAAAAGAAAGGTATTGCAAGCAAAATTTTAAGCAGCCTTCAGAGATAACAATAATTTGAAACAAGAAAAAGAATTGCCTAGAAAGCAAGATATAGACATCAAATTCTGTAGCGTACAGGTACCTTTGGGATTGTATCACTAGCAATCAACTTTGCAGCAGCAATCATGACTGTATCTCTATTTGTCTCCTCTATATACTCTTTGTTAACATCTTCATCTTCTGTGTCATCTGAATATATACGTGCAAGGCTTAATTAAAATTTGCAAATTAACAGCAGTGTGAAATTTGAATGAATTCTCATCAAAATATGCAACCAACATCTGAAGGGTGTAAGCAAACAATATGCAGAAAACACATAAAGGTTACTTGGCTTCAACTGGTTCAACCAGATGGTGATTCCCCCAATAGTAGCATGTCAAGTATTTCAAAGCTTGAGCTCAGAAAAAGAAAAGAAAGAATTTGCCACCTGAAATTTTCAGCTGCTTCTCACAAAGGGTCCAGAACTTCTGAAGTATAGAAACATCAGGACAATATCCTAATCTTTCAAGCTTTGTCGATGAAAAATTTGTCTTCCTAAACAGACACCAGACATCTGCTAATATAGAACAAACCTGGGGCATTACGTAAACTTCATTAGAGAAAACAATCTCAGGGATTTTTTTAAATTGATATATTAAGGAAAAAAGATTACCCTGCAGGCTAGCTGATTTCCTGATTTGCTCCCTTCCCCGACTTCAGGAGGAGCATTAAGAAAATACTCAAGTTCCTCCAACAAGGTATCACGTTTAGACAGGAGAGACGATACGGATCCTTCAGAGACAGTTTCACTGTTTATAATAGAGTGCAGAGACCAGGCTACATCCAAGTACATATTCAGCAGCAGAAAACTAACAACCTAAATGAGAATGTGAAGTGATTAAGAACAAATGCGATGGACATAAAAAACAAAACAATTTTTAAATTTTGCTCATCCAACTTACTTCATCATCCAAATTTCTGAAGCTGTGCAAGATTGTGATACTATCTCCATAGAGTTCATCAATTGATATAGGCCTTGACAATTGAAGCTCGTACAATCTTTTTAAATTCACAAGAAGAGAATACTCATCCTCTCCATCCTGCAAATTTAAAAGTTGTCAGCCTTATACATTTAGTGATCAAGGCCACAACCAAGAACAAAAGGCTCAGATGGAAACACATACAATCACTTCTTTAGTTGCAGATTTAAGCTTATCAAGAAGCTCATCCTCAAGCTCCTTTAGTTTGTTACGAGCAAAATCTTGCAGCTCTCCTCTACTCTCAGTGGAACAGAATTTAATAGCCTTTACACAAGATCTCAATGCATCTTTCTCACCATGCTTGAAAAATGCATCTTTGATGAGCAGAAGAGTAGTTCTGAAATTCTGAAAGGAAAAGCACATCAGTTGGTGTTTAATTGTTAGACTCTAACAAGAAAACTTTATCACCTACCTGCTCCTGTCTCTTCAGAGAATAAAGCTCAAGGTTCATATATACAATAATCTCAACCAATGATGAAATTTTTGCCTTGTCAGCCATGAATTTACGTAGAAGTAATGGGTAGTTCTTCATCATGGCAATAGTTAAATCCCGCCTATTGTTTTCAATTGCTTCCTAATATTTAAGAAAAAAGATGGTTTGAGTTTTAGTCTTCTTCATGAGTGGCAATACAGAGCAGAGAAATCACCAACTATTAATGCAAAATAAGAACATAATATTGTAAATAAATCCTTATATGAGGTGAGGAATCAGAATAAGAAATATGAAACAAAGAAATCAGATACTTTTTGAGCTTTACTGAAATATTGTTTCCGATTATCAGAAGCAGGAACAATCCTCTCTCCAACAGCCTTTCTGACAGAAGCAAAAAGAAGCCTAGTCAGGTTTGTAGCGTCTTCATCTGTTAGCTCTATTAATGGATTCTCATCCAAAAGCATGGAGATGATACACTTCCAATCCTGTAAGCAAAAGCCAAACTGCAAAATTAACTATGATAGATGGTATATAATTATGGAATATCAATGTCTTTAAAGTTATATGCAGTTGTTCCTCAGAAGCATGTAGGCCAGATTTATAGATGTGGGGTTGGAAGCAAAATCAGTAAGTACACTCCCAAAATATTCCAACTAGTTTTTCACCATAATAACAATCAGAAAAACTTGGCATTTTAAAATATCAAAATAGGATACCTCAAACATTCACGGGAACCACAAGGACAAAAATATCCTTGAAACATATAAATTTGTATACTTTCGAGTTCTTTGTTAAATTATAAGCATTACTTCCATTTTTCTTCCTCATAAACACTCCAGGCAACAAATAGACGACCCAACAGGCCTTATTGATTCTCATACCCAACCTTAGGAAATCAATATTTTCCATTTTGTGCCTATGCCTCCACTATCCAGCAAATTTATAAAAATTTAAATTAGCAAAGCTAAAATTGCAATTTGCCTCCCCTGGCCGCTAAAAATTATAAAAATTTAATTTAATCTTTTAAAAATCATAAAGATATAGATATTAAAATGGTGAAATTGCATTTTTACTATCGTAAAAATATACAATTTAATTTTGGCCCCCCTAAAAATGATAAAATTTTGATTTTAATCCTTTAAAAATTATAAATATATAGATATTAAAATGGCGAAATTGCATTTTTACCATCGTAAAAATATACAATTTAATTCCGGCCCCCCTGAAAATGCTAAAATTTTGATTTTAATCCTTTAAAAATTATAAATATATAGTTATTAAAATGGTGAAATTGCATTTTTACTATCATAAAAATATACAATTTAATTCCGGCCCCCCCCCCCCCAAAAAAATTTCTGGCTTTGCCCCTGCCCATCACTCAGATTAAGTAGGTTTGAACCTATGTTGCTACAACTCTTCATTTTTCTTGAAGCACATGTGTCCAACAAAAGAGTCATACGCATATCTGGATATGAATAGAGGATATGACCTCCAAGGACTCTTCAAACACATGGAAAAGCTTAGAAAAAATTGAACATACCCGGTTCCAATACTCAAACCAAATTCCAAGTAACATAAGTACAAACCTTCCTCCTAATACCGCATTCTCCCTGTCCCAAATTTTAGGAAAATTATAACGTACCTTCATGGCCTTCATGTACTCCCAGACATCATCGATAACATATATACTTAAAATGGGATCCGTTGAAAACTCCCGTAATATCTGCAACATTCTTCCAAGATGAATCTCACTCTCATTGCCTAGAAAGGAAGGACATTTAAGAATGAGCAATAATTGATACAATCATTTGTCAACAATGGATATTTAAATCTAAAGATGAACAAAAACCTTTAGGGCCAGGTTGGGAACTATTAAATTTTTGCGCAATTAAGTGGTCATATACTAATTCTCCTATTGCACGCCTGATTTCTGGTGGATCATCAATGAGTAGATCATACAAAGGACCCAAATCATCATCAGGTATAAGCTGATGCCTGCAAAACACAGAAAGATTCAATTTCAGTGGACAGACATCTCCATAATAGAATTAGCAATGAAATCCAGGAAAAATATTAAAAGCAAATATATAGGTTACCTAAGTAATTGTTTGACAAGCCCTATGGCACATACAGCCACAGAAACATCAACATCATCAGCAAGCTCAATCATCCGGTTAGAAAACCTTTCAGTAAAAAGACTAAGAGTGGGCACATTATCCTCCACCTCATAGAGATTTTGCAATGCAAGGACAGCAGCTTTTCTTACTCCAGCACTCTTCAAAAACAATAACATTGTATTATGAAGAATAAAGTGAGAATAAAAATCAAGTATGAACCTATAACTCAAATAGCAAATTGTACCTTGTCATTTAGAGTCCATCCAAGATACTTTAAGTATAGATCCTGCAAGAACAACGTAGGATATGACAAAATCCAAACACCCAGCGACTGTATGCATGACATTCGAATATTAGGATCAACATCTCTATATCGATGCACAAACAACCTTCAAAAAGCATAATATGGAACATGTTAGATACAAAAGAAATTTGTTATCAAACATGAATTTATCAAGTGATACTTAAATTTATTAAAAATAAAATAAATAAAAGACCTACCCAGTGAAGATTTTGCGCATCATCTCATCTATTACAAGTTTCTGCTCATGAGTTGCTGATAACCTGTTATTTAGTGACTCCACACGAGGTCCGTCAACTCTTTTCTTCATTTCAGCATTTAACTGTCTTTGAGTAGTATCACGCTGTACAGCAAGCCTCTTTGCAACAGAAATGAAAGATGTGACTAGCTGGAGACCCATCAGGGAAGCAACTAGACGATAAACTCTTGGTGGTGTGCTGCTCAGTGTGAATACCAGGCAAAAATATATAATAATAAGTCTCCTTATAATGCAGCACAAAAGAAAAACACTCATAATGGTAATGTACTAACCACGACAGTGCAATTATATAATCCATACACTTGTCAAACAAATCTTTATCAAACAAAGGCCCATTCTGGCACTCAATAACCAAAGTGTCCCAGAATGAAGCAAGATTCTCCTTGAAATTCTTGAATTCCTTCTTTTTTGAACCCTGATAATCATCAATTTCCCCCTGAAGTTCATAGTTAAGCCAACACATTACATTGAAAGTTCGGATGCTAGAACTTAAAATGAGTTATTAAGTTGTTCTGAAAAAGATGGCTATGAACTATTAATACTTTTAACCAATGCGGAGTTAAAGAAACAACGGAATAAGGATATGCTTTTAAAACTGAAAATGATTTATATAGAGGTATTCTGAAAATTTTTTAACCTAAATTAAGCAGATAAAAATATTCTAGTTATAAAAGTTTCTGGAAAACAGAGCACTTAATATGTGCATTTTACACAGATTACAAATACAGAAAAGTATACTGCTACTATATCACGTTGTTATCAGTGAACCTACGTAAAAAAAACTGATCCCCCTCCCTCCAAAGAGGAAAAATGGGAAACATTACATAAACAAATATATATATATATGGGCAGGATACTTTTCTAGCAAGGTTGACAAGAGCAACCACAACATCATCAACATCAGTCTCATCCAGATACTCTTCCCTGATGTAATACTTTGCCCCGCATGCCTGTGGAATCATAAATATTTAGTTTCAGTCAAAAACTCCAAACCGAGAAAAAGGCATGCAGTTGAAAAATCCAAATGATGCGATTTAGTGATTCAGAGCACTAAGAAGTATCGGGGTCAGGTGAGAATTTTCCAATAAGGTTGTAAACCAATATTATGGGTAGTAGGTACTCTGTCAGGAATTTCACTATTTTATTTGTTTTCCACTCTCTAATGAGCATTACTCGTAATTCTACAAGAATTACCTCAAAAAGCATCATTAAGAGTTCAACCATAGCAGGTTTCGGATTCTTCTCGTATCGCTCAACCCACTGCTTGACAGCTTGAGAAATATGTTTACCATTACCTTTGATAACCTCTGATGAAAATCACATCCAAACAAAAATATTAATAGGCACATCCCTAAATTAAAAGATGTAGGCCAAATAGCCACAAGGAAAACACTCTTCATAGGAAGACACTATACTGTAATATAGTACTTAAATGGAGAAATTTTATGGAAAACATAGTGAAATATGCTAAACATGTAGAGCCAACAAAAACTGAGATAATGAAGCTTCATTCATAACTCTATAAATCTCCAATATGGGCATATAAATGAAAATATTCCAAAACAAAAGAAATTTCGAAGTCAGTTACCAATTAATCTCTCTTCAGATCTGTTGGGGACATCAGAAGTCCCCTCAGCAGGTCGAGGTCGCTTAGTTTTGGGACGAATTTCTTCAAAATCATCTGGTGAACCCTCCCTTTCCCCTGGGTTGGGACTCCTATCACTGCCGTCGCTGCTCCTTTCTTGATTCTCCCTATCATTACCGTTTGCCTTGCTGGGCTCATCTCCACCGTCTAGAGCATGAACCCTAGCCCTCTTCTGTGCACACAAATTTCACCAAAATTAGGTTAGTTGATATACTAAACGAACGGAAATTACAAGCGGAGAAAGAGACAGTGAAGGGGAGTAGAGAAATACCAAATGGCGAGTGGTAATTTCGGAGGCTAGAGGCGCGTCGTCATCCATGGCTTGTGATTTTGAGTAACTTCCAAGAGAAGTTGACCGGGAAATTTGAGTGCAGATAGAGAGAGAATGATAGGCGCCAATGCGAAAATGAAGAATTTCCTGATTCTGAGGTTTGGGTTTAGAGAAAAATTTAGAGGTTGAATACTTAAATCATAAAATACATAATAGTTCTTTGGGGCCCATATTTCTAAGAAGTGGCACAAATATGTTCATCAACATAAAAATGTGGCACATTAAATATTAATTTAATTATCAAATAATTTAAGGGTAAACTCCATAAATCATTCTTAAAATCACTCAAATATTATATAATAATCATTTAAGTTATCAGATTGTTTTGTTCTAATCATTTATATGTTAATTTATGTTACTTTTAACGAAATTATGAAATAATAAATTAATTTTAATAATTAATAATTAGTTTGATCCCTAAATAAGCATTTTAATACTTTTAATTTTTTTACATAATAATTCTTTAAAGAATTCTTAAAATATTTGAAAAATCCATAATTTAATTTTACCTTTTGTTAAAATTAAACCCATAATACGTCATCTTAGGAACATAATTATCAAAATGTTGTATTATTTTCCCCTTCGTTTCTTAAATCGATTTTCCTCTTCTTTTAGTGATTTTATGTTTTCGGCTTCCAAGTCTATGTTCTCAGCGTTTGGATCATGCTGTTAGGTTCATTCTCACGCATCTATTTGTCTATATTAAGAACAATTAAGTTCAAACTACTAGTGAAATCCCGAGGTTTCCATAGTTAGATTGGAGCTAGGCTAGAATTAAGTATGATATTAATATATTTTGTACTTATTTAAACTCGGTTTGGTTTAAAATATGAGTCTAAATTTTGTCAAATCCACCAATATTTGTAAATATTTAACTCAAGTCAATTTTAGATTCGTCCATATTATTTTTTTTAAATTAAAATATATATTTATATTATTTTCATTTTAACATTTAATAATTTATATTTGTTTATTTGTTAAATTTTTATATATATTTATCTTTACATTTCTCAATGTTTACATTATAGTAGTTCTATTTTTTTAATGTTTACTATTATAGATGTAACGGCTCAATTTCTAGTGGTGTCAGAAAACACATTTCGGAACTTCATTTCCATAAATCGAGTCCATAAATAACAAATAGGAATATTTACAAATTTCATATGAAAATGATCGGTTAAGTAAATGATCCGAAAATATAGTTAATTAAAACTTATGGACTAAATTGTAAAAGTTCAACCGCTATTGAGTTTATAATTTAGAAAAATGCTTGGGGACCTATATAGCTATAACACCCTTCGTCCAACCCGATCATCAAATTCGAGCTATAAGATATCACATTTGTTGTCAGAGTAACTATAGTCAAAATCACAGTAAATAATCATTCACACGTGCAATTAAGTGTCAATCACATTCAAATAATGTTAAACAATCAATTCCAAGTCTAAATCAAGCTTACGAAAACTCTTTTTGTCAATCCAAGCACGAAATAGGACCAAATTGCAACGTTTTAGAAATTCAGGGCCAACATCATGAAGTTGCCAAAATAGTATGTCACATCGCAACCTCAGGCTACTCAGCATCATGACGTCACTTACTATCAGCCAATGTCGCAACAAGAAAGGGTGGTCCTCAAGATGTGGCCCCTAATTTTGGCAAAAATAGACCATTTGGTACCTATTTCAAAGCTTCCAACAACAACCCTTCAATAAGTTCACAAATCATCACATTTACTTGACTGAAAACTTACCAAATCATGCTAAACAAGCTTAAACTTTCAAATTCAACATCTTACATGATAAACAACACTTATTCATCAATTAAACCTAAACATTTCAATGTCATTTCAACCTAATAATCAAGTCATGGAATTTCCAAACTATACTTATGCCATACCATTTTGAAACTTACCTTTCCACTTCATTTGCTTAAACTTGTGAACCTTATGCACATCTATGGCATATAAGCCTTAGGTTTAACCATCAACCATAAAAATTAAGCAACATTTTACAATCATGTTTCAAGTTACTAATGTTTAAATGCATATCCATTTCATACACCAATCAAACAAGCTACCATTTCTATCTCATTCCATACCATTCCATATGTCATTATTGTAGTTATAGAACATCACATCTTTTGCATAGAAGCACATATATGTTTGACACCATAGACAATCCAATTTATCAATTCAATATAAAAGGTAGTGATAAAAACAAACTTGCCACAAGTAAACACATTCACACACTAAACTACACTCATGTCACCTATATATTATATACATGCCATAACCTTTGACTTAAAATGATCGAATAACTACCGATTTGGGGATAGTGTAAGCTTCGAGATGATCCGATTTGACGTGTTCCGCAAGGTGATGATCTACAAGAATGTGACAGCCCTATTATGGCCCTAATCGGAAAAGTGGTTTCGGAACCACTAAACCGAGTCAGAAAATTTTTAAAATATTATTTTTCGTGAATTTATTATGTGAATGTCATATGAGATAGTTTCGTGTTTTAATTTGGTTATTTGGATGTCAAATTATAGACTAATGATATGATTGCATAAAGGGAAGAAATTAATTGGTTAATGTGTAAATGCCGAATTATAGTTGATTACTTAAGAGGAGGGTTTAAAATGAAATTTAACCAAAAATAATGTTAATGGACACATTTGGCCATTGATAGTGGAAAAGAAATAAGATGACTAAGGCTAATTTGGTAAATGGACAATTAATTATTATGCATGTAATAGTAAAATAGAAAATGGTTGTTTTATTTTCACTTGTTTGTGCCGATTGTTAAAGAAAAGAAAGAAAATTGCTAGGGATGTTCGGCCATTGAGAAAGCCTAATTAATGTATGATTTTATGTTATTTCTTTTCAAGTTTGTGAATTTGAATTGGTTATTAAGCTCTTGACATAGCCCATGTATGAAATTTTGGAATTTGAGACAAAGTATGCATTCGGTCACGTTGCAATGTGCTATATTTTAAGTGTTTGATGTTTTGATTTGAAAATGGCTACTAGATGAGTCTTAAGCTTGTTAATTTGGATAAAAATGAGATTTTGAGGACAATTGGTATTCGGTTAATAAGGTGTAATGTGAATTTTGATAGATTTGAGAAGTGAATGTTCAAAATGCCTAAGTTGATATTCGGGTAAGGTTATTAACTTAGGAAATTTCATGTTAGTTGATGGAAGTTAAGATAGAATGTTAAATTAGTGGCTAATAGCTGGATGTGTTTAATGTTAATGAATGGAGTAGTTGATTGTATCTTAGGGAATTAAAAACAAGACTTGCCGTATGAATGTTAATTTGGGAAACTTTATGTTAAAGGTTGGATGATAATGTTTGAGAGTTGGATTTGTTGGTACCATTGCCGAATGAGTTAAATATCAAGGAATGTTCTAATTGAGTGCAATTGAAATGAAGAAATATGAAGGTTGTCGTGTGTGAGTATTTAATTAAGAGTGTCCGTATGTATATGTTTCGTTGAGACATTATTTTAGTAAAGGGAGTAAATTTTGCAAGAATACAACTAGCATAAAACATGATGTTTATTGTTAAAGGATAATGTTTTAATATTAGTTTTGAGTGTTAAGATGTTCGAATGTGTTAATGAAAACCAAATGATTTAATTTTGATGCATGTATAATGTGGATGGAAATTAAAGTACCGTATGTTTCTTGTTATATGAAACAATTAGTATTTTGGGGTTATAAATCAGCTAGTATAGTGATTAAACTAGTTGATTTGTTTATTCAAGATCAAGTGCCTAAAGGAGTAGAGTCGAATAGGGGAAAAACAAAGGTTATTGAGTAGCCGATTGGAGCTATTCTATCTAACATAAGGTAAGTCATTTGGCAATTAGAAAACTTTGATTATTTCATATGCAAATGATGCATACATATTATGAAAGAGATAGCTTTTCATGTATATATATATATATATATATGTGATAGTTGGATATGTGATGGTTTACATATTTAATTAAGTAAATTGATATGTTAGCAATGAATGGACATCGGCACTATGTGTGCGAGTGGATAGGGGCACTATGTGTATGAAATAGCATGGGCACTATGTGTAACACCCCTTACCCGTATTCGTTTCCGAAATAGGGTACGAGGCATTACAGAAGGTTACCGAACAATAGTTTTTTTTTTTAAAACTCAATATATCCCATTTATAAACATGTAACCTTTCCTGCAAAACTTAAACTGAGACCAATCCAAATCAACCAATCCAATTCAGCATATTTTTAAAATAGATTCATGCACATTCATAAGCTAATCTCATCATATACCAAACTAAGTTTTGTTAGCCATACCAATGGCTAACTTTACATTCATTTCGTATCAACATTTACTTTATAAACTTATACATGCAATTGATTTCCAAAATAAAGTTTCTAGATATACCAAAATATTGAGGTTGATAGTGTGACGTATCTCCGACCGAATCTGACCTCCGAGCTCTTAATACTACAAAACAGGGAAAAAGAAAACAGGGTAAGCACATTGTGCTTAGTAAGCTCATGTAACAAGAATTATACTTACCTAATATTTTCAACGCAATACAATAAACATACATACATCCATTTAATGCATTGTTACCATAACATGCACAAACTCAACATTCAAGTTAGTACAATAATTTCAATGGATCAATAATATATACTGAGATTGATGAGCTCATCAATACCGTGATTTTCATTCCATTATTATTTTCCCATATTTATCCCATTGAATTTCTCGAAATTTCGATGGATTTTCAGGGGTACACTTTAGTGTACTAATCCGGGTCCGTCAATTCATATTCATGTGCGCACATTTCCATTTCAGAGAGCAAACTCCCGCGAACCTCATCTTTACAGTGGGATTACCAGTCCAGGCTAAATCCCCTGTAATATAAACTCATAGAGTATTGTCGGGATTACCAGTCCAGGCTAAATCCCCTGCAACGACAATTACTCTAATAAGCTTGGATCTGAATTACCAGTCCAGGCTAAATTCAGACCCTAATTTGGATTACCCGTCCGGGCTAAATCTATTTTCCACATATTATTCGGGAGGGCTATATCAGGATAGGATCACCTGTCCGGGCTAGATCCTTTTTACCGTCAATTCCTTTTCAGAGATCCATCGAATTTTCCTTTCATTCAACCGGGATTTCTTCCCATTTTTATCAAATATACCAATGTTTCATCAATTTTCATATAATGAACATTCAATTCATATTCACATCCATAACATGCATTTCAAGTATTTAAGAATATAATTCAAGTTACACGAACTTACCTCGATACTTGTTTGTATATAAAAATCTACTAATCCCAAACTTTTTCCTTTCCTCGATCTAGCTTCGTGTTTGAGTCTTCAGGGTCTAAATAAATAAATTTATTCATCAAATTAACATTTCATGTTCATATGTACCATTTTCTACAATTCCACTACTATTTATAGTTCATCCAAGGCTGTCTACTTGCATCATAGTCACTAAATTATTTTTATCTTGAGATACGGGACTAAAAATTAAGATCCGTAAATTTTACCAGAAACTAGACTCACATATATTCTAACCATAAAATTTTCAGAATTTTTGGTTTAGCCATTTAGTACAGTTTATTCTTTAAAGTTACCCCTGTTCTGCTATATGACAGTTCCGACCTTTCTTCACTAAAAATTAATTATCTCCTCATACAGAACTTGGATGATGTTCCTGCTTATTTCTATTGAAAATAGACTCATTAAGGATTTTAAACATATAAATTTAAGTCCCTAATTATTTTTATACAATTTTTTGTGATTTTCCAAAGTCAAAATAGGGGAACCCAAAATCATTCTAACCTTGTCTCACAAAATGCATTATATCTCAAGACTTACAATTCTATTGCTTACACCGTTTCTTCTATGAGAAACTAGACTCAATAAGATTTAATTCCATATTTTTTTCACCCTCTAATTCGATTTATACAATTTATGGTGATTTTTCAAAGTTGGACTACTGCTGCTGTCCAAAACTGTTTTAGTGCAAGAGGTTTATTACCATTTTTCCGCTAAGCTTTTAACAAGTGATAATTTCATCCCTACTCAATTAACCTCTCAATTGAGCTAATTTTTCTCAATTAATACTTTATTCTATCATTTTAAACTACCTTATAACCTTTGGGAATAAGAATTTCAGCACCAAACTTCAATTTCACACTCTTTTACAAATAGGTCCTAATTATCCACTTTCTTTACATTTTATTCCATAAAATCATCATATAATAAGATTAAAGCTTAAATTCCATGCTAAATATTCATATACTTACAGCACTCAACCATGGTGACTTTCAATTTCATCCATAAAATCAAAAACTAATGAATTTAATAGTAGGACCTAGTTGTAAAAGTCTTAAAAAACACAAAAATTACAAGAAAAAGGCAAGGATTAACTCACTTGGTGCAAAAATTATGAAAAAACCAGCTTAGACAACCCTCCTATGGCGTTTTGGCTGATTAGAATGAAGAGAAATCTCAAAAAATCTAGATATTTCCATATTAGTCTTAGTTTTATTTAGTTAATAATGCAATATTCCAATTTTACCCTTAATTCATCCATTTTTCTGCTGATTTTATGCCCTTGCCGTCCAGCCCAAATAAATTTTGGGTCTATTTTCCTTTTAAATCCTTTCTCATTAAACACTTAAGCTATTTAATCATCTTAACAACTTTTACACTTTTTCTAATTTAGTCCTTTTCATTTAATTGACTGCCCAAACGTTAAAATTTTCTAACGAAATTTTAATACAATATTACTAACATTTCACAAATATTTATAAAAATATTTTTGACTCGGTTTTACGAGATCGAGGTCTCGATAACTTGTCTTTACCTAATTTCTTCAATAATTTCTTTTTCTTAACTAACCACTAAATCGTTAAAAAAAATTTTATCGATATTTTCATACAAATTTTCCTATCATATCAATATTTATGCAAAAATATTAAAATAAATTTCTCTTTAAATCGGATTTGTGGTTACGAAACCACTGTTCCGATAACCTTGAATTTAGGCCATTACAACTCTCCCCCCTTTAAGGATTTTCGTCCTCGAAAATCTTACCAGTAAAGAGGTTCGGGTATTGTTTCCTCATTGCCTCCTCCGGTTCCCATGTCGCTTCCTTAATCCCGTGTTTTGCCATAATACTTTTACCAAATTTATCTTTTTATTTCTGAGCTCCTTTGTCTCTCGTGCCAAAATCTTAATTGGTTCTTCACTGTAACTCATATCTGGTTGAATCTCCACTTCTGTCGGAGAAATAACATGTGAAGGATCCGACCGATATCGTCGTAGCATAGACACATGAAAAACCTTATGGATTCTATCAAGTTCCGGTGGTAACGCCAATCGATAAGCGACCGGTCCAATTCTTTCTAGGATTTTATATGGCCCGATAAATCTTGGACTCAATTTACCCTTTTCGACCGAACTGGAGAACTCTCTTCCAAGGAGACACTTTTAGGAATACCTTGTCACCAACCTAAAATTCAATCTCTTTTCGTTTAAAATCAGCATATGACTTTTGACGATCGGAAGCTGCTTTTAGACTATCCCGAATCACCTTTACTTTTTCTTTTGTTTCTCGAATCAAATCAACCCCATGTATCTTCTTTTCACTAAGCTCTGCCCAATATAACGGTGTTCTACATTTTCTACCATACAAAGCTTCATACGGAGCCATTTTAATACTGGACTGATAACTGTTATTGTAAGCAAATTCAATCAAAGGTAGATACCTCTCCCAATTACCTTCAAACTCTAATATACAATATCAGAGCATATCTTCTAATACCTGAATTACATGTTCAGATTGGCCATCTGTTTGAGGATGAAATGCAGTGCTGAAATATAATTGAGTACCTAATACTTCTTGAAATTTGTTCCAGAAACGAGATGTAAATCGGGGATCCCTATCTGATATAATAGAGACAGGCACTCCATGTAGCCTGACAATCTCAGATATATACAATTCAGCCAATTTATCTAAAGAATAATCCATACGTACTGGAATAAAGTGTGCTGACTTCGTCAATCGGTCAACGATCACCCAAATAGCATCTTTCTTTCTTGGAGACAACGGTAATCCAGATACAAAATCCGTTGTAATTCTTTCCCATTTCCATTCTGGTATAGTGATTGGCTGAAGTAACCCCGAAGGTACCTGATGTTCAGCTTTAACTTGCTGACATACCAAACACCTTGATACAAACTCAGAGATATCACGTTTCATACCTGGCCACCAGTACAACTTTTTTAAATCATTATACATTTTATTACTCATTGGATGTACAGACATAATACTGCTGTGAGCCTCGTGTAAAATTTTCTGTATGAGCTCTGAATTCTGAGGTACACATACCCTGTCTCTGAATAACAAACAACCATCGATCCCAACCTGAAATTCAGAATCAGTGTTCGACTCATATTGTGCCCGTTTAGCTTGTAACTTTTCATCATTTTTCTGAGCCTCACAGATCTGCTGTAGAAACACTGGTTTAGCTTTTATTTCAGCTATAATTGAACCATCTCCAGATAATGATAACCGGGTATTCATAGCTTGCAAAGCAAATAAAGATTTTCGGCTCAAAGCATCAGCTACAACATTAGCCTTACCCGGATGGTAATCAATAGTCAAATCATAATCCTTTATCAGTTCAAGCCACCTGCGCTGTCTTAAATTCAAATCTTTCTGCGTCATCAAATATTGCAAGCTTTTATGATCAGTATAAATATAACATTTCTCACCGTACAAGTAATGCCGCCATATCTTCAACGCAAATACAATAGCAGCCAATTCAAGATCATGTACTGGGTAATTTCTTTCATGGGGTTTAAGTTGTCTTGAAGCATAGGCTATAACTTTACCTTCTTGCATCAAAACACAACCTAAACCATTTAATGAGGCATCACTATAAATAACAAATTCCTTACCCGGTTCAGGCTGCACTACTACAGGTGCTTTCGTTAACAAATCTTTCAATCGGTCGAAACTCTGCTGGCATTCATCGGTCCACTCAAACTTTACATCTTTCTGCAGTAGACGAGTCATTGGAGAAGCTATCATAGATAACCCCTGCACAAATCTCCGATAATACCCAGCTAAGCCCAAGAAACTTCTAACTTCTGATACATTTTTCGGTGGATTCCAATTTACAACAGCTGAGATTTTATTCGGGTCTACCCTAATGCCTTCAGCAGATACAATATGCCCAAGAAAACCCACTTCTCGAAGCCAGAATTCACATTTACTGAAATTAGCATAAAGCTATTTTTCACGTAAAATTTGTAACACTATTCTCAAATGTTCTGCATGTTCATTTTCATCTCGAGAATAGACTAAAATATCATCAATGAATACTACCACAAATCTGTCTAAATACGGTTTGAATATCCGGTTCATCAGATCCATAAATACTACAGGTGCATTAGTTAGCCCAAACGGCATAACCAAAAACTCATAATGCCCGTACCTGGTTCTAAAGGCTGTCTTCGGCACATCTGATTCCTTTACCCGTAACTGATAATAACCCGATCGGAGATCAATTTTTGAAAACACTGTAGCACATTTCAGCTGATCAAATAAATCATCAATCCGGGGTAACGGGTACTTATTCTTTATGGTTACCTTATTAAGCTGTCGGTAGTCGATACACAATCTCAAAGACCCGTCTTTCTTTTTCACAAACAAAACTGGGGCACCCCAAGGTGAATGACTCGGTCAAACAAAACCCTTATCAACAAGTTCCTGTAATTGTATCTTTAACTCTTTTAATTCTGTAGGAGCCATCCGGTACGGAGCTATAGAAATTGGAGTAGTTCCTGGAACCAAATCTATAGAGAATTCCACTTCTCTTTCTGGTGGCAACCTTGGTAATTCCTCTGGAAACACATCAGAAAATTCACATACCACTGGCACTGCCTGAATTTTCGACTCAGATACCTTAGTGTCTAATACATAAGCAAGAAAAGCATCATACCCCTTTTTGATATACTTTGAGCAGTAATAACTGAAATGACATCAGATAACCCCTCTGTCTGATCAGATTTAACCCGAAGCAATTCACCGTTCTGACATTTTAACAAAATATATTTCTGTCTACAATTTACTACTGCATCGTGCTGGGTTAACCAATCTATGCCCAATATCACATCGAACTCATCAAAAGGAAGTAACATCAAATCAGTCGAGAAACAATAACCTCTTACCATTAGTAGACAAGCTTTACAAATTTTATCCACCAACACAGACTGGCCTAGGGGGTTCGAGACTTTAACCACAAATTCAGTTGGTTCAACAGATAAATTTTTAACACATGCAAGCTTTATACATATATATGAATGCGTAGAACCAGGATCAATTAATGCAGTAATATTAGTGTCAAGTAAAGAAAATGTACCAGTAATAACATCGGGTGCTGAGGCATCTTCTTTGGAACGGATGGCATATGTTCTAGCTGGTGCTCGTGCCTCAGGTTTGCTTGTAGTATCTTTCGTAACTCCTCGGCTACCACTGGCATTACCGGATGGCCGTGGTGGTCTGCCTCTTGAAACTGGATTACTCGGCTTCGATATCTGTTCAGCTTCTTTTTCACCCATTTCTGGACAATCTCTGAGAAAATGATCAAATGAACCACATCGATAACAAGCCCCACTTTTTAGCCGACATTCTCCAAAATGAGCTTTATTACAATACTGGCATCTTGGCTTAGGAGTACCGACACTGCCCACACTGGTCACTGATAGAGTAGATGGTCTTGGATTAGAACGTTGAGAGCCTCGTTCTCTACTTGAATATCCAGTGACTGAAGTGAAACGATCTTGATACTTTTTCAATTTCTTTGAAGCAGAAAACTGTGATTTGCTCATCGGTCTCTTACTAGTAATCCAAGCTTCCCTTTAAGCTTGTTTCTTCTCTTTACTCAGCTCTTCTGCTTTATAAGCTCGCTCTGTCAGTGTAGCAAACTCACGGATTTCAAGAATTCTGATCAACAATTTAATATCTTCATTTAGCCCCTCTTCAAATCATTTACACATTTCGGCTTCTGATTGTACCCATTCCCGAGCATATTTACTCAACCAAACAAATTCGCTTTCATACTCAGATACCGATCCGTTGCCCTGTTTCAGCTCAAGAAATTCTTTTCTTTTCTAATCAAGAAATCTCTGGCTGATATATTTTTTTTTAAATTTATTCTGAAAGAACTCCCAGGAAATATCTTCTTTCGGAACCACTGAAGCTTTAGTCTTCCACCAATGATAAGCCGTGTCTTTTAATAGTGAGACGGCACATTTCAGACATTCTTCTGGTGTGCATGATAATTCTTCTAAAACCCGAGTAGTATTCTCTAACCAAAACTCAGCCTTTTCAGAATCATCATCAACTGCAGCTCGGAGTTCTTCAGCCCCATACTTTCTAATTTTATCAACTGAAGCTTTCCCTTTTCTGGTAGATTCAGTACCTGTACCCTGTGTAGTTTCGGGAACCGGTGGAGGAGGAGGAGGAGCTTGAGTTTGCTGCACTACAGGGTTAGTTCTTATATACTGAGTAAACCAATCATTCATCATTTGATAGAAGACCATTTTAGCCTCTTCACTTTGGTCCCTTGTCTCGGACCTTCTATTATTAGTAGCCTCAACTTCTCTTTGTTCCCTTTTCGGGGCCACAGCATAACTCCCGGCTTCCTCGAATTGAGCTCGGTCGGCAGACATTTACTATAAGAAAAACACATTTAAATGGTCAGGAGATATCACACTATCAACAATAATTTAAATGGCATGTATTGTTACTCCCGTATTTATTACGTCGGTCCGAGAACCGGCTAAACCGTAGCTCTGATACCAACAAATGTAACACCCCCTACCCGTATTCGTTGTCGAAATAGGGTACGAGGCATTACCGAAGGTTACCGAACAATAGTTTTTTTTTTTAACTCAATATATCCCCTTTATAAACATGTAACCTTTCCTGCAAAACTTAAACCGAGACCAATCCAAATCAACCAATCCAATTCAGCATATTTTTAAAATAGATTCATGCACATTCATAAGCTAATCTCATTATATACCAAACTAAGTTTTGTTAGCCATACCAATGGCTAACTTTACATTCATTTCGTATCAACATTTACTTTATAAACTTATACATGCAATTGATTTCCAAAATAAAGTTTCTAGATATACCAAAATATTGAGGTTGATAATGTGATGTATCTCCGACCGAATCTGACCTCCGAGCTCTTAATACTACAAAACAGGGAAAAAGAAAACAGGGTAAGCACATTGTGCTTAGTAAGCTCATGTAACAAGAATTATACTTACCTAATATTTTCAACGCAATACAATAAACATACATACATCCGTTTAATGCATTGTTACCACAACATGCACAAACTCAACATTCAAGTTAGTACAATAATTTCAATGTGTCAATAATATATACTGAGATTGATGAGCTCATCAATACTGTGATTTCCATTCCATTATTATTTTCCCATATTTATCCCGTTGAATTTCTCGGAATTTCGATGGATTTTCAGTGGTACGCTTTAGTGTACTAATCCGGGTCCGTCAATTCATATTCATGTGCGCACATTTCCACTTCAGAGAGCACACTCCCGCGAACCTCATCTTTACAGTGGGATTACCAGTCCAGGCTAAATCCCCTGTAATATAAACTCATAGAGTATTGTCGGGATTACCAGTCCAGGCTAAATCCCCTGCAACGACAATTACTCTAATGAGCTTGGATCTGAATTACCAGTCCAGGCTAAATTCAGACCCTAATTTGGATTACCCATCCGGGCTAAATCCATTTTCCACATATTCTTCGGGAGGGCTATATCAGGATAGGATCACCCGTCCGGGCTAGATCCTTTTTACCGTCAATTCTTTTTCAGAGATCCATCGAATTTTCCTTTCATTCAACCGGGATTTCTTCCCATTTTTATCAAATATACCAATGTTTCATCAATTTTCATATAATGAACATTCAATTCATATTCACATCCATAACATGCATTTCAAGTATTTAAGAATATAATTCAAGTTACACGAACTTACCTCGATACTTGTTTGTATATAAAAATCTACTAATCCCAAACTTTTTCCTTTCCTCGATCTAGCTTCGTATAAATAATTTATTCATCAAATTAACATTTCATGTTCATATGTACCATTTTCTACAATTCCACTACTATTTATAGTTCATCCAAGGTTGTCTACTTGCGTCATAGTCACTAAATTATTTTTATATTGAGCTACGGGACTACAAATTAAGATCTGTAAATTTTCCCAAAAACTAGACTCACATATATTCTAACCATAAAATTTTCAGAATTTTTGGTTTAGCCATTTAGTACAGTTTATTCTTTAAAGTTACCCCTGTTCTGCTATATGACAGTTCCGACCTTTCTTCACTAAAAATTAATTATCTCCTCATACGGAACTTGGATGATGTTCCTGCTTATTTCTATTGAAAATAGACTCATTAAGGATTTTAAACATATAAATTTAAGTCCCTAATTATTTTTATACAATTTTTTGTGATTTTCCAAAGTCAAAACAGGGGAACCCGAAATCATTCTGACCTTGTCTCACAAAATGCATTATATCTCAAGATTTACAATTATATTGCTTACAGAGTTTCTTCTATGAGAAACTAGACTCAATAAGATTTAATTCCATATTTTTTTCACCCTCTAATTCGATTTCTACAATTTATGGTGATTTTTCAAAGTTGGACTACTGCTGCTGTCCAAAACTGTTTTAGTGCAAGAGGTTTATTACCATTTTTCCCCTAAGCTTTTAACAGGTGATAATTTCGTCCCTACTCAATTAACCTCTCAATTGAGCTAATTTTTCTCAATTAATACTTTATTCTATCATTTTAAACTACCTTATAACCTTTGGGAATAAGAATTTCAGCATCAAACTTCAATTTCACACTCTTTTACAAATAGGTCCTAATTATCCACTTTCTTTACATTTTATTCCATAAAATCATCATATAATAAGATTAAAGCTTAAATTCCATGCTAAATATTCATATACTTACAGCACTCAACCATGGTGACTTTCAATTTCATCCATAAAATCAAAAACTAATGAATTTAATAGTAGGACCTAGTTGTAAAAGTCTTAAAAAACACAAAAATTACAAGAAAAAGGCAAGGATTAACTCACTTGGTGCAAAAATTATGAAAATACCAGCTTATACAACCCTCCTATGGCGTTTTGGCTGATTAGAATGAAGAGAAATCTCAAAAAATCTAGATATTTCCATATTAGTCCGAGTTTTATTTAGTTAATAATGCAATAGTCCAATTTTACCCTTAATTCATCCATTTTTCTGCTGATTTTATGCCCTTGCCGTCCAGCCCAAATAAATTTTGGGTCTATTTTCCTTTTAAATCCTTTCTCATTAAACACTTAAGCTATTTAATCATCTTAGCAACTTTTACACTTTTTCTAATTTAGTCCTTTTCATTTAATTGACTGCCCAAACGTTAAAATTTTCTAACGAAATTTTAATACAATATTACTAACATTTCACAAATATTTATAAAAATATTTTTGACTCGGTTTTACGAGATCGAGGTCTCGATAACTTGTCTTTACCTAATTTCTTCAATAATTTCTTTTTCTTAACTAACCACTAAATCGGTAAAAAAAATTTTATCGATATTTTCTTACAAATTTTCCTATCATATCAATATTTATGCAAAAATATTAAAATAAATTTCTCTTTAAATCAAATTTGTGGTTACGAAACCACTGTTCCGATAACCTTGAATTTAGGCCATTACACTATGTGTGCGAAGTAACATGGGCACTATGTGTGCGAATGACCATGAGCACTATGTGTGCGAATCCTTTAACCGAGCACTATGTGTGCGAAATCGGTTGTTTAGGTACTAAATATGCGAAAGGAAAAGGGATACAAAGTTATTGAATGATATAGATGATGGTGTATGTGCAAGGTGTATGTATGTATCCATTTATTTGATGTTATATAATGTTTTGAGGAGGAAAGCAAATGCATTTCGGTTATATGAAACTATGGTTGAGTAGTATAGTTTACGGTTGAATCAATTAATTTAAGTAATATATAGTACAGAAGTAAAAGTATCATTATACATGTTGATGGAGAAATGTTCAATGGGTACGGTGGTGATATTTGATCCTTACATGAAATTGATATTGAGTACATGAATATAGAAGTGAAACAAAAAGGGGTTATGTGGTACTTTGAATTGTTAGCTATAGAGATAGTCACTACTAGTTCCTAATTCGATATACTAGTTGATTGATTTTATTTTATTGCTTATGACTTACTAAGTTAATAGCTCATTCCGTGTGTTTGTTTTCTTTTCTGATTAGATATTGATCCGTTGCAAGCTTGGGACCGTTTTTGAAGTCATCGCTTCTATCAGCTATATTTTGGTACCTTTATAAAGGGTTTAATATTTAGAGTTATGGCATGTATAAGCTATATTAATTTTTGTGACTTTGATATGCTAAATATACTTGTACCAAAAGCCATGCGAATATGGCTTAAACTTTAAGTTGAAAATAGTTATGTGCAAATATGTTATATACCTTTTGATTAAGTGAAATGATATGATGTATGGATGACCTACCTATTAACTAAATGTTGTTATTTAAATCGATTTATAATTTGGGGTTTATGGGAAGTATTCGTTTCTTTTATAAATGAAATATGTTAACTGTGGTTCTATTCCATATGCATTCGGCCATCCTTATAAATTTACCAAATGAATAGTAACTCTCTTAATAGAGCATATTTAGGTTCAAGGCTTATAGTTAGCTTATGAAATCGGTTTTGGTTCAGTTATAAGGATCATTATAAGAATTATTTAGTAATATACTTTGCTGCTGGTAGAATCTTTATTGATCTCTTATAATTTGATGAATTTCATGGATGCTGAATGTATTATTGTTTGATATTAGAAGTGCTGGTCCGGTAATATCTTGTAACCCCTCCGGCGACGGATTCGGGTTGAAGGTGTTACAAAGAATAAGGGAAAATAAACTAGGTAAGCATATAAAATGCTTAGGAAGTTCATAAACATTAAACAAAACTTACCTCGTCATTAAATAAATACAATAAGCTACCACAATTTGACATAGTTTGGCTAGACATGACAAATCACAACATCAACAATGTGAGTTTTAACATATAATCAAACCATGTGATATCTCAGTTATTTACCATGTCAATTCATATGATTTCAAACAACTAATCTCAAAACCTATTCAATCAAGGAATGATTCAATCACATACATATCAAAGTCATGATTCTTATAACACCTCCTAACCCTAAACTGTCGCCAGAATAGGGTTACGGAGCATTACCAGTCATTTCCGATCAAGTACAAACATTATACAATTAACATACAAAATATATTATAAACCAATCATATTGTCCCTTTAAAGGGATACTGAAGCCCAAAATATACATTAGAAACCAATTTCGACTTGTTAGGGTGTTTCGGGAATTTTTTGTGAAATTCCAAAATTTTTCCTAGGTGCAGGGTTCACACGCCAGTGTGCCTCAGGGACACACCCTTGTGGTCAGGTCGTGTGGTAACTGTAATGACCCAAAATCCGTGGGCACTAGAAAAGTGTATTGTCGGGCCTCCGTCTTAGTAAATTAAATCCTTAAATAATTATTAGGAATAATTATGAGTCTAGCTGTGTGTCTAATTAGGTTTTTAATTAGGTGAAACTAGCTTAATTTAGAGTAATTAGTAAAAAGGACTAGATTGAGTAAAGGTTAAAAGTTTAATTCTAAAACCATAAAAAATAAAAAGGATCAAATGGGCAATTAAGCCACATTTGAAATGTTGAGGCGGCATATTTGTATTAAAATTTAAGATTTTATTTAAGTTATATTTAAATATTATATATAATTATTAATTAACATTATTGTTTTATATTAGATTATTATTATTAGTATTAAATAAATTAAATAATAGATAATTATATGGTAATAAAAAAAAAATGAACTAAATGTTCAGGTAGCAAATGTAATTGATGTTATGACATATAGATAAAATTGATACATAATTAAAGTATGATATTATTGTTAAGATGGTTTAAGCTTTAAGCAGAAATGTATAAGAAATTCAATTGTTATATGATTATTAATAAAACTTAAATAAATATGATTAATTGAACTATGGAAGAAATGAGAAATTTATAAAAGTTTGATTGGTTAATTGTACTATTGAATACTGAAATGAATGAGAAATTAAAATGTGAATTGAAATTGTGGTTGGAATTAAAAAACATGAATTAAATTGAATTGTGTTATATTGATGATTATAAATTATTATTATTTTCGTAGCTAACAAGGAAAAAGAGGCATCGGCATCGAAAGGAAAAGAAAAGATCGTTGAGGAGTGATCGCGTATTCCGGGTTTGTATTACTATAACTCAAACTATTTATTAAATGTATAATGAATTTATGGTTATGGAATAATTAAGATAAGGTAAGTATTATATTTGAAATTAAATATGAGTATGTGAGAAAATTAATTTGTATATGAATTAAGATAATAGATGTTGAATTGATTGAGTATTGGAAATTTTTGTGGAAATGAAGGTGAAATTGGAAAAGTAAAATAATACCCTATTAACTTGTCGGACTAGATTTGATACAAATGGCATGCCATTGGATTTGTGATGTGATGAGGAGATTTGTAGCTCGGCCGAGGAGATGATTCTGTTATTATATGCTTCGGTATATCCGAAGAGGCATTTCATGCCTTACTGGTGTGTTTGGGAGGATATAATATATTGGTGTGTTTGGGAGGATATGATATACTGGTGTGTTTGGGAGGTTATATTATACTGGTGTGTTACAGAGAATTTTATTATTTTGGTGTGTTTGGGTTGGATATTCTGGTGTGTTTGGGTGGAATCCGCGTATCTGTCAGAGTCTGAGCCTTGTTAATAGGGCAAACAATTGAAATGAAAATTTGAAAATGAGATTGATTTGTTTTGGCACTATTGAAAGTACGAGAAAGAATGCATAAGATAAATTATGAATTGAATTAGTATGTGAAAATTTTATGAAGTGATATTCAATGGTATATAATTAATTAGTTTAAATGATTCATAAGCTTATGATTGATGTTCGTAAATTATTATTGTTAAATAGTTTGATTTATAGTAATACCACTGAGTATGAAATACTCAGCGTACGGTTGATTCCGTGCGCAGGTCATTAGAGCTCAAGGTCAGGTTCAGCATTCAAAACGATCCCGACTCTAACACGAAGATTTTGGTGATGTATTTCTTCCTCTATACTAAGTGGCATGTACTAGGTGGAAGTATGTGAGTTATGTAATTATGCTAAATGATTTTGAGTTGTAAATAATGGTTAAAATGTTTTGAATGATGAATGAAATACTAGTTATATAAATGGTAAAAGTTGGTACTAAATTGGATAAATAATGAAGTTATAAATTATTTCTTTATTTGTTATGATATTTGATTAAAGTATTGAACCAATGTTATGAGCTTGATTAGAAGTGTTTAATGTGTAAAATATTTGGTTGAACATTGGCATGGGTTTATTTTCGATTTGAAATTGTAGGGGGTTTTATGTAAAAATAAGCAGAAATGCTGCCAAAATTTTTATAAAAAAAAAAATTATTAGATTACACGAATAAGTCTCGAACCACTTTAATACATATTTAGGCTTTGAGAGTTCAATATAGGGATTAATTATTAAATTATACTTTGAATATTATTTTATTTATGAATTACTCGTAAGTTGTCTGATACGTCCAGTAATGCCTCGTAACCCTGTTCCAGCACCAGTTTGGGGTTAAGGGGTGTTACAGTAACACACGTCCGTGTGCCTCACCTGTGTAACTCTCTGACTTATAACCTAAGAGAAATTAAAGTCACGTGGCCAAGTCACACATCCGAAGCACACGGTCTGGACAAACACCCGTGTGGACTCAAAATGAGCCTTAAACTTCAAATTTACCACCCTGCAACTCAAAATCACAATCAAATTCAAATTTCAATCATCCAACCAATACAAGATATACTCAAATACATCTACATATGTTTAAAACATGACACAAACACAAATTTAATGACCAATCCAATATTATTTTCATACTCATTTCACATATATAACAACTAAATCAAGTTGTACTCAAACATACCATTTCTATTAACTTAACTTTTCATATATGTATCCAATCAAATTCACACCATACAACATTTACATTCAACTACCAATACGACCAAATACAAATCCTAGGTACATGCCATTAATAAAAAAGAAGTACGTTTCACCAGAATTTTAGCTCGGGATTTGATTTGGATACTGGACCAGAACTTTCATTTCTACTAACATGCGCACAGAAATAAACTGTACGCTGAGTATAATTATACCCAGTTGTATTACCATAATTCAAATACTAATAGTAACACATTAAACATGCATAGTAACCAAATAATCATCTTTTGTTCACCATAACTCATACTTATGACCGTCTTTCAATTTCACAATAATAATCATAATAATAATAAGTTTATTTAATTTCTCCAATTAAAAAACGTATTTCAATTTTCTATATTATTATCTATATTATATAAAATCTTAGTTCATCTATCTTAATCATTCAACTACAAATTTCTCAAATCTTTCATTTTATCGAATCTTTTATTTACCCCTATTAACGTGACTCGGATCTTGGCGGATACACGGATCCAACCAACACACCAGTACGGCACATTATGCCTCATCGGCATAGCCGAAGTAAATGGTACCCAGTACCTCATCGGATTTAACCCGAAGCAATAATATGACACCTTAAATGCCTCATCGGTATTAACCGAAGCAATATAATGACACATATAGTGCCTCATCGACTCAAAGTCGAAATATCCCTGAACACTTCCTACCCTATAGCATGCCAACTATATCTGACTTAGCCTGACTCATTAATAGGGTATTCAATTTATTTTTCTTTTTTTCTCAATTCAAATTCAATCAATTCCATTTCAATTTCAATTTCAATTTCATATATTCATCAATTGTTTCACTTTTCTAATCAATTTGTATTTCAAATGCCCAAATGCTTTCATAATCCAATATCATTTCAAATTTATATCTTAATCAATAGATCATTCATTTCCAATAATCAAATTCACTTCCAACGTCAATATCACACATTCAATGGTTACTAATTCCACTTAGCATGCATAATAATAATTTGCAATAATTAATAAATATTAGATTTAAATTATAGTAATACAAACCGAAATTTCCCGTTCTATTCCTCGTTAATCTTTTCCTTCCCTTTCTTGGTTGACAACTCCTGCTCAATATTAGCTACGTAATTAAAACAATTAAAATTATCAATACAAAATTTTATCTAAACATCATTATTTATACATAGTCTTTTCCTAAATTCTAATTTAATCCATAATCAATACTAATTTTATTATCTCAATTAAATTCCAAATTCTCACTTAATTTCTACTATAGACCCATTTTAACTCCTCAATTTCACTATAATTTCATACTTTTGAAATTCTTTCAATTTGGCCCCTACTATTCAAAATTTATGCTTTATTTCACAATTTAATCATTTACTAACTTCTAACTTAAAAATGTAATCAATTTAACCCCAAATTCATCAATTAATTCAACATAACTCATGTCTAAAAATCTATCAATTAACAAAATTTCAGCATAACCCATGACATACTTTGTTCTAGGCTTCCAAAAACTCAAAAATCATAAGAAAAAGGACTAAATTGACTTACCAATTTAAGCTTGAAACCCTAAAATCCCAATTTCTCCTTTCTTTTTTTTTCTTCTTTCTTTTCTCCCCAATTTCGTTTACTTCTCTGTTCTTTTTTTCTTCTTTTTGTTTCTTTATTTGTTTTATTTAAGTTATTAGTTAATAATAATAATATAATAATAATATAATATAATAATATTTAATATAAAATGTCTTTTACTTATATAATAAGTAAATATATAATAAGTATTACAAATGTACATATATAATTAATACACATGTATAATTTCATCACCACACACTTGTCTCTCTTTTTGCCTAATTACTTATTTAGTCACTTAGCTTCTATTCTTTTCTAAAATTAAACTTTTATACTATATTCAATTTAATCCTAATACTTAATTAACCTTAGTTTAGACAAATTCACCTAATTAAACACATAATTAACTTCATAAATATTTTAAATTAAATATTTACTAATTCGTTTTACTAAAACGGAGACCCGACAATTCACTATTATGATGCTTGTACTTTTTAGGTCATTACAATTCCAATAAATTGTTCAATTCAACATTTTTATATTTGAACATCAAGTTCATTTTATCTCATTTTAATTTCTCGTTTCATAAAAACTATTTCACCCGATGACCCCTAGTAAACGGAATCAAATAGACAATTATCTACACCACACCAGTTGCTCATCAAAGCTAAATATGTATATCTGTCAAGTCACTCTTTCAAGCTAAACCTTTAAAAACGACATTAGGTTACTTGTCTAGGCTAAACTTGTGTCATATATATATGAGAATCTGCAACATATGTTGGACCGCAGTAACATCTGTAATCAATCTCATACAAGCACACACAAGACCCTATTGGCATGCCAATCATATTCTAACATTTGCTAAATTCATACGGGCATCTATTACACATATTAATATCACTTTTCAATTTAGTCCAAAACTCAACTTTTGGACCAAATCACAACTAAACACATATATAATTGCAAATCAAATACACAACAACCTATAAATAAATACCATATAAACTTGCCTGGACAAATCACTAAACAACTTGAATCCTCAGGGACTAATCGATAATTTTGGTTTTTCCTCGATTATCTATGGTTTGATTCAAGTCTTGATCTATACAATTAATCCATTCAATCCGGTACATTGGCTAGCTAAATCAAGTTCCCATGATCTTAAAAACATAAAAATTACAAGAAAAATGACTTGAAATTGCTTACCAATCAAAAGTCAAATCCTTTGAGTTCAAAAATGGTTTTTTCCCTTAGGTTTTAAGCTCAAGCAGTGGAGAAGAAGAAATAAAGATGAAAACTTTGCACTAAATCACCTTTTTGTGCTTAGATTAAAAGTTAATTAACATTAATTAATCAATTAAACCTTAATCACAATTAATCAAATTTAATGGAAGTTAAATAATCATCCACTATTTGATGTAACAAAATGGTTTATTTATCATTTTCAACCTTTAGCTAAATAAAAACATATAGTTATAAAACTTTTACAATTTAGCCCCTGAACCCTAAATAAGCAATTAATAGAACCAAACATTAATATTCTTTTATATCAACTTCGTAATATTCATATTTAATATTTACAGACTCGATTTACGAAAATGGGGTTCCAAAACTACATTTTTTGGTACTACTGAAAATTGAGCTATTACAATAACAATTGTTTAAGGGACCAAAATGATAATTTAACCATTATTCAATATGAGATAGTGGATGAATATGATTTTCCCACATAGTTTAATTAATAATAAGACTAATATAATAAAACATTAATTAAGTCAATTAAATTAGATTAATTAAAGTATAAATGCCAAATAGTAGAAGATAAAAACATTTTATCATTTTCCTCATTCTTTTGTCATCCTCCATTGAAGAATAAAAGAAAGAAAACTTTTAAACTTTCAAACTTTCAACCATTAATCAAATAAGGTCCCTAAGCCATTTTTTATTTTTATGGAAATTGAATCATGGGAGCTTCATCTAGCTTAGCCCATGTATCAAATTGTTTAATTGTTAAGTTTTTACCAAGTTTTTACCAAGCTTAGATCATGATAAGGACTAAATTGTAAAGTTAAATAAGCTTGTTGAATAACTTTCTAATATTGGAGACTAAATTGAATAAATTAAAAATATGACATGAAATTATACTATGAATAGAAAGTATAGGATCCCTGATGAAAGAATGTGAAACCGAATTTGGACCTGAAACTAGATATTAAAAAAATTGTGCATATCCCGAGTATATAGACTAAATTGAGTAAAATGCAAAATATGTGTGGCTATGCATTTGAATGTGAATTGGATAAAATTCAATATGTTTTTATTTATTGCATTATCAAACAAAGCTAAAGAAGACGTCAGTCTGTCACGAGAAAAAGGAAAAGCGAGAGTTGTTGACGAGTGACGAGAGAATTCGGTTTGTACTTTTATGATTCGATATCATAATATTTATATGCACACACATATTGAATGCATGATTTACTATCTAGGTAAGCTTATGTTTGTCGTATGAATTGATTTGTATTGAATGATATTGAATATCGAAAAATTTAGATTGAATTGAATATAGTATAAAAAAGTATGATATAATTGATAAATGATTTATGATACAAAATGATGATGAAATTGGTATGAATTATGTTATGTTGTATTGGATATATATGTATTGATGACGAGATGAATTGAGAATGATGTTATATGAATTAGATTATAGAATGTAAACGGAACATTGGTACCCTATTAACTGTTCGGGTAGAGTAAGATATGATTGACATGTCATAGGATTAGATTGTGTACGAGTTTTGTTTTGGTTATACCGATGAGCGTTGGGCATATTACTTCGGATGTTCCAATGAATGTTGGGCACACTTTTTTCTTCAGTTATACCGATGAGTGTTGGGCGTAATTTATATACTTCAAGCATTCCAATGAGACACCAGGTGCCAGATTGTTATGTTGGTTGGATAATACGTGTATCCATCCTGAGTCCAAGTCAAGTTAATAGGAAATTAGGAGTTTGATATATGATATTGGATCGAAATAATATGATGAAATGGTACCACAGGTACATATACGTAAACATGATTTACGACAGCATGTGAAAAATCATGCAGACCCATTTATACAAGCAAAGATGATCGATTTGAAAATAGAACAAATCAATAGATTCGAGAATTAAATGAAATGAGGTAAAGAACTAAGAATTTGGTATGTCATGAAATGAATGTATCGACATCTTATTGTTGAATGGTATGACATGACATGATAAATTTTAATGTTAATGTTCAAGGATTTGGTATACAAAATGGTTATTTGCATACATCACATGTTAATGGAAACTCTTGGTATGAATTGAATATGATTTGATAAATTGTTGAATTTAACTGATTGTATTCATTTGGCTATTGTTGTGTTACATTGACTTGAATCATGAATGTAATGACCCAAAATTCACGAGCATCAAAAAAGTATATTATCGGGCCTCCGTCTTAGTGAAATGGGTTCGTAAATAATTATTAAAAATAAGTACGAGTCTAGTAGTGTGCTTAATTAGGTTATAATTAGGTGAATTTAGCTTAATTAAGAAAAAAAGAGGAAAAAAGACTAAATTGAATAAGGGGCAAATGTAGAATTATAGATTAATAAAAAAAGGGGGACCAAAATGACAAATATGCCATTCTTCAAAGTTGGAGGCGGCATAATGTATAAAAATCTAAGATTTTTATACCTAATTATTATATTAAATTATTAATATTATTAATTAATATTATGGTTTTATATTAAATAATTATATTATAAGATTTTTATATGGTAAATAAATCATGATTTTGACAAATGTATTGTAGGGTAATAAAAATATACATGTGTAAAAAATTATATTTGTACAATTTTAATTTAAATACATAATTTACTTAAAATTTAAGTATAAGATACTTTATAATTATTAATTATATTATAAGATTTTTATTTGAATAAATAAAATAAAGACAATTGTATGGTGATAGTAAAGTACATGTATATTAATAATAGTAATATATAGATACACTTGTAAAATACATATTAATTTACTTAATATTAACGTAATAGATATTTGTATTATATGATATTATTATTATATTCTATTAATTAAAGTAAATAATAAAAGAAATAAAGTAATAAAAAGAAACATAAAACAAAAGAAACAAAGCAAAAACAAACAGAACCATTCGAAACAGATCAGGGAAAGAAAGAAAAAGAAAAAGAAAGAAAACAAAAGGAAAATTTAGGATTTGAAGCTTTAAGCTTTAAAAGGTAAGTTAATCAAGTCATTTTCTTTTAATTTTGATGTTTTAGAAGCTTTAAAATAAGGTTTTGATGAAATTAAGTTGATAGTTTGAAAGTTTATAAGTTTTTAAGTATAGTTTATGTTGAACAAAAAAATGAATTAGGGATTTAATTGAATGAAATTTAAGTTAGAATTAGTAAAAAGATTAAATTGTAAAGTAAGTTATAAGTTTTATGTTAGAGGGATTAAATTGAAAAAAAATTATATTAGGGTTTTAACATGAACATTGAATAGTTAAGTTAAATATGGTAAGAAGTTAAGTAGAAAAGAAGTGTGAATTGAGTTAGAAAAAGTAAATAAGTTAGTTAGGATTAAATTGTAAATTAGGTTATAAGTTTTGTGTTGTAGGGACTAAATTGAGTGAAATTCGAAATTAGGGATTTATGCTGAAAAATTATTAGTTAAATTTGAGTTTAGTTGAAATTTGGGTAGAAATAAGATATGAATTGTAATGGAAAAGTAGATAAATTTAGTTAAGACTAAATAGGAAATTAAAGTATAAATTGAATAGAAATTTAATTATTTATTATAAATTAGTGATGTAATTAATAATGTAAATTATCTTAATTTTCGTAGCTAATAAAGAACCCGAGACATCAACGCAAAAGGGGAAGGAAAAGATAGCCGAGGAGTAACTCGAGAAAATTTACGGTTTGTATTACTATAACTCAAACTATTATTTATTAAATTTTATATTTAAATTTATATGTAAGGTAAGTACATTATAAGGTAAGTATAATATTTGAAATGAAGTATGGATAAGTATGAGTATTGAATTACATGTGGATTGAGACTGGAAGTATATTGAAATGGAATTGAAGTTGATATGGAAATGAAATTGAAGTTAAAAAAAGTGAAAGAGTACCCTATTAACTAATCGGACTGTGTCAGTATAATTGGCATGCCATAGGATTTTGAGAAGGGATTTGGAGATGTGATTTGGAGATACTAAAGTTTATATCCTTCGGATTTATCCGAAGAGGCACTCTGTGCTATACTGGTGTGTTTTGGATGAATTATATTATTCTGGTGTGCTTGGGAGGATTATATAATACTGGTGTGTTTTGGAGGATTATACTGGTGTGTTTCGATTGGACATTTTTGGTGTGTTTGAATGGAATCCATGTATCTGTCAAAGTCTCAATTCTGTTAATAGGGTAATGAATAAAATGAGCATATTGAATGAATGAGATGATTTGTATATTTGAAAGTTTGAGAAAGAAGTTGTGAAATGAATAATGAATTAAAATGATATGTGTAAATTGATAGTATGAATTTAAGGTTATGAATTTCGATAAAAAGTTGAATTGTTATTATGTGACATTTATTGATAAATTATTATAGATATTATAAGACTTTATTTATAATTTAGTTTATAATTATATTGTTATAAGTTTAATTTTATAAATTCTCAAAGTTATATAGTTTGAGTTATGGTAATACCACTAAGTATAAAATACTCAGCGTATGGTTGTTTCCGTACGCAGGTCAATAGAAGATAAAGAGTCCCGATTCAGCATCCTGATCAATCCCGACCTCGACACAACTTTGGTGAAGTAATCTTACTTTTTTGTTAAATTGGCATGTACTTGGTCATGTAAATGTTTTAAGAGTTTATATGTAAATAATGTTGAACTTAGTATGTATGCATTAAACTTGATCTAAGAAATGAATAAAAATTATTAGTTAAAATTTAAGTTAATATTGTGATACTAATTGATTAAATTACTAAGATAATGATGTAGATATGATTTAGGTATGTTTAATTATATAAATATGTTGGTTGAAATATTGGAATTGGTATTGGTTGCTGTTTTAAAATTTGCAGAAGAGGTTAGATATTTATAAAGGAGTTATATTAAATTTAAAAAAAAATCAAAAAAAAATAAAAATGAATAAATTCAATTAATAAAAAATTATATTAATTTATGATTATACTATAATATGTTTGTTATTTATTTAAGAATTATTTGTAAATTGTCCGATATGTCCGATAATGCCTCGTAACCCTGTTCCGGCGACAGTTTAGGGTTAAGGGGTGTTACAATGAAACTACTACTGAGCTTTATCGCTTAACATACAATTTGTTTATTCTGTGTGTAGGTTTAGGTGGATCTCGAAGCCTCGAGAAGTAATTCAGTATCCAAACTACAACCCTTGACTCAACAATGTTTATATAGTCACTTTTCATTTTAATATATGGCATATACCTTGACTTTGAGTTAGTTTTGCATAATATGTAGAAATGGTTGGTTTTGTGTAAGTAAAATTGGTATAATAGTTGAAATGAATAAAATGTTGTATACCTTGTAGCAGATATGTGTATTTGTATCAAATGGTTATCTGGTTTGCAGATTGAAGTTAAGTGTTGATTTGGTTGAAAGTTTAATTGAGGTTTAAATGGATTTTTGGTAAACAGACGATCATGTCGCGACATTAGACCTTTAATGTCGTGATGAGGAATTGACAGTGAGTTGTGTCGCAACCTGGAACCTTCGGAGTCACGACATCAACCCAATACTTTGAAAATTTTATAATTTGATCATTATTCGATCTTGAGTCATCTAAAGAGCTTTTGTAAGCTTGTATAAGATCCACAATGTTTGTATAACATGTCGTAACCATGTTTTGTCGTAACCATGTTTTGAACTTAATAATATATATTAATTGTTAATTTGAATTATAATTTAATCATAGTTGCTCCAGCAACGAATGTGACATCTTATAGCTCGGACTAAGTGATCGGTCAAATATGAGGTGTTACAATAGATTTTTTTATGCGTTATAAATTACATAATATATAAAAATAACATGGAACATTATAAACTTTAAAAGAAAATAGGCCAGGCCTTGAATGTTCAAGCTTGAGCTTGATCTATATTTTAAACTGTAATGGTCCATTTACAGTGAAATCAAAATAGTAGTTTCGTGATCACAAATTCGAGCTAGAAGGAAAATTTATTTTAATATTGTGGCATGGTCTATATTATGATAGGAAGGTTGCATAAAAATTTTGATAACAAAATTTTATTGATTTTATGGTTAAATTGATTTAAAAGGACCAAATTAAAAAAAAAAGTGCATTCCTAGGACTCCGTTTTGGTAAATTGGATTCGTAAATATTTATTATAAATATTTACGAAGTTAGTTGTATGTGTAATTAAGTTTTGATTAGGTGAATTTAACTTAATTAGAAGTAATTAGAAAAAAAAGATTAGATTGAAATAAGTAAAAAGGACTAAATAGGGAAATATGCCATTGAGGCGATTTAACATTGAAAATTCTAAGACATTTTTAATATAAAATATATATTATATTATATTTACTTAATTAATAAGTATGTTATTATATTATGTAATTATAATATTATATATATATATATATATATATATATAAAACAAAAGAAAGAATGGAAATAAGAAAGAAACAGAATCGAAACAGAGAGAATAGGGAGAAAGAAAGAAGAAAGAAAAAGAAAAAGAAAAATTGGGATTTCAAGGGTTCAAATTTAAATTGGTAAGTCAATTTAATTCATTTTCTTGTAATTTTTGAGTTTTTATGATACTAGAACAAAATACTATTAGGTATATGTTGAAATTTTGAAAGTTAGTAGATTTTTTAATATAGTTTATGTTGAATTAATTGATGAATTAGAGATTGAATTGATGGAAATTCAAATTAGAATTGGGAAAAATGATTAAATTGTGAAATAAGTTATAAGTTTAATGCAATAAGGATTAAATTGTAGGAATTTCGAAGGGCTTATTAGTGAAAATTTGAGAGTTAAGTTATAAGTAGAATTTAAGTAAAAATAAGGTATAGATTGTGATAGAAATAGAAATAATTTTAGTTATGAATTACATTGAAATGTGAGCTAAGGTAAGAAATGATGAATATATTATACCATGCATGTTTATTTTTATTAAATAGTATAGGAAAGTCATTTGATTGTTTTTCTCTAACATATAAATGTTATATGTTTTAAATGAAATTGAAGAGAAAGAAAAGAAATGAGAGGGCCTAATTGAAGAAAAAGGAAAATAGAAGGTTAAGGAGTGAAGTAAGACATCATCTCAACCTTTTTGTTGTAAGTACTACAAGATTTTTAAATTATTTTTATTTAAATGCTTATATTATAATATAGAATTACTTAGAAATAAAAATGTAAAATATATATTTAAATTTGTAAATAAATAATAATAATAATAGATTATGAAATTATGAAATTTGTAAAGAAAATTATAGATGGAGAATATAAGATGGTATATTGTTGATCGTTAAGTAATAATGTTGTGACAAAAGTATATATGTGAAAAATGTGTAATATTTGTGAATTGTAAAATGTGCACTAAATTGTAATGATGGAGAAATGAGAAATCTTTTTTGAAATATTTATGTAAAGTATTTAAATATATGAAATTCAGTTTTAATGCCCAAGTAGACGAAATTTATAACTACTAGGATATTAGTGGCATGCCATTAAGGAACTATAGCGCGCTCTCTGATTATTAGCACATTAGTGCTCTCCGTTTAGCACATTTGTGCTCTATGTATAGCATTTTAGTGCTCTTTGTGCATTAGTGCATAAAAATGCACCTCTGTATTTGTTCCGTATATTCGGTGTGTTCTATAAAATCTACTTTGGGCTAAGAATATGAGTTATGAACAAAAGCGAATCATCAATGTGTTAAGGTAAGTTTTATAACTTACAAAAAGATAAATTAAATTTTATTAATATAAGGCGTAGCTAAAGAAACTTATATGTATGTAAATATGTATTAATGGAATGGGTTTAAAATATATTATTAGGATTTATTTATCTATTTATTATTGTAGTGCTTACTAAGCCTTCACTAGCTTAACGCGTTTAATTTTAACGCGTAGGTACAATTAGACTCGAAGAGGTAGAGTCGGGTTAGAAGATCTCTCATCTCATCACATCCTTAAGAGCTTCAAAAGTAGGTATCATATTTTGAATTAAAATAGCATGCACATAAGCAATTCAAATTTGTTCCTATGTATTAGAGATTAAAATATAAACTCTTGAAATTCTATCTATTTTGAGTTACTTGGAAGTATTTTGGTATATATGAAATGAATTAGTGAAACTATAAGTATGTTTACAAATATGGCTGGTAAGTTAAAATATTATGTACAAATGTTTTAATTAAACAGTATCTAACCATAACCATTTTGGCACTAAATGTAATAGTCTTATACCGGGTCTCTACGATTGGACAGGGTATAGGGTTGTTACATAAACAACCTTAATTTTTTGTTGAAATCTATTTTCCAGGCCTAATATTTTTATCTAAAATTTCAAGTAAACCTTTGGACTTGGGCAGGTAGTCCGACTCATGAATAAGTCTAGATGCAACCTTAATCCATATCAATTTTTAATTTTTATTTAAAAATTAAAAACTTTTCGTATAATTATAATTTGAAAAATTAAGCTATAAATGATAAGATTTTTTTCTATAACTTTTTTTTAATTTTAGATATTTAAAAAAAAAAAAAAGAATTGTTGTTAAAAATTCCTAAAAATTCTAAAATATCCATTAGCTATACCTTATGAGGCATATTAATTACTAACTCTTTTAATTAATATATCACATCATCACTTCATTACAAGGTAATGGAAGTTAATGAATGAATTAATAATATGTAACAACATGATAAAGTCTGTGATTATTACGTAATTTTTAAAGTTAGATTACTAAAATATGTTTTTAATCATGGTTTAAGAATAAGTTATGCAGTTTATCCCATAATTTAATTATGTAAATTTCGCTAAGTTAAAAAAATTAATTATTACTGAATTTATGACATACTCGTAATATAGGTGAAAAAAATTATGTAAAAAATATATTTATTAGAAAATCACATCAAAATCAATTGATGTTTTGGTTATAATTGTAAAGTTCATTAATTATCATGCACGATGTTTCAAATTCAAATCTCATTATAATTTAATTTTTATTGATTTATTTTATGAAAAAGACAAAAAATCCTAATAGAAATATAACTTAAATTTGTATATTAAAATATATTTTAATAATTTCATAATTGAGTTGTTACAGTATATTTTAATAATTTCATAATTAAGTTGGAGTCCAGTTGATTTGTGGCATCAATTCAATAAAATAGATAAAAAATTATATTTTTTTCTAGTTTTCTTGTTTATAAAGATTTTTAATTTTTTTTAGTTGATTCTAAAAGCACATACCAGAAGGCAAAATGCATTGGGTGTAATATTTTTATCATGCTATAATCTATACTATTATTTAAGCTTCTGATGAGTTGGTATTGTTATTCTTAATCAGGTCTCCAACTTAGTTAGCGAAATTACAAAAATATTCTTTCATAATTAAAATAAATTATATTATTTTAGAGCACTTCAGTTTTTTTTTATTAAAAACATACATATGATAAGATTTGAACCTAAACCAATTGTATTAGTAGATGCTTTAATTTATCACTTAGCTAAAGCTTTATTTTGAGATTTTTATACATTTTAATTTTATTATACACATTTTATTACCTTCATCAATTATATATATATATATTTTATATTTGTAATCTTTACATGTATACGTGTATGATAGAGTTTCTAATATTACTTAATTATTTTGTTAAAAATTTCATGAAAAGCTTTTTGAAAAAATCTTCATCACCAACCTTATAATGAGTTAATAGGTTTACCCTTTGTATCTTCTCTAAAGTTTAAGCATCTAAATATTGTATATATCACGTTAGTAAAATTAACAAATATTATTATTATTATTATTTATCTATTTTAAGTAATTTGATAAACTATATAAATTTAAAGAATAAAAAATAAATTAAAGATTAAAGTAAAATTTTAAAATAAAATTGAAGGTTGAAATAAATAATTATAACATGGTGGACTGATTCAAAATATTGAATCCAACGTGAAACAAATCTTACAAAATAAAACTACTTGAGATTAATAGACTTGTAACAACATGATTTTACAAGCTTAGAGAAAACGAAAATCTAGCTTTTCTTTTTACGTAATAATCTTAAAAATAGAAGGAATCGTGATTTGGGGAGGAATGAAGAGCTTTTTTAGTCCCAACACCAAAATCCGCCTCTAAGAAGAGACCAAAATGGAGATGTGACTGATTTGGGAGAAAGAGATTTGAAATTCGAATGGTATGATTTTTGGAGGGAACGTTGGAGGTGTTTATACGGCGGTCTCGGAGTGGGCCCATCCTGTCTCCCCCTGCCGGTATTCCCCTTCCATTTTATCACCGTAACTGTTATTTCTAGGCATTTCAGCGCTACCCAAATTGTACGAAGCTGCACCACTCATATGATCTGGGCCGCTCCTTGTCTCGATTATCTCACGTGCCTCTTTCCCCATTTAATTGTCTCCCTACAATGACCAAAATCACCTTCCTTAACTAATGCCATACTCATTTTTCTCTAAATTAATCGGAATCAAGATTTTGAAATTTACTTGGATGATCATAAATAAAAGGGCCCAATCAAAAGTTGGCAAACTGTCTGTGTCTAGTCAATTCTTTTGCAGGTGAAAACATGGATGGAGTAACTCGCCTTATAAATATATTTCTTGGGTTAAATAATACCAATTTTTATTTTTAAAATTATTAATTTAACTATTAAAATGAGTTGTCAAATCTTATGAGACATAATTTGAAATAATTTTTTTAAAATAAATAAATATTGTAAAAAAATTAATTTTGAGATTTTTGAAATTTTTACAAAAAACTATCATTTTCTTTTCTCTTTCTCTCAATTTTACTTTATTTTTAGTTTTTTAATTTAAAAATTTATACAGCAACATTTTACTTTTTCTTTAAAATTTCCATTTTAAACGAGGGTTATAGTTTAGAAATATTTAGTGCAATTAACTCTTTTTTAAATAATATTTTGAATTCAAATTCCGTAAATAGATAAATAATATTAAAGTTAAGCCTTAATTCAGTTTGAGGTGTGAACAAGTTTAAACTTATATTATCCGAAATTTTTTTAATATAACCACAAGTATGTTTTACCTAATAATAAAAAGTAATTTCAAATTATATAATAAAAGGCCTTAGAGAAAGAATAGGACAGCATATAAGTGAAGTCCTTTAATCACGCCAAAAACTTGAAAAAGGACTTTTTTTGGAATGAGCATCCTTGGAAAATGCATTCATTCCATTTCTTCTTTCAAAATACATTATTTAAAAAAAATATTGTTTAGTGCTACTTAATATTATAATTGATTGCTATTTTGTGTGACAACTCGGATCATTATTACAGTCGTTACGGTATTATAAACTGCCAGACTGCCTTCATCCTCTTAAATGCCTAACCACCTCTTTCAACATTTCTATTCACAAATAGTTGGGACATTCAAAATTTTTAGTTACAGCCATTAAAAAGTATGTTTGGTCCAAATTTTATGTAGATCAAAGATATGAAACAAGTAAAAGGATGAAAATGGACATTTGGTTATTTCGAAATCATGCCTATAATTAATTTATTCATGATTAAATTTATATTATATAGTGTCTAGTGTAGCGAATTAATCGAATATTGATTAAATTAAATTATGTATATGAGTAAAAATATAGATATATTTATAAAAAATAAATTACGCTTTTGTTTTAAATGGTGGAGAAAATTTTGTTAAAAATGATAGTGATTTACATTTAAATTTCATTTTGCGTTTTTTTATGTCTTTAAATTAATATAATTTATTTTTTGTTGATAAATGATATTTTAAAATATTAAATATGATAAACATTAAATGATATTTTTTAAATAATAAATGTTAATTCTATTCAAATTTAGTTTTATTTATTCTTTTTAATAGTACATGGACTAATTTGATCCAGTCCCTATAATATAAGGATCTATCTTGTACATTCCCCATTATTTAAGTCATCAGTTGAATTTTTGTCACGAGTAGAGTGGGCATTGATTGAGTTGGATCAAGAAATCATGTTTTTATCAAAAAGTTAAATTTTTTTTATAAAATAAATAAGTTGTATTAAAAGAGTATTTTTATTTTTATATTTTATATAAAATTTATAAAAATTAATTTATGATAAGATTTGAATTTAAAATATCATGAATTTTAAATTTTACGTTTTCAATTAAAGGTTTATTTATTTTTTAATTTTAACTTTTAACACATTGGATAATTTTTTTGGAGTTAAAATTAAAATTATATAATAAATATATTTATAAAAATTAATATAAATAACTTTAAATGATAAAGTACAAATGTTATTAAAAATTATAAGGGTTTGAGTTTAAATATTAATATGTGTATTTATATATTTATTTTTTATATTGTAGATATAAAATAATAAAAATACCTTCAAAATAATATAATATACTTTATAAAATAAAAAGTATTTTGATCATTATGTAATTGAGTTAGTGTCAACGGACTCATGCTATCACTCATTAAAGAGTTTAATATTGGTAAAATACGAGCAAAATTAAAAAAAATGATAAATTACATTGCAAATCACTTTAAGATAACGTCATTCTTATTTAGTCATTAATTTTTTTGTTAATTTAGTCACTCTAATTAAGATAATTGCTCAAATTGATCACCGTCGTTAAAAATTGCGTTAATCCACTAATGGATTGCTGCTGGCATGATATTTTTTTGACTTTTGATTAAAGCTATGAACCTCTCTATAATTATTTCGAAACACTTGATTTTTTATTTATTTGGTGATGAAGATTGATGGTTCTTATGTTGTAAATAATTCAAAGAGCAAGTGATTTATTTAAAAGTAAAAAAATGCCACGTTAGCAATCCGTTAGAAGATTAAAGAAATCTTTAATGGCAGTCACCAATTCGAGTAAATATTTTAATTAGAGTGGGTAATTTAATTAAAAAAAATCTAGAGTGGCCAAAATAAAAACAATGTTATTTTAGAGTGATATTTGATGCAAATTATCCTTTAAAAAATTTTGACAAATATGTCCGGTTTTGATGCATGGCATTCTCGTAATATTATTTCAATCAGAAGGCCAAACATAAAATATCACAGTAGATAAGCTAAAATTCATAAAAAAAAATGTTTAAAAACAAGTGTCCGTTACTAGGGAAACGTTTAAATTTCCAGTCCCTGTGATCTTCTCATATTTTAAATTTAATCCTATGAATTTAATATCTCTACTATTTTAATTTAATACTTTAAATCTAATTGATAACAATATAAAAAAATCATTAAATTAGATTATTAGGTATTTTTATAATAAAATAATAGTTATATGATCAATTTAAAATCATTTAAAAAATATCATTTATTTTTTTTATAACCCTAGATTCAAAATTGAAAACTTTATAAATTTAGAATTTATCATTTTTATTCACTTATTTGGTATTTAATGTCCGAAACAAGACTATTAATTTTTTAATTTAAAAATTCTACAAAATTCAATTTAATGAAATTTCTTTGGTAACATTATTTATATTAAGTTGAAAGAGTAAAGAGATGAATGACTGGATTAAAAGTAGGAGAAAATTTTAAATATATAAAAAGTAGAGGGACTGACAAGAATTAGGAAAGAACTTAAAAACCCATTGCCTTAAAAAAAAAAAAAAAAAACTTCAGACCTGAAAAGCTCTCTAGCTCAACACAAGAGAAAACTCCACACAGAATTTAAAGCCTCGTGACCATCGAAGAGAGAGAGAGAACCAAGGGCATTACAGATAATGACTGGTTTAGTAATGGTGACAAAAGGGGGTGGTTGTGGTGGTGGCTGTGGGAAGGGAGGAGCTAAAGGAGGAGTTAAGAGCCGCGAGGAAGAGCAGCAGAACCAGATATCTGTTCTGGCGTTGCTTTTGGCTGCTTTGAGGAAATCCATGGTGTCTTGTCGTGTTGATTCCCGGGATGAAATAATCTCTTCCACCCTTCAACATATGGAAATCGGGTGGCCAACCAACGTAAGACACATTACCCATGTTACCTTTGATCGTTTCAATGGCTTCTTGGGTCTTCCCGTCGAGTTCCAAGTTGAAATCCCCAGTCGGGTTCCAAGTGCCAGGTTAATTCCCTTTGCTGTTTCTCTTTTTGTTACTTGGTTTCAGTTTTTTTTTTTTAAATTTTCTTTTGGGTTAAAGATTTCAGCTGGGTTTTGGTCCTTTTTTAAACTGTTTTAAAGTCCAAATGTTTGTGTTATTGTGCAGTTTAGATCTCGAAGAGTGAAAACAGTACATTTCTAGCTGTTTTGAAGTCCCAAAATAACTGAGAGAATGAAACATCTGCATTTCTAAAAAAAATGGAAAATTTTGAAGAATTAAGCTTTTGATTTTGAAAACCATAACCCAGAAAATTCAAAATCTTTGACTTTCTCAAGCTCTGTTCATTTTGAAAACTTAAAAACGTTGCTAAACTGGGTTTATACTTTCTTCTTTTCTCTTCCTTAAAGCTCTCTGCACTCTAGAAATGGCAGTAAATATTGGAGTTCCATGGCGATTTCCAGTGAATTTCATGGAGTCTATTAGCATTAAATCAGATTTTGTGGTAATTTAGTTTTTGCAGCACCAACTGTCATTATTATTTAACCCTGTTTTCTGACGGGTGAAATAAATAATACCGTGTTCTTCATTAATATTTTTATTTCCAAAAACTTATTGCAAACCAATCTTCTTCGACAAGGTATTTGGGTGTTTAAAGAAGTTTCCTTTTAATAGCTGTAACTCTAATTAATATCATTGAAGTTATTTTTTTTTTACTGTAAGTTCATTGGATTCTTTGCCGTTTGTTGAAATGACACAATTTCCTGTTTATTGTTTTGCTCTGGTTAGTAAAAGTGGTCCTTTAATTGCAATTGTCCTTTCGTTTACAGTGCTAATGTGTTTGGGGTCTCAGCGGAATCAATGCAATGCTCATTCGATCCCAAAGGGAATAGCGTCCCCACTATACTGTTGTTGATGCAGGAACGGCTTTATTCACAAGGGGGATTAAAGGTTTTTTAAAATTTCTATGCATATACATAGTCTGCATCCCTATGTATTCGATTTCGAAACTAAATGGTTTTCCACCTTGGTGTCTGGTGATCTGTTTTGTAGGCGGAGGGGATTTTCCGGATAAATCCTGAGAATGGCCAAGAGGAGCATGTAAGGGATCAACTTAACAAGGGCATTGTGCCAGATAATATCGATGTCCATTGTCTTGCAGGCCTTATAAAAGCCTGGTTTCGAGAGCTTCCTTCAGGTGTTCTTGATGGACTTTCCCCTGAACAGGTTCTCCGATGCAATACGGAAGAAGAATCGGTCGACCTCGTGAAGCAGTTGAAGCCAACTGAAGCTGCACTGCTCAATTGGGCTGTTGGTCTTATGGCGGATGTTGTGGAGGAAGAGGAATCAAACAAAATGAATGCGAGAAATATTGCTATGGTTTTTGCTCCGAATATGACTCGGGTATGGGGGCATTACTTTCCTTGAAATTGTAAGAATTATCCAAGTGTTAGATCAGTAGAGATGAACTTGCAATGTTTCTGAAGTTGTTGATAACTTATTATAGTTTAGTTTAATTAAAAAAGAAAAAAAAGAAGCAAGCATTCTTAGTTTGATTTTCTGTTGAGCAGATGTCTGATCCATTGACGGCTCTGATGCATGCTGTTCAAGTGATGAACTTGCTCAAGACCTTGATCATCAAAACACTACGGAAACGTGAAGAGACGGCAATGGGAGGGTATTCACCGACGTCGTCTCATTCATGTGACTGCCCTACAGATGAGGAGTTCGATAGTCAGCCAGAGATGGATACGAGTTGCGAACTGAGAGGGCCAACATCCGATTATGATAACACCCTTTACAGTAACTGTAGTGCAGATGAAGATGAAGATGAAGATGATGAAATCGAAGTTGAAGTTGAGTCATTGGGTGAAATAGAGGAATGCTTCATAAGGCAACTGGACGAGCATAAGAACATCACACATAGTTTCTTGGAGGAAGCAGCGGACGAGTCACAGAGAGACGATTCAAGTCCAAGAAGTTGCTCGGTTCACAGTATCGAATCTGGTGTTTCCTTTACAGATAAAAAGAACAAGAGTTCTGCCTTGTGTATAGGTAATGGTGAGAACATTGGTGACACGGATATGGTAGACAAACTAGATGAGCCTACAAAATGGGACACATCGTCTCTGTCTATTGCTGGCTGACCGATGATTCGGTCTCACATTATTTAGGACAATAGCAGCACATTTTGGGTTGTCACCTTTCAATTATGGTTCAGCAAGGGCTGAACCTGAACTTTGTAGTTGTATTTTTTTTTTTTAAAATTTTATGTTTAATTAGGACCTCAAAACTGTTGGAACTAATCAACCAGTCTTAGGTAGATTCAGGGGAGGGTGTAATTTTGAAATATGGTTGAATTCCAAAGCTAAGGCATCCATTTGAATTTTATGAGTGCTGACCTGACCATGTGATTGATTTGTCTTATGTATTCTGCAAATCTGAGTTTGTCATCTTATGCTTGGATTCATCCTTGAAAGTTATTTTTTAGCTGCCATAACATTTATGGCGTTAAATCAGTTTTAAGAATATATTCTGATTAGTAATATATCAATAAATCATTTCTTGTACTGACAAAATTACACATCAACCCAGGGAACATAGCAATTATTATTATTTTTAAAAAATGCATTCCGACACAAACTTATTTAGAGCAGGCAAGAGAACTACAAAAGCACCACCCACCTCGACGCAAATCAATGAACATAAAGGGCAGCAGAAAGTGAAAATAAAGAATAATGACGATGACACGCCAGGAACTGAGGTATGGGTTTTTACTTTTTATTAATTTTAGTTCCAGTTCTAGCCAGTACTAGTTATGGTATATCTTATTTATTTTATTCATTATACATAGCATTTTTTTTTGAGAAATGGGAAAAAATGGATAAGGTTGATAATTGATGGTGATCTATGACCCACAACTTCAAACAAAAAAAATGAAAATTTAGGCCTCACCCTTACCCTCATGGCAGCAATAATAGAATTTTTTTTTTTTTTACAAAATTTTTAATCAGTACAAATCTAGATAACACTAACAAATTTTTATTTTCCTGTCACCTACAATTACAAGGGACTTCTTATTTCTTTTTTCTAAATTAATAAATTAGATTTTCAAAATTACCTACTTTTAACTATAACATCACGCAGCATAAAAGAAGCACCCAAAAAAGAGAGTAAAAAAATGAGAAGAGCTTAGAAAATGTATGTTGATGAGGGAGAAATAATTAACAGCAGCAGTAAACAAATTGGAAACAATACATTTAGGGAACACTGTATCATGGATGTCCCCATAAGATTATACTATCAACAAATCATTTTCAGGAAAAATCAATAAATTAATAATTAGTGCTTAAATGGATTTAATGATACACAGAATACAAATCGTGTAGGGCACGGATTGCGCCATGAATTACAAGTTTCTGGGATTTTTTTTTGATCCCATGAAGCAATTACAAGGATGGGTTGAAACCTATACAATCACAGGTTATCCTTAATCCATCCGAAATGCTGATACTGCAGTCAGTCGATATATCCAGGTTCCTTCGACTGCGTGTTCGTTGCCTTCCTTCCATGACTTACCTCCCGATCAATAAGGTTTGTTCTGTTTGTTGTCTCTCTTAAGCTGAACCTTCAGTTTCTTACCTCCTAATTGGCATCCATTCATCATGTTTATGGCATTTTGAGCAGCTGCCGGAGAGTCGTAACTTACAAATCCTGCAAAGACAGGGTTCTTGAGAGATAAAACTCCTTAATGTTCATATCAGATCAAGAAATAAAAAGAAAATGCACTCACCGAAACATTTGCTAGCCCCCGTTGCTTTGTCAACGAAAACCTTTGCACTTAAAACCCTACCATATCCTTGAAAAGCGTTTGCCAATTCTTGATCTCCAAATTCTTGAGGTATGTGATAAATAAATAGGTTTGCACCAGGTGGACCTAGGTCAGAGCATAGACTAATTAATTAATAACATGCCACCACCAAGAATCTAGTTTTAGAAAGACAATAAAATCAAGATGACTATAGATAGCAAACCTTCAATCTGACTTCCCGAGCTTGTACCGACACTGGAAGCTGATGAAGAGTTACTGCTTGTATTTGCTTGTGGTAGTGAACCAGGTGAACTGGTCGGATGGTGGCTAATAATTCCACCAGGATATGCCATGGGGTACTGAACACCTTGCACGGCTGGGTAAGCTGAGCCAACATAACTTCCAGGAGGCATAGCATAATTTCTAGGTCCAGCCCTGGGAGCAAGGTCAGGTGTCATTCCTCGCAATGCACTTGCTTGATTTACTGGAGGAATCATGTTGTGAAATGCAGACTGATTCTGCATGGGTGGCATGCGGTACTGCATAAGTCCATAACTTCCTGGAGCCTAATACATAATGAGATGATGAATCAAATTTAGATATAAAGTAAGATACAAAAGCTGTGTCAGAACATCATGACTAAAAAAAAAGTAAGACACGCCCCTCTTAGCCAAAAAGAGGAGGAAACAAACCCACTAATTATTCACGCTAAAGCTATGTTTGTTTTTTTCTTTTTAAACACCTTCCGAAAAAATAGTTTCCTAAAAATATTAACTTTATCTAGTGGTGGGATGATTAAGCCTAAAATGTTTTCCATAAGTTATTTTCAGTTAAACAAACATAGCAAAAGCTGTATTTGATGCAAAATATTATCTTATATAGTAACTATATTTGTTACAAAAGCATTGCTTTTTTACAACCAACTATATTATATAATAGAATTAATAATAAACGATACCTAATTAAAATTGTAAATTACATGTATGAGAGTAGATAATAGCACATTAGGCTAAATGGGATAAATGAACTTAAGAAAAGTTTAAACATATTTATATTATTAAAATATTCATATCTTATTATAAAACATTTATTACTATATATTTTTTATTAAATATTAATATAAAGTTTTTTCAATAAAACATCAATGTTTTTAGACCAGACCGGTGATTGACTGGCCAGGCCACCTGTTCGTTAATCCGACTGATTCGATCAAAAACTCATTAAATTTTTAGAAAATAAAAAAAATCAGTGCAACTGATCCTTACCAGTTCTTGGTCCAACTGGTTCAATACTATTCTCCGAACCAGTACCTTGGCTAGTTCCCAGTCCAATTGGTCCGGTTCAAACATCATTGATGTAAAACATTAAGAATACTAATTGAAATTTAAAAATATTATTAATAATAAAATTTATTATTAAACTAATATTTTCATATTAAGTATTTTATTAAAATAATAATGAATATTAATTACATTAATAATTTATTATTAAGTATAAATATATATGTTTAATAATATAAAAAATTATAATATTTGAGATCAAAATCTTAATATTGTAAAAAAAATTTAAATTTAAAAATTTATTATTAACTAGATTAAAGTTAATTTTTATATAAAAATCATCCTACTCATAAGAGAGCTCTTTTTTGGAAATTTTCTTATACTATGCAAAAGGTGAAGACAAATTGTCAAGAAAAGAACAATTATTTTTCATTTACCAGTATGTCATTTTTCTAAAAAACACAAGAATGCAAAAAGCATTTCTTTAAATCATTTTCCATAAAATAAAAACACCCATAAGATGTGTTTTTGAAATTTTAAACTTGCTCCATACAAAAAAGGAAAAGCTACCTGATATCCATATCCATTGTATGGGGGAACATAACCCATTGGCAATGCTCCAAACAATGAAGGATGTTGTGAATCTACATTCGGTTTATTCAAAGCTTGAAATTGGGCTTTTTGAGCCCTTCGTGCTAGTCTTTCCTTCTCTGTATCTGCCCATTTGACAACGAGAGGGACACTTGAACCCTAAAATAGCAGAAGATAAAGACCAAAATATAATAAACGTTCATTCAAGAATAACTACCACACTACCAGACATGATAAGAAATGACTTAACTCATATTTGGAAGGCAATAGGTAAACATAAGCTTTTGCAATACTTTCATATGCGTATATGCATTTTGCAACCCACTAGGGTATAGAAGGATATTCAGATGTAAGCCTTATGGTATGCTTGATTCAATGGAAAAGTGGAAGGAAAATGCGTGCGCTTAGTAGGAAAAAGAATTGAAGTAAAGAAAATAGGAAAGATAACATTTTGCGATAACAAATCATTCCAAATTATGATAATAAGAGGAGAGAAAATGAGAGAGAGGTAAGTTAAATGTGTATCTTTACAGGATTATGCATTTCTCAAATTTTCCATTTTCTTTTCTTCCCTTTCTCAACTCTACCACGCAACCATAGAAGGAAACATACTTTCTTGTTTTTTCATTTTTTCATCTTTTCTACCACGCATATACTAATGGAAATCTATTTTTCTCATCTAATTTTTCATCTTTCTAATTTTCTATTCACCCTACCAAGCAAACCCTTAGTGCATCTAGATTGCGATAAAATACGGGCTTCTAGCGAGAGACTATTTGCTTGACAACTGTAATACTAGATGCAGCATGCGGTTAATCATAACAATGACATTCTTTTCGTGGATTGCAATATAATGAAGATATTATCACAAAAATCATCTTTGCATCTTCAAATACCTTCCAGATGTATATGTGAACCTTTAGTGACTTCAGCTCCTAGACTAAGCTAATCAAAGACTGAGGGATAACTAAATTTTGATGACATAACTTATTACTCCAAATGAAAAATGAGCATGTAAGATAGTTGATTAGTACATAAACATTAAAGTTCAATCACATTGAAACATCTAATACCCGAAAGATACCATACAAAACAGGTTAGATACTAGGAAATCTGAACAATGTTTTGGGTAATGCATTGATTTTCAATAGCAGAAACATTAATGAATACAAACCTCCATTCTATGCTTTCCATTAACAGCCTGCAGCGCATCAAGGGCTTGTTCTTTAGTCTCATATTTCAGAAAGGCACAGCCTGCCATAAAGAAACCAATACAATTACAATTCAAATATTGAAATAAACTTACGATTGGGGTTTTATAGTTTATACAATTAAGCAAACACTTTCATCTTTAAAGAAAAGGACATCCAAGTTAAAAAAATAAGTACCTTTACTTGTTTGTTGAGAACCTCTTATAATTTGTAGGTCTTTTATGGTTCCATATTTAGAAAATAAATCAGCAACTTCAGCTTCTGAGACATTCTTCGGCAGCATGCCAACAAAAAGTTTGTGCTCTTCATCCCATCGGGCAGTAAAGGAAGACAATAATTCATAGTTTATTTAACAAATTGATTAAAAAAAAATCAAATAAGAAGTGGAATTATAAGCAACTAGTTCACTGAAGTTACGTGTACCTAATCTTTCCAACTCGCCATCTGCATACTTCACTTGCAATGGACTAGATGCCTGAATTATACCAAAAACAGAAACTGGGTTCTGATCAGGAAAACAATAAGACTGACAGGGTAAAAGACTCTCTGATACTCTCCACACAAATATACGACAGCAGATAGGTGATTGCAATAGATAACTTCGAATTGACTTGTCCCTGGACTTCTCATTGAAAATGTGAATGACAGGATCGAGACATCAAGTTATTAATCACTCTAAGTACTAGACCAAGGGATATGCTGTGTTGTATAAACAGGCACATCTTACATCACCACATCAGAATGTATGATGATTAATCACCCCAAAAAAGTACACGACTTGCCACCATGTATTCCAACACTTAAGGGCTAAGGCATAAGTTAATCTACCCATACAAGTAATCATCTTAAGATAGATTGATCAACAAACCTGCTTTCGTTTTCAATCAAATATGAAAGGTATTGACTGAAAAAATGTGGCAGAATGACAAATAGCAGGAGAGTGTTTAGTCTTAAGTGATTTCTTACAAGTACAACTCCAACACCTATGTTTGCTTAATTATTAGGAATTGAGATAAATTCATGGTTGAAATCATTAAATAACCCTGTTCAGTGCTCAAATTATGTTTTCTGGAACAACACCTAGTATAAAAAGCCCTAGCATCACTCTTTCACATGCTAATAGAATTACGGAAAACTTCTCAGTTTCGTTGCCTCTAAAACTGAAGATACCAATTTACTTCAAATGAGTTAGTATAAAAAATTATCAAAACTTACATTCTACAGTCTAGAACAACATTATCTGCATGTACCCTAATCAACATAACAGAGCAATTAAGGTAGTTTTAATGTATACTGGAGAACTATATTCTACATGTTGCAGGTTGTCATTATCAGATACAGTACATACCAAAGCCACAACTAACGCCCAAAATGCAGTAATAATTTTGAACGTTCCATAGTTCAATAGTAAAATAGGGTGCTACATTTGCAGATTAGCTAAAGGTGATGAAAATTCGCTAGCTACGTCCAACTTCGGAAGTAGCATGTAGATCTTCACAAGAGCAACTAACAATGTGGCAACGAATCACTAAAACGCAAGGCAAAACAAGGAAAAATAAATTTAAAAAATTGAACTAACCCCAGGCAAAGTCTTCTTATTGTGACAGGCATCGACCGCCTTATCGGCCTCTTCTCTCGACGGGCATATAACAAAGCAACAACCTTAATCAACATTAAAAAAAAAACACGAAGAATACCTCAAAATTAGGGTTCTAAACACCTCAAATCTCACTCCAAACTAAACGAATCAAAGAAATCACCAAAAAAAAACCAACCACTAAAGACAAAGAGAAATGTGAGAGATTTGAAACTTGGAAAATAAATATTGAATTTGTTACGAAAAAAGAAAAAAAAAAGGAAGTGGAACCTCTAGAGGCACGAGTAGCCTTGTCTTTGATGATGTTGACTTCGTCGACCAAAGCGAACTCTTTGAAGATTGCAAGAACTTGAGCTTCCGTCATGTGCTTCGGCACTTGACCGACGAACAGCTTAACGCTGTCTTCGCTTGTCGTGTTCTTCTCCTGTTTTCCCTCCGCCATCAATGCCTGCTCTTCTTCCTCTAATTTTTTCTCTTTTTTTTTTTTTTTTTTTCCTTTAAATTTCTTTGGAGTCGTCTGGTGGGAAAAAATGGGTTTCTTGATGGCAAAGTTGGATCTTCAATGGATTTAATGTAATAAAAATGGAGTGAAAAGTGGGGTTAGTGTTTGGATTTATTTACGATACTGCCCTCACAGCTGTGCGAGTTCTGGGGTTTGAGCTGGATGTCCTTTGAAGAAACGCCACTACTGAATTACGTAATTACCCTTTCATTTTTTTTTTTCTATTTTTCTTCGTCTTATTTGACCAAATTTATTAGTGATTCCCATCGGCTGTATTGCAATTTGAAAACCTTTATGATTCACGAAAAAAGAGGACACTGCGCTCAAAGAAAAAAAAGAAAAGAATATGATAGGGTGGGCAGTGGATCAAGTGGGGTAAGTTGAATTTATGAGTGTATGGTGACATCAAACATAGGCCCCTGTCAATTTATAATCTTTTCTTAAATTTTCCGTTCAAAATATATGGAGACTGTATAATATAATCTAAAATCATATTAGAAATAGGTAGAATCAGGTTGTGATTATAGGCTAGAAAATTGTTTGAATGTAAAACTGAAATTTTGGCCTCATGTTGAAAGTAGGAATTCTTTCGGAAATTGGTTTGATTTGATTCCTTGATTCTCCTTTCACATCCATTTCCACTTTCATTTTCTTGCAAACCAATTTCTGGAAAAAGAAAAGCAAGTAAAAAGTGTTTGGAAATATCCCGTTGGTCAACCATCACGATACCAATAATATATTTCACTTTTTTTCAACACCAAATTATTTGCGTCATAATAGCCTCTCTCCTTTTTAATTAGCATCTTCATTTTAAAGTTTAGATTAATAAAATCCATTTCATACTGCTTGATTTAATATTTTTTTAATTTTAGTATAATGATAATTTTTTCACTTTAATCATTATTTTTTTATTAAAATCTTAGACGTTTTATTTATACAAATTTAATAAAATACAAAATATTACAAAATTCATATATTTAAGCCTCCTATTTTTGATAACTCCAAATGAAACTTGCGTTTAAGATTACCTTGTGCCCATTTTTTATAGCAAGGAAAGTACGATATTGGGTTCCTATTAACTTTGCTCAAAAAGCAAACTATCATGTTTGTGTTTTAATATTTTCATATCAATCCTTATTTAAAACTCTGCTAGTATGATTAAGTAGAGAAAATAAAAATGAGAAAAAAGGAGAGCGGTTGACCAAACCAAATGGTCAATTTTTAGGTAGAAAAAGGAGTACGGATACCGTTATAAGTTTCAGGAGGAGGAGGAGAAGGGTAAGAAAGTAAAAGCGAAGGGGAAGGCTATAACAGTAAATTGCCCTGAAAACCGAGGTCCAAAACTACGCCAGACTGTCCCGCTAACCCCGCCCTTCTTCCCCTGGCTCTGCTCGTGTTTCCCGTTTGCAACTTGCACACTGGGTAAACCTTTTTTTTTCCTTGTTCTTTCTAATTTCATCCTGGGTGAAGTATATTTACCACTTGTAAAAACTAGACTATACAGACCGGATGGGGAAAAAAAAAGGTCCAAATTCATGGGTGAGCTAATCACTTCAATTTATTGAATTAGAAAAATTCTAATATACAAATTTTGGTGATAAATGCAGACCAAGTGTTTGGAAGTATGTTGTAGTTGGACTTAAGTTTCTCTAGGCATGTGTCTTGAATGTGATTAAACAGCATATTATCTTATTATAGAGCCTTTTGATAACATAACTCCTCCACTATTAATAAGGAAAGCTCCTCATTGTTCTATTTTTTTGGGCAAAGTTGAAATCAAAATAATAATAGAATAAATTATCATATCATCAGTGATTACCCCTATAGGTTAAGTTTTTTTTTTTTATACATATACTAATTTTAGAAACCGAATTATTTTTATAGAGTCGTAAAAGTTTTAATTTCATGAAAAATTAAAACAACTTTTCAGTCATCTTAATTATTTATTTAAATTTTTTTGTCCTTTTTAGCTATTGATTTATATTATTTGTCAAATTATTTTTAAAATAGATAAAAAATTAATGTTTATTAATTTTGATGATATTGCATATACGTGTATGTCACGTTAGTAATTAATAAAAATTTTTATAAAAATTTATTAATTGTTAACGTGGCAATTAATGTGTACATTACGTTAATAAAAATTAACATCTATTTTGAGTTAATTTTATAAATAATGTAAATTAATAATTAAAATAGACAAAAATTTAAAATAAAAATAAAATAATTTTTTTATAAAATTGAAGAATTAGATAAATTATTATGCTAAATTAAATTTAAAATAAAAATAAAAAAAAATTTAAATATATTCATTTTGATTTGGATGACTTTGTGTTAAGCGAGAAATAACTAAAAAAGGCATGAAAACTGTTTAAGAGTGGGACAGGTTTCTGGCATCCCATGTTGGACTAGTTCCAAGGTCAAAATGCCAGAAATAGACTGATGGTGACTTGTGAGTTCTGCGTGAGGGCCGAATACCAGATGGATTTATCTTAACCAATAATAGCCCCCACTGACTTGCCACTCACTGGCGCAAATTATGAGCTACAGTCTTGTTTTTAAAATGAATGTCAAAAAGTCAGAGCCCCAAAAGGTTATACAGGTCTTTACCCTTTGTTGACATCACGCATGGAGTAGGATGAAATTTTGTCACAAACTATAATTTTATATTTATGATTATTTTTTGGAAAAGTTTTTCAGAAACGATAAGGGGAGAAAACAACCAATGGTGAATCGATTTATTGGGTTAATTATCATTCATGTTTGAAATTTGAAAAGAACAAGAAAATAGATTTACCCCCGGGTTTGGTGATGAAGTCAATGGGGCTGGGTATGGGTGCATTCGAGGTTCATGCAAGGAGGCAGCAGCAAATTGAGAAATAATCATAGGGTGGATGTGAACAAAAAAGAAACAAATAAGGGAAAAGAAGTAATGTGGTATAAATATAATAAAGAAAACTTTGTGACAATAGGATTGGAAAGTGATCTTAAGCTTTTTCTCATCAGAATAATATCATATAAAAAGCATTGGGATTTATAAAATCATAGATGTGGGCTACGCTATCATCCTATTAAAAAAAAAGTCAAATGAAATGGTTGTACGTATATACCATCAAAATTCACTTTGTGCGAAATATGAGAAAAATAGTAAATTATCATCCATCCTGTCGAAACCAAAAAGATTAAGAGTTTCATTTGGATGAGTGATGTGTTTACTTATAATTAGTGTAAAAATAATAGTGACGGTAAAACTATAGTAGCGATACTATAGCAGTGAGATAAAGAAAAAATTAAACGCATCGTACTGGGGGTAAACGCTTATTTAAAGAAACCCTTTGGATGAGTGGTACGTTTACCTATAATTAGTGTAAAAATAACAGTAATTGTAAAATTAAATATTATAACATGAAATAAAAAAAAACTAAATATACCGTACTAAAAATAAATGCTCATCCAAAAGGATACTAAAGTTAAAAACATGAATGTGATGCCAAAACAGAAAAATAAACTCAACATAGAAAAATAAATTCAGACGAAACTACTAATCTTCCAATCAATTACCACAATTATAAGTAAACCATACCGTTGGGAGAAAAATAATTGACAAAAAAAACACCAAATTTGGAAAATAAGGGAAAAGTAACGAGCAATACTATAATAACCATTTTAGCCAAATCAAGACTCAATTCTAAATTAATAAAAATATAATGTATTAATTCGGTTTTAAAGGTGAGTTTAGATGAGCAGTGTGTTTATTTGCGGTTTGTAGTTAGTGTAAAAATAGCAGTGACAGTGAAATTAAATACTGTAGCGTAAGATAAAAAGTAAGTTAAACGCACTGCACCGCACCTAGTCGTCTATCCAAACCCACCTAAAATGAGTATCAAGTAGTCTATATTTCGTTTGGTTTAAAATTTCAATGTGTTTCAATTGTTTTAATGTGTTTTGAACAATATTAATACATATAAACTTGGTTGGTATGCAATTTTTTATTTTTTTAATCTTAACATTTTTAATTTTTCTATAATTACATTTGAAATTAAATTTGTAACACCCCCAACCCGTATCCATCATTGGAATAGAGTCACGAGGTATTACCGGAGTTTATAGAACTTTTTTTTTAATTAATCACATGTAACTCATTTTATAAGAAATTTTACAACTTAAATTTTACCACTCTTCCATAAGCACAAGTTTATTTTCATTTGATCATTTACCCTTTCAACGTAACATATAATAAACGTATTACCAATTAACCCTTTAACTTGGCATTTGTCTAAGCGTCAACAACAACAATTGTTAGCATACTAGAACATATTTAATATAAATTTTGGAATCGATAAACTCATTTTATCAACATATCATGCTTGATATTATTATTCATCACGACTTACCTAATTTCCATGTATCAGCATATTAAAGATAGCCACATATTCATGTATCATGATACATATTATTCTTGTAATATCCCGAAAATTTCTATCATTGATATAGTAAAATTAAGAAATAAAGAAATAAAAAGAGAAATTTTGAGCTATATCAACAAAATCTATGTAGGAAGTGATTATGATGTATTAATCCAAGAAAGGACTAAATCGTAAAAGTGAGAAAAGTTTTGTGGCCCAAGAGTAAATACTTAAAATTAAGGGGTTAAAGTGTAAATATGGAAAAGTTGAAGGACCAATAGTGTAAATATTTTAAGGGTAGAATAATCTAGAAACTAAGGAAAATTGATGAACTAGGACTAAATTGAATAGGTGAAGAATTATGAGGGACTAAATTGTAATTTTACCAAATTAAGTGATGACTCAAGGATGGAATTCTAAATGATCATAAAGGGTAAAATGGTCAATTGGAAGAGAGAGAAATCTAGAAAGTAATGATTACATTGATGATATTTTATAATTATATAATTAAATAATTATTATTTTATTAATATTTTAATAAGATATTTTATTATTTTATTATTTTATTTAGTCTACCCCTTTTCCATGCAATTCACGTTAGGAGAGAAGAGGGGAGAAAGAAAGTTTGGCTTTCTTTACAATTTGGTCCTTCCACCAAAAATTAACCATTTTCACCTAGAAATCAAAAGAATTTCCATAGCTACCGAAGGAGAAAAATGTTAAGGAGGCTATGAGGAGTTAGAATATCAAGTTGGATTCAAGAAATAGAAGCTGGAGGAGAGAGAAAGTGAAGTTAAAGTTTGGAAACAATAAAACAAGGTAAGAACATCAAGATTTCCATGTATTTTTAAGTTTAATATTATTGAAAAAGCATGTAAATGATGTTAATGTAGAGTTTCCTTATATATGATTCTATGTTCTTGATATGGTAGTGAAGAGAAAATAAGATAAAGTGATGGAAAATGGTGTAGAGAAAGAAAATAAGGGTGATATAAACTTAATAATTAATATATTGCACTAAAACAGTTTTGGACAGCAGCAGTAAGGTAAATTTGAAAAATCACCAAAAATGGTAGAAACTGATTTAGAAGTTGAGTAAGATATGGAATTAAATCTTGTTGAGTCTATTTTCATATAAAAGAAACAAAACAAGTAAATGAATTCTGTATGCTGAGATATTTATATTTTTGTGAGACTGGTTCAGAATGATTTTGGGATCCTCTGTTTTGACTTTGGAAAATCACCAAAAATTGTATAAAAATAATTAGGGACTTAAATTTATGTATTTGAAATCCTAAAATGAGTCTATTTTCAAGAGAAATAAGCGGGAACATCATCCGAGTCCTGTACGAGGAGATAATTAAATTTTAATGAAGAAAGGTCGGAACAGTTATACAGCAGAATAGGGGTAAATTTAAAGAATAAGCTGTACTTATTGGCTAAACCAAAAATTCTGAAAATTTTATGGTAAGAAGATATGTGAGTCTAGTTTTAGGGAAAATTAACGGATCTTAATTTGGATTTCTTTAGCTCAAGATATAAATAATTTAGTGATTATGACGCAGGTGGACAGCTTGAATGTTCACATATAAGTAAATAGTGAAATTATTGATAATGTTACTTATAAGCATATTATATAAATTAAGGATGTGGAATGGAGAGGAGGACGAGGAAAATATGTATGAATATTCAGTTAGCATGACTAATTTGTATGTTTTAAGCCCAAGGACTAAATCGAATAAAAGTAAAACTTTATGGGTAATTTTGTAAAAATGTTAGAAATGATCAAATTACATGAAATGGATTATTTTATTATTTAAATTCAAAATTTTAAATGAAAATTGTTAATTTAGTTCAAGATCGGGGGAAAACATGTTTTAAGGATTAAATTGAAAAGTGTTGAAATTATGGAAAATTTTGATATTTTATAGAATTTATGGGCTCTCATTAATATGTATGATGACAACGGCTGGAAATAAGGATTAAATTGTAAGAATTTATTTTTCTGAGCCTAAGGGTAAGATCGTCATTAATTAAAAGTTTGGGGGCCAAATGGTAATTTTGCCTAGAGCATTAATTGAATGTATTAGAATATGGAATGAATGAAAACAATGGTCAAATTTATTTATAAAGATCCCAACGACTCAAATGCGAGACTTGAACGTGAAAAAGAAAAGATATTGGATTAATGAATTTATAAACACAGACAAGCAACGAGGTAAGTTCGTGTAACTTGAATTGTATTTTTAAACACTTGAAATATGTGGTTATGTGATGAAAATATGATTTGAATGATCAATGCATAATAATTGATGAAATATTGATAATATTCGATATAAAAAGAAAGTAAATCTCGGTTGAATGGAATGGATTTCGATGGATCATTGGAAAAGGAATTGACGGTAAAAAGGATCTAGCCCGGACGGGTGATCCTATTCTGATGTAGCCCTCCCGAAGAATACAGGAAAAATGATTAAGCCCAGAAGGGTAATCCTAATATCAGCCCTCCCGAAGAATATATGGGAAATGAGGTTCGCGGGAGTGTGCTGGTGGCTCTCCCGAAGAATATATGTGTATAGGCTCTTCCGAAGAATACATGGGAGCTGAGGTTGCGGAAGTGTGCCAAGAATTGAGGTTCGCGGGAGAGTGAGGTTCGCGAGAGTGTACTTACTGAAATGAAATGTGTAAGACCATGGTTGAAAGATACCATGGCAATGAATAAGACCATGGTTGAAAGATACCATGGCAACAAATTGAGAAAATGAATAAGACCATGGTTGAAAGATACCATGGCAATGAATAAAACCATGGTTGAAAGATACCATGGCAACACATGTATATGAATTGACGGACCCGGAATTGTATACTAAAAGTGTACTCCTGTATGAATTGATGGCTAATGAGATTGTACACCAGGAGTGTACTATTGGATATCCATTGAAATTCCGAGAAATTCAACGGGATAAATATAGAAGATGGTAAATACATAGCTAAAAATGGTAAATGTGAATTGATGGATTACGGATTTGCATATTTTAAGTATACTATATGATTTTAACTATCGATATTTCGATAAATTCGGTAGATAAGAATCCTGACCAGAAAAGGAAATATGTATATAAAAAAAGATTTGTACATATATTCCTGAAATATATGAAAAAAAAATGACAGTGATACTGGATATATGGAAATATAAGATGATGATATTTGTACATGGAATTTATTGATGAATATATGCATCCATGATTATAGATTCGTATACTTTAATAATATTAATTGTATGACGATGAAATTTCGAATGACTTAATGAATAAAGCCCTGACATGGAAATAATTTAAGCACGAAACAATAATCATGAAATTGAACTTGAAATACAAGAAAATGATATTTATTCGATATTTTAAAAAATATGACATGGAAAATACATGTATGTGAAACTTACTTGATAATTATGCATGTTCAAGATTATGAATTGTCCCGGAATAAATATATACAAATTTCATGAAAACAATGATACATGAAATTTTGGTATAATGAATTATTTATGTTTTGAAGAAATGGCAAGAGAATAATATGTATCATATTATATGAATATGTGGCTATCTTTAATATGCTGATACATGAAAATTGGGTAAGCCGTAATAAGTAATAATCTCAAGTATGATATGTTGATACAATGAGTTTATCGATTCTAAAATTATATGAAATATATTCAAGTATACTAATGACTGTTGTTGTTGACGCTTAGACAAGTGCCAAGCTATCGGTTAAATGGTAATATGTTTATTATTTGATACGTCAAAAGGGAAAATGATCAAATGAAAATATACATGTGTTTATGGAAGAGTGGTAAAATTTAAGTTGTATAATTTCTTATAAAATGAGTTATCATTTGATAAAAAAAATAAAATAAAAAAAAGTTCTATAAACTCTGGTAATACCTCGTGACCCTATTCCAATGATGGATACGGGTTGGGGTGTTACAATTCTCTTGCCATTTCTTCAAAAACATAAATCATTCATTATACCAAAATTTCATGTATCATTGCTTTCATGAATTTTGCATATATTTATTCCGGGACAATTCATAATCTTAAATATGCATAATTATCAGGTAAGTTTCATATACATGTATGATGTATTTTCCATGTCATATTTCAAAATATCGAGTAAATATCATTTTCGTGTATTTCAAGTTCAATTTCATGATTATTGTTTCGTGCTCGAATTATTCCATGTCGGGACTTTATTCATTAAATCATTCGAAATATCATCGTATTAAAGGTATACGGATCTATAATCATGGATGCATATATTCATCAATAAATTCTATGTACAAATATCATCATCTTATATTTCCATATATCCAGTATTACTATCATTTTTCATGTACTTCAAGAATATATATGTACGAATCTTTTTATACACATATTCCATTTTCTGGTTAGGATTCTTACCTACTGAATTTATTGGAATATCGATAGTTAAAATCATATAGTATACTTAAAATATGCAAATCCGTAATCCATTAATTCATATTTACCCTTTTTAGCTATGTGTTTACCATCTTCTATATTTATCCCGTTGAATTTCTCAGAATTTCGATGGATTTCCGATAGTACACTCTTTGTGTACAATCTCATTAACCGTCAATTCATACAGGAGTACACTTTTAGTGTACAATTCCGGGTCCGTCAATTCATATGCATGTGTTGCCATGGTATCTTTCAACCATGGTCTTATTCATTTTCTCAATATGTTGCCATGGTATCTTTCAACCATGGTCTTACACATTTCATTCTAGTGAGCACACTCCCGCGAACCTCACTCTCCCGCGAACCTCAATTCTCGGCACACTTCCGTGAACCTCAGCTCCCATGTATTCTTCGGAAGGGCCTATACACATATATTCTTCGGGAGAGCCACCAGCACACTCCCGCGAACCTCATTTCCCATATATTCTTCAGGAGGGCTGATATTAGGATTACTCTTTCGGGCTTAATCATTTTTCCTGTATTCTTCGGGAGGGCTAATAATAGGATCATCCGTCCAGGCTAGATCCTTTTTTTTTTTACCGTCAATTCCTTTTCCAATGATCCATCGAATTCCATTTCATTCAACTGGGATTTATTTTCCCTTTATATAGAGTATTATCAATATTTCATCAATTATCATGCACTGGACATTCAAATCATTTTTTCACCACATAGCCACATATTTCATTCAAGTATTTAAAAATACAATTCAAGTTACACGAATTTGCCTCGTTGTTTGTTCGTGTTTATGATTTCAATAATATGATATCTTTTCTTTTCCACGTTCAAGTCTCGTATTTGAGTCGTCTAGATCTTTATAAGTAAATTTGATTATCGTTTTCATTCATTCCATATTCTAATACATTCAATTAATGCTCTAGGCAAAATTATCATTTTGCCCCTAAACTTTTAATTAATGACGATTTTACCCTTAGGCTCAGAAAAATAAATTCTTGCAATTTAATCCTTATTTCCAGCCATTATCATCATACATATTAATAACAGCCCATAAATTCTATAAAATATCAGAATTTTCCATAACTTCAACACTTTTCAATTTAATCCCTAAAGCATGTTTTTCCCCGATCTTGAACTAAATTAATAATTTCATTCAATTTTTAAATTTAAATAATGAAATAATCCAATTCATGCAATTTGATCATTTCTAACATTTTTAAAAAATTGTCCATAAAGTTTTCTTTATTCAATTTAGTCCCCAAGCCTAAAACATACAAATTAGCCAATGCTAACTGAATATTCATACATATTTTCCTCCTTCTCCACTCCATTCCACATCCTTAATTTATATATCATGCTTATAAGTAACATTATAAAAACTTTCACTATTTACTTATATGTATTTTCAAAACTGTCTATTTGAGTCATAGTCACTAATTTATTTATATCTTGAGCTACAGAACTCCAAATTAAGATCCGCTAATTTTCCCTAAAACTAGACTCATACATCTTCTCACCATAATATTTTCAGAATTTTTGGTTTAGCCAATTAGTACAGTTTATTCATTAAAATCTCCCCTATTTTACTGTTTGACAGTTCTGACCACTCTTTGGTAAAATTTAATTATCTCTTTGTACAAAATTCAAATGATGTTTTTGTTTGTTTCTTATAAAAATATACTCATTAAAGAATCTAACCATATAAATTATGTCCTATAATTATTTTTATACAATTTTTAATGATTTTTACAAGTCAGAATAGAGGATCCCAAAATCATTCTAAATCAGTCTCACAAAAATATAAATATCTCAGAATACAGAATTCATTTACTTGTTCTGTTTCTTTTATATGAAAATAGACTTAACAAGATTTAATTCCATATCTTAATCAACTTCTAATTCAATTTCTACCATTTTTGGTGATTTTTCAAAGTTAGCTTACTGCTGCTGTCCAAAACTGTTTTAGTGCAAGATATTAATTACTAAGTTTATAACACCCTTATTTCATTTCTCTACAATATTTCCCATCACTTTCTCTTATTTCTCTTCATAATATATCAAAAACATAGAACCATAAATAAGAAAACTCTACTTTAACATCATTTCCATGCTTTTTCAATAATATCAAACTTAAAAATATATTGAAATCTTGATATACTTACCTTGTCTCATTGATTTCAATCTTTAACTTGATTTTTCTCTCTCCTCTAGCTTCTATTTCTTAAATCCAACTTCATATTCTAACTCCCCATAGTCTCGTTAACATTTTTCTCTTTGGTAGCTATGGAAATTCTCTTGATTTCTAGCTAAAATTAGAGAATTTTTGGTGGAAGGACCAAATTGTAAAGAAAGTAAAACTTTCTTTCTTTCTCTCTTCCTCTCACGTTGGTGCATGGAAAATGGTGGGTTGATGTGTTTTTTTTTTCTCCCCTTTCTTCCTTTCCACACACACATATATATACTAAATAAAATAATAAAATAATAATAAATATTATATTAAAATAATATTTATCTAATTAAATAATTATAAAATATCACCAACATCATCATTGCTTTCTAGATCTCTCTCTCTTCCAATTGACCATTTTGCCTTTCGTGATCTTTTAAAATTTCATCCTTGAGTCATCACTTAATTTGGTAAAATTGTGATTTAGTCCCTCAAAATTCTTCACCTATTCAATTTGGTCCTAATTCATCTATTTTCCTTAGTTTCTAGATTATTCCACCCTTAAAATATTTGCACTATTGGTCCTTTAACTTTTTCATATTTACACTTTAACCCCTTAAATTTTGAGTATTTACTCTTGGGCCACAAGACTTTTCTCACTTTTACGATTTAGTCCTTTCTTGGATTGATACATAATATACTTCCTACATAGACACAGCTCAAAATTTCTCTTTTTATCACTTTATTTCTTTACTTAACTATATCAATAATAATATCTTACTTTCTTACTGTAGAAATTTTCAGAGTATTACAAAATTATAGTTACTAAATTGAGTTATTTAACTTAATTAATGATTTTAAAACTTTTTATTTACATGTAATTGAGATATATTTGCACGTGTATATAAAAGATCAATTATTAAGAAACTATAACTTGGATTATAAATATACATATGTATGTGTGTGGAAAATATTTAAAAATATTGATAAACTCAAAATCGTATATCGAAATACACCGATACTAGTACATATCGATGTTAGGACAAAAACAATACATCGATTAATATAGTATTGACTACCTTGATATGAACAATCATTTTCATCCTATTTTATCTAAAAAGTCGTAAACATCCAAAAGCATGCCATGCATCACATTCTTATTTACAATTTTTTATTTTTTGATATAAACTAAGACGAATATGATAATTAAATTACCAATATGAGATAAAAAATAGATACTGAAATGAGAAGAAAATTATTGTTCAAGGGTTAATGGTGGATATTGACGTTAAGTTTTGAGGGGCCTAATTAAATTTTCAAAATTTTAAGAAGATTCAATTCAAAAATTAAAAACTTTTAAAGAGCTTAATGAAAAATTTAAATAATAAAAGTCTAATTATAATTTTTATAAATTCTTTTTTTAAAATTGAGAGGGACTAATTAAAAATTCTATAAATTTTAAAAAGTTCAATGAAATTAGAAAATTTTCTTAATGGAAATGTTTCAAAATTTTGGAGGCTAAGGTCCCCATGGGCCCTGGCTCCAATAATGATCCGCCTGAAAGAGGCAACAGTGCTATGACAGGAGGAATTTGTCTGAGTTCGCGTCGTATACAGTCGTGATGGTACGACGTCGTCATGCTGGTGCATCTTTGGTCTGTAAACTGTAATTATAATATCGAACAATTAGTAACCGTTGGATGTACCGTCAGATATATCATCACGGTTCCTGCAACTCACCATTATAACTCGTATATATTTATACAACTCTGTGCACGTATCGAAGTTTCTAGAATCGGGCAAAATCATAAATCCCATTTCTGCTCCTCCTTCCCTCTTCGAGCTAGGGTTTTCTCCCGTAGCGGTCTGCTCACGATTGCAACCAGCTTCCATTCTGATATTTCCCCCTTTTTTTACTCACAGTCATGCCTCGGTATGGATCTCTTTGTCAATTTATTCAATCATACAAGAAATTAACGTTCTCGCTACGAGAACATTTATATTAACATTCTATGAACATGTTTATTTGGATTGAAATTTGCAGGTATTACTGTGATTATTGCGACACGTATTTGACCCACGACTCTGTAAGTTCATTTTGTTCATTTATTTTTTTATTATATTTATTTTTATGTCTTCATCTGTCCATACACTGTAGTCAGCTTATGTTTTGTCTCTAAAACAGATTTTTTGGTTAAATTGTTGAAAGTTTTATTATCTGGGTTGATGCATTAGAAAAAATTGCTGATATTATTTTTGTGGGCTTCTAAATTTCAGCCATCGGTTAGAAAACAACACAATGCAGGGTACAAACACAAGGTATTTTTTAGAGAATTTTCTCTTTATATTTGTTTGTTTATTTATCTTGTCAATTATACATTTTTGCGAATTCTTTCTGGAATTTTAGGCAAATGTTAGGACGTACTACCAGCAATTTGAGGAGCAACAAACCCAGAGCTTAATCGACCAAAGAATCAAGGAACATCTTGGTCAAGCTGCAGCTTTCCATCAGGTTGGAGCTGCTTTCAATCAACATCTAATGGCTCAGAGACCTCGACTTCCTGTTCTTCCGACTCCTGTTATGCCTATTCCGAGGGGTGCACCTTTACCTATAAATCAACCAATGGTCCCTGGGATTAGGCCCCCTGTACTGCCAAGACCAGTTCCAGGTGCTCCAGGTGAGATTTCAGACATATCTGCTTACCATTTCGAGGCACTGGCTTTTCTATTCTAGATCTCTATTGCGTACACCGAGGATGGAAATTTAATATATATTTTTCATTTCTGGTGACATTGCCAGGTTATGTTCCTGTTCCAGGCATGCCACCAACGGTAGCACCACCTGGTGCTCCTTCCTTCCCTGGTCAAATAAATGGCCGTCCACAACCTCCTACATTGGCTCCCCCATCAACCGTTCCTGTAACTGCAACGACACCCACTTCTTCTAATGCAGCACCTACCATGGCAGCACCAGCACCGTATCAGTCCAATCCTGCTGCCCCAGCGAGTGGAGGGTTTGACAATTTCAATGCCAATGCACAGCCTTCTGAAGCTAATCAGTAATCTGGTTAAACTGCCTGCTTTGCTTCTATATCTGAAGTAAGAACCTAAGTAAGCCCATGTATCTGTGCTATTGAATGTGAGGCTTTCCAATGAGTAAGGGTTCACGGTAACATTTTTCTTGAAGGATAGTTTGTTTATTAGACCCGAAGCATTGACTCATTTTGCTTTGATATTGTTTTTTGTTTCTTTTTGGGATGAATTTGTCTTTTGGGAACCTATAAAGTTTGGAGATGAATATCTGGTCTCAAATGTTTTAGGCCAATGCAGAAGTTCAAAGTGGGCTTATCTTTTCACCATTTGGGATTTGCAGTGGTTGGTTGACACAATTTCTGTTGCACCAAAATAATGTACATATGTCATCATTCTTCACTCTTTTTTTTTTTTTTTTCAATTTATGTTATTTTTTTCAATTTATATTTTTACTTATATTCTTTGTTATGTTAAAGTTTGCAATGCAAAAGAAAGGATCAGCTGAAGATATCATGTGAGATCCTAAAAATATCACGAGTTTTTAAATATAATTATTACTTTTTGATTGCATTATTCTCATAATGAGGGATCGTACTGTATATTTTATGAATCTAGTCCTAATGATTCTACCCTATTTTGTCTCTCTTTGATAACTTTTACCATTACCATACTCCATTTACAGGCAATCAGAGCCAGTTGGCATTCTTCCGAGTCCGATGATAATATTTCACTCAGCTTTCGTATTGGGATTTTTACGTTTAAATTGCTTAAACTTTTTGGGTGCTGAATGGAGGATAGCTTCGTACCACCATTAGTGTTTTTTTTTTTTTTTAAAATATTAAGCTGAATTTTAGGTAGATTTTGATTGTAATGCAGTTGGAAGTTGCTGACAGCTTCTGTATGTGCTATTTGTGAAGAAATGAAATATGGACTAGCTGCCCCGTGATGATTTGTTTATCTATGCATCAGAAATATAATGCGGCAGTTGGAACTTGCATCTCATTCTACTGCATTTAGATATAATCTCATATTCTGTTTGGCCTAGATGTGAACCCATCTATCAAAGTGAGAGAAGGCACGGTTGAGTTCAGAACATGCAGTCTCAGTGGCATTTATGAGCTTCCTTTGAAATTCTTATTCTAAGCCTGATAATTTTCGAACCCCGTCCGTGAAACTTGGATGTTAAAATGATTTTGGAACTCTTAAATTGGTAGGGTGGAAAGAAGGGATAAAAAAATTAGGAAGATGAAAAATATAATTTCTTTTTTGTAACTGTGCTTGGTTAAAAGAAAAAATAGTTGGATTGTAAAAAAGAAAATAAAATATTTGAAAAATATATATTTTTATACTAACATATATTCTTTTATCATTTCTTTTATTCACCATTGAAAGATTGATTTTTATGTCATACGATAAAAAAATTATTCTCTTCCGAAGTTTATTTTTTTTTTCTCTTCTATCATCTTTAATTTTTTCATTCAAACGAGTACGTCTTAAGATCTCGTTTTCAAACAGTTTCTTCGCTAAACGCAAACTTTTTTGCCTTCTTTGGTCAGTAGATGATGGATTCCTCTTGCTGAAGAAATCGGCTCTCCATGACCATACTGATGACTCTCATGGAGCTCCTGTTAGCATTGGATTTTCCATAATGAAATCGAAATTATAATTTTCTGGAAATCTAATTTTTTTTAGATGATAGAAATTTAAAGCGAAAAGGTGACAAAACAATGAAGTGGAGCTTCGTAGGAGAAGAGATAAATAGGATTTATATAAATTAATTTTCATCTTATATCAATGAAGGTATTTGGTTTAGTGGTATAATTCTCCCTTAGGTGCGAGTTCAATTCTTTTTACTCTATTTTTTTCATAGAAGAAAGAAATTTTGACTTATTTTACTTTATGGATCATAGGGGGACCTCATAATAAAAATAAAATGGAGAGTTCCGAGAAAACTCGGGCACCTTTTCAATGCAACAAGGATTAGAAAGCCCAAACAATCCTTCGTAAAGTTGAATTAATGTCAATGCAATGCTGTTGCTTATAAGCTGAGCCTCGATTGAAGCTTGTTTAATGTGAAAACTGTAGAAATATATAATTTGCAAACGACATTGAAAGGTGGAACTTCAAATGCAACAAGGATTAGTACAATCTTTTATCATTCTGTGAGTTACATCCCTTTATTTCTCTATAAAACACTAAGATTTTTGGGGTTGATTCTTTTGTCCACTTACCAGATGCTACCCACTTTGGTTTTAATGAAGATTTCTTTATAATTTTTAAAATAGGAAGAAGTCAAAAGAAGCAAAAGGAAACATTTCAGTAATCCCATGACAATATTACCCTTGCAATTTGACCAACCATTTCTATTTAATTACTAAGGCCTCTTGGTTTTAGTTTGCTCACCTTACTTTCCCCTTCCACCATAATTTCCCCTGATATAACGATGTTCAGGATTGGATCAAGGTTTGTTTCTTCATGTTTTTTCTTTCATTCGGAGTATTTGGTATTCTTCTTCTTCTTTTGCGAATTCAAAGTCATTTTTTCAGTTACAGGTTCATATAAAAACGCAAACCCTGTTTATACAGCTCCTTCATTGGTTGGACTCTTAATATTTTAAATATATATATATATATATGTTATGCATATATGTGGAGGTAGAAGTGCAGCTTATATTTTGTTTTGGTATTTTGAAAACAGAAAAAATGTGTTGGTGTGTAGAGCTTCTTCACTTGCTCCTACCATTTTAAACAGGGAACTGTCTACACAAACTGGAAGGTATGGCAAAGGTTTCCAATCCTTCTTCTTTTTACATTTTATTTTTATTACAAGCATTGCATTTCCATGTTTCAAAAAAAACCTTGGGGAGTTATCCAGACACAAGCTGTGGAAGATGCCACCACACCATGTCCTCCCAAAATCTATTAAAAATATATATATTTCTTATATTTCCAAAACTAAACAAATCACGTCAGACCTTTGGAAGATACCCCATGAGACGATTAGGTAGCTTTTGTTTTTTCTATACAAAATTCTCTCTTGTTGGTTTTTAGTAAGAGGTTTGTTTTTGTTTTGTTCTTTTATAAGAGGTGTTTGTCCCCCATCCTTTTTCTGCCATTTGTATATTTCAACCAAATCCCACCTGGATGCCACTAATCCTACCACTACTTTCCAAGATGATTCATACAAAAATGATACTAAAATCTTAATTGCTTTCCCTGCAACTATTTTCTTGTAATTACTTTGCTTCATGTATGGGACCCTTTTCCAAACTAAAACATTCCCGAGGGAGGGAATAGCTACACAAGTCATTTAGGAGAGACTGAATGCATAAAATTAATAGCTTGGTCCCTCAACACACACTCTCATGGTTTTATCCCTAACTCTGAGGAGAGATTGAATGCGCTTCTTGACTCGCTAAAGAGTAATGCACCGTATAGATCCTTTATATGTTAGAGGTTTTAGATTCCATGTGCATTGCTCTGGGGCAATATCTTCGGTCACTCCCCCCAATTTTTTTCTTTTTTTGATTTGTGTGATTTCTGATGTTTTTAATTACATATAAAGTACTGTATTTAGTTTTTTTTTTTCCCTGTAATCTGCTGTAATTAAAATATTTCTTAGTTGTTTATTGCTATCAAAGGAAGCTAGAACGCAAAGTAGCATTAATCACTGGGGCAGCAAGCGGTATTGGAAAGGCAACTGCGGAAAAATTCATCAGTAATGGTGCCAAAGTTGTCATTGCGATATACAACACCGTCTCGGCCAAGAAACTGCGAAACAACTTGGACCCAATGCCACCTTTATTCCCTGTGATGTAACAAAAGAATCGGATATCTCTGATGCAGTTGATTTTGTAATCTCCCAACACAAGCAATTGGATGTGATGTACAACAATGCCGGGGTACCTTGCTACACTACTCCAAGCATCTCTGACCTTGACCTTGCTGTTTTCAACCAAGTCATGGACATCAACGTGCGAGGAGTCTTGGCTGGAATCAAACATGCCTCACGTGTGATGATCCCTCGTAGAGCTGGCTCCATTCTCTGCACGGCTAGTGTCACAGGAACCATGGGTGGACTAGCTCAACATACTTATAGCATTTCCAAGTCTGCTGTTATAGGAATTGTTAAGTCCACGGCAGCAAAGCTATGCCGGTATGGAATCCGCATCAACTGCATATCACCTTTTGTGGTTCCTACTCCTTTTACAATAAACGAGATGAGCCGGATTTATCCACACATCGACGCCGAGCAGCTTGCAAGAATGATGCATAAACTTGGTGTGCTAGGCGAAGCAGCATTGGAACCAAGTGATGTTGCCGATGCTGCAGTCTATCTTGCATCAGATGATGCAAAGTATGTTAGTGGGCATAATTTGGTGGTAGATGGAGGTTTTACATCATTTAAGAGATTGGAATTCCCTGCACCAGGTCAGGTGTTGTAACATTATTGCTACTCAAAGGATATATAATAAGATTCAGCTATATATAACCATTTACAATAGAAACTACTTACACAGATCATATAGTCATCCATAAGATGCATACAAAGCAAGGCACTTTATGTACTATATATATACATATTTGAGGAAATTAATGGGAACACCATAAAAACCAACAGAAGAAAGATACTGTCATTTTGAGCAGTGGGTTGCTGATTTCAGAATCGTTCCATTACTAGTTTTCTCATGAAGTCTTCAGGAGCTGCAAAGGATCATAAGGTTAGAAATAACGCAGTTATGCGTTTCAGGCAATTTTAACCGGAAGCGGGAAAGGAGATGGAAGAAGAATGTAAAGTGCAATGTTGTAGAGGTAATTAAGGAAGAATATTATTATTACCTGAGCCACCGGTGAACAGCCTGAATTAGCCTAGAGCTTGCCTGATAAACATCTCAACACGACTCACAGCAGTGACTCCGACCTCTGCAGCTTCCTTCAAGAGTTGTGTTTCTTGGAGTGTAAACCACATCGAAAACCAAGTGATATGCTCTCAAAGCCTCCTTAAGAAAACATGAAAACATGAAGGATATGATGATGAATCATGAATGAATTTGACTTGTATAACAAAAAAGAAAGAAATACCTTTGAAACAGGACTTTGATGTGAATTTGGTTCCATTCCAATGGCAGATGCGTTTGCAAGGATCGCCCCCGTCTCCGGGCGGAACATCTCTAAAGCTTCATACAGCAATGCTTCCCCAGAAACCTCATCAGCGAGGGCTTTTGCTCTCTCTGGACAAGAATCGTCATTAAAAGGATGTCAAAGCTCCACAGAAACAAAAAAAGGATTGGCATGAAGGGGAGACTGGTAACGTAATCTTTACTGTAATCGCGGTTGAAAATGACACTTCTGGCCCCTTCATATTTAGCACCAAAAGCTAGTGCCCTTCCTGCACCTCTTGCTCCAATCAAAACAAATGTTCTTCTGGATATCAAGGAAGAAGTACTATGGGGCACTCCTTTGCTGCTAACCTTCCTTTCTGTCCATGCCAAGGAAATATGAATAAGCGACCTTTATCGTAACTGATTATCTTCGAAGCTCTATAGGCCTTTCAATGGCCAGTGAAGTATGAAAGATACAATGTGTCATGTACCTGTTAGTGCATCCTCTATAGCAGAGATAGCAGCTTCACAGTCTGTGTTATAACTAATTAGCTTCCCATCCATGGGCCTCCTTACTATAGTGTTCACTGCTCCTATAGACTGATTCACAAACGATGTTGCATGCCGTCAGAATCTCCATTGGGACCAAGGCATACCATAGATCAACATTTTACCCGTTTGTTTACCATAAATCTAAAGCCAATACAATGAGAAATTTTTTTGGACCTTTGCTATTGGATGGACCTCATCACAGCACCTGATTGCTGCTTCCTTATGTGGGATTCCAACACTGCAAAGTTCAAGAATTTGAAAATGTTACTTATATCATACAGATCTGTCCTGCTGCTCTTCATAGGTTAACATTTTTATATACCTGAAACCTGCAAAGTCAGAGCCTGAATAGATTTCAAAGAACTCCTCAATATCATCAACAAGCATAGGAACGTAAATTCCATTATATCCCATATGTCTGAAGGTAGGGTTGTAAAGAATAGGGTCTTTACTATGAGCAACTGGATTCGAGACGAGGCCGAAAACTTTCGTATCCGCATTTGTATATTCGAGCTTATAAACTTGTCTAAGACTGACAAGAGAAGGCAATCCAGGGACTGGTTTTCCTCCGAGAGATCCATATACTAAAAACCACCGAATTTTGGTCCTAACAGTTGGCTTATCAGACCACTGCTGCCAATTGCCATAGCAATCAATGGCACCTGGTGAAAAAAAGATTCATAGGTTTCACTCACCATTGAAGAGAGCATTCCTTATTCTAGTATGTCATATTGAAGTTGAATGCTGAATACCTGACAATGAGTGAGAACTGTAAAGATTGGTGCTAAATCTGTAATATAATCAATACAAATATCAAGTTTGATAACATCTGCTCCTGTGGCCTGCATGCATGCAAATTATATCGACAAGCTTTTCTACTGAAGGTTTCCCATCATTTACATAGTTGGATACTATGATTCTGGTATTTGAACGGTTGTGCAAATATTCTGCCAAATTCAGCTCACAAGCTACCTGGAAAAAAGTTCCAATTCTGTCCACTCAATTGCATCGAAATTAAAACTTTATTGTTCAACAAGTTATTACGCAACAAGATGGCTTATGGGTATATAATAAAATGTTGAAATTTTATCATACGGTGCAGAACAAGCAATCTGAATAGATGAATAATACCTCATAGTCCATTTCAACGAATTCAACATCAAGCTCTAGTGCCCTTTTCAAAACTCTCAGGCAAGTGTCATTGCAACCTCCCTTGCTCAAGGTCCGGGTTGATTTGAGCCTGTAACTCAAATGGTAAACTTTTTTTTTTTTGGTATTCTTTAAGGTAAAAGGACCTCTTTGTCATTTCAAATTTGATATTGAGCAAATTCGCCCCTCTAAAAAGATTAAAGCAATTTAATTTTTGTCAATTTCGAAAGTGAACAATTGACAAATAATCATATTTTTTATTGATATAATAACAAATTTAACTCTCAAAGTTTACACATTCTATTAATTTAGTTTTAATTTAACAAATTTAGCCTGTAACATTAAAACATTCTGTCAATATTTATACAAAATATATAAAACATGAAGAGCTAAATTTAATATTATATCAATTAAGATCAAATGCGAAAAATATTAATATTATAATTAATTATTTTTAATTACTTACTTTTAAAATTCAATATAATCTATTTTTTTTTTAAATTAATCACCTCAATATCAAAATTAAGAGGGAGTAGTTATCTCAATATCAAAGAGGCACCAGTTATCCTTCATCTTGAATGCGTCGTCTGTTTCTAGAATTTGGAGGCTTCAATGGGAAAGCCATCATGCATGTGATTTTAAAGCGGGTCCATGTCTCATTCAAGCTTGTCCTTATTTAACATATTAGTTAGGTGACATGTCTCATTCAACCTTGTCCTTATTTCTTTTATTATATGTTGAAATTTGTCCAGACACGTCTTAAATTTACAGTTCCGTCTGTTTCTTTACTTGAAGGGCCAATTTGCATGTGCCAAGTCAGTGTTGTACCATGAAAGTTTACGTGGCTATAATCATGGAGTTTTCTTTTTCTTAATTTGAAATTTTAATCTTTTAAAAATTTCAACTTATCTTCTCACGATGATTAGTACAATCTGTGCGTATAAATTATGCATAATTATATGAAACTCAGATATCATTTCTGTTTATATTTTTTGTATGTCATTTGATATATTAATTATTAAAAATTTTAATCGTTTTATTTTTTTTTTCTAAACTTTTAAAAAATGAGAACCCAAATCCTTAAAATTCCTATTTTCCCTCTTAATTTTCAATTGCACACAGAGATTTCTTCTTTATTTTCTAAATTTCATTTATTCTTTCTCATTCGATTTCCATTATATTATATATGAGTGTGTTTGAAAAATAGGAAGGTAATTGAGACACTTTAATTACACTCAACTTAAAAAGATCCACTAATATAATGATTATTCAAACACAATACACGTATAATTATAAATAATTACACTTAAATTTAATTATTAAGTGAGTTTGAAAATATTCTTAAAAATTCACAACTTATCTTATTTTTTTAAAAAAAAATTGAAAAATTGTTATTCTTTTTTAACCTCAAGTTGTGATTTATTAGTTAGGTTTTCATGTTCTTCATAAATGGTTTGTATTCAAATTTTCTGTTATACCAAAACAAATATATAAAGTTTTTAATTAATTTAATGGTACAAGTATATTTTATTATTTTTAAAATTTAAAATTCAATTCTAGCTCACCAAGATGGAAAGTTTATGGTTTAATCTTTAAAAATGTATAAAATTTTATATAAATATAATGAGAAAATTACATTTTAACTCTTCAAAAAAAAATCTATAATTCAAATTTAGCTCTCTGTTTTCTTTTCGTGAAAGTATCATGAAGGTCCATATACTAAGAGTTAAATTACATTTTGCTCATTTTACTAAAAAAATAGACACATTAGTCTCTGTACAATAGATTAAAGAGTAAATTAGTTATTTTTGTTAAAATATTCATTCAATACTATTGCTAAAAATTGGTATGGTTGACTGACAAGGGCGGATTTAGGGGGGCTGGCAGTGGCTCCAGCCCCCCTTAAAATGTAAAATTAAAATTTAGGCCCTTATATATTTTTTAAAAATTTTAAATTAGTAAAGGTAAAATTATACTTTGACCCCTTAAAATTATAAAAATTCGATTTAATCTTTTAAAAATTATAAAAATATAGACTATACAAAATTAAAATTTTATTCGGCCCCTCCTAAAAATTTGTTCTGACTTCGCCCTTGTTGACTGAATAATCAAACAATTACACGTGATACATACCTCATACTAACGTACATGAATCAATTTCTAGTAGTACAAATAGATAAATTTTTTAACAAAAAAATTAGTTTACTCTTTAATCTAACGTATAAAAATTAATTTACTCGAGTAGAAAATGTAAAATATATTCCAAATTTCTATTATAAGAACTCGATAGTACTTTTAGCTATTCTTCATTAGATTAGGTGATAACTTTTTCTTGGTTAATTAAATATTTTATATATGGAGAAGCGCATATATTTGTTGCTGGTTTGTGTAGATATTTGAAAACCGCAACAAAGAGAGACACCATCATGTGTTTGGATTTTTTGGGGTTTGCATCTGGGGATATATATATATATACAGGTAAAGAAGATTTAGTTACTTGAAGGAGACAATAGCAGGAAGAGTTTTTCGTTCAAGAAGTTGGTCAACTACTTGACGAGAATGTTAAGGGGCTGTCATGGACGTAATGCAAAGTTCCACAACATCTGCATCTTCAGCCTTTGCTTTCTCCATGGACGCCACCATTTCTTCCAAGCTCTCACATGCCAATGGGGTGCACACCACCACATCGTTCTTCACGTCCATCCCAGATGAAATAAAAAACTTGCTAGCTAGCTAGAATGTCAGCTATGGCATGTCCCTAAAATAGGCTACTAAACTTAATTTGTAGGTGGAGGGAGGGCGGAATGTGTTTGGCATGCACAAGCAGCGTTTTTGGGGAGCAGAAATGAAACCAGAAAATGAAATATAAGCAATAAACAATAAGCATGTGTCACTATCATTCATTCATACATACATGGTCCCTTAACTCTGTGTGACTCGATTCCTTAAACTTGCTAACCTGTCCGTGCTTGTGCTTTTTTCATTTATAAAGAGACAAGTATATATTATAGAATTTATATTTTATGTATTCACAATGTATAGTATTATGCATTATCAATAAATTAAATTATGTGACACCAATAAAAATAAAATTGAATTGAATAATTTTTTTTATAACAGGACAAAATTTAATTAATTAATAGTATATAAAGTTATACACCATTACCATTAATATATCAAATAAAAAGATTAAATAAATTAAATATAGGGGCTAAATTGTTGATATATGTTAATTTTTTAAATTGACTTTTTAGGGTTTTTTTTAATTAGGGAAATGGACCGTTTTCGGAAAGAGAATAAAAGTTTGCCCAGCTGGGCGCGCTTTCACACTTTCTTGTTTTTTTTAATTTTTTTTTTTAAGTTAGGGTTTTTTTGTTAGGAATTAGGGTTTAATGTTTTAGGAGTGAAATTATGAAAGTTTAGGGGGTGAGGATGTGATAATGCGTCTCAGAACACATACATTTCATAGGTCATGTGAGGATAGGACCATTATCTCAGAAACCTATCTTATGGAAGTCAGGTTCGGGGTGACAATTCTTGATATAGTCACGGGTCGAAGTCTAAGTGGAGGTCCCAATCGGCAGTCGTGATGCGGCTATTGGTTCGAGTATAACCGAGGGCCAATTGACGGTCGTTATGCGATCACGAGTTCAAGCTTTTTGGAGACCTACAAATGATGTTTTTTATATACCATACATAAGACTGATAACATAATCATAGGAAAAAAATGAAGGGTTTTCCAATGTAATCAACATAAGTTTTTTCTTTATTTCTAGACAATCGATATCTTTAACCTTTCATTTTTATTCGAAGGCTGACATCAATGTGGACATAAGAGGGCTTTCAGGTGGAGAGCAGATGTTTAGACATAATAGAGGTCAAACTTGGGTCGACGCGATAGCGATTGTAGTTATTAACGGGTTGTTTATTAACGACAACCGTTGTTAACCCGAAAGGAGGGTCACTTTTATTGCACCGCAACAGCTGCTATCCACTTGAGAGTTCTCTTACGTCTATGGCAATGATGGTTTTCGTATAAGAAGGAAGGTTAAAGATATCGTGTAACACCCCTAACCATTATCCGTAGCCAGAACAAGGTTATAGAGCATTACCAGACTTTTCAGATCATATACGAATATTTCATACCATTTAACCAAAAAATTTTGTAAATAAATCATATTGTCCCTTTTATGAGCCTTCAAGGCCCAAAATATGTGCTAGAAATAAATCAGGACAAAACCAGGTATTCAAAATTTTTTTTTCGAAAACATCAAAAATTTTCATAAAATTAAGGGACACACGCCAGTGTGTTAGCCGTGTGTTTCACACGGTCCATTCACATGCTCGTGTGTTTGGCCGTGTAGACTCAAAATGAACCTTAAGCATAAAATTTACCATACCCTGAAATTTTGAACACCAAGCAACTCAAAAACCATTCATTCAACCAATCCAAAACACAATCAAATACATTTAAAACATGTCAAATTACTCAACATAGATGTCTATCTAATGTTTCTCCATAAATTCCATATTTATATTATCAAAACATATCATCAAAACTTAAATTTAATCCAAATTATAAGTATACTAATTTCAATCAAATTTTACCCTATTCATGAACATTTATATTTTAATATAAAACATACCATATTATAGTTTTTACATAACACATACTCATAAGTATAAAGCCAACCAATATCAACTTATAAATCTTATTTACAATCAATCCATATAATACTTAACGTTTAGACACCCTAGGTACATGCCGACACAAAAAGAAATATATATCACCACGTTTTGAGTTTGGGATTGTTGATGGATATTGAATTGGCAATTTGACTTTAACCTAACCTGCACGGAAAACAAACTGTACGCTGAGTATAAACTCAGTGGTATTTCTATAATCCGAATGCTTAAAAGTAAAACAATATAACATACAATAACTATAGTCATACAATTATTCAATTTATAAATAAGGTATTTATAACACATTCAATTTTTATCATTTGCTATCCCATATAGCTTTTCATAATATGAACACAAATCATTTGAATAACAATATTGTTCATTCATATTCAATTCATAAATACACAAATCATGTGTCTCTAACCATATTTCAAATCACCACTCAATATCAATCATAACACTATTTTATTCAATAACCCCTATTAACATGACACAGACTCGAACGGATACATGAATCCAACCAAAACACACCAGTTTGACACCTAGTGCCTCATCGGATAATTCGAAGCAATAAGTTGATACTCAGTGTCTCATCGGCCATGCCAAATTAAATTGGTACCCAGTACCTTATCGAATTTATCCGAAGTAATAATTTGACACCCAATGTCTCATCAACTCAAAGTCGAAGTATCCCTGAACTCTTCCAATCCTATGGCATGCCATCTATATTTGACTCAGCCCGATACAGTTAATAGTGTTTCAATTCACTTTTCTAATTCCACAATTATCCAATACTCAATTATTACATAAATCACAATTTCACATACATTCAATTCAATATAAAAAATGCTAACACGTACCTTATTTACTTACCATAAACATATAAATCAAAATACAACAATTAATAATTAAATTCGGATTATAGAAATACAAATTAGAATTTTTGAGCTACTCCTCGTTGACTTTATCTTTTCCTTTCTTAGTCAAAGTTTACAGTACAACGTTAGCGACGGAAATTAAAACAATTAAAATTCAACAATACAATACAATTTCACATTGAATATTTCAATTTTTATTCAACTTTTGTCTAAATTCCAATTTAGTCCCTAAACCGAGACTAACTTTATTTCTTCAAAACTAATTCCATATTTTCATTCAATTTCTACTTTAGACTAAATTCAACTATCTAATTTCACTCAAATCCCTAAATTTTTAAATTTTTACAATTTAGTCCCTAATACTCAAAACTTATAATTTATTTTACAATTCAATCCCTTTTTCATTTCTAACTTAAAATTCCATCAATTTAATCCCGAATATTTAAATAATTCAACATGAACAATATGTAAAAATTCAATATTTTCTAAAATTTCAATATAGGTTAAGTAGTATTTAATACCGGGATTTTAAAAATATAAAAATTATAAGAAAATGGACTAAATTGACTTACCAATTAAACTTTGAACCCTTGAACCCTAACTTTTTCTCCTTTCTTTCCCTTTTTCTTTTCTTTCGTTTTGCTTCTCTGTTTCTATTCTTTTGTTTTTCTTCTATTTTATTTAGTTATCATAATATAATATAATATAATATAATATAATATATATACTTAACTTTTAAGTAATATTATAATATTATAATATATATATTTTAATTTTAGATTTTTAAATAAATATATATTTATGCTGCCTCAATTTATGTAATTGGCCTAATTGCTTATTTGGACCTTTTAATTTTCTTTAATCTATAATTCAGCTTCCAAACTATATGCAATTTAGTCATTTTACCTAATTATTCTTAATTCAAGCTAATTTACCTAACCAAAACCTAATTAACTACACAACTAACTTCATAAATATTTATTATAAATATTTACGACTCCATTTTATGAAAACGTAAACCCAAAAATACACTTTCCGATACCTATGACTATCAGGTCGTTACATATCGACTGTGTGGAAATGAAGAAAAAAATTATGTCGATTATAACGAGAGGCCCTACAGCTTTCCCTATGATTATGCCCTCAAACTTCTGTATGATATTCTAAGGCAAAATCTCCGGGTATCCAAAAAGTTTGAGCTTGTGCCCGTATAATGACTGTCAATTGGCTCCCCCATTATACTTTGATCCATGACTTCATAATGGCTATTGATTGAGACCTCTACATAGACTTCCATCCATGACCATATAAAACAAAATCACCCTAGAACTCGACTTCCATAAGATAGCTTTTTGAGGTAATGGTCCCATCTTGGTAGAATATATGAAATGTGTGTGTCTTGGAGTAATATCGCATCACCGATGACTCAAGAATACCTCAAACTAGAAATTTTATTAGCGATGGAAATTTTTAACACTAAAGTGGGGAAGAAAACCGAGGGAGAGAAATATTGTAAAGCAGATGGATGATGGTTGGGAGAGATGATTGGTTTAGGGATAATGGAGTATAGAGGGGGAGCACCCCTTTTATAGGCACAATGGAGATGTGAGATTGCAAAGGAAAAAAATTCTTGTGGTCGAAAACACGTCACAGGAGAGATGTTTTCATCGGATAGATGGGCGATTTTTCTTACCATTTCCACTAAAGGTCTTTCAAAAGTATCCTAACCTTGGGAATCTCAAGTAAGAATCAAGAAGAAAGTTGGGGGTTCGAGTTGGGAAAGAATTTTGAGCTTGAGCTATTTGATGTGAAAGATGAGCTTGAGTTGGAGGCGGTCATATCATCGCACTACTAAGTAAAAATGCGATAATAAAGTTATATGTCAAGTTTGCTAAGGCTGATGGAGCCGGTCCATCTTCGACCACTGTTGTGGCTAATGGGGGTTTCGAAGTAGAAGTAGAAAATCCTACCACATGGTTGTGTGGTGGGTTCACTAGTTTGTTACAAAGCTCCTATTATGATATCCTTGAATCATTAATGGGTAAACATTCTTCGATTTCAGGCACCGATTTTAACTTCGACGACCACTATTAGTTGGGGTTTGAGCATAACCCAAACCTCGACACCCAGGCATGACATTCGGTTAATGCATTTGATTTCAACTTCGGTAGTTCTATGTCTTGGGGGGAAAGCACTTATACCAAGGGGCTATCAACCTATACCAGTTGGCAATTCGGTGTAGATTTTTCCGAGTACATGGGGTATAAGAGAACTAATGACTTACTCCTTACGATCGGGTTTGACAAGGGTATATCAAACCTTTTGATTAAAGATGACAATGAAGATGTAGTTGAGGAAAAAAATACAATCGAGGAATAAGGGGCAGCGGATGCCATTGACAGATCAGAGTCAAACCTCGATCCAAATCGGTAGTCCAGTTCGGATGGTTTGGAAGTAACACTTTAGTCTGAATAAGAGCAGCTTCTAACTAAGCCAGAAACTTGCAGTTTTAATAATGATGGTTCGGACAATGCTTCAGATCTAGATTCATGATTCAAGGCATATGAACCTCTGCCCCACATGACCAACATCAACTTCTCCATCGAGAATGGTTTAGAGTTCCAACAGCTCCCGCATAGAACACCTGGCCATGCAATCTCATCGTCAAATGTCCAGGTATTAGAAGTTGGCATGGAGTACCCTAGCAAAAATGTTTTTCTTGCTGCATTAAAGCGTCACAACTTCAAGAACGGTGTGAACTATCATGCCAAAAAATCTCATTTAGAGCAATTCAAGGAAAAGTAAACAATGCGTGATCGGAAGGCCAAATGGAAAATAATGACATCTTTTCAGAACAAAACGGGTGTAACACCTCTAACCCCTTTCCATAGTCGGATTAAGGTCACGAGCATTACGACCAATCAGAATATTTAATTACATTGCAAGCATTAGTATAAGCTAAATAATATCATCATAACATACAAGGACAGATCGTGTCAATCTAAGATTTAATAGTAGTGCCTTACAAGGAGCAATATATGTTAATCTAATACTTCCATAATAATATCTTATACAATCAAATAACTAATCATGCTATGCAATGCTAAACTTGGTATTATACTGTCTACACTCTTATCACTATTTATCCTTTCTTGAATGTTAGAAGTCGGATACATACAAGACTATTCTAATTTTTAGCATAAGAGTATAGGTCCATACTCTGACTATTTATTTTCTTTATTTTCAATGATGTTAGTAGAATACACTTAATTTAGGTTTGCTAATCCATTCAAATTCAAAGTAAAATTTACTCTTATAGCCCATATTTCGAGTCTACAGGCCTCTAAAAATAGTCTAAAAACATGTAGGGACTAATTTGGAACAATTTTGAAAGTTTAGGGCCATTTTTGAAAATTTCTAAGAGTAAGGGACACACGGCCGTGTGGAAAGCCCTAGGCCGTGTAACTCTCAAATTTGGGACACACAACGGTGTCCCAGCTTGTATCATTGCCCGTGTAACTCACTAACTTGGCCCGTGTATGGCACACGCCCGTGTGCCAAGCCGTGTGCACCTAAAAGTACCTTAAAACTCAAGTTTACCATTTCCTACTTGTTTGGACATTAAGAAACACATTTACCAATCGTTTAACCTATTCAAAACACAATTAAACATGTTCAAAATACACCTAAATCATTACCTAATATGCCTAACCAATGTACCACTCATTGGTACCATATTTTATATGTTCAAATACATCAACAACACATCAAACATTCAAGACTTTCATTCATATCACATTTACCATATTTGAACTAACTTTCAACTTCTAAAGTTACCAAATTTGAAGCTAAGCACATACCAAGCATTATGCTAAGCTACCAAACTTTAAACTATCACATACCAAAATATAAACTAGGCTAACATACCAATATAGCCTCAACCACAACCATATACACATTTAACCATCATTTAACTAGCAACTAAGATAAACACCTTATCAACAATATAAACAAAAGACTCCCTAAGTCCATGCTATTACAAAATAAGATATCACCATACTTGAGCTCGGGATTTGTTGTTTGATGCTAAGTAGGCGTTAGGTAAAAAAAACCTAGCCTGCACACGAAAAACAAAACCGCACACTGAGTATATCTCATTGGTAAATATTTCTATCATTCGAATAATATAAACTTGATATAAGTATTTAAAATTAAATATGCAACAAGTAAGCTATGTTCAAGAGTTTCAAATCAATAATATAATTTTGCTCATTCTTTATTCACATCTACTAAGATTTTCACATGTTCAAACATATATTAATGGCTTTTCATATAGCATTTGCATATTACAACTCATGCAATGGCATGATTCACCTCTCTGTTCAATAACTAAATTCTTTTTCAAGTTCCACATCTCATTTCATCATTTCATATCTCATTTCTCATAATTCAATCCATATTCACAACAATACACTATTTTATATTTCATCTCTCATCATTGCCATTTCAATATTTTCTCATATTATTTCCATTTCTCAACCATGTCATTTTAATATCGAACACAAATTTTATCATTTATTTTCTCTATTAACATGACTCGGACTTGGACGGATACACAGATCCAATTAACACATCATTTTGGCACCCAGTGCCTCATCGGATAAATTCGAAGTAATAACTGTGCCTAGCGCTATATAAATTAACACCCAGTGTCTTATCGATTAAACCGAAGCCAATTGGCACCCAATGCCTCATCGACTCGAAGTCGAAGTAATCCCTAAACTCTTCCTATGCTATGGCATACCATCAATATCTGACTCAGCCTGATACAGTTAATAGGATTTTATTTCAATTTTCAATACAACCAATGTCTCAATTTCACATATATACATATTATCACATATAAACATATTATCACATATAAACTTATATTCAAAAACATATATTTAATTCAATCTTCATATTTTTAATAATTTCATAATATACCAAATCAATCCATTTCAATCGACTATGAATTCAATTCAATTTCAAAGTACAAATGTACTCACCTCAAATGCTTACCATATACAACAATTCAAAATGCAATAATTTAAAACTTAATTCAGATTATAGAAACACAAACTGTGAATTCTGAGTTATTCGGCGTCGATTTTATCCTCCCCTTGTTTACTTGAGGATTTCGGTACGATGTTAGCTATGGAATAAACCAATTAAAATGCATTAATATTACACAATTCAATTTTCACAGTGTATTTTGCTTATTCTTCAATTTAGTCCCTAAACCGAGACTAATTTAAACCTCCACATTTAAACTCAATTTTTATTCTAATTTCACTTTAAGCTAAATTTAGCTTCTTCTTTTCCAATTCGACCCTTTAATTTTAAAATTTTCACAATTTAGTCCCTATTGTTCAAAATCAACAATTTATTTCATAATTTAGTCCTTTTCCATTTTCAACTTAAAAATCTATCTATTTAATCCCTAATACTTAAACTTTTCAACAATGTCAACATCTAAAATCTTGAACAATACTAAAATTACAACATCGGTCGGGTAGCTCTAGGTACTAGGATTCCAAAAACGTAAAAGTTACAATGAGAGGACTAAATTGCACTAACCAAATTAGATTTGAACTTCAAAACCCCTAGCCGTGCGTGACTCTTCTTTTCTTTCTTTCTTTCTAATTTGCGTGCAATCCACTTTCATCTTTTTCTTTCTTTCTTTTATTATACTTTCATTTTAATTATTATATTATATATATATTAAAGTTAACATATATATAACATATATAATATATTTATACATGCATTTTATTTAACCCATGGCCAGCCACTTATGCACAAACATTAATAAATGGTTTAATTGCTACTTTAGCCCCTTTAGTTTGTTTCAATCCATAATTCAACTTTTAGCACTTACGCGATTTAGTCCTTGTACCTTAATAATTCCTAATTTCAAAAAAATTACTAATCCAAAAATTAATTAGCTACTAAGCTCGCCCCATAAAAAAATATTTACGAGTTTGTTTACGAGTATGAAATCCTGAAAATACATTTTCCGATACCTTTGACTATCAGGTCGTTACAACGGGCATATGGATGATAAAGAAGTATTCTGGTCCACATACTTGTGTTGTATAAGGTGCGTGATGTGATCACTCTATTTGCTAACATAATGTGACCTGACCAGGGTATTCGATTTTGTCAATAAGGTAACTTTAACTTATACTTTGCAGGTTTAAGTCAGAATCATCCGAGGCTAGACTCCGACATGGTATCTGACATAATTCTACCTATGGTGAAAGCAAGTTCCAAGATTCCCATCCTGGTGTTGATTGCCAACATCCGTAGCTAGTACAAAAACATGTCATTATACTATAAGACATGGGTCGCAAAATAAAAGGCCATGGATAAGTTGCATCATGATTGAGATAAGTTGTACAATGATTTGTAGCAATGGTGCCAGGTACTGGATCAGGATGTATCAGGTTCCGTAATCGATTTGGAAATGCACTCAGCGTACTTCGGCGATCGTTTGGTATTTGAGAAAAGAGTATTTCACTTGTTATTTTGGACATTTGATCAATGTAGGGAAGTTTTCTAACACTGTAAGCCTTTGGTACAAACTGACGACACTTAGTTGTACGAGAGGTATGAACACCGTTTGTTGATGGTCGTTGCCTAGGATGGTAATCGAAGGATTCTGTCGATAGTATTCACAATAACTCCCTTTGAAAAGGCAGATGATTGGGATTTCTTCTTTAGCCGATTGCGCCGTCGTGTTTGCCCGCAACTTGACATATGTGCTATATCTGACGAGAGACCCGTAATCTTAGCCGTTATTGAATGACACGGAAGCCTTTGGGATCGCACATACCACAGGTATTGTATACGACATGTCAGCTCCAACTATAACAAAAAATGGCCTTCGGATAGTGAGCAAGATCAATACATCGACATGGGTGTGTAACTTCCACTATTTCCATAATCATGATAAACCATAAAAAAATTAGAACAAAACTTGAGAAAATTGAGAGTTTAGAGGGAATAGAGAGAATTTTATTTAAGTGAAAAGAATGAGAAATGGCCTGGTATTTATAGAAAGAAAATGGACGTGTTTTCACACACTCTTTCTAAAAACGGTCTATTTTCTTAATTTAAAAAAAACGAACTAAAAACCCAATTTAAAAAATCAGCATATATCAACAATATAGCCAAATATAAATGCCAATAATGAGAGTCAGAGACCAAAATTTTAGAAAATAGCTAAAGGAATTTCATGTTATAGCAGAAACATACACATATCATATACACATTGGTCATTTGCCTCATATGAATATTTCTCTATATAGTTTTTTTTCTTATTTACATTTCTATTTTTTTTAAAAGTATTTGCTTTAAAAATTATTTTTAAAAATTTTAATTGAATTTATGGTCAAACCGATTCTCAATCCAATCAATCGATTCAGTTCAATTAAATAAATAATTAAAAATCATAAAAATAAAAAATATATATAAAATTCAATTTAACCAATTCAATCGTTGGTTCAACTAATTTTTATATTGGTTCAATCAGTTTACACCAATTTGCGAGTCAATCGGTTCTTTCTCTTATTCCAAATCGATGTACCAACCGATTTTCCGATCAAACAATCGATTCGATCCCATTTTAACAACTTTAAATATTATAGAATCATTATCCTTTGACAACTAAAATTAGTTTTATATTAAGATAATATTTTATATGGATTTAATAATAATTAATAATTAATTAAAACTTAATTTGAAGTTAAATATGTTATATTTATGAGAACGAATAGTAAGACATTGGAGATGAAAGACATATATGAAGCAACAGGATTCAAACAAATACTTTTTTTATAAAACAAATAATTCTATTTATATGGTTAAAATATTCATGTGTTATATTATAAACCTTTTATCACTAAATATTTATAAATATATATTTATTATTAAAAATATTAATATATTTTCAATAAAATATTAAGAAGATTGTTTAAATTTTAAAATTATTATTAATGTTAAAATTTATTATTAAAATAAAGTTTTATTATTAATTTTTCTATTAAAATAATAAATTATATTAATTGTTTATTATATGATTAAATATTTACGTTTAATAATATAAAAAATAAGGTTTATGAATTTAAAAGTACTTAACTTTTTATATAAATTTCAAAGTTTTATTTTGAATATTTGGATTTTATTTTTTTTAATATTTAAAATTTTTAATATATTTTTAATTTTATATAATTATTATAAATTATAAATAACTTATTTTTAATTTTTTAGAATTACTTGATATAAATAAATACATAGCAATACTTACGTAGCTTTTTTGTTCTAGGTGGCAGCTTTTAATTGGACAAAAGAAAAAGTTATAATTTAATTACAAACAATGTCCATACAACCTTTAAGAAACAACAAATTAACTTTCGGTTCATGCAGTTTGTTGCATTGGCATTTCTTCCTCCCTATTGCAAAGCACTCAAACTGATGGCCAATCAACAAACCTGATTTAAAACACTTCATCATAAGGCGCCATTAGTGAGCTCTGATTCACCCTTCCAATTTCTTCCTTCGGGTTGATCAGCATCCTTCGGACCTCATTCTGAAATTTCCTGCAATTCCAATGAGATATGGTTAAAATACATTTTTTGGGTGTTGTACTTAGATGGAATTTTTGTTTAGTTTTGCACTTAACTGCCATGGGTAGTGATCTCCAATCATCCTCATCTCCCCTTCATCATCAGTAAAGGTTACATGCCAGCCGCTGCTTCCATCAATCAATCGTCCATTAAAATCAAACATGCGATCAAGCTCAGAGATGAGGTCTTTATATCCGTCAAATCTAGTGATATCAACTGATCTTCCAAGAGCAGTCCCATGCTTGAGTACCTATAAGAGAAAGGGTATGTTCTTAGAATCAATTCAGGGGAACAATCGATTTCAACAATAATTCAGGTATGCCAAAATGAAAGTATGACCTTGGTGCAACTCCAATTGCTAGCAGAACAGCAGTTGTCACACTGCTTGCTAGATGTACCCTTAGAAGGTTTCGAAACAGTTGACTGAGAAGTAGGAGGAATAGAACAATGACTTTCGAGCTCGCTAGAAGTGACAAGTTGGGGTGAAGGGGGCTCCAGTGGACCGTTAACTAAATTTACTCCAAAAAGCATGCATGCATGTCCCTCATTTGGTTCGCACCATGATGTTTCATTTTCATTCCTTGGTTCTGAAATACTCCATTCCTGAGAATTAACATTTGGAACTGAATTTTTTCTGCTAGCAATAGCATCTTCATGTACTCTATTTGAGGAGGAGAATGTTGTGGGCCAACTATTATGAAGACCCAAACTTTCTACTTGTTCACCAGAAAAGGGTGCTGCACCAATCTCTCGTTGGTTCTGTATTGGCTGTTGCATTGAATCCCAACTGTGATTTAGTGGGAGGCAATGTGGTAATGGTTGTCTTAGTGCATCGGATTGATTACCATCTGTGTCACTATCTTCTTGACCTTGCAAGACCCCTGAGCTACTTTGAGATTCGTATTTAATGGAACCACTCCACATGCCTGGTAAAGAAGAAATTATGATCAGTAGCTGCAAAGTCAGCCAACATTTATTATAAATGCAAATCATGCTGAATCCATACACAAAGTATAGTTACCATCCACTAGCAGCGTAGAAAACCCAGGGGATGATACATCGTCAGTACGAGCCTTCTTTTGGTTATGCAGAATGGAGGGTCTCTTCTTGATACTGAATTCCGTTGGTTCAATGTTCCAAGGACAAACTCTTTCAGGATGAAAATTTTCACCTGCTGCGGGATCCCATTTCACCTATGAAATTGTACAACCATGAATCTTTAGCTTCAAATCACATATCAACGCAATCATGCATTTGAAATTAAACACATGTTACCTTCAGACATCTCCATTCAGAATTAGGCCACCTAGTACGATCCACATCTTCAATGCTTATGATAGTGCCAGAAGGTCTGTGTTTGAGAATAGTGCATTAAATTTGAAGGGATCCAGGAAATAAAAACATACTTCAATATATCAAATCACATATGCTGGGTTTTGAAATGATAACCTTTGTTCCGCACATTCTTCGCCTTCTAATCGCATCCTAAATCTTGTCCCGATGCAATAGTCAATTTGAGCCAACTTCATATACCGATCTAATGAGATGATAAATTCAGAAGAAGTAGACCTGCAGAGGTGCAAGAATGAATGCCTTCCTCTTCCAGTTCCAGTGTGACAAGTTGTGTATTACATTGAACTTTATTACACCTTACCAAGGACGGTAGTTGACATTAAACATGCTTCTGGTAGAGAAGGCATGAAAAGCACTTGCTAGTATGCCATGACGCATGCTATGACCAGATATGATGGATGTTGATGTATATTTTAGAACAGTCGTTGCTCGCCGAATTCCGAGACGGAGCTCTCCTTTTTCCCCTCTAGAGAACAATAAATTTTCTTGAAATTATTTGATTTATTCATCACCTAAGATATACTACTATAAAACCAACATTCTAGTAAAAGAAAAACATTGAATCATGTGCATGTCTATGCCTATGTGAATCACAAAAGAGAAAAGTTTGTGCAGAAACATGGACACAAATAATTTTTTTGGGGAATTGGCAGAGAGAAAGAGAACCTAAGAAAGATACATTCATCCCCAGCAAGAAGCTTCTTTGAAGTCAGAAATGTACTCCAGCCGCTTGTAAGCAAGTGCCTTTTTGGCTGACCTACATTTGAATGGGAACAAATTCCATAAGGAAACGAGCTATATAAATAGCTTTTCTAAACAAACAAAGAACAGTGAAAAATAATCCTTTTACATAAACATAAGCTCATTAAGACAAACTACATGGTATACTACATTACTTTAATACGTGGATTTCTCGGAGATATCTAAAATTACTTTCATGGTACAATGAGCTGGTCACTGTAATGCTTAAATGTAGATCAATGCAAGTTAGATTAAGGTACCTCGATAAATATGTCGAAAACGCCACTCAAAACCATGCAAGTCTATTGCGACCAATTCCTGTTGTGGGGTTTGCTGAGACATGTCCTGTAACAATATGCATAACTTAACAACTTATGAATGATATGGCCTATCCAGATCAGTTAAGACTTCATTGATGTGGTAAACCTGGCACAATATTTAAAGAATCTTCCAAAAAAACCATAAATATGTGTTTTTGTGCCTTAAGACACTAGTCTGGAAATATACATTATCACAAGTAGTTTAATTAAAAGGAGGGTCGGCAAGTTCCAGTTTCCGCGCCCTTTATTAGTTTAAAGAACAAGAAAGCCCTGAGCTTAATATCTAATCTTCAAATTTTCAAAAGCATTCTGTTTTGAATATAAGTGCACTAAAAAGACAAAAAGATCACATAAAGGTGTACCAACCAGGGGTGGGATACACCCATCATCAACATGTCGCTTTGGGATAGAGAATCCGCCATGTGTGCTTGTATCTGATGGAGTGAGTTTCTTACTAAAGAACACCGGATAAGCTTTCTGGGGTGAAGGTTGATAATTCCTATGCTCCAAACTTTCCTCATCTTGCTATTTGAGGCAGAAAAGCATTTAGGTAAAAGATAATAGGGAGATTCTAAGGCAAAGTAAATGAAAAACAATTACCCTAAGCATTTCAATATCTAACCTCTGCTTCTGGAATCAGTGTTATTTGTGCAAAGACCTCATCTGTGCCAGGTTCAACCTGCAATATGGCAAAGATGCATCAAAAACAACAACTTATGATGAGCTTTGCATTTGCATATTAACCTCCTGAAAATCTAAGCTTCCCATTGTTCCAATCAAAGTCATTAGGAAACAATTAAAGGTACATTTATAGCAGATACCTTAAGCTGAACATGCATCACCCTGCAAAGGATCTTAGAAGGCAAATTGTAGATAGGCATTTCCATTATCCCATCTTGATTCATACATGCATCCACCTGTGTCAAAAGCTCAGTCATCAAACAGATGAATGCACAAGCATATATTTATTCATACAAAATGCTTTTTCTTACTTTCCTTCTTTTTATTGAATAAGAGAGAAGAAATGGGGTTAATTATTTGATTTAATTAAGTAGAGTAAAAGATTTGCTTATACCTGTTCTATGTGACCTTGAGGGAAATACATAACCTTTTCCCCAGCGCGTGGCACATAAACTGAAGGACCAGCGCATGCATGCCATAGTTCAACATGTAGATCATCTTTTTCTCCTGGTTTCACACACAAATTCAAGCCATAACACTTAAAAACCAATCTAAATGAAACAAAAGAAAAAGAAGTTCTGATAATCAGAGATATGAACAAATCGAAACATTTGGGACCCATTCTACAGACCAACAGAGCCAAGAATTAGGACCAAAACATAAATGAGATGATTGATTGGTTAATTAATTTCCAATGTTTGTCGTGTACTACATTGCATATAAGGTTGAAACGAAATACAAAAGAAATAATCTTCGACCAACAAGTTCAAGCGCAAAAAAAAAAAGAAAAAAAAAAAGAAAAAAAACATAGATACTACTCCGTCATCACATAATTCTACAATAAGCAGATTTTAAAATGCTAGCAGTACTCAAGTTTATCAAACATATTTGATACTTGATAAACAACTGTTGGTGCCAGAAATGAAGATATAAAACCTTGATTGTTCGGAGGAAGCAACGGCAAGCCATAGACGTTGATACGTCTTCTGGGGTGAAATGGGACCTTAGCCTTTAAACCATTCCGTTCACCGTCCATTTATCTTCCGCTTTTTCTCTCTTTTCTTAACCCAAAAGATGGAGTATATACAAAGAAAAAAGAAGAAGCTTCTTTCACGGAATAAGGAAAGATGCAGGAAATAAAACGAGATTGGAAGGCAAAAGGGTGTGTGTAAGTTAAAGTTATATAGAGAAATTAAAAATGAAAAAGACAAAAAAAATAGACTAAAAGGAGTACGTACACCTCGAGAATCAGGCGGCTAGGTCGTGTCACCATAGAAACAAGCTCTCACTTTCAACAACCCGGCCCCCTCTAGGCTCTATTGCCCCCCATCCCTCAATGCAAAAACGTTTTTATCGTTTACCTCAAAGTGCATGCAATGTAAGAGAAGACAAAAAGGTATCAGTTTTGAAGATACATTTCCTGTTAGAGTAACGTAATTAAGTATAAAACTTTTCAACTATGATTATTATGGTTTTAACTTTTAAGATATTTTTGTTTAACGTCAGTAATACAGAATTTGTCTTGTTTCTCCCTTTGCTTTGTTTGGAGGGTGGGTCGTTGTCGTTGATTCCTGGCGATATTTGCTACTTTGGGCATCGATGTATACTACGTGTTTTTTTTCCCATTGCCCTTCTCATGCAAATGCGCTTATCCCCTATTGAATTCCATGGCATTCTCCGCGTGTTGGGTTTTTTACTCAAATATTATTAAAAATAAAATAAAATATCAAAATAGTTTGTTGAAATAATTATGTATCAAAATGATACATTTACATGGGTGGAGGGTGTCAGATAGGCGGCGGCATCAGTTTTACTTATCTGATAGGCAGCATTGGTGGTGCCTATCTGATAGGCAGCACATCCAATATAATTTTCCCCCCACTCCCCTATTCGGCTCGTATCAGTTTATGTTTTTAAATTTTATTTTATGTTTTTTATTAATTTTGGTTATTAATTTCAAATTTTGATAGATTTTAAATATTTATCAAAATACTTAAATTTTATATATTGCTTTTAATTACAAAAAAATACCAAACAGTTTTTTCTACATCATTTTTTTTGCTATACTACATTAACAAAATAAATATATCTTATAAATTTCAACTCAAACTCCAACTCAATGGTCCCATTCACAAATTCCATCTTATAAATATATCATTTATATTTTTAAATAAAATAAGGGCTCTAAAGAAATATCTCAAATAACAAAAAAAACAAAGAATATCGCTTTGATTTCGTGCAAAAGGGACTTTTTAATTTCCAATTTCCATGGACCGGCCTGGTCAATACCCGGTCAAGCTCATTTTTTTTTTATTTTCAACTCAAATAACTCATTTTTTCTATGATTATGCGATTTGAATTGTTGTAACAAAAAAAATCTTGTTAGTGCATTGAATCAACAATCAGAAGCAAAAGAAGTCCTATTTGATATAGAATCAAAATATTATTTCAATTCTTTTTCTTTCTTCCTATTTCTTTTTATTTCCATGTATTTTATATTTTACTAGAATAACTAGAATAAATAATAATAATAATAACTATGGACTTTTGCACAATCTATTTTTATGTTATTTATGTTATGACTAAGTCCTTTTGTTGAATCCTTTCTATCAAAACTCCTACAACACAAGTCTTCTGAAAGGTGACAAGGCCCTAATTTTCAAGATTTTTTAGGCTCCTATCTTGTAATTCTATCTTGATTACGCCCAATTCTCCTATGTTTAATCTTTTACCTACATAAAAGCAAAAATTTTATATTAAAATACAAAAAATAACATGCCAATAAATAAAAAATATATATAACAAAAAAAAATATAAACGATACATAATAAATACAAATATTTTTATTATTATTTTAAAATGATAATAAGTAAAATATTTTGATTTAAAATATAATATATATATATAATAACATGCCAACTTAATTATTGTCAAAAAATATAATTTTTTTTCATAGAAGTTTAAAAGAAGTTTCATTTTTAATATTTATAAAAAAATATAAAATAAAATTTAAAAACATAAACTGATAAGAGCCAGATGCGGAGTGGGAAAAAATATACTGGGTGTGCCGCCTATCAAATAGGCACCACCAGTGCCGCCTACTAGATAGGCACAATTGGTGCCGCCTATCTAACACCCTCCATTAGTGCAGCTTATCTAACACCCTCTACCTATCTAAATGTACCATTTTAGTACATAATTATTTTAACAATCCATTTTGATATTTTAATTTTTTAATATTATTTGGGTAAAAAACCCCGTCTCTTCTTTTCAACCCTTTTCCAATGTTGAGTAAAATTCGATTAACGCCTCGCTACAGTACTTCTCAGCTTTAAAAGTAACGTCAAAATACCTGGGTTTTGGAGTTAGAAATGTTGTTAAAAAGAGTTTTTCCAATTTGACTTTTGTATTTTACAAATTAATATTTTTAATTATATTAATTATTTAAAAGTTTAGATCAGTATATATTTTATTTATTATTATATTAAATTATCAACTAAAACAATAATATCAAGTGATGTGTATGCTAAGTGAGCTTGTGAATCACATGAGGGGGGTTTTTTTTCTTTTCTCTTTCATTGTGATGGATTCACTGAACCACGCCCTTGCCCTTGGGTTATCTGCAATGGCGGGGTTAGATATATGTGGCTTGAGCTTTTACCATTCAAGTGTACAATGTTGATTTGTGAAGCATCCATCTAAGGGTTGCTAGCTTGCACTACATCTAGAGACCTAGCTATATCCCTTAAAATCAATGGGATTTGATCAAATTCATACACATATCTACATTTATGTGCGTGTATATATCTGCAAGGTTTTTATTTGGGCTGTAATGGAGTAAACAAAAAAGGACAAACAAGCTGGAGCAATTACGGAGGTGAAAACGACACGTCTAAACTCCAAAAACCCAGCAATCAATGTGAAAAGAAGGTAGGGTAGGCAAGGCGACAAAAGTGAAAAGACAGTGTTCCTACTACATCACCGTTCCGCGGTCTTGGCTGTTAATCACATGGATCTCCGTTAAACCCCCAACGCTGAGAACTGAAATTGAAACGTAAACAAACGGGACCGGACTGTGTTTAACCGGTTTGAGGAAAGCTATGCTGGCTGTAGCTGATAAAGTGATAACGACGTTACTGTGGATTTGGCTGGCCGACAGTGACTGCAACTAAACAGATTAGTTCAGAGGATGACACGCGGGATGTGGGCCCCAAACTAGGAAGGTGTCAGGTGGAAATAGTTTTCAATTAATAAATAAAGTGAGAGAGTAGAGTAAGCCACGCCAGTAGACAACTTTTGCAGTGGCCTAGCTAGGCCTGCGCCTTCTTTGCCTTCGTTCTTTTGTTCCCGATTAAATGACGTCTCAAAATAATTGATGATTCTTAATCTAAAACCCTTAACTATTTATTTGAAACTAAAGGAAGTTCAGTCGAATCCCTAACTTTAAAACTTAACTATAAATTAGAATTCCGTTGCTAATTTAAAATACATTCAACTTTTTACAGAATTTATTTCTCATATTTTTAGTTTTTATTTTTATTTTTTAAATTTTAAAATTCAAGTTAAATTGTTAATATTATTAAACTCGTTAGAGTAACATTTTGAAATTTAAAAAATATAATCACTTGGCAATTATATAACTAAAAAACTTAAAATTGCTAATAGTTAAGCATGAATTTTGAATTTTGAATTTTGAAAAATAAAAAGCATGAAGATTAAATTTCAAATTTACGAAAAGTACAATGGCTTATAACATATTTTAACATTTAAATATCATTAATATTTGTCAATACTATGATGCAACATGGATAGAATATGAAAGAGAGCATGGTGATTGTCACGAGGCCGATCACCCAAACGAGGCAGAAAGTTGGGATGTTCACAGTTCAATTAAAACTGAATTAATTGATCTAATTTGGTTAATCGATCGTAGTCGAATTTAGTTCGATCGAAAGTCAATTAATAATTTTTTGAAATTTCGATTATCGACTAATTCGATTCAAAACTAAGTAATTAACCAAATTAAATAATATTTTATATATAATATATTTTTAATATTAGGAATGTATTTTTTAAACTATTGTTTTTTATATTAATCGAAATAAATAATATAAATTATATATAGTATATTTTTTGAACTATTAAAAAATGATAATGAATATTAACAATTTATTTTTTATATGCTTGATACTTATTTTAACTAAAAGAAAAAATGTATATAAATTTCAATTAATTCGGTTAACCGAATAAATTAATTGAAATACTTTGGTTTGGTTAATGTATTTGAAAAAATCGATTAGATTAACGGTTAAAGATTTTTACATTTTAGGTAATTCGGTTAATTGTAATTCAGTTTGGGTTTTAACTGAACCAACTGTTTAAACAACCCTAGCAGAGAGTTTGTAACACCCTCACTCGATCCGTTCGTCGGATCCAAGTACCAGTATCACAATCAAACCGGTTTGTCGTTTAGACTAAAATCTCACTAAGTTAAAACAATTTGTATACCTATTAAAATAACTTACAACAAAGTCTAAATTTTAATACAATGTTTACGGTCCTAACTCTGAACTCGAAGAAGTTTAAACAAATACACTTAATCGCTCCACTTGGCGAAGTCTACAAAGGTGTCCCCTTCCTATATGCATGACTTTATTCTAACGATAAATCCTTGATTTCCATACGATCTGACTTGGTCCCTTCTCGATTTCTTTATCTCGTATATCCTACAAAAAAGAGGCTACACTTTGGTAAGTTCAGGTGAACTTTGTAAGTTTCTTCGATACACAAAATGTACCCTACTTGTCGGGGTTCAATTAAATAATAATGCAATAACTCACTGCTTGTTTGGGACATTTCTCTAAAACCATCGTGGTGGACTTTTCCTATTCTCGAACCTATCCACTTGCGGATAAATCATTGAACGATTTCTTTCTTGTCATTCTATCGATCTTCAATCAGCCTGGACAGATTCTCTAATCGCTTCGTATTCACAAGTTTCCTCTCTTACTATATTCTCGCCTAACTAGTTGTTCTAGTTATCTTTACCTTGGTAGTTCTCACGAAACTACCCATTTAGCGAATACCATCACGCCAATTCTTCCCCCTTTGAGAGGAATAGTCTTTGACAAACAAGTCTGTCACTTTAAGGTTTCCCCCTTTTTGGGGTCTCCCATTATCATTAAGGTTCTGGTTAACCCCACAATTCCTTATGGATTAGTTAGCGTACTCCCTATAGTACCAGCTGGTTGGGTTTCTTAAACATTCTAGGAAAATCCTTAATGGTGAATCTTTAACCATGATCTTTGGTTTAACCATTTCTCATACGCTTGAATGTTAGGCACCACTGGTTCTTTAACCTCCATGACTACTTCCTAATTAACATCTCTTAACCCTCTGGTTTACATGGCTACTATTTCCACAGTCATTTCTTATTCCCATTTAGTTCACATTTTTTGGTAAATTCCTTCAGCCTGTCGCTCGTATGTCACTTGTTCATACTCCAATTTTCTTTCAACCCTTTTTTCATGAGTATTTGCTATTCTCCTAGCAGCTAAGCAAGACAACCAATTTATATGTTAAACTTAATGTTCATATTTTTTAACCTCAATTTTCAGATACATGCAAAACCCTTAAAATGGTTCTAAAACCCTTAATTTTTTTCCCAAGTCTTACGTATACCGAAGGGCTTAGAACTTTACTAGTTTATTGGTTTCCCTACTTTTCCAATTTAAACCTCCCGATCATCGCTCTATATAGAGCTTTCTATAATTATCGCTTTATCGAAGCAACTATGGAGGTTGAAGAAAAAGAGAAAATGAAAGACTGTGAGGAATTCGTCTAAGGTTTCATTTCTCAGTTATTTATAATCTTTCATACGCGGTCTCCAACTGCATATCAACTGTTTATCCATTATCATTTTGTCTCATACTAAGAGATCGGTCGATTCTAATCCAACCGAACCAAACTTGGCTCTCAACCGTGCTTCACAAACGCGTAGGGTAGATATTTTAGATGGGACAAAGATGTCTGTGATGGGACAAATCCTGTCATTCATCTTTATAACACCCCTAACCCATATCCGTCGCCGGAATAGGATTTAGGAGCATTATCGGAATTTACAAATCAAATTCAGACATTTTATATTACTTCACATTCATATCATATATTAATCTTATTGTCCTTTATATCAGCCCTCGAGACCCAATTTACACTTTAGAATCGAATCGGGACTAAAGAAAAAACTCAGAGAATTTTTCGTAAAATTTTAAAATTTTCCAAGGTACAGGGGACACACGTCCGTGTGGTCAGGTCGTGTGGCTCACACGGCTAAGTGACACACCCATGTCTTAGGCCGTGTGGTATTTGAGGTAAGGTACACGGCCGTGTCCCCAGCCAGTGTAACTCTCTGATTTGCAATATATTTAAGTGCAGCGGTTACACGACCAAGCCACATACCCGTGTGTTAGGCCGTGTGTAAAAACCTGGGTATTCTGTTTTAAAATTCAAGGTGAAAGAGACACACGGCTAGATTACATGCCCATGTGCTAGGTAGTGTGTTATACACAGCTAAGACACACGCTAGTGTCTCTACCCGTGCGAACAGAATAAGGCTATTCCCAAGCCCTATTCCTCACCCAGTTTCACCTTCCACCTACATAAACACTTAAACATGTAACACCCTCTAACCCCACACCGTCGCCAGAACAGGGTTACAAGGACTTATTCACTAACATACAAATAAAAACGAGACATAAATTTGAGTTTCAATCTAAAATCATCTAATTTCCATCAAATAATTCTTAATATAAGCCTACGGTGCCCAAAATAGGCTTAAAAAATAATTTAGGATTAAACCGGGAACTTTGAAAATTTTACTTTGAAAACAGTGGCATATGGCCGTGTGGTTTGGGACATACCCGTGTGGCCAGCCCGTGTGGATCCCCATGGCCGTGGGGCCAGGCCGTGGGCAGTTCTGACTTGCCCCACACGGCCGTATGTCTAGCCAGTGGGCGAATCTGTTTTTCCCACACGGCCTGGGCACACGCCCATGTGATTTGGCCGTGTGAAAACTGCATGTTTCACCATTTTAAAGCTATTTTCACCCACTAATTGTACCTAAAACATGCCCAATACTTTGACTTATAAATGTTAACCAAAAACCATTCATTTCCTCTTCAAACTTAGCAAAAATTCATTCATTCATTCCAAAAACTTCTTAAAGTTTATACACCATATTTACATCCAAAATATTAAACATTTACAAGTGACTAAAATCTATCCTAGTACATGCCACATTACCAAAAGATAGATACATCACCAAAATTTGAGCTGAAGCCGGGATTGATTCGGATGCTGAGCCTGACCTTAACTTTACCTAACCTGCGCACGAAAACAACCGTACGCTGAGTATTGGTAATACTCAGTGGTATTATCATAATTCAAACTATAGCAACAATACAATATCATAACATGTATGAATAACTAATAAATCATACATATAAATTCATACTAAGTCAGTACAATTTAAATAAAGGGTTCCTTCTATAACCACATATAATTGTCCAAATTCACATTTCAAATATCACACTTCATGAACCTTTGGTTCATGTCTCATTCTCATTGCACAATCTCATTTCATATTTCATATCAGAACATCTCTCTCACTTTTCATTCACTGATTCAAATAATCAAATTCATATAACTTACTCGTTTCATTTGTTTACCCCTATTAACATGACTCGGACCCTGGCGGATACACGGATCTAATTACACATATCAGAATGGCGACCAACGCCTCATCGGCATAGCCGAAGTAAAGTGGCTACCAAAGCCTCATCGGATAGTTTGAAGTAAATCTATGACACACCACGTGTCTCATCGGCTGAGCCGAAGCAAAGTGGCTACCAAAGCCTCATCGAAACTATCCGAAGCAAATCAATGGCACACCAAGTGCCTCATCGACTCGAGGTCGAAGAATCTCTGAACTGTTCCGATCCTATGGCATGCCAACTATATCCACTAAGCCCGACTAGTTAATAGGGTACCGGAATCACTTATTCATTTCACTTCCACTTTCAATTGAATAAAATCATTTAAATTCAATTCAATCATAATAGTATTTCAATCTCAATTTGCTTCAAAATCACATAATCACATAACCATCAATCAATACAAATCGATTCACATATTCATACATTCACCAACACTTTCTCATACTTTCAATCCATATACATGTTAATAGTCACATCCAATCACATTCAATTCAAATACTACTACTTACCTCAATTTCATTTCCATACATTTATACATAATGAAATTGAACATATAATAATAAATATAATTGAATTATGATAATACAAACCGATTTCTCGAGCTATTCCTCGGCTACTTTCTCTTTCCCCTTCGTATTGGATGCCTCGATTTCTTTGTTTGCTACGAAAATTAACAAATTTACAATTAATTAATAATGCACATATTTTATATAATTTTCAATTTTTCTATACAACTTTTATAATATTCCCACTTATGTCCTAAACTTTGTCATCTTCTCTCCTTTATCAATTTACCTCATTTTCTTATTCAATTTCCATCAAAATATTCATATAACTATTAAATTTTCATCATTTTTCCATAATTCTGAATTTCTTTCAATTTAATCCTTAAAACTCAAAACTTATAGCTTATTTTACAAATTAGTCCTCAATTCAATTCTAATCAATAATTTTATCAAATTAATCCCTAATTCCATCATTTTCTCAACATGAACCCTACTCAAACATCCATCAACTTTTAATATTTTCACACAAATTTAAGAGTGTTCAACTCTAAAGCTTTAAAAACATTAAAATCACAACCAAATTAATTTTCAAGCTCCAAAACCCTAATTCTCCCTTTTTCTTTTCTTTTATTCTTTCTTTCCCAAATTCGTTTGCTTTCTCTGGTATCTTTTCTTTCTTTTGCTTTTGTTTTTATTTTATTTCCTTTATTTACTTAATTAATATTTAATTATTATAAAATATCTAATTAATAACTAATAATTATAATAAATAAATAAATATCTTTTACTTAATTAATAAGTAAATACACACACATAATACAATTGTACCAATAATATAAATACACATGTATTTATTCTATAATACACACATGTCACTTTTATGGTCTAATTATTAATTTAATCCCTTAATATTTTTCTATTCTATAATTAAAACTTTGCATTCTATTCAATTTAGTCTTTTCTACTAATTATTTCTAATTGAATTAAATTCTCTTAATCAAAATCTAATTCAATTCATAACTAACCTTATAAATATTTTTAATAAATATTTACGGACTTATTTTCCTAAGACGGAGGCCCTAAACTCACTTTTTCGGTGCCCGTGGAATTTGGGTCGTTACATTTCTTCCCCCCTAAAAAAAATTTCGTCCTCGAAATTTACCTGAAAATAGATGGGGGTACTGAGCTCTCATAGTTTCTTCCGGTTCCCAAGTTGCTACTTCAACTTTATGACTTCTCCAAAGTACCTTTACTAAAGGAACTTGTTTATTTCTTAATTTTTTTACCTCTTGTACTAGAATCTCAACTGGTTCTTCTTCATAAGATAAATCAGGTCGGATTTCAATATCTTCAATAGAAATAACATGAGAATGATCCGATCTATAACGTCAAAGCATAAAAACATGAAAAACATCGTGTATCTTTTGTAACTCCGGAGGTAAAGCCAACCGATAAGCTACCGGTCCAATTCTTTCCACTATTTCATATGGCCCAATATAACGAGGACTTAATTTACCTTTTCGGCCAAATCTCAATACTTTCTTCCATGGCGAAACTTTAAGAAATACTTTGTCCCCAACCGAATACTCGATATCCCGTCGTTTCAAATCGGCATACGATTTCTGTCTATCGAAAGCTGCTTTTAATCTTCCTTCAATTTTCTTAACTGTTTCTTCTGTTTCTTGAATCAATTTCGGCCCAATCACTTTTCTTTCATTCAATTCTGTTCAACACACAGGTGATCGACATCTTCGACCATACAATGCTTCATAAGGAGCCATCTGAATACTAGATTGGAAACTATTATTGTAAACAAATTCAGCTAAAGGCAAATAACGTTCCCAACCTGATTCAAGCTCAATGATGCAAGCCCGAAGCATATCTTCCAATATCTGAATTACTCGTTCAGACTATCCGTCTGTTTGTGGATGAAATGTAGTGCTGAAATTAAGTCGTGTACCCAACGACTCATGTAACTGTCTCCAAAATCTCGATGTGAACCGAGGATCTCGATCTGAAATTATAGATGACGGAATACCATGTAATCTAACAATTTTCCAGATGTATATCTCAGCAAGTTTTTGCAACGACCAATCTGTTCTGACTGCTATAAAATGAGCTGACTTGGTAAGTCTATCAACTATCACCCAAATAACATTCTTTTTACTTGCTGACAATAGTAATCCCGAAACAAAATCCATTGTAATATAATCCCATTTCCATTCAGGAATATTAATAGGTTGAAGTAAACCTGTAGGTACCTGATGTTCCGTCTTTACTCGTTGACATGTAAGACATTTACCAACATATTCAACTATGTCTCTTTTCATTCCGGGCCACTAATACAAATCTCGAAAATTGCGATACATTTTTGTACCTCCTAGGTGTAAAGCAAATGAACCATCATGTGCTTCTCGGAGTATTAAATCTTTCAATTTAGATTTAGCTGGAACACAAACTCGATCTCGGTACCTCAAGCATCCATGTGCATCAATGCTGAAATTTTCTACTGTTCTTCTCTGAATCATCTCCCTTTTCTTCATTAACTTATCATCTTCCAACTGAGCTGCTTTAATCTGATCAAACATTACCGGCTTTATTCTTAACTCAGCTAACAGACTCCCGTCATCACTAATACTGAGTTGTGCAAACATTGCTCTCAACTCAAGTGTAGCTTTTCTACTTAATACATCAGCTACTACATTAGCTTTTCTTGGATGATAGTCTATAACACAATCATAGTCTTTCAGAAGTTCAATCCACCGTCTCTGTCTCAAATTTAATTCTTTCTAGGAAAGAAGATACTTCAAACTTTTATGATCTGTACAAATATAGCATTTTTCACCATAAAGGTAATGTCTCCAAATCTTCAAAGCAAAAATCACGGCTGCAAGCTCCAAATCATGAGTCGGATAGTTACGTTTATGTGGTTTCAACTGACGAGATGCATAGGTAATAACTTTTCCATCTTGCATTAATAGACAACATAAACCACTCAATGAAGCATCACTGTACACAATAAAATCTTTTCCTGATTCTGGTAAAGTCAAAACTAGTGCTTCTGTTAACATTTGCTTTAACATCTCAAAACTTTTCTGACATTGATCATCCCAAATAAAAGAAACATTCTTTTGTAGCAACTTAGTCATAGGCAAGGCCATTTTTGAAAATCCATCCACAAATCTTCTATAATACCCAGCCAAACCAAGGAAATTACGTACCTCTGATATATTCCTCGGAGCCTTCCACTGAACTATGGCTTCTATCTTTTTCGGATCAACTCTAATTCCATCTACCGATACTACATGTCCCAAAAATACAACCTCTGATAACCAGAATTCACATTTACTCAATTTCCCAAACAATCGTTTTTCTCGCAAAATCTGTAACACTATTCTGAGATGCTGATCATGCTCTGTCTCTGTCTTTGAATAAACCAATATGTCATCAATAAAAACCACAACAAATTGATCTAAATATGGCTGAAATATGCGGTTCATCAGATCCATGAAAGCAGCTGGGGCATTAGTTAATCCGAATGGCATTACTAAAAATTCATAATGACCATACCTTGTACGGAAAGCTATCTTTGGCACATCACATTCTTTTACCTTCAACTGATAGTAGCCGGATCTTAAATTAATCTTTGAAAATGCTGAAGCTCCTTTTAGCTGGTCAAATAAATCATTAATGCGAAGAAGGGGATATTTGTTCTTGATTGTCACCTTATTTAACTGTCTATAATCAATACAGAGTCGCATCGAACCGTCTTTCTTTTTAACAAATAGTACTGAAGGTCCCCATGGTGAAATACTCGGTCGAATAAAACCACGATCTAACAAACCTTGCAATTGTACCTTTAACTCTTTTAGTTTGGTAGGCGACATATGATATGGAGGTATAGAAATTGGAGCAGTACCCGGATAAATCTCTATAGCAAATTCAACTTCTCTATCTGGTGGCAAACCCGGTAATTCTTCAGAAAATACATCAGGAAACTCGCAAACTGTCCGGATTTTACTACATTGACTTCCAACCAAATCTGAATTATAAACATAAGCCAAGTATGCTGTGCAACCTTGCTGTAACAACTTATTAGCCTTCATTGCTGAAATAATACGTGTTGGCCCACTGTTTCGAATACCTTTCACTTCAATACTGTCTCCATCCATAGTCTGAATACTGAACTTCTTTTCATAGCAATTTAAAATCACACCATGCTCAGATAACCAATCAATACCCAATATTACATCAAAATCTCCAAACGACATAATCAATAAGTCAACTAGAAAAGTTTCATTTTGAATTTTTAATGGGCATCTCGGACAGATTTGATTCACTAACATCGTCTGTCCTAATGGACTTGACACCTCTATTGACATTCTAGACATTTCATGTTTCAATTTTCCCAACTCAACTAATTTTGAATTAACATATGAATGCGAAGACTCAGGGTCAATTAAAGCATAAATAGGTTCAGAATATAATAAGAATATACCTGTTACAATATCATGCGCATCTCCCTCTTCTCGGGTTCGGACTACATATGCTCTAGCTGAAACTCTAGCCTCCGACTGCTGTGTAACAACATCACTATTTCTTCTAGTACCACCTCCTCGAGATACCGAACCACCTCTACCTGCTCCTCTACCTCTAGTAGTAGGTGCTGATCTCTGTGATGTCACAGGTGTAGTACTATCAACTTTTAGGCAATCTTTAATAAAGTGATCTGTGGAACCACATTTGAAACACCCTCTAGTCAATCGCCAACATTCACCTCCTCCAACAATGTTCACAGTCTAGAATAGTAGCATCTCGAGCCGGACCTCTTACACTACCAGTGGACACTGTAGTTTGTTTTCTTTGACTCTTTCCTCCTCTATCAGATCTGAAACTAGATCTCCATCCGCTTCGAGAATCTCTAGATCTCTTCGGTAAGGGATTCGAGCTTGTAGTTCCCACACGTTTTCCAACTGATTTAGAAGGTTCAGGCTTTTTATCAAGTCCCAAGACTTGTTCTATCATCTTAGCCCGCTCAATCAAGTCAACAAATTCAGTGATTCGCTGAGATACCAATAGCACTTTTATTTCATCTCTTAATCCCCGTAAGAATCTTTTACAACTGTCAGCTTCAGTCGGTACAAACTCTGATGCATATCTACCAAGTCTTGAGAATTCCCGTTCATAGTCTACTACTGTCATTTCACCTTGTTTCAAAGTCAGAAATTCTTGTTTCTTGTCTTCTATATACATATCTCCAATGTACTTCTTTTGGAACTCTTTTTGGAATAAATCCCATGTTACCTGATCAGTTGGCAAATGTCGGATCACGGATTCCCACCATAAGTATGCCTCACCCTGTAGCAAAGATACAACACATAACAAGCTTTCTCGTGGAGTACACTCTAACTGATGTAAAACTCTTTTTGTTGCCTCCATCCAATTTTTAGCAATGGACGGATCAACACCTTTCAGACCCGAAAATTCCGTGGCACCGTATTTCCTTAATTCCTTAATAGGGGCCCGTCTAGGATTAGGTACAGATGTGGTAGCAGGTACAGTCCCCGCTGCAGGCTGGAGAGCATCAGCTAAAACTCTTAATATATCAGAATCATTTCTACCTTTTTCATCTCTCTCTCCCTATTGTTTTCTCTTTCTACATCAGGAGGTTGGTTTCTAAACGGGTTCACACTGGGTGTAGCTAATTCACTTTCATTTAAATTAATGGATTCGTCATTCATTTCGTCATTTAAATCATCAAGGTGTTCATCAGACATCTTTAATCTATAAAACAAAAACAATTAGATAGGTCAGCATCCAAAAATCCCGACTCAGTTTTGACTCGAATGTGGCATGTACTTCTAAACTCACTTACGAGCTCGATTTAGTCCGAGAATCGGCTAAACCTATAGCTCTGATACCAACAAATGTAACACTCTCTAACCCCACACCGTCGCCGGAACAGGGTTACACGGTATTACCGAACTTATTCACTAACATACGAACAAAAACGAGACATAAATTTGAGTTTCAATCTAAAATCATCTAATTTCCATCAAATAATTCTTAATATAGGCCTACAGGGCCTAAAATAGGCTTAGAAAATAATTTAGGATTAAACCGGGAACTTTGAAAATTTTACTTTGAAAACAGGGGCACATGACCGTGTGGTTTGGGACATGCCCGTGTGGCCAGCCCGTGTGGATCCCCATGGCTGTGGGGCCAGGCCGTGGGCAGTTCTGACTTGCCCCACACGGCCGTGTGTCTAGCCCGTGGGCAAATCTATTTCTCCCACACGGCCTGGGCACACGCCCATGTGATTCGGCCGTGTGAAAACTGCATGTTTCACCATTTTAAAGCTATTTTCACCCACTAATTGTACCTAAAACATGCCCAATACTTTGACTTATAAATGTTAACCAAAAACCATTCATTTCCTCTTCAAACTTAGCAAAAATTCATTCATTCATTCCAAAAACTTCTTAAAGTTTATACACCATATTTACATCTAAAATATTAAACATTTACAAGTGACTAAAATCTATCCTAGTACATGCCACATTACCAAAAGATAGATACATCACCAAAATTTGAGCTGAAGCCGGGATTGATTCGGATGCTGAGCCTGACCTTAACTTTACCTAACCTGCGCACGGAAACAACCGTACGCTGAGTATTGGTAATACTCAGTGGTATTATCATAATTCAAACTATAGCAACAATACAATATCATAACATGTATGAATAACTAATAAATCATACATATAAATTCATACTAAGTCAGTACAATTTAAATAAAGGGTTCCTTCCATAACCATATATAATTGTCCAAATTCACATTTCAAATGTCACACTTCATGAACCTTTGGTTCATGTCTCATTCTCATTGCACAATCTCATTTCATATTTCATATCAGAACATCTCTCTCACTTTTCATTCACTGATTCAAATAATCAAATTCATATAACTTACTCGTTTCATTTGTTTACCCCTATTAACATGACTCGGACCCTGGCGGATACACGGATCTAATTACACATATCAGAATGGCGACCAACGCCTCATCGGCATAGCCGAAGTAAAGTGGCTACCAAAGCCTCATCGGATAGTTTGAAGTAAATCTATGACACACCACGTGTCTCATCGGCTGAGCCGAAGCAAAGTGGCTACCAAAGCCTCATCGAAACTATCCGAAGCAAATCAATGGCACACCAAGTGCCTCATCGACTCGAGGTCGAAGAATCTCTGAACTGTTCCGATCCTATGGCATGCCAACTATATCCACTAAGCCCGACTAGTTAATAGGGTACCGGAATCACTTATTCATTTCACTTCCACTTTCAATTGAATAAAATCATTTAAATTCAATTCAATCATAATAGTATTTCAATCTCAATTTGCTTCAAAATCACATAATCACATAACCATCAATCAATACAAATCGATTCACATATTCATACATTCACCAACACTTTCTCATACTTTCAATCCATATACATGTTAATAGTCACATCCAATCACATTCAATTCAAATACTACTACTTACCTCAATTTCATTTCCATACATTTATACATAATGAAATTGAACATATAATAATAAATATAATTGAATTATGATAATACAAACCGATTTCTCGAGCTATTCCTCGGCTACTTTCTCTTTCCCCTTCGTATTGGATGCCTCGATTTCTTTGTTTGCTACGAAAATTAACAAATTTACAATTAATTAATAATGCACATATTTTATATAATTTTCAATTTTTCTATACAACTTTTATAATATTCCCACTTATGTCCTAAACTTTGTCATCTTCTCTCCTTTATCAATTTACCTCATTTTCTTATTCAATTTCCATCAAAATATTCATATAACTATTAAATTTTCATCATTTTTCCAAAATTCCGAATTTCTTTCAATTTAATCCTTAAAACTCAAAACTTATAGCTTGTTTTACAAATTAGTCCTCAATTCAATTCTAATCAATAATTTTATCAAATTAATCCCTAATTCCATCATTTTCTCAACATGAATCCTACTCAAACATCCATCAACTTTCAATATTTTCACACAAATTCAAGAGTGTTCAACTCTAAAGCTTTAAAAACATTAAAATCACAAAGAAATGGACTTAATTGACTTACCAAATTAATTTCCAAGCTCCAAAACCCTAATTCTCCCTTCTTTTTTTCTTTTCTTCTTTCTTTCCCAAATTCGTTTGCTTTCTCTGGTATCTTTTCTTTCTTTTTCTTTTGTTTTTATTTTATTTCCTTTATTTACTTAATTAATATTTAATTATTATAAAATATCTAATTAATAACTAATAATTATAATAAATAAATAAATATCTTTTACTTAATTAATAAGTAAATACACATACATAATACAATTGTACCAATAATATAAATACACATGTATTTATTCCATAATACACACATGTCACTTTTATGGTCTAATTTTAATTTAATCCCTTAATATTTTTCTATTCTATAATTAAACCTTTGCATTCTATTCAATTTAGTCTTTTCTACTAATTATTTCTAATTGAATTAAATTCTCTTAATCAAAATCTAATTCAATTCATAACTAACCTCATAAATATTTTTAATAAATATTTACGGACTTATTTCCTAAGACGGAGGCCCTAAACTCACTTTTCCGGTGCCCGTGGAATTTGGGTCGTTACAAAACATATTCCCAATTCAATACAAAACATTTAAACTAAGTCAAAATTAAGTCACATGCATGATATTTCATCACATATAACTATTATAATATCATGCTTACTAATTCATTAATTACCCAAACCAACATTTATACCAAACATAACAATCCATACTTATATAAGTTAATATGAACATAACTAAAGTATAATTTCTAATATCACCACCATTTCAATTCCTATACATGCAATATAAAACATAGTATGTTTAGCAAAATCTACCAGTAGTTGGATAGTGCGGTTTGATGTGTTGATCCGATCCTCCGGACTTCTTGAAAATCTACAAAGAACGGGTAACAACACGAGTAAGCTTAATGAAGCTTAGTAAGTTCAATAGGTTAAACATTTATCTTACCGAACTTAATATAATAAACTAAATTGTAAATAATTCATATGTTCTTCCTGTCAAATACACATAAGTCAATGAACACATTTTTTCAGATCAATATCTTTAATAATTAATGTATCTTTCAAATCATTCACATAGGTCTTTTTACCAATTCTTATTGAATCGAGGAACGACTTACAGATATGAGTATGTCGTTTTCTTTGTGCTATAGTCCAACTATGGTCTTTCACATGCATTGCCATAGCCCAACCATGGTCTTACACTCGTAGTGCCATAACCCAGTTATGGCCTTATCATTAGAATGTCATAGCCCAACTATGGTCTTCCTTAAAAATACTGCCATGGTCCAACCCTGGTCTTACGCTCAAAATGTCATAACCCAGTTATGATCTTTTCATTAAAATGCCACAGCCCAGCTATGGTCTTACATATAAACATTTCCATGGTCCAACCACGGTCTTATCCATCAATTCTTCCTTTACACTGAACGACTATACTTAATCCTGCGTTCCGTTCACTTCGAACATTAATTTTAATTCCATAATTTTACAATAATCTTATTTTCAACAACAAAATATGAATAAATATAGTATACCATTCCTAAATTAACACATAATCTTGAAAGTTTAACCATATGAACTTACCTGGGTTAATTTGTAAGATTTGCAATTATTAGGGACTATTTAGCTAATTTTCCTTTTTCTCGTTGATCTACGGCTCTTGATCTAAAATATAAAATTATTCATTCATCAGTATTTATTTCAATTCTAATTCACTTTACAATTTATACCCCTCAATTTTTGAAATTGCACAATTACCCCAACTTTTACAATTTTGCAATTTAGTCCCTCACTAATTAGCCCGTCAAATAAGCTAATTTTTCTCAATTAACATTTTATCTAAATATTATAAGCTATTACACAACATTTGAAAAACAAAATTTAATACCAAACCTTAAGATTTAATCTTTTTCACAAATTGGTCCTAAAAATTAATTTTTATTAAAATTACTTGATAACTTCATCATATAACAAAATTAAAGCCTCAAATCCATGTTAATTCATCATAAACATCTTGAAATTATCAATAGTAACTTTCAAAGTTACCCATAAAATCAAAAACTAATGAATTAGATAATTAGACCTAATTACAAAAGTCTCAAAAATACAAAATTTACAAGAAAAAGGCAAGAATTGAACTTACATGAAGTAAAATAAATAAAACTAGCTTAAAAACTTCTCCTATGATGTTTTTGGCTGATAAATTGAAGAAGAATAGCCTAGAAAATTTTAGAATTTAATTTATTTAAGTTAATTTCACAAAATTTACAAGTTTGCCCTTTAATCACGTGATTTTTGTTTTCTTTTCTGCTTATGCCGCCTCATGCCTTTATTTTGGGCATAATTGCTCCTTAAGTCCTCTTTTGTTCATTAATTAAATCATTTAATTACCATTTCTTTAATTAGCAAGTTTTGTACTTTTTTTATTTAGTCCTTTTTAGTTAATTAACTATTGAAACGTTAAAATTTTCTAACGAAACTTTAATGCTACCTTAATGACACTCCGTAAATATTTATAAAAATATTTATGGCTCGGTTCATGAAATCGAGGTTTTGGTTTCTCGTTTTCGAAACCATTTAACCTAATAAATTCTTTTAAATCAGAAATCACTAATTCAAAAATCTTTCTATATCACACTTAACTCATAAATAATAAATAATAGAATTTTCGAACTCACTCGTCGGATTTAGTGATCTCGAATCACTGTTTCCGACACCATTAAAAATTGAGTTGTTACAATTTTTACTTGATGATATAGAGCAATTGAACCCACGAGGTATTTGGTAGCCAACAACATTACGTTCCTAGCAGAAGCCCAAAGGTTTGGGAGGGCTTGTACTTGTCCGGATGGTGGAGGCAAGAGGTGAAGCTTGTGAGTGACCTTTCGATTAGTTGCTGATAAGTTTTGCTGCTTGGGCGGTCTTTCAACTTGCCTCATGTACTTATTCGAATGGGGTATAATAATATTTATGTTCAATTTATTTAATAATTGGGCACCCAAAACTTTATTCATATTTGTTTATTTAACTTGATAGAAAAATATAAACAAACAAAACACAAAGTGATGATCCAACATTGAGGTGTGCATGGGCCGGGCCGGGCCGGGTTCGGGTCGGGCCCAACTAAAAAATTAAGCCCGTTTATCGGGCTCGGACCGGACCGGGCCCAAAAAATGGGCCTAAAATTTTGCCCAAGCCCAACCCAAATAAAATGTTAAAACCGGGGCCCGGCCCGGCCCGGTCATATTAATTTTTATATTATTTTTATATAATTTTAAAATATATATAAGCCATCAAAAATACTAAAAACATCAAAATAAATATTTATCAACAAATTAAAAATAAATTTTAAAAAATATGTAAACTTAAATAACAATAAAATAGATGCAACTTAACAAGCAAATGTCTCTAAAATAATAACAAAATTAACAAATGTCTTTAAAATAATAACAAAATTAACAAAAAAATAAGTTTTATACAATATCTAAATAATAACAACAAAATAGTAACAATATAATAGTAAAATGGTAACAAAATAGGGAGAAAATAATAAGAAAATAATATTAAAAAAATATTTTTTTTTGTCTTTAGTGAATTTGGTCCGGGCCGGGCCGGGCTCGGGCCAAAAATTCCTTACCCGAGCCCGGCCCATTTTTTAAACGGACCTTATTTTTTTGTCCAAGCCCATTTTTCGGGCCTATATTTTTGCCTAAACCCTCCCACATTTCGGGCGGGCCTTCGGGCCGGGCCGGGCCGCCCGGCCCATGCTCACCTCTAATCCAACACCCTGTTGACTTACAGCCTAATCAATTTTTTTTTTTACTTGGAAAATATTTTATATTTATTGGATTTATTTTAACACAATAAACACAGAAAAATAAAAAAATAAATCCGTAAAACAAACACACCGTGGGCTGAAATTTTATGCGGACAGCCTACTTTGGTTTTGGATTTTTGAAACTGGACCAACGTTTTCCATTTAAAGGGAACGAGATCTGTTCCAGAAACATAGTTTCTCTCAATCTATTGCAATGCTATCAACTTTCAAACCAATCAATAGGACAAGGAATATATTTTTCTTTTCGTCATGCCTACTATTTTCCTAAATTTACGTTTGTTTATGTGAAGATATAATGAATTTTTTTTTTCACATTTAGAATCTCTTAATATTATTACAAATTTAAAAATTTTAATTTCAGGCATAAAAGTAAATTTGGTCTTAATATTTATTTCTTTTGTCATTTTAACTTGTATTTTTTTAGTTACTTTAGTTATCAACTTTTAAAATTTAGTTAAATAGCTTACTTTTTGAACAGAAAAATTGACTGAAATGTTAAAATTTTACTAGTATTGCCGTAGTAGATCATATGGCTTTTTACATGTATAAGAGCCAAAATAAATTTTAGTATTTCACTGTTAACATGAATAAATTTTCTACAAATTTTTATAATTTTTTTGAAATTTGTTGATTTTTCAAAATATTTTGAATCTTTATGAATTATATGTGGACTACAACACGAGTGGCCAAATCAATGATATTAAAATTTTAACAATTAAGTTAATTTTTCATCCAAAATCAAATGATTTAACTAAATTTTAAAAATTAAACGTCAAATGACCAAAAAATATAAGAGCCAAAATGAAAAAATAAGTAAATACTTCACATCTAATATAATAGCAACAAGTTAGGTTCCTTTTGTTTTGAATTTTTTAGATAAGAGTAACTAGTAAAAATTATATAAATGCTTAATATCAGTTTATTTGATGTTTAATTTTTTTATATTTTAATGTGGTTAATGGAGTTTGGATTCTTTTTATTTGGTCGAAACCAAAGTAATTGCATCATGAAATGTGCTCCATTTTAATGGGTGAAAATTGAATTCCTGACCTCATTATTAAATGATAAAGTGAACAACTACTGCATCATACCTTTAAATTAATTAAGTTGGAGTTACAAGTCAATTTAACACCAATTTTATCCACTTAAAAACTGATTTCACTATTTTTAAGTTAAGAGTCTTCTTTTTCTTTGGCAACACCTCATGTTTTTCCCTATTAGTATTTTTATATAAAATGCTTAAATAAAATAATTAAAAATAATATGCATAAACCTCAACAAGAATATTTATAATTACTGTACCACTTTACCTGTGATTTAATTATTGAATAAACTTTTTATAAGCATAATTTTGATAGGAAGTTCTGTTTTTTCCTTTCACTCGTGCTGTGGATATGGCAGAACTAGTAATATAAAATATCGTAAAATTCAAATAGAGGAAGCTGCTCAAAATCGTAGCAAAAAGTTCAAAATTTTCTCTGTTTTCCATAAAAATGAATTGTTGTTATTTGTGAATTTTCTTCTGCCTGTCTCAAATCACATAACAATTATTCTTCTAATCATTGACGTGCAAAGTTGAGTAGACCATTATTGTTAACCACTATGATGAAGCATCAACTTTAAATCAATCGCTTTTACCCACTTTATATATATATAGGAGCTTTAAGCTCCATTTCCAGTTCTATGTTATCATGACTTAGAAGCTTCTTTATTAGGTTTAGTTGTGTGTATGCTAAGAACCAAAACTGAAAAGCAAAGTGTCACGGATGACAATTACATATATAATATAGTACAGGTATTGCCAAGAACAATGAAAATGGAAAAGAAAAAAAAATTAAAAGACAGCCCATTTTCATGTGCTCCCGCCCCAACAATTTTACATATCCACATTGTCGTGTAGTCGATCAGTGGAGCTGTATTTTACCATAAAAATTTAAGTTTGCCAACCCTTTTTTGTCGACATACTTACAGCTCTATCTCTATACCTCTTTCTCTAAGTTCCCCACCATCACTTCCAGAGCACTGTTTTTTCTTTAAGCCTTAATCATCAACCTCATCACGTTCTTCTTATACACCTTTTTGCATACTCTAATATTCTCTCTCTCTTTTCTTTATATTCGTTTATTGAACTTTCATAGTTGGTTACCAACCTTTGATCATTTAATGGCTACCCTTTGGTCAGTCATGGTTTTCATGGCTTGTTTCTCTTCACTAGCTTTATCTTCGTCTCAAGTCCATGCAGTTCAATACTCCAGTATATCAGCTGCCCCTGCATTCCTGCCAGCTGCTCCTCTATCTTCTTCTCCTAGTTTACCCCCAGATATTGAGCCTTTACTTCCTACTCCTAAAGGTATGGCACCTTCCCCTACTGAGTCATCATTCCCCACCATTCCTTCAAGTCCTAGCCCTCCTAACCCAGACGGTATGTTGGCTCCTGGCCCTGGTTTTGCACCTTCACCATTTGGGTCCTTACCAGCATCCACTGCGGTTTCTTTAGCTTCAGCTGGAGTTCTAAATTCGACATTGTTTTTTGGGTTGCTTGTGGCACTATGCTTATTGCAGCAGCTTTCTGGTGTGTAAGGTACAGTTTTGGTGGCAACCCCCAATTATTGTGCTTAGTGGAGTACTGGTTTCACTTTTCTTTTTCTTTTTTAATGTTCTATATATTATTTCTTTCTTTTTGTTTTCTAGTATATATTACTTTAGTTGGATGTTAGTTAAAACAAAGTGTATGGCATTTGCCCCAAACTAATTTTCTTGAGACTGAATAAAGGTTTTAAGGATTAACTAATGAGTTCACAAAACAAAACATTTGCTATTCATATATTACCTAAGTTGAGTTCAAAGGGCCAATTTACAACACTTACTAGTCCAATCTGCTGTGTTCCTATAGGATATACATATGCTATTTGCTTTGATGTACCTAACTAAAACTAGAGAGCAATAAAACTAGCACTGCTGAATTCAAAGGGACTCCATTTCTTGGTGGTGGTTTGTTTAATAATACACTTCTTGAGGTCCACATTCTCATCCTTGAGCATTTGGACAGCCAAACTGAGTTGTCTAATCACTTCCATCTTCTCTTCATCTTTCTGCATCAATTGAGCCTTCTGAATCTCGTTCTCTTCTTTCAACCTCTCTATTTCTTCTCTCAACTTCGTCAATTCATCTTCCGATACCTCATTTGAAACTTCATCCATTACTTGTTCATCAAGTAAGGTTCCGTCTCCCTTTGCAGCTTCTCCCTCTGTTTCATGTTCGGGGTCGTCAACTTCAGATGCAGCATACGAACCAAATGACTCCGAGTAACTGTCGTAGGTTTTATCCATCACATTTATTGTCTTCATGGATGAGAATGGGGACACTGACGTTGTTAGGAGGCGAGTTCCAGGGTCTGTCTTAACTTGATCGTACCGCTCGGCAAGTGAACTGTGGGCTCGGTAGAGATCTTCAACCAGACAAATCAGTTCGGGCCGCTTCTTGTAGTACATTTCTGCACGTTGCGCAAAGGAATCTGCATCTTCCTCTATCAGTTTCAGCATCGCCTTCGTCTTATGGTCCAGTTCTGACATTGGTATAAAAAACCATTTCATCGTTTAAGCAAATGGAGGGAACAGAGAAACTAAACATTGTAAAGGAAATTTTGGGGAATTTTAAAAAAGTGCCAAATTTACTGTTTCTCCCTGGCAATCTCCTAATGGTATGATCTTTCACTCAAACAACAATGTTTCAAGCAACAAGAGGGGAAGGAAATAAATAAATCCAGATTAAAAAAATGAGATCATGGTCCTACCCACTTAGTTCAGTTCTTAGAGAATCAATAGTTTGTTATTTAGTATAATCCTTTTGTAGTTAACCTGGATTGCAATGGATGCAATCCATTATTAGCGTATAAAAGACTGCTTTTAGAGTCCTGATGAATTGTGCTGCAAAGGTGAACGTTTGTTGGAGAAAAGAAAAAGTTGGAAAAATAACAGAGCTTGGAGGGATTTTCAATTTCAGAGTCACATTTCTATACATCGAGGGTTACCCGTATGTGCATAACAAATCTTGTCGGCTCTTTGACTATAGATATTAAAAGCTTTAATTATGCCACTAGTCCCTGAATTCTTAAAGACTTTTGAAATTTTCTCTCTCTACGAATCAGATTTGAAAATTAAACTTCAACTGATAACATTGTTAATAGACTGCAATTAAATTTTAATGTGTGTGTTTTAATATTAAAAAAATTTAAACTAAAAATAAACATTTCATTGGTAACATATGTTTAAATTTAATAAAGCCAACTAAATGAACTTTAATTTTTAAACCAAATAAAAAAAGGACTAAAACTGCAAAAAGAATTTAAAGAAATTTTAAATTTTAGAAGTCCAGAAAATACAGTGAATTGGGGACAGGATTAAACTGAATTAGATAGAAGAAGCATCCAACAAAGGAAGCATAGCATAGGTCACGCAGCTCATCTTGCCTTTTTGTGCCGTTCACCATCAGCACATCATAGGCCCATTGGTTAGGGTCCAGTAGCAAGCATATTCTAGGTTGTTACCAAGTCAACCTCTCCAGCTTGTGAGCTCTCTAATTTCAAAAGTTGAATCATGAATCCTATGAGTTAGACCTATATAAATTCACTCTCCTAGCCGGTGAGAATTTCTGGGTAAGTGTTGACAGAGCCTAATTAAAATTTTAAAATATTTTGTGAGATTAATAAAAATTTCTTTAATAAGTTTCGAGAATTTAATTAAAATTTTCAAAATAATTAAAAAAATATATGAATAATTTCAAAATTTTGGATGGGTTTAATTAAATTTTCCATTTTAGGGGCAGGGCCCCTGCCTGTTTGGCAACCTTTTCGTCTTACCTACAAAGTGATACCGTGGAGAAAGAAATTCAAAGAAACTTTGAACTATAGCAAGAAACATGAAGAAGGCTTCAATAACCAAAAAAAAAAAAGCATTGTACTCCAATGGCTAGCACAATCTCTATAAGCGAAAAGTGAGAAGGGTTTTTTTTACCAGAAATAGTGGATTGGAGCCATGGAGAGCGCTTTGATCCATTCTGAGGAGTATCAAACCACCACCATCGTGGTGTTTCCATTTTCATCGTTTGCACCATTTCTCTCCCTTGGCTTCTCTTTAAAATCCAGTGAAATTTCCAGTAAGAAATAAGAAAGACAAAAATGAAAGATAGGAAACAGAACTACCCCTCCTTGTGTTTATATGGGAGGAAAAGGATAATACAGTCAATTTAGACGTAAAAACAAATTGGCGGTTTTTTCAATATTCAGTATTCAAACCTGAAATAAAAAAAAATAAAAGATTTATATGGAAAGAAATCTAATACTTCCATTCTGTGTCCCCTTCCAAAGTAAATACAAATTACTCGATACTGTAGAGAATACGAGAGTTCTGGTATTCGGGATCATATTTTTAATTTGTTTTATTTAGGTATAAATTTTTGTAAATTTATCAAAATATATAAAAATATAAATACCTTCAAAATAATATTTTAATATTTTAATAATTTCACACTGACTTGAGAGTTAGTTGATAAATGACACTAATTCGGTTAAAGTCTTAAATTGATTGAATTAATGTTTCGATAAAAAATTACTTAAAAGCCCTTTTTAATAATATCTTAAATATTATTATAATTTTGTTTTTATCTTTTATCGTTTTTATATAAAATATTTAAATATAATAATTAAAAATATAATGTTTAGCATATTTAAAATAGTAAAGGGGTATAAAATTTTTAATTTACATAATTATCTTTAGTTTAATAATTTTGATACTTTTATTAACTATGGATAATGAAATTGAATCAAAAATTTTTAGAATTTAATTATTATATTTTATGGTTATTTATAAACACATAATTTAAATGATTGGTTTTTGTTAATTTATTTATATAAATCATTAAGCAATTAATGTTTAAAAATGATTAATAACTGATTCTCAATTTAGCAGTTTAATAGTAGTATCGAGGAGTGCTGATTAAATTTTGAGGATGAAATTTTAATAAACTAAAATAGAAATTACCTTATCAAATTTTGTAAAATAAACGATGAAATCCATGAGAGGAGTTTTAATTTGAATACGCTTTTTGGACCTTTTATGTAATTCGTCTTTCACTATTAAGATTGTGGTCTGTCCAATCACCTTTTTCCACGTGGTGTAAATGCCGTGGATTACGCATTCTCCGATGCTGTGGCATAAAATATAATTAAACATACTAGTAGGACTTTTTTTTTAATTTACTAAACAATTTATTTTTATTTAATTTAAATTTTAAGTAATTATTTAATTATGATTTTCATTTTTTTGAATTAATTATTAAATATTAAATTAGTTTTAATTTTTAATAAAATAAATGAATAATGTTGAACTATTTTAAGTTTTGTGAATAATTTTTACATTCTTTAAAATGTGTTTTTCAACTAATGGTATTTTTAGCATATTTAATTATTTGAAATATTATTTTGAAATTTTCAAAACCAATATTATTTATTTTAATTAAATTTTAATTTTTAAATAAATAATAAAAATATAATTACCTTTTATCGTTAAAAAACCTTGGACTGATGTAATAAAAAAAAATTGAATCAACTAAGGGTAAAAGATCATGGACTCATGTGCAAGTAATTTTACTCTTTAATTTAATTAAATTAAATATTAAATAATTTATTTTTTAAACAAAACAAAGCAAAAGTAACGTAAGACATAAGACCTTGCAAATATATTTGAGATTATTATTAAAATTATTAAATATTTGAGATAATTAAAAGTATCAACTATATTTTCTCAAATATAATTAAAATTATCTTATATTATGTAATACCCTTAACTCGGATCTGTCGCCGGAACAGGTTATGGAGTATTAGTGGAGTTTACAAATTAATTATTAGATATTTTATTTCATCTAGCATTCATATTAGAAACCAATTAAAATCATACATATTGTCCATTAAACAAGCCCTCGAGTCCCAAATTATGTATTAGAAATAAATAAGGACTAAATCAAAGACTCAAAATTATTTTCGAAAAATATTTAAAATTATCAACATTGCAGGGGTCACACGGCCGTGTGACTCATACGGTTTGGAGACACGCCCGTGTCTCAGGCCGTGTGGGCATTCTGTTTTGTGTAAATTTAAGATACAAGGGACATATGACCGTGTTACCTACCCGTGTATCACACACAATTGATGTAACACCCCTATCCCATAACCGTCGTTGGAATAGAAAGAGGCGTTACCGGAAACTAGGAATCGAATCAGGATAGAAAAAAAAGAAAAAAAAATTTTAAAGATTTTCTTGAATAAAGATCATCCATTTACAAAATTTCTAGACACAACATAGATCGAATTTATAACTTATAAATTCAACTTCCCAAGGGTGCAATATCCGCATGGCATATAAACAATGGTCATGATATCATTTTACCATAGTATATTCTATACATGCCATAAGCTAAATCTGAATCATTGGGTTACCACAATCGTAGATAGTGTGACGAAGAGCTGACGGTCCCCGAGCTGGTAGTTAGAATCCACAATCTATAAAACAAAACACGAAACAACGAAGTAAGCTTTCATAAGCTTAGTAAATCTTTAAGTAATACAATTAACTTTACTGAATTTAAAGACATAATTTCCTATTCAAATTGGTAAATGACAAATCGTTTGCTCAATGAATCTAATCACAACTACACATACTTTACTCATCGTCTCATTTACTTAGAAATTAATATCACATAACCACTTCATTAAATAATTTCCACCGTGGTCAATTGTAAAGGTACTCAACCACAAATCAAATTTTTCGGGGTTATAACCACTTCCATGATATTTTCATAAATAACCAATTATACATAAGTGCACAATGCACAATATTTATATAAGTCACTTAACTTCAAACTCCAACAACAAAGTAAATCAATAATTTACATGACTTCTCACATCAGTCGAACATGGCTTAATCGCATAGTAGTCTTAGTACTCATTTCCATAGATTTATATATTTGATTTCATACTTGTGACTCAATCCAGAGCAGATTTAATTTTTGAGTGTAGGATACATACCTGGCCAACTTAAGATATTCCATCATCATTAAGTTTCGACGACTGAAGACACATATGCATAAATCTTATACCTTCAAATACATAGTTTCACAATTGAACATAATCAAATCCAATTCGAGTCATTTTTACATCAAAGGATAAGTATCACATACCTAAGTTCTTTAATGTATACTACGAGCTTTATTTGTCGTCTTAATATGGGATCTGGAAATCAAATGCTCTTGGCCGGCTAGGTAGAAAACCCGACTCTAATCACCAGCTTTGAAGCTTGCTAAGTCAATGTCTCGAATGATTTCGTACCATAGTCCGTTCAGAAGGTTTATCACACTTTATGATGTACGCTCGGTAGTATTTCCATATCACAACATATTAACAAAATAATACCTCCATCCAGACTAACTCCTAAATCACGTGATTTACTTTCATCTTTATAAAAGCCATTTGGCCGTGCCCCATATCCCATAAATTATTCGTTCTCACTTTATGCATATAACGATACACATCTTACTCATAACTCAAATTGGCCATTCGGCCTTACCACACTTATATACACTTACATATTCGATCTTAATACATATCTTAGTCTCATCATTGTCACACAATTTAGTCATTCGGCTTTGGCACACATTAGCATATATAGGACTCTTACCTAAATCTTATGCATACCATTAACCAAAAGAAATATTTCTATTTATGTACCTTTCATTCCAAATTTCAAATTCAAATAAGATCATTCATGCAAGTAGCATCAATTGCTAAAGGTACAAGACATGCTAAATTACTTAAGGCTCATAGAGAAATCAACTCAAATACTTAAGAACTTACTTAAGCACATTAATCACATATAACATATTCAATAAGTAACACCAATTTGCCGTATATGCATGGTCACATTATCTACATTTCGTTAACATATCACTTCTTCAAAACTCAAAGTCCCATATAATTTCAATCATCTTTCTTTCATTTTATCTTCACACTTATAATTTCATCAATGTTTACTATATAATCATAAATTCACTACAAGCTGTTTTCCTGAGCAACAGTCATTAAATTATTCGTAACTAGAGCTACGAAACTCCAAATGAAGTGCCGTTAATTTTCCCAGAAAATAGACCCATATATATTTTATCCATGAAAGTTTCAGAATTTTTGGTTTGGTCAATCAATACCAGATTTTTCTTAAATCTTCCTCTGTTTCACTATTTGACTATACTGACCACTCTTCACTACGAATCAAATTTCTCAATGCACAGAATTCCAATTATGTTCTTGTGTATTTCATTAGAAACTAGACTCATTAAGGAGTCTAAGCATATAAATTTTATCTCATAATCATTTTTGTGCAATTTATAATGATTTTCTAAAAACAAAACAGGGGATTTCGGAGTCATTCGGACTCTGTCTCACACAACTTTAAATATCTTACTATCGGCAATTCCTTTGCTTACACGGTTTCTTTTATAAGAAACTAGACTCATTAAGCTTTAATTACATAATTTATTCAGCCTCTAACTCAACTCCCATAATTTATGGTGATTTTTCCAAAACACGTTACTGCTGCTGTCCCAAGCAGATTTATACAATTTACTCTTCTTCAATTTCCTAGTCACATTAGTAGTTTCACTTACTTTGTAACATTAATCCACAATTCATCTCGTAATTCAATCGGTAATTTCATCACATAATTTATTAAATTACCATTTCCTTATATTGATTTTAAATACATTCAACTTAATCGTTTAAGAGCTTACCTCAAATGTTATCGTACGGCTATATCGACTACACGACTACCTTCGTTTTTCCTCGATCCGAGTGTGCCCCTTTTTGTTCTTGAGCTATAATATTTATGCAAGGAAAAAAAAATTCGCCAATCAAAATCCTATCATCTCAAGTATTCGGCTACTTTAACCAATACCAAAATTCATTCAAGGCCGAAGTCACAAAATCCATAAATACCGACTCAAATTCATCATAAATTTCCCTTGACCGAATGCATAATTTGCTAAATTAAATCATCAATAGCAACATGTAATTAAATAGGCTTTAAATCACAATCTAAGCAAATAGCCTATTCTTGCATTGGTTCAAGCTCACTTGGTCATTAGAAGTAAACGACCATTTTAGCAATCAAATTCTTTTAACCATTATTCAATGACTTAACCAATTTATTATTCACTAAAATGCCATAACCGAATCTCTAAATTAGCCAGCATAATTCACTATTTTTGTAACTCAATTTCACAATCAAACAAGTCCTACGAATGTTTAATATCAAAACATCAATTGGCATGAGTTACCGAATGCCTTCATGCTCTTAATTTTAAGCACTTAAACTACCTTGGCCGACTACTCAAGCTCAATTTGAGCCACATATATATATATACACACATATAATTAATAGGATTTATCAATTTCTTATTCAATTCTCCATTCTTCCATGCCTAGCTTAGTTTAACAATAAATTCAATCCCTAAAATGCCATAGCCGAATGTTCCAACAAAAGGATTGAGCCACACAAGCTCCCTTATTACAATTTAAACTAAAACAAATGCCAAATTAACATTCTTTCACCCATTTCTAATATCCAAAATTGATATTCCATAACCTTAGACACACCATAACCGAAACCTCACAAAACAACCAAATGCACTTCTAACTAGCTCAACTTCTCGTATTTCCCCTTTACTCATAGAAACATAAAACAACCCATCAATTCTCCCAATTTCTTATATGACCGAATACACATGGTATTCCCCCTATAAAAAATTTAACATGGGCCATGGGGAGAACTCATCAAATGGCTCAAACATACAAAAATTTCAAAAGAAAACATCAAGCATACCTCATGAATTTATCCAGCATGGCCGAACCTTCCAAGGGGTTTTTCTTTCTCCACATTCGGCAATGACAAACAAGGATGAAGAAGCATTGTTCTTTTCACCAAATATTATTTTTATTATATATATTTTATGATAACATTTCACTTAATTTTTATTATTATTATTTAACTAATATACAAAACACAAAATGCCAAAAGAATTCATCATTACCATCCACTATCAAAATAATGGTCAAATTGACATGCAACTCCCACTTTTCACTTGCATGCACTTATTAGTCATCACATATTTATCTAGCATTCTTTCAAAGTTCACAATTAAGCCCTTTTAAGTGCAATTCACAATTATAAGACTAAATTAAAGCACCAAAAGTGTCACACATGAATTGACACATATAATGGACACAAAAATAAGTATTAAATTATTTTTGTGACTCGATTTTGTGGTCCCGAAACCACATTCCGACTAGGGTCATTTTAAGGCTGTTACAATTGAGACACACACCCGTGTCTTTACCCATATGGATGAAAATAGGTCATTTTCAAGCCATATTTCTCATCCAATTTATTATTAACCTAGCCTCACCAATTCACAAATCTACAAACTATAACATGGCATTCAACACAAGCTAAAATAAGTGACTAATCTCAACAATTTACATATAAGTCAACATTAAACAAAATACCTATACATGCCATTATGACTAAAATTAAAACATTCGAAAATACCGATAGAACTGATGGATAATTTGATATATCTCTAATAAGCTTCCAACCTAATCGAGCTTCCGATAATCTGAAAAGTAAAGGAAAACAATTACATAAGCAATGAATGCTTAGTAGGCTCGTATAAACTTTAATCATATCAATTCATTTTAAATAAGAAATTTATACATATCCAGAATAATCCAATTTTGATACCCTAATATTCATAAAGTATATTCAACAACTTTAACTATTCCAAAATTTTTAAATTTTCATTTGCATTTCTTTACTTTCCTCACTCATTCCATATGCATAACTCACCAGTCATAAACATACCATACCACCATAACCACAAGCTAATGCATTTGAACATAGCCTTTTTTAAAATTAATCACATGATAAACCATTTCATAAGAAATTGCATAACTTAAAACTTACCATTCTTTCATGAGTACAAACATATTTTCATTTGAGCACTTCCCTTTCAACGCATTATATAAATAAACATATTACCATTTAACCAGTAGCTTGACACTTGTCTAAGCATCAACAACAACTGTTGTTAGCATACTTGAACATATTTCATATAAATTCAACATTGATAAATTTATTTTATCAACATATCACACTTAAATTTATACTTGTCTCAACTTATATAATTTTCATGTATCACATATCAATATATTAATATATATATATATATACATTTCATGATACATATCATCTTTTACTGTTTCTTCACATATCATCCAAGACAACTCCCGATAACTTACCATATGAGAAACGGCTTACAAATATGAGTACATCGTTTTCAGAAGCCTGAAGGTTGAACAGAAGCTCATGAGAGCTAAACGAAAAGTAAACACAAAAGTTCACAACAAATGCTGAACCTCGGTTTAATTGGGTAATTTGCCATCAATTTATCCTTTACATTCGTCAATTCATCATTTACATTCGTAGTGCCATAACCCAATTATAGTCTTATCACCAGAATGCCATAGCCCAACTATGGTCTTACATATAAACACTGCCATGGTCCAACCATGGTCTTACGTTCATAGTGCCATAACCCAGTTATGGTCTTATCCGTCAATTCATCCTTTGCCACAGAACGATTGTACTCAATCCCGCGTGCCACTCGTTTTGAACATTTAATTCAATTTTATAATTTAACAATAATTTTATTTTCAGCAATAGATATGAATAAACACATAATATTATTCATCAATTTAATAAATAAAAATTATAGTTTAACCATACAAACTTACATGAATTGAATTGTAATAATTGTAGGAGTTCAGAGACAATTTCGCTATTTTTCCTTTTCCTTGAGTATGTACAAAATCTTGATCTTAAATATAAAATTGCTCATTCATTAGCATATATTTCAGTTCCAATTTATTTCACAATTTATACCCTTCATTTTTTTGAATTTATACAATTACCCCAGCTTTTAAAACTTTTACAATTTAGTCCCTTAACTAGTTAATCTATCAAATCAACTAAATTTTTTTCTCAATTAATAATTTATCCAAATATTCTAGACTATCATACAACCCTTAATAAAATACAAAATTTTATACCAAACCCTAATATTTTAACCATGTTCACAATTTGACCCCAACATCAATATTTAACAAAATCATTTTATAATATCATCATACAACAAAATTAAAGCTCTAAACCCACTTGATATTAATAATTTCTTTCAATATATTAATTTAGACAATAAAACAATTCATTTCATGCAATTTGGTCCTTTTGACATTTTTACAAAATTGCCTCTAAAATTTTATTTTTATTCAATTTAGTCCTTGAGCGTAAAACATGCAAATTAGCCATTTTTAATGTAAACCCATGCTAGCTGAATATTCATATATATTTTCCTCCTCCTCTCCATTCCACATCCTTAATGTATATAACATGCTTATATGTAATATTATCTATAATTCCACTATTTACTTATATTCATATCAAAGCTGTCCACTTGAGTCATAGTCACTAAATTATTTATATCTTGAGATATAAAATTCTAAATTAAGATCCGCTTGATGTTTTTGAAACTAGACTAAAATATATTTTTACCATAAAATTTCAAAATTTAATATTTAGTCAATAAGCACAGTAAAATCTTCAAATTTATCCCTATTTTGCTGTTTGACAGCTTCGACCGTTCTTTACTAAAAATTAATTATCTCTTAGTACGGGGTCTGAATGATGTTTCCGTTCGTTTCTCCTAAAGATAGACACATCAAGAATTTAAACACATAAATTTAAACTCATAATTATTTTTTTTACAATTTTTGATGATTTTCCAAAGTCAGAACTGGGGAACCCAAAATCAATCTAACCTTGTCTCATAAAAATTCATATATCTCATAATATGAAATTCTTTTGCTTACACTATTTCTTCTATACAAAACTATACTCAATAGGATTTAATTTAATACTTTAATTAACCTCTAATTCAATTTCTACAATTTTTGGTAATTTTTCAAAGTCAGACTATTGTTGTTGTCCAATACTGTTTTAGTGTAAAATATTGAAAACTAAGTTTATAACACCCTCATTTCCTTTCTCTACAATATTTCCGATCACTTCCTCTTATCTCCCTTCACTAACATATCAAGAACATAGGATCTTATATAATAAAACTCTACTTTAACATCATTTTCATGCTTTTTCAATAATATCAAACTTAAAAATGTATTAAAATCTTGATGTTCTTACATTTTTTTATTGATTTCAATCTTTAACTTGATTTTGTCTCTCCTCCAGCTTCTATTTCTTGAATCTAACTTGATATTCTAGCTCTCCATAGTCTCCTTATTATTTTACTCTCTTGGTAGCTATGGAAATTCTTTTAATTTCTAAGCGAAAATGGTGAATTTTTGGTAAAAGGACCAATTTGTAAAGAAAAGAAAATTTCTTTCTTCTCTTCTCTTCTCACGTGGGTGCATGGAAAGATGAAGAGAATTTTTCATCTTTCTTTCCTTATATACTAAATAAAATATTAATAAAATATCTCATTAAAATATTAATAAATTAATATTTATCTAATTAAATAATTATAAAATATCATTAAAATATCTCTAATATCATCATTGCCTTCTAGAGTTCTCTCTCGTTCTAACTCTCGTTCTAATTGACCATTTTGCCCTTCATCATCTTTTAAAATTCCATCATTGAGTCATCACTCAAATTGGTAAAATTGAGATTTAGTCCCTCATAATTCTTCACCTATTCAATTTGGTCTTAATTCATCCATTTTCCTTAATTTCTATATCATTCCACCCTTAAAATATTTGCACCATTAGTCCTTCAAAATTTTTATATTTACACTTTAACCCCTCAAATTTTGAGTATTTACTCTTAGGCCACAAAACTTTTCTTACTTTTTCGATTTAGTCCTTTCTTGAATTAATATATCATAATATACTTCCCAATGTTGACATAACTCAAAATTTCCCTTTTTGTCACTTTATTGCCTTACTTTACTATACCAAGGATAATATCTTACTTTCTTATTATAGTAATTTTTGGGATATTACATATTAATTAAAGAACCTTGATAAATAAAAAATGAAAGTAAATAATACAATTGTCAAGTGTCAATAAAATTAATGGATATGTCACATGGTAAAGAATTAGGCTGTCCATATCAATTGGGAGTATGAGACTTTATTATATATATTTATATATATATATATGCAACATATACATAATTAAAATAAAAATAGTTTAAATTGTGAGTAAAAATTAAATACATAAATACATTAGATTAAAAATATTAAATTCACTTAAATTATTTATTATGATATGATATTTTTCTTGAACTTGCTTGTGATATTAACTCAATTAATGAGATTAACAATATATACAAGCAATATGAGTGAAACAATAAATGTAACAACATTAGAATGTACAGAAATATTAAAATAAAACTTTGGTTAAAGGGGTAAAAAAAAGATTTTATAGATGGTGACATAGGTTTAAATATCAACATTTCATTTTTATTTTTTTAATAAGAAAGAGGCAAAAATACCCTTATAATAATATAACTTACTCAAAATATGTAAAATTATTTTGACAATTTCATTAACTAAATGTATCGAATTTACTCGTAATGCCAATTCAATTGTAAACTAAAATAGGAACGGAGGCCCCAACCCCCTCAAATGAAAAATTTTACCTTTAGTCATTTTATAATTTTAAAAATTTTCAATTAGTATATGATAAAATTATACTTTGGCCCTCTAAAAATGAAAAAAAATTGATTTAATTCTTTAAAAATTATAAAAATATAAACTATTAAAATAATAAAAGTTCAATTTTATTATCATAAAAATATATAACTTTATTCTAAATCCCTCAAAAAAAATTTTGGCTCTCCCGAACTAAAATAAAAATAATATATATGAATACGAGAGTTATCACTACGTTTGGTTTACCTCGAACAATGGAAACTTGAAGTGTGATTAGCTATGAATTGGAAACTGCATTTAGCTTTGGTAACTATAATAAATTAAAAGAAGGCAGGTATGGTGGATGAAATTATCGATGTTTATAACATGGCTGAAAGATTAATGGTTTGTTATTTTTATTTTGGGCGGTGGAGGTGGCTTTCATTAAAAATTTCAAATCCTCTTTTTTATTTTTATGGATGGGATAATGATCAACTTGACCAAAAAAAATTAAAATTTTCATTTATTTTATTTTTATTAAATTTATATTATTTGTCAAATCATCCCAAAATGAATAGAAAAATTAATAAATATTAATTTTGTTAATGGCAAATAATTGATTTTTTTAAATTTATAGTATTTCTTTATTCTTTTTAATATTTTATTTTTCAAGTAATTTTATATTTTTGAATTTTTTAAAATTAAAAAAATTAATTGTTTACATCACATCTATCTATTTTGGAGTGATTTGACAAAGAACGCAAGTTCAAAAACTAAAAAAGGCGAAAATTTAAAGGAATGGCTAAAACAACTTTACGAATTGGAAAAAAGGTAATCTTTCTATGACACTTCACAACCAACTCAATCGTCAGGTCTGAATGTGTGACATCACACGTTGCTGAAGAACTCATATCAAACATATAAAAAATTTCATATGAATTAATCATACAAATACATTTTTGAACATACAATAATCAATTAAAGATTTACTGAGGTTTAATACGAGCTTAGGATTCAAAGCCAAACTCTATCTATCATTTTTCAACATGATGTCTCAAGATAGACTTCATTTTATTTTTAGTATTTTGGTTTGATGCAAGCATGTCTCGAGACATTAAGGTCTTGTCTCGAGACTAGCCTTCACTAATTTCTGATTTTAGCTTCAATATTTGAAAGTCTTAAGACAATGGGTTGTTGGAAAAATTACATTTTTATGGGAACTTTGAGGCATATTCTTAATACGTAATGGTGGAGAGTTGAGTGATGAATGAGTAATTGATGCTCAAAGTAAGTTACTTGGAAATATTGTTGAGGAAAAATAAAGACTTAGATCCTACATTGGTTAAATACCAAAGTGTAAGATGTGTTTATATATGTGAACCCTCTTAAAAAATAATTGAATGACTAAGCTTGTAATCTTGTCTCGTGTGCAAAGGATGTGCAAGTCCAAACCTAACAGGTTGGGGTGCACCTGCATGACATGGGCAATGTGAAATGTTTGGATCTATTGGGCCCAAACGGGCTTGTATGTATTTTAGCCTAACACAAATTTATTTTTCTCAGCAGACATAATCTGATTATATAATGATACTTATCTTATTGATTTGATTCCAATAAATTTGATTAAAATTTTTAATTAATTTAATCGCAGATTTTGTGGATTTTCCTTTCAAAATTCCAAATTCTCCATGCCTATAAAATGCCATGATTTTTGAAGGTTTTACCCAAGGAAATACTCTCTGATATTTTTCTCTTACCGAAACTATGTTACTCTCAAAACTCTTCATTTTCCTCTTCGTATTTTCAAACATTCCGGTGATAGAAAAATGCATTATTTGTTCGTTGATCATTGTAGAGGTGCTACTACTATAATCATTCCTGTTGTTATATCCTGGGAGACATTTGACCAACATTACTCCAAGTACCATAAGAGCAGTCGAATCTGTCTTACAGAAATTGTGTTCCACAGGCCTCAACGTTTCGTAAAATCCCTATTTCTTCTGATTTAAACTCTTATTTGATTTTAATTTTGATTGTTTTTCGTATTTGATAAATTAAATATAAATTATTCTACCTTTATTTTATATGTGTTTATTTATATTTAATTTATTTTGTTCGCTAACATGTGTTTTCTAACAAGGGTCATTGTCTCGAGACTTGGAATGAGGTAAAACTTTTTTAACTTTGACGTGCACTTGTCTTGAGACCTTGTCGAGATTGTCCCAAAACCAACTTGCTTGTTAGTCTCGAGACATGTTCTTCCTATCTCGAAACTAAATAACAAAATGACATATAATACATGTTTTTAAGCAGCCAAACCATACTAAAATGTACCTAAAACATACCTAAACATAGCATCAATGCAAATCCAACAATTCAACACAAGTAAACGCAACCAAACAATATCAAATCATAACATTCGATTTATCAAGACTTAACCTACTAACAATTAAAAGGTGAAATTCAACCTTCAAAAAATTGTAAACTAATTTTATTAGAACGTTACTTCAACATCAACCACAACCAACCTAAGTATATGTCATTTAACCTAAAACACACATATACATAAAAAAATAGACAACTAGTTGTTTTCCGAGTTGAGTTTTTGAGTTAGAGGCTTGATGATCTTGAATCTACTCTAACTTTCGTATGAGACCTGCACACAAAAACAAAAATAACTATACATTAAGTAATGGAAACTCAGTAGTGCTAACATAATTCAAATTTAGTTAAAATCATAATAGAATTTAATAAACTAACTACTTAGCAAAATTAAACAAATTAATTATTATCCAATTCAAATATTATCAATATTCATATATATACACCTTTACAATTATCAAATTTATACCATTTCTATATCCATTCATCATATATTCATATTTTCATCAACTTTATGCTTGCTTTCAAATAACATAACTTCGATGTACTCTTACAAAATTTGCATTTTTTTCCCATATCAAAATCATAAATCATATTAATATTATTACCTCAATTCAATTACACACATAATCATCAAGCAATTTTACATTTTATTCCTTATTAACAAAATCAGATACAATAACAAATATTCAAATCAATCCACCATCACACCAATATTCGCATTGAAATGTTGATCATGCAAAAATGCATCGATCTCACCAACCATACCATAATACGATCATACCCTCGGGAAATTAAGCTTAAGATACATTTTCGACCTTTAGGGAACTCAAGAATTATCGCAATATATATACGCGCATGGCAATGAATCTCCCACCTATCAAAACAGACCTTATGACATGTCAACTATACTCGCGACTTTATCTAACAATATTAATAGGGCAATTTCATTATTAAAGATTGTATATAATTAAGCAAGCATATAAATAAATAATTAATTTACCAAATGATCGCAAATCACATAGTCGGGTATACACCTACCTTTTAAATACAATCACATCGACAGTTTACCATTTTTGAACTTTTAATGAGTCAAACATATACATATGGCTATTTAATGAACTTGAATCATAAGAGCATAAACCATGGTATATATCCACAGATAGTGTAATAGGGCAATTTTGCCCGGGGCCCAGAACCATAAATAAACCAAATATAACAAAGTCCATTTACAACCAATTCACTACCCAATTAACCCCTAACCCGAAGCCCAAACATCGGCCCACTTACAACCCTACCCGGTAGACCCATTAGCCTAAACTAGGGTTTCAGACTTTCTGAAACCCTAGCCACCTGCCCTCTAGCTTCATGTCGCCGCTACATCCCTCTGCCACCACCGAACCATTTGCTCACCTGCCTCCACCAGATCAGCACATCACCACCTGCTTCGCCTCCTAACACCTGCAACCATGACGAAAGAAACAGCAGCAAACAGAGATAGCAAATAGTAGCGAAACTTGCATCATTTTCGGCTATTAAAGCCGAAACAAATCATGTAATCGGGGGGATTTTTTTTATTCAAAACAGTGTAATCAGAGGGGCTTCCTTATTTTTTATTTTTTCCTTTTTTAGAACCAGAATATATTTTGTAACAAAAAGAAAAGAAAACGGAAACAAAAGAAAAGAAAGAACATTTTGTAACAGAAGCAAAATCAATCGAAAGACCCTTTTTTAGGTGATTTTCATGGCTCTTTTTTACTTCGAAGTTGTTGTTTGTGTATATACATATCTAAATAGGGGTATGGGTTATGAACCTTACCTTTGAGAATGGCCTTCGGGTGCCTTCTCTTTCGTCGCAACCGGAGATGTGGAAGAAGGCTTCGGTGGGCGAAAGACATCGCCTTCGGGCATGCTCACAGAAAAGGGGCAGAAAATCCATTTCACGATCTCAGGAGCCACTCGCGACGGGGGTTGGTAACCCAAGCAGAGGAGGCGCCGCGGTTGACGAGTAGGAATGGGAGGGCTGTCGGTTTTGTGCAAAACTGATTTAGGGTTAAGTCTTTTTTATCTGATTTTTTTTAAGGTCTAAACGGCACCGTTTAGAGCCTTTTCTCATGGCCTAAAACGGTGCCGTATTAAAGGACTGCTCCCATATCCGTTTCAACCCGGTTCAAGCCCGATGACCCGACCCAGGAACGCGCAGGTCCGCGTGCTCTGACGTCAGAGGGTATATTTCCGTGTCTGGTCCCTCACGTTCACGAGGGCTTCTGATTGGGTCCTCCATTCGTTTTATGCTTTTATTAAAATTGCCCCTAAGATTTGAGCAATATTGCAGTATGGTTCGCACCTAAACGCAGCACCTAAAGGGTTGGTCTATTTCCAGTTCTGGTCCTTGCCCTTAGAACCCGTGTTCGCCTGGGTCCCTTGACCGTCTTTTAATTTTTAAATTTGGCCCCAAATTGCTATTCTGTTTCCAATCTGATCCTTACTTCATCATTTTGTCATTTTAATTTTCTAATATCTTAGTATTATATTATTATTATTTTTATTATTATTATATATATTGTACATGTACCTTGTATATATTGTTTTACCTACATTTTCATGTCATCTTATGTATATACCTTAATGTTGTTATATGTATTATTTTTGACTATATTTCGCATATGTATATTTTACTTATATATTTTTTTATGTTATATTTATATGTATACTTTTCAATGTTATAGTTGTGTATATATTCATTTACATTATTTCATATATGTATTTTCAATACTAATATATATTTTATATATTACATCTATTTTAAAGTTATACTTTGTATATTATGCACTATATTCTTATATATATATTATAAATGTATCTTACGTTTTTTTCTTCATATTACTCATTTCTTCGTTTTCTCATGTACATACATTAATTTTATGATGCAAGTATTTTCATACATTACATATGTATATTTAAGTATTTCATGTTAATACTTTGCATATTATACGTATCTATACATAGTTTTATAGGCATTTTAAAAATTTTTTATGAATATGAGTATATACGTATAATTTCTTTAATTTAAGAACTTTCTTAATGAAATGTTGTTTATTTAAAACTTTTATGCGAATTCTTAGGGCTTTAAACTTTTTTCATGATTATTCATTCATATTTGTTAAAAACTTGTCAAATTTCATTTGTTCTAATTTGCTTTAAATTTCTTCTAAATTTGTTCTAGTTTTTAAATGTTAATATTATTATTTGTATATGATGATGTGTTGTATAATTATTGTTATATGTGCATTATTTTGTATTTATTGGTTATTGATTCATTGATGCAATATGTTGTTGTTTATGATTTTCTTTCTTTGGCTTGTATCTTATAATTCTACGCCCGTGTTTACAAAGATCGTACCTAACTCCTTTTTGTAAAAAGTTTCATTCAAAGCTTTCGAAAGAATTACTCGTGTTTGAGTATTTCGAGGAAATCGAGCCTTAACTTACTAGGTTCTGATTTTTCTCATCAAACCCGAGCTACTTAGCGCCGCTTTCAAAACCGATACGAGTGAGCTTTCAAATAAAACTTATTCTCGGATACTCGGAGTGTCGCGCTCTAACTTACTGAATGTGATATTTATTATCTCGAGATAGGAATTTTGAAACCAAGGCAATATTTTATGTTTTGAGACTTTGAAAGATCAAGCCCTAACTTACTGGGTTCTGGTCCCTCATTAGACTCAAAATAATTAAATATCCTTTTTGATCTAAATGCACAAACTTTTTAAACAAATAAGCGAGCCTCGATTTTTACTTCGACATATTCAAATGTTTTTAATAAAAAGGATCGTATTTTAAATTCTTCCAAATTTTCAAACATTCGACACTAAGACATTAATTAATCAACCAGGTACCAATTTTGGGCGTATCGAGGGTGCTAATCCTTCCTCGTGCGTAACCGACTCCCGAGCCCATTCTTTGATTTTCGTAGACCAAAATTAATTGTTTTAATAACTCAATGTTTTATTAAAATAATTTAAGGTGATCCGATCACACCTCGAAAAAGGTCGGTGGCGACTCCATTTTCAAATTTTAAAGTCGATTCCCCAATTTTAAAAAAAAAATGGTTTCGACAGATAGCATTGGATTTCCCTTTATTTTTGGATGGTCCTACATTGTCTTTAGCTACAAAATTCAACCCAAATACAGAAAATTCATTAATCACACAATTTAAACGCAAATCATAACGTTAAAGACATGAATGCATTTTATTTATCTTAGTCCCTATAAGCCTAATGTTTGAAACGCTTGTAGCTGTTGGTTTTTCTTATTGAATCGAAAACCAGTTTCATATTTCTTCATTAAGGGTCTCTACCTTTCAAACAGTTACATAATTTTCTAACAAATTTCAATTTATTCAACGAGGTTCCTTTATTCAATTAAGTTGTTAATGTCAAAAGATAACTATATAACTTAGCTTGTAAATGTAAGCTAATTTCACTATCTTCCAACAAAATTTTAATATAACCTAAGCTTATCATTTAACTACCCATCACTTTCAAGCTTTGAATCTAACAAAGTCCTTAGAGGCAAACTAATAAATATCTAGCAATTGAAAATTCTTAAGTATGGATAAGTTATAGTACTAAACTTTCTTTTTCTTTCTCTTTCTTCTAACTAGGGACGACAGAGTCTAAGGGAGAAAGATAAATATGTTTTTCTCTTTCCACTCGCCATTTATACTTAGATTAGTGGCTTAATTAGACTTAATGAAGGAATTAATCTTATTTAATTAGTTAAATGAATGGTCATGATCTTTATTTATTAACCATAGTGGGAATGAATGGTTTGGATCATTCTTTCTCACTAACTCATATAATTGTAATGATTATATAACCTTTAGGTCCCTTGATTAATTGTTAATTAAGCTCTTGTGCATGTATTAATTTAAAATTTAATAACAATTGTACTTTTACGTACCATATTTAATAATTATTTTTAATTTAGTTTTATTTAAAAATTCAGCTCCACCATATTAAAAATATTAATACTAAATCTTTTATTTATGTGTAATATTTTATATTATTTAACATAAAAATAAAATGTTTTAATTTGTATAAATTATTGTTTGACACAAATTCATCTCATTTCTACCTCCAATATTGTATAATAATAATAAAACCTATATAAAAATATTTGGTTAAGGTGGAGGCACTTGTAATTCAACTTAATTTGTAATAATAGATACTCTAAAAGCATAATAATTAATTCAACATCGTTGCATATTTTCTCTTTTTTCGGGAGAGTTTATTTTGAAAACTTTAAATATTTGATAAAATTCTTATACTTCATTACAAAATTGAGTAGAATGTTTTTCCCGGGAATCAATTTTTTAATTATACCTATTATTATTTATTAAAGGCTTATTAATATTAAAATAATTATGATTTTAGTTATCTTTATTTTAATTAAAAATATTTTTATAAAAGTTAAATTTTTTTATTAAATCAAATGACAAATTATAATTATAGTTCTTATACTATGTTTAAATTTAGAATTTAATATCTATACTTTAATTTGACATAATTTGGTTCTTCTATTTTTAGTTAGTCAAAATAGTTGATTATTTCATTTATTATACCGAAGTAGATTTTTGGGTATGCGTTAGAAAGGTGTTCTTAAGAAAATTAATGACAACATTTTAATCGATATTAAGTATTTAGATCAACTAATGTCATTGATAAAGAGATGATCAAATTATGTCAAATTAAAATATAAACTAAATACTAAACTTTAGCAAACTAGAGGGATCAATACTAATTTTACTATTTTCTTATAGGGTAAAAAGAGAGGAAAAAGACACGAGTAATGACAAAATTGCTTAGGACCTTCTTTCTATATAAATAACTAATGAAATTATAGACATTGAGGTAACGAATTATGTAAAAAAAAAGTATGAAGATTAAACCTTAAAATTGAACACAATATAAGGATGAAAATTGAAATTTAACTATTTGTATTTATAACGAAAAAAGGGAGAGAAAGAGATAGCATTGGGTATATGAAGATTAATTCGAGAGAAATTAAAATTTGACCCTTTTTTAAGTAATTAATAAAATGAAAGGGAACAAAATAGAAATTTACCCATTTGTGTTTATAATGAAAAAGAAAAAGAAAGAGAAAGAAATAACATTGGAGATGTGTGAAAGACGGAAAGCCTTAGGACCTTCCAGGATAAACATCATAAAATCCATTTTTACTGAGATGGCTCAATTTGATTGGAAATAGAAGAATCATATTAAGCTAGTAAGATTTGTATTTCACATTTTTTTCCAACTTATTTGCATTAGATAGGGACAAAACCATTGCACTAATCATAAATTTTGATTTCTGGAAGATTAATAAAATTTTAAACAATAGATTTTTATAGTGTAAGCCTAAGATATTTCAAATAATACCGTATTTGGGACGAGTCTTATTATAGCATTTAAAGTAAAAACCTCTAAAAAATCCGTTTCTCAAGGTTGGAACTTATATGCTCGTCCTTGGGAGAATAAAGCAGACCACACTATTTTAGTGTACCAATGTGTGAATTCGGCGAATATAGTAACCCCTGGCTCATATTTTTGGAACCCGAATCCGAGGGCATATGGGTGAGAGTGAGACAAAAGGGGGCAGTGACAGCATAGGATAAGGAGTAGAGGGGACCCACTCTGGGGGGCAGGCATTCACATTCACAGTGAAATTCTGGTCTCGTCTCTGAGGTCCTTCACACATCACCACACAAAAAGAAACCGCACCAAACCCATCTAAAAACAACACCATAAAGCCAACAAAGCCCTAACCTTTCCCCTTTCCCCTTTCCCTTTTCCCGCACCTGCATCCCTCTTTCACTCTGCCCAAGGCCGACCACCTTAGATTTCATCGGTTCCATCCGTGATCCGAATACCCGGTCCTTGTTGATCCGGATGTTCTTCCTTCTGCTTTGATCTCTCTCTCTCTCTGTCTTTAAAGGTTTGGTGAATTCACAATTGTCTCCTTTCTTATTATCTGTTAGTTTTATGGCTCTTGGTTGGTTAGGATAAGAGGAGAGATCTGCTGGTGTTCGTTTGAATTTTGTTGATCTTTTTCACTGCTGCCTTTCTGTTTTCAGCTATTGCTAGATTTATTGGCTGAAGGGTAAGTTTTGGTGCTCAGTGTTGTGTCCTTGTGTTATTTTCTTAGATATCGGTTTTAGCAATCTGCATTGTTTTGGAGGAGAAATTGTGATTAGGGGCTGTGGAGCCTCTTCTGTGTTTGGAATTGACTTTTCGATCTTATCAGGCTTCTGGTTCTGGATCGTGTTGTTTAGTGCTCATAGCTTATTTCTGTATGAATTTTGAGAGTTTTAACTGCGAAATTCGAATCATTAGTGTTTATTCGGTTATACTTTCTGTGTCTGTGAGCTGGAGGATGTTAGGTTGTAAGTTGTAGTGATTCGGAATTGAATGTTTTTAGGTACATTCTTTAGTTACTAGAAATTGTAGAGGTGAAGTCCGTTGTTATCATTGGGCTTTAGAGGATTAGGAGGCACCGATGTCGTTTAAGAGCATTATCCAGGACATGAAGGGAGAGTTTGGGAGTATTTCGAGAAGAGGGTTTGACGTGAAGTTTGGGTATGGCATGAGATCGAGGTCACATAGGGTAGTTCAGGATAGCTCAGTTCCAGTTGATGTGTTCAAGCAGAGTTGTTGGGCAAACATGCCGCCTGAGCTTTTGAGGGATGTGTTGATGAGAATAGAGGCATCAGAGAGTACTTGGCCTCCACGAAAGAATGTGGTTGTTTGTGCTGGTGTATGTAGGAATTGGAGAGAGATTATGAAGGAAATTGTGAAAACCCCAGAAATTTCTTGCAAGTTGACATTCCCAATCTCGTTGAAACAGGTAATAGATGCTTGCCTATTCCTTTATATTTGATTGAATTTCTTTCATTTGGTGTTGTATTTGGTCTTAAAGTGGTTCTGTTATACGCTGGCCTTGAATCTTTTATCTTCTTTTTGACAAAGACATTTCATTAGCCAACTGAAATAGCATCCAAGTCAAGATAAGGTATCAGCAATGGTGGACCATTCTCGACTCATACAAATTCACCGCATAAGTATAAAGCATGTGTGGCTAAAGAATGTGCTACATTGTTCCAATCCTTCTCAAGAAATGACCAGGATATTGAATTAAGGTTACAGGTCAAAGAGATAGTTCTAAGGCCCCTGTTGTAGATAATCTAGCACCTCCCCCCTTAACCTCCATTTAAACTTGTAATCAGTTTCGACGATTACATTATAAATGGCTATATCTTGAGGACAAACTTTCCATCCGCTTATAGCATGAACTTCCAACACAAATACATTTAAATTAGGATTTGTTTTCCTAGCCGTAGCACCCATGATATGACCATATGCATCTCATAATATAGCTCCCAAACCTGCTACCAAAGTGTCTTTTCCTGTGCAGCATCTAAATTTACTTAAAAAGCAGCAGTAGGTGATGACTTCACTTGGTGGGATGCACATGCTTGTTCTTCTTGTTTCTTTACTGGTGGGATACATTTAAAAAATGTGTGGCATCCCTTGGTCCAGTTGTACTCTCTTTACCGGTTTGATGCTGCTTATAGTTGAGAAAAATGAGGGCGATATGTTCTCTCTGCTGATTTGTTTGAGCTGAGATGTGTTTCGCATTCTAGGGTTGTCTTCTGAGGAAGTTTAAAATCTAAAACTTAGAAATATGTCAGGTACTGTTTTGTTATTGTGCTGCATGAGAACAGGTTCTTTTTTCTTAGGTTATCAAATCATAAATTTTGGATCCTAAATTAGATATTCCTCTTAGATGAATTGCAAACTTGAGACTTGTTTCTCAGTATAATTTTATTGAAAGGTACCTGTCTAAGTTAATATATAATATACTATAAGCACTCTGTTTGTACTTGGAACAGCTTCCATCGCTCATTAATCATCCACGATAAGTGAAAAGTTAAGATACATGTTCACAGTCCTTGTTTTGTTCCTGCAGCCTGGTCCAAGGGACTCCCTCCTTCAATGTTACATAAAACGGAACCGTAGCAACCAAACATATTATCTTTACCTTGGCTTGAATCAAGGTGAGCTGCTTTAATTTATTTGTGTTTCATCTGGGGTGTTGGAGAAAGGGGCTGATTGTGAGCTTTACTCTTATGTATGGTCATTTGTACTGCTTGGTGCTTTTGTGTTCTGACGTAGGATTTTTCTTATATTTTTTAATTGAGTTAAAAATATTAAGGATATGTTATGTAATTAGATTCATAGAAAGTTATTGCCTTTACAATGATGTGGTGGTTGGTGAGTGCCTTGTTTCTCTTTTGGTATCTTTTCTTAGTTGTATATATGAAACTGTTTTGCTTTGTGTATTGACTTGGCAGCTTCCAATGATGATGGAAAGTTCCTTCTTGCTGCAAGGAAGTGCCGCCGTCCTACCTGCACGGATTATATCATCTCATTAAATTGCAATGATGTGTCAAAAGGAAGCAGTACCTACATTGGAAAGTTGAGGTATTGTCAGCTGTTTTATGATTTTACTGATGCATCATACATTAGTCATTTCAGAAATCTACACTTACCTTGATTTGTTTTAACAGATCCAACTTTTTGGGGACCAAATTCACAGTCTATGATGCACAACCTCCAAATGCTGGAGCAAAAGTTACTAAAAGTTGCTCCACCAGGCTAATTAATATGAAACAAGTTTCTCCTCGTGTCCCAGCTGGCAACTATCCTGTAGCCCACATCTCTTATGAGTTGAATGTCCTGGGTTCTAGGTAAGGTGTATCTTGAAAGTTGCTCTTTCTATCCCTGTCCTTGTATCAGGGGTTGGTCATTGTTTAGCTCCTTGTTTTTGTATGCTTACTGAAATTAACATATTCTGCACCGTAGAGGTCCAAGGAGAATGCACTGTGTCATGGATGCCATCCCAGCCTCTTCTATTGAACCTGGAGGTGTTGCTCCCACACAGACTGAATTCCTACACAGTAATCTGGATAGCTTCCCATCACTGCTGTTCTTTAGATCAAAATCAACCCGTGCCGAGAGTTTCCAATCTGGACCTTTGTCTGACCTGAAAGATGGAATGCTAGTATTGAGGAACAAGTCACCGAGGTGGCATGAACAACTCCAGTGCTGGTGTCTAAACTTCAATGGACGGGTAACAGTTGCATCAGTCAAAAACTTTCAGCTGGTTGCATCTCCTGAAAATGCAGCTTCTGGTCAGGAGCATGAGAATGTCATTCTCCAATTCGGTAAAGTGGGGAAGGATGTATTCACTATGGATTATCAGTATCCAATCTCAGCTTTTCAGGCATTTGCTATATGCCTTAGTAGCTTCGATACTAAGATTGCTTGTGAGTGATATGCGAACAGGTATGTGTTCAACCTAACATTTGGACTTTTGACAATTTTGAATCTCAATAGAGGCAATATTTTTTGTCAATGCCCTCTTTGTTTTCTGGATTGTGACAAATAATCAAGCAAGGTTTGCCATCTTTCATTATAGCAAATTTTTACTTTGCTGTAATCTGTTCATTAATTTGTTTGTTTACGCCATTTTTGGCCTAGAATTCTAGGTTATGTGCTTTAAGAATATAGATATTAGATATGATACTGTACTTATAGAATCAATGTGTAATTTTACCAAAAAATAAAAAGAATCTGCCGTATAACTTGGTCAGCAGTACAATTGACTTGCCAATAAGCACTTTCAATCAGCAGATTTATCTTAATTCTGCATCTTCTTGTGGATTGTAAGTGGTTAAAGCTCTTGGTTTTGAAATGCAGGTAGTGCGAGATGCAAAGTAGTTGGTTTGCAGGTATGGATTTGGCATGTTCTGCTACAAAGTTGCTTGGTACTTTAGTGCATTTCTGGTTCCATATGAGAAGTTAGGATTTAACTTTTATTTTAGTTCTTTGCTGTACATATAACCGTTTGTATTAAGAGCGAGACATGGCCGTTATGTTGGTTGTGCGCTTTGTTAACATGATTGTCTCTTTGATTGTTGAGCGGAAAAAAAGATGAACTAAAAACTGTTGAATGGTTTCTCGAATTTGTTAAAGGAGCTCCCTTGTAGGAGACAGTTGTCCATTTTAGATGTGCACTTTCTCGTTTCTCAAACTGTGCCTCTCAAATGTCAATCTGAAGTTGTTGGCAAATTATTGATATTTACATTTGAAATTCTGTAAATATTTTGGCCGTATCAAATAGAGCATTAGACTGGGTCATATGAAGGCAACAGTAGATTTTGCACAACTTATCCAATAGAACATTCAATACCTTTTGAGTTATGAACATCTGAATAAGGGAAAACATTTTGTGGATTCATTTGTTTTGTGCTTTTGAACAAAGAATTGGACCGTGTCATATGGGCATGCTAAGGTGGATGTAAAGGTTTTCTAGAAAAAAGAAAATGAGCTTCCCTAATGGAAATCAGTCACATTTATTACTTTCGATAAAAAGTTTGGATGGTAATAAATGAAAATAGTGGCGGAAGCAAGAGCAACGAAAGAAAGCTTAAAACTAGATTATTAAATTTATTACAAGGCACCACAGAAAACACATGCATAGCAACAGCAGCCAGCAGATGATTAGAAAGGGGGAGGACCATAGCCGGGGCGTCGACCAAAGCAGTCTTGTAGTAGCCAACAACAGCAAAGACAGTAGAAGCTGCAATCCCAATCAAATTTAACCTCAATCAAACCGCATTTAACTATACCGGAATTGAGTAAAGATTTGATTGCTTACCAGGAAGATATCATATTGCACAAACCATCTGCAAAGCCGCCAAAAAACCCACCAGGCCAAAAACCAGGACCTCCAAATCCAGGGCCCCAGGGACCTCCAGGTCCCGGACCCCAACCAGGACCTCCAGGTCCCGGACCCCAACCAGGACCTCCAGGCCCAAATCCGCCAGGTCCTCCAGGGCCAGGACCCCAACCACCAGGTCCTCCTCCCCATCCTCCCGGACCACCAGGTCCTCCCGGTCCTCCTCCCGGTCCACCAGGTCCCATTTTGCTAACTCGTTACTTAGCCGTCAGTGTTCACCACTTCCACCGCCAGGAAGACGTTGCCGAAGAGATAATCCGAGTGGTGAAACACAGGTATGTAAGAAAGAAGCTGAAGAAAAATAGGAAGTGCGGATCCTTGTTTATGTAGGCGAAAGCCTTGGAAGTAGTTATTTGCACGCATTATGTAGTTATTGTGATGATAAGTGTTTGATCTGTGCTTACTAGTCAAAACAAGAAGCCTACTAGTCTAATTCTAATTTATGTACTTAAAAGTTTAAACAACTCTTCTTTGACTCACCCTTTCAACTACCATTCAACGCCATGCGCAAAAATTCACACCTTTACCTCACAAACGATAAGAACCCATCGCCCATCTATTGGTGAATCAGTACAACTCTTTATTCTTTTATCCAAACTTGTTTTGGGATATCTTTTGTTTTTGGATATCCAAACTTTTTATTTCTTTTATCCAACCCATGCGCAAAAATATCTATTGTTGAACAGGTGGAGCGGGTTTGTAGATCAAACCTTGGTTTTGGATATAGATACACTTGCTTCAATCAATGGATCTACTGCTCGAGTTTGAGACTTTTTTTTTTTTTTTCTTTAGAGAATTTTTTTTAACAAATGTAAATTAGTCATCTTTTGAGCAATTTACTATCCGAAATTTTAATCTAAAGTAAACTAGTAAAATAAGTAGTAAAGATCTAGTAGTTCTATTATTGTGATATTAATTTGGTTAAATTTAATCTTTGTATTTTTTTCATTTTTGAACCGAATAGTTAGGTTAAATTTTACTATTAGTTTCATATTATTCGTAACCTATGAATTTAACCATTACTCTTTATATTTTTTTTTGAATTTTGAAATTTTAATTCTAACTTTAACAATACCTACTAAATTCATTAACTAAATCATGTGTCATTCTTTTTAATATTATACGAAAATAACAAATTCACTTAGTATTTCATGACTAGCGTTTCATTCAGTATTAAAATTTTAAATTTTAAAAAATAAAAATAATTAAATTAAAGAACAAAAGTTAAATGTGAAATTTACTGCATAATGACTAATAATAGAATTTGATGTTATAAATTAAGTAATTATATAAAAATTCTTAATTCATTTCAAACAAAATTTTAACAATACACATTCAAATATTTAGTTAAAAAGTGAAATAATGATTTTACATTTTTATATAATTAAAAGGTTTTTTTTTTCTTATAATATATTAGGTAAAAATATCGATCAAAATTTTCTACCGTATGTAAAAATGCGGAAACTAAAATACATTATAGTCAATATGACATATCAAATGTATGAAGATTTTTATTATTATTTTAAAAAAGCAGAGACTAAAATAGATTATACCACATTGTTTTGTACCAGACTTTTCCCTATATGTTGTAACAAAGTTAGTTATTTTTGCAATAATTATTGTTGTTAATGTATGGTTTTGAGAGCGGTTATCCGGTAAGTAGAAGGGAATTAACATATATAATTTTGAGAGCCAACTTTGCTTTTTCCATCACCTTAATTAACTTTCTAACCTACCATTTGACCTACAATATGATTGCTTGACTTCACTCCATTTTAGTGTTTGCTTTTTATCATATTACTCCTTTTTCTACATCACTTTACTTCTTACCTTTTTCAATCTAACCAATCTGCTATTTTTTTTAGATGAAAAAATTAATTGGACCATTAAAATTATAATAACACTAATTTGGTAGCTCGCGTGATGCTTCATAAAAATTTTAAAAAATATATAAAAAATTAATAATAATTTTAAAATGGTTCGTATTAAAAAAAAAAATACATCAAGAATAAGGTACTCACACAAATTACCAAAGATAAAATCTTAACCGATCAATTCTTTTGTAAAAAAAAAAAAACAACAATTTTATTAAAGTTCATGAAAGTTAGGATCGAAATGATAAAAAATAAAAAATAAAAAGCATAAATATTAAGAGTTAAATTTATTATTATGTTTAAAAAATATTTATATATTTTAATCAATGTCTATAATATACGTAATAGTTCAATTTTATCCTGCCCAACACAAATAAATAAACTCAAACAAATAAAACAAAACTCAAAACAAAAATAAATAAAAGTTTGTTAACAGTTCAAGTTATAAGCCCAATACTAAAGTCTATTTACAAAACCTAATCCAAACCTAATGTTACACAACCTGAAAACCCTAAAACCTTAAGTCCCCTTTTGTGCCGCGCTCCACCACGTCAGCATGCTCACCGTTCAAGGCCTGACGCACCTTCTACCACCATTGCACCAAAATGGCAAAGCACGACTACCCAGCGCCATTGACCTTGCCATGAACACTTACAAAGAAAAAAGAAACGAGACAGATGACAAAAATAGTAGATTGCAAAGAAAAAAGAAACGAGAAAAATAACAAAAATAACAGAAACAACAAAAAAGAAAAGAAAATAAGCCATAAGATTGAGATGTATTTTTTGTACGGAGAAGCAAAAAAAAAAAAAAAGAATAGAAAACTACAATAGTTTTAACAAAAGGTAGTTTTTTTTCTTTGTTATTTTTTTAATCATGTAAATATTAAAAAATTAATTAAGTTTTTTTTTACCTTTACTGCCGTCGTCAGTGTCTCCTCTAGTCTGAGAGGCTGTCGAATCCTTAGGGATTCGCCTAAGGCCGCACCGGAGGAAGACAAGAATCAAAAAGTTCCATTTTTGTCGCTAAACTTCGACTGGGCTCTAGGGATTTTGACCTCAAATCCGGATTCCTGAGAAGATGGGGATAAAAACAGTCCCTTTTTACGATCTCTGGCCACCGCAAGCGGTGGTCTCAGTCGCAGATGACCGGTGGCCACAATGGGGCAACAACGACTCCGTGGCTGAACATGGGGACATCTGAGGGAAAAAAAAAGGAGAAAGGAAGTTTTTTTTTAAAGCAATGGGTAAAATGAATTTTTTTTAGAAAATTTTAACTTAAAATAGGGCAGTGGTACAACGTCGTTTTGGCCTGGTTTTAAAAACCCCAAAACGGTGTTGTTTTGGACATGATTCGCCAACCCAACCCTTCTTTAGATTCGCCTTTTTTTTAAGGGGGGATAATTGTTGCCCAGGTCATTTCACTTTTGAGCGTGTCTTGATATAGTCCTGATTTAGTTTTTTTTCTTTTTTTAAAAAAATTTACCATTTAATTTTATTTTGTTTTCATTTTGGTCCATTGACCATTGACCATTTTTAAAAATGGACACCCAAAACGGTGTTGTTTTGATGCAATCCAAGGACTCGACTCGAGTATCATCAGGACCCGCGTGTTTCTTAAAAAGGGGTCTAATTTCTGTTTTAGTCCTTCTGTTTTTAGGCTTGCTTGCAATTTCGCCTTATATTATTTTTATTTTGTTTTATTTTTGTCCCTTTTATTTTATTTTCTTATTATTCAGTCCTTTGACCTAGCGTTGACTTGCCAAGGGAATGGCATGCACTGGGGTTTGGAATAATTACCCATTTGGTCCCTGTACATTTCTACGTTGTTTCAATTGGATCCTTTATATTTTTTTTCTACGATTTATGCCTTTAAATTTTTTTATATTCAATTCAGTCCTTGTACACTCGACCCTTTTGGAATGACGTGTTTTAGGTCTGGGATTATTTACCCCCGAAGTCCCTAAAGTTTTATAATTTATTTTAATTTAATCCTTTACATTATGTTTTCTTATAATTTAGGTATTAAATTCTTTCATGTTATCAATTTAGTCCTCTACTTCCCTTTTCTTCATTTATATTACAATTCTTGCTTTAAGTTTTGTTTAAATTTCAACTTAATCCCTCATTTATTTAATTTTACCTTTTTATTTACTATAGCTTTTATTTTAACGCTTAAAATTCATCTTAATTATATTTTTTATGTACATTTTATTTTATCCTTGTATTTATCATTATTATTTTTGTTATTCATATTAGTACTATGATAGTAATCATGACACGATTATTGCTATTACTACTATAAAATTGATGTTTTATTATTATTATAGGTGCATTGTTATTATCCACTATCATAGGATTTCTTTATTTCATCTTTTTTATTTTTCTTCATTTATTTATTTATTCATTTGCTTATCATTTTAATGTCATTATTTTATTTTTATCCACTACTATTTTACTTTATTTTGTTAATCACCATGTCATGGATCATGTTAAAATATATTTATGCATTTTATTACTAGGCTTAAACAAATTACAAAGTATATTGTTTTAAAATTTTCATTCGTTCTACCCAACGTATAGGAAACATTTGAAACCGAGGCAATGTTCATTATTTTTGGGATTCGCAGAGTCATGCTCCTAACTTACGGAATTTGGTCTCTTCCTAAGACCAAAATAATCGAATATCCTATTTTTTTAAAATATAATAATAAAAACGAGATTTAAGTAGAGATCAAATGGTGATTATTCTTGTTTCGAGTATTCAAAGCACCATATCCTAACTTACGGGGTATGATCTCTTCTTCTAGACTAACTCGAAATAAGGCCTTTTCGTAAAATTTAATATAATTAAGTGATTTTAATTAAAAAGAACATCATGCAAAGAGAGATTGTATTTTAATTTCTCTTCGAACTTCCTCATATGTAACCGACTCCTGAACCTTTCTGGATATTGTAGAACGAAGATTACCGTTTTAGTAAACTCAATGTTTTATTTAAATGACAGTTTTGAGGTGATCTGATCACACCTATATAAAAAATATTGGTGGCTACTCTATTTTTATTTTAAAAATAAAAAATCAATTTCCAAAAAGATTTCAATATTATATATATTTAAAAAATAATAATTCACACCCCATAATAAAATTTGGAGTTGTTACATCTATGTAGTGCTTAATTTCAAAATACCCAACAAGAAATGAAATTAATTTTAATGGAAAGAAAGCGACTATTTCCTTCTTGTATATTGAAGGAGTGTAGCACATTAAATGCACATTAAAGTAACAAGTCGAAATTTGAGTAGTTGAGGCCTGGGCAGGGGCAATGCATGATTAATTTTGCTACGCCGCTGTTGTTGTCAAAACAAATTGGAAGAGAGAGAAAAACAAATATGAATCCAAAACCAGCACAACATTTTTATTATTTGGTTACTTGATTTGAATTTGATATAATGTGTGACAGATGATATTTAGCATCCATGATTAAATGCATATTATTCAACAATGGCTGGAAATTGGCTTCACACAAATTAATGCTCCCCTTTTAACCGGATAGGTTGGAGGAAATTTGTGGGTTTGAGAGATTCATAGATGTTAAAGGATTAAGTTTTTGAAGTAATTTGTTGTTAAAGGTGTTATTTTTATTCAACATATCACTTGTTATATTTGTAGTTAGTAGCTTATTGAAATTAAATTTTTGTATTTTAGATGGTGTTGATATTGTAAATATATGAAAGTTTGATTTTGAAAATTAATCCATTTAAAGCAATTATATTTGAAGATTGGACTAGTTCATATTAAGTAATTGAACCCTTTGAATTATGGAGAACAAATCAGGATTGCATTAAATATACCATTGAAGAATGAATCTCCAATCGTATACTTTACATTAATCTTTATTAGTATATTATGTTTGACTATCTAGTAACTACTATTATTAAGGGGTTAGATTGTAACTAATCTCTAGTATGTTAGTAAGTCTAAAGAATTTTTATATATTGAAAGATTTGTATAGGTTTATGTATTGAGCTTACAGAGCACCTTATTGTTCATAGAGAAACTTATTTTGTGAGTGTATTTGAAGAGTGAACAATTTGTGTTTACAACTTAAATTCTCAATTATGAGTGCTTAAGTCTTTATATACAAGAGTGAGGTCTTTATACTTGAAAAGTGATAGAGTTTAATTTACTTGTTGCGTTGTAGATTAAAGATAGTGGAATTTCTCACTAATATAGGCTCCGCAAACGTAAGGAAATCGAATTGCGTGAACAACTCTTCATGTCCTTTATTTACTCTATTTTAGTTGTTCATCATAATGGCAATCGAAGTGGCCACTACAACTAAGCACTTCAATTTAAACACTTACACCACGTTTGGTTGGGGAAATAGAATAGACTATAATAAAATATAGTTGTAATCAGTAATTCAATTGTTTGGTTTAATGAAATGGAATGGAGCTGTAATAGTATTATTGTGTTTGGTTGAATGGAATATATGTTGTAATAGCATAAGGAAACAAGACTTAAATAACCAGAGTACCTTTAATAGAATTTTTGTAGGCAGATGATTATGTTATTGTTATTAAATTTTAATAGTATTATTAAATATAATTTAATAAAAAATAATTTAATTATATTTTAATCTAATTATTATTAAATACAATTTAATTAAAATAATATATAATTTAATAACATTCTTAATATAATAATTATTAAAATATGAATTAATAAAAATCATAATATATAATATTAAAAAAATAATATATAATTTACTTTATTATTTTTAAATTACAATGCATATTTAATATGTTAGAATATCATCAGCGAAACAAATAATTTTATCTTCTAAACTAAAAAGCAAAAAAATTAGAAGTAATAAATAACTTGATAATTATAGTTTACATCCAAATATAATATTCATACATTAACAAAAAGTTATATTATGCCATTAGCTTATATGCCATAATCTATATGTTAAATTTTACAACATCAAAAAGTTACAATAGTCCGTGGCATTCTATCATGTCATTATAGTATCCAAATTTAAATATACAAAAAGTTACCAAAACATCACTAACACAACCATGATTTTTAATGGGTAGATATAAACCTTCTCACCCATTCCAATCATAGACTAAAGAAAACAAACATTTGTGTTGGATAGTTTGAAATTTTGTTCAATGCGCGAAAGCACTCATCCTCAGTTAATCTGTAACACCCTATACCCGAGACCGTAACCGGAATCAAGTACGGAGCATTACCGGACTTATCGGATCTTTACAGAATTTAATTGAAAGTGAACACAGGATATTGCATAAACGTCCGTATTAATTATTCTCAGGCTAATTAAGATCATTTCGGATGATTAGGATTCGAATCCTATCGCATCGGAAGCTCGAAAATTTTTTTCTGAAAATGACGTCACACACGCCCGTGTGTCTTTTAGCATGGCCGTGTGATGAGGCCGTGTGGCCTTCACACGCCCATGTCTAGAGGCCGTGGAAGCTACTGACTTACACCACACAGTTAATGGTTAATTTCACACGCCCGTGGGATAGGGCCGTGTGCTTCCCACGGCCAAGGCACGCCCGTGTTCTCAGCCCGTGGTCGAAACTGTCAAAATTTATTTAAGGTGCAGGGGACACACGGTCGAAGCACATGCCCGTGTCCCCTGGCCGTGTGGCACAATGTAGGCTTGGTTTAAGCCAAATTGCCACCCAACAAGGGTCATTTCTTTTCAGCCAATAATAAACAACATTTCCAAGCCAATTTTTACCAAATACAACATATCCAAGAACAAATCAAATACTTCATTATAAACATATATGACCCAAGCCACATCCCATGGCTTGATCACTTACAAAAATACATCATGTACACAAATAACTAGCCTATACATGCCATGACCATTTCATTTACAAAAAGATTCAAAAGTACCCAAAAGCTTGATGGATAGTGTGATGGCGAATCTCCGACGCGTCCGAAGATCGAGATAGCTTCCGAATCTATAAAACATTGACAGAAATAAACGGAGTAAGCTTCTAAAGCTTAGTAAGTCCATGGTACAGAATTTAAACCTTACCGAATCAATGCAGTAATTACAATATATTGCAAATTCAATTCATATAAGCAAGTTGCCTAATCCACAAGTATACACTTGTTAGTCCATGTAACTTATAATGTCATTCATATAACATATGCTGTATAATCCATATCAATCTCATATAACATGTATCCATATAATTCATGTAATTCTCATAATACATATATCATGTAATCCATGTGTAGCTCATGTAACATGTAATTCACACATCTTCCAGTATTCGTATAACTTGTAATACAGATTTTATTCACTTTTCATGTAACATGTATCGGTAATTGCCCGTTGAACCTTTAAGAACGTCGAGGGATACTCGGGTGATACACACACAGTGTATATACATGTAACCGAAAATCCGTCAATGCATCATATATGCTCTTTCGAGCCAGTATCGGTAAGCCCGAAGGCTGATCAGTAATCCCGAAGGATGAACAGTAAGCCCGAAGGCTGAACAGAGAGTCCAAAGACTAAACAGAGAGCACACTCCCGCGAACCTCATTCTTACAACGGGATTACCAGTCCAGGCTAAATCCCCTGTAATATAATGTAACGCCCTGATTTTCGGGATTTTTCGGGTTTTGTGAATTTTTAGTGAAATTTTAAAATTTTGGTGTTCTGAAGGTTGAAAATGTATGTACATGTGTTAGTGGGCCTTTAGAAGGCCCAAGCTTAAGTTAAAACCCGGTAAAATCTTAAGTTGGATTTTCAAGTGAAAGGGGACTTGGTTAAGTGGGCCTTTAAGAAAAATCGTGTAAAATATGTCACAAAGGGAGCCTTGGTAGAGTGGCAAGGTGGCGCCAATAAGCTCCTAAAAAAGTGGCACCTAAGTGGGTATGCAAGGACAAGGGTTCGAGTTACAAGGTAAGCATAGTGTTTTTTTTAATTTTTAAAGCATGAGCCTAATTTAAGTGGGAATTCGGCAAGGGGCTTCAGGGACTTGGGCCGATTGTTTTAGGGGAATTATTAGGGTTTTGTCTTTTTCTATTTTCTGTCATGAGAGTTAGGGTTAGCCACCTTAGGTGTTATTATTCTCTTTTCAGTCAAAAAAGCCGAAATTGGCCTCCCTAAGAGTATCTAGCCGATTTCTTCTTCTTCTTCCTCTCTATCATTATCATACTCAGATCTGCAATTTCTTTCGATTCTATCCCTCCAAAAATAGCCATAGCCGATTGCTCAAAGTGCCAGAAATCCCGAAAACTGCTTTCTTTTTTGCCAATTTCTTGTAAGCCGAATTACCCCTATTCATTTCACTTGTTGTGGCCGATTACTACATTCCCTTGAGCCACTTCATTGTCGACACCATCACCCAAACTCACAGCTCAAATCGCCATCTTCTTCTCTAGTTGAAAAGCCGAAATCACCATTAGTGTAGGGAGATAGCCGAAAATTTCAGATCTCATAGTTAAGGGTTCTACTAGCGTTCAAGGGGCAGATTTGCATCAGATTTGTGTAGGAATCGAAGAGAAATCATTGGTAAGTGTTTAATACCTCAGATCTGTTCAATATTTCATGTGTTGGAAAAGCCGAAAGTCCCTAAAGTTGGGGACTTTGCCGATTTGGACTTTTAGTAAATCAAGTGGTGTTTTTCTTTGTTCTTTGAGTGATAGTTGCGAAGGAGGCGAGCAAGTGAGGCAGTAAAGGCATCGGAATCATCAGATCTAGATCTAAAGCGATCTAAATCGGTAAAGGTAAGATTTTTAGGCCATTAAGGGGTATGGCCGAATGTGGTAAAAGATTGTAGCTTTAGTTTTTCATAGATCTATTGATTAATCAATTAGATTTTGGGTTGTAGGAACTGTCGCATAGGAGATCTCGTTGGTGAAACCGCAAAACAGGTGTGTGATTCTGAACCCCTTCATTGTGCATGTTGGCAAATGCCGAAAAGCCGAAATGCCGAAGATTGGGCATTTCGAGGGCTTGTGAGAGTGCGAACACTCACAAGTTGGTAGGGAAACTTTGGATATGAAGTCGGTACTGAAGGAGGAGTTAGCCACGAAATTTTGGGCGTTACGGTAAGTTGGGGCCTCGGTGGGCCGAGTATGGGCCCAATGGGCAATTTGGGCCCATTTAGGTAAAAATGGGTTTAAGGGTAATAAAATGAACTGTAGGCGTAAGAACAGCTAAAACAAGGTAACTGAATATGAAATTTGGACTAAACGGGCCTAATGGGCTAATTGACGAAATAGGGCTCATTAGGGGTTTTAGGGCTTAAGAGCTAAAACAATTAAACTGTGTTAACCGAATTTCTGTAACGACTATAGGATTAGTAGAGACTGTAATAAGCATAAAAACTGTAATATGAGAGCAAAATTACTGAAATACCTTTAGGGTGAGAAATTACTGTTTTGCCCTTAGGTAGAAAATTACCGTTATACCCCTAGGGCTAAAAACCGACTGAATTGTTTGACATGACTATTATTGTTACTGCATATCATGATGTATGTATGTTTGATGCATGGGGTTTGGGTTTGATATTGGAGGAAGTGTGAGTGGCACTGCCACGTTACTGAAAGGGGCTATGCCTCGTATTGTTACTGAATGGGGCTTTGCCTCGTATACTGTTTATCTGAGCAGCCATGCTGCAACTGTGGTGTGTGGGCTGGGTGGGTCGAGTTATTCCCCACATGGTGTGTTGGCTGGTACGGGTGGTGTGTAGCGGTTGGTGGGTTGAGTAGTCTCCCCAATTGGGTTGCATTCATACTGTTATACTGTACTGTACTGTTATGGGCCTATGGGCCAAACTGTTATCTGAATAGGGCTTCGGCCCAGTATCTGTAATCTGAATAGGGCTTCGGCCCAGTATTTGACTGAAACTGGCTAGGGCTCAGGTCTAGTGGGCTCGAGCCGATGTGGGCTTTGGATGGGTTCTGCACACACTGAGTTTTCCCAAACTCACCCCTCTCTTTCCATCCTTGCAGGTGAGCCCTAGATCGTGACTTGGTTGCTGGGAGGGATTCAGAGTGGCCACGAAGACTGAACTCGTAATTTAATTGGTTTATTAATTTAATTATTTTTACTATTGGTTTTATTTTGCTATGGGTTGTAATAAGGCCACTTTATCTGTTTTTACTTGGGACTTTCAACTATTCTATTTCATCCATAATTACGCACTGTTTTCGAAAATTAAACAAATGTTTTCTTAACCAACCTGTTATTACAAGAGACTAAGTAAGATAATAAGGTTAAAGTGAACCGCTTAACAAATGAAATAGAGATTAAGTTGAGTAGTTATTAAAACAGGGATTTTCAAAATAGAAAATCAAGCGTTGCTTTCCAAAACACACCATCGGACTTAGTAAATAAGGCGACGTAGGATAGTATAGGTGATGTAGCCCACCGGACATGGCCATAACGTCTGGGCCGGGTTCGGGGTGTTACATTTAGTGGTATCAGAGCCTGGTTGCAACAACTCGGCTGTGGATCGGGTCCAAAAAGGGGTTTTCAAAATTTTTAAGCTCATAAAAGGTATTTTTGGAAAACCAGATTTTCTGAAAGAATTTTTGTTTTCGAAGTGATTTCTTTTAACTTGTCTTTTCTAAAATATGTTTAAAAAATTATTTTTAGGTCTAAGATTTTATTGAAATCTGGTACTTCGAGAGGTGGCACACTGAATCCCCGGCACCAAGTTGTAAGTATTTTCTGCCTTAACTTCTATACTGTACTGAAAATAAAGCTGTAGATAGTACTGAGCCTTGGATGCGATACTATAGGTGAGGTAGTATTAAGGCCATAAAACTGAAACTGTAGGGTAAACTAAACCCTAGGAAACTGAGACAGTAGCTAGGCTACAATCGCGCGAACACAAACTCTGAAATTTTATCTGTTCATAAGATATTCTGTAAATAACAACTGAAACATTAACTGATGGCATAAAATTCGCAAAACAGATAATCGATATGAGTACAAGAGCTACTCGGGGACGAGGCCGTGGACGAGGCCGAGTTAGTGCGCAAGCTGGATCATCGTCTTCTGAGCATAGGCCAGCAGGAGAGGCACGACCACCAGTGGAGGAAAATGGGCCATACGATCGGGCCGCAGGGGACGACGCCTTATCCCAGGCCATGCTGAGAATTCTGGAAAGGGTGGCCGGAGCTAATGTTGGGCCTGTGAATAGGGGGTCCATTTCTGAGCGACTCTGGGCCAATGGAGCGGAAATTTTTAGGGGCATATCTGGAGTGGCCCCAAATGTGGCTGAGTACTGGTTGGAAGCCACAGAGCGAATTATGGACGATTTGGACTGCTCAGTGGAGCAGAAGCTGAAAGGAGCGGTATCGTTGCTGAGGGACGAGGCATATCAATGGTGGATCACCGTAAGAGAGGGTACCCCAGCTGAGAGGGTAACTTGGGAATTGTTCAAGCAGTCTTTCAAGGCGAAACATGTTGGGGCTAGTTATGTGGATGCACGAAGGAAGGAATTTCTGAACCTGACCCAGGGTAGTAAGACTGTGGCTGAATATGAGGCAGAATTTCTGCGATTAAGCCGGTATGCTAGTGGCATTGTTTCCACCGAGTATGAGCGTAGTGTTCGGTTCGAGGATGGCCTCAGAGATGAGCTGAGAGTATTGATAGCGCCGCAGAGGGAGCGCGACTTTGCTGCACTGGTGGAGAAGGCTAAGATAGCCGAGGAAGTGAAGCAAGCTGAAAGGCGGAATCGCGATAGGGATCGCAACCATTTTAAAAGAGACTCTGGAGTATCGGGAGCTGCAAACCGGAATTTTAAGAGGGCTAGAGTAGAAGAACCAGTGCGAGCTATGCCAGTGAATGTTGTTAGACCACAGGCTTGTGGAGACTGTGGCAGAGTTCATCGAGGAGAATGCTGGAAACGCAGTGGAGCTTGTTTTCATTGTGGGTCTAAGGACCATCAGGTTAAGGACTGCCCACAGAAGCCAGCTCAGGCTCAAGCTATTGATCAGAGAGTTGCTCAGCCTGCGCGTGGGGGACTGCCACCGCCAAGGGGCCGTGGTCAAGGTAGAGGAGGCAATGGTAATGGACGTGGTCGTGGAGCACCTGGCAGGGGTGCTGGAAATGCTGAGGCTCGTCAGCCAGCCTTAGTGTATGCTGCTCGCCGCCGCGAGGAGGGTGATGCACCTGATGTTATAACTGGTACGTTCTTAATAGATCATACACCATATACTGCTTTAATTGATGTGGGTTCGACTCATTCGTATGTTGCTTGTGAAATTTCTGGGTCGTTGGGTGTGCATTCTGAGGAGACTGTGAGTGGGGTAACTGTGATTAGTCCTTTAGGTCACTCTGTTAGGGTAGATAAACTCTTTAGAGATGTGCCTTTAGAGACTCAAGGTAGGATCTTTCTGGGAGACTTGATGGAGTTACCTTTTGGAGAATTTGACTTGATTCTGGGCATGGACTGGTTAACCAAGCACAAGGCAACGTTGGATTGTGCGGCCAAAAGAATGGTATTAAGAACAACCGAAGGTGAGGAGGTGATGGTTATTGGTGAACGAAGGGACTATTTGTCCAATGTGGTTTCTGCCTTAAGGGCTGAAAGGTTGATGCGCAAAGGTTGTGAAGCATACTTAGCGTTTGTAAGTCAAACTGAACCCGAAGGGGTGACCGTGGAGACAGTGAGGACTGTTAATAAATTTCAAGATGTATTTCCTGAGGAGCTACCTGGACTACCTCCTAACCGAGAAGTGGAATTTGGGATTGATCTGTTGCCTGGAACAGCTCCAGTGTCCATTGCGCCTTACAGAATGGCACCAAAGGAGCTAGTGGAATTGAAAGCCCAGATTCAAGAGTTGTTAGATAGGGGCTTCATTAGACCGAGTGTGTCTCCGTGGGGAGCACCGGTGCTGTTTGTGAAAAAGAAGGACGGTACGATGCGTATGTGTATCGATTATCGCCAGTTGAACAAACTGACGATAAAGAATAAGTATCCTCTGCCAAGAATCGACGATCTATTTGACCAGCTTAAAGGAGCTTCAGTGTTTTCCAAGATCAACCTTCGATCTGGGTATCATCAGTTAAGGGTAAAAGAGGTGGATGTGCATAAGACAGCATTCAGAACTCGTTATGGTCACTACGAGTTCTTGGTTATGCCCTTTGGATTGACGAATGCACCAGCAGCTTTTATGGATTTAATGAACCGAGTATTTCAGCCGTACTTGGATCGTTTTGTGGTCGTCTTTATTGACGATATATTGGTGTATTCGGAAACAGAGAAGAAGCATGATGAGCATCTTCGAATCGTTCTGCGGACTCTAAGAGAAAAGCAATTGTATGCGAAATTTAGTAAGTGCGAATTCTGGCTTCGAGAAGTGACTTTTCTGGGTCATGTTGTTTCTGCTAAGGGAATTAGGGTAGATCCTCGCAAGATTGAGGCAGTTCTGGATTGGAAGCCGCCTAGGACGGTGACAGAAATTCGTAGTTTTCTGGGTTTGGCAGGCTATTATAGAAGGTTTGTTGAGGGGTTCTCTATCATCGCGGCTCCATTAACGAAATTGTTAAGGAAGGGAGTACCCTTTAATTGGACTGAGAGGCAGCAAGAAGCTTTCGACAACCTGAAAAAGGTGTTGACCGAGGCGCCAGTGTTGATTCAGCCGGAATCTGGGAAGGACTTTACGGTTTATAGCGATGCTTCGTATGTGGGATTAGGTTGTGTACTGATGCAAGAGGGTAAGGTGGTTGCCTATGCTTCGCGACAGCTTAAGCCTCACGAGGTGAATTACCCTACGCATGATTTGGAGTTGGCAGCGGTGGTATTTGCATTGAAAATCTGGAGACACTACCTTTATGGGGAAAAGTGTATTATATACACTGACCACAAAAGTCTCAAATATCTGTTAACTCAGAAGGAGTTGAACCTTAGGCAACGGAGATGGATAGAGTTGCTTAAGGACTATGACTGTTCGATTGAGTATCACCCTGGCAAGGCTAATGTTGTGGCTGATGCACTGAGCCGAAGGACTGTTACTGAGTTAAAGGTGATGTTCGCTCGTTTAAGTTTGTATGATGATGGGAGTTTGCTGGCCGAACTGCAAGTGAGACCGACTTGGACCGAGAGGATTAAAGAATTGCAGTGGAAGGATGATTCGTTGACTCCTCAATTTCAACAAGTCAAGGAGGGTAAGAGTGAGGATTTTGGACTGAATTCTGATGGAGTCCTATGCTTTCGAGGAAAAGTCTGTATTCCTAAGGATTCTGACTTGAGGAAGTTGATATTGAGTGAGGCTCATGGTGGAGCCTATGCTATGCACCCTGGAGGTAATAAGTTGTATAGGGATTTGCGAGAAGGGTACTGGTGGCCTGGACTTAAGCGAGAGGTGACTGATTTCGTTGGGAAATGTTTGACGTGTCAGCAAGTTAAAGCTGAGCACCAACTGCCGTCTGGATTGTTGCAGCCAGTAAAGATTCCGCAGTGGAAATGGGAAAGAGTAACGATGGATTTTGTGAGTGGCTTGCCTTTGACACCTTCAAAGAAGGACTCTGTTTGGGTAGTTGTGGATAGATTGACGAAGTCTGCTCATTTTATACCAGTTAGAACTGATTACTCACTTCAGAAGTTGGCCAAGCTGTATGTAGCAGAGATAGTGCGTTTGCATGGGGTGCCAGTTTCGATAATTTCTGATCGAGATCCTAGATTTACATCTCGATTCTGGAAGAAGTTGCATGAGGCGTTAGGTAAGCGATTGGACTTCAGTACTGCATTTCACCCTCAGACAGATGGTCAGTCTGAAAGGGTCATTCAAGTGTTGGAAGACATGTTAAGAGGATGTATCATTGATTTTCGTGGTAGTTGGGAAGATTATTTACCGTTGGCAGAATTTGCATACAACAATAGTTATCAAGCAAGTATTCAGATGGCTCCATATGAGGCACTTTATGGACGGAGATGTCGCACTCCTACTTGTTGGACAGAATTGGGAGAACGTAGAGTTCTTGGACCAGAGTTGGTAGCAGATACCGAAAGTAAAGTTAAGCTGATTTGAGATCGGTTAAAGGAGGCGTCTGATCGGCAGAAGTCATATGCTGACCTTAAGCGTAAGGAGATTGAGTTCGCTGTTGGGGATATGGCGTTCCTAAAGGTGTCGCCGTGGAAGAAGATCTTGAGATTTGGTAAAAAGGGCAAGCTAAGTCCGCGGTTTATTGGGCCTTATCGGATTCTTAAGCGGATTGGGCCAGTAGCCTATCAGTTGGAGTTGCCACCAGAGTTGGATCGTATCCATGACGTTTTTCACGTGTCTATGCTAAGACGGTATCGATCGGACCCTTCGCATATTGTACCAGTAGAGGAGATTACAGTAAATGCCGATTTGACTTTCGAGGAGGAACCTGTGGAGATCTTAGATCGTGATGTCAAAGTCTTAAGGAGGAAGTCTGTTCCTTTGGTAAAGGTGCTATGGCGTAATCATGGTAGAGAAGAAGCTACTTGGGAGCCAGAGGAGACTATGCGTCAACAATACCCTCAGTTATTTGGATCAGGTAAATTTCGTGGACGAAATTTCTTTAAGGGGGTAGAGTTGTAACGCCCTGATTTTCGGGATTTTTCGGGTTTTGTGAATTTTTAGTGAAATTTTAAAATTTTGGTGTTCTGAAGGTTGAAAATGTATGTACATGTGTTAGTGGGCCTTTAGAAGGCCCAAGCTTAAGTTAAAACCCGGTAAAATCTTAAGTTGGATTTTCAAGTGAAAGGGGACTTGGTTAAGTGGGCCTTTAAGAAAAATCGTGTAAAATATGTCACAAAGGGAGCCTTGGTAGAGTGGCAAGGTGGCGCCACTAAGCTCCTAAAAAAGTGGCGCCTAAGTGGGTATGCAAGGACAAGGGTTCGAGTTACAAGGTAAGCATAGTATTTTTTTTAATTTTTAAAGCATGAGCCTAATTTAAGTGGGAATTCGGCAAGGGGCTTCAGGGACTTGGGCTGATTGTTTTAGGGGAATTATTAGGGTTTTGTCTTTTTCTATTTTCTGTCATGAGAGTTAGGGTTAGCCACCTTAGGTGTTATTATTCTCTTTTCAGTCAAAAAAGCCGAAATTGGCCTCCCTAAGAGTATCTAGCCGATTTCTTCTTCTTCTTCCTCTCTATCATTGCTTTTCTTCTTTTTTTTTTACTCTGTTGATCTTCCCCTTAGCCGAACACTCTATCATACTCAGATCTGCAATTTCTTTCGATTCTATCCCTCCAAAAATAGCCATAGCCGATTGCTCAAAGTGCCAGAAATCCCGAAAACTGCTTTCTTTTTTGCCAATTTCTTGTAAGCCGAATTACCCCTATTCCTTTCACTTGTTGTGGCCGATTACTACATTCTCTTGAGCCACTTCATTGTCGACACCATCACCCAAACTCACAGCTCAAATCGCCATCTTTTTCTCTAGTTGAAAAGCCGAAATCACCATTAGTGTAGGGAGATAGCCGAAAATTTCAGATCTCATAGTTAAGGGTTCTACTAGCGTTCAAGGGGCAGATTTGCATCAGATCTGTGTAGGAATCGAAGAGAAATCATTGGTAAGTGTTTAATACCTCAGATCTGTTCAATATTTCATGTGTTGGAAAAGCCGAAAGTCCCTAAAGTTGGGGACTTTGCCGATTTGGACTTTTAGTAAATCAAGTGGTGTTTTTCTTTGTTCTTTGAGTGATAGTTGCGAAGGAGGCGAGCAAGTGAGGCAGTAAAGGCATCGGAATCATCAGATCTAGATCTAAAGCGATCTAAATCGGTAAAGGTAAGATTTTTAGGCCATTAAGGGGTATGGCCGAATGTGGTAAAGGATTGTAGCTTTGGTTTTTCGTAGATCTATTGATTAATCAATTAGATTTTGGGTTGTAGGAACTGTCGCATAGGAGATCTCGTTGGTGAAACCGCAAAACAGGTGTGTGATTCTGAACCCCTTCATTGTGCATGTTGGCAAATGCCGAAAAGCCGAAATGCCGAAGATTGGGCATTTCGAGGGCTTGTGAGAGTGCGAACACTCACAAGTTGGTAGGGAAACTTTGGATATGAAGTCGGTACTAAAGGGGGAGTTAGCCACAAAATTTTGGGCGTTACGGTAAGTTGGGGCCTCGGTGGGCCGAGTATGGGCCCAATGGGCAATTTGGGCCCATTTAGGTAAAAATGGGTTTAAGGGTAATAAAATGAACTGTAGGCGTAAGAACAGCTAAAACAAGGTAACTGAATATGAAATTTGGACTAAACGGGCCTAATGGGCTAATTGACGAAATAGGGCTCATTAGGGGTTTTAGGGCTTAAGAGCTAAAACAATTAAACTGTGTTAACCGAATTTCTGTAACGACTATGGGATTAGTAGAGACTGTAATAAGCATAAAAACTGTAATATAAGAGCAAAATTACTGAAATACCCTTAGGGTGAGAAATTACTGTTTTGCCCTTAGGTAGAAAATTACCGTTATACCCCTAGGGCTAAAAACCGACTGAATTGTTTGACATGACTATTATTGTTACTACATATCATGATGTATGTATGTTTGATGCATGGGGTTTGGGTTTGATATTGGAGGAAGTGTGAGTGGCACTGCCACGTTACTGAAAGGGGCTATGCCTCGTATTGTTACTGAATGGGGCTTTGCCTCGTATACTGTTTATCTGAGCAGCCATGCTGCAACTGTGGTGTGTGGGCTGGGTGGGTCGAGTTATTCCCCACATGGTGTGTTGGCTGGTACGGGTGGTGTGTAGCGGTTGGTGGGTTGAGTAGTCTCCCCAATTGGGTTGCATTCATACTGTTATACTGTACTGTACTGTTATGGGCCTATGGGCCAAACTGTTATCTGAATAGGGCTTCGGCCCAGTATCTGTAATCTGAATAGGGCTTCGGCCCAGTATTTGACTGAAACTAGCTAGGGCTCAGGTCTAGTGGGCTCGAGCCGATGTGGGCTTTGGATGGGTTCTGCACACACTGAGTTTTCCCAAACTCACCCCTCTCTTTCCATCCTTGCAGGTGAGCCCTAGATCGTGACTTGGTTGCTGGGAGGGATTCAGAGTGGCCACGAAGACTGAACTCGTAATTTAATTGGTTTATTAATTTAATTATTTTTACTATTGGTTTTATTTTGCTATGGGTTGTAATAAGGCCACTTTATCTGTTTTTACTTGGGACTTTCAACTATTCTATTTCATCCATAATTACGCACTGTTTTCGAAAATTAAACAAATGTTTTCTTAACCAACCTGTTATTACAAGAGACTAAGTAAGATAATAAGGTTAAAGTGAACCGCTTAACAAATGAAATAGAGATTAAGTTGAGTAGTTATTAAAACAGGGATTTTCAAAATAGAAAATCAAGCGTTGCTTTCCAAAACACACCATCGGACTTAGTAAATAAGGCGGCGTAGGATAGTATAGGTGATGTAACCCACCGGACATGGCCATAACGTCTGGGCCGGGTTCGGGGTGTTACATATAAACTCATAGAGTATTGTCGGGATTACCAGTCCAGGCTTAATCCCCTGCAACGACAATTACTCTAATGAGCTAGGATCTGAATTACCAGTCCAGGCTAAATGCAGACCCTAATTTGGATTACCCGTCCGGGCTAAATCCATTATCCACATATTCTTCGGGAGGGCTATATCAGAGAGCTCAATGAGCACGTGGTGAGTCCGCAACAAATGCAGGAGCTCTAACCACCCTGTAACCCTAGTGACACGTCACTTGTATCCCATCGACTTCCACGATTCTAACGGGGCTCAGTATTCATTTTTCTCTTGTAACAATTTCATTTCAATTTCACATGTATACATACAGATAGGCCATTTAATCGACTAATATTTCATGTATTCAATTAACAACAAATATGAGCATATACACAATAAATTTCATTATACAGACTTACCTCGAAATTCCGTATCTACTCGTCAACTTTTTTTTTTCCCCGATCGAGTTCCGGGATTCGGTCGTCTTTATCTATATTAATACAAATTTTAGCTATTTAATCACTAACTTGATCAATCAAGCCCAAAACATATATTTTGGCATGTTAACAATTTAGTCCCTATATTTTTAACACATTGCAATTTAGCCCTTTTATCACAAAATGACAATTTGCATAATAAATCCCCCAATTCATCATAGCCGAATATTCAAGGGATTTATACAAGCACATACAACTCAATTAATCACACATTTAACTTCAAAAATTCTACCTTTTACAATTAAATCCTTAAAACTCAATTTCTTCAAAAACTACCTAAAAATTCTTGTATATTCTCACTTAATAAACAATATTTCATCAAAATCTATCAATATAATAAGGATTCATCAATGGAAATTTTTAAAGACATGTTCAAAATTAGAAATTGAGGTAAGGATTAGCTAGTATTTGAAACAACGACCTCAAAAACGTAAAAATTACCAAAAACGGGACAAAAACGAACCTCCAATCGAAGCTTGAAATAGCCAAATGTTAAAAGCTTGTAAACCCTTAATTTTTGGCTGAAGAATCGGTGGAAGAAGATGAAGAATGAAAACATTTAATGATATTTATTTAATAAAACATATAATAATGCCATTTGACCATTTTGCCCTTTAACTAAAACCACTTAAAAACATATCATTAAGGACATAAATGTCCACTAGCATAAGGAATGGTAAAATAACCATTTAAGGCCTTCCACTTTAAAAGCCAACATCAAATAAGCCATTTATAAACTAGGACTCTAATTTTTCGCGTTATGCGATTTAGTCCTTTTTATCAATTTAACCGATCAATTACTAAAATTTCTAAACGAAACTTTCATACAGTAATTCTATCATGCTGTAAAACATATTTAAGCAATAAAATTAATACTTTGACCCGGTTGAGTGGTCCCGAAACCACTCGTTTCGACTAGGGTCAAAAACGGGCTGTTACAACTCTCCCCCCTTTAGGGATTTTCGTCCCCGAAAATCTTACCGGTAAACAGGTTAGGGTATTGGTTTCGCATAGTTTCCTCGAGTTCCCATGTAGCTTCCTCTATTCCGTGTTTACACTAAAGAACCTTTACGAGTGCTATACGCTTATTTCTCAACTCTTTGATTTCTCGAGCCAGAATCTTAATCGGCTCTTCACTATACGATAAATCAGGCTGTATCTCCACATCAATGGGAGAAATAACATGAGACGGATCAGCTCGGTATCACCGAAGCATTGAAACATGAAATACATTGTGAATCTTTTCAAATTCAGACGGTAACAATAATCGGTAAGCTACAGGTCCAATTCGTTCCACAATTTCATACGGCCCGATAAAACGAGGACTTAGTTTTCCCTTTTTATCGAAACGAAAAATTTTCTTCCACGGTGATACTTTTAGAAATACTCTATCTCCGACCTGAAACTCTATTTCTTTTCTTTTCAAATCGGCATATGATTTCTGTCTGTCAGAAGCTATTTTCAAATTGTCACGTATCACCTTTACTTTTTCTTCGGTATCTCGGATTAAATCGACCCCGTGTAACTTCCTTTCACTCAATTCTATCCAATATAACGGTGTTCGACATTGACGACCGTATAATGCTTCATAGGGAGCCATTTTCAAACTTGTCTGAAAACTATTGTTGTATGCAAACTCTATCAGAGGTAAATATTTCTCCCAATTACATTCAAATTCAAGAGTACAACACCGTAACATGTCTTCCAGGATCTGAATAACTCTTTCAGACTGACCATCGGTCTGGGGATGAAATGCCGTACTGAAGTTCAATTTCGTTCCCAAAGCCTCTTAGAACTTTTTCCAGAATCTCGAGGTAAACCTCGGATCTCTATCAGACATAATGGATAACGGTATAACATGTAATCGCACAATCTCAGATACATATAATTCCGCTAATTTATCCAGAGAATAATCAGTAGGTACCGGTATAAAATGTGCAGACTTCGTCAATCTGTCAACAATAACCCAGATTGCATTTTTCTTCCTCGGAGATAACGGTAGCCCTGATACAAAATCCATAGTGACTCTGTCCCATTTCCATTCCGGAATCATAATAGGCTGTAATAAACCAGACCGTACTTGATTTTCAGCTTTAACTTGCTGACAGATCAAACATTTCGATACGAATTCAGATATGTCACGTTTCATTCCTGGCCACCAGTATTGCTGTTTCAAATCATTATACATCTTAGTGCTACCCAGATGAACTGAAAATCGACTAACATGTGCCTCGTGTAGAACTTTCTGAATGAGCTCACTATCTTTCGGTATACAAATTCTATTTCGGAACATTAAACAATCATCATTCCCAATAGAAAAGTTAGGATCAGAATTAAACTCACAATGAAGTCGTTTAGCTTGTAGTTCGAAATCAGTCCTTTGAGCTTCGAAAATTTGTTGCAGAAACATCGGTTTAGCCTTTAGCTCAGCTAAAACAGATCCATCATCAGATAACATCATTTGAGCATTCAAAGCTCGCAAAGCAAAAAGAGACTTTCGACTTAAAGCATCAGCTACAACATTAGCTTTCCCCGGATGATAGTCAATCACAAATTCATAATCTTTTAACAGTTTGAGCCATCTCCGTTGTTGCATATTCAGATCTTTCTGAGACATCAGATACTTCAGACTTTTATGATCGGTAAAAATTCTACATTTCTCACCATATAAGTAGTGCCGCCAAATCTTTAATGCAAAGATTATAGCAGCTAACTCAAGATCATGTGTCGGGTAATTCTTTTCGTGCGGTTTTAACTGTCGAGAGGCATAAGCTATAACTTTCCCATCTTGCATCAATACACAGCCAAGTTCGATAATAGATGCATCACTGTAAATAACAAATTCTTTCCTCGATTTGGGTTGAACTAAAACCGGAGCTTCTGTTAACAAGGCTTTTATCCGTTCGAAGCTTTGCTGACATTTATCATTCCACTCGAATTTCACTTCTTTTTGTAGCATTCGAGTCAACGGTATCGCAATCATCGAGAATCCTTTAACGAACCTTCGGTAATACCCCGCTAATCCCAGAAAACTTCTGATCTCAGATACATTTCTCGGGGGTTTCCAGTCTATGATAGCAAATATTTTACTCGGATCTACTTGAATGCCTTTCGCAGAAACAATATGACCCAGAAATCCGACTTCTTGAAGCCAAAATTCACATTTGCTAAATTTGGCAAATAACTGCTTATCCCTCAGAACTTGTAACACAAATCTTAAATGTTCAGCATGTTCTGTCTCATCACGTGAATAGATTAGAATGTCGTCAATGAACACGACAACGAATCTATCTAAATACGGTCTGAATACACGGTTCATCAAGTCCATGAATACTGCTGGTGCATTTGTCAGCCCAAAAGGCATGACCAGAAACTTATAATGTCCGTATCGTGTTCTGAAAGCAGTTTTTGGTATGTCTGAATCTTTAACTCGCAGCTGATAATAACCCGATCTCAGATCAATCTTCGAAAATACTGTAGCTCCTTTCAATTGATCGAATAAATCATCAATTCGCGGAAGAAGGTATTTATTCTTCACCGTTACCTTGTTCAACTGTCGGTAATCAATACACATTCTCATAGTTTCGTCTTTCTTCTTCACAAATAATACTGGAGCACCCCAAGGTGAGAAGCTCGGTCTCACAAAACCTCTATCCGTCAATTCTTGTAACTGTGCTTTCAACTCCTTTAATTCAGTCGGTGCCATTCTATACGGAGCTATCGATATCGGAGTAGTGCCCGGTAATAATTCAATACCGAATTCAACTTCTCTAATCGGTGGTAAACCCGGTAATTCTTCTGGAAAAATATCTGAAAACTCACAGACAACTGGTACAGACTCAATTTTCAATTCTGTCTTGTCAAAATTCATCACATACGCTAGGTACGCATCATAGCCTTTTCTGACATACTTCTGAGCCCTTATAGCAGAAATCACTATCGGTAATTCATTAGAATCATTTGATCCAATCCGAAGAGTTTCACCAATCTGACATTTCAATTCTATACTCTTACTTCTACAATCCACAATAGCTTCATGCACATTTAGCCAGTCCATGCCCAATATTACATCAAATTCATCAAAAGGGAGAAGCATAAGATCAGCCATAAAACAATATCCTCGAGTCATTAGTGGACATTTCTTACATATTTTATCAATTAACACAGACTTCCCTAACGGATTTGATACTTTAACAACATATTCAGTAGACTCAACATGTAAATTCTTTTCAAACACTAATTTCATACAAATATATGAATGAGTTGATCCAGGATCTATCAACGCAACCATATCAGTGTTATAGAGAGAAAAAGTACCGGTAATAACATCAGGAGACGAGGCTTCCTCGCGTGCACGTATGGCATAAGCTCTTGCAGGAGTACGCATCTCAGATCTCACATTAACATCTCTCGCCACACTGCGATTTCCACTTTGATTTCCAGTATTCCGAGGCGGTCTACCCCTCGATGCAACGCTATGCGTTTTAGTCGATTGTTCCTTGTCAGCTACAGATCTTTCAGGACAATCGCGTAGATAGTGGTCCAACGATCCACATCGGAAACAAGCTCCGCTTTTCAAACGGCATTCACCAAAATGTTTCTTACTATAGTACTTGCATTCAGGTCCGGGAGTTCTCACACTATCGGCACTAGCTACAGAGGTTGCTTGAGGTCTCGAATGGGAAGGTTTAGCAGTTTTGTCTCGGATAGATATGCCCGCAGAAGTAGCTGAACGAGAATGAAAATCTTTTGATCTTTTGGATCCAGACAGATATGATTTACCCGAAAATCTCTTTCGAGCCTCTCTGAATTCAGAATCTGCTTTTCTATTTTCTTTAGCAAGCTCTTCGGCTTTACAAGCCCGATCAACGAGAACTACAAATTCTTTCAGTTCAAGTATTCCGACTAACAGTCGAATTTCTTCATTTAGTCCATCTTCGAACTTTCTACACATTATGGCTTCGGTAGAAACACATTCACGAGCGTATTTGCTGAGTCGTACAAACTCTCGCTCATATTCAGTTACAGACATTCGACCCTGTTTTAACTCTAGAAATTATTTTCTTTTCTGGTCGATGAACCGTTGACTAATGTATTTCTTTCTGAATTCTGTCTGGAAAAATTCCCAATCAACTCGTTCTCGGGGTACAACCGAGGTCAATGTATTCCACCACTGATACGCGGAATCCCGAAGCAAAGAAATAGCACATCTCAGGCATTCATCAGGAGTATAGGCCAATTCATTAAAAACTCGGATTGTATTCTCAAGCCAAAATTCGGCTCTCTCAGCATCATCACTAGCTGAAGCTCGGAATTCTTCAGCACCATATTTTCGTATTTTATCAACAGGAGGTCTGTTCAATCTCAGAGGATCCACAACTCGTACATTATCAAGATTAGGTTGTGGAACAGGAGGGGGTGGAGGTTGCGGAGCAGCCGGGTTTGCTCGCACAAACTCACTAAACCAACCGGACATCATTTGGAAGAAAGCTTGTTTAACTTCTTCCTGATTGGCCACAGCAGGGCCCGATTCAGAAGGTACAACCCCTTGAGCGGGAGCTGGTGCAATACTCTCACCATCATCAGCTAAATCTCGATTCGGATCCATTACTATATAAAACAGATTTTCAGAGGATGTCAGGAGATATCACACTATCACATTTCATATACATGGCATGTATAGCTAGACTCATACTCACTACGGTAGTCCTAGAATCGACTAAACCATACTTTGATACCAATTAAAATGTAACACCCTATACCCGAGACCGTCACCGGAATCAAGTACGGAGCATTACCGGACTTATCAGATCTTTACAGAATTTAATTGAAAGTGAACACAGAATATTGCATAAACGTCCGTATTAATTATTCTCAGGCTAATTAAGATCATTTCGGATGATTAGGATTCGAATCCTATCGCATCGGAAGCTCGAAAATTTTTTTCTGAAAATGACGTCACACACGCCCGTGTGTCTTTTAGCACGGCCGTGTGATGAGGCCGTGTGGCCTTCACACGCCCATGTCTAGAGGCCGTGGAAGCTACTGACTTACACCACACGGTTAATGGTTAATTTCACATGCCCGTGGGATAGGGCCGTGTGCTACCCACGGCCAAGGCACGCCCGTGTTCTCAGCCCGTGGTCGAAACTGTCAAAATTTATTTAAGGTGCAGGGGACACACGGTCGAAGCACACGCCCGTGTCCCCTGGCCGTGTGGCACAATGTAGGCTTGGTTTAAGCCAAATTGCCACCCAACAAGGGTCATTTCTTTTCAGCCAATAATAAACAACATTTCCAAGCCAATTTTTACCAAATACAACATATCCAAGAACAAATCAAATACTTCATTATAAACATATATGACCCAAGCCACATCCTATGGCTTGATCACTTACAAAAATACATCATGTACACAAATAACTAGCCTATACATGCCATGACCATTTCATTTACAAAAAGATTCAAAAGTACCCAAAAGCTTGATGGATAGTGTGATGGCGAATCTTCGACGCGTCCGAGGATCGAGATAGCCTCCGAATGTATAAAATATTGGCAGAAATAAATGGAGTAAGCTTCTAAAGCTTTGTAAGTCCGTGGTACAGAATTTAAACCTTACCGAATCAATGCAGTAATTACAATATATTGCCAATTCAATTCATATAAGCAAGTTGCCTAATCCACAAGTATACACTTGTTAGTCCATGTAACATATAATGTCATTCATATAACATATGCTGTATAATCCATATCAATCTCATATAACATGTATCCATATAATTCATGTAATTCTCATAATACATATATCATGTAATCCATGTGTAGCTCATGTAACATGTAATTCACACATCTTCCAGTATTCGTATAACTTGTAATATAGATTTTATTCACTTTTCATGTAACATGTATCGGTAATTGCCCGTTGAACCTTTAAGAACGTCGAGGGATACTCGGGTGATACACACACAGTGTATATACATATAACCGGAAATCCTTCAATGCATTATATATGCTCTTTCGAGCCAGTATCGGTAAGCCCAAAGGCTGATCAGTAATCCCGAAGGATGAACAGTAAGCCCGAAGGCTGAACAGAGAGTCCAAAGACTAAACAGAGAGCACACTCCCGCGAACCTCATTCTTACAGCGGGATTACCAGTCCAGGCTAAATCCCCTGTAATATAAACTCATAGAGTATTGTCGGGATTACCAGTCCAGGCTTAATCCCCTGCAACGACAATTACTCTAATGAGCTAGGATCTGAATTACCAGTCCAGGCTAAATTCAGACCCTAATTTGGATTACCCGTCCGGGCTAAATCCATTATCCACATATTCTTCGGGAGGGCTATATCAGAGAGCTCAATGAGCACATGGTGAGTCCGCAACAAATGCAGGAGCTCTAACCACCCTGTAACCCTAGTGACACGTCACTTGTATCCCATCGACTTCCACGATTCTAACGGGGCTCAGTATTCATTTTTCTCTTGTAACAATTTCATTTCAATTTCACATGTATACATACAGATAGGCCATTTAATCGAATAATATTTCATGTATTCAATTAACAACAAATATGAGCATATACACAATAAATTTCATTATACGAACTTACCTCAAAATTCCGTATCTACTCGTCAACTTTTCTTTTTCCCCGATCGAGTTCCGGGATTCGGTCGTCTTTATCTATATTAATACAAATTTCAGCTATTTAATCACTAACTTGATCAATCAAGCCCAAAACATATATTTTGGAATGTTAACAATTTAGTCCCTATATTTTCAACACATTGCAATTTAGCCCTTTTATCACAAAATGACAATTTGCATAATAAATCCCCTAATTCATCATAGCCGAATATTCAAGGGATTTATACAAGCACATACAACTCAATTAATCACACATTTAACTTCAAAAATTCTACCTTTTACAATTAAATCCTTAAAACTCAATTTCTTCAAAAACTACCTCAAAATTCTTGTATATTCTCACTTAATAAACAATATTTCATCAAAATCTATCAATATAATAAGGATTCATCAATGGCACTTTTTAAAGACATGTTCAAAATCAGAAATTGAGGTAAGGATTAGCTAGTATTTGAAACAACGACCTCAAAAACGTAAAAATTACCAAAAACGGGACAAAAACGAACCTCCAATCGAAGCTTGAAATAGCCAAATGTTAAAAGCTTGTAAACCCTTAATTTTTGGCTGAAGAATCGATGGAAGAAGATGAAGAATGAAAACATTTAATGATATTTATTTAATAAAACATATAATAATGCCATTTGACCATTTTACCCTTTAACTAAAACCACTTAAAAACATATCATTAAGGACATAAATGTCCACTAGCATAAGGAATGGTAAAATAACCATTTAAGGCCTTCCACTTTAAAAGCCAACATCAAATAAGCCATTTATAAACTAGGACTCTAATTTTTCGCGTTATGCGATTTAGTCTTTTTTATCAATTTAACCGATCAATTACTAAAATTTCTAAACGAAACTTTCATACAGTAATTCTATCATGCTGTAAAACATATTTAAGCAATAAAATTAATACTTTGACCCGGTTGAGTGGTCCCGAAACCACTCGTTCCGACTAGGGTCAAAAACGGGCTGTTACATAATCTTTTTACTTCACATAAGACTAAATATAATTTTTGGGCACTTTCTTGAATGAGAATTTCAGACTTCCCTTGAATTAGCACTTTGAAGGCAATGCTCCTACTAAATTTAAGGTCTACAGTCTGTATGTTTTCCCCTAATAACGTGGTAGCATCAGTAAGTGAAGTAAAAATTTGTTCACTTTCATCAGAAATCTTTTTTTGTTTCTTCTTTGAAAATGTGGAATTATCTTGGTTTGGCTTCGACGGTAACAATTGTGTACCCAAGGTATCCATCTCATCCAATGAAACATTATCTTTACATCTATAGTAATTGCTTCCTACTTCAAGATTCTTTGCAGTAGCTAGGGGTGAGCAAAACTCGATTCGACTCAAAAAAATTGAAAAAAATTCGAATTTTGAGTTAAACGAATTGAGTTATTCAAGTCAACTCAATTTTTTTCGAATTTCGAGTTCGAAGCGAGTTTAATTTTTAAATTTGAATAACTTGAAGAATTTGAATAAACCAAATACTAAACTATAATATTTTATATTTTTACCCCAAACTCCAAAACCTTTTTACTTTCCCCCAATACTTTTACTCCCTCCCACTTCCCCCTAAAACTTTTACTCCCCTCCCATCCTACCCCCCGTTTACTTTCCCCCCAAAATTTTACTCCTTCAACCCTCAAAACTTTTTATTTTCCTTCTAAACTTTTATTTTTCACCCTTTACCACAAATAAAAAATCATCCAAAAAATCCCTAAACCTAAATAATAATTTTATTTATATCTACTATTTATATTATTAAATTAAATTAAACTTCACATTTTGTACTTTTTATATTATTGAATTGTTTAATCATATTAAATCTTTATAAATTTCTATTAAAATTGAATTATTGATGATGCCATAAAATATTCGTGTTAAAATTTTATGTTGGTATCAATTTCACATTTTATCTCTAAGATAACTATTATTAAAAAAATCACATTTTTTATATTTAATATATTTTTTAATTTCAAAACATAGTGATAAAAATCAGAAGATAATTGAAGCAATTAAGCAAGCAAAAAAGCTAACCCGTATATAAAAGATTAATAAATAAATTATGAGGAGATGAAAGTTAATAACAAATTTGATTATGATGGGTGACAGTGGTTATAAGGTCCCAAAGTCATTTTTTAGTTTAATTCGAAAAAATATATTCGATTCGAATTACATCTCACTCGACTCGATTTGAGAAAATTTCAAATCTAGTTAGGATGATAAAATAAGATTCGTCAACTAGATTAACTTGAAATTTTTTTATTCGATTTGATTCGATCCAATTGAACGCTCATCCCTAGTAGTAGCTACATCCTCAACATCTATTTCTTTAGGAATATCAACAGTTTTTTAAGCATTTTTCCTAGTGGCTCGATCTTTTGCATATACAGAAGTAAGTTGGTCATAATAAGGAAACTGTTATGTCTGAATTGATCGGTTTCTTTATGACTCTATAGAAAAAAAAGGAATCCACATTAGATACAAGTTTGGTCAAAATAAGATAATAAAGGCAGTAAATAATTCTTACACTTATATATGAGTTCCACACAGCATCTTGAGCAACAACCATATGCCTATGCTCGTCCCAACCAAAGCCGCTATTGTCTTTTCCTTTGAGTATGTCATAAACGATTGCCCAATCCTTTTTCCATGTCTTAATACTTGATTCAAGATTATGTCTAGCCTTCAGCATAGCACGAGGTACAATTTTTTCTAGCATTATTTCTAACTCATTTAAATAATCGGTCTTGAGTCCCATATCTACATTAAAAGTGCCAACATTGTGCAAGTCGATCATACAGACAACCAACGCATCATCTTCTTTTGGAACCCATTTCCTTTTATTTCCTCGATAATTTCGGGAAGAAGTTGCAATTGATTGTGTAAAGCCTGACATAACTATCTTAAGAAAAAAAATGCAAAATAAAACTAGAAACCTAAAATGTAAATAAGAGCAACAACTCATATTTTTGTTTTGTTGGGCCACAACCATAATATATGTGAAACAAGAATAAACCGACAACAAAATTAAACTACACCATGTTTCAATTGCAAGAATAGTTCAACATAGAATACAATATTCAACAAAGATATTAACATTATCAAATAATAATAAAAATGTAAAGAACCTCAAGCATAGGGTTAAGAAACTGAAAAACTAAAATCCACAAATAAAACATTGAAATTTAAAGCTCTAAACTGCAAAATGATAATTTAAGAAGAAAAAAAAACATAACGCAATATCACATTTAGGAACCAATCAGAAAAGGAAAAGAGAGTTAGACAAGATATCAATTGCAAGCCAAAATGAATCATGAAAAAATGTATTTGTCTTCATCAGAAAGAAAATAGAATCAAATATATAAAAACATAAGATCACACACTTCAATCGAAGTGACCAACCCCAAAATATAAGTTACAATATCATTGTCTTAAAATTTTTAATGGTCTAGTTTTTCTTTTTCCAAAAAAATAATAATCAATTTAACAGATCCTATAGAAATTGCATCAATATACAAGCTATAGCAAGAACAAAAACAAATATGGAAACAAGTGCACCAATGCAGTAATTTTGAAGTCATATTTTTCACCTTCCAACTGAGCCTTTAAGGTGTGAATTTCGTGAAAAAGTTCTACAATAGAATATAAAAAATAATGAAAGGTAGAGAACTCAATCAATAAAAGCAAATCCTTTCTCATTCTATATTCTCTTGCAATAAACCACGATATGTATCTATTGTTGATAAATAAGTTCATCACTTTTAACTTTGATTTTTACAGATTTTTTAGAGCTCTTGTTGATAAATAAATCCATCACTTTTAATCTGTTATTTCCTTATAAGCCAACACTTATTTTGGGGAGCCATTTTATCTGCAACTTCTATATTCACTTTAATGAACAACCAAAAGTAATTGGAACAATAACATAGTCTATAAAAATAGAAAATCAGTAATTGCAATGTATCGCAAGGAAAAAAGAGAGAAAAATAAAAAACACACAAATTTTACGTGGAAACCCTTTCGGGAAAAAAACCACCGGCAGAGGAGAAGAAAATTCACTATGTCGAATTTGAATGATTACAAGAGGAGTAAACTATGTCTATTTATAGACTTGTAAAACCATATTCTAATAGGAGCGTAGTAAGATTGAAACACCTTATTCTAATCAATATCAAATAGATGGAGTTTAATAATGTTTAAAAGACCTTATTCTAAAATAAAATAAAAAAAGTGTAGTTTTATATGGATTTTACTTTTATTTTATTTTACCACTGTATTTTATTTAAATAAGGATTCGAGTCACTTAATTCTAACAATCTCCATCTTGACACGAATTCTCAATGAACAAGTTCTTCATCGTAAATTCTCAACGAACAAGTTCTCCACCTCTTCCATAAAACCCCTTAAGGATTTAACTTCAATAATGAACACCGACCAAGTCTAAGCAATGCTCAAACTTGGTTATAGGAAGTGACTTAGTCATCATATCTACAGGATTTTCAAGAGTACTAATTTTGCTCACAAGAATATCACCACAAGCAATAATATTATGAATAAAATGATACCGAACATCAATGTGTTTTTTTCTCTCATGAAACATTTGATCTTTTGTAAGGAAGATGGCACTCTGACTATCACAAAATACTGTACTGATTTGGAGGTCTTCATTGAGTTCATTAAAGAGTCCCTTCAACCAAATAGCTTCTTTACAAACCTCAGTAATCGCCATGTACTCAGCTTTAGTGGTAGACAAAGTGATTGTAGTTTGCAAAATGGCTTTCCAATTAATTGCACAACCTCTGATTGTAAAGACGTAACCTATGAGAGATCTTCTTTTATCAAGGTCTCCAGCAAAATCAGCATCAACATACTGAATGACTTTAGCTCTAGAACTTCTAAACTATAAGCAAACATCAGTAGTACCTCGTAAGTATCTTAAAATCCACTGAACTACTTTCCAATGTTCTTTATCGGGATTCGCCATGCATCTGCTAACTACACTGGTTGTATCTGATAAATCTGGACGTGAACAAACCATAGCATACATGAAAGATCCCACTGCTCTAGAGTATGAAGCATGTGACGTGTACTCAATCTCATCATTTGATTGTGGTGACAAAGCTTATGAAAGTCTGAAATGGGCTGTTAAAAGAGTACTAACAGGCTTACCACTCTGCATATTGAACCTGCAAAGAACTTTCTCAATGTACCCCTTCTGACTTATGTACAATTTACTTACTTTTCTATCTCTGAGAATCTCCATACCAAGATCTTCTTTGCTGGTCCCAAATATTTTATCTCAAATTCTTCATTTAGTTGGGCTTTGACCTTTCTTATCTCTCCTTTTATCTTTCGTTGCTAACAACATGTCATTAACATAAAGGAGTAGATACACAAAAGAACTATCATTGTTTTTCTTAAAGTAAACACAACTATCAGAGCTACTTCTTTTAAAATCATGAGAAGTCATAAAGGAATCAAACCTCTTGTACCACTGTCTTGGTGATTGTTTCAAACCGTAAAGAGACTTTTTTAGCAAGCAAACATAGTCTTCTTTTTCTGAGACTATAAAACCCTCTGGTTGTTACATGTAAATATCCTCCTCAAGTTTTTCATTCAAAAATGTAATTTTTACATTTAATTGCTCAAACTCCAAATCATGTATAACCACAATACCAAGCAAAGCTCGAATCAAACTATGCTTCACAACTGGGGAGAATACATCTGTGAAGTCTACTCTTGGAATTTGACTGTAACCCTTTACAACAAGTCTTGCTTTATATATGGGTTCTTCATTTCCTAGAGTCTCTTCTTTTTTTTTAAACACTCATTTACAATAAACAACCTTTTTACCTTTAGGAAGTTTCACAAGATCCTATGTTTTGTTTTTGTGAAATGATTCCATCTCCTCTTGCATAGCAAACATCCACTTTTCTGAGTCTTCACAGCTGACTGCCTCAGAATAATTAGATGACTCTTAGTTTGCATCTATATCTTCAGCCACATTTAAAGCATAAGCAACTAGATCAGCCTTGGTATACTTCTTTAGAGGTTTAATTTCTCTTCTTATTTTGTTTTTGGCGATAGAGTATTGTGGTGAAGAAGCAACTCTATTCTGAGTTTTTGTACTGGTTTGAGGAGTCGACTCTGTTGTAGATTCTAGATTAATCTGATGCTCTACCTTCTTTTGATTTTCTTTATTGAAAGAGACCTTAAGAGATAAGTTAGGTAGCATAGCAGTTTGATCAAAAACATCTCTACTAATCACAACTTTTCTATTTTCAAGACACCATAACTTATACCCTTTTGCACCAGCTTTATAACCAAGAAAAACACATTTAATAGATCTCGATTCCAATTTTCCATTATCAATATGAGCATATGCAGGACACCTAAAGATCTTTAAATCAAAATAGTCAACAGGATTACCAGACCATACCTTTTATGGAATCTTTTTCTCAGTGGCAACAGATGGAGATCGGTTGATCAAAAAACATACAGTAGAGGTTGCTTCGGCCCAAAATGACTTTGGTAAGTTGGCATTTGACAACAAACATCGAACCTTCTCCATGATCATTTTGTTCATTCGTTCTGTAATACTGTTTTGCTGTGGAGTATGATGAACTGTCAAGTATCTCATGATTTCTTCTAACTTGCATATTTTATTAAACTCATCAAAACAGAACTCTTTGCCATTGTCTGTGCAGAGGTATTTTATTTGTTTTCCCGTCTATTTTTCAATCATAGTTTTGCAAGACTTAAATGAGGAAAACACATTACTTTTCTGCTTCAGGAAGAATGCCTAAAATTTTCTGGAAAAATCATCAGTAAAAGTTAGCATAGAATTAGCTTCACCTCTCGAAGGCACTTTTGATACCCTTACAGACCAGAATGAATATACTCCAACGTTCCCTTCATGTTATGGATTCCTCTGGTGAATTGAACTCTCTTTTGCTTCCCAAAAATGTAGTGCTCACAGAACTTTAGTTTGCAATTCCTTGCCCATCGAGAAGTCATTTTTTGCTTAATTCTGCCATGCCATTGTCACTTATATGCCCTAGGCGCATATGCCAAAGTTTAGTAATATCATCATCTGACAAGGAAGAGGAAGCGACAGCTTGATCACTAGTAACAATAAAACCCTGCAGAACATATAACTTGGCAGTCTTTTTCTGCCCTTTTATCACAACGAGGAAACCTCTGGAAATCTTCAAAACCCCACTTTCAGCTGTGTATTTTTACCCTTTTGAATCAAGAGTACTCAACGAAATTAAATTTCTTTTCAATTCTGGAACATGTCGTATGTCACTAAGTGTTTTGAGAACTCCACCAAACATCTTAACTTTAATTATTCCAACACCTGTGATTTTACACGTAGTATTATTTCCTATCAAAACAACACCTTCAGATATTGTTTCATAAGTTGTAAACCAATCTCGATTAGGACCCATGTGGAAGGTGCAACCTTAATCAAGGATCCACTTATTGTTCACTTTAGAATTGTTGACAGAAGCGACTAGAAGTTCACCATCGCTGTAGTCTTTTACAACATCAGCTTCACCGAAATTTTTTGGTTGTTTTCCCTTTTGATTCGTAGCCTCCCTTTTGATCTTGTTCTACAGCTTATAGCACTCAGATTTAATATGCCCTTTCTTCTTACAAAAGTTATAAGTTTTACCTGTAACAGCCCGATTTAGACCCTAATCAGAACGGTGGTTTCGGGACCACGAATCTGAGTCAAAAAAATATTTTTAAATTATTTTTCATGTTTATTTTGTGTGAATTTATGTTCGTGAAATTTTCGTGATTTAATTTTGTTGTTTAGGTGTCAGATTAAACAAAAGGACTTAATCTTGTAAAATGGGAATTTGGTGATTATTTCTAAAAGGGGGCTGAGTTGTTATTGGCTTTATAAGTGAAAGCCCTTAAGATGTAAATAGCCCATTTAGTTACTAGTGGGCCGGTGTAGGCATAATTACATGGTTTTATATTATTTTATTTAAGATATATGTATGCGTGAAAAATTAAACCTTATTTTTATGACAAGATATATTATATATATATAAGGTTTATTAAGGCATAAAAAAATAATGGAAACTATTTATGTTTATGGAATTTTGAAAGGACGGTATTAGGCTTAGTTTATAAATATTTTATACTAGTTCATTAAGGGTAACGTTGGAAACAAATAATTTAAGCTTATATCATAAAAATATATTATGAAAAAATTAGCTTATAACTTTGTTCCTTATTGCCATAAGTGAAACAAGAAAAAAAAAAGAAAAGAAACTTAGGGTTCGGCATTTCTAAGCTTGATTCAAGGTAAGTTCTAGCTCGGTTTTTAATAATTTTTATGTTTTTGAGATCGTTGCTTCAAGTATTACAAAACCCAAGCTTTAATTTTTGATTTTGATGAATATTTTGAGTTGTTCCATTGATGAGAGCTTGTGATTTTTATTGTTTGATGATGAATTATGAAAGATATGGAGTGGGCTAACACATTAGGTAAAGGAATTTTTGATGATTTTGAGTAATTAGGATTTAATTGCAAAAATAAAATTGTGGAGGGATTAAATTGTGAAATTGATGAAAAATATGGGCTTATTTAGACACTAGGAGTATTCGGCCTACCTTAGATGTGATTAATTTTGCATAATTTTGTGTTTTGTGCATTAGGGACTAAATTGTAAAAATTATAAATGTTAGGGGTAACATGGTAATTTACCCATTTGTGTGTTTTTGGATTAAATTGAATGAAAATATGTTTGAGTGAGTTTAACTTGAATATGTTTAGATCAAGAATTAAAGAAATCAGAATTGGACCGGGGAAAAGCTAAAGTTGTCGACTAGCCGTTTTGTCCCGTTTTTCATCGTCCGAGGTAAGTTTATGAGCAAATAGATGTGTTTATTGATAACTTAATGTCATGTTTACATGCTGATATAAAATGTTAAAATTAAGTATGCTTTGGCCGAATGGGTTTAAATGTGGTTAGTACATTTCCGAGTTTTGATCCGACCATGTTACGATGTCCGAAAGCCTGTATGAACTCTAGGAACGGCTAGGATACATATGTCATGACATAGGATTTTGGTATATACGTGTGAGTAAGTCTATGGCATCGATTGTGGTTTCGATATATGTTTACGAGTAAGACCCTGTCTGGGACAGTGGCATCGATATGCAGTTACATGTAAGACCACGTCTGGGACATTGGCATTGTACGATTCATGTGATTTTTCGAATGTCCTATCCAATTTTGAAGGGTTCGTCGAGCGTAAATAAACTGTGTTCGGGCATGTTAAATGAGCAAAAGGGGTGACAGGTATGACTTAATTTGTTAGTCATCAATGATAAGGTAAGTAGATGGATTATTTGATTTTATAAGTTATAAATGATATAAGGTATAAACTCCCCTAATTTGAGCAAGTGTATTCGGCTATGAAAATGGTTTGTGTAAGTGAAATTATATTTGAATTCTTGGGCTTACATGAGTGGGTATTTTGTGAGTTGGATTGTATAATGATAATTTTAACCTTGAAAGCCGATTGATATTTGTTATTATGTGTGAGGGAGTATTCGGCTAAGGTAATGTTGTGCATGGGAATGTAGTATCATATTAATTTACATATGTTAATAAGTTGTTTATTTGCTTATAGCTTACTAAGCTTTGATAGCTTATCCTGTGTTGTATGTATTTTGTTTTATAGATTCTGGAGTCAAGCTACAAATCGGGGATCGTCAACAAGTCTATCACACTATCTACAACTTCAGTATTTAAAATAATCAAACTCGTATTATGGCATGTATAGGCTGGATTATATTTTGAGTGTGTTGAAAGTTGGTTGTGTATATAAGCCAAGTGAAAATGGCCTAGATTTAATGTTCGGTCTTAGTTATATATGTGTGTTGATGGCTTAATGTTTATTTTGTCTAAGACAGCTAATAATATAGAATGATAGAAATTGGTGGTTACTTGTTGTGCATTCGTGAACGATTAGGAATTTGGTGGGAAAGATGCGACAATGCCTAAGATATATATATATATATATATATATGGATTATGTTCTTACTCAAGTGATTAAACGATAGTAATTTCTTGTGTGTGATGTATTTCATATATTCGTTAAGTGTCATAATGGACGGCTTGATATGTCAAACTTGATTTTTATGCTTTTGCTTAAACGGTGGAAATAATTGATTTAATTAAATCGGTCAAGGTAGGTAAATGTGTGTGAGTCATGCCTGATAATATGTTGTGGTGTATACTAATTAGATGCGTGATTATGCCATATTTTAACTTGACTTAAGACCTAAGAAAGGGTAGTTTATAATTCAGTGTTGATGGTCTCATTCATTAGGCAAGTGTTAGTTACACATGGATGTTTCAATCGGCATGATATGTATGGGTAGCCTATTGGGGGTTGGTATATATATTTGCTACGTGGCTAACTTGAAGTGTAATAAGAAGCATGCGTATATACAAATTAGTTTAATGTAAAGATTGGGTATTAGATAATGGCTCTCTTTTAAGTATTCATATTAAATATGTATATGTATATACGTATGTATATCACCTTTGTGAATAATTGGTGTCAGATTAATGATGGATATTCAATGGATGCTTGAATTGATTGATGAGGTCATTTATGAAATGCTGGTCGAATAGAATATTGGATTAAAAGACAAAATGCACTTACTGTTACCCTTGATTAATGATTCAAATTGTGGGGCCTTCATAAATAAAATCTAGTACTTAAAATTTTTTTTAATCATCCCTGTAGTATACATAAATGCTACACATAATTGGTTTATAAAACTTAGTGCTGTGTCTTATTTGCACATGACTTTAAATTATATTTACTAAAGTATATCATAACTACGTATATGACATGGGCCATTTGATTTTATGGCATGAATGAACTTAAATTATAACTATTTTATTTTTTTTTAAAATGCTTCACACTCTCTTTGTCGTATATAAATAGATATCATGTGTGGATACTATAGGTGTGCATAAATTTGATTAATTTGGAGTTGTATTCTGCTTGGTAATACCTCATGACCCACTCTAGCGACAGACACGAGATAGGGGTGTTACATTACCTCTATTTAAAGGCTTCGATCTACCTTTAGATTTACCATAAGAATTCTGTTCCTGTATCATTCCACGATCATCATCATCATTCTGATCTTATCTCCTACGAACGATGAGACCCTCTCCTTAAGAGTTGATTTTAACCACAAGATGCTTCATCTTATCATACGAGGTTAAAGAATCATAAACCTCATCAACTATGAGAGACTCAAGGCTATATAAAATCGTGTTTCTAAAGGTTGAATAAGACGGGGGCAACGAACAAAGTAGAATCAACCTTAGATCTTCCTTATCATACTGAACCTCCATGGCCTTCAAGTTTGAGAGAATTTCTTTAAACACTATTAATTGTTCGTGCACAGACGCACCTTTCTCCAATTGATGAGTATAAAGACGCTGCTTCATATGCAGTTTGTCGGTTAGATTTTCAACATGCATATTTGTTCCAGCCTTTTCCATAATCCAGCGGCAGTTTTCTCCTTCATCACATCCTGTAAAATTTCATTAGACAAATGCAAATGCAACTGTATTAATGCCTTTTGATCCTTGAGCTTATTCTCTTTCTCTGTTAATGTCGAAGGCATCTTATCTACCCCTAGCAGGGCTTCCTCTAAGTCCATCTGTGCAAGAACTATAACAACCTAATTTTTAGTAGTGTCCGAAACAATGGTTCGAGACCACTAAATCCAACAAGTGAGTTCAAAAAATTTATTATTTATTATTTGTGAGTCAAGTGTGATTTTAGAAGATTTTTGAATTAGTGATTTGTGTTTTAGAGGGATTTATTAGGTAAGTGGTTTCGAAAATGAAGTATTGAGACCTCGATTTTATAAACTGAGTCGTAAATATTTTTATAAATATTTATGGAGTGTCATTAAGATAGTATTAAAATTTTGTTAGAAAATTTTAACATTTTGATAGTTAATTAAGTAAAAAAGACTAAATTGAAAAATGTGCAAAATTTGCTAATTAGAGAAATAGTGATTAAATAGCTTAAGTGGTAAATAAGAGAGGACCAAAAAAGCGATTAGACACCCATTAGAAATTCGAGGCGGCATAAGCAGAGAAAAACTTGAAATTGGGTGATTTAGGGGTAAAATGGTCATTTGGGAAATTAAATTAAAAATAAAACAATTGACTAAATTAAATTCTAGACATTTCTTCATCAATCTTCAGCTAAAAACAGCCATAAGTGAGCTCCTAAAGCTGGTTTTTCATATTTTTACATCATGTGAGTTCAATTCTTGCTCTTTTCTTAAAATTTTTGTGTTTTTAAGACTTTTACAATTAGGTCCAACTATCTATTTCATTAGTTTTTGGTTTTATGGGTAATTTTGAAAGTTACCATTGGTGAGTGCTGGATTTTTGTGATGAATTAACGTGGATTTAAAGCATTAATTTTTGTTATATTATGATTTTATCAAGTGATTTTGATAGATATTGATTTTAGGACCAAATTGTGAAAAAGATCAATATTAGGGTCTGGTATGAAAATTTTGTTTATTAAGGGTTGTATGATAGCCTAGAATATTTAGATAAATTGTTAATTGAGAAAAAAAATTAGCTCATTTGACAGACTAATTGGGGAATGACTAAATTGTAAAAATTGTAAAAGTTTGGGTAATTGTGTAATTTAAAAAATTGAAGTGTGTTAAATTTGAAGTGAATTGAAACTGAGATATATGTTAATGAATGAATAATTTTACATTTTCAGTCAAGAGCCCATAGATAAACGTGAAAAAGAGAAAATAACAGAATTGTCCCTCAACTACTACAAATCTTATAGTTTAACCCATGTAAGTTTGTATGGTTAAACTTTAATGTTTATTTATTAACTTGATTAATTTTATTATGTATTTATTAATATCTATTGTTAAAAATAAAATTTTTGTTAAATTATGAAATTGAATTAAATTTTCAAAACGAGTAGAACGCTGGATTGAGTACAATTATTCTATGGCAAAGGATGAATTGATAGTAAATGCAAAGGATGAATTGACGGAAAATTACCCAAGTAAACCAAGGTTCAGTATTTGTTGCAAACTTTCATGTTTACTTTCTGTTTAGCTCTCACGAGCTTCTGTTACCTCATATGAGTTTCCGTTCAACCCTTATAGGTTTCCGTTTAGCACTTATGTGCTTCTATGTAGCCTTCGAGCTTCTAAATACAATGTACTCATATCCTAAACTGTTATCCAACTCGATAAGATTTGGTAAAAGACTTATGTGAATGAAATTGAAAGTTTTATTGATTATTATTGATATTGAATTGAAGGAGGTGGGTTCATTGATTTATATTGTGTTTGGTAGGGAGATTGAATGATTAATTTGCTATTAAATTTATTATATTAATTTTGGTAAGACCTATGCTTAACCTATCGAACTTACTGAGCTTCATTAAGCTTACTTATGTTATTTAATGTTCTTGTATATTAACATGAAGTCAGGAGATTAGATCAACACATCAAGCCACACTATCCAACTCACTCTGGTAGCTTTTACAACATGTACTTTGGTTTATATGACATGTATAGGGCTATAATGGTTTGTGTAAATATTAAGAGTTATACTTTAACTATATTTCTAATCAACTTATATGGGTATAGATTAATCATGCATGAGGTATGTTTGGATTGATTAGATGATGGTTAATTAATAGGTATAACAACTTGATTTTTGCTTGAATTGAAGGTTTTGTTGTGGTTTGTGAATGTGCATATGGCTGTGTCTAGGTTGATACCAAGGTTGGGTGAGAAAAGTGGCCATAAAATGGCTTAATTTTGTCTACATGGGCAAAGACACGGGCTTGTGTCTCAACCGTGTGTAACACACAGCCTGGCACATGGGCGTGTGTTTGGCCGTGTGTCCTTTGCATCTTAAAAATTTGAAACAGAATACCCAAGTTCCTGCACACGGCCTAACACACGGGTGTATGGCTTGGCCGTGTAACCCTTGCACCTTACACATGGCCAGGTACATGGGCATATGTCTTTGCTGTGTGACCCAAGTCTGAGAGTTACATAGGTATGGGCACGAGCGAGGACACGGCCGTGTGTCTCACATCAAATGCTGATAAATGACAAATTATACATATTTTTACCTCATGCTTAGCTTAATTTCTGGATGAGTTATCATTGAATTTGTGGAAATTGGTGTTCTTAATACTTCTATTTCATGTTTTATACTCAGGAGAGGACAAGAAAGAGAAAAGAATGAAAAACGGGCCGAAAACAGAGAAAATGGGCCAAAGTGTAAAAATAACACGGCCCAAGGATTCATCATACGGCCGTGTCCCACAGCCGTGCCACATAAAGTCCAACACGGCTGTGCCACCATCAACAGGCCCACACACGACCTCTTGTAGATCCACAAGAGCGTGGCCCATAGGTGTGTACCTGTCGTGAGATAGTTCAATTTCGCTTGGAAAAGGATACTTAGGGGCTAAGAAAGGCATTCAGAAACTCTATATAAAGACCCTAGGGGGCAACTTCAAGGGTGTGCTTATTTCCTGCTAAGGGAGTGCCTTTTCTCCCACAAGAGAGTGCCGTATTTCTGCCAACACAGAGAGTGAAAGTAAGGAATTACTCTAAGGGAAGCCGATTGATTCATCCCAGAAGCCGAATTCTACATCAAGACAGAAGATCTCCCTTCAATCCTTCAGGGGTTTTTAGGTTCTTTATGTTTTGTTATTTTTATTCTTCTGAGATGTTTTCTTTATTAAATATGAACTAAATCTCCCAAATACTTGAGGGGGATGAAACCTAAGACAGATCTTGTTATTATTTTATCTTGAGTTATATGATAAATACTTGAATTGTTCTTAATTATGCATTCTTAATTCTTATTTTACTAATCCTAGGTATTAATTCAAGTATTCATGTGCTTATTCAGAGGAGCAAAAGTCCCTGTTTAAGAGTAGATCTAGCATAATTAAGGGGAGTTGCATGCAACCCTAGACATAGGGCGACATAAGTCTGCCGGATTAGGGTCAAACCTAATAAGTGGATCCATAGATCGAGTTAATGCAAGACTAGTGGTTTTAACTAGAAAGAAATTTCAGTTAATCAACCTAGGATTAGTTGTTCTTATCCTCGATGGAGGTATTAACATAAGTTAGGGATCTCTACGGATCAAGTCAAGTGAATAAATCGTCGAGCTCAAGAATTGATAACAAGTGAAGTCTAGGTGGATTCTCCCTTGAGTATTGCCCAAATCAATTAGTTTTCCCTAAAGAGTTTTTCCCCAATTTACTTTTTGTGCATTCATGGTTTAGTTTTAGAATTATTTTAGTTTCATAAAAACCCCTTTTATTTCCAGGTTAAATAATAAAAAGGAAGTCAGTACTAGTACTTTTGGTTCCCTTGGGTACGATATCTCGGTCTTGCCACTAAGCTATACTACTGTTCGATAGGTGTGCTTGCCTTAAAGTCGTGATAATAGTTAGTTTTTAGTGCGATCATTATTATAAATTTTATTACTTCATATCACGCATATCAAGTTTTTGGCGCCGTTGCCGAGGAACTGAAATATTAAGAACACTCGATTTCTATTACTTTAGCCATATTTATTTTTATTTATTTTCAGCTTATTTTTATTTTTATTTTACTGAAATTTTCTTTTCCTCTAGGTACCTCTAGTTTATGACTAGAAGAAATCTAGAAGGACCACTACTATTCGACGAAGACTTGGAAGCGACAGTTCACAGAACTCGTAGAGAGATCAGAAGAAGCCTACATTATCTAGAACAAGGACAAGAATAAGAGCCAGAACCTACAGAAGAGATAGAAGCAAATCGGGACAGTCTACCACCTCCCGCAATAGCCGTGCAACCAGTGAACCAAGATGATTCTCCTCGTACTATGTATGATGCCATTCATCTAAGGCTATTTCCATTCTCTTTGAGAAATAAAGCCAAACAGTGGTTAAATTCTTTACCACAAGGATCAATCACTACATAGGAACAGATGACAGAGAAATTTTTACTTAAATATTTTCCTCCAGCTAAAACAACTAAATTACGAAACGATATCTCTTCTTTTGTGTAGATGGATTTAGAGACACTTTATGATACCTGGGAGAGATACAAAGATCTGTTGAGAATGTGCCCTCACCATGGGTTACCTCTGTGGTTACAAGTTCAAACCTTTCACAATGGTTTGAATCCATCAACAAGGCAAATGATCGATGTGGCCGTAGGAGGAACAATCAACAACAAAACACCCGAAGCAGCTTATGAGTTTATAGAAGAGATGTCACTGAATAATTATCAGTGGCAAGTCATGAGGACAAAGCCGACAAAAGCTGCAGGAGTTTACAATATTGATGCTGTCACCATGCTTACTAATCAGGTAGAACTTTTAAATAAAAAGTTTGATAATTTTGTTGGTTCTACGCAGGCACACCCAGTAATGCAGTGTGACGCAACCCAGGGAAATATGTTCAATTCAGATTACTCCTCTTATGGACATGGCATGGAAACCGAACAAGCCAACTGTATGGGTAACAATTCTAGACCTCAAAATAACCCTTATAGTAACATTTACAATGTAGGTTGGCGGAATCACCCCAATTTTTCATGGGGAGGACAAGGAAATCAAAGACAACCACCTCCTCCGGGATTTCAACAGCCACCACCACAATAGGATAAAAAGCAAACCTTGAAGAGATGTTTACCAAATTTATGGCCATGTCAGAAACCCGTTTCCAAAATACCGAAACGGCACTAAAGAATCAGCAAGCATCCATTCAAGGGCTCGAAAATCAAATTGGTCAACTTGCCTGTAACAGCCCTATTTTGACTCTAATCGGAATAAGTGGTTTTGGAACCACGAAATCGAGTCAGAAAAATTTTTATTATTATTTTTCGATGTTTTGAATTTGCATGTGTTGATATGTTAAAGTTTGAATTTGAAATTTTGAAGTTAGGGTGCTTTATTGCTAAGAAAGGGCTAAATAGCAACATGCAAATTACATGTGTGCTATAATGAAAATGTTAATGTGTCATGCTTCTTTAATCATAAGGATTTGGATGGCAAATAAGCCATTTAAATTATAATGCACGGTAGTGGGAGTAAGTTTTAGTCATCATATACATTATATAATAATAATATAACTTAAATTATGAAATAAAATATAATATGTTATTATAATGGTTAGTGGGGTGATAAAAACAAAGTTATCATGCTTATTCCTCGCTTGGCCGAAACTCAAAGAAAAAGAAAGGAAGAAAAAGAAAATTAGAATCAAGGGCATTCGGCTAGTATGTGTACTAATTAAGGTAAGATTTTGATGTTGTTTCTTTAAATTTTGTGAAATTGAGATACTTGTTAAGTGTTTTACATAGCCCATGGGTCAAATTTTACGAATTGATAAAGTTATGTGATGATACAATTGGCAATGGAGGTTGTGTGTTTCATGGATGGAGTGTGGATGTTTTTTTTTAAATTGAAATGGTAGAAAAAAAATGATGTTTGAGCCTGTAATATTGGAAACAAATGCTAAAATTTTTAGTATATGTATGTGTTTTTGCCGATTATGGATTTAAAGTGATGTTAATGAACTTTCGGCTATGGATGTCTTGAGATGGTAGCATTCGGCCTTGCTTTAAAAAAAATGTTATAATTTGAGTGTTTTAATGCCTTGATGTATAAATATTGTTAAATGAGTTTTAAGCTTATTAAATTTTGATTAATGGGATTTTAAGGACAAATGGTATTCAGTCAAGGAAGGTTAATATGAGGTTTTGATGGATTGAAAAGTGAATGGCCGAATGAACTTATATGAATATATGGTTTGGTATGTTCGATGTAGGATAGAAATCATGTTATTTTGTGTCAATTGTAGTCTTGTATAAGTACATTTTTGAGATGTTAAATTAATTAAAGGGGAAATGCCGAATGTAATAACGTGTTAAAGAAATTGTGCAAATAAATATTTATGGGATCTTTGGTCTAATTTCATATGTATAATTTATTAAAATGTTATTCGGGTATTAGTGATAAGTTGTGAAAATTCTTGTTAATAGATGAAAGTATATGTTTAATTGTTAAATTAGTTTGTTTCATGGTCGAATGTGATTTATGGTCATGGAATGATTTAATTGAATGATGAAAGTCAATATGAGAGCATTCGGTCAATTACTATGTATGCTATATGTTAAGATTTGGTTATATAAATATATATATTTTTGATCATGATAGTAATTTATTGAATGGTTGGTTTTCTTGATATTGTAGTTAAAAGTATGAACAGGTTATTTGAGATAATTGGCTAGTTGGTACCGAATAGATATATGCTAAATCTTAGTTAATCTAGGGTAATTACCGAATGACCTATTGCTTAATGAATAGGATAAATTGTTCATATCTTGAGGTCTTTGAATGTTTGAGTTAGAAAATAAATAGAAATCAGCCATTATGTTTTTGTAGTATAGATGCCGGATGTGGATTAAATAAATCAATTGAGGAATAGGTATGTTTGATAAGTGTACTTACTTTGTGAATAAGTAGTAAGTATGTTATGATAATTGTTAAGTATATCTATGCAATTGTTGAGAAATGACATTCTGCTATGTGGCTATTAAAATGGGTTTGTAAGTCTAAAATTAATGCAAGGTTAAATTTGAAAGTAATTTGAGATGCATGGAATGAATTTGCCGCTTGTAAGTCATTGATATGAAGCTATCCTTGTTTTGAGTACAAACATTTTGGTGTTATAAAGTTTAAATGGTTAGTAGTGAGAAAGCCAAATATAATATGACACAATGTTTGACTAGTCGATTAACAATAAGTTATATTTGTCTAATTAAGCTCAAGGGCATAGAGGAGCAAATTCGGATAAAGGGAAAGCTAAAGTGATTGAATAGCCGACCATAGTTGTTCAGAATTTCTCGAGGTAAGTTTTAAGTAATCAAACGTAAATAACGTTCGATTATAATTTGATATATTACATGAATTGGGTATTCCTTGTAATCTATGGATTTAGCCGAACTTTAAAGATAAAATGATGATGTGTTGTATCATGCTTATATGGCCTAATGGCAAGTATATCATATTGGTAAGTGATTGGTAAGTGTGAAATGTGCTTTTAAGATCGTGTGATAAGTATGAAATGAATGTGAACCAAATACTATGCATAAACTACCAAATGCTAAGTATGAAGATGAAATGAAAGAAAGGTGATTGAAATTATATGTGAATGTAGCGCTTTGAATTAATCCTATTTAAGTCAAATCAACGAATTACATCGAGGAGATTAGATGTTGTAATTATGGGACTTTGAGATTTGAAGAAATGATATGTTAATGAAATGAATATAATGTGGCTATGCATATACGGCCAATTGATGTTACATATTGAATATGTTATATGTGAATAATGTGCATAAGTATGTTCTTAAGTGATTAAATTGATTCTATGTGTTTAATGATTAAATGAATATAGAAATTAGAATGTGAAGCTTATGTGATTAATATATATATGCATACGAATGAATAGCAATGTTAACGTTATGAGCCGAAAATGGCTAACATGTTTAATTGAATTGTGGATGGCAATGAATTATATGCTAAGATTTCATAGAGAATGATAAATGACAATTGTATTTCGGAGAAGCAAGGGTAAATGAGATGAGTATGAATCTAGTAAGGGCTAAGTATGATAGCCGAAGGTGCTATGAATTAACATAAGTGAACGGTATTTTGAATGTATTGTATGATGTAATGACCGAATGTATTATGAAATGGGATATGAGTCAATGCTATAAAGTGGATGAAATTACTATGTGTGATAATCAGGTTAATAGCCTAGCAGGCTAAGTGCCGTTGAATTATTCCAAGCATGATATTAATGATATACCTACAAGGTAAGGTTACAAATTGCTAATGGAAGGCCTATCGAATTGAGTTGTATTCGGCCAAATATGTAAATGCAAGGTATGGGTTATATTCGGTTACTTTATATGTGTGACAAGAATATGCGTGATTTCTTATGTTCTTATACGGAAATCTAATAGTTGTCTGAATGATTCATTTGATGATAAAGAAACATTGATGAACTAAAGAATTAAACTACTATATGCACATATGTTTATATATATATGTGTATGAAAGGAGTGCATCAGTCAAGTGATTAGAAGTATTGATATGTTAATTGCAATTATAAAAATGTGATGAAGTTGATTGGTGATATACATGTTTAAATAATATGAATGCAAGGAATGTGTTAAAGAGTAAATTTGTAGTAAATCTGCTTGGGACAGAGCAGTAGCGTGATTTTAGAAAATCACTATAAATTGTTGGAGTTGAGTTAGAGGCTGAACAAATTATGTAATTAAAGCTTAATGAGTCTAGTTTTATAAAAGAAACCGTGTAAGCAAAAGAATTGCGGATAATGAGATATTTGAGATGGCGTGGGACAGGGTCAAAATGACTTCGAGATCCCCTGCTCTGTCTTTAGGAAATCATTATAAATTGTACAAAAATGGTTATAAGATAAAATTTATATGCTTAGACTCCTTAATGAGTCTAGTTTCAAATGAAATAAACGAGAACATATTTTGAATTCTGTACAATGAGAAATCTGATTCGTAGTGAAGAGTGTTCAGAATAGTCAAACAGTGAAACAGGGGAAACTTTAAGAAAAATCTGATATTGATTGGTTAAACCAAAAATTCTGAAAATTTTACGGATAAAATATATAAGAATCTATTTTCAGGGAAAATTAATGGCACTTGATTTGGAGTTTTGTAGCTCCAGTTATAAATAATTTAGTGACTGTTGCTCAGAATGACAGCTTGCAGTGAATTTGTGATTTGTTTGCAAACTTTGATTGAACTTGTTAACTAGCTGCTTATTGTTTTTTTTTTTATGAACTTACTAAGCCTTAAAGCTTACTCCCCGTTCTCTTTCCCTATTTCTTATAGGCCTGTACAATAGCTCGAGTTGGAAGGGCCGGAGATAAAATCACACTATCGAGTATCATGTGAGGGGTGTTACATGGCATGTATAGATAAACCTGTTTTTGAAAAGAGTATGATTTTGAATGTCGTATTTATATGAAGATGAATTCGTAAGTAAATTTCTTAAATACTAACTTTTTAAGTATAGTTGAGATCATGACTTATGTGTATCGGTGAATGTCTGATAGCTGTGTTTTGTTGAGTAATACCTTATAACCCTATTCTGGTGACGGACAGGGGTTTAGGGTGTTACATTGCCAAATTAATATCAGAAAGACCACAAGGTGGACTACCAAGTAACACTGAGCCAAATCCCAGAGAACATGTCAAAGCAATTATTTTAAGAGATGGGAAAGTACTAGCTGAATCAGAAAAGAAGCCTGTTTAAGAATCCACAAAAGACAAAGTAACAGAAGAGGAACCCAAGGAAAGTACTCCACCAACACCTAAGGAGTATCAACCACCTATACCATATCCAGCAAAGTTGAAGAAAAACCACACAGATGCTCAATTTGGTAAATTTCTTGAACTTTTTAAACAGTTACATATTAACTTACCTTTTGTTGAAGCGTTTTCGTAGATGCCGAAGTATGCAAAGTTTCTTAAAGAACGACTCACAAATAAAAGGAAGTTGGAAGAATTAGCCACAGTAGAACTCAACGAGGAATGCTCAGCTATCCTCCAAAATAAACTGCCGACCAAACTAAAAGATCTAGGGAGTTTTACTATTCATTGCTTAATTGGTATTTTAATTATTGATAAAGCCCTAGCTGATTTAGGTACTAGTATTAATCTAATGCCCTACAAAATGTTCAAGCAATTAGGTCTAGGGGAACCAAAACCTACTAGGATGAGTATTCAATTAGCCGATAGATCTATTAAATACCCTAGGGGAATTATTGAAGACGTGCTGGTAAAGGTAGATAAATTTATATTCTCGCTTGATTTTGTTGTGCTTGATATGGATGAGGATATTGAGGTGCCTTTAATTTTGGGACGCCCATTTTTAGCTACTGCTAGAGCCGTTATCGATGTAGGGGATGGTAAATTAGTGCTTAGAGTTGGTGAAGAAGAAGTCGTTTTTAAACTCTATGATGCTATGAGATTTTCTAGAGAACAGGATGACTCCTGTTATTTTATTGATGTTATTGATTATTTTGTTCAAGACAAATTTCAGGAAATTTCTCTCGCAGACACGTTGGAACTGTGTCTTGTTCAAGGTGGGGGGGAAGATGAAGCCACCACTGAAGTTAGAGAAGTAATGAAGGAGTCAAACTCTAATGAACTTGTCACGAGGCACATAAGTTATGAAAGTATTAAGATGAATGAAGAACTGAGACAAAAACCTTTGATTGATGAACCTCCTAAATTAGAATTAAAACAGTTGCCTGAACACTTAGAATATGCAGTTTTAGGAGATGATTCGACATTACCAGTAATTATCACATCAGACTTAAGTACTGAAAAGAAAAAGGAACTACTTCAAGTATTAAGGGAACACAAGAAGGTTATAGCTTGGAAGATTTCTAACATTAAAGGAATTAGTCCTTCTTTTTGTACCCATAAAATTTTAATAGAAGATGAATATAAGTCATCGGTGCAAGCTCAACAACGACTGAATCCCAAAATGAAGGAAGTCGTAAAAGCCGAGGTAATTAAACTTCTAGACGCATGTATTATTTATCCTATTTCTAATAATTCTTGGGTAAGTCCTGTGCAGGTTGTTCCTAAAAAGGGAGGCATGACCGTGGTATTCAATGACAAAAAGGAATCAATACCTATGAGACCAGTCACTGGATGGAGAGTTTGCATTGATTATAGAAAGCTGAATGACGCAACTTGAAATGATCATTTCCCTTACCTTTCATCGATCAGATGTTGGAACGATTATCAGGTCATAAGTATTATTGTTTCCTAGATGGCCTCTCTGGTTACTTCCAAATCCCGATAGCTCCAGAAGACCAGGAGAAGACGACATTCACATGCCCATACGGTACGTTTGCTTATCGTAGAATGCCTTTTGGATTATGTAATGCTCCTGCTACTTTTCAGCGATGCATGCTAGCTATCTTTGACGAACTTGTGGAAGGCATCATGGAGGTATTTATGGATGATTTTTCAGTTTTCGGTAATTCTTTCCAACTTTGTCTTAATAGTTTAAAACGCGTTCTGATAAGATGTGAAGAGACGAATTTAGTGCTTAATTGGGAAAAATGCCACATTATGGTTCAAGAAGGTATTGTCTAAGGACATAAAATTTTTAGTAAAGGGATAGAGGTAGACAAAGCAAAAATTGAGATTATTGAAAAATTACCTCCCCCTAATTCGGTTAAGGCTATAAGAAGCTTTTTAGGACATGCTAGTTTTTATCACAGATTTATTAAAGACTTTTCTAAAATAGCTAAGCCTTTGACGAAATTACTAGAAAAAGATGCGCTTTTCAACTTTGACCAAGAATGTTTATAATCTTTTAACACTCTCAAGGAAAAGTTAGTCAATGCCCCGATTATGATTTCACCTGATTGGAATTTACCTTTTGAACTAATGTGCGATGCAAGTGATTTTGCAGTAGGTGCAGTTTTAGGACAGCGAAGAGATAAGCACTTTCAACCAATCTATTATGCTAGCAGAACCCTGACAGCCGTACAAGCAAATTATACGACCACCGAAAAAGAATTGCTAGCTGTTATTTTTGCATTTGATAAATTCAGATCTTATTTAATATTGTCAAAAGTCATCATTTATACTGATCATTCTGCTCTTTGCTATCTCCTAACTAAAACTGATGCAAAATCGCGATTGATAAAATGGAATCTATTGTTACAGGAATTTGACTTAGAAAGAAAAGATAAGAAAGGAGCTGAATATTTGGCAGCTGATCACCTTTCAAGATTAGAAAACACACATTCCAAGGGCCTCGATAGAATAAGCGACTTGTTTCCTAAAGAACAACTCCTAGCCTTAGTAGACGAAGCAGTTCCTTAGTTTACTGATTTTGCAAATTATTTAGTAGCTAACATAACCCCAAAAGGGTTAACCCATAAGCAAAAGAAGCGATTCTTCGCTGATGTGAAAAACTACTTCTGGGAAGATCCTTTTCTTTTTCGTATTTGTGCACATCAGGTTATTCGAAGATGCGTTGCTGAAACAGAAGCATCCCAAATTTTAGATCACTGCCATTCAAGACCAACAGGAGGACACCACAGTGGAGCTATAACTGCCCACAAAGTACTCGAATCAGGTTTTTACTGGCCTACAATTTTTAGAGATGCCAACAGGTATGTGACCTCTTGTGATAAATGCTAAAGAACAAGTAATATCTCTCAACATAATGAAATGCCTCAGAACTATATACTCTCATGTGAAATATTGGATGTATGGGGTATTGATTTCATGGGTCCATTCCCTACTTCATTTGGGAATAAGTACACACTTGTAGCAGTAGATTATATGTCAAAATGGGTGGAAGCCCAAGCCTTACCTACTAATGATGCTAGAATTAGCACGCTTTTTGAAGAAACTTTTCTCTCGATTTGGAACACCTAGGATAATTATTAGTGATAGGGGAACTCATTTTTGCAATGCTCAATTCGAAAAAGTTTTAAAGAGATATGGAGTACACCACAGAACAGCTACACCTTATCACCCACAAACTAGTGGTCAAGTCGAAGTAACAAATAGAGAATTAAAATGCATCTTAGAGAAAACGATAGAAACAAATATAAAAGATTGGTCAAGAAAAGTAGACGACGCTCTATGGGCTTATAGAACCGCTTTTAAAACACCCATAGTAACATCTCTTTATAAACTTGTCTACGGAAAAAGCTGTCATCTGCCATTTGAACTTGAACATAAAGCATTTTGGGCTATTAAATTTTTAAATGTTGATTTTAAGCTCGCAGGTGAGAAAAGACTAATGCAGCTAAATGAGCTAGATGAATAGCGTTGCAATGCCTACGAGAGCTCACTACTATATAAGGAAGCCATGAAACAACACCATGACAAATGACTGAGACAACCTAAGCAGTTCAAAAACCAGTGATCTTGTCTTACTCTACAACTCAAGGCTGAAACTATTTCCTGGAAAGCTCAAGTCAAGGTGGTCAGGTCCATTCACTGTTCAAACTGTCTTTCCATACGGCACAGTTGAGGTAACTCACCCAAATCATGGTACTTTCAAGGTAAACGACCATCGGCTTAAACATTATAGAGGTGAGAATTTTAAAGATAACAAGGAGAAGCTTCAGCTTCATGAAATCCCTTCGTGATGCATCCAGGTAGAGTCGAGCTTAAACTCTAAATAAGCGTTTCTCGGGAGGCAACCCGAGCACTAACTTAGAAACTTCTCTTTTATTTTCATTTGAGTCAACTAACCCTTTTGAAATGTAGAATTTTAGGACCACACGGCCGACCACAAGGGCGTGTCTAAGGCCATGTGGACACTCTAAGCTGAGACACAGTCGTGCAATTTGGCCGTGTATAAACAAGGTAAAAATTTTCCAGAGACACGGTCGACGACAAAGTGCCACGGCCGTGCGAAATGGCCGTGACCAACACTGTCAATTGAAACACGAGATGAAATGAGAACGACACGGCCGTGTCCTAACACGGGCCCGTGCCCGTGCCCCAAGACCGTGGTCGACTCTGTCAAATCCAACACGGGCGTGTGACCTATTACGTGACCGTGTGTGAAGCGAACACCTTAGGGCACGACCGTACGATACGGCCGTACGCCTCAACACGCCCTCGGTACACGGGCATGTGCTTCGAACCAGGCGTGCCAAAATCCTCAAATTTCAAACAACACGGGTAAAACCCGAGCTACACGGGCGTGTGCCATGCCCGTGTGATCCAGAATCTATAAAAATGAGCCACTATTCATCATCTTCTTCTATTTTAAACCCTAAATCCTCCCACCCAAACCCTACCCAAAACCTCCCTAGTGCTGCCGTCAGTATCCACAGTGCCTCCATGACCGTACTACCCATTCCATGACCTTGTTTCGCCTCATTCCTCTTCCAGTTGGTTCTATTTTCTCATTTTTCTTCCAATTCTTACTGCTTATTTCTAGTTTTATTTTAATATCATGTTATATTTAGGCTTAGCATTGTTTTAAGCATGGAATTAAGTGAATTAGGATGAATAATCTAGAATGTTTCATGATATCATGCCACTTAGATTCATATTTGATTGCCACTTTTTCATATCAAAACTAACGTGCATTTAGTACAAAATCATACTCATTCCTCTTAAAATTTAATATCATTTTAGGATGAATAGATTATACTATTTAGGTTAGTGAAATCCACATTTCATTGGCATATTTTTATTTTTATTTGTAATTTGATTTCAATTTTTAGGACTAATGCCTGTTATTTTCCTCTTAGGCACTATGTCGTCGTCGCGTGGTAAAAAAACTGTCGTCCCCGCTTTAAAGAAACGCAAGGGGCCCTGTGGTTTATCCTCTAGGCCCACAGCTGAAACTCGTCATCCATTTATTACATTCCCACAAGACTCCCAAGAGCAGTTATTTTAGATCTTTCGAGCCCGCCCTCTATGAGCTGGCCGATGCATCGACTGGACCGCCCTTGAGTAAATACACCTAGTAGACGAGGTCCGAGCATTGTTAATGACCGATCCATGGGAATAATTTTTCTAGATCATGGAACCCACATACTTGGAACTCATCCTTGAGTTCTGCTCCACATTCCATCTTCAGACCGTCATGAGCAGATACGATGATCCAGGGACGGTCCAGTTCCGTTTGGGAGGTCTTGTACGTCAGTTTAGTGTACCAGAGTTCGGTACAGCTCTCGGCCTCTACACAGAGTAATTCATGGAGGAGGAGGACCTTTCTACACTCCACCGCCACATCCATCTATCACCATTTAGGTGTTGGAAGGCCCAAGTCCCTGCATCGTCCACATATAACCCTAGTCGAACCAAGGCGACTGCCCTCACCTCATCCTTGAGGTATCTTCACGCCCTCCTCGAACAAACTTTGACAGGCAGGCGTGAGAGCACGGAAGTTGTTAGCACACACGATGCCTACTGCCTATGGAGCATGGCAAACGCGCATACCATCGACCTCGCTTATTTCATCGCACTCGCCATCCAACATCAGACAGAGAGGCATCGTAGAGGCATTATATCCGTGGGGCCGTACATCACGCGGTTGGCCCGCTACTTTGGGCTGCTCAACACCATAGCTCAGATATCCTCATACACACTGATCGACCAGATGTCCCCTTAGGGCATCCAGACCATGCTACATATGAGGATGATCCAGGGCAGACATGGGACATATCCTCCACAGTACCAGCTACTTAGAGATGCCCAACAGGAGGACCCCGAGGACATTCCTAATGATGTCCTACCACCGCAGGAGGATGCACCCATTGAGCCACCACCACCTCGCCGACCAGCTCATACAGTAGCTTCTTACGCTGATTTATCTGAGTGCCTCTCACGATTCGAGCAGCAATGCTTCCAGTGCTTCGATCATATCGATGCCACACTTCAGCAGATTTTTCAGCACCTTCACATCACCGCACGACCACCACCACCACCGCGTGACCCATCTGAGGATTAGGCCTTCCTAATCCTCTTTCCTTATCTTTTAATTTTTTTTATTTTTTCTTTTATTTTCTTTCATTTTATCTTTTTCATTATTTGAATATTAGTATTTTTAGATTTAGTTTATTTTATTTCAATTGTTTCCTATCAGCTATCTCCTAACGAGTAATTTTGAAATTCCCTAAATATGATAAATGCTTTCGCAGTTTCAAAGGAGCTCTACAGCTCAAAACAAAAACCTAATGGGAACCTTACTTCAACCTCACCCAGTTGACACCGCCAAAGCGTACACTCACAACATGAAAGTTGTGGACAAACAAACGTCACTACCACCAAAGTATCTACCTCCGCACGTTCCTTTGTCCTAGACACTGTATCGGCATCGCCATCTCACTAATCCATCCAAAGCAGGGAGTTTCATATCTTCCCCTATCTTATGATCTTGTGCTTCTATTACTACTAATGTTCCTTTGTACATTGAGGGCAATGTACATCTTAAGTGTGGGAGGGTGAACTTACTTTCAGTCATTATATTCTCCTTGAAATCCCTGAAAATTATTAACTTGTTGCATTGTTCTCAAGACCATCTTCAATCTCCTATTAAGATAAATTTTAATTAAGTTATGATTTTTATTGGTATGTTGAGAATTAAGACATAGGCACTTGTACTTTGATTATGCAAACTTTAAAATACTAGGGAATCAAGCATGATAAGTTGAAATTTTTGAGAATCTAATTTTTTTCATAAGTTATTTTCCCTAATTTTAAGTATTATCTCGAGATTTGAAATTCGTAGGATTGACATCAAAAGCCATAATTCTGGTGAGACAATACTGATTTGTTATTCTAGAACTTACTTTGATTATACATGTCAAGACCACATCATTGATCTGATACACTGAGATGATAAAGGCACTTAGGATTTAACCCACTTACTCCATAAAAGCCTACCTTCACAATTTAACCCCTAGTGAACCCTATTGAGCCTAACAACCCATTCCTTGACTTACCTCTAATATTAACCTGTAACCCGTTTTTGTTGAATTCCATTCAATTATTTTGATCCCTATTTTTGTCGAGATTTGAGTTGAATCATTATCTAGTTTTGTTCTTTTTTTCCAGTTTGTAAATATTTAAAGTATGATATTTGATTTGTTCTTAAAAAAACAAAAACAAAAAAAAAACAAAAAAATGTATATGCAGTTAATTCAGTTGTAATTTGTAATAGTTCAATAGTTTTTGCATATTTCTACAAGCTTCCAAATCCAGAACGGTGTCATCATAAGGCTTAGCTCTAGGAATATGTTCCAGTAATAGAGATTTTTCTAGCTAGATGATCTTTCAATTCAATCTTGATTTTAACCCTTTCTTTTTTCAGCTTGTGACAACACCCCTAACCAAAGCCCCATTACAACCATTGAAAGACCTTTTGATCTATGCGTCATATCAATCTACAGTGGTAGAGATTTGATTTTGTTGCAAGCCTATGGTAATAGCTTTTCAGGTTGACTAAAGAGTGCTTAATTCTTGAACCCTAAAAACTTTGAGTGGATAGAGTGAATCTTTAGTGAGGATGTCAACTCTTGGTAATTTTGGATTGAAAAGTAATTACTTAAGAAAAGAGAGGAAACCTATGTTTCTGTGATAAAATTCTCAACTTAGAGTGTTTGGATCTTTAATGTTTTTCTGGTTGAATTGTCATTGTATGATTACTTGTGGATTAGTTTGAAACATTATTGATAAAGATTGTGGGTTGAGAAGAATAATTCTTAATTGTGAGTTGAGATTTTGCTTGATGACAAGCAAAGGCTTAAGTGTGGGGGTATTTGATAAACGATAAATTATACATATTTTTACCTCATGCTTAGCTTAATTTCTAGATGAATTATAATTGAATTTATGAAAATTGGTGCTCTTAATACTTTTATTTCATGTTTTATACTTAGGAGAGCACAAGGAAGAGAAAAGAATGAAAAACGGGTCGAAAACGGAGAAAATGGGCCAAAGTGCAAAAACAACACGACCCAAGGATTCACCACACGGCCATGCCACATAAAGTCCAACACGGTCGTGCCACCATCAACAGGCCGACACACGGCCTCTTGTCGATCCACACGGGCGTGGCCCACAGGCGTGTACCTGTCGTGAGATAGTTCAATTTCACTTGGAAAAGGATATTTAGGGGCTAAGAAAGGCATTCCAAAACTCTATATAAAGACCCTAGGAGGCAACTTCAAGGGTGTGCTTATTTCCCACTAAGGGAGTGCCTTTTCTCCCACAAGAAAGTGTCGTATTTCTGCCAACACAGAGAGTGAAAGCAAGGAATTACTCCAAGGGAAGCCGATTGATTCATCCTAGAAGCCGAATTCTACATCAAGACAAAAGATCTCCCTTCAATCCTTCAGGGGTTTTTGAGTTCTTTATGTTTTGTTATTTTTATTCTTTTGAGATGTTTTCTTTATTAAATATGAACTAAATCCCCTAAATACTTGAGGAGGATGAAACCTAAGACAGATCTTGTTATTATTTTATCTTGAGTTACATGATAAATACTTGAACTGTTCTTAATTATGTGTTCTTAATTCTTGTTTTAATAATCCTAGGTATTAATTCAAGTATTGATGTGCTTATTCAGAGGAGCAAAAGTCCCTGTTTAAGAGTAAATCTAGCATAATTAAGCGGAGTTGCATGCAACCCTAGACATAGGGCGACATAAATCTGTCGGATTAGGGTCAAACCTAATAAGGGGATCCATAGATCGAGTTAATGCAAGACTAGGGGTTTTAACTAGAAAGAGATTTCAGTTAATCAATCTAGGATTAGTTGTTCTTATCCTCGACGGAGGTATTAACATAAGTTAGGGATCTCTACGGACCAAGTCAAGTGAATAAATCATCTAGCTCAAGAATTGATAACAAGTGAAGTCTAGATGGATTCTCCCTTGAGTATTGCCCAAATCAATCAGTTTTCCCTAAAAAGTTTTTCCCCAATTTACTTTTTGTGCATTCATAGTTTAGCTTTTGAATTAGTTTAGTTTAATAAAATCCCTTTTATTTCTAGGTTAAATAATAGAAAGGAAGTTAGTACTAGTACTTTTGGTTCCCTTAGGTACGATATCTCGGTCTTGCCACTAAGCTGTACTACTCTTTGATAGGTGCGCTTGCCTTAAAGTCGTGATAATAGTTAGTTTTTTGTGCGATCATTATCATAAATTTTAGTACTTCAAATCACGCATATCAATTGCCCACACGGCCTAAGACACGGGCGTGTCTGTTAATTGTATGAGTCACACGGATTGGACACACGGGCATGTGTCCTCTGCACTTAGGAAAAATTTTAGAATTTTAGAAAAAATTCTTTGAATTTTCGGTTTGGTCCCGATTTATTTCTAACGCGTATTTTGGGTCTTGAGGGCCCATATAAGGGACAATATGAGTGAATTGTGAATGGTTTCTGATCTATTTATTAAAATGTTATAAAAGGTTCGTATTTATTTTGTAAGGTCTAGTAAAGTCCCGTAACCCTATTCCGGAGACGGATAAGGGCTAGGGGTGTTACAAGAACTGCTTGCATTTTATCTGCCACAACGCGAATATGATGTTGCGATCCAACAGTGAAATTTCATACTCAAAAGATGCCATTACCATGATTAAGATGAACAACCTGGAAGCTCTGATACCAATTTGTAAAAATAGAACGTCGGTAATGACAATGTATCGCAAAGAAAAAAGAGAGAAAAATAAAGAACACACAGGTTTTACGTGGAAACCTTTCGAGAAAAACACACAGGTTCCCAGGCAACGGCGCCAAAAACTTGATATGCTCGCGATATTAAGTATTGAAATTTATAAAAACTGATCACACCAAAACTAACTAATATCACGATTTTAAAGGCAAGCGCACCTATCGAACAGTAGTATAGTTTAGCGGCAAGACCGAGTTATCGTACCCAAGGGAACCAAAAGTACTAATACTTACTTCTTTTCTATTATCTAGCCTAAAAATAAAAGAGGATTGGTTGAAACTAATTCTAAAACTAACTAAAAGTGCACAAAAAGTAAATTGGGGAAAACTTTAGGGAAAAGCTGATTGATATGAGCAATACTTAAGGGAGAATCCACCTAGACTTCACTTGTTATTAACTTCTTTGAACTAGATGATTTCTTCACTTGACTTGATCCGTAGAGATCCCTAACCTATGTTAATACCTCTGTCGAGGATAAGAACAACTAATCCTAGGTGGTTAATTAAAGTTTCTTTATTAATTAACACCCCTAAGTTGCATTAATTTGATCTATGGATCCCCTTATTAGGTTTGACCCTAATCCAGTAGATTTATGTCGCCCTATGTCTAGGGTTGCATGCAACTCCGCTTAATTATGGTAGATCTACTCTTAAAACAGGGACTTTTGCTCTTCTGCCTAAGCACATCAGTTTCTTAAAGTAATACCTAGGATTATTAAATCAAGAATGAAGAACACATAATTAAGAACAATTCAAGTATTTATTAAATAATTCAAGAATAAATAATAATAAGATCTGTCTTAGGTTTCATCCCCCTCAAGTATTTGAGGTGTTTAGTTCATAATAAAGAAAGAAAACATCTCAGAAGAATTAAGATAACAAAACATAAAGAGCCCAAAAACCTCTGAAGGAATTTAGGGAGATCTTCTGTTTTGATGTAGAATTCTGGCTTCTGGGATGAATCAATTGGCTTCCCTTGGAGTAAACCCTTGCTTTCACTCCTTGTGTTAGCAGAATTATAGCGCTCTTTCTTGAGAGAAAAGAGTATATCTTTAGAGTTTCCTCTTGGGGTCTTTATATAGAGTTTAGAATGGCTTTCTTAGCCCCTAAGTATCCAAATCCGAGTGAAATTCCTCTTCCTCACGACAGGGACACGCCCGTGTGCCACGACAAGAGGCCGTGTGAGAGTCTGTCGATGGAAGCACAGCTATGTGGCCTGGCCGTGCTTGTCGGGGGCTAGACCGTATGGTCTTCGTGTGGCACGGCCATGTTCCATGGCCGTGTGGTGACTTCTTGGGCCGTGTCGTTTTCTCATTTTGGCCCATTTTCTCCGTTTTTGGCCCGTTTTCCGTTCTTTTCTCTTCCTTATGCTCTTCTAGGTATAAGATATGAAAAAGAAAGATTAAGAGCACCAATTCTCACAAAATTAATGATAATCCATTCGGAAATTAGGCTAAACATGAGGTAAAAATATGTATAATTTATCGTTTATCAAATACCCCCACACTTAAGCCTTTGCTTGTCCTCAACCAAAATCTCAATCCCTAATCAAGAATCATTCCTCTTAACTTACAATCGTTATTAATAATGTTTCAAACTAATCTACAGGTAATCATACAGTGATAATTCAATCAGAAGAACATTAAAGATTCAATCACTCTAAGTCGAGAATTTTATCATTGAAACATAAGTTTCTTCCATCCTCCTAAGTAATTATCTCTCCATCTTAATTAATAGAGGTTAACATCCTCACTAACGATTCACTCTATCCACTCAAAGTGTTTAGGGTTCAAGATTTAAGCACTCTCTAGTCAATCTGAAGAGTTATTACCATAGGCTTGCAAGAAAATCGCATCTCCACCACTATAGATTGATATGACACATCGATCAAAAGGTCTTGTAATGGTTGTAACGGGGCTTGGTTAGGGGTGTTGTTACAGACTGCAAAAGAGGGTTAGAATCAAGATTGAACTGAAAAATAGTCTAACTAGAAAAATCTCTATCACTGGAACATATTCTTCGGGCTAATTCTTATGATAACATCATTTCCACCTTGGTAGCCTTAAAATAGAAATATGAAAAAACTATTTGAACTATTTATAGATTACAACTGAATTAATACATACTTTTTTTTTTAAAACAATTCAATTATGATACAATACATTTAATAAAACTTTACAATCTGAAAAAGAGAATAAAGCTAGATGAAAATTTCAACTCAAATTTCGACAAAAATAGGGGTCAAAATAATTGAATGAAATTCAACAAAAAATGGGTTATTGGTTGATAATTGGAGGGTAAGTCAAAGGATGGGTTGTTAGGTTCAACGGGGTTCACTAGGGGTTAAATTATGGAGGTAGGCTTTTTTGGAGTAAGTAGGTTAAATCCTAGGTGCCTTTATCATCTCGGTATATCAAATTAATGATGTGGTCTTGACATGTATAATCAGAGCAAGTTCTAGAATAACAAATCAGTGTTACCTCACTCAAAGTAATAATAAAAGTGAGCATGAAAGAATGTATGCTCAAAAGGCTCAAAAATCTCACCAGGATTATAGCTTTTGATGTTAATTCTGCGAATTTCAAATCTCAAGATAACACTTAGAATTAAGGAAAATAACTTATGAAAAAAAATGGGGTTCTAAAAAATTTCAACTTATCATGCTTGATTCCCTAATATTTTAAAGTTTGAATAATCAAAGTACAAGCACCTATGTCTTAATTCTCACATATCAATAAAAATCATAAATCAATCAGAATATATCCCTAATAGGAGACTGAAGATGATGAGAATTTGAGAACAATGCAAAATGTTAGAAAAGTTCAGGGATTTCAAAGAGAGTGTAAAGACTGAAAATAGATTTCCCCTCACACTTAAGATGTACATTGCCCTCAATGTACAAAGATAACATTAGTAGCAATAAAAGCACAAGATCATAAGATAGGGAGAGGTATAAAACTCCCTGCTTTGGATGGATTAGTGAGACAAAGATTGGAAGAGTTGGCAGTTGTGGCAATGTATTCCCTTTTTCATAGAGATTTGAGCTATAAAACTCCTTTGAAACTGCGAAAGTATTTATTAGTCGTGGGAAATTTGGATTAAGAGAGATTACTCATTAGGGATTAGCCGATATGAAAAATAGAAAAAGAAATAAAAGGAAAATAATAAAGTAAGTTCTAAAAATACTAATCTTCAAATAATGAAAAAGATAAAGTGAATTAAAAATAAAAAAGAAAAGGAAAATAAAGTTAGAAGAAAGGAAAAGGTAAAAATAAGGATCAGAGTTAAAATAAAAAAAATAAAAATTAAGATAAAAATAAAGTTAGGAGGAATAGACATCTCTAATCCTCATGTGGGTCACGCGGCGGCGGTGGAGTGATGTTGTGATGCTGACAAATCTGCAGTAAGGTGGCATCGATATGATCGAGGCGCTGGAAGCATTGCTGCTCGAACTGTGAGAAGCGCTCAGATAGGTCAGCATGGGAGGCTGCCGCACGAGATGGGTGGCGAGGTGGTGGTGGCACTGCTGGTGCATCCTCTTCCGGTGGTGGGACATCGTCAGGAATGTCCTCTAGCTCCTCGGCCTCCTGGATGAGGCGATACTAGAAGTGGCTGCCTCTTGGCTTGCGCTGGATCATCCTCATGTGTAACATGGTCTGGATGCCCTGAGGGGACATCTACCCTATCAATGTATATGAGGATGTCTGGGCCGCGGTGTTGAGGAGCTCGAAGTGACGGGCTAAGCGTGTGATGTACGGGCCCATGGATATAACGCCCCAACGGTGACGCTCAATCTAGTGCTGCATGGCGTGCTCGATGAAGTAGGCGAGGTCAATGGGGTGCGCGTTCACTATGCTCCATAAGAAATATGCGTCGTGAGTGTTGACGACGCCTGTGATTTTGCGTCTACTCGTCAGAGTATGTGCAAGGAGAGCATGAATGTACCTCAATGATGGGGGAAGGGAGGTTGCTTTGCTGCTACTCGGATTGTATGTCTGATGCCCCGAGGTAATTTCGTTCCAATAGTCAACTGGCCTGAGATGGATGCGACGGGAGAGGTTGGGGAAGTCTTCTTCTTCCATGAATTGCTTCGTGTAGAGCCCGAGTGCTGAGCCGAACTCTGGTACGCTCAGGTGGTGTACGTGACCTCCTAAGCGAAATTGGACCGTTTCGGGATCATCAAACTGGTTCATGAAAGTTTGGAGGTGGAATGTGGAACAGAAATCGAGGGTGAGCTCCATGTATGTAGGCTCGATGATCTGGAAGAACTGTTCCCAAGGGTCCGTCATGAGTAAGGCTCGGACAAGATCAGCGAGGTTTACTTGTTCTAGTGCTGCCCAATCTATGCATCGGCCAGCGCTCAATGGACGTTCCCATAGTATTTGAAATAATTCCTCTTGCGAGGTTTGAGAGAATGTGATGGATGGGTGGCGAACTTCGGAGGTGGGTCTGGATGATGAACCCCCTTGCCTCTTACGTTTCTTTGAGACGGGGACGGCAGCCTTCTTACCTCGTGATGACGACATGTTACCTAAAATAAAGTTAGAATTATTAGTTCTAAAAATCGAAGTTAAATTGCAAACTATAGTAAAATTAAATGTGTAAATTAAAACGACAATGTGCCTAAAAAAATAAAATAAGGACTAACCAAAATAGTAAATAAAATCCATTCTAAGCGGTAGCAAGAACAAACAATATGGGTATGTATTTATACTAAATTTATGAGATAAATGGCAAGCAAATGAGCACTTAATTGGCATGCAATCCTAATATGTTCTCTAACATTCTAGATTATTCATCCTAATGTAACAAATTCTATGCTTGAAAGTAAAATTTAACTAAATAAAAATGAAATATAAATAAATAAAATGAGAAAAATGAGAAAATAGAACCAAATATAGGGTTGCACGGTCGTAGATTGAGGTCGAACGGTCGTGTGGGTGAGGTTGCACAAGCGTGGGTCGGCTGTGGATGAGCGTGGTGATAGTTTTAAGGTCGGTGGCGGCATTTATGGTAGTTGTGGAGAGGAGATTTTAGGGTTTGAGTGAAGAAGAGAATGAATAGTGGCTTCCTATTTATAGTTTTTGGGTCACACGGGCATGTCGCACGCCCGTGTGACTCGGGGTACGCCCGTGTGAATCGAAATTTGGTGGTTTTAGCGCGCCTGGTTCGAAGTACACGTCCGTGATGCTATCTCGCACGGCCGTTTGCAATCACGTTCGCTTTTCACACGGTCGTGTGATAAGTTCCACGGTCGTTTGTGATTTGTTTTGTTTTTCACATGGCCGTGTAGAAGGGCACACGGCTGTTTCCAAATTGACAGTGTTGGCCACGGTCTGGGGACACGGGCGTGGGGATTTCTGCGAGCCCGTGTCTAAGCTACAAGGTTGCCACGGCCATGTCACACGGTTGTGGGGATTTGTCAGTAGCCCGTGTTGAAGTCAGAAGGTTGCCACGGCCATATCGCACGGCCGTGGCTATTTATCGGTGGCCCTTGTTTTGGGACAATTTTTACTCTGGTTATACACGACCTCGGTATACGACCGTGTCTCTACTTGAATTGTTCACACGGCCTTGGACACGCCCGTGGGCATAGCCGTGTGGTCCTAAATCTCTGCATTTAAAAAGGGTTAGTTGATGCATGAAAAATACTAAAATTTTAAAGAAAGAAAAGTTACTAAGTTAGTGCTTGGATTGCCTCCCTAGAAGCGCTTATTTAGAGTCTAAGCTCGACTCTACCTGGATGTGTCACGAAGGGATTTCGTGGAGCTGAAGCTCCTCCCTGTAATCTTTGAAATTCTCACATCTATAGTGTTTAAGCCTATGTCCGTTTACCTTAAACGTACCGTAGTTAGGGTGAGTTACCTCAATTGAGCTGTATAGAAAGATGGTTCGAACAGTGAATGGACCTGACCACCTTGACTTGAGTTTTCCAGGAAATAGTTTCATCCTTGAGTTGTAGAGTAAGACAAGATCACCTGTTTTGAACTGCTTAGGTTGTTTCAGTCTTCTGTCATGACGTTGCTTCATGGCTTCCTTATATAGTCATGAGCTCTCGTAGGCATTGCAACGCCATTCTGCTAGTTCATTTAACTGTATTAATCTTTCCCCACCTGCAAGCTTGAAATCAAGGTTTAAGAATTTGATAGCCCAAAATGCTTTATGTTCAAGTTCAAATGGCAGATGACAACTTTTTCCGTAGACAAGTCTATAGGGAGATGTACCTATGGGTGTTTTAAAAGCATTTCTATAAGCCCATAAAGCATCGTCTATCTTTCTTGACCAGTCTTTTCTATTCGTTTCTATTGTTTTCTCTAGGATGCGTTTTAGTTCCCTTTTTGTCACTTCGACTTGGCCACTGGTTTGTGGGTGATAAGGGGCAGCTGTTCTATGGTGTACTCCATGCCTTTTTAAGACTTTTTCAAACTGGGCATTGTAAAAATGGGTGCCCCTATCACTAATAATTATCATAGGTGTTCCAAATCGAGAGAAAAGTTTCTTCAAAAATCATACTACCATTCTAGCATCATTAGTAGGTAAGGCTTGGGCTTCCATCCATTTTGACGCATAATCTACCGCTACAAGTATGTACTTATTTCCAAATGAAGTAGGGAATGGACCCATGAAATCAATACCCCATACATCAAATATTTCGCATGAAAGTATATAGTTCTGAGGCATTTTATTATGCTGAGAAATATTACCTGTTCGCTGACATTTATCACAAGAGGTCACATACATGTTGGCATCCCTGAAAAATGTAGGCCAGTAAAAGCCAAATTCGAGTACCTTATGAGCAGTTCTAGCTCCACTGTGATGTCCTCCTGTGGTTCCTGAATGGCAGTGATTTAAAATTTTGTATGCTTCTGTTTTAGTAACGCATCTTCGAATAACCTAATCTGCACAAATTCGAAAAAGAAAAGGATCCTCCCAAAAGTAGTTTTTCACCTCAGCGAAGAATCACTTGTTTTGCTGATGAGTCAGCCCTTTTGGGGTTATGTTAGCTGCTAAATAATTTGCAAAATCAGCAAACCAAGGAACTGTTGCACCTGCTAAGGATAGGAGTTGTTCTTCAGGAAACAAGTCATTTATTTTGTTGAGATACTTGGGTTGCGTGTTTTCTAATCTTAAAAGGTGATCTGCTACCAGGTTTTCAGCACATTTCTTATCCTTTATTTCTAAATCGAACTCCTGTAACAATAGAATCCATCTTATTAATCGAGGTTTTGCATCAGTTTTAGTTAAAAGGTAACGGAGAGCAGAATGGTTGGTATAAACAATAACTTTTGACAAAATCAAATAAGATCTGAATTTATCAAATGCGAAAATAACAGCTAGCAATTCTTTTTCTGTGGTAGTATAATTTGCTTGAGTGGCTGTTAAAGTTCTGCTAGCATAATAGATCAGTTGAAAGTGCTTATCTCTTTGTTGTCCTAAAGCTGCACCTACTACAAAATCACTTGCATTGCACATTAGTTCAAAAGGTAGATTCCAATCAGGTGAAATCATAATCGGGGCATTGACTAACTTTTCTTTAAGAGCATTAAAAGAGTCTAAACATTTTTGGTCAAAGTTGAAAAGCACGTCTTTTTTCTAGCAACTTTGTTAAAGGCTTAGCTATTTTAGAAAAATCTTTAATAAATCTGCGATAAAAATCGGCATGTCCTAAAAAGCTTCTTATAGCCTTAACTGAATTAGGGGGAGGTAATTTTTCAATGGTTTCAATTTTTGCTTTATCTACCTCTATCCCTTTACTAGAAATTTTATGTCCTAATACAATACCCTCTTGAACCATAAAGTGGCATTTTTCCCAGTTTAGCACTAAATTTGTCTCCTCACATCTTATCAAAACACGTTTTAGATTATTAAGACAAAGTTGGAAAGAATTACCAAAAACTGAAAAATCATCCATAAATACCTCATGATGTCTTCCACGAATTCATTGAAGATAGCTAGCATGGATCGCTGAAAAGTAGCAGGAGCGTTACATAAACCAAAAGGCATTCTACGATAAGCAAATGTACCGTATGGGCATGTGAATGTCGTTTTCTCCTAATCTTCTGGAGCTATAGGGATTTGGAAGTAACCAGAGAGGCCATCTAGGAAACAATAATACATGTGACCTGATAATCTCTCCAACATCTGATCAATAAAAGGTAAGGGAAAATGATCTTTTCGAGTGGCGTCATTCAGCTTCCTATAATCAATGCAAACTCTCTATCCAGTGACTGTTCTTGTAGGTATTGACTCTTTTTTGTCATTAGACACCACAGTCATGCCTCCCTTTTTAGGAACAACCTACACAGGACTTACCCAAGAACTGTCAGAAATAGGATAAATAATGCCTGTATCTAGAAGTTTAATTACCTCGGCTTTTACGACTTCCTTCATGTTGGGATTTAATCGTCTCTGAGCTTGTACCGATGGTTTATATTCATCTTCCATTAAAATTTTGTGGGTGAAAAAGTACGGATTAATTCCCTTAATATCTAAAATTTTCCAAGCTATAGCATGCTTGTGTTCCCTTAACACATGGAGTAGTTCCTCTTTTTCTGCAATGCTCAAATCTGATGCGATAATGACTGGTAAAATTGAATCTTCCCCTAAAAAGGCATATTCCAAATGATCTGGCAATTGCTTCAACTCTAATTTAGGGGGTTCATCAATGGAAGGTTTCTGTCTTAACTCATCATTCATTTTTATACTTTCATAACTTATGTGTCTTGTGATGATTTCATTAGAATCTAATTCCTTTCTTACTTCCTCAATTTCAGTGGTGACTTCCTCTTCTCCCCCACCTTGAACAAGACACAGTTCTAACGTGTCTGCCATAGAAAGTTCCTGAAACTTATCCTAAACAAAGTAATCAATAATATCAACAAAATAACAGGAATCATCTTGTTCTTTAGAAAATTGCATAGCATCGTAGATTTTAAAAATGACTTCTTCCTCACCAACTTTGAGTACTAATTTACCATCCCCTACATCAATAATAGCTCTAGCAGTGGCTACGAATGGACGTCCCAGAATTAAAGGTACCTCAATATCCTCATCCATATCAAGCACAACAAAATCAACAGGGAATATAAATTTATCTACCTTTACGAGCACATCTTCTATGATTCCCCTAGGATATTTAATAGATGTATCAGCTAGTTGAATACTCATCTTAGTAGGCTTTGGTTCCCCTAAACCTAGTTGCTTGAACATTTTGTAAGGCATGAGATTAATGCTAGCACCTAAATCGGCTAAGGCTTTATCAATAAGTAAACTACCAATTAAACAAGGAATAGTAAAATTCCTTGGATCTTTCAGTTTTGCCGGCAGTTTATTTTGGAGAATAACTGAGCATTCTTCGTTGAGTTCCACTGTGGCTAATTCTTCCAACTTCTTTTTATTTGTCAGAAGTTCTTTACGGAACTTCGCGTACTTCGGCATCTGCGAAATTGCTTCAACAAAAGGTAAGTTAATGTGTAATTGTTTAAAAAGTTCAAGAAATTTACCGAATTAAGTGTCTGTACGGTCTTTCTTCAACTTTGTCGGATATGGAATGGGCGGTTTGTATTCCTTGAGTGTTGGTGGGGTGTTTTCCTTGGATTCCTCTACCTTGTCTCTTGAAGATTCTGAAGCAGATTTCTTTTCTGGTTCAGCTAGGACTTTCCCATCTCTTAGAGTAATTACTTTGACATGTTCTCTGGGATTTGGCTCAGTATTACTTGGTAGTCCACCTTGTGGTCTTTTTGAAATTAATTTTGTAAGTTGACCGATTTGATTCTCAAGCCCTTGAATTGATGCTTGCTGGTTCTTTAGTGCCGTTTCAGGATTTTGGAAATGGGTTTCTGATGCGGCCATAAATTTGGTGAACATCTCTTCAAGATTCGGCTTTTTCTCTTGTTATGGTGGTGGCTGCTAAAATCACGGAAGAGGCTATTGTCTTTGATTTCCTTGTCCTCCCTATGAAATATTGGGGTGATTTCTCCAACCTGCATTATAAGTATTACTATAAGGGTTATTTTAAGGTCTAGAATTGTTACCCATATAGTTGGCTTGCTCAGTTTCCATGCTGTGCCCAGAGGATGAGTAGTCTGGATTGAACATATTTACTGGAGTTGTGTCACACTGCATCACTGGCTGTGCCTGTGTAGAACCAACAAAATGATCAAACTTTTTATTTAAAAGTTCTACTTGGTTAGTAAGCATAGTGACAGCATCAATATTATAAACTCCTGCAGCATTTGTCGGCTTTGTCCTCATGACTTGCCCCTGATAGTTATTCAGTGACATCTCTTTAATAAATTCATAAGCTGTTTCGGGTGTTCTGTTATTGATCGTTCCTCCTGCGGCTGTATCAATTATTTGCCTTGTTGAAGGGTTCAAACCGTTGTGAAAGGTTTGAACTTGCTACCACAAAGGTAAACCATGATGAGGGCATCTTCTCAAAAGATCTTTGTATCTCTCCCAAGCATCGTAAAGTGTTTCTAAATCCATCTGCACAAAAGAAGAGATATCGTTTCGTAATTTACCTGTTTTAGCTGGAGGAAAATATTTAAGTAAAAATTTTTCGATCATCTGTTCCCATGTGGATTGAGCCTCGTGGTAAGGAATTTAACCACTGTTTGGCTTTGTTTCTCAAAGAGAATGGAAATAGCCTTAGACGAATGTCATCATCAGAAACGCCATTAATTTTAAAGGTATCATAAAGTTCTAAAAATTTGGCTATTTGTGAATTCGGATCTTCATCCTGTAAACCATCAAACTGCACCAATTGCTGTATCATCTGAATAGTGTTAGGTTTTAATTTAAAATTATTAGCAGCAATAGTAGGTCTAAGAATGCTAGTTTGGGTACCAGCCAAACTAGGTTTAGCATAATCATACATAATGCGAGGAGCTGCTTCCGGATTTGCTGGTGGCGCGACTATTACGGGAGGTGGTGGAATGTTTTGATCTGCTTCCATCTCTTCTGTAGATTCTGGCCTTTGTTCTTGTCATTGTTCTAGATATTGTAGGCTTCGTTTGATCTCTCTGCGAGTTCTGCAAACTGTTGCTTCTAAATCTTCGTCAAAAAGCAATGGTCCTGCTGGGTTGTTTCTAGTCATAAACTAGAAATACCTAGAAGGAAAAAGCAAAGAAAATTAAAATAGAATAAAATAAAATAAAAGAAAAATAATAAAATAAAAATAAATAAAAACTGAAAATAAATAAATATAGTAATGGCTAAAGTAATAGAAATCGAGTTTTCTTAATATTTTAGTTCCCTGGCAACGGCGCCAAAAACTTGATATGCTCGCGATATTAAGTAATAAAATTTATAAAAAACTGATCACACCAAAACTAACTAATATCACGATTTTAAAGGCAAGCATACCTATCGAACAGTAGTATAGTTTAGCAGCAATACCGAGTTATCGTACCCAAGGGAACCAAAAGTACTAATACTTACTTCCTTTCTATTATCTAGCCTAAAAATAAAAGAGGATTGGTTGAAACTAATTCTAAAACTAACTAAAAGTGCGCAAAAAGTAAATTGGGGAAAACTTTAGGGAAAAGCTGATTGATATGAGCAATACTTAAGAGAGAATCCACCTAGACTTCACTTGTTATTAACTTCTTTGAACTAGATGATTTCTTCACTTGACTTGATCCGTAGAGATCCCTAACCTATGTTAATACCTCTGTCGAGGATAAGAACAACTAATCCTAGATGGTTAATTAAAGTTTCTTTATTAATTAACACCCATAAGTTGCATTAATTCGATCTATGGATCCCCCTATTAGGTTTGACCCTAATCCGGCAGATTTATGTCGCCCTATGTCTAGGGTTGCATGCAACTCCGCTTAATTATGGTAGATCTACTCTTAAAACAGGGACTTTTGCTCCTCTGCCTAAGTACATCAGTTTCTTGAAGTAATACCTAGGATTATTAAATCAAGAATGAAGAACACATAATTAAGAACAATTCAAGTATTATAATTCAAGAATAAATAATAACAAGATCTGTCTTAGGTTTCATCCCCCTCAAGTATTTGAGGGGTTTAGTTCATAATAAAGAAAGAAAACATCTCAGAAGAATTAAGATAACAAAACATAAAGAACCCAAAAACCCCTGAAGGAATTTAGGGAGATCTTCTGTCTTGATGTAGAATTCTGGCTTCTGGGATGAATCGATCGGCTTCCCTTGGAGTAATCCCTTGCTTTCACTCCTTGTGTTGGCAGAATTATGGCGCTCTTTCTTGAGAGAAAAGAGTATATCTTTAGAGTTGCCTCTTGGGGTCTTTATATAGAGTTTAGAATGGTTTTCTTAGTCCCTAAGTATCCAAATCCGAGTGAAATTCCTCTTCCTCACGACAGGGACACGCCCGTGTGCCACGCCTGTGTGCCACGACAAGAGGTCTGTGAGAGTCTGTCAATGGAGGCACGGCTGTGTGGCCTGGCCGTGCTCTTCGGGGGCTAGACCGTGTGGTCTTCGTGTGGCACGACCGTGTGCCACAGCCGTGTAGTGACTTATTGGGCCACGTCATTTTCTCATTTTGGCCCATTTTCTCCGTTTTTGGCCCGTTTTCCGTTCTTTTCTCTTCCTTATGCTCTCCTGGGTATAAGATATGAAAAAGAAAGATTAAGAGCACCAATTCTCACAAAATTAATGATAATCCATTCGGAAATTAGGCTAAACATGAGGTAAAAATATGTATAATTTATCGTTTATCAGTATGGTTCTAAGATTTGGTTCAATGTTCTTGTTTGCTATGTGTATTCACATGTTTTGATAATTTGAGTAAGTTGATGATCTCACTTGAACGGGTATATTTAATATTTATGAATGTGGATTGCTAAGTTATTTTAATTTTGTAATGGAACTTTTGAGATTGTGTTATTATTATTGAAACAAATTGGTGCAAGGTTCGGTTTTATCTTATTTATATAGACCAAATGAATAGTGATTTATATCTTGTGATGACAAAGTATTTAAATAGGCTTATATATATATACGTGTGGATGGAAAATGTTATTTTGAGCTTTATGTATCGATGTGTTGCACAAGAAGTAAATGCATAACAAATATGGTATTTTCGATTATATATGTGAATATTTATATTTTTGTGATTATGATCTTTATATGATAGTATGAATTGTATCATATTAGGATAACCTCATGAGTAAACCATTGGTAACTTGATAGTTTAGTAAAGTAGAAATTAATTAGGTAAGAAAACTATTACATATTCGGCTACATCATTTCAAAATGACTATTTGTATAGAAATTTTATTTTATGTTTAAATGGTAGTTTATTTTCATAATTAGTAGTGACATGAATATTTAATATACTTATAAAATCGTGTATAAGGAATACATATTGTGTAATGAGTTATGATTATTGTATGAGTTTGTATTTAATTGATTTATGAAACTTGTTCTTATGATAGTGAATTGATCAAATATTGTGCGTTGGATTCAAAATGTCTTGTAACCCTCTCCGGCAACGGACATGGGTTAAATGGGTGTTACAGATGGAGTTTAATAAGGTTTAAATAACCTTACTCTAAAATAAAATAAAAGAAGTGTAGTTCTATATGGATTTTACTTTTATTTTATTTTACCACTCTATTTTATTTAAATAAGAATTCGAGTCACTTAATTCTAACATAGTTCATAGGGAAGGCTTATAGGAAGATATGAACTATCCATTGGTGTTGTAATTGTGCCAACGATAACCATTTAAGGTAGGCTATTGTATTGCAAACAAATAGATTTGCTCAAGGATCACAAAAGCAAATCGATTTTCAGTTGTAGTGGAAATCATACCAAAGAACCCAAATTAATCAAATTCAGTATAACACTCCTAAAAGAAATATCAAAAACCCTAACAAGAATCAAACATATCTTTTGTTTTTTTGTTCAACAAGAATTAAACATATTGGCTACATTAGTAACCAAATTTCCAAAGTCAATCAAGTTGTGTTAGTTTTGAATAAGCCTTGAACCGAATCCCTATTCCCCCAACCAAATGTGGTGTTAGTTTTAAAAGAAAATTTCAACTGCTAAATTCAACAATCGGTTGTAGAGTCTTTTTCGTAATATATTTAGTGGTGATTCCTAGTGTTGTTAATTACTAGCAATTGAATGATCCTTGACTATTTGTCCCCAAATGGTAATTATCATTACTAGAAAGCAAGAATGAAGACATATGTGAAGTCATAGGGCATAAAGCTCAGTGCTCACTAGTTGGCAATCTCCTATTGTTGAGTCTGAAGTTGAAAAAGTTCCTAAACCTAAGTTGGAGTGGACTATAGAAGAAGAACACGTTTCTAATGTCAATTATAAGGCACTATATGCCATATTTTGTGGTGTTGATTTGCAATAATTCAAAAGGATCTATAAATGTACTATTATAAAATAGGTGTAACACCCATATCCCGTTTCGTTTTCGGAATAGTATAAGGGAAAAAAGATATCCTATCCTTATAAAATAATGAAAAGAATAGTATAAGTGAAGTAGGGCCAAATCCTTAGGGATTGGATCTGCATAATGTCTTGTTCAACGAGATCCCAGACAGAATCATCCCCAAGAAAACCTGCGTACCTAAAAAAAATAAAAAGACAGAATTAAAAGTTGGTTTAATTGAAATTTTAGAAATTAAAATTGAAATTATAAAAATAAACAGAGTTGAGAAAATACAGTTTTTTTTATGGAGAGATTCCAACCTCCGGTTGTCTCGATCCTCCTTGGGTTAAATCCTCGACTTTTAGGTGATCCTTCTCGAACAAATTAAGCTAATTATGGTGGAAGAGAACGCCTATGACCACATGCTCCACTTAGATTTTAGACTTACGATTTAGAGGAACCTAACTCTAGCCAACCGTCACTTTTGTGGGACTTTTTTACACTAGATCATCACTTCTCAATGGCGAATGCCATGCCATTTTGTCTATTGAGCTCGACAACCACTGACGCAGTAAGCTAATGAATCGACTGTGCAACCTTTCCAAAACATACAAAGTGGTCGTTCTTTGCACAAGTTGAAAAGATCACCTTTGAAGGGACATGGACGGAAGCGTCAGCCCTATAATGCGGAGAAACGATAAATACTCGTTGAGAAGGCTTAGCGAGGATTCTAAGCTTCAGGAACCCTTTTTGGGGAATTTCAACAACTTTTGGCTAGATGAATTTAGTGACTCATGATTTTTGGGGAAAAAAGAAATAAAAGTAATAAAAATGGATTTTTGTTGAATAATATGAAAGGAACAATGGCTAAGCTTTTTAGGAGAGGGAGTGTTTACAGAAAAGATAAGTCAGATTTGTGTTACTCCATCCCCTATTTATAGTACTAGGAAACCTAGTCTATTCCTAATTAAATTCTAAAAGATAAATAAATATAAATAAAGATAAAAGCTAAAATTAAATCTAAATAATAATCTTTAACAATTATCCTAATATAATTAAAATTTAAATAAAGTATTGTGTTTATAAAATCTCTTCTTTGCACTTTTTCCCTCATGTCTTCCACACTTGTATTTTCGGCACCACTTCTTCCCTATTTCGCATGCCGATCCATTTTATCTTTAAATTAATGTTTTTTGCCCCTAAATTTCCTTTTGCCTTCAATTTAGTCCCTACAAGATAAAAAAACATAAATAACTCAAATTAGTAGGGTCATGCTCAAAATAAATATGTAATTAATATATAAAAACATGTCATTTCAGAGTATTATCAAATTCTCCCTACTTAGCCCATGCTTGCCCTCAAGTATAGTTCCTATCTACTGTGAAATTTAGATTTTGCCATGAAAGAAATATCACTCCAAAGTTTTATAAAAATTAGGCTTAATGCATATGAAAATAAAGAGAACCTTTAGCTTGCTATAAGCAAATCTGAAAAAGTATTCCAATTTAATCACACAAAAATCAAAATTGACTTGGATTATTTCATGAAAATTAGGTAATTTACTAAACTTACCAAGGCACTTTATTTGTTTACACCTCTAGTCCCCAAATGCAATTATATTATTAATATATTTCTCTCTTTTTTTTTCTATTTTTTACTTAAGAATATATTGAACCTTTTGACGCAAAGAGAGATGACAGCCAAGCACCCTCACCCCGATTACTCAGCCAACACATTCCTAATTTATTATATTTCTCTTAAGAACATATCGAACCTTTTGACGTGAAAAGAGATGACAACCAAGTACCCCACCCCGATTACTCAGCCCAACACATTCCTAAAAAATTTGTTTAATTCCGGTTAGCAGAGTTTTACATAACACGTCACACAACCTTTTGACGCGAAGTAGGATGACAATCCAAGCACCCTACCCTGATTACTTAGCTAGTCACGTTTTAAGCTGTACTCATAACCACAGAGACATCAAAATTTATTATTATCATTAAACGGAATTTTAATTTTGGAGGACTAGGAAAAACAATCAAGGGTAAAAAAAAGTTTCAGCAACCACTAAACAGTCATGAACCATACAATTATATTAAGTGTCTTCTTTGCATTTAGACTTAATCAATTTTACTATAAGCAAGATATTGTTAACTCTATTAATCATAAATATTTTAGCCTAATAAAAATAAAATGGTGGAGATGAAATCAAAACTAGTGAAATCATAATTAACTCAGTAGACAAGAATCATGCTCGCAGGTCAAACAGTGGGAAATTCCTGGTAAAAACTTTGGGAATGAAAAGAGGCAGAATATTCTAAAAACAAAAATCAATGTGGGCAGAAATGAGCACAAGGCAACAAAAATAGTAACACAACAGTAAAAACAATAGATAAATGACAAAAATAATGAGGACAGGCTCCCCTTACTTAAAACATATTATCCTCGATGTGAAAGAAAAAAAAAAACAAATATGTGAAAGAAAAAGGAGTTAGGAAAACTCCCCTTGTAGTAATTGTTGTTCATGCATAGCTACAATGAGGAAAAGGTTTGATGTCGCGTAGAGGAGAGGAAGGAGGGGAAGACGTTCGTCAACTAAGTTGACGTGTTAGGGCACCGAGAATCGACGCCGGCAGCTGTTGATGGCGAAGGAGGGTTCGACGGCAGCACGGCTTTTAGTTCAACCATAGTGGTGGGAAAAATATGTGGTGGGGGTAAGGGAGAAGGGGAGCGGCGGCTGGTGGGTTTTGGGTGAAAAAATAGTGAAAAGTTTAGGGTTTGAAGGTGTAGAAGAAAGGGTGTTTGGTTGCAGGTTTTGGGTAAGCATAACGCAGGGATGCACTATTCCTTCTTTAAATAAGAATAGAATAACGGATGTTTATGAAAGCACGCCAATTCCTGAGTTTTTTCCTCACCGGTTTACCTAGACAGAAGAAGAGAAATTTATTAATATCCAAACAAAATAAAGTAATAAATAATAAAATAAAATAAAATAAAAATAACAAAACATAAAAATTGGGTTGCCTCCCAACAAGCACTTGTTTTACATTGTTAACTTGATGCTTCAACTAGTATTGGGGCTGTTCTAGCTGAAATCTTTCATTCGTATGGGCTTGGAAATTATCCTTTTCTACCACATCCACCATATTTGGGTTTAATCGTCCTTGTGCCTTTTTCTTTGGTTTCATATTATCTTCCAAGAAAATCTTATGTGTGCCTGTCAAGGGGTTAATCCCTTTTAAGTTAGCAATGGTCTCATCATTCTCCAAAAATGGGCACTTGAGATGCTTGGGAAGTGGTTTTAATTTCAGATTTGGTGCCTGCACAAAAGAAGGTAGAAGTTTAGTATCCATAGGAAACAATAATTCATTAACAGATTTACAAATAGATCCTGAATCGAAATTATCATCAAACAATGTTTCAAGTTTATCTTCATAAGGTGACTCACAAGTTTCTTCTACTAATGAGTCAATTATGTCGGTATTGTTTACGTTTAAGATTTCACTCGGGTGACTAATAGCGTTATAAATGTTAAACTTCATGATCTCCCCACCAAACTCTATTGCGAGAGTTCCGCTACGCACGTCAATCTTAGTGCTAGTGGTACTAAGGAAAGGTCGGCCTAGCAAGATGTTTGAAGACCCAGGAGCGTTATCCTCTTCCATTTTTATCACATAAAAGTCTGCAAGAAAGATAAGCCCATTTACGTTCACTAATACGTCTTTGAGGACTCCTTCGGGATGCACAATAGACCTGTCTGCTAATTAAATGATAACACTTGTTTTCATCAAAAAACCCTTGATTTATAAATAAAAAAGGCATTACATTTATGGAGGCTCCTAAATCACATACAACTTTTTTAATTCTTAAGTGGCCTATTTTGCATGGTATTGTGAACATGCTCTCATTTTTGCATTTCGCTGGCATCTTTCGCTACAACACTGTGGACACATTCTCACCAACGCTTATCCTTTCATTACCAATTAATTTTCCCTTGTTGGTGCAGAGCTCTTTAAGAAACTTGGCATAGCGTGGAATTTGTTTAATGGCATCCAATAGTGGCATGTTGATCTCGAAATTTCTGAATGTTTCAAGGATCTCCTTGTCCTCTTTACCTTTTCGAAATTGGTTCAATCGTCCTGGAAATGAATGTTGAATTTTAGGCAGTTGAGATTTCGTTCGAACCTGTTCATCGTTCTTGGGTTTTTCTTGGGTGGAATCTTGGCCAATATTTCTGCTAGGAATTGGTTCCAGTTATTTTCCACTTCACAACGTCACTGTTTTTACATGTTGTCTTGGATTAGGTTACGTTTGTGACGGCAGCTTCCCTTGTGAGTTTATTTTCTCAATTGATGTAGTCAATTCCCTTATAGACGCCTCAGTTTTTTGTTGAAAAACTTTTGTTTCCTTTTGGAGATCAAGAGTTTTCCATTGTATTTGCTGTTGGAAATCAATCATATTAGTTGCTAATTTATTGATCATGGTTTCTAGAGAGGTACCTAAATCTCGCGGCTGTTGTGGAAAATGGTTTTGGTATGGCTGGTTATACTATAGGTTTGTCCCATAACTCAAGTTAAGATGGTCTTTCAATCCTGGCTTGTAGGTATTAACCTAGGGGTCATACCACCTTTGTGGTAACCCAGGAAAGTTCCCTATAGCATCCAAATGAGCCATAGTATCATCATACAAACTAGGATAGGCATTAGTTGTATGTTTAGGTGTAGCACATATTTCGTATAGTCTGGCTGGTTTTGCTTTTTCTGCAATAAGAGAATTCACAATATTAGTAAGTCTATCAACTTTATCTTCTAACGTTGAATTACTTAGCTGGTGAACCTTTCTAATGGGTTCAGGATTGACTCAAAATTGTTGAGTATTTGCAGTCATCGTGGATATCCAATACCTTACTTATTGGGGCTCCAAGAGTGGCGTCTACCATATTCATCTCTATGGGTTTCAAGCCTTCATAAAAGTATTGGAGTAAAAACTGTTCCGTTATACCATGTTACGGGCAACTTGAACACAACTTCTTAAATCTCTCCTAATAGTTGTAAAGAGACTCTACTTCTTTTTACCTTATCCCAACAATCTCCCTTCTTAATTCTGCTACACACGATGCTGGAAAAAACCTGTTGAAACACAAATGAGAAATATCAGTTCAAGTTGTAATAGACCTAGGTGGTAGATAAAATAGCTGTAACACCCTAAATTTTGGGGTTAGAAGTTTTGAGTTTTGTGGTTAGGGCCAGTGAGAAGGTTGTGCTATTGTGTTCAGTGAGAAGGTTGTGCTATTGTGTTTAGTTGCGCGGTTAAGTGACAGAATTGGCCTATTGGTCTGGTGGTTGGTTGTGTGTTAGTTTAGCTTGGGGTCCTAAGTTCCAGTTCTCATGTGCGCTTTGAGGAATCTATTTTATTTTTTATTGCTTTTAAGTTTTGAGTATTTATTTGTTTATTTATTTATTTTTATTTTATTTTTATTTTAATTGGGTTATAAGAAATTTGATAAGAAATAAAAATAGAAAAAAACACGTTTTCCTACTTTTATTTTATTTTTCTTCTTCTTCTTTGTTTTTCTCTACCTCTCTTCTCACGTTAGACCTTCTTTTCTTTTCTTGAGTCTTCTTATCTTGTCGTTTTATTCCTACACCGTATTCATCTTCAATCATTGTGGTTCACCGGTGGGGTTGGGTGTTGATATGCGTGATATGAAGTAATAAAATTTATAATAATGATCGCACCAAAAACTAACTATTATCACGATATTAAGGCAAGCGCACCTATCGAACGGTAGTATAGCTTAGTGGTAAGACTGAGATATCGTACCCAAGGGAACCAAAAGTACTAGTACTAACTTCCTTTCTATTATTTAACCTAGAAATAAAAAGAGTTTTTATGAAACTAAACTAATTCTAAAACTAAACTATGAATGCACAAAAAGTAAATTGGGGAAAAACTCTTTAGAAAAAACTGATTGGTTTGGGCAATACTTAAGGAAGAATCCACCTAGACTTCACTTGTTATAAATTCTTGAGCTAGACGATTTATTCACTTGACTTGATCCGTAGAGATCCTTAACTTATGTTAATACCTCCGTCGAGGATAAGAACAACTAATCCTAGGTTGATTAACAGAAATCTCTTTCTAGTTAAAACCCCTAGTCTTGCATTAACTCGATCTATGGATCCCCTTATTAGGTTTGACCCTAATCCAGCAGATTTATGCTGCCCTATGTCTAGGGTTGCATGCAACTCCGCTTAATTATGCTAGATCTACTCTTAAACAGGGACTTTTGCTCCTTTGAATAAGCACATCAATACTTGAATTAATACCTAGGATTATTAAAACAAGAATTAAGGACGCATAATTAAGAACAATTCAAGTATTTATCATATAACTCAAGATAAAATAATAACAAGATCTGTCTTAGGTTTTATCCCCCTCAAGTATTTGGGGGATTTAGTTCATATTTAATAAAGAAAACATCTCAGAAGAATAAAAATAACAAAACATAAAGAACCTAAAAACCCTTGAAGGATTGAAGGGAGATCCTTTGTCTTGATGTAGAATTCGGCTTCTGGGATGAATCAATCGGCTTCCCTTAGAGTAATTCCTTGCTTTCACTCTTTGTGTTGGCAGAAATACGGCACTCTCTTGTGGGAGAAAAGGTACACCCTTAGTGTTGCCTCCTAGGGTCTTTATATAGAGCTTTGGAATTCCTTTTTTTGCCTCTAAGTATCTAAATTCGAGTGAAATTGTACTTCCTCACGATAGGGACACGCCTGTGTGCCACGACAAGAGGCCATGTGTGAGGTTGTTGATGGTGGCACGACCGTGTGATCTGGCCGTACTTGTCAGGGCTGGGCCGTGTTAGACCTTATGTGGCACGACCGTGTGATGAATCCTTAGGCTGTGTTGTTTTTACAGTTTGGCCCATTTTCTCCGTTTTTAGCCCATTTTTCGTTCTTTTCTCTTCCCTATGCTCTCCTGAGTATAAAACATGAAATAGAAGGATTAAGAGCACCAATTTCCACAAATTCAATGATAATTCATCCAGAAATTAAACTAGGCATGGGGTAAAAATATGTATAATTTATCGTTTATCAAATACCTCTACACTCAAGCCTTTGCTTGTCCTCAATCAAAATCTCAACCCACAATCAAGAATCATTCTTCTCAACTCACAATATTTATCAATAATGCTTTAAATTAATTCACAAGTATTTATACAATGAAAATTCAATCAGAAGAATATTAAAGATTCAATTACTCTAAGTTGAGAATTTTATCATCGAAACATAGGTTTTCTCCCTTCTCCTAAGTAATTATCTCTCAATCAAAATAAACAAAAATTGACATCCTCACTAAGGATTCACTCTATCCACTCAAAGTGTTTAAGGTTCAAGAATTAAATAATCTCTAGTCAACCTGAAGAGTTATTACCATAGGCTTGCAAGAAAATCAAATCTCCACCACTATAGATTGATATGATACATCGATCAAAAGGTCTTTCAATGGTTGTAATGGGGCTTTGGTTAGGGGTGTTGTCACAAGCTGAAAAAGAAGGTTAGAATCGAGATTGAACTAAAAAATTATCTAGCTAGAAAAATCTCTATCACTGGAACATATTCCTCGAGCTAAGCCTTACGATGACATCATTCTAGCCTTGGTAGTCTTAAAATAGAAATATTCAAAAATGTTAACTATGAATTACAACTGAATTAACTGTATATATACTTTTTTTTAAAACAATTCAAATATAATACCTTGAATATTTATAACTTTACAACCTGGAAAAGAGAATAAATCTAGATAATAATTCAACTCAAATCTCGACAAAAATAGAGATCAGAGTAATTGAATGGAATTTAACAAAAATAGGTTATGGGTTAATATTAGATGTAAGTCAAAGAATGGGTTGTTACGCTCAATGGGGTTCACTAGGGGTTAATTTGTGGAGGTAGGCTTTTATGGAGTAAGTGGGTTACATCCTAGGTGCCTTTATCATTTCAGTGTATCAAATCAATGATGTGGTCTTGACATGTATAATCGAAGCAAGTTCTAGAATAACAAATCAGTATTGACTCACTCAAAGCAATAATAAAGGTAAGCACGAAAGAATGTATGCTCAAAAGGCTTAAAAATCTCACCAGAATTATGGCTTTTGATGTCAATTCTATGAATTTCAAATCTCAAGATAATACTTAAAATTAGGGAAAATAACTTATGAAAAAAAATTAGATTCTCAAAAATTTCAACTTATCATGCTTGATTCCCTAGTGTTTTAAAGTTTGAATAATCAAAGTACAAGCACCTATGTCTTAATTCTCAACATATCAATAAAAATCATAAATCAATCAGAATTAATTCCTAATAGGAGATTGAAGATAGTGCAAAGAGTGAAAGTGAGAATTTGAAATTTTGAGAACAATGCAAATAAAATTTTTCAGGGATTTCAAAGAAAATGTAATGATTGAAAGTAAGTTTTGCCCCCACACTTAAGATGTACATTGCCCTCAATGTACAAAGATAACATTAGTAGCTATAGAAGCACAAGATCATAAGATAGGGGAAGACATGAAACTCCCTGAATTTTGGATGAATTTGTGAGAAAGAGATTGGAATTGGAAGAGCCGGCAGTTGTGGCAGGGTTGTCCCATTTACATATGGATATAAGCTGTAGAGCTCCTTTGAAACTGCGAAAGTATTTATCAGTCGTGGGAAATTTGGATTAACAGAATATGTTTGTTAAGGGGAAGCTGATATGAAGAAATTAAAATAAAGAAATAACAGAAATTAAATTCTAAAAATACTAAAATTCAAATAATGAAAAAGATAAGATGAAATAAAATAAAATAAAAAGTAAAAATGAAAATAAAAGAGGAGAAAAGAGGATTAGGAAAGTCTAATCCTTAGATGGGTCGCGAGGTGGGGAAGGTGGTGTGATATGAAGGTGCTGGCATATCTGCTGAAGTATAGCATCTATATGATCAAAGCGTTGGAAGCACTGTTGCTCGAATCGTGTTACGCATTCAGATATGTCAGCGTATGAAGCTGCTGTATGAACTGGGCGGCGAGGTGGTGATGGCTCAGTGGGGTGCTCCTCTGGTGGTGGGACATCATCAGTAATGTCCTCGGGATCCTCCTGCTCTGCGTCTCGTAGTAGTCTGTACTGTAGAGGATCGGTTCATTGTCATTGTTGGATCATCCTCATGTGAAGCATAGTTTGAATGCCCTGTGGGGACATCTGACCGACTAGGGTGTAGGAGGAAGTCTAGGCCGCGGTATTGAATAGCCCGAAGTAGCGGGCTAGGCGAGTCATGTACGGGCCTATGTTGATCACCCCCTTTCTATGCCTCTCCGTCTGATGTTGGATGGCGAGAGCGATGAAGTAAGCCAGGTCGAAGACATGGCCGTGTACTATGCTCCATAGAAAGTAGGTGTCATGGGTGTTGACGACGCTGGTGCTCTCGCGTCGTCCGGTGAGTGTATGCATGAGAAGGGCATGAAGGTACCTCAATGATGGGGATAGGGCGGTTGCCTTGGACGACTAGGGTTGTACGTTGATGCTGCCAGGACTAGGGCCTCCCAACACTTAGAGGGTGAATAGTGGATGTGGCGGTGGAGCTTAGAGAGGCCTTCTTCTTCCAAAAATTGCTCCGTGTATAGCCCCAGTGTAGTACCGAACTCAAGGATGCTAAGGTGTCGAACAAGGCCTCCGAGGCGGAACTGAACTATCCTTGGATCATCATATTGGGACATCACGGTTTGTAAGTGGAAAGTGGAGCAGAACTCGAGGGTGATTTCGAGGTATGTAGGCTCCATAATTTGGAAGAATTACTCCCATGGGTCCGTTATCAGTAGGGGCCGAATCGAGTCCGCTAGGTGGACTTACTCTAAGGCGGGCCAGTTGATACATCTCCCTACTTCGAGGGGTCTCACCCTTAGAATTTGAAATAACTCCTGTTGGGAGTTGATAAATAATAAATTATACATATTTTTACCTCATGTTTAGGCTTTATTTTGGATGAATTATTATCAATTTAGTGAGAATTGGTGCTCTTAATCTTTCTTTTTCATATCTTACACTCAGGAGGGCATAGGGAAGAGAAAAGAACAGAAAATGGACCAAAAATCAGAGAAAATGGGCCAAAATGTGAAAACGCACGGCCCAAGAAGTCACCACACGGCCGTGCCACACAAAGATCGTATGGTCCAGCCCCGAAAAGCACGGCCAAGCCAAACGGCAGTGCCCCAATCGATAGAATCTCACACGGCCTCTTGTCGAAGTACACGGGCGTGGCACACGAGCGTGTTCTAGTCGTAAGGAAGAGGAATTTCACTCGGATTTGGATGCTTAGAGGCTAAGAAAGGCTCCCCAAAGCTCTATATAAAGACCCTAGGAGGCAACTCTAAGGGTGTACTCTTTTCTCCCAAAAAGGAGCGTCATCTTTCAGCCAACACAAGGAGTGGAAACAAGGAATTACTCCAAGGGAAGCCGATTGATTCATCCTAGAAGCCAGAATTCTACATCAAGACAGAGGATCTCCTTAAATTCCTTTAGGGGTTTTTGGTTTCTTTATGTTTTGTTATTTATTATCTTCTAAGATGTTTCTTTTCTTAATTATGAACTAAACCCCCCAAATACTTGAGGGGGATGAAACCTAAGACAGATCTTGCTATTATTTATTGAAGTTATATGATAATTGCTTGAATTGTTCTTAATTATGTGTTCTTCATTCTTGATTTAATAATCCTAGGGATTACTTCAAGAAATTGATGTGCTTAGAGCAGAGGAGCAAAAGTCCCTGTAATAAAAGTAGATCTGCCATAATTAAGCGGAGTTGCATGCAACCCTAGACATAAGGCGACATAAATCTGCCAGATTAGGGTCAAACCTAATATGGGGATCCATAAATCGAATTAATGCAACCTAGGGAGTTAATTAATAAAGGAACTTTAATTAATAACCTAGACCTAGTTGCTCTATGCCTTGACGGAGGGTTTAGCATTAGTTAGGGATCTCTACAGATCAAGGCAAGTAATCAATTATATAGTTCAAGAAGTTAATAACAACTGAAGTCTAGGTGGATTCTCCCTTGAGTATTACTCATATCAATTAGTTTTCCCGAAAGTTTTTCCTTAATTTACTTTTTGTGCACTTTTAGTTAGTTTTAGAATTAGTTTAAATCAACTCTCTTTATTTTTAGACTAGATAATAGAAAGGAAGTAAGTACTAGTACTTTTGGTTCCCTTGGGCACGATAGCTCGGTCTTGCCACTAAACTATACTTGTAATATCCCGAATTAGGGCCTAATCAAAATAGTGGTTTTGTGACCACAAATCCGAGGTAGAAATAATTATTTTATAATTATTTTGATGTTTATGATATGATTTTATGATGGTGTGAAAATTTCGTGAAGAAATTCTAAGCGTAAAGTGCTTAATTTGAAATTAGGGACTAAATCGAATAAGTTGCAAAACTCGCATTCTAGAAGTTTCTAGTATTAAATTGCTTTGGAATATTAATTAGGAGGTCTTAAATAGCAATTTGACCAATTTTAAGTTCATGGACAAAATTTGGACATGGATGGAATTTTTGAAAGTTTAGTAAGGAGGGCATTTTGGTCTTTTGGATATTAACATGAAATAAAAAGGGAAAAATAACACAAAATTGGTCATCTTCTTCATTACCACGAAATTTCAAGGGTTCTCCATAGCTAGGGTTTGTTTCAAGCTTCCAAGCTTCATAGTAAGTGATTCAAGCCCCGTTTTTAATGTTCTTTACGTTTTCGTAATCCCGGTAACTCGATAAAGCTTATGTTAGCAATAATTTAAGTTAGGGTTCATATTTGGAAAAATAACCATAGGTGAAATTTGTGTATTTTGATGTTTTATGATAGAATATGAGGTTTTAAATTATGTTAAACAACTTGTGCTACTCAGTTTTAAGTATAAACGAGTAAAACGGCTTAATCGGTAAAAGTACATATTGTTCATAAGTATGTGTTTTAGTGGGAATTTGAGCTTGCTAATGGTAAATAAATGATCAGCATGTCCTAAAACATAAGAATTTGTGATAAAATTAAATTTCCGAACTTTGGGGCAAAAGTGTAAATATGCAAAAGTTTAGGGGCAAAATTGTAATTTTACCAAAATTTGAATTTAGGACTATTTTGATAAATGTGAGTATTAAATAAGTTAAATGTGTTATTTTAGATCAGGAAAGACGTGGAATCAACCTTGATCGAGGAAAAGAAAAGATTTTGGACTAAATCGCAAAATTGCTATATTTGTACCGAGGTAAGTTCATGTGTAAATAATGTACCATAATTGCTATTTTAAGTGATTTAATGCTATTTATATGATATGATACTTGTTATTATGAATATTATGCTTTGTGAAATATTATGTATTGGTATGAAAAGTATGTGATTAAATTGATAAGTATGAGATGCAAGCAACGTATTGGTTCCGATATTCTGAAGAGAACGACTGGGAAATGTGTGATTGAGGAAAATCCCGTTTGAACCTTGGGAATAGATTAGGATACAAGTGACATGTCACTAGGATGGTTGGGCATCCGAACTCGTTGAGTTGAGTCCGAGTTCACTTATAGATGCGAATGTCCGAACTCGTTGAGTTGAGTCCGAGTTCGTGAGATGTAACTAGGCATCCAAGCTCGTTGTGTTGAGTCCGAGTTCACTTATGAATGCGAACGCCCGAGCTCGTTGAGTTGAGTCCGAGTTCCCTTATGGGCGGGTTACGTGATTGATTGATTGATTACATGATTGGTATGGCTAGCCTAGATAATGTTGGATGCCTTGTGAGTTTAATATGTTATATAGCTCATGAGAATTCATAAAAAGATGAAACTTGCCATAAAATAGAACACTACAGCAACAACGATGTGAGTTTGAAAAATCACCAAAAATAGTAGAAAACGAATTGGGTGAAGAATTAACTATGAAATTGAATCTTATTGTGTCTAATTTCAAATGGAAGAAGAAAAATAGGTAAAGAAGTTATATGTTATAAGATATTTGAGTTTTAGTGAAACAGGGCCAAAGTGATTTCTGGATCCCCTGTTCCAACTTTTAAAATTCACTATAAATTTTAAAAAAATAATTAGGAGGTGTAATTTACATGCTCAGAATCCTTATTGAATCTAATTTTAATAGAAATAAACGGTATAGTTATATGAATTTTTTACATGGAGAAAAGTGGTTTGTAGTAAGTAGAGGTCAGTGCAGTCAAGTCCTAAAATGGGGGTAAATTTAACTAATAAAATGTACTAATTGGCCAAACCAAAAATTTTAGAAAAAAATTAGTAGATAGATATATGAGTCTAGATTCAGGGAAAATTTACGGATCTTGATTTTGAGTTTTGTAACTCGAGATATGATTTTTTTAGCGACCATGATGCAGAAAAACTACTTATTCCAAAAGTCAAAATAAATGATGTAAAGTTGTTTAAATGATAAATTATGTTCGGTAACACCTCAAGCTCGACTCCGGCGACGGTCTCGGGAGTGGGGGTGTTACATTTGGTGGTATCAGAGCAGGTTTAGTCAGTTCTCGGACTAACGTGTTTTATGTATGGATTTTGCTATACATGCCATATGTGTATATTATGATAGTGTGACGACTTCTGACTTTTTAAATGATTTTTTTTATAGTAAATGGATCCCGATCCAACTGTGGCCGATGATGTAGAAAGTAATGCACCAGCTCCGGCTGAAGGGGCGGTGCCGACTGAAAATCCACCTCCCACTATTAGTCAAGGAGGAGGAGAAAGGGGTCAAGAAGCTTTTCTCCAGATGATGAGTGCTTGGTATACTGAGTTCGTTCGTACGAACCTGAATGTACAACCTCCCCCACCTCTCCCAATTCCTCAACCTGTACCTCCGATGCCTCAAGATGTGGGTATGATGAAATTCCAAAGAACTCCAGTTGATAAAATCTGTAAGCTAGGGGCCGAAGAATTCAGAGCTAATGTAGATGATGATGCCGAGAAAGCAGAGTTCTGGCTTGAGAATTCTATCCGGGTATTTGATGAACTGTCTTGCACACCTAAGGAATGCTTGAAATGTGCTATATCTTTGTTGAGAGATTCATCTTATAATTGGTGGAAGACACTAATTTCGGTGGTATCGAAAGAGAGGGTAACTTGGGAATTCTTTCAAGAAGAGTTTCGGAAGAAATACATCAGTGAAAGATTTATTGATCAGAAGCGCAAGGAATTTCTTGAGCTAAAGCAAGGTAATATGACAGTCACTGAATACGAAAGAGTGTTTGTTCGATTGAGTAAGTATGCCAGAGAATATGTTCCTACAGAGGCCAAGATGTGCCGACGATTTGAAGATGGGCTCAATGAAGAAATTAAGGTATTTGTTGGGATTCTTGAATTAAAAGAAATGGTGGTACTTGTCGATCGAGCTTGCAAGGCTGAAGAACTACTTAAAGAGAAGAAAAAGGTAGAATCTGAGACATGGAATTGGAAGAAAACACCAATGAGTAATGCACCCTCACAGCAACCCGGAAAATCAAGAAATATGAATCCTCGTTCCCAAGTTTCAGCTGGACGGTCATATGGGAATTTTAAGAAGCAAAATATGGGTCCTAAGTCCTAGACTACTTCGGCAGCTAGTGTAGGGAATTCGAGATTTGTTAAACCCGAGTGCCAGCGGTGTGGTAGAAATCATTTTGGTCCGTGCAGAGCAAATGAATGTTTCCGATGTGGTTCTCCGGATCATTTTATTAGAGACCGCCCAGAGAGGATTGAAAAAGAAAAATTTCAGAGTACAAAAGCAGGTGGTGCAGATTCGAGAGGAAGGTATCCAAGAAAAGCTGGGAGTGAAGCAAGCAGCAAGAATATAGCCAGAGATGCAGCAGTTAGACCTGAAGGAAGGGCTCCGGCTAGAACTTATGCTATTAAAGCTCGTGAAGATGCTTCCTCACCCGATGTGATTACTGGTATATTTTCTCTCTATGATGTTAATGTTACTGCTTTGATTGACCCCGGTTCTACTCATTCATATGTGTGCATGAAATTAGTATCTAGCATGAATATACCTGTTGAGAATACAGAATTTATGATTAAAGTGTCAAACCCGTTAGGCCAATGTGTTATAGTTGATAAAGTATACAAGAACTGTCCTTTAATGATTCGGGGTTATTACTTTCCGGCCAACTTGATGTTGTTGCCGTTTGATGAGTTTGATGTTATTTTGGGTATGGATTGGTTGACATTGCATGATGCTATAGTAAATTGTAAACAGAAAGTTATTGAATTAAAGTGTGAAAATGTTGAAACTCTGCGGGTCGAATCAGATAAATCAGAGGCATTGTCTAGTGTGATTTCTTCAATGTCGGCTCAGAGATATTTGAGAAAGGGTTATGAAGCTTATTTAGCGTATGTGTTGAATACAAAGGAAATTGAAAAGAAAGTGGAATCAGTGTCGATTGTATGTGAGTTTACGGATGTATTTCCAGAAGAATTACCGGGTTTGCCTCCAGTTAGAGAAGTAGAGTTTGGTATTGATTTGATGCCGGGAACAGCTCCGATCTCGATTGCTCCGTACAGAATGGCACCAACAGAGTTGAAAGAAATAAAGTCGCAGTTGCAAGAGTTGACCGACAAAGGCTTTGTGAGACCGAGTTTTTCGCCTTGGGGTGCTCCGGTATTGTTTGTGAAAAAGAAGGATGGTTCGATGAGATTGTGTGTAGAGTATCGGCAATTAAACAAAGTGACAATTAAGAACAAGTATCCGTTGCTGAGAATTGATGATTTGTTTGATCAGCTGAAAGGAGCAACATGGTTTTCAAAGATTGATTTGAGATCTGGGTACTATCAGCTCCGGGTAAAAGAGTCAGATGTGCCTAAAACTACTTTTAGGACAAGGTATGGTCATTATGAATTTTTAGTTATGCCGTTTGGATTAACAAATGCTCCTGCCGTGTTTATGGATTTGATGAATCGAATATTTCGACCAAACTTGGACAAGTTTGTTGTGGTATTTATAGATGATATCTTGATTTATTCGAAAGATGAGACAGAGCATGCTGAGCACTTGAGGATAGTTTTGCAAACTTTGCGAGACAAGCAGTTATATGCCAAGTTTAGTAAAAGTGAATTTTGGCTTCGGGAAGTTGGATTTTTGGGTCATATTGTTTCGGGTGATGGTATACGAGTTGATCCCAGTAAAATTTCAGCTATTGTTGATTGGAAGCCACCGAAGAATGTAACCGAGGTTAGGAGTTTCTTGGGACTAGCTGGATATTATCGACGGTTTGTAAATGGATTTTCTATAATTGCTACTCCTATAACTAGATTACTTCGCAAGGATGTTAAATTTGAGTGTACGGAAAAATGTCAACAAAGTTTTGAAGAATTGAAAAAGTTATTAACAGAGGCACCAGTGTTAGTACAGCCCGAGTCAGGTAAAGAATTTTTGGTATATAGCGATGCTTCTCTAAATGGTTTGGGATGTGTACTGATGCAAGAAGGAAAGGTTGTGGCTTATGCTTCGAGGCAGTTAAAACCTCACGAGAGGAATTATCAGACTCATGATTTGGAATTAGCTGCAGTGGTGTTTGCTTTGAAGATTTGGCGACATTATCTATATGGTGAAAAGTGTCGAGTATATACCGACCACAAGAGTCTTAAATACTTGATGTCACAAAAGGACTTGAATTTGAGACAGCGAAGATGGTTGGAGTTATTAAAAGATTACGAGCTTGTGATTGACTATCATCTAGGAAAAACAAATGTAGTTGCTGATGCTTTGAGTAGAAAACTATTGTTTGCTTTGAGAGTTATGAACACTCAGTTGGAAATGTTAGATGATGGTTCGATTCTAGCCGAATTGAAAGCAAGACCGATGTTTTTACAAGAGATTTGTGATGCTCAGAAAAGCGATGAAGACTTGCAAGCCAAAAGAAAGCAATGTGAGGTTGATACAGAGTCAGATTTCAGAATCAGTCCTGATGGTTGCTTGATGTTTAAAGATCGAATTTGTGTACCGAAGAACGAGGAATTGATTCAAAAGATTTTGCAGGAAGCACATGGTGGTTATTTGTCGATTCATCCAGGCAGTACGAAAATGTATAATGATTTGAAGAAAATGTACTGGTGGAATGGAATGAAAAGGGATATATCGGAATTTGTATCGAAATGCTTAATTTGTCAACAGGTGAAAGCTGAACACCAAGTGCCTTCGGGATTACTTCAGCCTATTATGGTTCCTGAATAGAAATGGGATCGGATTACTGTGGATTTTATCTCAGGGTTGCCATTGACTCCAGGAAAGAAAGATGCCATCTGGGTAATAGTTGACAGATTAACTAAGTCGGCTCATTTTATTCCAGTACGTACGGATTATTCTCTTAACAAGTTAGCTGAATTGTATGTTAGAGAAATTGTTAGACTACATGGAATACCATTGTCAATCATTTCAGACAGAGATCCGAGATTTACTTCGCGGTTTTGGCAAAAGTTGCAAGAAGCGTTAGGTACAAGGTTAAATTTCAGTACTGCTTTTCATCCACAAACTGATGGGCAATCAGAAAGGGTAATTCAGATTCTTGAAGACATGCTTCAATGTTGTGTATTAGAATTTCAAGGAAGTTGGGAAAGATATTTACCGTTGGTGGAATTTGCTTACAATAACAGTTATCAGACGAGTTTGAAAATGGCACCTTATGAAGCATTGTATGGTCGTAAGTGTCGGACGCCTTTGTATTGGACCGAACTCAAGGAAAATCAGATCTATGGAGTTGATCTAATAAAAGAAACCGAAGAAAAAGTGAAGGTAATTCGAGATTGTTTGAAAGCTACTTCGGATAGACAGAAATCTTATGCAGATTTGAAACGAAAAGAAATTGAGTTTCAAGTTGGTGATAAGGTATTTTTAAAGGTGTCTCCGTGGAAGAAAGTCCTCAGATTTGGACGGAAAGGTAAATTAAGTCCGCGTTTTATCGGGCCGTATGAAATAATTGAAAGAGTTGGACCCGTAGCTTATCGGTTAGCATTACCATCTGAGTTGGAGAAAATCCATGATGTGTTCCATGTATCTATGCTACGTTGGTATCGTTTGGATCCTTCACATGTGGTTTCACCGACAGAAATTGAATTACAACAAGATATGACCTACGAAGAAGAACCGATTAAAGTTTTAGCTCGAGAGGTCAAACAACTAAGAAACAAAAGTATTGCACTTGTGAAAGTGTTATGGCAAAAGCATGGAATAGAAGAGGCTACATGGGAACCCGAGGAAACTATAAGGAAACAATACCCACACATGTTTACCGGTAAGATTTTCGAGGACGAAAATCCTTAAAAGGGGGGAGAGTTGTAATATCCCGAATTAGGGCCTAATTAGAATAGTAGTTTCGTGACCACAAATCTGAGGTAGAAATAATTATTTTATAATTATTTTGATGTTTATGATATGATTTTATGATGGTGTGAAAATTTCGTGAAGAAATTCTAAGCGTAAAGTGCTTAATTTGAAATTAGGGACTAAATCGAATAAGTTCAAAACTTGCATTCTAGAAGTTTCTAGTATGAAATTGCTTTGAAATATTAATTAGGAGGTCTTAAATAGCAATTTGACCAATTTTAAGTTCATGGACAAAATTTGGACATGGATGGAATTTTTGAAAGTTTAGTAAGGAGGGGCATTTTGGTCTTTTGGATATTAACATGAAATAAAAAGGGAAAAATAACACAAAATTGGTCATCTTCTTCATTACCACGAAATTTCAAAGGTTCTCCATAGCTAGGGTTTGTTTCAAGCTTCCAAGCTTCATAGTAAGTGATTCCAAGCCCCGTTTTTAATGTTCTTTACGTTTTCGTAATCCCGGTAACTCGATAAAGCTTATGTTAGCAATAATTTAAGTTAGGGTTCATATTTGGAAAAATACCCATAGGTGAAATTTGTGTATTTTGATGTTTTATGATAGAATATGAGGTTTTAAATTATGTTAAACAACTTGTGCTACTCGGTTTTAAGTATAAACGAGTAAAACGGCTTAATCGATAAAAGTACTTATTGTTCATAAGTATGTGTTTTAGTGGGAATTTGAGCTTGCTAATGGTAAATAAATGATCAGCATGTCCTAAAACATAAGAATTTGTGATAAAATTAAATTTCCGAACTTTGGGGCAAAAGTGTAAATATGCAAAAGTTTAGGGGCAAAATTATAATTTTACCAAAATTTGAATTTAGGACTATTTTGATAAATGTGATTATTAAATAAGTTAAATGTGTTATTTTAGATCAGGAAAGACGTAGAATCAACCTTGATCGAGGAAAAGAAAAGATTTTGGACTAAATCGCAAAATTGCTATATTTTGTACCGAGGTAAGTTCATGTGTAAATAATGTAACATAATTGCTATTTTAAGTGATTTAATGCTATTTATATGATATGATACTTGTTATTATGAATATTATGCTTTGTGAAATATTATGTATTGGTATGAAAAGTATGTGATTAAATTGATAAGTATGAGATGCAAGCAACGTATTGGTTCCGATATTCTGAGGAGAACGACTGGGAAATGTGTGATTGAGGAAAATCCCGTTTGAACCTTGGGAATATATTAGGATACAAGTGACATGTCACTAGGATGGTTGGGCATCCGAACTCGTTGAGTTGAGTCCGAGTTCACTTATGGATGCGAATGTCCGAACTCGTTGAGTTGAGTCCGAGTTCATGAGATGTAACTAGGCATCCGAGCTCGTTGAGTTGAGTCCGAGTTCACTTATGGATACGAACGCCCGAGCTCGTTGAGTTGAGTCCAAGTTCTCTTATGGGCGGGTTACATGATTGATTGATTACATATGTGGCACTTATGTGCAAATGATCTGTGTATCTGAGTTATATTCCGATGTGTTCAACGGGTAAAATTCTAGCGGAATGGAAGAATACTCAAGATGAAAATGATATTTTGGTAAGTGTTGTGAAATGGACAATTTGGACAGGTATGTACTTAACCCTCGGGTTGAAACTTGATACAACAGAAATAAGGTGGTAAGATGATACACGATAGCTAGAAATATGGTTTGTATCTTGGTGATATCATGCTATTGTTGTTGATATAATTGCTTTGTTATGTTACTTGTTATTTGCATGTGAACTTACTAAGCATTTATGCTTACTCCCTCCTTTACATTCATTGTAGTTTTTAGCGAGCCAACTTGGATATCGGGAAGGTCGAAGAAACGCTCACACTATTCGAGGAAGAATTGGTATATTGGTTTGTATGTTTTGATGTATGGCATGTATAGCAATATACTTGTTTTGTGTAAATAATCTTGTGATATGGTTGTGGTTTGGTTGAGAAAATGCTTGATAATGATTAGACATTGGTATGGCTAGCCTAGATAATGTTGGATGCCTTGTGAGTTTAATATGTTATATAGCTCATGAGAATTCATAAAAAGATGAAACTTGCCATAAAATAGAACACTACAGCAACAACGACGTGAGTTTGAAAAATCACCAAAAATAGTAGAAAACGAATTGGGTGAAGAATTAACTATGAAATTGAAGCTTATTGCGTCTAATTTCAAATGGAAGAAGCGAAATGGGTAAAGGAGTTATATGTTATAAGAGATTTCAGTTTTAGTGAAACAGGGCCAGAGCGATTTTTGGATCCCCTATTCCAACTTTGAAAATTCACTATAAATTGTAAAAAAATAATTAGGAGGTGTAATTTACATGCTCAGAATCCTTATTGAATCTAATTTTAATAGAAATAAACAGTATAGTTATATGAATTTTTTAAATGGAGAAAAGTGGTTCGTAGTAAGTAGAGGTCAGTGCAGTCAAGTCCTAAAACAGGGGTAACTTTAACTAATAAACTGTAATAATTGGCCCAACCAAAAATTTTAGAAAAAAAATTAGTAGATAGATATGTGAGTCTAGATTCAGGGAAAATTTACGGATCTTGATTTTGAGTTTTGTAACTCGAGATATGATTTTTTAGCGACCATGATGCAGAAAAATTGCTTATTCTGAAAGTCAAAATAAATGATGTAAAGTTGTTTAAATGATAAATTATGTTCGGTAACACCTCAAGCTCGACTCCGGCGACGGTCTCGGGCGTGGGGGTGTTACAATACTATTGTTTGACAGGTGCGCTTGCCTTTAAGGTCGTGATATTAGTTAGTTTTGGTGTGATCAGTTTTATAAATTTTATTACTTAATATCGCGAACCGTTATCAAGTTTTTAGCGCCGTTGCCGGGGGAGCTAAAATATTAAGAAAACTCGATTTCTATTATTTTAGCCATTACTATATTTATATATATTTATTTATTTTTCTTTATTTTTATTTTTAGTTTTTATTTTTTATTTAATTTTAGATTTTCTTTGCTTTTTCCTTCTAGGTATTTCTAGTTTATGACTAGAAACAACCCAGCAGGACCATTACTTTTTGACGAAGATTTAGAAGCAACAGTTCGCAGAACTCGCAGAGAAATTAGACGAAGTTTACAATATCCAGAACAATAAGAGCTAGAACCTACAGAAGAGATAAAAGCAAATCAAAACGTTCCACCACCTCCCACAATAGTCGCGCCACCAGCAAATCAGGAAGAAGCACCTCGCACTATGTATGATTATGCTAAACCTAGTTTGGTTGGTACCCAAACTAGAATTATTAGACTTGCTATTGCTGCTAATAATTTTGAATTAAAACCTAACACTATTGAGATGATTCAGCAGTTTGTGCAGTTTGATGGTTTGCAGGACGAAGATCCAAATTCACATTTAGCAAATTTCTTGGAATTTTGTAATACTTTTAAAACAAATGGCGTTTCTGACGATGCCATTCGCTTAAGGCTATTTCCATTCTCTTTGAGAAATAAAGTCAAATAGTGGTTAAATTCCTTACCACGAGGCTCAATCATTACATGGGAACAAATGACCGAAAAATTTTTACTCCAATATTTTCCTCCAGCTAAAACAGCCAAATTACGAAACGATATTTCTTCTTTTGTGCAGATGGATTTAGAAACACTTTACGATGTATGGGAGAGATACAAAGATCTTTTGAGAAGGTGTCCTCATCATGGTCTACCTTTGTGGCTACAAGTTCAAACCTTCCACAACGGTTTAAATCTGTCAACCAGGCAAATAATCGATGCAGTCGCAGGAGGGACGATCAATAATAAAACACCTGAAGCAGCTTATGAATTTATTGAAGAGATGTCATTGAATAATTATCAGTGGCAAGTCATGAGGACAAAGCCGACGAAAGCTGCAGGAGTCTATAATATTGATGCTGTTACTATGCTTACTAACCAAGTAGAACTCTTAAATAAAAAGTTTGATAATTTTGTTGGTTCTACGCAGGCACAGTCAGTGATGCAGTGAAACGCAACTCCAGTAACCATGTTCAATCCAGATTTCTCACTATACGGACACAATGTGGAAACTGAACAAGCCAACTATATGGGTAACAATTCTAGATCTCAAAATAACCCTTATAGTAACACTTACAATGCAGGTTGGAGAAATCACCCAAACTTTTCATGGGGAGGACGAGGAAATCAAAGACAACAACCCCCTCCAAGATTTCAGCAACCACCACTGCAACAAGAGAAAAAGCTGAATCTTGAAGAGATGCTCACCAAATTTATGGCCGCATCAGAAACCCGTTTTCAAAGCACTGAAACGGCACTGAAAAACCAACAAGCGTCACTTCAAGGGCTGGAGAACCAAATCGGTCAACTTGCAAAATTGATTTCAGAAAGACCGCAAGGAAGATTACCAATTAACACTGAGCCAACTCCAAGAGAACATGTCAAAACAATTACTTTAAGAGATGGGAAAACACTAGTCGGGCCAAAAAAGAAGACTATTCCAGAATCTTCAGAAGATAAGGCAGAGGAACTTAAGGAAAACACTCCACCACCACTCAAGGAATACAAACTGCGCATCCCATATCCGGCAAAATTGAAGAAAGACCATACAGACGCTCAATTCGGTAAGTTCCTTGAACTTTTTAAACAATTACACATTAACTTACCTTTTGTTGAAGCGATTTCACAGATGCCGAAGTATGCGAAGTTCCTTAAAGAACTTCTGACAAATAAAAGGAAGTTGGAAGAATTGGCCACAGTAGAACTCAACGAGGAATGCTCAGCTATTCTCCAAAATAAACTGTCGGCAAAACTGAAAGATCCAAGGAGTTTTACTATTCCTTGTTTGATTGGTAGTTTACTTATTAATAAAGTATTAGCTGATTTAAGTGCTAGCATTAATCTCATGCCTTACAAAATGTTCAAGCAACTAGGTCTAGGGGAACCCAAGCCCACTAGAATGAGTATTCAATTAGCGAATAGATCTGTTAAATATCCTAGGGGAATCATTGAAGATGTGCTAGTAAAGGTAGATAAATTTATATTCCATGTTGATTTTGTCGTGCTTGACATGGATGAGGATATTGAAGTACCTTTAATTTTAGGACGTCCGTTTTTAGCCACTGCTAGAGCTGTTATTGATGTAGGAGATGGTAAATTAGTACTTCAAGTTGGTGAGGAAGAAGTTGTCTTTAAAATCTATGATTCCATGAGATTCTCTAAAGAACAAGATGATTCTTGTTATTTTGTTGATATTATTGACTATTTTGTCAAGATAATTTTCAGGAACTTTCTCTCACAGACACGTTGGAACTGTATCTTGTTCAAGGTGGGGGGAAGATGAAACCACCACTGAAATTGATGAAGTAAGGAAGGAGTTGGATTTTAATGAAATCATCACTAGGGACATAAGTTATGAAAATATAAAGATGAGTGATGAGTTTAGACAGAAACCTTCTATTACTGAACCCCCTAAATTAGAACTAAAACAACTACTAGATCATTTAGAGTATGCCTTTTTAGGGGAAGAATCAACTTTACCAGTCATTATCGCATCAGATTTAAGCATTGCAGAAAAAAAGGAACTATTCCATGTGTTAAGAGAATACAGACATGCTATAGCTTGGAAAATTTCAGATATCAAGGGAATTAATCCTTTCTTCTGCACCCACAAAATTTTAATGGAAGATGAATTTAAACCATCAGTGCAAGCCCAGAGACGATTGAATCCCAACATGAAGGAAGTTGTAAAGGTCGAGGTAATTAAACTTCTAGATGCAGGTATTATTTATCCTATTTCTGTCAGTTCTTGGGTAAGCCCTGTGCAGGTTGTTCCTAAGAAAGGTGGATTGACCGTGATGTCTAATGATAAGGAAGAGTTAATACCTACAAGAACAGTCACAGGATGGAGAGTTTGCATTGGTTACAGGAAGCTGAATGATGCCACTCGGAAAGATCATTTTCCATTACCTTTTATTCATCAGATGTTGGAAAGATTATCAGGTCATATGTATTATTGTTTCCTAGATGGCCTCTCTGGTTACTTCCAAATTTCGATAGCTCCAGAAGATCAGGAGAAAAAAAATTCACATGCCCATACGGTACGTTTGCTTATCGTAGAATGCCTTTTGGTTTATGTAACGCTCCTGCTACTTTTCAGCGATGCATGTTAGCTATCTTCAATGAATTAGTAGAAGACATCATGGAGGTATTTATGGATGATTTCTCAGATTTCGATAATTCTTTCCAACTTTGTCTTAATAATCTAAAACGTGTTTTGATAAGATGTGAAGAGACAAATTTAGTGCTAAACTGGGAGAAATGCCACTTTATGGTTCAAGAAGGTACTGTTTTAGGACATACAATTTCTAGTAAAGGGATAGAGGTGGATAAAGCAAAAATTGAAACCATTGAAAAATTACCTCCCTCTAACTCAGTTAAGGCTATACGAAGCTTTTTAGGACATGCAGGTTTTTATCGCAGATTCATTAAAGATTTTTCTTAAATAGCTAAGCCTTTAACAAAGTTACTAGAAAAAGACGTGCTTTTCAACTTTGACCAAGAATGTTTAGATTCTTTTAACACTCTTAAAAAAAAGTTAGTCAATGCCCCGATTATGATTTCACCTGATTGGAATCTACCTTTTGAACGAATGTACGATGCAAGTGATTTTGCAGTAGGTGCAGTTTTGGGACAGCGAAGAGACAAGCACTTTCAATCGATCTACTATGCTAGCAGAACTCTAACAGTTACCCAAGCAAATTATACTACCACAGAAAAAGAGTTTCTAGCTGTTATTTTTTCATTTGATAAATTTAGATCTTATCTGATTTTGTCAAAAGTCATTGTTTATATTGACCATTCTGCTCTTCGCTATCTTTTAGCCAAAACCAATGCAAAACCTTGACTAATAAGATGGATTCTATTGCTACAGGAATTCGATTTAGAGATAAAGGACAAGAAAGGAGCTGAAAATTTAGCAGCAGATCACCTTTCAAGATTGGAAAACATGTAGCCCACGTATCTCGATAAGATAAACGACTTGTTCCCTGAAGAACAACTCCTATCTTTAGCAGATACAACAGGGTCTTGGTTTGCCGATTTTGCAAATTATTTAGCAGCTAACATAACCCCAAAAAGGTTGACACATCAGCAGAAGAAGCGATTCTTTGCTAATGTGAAAAACTACTTTTGGGAGGATCCTTTTCTTTTTCGAATTTGTGCAGACCAGGTTATTCGGAGATGCATTACTGAAATAGAAGCATACCAGATTCTAAATCACTACCATTCAGGACCCACAGGAGGACATCACAGTGGAGCTAAAACTGCTCATAAGGTACTCGAATCTGGCTTTTACTGGCCTACACTTTTCAAAGATGCCAACAGGTATGTAACCTATTGTGATAAATGTCAGCGAACAGGTAATATCTCTCAACGTAATGAAATACCTCAGAACTATATACTTTCATGTGAAATATTTGATGTATGGGGTATTGATTTCATGGGTCCATTTCCTACTTCATTTAGGAATAAGTGCATATTAGTAGCAGTAGATTACATGTCAAAATGGGTAGAAGCCCGAGCCTTGCCTACTAATGATGCTAGAATGGTAGTACGATTTTTAAAGAAACCTTTCTCTCAATTTGGAACACCTAGGATAATTATTAGTGAAAGGGGTACTCATTTTTGCAATGCCCAGTTTGAAAAAGTTTTAAAAAGGTATGGAGTGCACCATAGGACAGCTACCCCTTATCACCCACAAACCAGTGGCCAAGTCGAATTAACAAATAGGGTATTAAAACGTATCCTAGAGAAAACAATAGAAACAAATAAAAAGGATTGGTTAAGAAAAATAGACGATGCCTTATGGGTTTATAGAACTGCCTTTAAAACACCCATAGGTACATCTCTTTATAAGCTTGTCTATGGAAAAAGTTTTCATTTGCCATTTGAACTTGAACATAAAGCATTCTGAGCTATCAAATTTTTAAACCTTGATTTTAAGCTTGCAGGTGAGAAGCGATTAATGCAGTTAAATGAACTTGATGAATGGCGTTGCAATGCCTACGAGAGCTTACGACTATATAAGGAAGCAATGAAGCGACGTCATGACAAAAGACTGAAACAACCTAAACAGTTCAAAATAGGTGATCTTGTCTTACTCTACAACTCGAGGCTGAAACTATTCCCTGAAAAACTCAACTTAAGGTGGTCAGGTCCATTCACTGTTCAAACTGTCTTTCCATACGGTACAATTGAGGTAACTCACCCCAACTACGGTACGTTCAAGGTAAACGGTCATAGGCTTAAACATTATTGAGGTGAGAATGTTAAAGATAAAAGAGAGGAGCTTCAGCTCCACAAAATTCCGTCATGACACATCCAGGTAGAGTCGAGCTTAGACTCTAAATAAATGCTTCTCGGGAGGCAACCCGAGCACTAACTTAGTAACTTTCTTTCTTTAAAATTTTTGGTATTTTTCTCGTGCATAAACTAACATTTCTTCATGCAGAAGTTTAGGACCACACGGCCAGGCACACGGGCGTGTCCCAGGCCGTGTGAACCCTTTAAACAGAGACACGGTCGTGTACTGAGGCCGTGTACAAATAGAGTACAAATTTTCCAAAAACACGGGCCACCGAGATCACCCCATGATCGTGCGACATGGTCGTGGCAACCTTTCGACTTCAACACGGGCTACCAATAACACCCCACGGCCGTGTGACATAGCCATGGCAACCCTGCAGTATCAACACAGGTTCACACAACTCCACACGCCCGTGTCCCCAGACCGTGGAAGACACTATCAAATTTCACACGGTGGTGGACCATATCACACGACCGTGTGAAACACGAACATGATCGCACACGGCCGTGTATCCCATCACACGACCGTGTGAGTGACGAAGAACCAATCTCCCACGGCCGTGTACAACATTCACACGGGCGTGCTCGTCGAAACCAGGTGCGCCATAACCACCGATTTTCGAAAGACACGGGCAAAGCACGACTCACACGGGCATGTGACATGCTCGTGTGACCCAAAAACTATAAATAAGGGGCCACTATTCATCTTCCCTTTCACTCAAACCCTAAATTCTCTCATCCAAACTCCTCCTCAACCCACGATTGTACACCCTCAATTTTGGTTCTATTCTCTCAATTTTTCTCATTTATTTGTTTATATCTCATTTTCATTATATATATTTTTAATTTTGCTTTGTTCTTTATGATAATTCAAACATGGAATTAGGAAAAATAGGATGAATAATCTAGAACAGTATAAAATATATTAGGATTACATGCCACTTAATTTCAATTTTTACTTGCACTTAGAACTCAATTTCATTTGCCATTTAAACTCATATTTGCATACCATTTTGTCATAAAATTAGTAGATATACACACCCATAGTTTTTAATTTTGTTACAAGTCAATATGATTAGATTCTACTATTTAGGTTAATCCTCATTTTTATTTTTCAGAACATTGTCATTCTAATCTATATTTTACTTATTATCTATCTAGTTTAATTTTAATAATTTAGACTAATGCTTATATTTTATTTCAGATACGATGTCATCATCATGCAGTAGGAAAACCGCCGTCCCCGTCTCCAAGAAACGAAAGGGACCAGGAAGTTCCTCATCCAGGCCCATATTCGAGGAGCGCCACCTGTTCATCACCTTCTCCCAAGCGTCCCAGGAGGAACGCTATCAACTACTCCAGACTCGCACTATCTCCACGGGCCGCTGCATAGACTGGGACACCCTCGCCAGATACAGTTAGTAGATAACGTCCGGGCCTTACTGATGACAGAGCCATAGGAGTAGTTCTTCTAGATCATAGAGCCGACATATTTAGAACTCACCCTCGAGTTCTGCTCCATATTTCACCTACAGACCGTGATGAATAGATTCGACGATCCAGGCACAGTCCAGTTCCGTTTGAGAGGACTTGTGCGACACCTCAGCGTGTCAGAGTTCGGCACAGTACTTGGGCTCTACACAGAGCAGTTTATGATAGACGAGGACTTCCCCACCCTTTCTCGTCGCATCCACATCCGGCCCGTCGACTGCTGGAATGAGATCACCCTAGGACATCAAACCTATAACCACAGCGTCAGCAAGGCGACCGCCCTCGTGCCTTCCTTGAGGTACATTCATGCTCTTCTTGCTCACACTTTGACAGGTAGACGAAAGAGTACCGGCGTTGTCAACACTCATGACGTCTACTTCCTTTGGTGCATGGCCAATGGACACACTATTGACCTCGCATACTTCATCACGCTTGCCATGCAACACCAGACTGAGAGGCACCGGAGAGGCATCATATCCATGGGCCCTTACATTACGAGACTAGGCCATCACTTCGGGCTCCTCAATACTATAGCCCAGACATCCTCCTATACCCTACTAGGCTAGATGTCTTCGCAGGGCATCCAGAGCATGCTGTACATGAGGATGGTAGAGCGACGGCCAGGTGGCAGCCACTTCCACTTCCGCCTTGTACAGGAGGGCGATGACCAAAAGGACATTGCTGATGATGTCCCACCACCACCACCGGAGGAGGATGAGCCCGCCGAGCCACTACGCCCCAGAAGACCCACCCAGACGGCGGCCCCACATGCTGACATACACGAGCGCCTAGATCGATTTGAGCAGCAATACTTCCAGCGCCTCGATTATATCGACGCCACTTTGGCGCAGATATGTCAGCACTTGAGCGTCACTCCGCCACCGCGTGATCCATCCGATGACTAGATCCTCTTATGTTTATTTTTTTTTTCTTATTATTTTTATCTTCACTTAGATTTGAACACTAATCTTTATTTTTATCTTTTCTACTAACTTTGTTTTTCTTTTTCAATTTATTTATATTTTCTTTCATTTCATCTTTTTCATTTTTTGCATATTAGTATTTTTAATATTTTGTTTTGTTTTATTTATTTTTCATAACGGCCAACCCCTAACAAGTAAATTCCATTGCCCCAAATTCCCGACGACTAATAAATTCATTCACAGTTTCAAAGGAGCTTTCCAGCTCAAATCTCTACGAAAAGGGGAACACCGTGCCACAACTGGCCGTTCTTCCAAGTCCAATCTCTGTCTTTCAAATTCATCCGAAATTCAGGGAGTTTCATACCCTTCCCTACCTTATGATCTAATGATTATATTGCTACTAATGTTATCTTTGTACATTGAGGGCAATGTACATCTTAAGTATGGGGGGGAAACTTACTATCAGACATTACATTTTATTTGAAATCCCTGAAATTTTTCTAACTGGTTGCATTGTTCTCAATAGCATCTTCTTCAGTCTCCTAGTTAGGAATTAATTCTGATTGATTTATGACTTTTATTAATATGTTGAAAACGAAGACATAGGTACTTGTACTTTGAATATTCAAACTCTAAAATATTAGGGAATCAAGCATAATAAGTTGAAATTTTTGAGAACTACAATTTTTGTATAAGTTCTTTTCCCTAATTCTAAGTGTTATCTTGAGATTTGGAATTCACATGATTGACATCAAAAGCCATAATTCTGGTGAGATTTTTGAACCTTTTGAGCATACATTCTTTCGTGCTCACTTTTATTTTTGCTTTGAGTGAGTCAATGCTGATTTGTTATTCTAGAACTTGCTTTGATTATACATGTCGAGACCACATCATTGATTTGATACACCGAGATGATAAAGGCACTTAGGATTTAACCCACTTACTCCATAAAGGCCTACCTCCATAAATTAACCCCTAGTGAACCCCGTTGAGCCTAACAACCCATTCTTTGACTTACCTCCTAATTATTAACCAATAACCCATTTTTTGTTAAATCTCATTCAATTACTTTGACCCCTATTTTTGTCGAGATTTGAGTTGAATTATTATTTAGCTTTATTCTCTTTTCCAAATTGTAAAGTTGTAAATTCCCAGATTATTGTACTTGAATTGTTCTTTAAAAAAATGTATTAATTCAGTTGTAATATAGTTCAATAGTTTTTGCATATTTCTATTTTAAGGCTACCAAGGCGAAAATGATGTTATCATAAGAATTAGCTCAAAGAATATGTTCCGGTAATAGAGATTTTTCTAGCTAGATAATTTTTCAGTCCAATCTCAATTCTAACCCTCTCTTGCAGCTTGTGACAACACCTCTAACCAAGCCCTATTACAACCATTGAAAGAACTTTTGATCGATGTATCATGTCAATCCATAGTGGTGGAGATGTGATTTTCTTGCAAGCCTATGGTAATAACTTTTTAGGTTGACTAGAGAGTACTTAATTTTTGAACCCTAAACACTTCGAGTGGATAGAGTGAATCTTTAGTGAGGATGTCAACTTCTGTTAATTAAGATGGAGAGATAACTACTTAGGAGAAAGAAGAAAACTTATGTTTCAATGATAAAATTCTCAGCTTAGAGTGATTGAATCTTTAATGTTCTTCTGATTGAATTATCATTGTATGAATACCTGTGAATTAGTTTGAAACATTATTGATAAAGATTGTGAGTTGAGAAGAATGATTCTTATTTAGGGATTGAGATTTTGCTTGAGGACAAGCAAAGGCTTAAGTGTGGGGGTATTTGATAAACGATAAATTATACATATTTTTACCTCATGTTTAGCCTTTATTTTGGATGAATTATTATCAATTTAGTGAGAATTGGTGCTCTTAATCTTTCTTTTTCATATCTTACACTCAGGAGAGCAGCGAAGAGAAAAGAACAGAAAATAGACCGAAAATTGGAGAAAATAGGCCAAAATGTGAAAACGCACGGCCCAAGAAGTCACCACACGGCCGTGCCACACAAAGATCACACGGTCCAGCCCCGACAAGCATGGCCAGGCCAAACGGCTGTGCACCAATTGACAGAATCTCACACGGCCTCTTATCGAAGTACATGGGCGTGGCACACGGGCGTGTTCTAGTCGTGAGGAAGAGGAAGTTCACTCGAATTTAGATGCTTAGAGGCTAAAAAAGGCTCCCCAAAGCTTTATATAAAGACCCTAGGAGGCAACTCTAAGGGTGTACTCTTTTCTCCCAAAAAGGAGCGCCATCTTTCAGCCAACATAAGGAGTGGAAGCAAGTAATTACTCCAAGGGAAGCCGATTGATTCATCCCAGAAGCCAGAATTCTACATCAAGACAGAGGATCTCCCTAAATTCCTTCAGGGGTTTTTGGTTTCTTTATGTTTTGTTATTTATTATCTTTTGAGATGTTTCTTTTCTTAATTTTGAACTAAACCCCCCAAATACTTGAGGGGGATGAAACCTAAGATAGATCTTGCTATTATTTATTGAATTTATATGATAAATACTTGAATTGTTCTTAATTATGTGTTCTTCATTCTTGATTTAGTAATCCTAGGTATTACTTCAAGAAATTGATGTGCTTAGAGCGGAGGAGCAAAAGTCCCTGTAATAAGAGTAGATCTACTATAATTAAGTGGAGTTGGATGCAACCCTAGACATAGGGGGACATAAATCTGCCAGATTAGGGTCAAACCTAATATGGGGATCCATAAATCAAATTAATGCAACCTAGGGAGTTAATTAATAAAGGAACTTTAATTAATAACCTAGGCCTAGTTGCTCTATGCCTCGACGGAGGGTTTAGCATAAGTTAGGGATCTCTACAGATCAAGGCAAGTAATCAATTATATAGTTTAAGAAGTCAATAACAAGTGAAGTCTAGGTGGATTCTCCCTTGAGTATTACTCATATCAATCAGTTTTCCCGAAAGTTTTTCCTTAATTTACTTTTTGTGCACTTTTAGTTAGTTTTAGAATTAGTTTAAATCAACTTTCTTTATTTTTAGGCTAAAAATAGAAAGGAAGTAAGTACTAGTACTTTTGGTTCCCTTGGGTACGATAGCTCGGTCTTGCCACTAAACTATACTATTGTTCGACAGGTGCGCTTGCCTTTAAGGTCGTGATATTTGTTAGTTTTGGTGTGATCAGTTTTATAAATTTTATTGCTTAATATCGCGAGCCGTTATCAGGAGTCTTGTGAAAACTGAAGGTACATGTGTTGGACTTCTGTCGTGGGTCTAGAGGAGGAGCTACCGGGCTCTTACGTTTCTTTAAAATAGGTACGGCAGCTTTTTTACCTCGGGATGATGACATGGTACCTAAAAGAAAATGGGCATGAGTTAGTTGTAGCGAAATGATAATTAAAAAAATAAACACTGAATTAATTGATTAAGACTAGTACCTATGTTAGTGCACAAATAACATGCTATTTTACCTAAGAGTGGATATGAACATAATATGGGTATTTGAACAAAATGCCTAAAATCTAAAGGCTTAAGATAACTTAAAATGGCAGCAAAAGATTGTTCTAAATGTCATGAGGGATGTTTCTAGAGTAATTATGCTAAATAGGTAAAGATCATGCAAATAACTAAATAATGAAATCATTAATCAAATAATTTAATGAAAAACATAAAAAAATTAAAGGAAAAATAAGAAATAATAAAAACTGAAATAGAATGAATGGTTTTAGAGGCTGCGCACGAGCGTTGAACGGTCGTGGTATGCTTTCCACGGGCGTGGGGGTGGTCTTATACGGGCGTAGCATTGATTTGAAGGCCGGTGGCGGGGCTAAGAGTGTCTGGTAGGAGTTTTGGGTGGAAAATTTTAGGGTTTCAATGGAGAAAAAAGTGAATAGAGCCTTGTTTATATAGGATTTTAGGTCACACGGGCATGACACACGCCCGTGTGGCTCCGTTTTTGCCCGTGTTATGCAAAATTTTAGGGTTTTGGCGCGACTGGTTCAAGGCACACGCCCGTATAGATAAGGCGTGTTGAGGCACACGGCCGTGTCACATGGCCGTGTCCTTCGATGTTTGCTTCTCCCACGGCCGTATAGTAGGTCACACGCTCGTTTCTGAATTGACAGTGTCAACCACGGGTTTGGGGCACGGGCGTGTCACACGTCCGTGTTAGAATTGGCAGTGTTGGCCACGGCCACATCATACGATCGTGGCACTTTGTCGTAGCCCGTGTGTGATTCAACAGGCTCGACCACGGTCGAATCGCATGGCCGTGGCGTTTTGTCGAAGCCTGTGTGTGATTCAATAGGCTCGACCATGGTCGAATCGCACGGTCGTGGCATTTTGTCGAAGCCCGTGTCTTAGGAAACTTTTTACCCTGCTTATACACGGCCAAATTGCACGACCGTGTCTCTACTTAGACTGTCCACACGGCCTTAGGCACGCCCGTGGGCATGGTCGTGTGGTCCAAAAATCCTGCATTCAAGAGAGTTAGTCGATGTATTAAGAGACTGAAATAGAAAATTACTAAGTGAGTGCTCAGGTTGCCTCCCGAGAAGCGCTTATTTAGAGTCTAAGCTCGACTCTACCTGGATGTATCACGAAGGGAGTTCGTGGAGCTGAAGCTCCTCCCTATTATCATTGAAATTCTCACCTCTATAATATTTTAGCCGATGGCCGTTTACCTTGAAAGTACCGTGGGTTGGGTGAGTTACCTCACCTGCGCCATATGGAAAGACAGTTTGAACAGTGAATGGACCTGACCACCTTGATTTAAGTTTTCCAGGAATTAGTTTAAGCCTTGAGTTGTAGAGTAAGACAAAATCACCTGTTTTGAACTGCTAAGGTTGTCTCAGCCGATTTTCATGGCGTCGCTTCGTGGCTTCCTTATATAATCGTGAGTTTTCGTAAGCATTGCAACGCCATTTATCTAGCTCATTCAATTGCATTAGTCGTTTCTCTCCTGCAAGCTTAAAATCAAGATTTAAAAATTTAATAGCCCATAATGCTTTATGTTCAAGTTCAAATGGCAAATGATAGCTTTTTCTGTAGACAAGTTTATAAGGAGATGTACCTATGGGTGTTTTAAAAGCAATTCTATAGGCCCATAGAGCATCATCTACCTTTCTTGACCAATCTTTCCTATTTGTTTCTACTGTTTTTTCTGGGATGCGTTTTAGTTCTCTATTTGTTACTTCGACTTGGTCACTGGTTTGTGGATGATAAGGGGTAGCTGTTCTGTGGTGTACTCCATATCTTTTTAAAATTTTTTCAAATTGAGCATTACAAAAATAAGTACCCCTATCACTAATAATTATCCTAGGTGTTCCAAATCGAGAGAAAAGTTTTTTTAGAAAGCGTATTACCATTCTAGTATTATTAGTAGGTAAAGCTTGGGCTTCCACCCATTTTGACATGTAATCTACTGCTACTAGGATGTACTTATTTCCAAATAAAGTAGGGAACGGACCCATGAAATCAATACCCCATACATCGAATATCTCACATGCAAGTATATAGTTTGGAGACATTTCATTCTGTTGAGAGATATTACTTGTTCTCTGGCATTTATCACAAGAGGTCACATATTTGTTGGCATCTCTGAAAAGTGTAGGCCAGTAAAAACCTGATTCGAGTACCTTGTGAGCAGTTCTAGCTCCACTGTGGTGTCCTCCTATAGGTCCCGAATGGCAGTGGTCTAAAATTTGATATGCTTCTATTTCAGTAACGCATCTTCGGATAACCTGATCTGCACAAATACGAAAAAAAAGAGGATCTTCCCAAAAGTAGTTTTTCACATCAGCGAAGAATCATTTCTTTTGCTGATAGGTCAACCATTTTAGGGTTATGTTAGCTGCTAAATAATTTGCAAAATAGGCAAACCAAGAATTGCTGCGTCTACTATGGCGAGGAGTTGTTCTTCAGGAAACAAATCGTTTATTTTATCGAGGTACTTGGGATGTGGATCTTCCAATCTTGACAGGTGATCTGCTGTCAAATTTTCAAATCCTTTCTTGTCTTTTATTTCTAAGTCGAATTCATGTAACAATAGAATCCATCTTATCAATCACAGTTTTGCATCAGTTTTAGTTAGAAGATAACGAAGAGCAGAATGATCAGTATAAATGATGAATTTTGACAATATTAAATAAGATCTGAATTTATCAAATGTAAAAATAACAGCTAGCAATTCTTTTTCTGTGGTTGTATAATTTACTTGTGCGGCTGTCAGAGTTCTGCTCACATAACAGATCTGTTGAAAGTGCTTGTCTCGTCGCTGTCCCAAAACTGCACCTACTGCAAAATCACTCGCATTGCACATTAGTTCAAAAGGCAGATTCCAATCAGGTGAAATCATAATCGGGGCATTGACTAACTTTTCCTTGAGAGTGTTAAAAGATTCTAAACATTCTTGGTCAAAGTTGAAAAGCACATCTTTTTCTAGTAATTTCGTCAAAGGCTTAGCTATTTTAGAAAAGTATTTAATAAATCTGCGATAAAATCCAGCATGTCCTAAAAAGCTTCTTATGGCTTTAACTCAATTAGGGGGCGGTAATTTTTCGATGTTTTCAATTTTTGCTTTATCTACCTCTATCCCTTTACTAGAAATTTTATATCCTAGTACAATACCTTCTTGAACCATAAAGTGGCATTTTTCCCAATTAAGCACTAGATTTGTCTCTTCACATCTTATCAGAACATGTTTTAAATTATTAAGACAAAGTTGAATAGAGTTACCGAAAACCGAAAAATCATCCATAAATACCTCCATGATGTCTTCCACGAATTCGTCAAAGATGGCTAGCATGCATCGCTGAAAAGTAGCAGGAGCATTACATAATCCAAAAGGCATTCTACGATAAGCAAACGTACCGTATGGACATGTGAATGTTATTTTCTCCTGATCTTCTGGAGCTATCGGGATTTGAAAGTAACCCGAGAGGCCATCTAGGAAACAATAATACTTATGACTTGATAATCTTTCCAACATCTGATCGATAAAAGGTAAGAGAATATGATCTTTTCGAGTTGCATCATTCAGCTTTCTATAATCAATGCAGACTCTCCATCCAGTGACTGTTCTTGTAGGTATTGACTCCTTTTTATCATTAGATACCATGGTCATGCCTCCCTTTTTAGGAACAACCTGCACAGGACTTACCCAAGAGCTGTCAGAAATAGGATAAATAATGCCTGCATCTAAAAGTTTAATTACCTCGGCTTTTACGACTTCCTTCATGTTGGGATTCAATCGTCTCTGAGCTTGCACCGATAATTTATATTCAACTTTTATTAGAATTTTATGGGTGCAAAAAGAAGGACTAATTCCTTTAATGTCAGAAATCTTCCAATCTATAGCCTTCTTGTGTTCTTTTAATACTTGAAATAATTCCTTTTTCTTTTCAGTACTTAAGTCTGACGCGATAATTACTGGTAATGTCGAATCATCTCCTAAAAATGCATATTCTAAGTGGTCAGGCAACTGTTTTAATTCCAATTTAGGAGGTTCATCAATCGAAGGTTTTTGTCTCAGTTCGTCATTCATCTTAATACTTTCATAACTTATGTGCCTTATGATAAGTTCATTAGAGTTTAACTCATTCATTACTTCTCTAACTTCAGTGGTGGCTTCATCTTCCCCCCACCTTGAACAAGACACAGTTCTAACATGTTTGCGAGAGAAATTTCCTAAAATTTATCTTGAACAAAATAATCAATAGCATCAATAAAATAATAGGAATCATCTTGTTCTCTAGAAAATCTCATAGCATCATAGATTTTAAAAACGACTTCTTCTTCACCAACTCTAAGCACTCATTTACCATCCCCTACATCGATAACGGCTCTAGCAGTAGCTAAAAATGGGCGTCCCAAAATTAAAGGCACCTCAATATCCTCATCCATATCAAGCACAACAAAATCAATCGGGAATATAAATTTATCTACCTTCACTAGCACATCTTCAATGATTCCCTTAGGGTATTTAACAGATCTATCAGCTAATTTAATACTCATCCTAGTGGGTTTTGGTTCCCCTAGAACTAGTTGCTTGAACATTTTGTAGGGCATTAGGTTAATACTAGCACCTAGATCAGCTAAGGCTTTTTCAATAATTAAACTACCAATTAAGCAAGGAATAGTAAAACTCCTTGGATCTTTTAGTTTGGCCGGCAGTTTATTTTGGAGAATAGCTGAGCATTCCTCGTTGAGTTCCACTGTGGCTAATTTTTCCAACTTCCTTTTATTTGTGAGGAGTTCTTTAAGAAACTTTGCATACTTCGGTATCTGCGAAATTGCTTCAACAAAAGGTAAGTTAATATGTAACTGTTTAAAAAGGTCAAGAAATTTACCAAATTGAGCAACTGTGCGGTCTTTCTTCAACTTTGCCAAATATGGTATATGTGGTTTATATTCCTTAAGTGTTGGAGGAGTGTTTTCCTTGGGTTCTTCTTCCTCTACCTTGTCTTTTGTGGATTCTTGAACAGGCTTCTTTTCTGATTCAGTCAGTACTTTCCCATCTCTTAGAGTAATTGCTTTAACATGTTCTCTGGGATTTGGCTCAGTATTACTTGGTAGTCCACCTTGTGGTGTTTCTGATATTAATTTAGCAAGTTGACCAATCTGATTTTCAAGCCCTTGAATGGATGCTTCCTGGTTCTTTAGTGTCGTTTCGGTATTTTGGAAATGGGTTTCTGACACGGCTATAAATTTGGTGAACATCTCTTCAAGGTTTGGTTTTTTCTCCTGTTGTGGTGGTGGCTGCTGAAATCCCAGAGGAGACGGTTGTCTTTGATTTCCTTGTCCACCCCAAGAAAAATTGGGGTGATTCCGCCAACCTGTATTGTAAGTATTACTATAAGGATTATTTTGATGTCTAGAATTGTTACCCATATAGTTGGCTTGTTCGGTTTCCATGCCATGTCCATAAGAGGAGTAGTTTGGATTGGACATATTTCCTTGAGTTGTGCCACACTGCATCACTGGTTGTGCCTGTAACACCCCGAAAATTTCTACAGTAAGATAGTATTCTTGATATAGTAAAATAAGGAAATAAAGTGACAAGGAGAGGAAAATTGAGTTATGTCATTGGGAAGTATATTATGACATATCAATTCAAGAAAGGACTAAATTGTAAAAGTGAGAAAAAGTTTTGTTGCCCAAGAGTAAATACTCAAAATTTAAGGGGTTAAAAAGTGAATATGAAAAGTTAAAGGACCAATAGTGAAAATATTTTATGGGTAGAATAATCTAGGAACTAAGAAAAATTGATGAATTAGGACTAAATTGAATAGGTGAAGAATTATGAGGGACTAAATTACAATTTTACCAAATTAAGTGATGACTCAAGGATGGAATTTTAAAAGATCATGAAGGGTAAAATGGTCAATTGGAAGAGAGAGAAATCTAGAAAGCAATGATGATGTTGGTGATATTTATAATTATTTAATTAGATAATTATTATTTATATAATATTTTAATAAGATATTTTATTATTTTATTATTTTATTAAGTGTATATATATGTGTGTGTGGAAAGAAAAAAAGAGAAGAAAGAGAGAACATACCATCCACCTTCCATGCACCTAACGTATGGAGAGAAAAAGAAAGAAAGAAACTTTCATTTCTTTACAATTTGGCCCTTCCACCAAAAATTCACCATTTTCACCTAGAAATCAAAAGAATTTCCACAACTACCAAAGAAGAAAAATGTTAAGGAGACTATGGAGAGTTAGAATATCAAGTTGGATTCAAGAAATAGAAGCTGGAGGAGAGAGAAAATCAAGTTAAAGATTGAAATCAATGGGACAAGGTAAGTACATCAAAATTTCAATATGTTTTTAAGATTAATATTATTGAAAAAGCATGGAAATGATGTTAATGTAGAGTTTTCTTATATATAGTTCTATGTTCTTGATATATTAGTGAAGAGAAAATAAGAGAAAGTGATGGGAAATGGTGTAGAGAAAGGAAATAAGGGTGTTATAAACTTAATAATTAATATCTTGCTAAAACAGTTTTGGACAGCAACAGTAGGTAAACTTTGAAAAATCACCAAAAATGGTAGAAATTGAATTAGAAGTTGAGTGAGATATGGAATTAAAGCTTAATGAGTCTATTTTCGTATAAAAGAAACAGAATAAGTAAATTAATTCTGTACTATGAGATATTTAGATTTTTGTGAGACTGGTTCAGAATGATTTCGGGATCCTCTGTTCTAACTTGGAAAAATCATTAAAAATTGTATAAAAATAATTATGGGACATAATTTATATTTTTAGATTCTTCAATGAGTCTAGTTTTATAAGAAACAAACGTGAATATCATTTGAATTCTGTACAAAGAGATAATTAAATTTTACCGAAGAATGGTCAGAACTATCAAACAGCAAAATAGGGAAGAGTTTAATGAATAAACTGTACTAATTGGCTAAACCAAAAATTCTGAAAATTTTATGGTAAGAAGATATGTGAGTCTAGTTTCAGAGAAAATTATCGGATCTTAATTTGGAGTTCTGTAGCTCAAGATATAAATAATTTAGTGACTATAACTCAATTGGCCAGTCTTGAATATACATGGTGAAATTATTGATAATGTTACTTATAGAATGTTATATAAATTAAGGATGTGGAATGGAGAGGAGGAGGAGGAAAATATGTATAAATATTCGGCTAGCATGACTAATTTGCATGTTTTAGGCTCAGGGACTAAATTGAATAAAAGTATAACTTTATGGGCAATTTTATAAAAATGTTAGAAATGGCCAATTTGCATGAAATAGATTATTTTATTATTTAAAATTTCAAATTGAATGTAATTATTAATTTAGTTCAAGATTGGGGAAAAACATGTTTTAAGGATTAAATTGAAAAGTGTTGAAATTATGGAAAATTCTGATATTTTATAGAATTCACGGGTTGTTATCAATTTGTATGAGAATGACGGCTGGAAATAAGGATTAAATTGCAAGAAATTTATTTATATGAGCCTAAGGATGAAATTGTCATTAATTAAAAGTTTAGGGGCAAAATGGTAATTTTGTTTAAGAGCATTAATTGAATGTATTAGAACATGGAATAAATGAAAATGATGATCAAATTAATTTACAAAGATCCGGATGACTCAAATACGAGACTTGAACGTGGAAAAGAAATGATATTAATTATGATGTGTAAGTATGTCATTATCTTTGACACGTTGATACAAGAAAATTAAGTATGTTCAGACGAATAATAAATCCAAGTAAAACATGTCGAGAAAAAAAATAAATACATTTGAGGGACAATATGTTTAATTTTAATTGGTTTCAAATATAAATGTTAGATGAAATAAAATATTTGATAAATAAATCAGTAACTCCGGTAATGCTCCGTAACTCTATTCCGGTGACGGATTGGGGTTAGGGGCGTTACAGTGCCTGCGTAGAACTAACAAAATTATTAAACTTTCTATTTAAAAGTTCTACTTGAATAGTAAACATGGTGACAGCATCGATATTATAAACTCCTACAGCTTTTGTCAGCTTTGTCCTCATGACTTGCCACTGATAGTTATTCAGTGACATTTCTTCTATAAATTCATAAGCTGCTTCGGGTGTTTTGTTGTTGATTGTTCTTCTAGCGGCTGCATCGATCATTTGCCTCGTTGATAGATTCAAACCATTGTGAAAGTTTTGAACTCGTAACCACAAAGGTAACCCATGGTGAGGCACCTTCTCAACAGATCTTTGTATCTCTCCCAAGCATCATAAAGGGTCTCTAAATCCATCTGCACAAAAGAAGAGATATCGTTTCGCAATTTAGCTATTTTAACTGGAGGAAAATATTTGAGTAAGAACTTTTCGGTCATCTGTTCCCATGTAGTGATTGATCCTCGTGGTAAGGAATTTAACCATTGTTTGGCTTTATTTCTTAAAGAGAATAGGAATAGCCTTAGACGAATGGCATCATCAGAAATGCCATTAATTTTAAAAGTATCACAAAGTTCCAAAAAGTTGGCTATGTGTGAATTTAGATCTTCATCCTGTAAACCATCAAACTGCACAAATTGCTGTATCATCTGGATAGTGTTAGGTTTTAACTCAAAATTATTAGCAGCAATAGCAGGTCTAATTATACTAGATTGAGTACCAGTCAAATTAGGTTTAGCATAATCATACATAGTACGAGAAGCATCATCTTGGTTCACTGGTTCCGCGGCTATCGCGAGAGGTGGTAGATTGTCCTGATTTTCTTCCATCTCTTCCGTAGGTTCTAGCTCTTGTTCTTGTCCTTGTTCTGGATAATGTAGGCTTCTTCTGATCTCCCTATGATTTCTGCGAACTGTAGCTTCTAAATCTTCGTCAAAAAGCAATGGTCCTGCTGAGTTCCTTCTAGTTATAAACTAAAGATACCTAGAGGAAAAGAAAATTTCAGTAAAATAAAAATAAAAATAAAAATAAGCTAAAAAAATAAAAATAAATATGGCTAAAGTAATAGAAATTAAACGTTTTTAATATTTCAGTTCCTAGGCAACGACACCAAAAACTTGATATGCGTGATATGAAGTAATAAAATTTATAATAATGATCGCACCAAAAACTAACTATTATCACAACTTTAAGGCAAGCGCACCTATCGAACAATAGTATAGCTTAGTGGTAAGACCGAGATATCGTACCCAAGGGAACCAAAAGTACTAGTACTAACTTCCTTTCTATTATTTAACCTAGAAATAAAATGGGTTTTTATGAAACTAAACTAATTCTAAAACTAAACTATGAATGCACAAAAAGTAAATTAGGGAAAAACTCTTTAGGAAAAACTGATTGATTTGGGCAATACTCAAGGGAGAATCCACCTAGACTTCACTTGTTATAAATTCTTGAGCTAGACAATTTATTCACTTCACTTGATCCGTAGAGATCCCTAACTTATGTTAATACCTCCGTCGAGGATAAGAACAACTAATCCTAGGTTGATTAACTGAAATCTCTTTCTAGTTAAAACCCCTAGTCCTTCATTAACTCGATACTTATGCTAGATCTACTATTAAACAGGGACTTTTGCTCCTCTGAATAAGCACATCAATACTTGAATTAATACCTAGGATTATTAAAACAAGAATTAAGGACACATAATTAAGAAGAATTCAAGTATTTATCATATAACTCAAGATAAAATAATAACAAGATCTGTCTTAGGTTTCATCCTCTTCAAGTATTTGGGGATTTAGTTCATATTTAATAAAGAAAACATCTCAGAAGAATAAAAATAACAAAACATAAAGAACCCAAAAACCCTTGAAGGATTGAAGGGAGATCCTTTGTCTTGATGTAGAATTCGGCTTCTGGGATGAATCAATCGGCTTCCCTTAAGGTAATTCCTTGCTTTCACTCTTTGTGTTGGCAGAAATACGGCACTCTCTTGTGGGAGAAAAGGCACACCCTTAGAGTTGCCTCATAGGGTCTTTATATAGAGCTTTGGAATACCTTTCTTAGCCTCCAAGTATCCAAATCTGAGTAAAATTGCACTTTCTCACAACAGGGACACGCCTGTGTGCCATACTCGTGTGCCACGACAAGAGGCCGTGTGCGAGACTGTTGATGGTGGCACAACCGTGTGATCCGGCCGTGCTTGTCGGGGCTGGGCCGTGTTGGATCTTATGTGGCACGGTCGTGTGCCACGGCCGTGTGATGAATCCTTGAGCTGTATTGTTTTTACACTTTGGCATATTTTCTCCGTTTTCGGCCCGTTTTTCGTTCTTTTCTCTTTCCTATGCTCTCCTGAGTATAAAATATGAAATAGAAGGATCAACAGCACCAATTTTCACAAATTCAATGATAATTCATCCAGAAATTAAGCTAAGCATGTGGTAAAAATATGTATAATTTATCGTTTATCAGGTGCTTATCTCACAAATCAAGTGTAGGATTCGTAACTCTTTTAGCTCTTTTTGTGAATTAATGATTCGATTTGGTGGTATTCTATAATTTCATAATATTTTCCCTCATTTTTGAACTTTCGGCTTGTTCTGTGGAATTTGAAATTTGTTTGTGTGTTTAGAAAATAGATGATAAACTGTAAATTATACATATTTTTACCTCATGCTTAGCCTAATTTCTGAATGAATTATCATTGAATTTATGGAATTTGGTGCTCTTAATCCTTTTATTTCATGTTTTATACCCAGGTGAGTATAGGGAAGTAAAAAGAACGAGAAACGGGCTGAAAATGAGCAAATTAGGCCCAGTTCAATAATCAACACGGCCTGGAGGTTCACCACACGGCCGTGTCACACGACCGTGCCACTTTAACGGGCTCGAGCACGGCCTGGTAGTCGATCCACACGGGCGTGGCATATGGGCGTGTCTTTGTCATGAGAAAGTTCAATTTCACTCGGAAAAGGCTACCAAAACTCTATATAAAGACCTTAGGAGGCAACTACAAGGGTGTGCTTTATTCCCGTTAAAATGGGGAGTTAAAAGCAGGGAATTACTCGAAGAGAAGCCGATTGATCCATCTCAGAAGCCAAGATCTACATCAAGATAGATGATCTCTCTTCAATCCTTTCAGGAGTTTTGGGTTTTCTTATGTTTTGTTATTTTATTTCTTCTAAGATGTTTTCTTTTATAATTATGAACTAAAACCCCAAATATCTAAGTGGGATGAAACCTAAGACAAATCTTGTTTTTGTTATCTGAGCTGTGTGATAAATATTTGATTTGTTTTTAATTGTGTTTTTCACTTTTAAATTGATATTTCTAAGATATTGATTTAAGTCGAATGTGCTTATATAGAGGAGCAAAAGTCCCTGCATAGGAGTAGATCCAACACAATTAAGTGGAGTTGATCACAATCCTAGACATAGGACGATAAAAATCTACCGGATTAGAGTCAAATATAATATGAGGAGCCATAGATCGAGTTAATGCAAGACTAGGGGTTTTAACTAGAAAGAGATTTCAGTTAATCAACCTAGGATTAGTTGTTCTTATCCTCGACGGAGGTATTAACATAATTTAAGGATATCTACGGATCAAATCAAATGAAGAAATCATCTGGTTCAGAGTTAGATAACAAGTAAAGTCTAGGTAGATTCTTCCTTAGGTAGCCTTAATCAATCAGTTTTCCCAAAAGCAATCTCTCTCTTTACTCCTTGCTGTTTCTTTTCAGTTTAGTTTAGATTAGTTAATTTAGAAACAAAACCCGCTTTTATTTTTAGGCTAGATAATAGGAAGAAATTCATTATTAGTACTCATAGTTCCTTGGATTTGATATTCCGGTCTTGCCACTGATTATACTACTATTCGATAGGTGCACTTGCCTTTTTATCGTGATATTAGTTAGTTTCCAGGTACAATCAGATTTTATTACTTCATCACAATCACAAGAGATCAATAGACATTTTATAAGGTCGATTAATATGGTGATGGTTGGAAATTGAGTGTGTTTTTTATATACTACTGGGTTATTAAGGTTTGGGGTTCATTTTGATATTGCAAACCAATTCTGGTGTGGTTTTGTGACCACACGAGTGGCCATATGGGCGTGTGCCCTCACATGGGCAGTTCACACGGCCATGTGCAATTGGGAATTAGTGTTTCTGGGCTAGTTTAGGTGCCACACGGCCTAGCCACATGGCTATGTGGTTGATTTAGGGAAATTAGTTGATTTTCACACAACCATGTCCCTTGGGTACACGGGCATGTGCAATTGGGAATTTAGGGTTTTTGGTGATTTTTGGTGCCACACCGCCTGGCCACACGGGCATGTGTAACCACACGGGCATGTAGGATCTCTACACGGCTGTGTCTCCTCCACTCTTAATTTTTAGCACTTTTGGACAGTGAGTTACACGAGCTGCTCACACGAGCATGTGCCCTCTCCACACGAGCGTGTGTGGCCTCCACATGGGCGTGTAGCCTTATGTCGCCAAATTTTGTATTGTGCCTGTTTTTGACTTGTTTGTGATCCTGTGTGTTCCAACCCTTGGTTAGGCCTTAGTAAGGGTGGTTAGGACTCTGTTTTGGCTCGGACTTATATGTCATAAGCAATCATTGCAGTAGTTACGTGACTCGTTAATGTGATGTTGCTTAATCTTTAAATATTATGATATAAGATTCTTAATTTGGTTGATTGAACGTGCATATTAATATCTGAGTGGCTCAGTTCACATACATGGTGTGTAGGGTCAGATTGTGCCTTTCAAGGTCCTATGTGGTGTACTTGGTTGGATGAGCTTAAATAGCTCTTTTGGGGTGTGATCGGGGGACAGAGAGGTGGTTTAGTTGGATGGGTGGGTTTTGTTATCTGATTGCATTCGTACTCATTTGCTGAGTGTTTTGAGCGTAAGATTAACTAACTGTTTTCTGTTTGACTGAATAACATTAGTGTCCAAGTGTCTGTGTGTGACTTGGAGTGTTTGAGTTGTTTTGTTCTGTTAGGACGTTGGTTCTAGTTTACTTTCTGTTTCTGCGTATATCTGTAAGTATGATTTGCTATCGTTTGATACTTGTAATTCTGTTTTAGTCGCATTACGGACTCACACTGAGCTCATGTAGTTCACCCCTTTAGTTTTCCTTTTTCAGGTACTCGCTTAATCTGTAGCTAGACTCGGCACGTTGGAGGTCTCGGACAACACATTTAGAATCAACTTTAAAAGTATTTTTAATAAATTCTACATTTATAAATAAATGGTTTGAACTGTAATTTTATTTTGAATATTACAGTATGAATTTTGGGTTTGCACGCACGTAAGCGTCTTTTGGACTAAAATTTTTGTAATATCGAGATTTTACAATGGAGAGTTTTATGTAACTTAAATACTGTTTGTTTTTTAGAGGGTTAAACTAAAATTTTTCCTACGACTAATTTGGTGATTAATGTAACTTTTGATATTCTGTCTAAACTTCTAGGCCGGGTTTTGAGGTGTTATAATAACCACTCCCTAGTAGAGTCTGCTAGGGAAAAAGGGAAAGCACGCAATTTGATTTGATCCTCAGTTTCGCCTTGAGGGTTAATGCTAAGACAAACTATATGAAACTCTTTTAAATGTTTGTGGGGATTTTCGTTTTGCAACCCACGAAAAGTTGGTTGTAACTGGATTAAACCTGACTTCAGTTCAAAATCAGTATCCATAGTAGGATATGCAATGCACAATGGCGGCTGTTCTGTAGGAGCTTCGGCTAATTACCGAATTGTTTGAGCCATAGGTTGATGTGTTAGATTCGGGTTTTTGTTAACCCTAGCGTTAAGCACTTCATCTGGTGAATCGACTTCCACTTTTTCGTTTTCAAGTGTTTGAGTAGGGTTTTCATTAACCCTATACTTAACTTCGTCGTCTACTTCAATTTCTGGCGGTGGGTTACTCTGAGTCCCAACCAACCCTGACTGCTTTTTTCTTAACTTCGTTTCCTTGCTATTGGCTCTCGCAGTCTTCTCTATTTTTGAATCGAATGCAAGAATTCCTAGAGCAGATCTAGTCATAAAAAAGAAAGAAACAAGATTAGTACGTTATCAATCCCCGCAACAGTGTCAAAATTTGATGCGTCATTGAGAGCACTAAAAATATCTTATCCCTATAAAATAATAAAAAGAATAGTATAAGGGAAGTAGGGCCAAATCCTTAAGGACTGGATTTGCACAAATTTCTGTTCTTCGAAGCCCCGGATAGAGCCGTGCCCAAGAAAATCTGCGTACCTAAAAAAATAAAAAAATAGAATTAAAAGTTTGATTGAATTGAACTTGTGAAAATTAAAATTAAAATTGTAGAGATAAACAGAGTTGAGAAAAGAGAGTTTTTTTATGGTGAGATTCTAGCCTCCGGTTGTCTCGATCCTCCTTAGGTTCAATCCTAGGCTTTTAGGTGATCCTTTTTGAACAGAATAAGCTAGTTATAGTGTAAAATAACTCCTACGACCCCCAGCTCCACTTAGATTTTAGACTTACGATTTAGAGGAACTTGACTCTAGCCAACCATCGTTCTTGTGGGATTGTCTTACACTAGATCATCACTTCTCAATGGCGAATGCCACTCCATTTTGTCTCTTGGGCTCGACAACCGCTGACGCAGTAAGCTAATGAACCGACTGTGCAACCTTCCCAAAACATACAAAGTGGCCGTTCTTTGCATAAGTTGAGAAGGCTAAGCGTAGATTCTAAGCCTTATGAACCCTTTTTGGGGAATCTCAACAACCTTTGGCTAGAAGAATTTAATGGCTCATGATTTTTGGGGAAAAAGAAATAAATTTAATAAAAATGGAATTTTTATTGAATAATATGAAAGGAACAAAGGCTAAGAATTTTTGAAGAGGGAGTGTTTACAGAAAAGATGAGTCAGATTTGTGTCACTCCGTCCTCTATTTATAGTACTAGGAAACGCAGTCTATTCCTAATTAAATTCTAAAAGATAAATAAAGATAAATAAAGATAAAAGCTAAAATTAAATCTAAATAATAATCTTTAACAATTATCCTAATATAATTAAAATTTAAATAGAGTCTTGTGTTTATAAAATCTCTTCTTTGTATTTTTGCCTTCATTTCTTCCACACTTGAATTTTTAGCACCATTTCTTTCCTAATTCTCATGCTGGTCCATTTTATCTTTAAATTAACGCTTTTTGCCCCTAAATTTCCTTTTTCCTTCAATTTAGTCCCTACAAGATAAGAAAACATAAATAGCTCAAATTAGTAGGATCATACTTAAAATAAATATGTAATTAATACATAAAAACATGTCATTTTAGAGTATTATCAGTGGTGTTGATTTGCAATAATTCAAAAGGATCTTTAAATGCACTATTGTAAAATAGGTGTAACACCCATATCCCATTTCGTTTACGGAATAGGTTTACGAAATGTTACTGTACAAGTTGGAACATTTCATTTCAATTAGCATCCAATTAAAAAAATAATTTCATAAATTCATATAAGATTCAATATGAAATAGAATATATATTTACAGGCATTAAATCAAGCCTTCGAATCCCTAAAAATACGTTACGAACATTCAGGGACCAAATCGATACAATTTTAAACATTTAGGGAAAATTTAAAAATTTTCAAAACAAGGGTCATACGGCCGTGTGGTCAACCATGTTTCAGACAGTGTAACATTCAAATTAATTCCACACGGTCGTGTGTCAGTCCATGTGGATATTGTACTTAAACATGTACAAGGCACACGCCTGTGTGGTTTACCCGTGTGGGACACACGCCCGTGTGACAGCCTGTGTCTCAGGCCATGTGTACCTAAAAATTGACCTAAATTATGCTCTTTTCTTCACCCATATGCTATGGTACCTAAACATATTCAAACATACAATCTCATATGTCATTAAACACCTTCAATAACATTCAACTCATGTAAATACAATCAACCTAAGTGCCTAACCAATGTGTCATCATTGACACCTCAATATTTCATTACAATTCACTTCCAAAATTTCATATACAAGGCACAACTAATACATCAAAATCTTACATCTAGATCATTTCATTTTATACCATGATTCAACTTAGATAAAACATGCATATTTCTATAGTTAATCAAACATAACTACACAAGCTAAAGTGTAAACTTGCATAAAACTAAATATCAATACAACATATCCAAAAAGAAAAGGAAAAGGAAAATGTGCAAAACTTAGTAATTATTATAATTAGGTGACTTAATAGATGAATTAATAAAGGATGGAGGGTTTGTTAGGCAATTAGACCTTGTTGTTAGATAGTGGATAGTAATGAGTGAAAATTGAAAGAAAATTATGGTAATGGCAATTTTGTAAATTTTGCAAAAAAAATTTGAAGAAAAAAACACTTTCTTTTTGAAGAAAAAAACACTTTCTTCTCCATTTCTTCAACTCATTACTGAAACACCATTGAAGGAGGACTCCAAGCTTCGATTTTCATTTTCTTGGTGCATGTGAGCTCAATTCTTACCTATTTCTTATAATTTTTATGTTTTTGGGATCGTTACAACTAAGCACAACTAACCCGTACCTTCGCTTTTGAATCTGTTAAAAATTTTAGAAGTTTCCATTGATGAACCTTGACTTTTTTTGTGATAATTATGTGTTTGAAGCTTTGATTGTGTTTTTTGGTTATTTGTAAAGTGATTTTAGTTTTTTAATTAAAGGATTAAATTGTTAAAATGTTAAAATCACATGGTTAATTAGTGAATAAAAGGTATTTTGTGGACTTTTTAGAAGCCTTGAACATTCGGTTGGTATGCTGAGTTTTTAAAACTGGTTAATGTGATGATTTTCGGGTTAAGGGACTAAATTGCATAAATTGTAAATGTTAGGGGCAATTGTGTAAATTTTAAAAATAAAAGGGTATAAACTGTAGAATAAATTGGAATATGAAATGTAAGCTAATAATTGGGAAATTTTATATTTTATATCAAGGCCCTATTGACTTACGTGGAAAAGGAAAAATTGGGGAATAGTCCCTAAACTTCTGCAACTATTACAATTTAGTCCAGGTAAGTTCATTCGGCTTGTAATTTAATATCTATATGAATTGTATAATGATATGCTATGAAATAATGGATATTAACTGTTATATTAATGATGTGAAATTACTCAGAAAATGCCTATTAAATTACTATGTTTGGGCGAGAAGAATAGGGGATAGAGTACGACTAATTACATGGCGTGCTATATGGGCCTCGGAGAGGAGGAGATGTTACATGAATTATATATTTCTTGAGTATACCGAGGTACAACATTTGTTATGAGCCATCGTATATTACTCCCTAATTCTGGCATGTTACCGGGGGCAGATGTAAAGCCTTTAGGCTGACATTTAGTGCCGATGTATGTTTTGGAGGGATGTTGGCCTACAGGCTAGGCACTCAATGCCGAGGTGTGTTATTGGCTAGAATAGCTCCATTGAGCATATAGTGTGTTTCAGTTGGATTATAGGGCTACTATTATCCATACGTCGTTTATCAGGCCGTAAGTATCGTATTATTACTTGTATAAAGACTAGTATACTATGAAACATTATTGAACTCTTGAGATAATTTTGTTTTGGACATAAATAATATTTTTGGGTTATCATGTAAATCTTGAAATCGAGCTATATAACTAGTTGGTTTGGATTATGCTTGATAGGAAATAATAATCTTTGAAACTATATTAGATTAAATTTATCATGTTTATTTGGTAAGATTTACAGTTTTTATCCGTCGAACTTACTAAGCTTCAATAAGGTTACTTGTGTTAATTTCTGTTTCTTGTAGATACTTTTGAGGGTCGGACGATAGATCAGCACTCAAGTCACGCTATCCATCTGATTGTGGTGGATTTTGAATGTTAATTTTGGATTATATGACATGTAATAGGCTTGTTATGTCATTACTTTTGTTTTGGTATGTAAATATATAAAGAGTGCCTAAATGCAAGTTGAAAACACAAGCATCATTACAATGATCTTGGAGTTCATTTGGTAAATGTTTAGTTGATAACTTATTATGAGTTATGAATGATGAAACATGTCTTTGGTACAAACTTTTAGCATATGTATGACTATAGTTTATATTGAATTGTTGTAAATTGAGATGCCTATGATAAGCATATTGGTTAGAAGTTTAAGTTGTGTGAATTGACATGTTTTTGGTTGATGATGATGGTACATTGGTCAGGCACTTAAGATGGTTGAATTATCATGATTTGGTCATGATTAATGGCATTTTGAATAGGTTTAATGGCTGGTAAATGGATTGTTTAGTGTTTAAGAAATCTTGAAATGGTAAACTTGATGTTTAAGGTTCATTTAGGTGCACACAGCCTAGGAGACGGGCTGCCACACGGTCGTGTGCAATACACGACATGCAATATGGTTGTGTGTATCAAGTCAGTGAGTCACACGGTTTGCGAGACGACCATGTGTATCAAGTCAGAGACTTACACGACGTGACACACAACCTACGACACGGCCGTGTGATCTAAGTTAGTGAGTTACATGGTTTAAGACACGGGTTGGGACACGACTGTGTGTCCGAACTTTGAATACTCACACGGCCTGGGCACACAGCCATGTGGCCCCTATTTTTGAAAATTTTCATATTTTCCTGAAATTTCTTTACTTTTTTCAAATTAGCCCTTAAGGTTTTAAGATTATTTCTATAGTCCCTTAAGCTTGATTTAAGCCTCGTAAATGTAAGTTATTATTGTAATTCAATTACTTTATGCTATTTGAGAAATTATACTGTAATGATCATGATTTTACCTGTTTATTTTTGTTAACTTACTATAGCATTTCCGTAACCCTATTCTGGTGACAGATACGGGTTAGGGGTGTTACACCACTTCTTGCACATTTTTTGAAGAGTTCTATTCTTTCTTTTGTTTGGGCTCATTGCAAAATTAAAATCTTGTTCAATTTATGATATCTATGGAATTAATTAATTATAGATGACCATCTACTTAATACATAATTTATAGAAATTAATACCATTCTATTTAAGCATTAACACAAATTACATACAATATTTCATCAATAATATTTCCACACTCAAAATACATTCGAGCTTGGAGTTGTGCCCGGGGTGTGTTGTGGGGTGTACTGTTGAAGTGGCCATCTTTGCCATCGGAGGTGAAGGTTGTTGTCATCATTCTATAGTAGGGACCATGGAAAAAAAATTTACACTGTTTTGGAAACACTATGTGAAGTAGCGGCACCAAAAAATTCCAAAAATAATATTTGTGCCACCGTATCTCAAGTAGTCATTAGAGAGAATTTTTTTTACAGATATTGGTCACAAAAAAATTTTTAATCCAATTTGGTGCCTCCATTAAGGGATGCGACACTAAAAATAATAAAATATATATTTTATTTTTTTCAATTAACTTTGAAAATAGACAGGAAAATATGAAAAATTTATGCGGGGTTCTGCCAGCACTGAAAAAATAATTTTTTTTCATCCTATTAGTTCTGTAATTATAAAGTAATGATTTGGTCACTTTTTTAGGGTGGCGTCGTCGTGGGAAGTGGAGGTATCCTTTAATACGGTAGAAACTAAGTCAATTTTCTAAATAAACTAGTACTAGGGTCATTTTCACAAATTTTTTATTTTTTAGGTTAGTTATTAAAAAACCCAATTTTTGGTGATTTCCATTTAAGTTTACCATTTTTTTTATGACTTTTCTTTCATTGTTTGACTTGGGGGGTTGACACGTGTGTAGAAAGTTGAGGCTGAAAACTCATATATGAAAGGAATTGTTCCAAGTTCTTGAGATTTGGTCCCTAGGTCTTGTGACTTTCTTTCCTTGGTTTTGAAGATGGATATCCAAATTCTTTCAACCCTAAATGAAGGGAAGAGTTAATTTGCTCCTATTGAAAAAAAAAGGACAGATTGTGGTAAGTAAAATTGAAAGGCATAATGCGATGAATTTCTTTCATCTCAAACATTAAGAAGAATTAAAAAGGAAATATTGGCGGGGGGTGAGGATTTTTGTTCATTTTATTAGTGTAATTTCTGTGTGCCACATGTGTGGCAGCATAGATTTCGGTCCTCCGTCAATGCTAGAGTAGCTTAATAGACATCTCTTTCTCCCACATTGGACAAACCGCTTCACGTTCAATTCATTATATGCATTTAAACAAGGTAAGTTGAAATTAGATTATAAAAGCAATCACTAGAAGGAAATATAATAGTAATTGAAATGTATGGATTTTATTGGAATATATGAGTTTGAAAATTCATAGGAGCATACCGCCAAGTCCAAACCATTGGAGTTGATGATGAGGAGGAGGAGAGATTCCCGGAGAACCATGCGTGGGCTTAATAATTAATTATTATTTGTATCTCATTTAATCACCCTCAACCTTCAGCTTTACGTGCATCACAACTCATCTTTCTTATTGAATTCTATTATATTAAACAATTTACCATCTAAATTTCCGTGTTTGTAGAAATATAGTTTATAATACCATTTTAATATTTTATTTTATTTTATTTCCTCCTATACACTAACCTTATGCAGTTGGATTTTAATTTAAAATTTAGACAAGATTTCCCTTTTTATTAATTTTAAAAATATAATTAAAATCATGAATCAAGGCCATCCCAGGTGAGCCCGATATTTTTGAATGACGGCTATGTTAACCAGTTTCACATTAGATCATTCCTCCTCCTTTTTATTTTATTTTATTTTAATTTCGTACCCATTTCTCGAGGTTCCCGCGATATACGATCCCTCTGATCATCCAGCCCTGCTATGCGAATCATGAGATTCCCTGCACATCATCACACTATATCTATCCCCCACTCCCCAATAGTTCCTCACTCGTCTCTCTCCCTACCCGTTTTTCTGCGGCTAAGTTTCGTCGCCGACGGATAAGATCGTCCCTCCCCCAACCATCCTACGGTCCATATCTCTCCTTTGACACGTGTAATCATTCTATACGTCCATCAGTATCCCCACGTAAAGAAGATTGGAACCCCTCCTAGCTCGACTTCTTTAATCATGGTTAAAATCTAACCCTTCTTCTCAACACACGCGCGCACACACACACAATAAAGAAAACTCATTATCCTATCATGTATCTGTCTTTTCACTTCACTTTCTCCATCTTTAGCTCCTTGTATGCTTCGTTAATGGTGTTTCAGATCTAAAAGCCAACTCTAGAGCTTGACAGAGTTAAAATATCGTCGAAACCTAAAAGCATTAAGCGAAACAAGTTTAAAGTCTTTCCAATCAAAAGGTTTCATCTTTGTTCCTGCGTGCATTTTTTAATTAATGCAGAAGAAAATGGCGTATTCGTTCCCAGATGAGGTGCTGGAGCACGTCTTCTCGTTCATACAATCAGATAAAGACCGAAACGCGGTGTCGCTGGTGTGTAAATCGTGGTACGAAATCGAACGTTGGTGTCGGAGGAAGGTATTTATCGGGAACTGTTACGCTGTTAGCCCTAGGATGGTTATCAGGCGATTCCCGGAAGTTAGATCCATTGAGCTGAAAGGGAAACCACACTTTGCTGACTTCAATCTGGTGCCAGACGGTTGGGGCGGTTACGTTCTTCCGTGGATCGCGGAAATGGCTGGCGCCTATCCTTGGCTCGAGGAGATTCGACTTAAGCGGATGGTAGTTACGGATGAAAGCTTGGAGCTTATCGCTAAGTCGTTTAAGAATTTCAAAGTTCTGGTGCTTTTTTCTTGTGAAGGGTTTTCAACTGATGGACTTGCTGCCATTGCTGCTAGTTGCAAGTTAGTTTTATGAACTAGTTTAATTTCTTTTTTTTGTGTTCTTATTTCTCCTTTTATTTGGTTTTGTAGTGAGAAAAAAAAGTTAAAAATTTGTGTCTTTGCTGGTGTTGAAGTAGCTTTGCTGCTATTTGCTTTTCTTTTAACTAAAATTTTCACAATGGAGTAGTTTTAGTTCTATTTTGGGATGTTCCTAAAAAGATGAATATTTGTTTGTGTTAAATGTTACGTAGGATTGTAACTTGATTGGGGAGAACAGCTTTTGAATCCTGCACTCGTAGATTCGAAGCTTGGTTTCTTGTTTTAGTTGTCTTCCTTCTATTTTTAGGCTTTTACTTTACTGAGATCTGAGCTGCGCTACTTATTTTTTTTTTTTTAAAAGAACAGCTAAGGTGGAAAAACCATTGAAATTGCTTTGTTCTCTTTCATTCTAGGACACCTTGTTGGTTTTCATCAAGCACATTCGTTTTGGGGTTCTTTCCAGATTTTGGATGTTTAATTCCTGCGGACTGTGGACTTCTTTTTGCACTTTAACTAGATTCCTTTTCCGTTGATTTATTGTTATTAATGATGTTTTCTTTGTCAACTTTTGTTGATTTATGTTTGAGGCGAATGATTTTCCAAGCTGGGTCATTACTTTTTCTTTCCTTTTTCCTGGGTTTTTTTTTTGTTTGTTTGCTGTAAATTCCATCTTGGGATTCTTGCAAGTTCAGTTGTAAAAAAGAAAGTAAATATAGCGTGGTAGTCTAGTCGTTTTCAATGATAATGACAGTAGTGAGCTTTTTGATTTCCTATGTTCACATTTAGGTGGTTTTTTTTTTCACTTTCTTCTGTGCCTTGTATGCTGTTTTTATGAACCAGTCTATTTATTAATGCAGGAATCTGAGAGAGCTGGACTTGAGGGAGAGTGAAGTGGATGATTTGAGTGGGCATTGGCTTGCTCATTTTCCTGAGACATGCACATCCTTAGTGTCCCTTAACATTTCTTGCTTAGGATCTGATGAAGTTAGTTTCTCTGCCTTGGAGCGCCTGGTTGGTAGATGTCCTAACCTGAGGTCTCTTCGGCTCAACCGTGCAGTGACCCTTGATAAGATTGCCAACATTTTACGCCGTGCTCCACAGTTGGTTGATTTTGGCACCGGTAACTATGCAGCTGAGCTACAGTCTGATGTCTTCTCAAACTTGGCTGGAGCTTTTTCTAGTTGCAAGGAGCTAAAGAGCTTGTCAGGGTTTTGGGATGTGGTCCCGGCTTATCTTCCAGCTCTTTACTCTATCTGCCCTAGATTAACATCGCTGAACTTGAGCTATGCTACCATACAAAGTCCTGATCTCATCAAGCTTGTAAGCCACTGTCCAAGGTTGCAGCGCCTTTTGGTAAGCTTATTATTAGGTACCATTGGTTTAATTATTTATTAATTTCTTGTTAGTTTTTCTCCTTTCCGTTTGACTTGCTAGCTAACTATAGTGAAAGGATTAAGCACTGCTGGGATAGAATTCCAATCCTCAACATGTTGTGAACATTAACTGGTTTGAAGATTGCATTTAAAATAAGCTGTTCACATAACATATTCTGATAACTGAATTGAATCTTGTTTCTCTGTACTTATGGTCTGAATTTCTGATTGCTGAAGTTTTTTATTCCAGGTACTTGATTATGTTGAAGATAGTGGCCTTGAAGAACTTGCTTCTAGTTGCAAGGACCTACAGGAGTTACGTGTGTTCCCATCTGACCCATTTGGTGCAGAGCCAAATGTATCATTGACGGAACAGGGCCTTGTTGCTGTTTCTTTGGGTTGTCCTAAGCTACAGTCAGTTCTGTATTTCTGCCAACGGATGTCTAATGCAGCGTTAGTCACCATTGCCCAGAATTGTCCGAACTTGACCCGTTTTCGTCTATGTATAATTGAGCCTAAAACACCTGATTACCTGACCCTTGAGCCACTTGATGTTGGTTTTGGAGCCATTGTTGAGCATTGCAAGGATCTCAGGCGGCTTTCCTTGTCTGGTCTCCTCACAGATCACGTGTTTAAATATATTGGGACATATGGGAAAAAGCTAGAGATGCTGTCCGTGGCTTTTGCAGGAGATAGTGATTTAGGACTCCATCACGTGCTTTCTGGCTGTGAAAGCCTCCGTAAACTAGAGATTAGGGACTGCCCTTTCGGAGACAAGGCTCTTTTGGCCAATGCTGCAAAGCTGGAGACAATGCGATCCCTTTGGATGTCTTCTTGCGCTGTGAGTTTCGGAGCATGTAAGCTGCTAGGTCACAAGATGCCCAAGTTGAATGTTGAAGTTATAGATGAGACAGAACCTCCAGATTCAAGACCTGAAAGCTGCCCAGTTGATAAGCTCTACATATATAGGTCTGTCGCTGGGCCGAGGTTTGACATGCCTCCTTTTGTGTGGACAATGGATGAAGCAGTGAAGATTCTGCAATGAAGCTTTGCTTGAGACATCACCTGTGAACTAGGCAGTGTGTGAAAGAGCTTATTTGATCTCAAGAATGAATGTATCAGGTACATGCTCCTACTCATTGTTCTGGCTTGAGCTCGACTGCCATTCCTTATACTCTTGGCTGAGCTATCAATTACAAACGTAATGGTGAATAAAGTGTATTTATTTGTTTTCCAGTTGTTACTACCATGTATACCAGTTTCAAGGCATTTGGATGTTTATGCATATTTGTGTTTCCCTTTTTAATTACTGTGTCAATTGTTCGCCTTATGGATGCGAGCTTATTTGACTCTCGTGGTTGGTACCTAGAATTTGCACTTTGGTTGGTTGCTCTTACTTACGATCAGGTTGTCAAAGCATGCATTGAGGAGGATATTTAATAATTAAAAAGAAAAGGAAAGCCCTGCTTAAAGACGACTGCTTTTGCGGTATCATAACAGTTCCCATCTTTTGATCAGTAAACAGGTTTTTTGCATTTAAGACTTTTTAAACATGTTGTACGGAGCAATCATTATATAAAACGATATATAAATCTAACCTCATCCTAAATCTGATCATAATGGAGCAATCCAACGCTACTCGCTCATGATTTATTTTGAAAATAGAATAGAAAGAAAAAGGGTAGCAATAGCATGGTGGTCTCCCTCCCAGGCTTACAGTCGAGGTAAGGTAGCTTTCACCTATTATTATCGTTGCTCCCAAGCGTACGAGGCTCCTCGATTGTTGTGACACGTGATAGATTCGGTGACATTGATTAGCGTTCACAATTTTTGTTTCTTTTCTACATTTCTCATCTGCTCTCTGATCACCGCTCCACCCCGCTTCGGCTTTTAATTCAAACGTGGATCATCAAAATTAACTCTTTATCAGGTGTATTATGCTATTATGCTCATTTTCTAGAAGAGACTTTTTTTTTTAAAATTTTAGAAAATCAAACATTTATAACTGTATTTGTTGAGTACGTGTAACACAATAATGCTAAAACGAAATCGAAACAACCGTAGCTAATCATAATAAATATAGTTTGAAGTTAAAAGACATTAGAAGCAACAAACGGAAATGGCTCAGCAAGGGATGACGCCCGATGAGTGAAACTGTGGGTGCATGTATTCATGATGGATCATCAAAATCATCATTAATATTCTATGTTGTGTTGTGTATGATTATTGGGGTAGCCGATTTCATCTCTCTCATTTATTTACATTTATATATATATATATATATATATATATATATATTATTGTTTAACATCCTCATCATGATATCACACCACGGGGTAAAAAATTCTTTAATTCTTGACGCTGCACTGTCTCCACCAGGTGAGGGTTGAGCTCCATAAAAAGTGATCCCCCGGTATTCTTACTCACAAATATTAATTGACTAAAAAAGCAAAAAAGAAAAGAGGTAGATGACCCCTACTACTGTCTCTCTATTTAATAAATAGGAGTAGCATTGAAACAGAAACGACCAAAGTTGGTGTAATTAGAGAATCGTATGATTGTTGAAAGTGGCCCCTCAGCTGCAAAAATCATTACTACTACCATCGATAATCAGTGACAATGATAATGCCTCTGCTCCTCTCTGTTATGCTCTACGTACGTGAATTTTTAGTTACCTTTTTGCACACCCAAAGCTGTCCATTTCATTATTTATTTACTCCCATTTAGTTTTGCTTAGTTTCGTGCATCCGGTGACAATAAATTTGTTCAGCTAAATCACCTTAATTCAAAAATAAGTCTATGGTTTGTATTTAAGTTTTTAGCTGATACCTATTTCCAATTCAATCTTTGGACTAGTCTTACAAAATAATAAATAATAAAAAACAGTGTTTTATTTATGAACCAAAGAAAAAAAATGAGAATAAACAAACAATTGTAACATATTAAGAGAGAATTACCCTGAAATATTACAGATAAAAGTTGATACAGGTAAAATAGTAAATCAACATTCGCAGTGAGCAGCTAAATTCTCGGATTGGCTGTGAAATATGGTATACAGCAGCATGGAGTAAATCCCATGCTTTGGGCAATTGTACTGTTGCACATGTTCTCTACTACCAGCTACTATAAGCACTAATGAAGAACAAAACAAGAAATAACAAATTCTAGATCACTAATTTGTATTAACTGGAAGCACTAGATGAACCCTGTATGGACTGCAAAAGATGCTGGATTCTGTATTTCATTACAGGCTGACCATGTCGTGTCTTTTTGAACATCTCTTTCCTTTCTACCTTCCTCTGAGCTTCAGCTTTCTCTCTCTGTTCCTTCTTTGCTTGCATAGCTGCCTCTCTCTCCATCCTTACCTTTTCTTTCTCTTCCCACTGCTTCTCGTACACTTGTCTCAAACTCTCTGAACCATTCTTCTTCTTCTTTTTGTTCATGTTGTTTGCCCGACTACCGTTTATGTCTTCATTCTGATCCTGTAACAATCCTTGCATATCAAACTCGGTCCTTTTCTATGAAGACTATGTGTAGTAGCATGCAAGGATATCGATCTGGATTCGGGTTACATGTTTCCAACAGAGCATTTCACAGAATATGAAGTAACTTTTGAACTAATCATTCAAGGAGCAGTTTTAGATTTTGGAACTCGATCATGTATAGGCTAGATCCACAATCACAAATCAATATGCCATCGAATAGAGCTCCAAATTAGAACTCATCTAATGAACTCCACAAAACAGATTTCAAATTCTCAACATATTAGGCCTCAAACCAATTTAGAGCTACTAAATACCTCGTATAATATAAACAGAAAAGGAAGGAAAAGAAACTTAAGTTAATCATAATTTAGAATTAAATGAAGACAAACCTCTATGGTTCTTTGGGCTGAAGGAAGACTGTCTTTCCCCTGATTTTGTTGCTTTAATGACTTCTTATACTTGTTAACATACTTAGCATTTTTATAGAACTCCTTTTTTTTCTCTGGGAAAAGCAAAGGTTGCGAATAAACAAGGAGATAAAAGTATAAAACCCAATAATAAAAAATTGAAAGAAAAACTACAAAATACATACTAATTAAGGCGGGATTGTAGTGATTGCTAGTGGATTTGGCATTGGCAAATGCTTGAAGCGAAAGACCAGTTCCACTCCCTCCCAATCGATTCATGTTCTTTTTCTTCTTCATAGTCATCGGCTTTGGGCCATCCATTGTGCTTCCTTCGCCGTTTCCATTTCCTTTGGGATTCCGATTCTTCATTGCCGAAAAAAGAAAAGAGTCCAACACCAAGAATTGCAGAAAATTTTAATTTGTTCTATGTTTTTGATTTTGGAATGAAAACCCTAATTCCTATTTTCTTTTCCCCATTTTTAGTTTTTACAAAGTGAAACGTCGAGGGCACAAAACAAAAGTCCCCAGAGCCGAATGGTGCCGCACATGTCTTAGGTCGGAGCCCATATTGTTAACTCTATTCTCCTTTTTTTCTTCACTTGGGCCTATATTCTTCTTCTTAATCTTAACTCCATCCAATGCTATTATTTTTACGACTTTATTCACGATTTAACTCTTAACTTATATTTATTTTTTTTACTTTGATACTTTAATTTTTTTTTCCATTTTAGTACCTAACAATTAATGGAGTTAAAAAAAAAGTTGGCCAAATAGAATGCATCACATCATTGATGACAAATCAAGTTAAATGGATGTTGATCATTTGTTAATTCGCGTTGTATGACGTTGATTAATATTGATAAGTTGTTAACTGATAAAAAATATTTAAAAATAACAAAATTACAAAAATTATAAAAATTAGTAAAAAATATTTTAAAACTTCCAAAATTTTTATTTTAGAATATATAAAAATATATAATTTTTAGAAACCTTAAAAAGTTGTAAAAATTCTTTAAAATATAAAAATTAGTAAAAAAATATTTAGAAAACTTTAAAATTTATTTTTTTTAAAAATAAAAATTATTTAAATATATTAAAAAGTTGAAAAGAATTGTTAAAAATTTTAAAAATCATAATAATCTTAAAAAGAATTATAAAAATTATTTATAAATTGTAAAACTATAATAATTTTAACAAAATGTAAAAAATATTAACCAAAATTGTTTAAAAAATTATAATAATTTTAAAAATAATTGTAAAAGGTAGTTACCAAAATTTTCCAAGCATTTTAGTGAAAATTTTTTTAAAATATTTTTAAATAAAATTTAAAATTATGTAAATAAATTTTACTATTTTTATAATTTTTACAAATTTTTTAAAATAATTTTATAATTTTTATATAATTTTTTGACTGGCCAACGATCGATCAACGTAGGCCAACAACAAGTTAACGTTGGTTGACATCGATCAACAATTGGTCAACACAGCCAATGCCGATCAACATGCCACATCACCAATTAATCTGCCACGTCAACAGTCAACCTACAATGTCATTGGTAACATGGCACATTTTGATTGACTAACTTTATTTTAATGTTGTTGACTGTAAGGTACCAAAATAAGTAACGATGCAAAATTTAAGTATTAAAATAGAAAAAAAAAGTTTAAATACTAAAGGGGGAAAACAAATATAGTTGAATAGCTAAATCGTGATTTCTTTTATAATAAAGAATATATTTATTTTAGCAAAATTGCCAGTAGCAAGTAAATTTACAGCCAAAATTGACTAGTAGAAAAAAAAAAGTGAAAAATATAAACAAAAATGCAAACCTTAATCCCCCCAAAATATTTCAAGTTTTAATAAATTGGTAAAGTACCCAGATTTTGGATGAAAGAAGAAAATTTAAACCTAGATTTTGAAAGAAAAGTACAAAAAAGAAGAAGAAGAAGAAGAAATAGCATCTTTAAATTGTAGTTCATGAAACAAAATCACCAAATATACCTTAAATTTGTTGTAATGTCCAGATCTAAAGAAATTCAGAAAATCATAGAGAAGAAGAAAAGCAGAGAGCTCGAGAAGAAGGTTTTTCAAACAGGATGAGAGATCTCAAGTAATTTAAAAAATTACAGAGAAGAAGAAAATCAGAGCTCAAGAAGAGGAGAGATTAAAAGTTACAAAAATTATTTCCATTGCCTGAATTGAACCCGGGTCTGCCGGGTGAAAGCCAGACACCCTAACCACTGGGCGACAATGGAATTCATTGTAAAGTCGTGTTTGTTCTTGTAATAAGATGATAAAAACTGATTTCTGAAAATTGATTAATTTTTAAAAAATTAATATTTTTCGGATGTTTAAGTAATTCTGCATAATTTTATTTTGTTATTGTTTGACAAAATTTTCTAAAATAATTTTTTAAAGCTATTTTTAATAAAACAAATTCGACATAAATGTATTTATCAATCTAAATTTATTTTATAATAATTAGTATATTATATAAACTTAATAATAAAAAATGTTAAATATATTACATATAAGTTACTAATTAGAATTAGAAAGAATTTGCTTGTAACGAAACCATTTAATGAGTTATATTATCTGCGGTTTAGATTCTTCAATGTTGTTTTAATTAGTAGGAGACTGCCAATAGAGATCAAGAACTCTGTTAATGTAGGCAAAATGCATAAGGGAGATCATGATGTCTGTATTTTTTTTTTTTTTTTTTTTGTAATCCAAATTCAAGACAAAATGATAAATCCCCGAGGAGAAGCAAATGTAGGCAAACAAGTGGAGATGATTGGGGGCCTTCATTTCATTAGTAGGAAACTGCTAATAGAGATCAACAACTATGTAATTTGTTTTTTTAACCATGGCTCATAGAGATCAAGATCTCTGTTCTCAACCATAATAATACAGATCTACAATAAAGAAACTAGAAAATTGAAGTCAAAACTGAATAATATAAGAAGAGGAAGAATAAAACAAGGTCGGTGGTAATGGAGTTTCCAGAGATCAACAGCCTCTATACTGACGCAAAACAACAAAAATAAAGACAACAAGCAGAACTTAATTGACTGGAGTCAGACCGCCGGTGATAGAGTTAATGAGATCGCCGATTAGGTCGCCGGTAAGGGAGAGAAGTCGGCGACAGTTGAGTGAGGAGAGTAAATGTTTATAGAGGTAACTTCTGGGATTTAAGGGCTGGTTGCTGTAAAATGACTTACCAAAAACAAGTGGTAAGTTATTTTACGAGAATAGCACCCTTTTTTCTCTTCACTTACCATACATTTTTCTTTGACTTTTTTTTTTAACCCTTATCAAACATTTGAAAGGTTAAAAATTATTTTTTGAAAAACTTTTTATTGTTTAATCCTACCTTACTCATATTTATATAATTAAATATTCATCTTTTATACTATAAAGTATTTATTATTAAATATTTATAACTTATAATAAATATTTAATATTAAAATATTAATAATTGATTAAGTCTTAATTTGATTGAAAATTGACATTTATTGCTAGTGCAAGAGAATGTCGGTTTGAGCGCGCTAAAATGTGTTTATTATAAAATATTAATATAAGTATTTTTTCAATAATATATTAAGAATACTAATTAAAAATTAAAATTATTGTCAATCTAATAACAAATCCTAAGTAAGAGAGGTTACATTTAAACACATAATCATCTTTTGAAATCACATTCATACACTGCACAATAACATTTCTGTTATATATTTATAGTTCATATTACACTACCAAACCTAAGTATATATCATCTCTAAAGTCCAAAATTTATATATATATATATATATATATCAAAAAAAAAAAATTAGTCTTGCAGCTTGGATTAGTGATGTGATTCAAGTTGAAGTAGCAATTTTCGTGAAGAAAAATTATCCACATACTTTCAATCTACTTTGTTTCACCTACACGTTAAAGAAACGCGTTAAGTTATGTAAATAGTTTAGTAAGTACTCGATTAGATTCAATCTTACCTTTTATATATATGATTTTATTAATTTTAATAATATTTATTCACACAATTTCTTTCACAAATATACTTAAACTTTTAATTCATTTTCAAAACATAAAATCATATAAATTAATTTTATAACGTATAGTTTTTTACTTTAACATGTATAGTCACTAATCAAATTTCACATTCACATATTATTAGAATTGTGTGACCCAAATTCTTGTTAAAATAAAATAAAAGTGGCAAGATAGGAGGATCTGTGAGGGTGTATGCCGCAGCTCATCAAAGATCCCCAATAAGAAAAATACTGGATTAAAGTCGAAACAAGGGGTGCAAGTGTAACACCCCTTACTTGACACGGATGCCAAACCTGAGCAAGTGATGTTAAGACAAAGCTAGATCATTGATAATCACTTTATTATACACAAAACTCTAATATTTAAAACATCAATCACATGTAAACTAATATATATAATTAAATTTTAGAATTCCAAGAGGATCTCATAGTCACTAAACTAACTATAAATACGACAAAGGTAAGCGCACCTATTGAATAATAGTATAGCTATGGTGAGTAGGAAATATTGTATCCACGGGGACTAAAAGTACTAGTAATTACCGTCTTCTTATTCTCTAGCCAACAAACTAGGGTGATGTGTTTTAATCTAAAATTACTAAACTAATTTATCTAATAACGCAACAGAGAATGAAATAGAAAAATAATCAAAGATAACCAATAAGATAGACAATACTCAGGAAAGAATCCACCTAGACTTCATCTATTATTATGAATCTGAATTAAATAATTTATTCAATTGTGACTAGATCCGTAGAAATACCTAAATTATGTTAATATCTCTTTTGAGAGTAAGAACAACTGACTTTAGGTTGATTAATTGAAATCTCTTTCTAATTGAAATCCCTATCGTTGCATTAACTCGATCTATGGATTCCCTATTAGATTTGACTGTAATCCAGTAAATTTATGTCATCTTATTTCTAGGATTGCATGCAACTCCACTCAATTATGCTAGATCTACTCTTAAACAGGGACTTTTGCTCCATTGAATTAAGCACATTAAACATGAATTAATATCCCGAAAATATTAAAACAAGAAATAAGCATACATAATTGAGAACAAGAATCAAGTATTTATCATGTAAATCAAAAATTAAATAATAAGATTCATCATAGGTTTCATCCTCCCTAGGTATCTAGGGAATTTAGTTTATAATCCAGAAATAGAAACATCTCAAAGTTAGGATAATCACAAGACATAAAGAAACTTAATAAAACTTTGAAAGAAATTAAATGGAGATCTTCGATCTTGAGGGAGATCCGCTTCCGAGTTGATTCCAATGGTGCTCTTCGAGTGTTTTCTTCGATCTTCTCTAATTGCCCCCTTCTCTATTATTCTAATTGGTATTTATGGTCTTTAAAAATTGGGTTTTTCCACGTATTTGGGAAGTAGAGTGCGAAATTGACATGGGCTGGCACATGAGCGTGTGGACACCCTGTGTGGATTCTAAAAGTAGTTCTTTTTGTCTGATTTTGGCTCTTTTTCGTTTCTTTCACTCCCAAATGCTCTCCTAAGTATAGAAACATGAATTTAAAGGATTAGGAGCATCAAATTCACTAATTTGCATAATTAATCATCTAAAAACGCATTAAGAATGAGATTAAAATATGTTACTTTTATAACTTATCAGGACATGTTTATGAACTTCAATCATATAATAGAATTAAATATAAAAAACAATAAGTTTTAACACTAAAAATGAAACTTCCATAGTTGATATTGACACCTTTATAAAAATCAATACCAAAATTCAATTATTTTTTCCTTGAAAACCAATGGTATTGATAATTAGTTGGTGGTATCGATATTTTATGAGAAATATCAATACTCAACTGAAAATTGATACCATTTTGGCATTCTGTTTTATTTGGATACTGTTCATTTGGTCAAGTATTGATACCAAAAGTATCGATACCAAATGCCAAAGTATCAATATTTATCCCAATAATGGTAAAAATCTTATCTTAGCAATTTCAATTTATGCTAAAAAGTCACCTTACCACTAAAGACAATAATTTATCCATCCAAACACCTAAATAACTAATCAATGTGCTCGCATTGACACCATAATACAACACTTTCACATTTTATTTCCTTCACTACAAATACAAGTCACAAACATGCTTCAAATGACTCACAATAAATCCCAAAATGTCACACTTAACTCAAGCCAAACTTACCATATCATATTCAACCCAACATGCCATACTTCATTCATGACCAACTTACCATTTCATGCTTGACCATTTATGCACAAACTTAGGATTAAACATGCATATCTTAACTAGTTGCCTAAACCACAATATCAAATGCACAATACATATACCTTACAAATACCTATGAACTATTTCATAACATGACCAATGGTCCTATTACATGCCATATAAGCTAAGTTAAATTCAATAGGGTAGACTTGAATTTGAGCACTAGAAATTTCAAGACTTTACACAATCAATACCTAAAATTTATATTTTTTTTGTATAGTTAAGGTATCGTTCATATTCATTTTATGGTCTATGAATAGGGGTGAAGCTAGAAATTTTTTTAGGGGGCCGAAATTAAATTGTAATTTTTATGTAGTAAAAAGGCAATTTCACAATTTTAATAGCCTATATCTTTATAATTCTTAAAGGATTAAATCAAAATTTTATCATTTTTGGAGGGGGCCAAAGTGTAATTTTACCTTTACTAATTTAAAATTTTGAAAATTTTAAAAGGCCTAAATGGAAATTTTTTCCATTTTAAGGGGGTGGGGCCCCTGCCAGTCCCTTTAACTATGGCCCTACCTATGAAGACCCTTTCAAGCAGGGGCGAAGCCAGAAAATTGTTATTGGGAGGGGCGGAATTAAATTGTATATTTTTACGATAATAAAAATGCAATTTCACAATTTTAATAGTCTATGTCTTTATAATTTTTAAAGGATTAAATCAATTTTTTATCATTTTTGGAGAGTCAAAGTCTAATTTTACCATTAATAATTTAAAATTTTATAAATTATAAAGGGGCCTAAATGAAAAAAATTTCATTTTAGAAGGGACCAAGACCCTTGCCAACCCCCTGACTTCGCCACTGCTTTCAAGGTTCATGGTTATCTCTCTCAACTATATCATCTCCAAGGTTTGAACCTAAATTCTCTTATTGGTAGTGCAATATGCTTTATTATTGTACCTAAGACTTGTTGGTCAACCTTGCATATTTTTAAAGAATAATATTTGATGCATTGGCAGTACATAAGTTTCATACACCATTAAAAAATTACAACATGACATATCATTATTGGCTAAAGCAAAAAATAGTGGAGTTATAAGCAAATACTAATATTTAAGCATAATTAAACATTAATTATAACTATCATATTTTTTATTCAATTTCGAGTTTATGATTTATATCGAGTTTTGGGTTTTGAATTTATATTTAAATATAGTTATTAGTATTTCTTTATAGCTCTCTACTATTTTTTATTTTATATTTTATATTTTACTAGTGATGGAGTGTTGTATTATTATTTACTGATGATATATAAGACTCATACATTGACAGTGCATCAAAAATTCATACAAATTTTTTATGAATTTAAATATTCATACCATTTTTAATCATAGAAAAAAAGAAGAGAGGATAATACTGCCCAGTAACTGCAAACTATAAATGATATTAGTGCCACTTTTCATTATTTCCAAACTCAGATCTCTAAAATGCATAGTAATAATCACTTTGATAAGCGAATGAAGCAAAAGTAGGTGGCATTATTTGCTCTCAACCGAGTAATAGGCAGTCACCGTTGTGTCATCGGATACTCCATTGCATTGGTTAGCATCTAAATCTAATGTAAGGCATGTAGGTGACGGTATGCGCTGGCTGCTGTGCTGGATCGATCACTGAAGCTGACCACCTGTATCATGGCGCAATTTAAGTGATAGATAGTAATAATGGACTTGCAAAACCTGCTTTCATGCTGGTGTTACGTACCAGTACCATCTTCTTAAACACCAAATTCAGTATTTCACTCTACCTCTTTTAATGCATACATATAATATGCTCCAGTTGCCTTCAATGCACCCTCAACTTCCTCCTTTATTCCAACTTCCACGCCATTAACTATCCCACACCTTTGTAACATCTCCATATTTCACTTTTTTTTGTTTAACCCTTACAACAAGTCTTTGCATATAGTACCTCAAAACCCCTTCTTCATTCACTGAACTTTTGCCTTGTTTGTTTTGAGATTAACATGGAAGGAGTTGGGAGCAACTTGAAGGTGGTAGAGAGTTCAAGGAGAATCAGATACTGCGATGGATTATTGAGGGTTCTGGGGTTACTCCTTACGTTGGTAGCAGCGATTTTGACGGGTGCCGACAAGGAGACCAAGACGATTCCTATAAGTATCACCAAAACTTTGCCCACTTTGCACGTCCCTGTCACTGCTAAGTGGCACTACATGTCTGCCTTTGTGTGAGTTTTCATATTTTCAGTTCCATCGTTCAGGATTATATATGTATGTATATGTCCCTGTGACTGCTGATGTTCTTTCCTGGTAAAAAATTACTTCCCAATTTCTAAGTAGTCAAGTTAAAAGAAAGTAGACTAGCCCAAGGTAGATCATCTAGCATATTTCTTATATTAGATCTCAGTGTTTAGTCATACATCTTGATGATCTTATTAGGTAAATGTTATCAGCATCACTGTCAACATTCTATACTAAACATTACTCAAAATCGGAAGTTTCTTTAAAAAAAATCCCATAGGATCTCTTCATTGAAATATACATATTTTCTCCTCTGGTTGACCATGATATCCATGACGAAGCTTCCAATAAAAAAGGTTTTTTACCATCTTTTTTAACGCAAATTAGTAATCACTCCTGTTTTAATTTGGCTCACTCCACATCATATATAGAAACTCCATTCTGATAACAAACATATATATATATATATATATGCCCGACTCAGCTTTATTTCTTTTTATTAGATACTTCTTCGTATCAAATGCCATGGCATTTTCATACGCAGCAGCATCACTGGTAGCATCAATGGCAGTCCGAACATCCAAAGACAAGGCAGGATTAGTTGTCGTCATTCTAGATATGGCCATAATGGGGTTGCTCTTGTCTGCTAATGGGGCTGCAATCGCTGTTGGTATCTTAGGCCAATATGGTAACTCGCATGTGCAGTGGAGGAAGGTGTGCAATTCGTTCGGTGGCTTCTGTCACCAAATGACTGCTGCTATAATCTTATCTTTGGTTGGATCTTTGGTTTTCTTTTGGCTGGTGGCAGTGGCCCTTCTCAACCTTCACAAGAAATCAAGGTAGATGAAGGGAGTGAAGGAGGTCGATGGGGAGCCATTACTTTTATTGATGTTAATTAGCATCCACATGTAGCTTTAGCATTAACTTTTAGTAGGAAAAAAGTTGGTTAGCTAGCTGTAGTACATGCGTATTTAATTAGCTGTGGATGGTGTTAAATTTGAAGCCAAGCCGGTTGGTGTAACTCATTAGTTATTACAGTGAGTGAAAATGGAATATTCTAAGTACAAGACGCACTATCTCCCCCAACCATTCTTTATTTGCATGAATGTCATTCTAGAAAGGATCCAATTCGGCAATATGTAATGCATAAATACTGCTTTGGACAAAAAAAAAAAAATAAAACAAAAATTCCGCAATGTCTATAATCAATTTAATCCTAACCTAAAGTATTGATTTGTGTCTAAAACTTCAAATAAATTGCTACATTGAGTAGAAAAGCTACACACTATTTGCATGTCAAAGTAAGAAACCTGCAGGTGTACCTTTGTAAAATGTTGTGAAGTGGCTATCCAGGTAATGACGAACACAAATCGCAAAGATGTGAGCTCATCCAAAGTTGTGAGCTCAATAAAGATGCGAGCTCATCAAAAACTATGAGCTCACTTAAGGTGCGAGTTCTGTTAGGTGAGCTTATACATGCGAGCCCTTTTTCTACAAGTTGCCAACTTGTTTTGAAATGATAAAATTTTTTGACAAGATGATTTGGTTGTTGATTAGACTAAAATCAGCTAATAGATAGGCAAGTTGTACTATACAAGTTCCAAGAGTTGCCAAGTTGTAATTATTTAATATTATTTTTAGCTTATTTAAGCATCGCTGTACATGTAAACTATAAGTCAAGTAATGAAATAGAAGATCATAACTTGTTTTTGCTTTCTATCTTAATCCATTTTTCATCAAATATCCAACAATTGGTATCTAGAACCAGTTATCTTTGAGGACCTTTGTTTTGTTTAAAAAGAAAAAAACAACCCCTATTTCTATAAAAATGTCTTAAGCAAGCTTTTTACAACTACCATATTTGGGTAGTAAAAATGAACACTTATCTTCAAGCCTTTGATCTTTAGGAGGTCGTAAATGCTAAAATAGTACCACCAACCTTAAGAGCCAATCCAACATTTTCTCAAATAAGACAACACAATGAGGAATGCGCAAGAAAGCATAAGGCAATATCTTGCCCGCCAAATGATGTTTCAAACGTAATCTTTACAAGAATTATGGCTTGTGACACTTTTAAACAAGCTTGAGATAAGCTCAAAGAAGAGTTCCAAGGTTAGTAGAAGACAAGGCAACAATAGTTGATCAATCTTAGATGAGATTTTGAAAACCTCAAGATGAAGGAAGATGAGATTGTAAAGCAATATTTAGATAGAATCATGGTAGTGCTGAACCAGATAAGATTGCTGATTGCGTGATATTTATGATGGTCAAGTAATAATATGATCGTACCTAAAACTAACTATTATCACGATGAAGGCAAACACACCTATCGAATAGTAGTATAGTTTAGTGGTAAGACCGGAATGTCGAACCCACAGGAACTAAAAGTACTAGTAATAACTTTCTTTCTATTATCTAGCCTAGAAATAAAGGGGAATTGTTTTAAACTAAAATCAAACTAAAATAAAGCACGACAGAGAGTAAATTGGGGAAAATACTTTTGGAAAACTGATTGATAAAGGCAATACCCAAGGAAGAATCCACCTAGACTTCACTTGTTATTAAACTCTAAACTAGATGATTTATTCACTTGACTTGATCCGTAGAAATCCCTAATTTATGTTAATATCTCTTTCAAGACTAAGAACAACTAACCCTAGGTTGATTAATTGAAATTTCTTTCTAATTAAAACCCCTAGTGTTGCATTAATTCGATCTATGGATTCCCTTATTAGATTTGACTCTAATTCGGCAGATTTTCGTCATCCTATGTCTAGGATTGCGATCAACTCCTCTTAATTGTGTTGAATCTACTCTTAAGCAGGGACTTTTGCTCAACTGAATAAACACTTTTGACTTGAATTAATACCCTGAAATATTAACACAAGATCCGTCTTAGGTTTCATCCCCCTTAGGTATTTAGGGGATTTAGTTCATAATTATAAAGTAAAACATCTCAAAGTTAGGAAAACAAGAAAACATAAAGAACCCAAAAACTTGGAGAGAAATTAAAGGGAGATCTTCAGTCTTGATGTAAATCCTTGCTTCGAGATGAATCAATCGGTGGTCTTCGAGTAATACCTTTCTTTCTACTTCGCGTGTCCTTTTGTTCCTCCCTTGGGTCTTTTTATAGACTTTGGAATGCCCAAAATACCCAAAGATTAGCTTTTTCCGCGTTAATATGAAGCAGGGTTCGACAGGGACACGCCCGTGTGAGGTTGTTCAAGCCGTGTTCAACACTGATAAATCCACACGGGCGTGTGGATTACCCGTGTGAAAATGCCTTAGGCCGTGTTAATGCTAATTTGGGCCTATTTTGTCCATTTTTGGCCCGTTTCTTGCTCTTTTCTCTTTCTTATGCTCACCTAAGTATAAAACACGAAATTAAAGGATTATGAGCATCATATTCCTCGATTCTAATAATAAATCATCCATAAATATGCTAAGCATGGGGTAAAAATATGTATATATTATGGCTTATCAAGTATCCTATTACTCGGGTTCGATGACTGGACCGGGTAAGGGGTGTTACAAAAATAGAGAGTAATATTGAAGGAAGAAGAAACTCCCTCACAAACACTTCTCACCTATATATACAGCCAACTTCTCTTATTGGAACTTAACAAGTGTGAACTGTATCCAGAATTTATCTTTCTTAATGATCTACAGATTCCGAGAGAAACATAAATGAGCGTACTATATAATTGATATTTGATTAGACAGTCTAGTTGGTTTTTAACCAGTTTACATTATGAACCAAACCAACACAATGCTCAAACAAACTAGGCGTACTATGCATATGAAGGTAACTCACTCGACTTATACTTCACTAGATATACACTTCTTTTAGATAACAAAATAAGAATAACTTAAAGCCTTTATTCACCTTTACAGTGTTTATAATATGCCACAATCCAATTCGCTAGAAGACTATAACATAATAGATTCCACTACGCCTAATAGGTAACTTCACGGCTCCAAACCTTAACTCGAATTTGCCAAACTCGAGATATGAAAGAGTTTCTTGGTTTCTTGGTTTAGGCCTAATGCTTAATGCAAAAATTGCAAGTAGTTTGGCCATGAAGAAAGAGTGTGCAAGAATAAGGGGCAAGCACATCAACAAGATGCTTAGGCACAGACAATAAAAACAAATCAAGAAGAACTGATGTTCTCTACCTCTTACGAAGTCATGCTCGCTACCTTATGCGAAGACCAGTACCTTCTAGCATAGATAGAAAGAACTAACTTGTTAACAATGGCTGTACATGTCACATGACTATAAATGCAAACATCTTCAAGAGTTTCAACTCCAAGGTGAAAGTTGGAAATGGCCAGTACATCAAATTAGTAGGAAATAGAGATGTTTTGATTAAAACTCCATCAGGTACTAAACTTATTGCAGATGTTCTTTTAGTTCCTAACATAGATCAAAATCTGCTAAGTGTAGGTAAGCCGCTTGAGAAGAGATATTCTATGGTATTCAATGACAATAAATGTTTAATCCTTGATCCTAATGGATGCGAGCTCATATCAACGACGATGGCTGATAGAAATTTTGTTGTTAATTGGAACTTGGCAACTTTTGTAGCTTATACCAGTTCACTAGATGAAACCAAATTATGGCACAAGAGAATGAGACATATGGACTATAGATCCTTAAGTCAAATGTCCATGAATGGCGAAGTGGCCAACTTGGGAAGTAGGTGAGGCTTCTATTTCCTGTAAACAAAGCATGGCGAGCTAGTGAAAAGATACGCTTAGTACATACTGACATTTATGAACCCATGAAAACAAGTTCACTAAATGGAAGTATGTAGTTTGTGTTGTTTATTTATGACTGCAAAGGTTCAGTTAGGTGTACTTCATGAAGAAAAAGTCCAAAGTGGCTGGAATCTTCTTCAAGTTTAAAGCTACGGTTAAGAATCAAATTGGTTGCAAGCTTAAGATGATAAGATTAGAAAATGGGGTAGAGTACACTTCAGAGAAATTTCAAAAATTCAATGAAAGGCTAGGACCCATCATCAGTTAAGCAACGTGTATACTCCATAGAAAAATGAAGTGAAAGAAAAAATAGAACAATATTGAACATGACTCACTGCTTGTTGTTTGAAAGCAAGCTACCAAATATTTTTTGGGTAGAAGCAGTAAACACTATTGTTTACTTGCTAAATAGATTGCCAACTAAAGCTGTTGAAAGGAAGACATCATTCGAGGTTTGATTTGGATTTAAACCCTCTGTTTCTTGCCTAAGAGTGTTTGGTTGCACCTGCTTTGTTCATGCACTAATAGAGAAAATAAGCAAGCTCGACAAAAGATCGCAACCAGAGATTTTTATGGGATATTTCAGTGTTAAAAAAAGTTATAGAAGCTGATTATGAGTAGAAATATGAAGTTCGGTGAATGGAGAATCTGGAAATAGGATGCAACAAAGGAAAAGATGATCGAACAGGGAGAACATAAATTAGATTTACAACCCACTTGAGATCAAACTGAAAATGATGCAATTGATGGCTATTAGTGCCGGGGACTAGGTCAATCATTGAATTCTATCAAATGTGTAATCTAGAAAAGTTAGAACCAGTCTCATTCAAAGAAGCATATCAAGAAGTTGAATGGAGAGATGCCATGGAGAATGAAATCAACATGATCAACAAAAATGAAACATGGGAGCTGGTAGACAGACTAGTTTGTAAAAAGTAATTAGAGTTAAATAGGTGTTTAGGACTAAGATTAATCTTGATGGTTCAACCAACAGATATAAAGCCAGATTGGTTGCGATTATTCAGGGACTTTTACGGATCGAGACACAAGTGAATAAATCGTTTAATTCAGATTCATAATAAAAAGGGAAGTCTATATGGATTCTTTCCTAGGTATTGTCTATCTCATCGGTTATTATTCAATTATTTCCTTGATTTATTCTCTGTTGCGTTCTTAGTTAAATTAGTTTAGTAATTTTAGATTAAAACACATCACCCTAATTTGTTGGATAGATAATAAGAAACAGTAATTACTAGTACTTTTTGTCCTCGTGGATACGATATTCCCTACTCACCATAACTATACTATTGTTTGATAGGTGCGCTTACCTTTGTCATATTTATAGTTAGTTTAGTGACCATCAATTTTTTTATAAACCAATGGGGGTTTATGATGAATATTCTGCGAAAATACTGTATGGAAAACTGTAAGCCTACGAACACCTCCATCATTCAAGGAGAGAAGTTCACAAGTAATGAAGATTTTGATAGAGTTGATGAAACAAGCTATAAAAACTTGGTTGGATGCTTGCTTTAGTTTACTACATTCAAACCTGACATAATGTTCGTTGTAAGTATCTTGCCAAGGTACATGCATTGTTCCAACGTAAACCACTATAAAGTAACCAAAAGAGTTCTGCGATACATAAAAAGAACTCTAAGCCATGAAATGAAGTTTATAAAGACTGAAAAGCCATTTTTCACTTTAAGATCAAGTGTTTTTTGTTAGAGCTCAAAGAAGTAGGAAACATGAGCACAATCAATTGTTGAAGCAAAGTATGTTGCAACCGCAGCTGCTGTAAACCAAGCCATTTGGTTAAGAAAGTGATAACGGCTCGCGATATTAAGTAATAAAATTTATAAAACTGATCACACCAAAACTAACTAATATCACGACCTTAAAGGCAAGCGCATCTGTCGAACAATAGTATAGTTTAGTGGCAAGACCGAGTTATTGTACCGAAGGGAACCAAAAATACTAGTACTTACTTCCTTTCTATTATCTAGCCTAAGAATAAAAGAGGGTTTGTTTAAACTAATTCTAAACTAAACTAAGAAAGCACAAAGAGTAAATTGGGAAAACTTTTGGGGAAAAGCTGATTGATATGGGCAATACTCAAGGGAGAATCTACCTAGACTTCGCTTGTTATTATTTCATTGAATTATATGATCTAATTACTTGACTTGATCCGTAGAGATCCTTAACCTATGCTAAACCCTCCGTCGAGGCGTAGAGCAACTAGGCCTAAGTTGTTAATTAAAGTTCCTTTATTAATTAACTCCTTAGGTTGCATTAATTCGATCTATGGCTCCCCATATTAGGTTTGACCCTAATCAGGAAGATTTATGTCGCCCTATGTCTAGGGTTGCATGCAACTCTGCTTAATTATGGTAGATCTACTCTTATCACAGGGACTTTTGCTCCTCTGCTCTAAGCACATCTAATTCTTGAAGTAATGCCTAGGATTATTAAATCAAGAATGAAGACCACATAATTAAGAACAATTCAAGTATTTATCAAATAAATCAAGAATAAATAACAAGATCTATCTTAGGTTTCATCCTCCTCAAGTATTTAAGGGGTTTAGTTCATAAGAAAGAAAGAAAACATCTCAGAAGATATAAAATAACAAAACATAAAAGAAACCAAAAACCTCTAAAGGAATTTAGGGGGATCCTCTATATTGCTGCAGAATTTCGGCTTCTGAGATGAATCAGGCGGCTTCTCCTCTGGAGTAATCCCTTGCTTCTACCCTCTGTGTGGTAGAAAGACGAGAAGAAATCTAAATATTCTGTATCTAAAGGTGTATATCATGTGTTTTGCCTATTGCCTCATGGGGTCTTTATATAGAGCCTTCTGGGGGACTTTTCTTAGCCTCTAAGCATCCCAATTCGAGTGAAATTCCCCTTCCTCACGACTAGAACACGCCCGTGTGCCACGCTCGTGTAAGTTCAACAAAGGTTGTGTGGAACTATCGGTGGGGGCACGGCCGTGTGGCCTAGCTGTGCTTGTCGAGGGTTGGACAGTGTGATCTTCATGTGGCACGGCCGTGTGGCACGGCCGTGTGATGACTCCTTGGGCCGTGTGTTATGTCATTTTTGGCCCATTTTCCTCATTTTCGGTCTATTTTCTATTCTTTTCTCTTCCCTATCCTCTCTTGAGTATAAGATATGAAAAATAAAGGTTAAGAGCACCAATTCTCACAAAATTGATAATAATTCATCCAAAATATAGGCTAAACATAAGGTAAAAATATGTATAATTTAGCGTTTATCAAATACCCTCACACTTAAGCCTTTGCTTTCCTCAAGCAAAATCTCAATCCCTAAATAAGAATCATTCTTCTCAACCTAAAATCTCAATCAATAATGTTTCAAACTAATCCATAGGTAATCACACAATGAAATATTCAATCAGAAGAAAATTAAAGATTCAATTATTCTAAGTTGAGAATTTTATCATTGAAAACACAAGTCTCTTCCTTCCTTCTAAGTAGTTATCTCTCCATCTTAATTAACAGGAGTTGACATCCTTACTAAAGATTCACTTTATTCACTCAAAGTGTTTAGGGTTCAAATTTAAGCACTCTCTAGTCAACCTAAAAAGTTATTACCATAAGCTTGCAATAAAATCAAATCTCCACCACTATAATTTGATATGATACATCGATCAAAAGGTCTTTTAATGGTTGTACTGGGGCTTGGTTAGGGGTGTTGTCACAGGCTGCAAAAGAGGGTTAGAATCTAGATTGAACTGAAAAAATTATCTAGCTAGAAAAATCTCTATTACTGGAACAAATTTCTAAAGTTTAATAACATCGTTTCTTCCTTGGTAGCCTTGAAATAGAAGTATGCAAAAACTATTTGAACTATTACAAATTACAACTGAATTTCACTATAGATATATATATATATATATGGTTTTTTTTTAATTAAGAACAATTCATAATAACTTGAATATTTACAACTTTACATGTTGGAAAAGAGAATAAAGCTAGATAATAATTTCAACTCAAATCTCGACAAAAATAGGGATCAAAATAATTGAATGGAAATTCAAAAAAAGAACAAGTTAATGGTTATTAATTAGAAGGTAAGTCAAACAATAGGTTGTTAAGCTCAACGGGGTTCACTAGGGGTTAATTCATGGAGGTAGACCTTTGTGGAGTAAGTGGGGTAAGTCCTAGGTGCCTTTATCATTTCGGTATATCAAATCAATATGTGTCTTGACGCGTATAATCGAAGTAAGTTCTAGAATAACAAATCAGTATTGACTCACTCAAAGCAATAATAAAAGTGAGCACGAAAGAATGTATGCTCAAAAGGCTCAAAATCTCACCAGAATTATGGCTTTTGATGTCAATCCTGTGAATTTCAAATCTCAAGATAATACTTAAAATTAGGGAAGATAACTTATGCAAAAAATGGGGTTCTCAAAAATTTCAACTTATCATGCTTGATTCCCTAATGTTTTTAAAGTTTGAATAATCAAAGTACAATTGCCTATCTCTTAATTCTCAATATATTAATAAAAATCATAAATCAATCAGAATTAATACCTAATAGGAAACTGAAGACAATGCAGAGAACAATGCATGAAGTACAAATTCAGGGATTTTTATGAAAGATATACTGAATTAAAGTATGTTTCCCCCCACACTTAAGATGTACATTGCCCTCAATGTACAAAGATATAAAAATAGCAATAAAAGTATAATATCATAAGATAGGGAGAGAATCGAAACTCCCTGAATTTTGGATGAATTTTGTGAGGAAGAGTTGGCAATTGTGGCAGGGTGCTTCCTTTTTCATAGAAGTTTAAGCTGTAGAGCTCCTTTGAAACTCAATGAAGGAGCGGGGGCGGTCATCTTTCTGACGCTGGGGTTATAAACTTGCCGCCTCGGAGCGATCTCGTTCCAGCAGTCAAGGGGTCGGATGTGGATGCGACGAGAAAGGGTGGGGAAGTCCTCCTCTGCCATGAACTGCTCAGTGTAAAACCCAAATGCTACTCCGAACTTCGGTACGTTGAGTTGTTGTACGAGCCCTCCCAAACAGAATTGGACAGTCCTTGGATCATTAATCTGGTCATTACGGTCTGGAGGTGGAATGTGGAGCAGAATTCGAGGGTGAGCTCTAGGTAAGTGGGCTCCACAATCCTGAAGAACTGGTTTCATGGGTCAGTCGCTAACAGGGCTTGGACATCGTCCACCAGGTTTACTTGCGCGAGGGCCTCCCAGTCAATACACCAGCCCATAGAGATAGTGCGTGCCCAGAGAAGCTGATAGTGTTCCTCTTGGGAGTCTTAGGTGAAAGTGATGAATGGGTGGGGTGCCTCAGAGGTGGGCTGCGAAAAGGAACTCCTAGGTCCCTTTCATTTTTTGGAGGCGGGGACAGCAGCTTTTCTGGCGCGTGAAGATGACATAGTATCTGAAATAAAATAACAAAAGCATTAGTCTTAAATAAAAAAATTGGATTCAAACTAGATAGGTAATAATATAAAATGACAATGTTCCTAAAATAACAAATGCGGACTAACCTAAATAGTAGAATCTAATCATGTTAAAACCTTGTAAGAAAACTAAGAACTATTGGTGTATATATAGTGAAATTATGATAAAGATGGCATGCAAATATGTGTCCAAGTGGCAAAATAAAATGAAATCTAAATGGCAAGCAAAAATAAAATTAAGTGGCATGCAATCCTAATTGATTCTATATTATTCTAGAATATTCATCCTATATTTTCTAGTTCCATACTTGAATCAACAATTAGACTAAAGTAAAAATAAATAAATATTTAAAGAAATGAATAAGACAAAAATAAATGAGAAAAATGAGAAAATAGTACCAATTGTGGGCTTGCACGGTTGTGGGATGCTATTACACGGGCGTGTGGTGGTTATTTTCGAGTTTGATGGTGGTTTTGAGGGTGGTGACGGTGCTCACGGGGCTTAAGGAGATTTTGGGTGAGAAATTTTAGGGTTTGAGTGAAAGGGAAAGTTAAAAATGGCCCCCTATTTATACATTTTGGGTCACACGGGCATGTCGCATGCCCGTGTGAGTCGTGTTTAGCCCGTGCTTTTCGAGAATCGGTCGTTATAGCGCGCTTGGTGTGGATGAGCACACCCGTGGGAATGGTGCGCACGCCCGTGGGAGATCGGTTCTTCGTCAATCACACGGTCGTGTAATGGTAGACATGGGCGTAGGAGATCACGTTCGTTCGTCACACGGTCGTGTGTTTCTGGGCCACGTGCATGTTCCAATTGACAGTGTCTTCCACGGGCTAGAGGCACAGACGTGTGTCCATGTGTGTGCCTGATAAACATTAAATTATACATATTTTTACCCCATGTTTAGCCTATATTTTGGATGAATTATGATCAATTTTGTGCGAATCGATGCTCTTAATCTTCCTTTTTCATATCTTATACTTAGGAGAGCATAAGAAAGAGAAAAGAACGGAAAACAGGCTAAAACCGGTGAAAAATGGGCTAAAATGTGCAAACAACACGGCCCAAGACATGCCACACAGCCGTGCCACATGAAGATCACAAGGTCAAAGCTCCGATAAACACGGCCAGGCCATACGGCCGTACCTCCACCGAGAAAATCACACAGCCTCTGTAGAAGTCACACGGGCGTGACACACGGGCGTGTTCTAGTCGTGAGGAAGGGGAATTTCACTCAAATTGGGATGCTTAGAGGCTAAGAAAGGCCTCCCCAAAATCTCTATATAAAGACCCCATGAGGAGACGACTTTGATATACTTTTTAGATACGAATAGAAGCAAGGGATTACTCCAAAGGAGAAAGCCGATTGATTCATCTCAGAAGTTGGAATTCTGCAGCAACATAGAGGATCTCCCTAAATTCCTTCAGGGGTTTTTGGTTTCTTTTATGTTTTATTATTTTATATCTTCTATGATGTTTCTTTTCTTTATCATGAACTAAACCTCTCAAATACTTGAGGGGGATGAAACCTAAGACAGATCTTGTTATTTATTCTTGATTTATTTGATAAATACTTGAATTGTTCTTAATTATGCGTTCTTCATTCTTGATTTAATAATCCTAGGCATTACTTCAAGAGTTAGATGTGCTTAGAGCAGAGGAGCAAAAGTCCCTGTGATAAGAGTAGATCTACCATAATTAAGCGGAGTTGCATGCAACCCTAGACATAGGGCGATATAAATCTGTCGGATTAGGGTCAAACCTAATATGGGGAGCCATAGATCGAATTAATACAACCTAGGGAGTTAATTAATAAGGGAACTTTAATTAACAACTTAGGCCTAGTTGCTCTACGCCTCGACGGAGGGTTTAGCATAAGTTAGGGATCTCTACGGATCAAGTCAAGTAAAGAAATCATATAGTTTAAGAAAATAATAACAAGTGAAGTCTAGGTGGATTCTCCCTTGAGTATTGCCCATATCAATCAGCTTTTCCCTAAAAGTTTTCCCAATTCACTCTTTAAACTCTCTTAGTTAGTTTTCGAATTAGTTTAAACAACTCTCTTTTATTTTTAGGTTAGATAATAGAAAGGAAGTAAGTACTAGTACTTTTGGTTCCCTTGGGTTCGATAACTCGGTCTTGCCACTAAGCTATACTACTGTTCGACAGGTGCGCTTGCCTCAACGTCATGATATTAGTTGGTTTTGGTGTGATCAAGTTCTTTATAAATTTTATTATTTCATATCACCCATATCAACTTTTTGGCGCCATTTCCGGGGATCGAAAATATTACGAAAGCTCGATTTCTATTACTTTAGCCATTACTATATATATATTTTTTCTTTTATTTTTATTTTCAGTTTTTATTTATTTATTTTCTTTTAAATTTTTGAGTTTTTCTTTGCTTTTTCTTTTCAGGTATTTTTAGTTTATGACTAGAAACAACCCAACAGGACCACTACTTTTTGACGAAGATCTAGAAGCGACAGTTCGCAGAAATCGCAGAGAGATTAGACGCAGTCTACATTATCCTGAACAAGAACCTGATCAAGAGCTAGAACCTACCGAAGAGATGGAAGCAAATCAAAACGTTCCACCACCTCCTGCAATAGTCGCACCACCAGCAAATCAAGAAGAAGCTCCTCGCACTATGTATGATTGTGCTAAACCTAGTTTGGCTGGTACCCAAACTAGCATTTTTAGACCTACTATTGCTACTAATAATTTTGAGTTAAAGCCTAACACTATTCAGATGATACAGTAATTGGTGCAGTTTGATGGTTTACAGGATGAAGATCCAAACTTACACATAGCCAATTTCTTGGAACTATGTGATACCTTCAAAATAAATGGCGTTTCTGATGATGCCATTCGATTGAGGCTATTTCCATTCTCTTTGAGAAATAAAGCCAAACATTGGTAAAATTCTTTACCACGAGGCTCAATTACCACATGGGAGCAGATGACCAAAAAATTTCTACTAAAATATTTTCCTCCAGCTAAAACAGCCAAATTACGAAACGATATTTCTTCCATTGTGTAGATGGATTTAGAAACACTATACAATGCATGGGAGAGATACAAAGATCTTTTGAGAATGTGCCCTCATCATGGTCTACCTTTGTGGCTACAAGTTCAAACCTTCCACAACGGTTTAAACCCGTCAACCAGATAAATGATCGATGCAACCGCAGGAGGGACGATCAATAATAAAACACTTGAAGCAGCTTATGAATTTATTGAAGAGATGTCATTGAATAATTATCAGTGGCAAGTCATGAGGAAAAAGCCAACAAAAGCTGCAGGAGTTTATAATATTGATGATGTCGCCATGCTTACTAACCAAGTAGAACTTTTAAATAAAAAGTTTGATAATTTTGTTAGTTCTACGTAGGCACAACCCGTGATGCAATGCGACGCGACTCAAGGAAACACGTTTAATCCAGATTTCGCATCCTATACAGCATGGAAACTAAACAAGCCAACCATATGGGTAACAATTCTAGACCTCAAAATAACCCTTATAGTAATACTTATAATGCAGGTTGGAGAAATCACCCAAATTTTTCATGGGGAGGACAAGGAAATCAAAGACAACACCCTCCTCTAGGATTTCAGCAGCCGCCACCGCAACATGAAAAGAAACCGAATCTGGAAGAGCTGTTTACCAAATTTATGGCCGCATCAGAGACCCGTTTTCAAAGCACTGAAACGGCACTGAAAAATCAGCAAGCTTCAATTCAAGGGTTTGAAAACCAAATTGGTCAACTTGTAAAATTAATTTCAGAAAGACCACAAGGAGGATTACCAAGTAACACTGAGCCAAATCCCAGAGAACATGTCAAAGCGATTACTTTAAGAGATGGAAAGGTCCTAGCCGAGCCAGAAAAGAAGACTATTCCAGAACTTTCAGAAGAAAAGACAGAGGAACCCAAGGACAACACTCCACCACCACTCAAGGAACACAAACCGCGCATCCCATATCCGGCAAAATTGAAGAAAGACCATACAAACGCTCAATTCGGTAAGTTCTTTGAACTGTTTAAACAGTTACACATTAACTTACCTTTTGTTGAAGCGATTTCACAGATGCCGAAGTATGCGAAGTTCCTTAAAGAACTTCTGACAAATAAAAGGAAGTTGGAAGAATTGGCCACAGTAGAACTCAACGAGGAATGCTCAGCTATTCTCCAAAATAAACTGCCGGCAAAACTAAAAGATCCAGGGAGTTTTACTATTCCTTGTTTGATTGGTAGTCTGATTATTAATAAAGCAATAGCTGATTTAGGTGCGAGCATTAATCTCATGCCTTATAAAATGTTCAAGTAACTAGGTCTCGGGGAACCCAAGTCCACTAGGATGAGTATTCAATTAGCCGATAGATCTGTTAAATATCCTAGGGGAATCATTGAGGATGTGCTAGTGAAGGTAGATAAATTTATATTCCCTGTTGATTTTGTTATGCTTGACATAGATGAGGATATTGAAGTACCTTTAATTTTGGGACGACCATTTTTAGCCATTACTAGAGCAGTTATTGATGTAGGGGATGGCAAATTAGTACTTAGAGTTGGCGAGGAAGAAGTTGTCTTTAAAATCTATGATGCCATGAAATTTTCTAAAGAACAAGATGATTCTTGTTATTTTGTTAATATGATTGATCACTTTGTTCAAGACAATTTTCAGGAACTTTCTCTCACAGACACGTTGGAACTGTGTCTTGTTCAAGGTGGGGGGAAAGATGAACCCACCCCCGAAATCGATGAAGTAAGGAAAGCATTAGATTCTAATGAAATCGTCGCCAGGCACATAAGTTATGAAAATTTAAAGATGAGTGATGAATTAAGACAAAAACCTTCCATTACTGAACCCCCTAAATTAGAACTAAAATAACTGCCAGATCATTTAGAATATGCCTTTTTAGGGGAAGAATCAACTTTACTAGTCATTACCGCATCCGATTTAAGCATTGCAGAGAAAGAGGAACTACTTCATGTGTTAAGAGAACACAGACGTGCTATAACTTGGAAAATTTCAGATATCAAAGGAATTAATCCCTCTTTCTGCACCCACAAAATTTTAATGGAGGACGAATTCAAACCATCGGTGCAAGCCCAAAGACGGTTGAATCCCAACAAGAAAGAAGTTGTGAAAGCCGAGGTAATTAAACTTCTAGATGCAGGTATTATTTATCCTATTTTTGACAGTTCTTGGGTAAGCCCTGTGCAGGTTGTTCCTAAGAAAGGTGGATTGATCGTGGTGACTAATGACAAAGAAGAGTTGATACCTACAAGAACAGTCACAGGATGGAGAGTTTGCATTGATTACAGGAAACTAAATGACGCCACTCGAAAAGACCATTTTCCTTTACCCTTTATTGATCAGATGTTAGAAAGACTATCAGGTCACATGTATTATTGCTTCCTAGATGGCCTCTCTGGTTACTTCTAAATCCCGATAGCTCCAGAAGATCAAGAGAAAATGACATTCACATGCCCATGCGGTACATTTGCTTATCGCAGAATGCCTTTTAGTTTATGTAACGCTCCTGCTACTTTTCAGTGATGCATGATAGCTATCTTCAATGAATTTGTGGAAGACATCATGGAGGTATTTATGGATGATTTCTCCGTTTTTGGTAATTCTTTCCAACACTGTCTAAACAATTTAAAGCATGTTCTGATGAGATGTGAAGAGACAAATCTAGTGCTTAATTGGGAAAAATGTCACTTTATGGTCTAAGAAGGTATTGTATTAGGACATAAAATCTCTAGTAAAGGAATAGAGGTAGACAAAGCAAAGATAGAAACTATTGAAAAACTACCTTCTCCTAGTTCAGTTAAGGCTATAAGAAGCTTTTTAGGTCATGCCGATTTTTATCGTAGATTCATTAAAGACTTTTCTAAAATAGCTAAGCCTTTAACTAAATTACTAGAAAAAGACATACCCTTCAACTTTGACCAAGAATGTCTAGAATCCTTCAAGACCCTTAAGGAAAAGTTAGTCAACGCCCCGATTATGATCTCACCTGATTGGAATCTACCTTTTGAACTAATGTGCGATGCAAGTGATTTTGCAGTAGGTGCAGTTTTAGGACAGCGAAGGGACAAGCACTTCCAGCCGATCTATTATGCTAGCAGAACTTTGACAGCTGCTCAAGCAAATTACACTACCACAGAGAAATAATTGCTAGCTGTTATTTTTGCATTTGATAAATTTAGATTTTACTTAATTCTGTCAAAAGTCATTGTTTATACTGATCATTCGGCTCTTCGCTACCTCTTAACTAAAATTGATGCTAAACCTCGATTAATAAGATGGATTCTATTGTTACAAGAATTCGACTTGGAAATAAAGGACAAGAAAGGAGCTGAAAACTTGGCGACAGATCACCTCTCAAGACTAGAAAACACACAGCCCAAGTACCTCGACAAGATAAACGATCTATTCCCTGAGGAACAACTCCTAGCCTTAGCAGGTACGATAACTCCTTGGTTTACTGATTTTGCAAATTATTTAGCAACTCACATAACCCCAAAAGGGCTAACCCATCAGCAAAAGAAGCGATTCTTTGCTAATGTGAAGAACTACTTTTGGGAAGATCCTTTTCTTTTGAATTTGTGCAGATCAGGTTATACGAAGATGCGATGATGATACAGAAGCATATCAAATTTTGAATCACTGCCATTCAATACCCACAGAAGGACATCATAGTGGAACTAGAACTGCTCATAAGGTACTCGAATCTAGCTTTTACTGGCCTACACTTTTCAGAGATGCCAACAGGTACGTGACCTCTTGTGATAAATGCCAACGAACAGGTAATATCTCTCAGCATAATAAAATGCCTCAGAACTATATACTTGCATGTGAAATATTTGATGTATGGGGTATCGGTTTCATGGGTCCATTCCCTAATTCATTTAGGAATAAATACATATTAGTAGTAGTAGATTACATGTCAAAATGGGTAGAAGCCCAAGCCTTACCTACGAATGATGCTAGAGTGGTAGTACGCTTTTTGAAAAAACTTTTCTCTCAATTTGGAACACCTGGGATAATCATTAGTGATAGGGGCACACATTTTTGCAATACCCAATTTGAAAAGGTCTTGAAAAGGTATGGAGTACATCATAAAACAGCCACCCCTTATCATCCACAAACCAGTGGTCAAGTCAAAGTGACCAATAGGGAGCTAAAACGCATCCTAGAGAAAACCATAGAAACAAATAGGAAAGACTGGTCAAGAAAGTTAGATGATGCATTATGGGCTTATAAAACTGCTTTTAAAACACCCATAAGAACATCTCCCTATAGACTTGTTTATGGAAAAAACTACCATCTACCATTTGAACTTGAACATAAAGCATTCTAGGCTATAAAATTTTTAAAACTTGACTTTAAAAGTGCAGAAGAGAAGAGATTAATACAGTTGAATGAACTTGATGAATAGCGCTACAATGCTTATGAGAACTCACGACTATACAAGGAAGCCATGAAGCGACGTCATGACAAAAGGCTGAAACAACCTAACCAGTTCAAAACAGGTGATCTCGTCTTACTTTACAACTCAAAGCTAAAACTATTCCCTGGAAAACTCAAGTCAAGGTGGTCAGGTCCATTCACTGTTCTAAATGTCTTTCCATACGGCATCATTGAGGTAACTCACCCTAACCACGGTACGTTCAAGGTAAATGGCCATCGGCTTAAACATTATAGAGGTGAGAATTTTGCGGAAAACAGGGAGGAACTTCAGCTCCACCAGACCCCTTCTTGATGCATCCAGGTAAAGTCGAGCTTAGACTCTAAATAAGCACTTCTCAGAAGGTAACCTGAGCACTAACTTAGTAATTTTCTTTTCTTTAAAATTTTTTAGTATTTTTCATGCATAAACTAACTTTTTGAATGCAGAAATATAGGGCCACACGGCCAGGCACACGGGCGTGCCTCAGGCCGTGCGCACACTTAAAACAGGGACACGGTCGTGCATTCAGACTGTGTACAAATAGAGAAAAATTTTCCCAAAACACGAGCCATCGATAAATCACCACGGCCGTGCGATATGGCCGTGGCGACCTTACGAATTCCACATGGGCTATCAACAATGGGCCACGGCCGTGTGACATGCCCGTGGCAACCCCACAGTACTAACACGGGCTTACACAAATCCCTACGTCTGTGCCCTTAGCCCGTGGAAGATACTGTCAAAATTTACACGCCCGTGGCACAGAACACATGACCGTGTGAAACATGAACACGATCGCACACGGCCGTGTATACCATCACACGACCGTGTGAGTAACGAAGACCTGATCTCCCACGGCCGTGTGAATCAACCACACAGGCGTGCTCATCGGAACATGGTGCGCTAAAACCTCTGATTTTCGAAAAACACGGGCTAAATACGACTCACACGGGCGTGTGACATGCCCGTGTGACCCAAAATGTATAAATAGGAGGCATTTTTCACTTTCTTTTTTCACTCAAACCCTAACATTTCTCACCTAAACTTCTCCCTAAGCCACCACAAACGCTGCCACAGCCCTCCAAACGCCACCATACACGATTTCATCCTTCCCACGCCCGTGTAACAGCCCCCACGACCGTGCAACATCATAATTGGTTCTATTTTCTCATTTTCCTCATTTATTTTTGTTTTATTTCATTCTTATTTCATTTTGCTTTTGTCTAAATTGTTGATTTAAGCATGGAATTAGGAAACATAGGATGAATACTCTAGAACAAAATAGAATTAATTAGGATTGCATGCCACTTAATTGCATTTTTGCTTGCCATTTAGATCTCATTTTATTCTGCCACTTGAACACATATTTGCATGCCATCTTTATCATAATTTCACTATATATACACTAGTAGTTCTTAGTTTTCTTATAAGATTTTAACATGATTAGATTCTACTATCTAGGTTAGTCCTCACTTGTTATTTTAAGAATATTGTCATGTTATTTTATTACCTATCTAGTTTAAATCCAATTTTATTTTATTTAGGACTAATGCTTTTGTTTTTTTCAGATACTATGTCATCTTCACGTGCCAGAAAAGCTGCTGTCCCCGCCTCTAAAAAACGAAAGGGACCCGAGAGTTTATCTTCGCGACCCACCTCTGAGGCACGCCACCCGTTCATCACTTTCACCCAAGACTCCCAATAGGAACGCTATCAACTACTCCGGGCATGCACTACCTCTATGGGACGGTGTATTGACTGGGAGGCCCTCACGCAAGTAAACCTGGTGGACGATATCCGAGCCCTGTTAGCGACTGACCCATGGGACTAGTTCTTCAGGATTGTGGAGCCCACTTACCTAGAGCTCACCCTTGAATTCTACTCCACATTCCACCTTCAGACCGTAATGACCAGATTTGACGATCCAGGGACAGTCCAATTCCGTTTGGGAGGACTCATACGACACCTCAGCGTGCTAGAGTTCGGCGCAGCACTTGGGCTCTACACTGAGCAGTTCATGACGGAAGAGGACTTTCCTACCCTCGCTCGACGCATCCACATTCGGCCCATCGAATGCTGGAATGAGATAGCCCCAGGACGTCAGACTTATAACCCCAGCGTCAGTAAGGTAACCTTCCTCGTGCCATCTTTGAGGTACATTCATGCTCTTCTTGCTCACACTCTTACAGGTCAACGAGAGAGCACAAGCGTAGTCAACACTCATGACGTCTATTTCCTGTGGTGCATGGTGAACGGGTACATCATCCACTTAGCATACTTCATCGCACTTGCCGTGTAGCACCAGACCGAGAGGCACCGGAGAGGCGTCATATCCATGGGCCCGTACATCACGAGACTAGGCCGCTACTTCGGCCTATTCAACACCGCAGCCCAGACATCCTCTTATACCCTACCTGGCCAGATGTCCTCCTAGGGCATCCAGAGCATGCTACATAACAGGATGGTAGAGCGACGGCCAGGTGGCAGCCACTTTCACTTTCGCCTTGTCCAGGAAGGCGAGGACCCAGAGGACGTTACTGATGATGTCCCACTGCCACCACCTGAGGAGGTTGAGCCCGTCGAGCCACCACGCACCAGATGACCCACCCAGACAGCAGCCCCACATGCTGACATACACGAGCGCTTGGACCGATTTGAGCAGCGCCTCGATTATATCGACGCCACTTTAGCGCACATATGTCAACACATTGGCATCACCCCACCGCCACGAGATCCATCAGAGGACTGGATCCTCTTTTATTTTTCTTTTTACATTTTTTTTCTTTTTATTTTTCCCTTTATTATTATTTATCTTTTATCTTCTATTTTACTTTATTCTAACTCTTAAACACTAATATTTATTTTTACATTTTCTTCTAACTTTATTTTCCTTTTTAGGTTTACTTTTATTTTCTTTTATTTCAGCTTTTTCTTTATTTAAATATATATTTTTTTATTTTGCTTATTTTATTTTCTTTAGCTATCTCCTAACAAAGTAATCCCTCTTCATCTTAACTTCCCACGACTAATAAACCTATTCATAGTTTTAAAGGAGCCTTACAGCTCAAATCTCTACGGAAATGGGAACACGGTGCCACACCGATCAGCTCTTCCAACCCACAACTTCATCCTACTTTCAGGGAGTTTCATACCTTTCCCTATCTTATGATCTTGTGCTTATATTGCTAATGTTATCTTTGTACATTGAGGGCAATGTACATCTGAAGTATGGGGGGAACGTACTTTAAAATTTTATTTCACTCTCTTTGAAATCCCTGAATTTGTTCTAACTAATTGCACTGCCCTCAATAGCATCATTTTCAGTTTCCTATTAGGAATTATTTCTGACTGATTTATAATTTTTATTGATATGTTAAGAATTAAGAAATAGGTGATTGTATTTTAAATATTTAAACTTAAAAACATTAAGGAATCAAGAATGATAAGTTGAAATTTTTGAGAACTCCAATTTTTGCATAAGTTTTTTTCCCTAATTCTGAATAGTATCTTGAAATTTGAAATTCACAGGAATGACATCAAAAGCCATAATTCTAGTGAGAATTTGAGCCTTTTTTAGCATACATCCTTTCGTGCTCACTTTTATTATTGCTTTGAGTGAGTCAATACTGATTTGTTATTCTAGAACTTGCTTTGATTATACATGTCGAGACCACATCATTGATTTGATATACCGAGATGATAAAGGCACTTAGGATTTAACCCACTTACACCACAAAAAGCCTACCTCCATGAATTAACCCCTAGTGAACCCCGTTGAGTCTAACAACCTATTCTTTTGAACTACCCACTAATTATTAACCATTAACTAGTTTTTGTTAAATTTTCCATTTAATTATTCTTTGATCCCTATTTTTTTTATCGAGATTTGAGTTGAAATTATTATCTAGCTTTGTTCTCTTTTCCAGAATGTAAAGTTTTATTCAATGTATTGTATCATAGTGAATTGCTCTTAAAAAAAAACCATGTGCATATACAGTTAAAATCAGTTGTAATTTGTAATAGTTCAAATAGTTTTTGCATATTTCTATTTCAAGACTACAATAATGTTATTAAGCTTTAGAAATATGTTTCAGTAATAGAGATTTTTCTAGCTAGATAATTTTTCAGTTCAATCTCGATTCTAACCCTCTTTTGCAGCCTGTGACAACACCCCTAACCAAGCCCCATTACAACCATTAAAAGATCTTTTGATCGATGTATCATATCAAATTATACTGGTAGAGATTTGATTTTCTTGCAAGCTTATGGTAATAATTTTTCAGGTTGACTAGAGAGTGCTTAAATTTTGAACCCTAAACACTTTGAGTGGATAGAGTGAACCTTTAGTGAGGATGTCAACTCCTGTTAATTAAGATGGAGAGATAACTACTTAGAAGGAAAGAAGAGACTTATGTTTTTAATGAAAAAATTCTCAACTTAGATTGATTGAATCTTTAATGTTCTTCTGATTGAATGTTTCATTGTATGATTACCTGTAGATTAGTTTGAAACATTATTGATAAAAATTGTAGGTTGAGAAGAATAATTCTTTTTAGGGATTGAGATTTTGCTTGAGGACAAGTAAAGGCTTAAGTGTGGGGGTATTTGATAAACGTTAAATTATACATATTTTTACCCCATGTTTAGCCTATATTTTGGATGAATTATGATCAATTTTGTGCGAGTCGATGCTCTTAATCTTCCTTTTTCATATCTTATACTCAAGAGAGCATAGGGAAGAGAAAAGAACAGAAAACAGGTTAAAAACAGTGAAAATGGGCCAAAATGTGCGAACAACACGGCTCAAGATATACCACACGGTCGTGCTACACGGGCGTGCCACATGAAGATCACACGGTCAAAGCCCCGATAAGCACGGCCAGGCCACACGACCGTGCCTCCACCGAGAAAATCATACGGCCTCTGTCGAAGTCACACGGGTGTGGCACACGGGTGTGTTCTAATCGTGAGAAAGAGAAATTTCATTCAAATTGGGATGCTTAGAGGCTAAGAAAGGCCCCCCAAAAGCTCTATATAAAGACCCCATGAGGAGACGACTTTGATATACTTTTTAGATACGAATAGAAGCAAGGGATTACTCCAAAGAATTCATCTCAGAAGTTGGAATTCTACAGCAACATAGAGGATCTCCCTAAATTCCTTCAGGGGTTTTTGGTTTCTTTTATGTTTTATTATTTTATATCTTCTGTGATGTTTCTTTTCTTTATCATGAACTAAACCTCTCAAATACTTAAGGGGGATGAAACCTAAGACAGATCTTGTTATTTATTCTTGATTTATTTGATAAATACTTGAATTGTTCTTAATTATGCGTTCTTCATTCTTGATTTAATAATCCTAGGCATTACTTCAAGAATTAGATGTGCTTAGAGCAGTGGAGCAAAAGTCCCTGTGATAAGAGTAGATCTACCATAATTAAGCGGAGTTGCATGCAACCTTAGACATAGGGCTACATAAATCTACCAGATTAGGGTCAAACCTAATATGGGGAGCCATAGATCGAATTAATGCAACCTAGGGAGTTAATTAATAAGGGAACTTTAATTAACAACTTAGGCCTAATTGTTCTACGCCTCGACGGAGGGTTTAGCATAAGTTAGGGATCTCTACGGATCAAGTCAAATAAAGAAATCATATAGTTTAAGAAAATAATAACAAGTGAAGTCTAGGTGGATTCTCCCTTGAGTATTGCCCATATCAATCAGCTTTTCCCTAAAAGTTTTCCCAATTCACTCTTTAAACTTTCTTAGTTAGTTTTAGAATTACTTAAACAACCCTCTTTTATTTTTAGGTTAGATAATAGAAAGGAAGTAAGTACTAGTACTTTTGGTTCCTTTGGGTACGATAACTCGGTCTTGCCACTAAGCTATACTACTGTTCGACAGGTGCGCTTGCCTCAACGTCGTGATATTAGTTGGTTTTGGTGTGATCAAGTTCTTTATAAATTTTATTACTTCATATCACGCATATCAGTGCCCGTGTTGATGCTGCAGGATTGCCACGGCCATATCACATGGCCGTGGGCATGTGTTGGTAGCTCGTGTTGAATTCATAAGGTCGCCACAGTCGTGGGACACGGTCGTGATGTCTTGTCGACCACCCGTGTTTTGGGGAAAGTGTGCTCTGTTTGTACACGATCGGGGTGCACGACCGTGTCCCTATTTTAAGTGTGCGCACGACCTTAGGCACGCCCGTGTGCCTGGCCGTGTGGTCCTAAATTTCTGTATTCAAAAAGTTAGTTTATGCATGAAACACACTAAAATCATAAAGAAAGAAAAGTTACTAAGTTAGTGCTTGGGTTACCTCCCGAGAAGCGCTTATTTAGAGTGTAAGCTAGACTCTACCTGAATGTGTCAAGAAGGGATGTGGTGGAGCCAAAGCTCCTCCCTGTTTTCTGCAAACTTCTCACCTCTGTAATGTTTAAGCCTATGACCATTTACCTTGAAAGTACCGCGGTTAGGGTGAGTTACCTCAATGGTGCCGTATGGAAAGACATTTAGAACAGTGAATGGACCTGACCACCTTGACTTGAGTTTTCCAGGGAATAATTTCAGCCTTGAGTTGTACAGTAAGACGAGATCACCTGTTTTGAACTACTTAGGTTGTTCCAGCCTTTTGTCATGACGTCGCTTCATGGCTTCATTATATAGTCGTGAGCTCTCGTAAGCATTGTAGCGACATTCATCTAGTTCATTCAACTGCATTAATCTCTTCTCACCTACACTCTTAAAATCATGGTTTAGAAATTTTATAGCCCAGAATGCTTTATGTTCAAGTTCAAATGGTAGATGGCAGTTTTTTCCATAAACAAGTCTATAGGGAGATGTTCCTATGGGTGTTTTAAAAGCAGTTCTATAAGCCCATAATGCATCATCTAACTTTCTTGACCAGTCTTTCCTATTTGTTTCTATTGTTTTCTCTAGAATGCATTTTAGCTCCCTATTGGTCACTTCGACTTGACCACTGGTTTGTGGATGATAAGGGTTGGCTGTTCTATGATGTACTTCATACCTTTTCAAGACCTTTTCAAATTGGGTATTGCAAAAATCTGTGCCCCTATCACTAATGATTATCCTAGGTGTTCCAAATCGAGAGAAAAGTTTTTTCAAAAAGCGTACTACCACTCTAGCATCATTCGTAGGTAAGGCTTGGGCTTCTACCCAATTTGACATGTAATCTACTGCTACTAATATGTATTTATTCCCAAATGAATTAGGGAATGGACCCATGAAATCGATACCCCATACATCAAATATTTCACATGAAAGTATATAGTTCTGAGGCATTTCATTATGCTGAGAGATATTACCTGTTCGTTGGCATTTATCACAAGAGGTCACATGCCTGTTGGCATCTCTGAAAAGTGTAGGCCAGTAAACGCCTGATTCGAGTACCTTATGAGCAGTTCTAGTTCCGCTGTGATGTCCTCCTGTGAGTCCTGAGTGGCAGTGATTCAAAATTTGATATGCTTCTGTGTCATCAACGCATCTTCGGATAACCTGATCTGTACATATTCAAAAAAGAAAAGGATCTTCCCAAAAGTAGTTCTTCACATTAGCAAAGAATCGATTCTTTTGCTGATGGGTTAGCCCTTTTGGGGTTATGTGAGCTGCTAAATAATTTGTAAAATTAGCAAACCAAGGAACTATAGTACCTGCTAAGGCTAGGAGTTGTTCCTCAGGGAATAGATAGTTTATCTTGTCGAGGTACTTGGGCTGTGTCTTTTCTAGTCTTGAGAGGTGGTCTACTACAAGTTTTCAGCTCATTTCTTGTCCTTTATTTCCAAGTTGAATTCCTTTAACAATAAAATCCATCTTATTAATCGAGGTTTTACATCAGTTTTAGTTAAGAGGTAGCGAAGAGCCGAATGATCAGTATAAATAATGACTTTTGATAAAATTAAGTAAGATCTAAATTTATCAAATGCGAAAATAACAGCTTGCAATTCTTTCTCTGTGGTAGCGTAATTTGCTTGAGCGGCTGTCAAGGTCCTGCTAGCATAATAGATCAGCTGGAAGTGCTTGTCCCTTTGTTGTCCTAAAACTGCACCTACTGCAAAATCACTTGCATCGCACATTAGTTAAAAAGGTAGATTCCAATCAGGTGAGATCATAATCGGGGTGTTGACTAACTTTTCCTTAAGGGTCTTGAAAGATTCTAGACATTCTTGGTCAAAGTTGAAGGGTACGTCTTTTTCTAGTAATTTAGTTAAAGGCTTAGCTATTTTAGAAAAGTCTTTAATGAATCTACGATAAAAATCGGTATGACCTAAAAAGCTTCTTATAGCCTTAACTGAACTAGGAGGAGGTAATTTTTCAATAGTTTCAATCTTTGCTTTATCTACCTCTATCCCTTTACTAGAAATTTTATGTCCTAAAACAATACCCTCTTGAACCATAAAGTGACATTTTTCCCAATTAAGCACTAGATTTGTCTCTTCACATCTTATCAAAACATGCTTTAAATTGTTTAGACAGTGTTGGAAAGAATTACTGAAAACAGAGAAATCATCCATAAATACTTCCATGATGTCTTCCACAAATTCATTGAAGATAGCTATCATGCATCGCTGAAAAGTAGCATGAGCGTTACATAAACCAAAAGGCTTTCTACGATAAGCAAACGTACCGTATGGGCATGTGAACATCGTTTCCTCTTGATCTACTGGAGCTATCAGGATTTGGAAGTAACAAGAGAGGCCATCTAGGAAGCAATAATACATGTGACCTGATAGTCTTTCTAACATCTGATCAATAAAGGGTAAAAGAAAATGATCTTTTCGAGTGGCGTCATTTAGTTTCCTGTAATCAATGCAAACTCTCCATCCTGTGAATGTTCTTGTAGGTATCAACTCTTCTTTGTCATTAGTCACCACGGTTAATCCACCTTTCTTAGGAACAACCTGCATAGGGCTTACCCAAGAACTGTCAGAAAGAGGATAAATAATACTTGCATCTAGAAGTTTAATTACCTCAGCTTTCACAACTTCTTTCATGTTGGGATTCAACCGTCTTTGGGCTCACACCGCTGGTTTATACTCATCTTTCACCAGAATTTTGTGAGTGCAAAAAGAAGGATTAATTCTTTTAATATTTGAAATTTTCCATGCTATGGCCTGCTTGTGCTTTCTTAACACCTGAAAAAGTTCTTCTTTTTCTTCAGTGCCCAAATCTGATGCGATAATAACTGGTAAAGTCGAATCTTCCCCTAAATAGGCATATTCTAAGTGATCTAGTAGTTGTTTTAATTCTAATTTAGGGGGTTCATCAATGGAAGGTCTCTGTCTCAGCTCATCATTCATCTTTATACTTTCATAACTTATATGTCTAGTGATGATTTCACTAGAATCTAATTCTTTTCTTACTTCCTCAATTTCAGTGGTGGCCTCATCTTTCCTCTCATATTGAACAAGACACAGTTCCAACATGTTTGTGAGAGAAAGTTCCTAAAAATTGTCTTGAACAAAGTGATCAATTGTATCAACAAAATAACAAGAATCATCTTGTTTTTTATAAAATTTCATGGCATCATAGATTTTAAAGACAACTTCTTCCTCGCCAACTCTAAGTACTAATTTGCCATCCCCTACATCAATAACAGCTTTAGCAGTAGCTAAAAATGGGCGTCCTAAAATCAAGGGTACTTCAATGTCCTCATCCATGTCAAGCACAACAAAATCAACAGGGAATATAAATTTATCTACCTTTACTAGCACATCTTCAATGATTCCCCTAGGATATTTAACAGATCTGTCGGCTAATTGAATACTCATCCTAGTGGGCTTGGGTTTCCCTAGACCTAGTTGTTTAAACATTTTGTAAGGCATGAGATTAATATTAGCACCTAAATCAGCCAATGCTTTATTAATAATTAAACTACCAATCAAACAAGGAATAGTAAAACTCCCTGGATCTTTCAGTTTTGCCGGCAGTTTATTCTGGAGAATAGCTGAGTATTCCTCATTGAGTTCCACTGTGGCCAATTCTTCCAACTTCCTTTTGTTTGTCAAAAGTTCTTTAAGGAACTTTGCGTACTTTGGCATCTGCAAAATTGCTTCAACAAAAGGTAAGTTAATGTGTAATTGTTTGAAGAGTTCAAGAAACTTACCGAATTGAGCGTCTGTTTGGTCTTTCTTCAACTTTACCGGATATGGAATACGTGGCTTGTATTTTTTGAGTGTTGGAGGAGTGTTTTCCTTGGGTTCTTCTGCTTTGTTTCTTGGAGGTTCTTGAGTATTTTCCTTTTCTGGTTCTGCTAGCACCTTCCATCTCATAAGGTAATTGCTTTAACCTGTTCTCTGGGATTTGGCTCAGTGTTGCTTGGTAGCCCACCTTGTGGTTTTTCTGAAATTAATTTCACAAGTTGACCAATTTGGTTCTCAAGCCCTTGAATCGATGCTTGTTAATTCTTTAATGCTGTTTCAGTATTTTGGAAATGGGTTTCTGATGCGGCCATAAATTTGGTAAACATCTCTTCAAGATTCGGCTTCTTTTCTTGTTGCGGTGGTGGCTGCTGAAATCCTGGAGGAGGCTGTTGTCTTTGATTTTCTTGTCCTCCTCATGAAAAATTTGGGTGATTTCTCCAACCTGCATTGTAAGTATTACTATAAGGGTTATTTTGAGATCTAGAATTGTTACCCATATAGTTGGCTTGTTCAGTTTCCATGCTATGTCCATAGGATGCGAAATCTGGATTGAACGTGTTTCCTTGAGTTGCGTCGTATTGCATCACCTGGTTGTGCCTGCGTAGAACTAACAAAATTATCAAACTTTTTATTTAGAAGTTCTACTTGGTTAGTAAGCATAGTAACAGCATCAATATTATAGACTCCTGCAGCTTTCGTCGGCTTTGTCCTCATGACTTGCCACTGATAATTATTCAATGACATCTCTTCAATAAATTCATAAGCTGCTTCAGGTGTTTTATTATTGATCGTCCCTCCTGCGGCTGCATCGATCATTTGTCTGGTTGACGGATTTAAATCGTTGTGGAAGGTTTGAACTTGTAGCCACAAAGGTAGACCATGATGAGGACACCTTCTCAAAAGATCTTTGTATCTCTCCCATGCATCGTAAAGTGTTTCTAAATCCATCTGCACAAAAGAAGAAATATAGTTTCGTAATTTGGCTGTTTTAGCTGGAGGAAAATATTTGAGTAAAAATTTTCAGTCATTTGTTCCTACGTAGTGATTGAGCCTCGTGGTAAGGAATTTAACCACTATTTGGCTTTATTTCTCAAAGAGAATGGAAATAGCCTCAAGCGAATGGCATCGTCAGAAACACCATTTATTTTAAAAGTATTACAAAATTTCAAGAAATTCACTAAATGTGAATTTGGATCTTCGTCCTGCAAACCATCAAACTGCACAAACTACTGAATCATCTGAATAGTGTTAGGTTTTAATTCAAAATTATTAGCAGCAATAGCAGGTCGAATAATGCTAGTTTGGGTACCAATCAAACTAGGTTTAGCATAACCATACATAGTGCGAGGAGCTGCATCCTGGTTTACTGGTTCTGCTGGTAGTGCTGGAGGTGGTGGAACGTTTTGATTTGCGTCCATTTCTTCTGTAGGTTCTGGCTCTTGCTCAAGTTCTTATTCTGGATAATGCAAGCTGTGTCTAATTTCTCTGCGATTTCTGCGAACTGTCGCTTCTAGATCTTCGTCAAAAAGCAATGGTCTTGTTGGGTTGTTTCTAGTCATAAACTAAAAAAACCTAAAAAGAAAAAGCAAAGAAAATTCAAAAATTTAAAAGAAAATAAATAAAAAATAAATAAAAACTGAAAATAAAAATAAAAGAAAAATAAAAAATATATAAATATAGTAATGGCTAAAGTAATAGAAATCGAGTTTTCTTAATATTTCAGTTCCCTGGCAACGGCGCCAAAAACTTGATAACGGTTCGCGATATTAAGTAATAAAATTTATAAAACTGATCACACCAAAACTAACTAATATCACGACCTTAAAGGCAAGCGCACCTGTCGAACAATAGTATAGTTTAGTGGCAAGACCGAGTTATCGTACCCAAGGGAACCAAAAGTACTAGTACTTACTTCCTTTCTATTATCTAGCCTAAGAATAAAAGAGGGTTGTTTAAACTAATTCTAAAACTAACTAAGAAAGTTTAAAGAGTAAATTGGGAAAACTTTTAGGGAAAAGCTGATTGATATGGATAATACTCAAGGGAGAATCCACCTAGACTTCACTTGTTATTATTTCCTTGAATTATATGATCTAATTACTTGACTTGATCTGTAGAGATCCCTAACCTATGCTAAACCCTCCGTCGAGGCGTAGAGCAACTAGGCCTATGTTGTTAACTAAAGTTCCCTTATTAATTAACTCTCTAGGTTGCATTAATTCGATCTATGGCTCTCTATATTAGGTTTGACCCTAATCCGGCAGATTTATGTCGCCCTATGTCTAGGGTTGCATGCGACTCTGCTTAATTATGGTAGATCTACTCTTATCACAGGGACTTTTGCTCCTCTGCTCTAAGCACATCTAATTCTTGAAGTAATGCCTAGGATTATTAAATCAATAATGAAGAACACATAATTAAGAACAATTCAAATATCTATCAAATAAATCAATAATAAATAACAAGATCTATCTTAGGTTTCACCCCCCTCAAGTATTTGAAGGGTTTAGTTCATAATAAAGAAAGAAAATATCTCAGAAGATATAAAATAGCAAAACATAAAAGAAACCAAAAACCCCTGAAGGAATTTAGGGGGATACTCTATGTTGCTGTAGAATTCCAGCTTCTGAGATGAATCAGTCGGCTTCTCCTCTGGAGTAATCCCTTTCTTCTACCCTCTGTGTGGCAGAAAGAGGAGAAGAAATCTAAATATTCTGCATCTAAAGGTGTATATCGTGTGTTTTGCCTATTGCCTCATGGGGTCTTTATATAGAACCTTCTGGGGGACCTTTCTTAGCCTCTAAGCAACCCAATTGGAGTGAAATTCCCCTTCCTCACGACTAGAACACGCCCGTGTGCCACGCTTGTGTGAGTTCGACAAAGGCCGTGTGGAACTATCGGTGGGGGCACGGCCGTGTGGCCTGGCCGTGCTTGTCGAGGGCTGGACCATGTGATCTTCATGTGGCACGACAGTGTGGCACGGCCGTCTGGTGACTCCTTGGGCCGTGTGTTATGTCATTTTGGCCCATTTTCCTCATTTTCGATCCATTATCTATTATTTTCTCTTCCCTATGCTCTCATGAGTATAAGATATGAAAAAAAAAAGGTTAAGAGCACCAATTCTCACAAAATTGATAATAATTCATCCAAAATATAGGCTAAACATGAGGTAAAAATATGTATAATTTAGCGTTTATCAGAAAGCTGTTGAATAATTTGAATCTAAACTAAGAGGAAACAACAAAGATAAAGTGTGATAATCAGTCTCCTGTTGCAATTGCAAAAAACCTAGTGTTCTATGGAAGAACAAAATACTTCAAAATTAAGTATCATTTTGTGAGAGAAGTGGAACAAGCTAAAGAAGTAACTCTGGTTCATTGCAGTTCGCAAGATCAGTTAGCAGACATTTTAACAAAACCTCTTGGAAAGATGAAGTTCGAGAAGTTGCGTTATGATATTGGGGTTCGCATTATGGAGGCCAAGGAGGAATGTTGCGAAGTGGCCATCAATGCGATGGTGAACACAAATTCCAAAGATGCGAGGTCATCAAATGTCCGAGCTCACCAAAGCCGCGAGTGTAATACCCCGAAAATTTCTATCATTGATATAGTAAAGTAAGGAAATAAAGAAATAAAAAGAGAAATTTTGAGCTATGTCAACAAAATCTATTTAGGAAGTATATTATGAGGTATTAATCCAAGAAAGGACTAAATTGTAAAAGTGAGAAAAATTTTGTGGCCCAAGAGTAAATACTCAAAATTTGAGGGGTTGGAGTATAAATATAAAAATTTTAAAGGACTAATAGTGAAATATTTTAAGGGTGGAATGATTTAGAAACTAAGGAAAATGGAAAAATTAGGACCAAATTGAATAGGTGAAGAATTATGAGGGACTAAATCGCAATATTACTAAATTAAGTGATGACTCAAGAATGGAATTTTAAACGATCACAAAGGGCAAAATGGTCAATTGAAAGAGAGAGAAATATAAAAAGTAATGATGATGTTGATGATATTTTATAATTATTTAATTAGATAAATATTATTTTATTAATAATTTAATAATATATTTATTATTTTTTATTATTTTATTTAGTATATATATATGTGTGCGTGGAAAGAAAGAAGAAAAAAAACACACACCATCCTACAATTTGGTCCTTCCACAAAAAAATCACTATTTTTACTTAGAAATCAAAATAATTTCCATAATTACCAAGAGAGAAAAATGTTAAGGAGACTATGGGGAGTTAGAATGTCAAGTTGGATTCAAGAAATAGAAGCTAGAGGAGAGAGAAAATCAAGTTAAAGATTGAAATTAATGTGACAAGGTAAGTACATCAAGATTCCAATATATTTTTAAGTTTGATATTATTGAAAAAGCATGGAAATGATGTTAATGTAGAGTTTTCTTATATATAGTTCTATGTTCTTGATATGCCAATGAAGGGAAATAAGAGAAAGTGGTGGGAAATATTGTAGATAAAGGAAATAAGAGTGTTATAAACTTAGTAATCAATATTTTGTATTAAAACAATTTTAGACAGCAGCAGTAGGCTAAATTTGAAAAATCATCAAAAATTGTAGAAATCAAATTAGAGGATGAATAAATTATGAAATTAAAGCTTAATGAGTCTAGTTTTTTATAAAAGAAGCGGTGTAAGCAATGGAACTGTAAATTATGAGTTATAATAAATTTTGTGAGATAAAGTTAGAATGATTTTGGGTTCCCCTGTTCTGACTTTGGAAAATCATAAAAAAATTTTAGAAAAATAATTAGGGGATTTAATTTATATGTTTGAAATCCCTAATGAGTATATTTTCAATAGAAACAAACAGGAACATCATCCGAATCCCGTACAAGGAGATAATTAATTTTTAGTGAAGAAGGGTCGAAACTGTCAGACAACAGAACAGAGGTAACTTTAAAGAATAAACTGTACTTATTGGCTAAACCAAAAATTTTGGAAACTTTATGATAAGAATATATCTGAGTCTAGTTTTAGGGAAAATTAGCGGATCTTAATTTGAAGTTTTGTAGCTCAAGATATAAATAATTTAGTGACTATGACTCAAATGGATAGCTTTGAATATACATATAAGTAAATAGTGAAATTATTGATAATGTTACTTATAAGCATGTTATATAAATTAAGGATGTGGAATGGAGAGGAGGGGGAGGAAAATATGTATGAATATTCAGCTAGCATGGCTAATTTGCATCTTTTAGGCTTAGGAACTAAATTGAATAAAAGTAAAAATTATGGGCAATTTTGTAAAAATTTTAGAAATGACCAAATTGCATGAAATGGATTATTTGATTATTTAAATTACAAAATTGAATGAAATTATTAATTTAGTTCAGGATCGGGGAAACCATATTTTAGGGATTAAATTGAAAAGTGTTGAAATTATGGAAAATTCTAGTAATTCTTAGAATTCATGGGCTGTTATCTATATATATGAGAATAATGGTTGGGAAACAAGGATTAAATTACAGGAATTTTATTTTTTGGAGCCTAAGGATGAAATCGTCATTAATTAAAAATTTAGGGTTAAAATGGTAATTTTGCCTAGAGCATTAATTGAATTAATGTATTAGAATATGAAATGAATGAAAATGATGATCAAATTTATTTATAAAGATTCAGACGACTAAAATACGAGACTTGAACGTGGAAAAAAAAAGATAAGAGATTAATGAAATTATAAACACGAACAAGCAATAAGGTAAGTTTGTGTAACTTGAATTGTATTTTTAAATACTTGAAATATGTGGTTATGTGATGCAAATATGGTTTGAATTTTCAATGCATGATAATTGATGAAATATTGATGATACTCGATATAAAGTGAAAATAAATCTCGGTTGAATGGAATGGAATTCGATGGATCATTGGAAAAGGAATTGACGGTAAAAAGGATCTAGCCCGGACGGGTGATTGATATGCGTGATATGAAGTAATAAAATTTATAAAGAACTTGATCACACCAAAACTAACTAATATCACGACCTTAAAGGCAAGCGCACCTGTCAAACAGTAGTATAGTTTAGTAGCAAGACCGAGTTATCATACCCAAGGGAACCAAAAGTACTAGTACTTACTTCCTTTCTATTATCTAGCCTAAAAATAAAAGAGGGTTGTGTAAACTAATTCTAAAACTAACTAAGAAAGTTTAAAGAGTAAATTGGGAAAACTTTTAGGGAAAAGCTGATTGATATGGGCAATACTCAAGGGAGAATCCACCTAGACTTCACTTGTTATTATTTTCTTAAACTATATGATTTCTTTACTTGACTTGATCCGTAGAGATCCCTAACTTATGCTAAACCCTCCGTCGAGGCGTAGAGCAACTAGGCCTAAGTTGTTAATTAAAGTTCCCTTATTAATTAACTCCCTAGGTTGCATTAATTCGATCTATGGCTCCCCATATTAGGTTTGACCCTAATCTGACAAATTTATGTCGCCCTATGTCTAGGGTTGCATGCAACTCCGCTTGATTATGGTAGATCTACTCTTATCACAGGGACTTTTGCTCCTCTACTCTAAGCACATCTAATTCTTGAAGTAATGCCTAGGATTATTAAATCAAGAATGAAGAACGCATAATTAAGAACAATTCAAGTATTTATCAAATAAATCAAGAATAAATAACAAGATCTGTCTTAGGTTTCATCCCCCTCAAGTATTTGAGAGGTTTAGTTCATCATAAAGAAAAGAAACATCACAGAAGATATAAAATAATAAAACATAAAAGAAACCAAAAACCCCTTTTAGGGAGATCCTCTATATTGCTGCAGAATTCCAACTTCTGAGATGAATCAATCGGCTTTTTCCTTTGGAGTAATCCCTTGCTTCTATTCATATCTAAAAAGTATATCTCCCCCCTTTAGTTGTTGCCTCATGGGGTCTTTATATAGAGCTTTTGGGGGGCCTTTCTTAGCCTCTAAGCATCCCAATTTGAGTGAAATTCTCCTTCCTCAGGACTAGAACATGCCCGTGTGCCACGCCCGTGTGACTTCGGCAGAGGCCATGTGATTTTCTCGGTGGAGGCACGACCGTGTGGCCTGACCGTGCTTGTCGGGGCTTTGATCGTGTGATCTTCATGTGGCACGCCCGTGTGGCACGACCGTGTGGCATGTCTTGGGCCGTGTTGTTCGCACATTTTGGCCCATTTTTCACCGTTTTTAGCCTATTTTCTGTTCTTTTCTCTTCCCTATGCTCTCCTGAGTATAAGATATGAAAAAGGAAGATTAAGAGCATCGATTCGCACAAAATTGATCATAATTCATCCAAAATATAGGCTAAACATGTGGTAAAAATATGTATAATTTAACGTTTATCAGTGATCCTATCCTAATATAGCCCTCCCGAAGAATATGTGTGAAAAGGATCTAGCACGGACAAGTGATCCTGATATAACCCTCCCGAAGAATATGTGGAAAATGGATTTAGTCTGGACGAGTAATCCAAATTAGGGTCTGAATTTAGCCTGGATTGGTAATTCAGATCCAAGCTCATTAGAGTAATTGTTGTTGCAGGGGATTTAGCCTAGACTGGTAATCCCGACAATACTCTATAAGTTTATATTACAGGAGATTTAGCCTATATTGGTAATCCCACTGTAAGAAATGAGGTTCGCGGGAGTGTGCTCTCTGAAATGGAAATGTGCGCACATGTATATGAATTGACGGCCCGGTATTGTACACTAAAAGTGTACCCTTGTATGAATTGACAGTTAATGAGATTGTACACCAAGAGTGTACTACCAAAAATCTATCAAAATTCTAAAAAATTCAACGGGATGAATATAGAAGATGGTAAACACATAGCTAAAAAAGGTAAATATGAATTAATGGATTATAGATTTGTATACTTTAAGTGAACTATATGATTTCAACTATCGATATTCCGATACATTCAGTAGGTAAAAATCCTGACCGAAGAAGGAATACATATATAAAAAGATTCGATACATAAATCTGCTTGAAGTACATGGAAAATGATAATGATACTGGATATATGGAAATATAAGATGATGATATTTGTACATGGAATTTATTGATGGATATATGCATCCATGACTATAGATTCGTATACTTTAAAAATATTATTTGTATGACGATGATATTTTGAATAATTTAATGAATAAAGTATCGACATGGAATAATTCGAGCACGAAACAAATAATTATGAAATTAAACTTGAAATATACGAAAATGATATTTATTCAATATCTTAAAATATAACATGGAAAATATATGTATGTGAAACTTACCTGATAATTATGCATATTCAGGATTATGAACTGTCCCAGAATAAATATATGCGAAACTCATAAAAATGTTGGTATAATGAATGATTTATGTTTTTGAAGAAATAGCAAGAGAATAATATGTATCATGATATATAGATATGTGGCTATCTTTAATATGCTGATACATGGAAAGTATGTAAGCCGTGATGAGTAATAACCTCAAGTATGATATGTTGATAAAATGAGTTTATAAATCTTAAATTTATATGAAATATGTTCAAGTATGCTAACAAGTGTTGTTGTTGACACTTAGACAAATGCCAAGCTATTGGTTAAATGGTAATATGTTTATTACATGATACGTCAAAAAGGTAAGTGATCAAATGAAAATATACTTGTGCTTATAGAAGAGTGGTAAATTTTAAGTTGTACAATTTCTTATAAAATGAGTTACCGTGTGATTAAATAAAAAAAATTCTGTAAACTCCGGTAATACCTCTTGACCCTGTTTTGGTGATAAATACGGTTTGGGGTGTTACAGCGAGCTCTGTTAGAAGAGCTTATACATGTGAACCATTTCTTTGCAAGTTGCCAACTTGCCAATGTGCTCTGAAACAATAAAATTTTTTGACAAGATGATTTGGTTACTGATTAAACTAAAATTAGCCAATAAAAAAGCAAGTTGTACCGTACAAGTTCCAAAACTTACCAAGTAATTATTTAATATTATTTTCAACTTATTTAAGCATTGTTGTACATGTAAACTATAAGTAATGAAACAGAATATCATAACTTGATTGCTTTATTTTTTATCTGTTTTTGCTTTCTGTCTCAATCCATTTTTCATCAAATATCTAACCCAAAACGTCTGTTCTTTTCCTGTTTTAAGCTCGAACCTATATTGATTCATACATAATGTGCTTAGCATATTAATTTGTCTTGTTCCGAAAGACTACAAATTGGAGAGGTGAAGAAATGTCCTTATATTGATAATAAAATACTATGAGTGACTGCAATTTTATGCAATACAAACTACGGATGATTTAGCAAATCATATTAAAGAAGAAAATATATTGGACATACAAACCCTCATGTTTTACAAAATTAAAAACGTTAAAATCGATCCAGTCTAGAGTGTCAACAAACTACTCGATCTAAAGGCTGGCTCATAACGCTTGGATCCGTTAAGACAACATAAGCCACTAGATAAGTAGTTTAATATCTCTTTTTTTTTTCCTATTAATAGTTAATAATACAGATTAAAGATGTCATAAAACAGAACAAAGAGTGAAGCAATACCTCGTAGCGTGAGATTGCAGAGCCTGTTAGTATCTCAAGGCTGCAGCTATTTTTAAAATAATAAGACTAAGTCTTAGGGGATTTGTTAGCTTGTTAGTAGGAGTAGGAGTTGTTAGCTTGTTAGTAGCAATTTAAATTTATTTTTGTTGAGGTTGTTACTAGGGACTTGTATATAAGGGCTGCTTTGCTAGTAAATGAAATTATCCCATTATTCATATTTTTGTTCTATACATAAATTAGTTCTTTGCTAAATCAACAGTGGTATCGAGAGCCATTTTTCTTGAGGGACTTGTGACAAAAGTTTTGTGAGAGTTCTAAGAGAAAATTTGAGAGATACACTTGTGAGGTTTTTCGAGGAAAATGGAATCGGGATCGAGTAACCTGTCCATCTTAGCCCCACCTGTGTTTGATGGAGAGAATTATCAAGCATGGGCCGTGAGAATGCAAGCATACATGGAGGGTTGTGATTATTGGGAAGCTATCGAGGAAGACTATGAGGTGACTCCACTTCCTAATAATCCAACTATGAATCAGATTATAATGCACAAGGAGAGAACCACCAGGAAGGCTAAGGCAAGGTCTTGTCTTTATGCCTCAGTTTCGCCAGCCATATTTAATAGAATTATGGCTTTTGGATCAGCGAAGGAAATATGTGACTACCTCAAAGCTGAGTATCAAGGAGATGAAAAGATCAAGAGCATGAAGGTGTTGAACTTGATCAGAGAATTTGAGAGGCTACAAATGAAGGAGTCTGAGTCAATCAAAGAATACTCAGACAAGCTGATAGATATTGCCAACAAGGTAAGAGTTCTTGGGGCTGATCTCTCTGATTCTAGACTGGTGCAGAAGATACTTGTCTCCGTGCCTGAGAAATATGAAGCAACAATTGCCTCTTTTGAGAACACTAAGGACTTGACTCAATTGAGAGTGGTGGAGTTGATCAGTGCTTTACAAGCACGAGAGCAGAAGAGGCTAATGAGGCAGGAAGGAAGCATAGAAAGAAGTATAGAAGGAGCATTGAAGGCTAAGATGCAGCAAGGCGAAAAAGGAGAGGAACGAAAGTGGAATGGGAAGAAGAGTGATTATAATAGTGGTTCAGAAACTGTTGTAAAAGGTAATAGTACTGAAAATTATAATAAGTATTCTTCATGTAAGTATTGTGGAAAACAGAATCATCCCCATTTTAGGTGTTGGAGAAGGCCAGATGTGAAATGCAGAAGGTGTAACTTAGTGGGGCACATTGAGAGGTTTTGCAAGGAATCGAGAAATCAGCAGCAGGGGGAAGTACATGCTGTAGTTGAAGAAGAAGAGGATCATTTGTTTGTGGTCTCTTGCTTCTCATCAAGCATTTTATATGACAGTTGGTTAGTTGATAGTGGTTGTACAAATCACATGACTTATGATGAGAAGCTGTTTAAAGACCTTAACAGGTCATTGAAATCAAAAGTAAGGATAGGAAATGGAGAATATCTAGAAGTGAAAGGAAGAGGCACAGTAGCAATAGAGAGTTGTGCTGGAACTAAGTTGATTTCAGATATTCTGTTTGTACCTGAGATTGATCAAAACTTGTTAAGTATGGGGCAATTGGTAGAGAAGAGATTCAAGGTGATGTTCGAAGAGGGAATGTGTCTGATCCTTGACTCTAGTGGCAATGAATTGTTTAGGATCAATATGCAGAAGAAGAGGTTCTCATTGAATCCATTTGAGGAGGAGCAAGTGGCCAAGTGTCAGGAAGATAATCCTATCATGCAAGAACAACTGCAAATCAAGTGTTTTGAGAATAAGGAGTTGCATGCAAAGGTAACGCTCTTGGAGCAGCAGGTGACATCTCTCTCTGATAAACTATCATCTTTTGCACATGAAATATCTGAAGAACATGCTGAGGAGCCATGGAAAAAGAATCTATCTTAGGAGATCAAGAGTAATGTGCAACTTTTAGAAGGGAATAGTGGGTTATGCTTCCAAAATCAAAAGCCGACAGAAGAAGCTTCATATGCGAAAGAATTGACATCTGTAGATGTTGTTGAGTTTAAGAATTTAGTTGATAAGGTGATTAAGCTTTCAATGCAAAATACAAAATTGAAAAAGGAATTATTAATTGCTAGAAGATTGGTTAATCAAACTATAAATAGTATTAATCGCAAGTATAGTGACAACACAAGATCTTGGAAGAAGGGAAAGCACTCTGGCCACTCTCATGACTTTTCTAGAGCAACTTGTGATGATTTTGAATTATGGAATTTTGATTTAGATGGCATTGCATGCTAGGAAACAATTAGAGGCAACTCTTGAAGCTACACTAGTCGAGAAGAAATTCATAGAAGGCAAATATTGAAGAAACTGGTTTTCAGAGATCAGATGACAGATATTTTACTACATTTTTCATGTTAGTCGTTTTGAGAATAAATTTGGTGTCTGCAAGCACTTGAGTTAGGAGGAGAATGTTAGTATCTCAAGGCTGCAGCTATTTTTAAAATAATAAGATAAGTCTTAGGGGATCTGTTAGCTTGTTAGTAGGAGTAGGAGTTGTTAGCTTGTTAGTAGCAATTTAAATTTATTTTTGTTGAGGTTGTTACTAGGGACTTGTATATAAGGGCTGCTTTGCTAGTCAATGAAATTATCCCATTATTCATATTTTTGTTCTATACATAAATTAGTTCTTTGCTAAATCAACAGAGCCTCTCTCTCCAGACTATTTAACTCATGGCAGCAACCTTAGAACGAGCTGTTATGGTTCCAGCTGGAGCAATTTCATGCCGTAGCTGGTCTTCAAGACTATCATTCACATGTATAGTCCCACTAGAGTTTAGATGTTTAACAGTGAACTACATATAATGAAGTATACATTATCGACATGGTTATCATTCATGTGCAAAGGTGTAATATATATAAGTCAGATTTAAATGTAGTAAAGTTCAAAGGCAATTTGCACGAAATAACATCATCTTTTTCTCAAATGAATTTCATTCATCTACTGTACAATCGTAGTTTATACAAAATGTGGTTTTCAAATAGCCTAATTTTACTGATAGGTGGATGGTTACAGAGGGAACAATGTACCTGAGAAATCATGGTTAAAGGCGGGATGAACATGATTTTCAAAAGCAAAATCAGACAAATACAACTAGAGGTATAATTGTGAAAAGCTAGATCTTTTTCCCACTAACAAGTTGACAACTGAGGAGCATGTTTATGGTTTAAAGAATAATACAGCCGCATGGATTCAGCTTCTGCGTCTCCTGCTTGCTCTTCTCTGCAGTGCACCAAAACAGAAGGAAGATTATACAAGGAGAGATTAATGGCAACAAAGCTATAAACTCATTCACATCTTTATTTAATAAAAGAAACTCCATTGAGCGTGTCCTCTACAGATTGCATACCAAAACTTTTTGGGGGATGATAAGGCAGCTAGCAGTTTGATCGTATAAAGGCAATTCTTGAAAAGGTATAATCTTTATACCCCGGGTTAAATCAAAATAGGAAAATCTCCAAAAGGTTTTATGATAATGCTAGTATATATTGAGAAGAAGAACACTCAACTATAAATAACTTGCTCTTCAAAAGAAAACAATATGAAGTAAGTTCAGTCTCAAATATTAAGTAAAAAGAGTAAAATATACCGTGAGAAAGATTTGTTGCTTAGTAATTTTTACTAATGGCACGAAGAAATTAACTAAAACGAATAAAATCTCCTAGAATGTCATGTGAAATTCCAATACTGACAAGTGTATAATGTTGTTTCCAGTGCTGATAAATCTCTTATATATATATATATATATATATATAATGTTGTTGCTTTATGGTTTACTTTGAGGTTAGTGGCTGTATTTTTCAATTTTATTAACTTTAACACTTGCTCCCGTATTTTTCTTTTGAAAGTATAATATGCCTTATCATTATATTAAACACATATTTATTGGTTCAGTATTGATAAAATTGAGACTCAACTAGGAATTATTTGCATTTTTTTTTATTATTTTTTTGTTTCTGCCATTTTTTATTTCTTTTTCTGGATAAAAACTAAGCAGGAAATGGGTGGAGGTGTTGTAGACAGATTTATATGAATTCAAGAAGGATCTATATAAAATCTTGTGCTCGACGAAAATTAAGAAATGTTGTGCTTTTAAGAAAGAGAACTTGATGAACCTGTCTTCTGTTTTGCTTTAGAAGGCTGCACTACCACGTGCATGGTAATAACACCCAAAGGGAGATCACCAACTGTTATTCTGGAATCAGCCAGGGTTTTGTTGTTTTCCAGAACTTTACCAGCATGGATGAGTTTCAAATCGTGTATCGACTTTGGTGTGACTGTTTTGCCTGAAAATACAAGAAGATTGATTTAAGTTAAATTCCCGCCCAGCCCTTTTCCCCGAGCTGAATGGCAACATCAAAATGAAAAATTGCCTACTACATTTACATATATAAACACTGTGGCTAGAACAATATCATTCAAATGAAAATGAGTAAACACTGTGGCTAGAACAATATCATTCAAATGAAAATGAGTCAAAAGAAGAAGAAGAAGAAGAAGAAGAAGAAGAAGAAGAAGAAGAAGAAGAAGAAGAAAATCAACTAAACTCAAAAGATCGAAATCAAACACATGACGCTCAAGTCATGCTGAGCTCCCAAGTCATTAGAAAAAAAAAGATGGAACAACATTAACAAACACAATCAAACTGAGCACCTAAGATCTTTAATCCAGTTACAGAATTCAGGTAGGAGTAAGTTAAGAGGAGGAAAGAAGTAAACAGAAATAGAATATAACCTTGAGGCCACTCAGCAATAATCCTTTGCTTAAGAGTTGAGACAGTCATAGACGCCTCGTAAGTGCCGTGTGCTATATCTATCCCATCATAAATGCGGAATCTAAGCTCAATAAGCTCCTCGCCCTCGGCCATGGCAGTAGTGTTTGCTCTCCGTTTCCCAGCTTGCATGTTGAAGTTGAATGTCATAACAAATGACAATTTTAGTCCCGGAATTAAGTCTCACCTCACTCACCTGCAAAAAAAAAAAAAAAAAATTATACTTGCAAATATTTCATAACCAACTGAATTACATATCCTAGTTAAATTAAGCAAGAGAATAAAGGACTATAAATTTTGAATCATACGTTGAGCTAGAAAACGGAAAATGAAGAACTTATTGTTTCATTTTTGTTTTAAGATTCTTTCACATATTTCACGGAGAAAAATGCATACTCTATTTCAAATTGCATTATATTAAACTAACCTCAATTAATCCTCAGAAATTTGTATGGTAAGAATGCATGCCAATCAACTTCCAGAACCCCGCCAACAGAGTGAGCACTTCATATGACGTCATAACTGATAATGTTCCTGGCCAATAGCAAGCTCTCAACCAAATTAAACCAAAATGCAGCACTCGACCACAAGATTAACCAGACGTCTAATAAAATAATATCTAAAAATTCTTCTATATTCAGATTGGAGAAGAAAAGTTACATAAAACAACAAGATTTCTATTGAATATTTAATTAAGCAACACGAAAAAGAATCTGAACAGAAATGTAATTAAATATATAAAACCTAATGAGATGAATTTCGGTAACATTTCCAATTCTCCGTTCATCTTTTTATTTTCATTTCTTTTTATCAATTCATATGATGAAACACCGAAACCACACGAATCACCGTTTCTTTATCTAATTAACAATTATTTTCGTCCATTTTTTTTCTCATTAGCCATATGGAACATGAGAGAATTAGGAAAATCATCGATAATGATAAAAAAAAAAAACTAGAAAAAAAATCGACAGAGAATTAGAGAACTACCTGATCACAAAGCCATTGATGGAAATCAGTGAGAGAGAACCGAATTAAACAAACAAAAAAAAAATTCTGGCTACCGTATCGGTGCTCGATATAAAAATGAGAAAGAAAAGATGTTTTGGACGTTTGGTTTCATTGTTTGGTAGTTAAAAACAACTTTCCATTTTTATTTTCTTTCCCCGAAAATCTGTTATAAGATGTCAAAATCGAATTAGATACAATTACACACAGTGGAACGAACCAAGCTGCGGAACTTCCCATCGTCTGTTTCCCACGTGAAATCAAATATTTACTGAAATGACTAAATTATCCTAATTCTGCACGTGGCGTTTCATAAATGGTTGCTTGTGCAATTAAGGCGGTTACCAACAAACAGAACCAATGGAGGTCGTTGCTGATGGTTAATAACAGGTTTTTCTTTCTATTTTTGGTCATATTTCAAGCCAAAGAAGCTTGCAAGGTGAATCACATGTATTTAGTCAGCATCACACAAATTGTAGCTTGAATTTCGTTTTGCTTGGCTATTCCTACAAAAATAATCAAGTGTAATAGATTGTGAAAATGATGTTCGGTGAGTTTTTTTTTCAATGTTTAGAAAATCCAGCCAGTTTGAGTTTTAATTAAAGTTTAATGCAACTATTAGATTTAATGGTTTAACTAAAAATTTTATCTCATGCATATATGTGTAGAAATTACATATTTAAATCACAGATATTAATTTAACATAACATAAAATAAATAATTAAATGTAGAATTTGAAGTTAATTAATATTTATATATAAAATATGTGCAATGTTAAGATGAAATAAATACATTAAACTGTGAGTAAAATGAAAATTAATCATGTAAATACATTATATCATGCACTACAATTGTTTAGTATGATACTATCATATATCTTTAGTTAATGTCGAGTTGACTATGATAATGACTCGATCAAAAACATTATCAATATATACAATTGATAGAGAAAATAAAGAATGCATAATACTATTCAAATATAAATATTGTATTAAATTAAAGCATTATGTAAATAGCTCAAATCCAACCATATGCAAATTTTTTATTGGTTTTTTCGAATAAAAAAACTAAATTACTTTCAAATAATATAACTTTTTAAATTATAAAAAAAATATTTTTTGTAATTTTCCTAATCAAATTAATTCCAGGTTAACTTGTGACACCAACTCAATCATGTACTTAAATAAAATAAAGAATTTAGTAGTTATACACTTATTTTATATATATATTTTAAAATCTTTATAAGTTCGTAGATTTGGGTCTGAAGACAACAATTGGAGGATGGTGTTGAACTTGATAGTTGAGCCTTGATAAACATGAGTTTTGGGCATTAGAGTTTCTGTTTTCAATACTTAAGTTAATAACAGTAAAATTGAAGTAAAGAAACAAGAAAGCTCAGGCTAATAGTACGTATGGAAGTGTGATAAATGCTAAAAGTAATATGTTTTAATCTCGTTCTTAATGTATTTTTGGGTGATTATTCAATGTTAATTATAATTTTTATGCTTTCAATCCTTTGAATTCATGTTTTAAGCTTAATAGAGCACTTGGAAGCAAAAGGAATGAAAAATGAGTGAAAATCGAAGCGCTGGAGCTAGCTATAGGAGCCACACGGGCTAAACCATTCCACACGGCCAGACCATACTGCCATGTGACTCACACGGGTGTGAAGGTTATGTCGGTTTCACAGAATTGCACACTGAACTATGAAAAACTGCATTTTTTTAGGTGTTTTGGTATTTTAAGACGTATATATGACAAAAATAAGAAGATATGAGTGAGTCATCAGAGAATACTCAATAAAAAAATTCGAAAAATGCCTCGAAAAATACCATTGAAGCGACTTTGAAACATATTTCCGTTAAGATTTAAGATTCCTAATTGATTTCTTAGGAAGTAATCATGAGTTTCTATATTTCTTTCAGTTATATTGTATCTTGGATGTTTCTATTTTTAAGCATGAATTAATTTTCTAAATACCTAGAGAGATGAACCCTATGATGGATTCCGTCGTTTGATTTTTATTTTACGTAATAAATTTTTAGTTTCTTATTCTCAATTATGTGTGCTTAACTCTTGATTTAATATTTCTAAATTATTAATTCATGTTTGATATGCTTAAATTGGTGGTTGAATAGACATTGTTTAAGAGTAGGTCTTGTATAATTGAATGGAATTGCATGCAATCCTATAAATAGGACAACATAAATTTACCATATTAGAGTCAAATCTAATAGGGGAATACATAGTACGAAATTAATGTAATAATATGGGTTTTAACTAGAAAGAAATGTCAATTAATCAATCTAGAGTCAGTTGCTCTTATGCTCGAAAGATATATTTGCATAATTTAGGAATTTCTATGAATAAAGGTGCTAAGTAAAAAAATTACATAATTTAGATTGATAATGACAAATGAAATGTGAGTGAATTCTTTCCTAGGTATTGTTTGCTTCTTGGTTGTTAATAGATTACTTTCGTATTTTGTTCTTTCTCGTTTTCGTTAGTTAATAAGATTAGTTAACCTTAATTTTAATCAATCACTCGAATTATTCTATTAAATAATAGAAAGAAGGTAATTACCGATACTTTTAATCTTCATGAAAATAATATATTTACTCACTATAATTATATTATTAATTAAGAGGTAAACTTATCATAATCAAATTTTTAGTTAGTATCATATTTAAAGCTGGTAAAGGATTGCCATGAGACAGTCCATTTGTCGGTCGTCTGGCTGTGTAAGTGTATAAGTTTGCCTATTGATCATTTTGTTGGTTTCGAAATCTCAGTTGCTAAGGACCAGATCTGACAAGATTGTTTATCTTAAGCAGCTATTTCTGGTTACAATTTGATAAGATTTCTACTAATATTGTAAACTGAACTCTGAAAATTGTATATTATTAACTTGTTTTTGACTATACAACCAATAGTGTTTATATAAGTGCAGTATGAGTATATAGTATGAGTAATTACTAACAACTTTAGTAACTGCTGTTAAAATACTAAAAAACTTTAACCAAAAAACCAATCTCATTTATTTTGCTTGCTCTTGAATGAAGACTTAGTCACGTATTTATACAATTCAGTGCTTATCTAACAACTAACTACTTAACAGATACTTAACAGAAAGATAATAACTGCTAGACTAACAAACTTTTCTAATTACTCTAACAACTGCATAACAGACTAACAATTTGCATAACAATCTAATAGACTGGCAGAGGACTAACAGATTGCCTCTCGTAGACTCTTAACACAATTGATTGGCAGCCATAGCTGGACAAGTGGATCGTGACTTAATTATTATAAGCTGGTGTATAACAATATTAAGACAGACTATTAATTTATCTTTTAACGTTTATGAACTTAAAAAGTGGTAGGTTATAACTTTTATCCAACTCTCATAGAGAGAGAGAGAGAGAGAGAATAAGTAGTGAAGCGGTCCATCCTCTCTTCTTGGTGATCAAAAGATTCAAAAACACAGTGAGAGCATATATGATTAAGACTGGGTAGATTGACTATTATAAAGCTGATGATCAGTTCCAATATTTTTTTTATTCCAATCCTTTTTCCACCTTTGCGGATTCTACCTTGACACCATTCAATATGCTCCTCTCCATATACAATGGAGGAATCTACTCACAACAGCATATTCACTTTCTTTTTCCTGCTGGAATAGAATAATGCAATCTCTGAAACATTAATAGCCGTGTAAACGGTCAGTTCAGTCAGCAAAACTATTCCATTTTTTTAATATGTAATTTTTTTTCTGAAATACATGTCCAGCACTTATTAGGATATTGAATTTAGTTTACTAAAAAAAATTGACATAATTAATTACATTCATGTCGAATACATATTCTATCCCACATTCATGGAGTTCAGTGGGAAGGGGGAACGAGTCAGCTGAAACTCGGTGCTTGTAGGATTTGATATGAAGATTTCCTGATTTTCCAACCTTCATAAATGCTATCTGCTTGTTTAGAATATTAATACTATTATATTATATTCAAGCTGCCATCGACATAGTAGTTTAAATGAAACTTTCCAACCATAGCTATATATAGACTCCATATAATATATACTGCATCTTAATCTTTAAGAGCACCTCTATAGCTTCCAAGATCTTTGCAAGTTTGTCGCACTTCTATTTATCCAATATACTAAAGGTGGAATGTTGTAGTAATATTAAATTCTTTATAGCTTAGGTAATTGGGTTAGGCTCCAAACTCATCAATCTTAAGAAAATATTTCACTCCTAATCTAATTTTAATCTTCTTAATTTTCTTATTTCCACCACGAGTTTTCTAACACATGGCAGGTCAAAATTGTTAACTGCTGTTGAGATGCTAGCAAGGTTTCTAATATATAGCATCAAATTACGGGCACCTGTTGAATTGCGTGATCAGCAGTAGAATGTGCTTTGAGTAATATTACGAGTTCCAGCTTTTAAATGCAAAAAACCAATGCTGAGAGAGTTTGTGCACTGAAATAGAATCCGAGCTGGCTCGATAGTCTGGGCCCCTCGTGGCTTTCAAATAGAGGATCAAAGACAATATATGTAGCATCAGATTTTTACCAAGATTTTGCTGCCAAGTCTGAGGTGAAGCTTTTATGCCATTGATATCGACAAGACACCAGTCGTCCACCATTGCAGAACCAAATGTATAAAAAGGCAAGGAATGTAATACCTTTCTTTATCTAAAGTGGAAGGGCCAAAGGTAGGCTACAACAGGAAATAAATTAATAAAATTGATTATACTCCTTTTCAATTGTTCATGGGGTGCGCATATGTAAAGACGATATTGATCATCAGGAATTTTTTTGATGATGCTTCAATGTAATAAGCCAAAACCACTTTATCACACATTTTATGGGGATCTCAGAATTCAGTGGGTTGCTGTGGACCATTATATTAGAGATGCCTAGCATATTGCTTTGCAGAAACAATCATAAAATAATTGATTTCATATTTAATAATTAATTTACATGAAAGCAATAATTGCAAAAGTTGGAAAGCTGTAGAGTATATAAAGTTTGACTTCATTAAGAAATAGAAACAGGTTACAAGCTATAATTGAAAGCTACAAAGCACATAAGACATAGAAAGCTACACAGACTACACAATCCACATGCCGCTCCTCAAAGTGATCATCCCCCCTTTGATTAATTTGAGCCAATTTTATTCAATTGTTTTTTACTGATATAATTGACGTGCTTAAATTTTAACACATAGAGTGATAGGGCCTGAGCAAAGGTATTAGACCTCCACTTAGATGGAGGGACATGACTTCATTGGTGGAACCCACCAGCTTTCCACCAATGAAGACGGCTGGAACTGGGGCGCTGCACCCCAACCTCATGAGCGCTCTCTCCATTTCTCTGCCTTCGGGGTCGGTGTCCAGCTCATGAACCGTTGGAGTCACCCCAATCTCTTGGAATAGAATTTTGACTGCATAACATAGGCAACATGAGCTCTTGCTGAATAGCACTAACCCATTCTCTGAAGCCAATCTCGTCACCTTGTCCATGTTGAAAATCCTGCTTCACAATGTTTGCTAACAGGGGACGAAGAAAATGTTTCAATTGGTTGTCGATTTCACTTTAAGCTTAAAAGACTAGGGGATCCGGTTGAGAGTGCAGACGATGCAATGGCGGTGTGGAGAGGTTGGACTTCGAGAAGGTGAAGTGGGAAAAGAGAGAAAAGGGTTCAAAGCTTAAGGTTGTTGCAAATTAAGCTCCCATGCTAGAGTATTTATAGGGACAGCATAGCGTAGACTCCTTAGTTTGAAGAAGAACATTCAAAAGAAAATGGATGCTAAAACTACTAAAGTTACTTTATAGGATGGGGACTACTTATTGCATGGCGTCACGACCCGACTCAACCCATTGAGTATAAGCCATGTTGTATAATTAGTTGAAATTATCCACTTTGAGCATTTAAATGTAGTTAAAAATTTTATCACTTTTAATTACGTTTTCAAATATTTGAATTATACCGTACCACACAAATCAATACATTTTATAGAATAAAAATTATCAAATCCGTTTTGTAAAGTGTCATCATTTATATGTTGTGATATGGATTTAAATCTATAAAGAAAATGTGACAAGATGGTTCAAAATAATGACAAATTAGAAAGAATATGGGGGATTGACATGTTTAGCCTACTAATTTAACCATGTATTCAAGTATTTTCCTTTTTGATGTATAGACATGAATACATTCTAATTAATTTCTATGAACATTCAACAAAAGTAAAAATTTTGTGAGGCTAGCTAGTCAATTTAAACCAGATTCTCACAATCGCCTCCTTTTTGAATCCTTATGCAGAAAGATTACGAAGGAGATCGCGAATGTGATGGCTTTCGGTGCTTCTTTGTATTTGCGCCCACCAACTTGTGTGATTCTTCCCATATGTGAGCGCACATGCATTGCGCCTCACTTTCTCACTTTCATTTCATGCAATATATTGCTCAAATTTGTGCTGTTTGTTTTTGTATTATGAATAAGGGGTGAATTAAGTTCAGTCGATTTTATCTAATTATACTTTAGGAATTTTAAAATTTTAATTATCGTAGTGATTAAATTTATTATGTTAAATTCTATAATTTTCAAAATCTTATATGATAAATATATAATCGTATGAACAATGTCATATCATTTTGCTATTTTTATATATTCACCAAAAGTAATATCATTTTAGTTAATAGGTTTAATAATTACCGTATGAGTCAAGACTAAAATTTTAAATTTTAAAAAATATTAAAAATAAAAATAATTAAACTGTAGAACATAAATTAAACCCACAACTTACACATAGTATGAGACTAATAGCATAATTCAACTACTATTATTTGAACCAATATTGAACTTTTAAAATTCAAAAATTATAAAAACTAACGTTTACCAAAGTAGATGAACTTAGCCATAGTGCAAGGAATATTAACATAATTTGACCCATAAAATATATGTAATAGCGCCATGTGCGAGTGAACCTCGCGCACATACGTGCAACAACTCTGCCTTGGACGATGTGGGACAGGATTCTCCATCCTCATTGCTATCTTACTGCAAAAAATATACAAGTAAACGGCTTTGCTTTACAAGCAGTGCACAATTGTAGAAGAGATATGCTATTTGTATGTATAAGGCTCCCTTTGTAAGTAAGATGAGTTTTTCCTGTGTAATTTCCTTCCTTTGGATGATATTAAATTTGTTCCATGGAAAGCTTTCCACTGAAGTGGTGCTTTGGAGCATCAGTTAAAAAAAATACATGTGTAGTGAGGTGAGGTGAGTTTTCCCAACTTTTAACCTTAATAGGTTTTGTAGTATTACTTGCATATATTGACCGAGGGTTTGGGGACTAATGTTGTTTTATTTCCATGGAGTGTACTTGATGGTGTATCATAATGTTTTTCTTGTTCTATTAATAAAGTATTATTTTTCAATATTATATGATAAATATAAATTTAATCATTATAAATATAAAAATATAATAATTTAAAAATTAATATATAGTATTAAATAAATTTCATTTTATTTTTGTATAATGATCTAAAATAAATTGTAGACTTATTATCATAAATATATTTTTAATTATTCTTTAATATAAACAAAGGCCATATATATATATAATAAAATAATTTATATGGATTAATCATAAATAAGTAGATATACGAATAATAAAAAACAACAACCATAATTAATCAAAATTTAACTATTTATTAATAAAATTATCATTTAACATAAATATAAACTTAATATATATTTTATTATTTAATATGAAATAAAATTATTCATTTTACATATATAATATAATTTCATGTGTTTAATAGTAATTTTCCAACCTCAACAATATAATTACACATAACCCATCATGAATATTAATCTTAATGCTATTTCACTTAATATCACCACTGATTCCCACAAATCTCACCATCCATTTAAAGTAACCTAAATGCTTGCATGTGACTGAGAATCGTCCATGCAACTTTTTGGCCTTTTAGAGGGCATAAGAAGTTCCAGCATCACCTTTTTGTCTGTGAAATAAGACCATATACAGACATGAATATAAAAATCATTAACTAAACTTGCTAAACAAATAACTGACATCTCAACCGTATTCCAGGTGTCTAGTCGTCAATGGAGTAATAGGGCCTGAAACTGAGGAACTAACTAATTTGATGCAACTTTTAAAATGAAAAGCATTGAAAAATATTGCAATACCCTCAAGAATTGCATCAGCTTAACGTTGCTTTTGCAAGTATAGTCACTGGGGATAGGCTTTGAAATGGATCAATATATATTATTATTCTTTCTATCACCAGAAAGAACAGTCAAAGGCATTTCTGGTTCGTGAATAACTTTATTCTATTCTATTATACTACTTGTTTACCTTAGCTTGCTTTATTAGAGCTTTTTTTATTTTTATTTTATTTTAAGGCCATACGTTGACGTCTGTTTCCGATAGGAAAGAATCCCACAAAGTGAAATGCTTCATTACATATCATTAGTCTCTGTTTCCTTGTATATGTTTTAATATCACATCCATGGGAATGGAATAAGCATGCACCACTAAATTTTCAAACATTATTAACTTTTTTTTAAAATTATTGTGTTTGGCTGTTCATGTTTTATCATATACAGTGTATTGAAGGAACTCAAGGAAAAAAAAAAAAGCAAAGCCCCTAATACAGACATTTTCTTTTGTCTCTTTGTATTTGGATTTATTTTTCACGGTAGTTACTAAGTTTAATTGCCAATTGAGTAGGCAATTATTAAGTTGTATCCAGTGCTAGAACCATATGGCCTTTGCATCCATGAGCATTTGTTTCAGTGATCCATCTACATGAAGGGATATGACATCTTTGGCTGAGCCTACAAATCTTCCACCAATGAACACGGCTGGGACTGAGGGGTCACACCCTAGCCCTCTTAGAGCCCACTCCATATCTCTCCCGCTAGGATCATGGTCGAGCTCATGGATAGCTGGGCTAGCACCAAGCTCATAAAAAAGTGTCTTGATGCTGTAACACATGTAGCATGAGCTCTTTGTGAATATCACAGCAGCCTTCTTCGATGCCAGGTCTCTTACCTTGTCCATTACCACAAGCTGATAGCGTTCTTTAATGCAGCTAACAATTTAATGGAGGCACCTAATAAGTAGCTAGCAAAAGAAAGATGAAACGGGCAAATAAGTGAGCAAGCTTAGGGTTTTTGGAAGCTATACGTATGCGTGTGCTAAGGCTTAGCTGTGGTGGAGTTTGAGATTTCATCATCTCTTATTTATAAGGCGTGGGGGAGAGAGTTGGATATAGCATTAATTGTTTAATGCATAAATAAAAAGTTAACATAATAATTAAAAAGAAGGAACTTCTTTAAGATATTTGTTTGGATAAGAAATAGAAAATCATGATTTTGTATGATCCCGACGGCCCTGTGTGCTATAAACATGTTGAAAAGTATCTATCATATAGCTAAATTAATCAAATTTCCTGGATTGTCCGTACACTAGGAATATATATAGAATAATGATGCTTATTGAGTTGAATTATAAAAAATTCGACATTCATTAAAAAAAATTACCTATGTACTTATTCTAAATCTAAATCCAATAAATTACCAAATTCCAAAAAAATTAAAACATATTATATAATTAGAAAAACCTTTCGGCTGTGGCTAACACTAATAACTATAAAGTATATGTTACAAAAATGATTTAAATGCAACAAGGGAGACAAGAATAATGACACTTTATTGATATCAAATATTAATACATTGGCACTGTAGTCAATTCAGAATGTCAATGACCTGGAATAGAATCGAGTTCAAGAAATTTATTTTATCTGCAATTTTTTTAATTAGCATGCAACAGTGCTGATAACAAACTGAAAAAAGGTTCCTATCCCACCATTAAAATTCCAGTTTTTTTCACCTGCAAAGTACTCCTTTCATGGATTATTTGCATTTTAAGTTCAACTTTATTGATGAAATTAGTAGCAAGAGCATGACAGATATTAAAACAGCCTCTCTTTTTTTATTATTATTTTCCTTGTTTTGGATTTCATGTAGTTTATCGTGGTGAATTTGGTTGGCTGATGTGGAGAAAGATAAGAGTTTATCCAATTTATACTAACTTTTCTGCATTGGTCCCCATCAATATTCATTTCAAAATTCATGCAATATGTAGTGTAGAGTAATATTAAGTTGTTACGTGAGGAGTTGTAATTAAAGCTATAACTTCAAATTGGAAAGAAAAAAAAAAAGATTTGACACTTACTTTTGTCCTTCTAGTGTAGTTTGGTTTTCAAGAATATTATTCAGTCATTTATTTCATTTTAGATTATATTTTTCTGAACCAATTAAATAATAAGACATGACAAAAATTAAAAAAACTTTAATAATAATATAAAAAATTAAACTCTAAATTGTGACCTATTAATTAAGTGTTTAGCTTTAATTAAATTAGTTTAAGTCAGAATCTCAACTGTAATAAAAAAAATTCAGAAAAAAAAAAGCATAGCAAAAAACAATTCTCAAGAAAATTTTAAAAATATCACTAAAATCCAAAAAAAAAATGAAAATTTCCTAAAATATTCTAACTATAAAGTACTAGGTTTTTATATTATTATTTTTTGAAATTATAAAAAATATAAAATTATTAAAAAAATATGTCTAGAATAATTTGGACAAATAAACATCTAGATTAATTTGCAGATGATTGTTTATCTAGATTTATTTTAGATGTTATTCTTTTAATAATTATATATTTTTATAATTTTCTCAATTTTTAGATTTTTCAATTTGTTTTGATGGGAAGAATGTGGATGTGCGCATGTCATGCATTTTTAAATAATTTTATTTGCTTTTTTTTTTCTATTTTCAAGAAAACAATAATTTGAAATATATCAATTGTATCTTTTTCGAATTTTATATATTTATAAAATCTTTTAAAATTTCATGATTTATTTAGATTTTTTTTTTTTTTGTAATTTTTAAAATTTTTAACGGAATTGTTAGATGGAGTAACGAGATAAATGGAGTTAAAGTATATGTGCCAAAGTGACAACTTTTGAGATGCCAAATTGAGAATTTGTACATGGACAAAAGTCAAAAGTAAAATGAAGAAAACAACCAATTGGCTATTTAGTTTAGATCTAATCTTACGTTTGTGGAGTTTTATTAAGAGAGAAATTCACTATAATTTCTTTAGTATAAGAGATGATTTAAACTCAACTTCACTCATATTCATTGTAATCTCACTTCAATGCAATTATGATAATTGAAGATTTTCACTATAATTCTTTCATGTGAAAGCTTAGCTTAAACTATTACAACAATTTGATTACGAAATAAGCTCACTTAAAAATGTTCGTAGCAATGAGCATATTGTGTTCTTTATTTTTTTGCACTCATAACACGTAAAAACAAGTCTCCATTATATAAGCAGTTGTAGACTTATGAACCAAGCTAGTGCAACTGGAAATTAATCATTGAAATTTTGCCCTGGAATAAGATAAAGTAGAAATATTCTTTAATTAAAATTCTTAATTGCATATCTCAACAATCACAGTAAATCACTTCAAGATATATTTTCTTAATTGGATTTCTTCCTCAAATTGACCAAAAAATTTGGTGCATGAAATCCCTTAAAAATATATACAAAAATAGTCACATAAGACAATTCAAAAAAACTAAACAAAATAAACAAGTCTTAACAAGCACAATTGCTAAATAAACTGCAACTAACTATTACAACTTGTAGCGCCAATAATTTCTCCCTTAAAACCTTGCAACAAACTTGATCAACGAAGGAATGTATGAAACTCTCCTTAAATATTCAAATAAAAACTCTCCTTAAATATCCTCATCTATGAACAAAAGTTAGCAAATCATCATAGCCATACCAATAAAATAGAAATATTCATCATCCAAATAGAAGTATCTATTATTTATAAGTTTTGTAACACTCCATACTCGATCCAGTCGCCGGGTCTGAGCTACAAGATGTCACATCCGTTGTTGGAGCAATTACGATCGATTTTAAAAACAATGCCATCTTCTATACATGCAAATAAGTATATTAATAATTCATAAATCATTTTCGAGTCTTATACGAGCTTACGAAAGCTCTTTAGCTAACCTGAGGTCGCATTAGGACCAAACTGTAAAGTTTGTAAATTATCGGGTTAATGCCATGACATGGGAGATTCCTCATCGCGACACAACTTATTGACAATCTCTTGCCGTGAAGACAAGGGCTCGACGTCGCCACGTGACCGTTTGTTTCCAAAGGACCCAAAATGGTACCAACTTGTGCCACCTAGCTAGAAAGCAATTTCAATACAACCATTCACTCTTTCAATAAAAAATACCATACCCATGTAACAACTCAATTTTTAGTGATGTCGAAAATAGTGGTTCAAAGCCACCAAATCCAGAAAATAATTTCGTAATATTTACGAGTCAAATATGGTTTTAGAAAGGTTTTTGAATTAGCAATTTGTGTTTTATAAAGATTTATTCGGTTAAATAGTTTTAGAAAATGAGGTGTCAGGACCTCTTTTCTATAAACCGAGCCGTAAATATTTTTATAAATATTTACAGAGTGTCATTCAGGTAGTATTAAATTTTTGTTGAAAAATTTTATCGTTTTGGTTGTCAATTAATTAAAAAGGAATAAATTGAAAAAGATGCAAAACTTGCTAATTATAATAATAATGTGACTAAATGGCTTGATTAATAAATAAGGAGGGACTTAAGTGATAAATATGCCAAAATTAATGATGAGGTGGTGTAATGCCCCAAATTTCCTGAATTCCGGCTTTTGTGAATTTGTAGCATAAAAATGTCTATATGTGTTCTGGAATTAATTTGACACAAAATCTGTATTTGCTTCAGTGGTTATGTGTTCTGGGTGTGTTTGGGAGGTCTCAAGTTCAAGCCTCAACTTGGGAAAATTTTAGATTTTTAATGTATAAAGCCTGAACTTGGTCCTTTAGGCTTATAAGTATTTATCTGTAAAAGCTTATTAGAATGGGCCTGTTGGTCTAGTGGATAAGTGGTGAGTTGTAGTGTTTGAGGTTCTTTGTTTGAATCCCTGCATGAGTATTATTTTTGCTTGTTTCGTCCAGAGAGTTTGTGTTGGACTAGAAATCTGTGTAGTGGGGAGTTGGGTTGAGAAAAGTTAGGAGTGAATCAAGGGATGTGGGGAAAATATCCTAAAATCTGACCATAATCCTCTTTTTCGAAAATATTCGACTTTCTCTATAGTTTTGTCGTCTCATTCTTCTCCATTGCCGAATTTTTCCCGCTTTCTTCCCTCTTCTCGACTTTTTCCTCATTTCTGCTTACTTTTTGTTAACCCGATCTTAATTCCGTTGACTTCGTGCTTTGCATGCGTTAGCAGTAAGTCTGGCAATGTTCGATTTTTGTTTTGTTTAATGAATGTTCGATCATCGGGGTTATTTCTGTCATAAATGATTAAAGGGTGTTTTTTGACTGATTAGGAAGAAATTTGGAGGCTAGAATCAACGATTAGACAATTTGAATCGGAGTAGTGTTCGTCTGTAATGGTAAGCCAATCTTTCGTAACTATGATTTTACGATTTAGACTCATTTTTGGGTTTCTAAAATGATAGAATATACTGATTTTAGGTCTCATGGGGCTCGGAAGTGTTTTACAGCAAAATAAAATCAGGTATGTACTCCGATTGCATAGAAAACGAGTTTCGGTGAAAGTCAAAAAGTAATCTGTCGGCGCCACACGAGCGTATGGATTGTCCATGTGGTAGGCTGTATGGCGATACAAGGCCGTGTGGCGATACAAGGCCGTGTGGCGATACAAGAGCCCGAAAGACACGACCGTGTGAAAGCCGACGAGGCCATGTGCGGGACATGAGCTTAGCCAATTAGGTCGTGTGGCCCACACGGGTGAACCACATGGGCGTGTGGGATTCTGGGCCTGGCCGTGTGGATAGGCCAATTTGGGCTGTGTGAGCCACACGAGCGTGTGGGCCCACACGGGCAGACCACATGGGCGTGTGAGCCCATTTTTCTGAAATGTTCTGTAAGGTTGCACGGGTTGCCCAAGTCGACTGTGACCTGTCGTAGGGTCAGTAAACATTACTTAGACCCCTGTTCTGTGATATGATATTGTGATGTATGGATTAACATGTTATCTCTAGCATGTGTAACCTGTACTGTTCTGAATATTGACTTATGATCTGTTTATGTGCATTATAGCATGACATTCATGTATGCTGCATTGCATTGGGGTGGGATTGATGAAGTGAAGGAAATATCTGAAAGGCTTCTAAGCCTGATGTCTGGCAGTTATGCTACATATTTCTAACTTGTGCCGCATTACGATACCACTTGGTGTGTAGGGTTGGATGGGCTGATTTTATCACTATATTTGGTGTGTAGGGCTGAGTGGGTCGATTTTATCTCCACATAGTGTGTAGGGTTGGACGGAGATGGTGTACAGGATTGGTAGGCATGATTATGCTATTCTGATTTGTTATGTATGACTGTATGGGCTAAGGTCCACACCGATTCTGAAAAGGGCTTAGGCCCGAATTATGATTGTATTCTATTATCTGTCTTTATACATGTTGTCTACGGGGATTTACACATTGAGTTTGTGAAAACTCACCCCTGATCTGTTTAATCTGTTCAGGTAATCGCTAACAGTAGGCAGATCGGTGTAATAGAGGGCTCGACGGTGACCACAGCCATATACATTTCAATTTATGACTTTAATGCTTTATTACTTCTGGGATTTTTTTATGTAATTTTCTAGACTTTGGGACTGTTTTGGTTTAATTTGGGACTTTGAACTGCTATTTTTGGTTTTATAATCTGCATCGCCACAAAGCATCGTTTTCTAAAATTAACTAAGATTTTCGTAAATAATTCGACACCAAAAGTTGTTTGGTTTTATAGCTTCCACGTAAAAGAAATATTTTCAAGCAAATCAACCAGTACATGTCTTCGACTAAGTAAAAGATAATAATTTGAACGATTTTTATGTATCGAAAAGGTTTTCAAAACACTCTCATGTGACATCGCTAGATTCAACCATAACGTCCAAGCCGGGTTTGGGGTGTTATAGGCGGCATATGAATAAAAAAACGATAAAATACAAAGAAACAATGACAAAATTGTAATTATAATGAAATTAAATAAGACATTGAAATTTAAAAAGCATTCTAGGCTTTTCTTCTCCAAATTTCGGTTGAAAAACAGAGAAGGGGTGAGCTCAAGCTGGTTTTCATATTTTTGGCTGTAGATTAAGATTGGGTGAAAAATCGAGAAAAATAAAAAATTACCAAAATGCCCCTGAATCTTGGTGTTTCTTCAATTTAGCCAGGTAAGTTCGTATAGTTAAACTTTAATGTTTATTTATTAAATTGATTAATGGTATTATGTATTTATTCATATTTATTGTTGAAAATAAAATTATTGTTAAATCATGAAATTAAATTAAATGTTCAAAGTGAGTGGAACGCGGGATTGAGTATAATCGTTTTATGGCAAAGGATGAATTGACAGATAAGACCATGGTTGGACCATGGCAGTGTTCATATGTAAGACCATAGCTGGGCTATGGCATTTTAATGAAAAGATCATAACTGGGTTATGGCACCTTGAACGAAAGGCCATGGTTGGACCATTGCAATATTTGTATGTAAGACTATAGCTAGGCTATGGCATTTTAATGAAAAGACCATAACTGGGTTATGGCACCTTGAACGTAAGACCATGGTTGGGCCATGGCAGTATTTATATGTAGGACCATAGCTAGGCTATGGCATTCTGATGATAAGACTATAACTGGATTATGGCACTACGAATGTAAGACTATGGTAGGGCCATGGTAATGCATGTGTAAGACCATAGTTGGACTATGGTATAAGGAAAATGATGTACTCATATCTGTAAGCCGTTCTCTGATTTGAAAAGACTTGGTAAGTGAGATATGAAATTAATATTGAAAGACTTATGGTTATTTTTAGTATTGATCTGAAATAAGTGTATCAATCGATATTTAAGTGATTCAACAGGCAAAGTTCTGATATGAGATAACATAAATTTGAAATGAATTATTACCGGTATATACCTGAAATACATGGAAATTATGTACATGAAATATTGATATAATGAAATGAGTGATATATGTTTATGAAGAAATGACAAGAGAATGATATGTATCATGACTTGTAAATATGTGATTATCTTTAATATGTTGATACAAGGAAATTATATATGTTGTGACGAGTAATAAACTCAAGTGTAACATGTCGAGAAAATAAGTTTATCAATGTTGAACTTATATGTAATATGTGCAAGTACACTAATCAATGTTGTTGCTTGATACTTAGGCAAATGCCAAGCTATTGGTTGAATGGTAATATGTTTATTTATATGATGCATTGAAATGGTAAGTATTTAAGTGAAAATATGTTAGTGCTCATGAAAGAGTGGTAAGGCTTAAATTAAGCAATTTCTTATGAAATAACTTATCATGTGATCAATTTGAAAAAAAGCTTTGGTTAATGCATTAGCTTGTGAGCATGGTTGAATGATATGATTATGACTTGTGTGTCAGGCATATGGAATAAGTGCGGTAAGTAAAGAAATGCAAATGAAAATAAAGAAATTTGGAAGAGTTAAAGTTATATAAAATCCTACTAAGCTTGGGATAATATGTATAAGTGATACTATGAATTTATTTACCTTATAAATTAATGAATATAACTTCATGAGTATTGTGGTATCAACATTGGATTCTTTTTTTATATGTGTAAATTTTATATTTGAAATGAATTGATATGGTTAAAGTTTATACGAACTTACTAAGCATTTGTTGCTTACATAGTTGTTCTTCTTTACTTTTCAGATTATCGGAAGCTCGACCGAGTTGGAAATTTTGTCGGAGTTATATCACACTATCCATCGGTACTTTTAGATATTTTAATTTTGGTTATAATGGCATGTATAGGTATTCTGGTTAATGTTGACCTATATGAGTTTTTTTAATATTAGCCACTTATTTGGCTTGTGTTTTGGCACATTTTGGTTTGTGCATATTTGCCTTATATGATTAATGTGTGGGTTGCTTTATGGTTGTATAGTGAAAGGTAAAATGTTAACTAAATGTATATTTATATACATGTGTTTTAGTATGTTTTGGTTGGTAAGTGACTTGGTTTGAAATTATGCAAATCAGCTTGGTAAACCTTGGGCACAATTATGCATATAAGTTAGTTATACATATGAATATATTGAATACATAAACACACATGTTATAATCTATCATCTGAGGTGCCTAAAGGAATAATGGTTGTATGTGAAGATATTATATATATTTAAGGCTTGATTTTTACTTGCTTTGGATGTTATAATATAGCTTGTTTACATTTATAGTGATAGCTGTACATACATGCCTTGTTGGGTGAGAAAAATGGCTTGTAAAATAGCCTATTTTCATCCAAATGGGCAGAGACACGGGCGTGTGCCTCAACCGTGTGTGACACACGGCCATGTGACACGACTTTGTATCCCCTGTATCTTTTAAACGAATGCAAGTCAGTGAGTTACATGGCATTAGACACGGCACGGGCGTGTCTCTTGACCGTGTAACCCCTGCAGTGTTGAAATTGTTAAATGTTTTCGAAAAATTTTCTGAGCTATCAATTTAGTCCCAATTTATGTTTGGTGTGTAATTTGGGCCTCGAGGGCTCGTGTAAGGATGATTGTGATATTTATGATCGTACTTGTAAAACTAAACCATTATCATGATAAAGGCAAGCGCACCTATTGAACAGTAGTACAGCTTATGGCAAGACCGGGATGTCGAACCTACAGGGACTAAAAGTACTAGTATTAACTTTCTTTTTATTATCTAGCCTAAAAATAGAGGGGATTTGTTTTAAACTAATTAAACTAAACTAATTAATTAACTAAGAATGCGACAAAGAATGAATTTGGGAAAATATTTTTGGAAAACCGATTGACTAAGACAATACCCAAGGAAGAATCCACCTAGACTTCGCTTGTTTCTGAACTAAACGATTTATTCACTTGACTTGATCTGTAGAAACCCCTAATTTATGTTAATATCTCTTTTAAGATTAAGAACAACTAACTCTAGGTTGATTAATTGAAATTTCTTTCTAATTAACACCCCTAGTGTTGCATTAACTCGATATATGGATTTCCTTATTAGATTTGACTCTAATCTAACAGATTTTCATCGTCCTATGTCTAGGATTGCAATTAACTCCGCTTAATTGTGTTGGATCTACTCTTAGACAAGGACTTTTGCTCCACTGAATAAGCACATTCAACTTGAATTAATATTCTAAAATATTAACACAAGAATTAATAACACAATTAAGAACAAATCAATTATTTATCATATAATTCAGAAAATAATAACAAGATCCGTCTTAGGTTTCATCCCCCTCAGGTATTGAGGGGATTTAGTTCATAATTGTAAAAGAAAACATCTCAAAATTGGGAAAACAACAAAACATAAAGAAAACCCAAAAACCTCTGAAAGAAATTGAAGGGAGATCTTCAGTCTTGATGGAGATCCTTGCTTCTAAGATGAATCGATCGGTGTTCCTTGAGTGATTCACTGCTTTCTACTCTCTGTGTCTCTCTTTTGTTCCTCCCCTTTGGTGTTTTTATAGACTTTAAAATGCCCAAATTACCTAAAAATTAGCCTTTTCTGAGTAGAATTGAAACAGGACTCGACAAAGACACGCCCATGTGACACGCCCGTGTGAAAATGCTCAGGCCGTGTTAAATTCTTTATGTCACACATGGGCATGTGGTTTTCCAGTGTGAAAATGCCTAGGCCGTGTTAAAGGTTGATTTCGGCCCATTTTTGTCCATTTTGACCCGTTTCTTATTCTTTTTGCTTCTTCATGCTCACCTAAGTATAAAACATTAAATTAAAGGATTAGGAGCATCAAATTCCATAAATTTAATGATAAATCATCCATAAATGTGCCAAGCATGGGATAAAAATATGTATATATTATGGTTTATCAAAGGAACAATATGTATGATTTTGATTTTTTTTCATGAATGATATATTGATGTGATATGATCGTACCTAAAAAAACTAAACTATTATCACGATAAAGGCAAGCGCACCTATCGAACAGTAGTATAGCTTATGACAAGACCGGAATGTCGAACCCACAGGGACTAAGAGTACTAGTATTAACCTTCTTTTTATTATCTAGCCTAGAAATAAAAGGGATTTGTTTTAACTAATTATTAACTAAACTATGAAAGTGACAAGAGTAAATTGGGGAAAATACTTTTGGAAAACTGATTGATTAGGACAATACCCAAGGAAGAGTTCACCTAGACTTCACTTGTTATTAGACTCTGAACTAGACGATTTATTCACTTGACTTGATCCGAAGAAATCCCTAATTTATGTTAATATCTCTTTCAAGACTAAAAACAAATTAATTGAAATTTCTTTCTAATTAAAACCCCTAGTGTTGCATTAACTCGACCTATGGATTTCCCTATTAGATTTGACTCTAATCCGGTAGATTTTCGTCGTCCTATGTCTAGGATTACAATCAACTCCGCTTAATTGTATTAGATCTACTCTTAAACAGGGACTTTTGTTCCACTGAATAAGTACATTCAACTTGAATTAATATCCTGAAATATTAACACAAGAATTAATAACACAATTAAGAACAAATCAAGTATTTATCATATAATTTAGAAAAGAATAACAAGATCCGTCTTAGGTGCCATCCCCCACAGATATTGAGGGGATTTAGTTCATAATTATAAAAGAAAACATCTCAAAATTAGGAAAGCAACAAAACGTAAAGAAAACCCAAAAACTCCTAAAGGAAATTGAAGGGAAGTCTTGATGGAAATCCTGTTCCTGAGATGAATCAATCGGCGTTCTTCGAGTAATTCCTTGCTTTCTACTCTGTATGTCCTTAGGTTCCTCCCCTTGGGTGTTTTTATAGACTTTTGAATGCTCAGAATACCCAAAAATTAACTTTTTCGCGTGAAATTGAAACAAGGGTCGATAGGACATGTAACACCCCTTAACCCTAAACCGTCGCCGAAACAGGGTTACAGAGCATTACCGAACATATCGGACAATTTATGAATAATTTAGAAATAAATAACATACATAGCATAATTTAATTTAAGTCTTTATAATGGACCCTCGAGGCCCAAAATACGTATTAGGAGTGGAATGGAATTTATTAAAATACTCAAATTTTTATATTATTATTATAGAAATTTCGGCAGCATTTCTGCTTATTTTTATATAAAACCCCCTGCAAATTCAAACCGAAAACAACCAATACCAATGTATTTCAACCACTGCAATTTCAATTCTAGTTGCATTAAAATCATAGCTATGATTTTGAAATGATAATTTACCCTAAAACATCCATATTACCATTAAAAGTTAACTTATAACATTATTGATTTTATTCTAAATTTAGCACCAATTATTCCATATTTATTATATAAATTTTCATACCATTTCTTTAGTATAAACACTAAAATATTAAATACCATTCCTTACGACAAAAGTCATGCAACTTTTAGAGTGACCAAAATAACACATATGTACATGCCACTTTTATCAAAAGAAAATACATCACCGAGTTTTGAGCTGAAGTCAGGATCGCTTGGATGCAGAACCGGGACTCTGAACACCTATTAACCTGCGCACGGAACAACCGTACACTGAGTACATGTATACCCAGTGGTATTACTATAATTCAAATTATAATAATAAATAATAAAATTTAAATATCAAACATACAACAACTTAATTTCTTAAGTACTAATGAATTTTCTAGCTTTCATTCCTTAATAATAATTCAATGTAACTAGTCATCACTTATTATCACATATCATCAATTTAAATTTCAATTACTTCATGAACATTTAGTTCATGTCTTTCATTCTCGATTTCAATTTCGTTTCACATTCCAATTCACGATTCAACTTTTCATTTCATTTCAATATCTTAATTGATCAAATTCATTTGATTTATCATTTCATTTATTTTCCCCTATTAACAAGACTTGGACTTTGGCAGATACACGGATCCAACCAAACACACCAGAGTGGCGACCAACGCCTCATCGGATAGTTCAAAGCAAATAAGTGACAACCAACGTCTCATTGGCTAGGCCGAAGTAAAGTGGCGACCAGGGTAACGTCCTAGTAACTCGAAACCATCACCGAAATGGAATGTAAGACATTCCCACATGAAACACAAGCTCTAAAACATTTTTGATGACGAAAACAACATTTCATAAGAAGCAATTAAAGCTTCCTACAAAATCATTATAACAAGATCTCATTATCTTTAGCATCATAACCCATTCGGCACATACATATAAGTCTAAAACAAATGAAAAATGATCCAAAGGAGTTTTACTCACTAAAAGCAATTAGAAAATATACTAATTCATAACATATCTCATTCACATTACATTCATACGTAATAACAAGGCTAGCCATTTTCGTATGACTAATGCAAATATATACAACACAAAAATATCACTTTTGTCAAAATAAGGAGTTAAGCCTATACATGCCATTTATCGAAAATATAAGCTAACAAAAGTACCAAATAGTGTCGATAGTATGGATGACTAGAATTTGAATCCCTGAGCTTGTAGCTAGCAAACGCGATCTATAAAACAGAGTAACAAAATGGACGAAGTAAGCTTCTATTAGCTTAGTAAGTTTAAGTAAACAAAACAACTTAATTTCATTATTTCATCGATCATATGTACATAATCATAGTGGAACATTAATATGCTGAATATACAAATACATATATCCATGAACACATTTCCATTGACATTTCTTCGGTTTATTACTCGAAAACTGCAATTATATCATCCAAACTTTCAAAGTCATTCATTAATCCAATTTTAGGGAATAATCCCTAGGCATTTTATGCAAATAAAATTTTAATGATCATATTCACAATTAGTCCATGAAATTTCGGTGTATAACCTCACAAGAACCGAATGCATATATATATCCACAAGCACCACTTCATGAAGTTTATTCAATACTCATTCAAAAGACAACCGAAAGTTAACTTTTATATAATAAGTAATTAATACGTACCTGAACAATTTAATGCTTTATACTAATATTATTATCATTTGTACTTGTCCCTCAAATCTGGAACTTGTATTAATTCACTGGCAAATAGCCTACTGGGTTCCGCTCGAACTCATCACCAGCACGCAGCCTGCTGGACTTTTAAGTCCGAAACTTATCACCAGCTTTGCAGCTTGCTAGTTCTAAGACCCAAATAATATCATACGATAGTTAATTTCACAAGTTTGTCACATATCATATTCGTTTACTTTTAATACTCACATGAAATAAACACATTAATAAGGAGTTGCACTCATTCGAACATACTTATACATAACATAGTTCAACTCACTTAATAAAAACCATTCGGTCTCACCATCTACATATAAGTTCACACACCTTTCACATTATCCAACTTTGGCCTCATCACATGTATAATAGTACACACACACTTCATATTTGCCCATTTGGCCACACCACATACGCATAAGTATATATATACATTTCACATTTGATCATTAATATTTATGCAATTAGCTTCAATATTCTATAATAAAAAACATGCTTGCTTACTTAATAACTTACCTCAAAAGTTTTTGAACGACTGTATACGTCTATTCGTTTACTTTCGCTTTCCCCCTGTCCGAGATTGATGCCTGATAAACGATAAATTATACATGAAATTTTCACACATGCATTTCCACATATAATAAGCATGAAATTTAACATTTAATTATTTTTGCGACTCGGTTTAGTGGTCCCCAAACCACTTCCTGACTAGGGTCAAATTAGGGCTGTCACAACCAACGCCTCATCAAATATATCCGAAGCAAATAATGACACCCAGTGTCTCATCGACTCGAGGTCAAAGTGTCCCTAAACTCTTCCAATCCTATGGCATACCAACTATATCCGACTCAGCCCGACTAGTTAATAGGGATTTTCAATTCTTAATTCCAACTTCTCTTTCTCTTTCAATTGATCACAAATCATCAAATTCGATTCATATATATATTATCAATTCAATCTCAATCTCCAATTCACAATTCAATCTCACAATTTAATTCAATATATTTTTCATACCAATCACATGTAATTCAATCTATAATTCAATACTAACACATATTCATCTTTCAATTCAATTTTCTAAATTCAATTCAATAAGGTTACTTACCTCGATATTTACCTACCATAAAATAAATAAATTTAAAATTAACATTTAATAATAAGTAACTTGAATTATAGTAATACAAATCGTGAATTTTTCGTTTTAATCCTCGATAGCTTTCTCCTTTCCTTTGTGCGTCGATGTCTCGGGTTCTTTGTTAACTACGAAAATAATAATAATTTATAATCATCAATACAACACAATTCAATTCAATTCATGAGCCTAAACATGCAAATTTAACCATTTTTAACGTATATATAATTTCACTATTAAGCTGTCCACTTGAGTCATTGTTACTAAATCATCTATATCTTGAGTTACAGAATTCTAAATTAAGATCCGTAAATTTTATATGAAACTAGACTCACATATTTTCTTGCTATAAAATTTTCAGAATTTTTTTGCTTATCCAATAATTACAGTTTATTCTTTAAATTCACCCCTGTTCTGCTATCTGATGGTTCTGACCTTTCTTCACTAAAAATTATTTATCTCTTTGTACAGAATTCAGATGATGTTCTAGTTTATTTATTCTAAAAATAGACTCATTAAGGAATCTAAAAATATAAATTATGTCCCATAATTATTTTTGTACAATTTTTAATGATTTTATAAATTTAAAATAGAGTATTTCGAAATCTTTCTAAACTAGTCTCATAAAACTTATTATATCTCATGATCTAATATTTTTTTGCTTACACCGTTTCTTCTATGAGAAACTAGACTTAACAAGATTTAATTCTATATTTTGTTCATCCTCTAGTTCAATTTCTATAATTTTTAGTGAATTTTCAAAATCAGACCATTGCTACTTCCCAAAGCTGTTTTGGTGTAAAATGTTAATAACCAAATTTATAACACCAATCACACCTTATTTCTATTCAAATTTCATTCAAACTCAAATTTAAATATTAAATTTTTAACATATTTTCCTAATTTTGAATTTTCCTCAATTTAGTCCCTAAAACACAAAACTTATTGCTTACTTTACAATTCAATCCCTATATCTATTCTAACTTGAATTTCATTCAATTAAACCCCTATTTCATCATTTTTATTCAACATGAACTTTGTTTAAAAACCTAAGAACTTGCAAACTACCAACATAATTCCATCAAAACCTTATTTTAATACTTCTAAACATCAAAATTATGAGAAAAGGACTTGATTGAGCTTACCAATTAACTCCAAGATTCAAAAACCCTATTTTCTCTTTTTCTTTCTTTTTCTTCTTTTCTTTCCCCTGTTTCCAATGCTCTCTGTAACTTTCTTTCCTTTCTTTTTTTTTTTTTTCTTCTTTTACGTTTCATTTGTTTTATTTCTTTTATGTTTTATTTTATATTTAATTAATTTAATTAATATCTATTTTAATAACAAATACTAATATTACAATTGGATACATATTTATTTTTACATTTGTACCAATAATTTTTTACCATTGTCATTATTTAATTTGTTTCTCAAACAAAAATCTCATAATTTTAATAATTTAATTATTTAATTAACAAATATCTTTTTACTTAAATTATAAGTAATTAAGTATTTAAATTACAAATGTACCAATGTAATTTTTACACATGTATATTTTTATTACCATACAACTATCTACTATTTAATTTATTTAATACTAATACTAATAATAATAATAATCTAATATAAAACAATAATGTTAATTAATAATTATAATAATTATATATAATATTTAAATATAACTTAAATAAAATCTTAGATTTTAATACATATATGCCACCTCAACTTTTGTAAATGGTTTAATTACCATTTTAATCATTTTTATTCTCTATTACTTTAGAATTAAACTTTTACCCCTTATTCAATTTAATTCTTTTTACTAATTACTCTAAATTAAGTTAAATTTACCTAATTAAAACCTATTTAGACACACCACTAGACTCAAGAATATTTTTAATAATTATTTTCAAACTTATTTCACTAAGACGAAGGTCCTATAACTCACTTTTCCGGTGCCAGTGAATTTTAGGTCATTACAGGACACGCCCGTGTGAGGTTGCTCAGGCCGTGTGCAGTTCTGTGTGTCACACACGGGCGTGTGGTTTACCCGTGTGCAGATGTCTAAGCCATGTTGAAGGTTGATTTCGGCCCAAATTGTCCATTTTGACCCATTTCTTGCTCTTTTCACTTCCTTATGCTCACCTAAGTATAAAACATGAAATTAAAGGATTAGGAGCATTAAGTTCCATAAATCTAATGATAAATCATCCATAAATGTGCCAAGCATGAGATAAAAATATGTATATATTATGGTTTATCAAATATCCCCACGCTTAGGCATTTGCTTGTCCTCAAGCAAAATCCTCAACTCACAATTAAATATTCATTTTTCTCAACTTATAATTCCTATCAATAATGTTTCAAAATAATCTCTAAGTAAATCTACATTGAGAATTCAACTAAAAGAACATCAAAGTCTCAAACAATCCAAGTTGAGCATTTTATCACAAAAGCATAGGTATTCCCCCTTATCTAAGTAATCACCTTTAATTCAAAACTAACAAGAGTTGACATCCTCAATAAAGATTCACTCTAATCACTCAAAGTGTTTAGGGTTCAAAAATTAAGCACTCATTAGTCAACATGAAAAGTTATTACCATAGGCTTGCATGAAAATCAAATCTCCACCACTATAGATTGAGATGATATATCGATCAAAAGGTTTTTAAAGGGTTGTAACGGGGCTTTGGTTAGGGGTGTGGACTCAAGCTGAAGAAGGAGGTTAGAATGAAGATTGAACTGAAAAATTACCTAACTAGAAAAATAACTAAAACTGATAATTTACATCATTGGATAAAGATTCCTAGAATTGAGTTTTTCCTTATGAATAACATCGTTCAATGTCAAACATTACATAACTTCTTAATAATATGCTAAACGACAAATTAACAACTGAGATAATTCTGCATATGTTTTTTTTAACAACAAATCAAATAATGAAACTTTTCTAACTGAAAATGAGAACATAGCTAGATAATTATTCAATTCAAACCTCGACAAAATATGGATCAAATTAATTAAGGGAATTTCAACAATAATGGGTTATAAGTTAATATTAAGGGTAAGTCAATAAATCGTTTATTAGGCTTAAAGGGGTTCACTAAGGGTTAATTGTGAAGGTAGGCTTTTATAGAGTAAGTGGGTTAAACCTAAGTGCATTTATCATCTCGGTATATCAAATCAAATATGTGGTCTCGACATGTATAATCGAAGTAAGTTCTAGAATAACAATTCAATATTGACACACTTATAGCAACAATAAACGTGAGCAAGAAAGAATATATGCTCTAAAGGCTCAAAATCTCACAAAATTTTTGGCTTTTGCTGTCGATCCTGTGAATTTCAAACTTCAAGATAATACCTAAAATTGGGGAAACAACCTAGAAAAAATTTTTAATTCTCAAAAATCAACTTTTAATGTTTGATTCTCTAATGTCTTAAAGTTCAAATACTCAAAGCACAAATACCTATGCTTTAATCCAAAACATATCAATAAAAATTATAAATCAATCAAAACTCATTCTAATAGTGATAAGAAAATTACTTGAGAACAAGAAAAATTCAGGGACTTTCTGATAATAATATGAATGACCCCCCCACACTTAAGATGTACATTATCCTCAATATACAAAGATAAATAATAAGAATATAGGCATAATATCATAAGATAGGGAGAGAAACGAGACTCCTTAAATTTTGGATGAAATCCTTAGGATAGTGAAAGTTGAATTGGAGAAATAGCTACTTGAAGTTCATGATTATAAGCTACTTAAGAAAATAAATCACAACTATAGAGAGAATTAAAGTATTACTCGATAAGAAATATATGTATAAACAAAGTTCAAAATATAAAGGGTAAGTCTTTAAAAGGAAAATGAGAAACATAATAAATAAAAATAAAAGTAAAAATAAAAATGAATATAAATGGACTCAAAGTCCTCATCATCAGATGCCTCGTGGGTCGATGGTGCCGAAGGTGAGATGTGCAGGTGGTGGCAAATTTGTCGAAGAGTGGTATCGATGCTGTCGAACCACTCAAAACATTGCTGCTCGAAGTGAGTACATCGCTTAGATATGTCAGTCAATGTAGCAGTAGAATGGGTAGGTGGGCGACTCGGTGGTGGTGGTGGTGGGTTCTCGTGAGGTGGAGAGACATCATTAGTAATGTCCTCTGGGTCGTCCTGCTCGTCAGAACGAGCTAATCAGTACTGAGGAGGGTCGAATCCACGGTGTCGCTCGATCATCCTCATGTGAATCATACTAGAAATTCTCTAAGGAGACATCTGGCGTATCAAAATGGCCAAAATAACGAGCGAGGCGAGTCACATAGGGACCCAAACAGATGGGGCCCCTCCTACGGCGGTTGATCTGGTGGCGAAAGGCGAGCGCGATAAAGTAAGCCAAGTTGAAGACGTGGCCAGTCGCCATGCTCCAAAAAAAGTATGTATCAGTAGTTGACACGACGCTTGTGCTCTCCCTCCGTCCAATTAGGGTATGAGTGATCGTAATCTCGAGTGATAATGATGAAGTAATAAAATCTGATCATACCTGAAAACTAACTAATATCACGATAAAAGGCAAGTGCACCTATCAAATAGTAGTATAGTTAGTGGCAAGATCGGAATATCGAATCTAAGGAACTATGAGTACTAGTAATGACTTTCTTCCTATTATCTAGCCTAAAAATAAAGGGGGGTTTTGTTTCTAAATTAATCTAAACTAAACTGAAAAGAAATGGTGAGTAAAGAGAGAGATTGCTTTTGGGAAAATTGATTGATTAAGGCAATACCTAAAGAAGAATCCACCTAGACTTCACTTGTTATCTAACTCTGAACCAAATGACTTCTTCATTTGATTTGATCTATAGAGATCCCTAAATTATGTTAATACCTCCGTCGAGGATAAGAACAACTAATCCTAGATTGATTAACTAAAATCTCTTTCTAGTTAAAACCCCTAGTCTTGCATTAACTTGATCTATGGCTCCCTATATTAGATTTGACTCTAATCCGGTGGATTTTCGTCGTCCTATGTCTAGGATTGTGATCAACTTCGCTTAATTGTGTTGGATCTACTCCTATGCAGGGACTTTTGCTCCTCTACATAGGCACATTCGACTTAAATCAATATCCCGGACATATCAATTTAAGAGTTAAAAACACAATTAAGAACAAATCAAATATTTATCATACTGCTCAGATAACAATAACAAGATCTGTCTTAGGTTTCATCCCCCTTAGATATTTAGGGTTTTAGTTCATAATTATAAAAGAAAACATCTTAGAAGAAATAAAATAACAAAACATAAAAAAACCCAAAACTCCTGAAAGGATTGAAGGGAGATCCTCTATCTTGATGTAGATCCTGGGTTCTGAGATGGATCAATCGGCTTCCCTTTGAGTACTTCCCTGTCTTCAACTACCCATCTTGGCAGGAAAATAATGTCTCATTGGCGGGAGAAAAGCACACCATTGTAGTTGCCTCCTAGGGTCTTTATATAGAGTTTTAGAATGCCTTTCTTAGCCCCTAAGTACCCTTTTCTGAGTGAAATTAAACTTCCTCATGACAGGGACATGCCCATGTGCCATGCCCCTGTGGATCGACTACCAGGCCGTGCTCGAGCCTGTTAAAGTGGCACGGCCGTATCGCACGACCATGTGGCGAACCTCTAAGCCGTGTTGATTCCTAAATTAGGCCTAATTTGCCTATTTTCAGCCCGTTTCTTGCTCTTTTCTCTTCCTTATGCTCTCTTAAGTATAAAACATGAAATAAAAGGATTAGGAGCACCAATTTCCACAAATTCAATGATAATTCATCCAGAATTTAGGCTAAGTATGAGGTAAAAATATGTATAATTTATGGTTTATCAAATACCCCCACACTTAAGCCTTTGCTTGTCCTCAAGTAAAATCTCAATTCATAATTAAAAATCATTCTTCTCAACTTATTATCCTTATCAATAATGTTTCAAACTAATCTACAAGTAATCATACAATGAAAATTCAACCAGAAAAACATTAAATTCTCAAACACTCTAAGTTGAGAATTTTATCACAGAAACCTAGGTTTTCTCCCTTCTCCTAAGTAATTACCTCTCAATCAAAATCAACAAGAGTTGACATCCTCACTAAAGAATCACTCTATCCACTCAAAGTGTTTAGGGTTCAAAAATTAAGCACTCTTTAGTCAACCTGGAAAGTTATTACCATAAGCTTGCAGGAAAATCAAATCTCCACCACTATAGATTGATATGACACATCGATCAAAAGGTCTTTCAATGGTTGTAATGGGGTTTTGGTTAGGGGTGTTGTCACAAGCTAAAAAAAAATGGTTAGAATCGAGACTGAATTGAAAAATCATCTAGCTAGAAAAATCTCTATCACTAGAACATATTCCTAGAGCTAAGCCTTATGATGACATCATTCTGGATTCGAAAGCTTATAATAGAAATATGCAAAAATATTAAACTATAACTGAAATATGAATTATAACTGAATTAACTGTATATACACTTTTTTTAGAATAAATCAAATATTTAAATTAAATATAAATTTTACAAACTGAAAAGGAGAAGAAAGCTAGATAATAATTCAACTCAAATCTCGACAAAAATAGGGATCAAAATAATTGAATATAATTAAAAAATGGGTTATAGGTTAATATTAGAGGTAAGTCAAAGAATGGGTTGTTAGGCTCAATGGGGTTCACTAGGGGCTAATTTATGGAGGTAGGCTTTTTATAGAGTAAGTGGGTTAAACCTAGGTGCCTTTATCATTTCAGTATATCAAATCAATGATGTGGTCTCGACATGTATAATCGAAGCAAGTTCTAGAATAACAAATCAGTATTGACTCACTTAAAGCAACAATAAAAGTGAGCACGAAAGGATGTATTCTCAAAAGGCTCAAAAATCTTACCAGAATTATGGCTTTTGATGTCAATCCTGCGAATTTCAAATCTCAAGATAACACTTAAGATTAGGGAAAATAACCTAGAAAAAATTTAAATTCTCAAGAATTTTAACTTATCATGCTTGATTCCCTAATGTCTTAAAGTTTGAATAATCAAAGCATAAGTACCTATGTCTTAATTCTCAACATATCAATAAAAATCATAAATCAATCAGAATTAATTCCTAATAGGAGATTGAGACTAATGCAGAGAGTGAAAGTGAGAATTCGAAATTTGAGAACAATACAACAAGTCAGTGGTATGAAATTTAGGGATTTGAAGAGAATGCAATGATTGAAAGTGAATTCTCTCCCCCCACAATTAAGATGTACATTGCCCTTAATGTAAAAAGATACATTAGTAGCAATAGAAGCATAAAATCATAAGATAGGGAGAGAAGTGAAACTCCCTGAATGTTGGATGGAACCCTTGAATTGTGAAAGCTGACTTTGGAGGAAGGAATGCTTAAAGTTCATGATTTCGGGTGACTGGAAAAATTAAGCATAATTGTGTAAAATTCAAGTATTACTCGATAGGAGTTTAAGTGTAAAATAAAAGGAAAAAGAGAGAGAGAAAGTAAAGAAAATGAAAATTAAAATTAAAAATTAAGTAATGGTGATTTAGCCCCACGGCCGTGGCGCACGAGCGTGTGGTGCTTGGGTTGGCCCGTGTGTTTTATGGTCTTATCGGTGTGGCCACGGTTGGTCGGTACGGGCGTGGCCCTTGCTCGTGTTAATTTCTCATGTTCACCCACGGCTTATTGGCACGGGCGTGTTGGGACACACGACCATATAGCACGATTGTGTCTTTTGGTACTCGCTTCTCCCACGGTCGTGTTTAGAATCTTACGCTTGTCTATGAATTGATAGATTTAGCCACGGCAGTATTGCACGACCATGTTTCTACCCTTAGGGTGTCTACGGCCTTAGGCATACTCATGTGCCTGGTCATGTGGTGCTGGTTGATCTGTGGTTTAAAGAGTTAGTTATGCATCTAAGAAAATCAAACTTGTTAGTGCTCAGGTTGCCTCCCGAGAAGAGCTTGTTTATAGTCTAAGCTCAACTTCTTACCTGCACCTTTTACGAGGGATTGTAGAGTCTAAGCTCCTCTCTATCATTCTTAAAGTCGTCACCATAATATAGTTTGAGTCGGTGACCGTTTACCTTGAAAGTGCCTTGAGTTGGATGTGTTACCTCAATTGTACCGTAGGGAAGAACACTTTGGACTATAAATGGGCCTGACCATCTCGATTTTAGCTTTCCAGGGAATAATTTAAGCCTTAAGTTGTACAGCAAAACAAGATTGCCAGGTTTAAATTATTTATGTTGCTTCAGACGAGCATCATGGCGTCGCTTTGTGATTTCTTGTATTAGCGTGAGTTTTCATATGCATTGCAACGCCATTCATCCAATTCGTTTAGCTGCATGCGTCTCTTTTCACCTACAAGATCAGGGTCAAAGTTTCAAAATTTAATGGCCCAAAATGCTTTATGTTCTAGCTCAAAGGGTAAATGACAACTTTTCCCATAAACGAGTCTATAAGGTGATATTCCCGTGGGAGTTTTAAAAGTGGTTCTATAGGCCCATAGAGCGTCATCTACTTTCATTGCCCAATCTTTTCTATTTGCTTGTACGGTTTTCTCTAGGATGCGTTTTAGCTCTCTATTAGCTACTTCAATTTGTCCACTGGTTTGAGGATGGTAAAGGGTGGTTGTTCTATGGTACACTCCATATTTCTGTAAGACTTTTTCAAACTGAGCATTGCAGAAATGTGTTCCCCTATCACTGATAATTGCTCTTGGTGTCCCAAATCGAGAAAAAAGTTTTTTAAGGAATTTTACTACCATTCTAGTATCATTAGTAGGGACCCATGAAGTCTATGCCCCATACATCGAATATTTCACATTCAAGTATATATGTCTGAGGCATTTCATCATGTTTAGAGATATTACCTGTTCGTTGACATTTATCACAAGAAATAGCATACATGCTGGCGTCTTTGAATAATGTGGGCAAATAAAAACCTGATTCGAGTATTTTATAGGCGGTCTTAATTTCACTGTAATGTCCTTCTGTCAGTCCTGAATGGCAATGTTCCAAAATCTTGTTTGCTTCAGTTGTTGTGACACATCTTCGAATGACTTGGTCTGCACAAATACCAAAAAGAAAAGGATCTTCCCAAAAGTAGTTTTTCACATTAGTAAAGAATCGCTTCTTTTGTTGATGTGTTAACCCTTTTGGGATTATGTTAGCAGCTAAGTAATTTGTGATGTCGGCAAACCAATGTACCTCAGAATCAGATATGGCTAAGAATTGCTCTTCAGAAAACAAGTCGTTTATTTTAGCTTCATCAAGTTCTTTGAGATGTGGGTTCTTAAGTCTAGAGAGGTGATCTGCTGCTAAGTTTTCAGCTCCTTTTTTTGTTTTGTATTTCCAAGTTGAATTCCTGAAACAATAAAATCCATTGTATTAGTCGAGGTTTTGCATCGGACTTAGTTAAAAGATAACGAAGGGTGGAATGATTAGTATAAATGATGACTTTAGACAATATTAGATATGGTCTAAATTTGTCGAACATAAAAACCACAGCTAGCAATTCTTTTTCTATGGTAGTGTAGTTCTCTTGTGCTGCTGTTAGAGTTTTGCTAGCATAGTAGATTGGCTGAAAATGCTTGTCTCTTCACTGTCCAAGAATTGCACCTACTGTGAAATCACTCGCATCACACATTAGTTCAAAAGGTAGATTCCAATCAGGTGTAATTATAATTGGAGCATTGGTGAGTTTCTCTTTGAGAGTGTTAAATGCCTCTAAACATTCCTGATCAAAATTGAAAGGTACGTCTTTTTCTAGTAATTTCTTTAATGGCTTAGCTATTTTAGAAAAGTCTTTAATGAATCTTCTATAGAAACTAGCATGTCCTAGAAAGGTTCTAATTGCCTTAACTAAACTGGGGGGAGGTAGTTTTTCAATGGTTTCCACTTTTACTTTATCTACTTCTATCCCTTTACTAGAAATTTTGTGTCCTAGCATAATACCTCTCGTACCATAAAATGGCATTTTTTCCCAATTGAGAACAAGATTTGTTTCTTCACTTCGTATCAAGACTCGTTCTAAATTTTTGAGGCAAAGTTGGAAAGAGTTACCAAATACCGAGAAGTCATCCATGAATACCTCCATGATATCCTCCACAAGCTCGTTAAAAATTGCTAGCATGTAACACTGATAAACGATAATTTATACATATTTTTACCTCATGCTTAGCTTAATTTCTGGATGAATTATCATTGAATTTTTGGAAATTGGTGCTCTTAATCCTTCTATTTCATGTTTTATACTCAGGAGAGCACAAAGAAGAGAAAAGAACGAAAAACGGGCCGAAAACGGAGAAAATGGGCCAAAGTGTAAAAATAACACGACCCAAGGATTCACCACATGGTCGTGTCCCACGATCGTGCCACCTAAAGTCCAAGACGGCCCAACCCGACAAGCACGGCTAGACCACACGACTGTGCCACCATCAACAGTCTCGCACACGGCCTCTTATCGTGGCACACGAGCGTGGCACACGGGCGTGTCCCTGTCATGAGGAAGTGCAATTTCACTAGGAAAAGGATGCTTAGAGGCTAAGAAAGGCATTCCAAGGCTCTATATAAAGACCCTAGGAGGCAACTCCAAAGATGTGCCTTTTCTCCCATAAGAGAGTTTTGTATTTCTGCCAACATAGAGAGTGAAAGCAAGGAATTACTTCAAGGGAAGCTGACATCACGTGATATGAAGTAATAAAATTTATAAAGACTTGATTTCACCAAAACTAACTAATATCACGAAGTTGAGGCAAGCGCACCTGTCGAACAGTAGTATAGTTTAGTGGCAAGACCGAGTTATCGTACCCAAGAGAACCAAAAGTACTAGTACTTACTTCTTTTCTATTATCTAGCCTAAAAATAAAAGAGGTTTGTTTAAACTAATTCTAAATTTAACTAAGAAAGCGTAAAAAGTAAATTGGGAAAACTTTTTATGGAAAAGCTAATTAATATGGACAATACTCAAGGGAGAATCCACCTAGACTTCACTTGTTATTATTTTCTTGAACTATATGATTTCCTTGTTTGACTTGATCCGTAGAGATTCCTAATTTATGCTAAACCCTCCGTCGAGGTGAAGAGCAACTAGGCCTAAGTTGTTAATTAAAGTTCACTTATTAATTAACTCCCTAGGTTGCATTAATTTGATCTATGGCTCCCCATATTAGGTTTGACCCTAATCCGGTAGATTTATGTCGCCCTATGTCTAGTGTTGCATGCAACTCCGCTTAATTATGGTAGATCTACTCTTATCACAAGAACTTTTGCTCCTCTGTTCTAAGCACATCTAATTCTTGAAATAATACTTAGGATTATTAAATCAAGAATGAAGAATGCATAATTAAGAACAATTCAAGTATTTATCAAATAAATCAAGAATAATTAACAGGATCTGTCTTAGGTTTCATCCCCCTCAAGTATTTGAGAGGTTTAGTTCATAATGAAGAAAGAAAACATCTCAGAAGATATAGAACAACAAAACATAAAAGAAACCAAAAACCCCTGTAAGAATTTAGGGAGATCCTCTATGTTGCTGCAGAATTCCAACTTCTAAGATGAATTTATCGGCTTTTCCTTTGGAGTAATCCCTTGCTTCTACCATCAGTGTGACAGAAAAATGAGAAGAAAAATATATCTAAAAAACGTCCCTTTGCCTCTGCCTCATGAGGTCTTTATATAGAGAGCTTGTGGGGAGCCTTTCTTAGCCTCTAAGCATCCCAATTTGAGTGAAATTCCCCTTCCTCACGACTAGAACACGCCCGTGTGCGACGCCCGTGTGACTTTGACAGAGGCCGTGTGATATTCTGTTTATAGGGCACGACCGTGTGGCCTGGCCGTACTTGTCGAGGTTGGACCGTGTGGTTGTTATGCTACACGGCCGTGGCAAATCCTTGGGCCGTGCGTTAAGCTATTTTTGGCCCATTTTCCTCATTTTTGATCCATTTTTGGTTCTTTTCTCTTCCCTATGCTCTTCTAAGTATAAGATATGAGAAAGAAAGGTTAGAGCACCAATTCTCACTAAATCATTAATAATTCATCCAAAATATAGGCAAAATAAGATGTAAAAATATATATAATTTAGCATTTATCAGAAGTCGATTGATTTATCCCAGAAACTGAATTCTACAACAAGACAGAGGATCTCCCTTCAATCCTTCAGGGTTTTTTGGGTTCTTTATGTTTTGTTCTTTTTACTTTTCTGAAATGTTTTCTTTATTAATTATGAACTAAATCCCCCAAATACTTGAGGGGGATGAAACCTAAGACAGATCTTGTTATTATTTTATCTTGAGTTATATGATAAATACTTGAATTTTTCTTAATTATATGTTCTTAAGTCTTGTTTTAATAATCCTAGGTATTAATTCAAGTATTGATGTGCTTATTCAGAGGAGCAAAAGTCCCTGTTTAAGAGTAGATCTAGTATAATTAAGCGGAGTTGCATGTAACCCTAGACATAGGGCGACGTAAATCTGCCGGATTAGAGTCAAACCTAATAAGGGAATCCATAGATCGAGTTAATGCAAGACTATAAGTTTTAACTAGAAAGAGATTTCAGTTAATCAACCTAGGATTAGTTGTTCTTATCCTCAACGGAGGTATTAACATCAGTTAGGGATCTCTACGGATCAAGTCAAGTGAATAGATCGTCTAGCTCAAAAATTGATAACAAGTGAAGTCTAGGTGGATTCTTCCTTGAGTATTGCCCAAATCAATCAGTTTTTCCTAAAGAGTTTTTCCCTAATTTACTTTCGGTGCATTCATAGTTAGTTTTAGAATTAGTTTCATAAAAATCCCTTTTATTTTTAGGTTAAATAATAGAAAGAAAGTAAGTACTTGTACTTTTGGTTCCCTTGGTACGATATCTCGGTATTGCCGCTAAACTATACTACTGTTCGATAAGTGCGCTTACCTTAAAGTTGTGATAATAGTTAGTTTTTGGAACGATCATTATTATAAATTTTATTACTTCATATCACACATATCAAACGCTGAAACGTAAGAGGAGCATTACATAATCCAAAAGGCATTCTACAATAAGCAAACGTACCGTATGGACAAATGAATGTCATTTTCTCTTGATCTTCAAGAGCTATCGGGATTTGGAAATAGCCAGAGAGTCCATCCAAAAAATAGTAGTACATATGCCCTGATAGTCTTTCTAACATCTGATCAATGAAAGGTAAGGAGAAGTGATCCTTTCTCGTGGTGTTGCTCAATTTCCTGTAATCAATATAGACCCTCCAACCTGTGACAGTTCTTGTAGGGATTAATTCATTCTTTTCTTTGGAAACGACAGTCATGCCACCTTTCTTAGGAATCACCTGCACAGGACTTACCCAAGCACTATCAGAAAAAGATAAATAATTCCAGCATCTAGAAGTTTAATTACCTCGGTTTTGACCACTTCCTTCATGTTGGGGTTCAGTCTCCTTTAAGCTTGCACACATGGTTTATATTCGTCATCCATCAAAATTTTGTGGGTGTAAAAGGAAGGACTGATTCCTTTGATATCAAAAATTTTCCAAGCTATGGCTCTTTTATGTTTTTGTAACACTTGAATTAATTCCTCTTTTTCCTTAGGTTGCAATTCTGAGGCAATAATGACTGGTAGTGTAGAATTGTCTCCTAAAAATGTATATTCTAAGTGCTTGGGTAATTGTTTGAGATCTAATTTGGGGGTTCATCAATAGAGGGTTTTTGTTTTAGTTCATCCTCAATTTCAATGCCCTCGTAACATATTTGTCTTGGGGATGATTCGTTGGAGTTTAGTTCAGTTATTACCTTTTCCATTTTAGTGGTGACTTCGTGCTCTCCCTCACTTTGAACAAGACACAGTTCCAATGTGTCTTTAAGAGTGATTGCCTGAAAAGAATCTTGAACAGAATGATCAATAGAATCAATAAAATAACAGAAATCATCTTGTTCCTTAGCAAATCACATGACATCATAAATTTTAAACACAATCTCTTCCTCACCTACCCTAAGCACAAGTTTACCGTCTCCTACATTAATAACAGCGCTGGAAATGGCTAAAATTGGTCGTCCTAGGATTAAGGGTACCTCAACATCCTCATCCATATCTAACACGACAAAGTCAACAAGGAATATAAATTTATCCACCTTAACTAATACATCTGCAATGATACCCCTAGGATATTTAACGGATCTATCGGCTAATTGAATACTCATCCTAGTGGGTTTTAGTTCCCCTAAGCCTAGTTGTTTGAACATTTTATAAGGCATTAATTTAATACTAGCACCTAAATCTACTAATGCCTTTTTAATATTTAAATTACTAATAAAACAGGGAGTAGTAAAACTTCCTGGATCTTTCAATTTTGTTGGGAGTTTATTTTGGAGAATCGCTGAACACTCTTCGTTAAGTTCCACTGTGGACAGTTCTTCAAACTTCCTTTTGTTTGTAAGAAGTTCTTTCAAAAATTCTGCATATGTTGGCATCTGTGAAATAGCTTTAACAAAAGGTAAGTTAATGTGTAACTGCTTAAAAAGTTCAAGAAATTTACCGAATTGAGCGTCCATACGGTCTTTCTTTAATTTTGCTGGGTATGAGACAGGTGGTTTATATTCCTTGAGTACTGGTGAGGCGCTTTCTTTGGTTTCAGCTTCCTCAACTTTTTTTTTCAGGCTCTTGTGATACCCTCTTTTTAGGTTCAACTAGTGTTTTCCCGCTCTGTAGTGTAACAGCTTTAACGTGCTCTTTAGATTTAGTTTCTATGTTGCTCGATAAACCACCTTGCGGTCTTTCAGAAATTAGCTTGGCGAGCTGGCCTATTTGAGTTTCGAGTCCTTGAACGGATGCTTGCTGATTCTTCAGTGCCATTTCGGTGTTTTGAAAATGGGTTTCTGACACGGTAATAAATTTTGTAAGCATCTATTCAAGGTTTACCTTTTTCTCTTGTTGGAATGGTGGTTGTTAAAATCCCAGAGGAGGTGGTTGTCTTTGATTTCCTTGTCCTCCCCATGAAAAATTGGGGTGGTTCCGCCAACCTGCATTGTAAGTTTTACTATAAGGGTTATTTTGAGATCTAGAATTGTTACCCATATAATTGGCTTGCTCGGTTTCCATGCCATATCCATAGGAGGAGTAATCGGGATTATACACGTTTCCCTTAATTAAGTCACACTGCATCACTGGGTGTACCTGTATAGAACCAATAAAGTTAACAATCTTTTTATTAAGAAGTTCTACTTGATTAAAAAGCATAGTGACTGCATCAATATTAAAAACTCTGGCAGCTTTTAATCCATAAATACCTCCATGATGTCTTCCACAAATTCGTTGAAGATAGCTAGCATGCATCGTTGAAAAGTAGTAGGAGCGTTACATAAACCGAAAGGAATTCTACGATAAGCAAACGTACCGTATAGACATGTGAATGTCGTTTTCTCCTAATCTTCTGGAGCTATCGGGATTTGAAAGTAACCAGAGAGGCCATCTAGGAAATAATAATACATGTGACCTGATAATCTTTCCAACATCTGATCAATAAATGGTAAGAGAAAATGATTTTTTCGAGTTGCGTCATTCAGCTTTCTATAATCAATGCAAACTCTCTATCCAGTGACTGTTCTTGTAGGTATTGACTTTTTTTTGTCATTAGACACCACGGTCATGCCTTCTTTTTTAGGAACAACCTGCACAGGACTTACCCAAGAACTGCCAGAAATAGGATAAATAATGCATACGTCTAGAAGTTTAATTACCTCGGCTTTTACGACTTCCTTCATGTTGGGATTCAATCATCGTTGAGCTTACACCGATGGCTTATATTCATCTTCCATTAGAATTTTGTGGGTGCAAAAAGAAGGGCTAATTCCTTTAATGTTAGAAATCTTCCAAGCTATAGCCTTCTTATGTTCTTTTAATACTTGAAGTAATTCCTTTTTCTTTTCAGTACTTAAGTCTGATGCGATAATTACTGGTAATGTCGAATCATCTCCTAAAAATGCATATTCTAACTGGTCAGGCAACTGTTTTAATTCCAATTTAGGAGGTTCATCAATAGAAGGTTTTTGTCTCAGTTCGTCATTCATCTTAATACTTTCATAACTTATGTGTCTTGTGACAAGTTCATTAGAGTTTAACTTCTTCATTACTTCTCTAACTTCAGTGGTGGCTTCATCTTCCCCCCCACCTTAAACAAGGCACAGTTCCAAAGTGTCTGCGAAAGAAATTTCCTGAAATTTTTCTTGAACAAAATAATCAATAGCATCAATAAAATAATAGGAATCATCTTGTTCTCTAGAAAATCTCATAGCATCATAGATTTTAAAAACAACTTCTTCTTCACCAACTCTAAGCACTAATTTACCATCCCCTACATCGATAACAGCTCTAGCAGTAGCTAAAAATGGGCGTCTCAAAATTAAAGGCACCTCAATATCCTCATCCATATCAAGCACAACAAAATCAACCAGGAATATAAATTTATCTACCTTTACCAGCACATCTTCAATGATTCCCCTAGGGTATTTAATAGATCTATCAGCTAACTGTATACTCATCCTAGTGGGTTTTGGTTCTCCTAGACCTAGTTGCTTGAACATTTTGTAGGGCATTAGGTTAATACTAGCACCTAGATAGCTAAGGCTTTTTCAATAATTAAACTACCAATTAAGCAAAGAATAGTAAAACTCCCTGGATCTTTTAGTTTGGTCGGCAGTTTATTTTGGAGAATAGCTGAGCATTCCTCGTTGAATTCCACTGTGGCTAATTCTTTCAACTTCCTTTTATTTGTGAGGAGTTATTTAAGAAACTTTCCATACTTCGGCATCTGCGAAATTGCTTCAACAAAAGGTAAATTAATATGTAATTGTTTAAAAAGTTCAAAAAATTTACCAAATTAAGCATCTGTACGGTCTTTCTTCAACTTTGCCGGATATGGTATGGGTGGTTTATATTCCTTTAGTGTTGGTGGAGTGTTTTCCTTGGGTTCTTCTTCCTCTACCTTATCTTTTATGGATTCTTGAACAGGCTTCTTTTCTGATTCAACCAGTACTTTCCCATCTCTTAGAGTAATTGCTTTGACATGTTCTCTGGGATTTGGCTCAGTGTTACTTGGTAGTCCACCTTGTGGTCTTTCTGATATTAATTTGGCAAGTTGACCAATCTGATTTTCAAGTCCTTGAATGGATGCTTGCTGCTTCTTTAGTGTCGTTTCAGTATTTTGGAAACGGGTTTCTAACACAGTAATAAATTTAGTGAACATCTCTTCAAGGTTTGGCTTTTTCTCCTATTGTGGTGGTGGCTACTGAAATCCCAGAGGAGGTGGGTGTCTTTGATTTCCTTGTCCTCCCCATGAAAAATTGGGGTGATTCCGCCAACCTGCATTGTAAGTATTACTATAAGGATTATTTTAAGGTCTAGAACTGTTACCCATATAGTAAGCTTGCTCGGTTTCCATGCCATGTCCATAAGAGGAGTAGTCTGGATTGAACATATTTCCTTGAGTTGTGTCATACTGCATTACTGGTTGTGCCTGCATAGAACCAACAAAATTATCAAACTTTTTATTTAAAAGTTCTACCTGATTAGTAAGCATGGTGGCAGCATCAATATTATAACCTCCTGCAGCTTTTGTCGGCTTTGTCCTCATGACCTACCACTAATAGTTATTCAGTGACATCTCTTTTATAAACTCATAAGCTACTTCGAGTGTTTTGTTCTTGATTGTTCCTCCTGCGGCTGCATCGATCATTTGCCTCGTTGATGGATTCAAACCGTTGTGAAAGGTTTGAACTTGTAACCACAAAGGTAACCCGTGGTAAGGGCACCTTCTCAACAGATCTTTGTATCTCTCACAGGCATCATAAAGGATCTCTAAGTCCATCTGCACAAACGAAGAGATATCATTTCACAATTTAGCTGTTTTAGCTGGAGGAAAATATTTAAGTAAGAACTTTTCAGTAATCTATTCCTATATAGTGATTGAGCCTCATGGTAGAGAGTTTAACCATTACTTAGCTTTATTCCTTAAGGAAAAAGGAAATAATCGGAGGCAAATGGCATCATCAGAAATGCCATTGATTTTAAAAGTATCACAAACTTCTAAAAATTTTGCTAAATGTGAATTGGGATCTTTATCCTGTAAACCATCAAACTGCACAAATTGCTGAATCATCTGAATAGTGTTAGGCTTTAATTCAAAATTATTTGCAGCAATAGCAGGTCTAATAATACTAGATTGAGTGCCAGCCAAATTAGATTTAGCATAATCATACATAGTACGAGGAGTATCATCTTGGTTCACTGGTTGCGCGGCTATTGCGGAGGTGGTAGATTGTCCTGATTTGCTTCCATCTCTTCCGTAGGTTCTGGCTCTTGTTCTTGTCCTTGTTCTGGATAATGTAGGCTTCTTCTGATCTCTCTACGATTTCTGTGAACTATAGCCTCTCAATCTTCTTCAAAAAGTAATGGTCCTGCTGGGTTTCTTCTAGTCTAAACTAGAGATACCTAGAAAGAACAAAAAAAGAGAATTAAAATAAATAAAAATAAAATAGTAATGGCTAAAGTAATAGAAATCGAGTTTTCTTAATATTTTAGTTCCCCGGCAATGGCACCAAAAACTTGATATGCGTGATATGAAATAATAAAATTTATAATATGATCGTACCAAAACTAACTATTATCACAACTTTAAGGCAAGCGCACCTATCGAACAGTAGTATAGTTTAGCGGCAAGATCGAGATATCATACCCAAGGGAACCAAAAGTACTAGTACTTACTTCTTTTCTATTATTTAACCTAAAAATAAAAGGGATTTTTATGAAACTAATTCTAAAACTAACTATGAATGCACAAAAAGTAAATTGGGGAAAAACTCTTTAGGAAAAACTGATTGATTTGGGCAATACTCAAGGGAGAATCCACCTAGACTTCACTTGTTATCAATTCTTGAGCTAGACGATCTATTCACTTGACTTGATCCGTAGAGATCCCTAACTTATGTTAATACCTCCGTCGAGGATAAGAACAACTAATCCTAGGTTGATTAACTGAAATCTCTTTCTAGTTAAAACCCATAGTCTTGCATTAACTCGATCTATGGATCCCCTTATTAGGTTTGACCTTAATCCGGCAGATTTATGTCGCCCTATGTCTAGGGTTGCATGCAACTCCGCTTAATTATACTAGATCTACTCTTAAATAGGGACTTTTGCTCCTTTGAATAAGCACATCAATACTTGAATTAATACCTAAGATTATTAAAACAAGACTTAAAAACACACAATTAAGAACAATTCAAGTATTTATCATATAACTCAAGATAAAATAATAACAAGATCTATCTTAGGTTTCATCCCCCTCAAGTATTTGGGGGATTTAGTTCATAATTAATAAAGAAAACATCTCAGAAAAGTAAAAAGAACAAAACATAAAGAACCCAAAAACCCCTGAAAGATTGAAGGGAAATCCTCTGTCTTGATGTAGAATTCGGCTTTTGGGATGAATCAATCGGCTTCCCTTGAAGTAATTCCTTGCTTTCACTCTCTGTGTTGGAAAAAATATGGCACTTTCTTGTGGGAGAAAAGGTACACCCTTAGAGTTGCCTCCTAGGGTCTTTATATACAGTTTTGGAATGCCTTTCTTAGCCTCTAAGCATCTTTTTCTGAGTGAAATTGTACTTCGTCATGGCAAGGACGCGCTCGTGTGCCACACCCATGTGGAACGACAAGAGGCCGTGTGTGAGACTGTTGATGGTGGCACGGCCGTGTGGTCTGGCCGTGCTTGTCAGGGTTGGGCTGTATTGGACTTTAGGTGGCACGGCCGTAGGACACGGCCGTGTGGTGAATCCTTGAGCCGTGTTGTTTTTACACTTTGGCCCATTTTCTCCGTTTTCGGCCCGTTTTTCGTTCTTTTCTCTTCCCTATGCTCTCCTGAGTATAAAACATAAAATAGAAGGATTAAGAGCACCAATTTTGGCAAATTAAATGATAATTCATCCAGAAATTAAGCTAAACATGAGGTAAAAATATGTATAAATTATCGTTTATCAGATCTCCATCAAGGCTGAAGATTTCCTTTCAATTTCCTTTAGGGTTTTTTGGGTTTTCTTTATTTTTTGTTGTTTTCCCAATTTTGAGATGTTTTCTTTTACAATTATGAACTAAATCCCCTAAATACTTGAGGGGGATGAAACCTAAGACGGATCTTGTTATTATTTTCTGAATTATATGATAAATACTTGGTTTGTTCTTAATTGCGTTATTAATTCTTGTGTTAATATTTTAGGATATTAATTCAAGTTGAATGTGCTCATTCAGTGGAGCAAAAGTCCCTGTCTAAGAGTAGATCCAACAAATTAAGCGGAATTGATCGCAATCCTAGACATAAGACGATGAAAATCTACCGGATTAGAGTCAAATCTAATTGGGGAATCCATAGATCGAGTTAATGCAACACTAGGGGTTTTAATTAGAAAGAAATTTCAATTAATCAGCCTAGGGTTAATTGTTCTTAATCTTGAAAGAGATATTAACATAAATTAGGGATTTCTACAAATCAAGTCAAGTGAATAAATCGTTTAGTTCAGAGTTAAATAACAAGTGAAGTCTAGGTGGAATATTCTTTGGGTATTGTCTTAATCAATTAGTTTTCCAAAAGCAATTTCCTCAATTTACTCTCTATCGCGTTCTTAGTTTAGTTAGTTTTTAGTTTAAACAAATCTCATATATTTTTAGGCTAGATAATAAAAAGAAAGTTAATACTAGTACTTTTAGTCCATGTGGGTTCGACATCCCGGTCTTGCCATAAGCTATACTACTATTCGATAGGTGCGCTTGCCTTTCTCGTGATAATAGTTTAGTTTTACAGGTACGATCATATAAAATCAGATTACAATCAACTCCGCTTAATTGTGTTGGATCTACTCTTAAACAGGGGCTTTTACTCCACTGAATAAGTACATTCGACTTGAATTAATATCCTGAAATAGTAACACAAGAATTAATAACACAATTAAGAACAAATCAAGTATTTATCATATAATTCAGAAAAGAATAACAAGATCCGTCTTAGGTTTCATCCCCTTCAGGTATTCAGGGGATTTAGTTCATAATTATAAAAAAAATCTCAAAATTGGGAAAGCAACAAAACATAAAGAAAACCCAAAAACTCTTGAAGGAAATTGAAGAGAAGTCTTGATGGAAATCCTGTTCTTGAGATGAATCAATCAGCGTTCTTTGAGTAATTCCTTGCTTTCTACTCTGTATGTCCTTAGGTTCCTCCCCTTGGGTGTTTTTATAGACTTTTGAATGCCTAGAATACCCAAAAATTAACTTTTTCTGCGTGAAATTGAAACAAGGGTCGACAAGGACACGCCCATGTGAGGCTGCTTAGGTCGTGTGCAATTCTCTGTGTCACACACGGGCGTGTGGTTTACCCGTGTGCAGATGTCTAAGCCCTATTGAAGGTTGATTTCGGCCCATTTTGTCCGTTTTTGAACCGTTTCTTTCTCTTTTCGCTTTGTTATGCTCACCTAAGTATAAAACATAAAATTAAAGGATTAGGAGCATTAAGTTCCTTAAATCTAATGATAAATCATCCATAAATGTGTCAAGCATGGGATAAAAATATGTATATATTATAGTTTATCATATATGATATGAAATGTTTGCATTTTCTATCTGTTTGATTTGTAAACTTCGATAATGCTCTGTAACCCTATTACAGCAACAGATTTGGGTTGATAAATCATCCATAAATGTGTCAAGCATGGGATAAAAATATGTATATATTATGGTTTATCATATATGATATGAAATGTTTGCATTTTTTATCTGTTTGATTTGTAAACTTCGATAATGCTCTGTAACCCTATTACAGCAACAGATTCGGGTTAGGAGTGTTACAACCCAAATGTTCATTCCTATCATATATCATTATAAATACATTTGTATTGCATAAACTTATATTCTAAATTGAACATCTATATCAATTTTACAAACATTTACCAATTGGTACCAATTCATGCGATTCACTCTATTAACACTTATATATATACCAAGATTATTCTAACTTCAAACAACCAAATTTTAAAACATATTGATCTGCCACAATTCGTTGTAGCAGATTAGGCCCAATTCCATACTTAATGAACTAGTGTTATAGCAAGCTAATATAGTTTTTATTAAGTTTTCCTTTTTAGGACCTAGTGAATAAAATGAGCATTTTTATGTGTTTTATGATCTTCTAGGCCAATCTGGGCCTAAAGGAATACTAACATGTTGATTAAGTGTGCAGGACATCGTTCGAGGGCAAAAAGATAGTGAATTGCTCCCGATGTAGCAACATGAAATTGGGATGTCGCAACACATCAAGTAGAATACCTAAGGAGCAAACTGATGAGGATGTTGCGACATAGGTTAGACAGTGTTGCAACATAACCTTAAAGACACCAAGTATAAAGCAAAATGTCTTCAATGTAATGACCCAAAAATTTACGGGCATCGAAAAAATGTATTGTCGAGTCTCCGTTTACGTAAAATGGACTCGTAAATATTTATTAAAAATATTTTTGAAATTAGTTGTCAATTTAATTAGGTTTTGAATAAGTGAATTTGTATTAATTATGAGTCAATAAAATAAGGACTAGATTGAATATAGTATAAAGGTTGAATTATAAAATATATAAAAGTCAATGGACTAAATTAGTAATTAAGTTGAAATTGAGACAATTGTATGGTAAAAATAATATACATGTGTAATAAGTATATAATTTAAGTAAAAGATATTTTATTTTAAAATATTATTATTTTATATTATTATTATAATAATTAACTAAATAAATCATAAAACAAAACAAAAAGAAAAAGAAAGAACATAAATAGAAACGAAAAAGGAGAGAAAAAGAAAGGAGAAAAAGGAAAGGAAAAACTATGGTTTCAAGGTTTAAAGTTTAATTGGTAAGTCAATTTAGTCCCTTTTTTTTATAATTTTTGAGTTTTTGGAATCCTAGAAGTATTATTGGATTTGTGTTGAAATTTTGAAAGATAGTAGATTTTTTTAGACATAGTTCATGTTGAATTAATTGATGAATTAGGGGTTAAATTGATTGAATTTCAACTTAGAAGTTAGTAAAGGATTGAATTGTAAAATAAAACATAAGTTTTGAATAGTAGGGACTAAATTGAAAGAATTTCGAAATTAGGGATTTATGGTGAAATTAAAGATTCAAAATGAGTTTATGGAAAAAATTAAATGAGAATATGGAGTTAGTTTGGGAAAATAAAGTTAGTATTGGTTTAAGGATTAAATTAGGAACTTAGGTAAAATTTATGTATAAATAGTAATATTTAGAGATAAATTTGTGTATTAATGATTTTAATTGTTTAATTACGTGGCTAACATCGTGTCAGAGTCATCAACCAAGAAAGGAAAGGAGAAGATTGACGAGGAGTAAATCGAGAAAATTTTGGTTTGTATTACTATAATTCAAATCTAATATTTATTAATTGTTACAAATTGATTATTATGCATGGTAAGTAAATGAAATAAGTATTTAATATTGTGATATTGATATTGAAAGTGAATTTGATTATTGAAATACAAATTGATTGAAATTGAATTGAGAAAGTGTGTTTAATACCCTATTAACTAGTCGGGTTAAGTCGAATATAGTTGGCATGCCATAAGATTGGAAGTGTTTAGGGATACTTCGACCTCGAGTCGATGAGGCACTTTATGTGTCGTAATATTACTTCAGTTAATTCCGATGAGGCACTTTATGTGTCGTATTATTGCTTCGGATAATTCTGATGAGGTATTGAGTACCGTTTTACTTCGGCTAGGCCGATGAGGCACAAGGTGCCATACTGGTCTATTGGCTGGATTGTGTATCTGCCAAAGCTCGAGTCATGTTAATAGGGGTAAATAAATGACTTAGCAAATTGAATGATTTGAGAAATCTTGTATTTGAATAAAATGAGATATTGGATTGAAATGTGAAAACAAAATGTATGAAACAAAGATTTCATAAAATGGATAAGGATATAGTGGATTGAAATGCAATTGAAATGAAGAAAAGCTAACTAAGCTAGTTAGAATTATGAAATTGAAAGATTAATACATGAATGATTTATTGAGAGAAAATGGTTTTATGGTTGACTATAAATGTTTAATATTTTATTTAAGTATTTGAATTATAGTAATACCACTGAGTATACATACTCACCGTACGGTTTGTTTCTATGCGCAGGATAGTAGAATCAAAGTTCTGGTCCAGCATCCAAGTCAATCCCAAACTCAGCCAAGTGGTGATGTATAGTTCTTTTGACAAATGGCATGTACCTAGGAAATGTATTTTGGTCATTTGGGAATGGGTTGTAAATTGATATATATATCATATGAACTTGAATGGTTATAAATATATATGAGAAGTTAAATTATGGAAATGGTACATTTGGCACAAAATTTGAATTGGGTTGAATGTGTTAGATTTAGGTTGATTTGGATATTAAATATGAAATAATTGTGATTATAAGATGGATATATATTCAGGTTAAGGTTTCTGATAAAATCTTGATGTATTTGAACATATTTTGAATTGGTTGAAATATTAAATTTTGAGTGGCTTGTGGTTTAAGTATTGTAGGGTTGGTTAGCTTGAGATTTAAGGCTCATTTAGAGTCCACACGAACTGGCACACGGACATAGGGCTAGGCCGTGTGAGACACACGGCTACCACATGGGCATGTGAAATTGCTGTGTGTCCCCTGCACCTTAAATTTAAGTGACACGGGCATGTGACTTGGCCGTGTGATCATAAGTTATAAAGAAATGCAAGTCAGAGAGTTACATGGGTAAGGGGCATGGGTGTGCGCTACCACACGGCCTAAGACATGGGCATGTCACCTGGCCGTGAGCCACACGGGCTGACCACACGAGTGTGTCTGATCGTGATGAGATGAAGTAATAAAAATCGATCGTACCTGGAAACTAACTAATATCACAATAAAAGGCAAGTGCACCTATCGAATAGTAGTATAGTTAGTGGCAAGACTGGAATATCGAATCCAAGGAACTAAAAGTACTAGTAATAACTTCTTCCCTATTATCTAGCCTAAAAATAAAGAGGTGGTTTGTGTAAACTAATTAACTCTAAACTAAACTGAAGAAACGACAAAGAGTAAATTGGGAGATTGCTTTTGGGAAAAACTAATTGATGAGGGCAATACCTAAGGAAGAATCCACCTAGACTTCTCTTGTTACCTAACTCTGAACTAGACAATTTCTTCATTTGACTTGATCCGTAGAGATCCCTAAATTATGTTAATACCTCCGTCGAGGATAAAAACAACTAATCCTAGGTTGATTAATTGAAATCTCTTTCTAATTAAAATCCCTAGTCTTGCATTAACTTGATCTATGGCTCCCCATATTAGATTTGACTCTAATCCGACAGATTTTCGTCATCCTATGTCTAGGACTGTGATCAACCCCGCTTAATTGTGTTGGATCTACTCCTATACATGGACTTTTGCTCCTCTGTATAAGCACATTCGACTTAAAATAAAAAGAAACATCTCAGAATAAAAAAAAATAGCAAAACATAAGAAGACCCAAAACTCCTGAAAGGATAGAAGGGAGATCCTCTGTCTTGATGTAGATCCTGGCTTTTGAGATGGATCAATCAGCTTTCCTTCAAGTAATTCCCTGCCTTTAACTCCCCGTCTTGGCGGGAATAATGTCCCCTCTAATGTACTCCCTTGTAGTTGCCTCCTAGGGTTTTATATAGAGTTTAGAATATCTTTCTTAGCCCCTAAGTAGCCTTTCCCGAGAGAAATTGAACTTCCTTATGACAGGGACATGCCCGTGTGCCACACCCGTGTGAGTCAACTTTGGGCCGTGCTCGAGCCTGTTAATGTGGCACAGCCGTGTGACACGCTCGTGTGGTGAACCTCCAGGCCGTGTTGTTTTCACACCTTGGCCCATTTTCTCTGTTTTCGACTCGTTTCTTATTCTTTTTACTCTCCTATGCTCTCCTAAGTATAAAACATGAAATTAAAGGATTAGAAGCATCAAATTCCACAAATTCAATGATAATTCATCTATAAAATAGGCTAAGCATGAGGTAAAAATATGTATAATTTCCGGTTTATCAAATACCCCCACACTTAAGCCTTTGTTTATCCTCAAGCAAAATCTCAACTCACAATTAAAAATCATTCTTCTCAACTTATAATCCTTATCAATAATGTTTCAAACTAATCCACAAGTAATCATACAATGAAAATTCAACCAGAAGAAAATTAAAGTCTCAAACACTCTAAGTTGAGAATTTTATCACAGAAACATAGGGTTTCTCCCTTCTCCTCAGTAGTTACCTTTTTATTCAAAATCAACAAGAGTTGACATCCTCATTAAAGATTCACTCCATCCACTCAAAGTGTTTAGGGTTCAAAAATTGAAGCACTCATTAGTCAATCTGAAAAGCTATTACCATAAGCTTGCGGGAAAATCAAATCTCTACCACTATAGATTGATATGACACATCGATCAAAAGGTCTTTCGATGGTTGTAATGGGGCTTTGGTTAGGGGTGTTGTCACAAGCTAAAAAAGAAGGTTAGAATCGAGATTGAACTGAAAAATCATCAAACTAGAAAAATCTCTATCACTGAAACATATTCCTAAAAATAAAACCTTTTTGATGACATCGTTCTGGATTCAGAAGCTTATAATAGAAATATGCAAAAATATTGAATTACAACTGAAATATGAATTACAACTGAATTAATTGTATATACACTCTTTTTTTAAGAACAAATCAAATAACAAATAAATTGAATATTTATAAACTTGAAAATGATAACAAAGCTAGAAAATTATTCAACTCAAATCTCGACAAAAATAGGGACCAAAATAATTGAAGGGAATTCAACAAAAATGGGTTATAGGTTAGTATTGCGGGTAAATCAAGGAATGGGTTGTTAGGCTCAATGGGGTTCACTAGGGGTTAATTTATGAAGGTAGGCTTTTGTGGAGTAAGTGGGTTAAACCTAGGTGCCTTTATCATTTCGGTATATCAAATCAATGATGTGGTCTCGACATGTATAGTCGAAGCATGTTCTATAATAACAAATTAATATTGACTCACTCAAAGCAACAATAAAAGTGAGCACGAAAGGATGTATGTTCAAAAGGCTCAAAAGTCTTACAGAATTATGGCTTTTGATGTCAATCCTGCGAATTTCAAATTTCAAGCTAATACTTAAAATTGGGGAAAACAACCTAGAAAAATTGTAAATTCTCAAAAATTTCAACTTATCATGCTTGATTCCCTAATGTCTTAAAGTTTGAATAATCAAAGCATAAGTACATGTGTCTTAATTCTCAACATATCAATAAAAATCATAAATCAATCAGAATTCATCTTAATAGAGGATTGAGAATAATGCAAAGAGTGAAAGTAAGAATTCGAAAATTGAGAACAATGCAATAAGTTAGTGGTAAAAATTTTCAGAGGTTTCAAAGATAATACAAAGAATGAAAGTGAGTCCCCCCCCCACACACTTAAGATGTACATTGCCCTCAATGTACAAAGATACATTAGTAGCAATACAAGTATAAAATCATAAGATAAGGAGAGAAGTGAAACTCCCTGAATATTTGGATGAATTTTTTGAGTTGGAGGTGTGAAGATTTGGAGAAAGGACTACTTGAAGTTCGTGATTCTAGGTGACTGAAGAGAATAAGTACAACTGTGTGTAAAATTCAAGTATTACTCGATAAGAATTTAAAAATAAGGGGAAAAAGGAGAATATAAAGTAAAGAAAATGAAAATTAAAATTAAAATTAAAATAATAGGAATTTGGCCCCACGACCGTGGCGCACGCCCTTGTGACATGTGCGTTGGCCGTATGTTTCGTGATCCTATCGGTGTGGCCACGGTTGGTCGGCACGGTCGTGTTTCTAACCGTGGGGTGTCCATGGCCTTAGGCACGCCTGTGGGCATGGCCGTTTGGTTTGAAAAACCTGTATTCAAAGGCTTAGTTGACGTATTAAAGAGCCTAAATAAAAGAATTTTACTACGTCAGTGCTCAGGTTACCTCCTGAGAAGCGCATGTTTATAGTCTAAGCTCGACTTTTCTCAAGCTTGTCCGGTCACAGTGGTTTGAAGAGTTAAAACTCTGCTATCCTGGTTTCAATTTCATTATCAACATAAGGTTTGAGTCGAGTATGATTTACCTTGAAAGTGCCGAATGTCTTGTGTGTTATCTCGATCGTACCATAAGGAAAGATTTCCATTACCGTGAAGAGAGGTATGTCACTTGTATGAAGTTTTGCATTCGAAATTCGAGGATCTTCCTCCTCTAAGAATACCTTATCACCTACCTTAAATTGATTCATTTTTACCTGAAGGTTGTCTTGGTGATGCTCTAGGTTGGTGTGGCATATTTTGGGCTTTTCTTGTTGGTAGTTCAGCCACTCATCTAGTTCCTCAATCTGAAGCATTCGTTTTTCATGTACGTTTCCCTTGGATGGACTCATCTGCAGTTGGGTCTCCCTTATGTGAAGTGTATCCTGCAAAGAAGGTTGGATGTTGAGATCATTCTTATTACAAAGACTCAGAAAAATATTTTTATCATCAACAAACTTATTCGAGTTTCTGGCTTGTAAAATAACTTTGTCATCACCTACACAAAGTGTAATCTCGCCTGTGCCTACATCAATTATAGTTCTAGTAGTTGCTAAAAAGGGACGCCCTAGAATTAAGGGTACATTGCTATCCTCATCAATGTCTAAAACAACAAAGTCGACTGGGAATATAAATTTATCAATTTTGACAAGTACGTTTTCAATTATGCCCTTAGGGAATCTAATGGTTTTATCAGCCAATTGGATGCTCATCTTAGTTTGTTTAGGTTTCCCGAGACCTAGTTGTTTAAACAATTTATAAGGCATTACATTAATACTAGCCCCTAAATCAGTTAAAGCATTTTTTACGTCTAAACTACCAAGTAAATAAGGAATTGTAAAACTCCCTGGATCTTTTAGTTTGTTGGGCAGCTTATTTTGTAAAATAGCTGAGCACACTGCATTTAGTTCCACATGAGATGTCTCATCTAGCTTTCGTTTATTCGTCAGTAGCTCTCTTAAAAATTTAACGGCGTTTGGCATTTGCGACTGAGCTTCAATAAACGGTAAGTTAATATGTAATTTCTTTAAAAGTTTAAGGAATTTACCAAATTGTTCATCTGTGCGGTCTTTCCTTAGCGCATTTGGGTTTAGGATACGAGGCTTATACTCTTTGACAATTGCTTCTTTGGAACTTACCTCATCCTTACCTTTACTTACCACAGTCTCCTTACATGGCTCTGGGTTCGTTTTGGTTAACCCTTCCTCATCTATTGTACCCACGGCATTAAGTTGCTCCCCAGGGTTAGTCTCGGTGTTGCTTGGTAACCCAGCTTGTGGTCTTTCAGAAATTAGCTTAGCAAGCTGGCCTATTTGAGTTTCAAGTCCTTGAATGGATGCTTGCTGGTTCTTCAGTGCCATTTCGGTGTTCTGGAAACGGGTTTCTAACACGACGATAAATTTTGGGAGTATCTCTTCAAGGTTCAGCTTTTTCTCTTGCTGATAAGACGGTTGTTGAAATCCCGGAGGGAGTGGTTGCCTTTGATTTCCTTGTCCTCCCTATGAGAAATTTGGGTGTTTCCTCCAAACTGCATTATAAGTGTTACTATAAAGGTTATTTTGGAATCTAGAATTATTACCCATATAGTTGGCTTGCTCAGTTTCCATGCCATGTCCATAGGAGAAATAATCAGAATTGCTCATATTTCCTTAGATTGAGTCACATTGCATCGCTGGGTTTATCTGCGTAAAACCAACAAAATTATCAATCTTTTTATTAAGTAGTTCTACTTGATTAGAAAGCATGGTGACTGCATCAATATTGAAAACTCCGGCAGCTTTCTGTGGCTTTGTTCTCATGACTTGCCACTGATAGTTATTCAATGACATCTCTTCTATAAACTCGTAAGCTGCTTCTGGTGTTTTATTGTTGATTGTTCCACCGGCGGCTGCATCAATCATTTGTCTCGTCGAAAGATTCAAACCTTTGTGAAAGGTTTGAACTTGTAACCATAGAGGTAACCCATGGTGAGGGCACCTTCTCAATAAGTCTTTGTATCTCTCCCAAGCATCGTAAAGTGTTCCTAAATCCATCTGCACAAAAAGAAGAGATATCATTCCTTAATTTAACCATTTTAGCCGGCGGAAAATATTTGAGCAAAAATTTTTCTGTCATTTGTTCCCATGTAGTGATAGACCCTCGTGGTAAAGAATTTAACCACTATTTAGCTTTATTTCTCAAGGAGACTGGGAATAACCGAAGACGAATGGCATCATCAGAAACGTTATTTATTTTAAATGTGTCGCAGAATTCCAAGAAATTGGCTAAATGAGCGTTAGGATCCTCATCCTGCAAACCATCAAACTGAACAAACTGTTGTATCATCTGAATAGCATTAGGTTTCAGTTCAAAATTATTTGCAGTAATAGTAGGCCTAACAATACTAGATTCAGTACCAGCAAAATTAGGTTTAGCATAATCATACATAGTACGCAGAGCAGAATTTTGCTCAACAGGATTTGCTGCTATTACAGGAGGTAGCTGATTATCGTGATTTACCTCCATCTCTTCAGCAGGTTCAAGTTCTTCTTCTTGACTTTGTTCTGGATATTGCAAGCTTCTTCTTATCTCTCTGCGAGTTCGACAGACTGTAGCTTCTAAATCGTTGTCAAACAATAATGGTCCTCCTAAGTTTCGTCTAATCATACACTAGAGACACCTAGAAGGGAAAAAGAAAAAGAAATTTTTAGTAAATAAAACCTAAAATAAAAATAAGAAATAAATTACAATAAACATAAAAAATGGCTAAAATAATAGGAATCGAGTGTTTCTAATATTTCAGTTCCCCGGCAACGGCACCAAAAACTTGATCGTGATGAGATGAAGTAATAAAAATCGATCGTACCTGGAAACTAACTAATATCACGATAAAAGGCAAGTGCACCTATCAAATAGTAGGATAGTTAGTAGCAAGACCGGAATATCGAATCCAAGGAACTAAAAGTACTAGTAATAACTTCCTTCCTATTATCTAGCTTAAAAATAAAGAGGTGGTTTGTGTAAACTAATTAACTCTAAACTAGACTGAAGAAACGACAAAAAGTAAATTGGGAGATTGATTTTGGGAAAAACTGATTGATGAGGACAATACCTAAGGAAGAATTGATAAACGATAAATTATACATATTTTTACCCCATGTTTAGCTTACTATTTGGGTGGATTATCATTAATTTTGTGAGAATTGATGCTCTTAATCTTTCTTTTTCATATCTTATACTCAGGAGAGCATAGGCAAGAGAAAAGAATGGAAAATGGACTAAAAACGAGAAAAATGGGCCAAATTGGAAAAATGACACGGCCCAAGGATTCACCACACGACCGTGGCACACAGCCGTACCACATGAAGATCACACGTTCCAGCCCCCGAAAAGCATGGCCAGGCCACACAGCCGTGCCTCCATCGATAGAATCTCACACGGCCTCTTGTCGTGGCACACGGGCGTGGCATACGGGCGTGTCCCTGTCGTGAGGAAGAGGAATTTCACTCGGATTTGGATACTTAGGGGCTAAGAAAGCCATTCTAAACTCTATATAAAGATCCCAAGAGGCAACTCTAAAGATATACTCTTTTCTCTCAAGAAAGAGCGCCATAATTCTACCAACACAAGGAGTGAAAGCAAGGGATTACTCCAAGGGAAGCCAATTGATTCATCCCAGAAGCCAGAGTTCTACATCAAGACAGAGGATCTCCCTCAATTCCTTCAAGGGTTTTTGGGTTCTTTATGTTTTGTTATATTAATTCTTCTGAGATGTTTGCTTTCTTTATTATGAACTAAACCCCTCAAATACTTGAAGGGGATGAAACCTAAGACAGATCTTGTTATTATACATTCTTGAATTATTTGATAAATACTTGAATTGTTCTTAATTATGTGTTCTTCATTTTTTATTTAATAATCCTAGGTATTACTTCAAGAACTTGATGTGCTTAGGCAGAGGAGCAAAAGTCCCTGTTTTAAGAGTAAATCTACCATAATTAAGTGGAGTTGCATGCAACCCTAGACATAGGGCGACATAAATCTGCCGGATTAGGGTCAAACCTAATAGGTGGATCCATAGATTGAATTAATGCAACCTAGGGGTGTTAATTAATAAGAAAACTTTAATTAACCACCTAGGATTAGTTGTTCTTATCCTTGAAAGAGGTATTAACATAAGTTAGGGATCTCTACGAATCAAGTCAAGTAAAGAAATCATCTAGTTCAAGAAGTTAATAACAAGTGAAGTCTAGGTGGATTCTCCCTTAAGTATTGCTTATATCAATCAGTTTTTCCCTAAAGTTTTCCCCAATTTACTTTTTGTGCACTTTTAGTTAGTTTTAGAATTCATTTCAACCAATCCTCTTTTATTTTTAGGCTAGATAATAGAAAGGAAATAAGTATTAGTACTTTTGGTTCCCTTGGGTACGATAACTCGGTCTTGCTGCTAAACTATACCACTGTTCGATAGGTACGCTTGCCTTCAATCGTGATATTAGTTAGTTTTGGTGTGATCAATTTTTATAAATTTTATTACTTAATATCCCGAGCATATCAAGTTTTTGGCGCCGTTGCCGGGGAACTGAAATATTAAGAAAACTTGATTTCTATTACTTTAGCCATTACTATATTTATTTATTTTCAGTTTTTATTTATTTTAATTTTATTATTTTTCTTTTCTTTTATTTTATTCTATTTTAATTTTCTTTGCTTTTTACTTCTAGGTATTTTTAGTTTATGACTAGAAACAACCCAACAGGACCATTACTTTTTGACGAAGATTTAGAAGCGACAGTTCGCAGAAATCGCAGAGAGATCAGACGAAGCCTACAGTATCCAGAACAAGATCAAGAACAAAGGCCAGGACCTACAGAAGAGATGGAAGCAAATCAAAACATTCCACCACCTCCCGCAATAGTCGCGCCACCAGCAAATCAGGAACAAGCTCCTCGCACTATGTATGATTATGCTAAGCCTAGTTTGGTTGGTACCCAAACTAGCATTCTTAGACCTACTATTGTTGCTAATAATTTTGAATTAAAGCCTAACACTATTCAGATGATACAGCAATTGGTGCAGTTTGATGGTTTACAGGATAAAGATCCAAATTCACACATAGCTAATTTTTTGGAACTCTATGATACCTTTAAAATTAATGGCGTTTCTGATGATGCCATTTGTTTAAGGCTATTTCCATTCTCTTTGAGAAACATAGCCAAACAGTGGTTAAACTCTTTACCACGAGGCTCAATCACCACATGGGAACAGATGACCGAAAAATTTTTACTTAAATATTTTCTTCCAGCTAAAACAGCTAAATTACGAAACGATATCTCTTCTTTTGTGCAGATGGATTTAGAAACACTCTACGATGCCTGGGAGAGACACAAAGATCTTTTGAGAAGATGCCCTCATCATGGCCTACCTTTATGGCTACAAGTTCAAACCTTACACAACGGTTTGAATCCATCAACAAGGCAAATGATCGATGCAGCCGTAGGAGGAACGATCAATAATAAAACACCCGAAGAAGCTTATGAATTTATTGAAAAGATGTCACTGAATAACTATCAGTGGCAAGTCATGAGGACAAAGCCGACAAAAGCTGCAGGAGTTTATAATATTGATGTTGTCGCTATGCTTACTAACCAAGTAGAACTTTTAAATAAAAAGTTTGATAATTTTGTTGGTTCTACGTAGGCACAGCCAGTGATGCAGTGCAACGCAACGCCAGGAAATATGTTGAATCCGGACTATTCAACTTATGGACGTAGCATGGAAACTGAGCAAGCCAACCTCAAAATAACCCTTATAGTAATACTTACAATGTAGGTTGGAGAAATCACACCAATTTTTCATGAGGAGGACAAGGAAATCAAAGACAACAGCCTCCTCCGGGATTTCAGCAGCCACCACCACAACAAGAGAAAAAGCCGAATCTTAAAGAGATGTTCACTAAATTTATGGCCGCATCAGAAACCCATTTCAAACACACTGAAACAGCACCAAAAAACCAGCAAGCATCAATTCAAGGGCCTGAGAATCAAATCGGTCAGCTTGCAAAATTAATTTCAGAAAGACCACAAGGTGGACTACCAAGTAATACAGAGCCAAATCCCAGAGAACATGTCAAAGTAATTACTCTAAGAGATGGGAAAGTACTAGCTGAACCAGAAAAGAAATCTACTCCAGAATCTTCAGGAGACAAGGTAGAGGAATCCAAGGAAAAAACTCAACCAACACTCAAGGAATACAAACCGCCCATTCCATATCTGGCAAAGTTGAAGAAAGACTATACAGACGCTCAATTCGGTAAATTTCTTGAACTTTTTAAATAATTACACATTAACTTACCTTTTGTTGAAGTAATTTCGCAGATGCCGAAGTACGCGAAGTTCCTTAAAGAACTTCTGACAAATAAAAGGAAGTTGGAAGAATTAGCCACAGGGGAACTCAACGAAGAATGCTCAGCTATTCTCCAAAATAAACTGCCGGAAAAACTGAAAGATCCAGGGAGTTTTACTATTCCTTGTTTAATTGGTAGTTTACTTATTGATAAAGCCTTAGCTGATTTAGGTGCTAGCATTAATCTTATGCCTTACAAAATGTTCAAGCAACTAGGTCTAAGGGAACCAAAGCCCACTAGGATGAGTATTCAACTAGATGATAGATCTGTTAAATATCCTAGGGGAATCATAGAAGATGTGCTCGTAAAGGTAGGTAAATTTATATTCCCTGTTGATTTTGTTGTGCTTGATATGGATGAGGACATTGAGGTACCTTTAATTTTGGGACGTCCATTCTTAGCCACTACTAGAGCTGTTATTGATGTAAGGGATGGTAAATTAGTACTCAGAGTTGGTGAGGAAGAAGTTGTTTTTAAAATCTATGATGCTATGAAATTTTCTAAAGAACAAGATGACTCCTGTTTTTTTGTTGATATAATTGATTACTTTGTTCAAGATAAGTTTCAGGAACTTTCTATCGCAGACACGTTGGAACTGTGTCTTGTTCAAAGTGGGGGAGAAGACAAAGTTACCACTAAAATTGAGGAAGTAAAAAAGGAGTTAGATTCTAATGAAATCATCACAAGACACATAAGTTATGAAAGTATAAAGATGAACAATGAGTTGAGACAGAAACCTTCCATTGATGAACCCCCTAAATTAGAGTTGAAGCAACTACCAAATCATTTAGAATATGCCTTTTTAAGGGAAGATTCAACTTTACCAGTCATTATCGCATCAGATTTGAGCATTGCAGAAAAAGAAGAACTACTCTATGTGTTAAGGGAACACAAGCATGCTATAGCTTGGAAGATTTCAAATATTAAGGGGATTAATCCGTCCTTTTGCACCCACAAAATTTTAATGGAAGATGAATATAAACCATCGGTGCAAGCTCAGAGACAAATGAATCCCAACATGAAGGAAGTTGTAAAAGCCGAGGTAATTAAACTTCTAGATGCAGGCATTATTTATCCTATTTCTAACAGTTCTTGGGTAAGTCCTGTGCAGGTTGTTCCTAAAAAGGGAAGCATGACTGTGGTGTCTAATGATAAAAAAGAGTTAATACCTACAAGAACAGTCACTGGATGGAGAGTTTGCATTGATTATAGGAAGCTGAATGACGCCACTCAAAAAGATCATTTTCCCTTACCTTTTATTGATCAGATGTTGGAAAGATTATCAGGTCACATGTATTTTTGTTTCCTAGATGGCCTCTCTGGTTACTTCCAAATCCCGATAGCTTCAGAAGATTAGGAGAAAACAACATTCACATGCCCATACGGTACGTTTGCTTATCGTAGAATGCCTTTTGGTTTATGTAACGCTCCTGCTACTTTTCAGCGATGTATGCTAGCTATCTTCAATGAATTTGTGGAAAACATCATGGAGGTATTTATGGATGATTTTTCAGTTTTCGGTAATTCTTTCCAAATTTATCTTAATAATCTAAAATGTGTTTTGATAAGATGTGAAGAGACAAATTTAGTGCTAAATTGGGAAAAATGCCACTTTATGGTTCAAGAGGGTATTGTACTAGGACATAAAATTTCTAGTAAAGGGATAGAGGTAGATAAAGCAAAAATTGAAACCATTGAAAAATTACCTCCCCCTAATTCAGTTAAGGCTATAAGAAGCTTTTTAGAACATGCCGGTTTTTATCGCAGATTTATTAAAGATTTTTCTAAAATAACTAAGCATTTAACAAAGTTGCTAGAAAAAGACGTGCTTTTCAACTTTGACCAAGAATGTTTAGACTCTTTTAATGCTCTTAAAGAAAAGTTAGTCAATGCCCCGATTATGATTTCACCTGATTGGAATCTACCTTTTGAACTAATGTGCGATGCAAGTGAGTAGGTGCAGTTTTGGGACAACGAAGAGACAAGCACTTTCAACCGATCCATTATGCTAGCAGAACTTTGACAGCCGCTCAAGCAAATTACACTACCATAGAAAAAGAATTGCTAGCTGTTATTTTCGCATTTCATAAATTTAGATCTTATTTGATTTTGTCAAAAGTCATGGTTTATACTGACCATTCTGCTCTTCATTACCTTTTAACTAAAACTGATGCAAAACCTCGATTAATAAGATGGATTCTATTGTTACAAGAGTTCGATTTAGAAATAAAGGACAAGAAGGGAGCTGAAAACCTGGCGGCAGATCACCCTTCAAGATTAGAAAACACGTAACCCAAGTACCTCGACAAAATAAATGACTTGTTTCCTAAAGAATAACTCCTATCCTTAGCAGATGCAACAGATCCTTCGTTTACTGATCTTGCAAATTATTTAGCAGCTAACATAACCCCAAAAGGGCTGACCCATCAGTAAAAGAAGCGATTCTTTGTTGATGTGAAAAACTACTTTTGGGAGGATCCTTTTCTTGTAGGTCAGGTTATTCGAAGATACGTTACTAAAATAGAAGCATACCAGATTCTAAATCACTGCCATTCAGGACCCATAGGAGGACATCACAGTGGAGCTAGAACTGCTCATAAGGTACTTGAATCAGGCTTTTACTGGCCTACACTTTTTAAGGATGCCAACAGGTATGTGACCTCTTGTGATAAATGTCAGCGAACAGGTAATATTTCTTAGCATAATGAAATGCCTCAGAACTATATACTTTCATGCGAAATATTTGATGTATGGGGTATTGATTTCATGGGTCCATTCCCTACTTCATTTGGGAATAAGTATATCCTAGTAGCGGTAGATTACATGTCAAAATGGGTGGAAGCCCAAGCCTTACCTACTAATGATGCTAGAATGGTAGTATGATTTTTAAAGAAACTTTTCTCTCGATTTGGAACACCTAGGATAATTATTAGTATAGGCGCACACATTTTTGCAATGCCCAGTTTGGAAAAGTCTTAAAAAGGTATGGAGTACACTATAGAACAGCTGCCCCTTATCACCCACAAACCAGTGTTCAAGTCGAAGTGACAAACAGGGAACTAAAATGCATCCTAGAGAAAACAATAGAAACAAATAGAAATAATTGGTCAAGGAAAATAGACGATGCTTTATGGGCTTATAGAACTGCTTTTAAAACACCCATAGGTACATCTCCTTATAAGCTTGTCTATGGAAAAAATTGTCATTTGCCATTTGAACTTGAACATAAAGCATTTTGGGCTATCAAATTTTTAAACCTTGATTTTAAGCTTGCAGGTGAGAAGAGATTAATGCAGTTAAATGAACTCAATGAATGGCGTTGCAATGCATACGAGAGCTCACGACTATATAAGGAAGCCATGAAGCAACGTCATGACAAACAACTGAAACAACCTAATCAGTTCAAAACAAGTGATCTTGTCTTACTCTACAACTCAAGGCTGAGACTATTTCCTGGGAAACTCAAGTTAAGGTGGTCAGGTCCATTCACTGTTCAAACTGTCTTTCCATACGGCACAATTGAGGTAACCCACCCCGACTACGGTACGTTTAAGGTAAACAGACATAGGCTTAAACACTACAGAGGTGAGAATTTCAAAGATTACAGGGAGGAGCTTCAGCTCCTCGAAATCCCTTCGTGACACATCCAGGTAGAGTCGAGCTTAGACTCTAAATAAGCGCTTCTCGAGAGGCACCCCGAGCACTAACTTAGTAACTCTTCTTTCTTTAAAATTTTAGTATTTTTCATGCATCAACTAACCCTTTTCAAATGCAGAGATTTAGGACCACACGGCCAAGCCCATGGGTGTGTCCACGGCCGTGTGAACACTTCAAGCAGAGACACGGTCGTGTACCGAGGCTGTGTATAACCAAAGTAAAAATTTTCCCAAAACACGGGCCATCGATAAATAGCCACAGCCGTGCGATATGGCCGTGGCAACCTTTTGATTTCAACACGGGCTACCAACAAATCCCCACGGCCATGCGACATGGTCGTGGCAACCCTATAGCTTAGACACGGGCTTGCACAAATCCCCACGCCCGTGTCTCCAGACCGTGGCCAACATTGTCAATTTGGAAACGGCCGTGTGCCATTCTACACGGCCGTGTCCAGAACGAAACCGATCTCAAACGGCCATGCGGGATAGCAACACGGGCGTGTACTTCGAACCAGGTATGCCAATTTCGAAACACACGGGCAACCCCCGAGTCACATGGGCGTGTGACATGCCCGTGTGACCCAAAATCTATAAATAGGAAGCCACTATTCATTTTCTTCTTTACTCAAACCCTAAAATCCTCCCTCCCCAACCACCATAAACGCCGCCACCGACCTTAAAACCACCACCACGCTTCTCCACAGCCGACCCACGCCCGTGCAAACCCACCCCACGACCGTTCGACCTCAACCTACGACCGTGCAACTCTATTCTTGGTTTTATTTTCTCATTTTTCTCATTTATTTATTTATATTTACATTTTTATTATCTATTTAGTTAATCTTACTTTATTCTAGATGTTAATTCAAGCATGGAAGTAGGTAAACTAGGATGACTAATCTAGAATTATATAGAACATATTAGGATTGCATGCCATTTAAATTCATTTTTGTTTGCCACTTAAATTCATATTTTGCCTGCCATATTTCTCAAAAATTTAGTATAAATACATACCCATATTTTTTGTTCTTGCTACCATTTAGAATGGATTTTATTTACTATTTTGGTTAGTCCCTATTTTATTTTTTTTAGGCACATTGTCGTTTTAATTTACACATTTAATTTTACTATAGTTTGCAATTTAACTTCGATTTTTAGAACTAATAATTCTAACTTCATTTTAGGTAACATGTCATCGCGCGATAAGAAAACTGTCGTTCCCGCTTCAAAAAAACGAAAGGGGTCGGGTAGTTTATCATTAAGACCCACTTCCGAGGCTCGCCATCCGTTCCTTACATTTCACCAAGAAACCCAAGAGGAGTTATTCCAACTCCTACGAGCCCGTTCTTTAGGAACTGGGCGTTGTATTGATTGGGATGCTCTAGAACGAGTCCAACTCGCAGATGCTGTTCTGGCCCTCATAACCACCGAGCCCTGGGAGTAATTTTTCTATATTGTCGAGCCCACCTATCTAGAGCTAACATTAAAGTGTTGCTCGACATTTCATTTACAGATCCTGGTGAATCACGATGACCCAGGTACCATCCAATTTCGCCTCGGTGGTTTAGTACGACGATTAAGTATAGCCGAATTCGGTATCGCGCTGGGACTCTATACAGACGAATTCATAGCCGACGAAGACTTCCCCGACCTTCCTCACCGTATTCACATCTCACCAGTCAAATGTTGGCAAACCTTAGTTCTGGGAGGAGCTACATAAAATCCCAGTAACAGCAAGGCAACCGCTCTTCCCCGGTCATTGAGATATATTCATGATCTCCTTGCACATACTTTGACAGGCAGACGCGAAACCATAGGCGTCGTCAACAATCACGACGCCTATTTCTTATGGAGCATGGCGAATGCGCAAACCATCGACCTCGCCTACTTCATCGCGCATGCTATGCAGCACCAGATTGAGCGTCACTACCGGAGCGTTATATCCATGGGCCCGTACATCACACGCTTGGCCCGTCACTTCAGGCTCCTCAATACCATGGCCCAGACATCCTCATACACTTTGGTGGGCCAGATGTCTCCACAGGGCATCCAGACTATGCTACACCTGAGGATGATCGAGCGGAGACCAGGAGGTAGCCACTTCCAGTATCGCCTCATCCAAGAAGCAAGGAACCAGAGGACATTCCTGATGATGCCCCACCACCGGAGGAGGATGCACCTACCGAGCCGCCACCCCCTCGCCACCCATCTCGTGCGGCAGCCTTCTATGCTGACCTATCTGAGCCCTTTTCACAATTTGAGCAGCAATGCTTTCGACGCCTCGATTATATCGATGCCACCTTAGAGCAGATATGCTAGCACCCCCGCATCACTCCACCGCCGCGTGATCCATCTAAGGATTAGAGACTTCAATTCCACCTAACTTTATTTTTTTTTATTTTAACACTAATCCTTATTTTTTCCTTTTCCTTGCTTCTAACTTTATTTTCCTTTTCCTTTTTATTTTTAATTTATTTTATCTTTTTCATTATTTGAATATTAGTATTTTTAGAACTTAGTTTATTATTTTCCTTTTATTTTTTTCTATTTTTCATATCGGCTAATCCCTAATGAGTAATCTCTCTTAATCCAAATTTCCCACGACTAATAAATACTTTCGCAGTTTCAAAGGAGCTTTGCAGCTCAAATCTCTACGAAAAAGGGAACACCTTGCCACAACTGCCAACTCTTCCAATCTCCGTCTCACTAATCCATCCAAAGCAGAGAGTTTCATACCTCTCCCTATCTTATGATCTTGTACTTTTATTGCTACTAATACTATCTTTGTACATTGAGGACAATGTATATCTTAAGTGTGGGGGGGAAATCTATTTTCAGTCTTTACACTCTCTTTGAAATCCCTGAACTTTTCTAACATTTTGCATTGTTCTCAAATTCTCACTTTCACTCTTTGCATCATCTTCAGTCTCCTATTAGGGATATATTCTGATTGATTTATGATTTTTATTAATATGTGAGAATTAAGACATAGGTGCTTGTACTTTGATTATTCAAACTCTAAAACATTAGGGAATCAAGCATGATAAGTTGAAATTTTTGAGAACTCCAATTTTTGCATAATTTCTTTTCCCTAATTCTAAGTGTTATCTTGAGATTTGAAATTCACATAATTGACATCAAAAGCCTTAATTCTGGTGAGATTTTTAAGCCTTTTGAGCATACATTCTTCGTGCTCACTTTTATTATTGCTCTGAGTGAGTCAACACTGATTTGTTATTCTAGAACTTGCTTTGATTATACATGTCGAGACCACATCATTGATTTGATATACCGAGATGATAAAGGCACCTAGGATTTAACCCACTTACTCCACAAAAGCCTACCTCCATAAATTAACCCCTAGTGAACCCCGTTGAGCCTAACAACCCATCCTTTGACTTACCTCTAATATTAACCCTTCAACCATTTTTATTGAATTTCATTCAATTATTTGACCCCTATTTTTGTCGAGATTTGAGTTAAAATTTTCATCTAGCTTTATTCTCTTTTCCAGAATGTAAAATTTTATCCAATTTATTGCATTTGAATTGTTCTTAAAAAAACATATGTATTCAACTGTAATCTATAATAGTTCAAATAGTTTTGCATATTTCTATTTTAAGGCTACCAAGGTGGAAATGATGTTATCATAAGAATTAGCCCGAAGAATATGTTCCAGTGATAGAGATTTTTCTAGCTAGATAATTTTTCAATTCAATCTCGATTCTAACCCTCTTTTGCAGCCTGTAACAACACCACTAACCAAGCCCCATTACAACCATTGAAAGACCTTTTGATCGATGTATCATATCAATCTACAAGTGGTGGAGATGTGATTCTCTTGCAAGCCTATGGTAATAACTTTTCAGGTTGACTAGAGAGTACTTAATTCTTGAACCCTAAACACTTCAAGTGGATAGAGTGAATCCTTAGTGAGGATGTCAACTTCTGTTAATTAAGATGGAGAGATAATTACTTAGGAGAAAGGAGAAAACTTATGTTTTCAATGATAAAATTCTCAACTTAAAGTAATTGAATCTTTAATGTTCTTTTGATTGAATTTTCATTGTATGATTACCTGTGGATTAGTTTGAAACATTATTAATAACGATTGTCAATTGAGAGGAATGATTCTTGATTAGGGATTGAGATTTTGCTTGAGGACAAGCAAAGGCTTAAGTGTGGGGGTATTTGATAAACGATAAATTATACATATTTTTACCCCATGTTTAGCTTAATTTCTGGGTAGATTATCATTAATTTTGTGAGAATTGATGCTCTTAATCTTTCTTTTTCATATCTTATACTCAGGAGAGCATAGGGAAGAGAAAAGAACGAAAAATAGACCAAAAACGAGGAAACTGGGCCAAAATAGAAAACGACACGGCCCAAAGAATCACCACACGGCCATGCCACATGAAGATCACACGGTCCAGCCCCCGACAAGCACGGCCAGGCCACACGGCTGTGCCTTCATGGACAGAATCTCACACGGCCTTTTGTCGTGGCACACGAGCGTGGCACACGAGCGTGGCACACGGGCGTGGCACACGGGCGTGTCCCTGCCGTGAGGAAGAGGAATTTTACTCGGATTTGGATACTTATAGGCTAAGAAAGCCATTCTAAACTCTATATAAAGACCCCAAGAGGCAACTCTAAAGATACACTCTTTTCTCTCAAAAAAGAGCGTCATAATTCTGCCAACACAAGGAGTGAAAGCAAGGGATTACTCCAAGGGAAGCCGATTGATTCATCCCAGAAGCCAGAGTTCTACATCAAGACAGAGGATCTCTCTAAATTCCTTCAAGGGTTTTTGGGTTCTTTATGTTTTGTTATATTAATTCATCTGAGATGTTTTCTTTCTTTATTATGAACTAAACCCCTCAAATACTTGAGGGGGATGAAACCTAAGACAGATCTTGTTATTATACATTCTTGAATTATTTGATAAATACTTGAATTGTTTTTAATTATGTGTTCTTCATTCTTGATTTAATAATCCTAGGTATTACTTCAAGAACTTGATATACTTAGGCAGAGGAGCAAAAGTCCCTGTTTTAAGAGTAGATCTACCATAATTAAGCAGAGTTGCATGCAACCCTAGATATAGGGCGACATAAATCTGTCGGATTAGGGTCAAACCTAATAGGGGGATCCATAGATTGAATTAATGCAACTTAGGGGTGTTAATTAATAAGAAAACTTTAATTAACCACCTAGGATTAGTTGTTCTCATCTTCGAAAGAGGTATTAACATAAGTTAGGGATCTCTACGAATCAAGTCAAGTAAAGAAATCATTTAGTTCAAGAAGTTAATAACAAGTGAAGTCTAGGTGGATACTCCATTAAGTATTGCTCATATCAATCAGCTTTTCCCTAAAGTTTTCCCCAATTTACTTTTTGTGCACTTGTAGTTAGTTTTAGAATTAGTTTCAACCAATCCTCTTTTATTTTTAGGCTAGATAATAGAAATGAAGTAAGTATTAGTACTTTTGGTTCCCTTGGGTATGATAACTCGGTCTTGCCGCTAAACTATACTACTGTTCGATATGTGCGCTTGCCTTTAAAATTGTGATATTAGTTAGTTTTGATGTGATCAGTTTTTATAAATTTTATTACTTAATATCGCGAGCATATCAAGAATCCACCTAGACTTCACTTGTTACCTAACTCTGAACTAGACGATTTCTTCATTTGACTTGATCCGTAGAGATCCCTAAATTATGTTAATACCTCCGTCGAGGACAAAAACAACTAATCCCAGGTTGATTAATTGAAATCTCTTTCTAATTAAAACCCTTAATCTTGCATTAACTCAATCTATGGCTCCCTATATTAGATTTGACTCTAATCTGGTAAATTTTCGTCGTCCTATGTCTAGGATTGCGATTAACTCCGCTTAATTGTGTTGGATCTACTCCTATACAGGGACTTTTGCTTCTCTGTATAAGCACATTCAACTTAAATCAATATCCCGGAAATATCAATTTAAGAGTTAAAAACACAATTAAGAACAAATCAAATATTTATCATATAATTTAGATAATAATAACAAGATTCATCTTAGGTTTCATCCCCCTTAGATATTTTGGGTTTAGCTCATGTTTATAAAAAGAAACATCTCAGAATAAAGAAAATAGCAAAACATAATAAGACCCAAAACTCCTGAAAGGATAGAAGGGAGATCCTCTGTCTTGATGTAGATCCTGGCTTCTGAGATGGATCAATCAGCTTTCCTTCGAGTAATTCCCTGCCTTTAACTCCCCGTCTTGGCGGGAATAATGTCCCCTCTACTGTACTCCCTTGTAATTGCCTCCTAGGATCTTTATATAGAGTTTAGAATGTCTTTCTTAGCACCCAAGTAGCCTTTCCCAAGTGAAATTGAACTTCCTCATGACAGGGACATGCCTGTGTGCCACGCCCGTGTGAGTCAACTTTGGGCCGTGCTCGAGCCTGTTAATGTGGCACGACCGTGTGACACGCCCGTGTGGTGAACCTTCAGGCCATGTTGTTTTCACACCTTGGCCCATTTTCTCCGTTTTCGGCCCGTTTCTTGTTCTTTTCACTCTCCTATGCTCTCCTAAGTATAAAACATGAAATTAAAGGATTAGGAGCATCAAATTCCACAAATTCAATGATAATTCATCCATAAATAAGGCTAAGCATAAGGTAAAAATATGTATAATTTTTTATTTATCAGTGTCACATAGACACACGGGCGTGTCCCTGACTTACACGGGCGTGTGAGCCCTGCACCTAGGAAAAAAATTTAAAATTTCACGAAAAATTTCTGAAGCACTCGAACAAGTCCCAATGGGTTTCTAACGTATATTTTGGGCTTCGGTAGCCCATAAAAGGGATAGTATGATTAATTTATAATATATTTGTTAATTATTTGTGTAATGTTTATGATTGATTGGAAACAACCGGTAATACTCCGTAACCCTATTCTAGCGACGGTTTAGGGTTAGGGAGTGTTACATTTGATGTCGCGATACAACTGGACGAGGCCAATCTAATGAGCAAGGGTGTTTTCGTCTACACAACCTAAATTAGCATGCTTAGTCATTCTTACTTGACCTAATTAAATCATAATACATGTAATCTATAAATACTTGCTTAGAACAACACATTATAGGGGACTTTTTAGAGGTTTTTATTTTGTTATTAGTTTTTTATTTAGTTTATTTTATGTTCTTATATTAGGAATTAATATCCTATTCCAAAGTGAGACTTTCGTGAGTGGAGATTGTTCTGAAGCCACGCTTTCATAGATAAATCCATGAACATCTCTTTCGTTTATTCTATTCATTATATTTCTTTCTTTAACATTTTTAATTCAATATTTGTGTAAAGTGATATGCGTGATATGAAGTAATAAAACTTATAATAATGATCACACCAAAAACTAACTATTATCACGATTTTAAGGCAAGCGCACCTATCGAACAGTAGTATAGCTTAGTGGCAAGACCGAGAATCGTACCCAAGGGAACCAAAAGTACTAATACTAACTTTCTTTCTATTATTTAACCTAAAAATAAAAGGGGTTTTAAGAAACTAAACTAATTCTACAACTTAAACTAAGAATGCACAAAAAGTAAATTGGGGAAAAACTCGTAGGAAAACTGATTGATTTGGCAATACTCAAGGGAGAATCAACCTAGACTTCACTTGTTATCAACTCTTGAACTAGACGATTTATTCACTTGACTTGATCCTTAGAAATCCCTAACTTATGCTAATATCTCTCTCAAGACTAAGAACAATGATAACGGCTATCGCGATATTAAGTAATAAAATTTATAAAACTGATCACACCAAAACTAACTAATATCACGATATTAAAGGCAAGCGCACCTATCGAACAGTAGTATAGTTTAGTGGTAAGACCGAGTTATCGTACCTAAGGGAACCAAAAGTACTAGTACTTATTTTCTTTCTATTATCTAGCCTAAAAATAAAGAGAGTTAATTTAAACTAATTCTAAAACTAACTAAAAGTTCACAAAAATTAAATTGAGGAAAAACTTTCGGGAAAACTAATTGATATGAGCAATACTCAAGGGAGAATCCACCTAGACTTCACTTGTTATTGACTTCTTGAACTATATAATTGATTACTTGCTTTGATCCATAGAGATCCCTAACTTATGCTAAACCCTCCGTCGAGTCATAGAGCAACTAGGCCTAAGTTATTAATTAAAGTTCCTTTATTAATTAACTCCCTAGGTTGCATTAATTCGATTTATGGATCCCCATATTAGGTTTGACCCTAATCCAGAAGATTTATGTCACCCTATGTCTAGGGTTGCATGCAACTCCGCTTAATTATGGTAGATCTGCTCTTAAAATAGGGACTTTTGCTCCTCTGCCTAAGCGCATCAAGCTCTTGAAGTAATACCTAGGATTATTAAATCAAGAATGAAGTACACATAATTAAGAACAATTCAAGTATTTATCATATAATTCAAGAATAAAAAATAACAAGATCTGTCTCAGGTTTCATCCCCCTCAAGTATTTGAGGGGTTTAGTTCATAATAAAGAAAGAAAACATCTTAGAAGAAATAAGATAACAAAACATAAAGAACCCAAAAACCCCTGAAGGAATTTAGGGAGATCTTCTGTCTTGATGGAGAATTCTAGCTTCTGGGATGAATCAATCGGCTTCCCTTGGAGTAATTCCTTGCTTCCACTCCTTGTGTTAGTTGAAAGATGGCGCTTTTTTTTGGGAGAAAAGAGTACACCTTTAGAGTTGCCTCCTAGGGTCTTTATATAGAGTTTTGGGGAGCCTTTCTTAGCCTCTAAGCATCCAAATCCGAGTGAAATTGCTCTTCCTCACGACTAGAACACGCCCGTGTGCCACGCCCGTGTACTTCGACAAGAGGCCGTGTGAGATTCTGTCGATTGGGGCATGGCCGTGTGGCCTAGCCGTGCTTGTCGGGGTTGGACCGTATGGTCTTCGTGTGGCACGGCCGTGGCACACGACCATGTGGTGACTTCTTGGGCCGTGCGTTTTCATATTTTGGCTCATTTTTTCCGGTTTTCGGTCTATTTTTCGTTCTTTTCTCTTCCTTATGCTCTTCTGAGTATAAGATATGAAAAAGAAAGATTAAGAGCACGAATTCTCACTAAATTGATAATAATTCATCCAAAATATAGGCTAAACATGAGGTAAAAATATGTATAATTTAGCGTTTATCAAATACCCCCACACTTAAGCCTTTGCTTGTCCTCAAGCAAAATATCAATCCCTAAATAAGAATCATTCTTCTCAACTCACAATCTTTATCAATAATGTTTCAAATTAATCCACAGGTAAGCATACAATGAAAATTCAATCAAAAGAATATTAAAGACTCAATTACTTTAAGTTGAGAATTTTATCATTGAAACATAAGTTTTCTTCTTTCTCCTAAGTAGTTATCTCTCCATCTTAATTAACAGAAGTTGACATCCTCACTAAGGATTCACTCTATCCACTCGAAGTGTTTAGGGTTCAAAAATTAAGTACTCTCTAGTCAACCTGAAAAGTTATTACCATAGGCTTGCTAGAAAATCAAGTCTCCACCACTGTAGATTGATATGATGCATCGATCAAAAGGTCTTTCAAGGGTTGTAATGGGGCTTGGTTAAGGTGTTGTCACAGGCTACAAAAGAGGGTTAGAACCGAGATTGAATTGAAAATTTATCTAGCTAGAAAAATCTTTATCACTAGAACATATTTCTCGAGCTAATTCTCATGATAATATCAATTTTGCCTTGGGAGAAATATGAAAAAACTATTTGAACTACTATACATTACAACTGAATACATATTTTTTTTAAGAACAATTCAAGTACAATAATCTGGGAATTTACAACTTTACAATTTGGAAAAGAGAATAAAGCTAAATAATAATTCAACTCAAATTTCGACAAAAATAGGGGTCAAAGTAATTGAATGAGATTCAACAAAAAATGGGTTATTGGTTAATAATTAAGAGGTAAGTTAAAGAATGGGTTGTTAGGCTCAACGGGGTTCACTAGGGGTTAATTTATGGAGGTAAGCCTTTATGGAGTAAGTCGGTTAAAACCTAAGTGCCTTTATCATCTCGGTATATCAAATCAATGATATGGTCTCGACATGTATAATCAAAGCAAGTTCTAGAATAACAAATCAATGTTGACTCACTCAAAGCAATAATAAAAGTGAGCACGAAAGAATGTATGCTCAAAAGGCTCAAAAATCTCACCAAAAATATGGCTTTTGATGTCACTCCTGCGAATTTCAAATCTCAAGATAATACTTAGAATTAGGGATGAGAGCTTATGAAAAAATTGGGGTTCTCAAAAATTTCAACTTATCATGCTTGATTCCCTAATGTTTTAAAGTTTGAATAATCAAAGTACAAGCACCTATGTCTTTGTTCTTAACATGTCAATAAAAATCATAAATCAATCAGAATCAATTCCTAAATAGGAGACTAAAGATGATGCTATTGAGAACAATGCAACCAGTTAGAAAAATTTCAGGGATTTCAAATAAAATGTAATGTCTGAAAGTAAGTTTCCCCCCCACACTTAAGATGTACATTGCCCTCAATGTACAAAGATAACATTAGTAGCAATATAAACATTAGATCATAAGGTAGGGAAAGGTATGAAACTCCCTGAATTTCAGATGAATTTGAAAGACAGAGATTGGACTTGGTAGAGCGGCCAGTTGTGGCACGGTGTTCCCCTTTTCGTAGAGATTTGAGCTGGAAAGCTCCTTTGAAACTGTGAAGGAATTTATTAGTCATAGGGAATTTGGGGCAATGGAATTTACTTGTTAGGGTGAGGCCGTTAGAAAAATAAAATAAAGAAAGTAAAATACTAAAAATAAAAATATTCATATAATTAAAAAGATAAAATGAAAGAAAATAAAACTAAGAGGAAAAGAAAAAGAAAGTTAAAAGAAAAAAAGAGAAAATAAAGATTAGTGTTTAATAGTTAGAAAATAAAGTAGAAATAAAATAAACGATAAAAATTAAAGAAAAAAGGACTAGATAAGTCTAATCCTCTGATGGATCGCGCGGTGGTAGTGTGATGGCTAGGTGCTTACATATGTGCGCTAGAGTGGCGTTGATGTAATCGAGGCACTGAAAGCACTACTGCTCAAATCTATCCAGGCGCTCGCATATGTCAGCATATAGGGCTGCTGTCTTGGTGGGCCGTCTAGGGCGTGGTGGCTTGGCGAGCTCATCCTCCTCCGGTGGTGGTGGTGGGACATCATCAGCAATGTCCTCTGGGTCCTTTCCCTCCTGACGAGTCGAAACTGAAGGGGGATACCTCCTGGCCTCTGCTCTATCATCCTCATGTGTAACATCGTTGCGATGCATTGGGGAGACATATGACCAATCAGGGTGTAGGAGGATGTCTGGACTGAAGTGTTGAGGAGCCCAAAATACCGGGCCAAGCGAGTGATGTAGGGCCCCATAGATAAGATGCCTCTGTGATGCCTCTCTGTCTGATGCTGCATGGCGTGCGCTATGAAGTATGCTAAGTCGATGATGTGGCCGTTCACCATGCACCACAGGAAGTAGACGTCGTGAGTGTTGATGACGTCGGTGCTCTCTCGTCTACCTGTAAGAGTGTGAGCAAGAAGAGCATAAATGTACCTTAAAGATGGCATGAGGGCGGTCGCCTTACTGACGCTAGGGTTATAGGTTTGACGGCCTGGGGCGATCTCATTCCAGTAGTCGACGGGTCAAATGTGGATGCGACGAGAAAGGGTGGGAAAGTTCTCGTCCGCCATGAACTGCTCGGTGTAGAGCCCAAGTACTATGCTGAATTTTGGTACGCTGAGACGTCGCACGAGGCCTCCTAACCGGAATTGGACCGTCCCTGGATCGTCAAATCTAGTCGCCACTGTCTATAGGTGGAATGTGGAGCAGAATTCTAAAGTGAGTTCCAAGTATGTGGGCTCGATAATCTGAAAGAACTGCTTCTATGGCTCTGTCATCAAGAAGGCCCGGACATCATCCACCAAATGGATTTGCTCAAGGTCGCCCCAGTCTATGCAGTGACCCGTGGATATAGGGTGGGCTCTGAGTAGTTGATAATGTTCCTCTTGCGAGGCTTGGACGAACGTGATGAATGGGCGTCGAACCTCGGAGGTGGGCCTTGATGATGAACTCCCTGACCCTTTTCGTTTCTTTGAGGCGGGGACAGCAGCCTTTCTAACGCGTGATGATGACATAGTATCTGAAAATAAAATAACAACAGCATTAGTCCTAAAGATTGAAATTAAACTTAATAGTTAGTAATTAAAATGTAGATTAAAATGACAATGTTCCCAAAAATAAAAATAAGAAAGAAAAAAATGAGGATTAACCTAAATAGTAGAATCTAATCGTATTGACTTGTAGCAAAATTAAAAACTATGGGTGTGCATATATACTAATTTTATGACAAAATGGCATGCAAAAATGAGTTTAAATGGCAAATGAAATTGAGTTCTAAGTGGCAAGCAAAAATTAAAATTAAGTGGCATGCAATCCTAATATATTCTATACTATTCTAGATTATTCATCCTATTTTTCCTAATTCCATGCTTGAATTATCATAAAAAATAAAGCAAAATTAAAAATATATATAATGAAAATGAGATATAAACAAATAAATGAGAAAAATTGAGAGAATAGAACCAAAATTCAGGGTGCACGATCGTGGGTTAAGTTTACACGGGCGTGGGTTGGCTGAGTTCGGGTATGGTGGTGTTTTGAGGGCTGTGGCGGCGCTAGTGGTGGTTTAGGGAGGAGTTTAGATGAGAGAATTTAGGGTTTGAGTGAAAGGGAAGGTGAATAGTGGCCCATTATTTATAGTTTTTGGTCACACGGGCATGTCACACGCCCGTGTGAGTCGTGTTTTGCCCGTGTCTTTTGAAAGTAGGTGGTTATGGGGCGCCTGGTTTCGACTAGCACGCCCGTGTGGTTGATTCGCACGGCCGTAGGAGATAGGGTCTTCGTTACTTACACGGCCGTGTAATGGTTTCCACGACCGTGGAAAATCGTGTTTGTGTTTCCCACAGTCGTGTAATATGTTCCACGGCGTGTGCAATTTGACAGTGTCTTCCACGGGCTGAGGACACGGGCGTGGGGGTTTGTGCAAACCCGTGTTGATGCTGCAGGGTTGCCACGGCCATGTTGCACGGCCGTGGGGTGTTGTTGGTAGCCCGTGTTGAAATCGAAAGGTTGCCACGGCCATGTCGCACGGCCGTGGGGTGATATCGGTGGCCCGTGTTTTTGGAAAATTTGTGCTCTGTTTGTACACGGCCTTAGTACACGACCGTGTCTCTATTTTAAGCGTTCGCACAGCCTGGGGCACGCCCGTGTGCCTGGCCGTGTGGTTCTAAACTTCTGCATGAAGAAGTGTTAGTTTATGCACGAGAAAAATACCAAAAAATTTTAAAGAAAGAAAGTTACTAAGTTAGTGCTCGGGTTGCCTCCCGAGAAGCGCTTATTTAGAGTCTAAGCTCGACTCTGCCTGGATGTGTCATGACAGAATTTCGTGGAGCCGAAGTCCCTCCCTGTTTTCTGTAAAATTCTCACCTCTATAATGTTTAAGCCTATGGCCGTTTACCATGAATGTACCATGGTTAGGGTGAGTTACCTCAATGGTGCTGTATGGGAAAACATTTAGAACAGTGAATGGACCTGACCACCTTGATTTGAGTTTTCCAAGGAATAGTTTCATCCTTGAATTGTAGAGTAAGACAAGATCTCCTGTTTTGAATTGCTTAGGTTGTTTCAACCTTTTATCATGATGTCGCTTCATGGCTTCTTTATACAGTCATGAGTTCTTGTAAGCATTGTAGCACCATTCGTCTAGTTCATTTAACTGCATTAATCTTTTCTCACCTGCAAGCTTGAAATCAAGGTTTAAAAATTTTATAACCTAGAATGCTTTGTGTTCAAGTTCAAATGGTAGATGACAACTTTTTCCATAGACGAGTTTATAGGGAGATGTACCTATGGGTGTTTTACAAGCAGTTCTATAAGCCCATAATGCATCGTCTATTTTTCTTGACCAATCTTTTCTATTTGTTTCTATTATTTTCTCTAGAATGCGTTTTAATTCCCTATTTGTTACTTCGACTTGACCACTAGTTTGTGGGTGATAAGGGGTAGCTGTCCTATGGTGCACTTTATACCTTTTTAAAACTTTTTCAAACTGGGCATTGCAAAAATGAGTACCCCTATCACTAATAATTATCCTTGGTGTTCCAAATCGAGAGAAAAGTTTCTTTAAAAATCGTACTACCATTCTAGCATCATTAGTAGGCAAGGCTTGGGCTTCCACCCATTTTGACATGTAATCTACTGCTACTAATATGTACTTATTCCCAAATGAAGTAGGGAATAGACCCATGAAATCAATACCCCATACATCAAATATTTTACATGAAAGTATATAGTTCTGAGGCATTTCATTACGTTGAGAGATATTACCTATTCGCTGACATTTATCACAATAGGTCACATACCTGTTGGCATCCTTGAAAAGTGTAGGCCAATAGAAGCCTGATTCGAGTACCTTATGAGCGGTTCTAGCTCCACTGTGATGTCCTCCTGTGGATCCTGAATGGCAGTGATTTAAAATTTGGTACGCTTCTTTTTCATCTACGCATCTTCGAATAACCTGATCTGCATAAATTCGAAAGAGGAAAGGATCCTCCCAAAAGTAGTTTTTCACATTAGGGAAGAATCACTTCTTCTGCTGATGTGTCAACCCTTTTGAGGTTATGTTAGCTGCTAAATAATTTGTAAAATCGGTAAACCAAGGCGCTGTTGTATCTGCTAAAGATAGGAGTTGTTCTTCAGGGAACAAGTCGTTTATCTTATCGAGATACGTGGGCTGCATGTTTTTCAATCTTGAAAGGTGATCTGCTGCTAAATTTTCAGCTCCTTTCTTGTCCTTTATCTCTAAATCGAATTCCTGTAGCAATAGAATTCATCTTATTAGTCGAGGTTTTGCATCAGTTTTGGCTAAAAGATAGCGAAGAGCAGAATGGTCAGTATAAACAATGACTTTTAACAAAATCAGATAAGATCTAAATTTATCAAATGCAAAAATAACAGCTAGCAACTCTTTTTCTATGGTAGTATAATTTGCTTGGGTAGCTGTTAGAGTTCTGCTAACATAGTAGATCGGTTGAAAGTGCTTGTCTCTTCGCTCTCCCAAAATTGCACCTACTGCAAAATCACTTGCATCGCACACTAGTTCAAAAGGTAGATTCCAATCAGGTGAAATCATAATCGGGGCATTGACTAACTTTTCTTTAAGAGTGTTAAAAGAGTCTAAACATTCTTGGTCAAAGTTGAAAAGCACGTCTTTTTCTAGCAACTTTGTTAAAGGCTTAGCTATTTTAGAAAAATCTTTAATGAATCTGCGATAAAAACTGGCATGTCTTAAAAAGCTTCGTTTAGCCTTGACTGAGTTAGGGGGAGGTAATTTTTCAATGGTTTCAATTTTTGTTTTATCTACCTCTATCCCTTTACTAGAAATTTTATGTCCTAAAACAATACCCTCTTGAACCATAAAGTGGCATTTTTCCCAGTTTAGCACTAAATTTGTCTCTTCACATCTTATCAAAACACGTTTTAGATTATTAAGACAAAGTTGGAAAGAATTACCAAAAACTGAGAAATCATCCATAAATACCTCCATGATGTCTTCCACGAATTCATTGAAGATAGCTAGCATGCATCACTGAAAAGTAGCAGGAGCGTTACATAAACCAAAAGGCATTCTGCGATAAGAAAACGTACCGTAAGGACATGTGAATGTTGTTTTCTCCTGATCTTCTGGAGCTATCGGGATTTGGAAGTAACCAGAGAGGCCATCTAGGAAACAATAATACATATGACCTGACAATCTTTCCAACATCTGATCAATAAAAGGTAATGGAAAATGATCTTTCTGAGTGGTGTCATTTAGCTTCCTGTAATCAATGCAGACTCTCCATCCAGTGACCGTTCTTGTGGGTATTAACTCTTGTTTGTCATTAGACACTACGGCCAATCCTCCTTTTTTAGGAACAACCTGCACAGGGCTTACCCAAGAACTGTCAGAAATAAGATAAATAATACCTGCATCTAGAAGTTTAATTACCTCGACTTTTACAACTTCCTTCATGTTGGGATTCAATCATCTCTGGGCTTGCACTGATGGTTTGAATTCGTCCTCTATTAAAATTTTGTGGGTGCAGAAAGAAGGGTTTATTCCCTTGATATCTGAAATTTTCCAAGCTATAGCACGTCTGTGTTCTCATAACACATGGAGTAATTCCTCTTTTTCTACGATGCTCAGATCGGATGCGATAATAACTGGTAAAGTTGATTCTTCCCCTAAAAAGGCATATTTTAAATGATCTGGCAGTTGTTTTCACTCTAATTTAGGGGGTTCAGCAACGGAAGGTTTCTGTCTTAATTCATCACTCATCTTTATATTTTCATAACTTATGTGCCTAGTGATGATTTCATTAGATTCTAACTCCTTCCTTACTTCCTCTATCTCAGTGGTGGCTTCATCTTCCCCCCACCTTGAACAAGACACAGTTCCAACGTGTCTGTGAAAGAAAGTTCCTGAAATTTATCTTGAACAAGATGATCAAAAATATCAATGAAATAACAGGAATCATCTTGTTCTTTAGAAAATCTTATGGCATCATAGATTTTGAAAACAACTTCTTCATCACCAACTCTAAGCACTAATTTACCATCCCCTACATCAATAATAGCTCTAGCAGTGGCTAAAAATGGATGTCCCAAAATTAAAGGTACCTCAATATCCTCATTCATGTCAAGCATGACAAAATCAACAGGGAATATAAATTTATCTACCTTTACTAGCACATCTTCAATGATTCCCCTAGGATATTTAACAGATCTATCCGCTAATTGAATACTCATTCTAGTGGGCTTGGGTTCCCCTAGACCTAGTTGCTTGAACATTTTGTAAGGCATGAGATTAATGCTAGCACCTAAATCAGCTAATACTTTATTAATAAGTAAACTACCAATCAAACAAGGAATAGTAAAACTCCCTGGATCTTTCACTTTTGTCGATAGTTTATTTTGGAGAATAGTTAAGCATTCCTCGTTAAATTCCACTGTGGCTAATTCTTCCAACTTTCTTTTATTTGTCAAGAGTTCTTTAAGGAACTTCGCATACTTTGGCATCTGTGAAATTGCTTCAACAAAAGGTAAGTTAATGTGAATTGTTTAAAAAGTTCAAGGAACTTACCGAATTGAGCGTCTGTATAGTCTTTCTTCAATTTTTTCGGATATGGGATGCGCGGTTTGTATTCCTTGAGTGGTGGTGGAGTGTTTTCCTTGAGTTCCTCTGCCTTGTCTTCTGAAGATTCTGGAATAGTCTTCTTTTCTAGCTCGGCTAGTGTTTTCCCATCTCTTAAAGTAATTGCTTTGACATGTTCTCTGGGATTTGGCTCAGTGTTACTTGGTAATCCTCCTTGCGGTCTTTCTGAAATCAATTTTGCAAGTTGACCGATTTGGTTCTCCGGCCCTTGAATTAATGCTTGTTGATTTTTCAGTGCTGTTTCAGTGCTTTGAAAATGGGTTTCTGATGAGGCCATAAATTTGGTGAGCATCTCTTCAAGATTCGATTTTTTCTCTTGTTGCGGTGGTGGTTGCTGAAATCCTGGAGGGGATTGTTGTCTTTGATTTCCTTGTCCTCCCCATGAAAAGTTTGGGTGATTTCTCCAACCTGCATTGTAAGTGTTACTATAATGGTTATTTTAAGATCTAGAATTGTTACCCATATAGTTGGCTTGTTCAGTTTCCACATTGTGTCCTTATGGTGAGAAATCTGGATTGAATATGGTTACTGGAGTTACATCACATTGCATCACTGGCTGTGCCTGCGAACCAACAAAATTATCAAACTTTTTATTTAAGAGTTCTACTTGGTTAGTAAGTATAGTAATAGCATCAATATTATAGACTCCTGCAGCTTTCGTCAGCTTTGTCCTCATGACTTGCCACTGATAATTATTTAATGACATCTCTTCAATAAATTCATAAGCTGCTTCAGGTGTTTTATTATTGATCGTCCCTCCTGCAGCTGCATCGATCATTTGTCTGGTTGACAGATTTAAACCGTTGTGGAAGGTTTGAACTTGTAGCCACAAAGGTAGACCATGATGAGGACACCTTCTCAAAACATCTTTGTATATCTCCCATGCATCGTAAAGTGTTTCTAAATCCATCTGCACAAAAGAAGAAATATCGTTTCGTAATTTGGCTGTTTTAGCTGGAGGAAAATATTTGAGTAAAAATTTTTTGGTCATTTGTTCCCATGTAGTGATTGAGCCTAGTGGTAAGGAATTTAACCACTGTTTGGCTTTATTTCTCAAAGAGAATGGAAATAGCCTCAAACGAATGGCATCGTCAGAAACGCCATTTATTTTAAAAGTATTACAAAATTCCAAGAAATTTGCTAAATGTGAATTTGGATCTTCGTCCTGCAAACCATCAAACTGCACAAACTGCTGAATCATCTGAATAGTGTTAGGTTTTAATTCAAAATTATTAGCAGCAATAACAGGTCTAATAATGCTAGTTTGGGTACCAACCAAACTAGGTTTAGCATAATCATACATAGTGCGAAGAGCTTCTTCCTGATTTGCTGGTGGCGCGACTATTGCGGGAGGTGGTGGAACATTTTGATTTGCTTCCATCTCTTCTGTAGGTTTTAGCTCTTGATCTTGATGTTCTTCTGGATATTGTAGACTTCGTCTGATTTCTCTGCGAGTTCTGCGAACTGTTGCTTCTAAATCTTCGTCAAAAAGTAATGGTCCTGCTGAGTTGTTTTTTAGTCATAAACTAGAAATACCTAGAAGGAAAAAGCAAAGAAAATCTAAAATTAAATAAAAAATAAAAACTGAAAATAAAAATAAAATAAAAATAAATAAATATAGTAATAGCTAAAGTAATAGAAATCGAGTTTTCTTAATATTTTAGTTCCCCGGCAACGACACCAAAAACTTGATAACAGAATCACACCAAAACTAACTAATATCACGATACTAAAGGCAAGCGCACCTATCGAATAGTAGTATAGTTTAGTGGCAAGACCGAGTTATCGTACCCAAGGGAACCAAAAGTACTAGTACTTACTTCCTTTCTATTATCTAGCCTAAAAATAAAGAGAGTTGATTTAAACTAATTCTAAAACTAACTAAAAGTGCACAAAAAGTAAATTGAGGAAAAACTTTCAGGAAAACTGATTGATACGAGCAATACTTAAGGGAGAATCCACCTAGACTTCACTTGTTATTGACTTCTTGAACTATATAATTGATTACTTGCCTTGATCCGTAGAGATCCCTATCTTATGCTAAACCCTTCGTCGAGGCATAGAGCAACTAGGCCTAAGTTATTAATTAAAGTTCCTTTATTAATTAACTCCCTAGGTTGCATTAACTCGATTTATGGATCCCCATATTAGGTTTGACCCTAATCCGGAAGATTTATGTCGCCCTATGTCTAGGGTTGCATGCAACTCCGCTTAATTATGGTAGATCTACTCTTAAAACAGGGACTTTTGCTCCTCTGCCTAAGCACATCAAGTTCTTGAAGTAATACCTAGGATTATTAAATCAAGAATGAAAAACACATAATTAAGAACAATTCAAGTATTTATCATATAATTCAAGAATAAATAATAACAAGATCTGTCTTAGGTTTCATCCCCCTCAAGTATTTGAGGGGTTTAGTTCATAAGAAAGAAAGAAAACATCTCATAAGAAATAAGGTAACAAAACATAAAGAACCCAAAAACCCCTGAAGGAATTTAAAGAGATCCTCTGTCTTGATGGAGAATTCTAGCTTCTGGGATGAATAAATCGGCTTCCCTTAGAGTAATTTCTTGCTTCCACTCCTTGTGTTGGCTGAAAGATGGTGCTCCTTTTTGGGAGAAAAGAGTACACCCTTAGGGTTGCCTCATAGGGTCTTTATATAGAGCTTTAGGGAGCCTTTCTTAGCCTCTAAGCATCCAAATCTGAGTGAAATTCCTCTTCCTCACGAGTAGAACACGCCCGTGTGCCACGCCCCGTATACTTCGACAAGAGGCCGTGTGAGATCCTGTCGATTGGGGCACAGCCATGTGGCCTGGCCGTGCTTATCGGGGTTGGACCGTGTGGTCTTCGTATGGCACGGCCATGTGCCACGGCCGTGTGGTGACTTCTTGGGCCGTGCGTTTTCATATTTTGGCCCATTTTCTCCGGTTTTCGGTCCATTTTTCATTCTTTTCTCTTTCCTATGCTCTTCTGAGTATAAGATATGAAAAGAAAGATTAAAAGCACCAATTCTCACTAAATTGATAATAATTCATCCAAAATATAGGCTAAACATGAGGTAAAAATATGTATAATTTAGCGTTTATCAAACAACTAACCCTAGGTTGATTAATTGAAATCTCTTTCTAATTAAAACCCCTAGAATCGCATTAACTCGATCTATAGATTCCCTTATTAGGTTTGACCCTAATCCGGCAGATTTTCGTCGTCCTATCTCTAAGATTACAATCAACTCCGCTTAATTATGTTGGATCTACTCCTATGCAATGACTTTTGCTCCTCTACACAAGCACATTCGACTTAAATCAATATCCCGAAAATATCAATTTAAGAGTTAAAAACACAATTAAGAACAAATCAAATATCTATCATATAATTCAAGAGAAAATAATAACAAGATCTGTCTTAGGTTTCATCCCCCTCAAGTATTTGGGGGATTTAGTTCATGATTATAAAAGAAAACATCTCAGAAGAATAAAAATAACAAAACATAAAGAACCCAAAAACCCCTGTAGGAATTTGAAGGGAGATCTTTAGTCTTGAGGAAGAATTCGGCTTCTAGGATGGATCAATCGGCTTCCCTTCGAGTAATTCCCTGCCTTTAACTCCCCATCTTGGGGGGAAAATAATGTGTCCTTTGAAGTTACCTCCTAGGGTCTTTATATAGAGTTTAGAATGGCTTTCTTAGCCCCTAAGCAACCTTTTCCGAGTGAAATTGAACTTCCTCATGACAGGGACACGCCCGTGTGCCACGCCCGTGTGGATCGAAGCCCAGGCCGTGCTCGGGCCTGTTAAGATGGCACGGCCGTGTGGTCTGGCCGTGAGTCGGGGTTGGGCCGTCTTTTGCTCAAAGTGGCACGGCCATGTGACTCGGCCGTGTGGTGAATCTCCAGGCCATGTTGATTATTAAATTGGGCCTAATTTGCCCGTTTTTGGCCCGTTTCTTGCTCTTTTCTCTTCCTTAAGCTTACCTGGGCATAAAACATGAAATAGAAGGATTAAGAGCACCAATTTCCACAAATTCAATGATAATTCATCCATAAATTAGGCTAACCATGGGGTAAAAACATGTATAATTTATCATTTATCATAAAAATTAGAATCAATTAATACTTTATACATATTTCACATGTTTCAATTATACTAATCTAATTAATGGATTGACAAGTAGATTTTAATTTGGATTGGTTAGATCTAATTGAGTGCAATTAAACCCTAGGATTGACGACTCCAGGAAGTCATTTGGGTAGGAATTAACCCGGAATCGGTATTGCCTATCAAGTATCACTTAGAAAATTAATGGTTACGGAAGGAAGAACTTAAACCCTAGGCTTAACACCCCTAGGAAGTCATATAGGTGAGAATTAACCCAAAATCGGTATTGCTTATCTGTGAAAACCTTACCCTACCCCGATCTGAACTGTGTCATCGAGAGGTGAGTAGTTCTTGCCAGCTTAGTAGAAGGCTGAAAAGCCCAGCTGGGTTAATTAGTAACCAACTATTTAGAACCCTACATCAATAATTATTCACGTAAAATAATTGGATCTAAGCTAAAGGAGCTCTCATAGTTGAAACAAGAGATGAGAAGTCGATACATAAATTTAGGAATAGATTTAGATTTAATTCAATTTATTTGGTTATTATTATCATCTAGCTTCTAGATCAACACTATTAATTTGTGCCTCGAGTAGATTAGTAATTATTTTCGGTAATTGGCTTAATAGCAATTTTTCCTAAACTGCAATCCCTAGAGTACGATGCTCAGAATACTTACCAAGTGTTTCGTTGTAAACAAATTATATTATAACTTGACTCTTATAAAACTCTTATAGTTGGTTGTAGTATTCACACTCTAAATGTTAGTACGTCTGGAGGCAATCACATATGCCATACCATTTGACCATATCATTTAAACCATTACTAGCTTTGACATTAATATAACTATACACTATGCGAAACTGACTCGAAACTTAAGTACATGTTATATATTAAACAGAAAAGGACTATACAAACATTTCTGAGTCGAGGGCCACTTTCTGAATGTTGGAATCACTTCTTGTAACCTCGAGATTTACATATACTTGCGCACAAAATAAACAAACTGTACGCTGAGCGATAAAGCTCGGTGCTACTTTCATGATTCAAGTCAATTAAACATCAATAACATTATTTATACAACACAACTCATTGCTACAACTAGTTCCAGCCAAAATAGTTACAAATCATATATCAAAACTGAGATTATACACATTCACATATGAATACAATTTCATAATCAATCACTTAGAGCATTTCAATGTAGCATATCATACCTTTCCATCTATTTCTCAACAATACATTCAATTACAATTCAATAACAACCATTATTTCATTTCATTTTTCAAATCCCATATCAAATCCATTAATTTGTCATCGGCCTCCGAGCTCGTATAACCAGTTCGCATGGTTTTTGACATGCTATCAATATTCATATATCGTAAATATGCATATGTAGTATCATTACTTATTATCAAATCAATTGGGTCGATCTAAGACTAGTCCAATTTATTGAGCTTACCTCTTTGTTTTAAATAAAAGAACTAAGCCGGGATATTTAATTAACTAAATAATTGAATATTCCTTCAAATTAATTGTTAATTAAAAATTAATTTAATTATTTTATTATAATAAAATAATTTACACAATTTTATTCTAATTTTGTTAAAATCATGACGACTTTATCGTATTAGAATTTATGTGCAAATTTGTTTAATTATCTGAATGAAATTAAACTACGATGACTACGTAATTTAAGTTTTAATTTGGACTTAATTATTTAATTTATTCACCCAATTAAATAATAATCCAAAGAAATTAAACTAATCCTAAGTTATTGCTTGCCTTATTAAAAAAATACTTTTACTACATATAGTAATCCATTCAATCTATTTCTCATCCATCGTTTGTCTTCATTCATTCAAAGTTCTTATTATGCAATCCATTTAGAGTTATATGAGCTAGTGGAGGGATCAATTGGATATATATATAATTACGGCTAAAGTAATTTGTAATTAAGTTCTGACTTTTAATCTATTAATTACAAATTTATTTAGTTATAGAGTCAATCCACTAAAAGTACCATAGTTGAACTCTGTATTATATACCAATACAATATGTATGTTACTCTCATAGGATATCCATAATCTTTTTGGATTAAATTTTCTCACCTAATCCAATCCACTTCTATCTTATGGTCACCATTGTTTCTTCAAAAAGAAAATGATTATCACTTATATTAGTAATGATTAAATCATTTGTCTCGGACAAATGACTCATGACCATGTTCCACTTTCATAAACCCTGCAAATACCAATGAGAATATATCATTTACACATTTCTCGTGTGCAGGTATAGGTGGAACTTGAAGTTCTGGGAGGTGATTTCAGCATCGAATTCGTGATCCTCGACTTGGAAATGTCAGTATGGTCCCTTTTTGTTTAATACATGGCATGTACCTAGGCTTTGAATCAATTTTGTATATATATAATATAGTCACATTGATTTTTAACCTAGTAAAGTTTAGCTTATTATGGTCAATTGGTATTAAAAATGTTGTGTTGGGATGGTTGGAATCGAAATGTCATGTTATGTTATGCTAAATAGATTGGCTTGATATCAAAGGTTCAAATGTTTTAAAATGATAGAAATTGTCATATGATTCAATGTAATGAATGATATATTGAATTATTTACATGTTAAGTGTTGTTTTGTGGTTAGAATTGAGTCTATGAATTGGTATTTCTTAATTAAATGGTTGAATTGAACAACTAGTTAGGTGCCGATATGGCTGATTAAGTACCAAGTTGGACCTTGTTAAAAATAGAGGTCACGTCGTGAGGTCGGACCCTTAACATCGTGACGAGTTTAGTTAGTATGTTGTGTCACAATGTCAACTCGATATTTTGCAACATTTACAGTTTGGTCTTTATTCAACCGAGTCACCTTAAGAGCTTTTGTAAGCTCATAAAAGATCTGAATATAAGCATTTATCATATTATAAATGAATGTATAATTATTAGCACATACAAGGTTAAATTGAATGGTTATTAGTCGTAGTTACTTCTACAAAAAATATGACATCCCCTAGCTCTGATCCGACAATTGGGTCTAGTATGGGGTGTTACAAACTTGCAGAGTAATATTCTTTTGACTTAACTTTGCCCCTTTTGGCTTCCTCTAAGTTTATTTTGAACATTCAAAGACCCAATCAACTCATCAATTTTCATCGTGTTAATGTTCTTGCCCCTTATATGGTTATCACTTTGATTGAAAAACAATCTAAGATATATCTCAAAATTTTGTGCACAAGCTTTACATTCAAGTACTCTTCACCAAAAACAAAAGCTTAGTTAAAAGTGTCTCATAATTTAACATAACAATCAAAGTGTTTCTTCATCTAACATTCTCAAATTCAAAAACCTAATGTTAACATCTAGATTTTTTACTATTTTATAATAAATGTCTATTCATGAACAATTTCAAGAATGGTCCATGCTTCTCGAGCAGTGGCGCAGTGGCGCACCTGAAGATTCACTTGAATTTCTGATATCTATGCCATTAAAGATTGCATTTAAGGCCTTGGAACTGTAGTTAACAACTTTTTCCTCTTCAGTAGTCCAAGTGATGTTAGGTTTAGGAATACAAACACCATCAACTTCATTCACTGGAAGTTCCCAACTTGTTAGGATCGCTCTCCATGCTTTCTCATCTATGGACTTTATAAAAGCACTCAAATGTCCTTCTAGTAGGCAGAATTCAACCCATTGAACATATGTAGTTTAGAGATCAAACTTCTTTCCATGATTTAGCAAATCAATAGTTTAGACTTCAACACATTCGTCTAGTGTCTAGCACTAATACCAATTGTAAGTGTTAAATTGTTAGTTAAGTTATTACATAAGTTGCAACTAAAGAAACAATTTAAAACTAAAAAAGTAAAGCGAATAACACATGTAATTATTTACGTAGTTCAAATCCAATCATGTGTCTATAGAGCCTTTCTAAAAAGTAATTCATTATAATTTCTCCGGTACAATAGATTATTTAAGTTCAACCTCACTTACGCTCGTTGCAACCTCACTTCCATACAATTATAATGATTAAACTTTCCCATAAAGATTTCCCCTGTGAAGGCTTAGCTCAAACTGTTACAACAATTTGATTACAACATAAGTTCATACACAAATGTTCCTAGTAATGAATAGTTTATGTTCTCTAATTTTTGCACACATAACACACAAAAGGCAAGTCTCCATTACTAAAATTTTGCCCCAGTTAAACCTTTCATTATGAAATGAGATAAAGTAAAGAACTCCTTGAATTAATTTATTTTGTTTTTTTTATCGTATATCTTAATTAAAGAAAGACAATTACACTAGATCACTTCGAGTTGTCTTTAATTGATTGGATTTATTCCTCAAATTAATCATGAAATTTACTCCATAAAATCTCTTTAAAATGCAAAAAAAATAGTCATATAGGACCAGTTAAAAGATGCCAACAAAATAGATAAATTTCTACCAGCTTAATTATTAAGTTAACTACAACTTGTAGCACCAATAAATAATATACAACATCTAGAAGTTAGATGATGCTGACTTTGTGAAAAAGCAAAATCTCTTGATTAACTCTCTCAATATATTTTGTACTTTTGAAATATTCTCAAATGAATCAGTTAAAACTTTAAGAAATTTATGACATTGCATTATTGTGATTCATTTTATAAGCTTCCATAATACATTATTTTTAGGGAAAAAAAAAACATAAATGGATTAGGCTTGTGTTGTGAGTTGGGAGGGGGGAATATTTTGAGGCTTATCCATGCCTATAAAATTTGAGGATAAATTGGAATTGTCCTTGCAAAAATGGCAAAGGCCAATATACTTTAGCCACAGTTGGAATGAAAAAAGCTGAGAACAAACCTAGCTAACCTAAGGTACCTACTTTGGCCCCTCCATAACCATCCGAATCTCCACTTTGGCTTTACACAATAGGCAGCAGTATGAGTTGGTGCATCTTCTCCCACTACGTCATTTCTTTAGGCTTTAGCTTTAGCAGGCAAGAATCCTAGCCTTGTCTTTATGTTCTCAGTCTCAGCATGTGACATCTCCTCCTCTCCCACTTCACGCTCCGATTCTTGCATTCCATCTATCCGATACGTTTACATCACCAACATGCTAAAATACGTGCATTGATTCTCATACATACATACATTCAATCTAAATATATATATTTGTTGTGCCTTCAACCAAATGGGCTCGAGGTCCAAATCAAGCCCAGCCACCAGACAAGATTGAAATAAGAACACTCAACCCAACTTGGGTTTTATTTTCTTTCAACGGATGTTTATTTTCTATCTTATTGTCCTCTTCAAGTTTGCTGGCTTACACATTTCAGAGTACCAATTTCGGTGCCCCTCTGACTTTATTTGCAGTTTTATCATCGCGTTTTAGCATAAAATTATCATTTTATAGCATTGGGAAAAATACAAAGTTTTGATCATCCATGCATGACACTGACATGCATACATACATACATGCATACATGCATGAAAAGGTTCTTTAAGCAATTCTACGATGATATTATCATCTGAAAAAGGAAAATAAAGCTTCTCAAATGGGCTAGAGGGAATCAGGTCGAGTTGAGCAAGCATGCATGCAGTGGGACAGTACAAAAATGTTAAAATTGGATGGAAGACAGCAAAATGGAGCCTAGCAGAGCCAGCTTTTGGGCTAGTCTTCTTAATTTACCTATCTACAAGTTTTAGCCCAAAAGCAGCCCAGTAGAAAGCATGCAAAGCAGAGCTTAGGGCGATAAGCAGATAACAGAAGGAGCGATAGAGTTAGAAAAGGGTGAAACAAAAGAACAGGTGCAGCGCAGTGCCAGGCCAAAGGCGAAGTCCATCGTTTTCACATCAGGAGTAAGGATAAGAATATGGAATAGTGAGTCACGTGGTCGAAGAAAAGAAAGAAAGTAAAACAAGTGCTGGATTGGGTACAAATTTAGATATATATGCCCCTTGCTGTCTTCCTCCTTCCCTCCGAATTTTGGTGACACTAAGATTCTGCTTCAAGATCAACATCGATTATATCTATATTTACATATTGAATTAACTTAGTTTCATTCATCAACAGCACTGACAATATCATCATTCGTTTTGTAATGTGTCTTTGAATCTGCATCCTCTTATTATAACTACTTGGAAAAACAAATGTTGTAGAAAATTTTCTGATTTGCTATCTTAGGCTTAGCTCCAAAAACAAAAGCATCAGCGGGCGGCACCTGCCCTTCCCCCATAAAAATGGTGAAGTTATAGTTTGGTCTTTTCAAAAATTATAAAATTGTAACTTGTATGTTAATGTAATGATAGTATTACATTTTAATTCCTTAAAAATAATTGATAATTTAATTTTCACCCTTTAAATTATTTTACGCAAAACATGCAACTTGTGATATTAGAATAGAACACATTTTGAAGGATCACAAATTAAACCATTAAGTTGAAAAATACTTGTTAATGATTCTTAACAATAATTGTTTTAAAAAAACTATAAAAGAATTCGTAGATCAAGTCAACCCAAGCTTAAGTGTAACATTAACACATTTTATGTTTTCTCAAATCTAACCTAAAAAAAGGCTAAAATGTTGTCCAAGCTTGTTATATTTATAAATGATTAGTCCAAACTCATTTTAAGTTCGACCCAAGATTTTTAGAATCGAACCCGATTAGACCACCAATTCTCAAATCATCCGGTTTAATTAAATAGATTATTTTAAAATTAAAAATATATATTAAAAAATTGGTTAATCAATTTTTAACCCAGTTCAGAGCAATTCGTAGGTCAGTCGATCTAACCCCTCTCTTTGAACCGGTACCCCAACCAGTTCCTAGTCCACAGTTCCAATTCAGTTTAAACAACATTGGTCTGACCATTTTTTTTTTAATTTTCTAAATATTTATATCATTTTTAATATAATATTAAATAGTTTTATATATTTTTCATTTATTTTTATACATATTTTTTATTTAATAAATTTGTATATGTAGGTAAGTTAATATGTTTTAATGTTTACATTATATTATTATATATTACTAAATAAATTTAATTTTTATGTGTACTAAATTACATAATATCTAAAAATAACATAATATCTATACTATTATCTGAGTCCTTAATTGAGTTGGTGTCACAGCTTAATCAGGCATCAACTTAGTTAGAAAATTATGAAAATATCATTTTTTAATTAAAATAATTTATATTTATTTTACTTTAATATTTTTATTTTAACAAAAACTAATAAAAATGCATATGGTGGGATTTGAACCCACATCAATTGAATTAGTAAAACTTTAAATTTACCACTCAATCAAAGTTTCATTTTAATATTTTTCATACATTTTTATTAATTAATTTCAAATCATATATTTTATTATTTATTATATGTTATATTCAAACATGCCGTTGTATTCTAAGTATGTAGTTTTCACACGCATATGCGTGTAATGGATATATTAGTATTAATAATGTTGGTGTCACAAGTTAACTTCACACCAACTCTAGTTTGATGACCACACCATGATAAATCATTGTACTCATTTAGTATTCTTAATTTATTATATATATGTGTTTAAATTTCGTTTTACTCACAATTTAATCTATTTTTTATTTTAATATCATATATATTTCATTTGTTATTAATTAGTTTCGAACCATATGTTTTATTCTTTATTGTATATTACGCACTTTTGTATTCTAAACACATGATTTTCACACGCATACGCTTGTGATATAATTTTTAATAATATATTACAAATTTAAAAAAACCATAATGAGCCTAGCCAAGTAGAGTTCATGCCTTGCATGTTTGAACTTAATCATGTACCATATTTCAACCTATTTTAAATCTAATTTTTTTTATTCTAAATCCTCCCAAATTTGGAGTGAATTTTACAAAGTTGGGCAAGCAATGAGTTATGGTTGCAATGTCTAGAGACTTTGCATTGTTCTCCTATTTTTTTTCGCGGATGATTCCACCAAAGTTGACATTCCCCAATGAGTTCCAGTTTCTTTGCCATATATATGCACTTCTTGTCATCCTTGTCTCCCTCTATCTCTCTTTCATGCACATCAAAGAAATTGCGAGTTCGAATCTCAATTAGAATGTACAAGTACGTCCTCTCCTATATGTGTGTGTATATATATATATGTGCAGATATAGGAGTTTTTATATATAGGTGTATATGCATATATGTAGTGAAGATAGATGCTTAAATTGGTGAGACCCTGCCCTTTCGCCTTTCCTCGAGCCAGGGTTACTCAAGCCCTATTTACTTTTTTTTCTTTTTGTTGGAAAGCATTTTTGTCTGCCTATTGATATACGTGGTGATATCTGGTACTCAAAGATTATACATACGTACAATGCCTTTTTACGCTAAGAAAAGAAAAGCCAAAAAGAAAGTGAGAATTTTTTATGCTATCATCAGACAAAGAAGAGAAGCATATGCATCATACTTGTGATTCAAATTGGTGGGATTAAAAGTTCCAGGATATATAATTTCAGAGCATGGATCCCAGTTGTTCTTACCTTAGATAGAGAGGTGATATTCTTTTTGAAAAAAAATTATAAATATATATCATTGTCTATTTTCCGGAATATATTCTGACTCAATAAACTATTACTTAAAAAAAATTATGCAGAGAGATATAATATAATCCCACACATCAGACAGATGATGATGAGATGAAATCCAATACCCTACTAGTTCCTTGAAGATCTCTCCTATAGAAAGTCAGAGGAGTTTTAACAAAAACAAGCACTAATTTATTAATAGACTTGTTAGTGTCAACACAATAATTTAACTTCATGTAATCTATTTTTTTTTAAAAGAAGTATTATCTTCATTGATTCTTTACATTCTAATCTTTTGATAACATGGAATTTGGAACAGAAAGAGCAACACACAAAGTGGCATTTATCTATAAGGATTGGGCGGCATTGCTTTAGATTTTTTATAGGCTTATTTTTATCTCCCGATGCCCACGAGGTTTCGAGCTTTCAATATAATCAAAACTGAAAAAAAAAAAAAAAAAAAAAAAAAAGAAGAAGAAGAAGAAGATAAGCAGCGCAGGCAGCTAAATCACCGAAAGCTAAGTGGAATACTAAATTTGGCATGAGTTCAATAGCAGATAATTGTGGCAAAGATATTTTAAGAATCCTAAGCTGGCGATTAGCCAACCCTTTGCTGTTGATTGATTATATACGCAGGTACTGCAAATAGTATCGTTGTTTGCATGCAATAGTATATAGGCTTTTGGGGGGCACAGATGGGTTTTTTTTCATATAAACGTTGTACTAAAACCCACTTTCGGATGCCTAATTACTAAAATTAAATCCACACTTTTTTTTTTCCATTTTTCAATCCAAATCATATGGCTATTACTGTTATAAGTATATGGGCATATCCAACAGTTTATAGCACTAACAATGGTGTTCCATTTGATAGAATATCTCAGCTTTCTTTCTTTCTTTAATTCCTTTTCCAGGAAAATAATAAATTATATGCAATCAATTAATTAATTAATGATTGTGTTGAGGAGGAGTTAGATAATGCTGTGGGTCCTCAAGGCATCTGATCTTCTTCTTCCTTATTGTACGGACATTACGTTTGGTTTTCTTTTAAACCTTCAATGCTATTAAGGGCAATATGTAGCTTTGTAGTTAGCATCTTTCCAATTTCCTATCTCTATGCTTGGCTTTCGGTTAAACTTGTAGGAATCTTGTTATGGGGAAAAAAATTTAAAGTTCCATCCAATTGGATAAACCCAACTTCTTTTTCCACTTCAGCAGAGATGCCACAAAAGATAGATATAATGTATAGATAGTTCTAGGATGGGAAACTACAATGCACAAAGAAAGGAGGACCAAAAAATTAATTACCTGGATGGAATACATTTAAATTCCTTTTCTGTAACTTTAGTTACCTTAGAACTCAAACTAAATCTTGAAAAGCAATTTGTTTTAGTATGGCATATTAGATTGGTTGTGATTACAAGTTCTTCCATTTTGGAGGGTGTCTCATGGCTCAATCATGCATGGTAACAATGTGGGCTAAGGATAGTGAAGTCATTTATAATGTGTTTATTGTCACATGTTGTGCATTAGCATACTGTTATATATGCAACTTGTTATTAACTCAATTTAACAAGATATAGATGTCTTTATCAAGTAATCATCAAGGGTAATATAGGAATGATAAAGAAATTTATTGTATTTTATTCCTTTTCTATATTAATATCTCTGTTCAAAGATAGTATAAATAGGTGTTCAGGGTGCTTAGGTTCCTCATGAGACTGAAGCAGATTAAACATCCAAAGTCCCCAAGAAGCTACACAGCACACTCACACATTTGAAGGTACTTTTTTTTTCTCTGTTGCATAATAATGGAAGCAGTTACAAGGATGGTAGCTGACAGACCAGTGGTGATCTTTAGCCGGACCACATGTTGCATGAGCCATACCATCAAGACACTGATAAGTGGGTTTGGGGCAAATCCAACAGTTTACGAGCTGGACGAAATCCAAGATGGGCAACAAGTTGAAAGGGAACTGCAGCAGATGGGATGCAAGCCCAGTGTACCAGCTGTTTTCATAGGGCAGCAACTCATTGGGGGTCCCAATCAAATCATGACCCTCCAAGTGAAGAACCAGCTTGTCCCAATGCTCATGAGAGCTGGTGCCATATGGATTTGACATAAGCATGCCATAGCTTTCTATAAACAAAACTCAAATAAATGATATGGCTTTGTCTGTATTCCCTATTGGTTTCTGTAGTATATACAATGAAAATACTGTCAATGTTTAGATACTTTTTGCAGAGCAACCCTTGTACACCGTTTTTGGGGCTGGCCAGGATTATAGAGTCATAGTATTTTCCTTGGTACTGAATTTAGGAGGAACTTGTATTATAACTTGGTCATGTAATATCATCCCTTGTCTAAGTTAAAATAAAGCTATAAAAATATATCTGCTATTGTATTCTGCAGCTAGTGGCTTCAACCTTGGACTTTGAATTACAGTGTTGAGCTCTTTAATTGTGTAGTAATTGGAATTTGACAGATTAACTAAGCATATCAAGTAATCCACAAAAGAATATATATGTATATATATTAATTCAGCAATAAACAACAATTACTGGGGAAGTCGAGAAACAGCAAGATTTCCTGGGTTTTTTCAAGGTCCAGTAACTCAAAAAAGGAATTGTAAAATTACAATGCTGAGAAAGCAAATACAATGGAGGCTCAAGGGCTGCCGGATCAATCTTGAAGGCCTAAAAGATCAGATCAGGCCATAGCATTACAGCTCATTGTGAAGGGTCCTTCCCATTTTAGCTGGAACTGCTAGTGTTTTTTCTGACTTTGTTTTTCCCCTCGAAGCAGGGCGGTCCTTGCCTGTAATAATTTTTTCTCCATATATGCAAGCAGCAGGCCTATACCAACGCCATGCTACAAAACCATAAATTTTATAGAGAACATTGCTTGGTTTTTTGGTCATCATTTAAATAACTCAGAGAATGCCATTGCTAAGTAATTTCCGAGTAGCTGCCCCGCCTAAATCACAGTAGTGAATAGAATGGGGTATAGATTTTCTTAGTCTTGAGTTAATTGATTCTGGTGAGATTAATAACTACAGCTGTAAAATTAAAATAAGTGATAAGATAAAATGGTCATTTATACTTGCAATAAAATTTGTCTAGATTAAAATATGCAGTACCAGTGAGGTGTATGTTCTCACTTATAGTGTGCCAAAAGTTGCTGTTGTGAGATCGAAGAAAAATCTCCTTCATAAATGCCAAAATTCCATAGCACCAGCTGAAGTTAAAGGTGTCAAAGGTTCAATTATTGGATTCAAGTGATCTATAAACTAAATTCAATGAAGTTCCTTATTTACCGCTGATGACAAAAAAAAAGTAACTACAAGTTAAATCCCGAAAACAATTAATAAATGAAAAGATGTAAATAGATTAGAGGTCAGTCATTGTACAATTAGAGGCTGATGTTAATGGAACTCTTTTTTTTATACTTCAAAAGAAAATAGAGAATCCAAACAAAAAATGCTTCCAAATTAAACCGTATCTTTAAACGCAAAGCTGTTCGTCAAGATTATTCTCCAATCACAAACCAAAGACCTTGTTTGCCTCCTCAGGTTGACACCTATGGGAGTTGATGAATTGAGATGAGGAATTGAACCATAAAAATATGGAATATAGGAAGCGAATCGATTGATCTGATAAAAGATGAAAGCAACTTTCAATGTCTTTGAACATCCACCCTAGCTCAGGTGTCTCAACATTAATGGAGCCACTTCAAGGAGAGAATCGTGTGAGATAAAAAGAAAAATTCCATCTTTTAATATCATACTCAATCTTGACATTTTTTATTTTACTATAGCCCCTTTGTTTCTGAGAATTTTGGGCAAAGAAAGATGAGCCATTTTTCATATATTTTGAGCTCTCAATTTATTTAGTGAATTTTGAGGACAAGGATTTAGCATCAGAGAATGCCCTCCACCAAAAGTTTTGCTCTATCTAGTGATTAAACCAGGAACAACTGTTCAGCTACGTAATCTTCATTAACGTAAAGGAAAAGTGCATTTGTTGACCGTTTGAGAGCAATACGGTGACGTAATATATTTACAATTTATAATCTTTCAAGAACGCCGTCTTTTTTGATCTATAATTACATTTCTCGATCAGTTCACGAGCCGTATCTTTTGCCTCGCGAATTTTGTCGGCGGATAACTTGTGCTCAGCGATGATTCCCAGGTTGTAATAGCCTTGATTACAGTGTCTATTTCTTGCTCCAATTGCTTGGAAAGATCAAGATAAGTCAAAAATTTCAATCTCAGAAACCCTAAAGGGGGGGGGGCTAAGGATAATGCAATGCAAAGGCTGGGTTTTAAAGTACCGGAAGAGCTCCAGGATGGGCTGCGCAATTGAGAAAGAGGTACCCGCATCTTATGCGCACCGATTCCATCCCAACAATGAAGCGACCATCAATTTCAGCGCGACGATTGGATGCAAAGTAAATGAAATACAGCGTTGTCTTTTGAGTTAATTCTGACAGAAGTCCCAAACTATTTTTCTCATTTCAAATTAGTCCTTATATTTCAAAACATTCATTTGCAAACTATGGAGATTATATTAATCAGTACATTTCATTACAAAAATCATTAAATTTCTCATTAAATAATATATCAAATCTTATATAATATAATTTAAAATGAAAATGTAAATAAAAAAAAGTCAAAATGAATATTTAATAAAAAAAGTAAAATATTGCCGTATTTAAAAGAATATAACAATAAACTAAAACTTGAAAAGAAAGTTGTTTATTTTGTTTTTATTTTTTTTAAAAATTATATAAGAATATTTTAGTTTTTAAATTTTTCATTTTAAATTATCTCATAAAAGATTTAGCGCATCATATAACAATTAAATAAAGATATGATTGATATAACCTCATAGCTAAGTTTAAAGACTAATTTAGAATAAGATAAACTACACCATTAGTCACTAAACTACGAGTAGATTTTGGTTTTGGTTGCTTAATTAAGAAAAGTTACAATTTGGTCATTAAATTTTTTTTTGATTATTTTTTTGTCACCCAATTGTTAAGTGACTCTTTTTTAATTAGTGTAATAACGATTCAAGTCTTTAATTTTTATGTTTTTTTTATCAATTTGACCATAATTATATATAAAATGATAAAAAATATTTTTTAAATTTAGAAAATTCTAAAAAATAAAATTAAAATTGAAGCAATAAAAATTTAAAAAATAGATAAAGTGAGAGGAATTGAAATTTTGAATTGAGTTTGAGAAAATATGTGGTATATTTTATATTTTCTTGGTTAAAGAAATAGCATCAAAGTCAATTTTACAAGTCTCTTTTATATAGTTCTAGATATTTTTCAAGGGCATGGAACTTTACTTGAAGATATACTAATTTGGTTTTGAGAAACAATGAGGAACCATGTAGTGATCTAACTTTTATTGATTTTGTTCTATTTTTAATTTGTTATTGGATTCTATCAAATGATAATTTTCTTTATTTCTCATTCATACTTGTTCTTCAATAACAATATTTTTGATATTTTAACTTTTTAGAATTTTTCTATAGAATTTTTTATTTCTTAAATAACTTTGAGTTCTTTAAATAAGTTTTATATAGAATTAAGGTCAAATTGACAAAAAAATATAAAAGTTGAAGACTTAAATTTGTTATTATACCAATTAAAAAAGTGTCACTTAATAGTCAAGTGACGAAAAAGCACAATTTCAAAAACTATAGTGATCAAATTGTATTTTTTTTAAGTTAAATAACCAAAACGAAAATTTACCTCTAATTTAGAGATTAGTGTAATTTACCCTTTAAAATAAGGATTATAGGTTAAGGTGGAATTAACTCTTTTTTATATTGGCCGTGTAACTAATTTTTTTTAAAAAAAATATGCAGAATGTACAATAACTTATTTATTTATAATATATTTAAATTTTTAAATGAATTAATATTACGAATGAATTAGATTTGGGAAATGATTAAAATCATATTCTTTTATAAAATAACCATTATTATATGAGAGTTTTTTTATCTTTATTTTATCTTTTATATTAAATTAAATAAAAATTAATTTACCAACAAATATTGGATACAATAGTAAAAACATTTTACATTTTCATTAGAAAAATTCAGGTTCAAATTTTAACAACAATATTATTGAAAAAGAGTCATTAATTCTGAGTGTGTTTAGTATTAATTTTAAGAAGCACTTTTGAGACAAAAAAACATCTTTGGACAAAAATATTTCTAAACAATTTGCTTTTTGAGAGAAAAAATTATTCTCCTAAATCAAAAAGTGGTTCAAAAACACTTTCTTTAAAAGTTGAAAATTTTAATTTTTCCCCAAAAGTGTTTTTGAAAGTAAATGTTTCTTTTCTAATGCTATTTATTTTTATTTATAACATTTGACATCATACATGCAAAATCAAGGAGTGAGATTGAAATTAGGTATAATATTTTGTTTTCTAATCAAAGTAATTATTTATTAGTATGGTATATATTGAAAAATATGAATTTGGTAATTTGGTATTAAATAGAGTATCCATTTTTTGCCCATCAAATCTATATGAAAACAATTTTTATATTTAAAGTGTTGGTAATATATTGAATTATTTATCTAGGCTAATACTGATTGTATGATTGATATCTAGCTCATTATGGAAAATTATAGTATTTGGGGAATATTATATTAGCGATTGCATTGAGTTAAAACTATTCATAAAAATCATTTGGATCATAGACTTTAGATTTGGTCGTGATTTCGTTGGATGAGTTGCCAAGAGTGTATATTTACATTATATGTTATTGTTACAATGTATTATATTTATCGTATTGCTTTATTAATGTGATTGATATAGATCTTAATATGTAAGCAAGTCTCAAAATTAAGTCTATATATTCAAGAGACTTGCATAAGTGACTATACTAAGAGATTTAGGCACTTAATTTATTTTTGTGGGAATATTATTGTATGAGTGTTATTTTGATAGTAAAAACTTGTAGTCTTAGTTGTTAAATTCACAAGAGGTTAATTTAAAGTTAAGAATATCGAGTTTACAAAGTACAAAGGGAAGTAGGTTCACTTTATATGATTGTTAAAAAGATTAAATATTTCTCACAGAGCTAATTTCTGCAAACATTAGAAATCGAACTATGTGAAATAACTCCGTATTTTGTATGTTTACTATTTTGCATTCGGTGATTGAAGGAGTTCCGGTACCTTAAACACCCCTACACCTAAGCGAATTGGTTCTTAGCGTTAGGTGTTTCAATATATGTAACTTTCAGTTTGCTATCAAATATCTAAAAGAAAACTGCTTGTATGAAAAGTAAATGTGTAGATTTACATAAACTCTAATTATTCCAACCTTTACATGTTGCCAAGAAGGTTTTATATAAGTGAAGAAAATTTTGATGGCTTAATAGCTTGTTTGCCTACTTTCATTCATATACAGGTTATCACAGTCGCACATTTGCCAAATGACTATCACTGACTTAAAAGACACAAATTTAGACTGTGTATGCCTGGCTTTGCCTCCAAACTCTTTTTCAAATGTTAAGGCAATGATTTCAATGAACTGAAGAAAGCAACCCCAGAATCCAACACTCAAATCCCACACTACATACAATTTCGGTTTCAGTGTTTTAGACCTTTTTACAATGGTCATGATACTGAGTAACGCCATCTCCTATGTGACAAGAACCGAGATTCTGAATTTGCTTTACTCCCTGCAGCCTTCATATTGTTGATCCTGAACAAGGAGTTTAGCTTTCTTAGTTTCCTGGTGATTGATTTGAGTAACTTGTTAGTAGGATGGGATCCCACCATCTCTTGTTTCATTGACACGTGATCTTTTTCTAGGTCGGTTAGCCTCATTCTCATCCTTGCAACTTCGAGTTTCAGTTCCCGGTTCTCTCTTCTCACTGATGCATAGTTATCTCTGGGTGAGATGGCTCCACTTCCCACGCCACTGCTCGAACGTTGAGGGAACTGACTATTGGTTGCACCGAAGAAAAATGGATTGTGGCCTCCACTCATTGCGTTCCTAAGCCTGATTTGCTCGAAATATAACACTTGGACAGCCATTTGCACCGGTAACCTTTCGTTCTGTGCTGCATGGCTACAGGCTTCTTGAGATAGTTTCTGACAGTCTATGGTTTTGCATAGTCTGTAGCGTTCGGTGTCCTTCATGTTTGGATGAACCTGTAAAGGGGAGCAGAAAATGGTTTTAAGAGGCTGCAAATGAAATTTACGAAATGCCTAAAGATAACTTAGATATGGGACTACTTAATGCTTTCATGTGAGAGCCTCACCTTGAGGAAAACATCGACGGCTCTGTATAATCCATCGCTAACTATGCGAGCATGGTCTGGAAGTAATTCTGTGAGTGCTATAAATTTCAGTGGCGACAAGTTTGTGTCCAGTGCAACTTCAGCAAGGTAAGTGTCTAGTAACTTGGATACTTTGAGGATTGAACTTTGTTTGGGAGACCTTGGGCTGTCAAAATCATATGCCATATCATTTTCATCTCTCAAAGGATCTTCCTCATCCTCTTCCTCATCCTCATCCAAGTTCAAAAAGATGGAGAAGATCCTTAGGATTGACTCTGTATCATACATGGCTGTATGACTGTTTCTGTGTGAATTAGCTGGTATTAGGATGTCTTCAAGAATTGCTTGGTCTAGTTGCAGACCGATCCGCCTCTCCAAATCAGATTTGCAAGAAGTGGATGCGGATGAGGCTATTGCAGTTTTCAGTAAACTGGAGAGAAATGCCATGGGAACTGGGCTCTTCCTTGATTGAGTTGGCAGTAAGTTAACCATGGCTTCAACGACTACCCTTTGTTTCCTTTGCAGTTCCAAATCGAACATGCTTCCCTTTACCAAGTAAGGGTCCCTGCCAGCCAATCCTTGAAGAGAATCATGGGTGTAATTTATCAGAATTTTGCTGATCATATCCTGGTTTAGACCCTTGGACTTCACTGCTAATATAACTCGTTGGAAGAAACTGAGGTTAAGAACTGCTAGAGACTTTCCCCACCAATCAGATGGCGTTTCTGGTGCCACATTCGACATAGCTTTTGATGGAAAGTTGTGATCAAGTTTCAATAAGCCTGAAGTGAGCTGCTCTTTGCATGCGTTGTTCGCGATTGCATTGATGAGCCTGTTAACAAGGTTGATCTCTTCAGATATGGGCAAGAGGCTTTCACAACGGTGAAGAACTGATATCGAGCTTGATATGTTCGGGAGTACCATGTCGTTCAGATAAGCTTCTGTACGAGCTTCCAGGTTCTTGTCAGCAAACTCTTCTGTCATTTCCAGGAAATTTGATGCACATCTTAACATTGCAACGTTTGATAACATAATCTCGACATTTATTCCGTAGCAGAACTTCGCAGCTAGCTCAAATGCTTCTGATCCACCCGGAATAGAAGAGAGATTTATGTGTGAAATCTTTGCATCCTTTGTGTCCACCAACAGCTTCTTGATTCTTCCACTCCGAGAAACCAGAGGGAACTGAAAAGAAAATTTTCAACTACATGAGTAAAGCTTCTATTACAATGGTGTAACCAATTTCTAGGCCACAACAAGGTAAAGATCTTTCAATTTTGAGAATGCATAGTAAAACATTGTTAAATTTTGGACTTTGCACAATCACAAAAAGGATTCCCATGTTTTTGTGGTTCAAAGGAAGCACAATACTATACTTGTAGGCACCATGATAATTAAACATTTGCTGCTAAAAGATGCCAAAACAGATTTCACCATACCTTGTGAAGTGCAAAGCTTGATGCTCCTACCTCAATAGTAAGATCACTGGAAACATCAGAAATAGGCCTGCAAGATAAGATAACTAAGATTAAATGATGCTGCATAGAGACTAAAACCTAGGTATGGCAAAGAAAAGAAGAGAGATATGAAAGCATTTCTACATGTTTGTTAGTGCCAATAATTTAGATGTCAAATTGTTGCTTTTGCCACAGACTTTCATTTCCATGTTTGAACCCATAAATCCCCTCTTACTGGTTTAGTCAGTTGTAAGCTCGTTTGATATTCATTGGACATCTCAACCTATCCAAGGTTCAACATGAAGGGCCCAGGTGGGAAAACTGACAATAATAAGGTCACATTGCTATTAAAAGGGTAAAAACATTGAAAAGCACACACACTGCTGAACTGGTTTTGGTTTGGAGATGGAAAGCTATTAAGCTACTTTACTGAGTTGCATCCATCCATCCATATGGGACCCTTTGATTTTTATTGGATATTTGCTGCAGTAATATGTGAGAAGCAAGAAGCTTTGTCAGGCTGAGTTAACTGTTGTATGACTTTGTGATACAAGTTTGAGGGACTGTTTTGAAGGGGGAAATCAAGAGGAATTATTGTAGGATAAGAACACAATCCCCCATTCATCCGGCATAATACGGACGACCCTGGTGGGGCTGTTACTTTTTATAGAAGACTTCAAAGCTGAAGATCACATCTCGAAGGGGTTCATCTGTCACATTCGACCCTGACAGCTCTCTAATCCAGGCTTATCAAGCAAGTGGTGCTGTCTAAATTTTAATTTACTAGAGGGACCTCAAATACCAGCATTTATTGACTCCATGTTAACTACCCAAAGCTCCAAAGCTCAATAAAAAAATAGAAATAAACCCTGATTATTTATGTTATGTTAGTGTAAAAACCACAGTGCAAAACAGAGCTATACTTTTGGCATACAAAAAGCAGGAAATAAGAAGAAGAAGAAAAAAGTTACCATTCAGTGGCATGCCTGATACTGGAACTTTGACGAAAAGATCTCTTTCCTGACATACTGGGTTTCAGTTCAGCAACAGTAACAACACCCATCTTTCTTACAAACAAACCTGACAAAATCCCAGATTTCAGCCCCACCAAGATGTTCTTTACTCCTCGGAGAATCCCAACTGTTGCTGGTGGAACATTTTTTAGCAGCCCCAAATATCTCTCTCTGTCTCTCTTAGTTCAAATGTTGAAAATAGTTCATGGTTCAGAATTCAGATGCTGACAAGTTGTTTAAGGACACACTAATTTCTCTCACTCTTTCTCCTTGGGATACCAAAGGCAGGAGTGAGGTAAAAGTCACACATGAATGAACTCATGCAGGATTAAAGGGTAATGATGACTTTGAAATATATGTATATAAGCATACTTTTAATGAGTGCTTATAATAATGTGTGCTTAATCTAAAGTCAAGAACGTGCTCGAGTGAGCTTTGCACTTTTCGGTGAGAGTGGCCTTTTTTGACATGGGTTTTTGTTTAATTGCAGGATTCCTGTTGGGGTTGCAATGCTTTTAGGGGATGTAATCATTGATAGCGAAAGTAAATCCAAAATAAAAAAAAAACCATAGATTAATTTAACTCTACTACATCACTTAATTACATTATACTTATATTATAGCCTGTTTACGCCCCTAAAGCCTAGGCCACAATCACTATGACATTACCTTAACAACTACAATTTCTTGTCAGATTCTGTTCCTTTTGCCTGAAAACTTTATTGCCAACACTTCAAGTTTCGTACTGTTGATTTTGGGCAAACATTTTCTTTTTCCCACTTTATTTTTATTTTTTTACCTTTAAAGGAGAGAGAAGAACAGTGTTTATGATATTAAGTATGAGAAAACTAAACCCTGGTTGGAAATGTTCAGACCACAAAAACTGAAACATCCATGCATGTAGATGTAAATTTTGTCGGATTAATTATAATGTCAAGCTCCACTTTACCTAACTCTTCTTTAATATGTGTTTGTATGGGTAAAGCGAGTGGGTATCCTTTAATTAGCTACAAAGTTTGGTGATCTAATACTAAGATGATTTGATTTCATCATTTCCTCTTTTTTTAATATTTTCTTGGTTAGGCTTGATAGTGTATATCTATATATATATATATTTGGCTTTCCTTCGCTTTGTCATGCATGACTGTAACCAATCCGGGGAAATAAATGTTTTAAATTAATAGTTTGCATAAATTTTGAAATATATTTGTATTGTTTCAACCACAAAGTGATTAAAAATTATAGCATATGTTTACTAATAAAAAGCTATTAAAGTGATGAATTATGTCCGTTACTAAAAATTATATTATGGTCATGATAGTTTTAGAGATTGTACAAAAATAATATTTTTTATTGAATAAATATTTTATTAATAATAAATGTTATTATCCAAATAAATATTTATTAAATAATTATATTTTTATGCAGAGATGAAGACTTTTGTAGTTAAATTTCATTTGTATGCACAATGTGAAAATCATATAAAAAAATTTCCTTTTATTCTCTCACATAATTTATATTCAATTATCATCCTATAAAGAATAACTGTAGAAATTATTTACAAAAACTGTCTTGTTTTATATACTATGTTCAATAAACTATTTTTATCATTGCAAACACACAAATAGTCATTAAATTTCATTGTATTTTACTTATAATTTGTTTGTACACCAAAGAAACCCATAGAAACCATTAAAAAAAACAGCATAATTACAGACCTTAAAACCTTTATTATTTTCTCATAAATTCATCTTTTTAACATCACACACCAACATTATCTCCGCATCACGAAGATGTTATATTGTAACAAAAGACCTTTTCATTTTGCTTTTTCATGCCATTCCTTTTGAGCAAAGATTTAAATTTTGAAACAGCCAACCAGATGTTAATGGCTATTGGCAATGAGGAGCCACATCAAGGGAAAGCTTAAAATATTTGGAAACAACATTATTAGACGGCCACCTGAAGAATTAATCATGAGACCTGCTTCTAGAAAGGTGGCAATATGCCATAAATATTAACACCAAATATAAATACATATGACACATCATACTCATTCTGAGAGTTACCTTACCACTTCCTCAACTTTTGGCTTTCTGAAATATTAACAATCATAGTTGCAAACCCAAGGCTTTATTATGTACAGAACCTCGATTCTTTTATATTTATGTTTTACTAACTACAAGTGCTCAACGTAAGTATAAATAAACAAATAAAAGAAGTTTGTTTTTGGAAAGATAGCATCCACAGTGGGGCTGAAAATCTTTTTTAAAAATAAAAAATTTTAAACCTTGTTTGTTCACCCGACCAGCAATTTGGGAGTATGCCTGGACATTGCTACTACAATCCAAAGGGGAATTTCTTCTTTTCTTTTAGTAAATTAAAGCAGCTTTAAATCATCAGTGTTTGTGAGGAAAGGTTGTGACTACAATTTCAAAGACAAAAAAGAAATTCTTACACAATTCATTCAAACTATTATTTTTTTCAACAATGTCGGTTCAATGAATTTGAGATTCAACAGTGTAAAACCCTTGTGGGCCGACAGTTTTTAAAAGCCATAGCCCCCGTGGCCGTTTGCATCGAATTAAGGATGGGGTGATCGTGTGGGTTTGTATATTATTAATTACGATCTTAGCATTATCATTCTCATTTTGCCTAAACAACAAACATAGAATGAAGCCAGTAATATGCATTTATTGTTTTTTTTTTTTTCTTTTGAAGGCAACATGCATTTATTATTGTAATTGAATCTGGGGATCTCGCACAGTTTACACGTGGGCTTGTTCATCATAATTAATTCCTCTACCAGCCCAATTTCTTGGCATCCAAGGCTACTACTGCCTACTGATTACCGAGTGCTTGAGAAGGATTGGCTGGAGGTTGGCTTTTCACTTGTCATTTTTATTAACCAAAATCATTACTACTTTCTCTACAAGTAATCTACCATTTATAGCTGATAAGAAGCCACTTATTATAAGCTTGATCTATTTTACACGTGTTTTGCAGGTAAAAGAGATAATACACACTGGTGGTTAGAAGATAATATTCTTCCTTGGTCACAAATACAATGGCCAAACACAATAAGCCATAAATAAATTGAAGAGCCCAAAGCAAAGGCAGGATGCTACTATCACGGAAACTGGCATAGGGTACAAAATTATAAATGCATTACTCATGTTCGAAGCTCAATGGATTGCCTGGGCTGACTTCTCCAGCAATTTTAACTAATAATAATAAAGTGATTATGTAGGTTAATCAATGAAGCAAAATAGATAGAATCTTTACATAAGTTTCCCTGTACGCTCTTCAAGCTCTTCCCACAAAGAACCCCAGAAATGAGGCAAAAACAGCATCCTTTTACTCCCAATATCAAAAGATAAACATCGTAATAGAAAAACTGAAGCGACTAAAAAAGGGATGGGAGGAAGGGAAATTAACTGCAGGACAGGGAACTGACAGAATCCTATATCAAGTCCTCACTGCAAATTGATGAGTACAGAAAACATCAAGTTGAAAGTACAGTAACAGGCTAACCTGATATATTGGCTTTCTGTCGTGATTATTCAGAAGAAAGGGGTAGTATTTCATAAAATGTTTGCTACAGAAGCTTATTGCAGATAATATTGATGGTAATGAAAGGACAAGCTAATCATAAGAAACCATCGGTCCTATTGTGAGGTAATAACCCTTTGCTGCTGAGAAATGTAACTTTGCACTATTGACTATAATTTACTGAGATCTATTAACAGAAAATATATCGTGGTTGATAAAACCACGTCTGCAAGATAATGAAGAATGGCTCTAGCATTTTAATCAGTTTGAGCGATGAACTTCACCACCCTGTCTCGTGCTTCTGGTACTGGATAAAGGAACAGAATTCTGACTTGAATGCTGCAAATCAGAAAGGGGAACAGAACCTGTCTGTGAAAAAATCAAACCAACTGAACTGCTAGATGTGCTTGAAGAAGGAATTCTGCTCAAATAAGAATCCTTCTTAGACCCTGAACTCAACTCAGGCCGTAACTCGGAAGAAGTGGAAGAAGGGGGCAATGTAGCCAGCAGAGATCCAACTGGATAGGAAGCAACTGGCATATCAATGAGAGATGACACTGACGGGCTATATCTCATTGTTCCCATTGGGTGATCAAATTTGCATGTGGACCCAAACTTGCAGTGCCCATTCTGCAAGTAGAAAGAACAAGGCTGCCCCCCCTGTTTAAAGGGAAGAATCTAATTAAAACAACCATTGAAAACAGAAACATAACGTATTAGTATAGATACCTCATCTCAAAACATGAAATTGTAAAGGCAATTCACTAGCTGTTCAGGATAGCAATGCTAAAGCTGAACAGAAGAAAAAAAATGAAAGCAAACTAGAACATAACTAAGGCTGCTCAAGAGAGCAATACTGCTTGAACCCAATATTCATTATGAAGCTATGACCAACACAAACCATCCTGTAAGCAATAATCTGACTCCTGAGTTCTGGAGCAAGCAAAAACCTTCAACACTAGATTATTAGAAGGTTCTAAACTATAAAGCTGTCAAATGTGTATGAAGAAATCTCAAACTGATGACCATTACGGAAGCCCTCTCAATCCTACTCTTGAGCATTAAACTCTCGTATAATGAAGCACATCTAGCCTATATTTTAGGGAGGGAAATAGTTCCTCAAAAATAAAAAAGTAAGATTACTTAAGAGGGAAAGAGAGGGCCAAAAGGCTGTCACTTTCCTTCTTTCCCCTCTAAGGAGCAATTCTAAGTCCATAACAGATTAGATACAGAATTTCATACTTCTAGGGCAAGCAACATCAACTCAGAGGTATTTAAAATATGTTAACCTGACTAAACTTACTTATAATGCAAGATCTATTAGTCAAGATCTATATAAAGGACAAGCTCATGTAAAAGCAATAATCATAACGGAATGTCATCTTTTACAGAGAAAACATTGATAAAATAATAACAAAGAGTTCGAGAATGTTCACATACTGGACGTAAAGGAAGTCCCATTGGGCTGAGGATGCAATTTGTCCATGGCGCAACCTTGTCTCTAGGATGATGATACCGACAAGACGATCCAAATTTACAGTCGCCGGTCCTCAAATAGTATTGGCATTCAGGCTCACCGGGTCTCTCTGGAAATGTTTGATTTTTCTGGTTACCACTTGAAGGGCTCATAGAAGAGGGCAAGGAAAGATAAGGTCCTGCACGTGAAGGTGTTGAAGAAGACAGCTGTGTTAGTCCATAGAGAGAAGTAGCCCCAACAGCAGGTTGCACACCAGGAGAGAGTACTGAGCTTACAGGTGCCTGCACCAAGAAAGCAAAAAACATCTTCAGGAATCAGATTGCCTTAGGCACTATCTTAATGCAACTATGCTGATCATCCTACCGAGTAGTGACTCCAACCCGGAATAGGAACCACCCCAGGGGAAAACAGAACAGGGCCATAAGCCCCCTGAACATATGAACCAGGTAATATAGGAGATCTTGCACTGGTGGATGCACCTCCATACTGTTCAGTTATAGGGACTGACGGAGACTGCACCGGCTGATAATATTGAGGTGCAGATGCTGGAATTGATGTTCCAGCTGGTTGAGGATGATGGAATTTACAGGTAGTATCAAACTTGCAGTGCCCCGTTTTCAAATAGTAGGAGCATTCTTTCTCACCCTGTTAATGGATAGAATACACACCAGATTGGTGTCCAGAAGTTCTAAGAATCCTGAAAATAGCTAAATACAAATTGGGGAGAAAAAGAAAACAAGAGAAATTCAAACCGGTCGTAATGGGTATCCATATATATTCAATGGAACTTGGCTAAAGGATTGATATCCTTGTTTGGGATGATGGAACTTACAGGATGCGCCAAATTTACATGTCCCAGTTTTTAAATAAAACTGCAAACATGAAGGGAAAAGAAAGACTTAGAAAAACAAGGAAAAGGTTTTTGCGGCATTAATTAGCAAAGAGGTAGATTCGTTAAAACAATTTGGCATATTTTCATAAAACTATTCTTTCACCTGACATGTGAGCTCCCCTGGTCGTTCAGGATACACCCCTGTAGCTCTTACAGCAGCCTCAACCTAAATGGTATCACAAACAAATAAAGATGAGTGATTCAACCGTCACAAAAGGCTTAAAGGTGAGTACAAGAAAAGACTTACCTGAGTTTAAAACCAAAGACTAAGACCTAAGTAAATACTTTTACATCATCCTATTCTATCAATAGTGATCCTCAATTCATGTTAAAAAAGACTAGCTGAAGCAGGCAACTAACTTATTAGAATCATAGAATTCTCATGCCTGTGAAACAAAGACAGAAAACCTGAAGTTCACTTGTTAAGTCGACACTCATCCAAAGAAAACACAATTTGATGGTATACCGTCCCCTTTGTTTGCTTCACTTACCCACAGATTAAACAAAATCTTTTGAATAAATATAAGAAATAAATATCTATCACCTAGCCCACACATCAGACAGTTTGGTATGAATGAATTAGAGCATAAGAAAGGGACCAAGCAAATTACTAAGTTTAGGGAAAATGTTGCATAAATAGCAAACTTAGGTGGCAGCTCATTTAAATCCAGAATAGAAAATGTCAAGCATGACATCTAAACAGCAGTACTCGATTTCTATTTGGAGCAAACAACACACTGAGAAATTGTGTCCACCAGAACCCTTATGATTTATAAGAAATATATCTATATGAAAGAATAATCTGGGAAAAAAGTAATGGAATAACTAATTATAACAATAAAGAATAATCTGTAAAAAGAAAGTAATGAAATAACTAATTATAACAACTACCATACAATAGATATATAGATTTTAACAGAGAAAGGTGCTTTGATTATACATTACTATAGCATAGTAAGTTCCATTTCCTAATGGATTTCGTTCTTAAATTCTCTTCATATTAGGTTAAGAATGAGATCCCACTGTCACCACGAATAGGTAAAACTGACATCATCGATAAATATTGCAAACAAAACGAAAAAAGCACTAAAGCCCCAGTTATCAAAGAAATTACAGAGAAATTTACCCAGGCAGGGTTGCGAGGATGATTGTAGCGGCACCTATTACCATATCCACAGAACCCGGTTCGCATGTAGTAAACACAGTCAGGTACCCCAGGCCGTTCCGGGTAGGATTCAGTGCCCCCCAACGACAATGGCCACATTGGCTCTGCATTACACCGAAGAAACACTAATAAAAACCCCGATTCACTCTCCACATTGTAAAAACCCTAAAACCCCAAATAATAATAATAAGAAGAAGAAGAACTAAACCAAGGAAACATCGTTACAATGCGAGTAGAACAGCGAGAAAAAATATATGTTGAAACGAACGGAGTTTACCTTCCAGGCCAGTCTCAGGACCAGCGGGGCTCCATTCGGACTGGTAACCCGATTGAGACCCATTCCGTGGCGGGATGCGACTGTACAATTCCATCAAACGGATTCGGGCGGCCTGTACAGTAACACCTTAACTAATGCCTACTTTACAATAGAGAGAAAAAGAAGAATGGGGAGGTTCTACAGAGAATATAGGAATGTTTCAAAATGATCAGAGTGAGTGCAAAATTGTTAAGAAGGCCAATGATGGTGATGATGATGAAGAAGAAGAAGAGAGATTCTTTTACTGTAATTGAGCTTTTTGTTCTCTTCCTCTTTCCTTTTTCTATTACAGTACGGTCTGGGATCAGGTGCTTTTTTTTGGCATTGTTTGAATTTTCTCCTTCTGTTTAATCATTTTATATATTTTTTGTTTGGTCAAATTCTGTAATACATCCTTGTAGTATATGTTTTTGGCAGCTCTATATGCTTTTCATTAATATTCTTAAAAAATAACCCTTTTTTCATTAATTTTGTGAAATAACATTTAAAGGTTAAAATATGTTTTATGTCCCTAAGTTCTTCATGTATTTAAAATTTTGTCACTTTTTTTTATTTTTGAAAACTTAATCCTACTTTTCCAATTTAAAAAAAAAAATTGGTTAATTATAAGAGAAGGATAAAGCCTTAACAGCAATATGACTAGTACGACTCAAACCCAAACCACACTTAAATAGGTGAGCATCCTAGTTAATTTTTTTATTGACAAAAACAAAATGTTGCAATAAACTTAAACTTAATAGATAACGTCAATAGTATTAACAATTAGACCTGAATTTTTAAATTCAAAAAGCACAAAAAATAAATTTCTTGAAAAAAATAAGAAAATTAAATTCCAAATATATAAACTTAAAGTATATTTAATATTTTTAAAACTATACGATGACGTGACTTATACACATTTACGTGTTTTTTTTTATAACTTGACAAATTCGTTGCATATTTAAAAAAAATAAAAAAGCCTAATTTATATTTAATAGTAAGAAAAATTCAAAGTATACATCCCATATTACTATAGTGACGTCAAATTATATGATACAGTTACCAAAAATTTTCATAAAGCTGAAAAATACATTTAGAAAATCAAACTATAGTAAATAGACTAATTCGACAAAAAAAAGTACATTGTATAGGGACTTTCTATGGAATTTGACTCTTTTTTTTTTTCTCTCTCTCTCGCTAACTTTTCTTAGTTTTTTATTGGTTTCGTACCGCTAAATGAAGTGTAGCTGGAAATTTGGGTGTGAAACCCGGGTTTTGGACAGGAACAGGTAACCGACACTGGTTCGAACTCAAATGACTGTTATAACCCTCTTATTATGTTCGGGCATCGTTGTACCTTTTTTAAATTGTTTTTATGTTATGGTTGGAGTTTTGCCTGTTTCTTGTTTTTTACTTAAGCAGGGGGAGTAGTATGGTAAAGGCTGATTGACTCTGGGAGGTAAATTTGTCATTCGACCAATAAGTGTACGAACTTCACAATAAATTTGGGAAGCTCTGATTGATTCTCAGGACTGGAGGGGCAAGTCACGAGTGGCGATCTGGGAAGTACTCATTAAAGAGGTTAATTCTGAGTTAGGGATGGTGTATTGTATAATCCATTTCAATTTTAAATTTATTTATTGTTCTGAAAATATTCATTTCATTTGAAGAAAAATATAAATTTTATTTATTTCATTTGAACAATAATTAAAAACTTTATCCCGCTTATATACATGTAAAAATTAATTATTTAAGATACCGTATATTATTATAATTTTTTATATATAATTATATAAGTTTTGAACACATTGTTGTATTTGTATTATTTTAAATTTTCTATAATTATCAAATTTAATTGACACAATTCAAAGAATTATAATTTTATATTCATGGTGATATTATTTTTTTATGACATACGCATATGCATATTCAATAGTATATATATATATATATATATTCTGCCATGCGTATAGTAATATATATTTGATTATGAGATACTCAAGACTTAATGTCTGGGTGGATGAGAGGAACGAAAAATATATACTCTATAGTCTACGCTCTGCATTCAGTACAAATAAAGAAAGAAAGAAGATAGTTTTCTCAAGTGGTTTTGTTTTTAATAAATAGTTGTTTTAAAAGAAAATAACTAAATGCCCTAAATATATTTTTATTATAATTGTTTTTGGTCTTTTTGGCCAGTGAAGCATGACTTTGAGGACAAGTCTTTTAATGACTTCTCAATTTTAGTTTTTTAAGAAGTTTTACCTTAAAGTTAGGTCCAAATATAATAAATATTAAGATTAAAATTTTGGGATGTTGTTATCATTTGTTCAAGTTTCACTGCTTTTAGATTTATACAAAATATAAAAAAATAAAATCACAGTATCTATTTTTTAACTAAATTGAGTTAAGATATATTGATTGGTGCTTAATAAATATTTACGTAATTTCATATTATCTATTTTATTAAAAAATTATGTACTTATAAATGTATAACAGTGAAATAAAAATATTCCATAAAGAATGATATATTTATATTTGGGAATGAAAAAGATATTTTTGATATATCATCACCTAAAATTCTATATCTTAATATATTTTTTTTAATGTTTACATACTTATGCGCCTCAGTTCTTAAATCTTTTTCGACGATGAGTTCTTCAATTAACAACTTTCGTACGTATGTTTCACACTTTATTTAATTGCAATTTTAAATATAACATTATTACATCCACTTTACCATTAATTTTCATTATATTGTAATACATCACTTGTTTGAAATAACTCTCTATAAAATCCTTTTAACTGATTCATTCATTACACCGTATTTATAAAAAATACAAGACTTAATTTATATATTAATATAATTAATACTTAATTTTATGTATTACTAGTCATGTACATTGCGTGAATATAAAAATTAGCTAGGAAAATAATTTAGAGAAAAAAATTATATATGAAAATAATTTGTTTGTCACGGTATTCGTTGGTACTGCCTGACCAACCCATGGCATTATCCCTTTTTCATTCTAATTATGACCCAATCATCAGTGTTTAAAAAAATAATAATTTTTAGTGGTGTCGCCTGGCACAGTGGCAGTACCGAACTGAAATGTGATTATATAAAACGTTCAATGACCTAATAAAACAATTATCCTTTTTAGGTTGATTGGAAGAAGAGTGTCACCTTATAATATGGGGCACCAGATTAAATCGTTTTCAACTTTTGGTCTATTTATATGTTAAATTTGTTACCTTTTAAAATTAAATTTAAATAGCCCTTAAAAAAATATAAGAATAACAAAAATAAGCATTATCATTTTTTTTCTTTAAACAATAAAATAAAAAAGCTATACAAAATTATTATTTAAATTACCCAAATATATCCCTCAAAAAAATTCTCTAAATTTATCTAAATTCAAATATGTTAGGGAATGAAAATATTTAAATTTAGATAAACTTGAGCAAATTTTTTTAGGGATATATTTAGATAATTTAAATAAGAATTTTATATGGCTTTTTAATTTTATTGTTTTTTAAACAAATAAAAAAATGAGAAGAGTTTATTTTTGTTATTTGTATATTTTTTAAGGGCTATTAAATTTAATTTTAAAAGAAAACAGATCTAATATGCAAATAGACTAAAAATTAAAAATTATTTAATTTGGTGCTGTCATAATGTAAGGCGGTATCATTTTTTCATTCAATCTAAAAAGAATAATTGCTTCATCATGTCCCTAAATATTTTATATAATCACACTTCAATTCAATGTCACAAAACAGCACTATTAAATTTTTTTTAAATAATAATGATTAGGTCATGATTAGGCAAAAAAGAAAAGTAAGTTGATCAGGTGGCATCGACAAATATAATAATAAACGAATCATTTTCATATATAATTTTTCTTCTAGTATATTTTTATAATTAATTAATATTTTTAAGTTATTTATATAAAAAACGGAAATTAGCTCTTACACTATAATTAAATATTCAAATAAAATTATTACAACAATGAAAATCAAACATCATTAAACCGTAAAGAAATAGTAACAAACAATGATGAAGCGACAGGAAATTTACTGCAATAAAGCTCCGTTATCCATTGGAAGACTTGTTGGAAATAAAAGGGGCCAATACATATATACAGATGTCGAAACATAAAACTGATTTTCCATCACTGAAATGTGAAAATCTCCACGTTACACGTACCTGTTTCTCATCACCAAAATCTCCAATCTCCTTCCATATGTCACCTCCTCTGTAATCTCTTCTCTTCCTCCCCCAATCTCTTACCATATATTGCCCCATTCTTTTTCTTTTTTCCTTTTGCTACTTCTGTCCATAATTTCTATGCTTAAGACTCTGGTACTCCGGTCTTCTTCTCTTTCCTTTTCTCACTTTAACAACTTCTCCACCTTACCCAGAAAATTCCCATTTCCCTTCACTCACTTTCCTTGTCCTTTCTCGACCGTTTTCCCTCGACCCGTTAACTCCTGCAGGTGCAAGGTCTTCGCCATGGCTGAACGGACCTCCACTTCAAGTTCCCACTCCCTTAAGTATACTAATCGTCTCGCAACTGAGCATAGTCCTTATCTTCTTCAACATGCTCATAACCCGGTAATTCTGTCTTATCTTCTTCTATCGTGGGATATATGGGACTGATGGGTTTTATTTCTTTTGAATATTTCAGCTCAGTTGAGTTTAATAAATGATTGGCTTTATAAAATTGAGCCAAAAAGAAAACATATCAGTTCAATGAGTTAAGACTTCATTTTGAAGGTTGATTGGTATCCTTGGGGTGAAGAAGCTTTTGCAGAAGCAAGAAAAAGAGACGTGCCAATCTTCTTATCAAGTATGATATAATCTTACTTATTGTCATTTGGATAATTTACAGTTATTGACAATTGACAATTTGTTACTAATTTCGGTCATTTGGTCATTTATTTTTATGATGGGATTCTTTTTGAAGTTGGATACAGTACCTGTCACTGGTAAAAAGTCTTAACCCATTTGTGCAAATCGACATCTGGACTACATTATCATTGTGAATCCAAATAGTGAAATGAGAACTGACAGATTCCTGTCATTTATGAAGGTGTCATGTGATGGAGGTGGAGTCTTTTGAAAACGAAGAGGTGGCAAAGTCGTTGAATGATTGGTTTGTGAGTATTAAGGTGAGTGAATTTATTTGATTTTTTTTTTTTTTTTGGTATGTGATAATGTCCAATTCTGGCTTGGTAATGGTAAGTCATTAACTAACCTAGGTGTCCTTAAAGCGTTTGATCTCCCATACTCTTCTGACATGCCACTGCTACAGGTGGATCGAGAAGAAAGGCCCGATGTTGACAAGGTAAATGAGATACACAGTAATTGTATAAGCTCTTTTGTGCAGTTACTCTGATTGTGATTAACTGATTATAGCATCATTTTGTAAGCATAGCAGAGTGATTGCATAGTTCACACACAATGGAAGTCAGTATAAAAATTAATTGGTCATGATCCACTGTTTCAAATATATTGTGGTCACAGAATAATTTTCGTTTTTTTCTAGGTGTACATGACATATGTGCAGGCTTTGTACGGTGGTGGAGGGTGGCCGCTGTCCGTTTTCCTTTCACCTGATTTAAAACCCTTAATGGGTGGAACTTACTTTCCTCCTGAGGATAAGTATGGAAGGCCTGGATTTAAGACCATTCTTAGGTTAGCATATATTCTTCCTGAAACGTTTCTGTTTTCCTGTAGCTTCGTAATTCTTATCCATCCCTTTTCTGGTGGGATTGTAAGCACTGATTGGTGCCATCTGAATGTAGTTTTAAGATTTGAGTTTAAACTTTAAACCTTCTCCTTTCAAATTCATATTACTTCGCTAATGCATGTTGTTTTTTCACTTTGCACAATTTATTCTTGTCCACCCGCACACTTTCCTTCTGCTATTTTAGAAAGGTGAAGGATGCTTGGGATAATAAAAGAGATATGCTTGTTAAGAGTGGAGCCTTTGCTATTGAACAGCTATCAGAAGCATTATCGGCTAGTGCAGGTTCAAATCAGTTGCCAGATGGGCTTGCACAAAATGCATTACACTTATGTGCAGAGCAGGTATGCTTTTATCTTTCCAGAACTTGACATGGCCTATTCATGAACAACCATAACCTAATTGTAGTAATATAGCTTGGGTATAATTTAATCATTGAGTTTTATTGAAGTGCTTCATTGGTTTTTGTTTTTTTTTTTTTTTTTCTTTTTTGGTGTGTTTGGCAATGTTGTAATAAGAAAAACAGAATATTTTTTCCTTGAGAACAATGTTTGCTTGTTCCAAATAGATAAATGTTTCACTTTTCAGGAATTATTAACTGCATTTCTTTTCAGCTGTCCAACAGCTACGATTCAAGGTTCGGTGGTTTTGGATCTGCTCCCAAGTTTCCTAGACCAGTCGAGATTCAATTAATGCTCTATCAGTCCAAAAAATTAGAGGAAAGTGGAAAACCTGGTGAAGCAAAAGAGAGTCTGAAAATGGTTTCTTTTAGTTTGCAATGCATGGCAAGAGGAGGTATGCATGACCACGTTGGAGGTGGTTTTCACAGATATAGTGTGGACGAATGCTGGCATGGTCAGTTTCTTTCTTTGTTTTTGTTTTAATTTCTAGCTGTCGAAAGAAATATGTTTGCATGGAATATTATCTTTCTGACTGACATGGTCGTCAAATATTAACAAATAATTCATTGTATACTATTAATATTAACCGCAACATGTGTTTTTTAGCTTCATTTTGTCTGTTGTTCTGATGGACATGATTGTAACTTTTACTTCTCTTGCAGTTCCTCATTTTGAGAAAATGCTGTACGATCAAGGGCAACTTGCCAATGTTTACTTGGATGCTTTTTTCATCTCTAGAGACATATCATATTCATTTATATCTCGAGATATCCTTGATTATTTGAGGAGAGATATGATTGGGTCAGAAGGTGGAATCTTTTCAGCAGAGGATGCTGATAGTGCTGAATTTGAAGGTGCAACCAGAAAACAGGAGGGAGCATTCTACATATGGACGAGCAAAGAGGTCATTTTCCATCATTTTTGACTGAGCATGTGCATATTTCATTATATTAGGATATGGAGGGAGAAAATAAGATATTATAAAGCATGATGCTCATCGCCCTATGACGAGATTTTTCATTATACTAGGACTCTTGTGCTTCAGTTGATATTGGGAAAAGAAGAAGATTTTATTAGCATGATGCTCATTTTGATATGATTAGAATTGTCCTTTACATGGCTTAGTTTATTTATCTATGTTTTTGAGCTTCATTGTTGTGTTAAATGACCCTATGCCTCTACTATATAGTTTTACTTTTCGAGCTGTTTATGAAAACTGCACATACATTTGTGATTGATCATAATGCTTCTTATCTGGTAACATGTAGTCATTCCTATTATGAGATAATGATCGTTGTAATTGCCAGTTCCTCCTTATCTTAAGTTTCTAAAGAATATGTTGATCTTCGTGTTTAAGATTGATGACATTCTTGGAGAGCATGCTATTCTTTTTAAGGAACACTACTATGTAAAGCCATCAGGAAACTGCGATCTTTCTAGCATGAGTGACCCGTACAAGGAATTCAAGGGGAAAAATGTGCTCATTGAAAGAAATGATTCTTCAGCACTGGCATCAAAACTTGGCATGTCAATCCAGGAGTATCTGGATATTCTAGGTGAATGCAAAAAGAAACTTTTTGATGTAAGGGCAAAGAGACCTAGGCCACATTTGGATGATAAGGTACTTATCTGACAGAACTAATGTTAGGCGACTCCTCTTGTTACTTTTTTTCTTACTGGTGATGAACACTTACATCAAGTACTTGCTAGGTGATTGTATCCTGGAATGGACTTGCAATTTCATCTTTTGCAAAAGCATCTAAAATCCTCAAGGGTGAACCGCAGGGCACAAATTTCAACTTCCCTGTTGTTGGATGTGATGTAAGATTTTAACCCTCTTCACTCATGAAAAGCAAGTTGCTTTGTCATAGTGGCTTTAATTGGAAAGAGTTGCTTTATAGATTTTAACCACGCTCATGACTGGATTATGCTTCTAAAATTTATAGCTCCCAAAACCTTCCCAAGGATGAAAAAGCTAATGATATGATGTATGTATTAACTTTTACATAATACTAGAGAAGCTAGCACGCCATATATTGTGGCTGGCTTTGATTGTAGTACAAATGCTTATAAGACCTGTTACAGCTAAGCCTAGTAGTAAAGTAAAACTGGTTTATTAGTAGTTTAGCTATTTCCCTAGGGCAATATGGTAAGCCAAAAAGTTATGTCCTATTCTCTTGATCGGTAATTTTGACACTTGAAGATACTAGTGATCTAATTATATTTTTAAGTGATCTTCAAACTTCTTAAGTGGTCACCATGTTGATATCAGGAGCAGTATTGTCCTGCTATTTTTACATTATAGTATTTTCTTGCCGGGTAATTCTTATTTGAGTAAAACAATTTTGCTATTTGATAATTCCAGCCTAAGGAGTACATGGAAGTTGCAGAAAAGGCGGCAAATTTTATTAGAAGACATTTGTACAATGAACAAACACGCAGGCTTCAGCATAGCTTTAGGAATGGCCCATCAAATGCACCCGGGTTTTTAGATGATTATGCGTTCTTGATTTCAGGGCTGCTGGATCTTTATGAGTTTGGTGGTAGCACTGATTGGTCAGTTTGGGCAACTGAACTCCAGGATATGCAGGCAAGGGCTATAGATGGTCTTCGTTTCACTAGGATCAGTTTTTTGTCTCCTTGCTAGTAGTAATTTTTTCATCTTACTTCCCAATTCTATGGTCCAGGATGAGTTATTCCTCGACAGAGAAGGTGGAGCCTATTTTAACACTCCAGGAGAAGACCCTTCTGTGCTTCTCCGAGTAAAGGAAGATCACGATGGAGCCGAACCATCAGGAAACTCGGTCTCTGCAATCAATCTTGTGAGATTGGCCTCCATGGTTTCTGGCAGTAAATCCGACCATTACAGGCAGAATGGAGAGCATCTTCTGGTTTGTCCTCACTTCAAAGAGATTAATTTTTCCTCGAATCAAATTTGCTTTCTACAAATAGTGACTTGGTTTTGGAATTCTGTGTGTGTTTGCAGGCTGTTTTCGAGTCAAGATTAAAGGAAATGGCAATGGCAGTGCCACTTATGTGTTGTGCAGCCGATATGCTGTCGATTCCTTCCAGGAAGCAAGTTGTGCTGGTTGGCCATAAGCCTTCAGAAGAGTTCGAAAACATGCTTGCGGCTGCTCATGCCTCATATGATCCGAACAAAACAGTAATAACACAAGACATAAACAACACGTTTTATCTCCATTACATCCAAAACCTGACCCTGTCCTCATTCAATGTAACAGGTAATTCATATAGATCCAACAAATACAGCAGAGATGGAATTTTGGGAAATGAGTAATAACAAAGTGGCTCTCATGGCAAGAAACAATTTTGCAGCTGACAAAGTGGTTGCTCTTGTATGCCAAAGTTTCAGTTGCAAGCCCCCAGTAAGCAGCCCTAAATCGCTACAACATATGCTCTCAAACAAGTCTGCCTCGTCCTCTGTTGTATGAACCTGTCATTGCTTTACTTGGTAGTGTATGATAAAAAAGAAAAAACATAAGGCCAAAATCACATGTGATACTCTTGTATACGGTGAACCAATGATTTTAACACCAAACAATGGTTTGATAGAATACTCCTCTTTTTTTAATAATTAATATTGCTTTTTCGTTTTTTTTTCCTTATGCAAAGTTTTCCTTTTTTTCTAGTCAGAAGGGTTTACTAATTGACCTGTAATTTCATTTAATCATTAAACTTGGTTTCATGATTCACGTGAGAATGTGATAATAATATGGTATTATGAGATTATGTAAGGTCATCATTTAATTTTCTTTTTAAATTAATATATAATATGATATAATTTTAGAATTTTATAATATTACTAAATTCAAGAATTAATTTACATAAAAAATAAAAATCTAGAAAAAATCAAATTTAAAAATTAAAGGTTGTCATTTCAGATGTGTGTATATTGATGCAATTATTCTCTAAACCAACCATAAAGTTGGTTTTATTAGTAACCCATTTAGTTTTTCTTAAATGTGAATTCCCTAGTTCCAAGTTATATTATCATGTAATTATAATTTTTAGTGTAAAAGTTCAACATACTTGATAATACTTATAGATTGCAATCCGATGAGATTAGTCAGGTTATTTTGAGTTTAAATTTTTTCGTGTTCGAACTTTTTCAGATTCGAATTATTTTGAGATCGATCTTGATTTCAGATTTCGTTTGAGATTGACTTTGCTTTACATTTAATATAATCATATATATCTACATAATTTAAATGTTTACATAGTAATATAAATTATTAAATTTTTATATTTTAATTATTTATTTATTGTAGTGTAATATAATTAAAAATAAAATAAAAATTTTGCTATTGTTACTTGTCAGTATAAAAATATATAAATTTATTTATTATATAAAACTAATTGTGTTAAATACTTTAAAATGATATATTACAAGTTAATCATGCTGATTTTTGAAATAGTTGATTAGATGAAATAACCAATTAAAGGAGTTTCTTTTATATATTTTTATAATGAAAATAATTTATGCTTACAACAAAATAAAACTCGACATTCTATTTATATTATCAAAGACATAATAATTTGAATTCATATAAAATTTGAGAAGAGATAATATTAAATAATAAAATATAATAATATTATTTTAAATTCTAAAATACGTGATATTCTTATGTATTAGTATTTCATGACATAAATTATATGTTTTAAGTATAAGAATTTATAATTAAAATTTTATTAACTGTAAAAGATTATTTGTTTGAACTGACAAAAGTTTAACCCCTAAATTAAGAAAAAACCATTTTTCCCTTTTGATAACACAAAAGTTTAAACTCTAATATAATTTTTAGTTTTTATAATTTCTCTAATTATTTTATTAATAGTTGAAACGAAATATATTAGCTGATTTAGATCTAAATCATTTAAATTAGGAATTAAATTATCCTTATATTTAAAAAATTAGAAGCTAAATATAATGACAAATAGTTAAACAAAAAGAATTTCAAAATTAGATATTAATATCATAAAGTTTTTGCGATTGTGTAATAGTGGTAATCTCATTTTCTCCAAAATTTACTATTTCATTATATATAAAATAAACAGTTTATTTAAAATATTTGAATAAAACTAATAATTAAAGTTTTTATAAAAATATTTAATTATAGTTTGATTTTTTTATTTTATTACTAAATTTGGGTTCAAGGTAATTTTAGGTTTAGATTTTTTTAGGATTGGAATTCTTTAAGTCCGGATTTTTTTTTTTTAATCAAATTGAGTTTAAAACGTGTTTAAACTCGAATTTTTTAAATCAAACTCTTGAGTTGGGACTAAGGGAGCAGAAAAATTCAATGTGGCCAGCTTTGACTCGAATTTCGATTTTCATACAAATCCTTGCCTTAAATTTGTTGCTTTTCGAGATTTAGAGTTGAGACCAAATTTAAGCATCATCCTCACTTTTTCCTTCCATAGAAATATTACCTTCCTTCTTTCTCTATATTTATTTGTCTCTTTAATAGTAACAGAATATGCTTTACAATTTTGGCTGTGTACTTGCGAAAAGTATCATAAGACAAATTACATTTTGTTTAGTAGATTAACTAGTAAATTGGATTTAACATAATGATGGGTTTGTCATTTGATTTAACATATAGAGATTATTTTGCACATCTTTTGAATAAATATAGTAAAATACAATTCGACTCCTATTATATGAACCTTCATGATACTTTTAGCCTATATATTTTTATTTTTAAATCCGTAATAATGCTATAATGAAGGTTTAGACTGTATATTGTATAAAAGTATAATTATTAAGGTAATAGTTAAAAAAAATCTATTTTTATAAACATATCTGTTATAATTAATTATCCGCATAATTCTCTTACGTTTAATTTTTATAATAATTATAATGTGTAATTTGGGTGCTCCATTATATTGAATTCAATAGGATTCATTAATTAAAATAATTTACTAAACATGCCCCATATATGTAATTACAAAATAGTTTACCAAACATGCTGCATAATGCATATGTGTAATTACGAGCAATTACTTTAAGATCCAATTATTAAGATAATGTTTGAAAAACCGCCTAGTAATTACATTTAGGTGTAATTGCTTGTAATTACAAATGATGGCATGTTTGGAAAACTATTGTAATTGATGGGTGTCACTGAATTGAGTGTAATTGGAGTACCTCAATTGCATTTTTCAATTCTTAGGAAAGAGTAAGAATTGAAATAAGTATGCAGGTAATTACACCCAAATAATAATTGGAATAAGTATGCAGGTAATTACACCCAAATCTAATTTTAAAAAATTATTTTTATACAAGTTATTAAAATTATAAAGATTATATTATAAGTATGAACACATATGAATGTTTGAGATTGTTATAACAAAAAAATTTATTATATATAATTTAAAAAAATTATATTATATGTGTATTTTATAAAGTTATAGCAAAAAATATATATTATTTAAATCCTAAAATATTTTTAAATTTATGGTCAAAAAGTTCATTATAAAAAATAATTTACATATTATAAAAGTGTTATGATATATATATTTATAAAAATTTATGGCCAAGAAGAATGAGCATAACTTATTTATGTGTTCATATTGTGTAGCATAAAAATAATATACTTATTCATAAAAAAATGTTATAAAAAGTGTTACGAAAGTTATTGGACAAATTATAAAACCTTATATATAAATGTTATATATTATAAACTTTATATTATTATTGACTTAATTTATTTATTAGAAAAATAATATAATCTAGCAAAAATCTCTCTCTAAATTAAGTTTATATAAGTTTTTATAGTTAAAGCTACAAACTATTTAGATTATGAATCTAAATATCATTAGGTGGATGTTAATTATGCAAATGCAAAAAAGTTTTCTTACACTATATTGTTGGGTATGATACAAATTGAGATAATGGTGTCAGACACAAGAACTATATATAGTTAACTTTTTGAGACATTTATGGCTTTAAAATATGGTTGGAAAGACATTTAACATTCTAAAAAAAATTTGCATCTTAATATCATTGCCTTAATATACAATAATAAAAAATAATAATGAATCGTACTAGCAAGTTACACATTTCATAACTTTAATCATATTATCAACTATTTTTTTAGGCTAACATAATACATATGATGGTTTGATTTTAATTTTTGTTATACATTTTTTATCATACTAATAAATTTTTTTAATAATTGATGTTTTTAAAAAATATAATTTATATAATTGTGTAATTACAAATATGGGCGAAGCCAAAACAATTTTTTAGGGGGCCGAATGAAATTTTAATTTTTTATAGTCTATATTTCTAAAGGATTAAATCATATTTTTATAATTTTAGGGGGACCAAAGTGCAATTCTACCTTTACTATTATAAAATTTTAATTTTTTTTTTTAAATGCCTAAATAGCAATTTTTCATTTGAAGGGGGTGGGTGCCCCTGTCAGCCCCTAGATTTGCCTTTAATTACAAATTGTAGTACTAAACATAACATAGAGCATTACGATGTGACTATGTAATTATACTTTGTCAACCAAACACGTTTGAGAAATTATAATTTTATTAATTACAAGAAAATAATAATTACCTAGTAATTACACTCTTATTCAATTACTCTGTGCTGTAAATGATATTAAATTAATGTTTTAACATAAAATTAACGCCACAACCACAATGCATATAAAATTTTATGAAAAATAATCTAAAATTTCACATAAAATTTGATAAAGTTTTGATTGAATTGGTAAAATTGAAATGTTAGAAAATTATGACTCCTCGTATTAAATCATTTTCTATATTTTATATAAAATGATAAAAACGCTCTCAATTTAATATTTGTTACATTGTAAAAATAAGGGATAATATATTTTTGGCGCTTAAACTTGACGACTAAATCTATTTTGATACTTTTATTTATTTTTGCTCACTTTGATATCTAAACTTGGCAACAATGTCCATTTTGATCATTGAACTTGGATTCCGTCCAGATTTGATGATGACTAGTGCTCTTGGAACAAGACTAGATTGGTCAACCGAACCAATTGGATCAATAATCAATTGGTATACTAGTCCAAACAAAGGTGTCGAGTCCATTGAATGGAAAACTACTTGAAAACAGTGAAAATAGAAAGCTAGGACAAAAACTAGTAGCCAAACAAGTTGAGCCGGTTTAATAACTTTTTTAATATTTTTATGAATTTTAGTTATTATTGGTCTAGCAATTAAATTGATCAAATAGATTGAATCGAGAACTAGTAGTTTGACTCTGACTGGTTCAACCAATGATCCAGTTATTAGAATATTGTATGTAACACTCTAAGATTGTACCACGTCATAACCTAAAATTTTAGATATATTTTTTTTAATTTTCAAGTGATGATGTAGCACAATCTCGGAGCGCATGTCACCAAACATTTATATTTTTTTAAGTTTAAGGACTAAAATGAATCTAATTGTGAAATTCAAGTATCAAAATAGATAAAAAAAAATGTATAAATATCAAAGTGGATCTAATTGCCAAATTTCGTGTCCAAAACTTGATGACAAAATTAATAATTCTCATCAAGTATAAATGAACTTTTTGGAAAAGTGGATAGAGTAGTTTTTTTATAGAAAAAAATATTATGTAAGATTTGTAATGATATTATTATCCTCCCAGAATTCTTAAATTTTTTTATTTATTGATTTTGATTTGGTGTTAATATAATCGTAATACTAAACTTATAAGAAGTTTTATAATAGTATCTATATAAATATTAATATTAAAATTTTGATAGAGTTGGTATTATAAATTAATTGGATATCAAATTAATTAATAAAAAATTAAAAAATTAAAATTAAAATAGCATCACAAACTTATGAAAATATCAATACTAATATTAAACCTTTGATAAAGTTGACGTTACAAGTTAATCAAACACCAATTTAATTAAAAAAACTTAAAATATCAAATTAAATTAGCATCACAAATTAATGGAAATATGATATAAAGATAATTTAATAAATTTTAAACATTTTTTAACAAAAGAAAACTTTTGAAAAAAATTATTCATGTAAAAAATTCGCCCACATCCTGAACTTAAAACAACTAATCATTTGCCAATGAAATCTTGGCAGTATTGATAAAGACTAAGGTCTTGGGGCCTTGAGTATTCATATTGAGTCTTACTATGCACATTTCGGCATGTGTAATTTCTTACTCCAAATTTTATTATGGTTTAAGTCTTATTGTGTATAGGTACTGTATAAATTTATTCTGATTTAAGTTTGAATATATCTTAATTATCAATTAAACCATTTGAATATATAATTTATGATTCTGGGCATAATTATATGAATGTATTGATTGCAATTGTAATCTAGTTTGTGCATTGTATTGATTGAGTCTAATCATAGTTATACAAATTACTTGTAATGAATCGTATTGGTACCTTAAAAGTACTCATTTACTTACTAAATCTTAACTCCTTTAACATCGTTACTTTTGCAACAACTTGAAGAATGTAAATTTAAGCATGCTTAAGTACGTAATATTTTCACCGTAAAAATTAGAGTTATACTTAACTTAGGCATTGTATTAAAAAAAGATTAATATGTTCTAGAAGTCCCTATATTTTTCAAAAATTAAGAATTTAGTTCCTATAATTTTATTTGATGTAATTTATCTTTTTTTTTTCAGATTTTAAAATATGGATCCAGTTGTTAACACTGCTAAATTTTTTTTGTTAAATTTGTTGTTATGACATTTTTGAAATAAAAAAAATACTCACTTGGTAGCCATGTAATTAAAAAAATGACTTTATAATTAATTTGAATTTAGCAAAAAGGATTTAATAGTGTTAATAGTTGGACTTAAATTTTGAAATATGAAAAGTAGATAAATTAAATTTCATGAAATAAAAGTATAAGGACTAAATTCTCAATTTTTAAAATTGCATGGACTTCTTGAACATTTTAACCTAAAAAACTATTCCTTCCCTTTTTTTTCTTTCACAACAAATTCGTTCTTTATCATTTTTTTTTCCTTTGCATTCAAAACATTTGGGTGAGTTTAGATAGGCGGTGTATTTACTTGTAATTAGTATAAAAATAGCAGTGACAGTGAAATTAAATACTGTAACGATACTATAGCAAGAGACACAAAAAATAAGCTAAACGTACCACATCGCATTTAATCGTCCATCCAAACCCACCTTAATCATTTATATATATATTCATCGTATATATTATTTTCAAAAGTTAGTTGCATAATATTGTTAAGATTAAAGTAATTTTTCTAATGCATCATGTATTTTAACCAATAACTACGTAATTCTTTTATCAGTAATTATTATTTTAATTTTAATTTTCCCATCCAATATGCCATAGGAGTAGTGTAGATAAAGCCAAAATCATGATGGTAGTGAAAATTAATGGGCGACCTAATTGACTCAAAGCATATTCCAGAAGAGAATATTCTAAAACACCAAACAGGCTAACAACCATTGTCACTGGATCCACCCACGAGGTGAGTTATATTAATTTAAGCGTCTATCACTTCTGTTTTCTCATAGCTTTCTTCCCCTTATCCTTGAAATTTCAGACGCCAGTAAAACTCTATTTAACTAGAATTTTTTTAAATTTTAAATTAATTAAATTGAGTTACTTGAATTATTTGATTTTTCAATATTTTTTTGAGTTTGAGTATAATTAGATATATAATTTAAATAATTTAATTTTAAAACTTGAGCAGTTAAATTAATTAAATAAATTCTATAATAAATTAATGTAAATAAAATTTTAAAAAGATTAAATTAATCTTTATAAAAAATACAAAAATATTAAAAATAATATTCACATATTTAACTGAAAGAATTTCTAAATTTTATTAAAATTTTGTAAAAATTCTAATATATATAACTTATATAAAATTCTAAAAAAAATACTAAAAATGTTAAATCATAAAAAACCCAAAATGATAAATTTGATTCTTTAAACAAGTAAATTACCCTTATCATATTAAATTATCTTGTTTTTTCCTCTTATTTTACTTTGAAACAGTTTTCAAATATATATGGTTTCAAATTTATATAATATAATTTGAACTTTTTTTTAAATTTATTTCTCAATGTATCTACTGGAGTGAGCCAAATAATTAATTATCCGCATTCTATAGGCCCATTAAGAGATAGATGCTAACCATGAGTTTTAAAACTGCTCCATACATAAGACGAGAATCAAACCCTCGATCACTAGTTGATCTAATTTGAACTTTAATCATATTATGAACAATATTTTAATTTAATCTAGTTATATTTTAAAATTTTCCTTAAACAAATTTATTTTATTCCACTTAATTTTAAAATTAAATTAAATTAAAATAACTCGTCAACTAAACTATTTCGACAATTTGTAGTTAGTGTTAAGTGAAAAAAACAGAGTTAACAAAATTATTGGTCTTTAAGAATATGCCTTCAAAGTAATGCTTAGGCTCTGCTCGAGACTTCAAAGTTTAGAAAACTTTTTTGAGTTATTCATAAAAATTAAAATATTGTATATTTTAATATTGTCAATACTTAAAGAAATTAATAAGTCGCCTAAAACTTGAATGCTAAAATTAATTAATTTCGCATGCCTTGCCTTTCAGGGAAACCCTAACTTTAAACAACAAAAATAATCGCTGTTGGATTAGTAAATATTAGAAACCATAGCTTAAATAATAAATACTAAAAATCCAAGAATAAACAAAGTTGACTACTATAACAAGAAATCATTTTAGAGCTGTTACAGATTTTTTTGTCATTAATTAGAATATTGATTGACTAAGGCTTTGCTTAAAAAAAAAAAAAACAAGGCTTAAAATACTCACTAATAACTTTCTATTTTACTCTAAGAAAAATAAAATGTTTATTTTTTCTTCGAAAAACATAAACTTGATGATATATGCTGTAAAATTCCCACTAAATTGAACGTTTTATACAAAAATTACAACCTGAAAAAAAATTACAAGTATTATTCCATATCATGATTCCAAAACAGGAATATTATCTAGTATAAATTTGATTTTATTTATTTATTTTTAATTTTTAAGTATTAAGTAAGATTATAAGATAGTGGAATTTAAAACTCCACAACTAACATATGATTATTCAATTTTAAATAAAACAAAATTGAAACCAATTTTATTAAAATATGCTAGTAAAATTAAAAGATTTATATATAATTCATTTATTGGGTTAAATGATGGGACATAATTAAAAATTTTAAAAATTAAATTATCAGACACATAAATTTATATAGCCCAACAGATTATTTACTAGTATTTGGGTGAAGTCAACATAAGTGGGGCCAGGTAAGGAAAAATAAAAAAATGAATTATGAAAATTTACAGACATATACTAAAAAGAGAAAAAAAGAAAACGAATTTAGTATGTTAGGACAAGCTGGATTATGCCACCTCACACGCAGGGCGGCCGAGGAGTTATCCAAACCCACGCGCTTCTGGAAAAAATGTCTTGTCTTGTTGTGCTATAAAATTTCCAACTGTCTTTTTTCCCACGAGACGCTCTTACATCTATTCTTTGCTTTATTTTATAAATCTTAAGCTTTAAAAAAAAAAAAAGCATCAACTCTAACATTTACATTTTTATCAATTATTTTTTAGAAATAGCAAATTATTGACTTTTTAATTTAATATTTTAATCAATATTTTTATTTTAAAAATTAAAATTTTAAAAGAAAAAATAATTAAAAAAAGAATTATTAAAGACTCAATTTAGTATTACGCTAAAATAAAACAGTTAAAAGATTTTTCTTTAAATATTTAGGTATGTTTAAAAGTAAGGCATTGAAAAACAAAATAATAGCCTGGATGTCTAAATTAACTTGCCTTGTTTAAATAGTGAAAAAAGAGAGGAAGCAATTATGAACCATAAAATGGAAATTACCTGAATTTAATAATGAAACAAATGTGATCTGCACGCGCTAAATGATCGTCATTTGTTTATCAGTCTTCGGACAAAAAAGCTTGGCTTATTTAAATAAAAAGACAAGGAAGCCAAAAGAAAGCTTCATGCTCAACAAAAGGAAAGGTGTGTTACTATACGTATTAATATAAGGATGTTTCATCAAATTGGTTAGTATTGTTCAGTAGTTCATTCATGATATATAAAAGTACATGCCGATTACAAATATTATTAAAATTTTGACTTTAATCAATGGAAAAAATACTGTTATTTCAGAATGTAATTTAGTAAATATCATCAAGAGTAAAATAAATGAAAAAGAAATATTTTTGCATCCATTAATATTATCAATACAAAATAATATCACTCGTATGTAGTCAAGATATCCAAATTAAATTGATATTTAAAATATAACATTATCAATTTAAGACAAACCTAATTCTCTTTAACTACTTGTGACATAACTCTATTTAGTATTTACAATGCCGTTTCTTTGCTTAAGAAAATTAAAAACTGATTAATTGCACTAATATTTAAATTTTAAAATATTTTAATTGATCTTGATTTAATTATTAATTTAGACTTTTAAATATCCGTTGAAATATAATGGGAATCATGTTTAAAGAAGTTGACTAAATTATAAACATTTTTTCTTGATCCTATGTGAAAAAATAAACAAAAAGTATGATTAAAATTTTAAACAACTGCTTTTTTAAATATATTCCATATCACATTTGAGGTGGCATTTTAGTGCTCAAGTGGTTAAACTAATGGAATTACATAATTGGAAGTTGGAACCATAGTCATACTTTGAAGATTCGGTTAAAATATATTGAAATTTATGGACCAATTTAAAATTTAGAACATAGTTTGAGGATGTCTAGAGAAGTTAAGCCAGAAAAAATAAAAAATGAAAAAAACGCGGCTGCTCTGTACACCAAAACCAGAGAGACTCCCTCTCTTTGTCGTCTCTCTTTCTTCATTTCTCTTTCCCTCTGAGCTAACCGATTCCAGCTAGAGAGATCGCAGCAAAACAATAAAAGTAAAAGCCCTAAAAAACAATAGTATTTAGAGAGATCGTGTGTTTTAAATCGCTTTATTTTTTTTTGTTTATATGAAACTGTTTTAAATTTTTGTTTAGGCGTTCAGATTCGTGATCGAGGTTCCGTTTTTGATCGAAATTAGGGAAAAAAAACCACCTTTGCCTTTGGTGGGTTTAGGTAGCTTGTGAAAAATGGTTCGGAGAACCTTTTGGGCTTCGAATAATAGATAATTACGTGTTGAGAACTTGATAATTCCGGTGAGGTTTACTTTTCTCTTTTGTTGAATAATTTCGTTAGGTTGTCTAACGATGCGAGGAAGGAGCTAGGGTTAGGGTTTGGTGAAAGAGAAATGGAAGAGGCTGAGCTTGAAGAAGGAGAGGCTTGCTCTTATAGTAACAATAACGATGATTATGATGCGGAAAATGATCTATCTTCTCTCTCTTACATAGTAAGGGATTTTGACACTTCTTATTTCTCTTAACTGCTTAGCTTTTTTGATTTTAAGTAATGTTAAATTACATAGTGTTAGCTTGTTTTTTTGTTGGTCTTTTAGATCCAAAGCTATGATTTTTACGTCGACTAATTGCAATGTTGGATGTTGTGACCTCAATTTAAATGTATTTACTGTTTAATTATGTTTATTATAGAAATACAATATATGTATTGGTATTTTTGTGTGTTTACATGTTTAATTCCAGTGCTGCAAATTATGTTTGGTTTGTGATGGAGGTATCTAGAGAACTTAGTTTTTATAGGTTTATTTAGGTGAAGAGAACATCTTTTGTAACGCATGTAGCACTGTCATAAATGAAGCTTTTTTTCCCCTGGTGTGGTTTTGAATGGTTTTAGGGTTTTTTGAGTTGTTGGATGTGAGTTGGACACCTGTTTACTGAGAAGGCATTGTTCGTAAATTGTTTCCATGTAAGGTAGGTGATGCTTAATTATGGTAATCTTGACTGTAATGCTGGGGATTTCTTAATTGGAAGTCAGGAGAGTAAGATTCAAGCGCATTAATTAGCTTATAGAGTCTTGGTGTGTTATTACTGCTTCCACAGGGTTAGCTGCTAAGGGTGCAATATGTATAAGTTTTCCAATGTCTTATTGCTTGTCTTATGCTTGTTCTTAGTCGCTTTCCAGTTCTAATCTTTAAGTGATGTGGCTCCTCGAATGTTTTGAAGGATGAGAAAATCCAACATGTTCTTGGACATTTTCAAAAGGATTTTGAAGGTGGAGTTTCTGCAGAGAATCTGGGTAAGTGAAAAAAGAGAGAAGAGAATCATCGATACTTAGGATGTCAAGAGTCACCATAAATTTGAGTTCATAGTTTGAAATTGATGATTTTGTGATTCCTGACATATCCACAGGAGCAAAGTTTGGTGGGTATGGATCATTCTTACCGACTTATACACGTTCTCCTAGTCGGCCTCATCCGAAGAGTCCGCCCAAAGTTCAGAGTTCTGATGCACCTAGGTCCCTAAACAATATGTCATTGGAGGTAGAATTTTTCTCGTTTTTCTCTTCCACTGCCTTGGATATCTATTCCATTTCATATCAGGTGAAATCTTTCACAGGATTTTGGTTTCTTTGAGAAGTCCAAGTAACGTGAGCCCTTTGTTTGTTTTGTTATATAGGATGGCCGTCATAACTCAGCATATCGGGTAAGTGGTTCTGAGTCACTTAGGCCTGGATCACCTCTTTCAAATTTTGGAACCCTTCCTGCTTTGAAGGCATCATCTGTGAATGATTCGATTCAACAAGAGGTCAGCCTAACATCCACTCATGATGATGAGCTTGCCTCTAAGTGCGATTTTGCAAGCAATAAAGCTGCCAATCTGCCAGACCTGAAGACATTGAAGGTGCGAATCAAAGTGGGTTCAGATGACTTGACGCAAAAGAGTGCTGCAATATACAGTGGTCTTGGCCTTGATATTTCACCTTCTTCCTCCTTAGAGGAGAGCCCCTCAGAAAGTGAAGGGATGTGTCGGCAGACTCAAGATCAGATAATATTTGAATCTCCAACCAGTATTCTTCAGGTAAATCCTTCATTTACTGTAATGTTATTCTGCTCATAAAAAGAATGTTTCTTTCTTGTATCTTCTTACATCTGCATGTAGTGGTCTGAATACTTTTTCCCCCTGGATGCTTTGAGCAGTCTATGACTTCCTTTCCTGTACCGGGGGACACACTGCTATCACCTCTCCCTGATCATCTACTTAACTTGATTGTAAAGAAAAAGATTCCAGAAGAGAATAAATCAGATGCTGGAAAGGATGATGGAACATTATTTGTTGACAATAAAGCAAAGTCAGTGGAGAAAAAAGATTTTCCAGTAGAAAGGAAGAGTAGCAGTAGCAGGGAAACAAGGATTAAGAATGGTCTTATGTTGAAGAAGGAAGTTGATATTGTTGACACATTGGCTTGCAAGGAGCTTGTTTCAAAAACACTTAAGCTTCCTCTCTTATCTAATTCATATTCTTCTGTTGACAAGGTAAAAAGTAAGGGCATGACAAGAAAAAAAGGTGTCCATGATGTTGCTATGGAGGATTCACCAGGGCCAATACTTACCCAAGAGATTGAGTGGGAGAATCCAAGGGCTGGTTCAGCTCAAAAGGTTTTGGAGGAACAAAAGACAAGTGTTCTAGATGATATTTCAGGCTATGCTAGGAAAGATGGGTATGATAAAGCGGACAAAACTTGTGATTCTGTCAAAGTCGACTCTAATACTGTAAAAGGTGGCAAAGCTCTGATCTGCCTGGGAGCTACATCGCATGAGCAAGATAACATGAAGTTACCTCCCACCAAGGAACATTCCTCTTCTGGTGGAAAAAGAAAACCAACAGGTAGTCAGGGTCATGGCAGTCCAACTACAGAGGTGCAAAAAGAAAGCTTGAGGGTTGATTCTTCTTCAATTATGAAACATAAGCAGACTGTTAACTTGAACAATTATACAGACAAAAGGGAATCGGGCAACAAAAAATTAGAAAGGCCGTTTCAAAAGGCTGAAGATAGGTATAGAGATATTTTTGGTGATATTGGAGAATCTGAACAGGAAGAGAACCAAACAAGCTCATTGGAAATTCATTCTGAAGATCGGGTGAAGGAAGCTCATGAGACTGAAAAAAACACATCATCGATTAACAGTGCACATAATGATAGATTAAGTGGGAAGAAAACTGAGTATTTATTGGCAACCAAATCATATACAAGAACAACTGTGGATGTTGCATCCAACTCTGCCAATGCTAGTGTTGCTGGAACTTCCCTTGCAACTGCAGCTCCTACATTGATAATTGAAAATTGGGTTCGCTGTGATAAGTGCCAGAAGTGGCGTCTTCTTCCAATAAACATAAATCCTGCTGACTTACCTGAGAAGTGGTTATGCAGCATGCTTGACTGGCTGTAAGTTCTTTATCATCATACCTTCTAAATCTGTAATTAATGATTCTGACTTTGAAGTTTTTTCATACATATAAATTGTTAAATGTGTATTGGACTGAACATGAGACTATGGTTGTTGATATTTAAACCCTTGTGACAGGTTGTGGAAGTATATCTCTTCTCCCTCCTTCCAATCTGTAATATTGTTTCTCTTGTAAATGTTTAGGCCTGCAATGAATCGCTGCAATGTTGATGAGGATGAAACTACAAAAGCTGTTTTCGCATTGTATAATGTTCCTGCTGTAGAGAGTCGAACTAATCTGCAAAGTAATTCTGGCAATATTATGTCTAGATTACCCTCTGCCAATGCTTTGCAACCTGAACAAAACCAACAAAGTTTTGGTTCACATGTCATGCCACCTGCTGGAAGGAAGAAATACAGTTTAAAAGAAATATCAAATGCCATGGATAAAGATAGGCCAACTCCTATGAAAAAGAGCATGCAGTCCTCAATCCAGTCTGGAAGCCTGAACGGTGTGATTCAATCTCCTGTGGTAGGTGAATTGGGTTTACAACATCCAAGTAAATGTGACTTGCCTGTCAAGAAACACAAAAATAAGTCGAAAGAGAAGCATAAATTGGTGGAACATAGTTCTGATGGAGGTATTCTTTTTAAACTGATATTTATTGTAATTTTATTTTATTTTTCTAAATTATGTGATGTATTGCTTCTATAAAACATGTAAATAGGTGATGCTAGAACTTCCAACATGAAAGGCAAAAGGACCACTGAACAAGATTCTTTAAGGGCCTCCAAGAAAATTAAGGTTGAAAGTTCTTGTCTTGCTGATGAAGATTGGATGTTTGAGCATGCTGGTAAGAGCACAAGTAATGGTTTGCCTAATACATCAGTAGGAAAGGATCAACCTAAAAACAGCGAAGGATCTTCTTATAAGGACTCAAAGTCAGATAAGGACAGGCAACAGGTCTCTGGTAAAAGACCAAAGAACAAAATTGGGGTTCCCTTAACTGATGGATCACTGGATCTGGCAAATTGTGATAGTGGGGCAGTTTCAAGAAAGAGGGAAGTTGATGATTGTATTAATAGTCAATTGTATACAGACTCCTTCCAAAGTATGGGTAATCACCTCCAGGAAAACAGAGTATTTGTGAAGGAAGAGTTCTGCAAGAATGACTACAGGAGGGAAAAGAAGGCCAGGGCATCCAAGTCTGGAGGGAAGGATTCCTCTGCAAGTAAAAGCAGTGGTACACTGGAGAAAAAGGGTAGACACACAAAGAATCGCCAAAGTGGGCAAGATCTAGGTAGCTCTCTGTCCCAACAGAGGTTAGATGGTATGGACTCATTAAAAAGAGATTTTGGATCTGCTGAACCTTCTTTAGCAGCTACCTCAAGCTCATCTAAAGTTTCTGGCTCACATAAATCAAAACCTGGCTTCCATGAAACAAAAGGCTCACCAGTGGAATCAGTTTCTTCTTCTCCTATGAGAATTGCTAATCCTGATAAACTTCCTTTGACAAAGATGAATGTTGCAGGGAAAGATGAGTCTCGCAATGCTGGTCTTTTTGGTGCAGGTAGTCCTAGAAGACGCTCAGGTGGTGAAGATAATGGTGGGAGTGAGAGGTCAGGGGCAATAAGGAAGGAAAAAACTTCTGCTGCAGTTCAACAAGGGTACCTTCAGTCCTTTGTACTTGATATTCAGGATAAGGATGTTGATCAATTAGGTGTCAGTAAAGCTAAGGCACCAATTGAATCTTCTCATGATATCAGAAAAGGCGAGTTTATTAATGCTAGTGTTGATTATTTAGCTCAAGAGGTCCAATGTGCAGGTAAATCAATCATAATGGATGAACGCCATAATGAGGAAAGTCAGAATGACAATCATGGCAATCCCAATGTCTCTTATCCAAGAAAACCTGGCAAGGGGTTGTCACGGTCAAAGGACAGGAATCGTAATTTTAAATCTGGTTCTGCTGATGAACAACCAGATTGTGCTCCTTCCTGTGAGGTAAAATCTATGGATGGTAGAAATAAATTTCAGGAGTGGCCTGGAGTCAAGTCCAATGAAAGTGTGAATAGACTTGATGATGATAAAGAAGCTCTTAGAAAGTTGTCAGGTGAGAGTAGTAAAAGAGAGAATCATTCAAGTGTTGGTCAGTCAGATGCTAAACCAGATGCCTCTGGAGGTCAAGATTTAATGTCAACTATGAAGCAGAATCTTCTGCAGGAAAGCAATGGTGAAGGATATACAAAGAGGTTCCACTCTGAAAAATATGATCGTGCAGAAATTGCTTCTGGGAGAGGGAACTCGTTATCATTGCCGCCTGCAGGAGGAACTCAAAATGAGATGCTGACTGGTCACCCCCGCCCAGTTTCTGGGTCCCAAAAGGGAAACAGAGCTGACAGACCACAAGCTGACGATGCATTGAAGGTACAAAAGCAAGTAAAGGCTGATCATCAAAATGGGACTCAACACAGTAGTTCAAGAAATACATCAGGTGGATGTAGGATCAGGGGTGTTGATGCCCCAAGTCCAATGAGAAAGGATTCCTCAAGTCAGGCAGCTACCAATGCTTTGAAGGAGGCTAAAGATTTAAAGCATCTGGCTGATCGTCTTAAGGTTTTCCTTACTATTTTCTTGTAACTTTATGTTGCATTACTGTATTATTCTAGCCTCTAGCAAGCCTCCTCTTTTAACTTCTAAAACTTCCTCAGAATTCTGGATCAAATGTGGAGAGCACAGCACTTTACTTCCAGGCAGCACTGAAGTTTCTTCATAGTGCTTCTCTACTAGAATCTTGCAACAGCGAGAGTAACAAACATGGCGATATGATTCAGTCCGTGCAAATGTACAGTAGCACTGCAAAACTCTGCGAGTAAGTTAAATGTTAGGTGATCTAGTTGGTGTTTTTCTTCCTTCCTACACCTGTGTCGCCACACACCATTGTTCAAGTTTGATCTTTAATTAATTGAAAAAATTCCTGCTACATGGAAATCTTCTGTTATTGCACTTTATTTTGGGAAGATTCCACTTTTGTGGCTCTTGAAGATGTTTTTACCAACTAATATTCAGGTTTTGTGCCCATGAGTATGAGAGACTAAAGGATATGGCTGCTGCCTCTTTGGCCTACAAGTGTATGGAGGTGGCCTATATGAGAGTAATCTATTCCTCCCATGCCAATGCAAGTAGGGACCGGCGCGAGCTGCAGACAGCTTTGCAAATGGTTCCTCCTGGTATGTGTAGCATATGATTAGTTTACTTGCTTACAGTGCGTCTCTTTTTGCTTATATGCAGTGAATTTGTTTTTTGATATCAAAATCTGAAAATCTTTGGACAGAATGTTTTTCTGGTTTCATTTTGTTGTTTTTGGGTTGTTTTAGGTTCATACAGATATTTGTTATTCTGTTTCTCTGGTTTGGGAGAGCTTGAGTTTGTAAATCATTGATATTGTAGTTGCTATTTGACATGATTTGCTAGTTTCTTCAAATTGGCATTCAACCTAAGTTTAGGGCGGGCTTTGTTGGTATGCATGCATATAAATATATATCTTCAAGCTTACTCATCAGTCTCTCCAGCCCCTTTATCATCTTTTTCTTTCATGTATTTCTTTATGGACTTTGAATTTCTTTATAAATAACATTGATACTGCATTGATTGAGGCAAACTGGTGAAGTTAATATTGGTTTTTGTTTTGACATTAGGCGAGTCTCCTTCTTCCTCTGCCTCTGATGTTGATAATTTAAATCATCCTACAACAGCAGACAAAGTTGCTTTTCCCAAAGGTCTTAGCTCTCCCCAGGTTGCTGGAAATCATGTTATTTCTGCTCGAAACCGTCCTAACTTTGTGCGGTTGCTCAACTTTGTAAGTTTAGTTCTGGTTGTATATGATTTTGATTGTTTTTTTACATGGTATGAGAATGAAAGCATTATAGACCCCTCTCCCCCTCAGTGCCTCCCCCACCCCCCCCAAAAAAAAAAAAAAATTAATTGTCTGCCCTAGCAGTTTTGTGCTTTCAAGCACGAAAAATTTTGTAGTCTTGCCGATGGACTGTCTGTTTTCCCACTCTCTCTTACTGTTATGTATCAAATGTCATTTTTTGCTCCGTGACTTGCATATCTAATTTAAGTTTAGAGATCTATCATTGCTAAAACCAAATGTGATGATTTGCAGGCGCAGGATGTAAATCATGCAATGGAAGCTTCAAGGAAATCACGAAGTATTTTTGCAGCTGCCAATTTTAGTTCAGGAGGGGCTGAAAGTGGGGAAGCTATAACTTCTGTGAAGAAGGCTCTTGATTATAACTTCCAAGATGTGGAGGGAGTGCTTCGTTTGGTACGAGTGGCAATGGAAGCCCTTAACCATTAAGGGAAAAAATCTGGTTGGTAAGGATGGTTTTATACTAGGAGGGAAATTTCATTTTGATGGTTTATCCTTGGGTATGAAGTCCTAGAGTAGAAAAAGGAGAAGGGGTGACCAGCTCTTCTCGTGGCAATCCTCAACACTTACATTAGAAAACTGGCAAGTGCCTGCTTTCTTACACTGACAGGTAGATAAGTACAATACAAGATAAATTGGATTTTTAGTATATTCTTTTGCAAGCTTCAACTGCTTTCTGTCATGGAAGAAGCTTAGTTAATTTCTTTCGCAGGACAGCATTAAGGACATGGGACTCATAAGGTTTATATGCAAGATGTTTCAAGTTGTATAAATAGGTGATTATACTTCAAAAGTATTGCGGCTGAAGAAATAGTTTTGTATAAGGATAAGAAGACATCTATAGATAGAGGCAGATTGGTAAAATTGAAAAAGTGGAGTTTGCTATTGTGATGGCATCACCATTCCCTGGCGGCTGTTTTAGTTCACCTGAGTTCTTAAATTTGTTGATTCTATTTTAGTTCGGAGCCTCTTAAGGAAAATACTGCGACAAAAAGCAGCATGTGCTTGCTCTTTTGCCACAGGGACTGCTGTTTTCTCAGTTCAAGCACTAAGAAGCAGAGACTGTAGCTGACAGTTTCAGGTTTTCTACTTTTAGACATGTCCTACATTAAAGATCAAAATTGCCACATTTAAGTCGATTTTCTTTCCCTTCCATGCCCTTCTCCATTTTAATTTTTAGATTTCTTTCAGTTTCACCTTCCTTCATTTGTATTTGTGCAGGTCAGCTGCAGTAGTACCTGTACCTGTCACAGTATATACCTATGACTCACGAAGATGAGTTGAAAGAATATAAGAAAAACGAGTTGGTGCAAAGTTACTGTGGTAGAAGTCCAGACAAATTTGCAGAAATTCTTTAATTCCTTTTTTCCCTTAAAAGGTTGGTATCTGTTCATTTGGTGGTTTTGGTGTTCTGCTCTGACGTACCATTGCTTCTAACTATTATTACTTCTTTTGCAGCATATATACTTGTACCATAAACATATCTCTATATGATTCTCATTCTGGAATATGGCAAGTGCTTTTGTTTGTGGGAGAGACCATTGGTTCTATCATCTCCAAGTTCGGCATCTTAATGCTGATAGGTAAAAACTCTCAGTGGCCATTTTTGTTCTTTTATTGAATTGCAATTCTCCTTTCTTCTAAATGTCTTGCAAAAAATGTAGTTGAACGTAGGAGGCGGCAAATAATTTTAACTAATCCTCAACATAGTGGACTAAGAAAGCCCATTGCAAGTAATTGTTATCAGAGTTTGTACCATCTGCAAATAGTTGGCCTTCCTTTTAGGACTGTTTGCAAGTGCTACATTATCAAGTTCGAGCAGTATCTGATCTCCATTTAGGCATTTACCATGGACATTGTGTCAATAAGTCAGCGATTCAGTTTTAGGAGGCATGAGCAATTGAGCATCATGTTCCTAGTTTGTATGTTCATATTCTAGGAAGCTCAGCCTTTAACCATGTATTACCACATCTCATTTTATGCATTATGGGAGTTTTTTAATTATTGAATATGTGAGTTGCCAGTTAGTTGATGAGGATCGGCACATATCCTTGTTGAATCCAGCAGTTTATGTTTCCACTATTAATATCTGGTATTTGTTTAGCTAATTATATGAATATCCTTTGATTTCAGGGTTAATAATTTGGGTTGGTTGCATTAATTAATAGCGAAGCTGGCGACGGATTGACCTTGCATCGAAAATTGTTGGTAGTCCGCCGCTATTTCATAATTTGTCGTTATTCCTATGTATATAACAATACATTTATTCACAAGTCTTAAATCAATAAAGTTGGAGTCGATCTTGGTTATGAATTTTAAATAGTTTTAGCCTTGAAAACATTTGATGGATTGTTGTTGACGGGGCATATCCTCCAACCGAACTAAGCACATCTGCCTTTGGTCTCCTATCGTATCCTTGTTTGTACCTTGGTTAAAAGTTAAAGCTCTTTCATCGTTTGAAAGTCTTTACCAAGAAAAAGCAAAGTTATAATAAAGTATCATTCAACTCTTGCCCTGTTTATAATAGTTGTTGGTAACCGAAGAAGAAAAGAGGTGCAATGAAATAACAGTTAAATTTTAATAGGCCAAATTAAGAACTTCCATGAACTTTACATAACTCTAATTAGAAAACAGGCAAAAAAAACCAAGATGATTTTGAATTCATCTCCCTATAACAACCAACATTTACCAAACCCATGTCAGGCCAAATATCGGAAGGTGTTTGGATTCTCCTTGTCTCTCTCCAGGTAGTCTCGTGTAATGAGATCTTCGATTCGTTTCTTTATGGCTTTAATATCAGGCTGCAAAGACATTACCACCACATCGTATTAATTATATAGCACAAGATTTAAGAAACATTTCATTACTATTTTAAGTTAGGAGTAGGAATGGAGGTCAAAATTTCCAGAAGTGGAGTTCAAAACCTTTTCTGGATGGTTTTTACTTTTTAGTATCATAAATGCACACATGACAGCTTCCTAATATCACTTGTGGAATTTTTATTTTTTATTTTTTTTTAACTACAATAAAAGTGGACATGATAATTGTGCTTTTAAGTTAATGGGGTTCCAGTTCATTTTTCTCACCCCACTAGGATAGTTTAGTCTTCTGAGTTTCTAAAAAGACTATTCTCACACGGCATGTGTTGTGCTTGCATGTCAGTATGTAAACAAAAAACGGCATCTAAATAGGTCTTAAACTAGACAAACAAAGCGGCTAGCATATACCTTGAACATGCGACTCAGCTGCTCCACACACTCTGAAACCAAATGTTGGTGGCCCAAAACCTTCCTACTCTTCATTATGCGTACAATTGCAGCATCAATAGCATAACGCCTATCTTTATCAACATCTTCAACTACTTTCTTCCTTTCATCCACTGGAGGGAGAGGAACCTGGCACAAAGATAGATTCACAAAGTTCAAATCTTTCTCATCCCAATAGATACATACTACTAAAAGTGAAAACAACATTAGAAAAAAGAGAATGCTAAAACTGTCCCAGACCTTAATTCTCCTCAACTTGTCGGTAAACTTAGAGTTGAACTCAAAGTAGTCGCTCTGGGAGATGGTTTTTGTGTTTGGCTCTTTACTTAGAATCTTATACTTGGCACATGACAGTGAATGTAGTAATCTGACCAAGTCATCATGGTTCAAGTTCAACTGAGCCATGATCTCAGAATAGCTCAGCCGATCAGATGAATTAAAAAGCAGCAGGACAGCAGCCTGTTTACATAGCCAACTTAGAAATTAGATTCCACAATTAAAGTCGAACACCAAAACTTAGCAAGAGATGAACAAAAATCCATGAGAAATCACAATTAAATGCAAAGTTCATGGTTCAGAGATTCTCTTCACCTGATAAGTTGAAACAATCAGTTCAATACTTTTCTGATCAAACTTGCCATTAATCTGACAAGTTCCCAGTGAGTATATCCATGTAAGCTTTCTGTGTTTTGTTTTTGTTTCATAGAACCCTTTGAAAACTTCCACACACTTGACCTGAAACAATGATATTAAATATAAATAACAGTTCTAAACACACCGTGGAGAAATAAAGTTAGTCCCATCATCAAGTAATATCATCTTCAATCATTACCATCTCGGCAGGGAGATTGAGGTCAAATGATTTATAACTTGGCCAGAATCCTGTTGTGAGAACAGTAACTGTCAAATCAATCCCAGGATGTGCAGCTGAGTTACTCCTAAGATAGTCCTCAAAGCTGGCTTGGTTTTCCCTTGCCAATGTCAGATCTGTGACCTATTAGGGAGGTAAACCACAATTAAAAACCACAATTGGTGTAGACAAACAAACTGGGCTAAAAACACAGGCGGACTCACCATGCCCTCCATCTTTGAGGTGAACTGTCCACCACATTGCTGCTTTAGCTTGGTAAGAATACTCCTTTCATGATCGTCATTAGCACTGCGGTCAAAAAGCAGTCGACGAGCAAGCTTCTTCCTGTCAATGTTTGTACACAATAAAGTTAAGGTAAAAAAATTGCATCATGTAAAACCAGGCCATTATGATAAATTTTTTTAACAAGCAAATGTGAAACTTAATTACCAAAAAGGAAAGTAGACTCACCTGTAAAACTCAGCAAAGAGGTCCTTGTCACTAATATAGGCAAGCAGCTTAACTACCTGCAGGAACCAACGTATAGTTCAGAATAAATTACAGATGAGATCACCATAAATTTACATCAAATGATGGAAAAGGCACCTTCTCAAGTGTTTCTTCAATGGCTTCATCACTTAATTTCTCACTTCCACCCTTCTTGAGGATATTATCACAGAAAGTTGCCAAAAGCTCTGCACTTGAACTGCCAGTAACAGTTTTGTTGCAGAATACCTCAAAAGCCTCTTTCAAAGCCTATTGAACATTTCAACAAAGTATGTTTTAGATGAAATCATTGAACACGATCCTGATTAAAAATTTAGGTATAAGAACACAAACCTTGTGGAAGAGAGTATGGTTTTGAAAACAGTCGGTCACATATGCCATATACTTGTCGTGCAGCTTGATTATTTTCCTTATAAGGACCTGATGAGTAGAAGATAATCAACATCCATAGTGATTTCAAGAAAATCCATAGCTGTAAAAGTTGGGATGTTTACCTGTTCCTGCACACCTGGAGCATTTGAAGCCTGTGTAAATGAGTGAATATCAGCACTTAAAACCAGAAGGTTAATATTAGAAACAATTAAATTATGCAGATTATCATCTATTCCATCAAGGGTTGGGAAAATCATAGTCTAAAGTAGTTGGTGCATCAAAGGCATATCAAACTTAATAGTTAGGAGAACTGCACAAGCACAACAATAATGATGATAAATAAGCACCTTGCCAGCTTGAAATGCTTAAATACTACTTTGCACCCATTCTGTTAGTTTAAGAAAAATATTCCACCCCCTCAATAAATTGCTATCCAATAAGAATCTTCATGACTTAGTTTAGCAAAGAAAATAAAACAATAAACGTATCCACCATCCAGCAATCATACTTGCTATCATAGAAGGACAACAACAAAATTAACATAGTTACTCACAGCATCTTCTGCCTGTTGAACCAAGGCTGTACCCTCAGCAGTAACATGCTGCAAACATGAAGTACTTTAGGTTTAGGTTTTAGGGACATGAGAAAGAAGATCAATTGGTTCGCAGAACAGAGAAAACAAAATATTCAGACCTGCTTGAATACATTAGCAACGGGCTCCAAGCCTCGAGGTATTTTACAATAAAGCCTGTACATCCTAGAAAGATCCTCCACCTACAGAGTGTAAAGAAGGCCAAGTTAATATCTAACGCATACATTTGCTGGAGCTAATAGCAAGAAGAGTAAGCATTGCTAGAAAAGAAAAAGATTGAACAATACCTTGTCATCTCTAAGCAAGGCCCTGCATCCTGAATGCTCCTTTTCAAATAGCCGATTTGCATATGTGACCAACAACTCATGTTGCACTTTCTAGATAAAGAACAAACAGTAATAAATAGAATGCTCTAGGAATTATAGAACTATCTTTATAAGAACTTATTGTTAATTCTTATCACATAATTCCATGTCAATTCATACGTCAAAAACATGCAATCTCAATGCATAGGTAGCTAGAAGGAAACATATAAAACAACAACCAGATCTTTCCACTCAAAGAGAATTCACGCAGCTTCTATTGTTACATCTAAGTGACTACTTTCATTCATCAAACACTATTCATCTGAGTGACTGTCTTTGAGCAGAGAATTAACGAAATTCACTAAGAAAAAGAGAAAATCACCATCAAGCCAAAATTAAGCTCACAGAAAAAAGGCTCTTCATTAACCTATTCCAGCCATTTAACTCACCTCTAACAATTTTGTCTCACTGCTTGAATGCAGGTAATGAGACACTCTCTCCCTTTCCTTTCTCAAGCATTCTTCAGACTGCAATTAAAATTAAAGTAAATAAAACAATTAGAACCATCTCAATTAATCAGAGTAAAAAACTTAAAACCTATAAAAAAAACAAAAGCAGGAAAACTTAAGCACTTGCCTTCAACATGTACTCCGGACAAGAATCTTCCTCAATCCAGCTCGATGCCTTCCGTGAATAGTAAGCACTAGTATCTTGAAGCAAATCTTCTTCAAAATCATTTTCATAACGATCCATTTGTCCCATGCCAATCTCAACAAAAATGTCTAACACATTCTTCAATAACGCACGGTCTATCTGATCTCCCTCACGTTCTTTATCAATCTGATATGAAGCAACTGTTCCCCTTAACTTTTTATTCAAAATGCAACCTAAATATGCAATCAACCAAGAAGCAACGATGTGAACTTACAAGGGCAATTACAGCATCTTTGACTTTGGCACGCACTTCCTGATATACCTGAAATTAATAATACAGATCGTAAACAATTATTTAAAAGGATATTTGAAGTAATGGGCAGCGCAAACTCTGAAAACCCAGCTCAGTAAATCATAATCAGATATAGGTGATACCAGAAGAATTAATCACAAACCAGATCACGGAAGCAGGTCAGACCAACTTCATTAAGTGCAGGGAGTGATCTCCTAGCAATGAAGTAGCGATCAAGGTAATGGAAGAAGCGTGACAGCCACCTGACCATTACTTTATGGTTCCCCCATCTTTTAACAAGTTCCCTCAGCATGAACTCATCATGCTTCTCTCTTAAAGACGGCAAAACCTGATCCCAAAGAATGAGAGGAAATTTGAGACAAAAAGCACATTCACAACAAAAAGGTAAATGGTTGCATAAATAGCTTCAATGGGGGGTTTCTATACAGGAGAAGACTAGTAAAAGAAGAATTTACAAAGGTAATAGACAATAAAACCATAGAGCTTATAAAACAACGAACAAAGCAAACTAGAACTATGATCTTTAAACATCAAATACAACCGAAGTTCTTGATACATAGAAGCTTAAACAAAATAAATGAAACATGGCATCAGTTTCAGCCCCTGGAATAGGCATTGTAAATTACATTGGTTAAAGATCTTTGTCATGAAATAAAGAAAACATATGAGAATTTCAGTAAGATTTCACAAAGAGGGGATATAACATCCTCAAAATCATACTAGTAAAAAAAAGGCCTCCAAATGAAACCAAGTTTTATGCATAACACTTATTTATCTAAACCAAACCATTAGTTGGCTACCTAATGATGGCTGAGATAATACCAACTTCCTTACCGTTGAAGTAATATACTCTTCAAATGCCTCTCGGTACTTATCATAGAGCTGCTGAGAATAATCATAAGGCGGCTTTTGGGTACACATGTTGTATATGGTACTGTGATAGTCCAATAAAAGAATGATGATGAGAACCAAAATAAAACAGACAACTAAAAATAATGACTAAGGGCTCAAAAGAAATCAGCAAAACTGAAGCTAAGTAATGAGGGGTACGTGTAAAGCATCATATATTCTTCTGAGGTAAAAGGAGGCTCCGGAAGTCCTTCCAAAATCCTCCTTAGCTTTTTGATCCCCTTATGCATATAATCCCATCCCTGATCTAGTTCAATAGTCTTGCGCTCCATTGTTGTAAAAGAGGAGCTAAGATTTCTTCAGATTAAAATCTGTAAAAGCACATAAACAAAACAATAAAAATCAAACAATCAACAAAACCCTAGCATGAGCATCGGCAAACAAAAATTCAGCAACTAATTGAATTCCGAGTAAATAAATACATTAAAAAATAACCATATAACAACCGATGCAGGTCAAACATTGACGAAAATAAACTAACAACAGTAAAATCAGCGAAATCACAAACTTCTAAACAATGCCACACGGAAATCAAAGAATATATAACATAGTCAAATAGTCGATCAAAAGATTAATTTCTTTATTTTTTCCTTTAAAAAGGAAAGAAAGAAAGAAAGCCCTAGAATTAACAAGATTTCAAAGGAAACAATAAAATTACAGCGAAACTAAAGAAGTAATATTACTTACAAATAGAATAACACGCAGCGATTAATCAATGGAGTTGTGAAATAGAGAGTAGTTAAAGAAGAAGGAATCGTAGGCTATCGCCAAAGAAGGTTAGAATTGGAGAAAGGAAGGGAGGTGAAGTAATTATGGAGGTGTGGATTGATTGGTTAAAAAGAGAGACATGGACGGCATTTCTAGCTTCGCAAGTGGTGTGCTTATGGCTTTAAATAGCGGGTAATTTTTAGTATTTTACAACCAAAAGAAGTAATGTTTTAGATCAGGATTTGTGCCATGTTTGGGTTTATTTGTAGTTTTCTTTTCTACTTCTAATTAAATGCAAATTCTCCCCTTTTTCTTTTATTAAGATTCTCCCTTTTTCTTTAAAAAAGGTAATTAACTTCCAAATTTTAACAGGATTTATTAAGCAAAGGTGTTTAAACGGGTTATAACTAAGCTTTCATGCATGTATATATTTAAAAATTATGTCAAGAGATGAGATTTGTTAAATAAAAAATTTAAATTTTTGGACGAATATTTTTATTAAAAATAATTTTTAAGAGAAGATGCCATGTGCTTAAGATTATTTTTTAAGAGAATTTTAAAATACATTGATCTAATACAATTCTAATGGTTAAAAAAACTAAATTTATTAATGAATTGGAAATTTTCAAGAATAAATTTTCTTGGTGACCACTGACCACGTAATGCCCCTAAAACTAGAAAGTACAGCTTAGGCTTTAAAATTAAAAAGGAGATTTAATACCTTTATGAGAATGCTTTTGTAATTTTATTCCTGTATATGTTCAATGTAAAATAATCTGTTGGGTCGAAACACATTAAATATTACGTGTAGTGAGTACACTTAATTTACTCGTGTTGAATATGTTTTTGCTAATAAATTTTCTAACACATAATTGTATAGTTTCTACTTAATAAACGTGATATTTGTATATGTATTTTTATCAATATAATATTTATATTTTAGAAATGTTCAATGTAGTACTTAAATTATTATTAATTTTTTCAAATCTTCAAGCTCACATGGATAATATAATATTATGTGAAAAATTAATTAAATTAAATTAAATTAAAACAATAAATAACTAAAAAAGTAAATACTAATAAAAAAATATTATTTCAAATGGAATTTTTTTTAAGAGGATGACCATTTATTTAAACGAAGGAGATGACGTATTTGTTTATGTAAGTTTAATTTTTTTTGTTAATTACATATACAATAAAATTCAATATTATCAAATGGGTAAGCACACCAAATCACGAGCCAATATCGTCTAATAGCCTGAAGTAGGTGTGTCTAAAATCTTAAGGGCATAACCTTCTGTTCAAAATAACTTTGCAACATAATTTGAATGTGTATTGTACCTTAACACTCTATTGCCTCTGTAACATCAATCAAATGTGCCGCAACATACTAGAGCAATGCGTATCATCAAGGTCCTCCCCTAATAGCCACTATCCCGTGCCACTTTCAACCCCTCATACACTACACACAGTTTTGCAAATAGTACAAGGACCATACCGATCTTTCTCTTAAAGCCACAAACTCACATTCATTGAGCATCCATTATAACTCCTCTTACGACAACAACACCATCCCCCATGTCAATAGCAACATCGACATTCACTATCACTCAGTCCTATGGTGGTAGTTGCCAACCAATACGTTTTCCGCCATCTTTCAGCTTGTGCTCATCGCTCGATCATTCCTACCAGCCTGAAAGGTAATCGATTCCAGGTTTGATGATGGTGCAACTTGCACTACACTCGAATTCTGATCACACCATTTGACCATCTTGTGCTAAACACAGACGATTGTTGACCCCTAAGGACCTTGTTTCTCATGGGATGTGATCCCCTCCCGACGTACCAACTTCGGAAGTGAGAATACTGCAACTAAATATATGAATTAAGGCAGTTTCCACAAGTATATAGGTCAGGTTGTAATATAGTTTGTTTACAATGAAACACTTAGTAAGTATTCCGAGGATCATACCTAAGGGATCGTACATTTAGATCAATATATAAGTTACCCATTAGGCCATTGCCCTTGCTACGTCCATTTAAAGCCAAATTGGCTCTCACTGTAGTTGAACCCGTACAAAAACTTTGACCATTAGTAGGACCCAAGTTGCTTTTACTAATCTCAACGTAATTATCCTTATCCCTATCCAGATTAACAAGCACATCAAACCTTGTACTCCCCGATCTCATCCTATTAGTGTTTGATCCCAACCCAACATTTTTCACAAGTGACTGTCATTTCTGCCGCTCCATTACCATCCACGAGTGAAAAGCCTCATCTATAACAGTCCGTTTTTGGTCAAATCGGAACAGTGGTTTCGGAACCACAAATCTGAGGTCAAAAAATTTATTTTCTTATTATTTTAATGTCTACAACATGATAGCATGATTGTGTGAATTTTTCTTGAAGGAATTTTATCGTTTGTGTGCTTAATTTAATAAAAATGACTAAATCGCGTAAATTGTAAAACTTAAGTTCTATTAGTTAAAAGTGTCTAATAGATGTAGAACTTTAAAGTGGAAGTCCTTATGTCGTAATTATACCATTAGTCTGTTAGTGGACATTTATGAGATTGGTATTGTTGTAAATTGAAACAAATTAAAAGGTTAAATAAGTAAATTAGTAAATAAGGTTAAATTAAATAAAACAAAACCAAAATTTCCTATTCATTCATCTTTTACAACTGAAAATAGAAAAGGAAGATAGGGTTTGGGAGCTTGAATATTTCAGCAAGAAGAGTCCTTGATTAGGTATGCAATTTTGCTCTGTTTTTAATTATTTTTATGTTTTTGAGATCGTTGCAACTAGGTCTAGCTAGCCCAAGGACTATTTTGCAAACTGTTAAAGTATGTGAGTTGTACCATTGATGAATATATGAATATTTTGATGATTTATGATAGAAAATGCATCTTTGTTGTTAGATTAATAAGTTTTGTTAAGTGATTTTTCGTAAAAATGTCAATTAAGGATTTAATTGAGAAATATGTAAATTTTGTGATTGAAATGGGAAATAAATGAAAATTATGGGCTGATAAGGACTTAATTAAAATTCGAATAGCATGGATTGGTGTTTAATTTCATGAATTTGTGATTGTTTTTAGTTAAGGACTAATTTGTAAAAATGTTGGAATATTGAGGGGAAATGTAATTTTTCCATAATATAATTTGTAGACTAAATTGAATAAAAAGATGAATAAATAAGTTGAATTTGATTACATATAAATCAAGAAAGGAGGAATTCAGACTTAAATCAGGGAAAGAACAAGCTCTCAAACTAATTAACTCGTTTCGTCATTTTCACATTCGAGGTAAGTTCGTTCTGTTTAAATTTTAGTTTATATTTAAATGAAATATATGAATCTAATGACATAATATTAGATTATATTGTTGTGTATAATTGAAAACAAAAATAAAGAAATGATAAATTTTGATATCGATGATGACATATGGCATTTTAGTGATAATACCATAGTTGGGCTATGGTACCCGTGAACGTAAGACCATGGTTGGACCATGGTAGTAAATGTCCAAGTGTAAGACCATAGCGAGGCTATGGCATCCTGATGATAAGACCATAATTGGATTATGGCAATATGGATGTAAGATCATGGTTGGACCATGACAGTATTTATATGTAAGACCATAGTTGGACTATGGCACAAAGGAAACATGTACCAGGGTTTTAATCATCTTCACAGTAGTTGCCGAATATAAAAAATGAATGGTTTTGACCAACGCTTAAGTACACCTTGTGTGAGCTCCGGTAAGGAGTATAATTGACTTCTATAACAAATATAAAGATAGATATGTATCGGTGCAAGTATGTATGAAAACTATATGAGCATTGAATCTATGAAAGTTGTGAGTTCATGATTACTTATGTGATTGAATATATGTTAAAATTATGATTTAATGATTTTGTAGTATCTTATATTCATATTATATGATTTGTGGATGAATGATAAGCTTAATTTTTTTTAAAACTATATGAGCTTACTAAGCTATATACTCTGTTTATTTTTTCGTGTTTTATAGTGATTTCAAAGCTAGCTCGGATTCGGGGATCGTCAGAGACTCCATCACACGATCGATCTTATACTTTGGTACCTTTGAACTTGTGTATATGGTAATATGACATGTATAGGCTATGTGGTCATTTTTGTATATGTTAGTTATGGATTTTAGCCATTTGAATTGGCTTGTTAATGATAAGTGTTTTGTTTGTGTGTTACCAAGTGAGTTGGCTTATTTTGGCATATTTGATAATGTGTATAAATGTGCATATGGCTTAGTTATATGTTTGATAATGGACTTGTGATGATGGTTGATATGTGGTTGGAAATGGCTAAATTTCATGCTAGTTGTGAATTAATAATTTGAGATTAGTGTGCTTGTGGTTATAGGTCAAATAGTACATAATTGGAAGTGATCATTTTGATGAATTGATAAAGTGGTTTTGGTATGAAATTGAATGGATAATTGTGTTAATTATATGCCTTGTGGAATAGGCATGTTTGATGCTTGTCTTAGTTGGATTAAATGTCTATTTATGCACTGGTTATATTGCTTTTGGGTATGCTTGAATTGATGTAGGTTTGGGTGGCAAAATGGCTTGGTAAATAGTCTATTTTTGTGTAACACCCTATATCCGAGACCGTCGCCGGAATCAAGTACAGAGCGTTACCGGACTTATCGAATCTTTACAGATTTTATTCGGCAATAATTAAGAAATTTCATGTTAATAAAAAAAAATCAGATGTTCTTATGATATGTTTTCGGATTGAAAACATACATCACGGATGATTAGGATTCGAATCCTATTGCATCGGAAGCTCGGAAAAATTTTTCACTTTGAAATAACGTCACACGCCCGTGTGACTTATAGCACGGCCGTGTTGTCAAACCGTGTGGCTTCCACACGCTCGTGGAGTAGGGCCGTGTGCTTCCCACAGCTAAGGCACGCCCGTGTGCTCAGCCCGTGGAAGAACTGTCAATTTCTACACGGTCATCTAACACGCCCATGGGGTTAGGCCGTGTGTCGCCCACGGCCTGGACACGCCCGTGCCCTTACCTCGTGGTCGAATCTGTTAAAATTGTTTAAGATGCAGGGGACACACGGTCGAAGAACACGCCCGTGTCCCCTGGCCGTGTGGCACCAAGTAGGCTTTGCTTAAGCCAAATTGCCACCCAAACAGGAGTCATTTCTTTTCAGCCAAAAACAAGCAACATTTCCAAGCCAATTTACCAATTAACATACCAAAAAAAAAACAAATTCTTCACTATGAACATATATGACTCAAGCTACATCTCATAGCTTTATCATTTACAAAATACTTCATATTCACAAAATATCTAGCCTATACTTCTCTATAAATCTTCTATACATGCCATATACCAAATGTAGCAAGACATAATATACCGATGAAGCTTGACAGTGTGAAACATGCTCCAATACCTCGGTTCCCAATCCGATCGTTTGGATTCACTGAGAGAAAGGGGAAAAGAAAAGAACAGAGTAAGCTATAATAGCTTAGTAAGTCATATGCAAATTAAAGCATTGAACAATACAAACTATCAATTAATTCATATCAATTAATTCATAACAAGTAATAATACTTATCATTCTATAATCAACTTACTTTTTGTGTACAATCCACATACCGGTTACGAATATGCTTAGCAATAACAATCTCAGTACACCATACCATTTTCAGTTCACCTGTACATTCCCTTCATTACAATACAGTCAATTTAATCCTATTGAGCAATTTCGGAATATAACCTGATATTTAGTGGTTAGCACCAAAGTGCCTTACGGGCATGGCATAGCCAAGAAGTAGCCGAAGCTACTAACAGAATCAGTACAGAAGTTATCTCGGGCCTACTCATATAAGCGGATAGGTGTCTGCAACACATGCTAGACTACCCAGGACCGAGAACCATATCAAACAGAATCAAAACACTAGCGACATATCACTTATATCAAGGTCTATTCCTACTTGCTCAATAGGGATTTTACAGACAATTCATCCTCATCACAATTTCAGAGATATAACAATTGATTAGCAGAATAATTTCAGAAGTACATCAAACAAATAATCATAATTTACTGTACTAACTTTAATTCCATATTTACAGCTTTTACAAATACCATATTTCCAGTCATTTTTGAACCTTAGGTTCAACTATCAATCACATAATACCATTTCTCATTTCAATTCACAATATAGTTTTCATCACTATTTCATTCAATGATTCAAATACTCAATTTCAATCAGGTTTCTCATTTCATTTAATTATCCCTATTAACCTGACTCGGACTTTGGCGGATACACGGATCCAACCAATCACACCATATTGGCACCCAGTGCCTCATCGGATAGTTCGAAGCAAATTTGACACCCAGTGTCTCATCGGCCTAGCCGAAGTAAAGTGGTACCCAGTACCTCATCGAATCTATCCGAAGCAATATGACACTCCAAGTGTCTCATCGACTCAAGGTCGAAGTAACCCTGAACGCTTCCAATCCTATGGCATGCCAACTATATCCACTAAGCCCGACTAGTTAATAGGGTATTAAAGTCTTTCTTTATTTCAGTCACTTTCTCGTATTTTCAATCAATTTCACATCAATGTACACTTTAACCACATTTTCTAATATTTCCAATATCAATCACAATTTATTTTCTATTCACATATTCACATTTCCATTCCATTCATTTCGTTATCATCAATTCAAAAACACTCAAATTGTAATTTCTCATTTCAATACATATTATAATATCGCATTAATTCTTTAAAATATGAAAACATACTGAATTTCCAATTATTTCATAATTTACATATTAATTAATCACAAATGAACAATTATATTTTAGTAAATATGCTAAAATTTACATATAACTTACCTTAGTAGCCAACGGATTAATTCTCGAGATTTGTCGAGAACTTTCCTTTTTCCTATTCTCGGGCTTATCACACCTTTTATGATCTAAATTAACAAAAAAAGTACAATTAATCAATTATCTAATCAATTTCGGATATAATTCACATTTGGGTAAATTTCCAAATTTACCCCTCAATTTTTTGAAAATTACAAATTAGTCCCCTAGACTCAAAATCTCATTTTCTTTATTTTATGAGCTTATTTGATCCATTTTCATAACAATGACACTCAATTCATTACTAATTCACATATTTATGCCTAATTTGAATCTTTACAAATTAGTCCCTTTTTACACAAATTCATTCAATTTTATTTCCAAAAACATGCATATAACCCTCTAAACTTTTATTATCTACCATTAATCAACCAAATACATGCTTAACAAAAATGGGTATATTTTTAAACCTCAAAATCTCTTGAAAATAACGGTAGAATCATGAAATTCAAACTCAAATAATCATGAAAATACGAAAATAACTAAAAACGGGGCAAGATAGCACTTACAATTAAGCATGGAAAGCAAAGGAATCCTTAGCTATGGTGAAGAAGATGAATCGGCAGCCATGGGATTCATTTCCATGGAGAAGATGATGTTATATCATCTTATTTTATCTTTTTCCCACAAATGACAAAAATACCCTTAATGATATAACTAACAAATATTTCTAGAAATACCCTTTTGTGTCCATGACACTATTTGATGGTCTAATTGCAACATAAAGACCTCTAATTCAAACCCCCATTTCAATTGAGTACTTAAACTCTATACATCATATTTTGCAACTAATGCAATTTAGTCCTATACATAGAATTGGACACTTTATCGATAAAATTCTTAAACAATAATTTCACATTAATAATAATACAACAAATATTATCAAATTTTTACAAAATTCAAAATTTATACTTTGGATTTGTGGTTACGAAACCACTATTCCGATTAGGCCCTAATTCAGACTGTTACATTTTATCCACACGGGCGTGTGTCTCAGCCGTGTGCGACACACGGTCAGGTGACATGGTCGTGTGTCCCCTATAACATTTAATGATGCAAGTCAGTGAGTTATACGGCCTGGATACACGAGCGTGTGGTTGACTGAGTAACCCAAATCAGATAGTTACACGGGGTAGGACATGGGCTGGGACATGGCCATGTGCTCCCATTTCGAATGTCCACACGGCCTGTGAGATGGGCGTGTCTTTTGGCCGTGTGTCTGTTCACACGGGCGTGTGTCCCCTGTTTTGAGAAAAAATTTCTAAGTTTCCCAAAGTTATCCTATGTTATCGGTTTAGTCTCGAATCACTTCTATTGCATGTTTTGGGCATCGTACGCTCGTTTTAGGAACAATGTGATTGTATATGAATGATGTATGTTTATGAATGAAAAATTTATGAGAAATGAATGTCGAATTGTATTCTAAGTCTGGTAATGCCTCGTAACCCTATTCCGGTGATGAATACGGATTAGGGGTGTTGCATCATCCACCTTCCGTTACACCTCATTGGACGATCTACACACAGTGCCATCAATCAGCTGACCGCTTCTCTCTTCTTCAATCACCGAATGAAAGAGATATGAAATATCAACATTCGGGAAATAAAATAATATATAATTATCACAACTTTACTGCAAATGTGACAGGTCAGTTGTAATATTTACGATGTTACAATGGAATACTAGAGTATTCCAAGGATCAAATCCATGAGAATCATGGATTTAACGATTTCTAAATAATGTGTGTGTAAAATAAAGAGTCTAACCAACTAATTGCAAAAAGCTATATTACAACAAATCATAAAATTAAGAGAAAATAATCTACTTTACTATCTAGCTAACAATGACTAAATTGTAAAACATGTAAATTTATGAAATTAACAATTAAATAACAAACGGCTATTGGTTAACATTGATGTGGTTTACTAATCCTTGAATTAGGGATCCAAATCGCTTAAACTCCCAAATAACTTTATTTTACCTTTATGTCTCCATTTTACTATGTAACACCCCTAACCTTAAACTATCGCCGAAATAGGGTTACGAAGCATTATCGGATGTTTCCAATCAGTTACAAATATTATACAAATAATTAGCATATGTAATATAAATTAATCATAATGTCCATTTAATGGGCTACCGAAGCCCAAAATATACATTAGAAACCAATCCGGACTTTTTCGAACATTCTAGAAATTTTCTGTGAAATTCTAAAATTTTTCCTAAGTGCAAGGCTTACACGCCCGTGTGACTAAGAGATACGCCTGTGTGACTATATGACACACCCGTGTGGTTAGGCCCTGTGACTCACACGGCCAAGTGACATGCCCATGTCCCAGGCCGTGTGACAGCACCCGCCCGTGTCCCTTACCCGTTTAACTCTCTGACTTGCAACTCTATTTATCACATAGGTCACACAGCCAAGTCACATGCTCGTGTGCTAGGCCGTGTACCTTACATGGCTGAGACACACGTCCGTGTCTCTGCCCGTGTACCTAAATTTGGGCATTCTGTTTCTAAATTTTAAGGTGCAGGGGACACACGGCCAGTTTAAACGCCCATGTGCTAGTTGTGTGTCTCACACGGCCTGGACACACGCCCGTGTGACAGCCCGTGCAGACTCAAAATGAGTCTTATAAATTAAGTAAGACATCCCTGCAATTCTTAAACAACAAGCAACTCAATAACCAAACTTTCAACCAATCCAAAATATGTTTAAATATACTCAAATGCCTATTAAAAAAATTAACCTATTGACCTATCCAATATGTAATCACAATTATTTTACTTATAACATTCAAATCCATTCAATTGGCAATATTCAATCCAATTCAAGTTTCCTTGCTAAATTTTACCATTTCATAACCTTAATATAACATATATGTATTAAATATAACCTTTTTAAATTCAAGTCATAACATCATTACAACCTTATATCAAAATGACCTATACACACGTCATAGGTACATGCCATTTACCAAAAAGAACTATACATCACCACTTTGCTGAGTTCGGGATTGACTTGGATGCTAGACCAGAACTTTGATTTCAACTAACCTGTGCACCAAAACAAACCGTATGCTTAGTATATACACTCAGTGGTATTACTATAATTCAAATTCATAAATAATACAGTAATATGTATATAATCAATTTACACATTTAATCTTTCAATAACCAATTCATACATTAAACCAATAAATAAATCTCAATAACTTGTATTCAATTAAATTTACATTTTATTTCACTAATTTCAATCCTTATTATTTTCACATCTCATTTCAATATTTCAATCAATTTCATTTACAAAATCATTCAATTCATCAGTTCATTCCATATCAATTCTTTTTATCAATTCGTTCATTACCTCTACTAACATGACTCGGACTTTGGCAGATACACGAATCCAACCAAAACACACCAGTACGGCACCTTATACCTCATCGGCCTTGCCGAAGTAAATCGATACCTAGTACCTTATTGGATTTATTCGAAGTAATAACACGACACTTAATACCTCATCGACTCGAGGTCGAGGTATCCCTAAACACTTCCAATCCTATGGCATGCCAACTATATCCGACTAGCCCAACTAATTAATAGGGTATTCAATCACATATCAATTCCATTCAATATTCATATCAATTTCACTTTCAAATCAATAAGTATTTCAATTGCTCACATATATTCATATTTCAATTCAATTCTATTCATTCAACATCAACACTCACCTTAACTTTACTTACCATGCATATTAATAAAAAATTCAACAATTAATAACAAATAGATTTGAATTATAGTAATAAAAATCGTAATTCTCGAGTCAATATTCGTCCACTTTCTTTTTTCCCTTTTTGGCTGATGTCTCCAGCACGATATTAGCTACGAAAATTAAAATAATTTAAAATTATCAATATAATATCAATTTACATCAATTATTGTAATTTTTTATTCAACTTTTGCCTTAATTCCAATTTAATCCCTAACTAAAATTATTTTCATTTTCAATACAATTTATTCCTTATTTTCACTTAAATTCTACTGATAACTAAACTTAACTCTCTAATTTTCACCATAAAACCCTGATTTCAAAATTCTCTCAATTTAGTCCCTATTACACAAAACTTATAACTTATTTTACAATTTAATCATTTACCCAATTCTAACTTGAAATTCTATCAATTCGACATCTAATTCATCAATTTATTCAACACAAACTATTTTTGAAAATCCACTAACTTTCAAAATTTCAACATGTACCTAGTAGTATTTTGTTTTAGGATCATAAAAATTCAAAAATTACAAGAAAAGAAGTTAAATTAACTTACCAATTTGAGTTTGAACATTAAAAACCCTTATTTCCTTCTTTTTCTTTCTCGTTTTCCTTTCTTTTTCTTTCCTCTCTGTTTCGATTCTAATTGTTTCTCTTTTTCTTTTGTTTTTCTTTTATTTACTTTAGTTTATTAATAATATAATATAATATTATAAAATATCTTTACTTAAATAAGAAGTAAATTATATATATGTATTACAAATGTATACATGTATTTATTACACATGTATATTACTATTACCACACAAGTGTCACAATTTGGTTTATTTACTAATTTAGTCCCTTCACTTTTCTCTATTCTATAATTCAATTTTTATCTTATTTGCAATTTAATCCTTTTTCCTAATTACTCCTAATTCAAGCTAATTTACCTATCCAAAACCTAATTGACCTCACAACTAACTTCATAAATATTTATTATAAATATTTACGAATCCGTTTAACTAAAACGGATACCCGACAACTAACTTTTCCAGTGCTCGAGAATTTTGGGGTCGTTACATAAAGTTAGACAAATTAATCTAAATTATCTCTCGATCTCACCAGTTAACTTAAGACAAGTGAATTGATGCCCAACAAGATCTCCTATTGGTCTCACTTGCCTAAATGTTCTCTTAGGGTAGTCAATCTTAAGTTTTTAAATCCATTCAAATTAGTCCCATTTATTACGATTTGGTCATTCATCCAAAAATCAGCTCACCACATCTCCATCAACCAACTCCCTTAAAAGTTTAGCTACTCATATTGAAAATAAAACTAACAACCATGAAAATGAAAAGCAAAAAAATCCATTAAAGTAAAGCTTGAAGAAAATATAAAAGTTGAGAATTTTATGCAAGAAAACTTAAAAGGCATGTAAAGAAAAGCTTTCAATAAGAAAATCGAAAGCAATAAACATAAAAAGAACAAACTTTAACAATTACGAAGTAAAAGAAACTAAAATACATTAAACTAAGTCTAAAAATGTCTTACAACCAATGTAATGAGACTAAAAGTGCAAATAAACCTAAGCTAAAGTGATAACTAACTTAACTAACATTGAGAACAACTAAAACAAGAAGAAAATTTGTGGGGAAATATAAAATCTATAGCTAAAGAAATGAAAATAAAAAAAATCTTAGAAGAAAAGAAAGAAAAGCTAAGAGAAACTAAAGAAAACCCTAAGCTAAAACTCCTCTAATGTGGCCTCCTTTTCTCTCAGCCAAATTTTGGCCAATATAAGCAGCTATTCTAACCCTATTCTTGTGCCCAAAAAATTCTTGAACGAGTTTTCAACTATTGGTGCTTCGGGTGGATAAAGACTACCCTTTTTATCTAATTTTGTCCCCTATAGATATTAGTATAGCGATACCTCAGACAATTTAAACTTTGGGTTTTCGTGGAGAGTGGATATCGTGATACCCAAAGTGGATATTGCAATACCACTAAAAGGGTGGTCTCTAATCTCGAGTCTGTTAGAGGTATCGTGATTCTAATGTTTAGATATTGTAATGCCCTCTCATTTGGTGTCGTTCTCGCTCATTTTCAGCCTCCAACACGTCCCTACATCACTCAACCATATGTTAGAACCCCTCAATGGCACAATTGGCCAATTTGGGTCTCAAAATGAGTAAAAGCGAAACTTTTATACTTATTAACTAAAAATTTTAAAATTACAAAAAACTACGGAAAATATGCTACTTTGTTTGAGAATAAGCTCCTTAAGTATATCGAGAAAGCCTAATTTGCCATATCAAATTACGACAGATCATCGATATTTGTCCCACATTCGAGGTTTGCTTGCCCTCAACTCTACCGAATAGACAAGCTTCTCACAAATAGTCATACCGACCATAACTGTAGTAGATCATCATAAGAGATTTGTATTCAACCCGTTGAATAAAATTTTCCACATTCACTTTTGAAACCAACAGTCGGCTGAGATCAACCACCACTATTAATATAGCAAAACAACCCCTAGATGTAAACATAGTATTCATATCAATCTTAATTAGCTTACCTACTAAATAACCAATCATTGTTAAGAGGCTCATTCGGTGATAGATACTTGGCAGCCCAGGTAAACAGATCCACGCCGTCATATGTTTCGAATAACACTCATCTATTGAAAATCTCGTATTCCAAGGCTGCACAACTAGATAATGGCAAAAAACAACCCATGGACCTTTCGTTAACACATTCGAAAAGTCCTCGCTCAACTTAAACCTCACCATAAAGTAGTAATTATCCAAGTCCATAAGTTAAAACAGCTAAATCAATCTCCAAATTTCTAACCCGTTGTTAAACAGAGCGTTAAACCCAATCTTCTTTCCCAAGAACTTGACAACGACTGTGTTCTTCATACTATCCTTCAACAGCTTCTGCACTCGCTTAAAAATTTTGATTGATGGCATACTATAATTGGCTCCCATCTACACATCTTCAGCTTCCAACAAGATATCCTCCGCTACAAAATCATCACCCCTCATATCACCTCCCCCACCAAACACGACCACCTTATCTCAAAAAGACACCCCTAACTAGGAAATCCCTCGTCGTCAGGCGTCACTTGCAAACCAGGCATAGCCTCCTCCCGAAAACATACATTCTTACTTGCACCATTGACAACCTCACCACTATGTAGACCCGCCCCCTTTGAAGCCCCATCCATCTCCACATCTAAGAAATCCATAACTTCTATGAGTTTCACAGGCTCCGTAAATATTCTCGACCAATAAGTTTAATATTTACTTTTTTTTATTAACCATATGTTTAGGTTTTTTTTTTAATTAAAGTTAATTTTTTATTTAGTTTTTCTCATAATGTTATATTATCCACTTGGACTTGATGGTTTAAAAAAAATTTCTACGTGCCAAATTTTCATTGGTTGATTTAGCAATTTACTAATGGTGTTAACACCAGTTACCATAATAAAACATATATTAATAGTTTAGGTATCAAATTGAGCATTTCCAAAGTACAAGTACCACATTCGACATATTATGAAAAAATATATGTTTAGGAGTGAGCAAAACTCGATTCAATTCAAAAAAATCGAAAAAAATTAAATTTCAAGTTAGTTGAATCAAGTTATTCAATTCGAGTTTTGAGTTTGAATCGAGTTGAATTTTACAATTCGAGTAACTCAAATAATTCAAATAACAGATTGGGGTAAATCCCATTTTGGTCATTGTCAAGTTTGAAAATGAGCAAATTGGTCACTCTCTCAACAAAAATTATAAAAAAAATTCAAAAATTCAAAATAATTTTTAAAACTCAAAATGTTTATAAAAATTTTAAAATTTATATTTAAAAAAATCTAAATATTTCAAAAAAAATTCTAAAAATATATAAAGAAAGTTAAAAAATTAAAAATTTTATAGAATAATAATTTTGGACCTAAGTAAGTTAATTAATTATTCAAGTTTATCATACTAAAATATTTTTTTATTATTTTGGTTTGAAAAAGTTTTCAAATATATATAGTTTGAAATTTATGTGCTCCAACATCGGATTATTTATACTATAACAAGATTTTAATTTAACATGTTTAATTTTTTAATTTAACTCAAACATTTCACTTGATTCGACTCGAATAAAATTTTATTTCACTCGGCTCTATTTGAAAAAAATTTCAAATTGAATTAGGATGATAAAGTCGGACTCCTCAACTCGAAATCTTTTCACTCGATTCGATTGAATGCTCAACCTTACATGTGCTATAATAAAATATATATTGATAGTTCAAATATCACATTAGATATTTTCAAATTATAATTATGATATTAAACATTTTATGAAATTACAGGTATAAAATGTGAAATTATCCCAACTTTCAATTAACAATCTCATCATCCTCTATGGGAGGCTCAGAGGTGGAAAATGGACTTTGGGCTTTTTCCCAAAACCCAAGGAGATTACCCATGAATTTGCAGTAATGGGTCTCACAAGTTCCAGATGCCACAAGATTTTGAGTCTTGGATGACTGTATTTTTCCTTATAATTTTTATCATATTTAATTATTTTATAGCATTAGGCCTAAAATTAAAAAAATATAAACTCACGGATGCAACTAATTTAACTAAAGCAACTCAAAATTGGAAAATAAAAAAGAAAAATAAATTAGTTGTGTAATTAACCCCTGCCAGTGGGACAAAGGTAAAAGCACAAATTCTGTAAAGGTGAATGTCCAATTCTGTAAAGGTAAAAGACAAAGATTTCAATATTGAGTGATAGGTATTGGGTTCCAATATTGTCAATGGAAATTCTTCTAATGTAAGATTCCACTCGTTTTGATATTAAATTTAATTAGGATATCATTTTTTTTTTTTTTAAATAAAGCAAATGGATTTAACGGACTAAGTTCTTGAATTTTTTTTTACAGTTTAAATAGGTTTTAAAATTGAATTCCATCAAATATTTTAGTCTATTTTTGTAATTATGTTAAAATATGATGATATGTCATTTTAAGATTATTAAAAAATATAAAAATTTTAAAAAATATTTAAAAAATTATGAAATCTAAATAAAATTTTAAAAAAATATCAAAATAATATATATAAAAATTCGATCAAGAGCTGCATTTAGTAACAAATTTGCCTTTATATTTGTGGTATAGGGTAGGGATAATTGTTTGTGTTTTGCTTTTATCTGTATCATTGTTTCCATCTTTTTACATAGAAATATAACGTCTCTTTCTTCATTGCAAAGGAGAGGCCGTGGGGCTGAGGGTGGGGCACGTATATTTTAGTGAGAAGCAGAAAAGCAAGTCGAGAAAGCCCAAAAAGAAAAAAAAAAAAAAAAAAAAAAACAACGAAAGAAATTTTTTGTTATTGAAATTGGATTAAGTATTGTTTTTATTGGGAAATCCCTTATTTGCTGGAGAAAAGAAAAAGGAAAAAGATATCCCTTATTTGATTAAAAGAAAAAAGAAAAAAAAAAGCAAGAAAACAAAACCCAAAAAATGGTGGAAATTGAAATAACAGGATCTGGGTGTGTTGATGTGAAAATTAACTAGATCAACGATGGCAAAGGTGCATATTTTGAATTTAACTTTTGTTATACTTATTTGGAAGGGCCATGTGACACTATAAGAAGTCACTTGAGAGACTTCTATAATGGCTATTTGCTTACCTCTCGGCATACAACACTTGGCATATTCTTCACCTAAGCATTTTGATAGTCTCCTACCTCCCTGGTCACTAGATGACCAGTCACCCGAAGATCTCATCCTCCATGCCACTCATTTTCAGCAGGTGCACATCTACTTTCAAAGATGGGCTACTAAGCTTAACAACTTCATACTACCTCAGCCAAGGGAATGTCATAACAATACCGTGCATGAGGACCACTCATGTACAATGATCTTGCAACCTAGCTGACCGTATGATCACCCTATCCTAGATTTGCTGATGGCATGACCTCATTGAGCACGAGCCCTCCTTATAAATATCTTGTGGGATGATAAATAAGGGATCGAACCTCCAACTTTTTAGAAACCTTAAATACTATCAATATTTAAATGATCCTACCGTTATATTTCATATTTCATTTACGTGAATCATGCATGTTAAATTTAATGTAAATTTAAAAAATTCTAACTATTTATTTTATGTAAAAGAACTTTTAACTATTTAATAAACATTTATATACATAGTATTTTGGACCGATGCGATAGAGATATTAAATTGATTTAAAAATTTACATGCATGAAAAATATAATTATATCTATAAATTTAACGGTTAAATTGTTAAAATGTTAATAGTAAAAAATGTGTTTAGATTTTTTAATGTATATATAATATTTTATAAAAAATTCAAGTAATGATATGACACGATCTTATAATATTACATCATCACATCTAAACTACATTACAAGATGGATAAACACGTTTAATGAAATACAAATTTAGAGAACAATTTAGATAAAAAAATTAAATATTAAATTAAAAAAATTCAAATTCAAGTACAAAGACTTCGTTGGATTCAAATGCACCCCAATGAGTTAAAATCTAAAATATTTTCTTTTCCTACTGAAACACAATGGTAAGTGTAAGTGTTTGGCAAGACATCAGTCCAATGGTATAATCTCACTAGATGTTAAAAATGAAACTGGTGTTTTACGCACCGTCAATCCAGTGGTATAATCCCACTGGATGTCAAAATTGAAACTGAAGCAAAAGAGTCTATTTATTTAGGCTTTCTTTGGATCACCGTTGAGATTATAATTGGTGAAGTTAAAAATAATGATGGTTGTGAGATTAATTTCTGTAGTAATGAGATTAGATACTATAACAGTGAGATTAAAACTAATGATGAAATGTGTGTTTAGATTCAAACGTAATTGTAGCGACGTAAAAATTTGGCTTCATAACTTTGGTCGCTAATTGTGGCGATCTATGAGAGATTTTGAAAAATCAAATTTTAGTTTTAAAAAAAGGGGAGTCGCCACCGATCTTTTCTCTAGGTGCGATCGGACACCTAATAAATCTTTGTTTTAAAGAAAGAAAAAAAAAGGGGCTTAGGTCTACGTTTAAAATCCAGAGAAAAAAAAAGGTTCGGGAGTCGGTTACGCGCGGGGAAGGTATTAGCACCCCCGCGACGCCCAAAAATTGGTATCTTAATAAACACGTGTTGTCTTGATTTTCAAAAATACGAAGTTCAACTTAAATTTAATTGTGATCCGATCAAAGTACGAGCGTTTATGTTTTTCTTTTGAAAAGGGTATCCCGCTTTTAACACGAGCCATTCGTGATTCACCCAACATAGCGATGAAATCACCGACTTAATGTTAAAATCGGCACATTGCCTTGTTTATTGAAATTAATTAAAACATGACAAATATTAACATAGTATTTAGAAGAAAACAATAATGGTATTTACAAGAAAATAAAGGCAGGCGATATATTAATAATAAAATGAGAATGGTCATAGTAAATGATAATAACGATATCGAGATAATGTGTTAATAATCTAATAAGAATAATATATTAATAACGAAAATTATAATAGATATACGAAAATAATATTAAATATAAAAACGGACATATATACAGACATATAATAACAAACAAGACGAAAACATATATTCAAATACTAATAATGCTATATGTTTATATATATATACGTTAAATATAATAATGCGAATGAAAGTTTTATAAAATGATATTAAAAACATGGTACACATATAAACACAATACATACATAATAATGCAAAAAGAGGAACGAATATGTAAGTATACATAATATAGTATATAATATATAATACTAAAATATACACATAATATATAGTACGAAAATACACATATAATAGAGAATTAAAAATATGAGATAATATAGAAAAAGATATATATAAATATTATAATACTAAAAATATATACATACAAAAAGTGTACACATATATATAAATAGTATAAAAAAAACATATTGCAAAATATATTAAAATAGTATTTGAAAATACATACATAATAACATTGAAAATATCCATAGTTTGATGTTAAAAATATGTACATCCTATAGTATTACAAAAATGCATAACATAATATATACATAAAAAACATATGAATAATATAATAAAAATACATAATATATAAAAAGGGTCAAAATATATATATACAATACTCTAGAATACTTGTACATAAATAATATTAAAATATATACAAGGGCTGATATAAAACGCATATAACTATTAAAGTAACAAACACATATAATATATATAGAAGAATATAGTATATGTAAAATATAATCTTAATATATACAAATGCGTTATGCCAAAACATATATAATAATATTAAAAGCACATACATAAAATATATGTGTATAACCATAACATTGAAATATGTATACAAACATAATATATGTATAACGTATATAAAAAAAGGATATATAAAATATATAATAATAATACTCATAATAGGCTTATTAATAAAAGATAATAGTAATAGTAATATGTTAATAATATAATAGTAATAACAATAAGTAAATAAGCATAAAAAAAACACAATAATAACCACAACAATAATAAGAACAGTAACGAACAAACAGGCTAATTTGAAATTAAGAGGGTAAAATAAATAAAAGGCTAAATTGAACTTAAAACGAAATTTGCAGGGGAAAATAGAAATAAAAAGAGTTAGGAAGGGTCCATTTAAAAACGCTAAAGTATTAGGGGGACCTAAAATGCAATAAACCCTCTTTCTAGAGCGCATAGCAGCAGCAAGGATGAAAATGAAAGCAGAACAAAACTTCAGGGTCAAATTCATGAAATGGAAAAAGTAAATAAAAGGGCTGAATTACAGTTCACCGCGAAAACAGGGGGACCCCTCGCGCAATAAACCCAAAAGGGGGAAACATGCGGATTCCCCGTGGGTTACGGGTCGGGTCAACGGGTTAAAGCTTATGCCAAACGGCACCGTTTTGATTAATAGACCACAACCCTAGTTTCCCTTCTTTTTCCATCAATCGTTTACCCCTTTTTTCAAAACAGCAGCCACCATATTTTTCAAGAAAACAGAGAGTCTCTTGCTCTCTCTCCCTCTCATCCTCTCAGCCCTCTATTCGGTGTACCACCGCGCCGCACCGGTGACCCATAGCGAGCAACACGGGCTACGAGCTCTTTAGCCCCACCTTGATGCACCATTAAAGGCTCCCACCTTCAAGGCGCGATAACAGGAGGAAGAAGGCTTTCGACACCACTCGCGGACCCGACTCCGACGACGGAGATGGGTCCTCCGGTGCCTCGACCGCAAGCGTTCAGGTAAAGTTCTCTTCTTCCCTTTTTTTTAACTTTCGTATCAAAAATGTAAAAAAATAAAAAAAGGAAAAAGTAAAGAGCAAAAATAAAAACGGAAACCTTTTCCAAAATCTTTTTTCTGTTTGACTTCTGATATTCGTATACAAGAAAAGGGGATTCCCCTTTTACGAAGGTTTTAGCTTCTGTTTCTAGCCAAAGTCGGTAAGAAAGTCTGAAAATCCCTCTATTGCTCCGCCCCAATATTGAGAAAATCCCCCCCTTTTATTACATTTTTCCATTCGACTTTGATACCCGAATTTTTGCACTGTTTTGTTACTGCTCCTTGCGCATTTCTACTTCCGTGTTTCCTGTCTCTGTCTTCAGTCTATCTTGCAGGTCTCTGGGGCTAAGCTCGGCAGAGCAGGTGAAAGGGCCAGGTCTCGAGCGTTGTGCACGCTGAGGAGGCACGTGAAGTGACCGGTAGCTAGCGGCGTGGTTGAAGGGAAGGGAACCCTAGGGTTCCCTACTGTTTAAGCTTTTGGGCCGTTTGGGCCTCTTTGTAAATTTGGGCTCCGGGCATTGGGGTTTAGTTTTGGGCCTGTATTTGGGTAAGGTTGTTGTGCTCCCCCTTTTTTTGTATTTGTAAATGGACTACTGGACTATTATTTGATTTTTTGGGGTTTTTTTGTTTGTTTTGGTTTTTTTTTTATTTTTAGTGTTGGATTTGGGTATTTATTGGGCCCGGGTATGGTTTTGAAATGGGCAAAATTGGGCTATAACAGTAATTGTAACGGTGAGATAAAAATAAAAAATAACCATTAAAAACATTAAATCAAATTGTGTATATGTAAAATAAATGATAAAAATATTTAAAATTCTATTTATATTAATAAAATAATATATGAACCAAATTATATTTATGTAAATAATAATTTATTGATCCATGATGTCAATGGAAATGGAGAATTAGAAGGGGTGGTGTCGAAGAAGCTAGTACTTTACCCATTCTAGCGCTAAGAGCCAGAAAAGTAGAAGGGTTTATGTAGAAGTAATTGAGAGCTTAGTATATTAGGGTTTTTGAGTGGGGAGGAATCCCCTTTCTATGTGATATCTTAGGATATTATTTATAAATAAGTAACGGTTCCAACCCGATTGTACACTTTATTAGGTTTTGGGTGAATGGGTGATCTAATTGAAGGTCAAACGAGATCTAAATTAAAGTATGGATATAAATAATTAATTAATAAACTAAAAAATAATCTATTTTTTATATGAAAGAAATTAAATATATATTTTGATAATAATTACAATATTTTATAATCTTAAATTATTCAACTAAAATATTGATGACATAATAGTTAATTCAAAAAAGTGCATATAATACTTGTTATTGTTTTATTACATGATATTAAAAAATAAATAAAATCATGGCTTCTTAGGTAATAATGAAAAATGGTATTTGCAATAAGAAGCAAAAGTTTTGGCTCGACAAAATAAAGTGTTTCTGCCGTGCGCTCTAAAAAAATTAATAAAATATTTTATCAAATCAATCGATTATAACTCCAAAGGAGACTAATAGAGAGAATGTTATATAAATAAATTTATTGGTATATATTATAGATTTTGTTAAATCTTATGTGATGATTTGATAGTTAAGAGTATTCATTGTATTAGGTGTGATATAGTATTGAGTCACGATATTCGTATTTGCTGTTTAGGCTTTGTCCCATTATTGTAATTCATTAAAAATATTATAGATTTTGTTATTTATATAAAATGTTGTTATATAAATAGATATGTTAAAAAATCATAAAAATTACAATATTATTTATTGGCATTAAAAATTTTACAATTTTTAATTAATTTTTTAAGAATTTTTACAACGTTAGATTTCCAATAGGACTTTGAGTATTTTGTTAAAAAATTATATTTTTCATTAGGGGTTTGAGTAAATTGTTAATGATTTTGGTCGTTGTTAGAGAATATTGTTATTTGTGAAATATATTATTATTTAAGGGATATTTTATTATGTATCATATAGAGAGATTGTGAACTGATGATATGACAAGTTAACCTTAGATGTTAATTGGCCAACGGGGCAACATGTCATGTCATCTTTTACAATCTCTTTATATGATACATAACAAAATATCTCCTCAATAATAATATATCTTATTAAATAGCAATATTCTCTAACAACTATAAAAACTATCAACTATTTACTCTAACTCCTAATGAAAAACTCAAATTTCTAATTAAATAATCGAAGTACTATTGGAAACCAAAGTTTGTATATTTAAAAAAAAAATGTTAATTAAAAATTGTAAATTTTATAATGCCAAAAAGGATTATAATTTTTTTTATGATTTTTAAATTTTTTTAATTAACAACTTTTCTACCATTTTTAAGAATTTTTACAAATTTAAATTTCCAATAAGACTTTGAATATGTATTAGAAAATTGTGTTTTTCATTAAAAATTTGAATACATAATTGATGGTTTTAGTAATTATTAGAAATTTATGAAAATAACCGGTCATCTTTCATGAAAAGGGTAATGAGATTATGAGCCACAAGTGAATTGAGTAGTAGAACATATTCATCAAGATTCCATCTTACTAATGCTAAAATTAGAGGTGAGTAAAACTTAATTCGACTCGAAAAAATAAAAAAAAATTCAAATTTCGAGTTAAACGAATCGAGTTATTCGAGTTATTTGGGTCAATTCAATATTTTTTTCGAATAAGTTCGAATCGAGTTTAGTTTTTGAATTCGAATAACTTGAATAAATTGAATAAATCGAATATCAAACTATAATATTTTACATTTTTACCCCAAACACCCAAACATTTTTACTTTTCCGTCAAAACTTTTACTCCTTCCCACTTTCCCCCAAAAACTTTTACTCTCCTCTCATCCCACCTCTCATCCCAACCTCCCATCTACCTAAAATCCATTTATCACCAAAATTTTACTTTCCTATTTACTTTTCCTTAAAATTTTACTCCCAAAAACCCTCAAAACTTTTTATTTCCCTCCAAAATTTTTACTCCCTCCCACTTTCCCCTTAAAACTTTTACTCTCTTCCCATCCCACCCCCCATCTACCCCAAACCCATCCCCCCCCAATTTTTTTAATATTTTACCTCCAAAATTTTACTCCCCCTATTTACTTTTCCTCAAACTTTTACTCTCCAAAACTTTTTATTTCTCCCCTAAACTTTTACTTCTCATCATTTACTCCCAAATAAAAAATCAAAATTATCCAAAAAAAACCTAAACATAAATAGTAATAATTTTATTTATATATACTATTTATATTATTAAATTAAATTTCACATTTTATGTTATTTATATTGTTGAATTTTTAGTCATAGTAAATATTTATATTAAAATTGAATTATTAATGATGCCATAAAATATTCGTGTTAAAATTTATATTGGTATCAATTTCACATTTTATCTTTAAAATAATTTTTACTAAAAAATCATATTTTTACATTTAATATATTTTTTAATTCCACATTTTTACATTTAATATATTTTTTAATTCCAAAATATATAGTGACAAGAATATGAAGATAATTAAAACAACTAAGCAAGCAAAAAAGCTAACCCGTATATAAAAGATTAATAAATAAATTATGAGGTGATGAAAGTTAATAAAAATTTTGATTACGGTGGACAAATTTTATTACAGTAGGTGACAGTGGTTACAAGAACCTAAAATTATTTTTAAAAATTTAACTCAAACAAATATATTCGATTCGATTCGATTTGAATTTTATTTCACTCGACTCGAATCACTCGAATCGAATTGAGAAAGTTTCAAATCAAATTAGGATGACAAAATATGATTCGTCAACTTGATTAACTCGAATTTTTTTCATTCGATTCGATCGAACCTTCACCCCTATCTAAAATAGGATCTAAGGGAGCACTCTATTATTATTATTATTATTATTATTTATTTTTTAATAATTTATTTTTTAGTATATACAAATATAGTTTTAATAATATATTATGTATTAATATATTCATTTTAAGGTCTTTTAATAATATTTTAATTTTATTCTCACTTGCATTTGAATTTAAACATAGCTAATTTTAATTTCACTACTACGTAGGAGAGCAATCGATTTAATTAGTAAGTTTTTTCAAAATAACTTAATTGATTTTAATATGAAAAAACCAACCTAATCAACTTTTTAATTAAAAAAAACAAATCAAATTGAATCGACATTAATTCGACCAGTTTGGTCGATTTTTAGTTAACCGGCCCAAATTTTTTGAGTTGGGTTTATATAATAACATATTTATTATATATTATAAAAATAAATATATTTTAAATAATTAAAAATAATATAAACTGAAAACTAAGCAATTAAACAGAAATTAAGACCGACCAACTCATTTCACCCAATTAAAAAGAAACCAAAATAACTAATTCTACCAATTTTTTTCGATTAAAACAAAATATTACTCTCCCCTAAACCTCACCACACTAATAATTAATCTCATCATCATTCTTAAACTCAAAGGAGTGATACAAAACAAAGATCCTACAGCTTATGATTGCATTAACAATGCCTCCCCAACTGAGTCTTTTTAACCCTTTATTTTGTTTGTTTAATACGAATTGACTGTTGGCTTGCATGTAGTTGTCGGTTACAAAAACAAAGGATTATACGTTTGTGGCTGGTTTCAACTTTGAAAGAAAAATGAGTGTTTTTGGGGGAGTGGATACAAGGTTTACACATTGCTTTCCCTTTCCCACTGTTCATCATTCATGAACTTAAAAGGATAGATAAATGGGTGTGGACCCTTTGAACCCTGTTTGGTACCTCGCTAATGCCAAATTGGCCACCTCAGCATTGTCACCTGGAAAATCTTCCAGGGAAGGCTGACAACATATAATAACCAAAGAAAAACAAAAAACGATAGCTCTCAGACATCCCAGATGGGCTTTTCAATAGTTGAATCCCCATGCGAGTACTGTTGCTGGAAAGGGTTCATCATTGGCAGTCTTCGTTGGCTTATTGCTTCCAATTCCACCCTTTGCTGCAGATGCTGCTGTTCGTGCAAATTGGTCGGCCTTGACCCTCCGATTCCCATGAAATCAAGGGTCGTCATGTTACCTCCTCCACTGCTGGCTCCATATATTGATGGCCTCGTTGGCTTCCTTCCTTGCAACAAGTTATAAGAACTACCACTACCTTCATGTTCCATGTTCTTCATCAAGCCTTGGTTTCGGTCAACTCCATTGATGAGCATGTTAGTCAACATTCCCATCTCGGTCATTGCTGAGCTTCCTTGAAAAAGTTGGGCGAATTTATTGGGGCTTTTTTGCATGAGTTGGTTGGAGAATCCCTCGCTGATTCCAACCATGCTTGACTGGTCAGTTTGTGATGGGAATTGGTCATAAGTTGTGTTTTGCTGCTGAATACCGCCAAAAGTTGGCGGTCTAATGGCCTCGTCAGGACCTGCCATGCTACTAGCAAAGCTTGTTTGCATCATGGGTGAGTTTATACTATTACTTGCAGTTGCACCCATTTGCGCTGCTTTCTGCAGCAAGGCTGTTGCAGACATGTGGGGTGACCCGGCAATTTGGCAACCTTTTTTGGTATCCTGCAAATAATTGAAGCCAGATGAACCGTTTGAACTGAGTTGTAGGCTAGACGAAGCTGAAGAAATGCTTCTCGTGGTGCCAAATAGAGTGCCCGAGCTGCTTGAAAACATGCCTCCTCCTATGTTCATGGACTTAAATGGCATTGGCACTAGCTCTTGGGGAAGGGATTTGAGTGGGGTACTTTTCGAGTCAAAGTTGTTGAAATCAGATATTCCCATAGATGTGTTGCCATTGCACATTGGCATTGATGACATGAGAAGATCTGGCATTTGGTTTTGTAAGTTTGATCCCGCGTTATTCATTAGCCCTTGGTTCACCTTGATGTTTTCTTCAGCTATTGCATCGCAGAATGCTCTATGGGTGATGAAGCTGTCTCTCCTGCAGCAGTGGGGTCTAATTAGGGTTATTATTAGATTCAAATCTTGCTAAAAGAAAGAAACAGTACTTTTAAAAAAGAGAGAGCTATTTAGACGCATGATTTACCGCAAAAAGGCGTCAAAAAGAGCCTATCAATTGTCGGCCATTGTATAAGTGATAACTAACGCATATATATATTATAATCTAAATCATCATATGCAGGACAACAAACATTCAACATGGTAACTGCACTGCACCCGATTGTACCTTTTTAAAGGAAAACACATTTTTTGACTTCTCCATGCAAAATCATTTGTATAAAGTATGTACAGATAGATAAAAAAAACCTTGAAAAAATGGTTCCACAATCACATTTGTATTCCTTAGTACCACAGGTCTTCTGATGAGCTTTCCAATCCGATTGCACAGCGTATTTTTTGGAGCACTTGTCGCATTTCCATTTCTTCTCGCCATGCTTACGGCTGAAATGCTTCTTTATTCCAGTGAGATCCCCCAGTGCACGAGCAGGGTTGTGGTGGACACAAGTGGGCTCGGGGCATATGTAGACTCGTTTCTTGACTTCAGTGGTGGTCCTTTGCCTTAGCTTCCACGGAAGATTGTGGCCTCTCCGGTGCAATTGTAAGTTCTGGTCCCTTTGAAATCCTTTGTTGCATATCTCGCATACGAACCGATTTGTCGCCATAAGCGTCGTCGGTGATAGAGCTATAACTTCAGCATTTGGATCTGGTTTCATAGAAAGTACAACAATTATATACCTAGTATAAAAAAATAGTCAGAAACAAAAAGAGAAGTGAAAAGTGCAATTAAGCAAACAGTTGTTGGCAATTATTGTAATCTCCTATACATATATATAGCAATAATTGAACCCGTCATATAACAGCTTAATCTTTTCTTAAAAAATAACTGTAGCAAATGGTTCAAATCTACATATAAATTTAGCATAGAAATAGAAAGCAAAATCGAGAATGATGGTGGGTAAATGGAATTGCCTGGAGTTCCTGGTAAATTTCTCTTCCTCTTGACCGGTGGCTGTGGCTGTGGCTGTGGCTGTGGCTGTGGCCGTGGGTGTTCAGAGGAAGAACTATTGGTGTTGGAAACTGAGGCCGGCGGGAAGTTATTTTTGAGGAGCAGCTGGTGGACTTCCTCTCCAGTGTTACCAGAAGAGAGGCTTCCATCATCTCCTGAGATTTTTGACATTTGAAACTGAGAGGAAACCAAGAAATATAGTGATAATGTGGAAAGCTTGTCTGTTTCCTTAATTTTCATCCATGGCTCCAAATTCAAGTGTTAGTTTCTTGTTTTCGGTGCGGTAAGGGCTTGTTTTTTTTTGGTAAACATAAAATCAGGAACCTGCTATCTGTAGAGGAAGACAAAAACCAGGGAATTCTCCTTCATTTCTGGTGAGACGAGAGGGCTCTATCTGCCACAGTAGTACCATTGGAACCTGTTCCTCTTTGGCTTTATATAAATATAAAATTTATGTTACAGTGTCAAAGCTTGATGAGGATTGAGGACAACGGCATGGGAATTGGCCCCTTAATTTCCTGATTATTAATTAATTGCCATTCCCTTCCTTCTATTTTTTTTAAATATAAATTAATCTTGTTGATTTTCCAAGATGGCTTTTTCTTGTATAGAACTAATAATGTGATCATGATGATGATAATTAAAAAATATTGTTACCTAGTTTCCAACAGGTATAGAGAGAAGTGGATGCATAAGTGGCAAGCTCTCGCCACTCGGAGAAATCCTTAAAATATAAATATTAAGTGTAATAATAAGACACCTAATATTTTTAAAGAAAGAAATAAGTTTAAATCTTAAAATAAAATTGTTGAGAGAGATAATTATAAATTTTGAACATGAATCATAAAATAGATATAAAAAATAATTTTTTTTTAAAATTTAATAATTTAATTTAGAATTTTCTCAAAAATTTAGAGTTTAATATTGGGCGTAAATATATATAATTATTAACTATATAAAATTAAGTTACGAGTAATAATATATAGTAAGAATAAATGGTAACAGATTGAAAGAAGCTTATCAAACAAGCGAATGTACATAGAAAATGGTTGCTTGCTGGTTGCTACCTTGTTTTCTTGGTACATTATATAATTATATTATTTTTAGCGTAACAACGACAAGTAAATCTACTTACTAAAATAATAATTTATAATTTTCTTTGCCTTGTTTCAATACATTTTTGGTCAGAAAAAATAAAAATATTTCTCATATAACATTGTATAAGCCTATAAATTCCCATGATTCTTGATAAATGCCTTTTTGAAATTATCCCAAGGGCTTTTTTTTTTTTTTGTCTTTTATTGCTCCAAATTGAGGGTAAAAGAAAAAGAAAAAGAATAAAAAAAGTGCATTAATTTTTTGGTAAATTATCTAGTTGGTCACCTAATTCTTAGAGTGTTATCATTTGGTCACTAAAAAAATTATTTTTTTAATATTGTCGGGATAAAAAAAATTAATAATTAAAGTGAAAAAGCAATAAAAATTAAAATAATACTTTAAAAATTATCAAATTTTACTTGCTGAAAAATTTGGTAACCAACTAAGTAATTTATTATTATTATTTGGTTAATAATAAAAAGTGCATTAGCTCTTTCCCTAACTGACAAGATGATAATCCTGAAATAATGGAAGAACAAAACAAAGTCTCCTTCATTTGCTCAATACTAGAAGTTAAATGGAAATGTACACAGTCTGAATTTTCAGTTGACAATATCATTAGTGAAATACTATTGCGTATAAAAATACCATTATATCACTTAACTCCTACTTTTTATTCATTCTGGAGGCTCAAATTTGCTCTGTAAGTTCATATTTTTTGTACTTCAATGACCTGTAGAAGAAATTTCATGTAAAAAACACCAATCAAGAAATATTTTTTGTAATTCATGTTAATTATTAGCAGGGATTTTAGGGTAACAAGCATTACTTAAGTAAATATGAAAAATTCAGTATAATGGTGAATATAAATAGAAGTGCCTAGTTATGATCGAACGAAGGGGGATCGGTATGATTTATGAAGAAGCAAACATCAAACGCCAACAGTGTGAAGACAAAGCAATGTTCCAACTTTATACTTTGAAATATATTATGGCAAAGATGGAATATACAGGAGGACCCTAAGCAGAGCATTTCAAGATGATGAATAATTTAGAAGGGACTAGGTTGCTAATTGACATAGGCCAAGTAACCCCATGGATAAAAACAACGGAAAAGACGGCCACGGCACTTATATTCTTTCCCTTCTCTCTCTCTCTCTATGATTTTTCTTGGTAATGAAAATGATGTTTGATCGAGGTAAAAAAAAATAACACTAATGAATATTCTATTTTTGAGAAAAGAAAAGAAAAAACTCTATTTTTAACATTATTGTAAAGTGATAGATTTGAAAGATTTAATAAGTTGAAATTTTATTTTCTATTCAAACCCATTTTCTTTGAAATACTAGTCCTAATCTGACCTGGGAGCTAAGTAGGTAAGGGTGGACTGAGCTTACTGCGGTTTACCTAGTAATTCAAGCAGGCATTTTATGCCTCATTTTCTCACCTACTAGAATGTGTAAGGCATCAATTGCAACCATTCAATATCATATGAAACTCGGGTAGATGTCAATCAATTTCAATGAATTTTTTAGGTGCCACTTTCCAATCCTAGCCTAGAATGCACATGCTTTTCACAGGGATTTAAGAGGAAAGTAAGTTCCCAAGGATGCTTGCTTTTCTTTTTTTTTTTTCACCTCTTTCTTCCCTTTTTTCTCTGTTGGTAACGTGCAAGCTAAGATAATTTTGACATTGTATTATGATTTGCTTAAACCTTTGCTTTCTGTGTTTTTTACTGGATGCAATTCAATTGCACATTTTTCTTTTGCCTGTCATATAACTCTGATCTTTCAACTTGTTGTATCCAGAAAAAAAAGAACTCACATATCCTGCAATGGCAATGCCATCTTGTTCCCCATTTTGACCAGCACACATCGGTTAAGCTTCAATTTCGCTTTCAGAATAGCATATCTGCAACTAAAAATTAACACTGCTAATAGTAGGACAACTTTGTTAAATTGCAAATTGACCCTTTTATGAGGTCATGTTTACATAGAGATAAATTAACAGTCACCTTCATTGGGATCAGATTTTTCAGCATTCAAACCATTTGCAAGTCAATAATATAGAAGACAGCAACAACCACCTGTGTCAATTGTTCCTACTCCAGTAAAGCTTTCGTTTCCAAGCCTCTCCTTTCTGAGATTATTACACTTTACAAGACTGGCTTCATCTAACTTTGGTTTTTCACTGGCCACTGGTCTCGAATCTGCAGCTGGTTTGGTTAACGGGGTCTTGGTATTTTACTAGTAAAAAAAAAGGGAAATATTTGGCTTCCCAATTATTGACCAAAAAAATCGAAGGCACCCAGAACACAACTGCTGTGTAGGACATCGGGGGGAAATGTGGTTTTTTCATGAACAGCTTTGTAATAGTCCACACCTGTGTATCAGATGATTCAGATTCAGATTTGAGACTAACTGGGTATCTTTTTTGGCACTGTGCAAACAATCCTAACTCTCCTCCATGTTGGGGTTATTAGCACCATTTCTAAAAAGGGAACTAACAACAGGCCTCCCACGAACTCTTCGCGAGTTATTCTGTGGAGCCCCAGCAGCCTTTCTCTTCCTCACAGGACTGAAGAACCCACATTCAAGAGCTTCTAATGCTTTTGTGGTTAACGGTCGATTCCTAGTGCTCTGCCTCCGATTGTGCATTGTAGTATGCTGATTGATCTCCGCAACTTTATCAGGATGCCTCATCAGCTCAGGTTGCACCATTATTTCAGATTGAAAGAACAATACATGTGGACACGAATTGTCACTATTTTGCACCGTCTCTGTAATTAATGGTCCATCAGATTCAAAACCTATGGAAACTTGAGGAACGTTTAAATCTATCAATGTATGTGACTGAGTTTTTGTTGAATATTCATCTCCATGCAGGCAGCTTTCAGTGACAATGCCTTCCTTTCCTTCATCGGCATCGCCTTTAGACAAAGAAGTTGCAGGTAACAAGTTCACGGATCCTGTGTGAAAAACCATATCTTGACAAGCATCAGGCTGGTTGAACCTACAGTGTGAATATTCTTCATTTGACATCCTGTAAGAAGCAATGTTTCCAATACCACAGCTTGATTGTCCATGAGTTGAATTCTGCTGTCTAGTAAGAGAAGTCGTATACTTTGAACTGCTAGATGGCACCTTTTGTCTGGAATTATACTTCATAACATTTTCTTCATCATCAACAAGCAGACTTGTGTCATGGCTTCCATGGTTTTCCAGTGATAAAATGCTGTCAGAGGCGCGGGGAATGCCAATATTTGAATTACTATTTACACAATCTGAGAAGTCCACACATTCTCCACCATCAACTATGGCCTCCGCAGCATTTGAAGTACTAGTTTCTTCTGCTTCATCTTCTGAGTCATCAGATGTGTTCTCTTCTGAACCACTGAATGTATCAGTGGGGTGGGACAAGCTAGTAGCTTCAAGAGGTAAGCTTCTCAGCTCTCGAACCTTGGGTTGTTCATCCCTTTGGACCAAACTAGTATCTACAATCATAAATTTCATTACATCCCGATTGCAACCAGAATTTCGTGGCTTGAGGTAACGATTGTGTTTATTTACCACAAAATCAGGAGCTTGATTAATTACTGGCTCCCACTTATTCTCTTTGTTCTTTATGCTGCCTTCAGGCACTTCGATTTCAAGGTCAAGAAGCCCCGGTTCTGAAGCAACTTTATTCAGAACGTCAGTAACAGAATCAAAATAATGGTTCCCTTTCACTAGTCTCCTCCTTGAAAACTTCTTTACACCGGGTATAAGGAACACAAGAGAGTTCTTCAAACCAGCAAAAACCTGATCCTTTGGCTGTTCAGAGTGCCAACCTCTGGCTAACAGGCGAGGCCAAACAGCTTCCCAGAAAAGATCGCTGGATCTAGCTTTGCTCAACCTAAAATCTCCTGTTAAAAACTTGATAATATCTGCTGAGGTAAGAGCAGAACATGCTTTGCCAATTGGCATTTCAAGACGTGAGGAAACTACATGATTGGCTTTTACTGGCTCCATGGTAGTCAGGTCTCTCTTTCCTTTGCCAATACCCATAGCTTCTATGAGCACACCAAGGCCAACTGCATTCTTTATAGTAAACACGTATTCCTCAAAGGAAACTTTTCCCTCACCAAATGTCTTAGAAACCTGCAATAACCAGAACTCGTAAACCATCATGATGAAATATTTTTGTCAAATCATAGGCCAAAATTGCTGCAAAATTAGGTTCAATGGTTCAGTGTAACAAGAAACTTCAACATTCTTCAATAATCCGTTTCAACTTTTCTCCATCTCAAACCCTAAATAGCATCTATACTATTTTTTGGTTTACAACTTTATACTCCACGAAATCATCACTAATTACCAGTCTCTAGTATGCTTCTTTCCAAAGTGATCTGACTTCAATCACCCTGAAAAGTTGCACAATTAACGAAATACGCATACATGCAGTTGAAACTAAATTTGCAATTCTGCATGATGCAAATTTACACAAGCAACACTGAAATAAAATTCAGAAGATGACAAACCATGCTAATTAACAAAACTAAGTTCCCCATGAACATAATGTAGTGTTCCCTATCATGTTTAAAGGAAACAAGGGAGAAACAAATAGACTAGGAAGCATATATGTGTGCACTTTACAGCACTCAAATTACATATAAGGACAAACTAACGAATTAAATATATGCCTAATTATTTAGAAAGATCAAATGAGTTGGGTTAGAAAAATACCTCAGACAACATGTCTTGACATTCTTTTGAAAGATGAGAAAATAATCTCGATAACAACTCCTGTTGCCGCCATCCTGTGAACAACTTTTGTCCATGAATGCACCTTTTGCTTCTTAACTTTCTGCATTCTGACCATCTACGGTATCCATCAGACCCGTAAAATTTTCCATAGTAGAAAGACAGTATCTCTCCCATCTCTTTACTCCCAACAAAATCTTTCACAAGGATAAGATTTTTTCCAAAGATGTATAACCCAAGAAGAAAACTGTCACATTCGATATCCTTCCATACTTCATTTGAAGTGTCCGGAAGAGGACAGAAACCCCTATCCACCTGTTTCAGCTTAGAATTTGGTTCCTGCAGAAAGAGTAAATCAACGTCCATCTTCGATCTGGTTGTAGGATGAAGTTCCATATATCCTACCTTGTCTTTCTGATCACCTAGTGCAGAATACAGACTTTCAACTTTGTATTCTGCACATCCATGGCATGATGTAAAGCATCTCTCTTTGCTGTTTTCAAATTCGAATGCACCGTTTAATCTTTCAACCTCGGTCTTTGTCCAGATAATAGGGATAGGCAATCCTATTGGAATAGGGTTTGGCACATTCACTATGTCTTTTGAATCAAGTGATTCCTTTACAACCTGTAAACCACGCCAATCTTCAACTAATGGTGGAACTTGTGCTTGGTATTGATATCCAACACGAGGAACCACCTCTGGATCTCCAAAAATTTCGTTTAAAAACGAACATGACGCAGGTAATTGTTCAGCAGACCCCTCTTCATTGCCCTCCATGTCTTTATCCCAAAGAGTGGTATCCATCTGCTCAAGAATTGAGTAAAAAGAACTAAACTCACCAAAAGAAAAGAGAAAAATACTGCATAAAAACAGCTCTGGAGTTGAAATTTACTTCAGAGGGTCCTGAATGCAAACATAGAAATTTTATATGGATGGAAAAAATTATCATGGCAATTTTTCAACTTTTTGAGATCGAAAAGAAAGAAAGCTTGTTCAGTCTAAGTTCATCAGCCAAAAATCATAAATTCTATAATCTTGAAATGCAAATACAACCAAAAGCTCCACAAATATTAAACCAAGCATAGTGAATAAATTTACTAACATACATCTCCAAGCAGAAAAAAGAAACGGGAGCCCTTAACTCAAGTATGAAGCTCAAGTCATTACTGACATTTATATTTTCTAGTAATCATGTGGATGCCGACATTCGAATCCCAGGCACAAATTGTTGACAAGCCCATTGAGCAGACAAAGAACAACATTAAACCAAAATCCAAAACTACTCCCAATTACATATAGCCGTCAATACATCAACATCAATCAATCTTATTGAAACTGTAGTATCCATTAAAATGAAATCAATCAAGAAAACATGTCACTCCATTTCATTAAAGTTATTACAAACTAAAAAAAAAAGAAGCTAGAAAACAGTGAGAAAAAACTACATTAACTAATAAACTGTTGATGAGAAACGTATATAAACATGCAAAAGAACAGATTTTAAAAAAGAAAAAGAAAAACACATGTCTAACCTTCATAGAAGAACTCGAACGTTAAAACCCACGTGCCAAAACCAACCTGGAAAAATGGATTTTCATTGTTATAAATCTTTGAACTTTGATTGTCAACTTTTTTTCCAATATTTCTTTTTTCCTCTTCCTTTTCTTGTAGCAAATAAATACAGGCAGAGCAAGAAAAAAAACTGTGAAAGAAATGAAATTAAAAAAGAACAAATAAGACAAAGTAAAGAAAACTTTAGTTACCTTGGAAGAGAGAACTTAGCTTTCATGGATAAGAAAAAGTTGAACTCTCGAGTACTTAGCAGAGAGAGTTAACAATAAGAAAAAAGTTTTTCTTTTTTTTTTTTTGGTATTAAGAAGAAAAAAATGGAAAACCCAGAGAGAGAAGATGAAGGTTTGTGTTCGGTTTGATTTATGAGAGTTGAGACCACACGCGTTCGTAGGTGGGTTTTGATGCATGGGTTATTAAATGACCAAAAAAACAAGTCTATCTTCCTTTTACGTTGGCTTTCCACAGTCCTATTTTCGGTATTTCACGGTTTTTTTTTTGGATTTCGTTTTTCAACGATTACATATATTTTTTATTGAAGAAATTTTCAATTTTATAATGAAAATTATTTAAAAAACACATCATACATCATATTAACAATATTTATAATGAAATTATAAATACTCAATTACAAGGTGAAAACAATTATTCTAATAAATATAGAGAAAATATTTGATTCGTTATCGAAAATTTTAGACTCCATAAATAGAGTTAGAAGTTAACAATATTCTATAAGAATATAATAAAATATTTAAAAAAAGTGGTAATTTTTTTATATTACTTGTAGAATAAAAAATACAATACTTGTGACCAAATACTAACTCATAAATATAATTATTAAAATTTTATAAAAAAATCATATAAAGTTTTAGTTAAAATCTTAAAATTTATTATATGTTATGTTTAAATTTTATTGTGTATATTTTTTAAATGATTTTTATACAAATATAAAAGACAAAATATCTAATAATATCATCTAATTTTATATAAAAAATATTTTATTAATTTTTTATATTCGTTTAATAGTTCATGTTTGGGATTTATGGTTGTCCCTACTAATAATATCATCCTCAAGATTCGAATTTAAATCCTCTTAAAAAATACGATGTGTATTACTATTACACCTAACTACTTATTAGTAATATTTTATTATTCCTTTAATTAAATTTAATGTCAACTTCCCTTACCACATCAACTAATAAATAGTTACAAAATCTAAAATAAGAAGTAAGAAATAATTACAATAGATTATATAAAAGGGTTATTAAGCGAAGTAGAAGATTATGTAAATTAGCTTAGAAAAATGTACGTGATTGGAGAAGGAAAATTATATGAGAAAGAAATAATATGAACAAAACACTTGAGTATTCGTCATTATTTGTTTATAGTTTAAAATAATTGTAGATTAAATTTTAATTTAATTGAAATGAATATTATTATGAATATAGAAGAATGCAAATGTATTATCCTTTTATTTATAAATTAAGGAGGAATTATGAGTAATTTGTATAAAAAATAATAATATAATAAAATCGTTAAAAATAATTAATAACATTTCATTGGTTACGTTAAATTGAACGGGTGTAGATATGATTTTCATATCATGAAATTGTTTAATATGAAGAAACAATTATCTCTCTCTCAAGTGTGAGATTTGATGTCCCACATTTACTAACTTTTACCATTTGAGTTTCCTTTTATTCAATAAAATAATATTTTTACACACACTAACCCATAGTTTTTCCTTTTTCTTTTTTGGCAACCAATGGATTTTGCTTGGCTTGGCTTGGCTTGGCTTATGGTCTTTCTTTGCTACAAGCTAAAAATAAATAATGACTTATACAAAAAATAAAATAAAATAAAATAAAATATGACTTAAGATTCCACATAAATCTCATAAAAACAGTTCAATGAAAAAATAGTTTTTGCGATTTTGAGTCCCTACTTTACATCTTTACCTTGTTTTTACCCTTAAAAAAATGTTTTAACCGGTTTTACCATTTACTGACTGTTTTGATATTATTATTTTTATAACTAAATTTAAAAACCATATTTTATTATTAAATCATCATTTAAGTTCAACCCAATATATACATTTAAAATGAATATTTTTAAGAAAATAAAATTTTATTAATAATAACCGTAACGTTAATTTTGTTTTGTTAAGAAAAATATTTCCTCTGATTATACTAATCATAAACAACAATAATACATAGTATAGATGATTTAAAAACCATATTTTATTATTAAATCATCATTTAAGTTCAACCCAATATATACATTTAAAATGAATATTTTTAAGAAAATAAACTTTTATTAATAATAACCGTAACGTTAATTTTGTTTTGTTAAGAAAAATATTTCCTCTGATTATACTAATCATAAACAACAACAATTATATTGTTAAAACTCTTGTTTGCAAAAAAATAAAAAAATAAAAAAGTCTATAATTGCATCTTAACTCTATGATTATTAGCTCAATTCAACAACAATCTCTGGTTAATCAATTAATCACTACAATAAGTTTTATCTTAGTGATGTACGGAAAATTAAGTCTTAAATGACTTATCTTCCTCATCATCTTCAATCCAATCTTACCATCATAATGCTTTATCCTGATGAAGTCCTTCAATAACAAATTCTAATAAATCTGAGGATGTCCTTGCTTTGATAGTCTCCTATATATATATATATATATACATTCAAATATAATTAGAAAAAAAAAAATTAAAAGAAGAGAAAATTAGAACAATCATTACTTTCAAAAAAAATAGAGTGAAAAAAATCTTTGCAATTTTCAAACAAAACAAAATAAACCGGAATTAAAAATTAAAATTAAAATCACATTTTTTAAAAGAAAACAAAATGAGTTATTATTTATTAGGAAGCTTTCACATGGTGATGCTCAATAAATATAAGGGACTCTTTAGATGGGCGGTATATTCACCTGTAATTAGTGTAAAAATAATGATGATAGTGAAATTATATATTATAATGATATTGTAATACAAGACAAAAAAATTAAACTCATTCCACTAAAGATAAACACTCATCAAAAAAGAGCACTAAATCCCCATGAAAAGCACCACAAAAATATTGAAAACTAGGCTTGTAAAGAAACCAAAGAAAAGAGATGAAAGAGATGTGAGAAAAGTTAGTTTTTAGTTAAACAATAATTGTAACCATAAATGACAATAAATAAACAAGACATAAAATACATACCATGAATAAAAAGTAGCAGAAAGGCAATTTGAAAGTAATCGCGATAAAATAATTAAAGATGTATACCTTTGATCAACTGTTAATAATTACATTTTAGCTTGTTATTGTCAAACTATTTAAATGACAAACATAGGTAAATTAATTAGCAACTAACAAAAGGTCTTAAGAAATCCCACCTTGCTGGTGATGCACGAAAACCAAGTTCCAAATAATTTATTGTTCTTCTTATCATATCCAAGTTCAATATCATGTTTATTATCACTTTACTCTTATAGTTACTATCAAATATCAATAATGCATTTATCTTAATAAACCAAAAACACAATTGAAAAGAAAAAAAAAACCAAAACCCCAATTAAAAGAATAGGTTGAAACAAAAATTAAACTAAAAGAACTATAAACTATTTTCTACTGAATTCAACTCTTAACCTATAAAAATACACTCAAATAACCTCTTTAACCATTATTCTATCCATTGATCTCTTTTCTTTTATCACTTTCGTAATGTGTCACGCCACTGTGATCACCACGGCATTTATGAAATTTTTTTTCAAAATTTTTAAAATTTTATTTATTTATTTTAATTATTGAAGTTTATTATAAAAAGATTTCTAAAAAAGAAAAACAATTATTTAAAAAACTATAAAAATGTTCACTCAAATGTTCCCTCGCAATCGCAATTTCAGAAAAGAAAAACAATTCAGTCCCTCCTTATGTTCCCTCGTATCATGTTCGTTTTCTCTTCTTTGCTCTTACTTTCTTTTCTTCAAATTTTCATTTCCAGCTCTTAGCTAAACTTATTTTGGTATTTGATCTTCATTTTGTTATATTTTTTTCATTGTTTTAAGCTAACAAATTATCAATTCAAACACCGGTACACTACTAATTTCGGTTTCCTTTTTATTTTTTTGTAGCTTATATTTTTTTGCTTAGGAAATGGGCGATGTCAGACGATTCTTGCTTTTCCGTTGAAATTATATTCGGTAACAGGGTTTTTTACCTAAATAATATTAAAAATAAAATAAAATACCCAAATGGGTTGTTGAAACAATTATGTACCAAAATGGTACATTTAGATGGGTGGAGGGTATCAGATAGGCGGCACCAATTGTGCCTATCTGATAGGCAGCACACCTAGTATAATTTTCTCCCCACTCCCCCATCCGGCTCGTATCAGTTTATGTTTTTAAATTTTATTTTATGTTTTTTATTAATTTTAGTTATTAATTTCAAAGTTTGATGGATCTTAAATATTTATCAAAATACCTAAATTTTATATATTACTTTTAATTACAAAAAAAATACCAAACAGTTTTTTTCACATCATATTTTTTGCTATACTGCATTAACAAAATAAATATTTCTTATAAATTCCAACTCAAACTCCAACTCAATGGTCCCATTCACAAATTCCATCTTATAAATATATCATTTATATTTTTAAATAAAACAATTGCTCTAAAGAAATATCTCAAAAAACAAAAAAATAAATACTATCGCTTTGATTTCGCGCAAAAGGGACTTTTTAATTTCCAATTTCCACGGACCGTCCTGGTCAGTACCCGACCGGGCTCATTTTTTTATTTTCAACTCAAATAACTCATTTTTTCTATGATTCTGCGATCTGGCTTGTTGTAACAAAGAAATATTGTTATTACATTGAATCAACAATCAAAAGCACAAGAAGTTCTATTTCTGTTCCTATGATATAGAATCAAAATATTATTTCAATTCTTTTTCTTTCTCCCTATTTCTTTTTCTTTCCATTTATTTTATATTTTACTAGAATAACTAGAATAAATAATAATAATAATAAAACTATGGATTTTTGCACAATCCATTTTTATGTTATTTATGTTATGACTAAATCCCTTTGTCGAATCTTATCTATCAAAACTCCTATAATACAAGTCTTCTGACAAAAGGTGGCAAGGCCCTAAATTTCAGGATTTTTTAGGCTCCTATCTTGTAATCCTATATTGATTACGCCCAATTCCCCTGTGTTTAATCTTTTACCTACATAAAAAACAAAAATTTTATATTAAAATACTAAAAATAACATGCCAATAAATAAAAGATATATATAACAAAAAATAACATAAACAATGCATAATAAATATAAATTTTTTTATTATTTTAAATGATAATAAGTAAAATATTTTAGTTTAAAATATAATATATATATATATATATATATATATAATAACATGCCAACTTAATTATTGTCAAAAAAATATAATTTATTTCATAGAAATTTAAAAGAAATTTTATTTTTAATAATTATAAAAAAACACAAAATAAAATTTAAAAACATAAATTGATATAAGCCGAATGGGGAGTGAGGGAAAATATACTGGATGTGCCGCCTACCAGATAGGTACCACCAATGCCACCTACCAGATAGGCACAATTGGTGCCGCCTATCTGACACCCTCCACTGGTGCTGCCTATTTGACACCCTCCATTCATCTAAATGTACCATTTTGGTACATAATTGTTTTAACAATCCATTTTAGTATTTTATTTTATTTTTAATATTATTTAGGTAAAAAACCTCGGTAACATCATGAAGCACTTCGATTTTTGTTGTTTCTTAGAAATGTTTGTGCTTTGTATTTTTTTAAATAAATTTAAAATTTATATTATAATTTTTATTTTATTTTTAAAAATTATTAATTTTACATATATATTTTTTTTTAAAAATTAAAACATATACCGTATTATTGATTATCAATATCACCTAATCAAATTTTAATATCATTACTCAAGAGATATCTAACTGCAACAAAATCCAAATTTAGGTATGAATTAAAGTGAGCAAGTTAAGGTAGAATATACATTAAACAGAAAAACATAGTAGGATTATCATTTTCTCAAGCGTAGTTTCTAATATTTAAGACGTGGGCTCCATCTTAAGTTGACGACCCTGATCGACTCTCGTATTGTAGTCGGGGATGAAAAAGAAAGTGAATATGAGGGATTTTGAGTTAATCTATTTGATAGTGTCGGTTTTTTTTTTTTTTTGGAAAAAGGACTTTGTTTGAATTCTAAAATTAGTCTTTGGGTATAGGTAAAATTCACTTCAAAATAATTATTAAAATATATATAAATTAATTTAAAATTAATGATAATAAAATTCATTTTAGTATTTGCTTTTAAATAATTATGCGTAACAAACCATTAATAATATCATTAAAAAATAATAAAAATTAAAATTTGTTCTATTTTGATAAAAATATAAAAATTAAAACTATATCGCATCGTCTAAAATATAACTTTCATTTTTCAAGTAAGGTTTAGGATGAATAATTTAATATTTAATTCAAAGTTGGGTGAAGGTTAAATTAATTTAAATAATATATAGAATTTAGAGTTTGTTTGGATTAATTTTTTTAAATTTTTGAGATTTTGAAAATGTTAACATTTTAGAATTTATCAACTCAAAATGTCTAGATTTGTAATTGTTTTGTTAGGATAAATACTTTATTTAAAAAATAGATTAATAAAATTTTATAAATTAAAAAATAAATAATATAAAAAATATTCAATATGGATATCATTATATTTGTAAAAATTTATAAATAGTTTTAATAAAATAAAATTTAAAATATATATTATAATTAAATAAAAATATTTTTTAAGTTTTAATTCTTTTTTATCTTATAGTGAGACCATATGTATTAAATCAAAAAAAATTATGAGAAATTTTGAAAAACCACTTATTTAGGTGGATTTCGGAAAAAGAATTTAAACTATTAAAATTCTCTCTTAATTACTCACAATATTGATATTTTCAAATATATTTACCCAAGCAAGTAAATTTATTTTTTGAATTTTTAAAGCCTTGATACTAATGATATCTCCGTTACAAATTTTCACTCAAACACACCATTAGAAGAAAATACTATTGTTTTTATTTTGTTATAGCCTCACTCAATAACTCCAAGATTTTGGTGAAGCTCAACCATGTGATCTTATGAAAAAAGCATATCATCTAAACATCATGTCACAATAGGTAAATTCACACAATTCTCAAGAGAGATACGAGAAAGAATTCTTGACAATACTTGTCAATCTATCAAATCCTCAACTAATGCCTTGTCTAGTCTCCTCAACTCAACTCCAACAAAATTCTTGACTCATATCCATTACTCCACCACATGTACTAAAACCATTCTAACACCTACACTTAAAAGGTAGGAAACTCAATGGCTGTGACCCTTATTAATCTAGCCTCCATTTATAAATACTCCATTCTAATATCAAGGCATGCATATAGAAAACACACTCAACCTACCTAGTCAACACACTACCAAAAAACATTCTCAACACCTTTGAATCAGCATATTTAGTGGTTATCCGTATCATACGATGCAAATCATTTTTCTTATATTAACTCTATAAAATTTTTACGATATGAAATGTCATAATCGTATCATTTTATATTTAGTAAAACATAATTGTTACAACAATTTTTTAATGAGATTTATTTCATCTATAATATAATTTGCAGCAGATACAAATTTATATAGTTTTGATTTACAAAGTCATAATCTATCTATTCAAGGATCAATGCTCGCTTTTTTGTTTGTGTTTTTCTTTGAATCATCAATCCACAAGAGAAGTGAGGAATAAAACGATAATCATGGTAAAAAAGAGCCCAATAAAAACAGCATGGGCTCTTCATGTAAGCTAAAACCCAATACATTTGGACCAACAATAATTGCTGGATACGCTATTGTAGAGACTTTTTTCCCCCAACGTTAGTATATGCCATTACGGTAGTGCTACTCCCATATATTTGGCGGACGAAGGAAGAAAGTTCTAAATTAAAGGCATAATGATTATTTGGCCCTCCAACTTTCCAGAAAAAAGTCATTTTAGTCCTTATTTAATTTTTCACTTCTTTTAACTCTTGAACTTGCATTTTTTGTCAAATCACCCTCAAATGAATGGAAAAGTTAACATTTGTTAATTTTATTAATATGGCATATATGTGGATTGCCACTTGGATGACATGTCAACATTTAATTAATTTTTAACATTTAAAAAGTACTGAAAATATTTTTTAGTATTTTACAATAATTTTAATGATTTTTAATTTTTAAAAATATTTTTATATTTTTCTGAATTTTTAAATTTTTTAAAAAATAATTAAATGTTGACGCGTCATCCACGTGTGTCAGCAATGTAAAAAAATGCTAACATTTTCATACATTTTGGGTGATTTGACAAAAAAACCTAAAATTTAGGGCTAAAAAAAAAAAGAAAATTAAACGAATGACTAAAATAATTTTTTTGTAAAGTTAAAAAGCCAAATAAATCATTATGTATAAATTAAAACTAGATTATAGCATATGTAGTGGGTGAAACAATTATATAAAATTTATATTTGTAAAAAGTTAATAGTTTACCCAAATAAATTTTTGATTGAAAATGCAGCGTTGAGTTTTATTTTTTCAAAAAAGAAAATCTATTTATTCAAATTTAATCGCATATGTGTTTTATGATTTATTAATTTAAAAAAGTTGTCATGTTAGCTGCCACATCGTTATTTTTTACAATTGTTTTTAATAATTTGTTAGAGGCTTCGACAAAAAAATAAATTCAAAGAGCCCAATTAAGTATAGATCATAATTCAAATGGTTCAATTTTAACCGATTTAGAAAAGAAAATTGGCTTAATTGAAGGAGTCAGTTAAGTCAATTTTAACGGACTTAAGGTTCATTTGGATGGGCAATGTATTTACCTGTGGTTAGTGTAAAAACAGCGATAGTGGTAAGATTAGATATTATAATGATATTGTAACGTGAGATAAAAAAAATTTAAATGCACCGTAATGGGGGTAAACACCTATTCAAAAGAATCACACTTACTCATGAGTGAAAAAATATTTTGAAAGAATAAATTAAAACTTATAAAATGATTTTTTTTTTGAAGTTACAAGTTGAATAACAATTATTAATAATACACAATAAAATATAAATGGAGTCAAACTAATTTACATAGTATATGATTCGAACTTTAAAACTGAGAACCTCAACCTTGCTGACTTTTCTAAGGCCTTGTTGACTGAAATTTTAAATGTGTTGAGTACGTTTAATTAAAAATTATAATTATAAATTTGGTAACCATTATATATATAACAAAGAATCCTGGAGCTTGTATAAGCTCCTCCTACCATTGAGAAAAGTATAACCTCTATTCATATACCAACACCTTGCCCAAGTTTTGGCTGATCCCTTTTCATCTTCATAAACATTACTACAACCGTGTAAAGCATTCATAATCGCCACTACCAATTTACTATCTCGTTAGCTTTTCTATTCTATTATTTGAATTTTCTGAATTTGCTTTCATACTGTCTTAACTAATTAATTAACTGTATTTTATTGTATCATAATATATATATATATATATATTTTATTTTCTAGAATATAATAAAGCTCAAGCATCCCGTAAAGTGTTTTTTTTTATTTATTTAAAAAAGCAGTTCCTGCCAGTGCGGCACTGAAAGAATACAGACAGCAATTAATAAAATCAAGAGATGTTTCAAAAGCAAGTAAATATAGTTACGTCGGAGAGTTGTAACTGAAATTTAAACAAAATCTGTTACTAAGACACACTGTAACAAAAGCTTCATACTCAAATCTGCAGCTAAGATGCCCACTAGACTAGACAACAAATCTTAGAAAATTGCACAATGTTTATTAAGCATCCTCCAAAATCATGAAACACCATAGTTGGTGACTCAATCAATTCAATTGATCTCATTAAAAATATATTACAAAAATTTAAATATATATTAAATTAACTATTAATTCAATAAATTCGATTCAATTCAAACAACATTATTTTCTCCGCATTTCACACCAACGGCCGCTAAGGTGACTTTGCAATTAGGGTTCTATAGGGGTTAGGTCTGGGCTCTTTTTCTTTCCTAATACATTTTCATGGATGCTTTCACTAAATTTAACAAAATAATATCAAACACTTAATTTTGGGTATATTTCATTTTATTTTAAGTAAATTTGGGGTATATTTTAGTTTGATTAAATATCATGGCTAAAATATGTTCTTTATAAATTTGAAATCTAATCTCCTTATTTTTTAAATTTTAAAATTTGAGTTTAATTATTAGTATTACTTTTTTTTAAAAATTTGTTAATGTAACTTTTTGAAATAAAAAATAAATTTAACTCGCTTAATTACCATGCAATTAAATAAATTCAACAAAATAATTTTAATAATATTAATTGTAAAATTTTAAAATTTAAAAAATTTAAATTTTTAAAAATAAAAATACAAATACTAAAATTTAAATTTGTGAACCTATTTTAAACAAATAGCAGCCATCAGTTAATATAAAATGAGAATATAAATAGATACAATGTAGTGTTTTAAAATTAAAAGTGAGTCTAAGATGACCAAATAAAGTAAGTTGTTTTTACTTTTTATTTCCTTTCCCCCTGCTTTGGTTCAACTTTGTAAGCATCCGAGTACTTTTCTTTTTTTTAATTACTACTAAATAATCATGGACCACCAAAATCATGTTCTCTTAACAGTAGTTTCACGTTGGGAAGTACAGTTTGATGAAGATGATTGGCTATGGGTAACCAGCAAATTCCATTTAAATATATATGAAATTGGGGAAAGGATATATTCTTTGACAACACATACATCATTTGGTCTGAATATAGATAAAGTTGTACACAATATATATTTATTCAACCTCTTGGTTCACATTCCTTGCCACTATTCATTTTCAAACTTCTAATCTCGAAATCTTTAATATATAAATTAATTATAATATTTACGATTAAATTATTGATGAAATAGCAAATATATATATATATATATATATACTAATTCTTCAGTTAACACTAGTCTCTTTTCTTTATTATTAAAAAAACCTAATCAAAATTAAATTGATAATTCAAAGCATCTCTAATAATTGTCTTAATCTAATTAAGCAAACTTTATTTATCAATCGTTGAATTAAAACATAGGCTCCGTTTATTTTATTGAAAATAGTTATCAGAAAATATTTTTTGCATTTTTCTATGTTTGTTTCATGAAAAATAACTTAATCAACAGAAAATGACTTACCCTCTTAAAAAGCGTAAATTAAGTCATTTTCCAAAAACCCTCTTTTATGGGTGATTCTATTTTTATATAAAAATTAATTAAGTCAAGTTTAACATTATTATATTATTAATATTTTTTATTTTAAAAATATATAAAATTAATAAAATATTAATATAAAATATTATAATTTTCAATATTATTAAATATAAATATTTAGTTATCTATATCTAATATAATAAATTATTAATATAATTTATTATTTTAATAAATTATTTAATATTTCAATTTTATTTTAATATAAATTTTAAAAATAATTTTAAATAATATTATTCATATATTAATGAAAAATATTTAATATCAATATTTTGATAATAAGTATTTGTACAATTATAAATATATTAATAATAAATATTTTGTAATATACAGGTTAAAATACGCCATAAGTCAATGTACTCTTCACAAATTGGAATTTAGTCTCTATACTTTTATTTTAAAAAATTTATCCCTATACTTTTCAGATTTAAAAATTAAGTCTAATTGTTAGCATTCTTAAATTCTTTTGTTAATTTTGTTGATGTCACATTTTTAAATAAAAAATACTCGATATTCGCGTAATTAAAAAAATGATGTTATAATGAACATGAATTTAACAAAATATTTTTAATAGCGCTAACAGCTGAGCCTGAATCTTGATATCTAAAGAGTAGGACTAACCTAAAAATAAAAGTACATTGACTAAATTTCAAATTTATAAAGAGCACAAGGACTTATGACATATTTTAACCTAGTATAAAATATGAATATTTTAATTATATAAATATGAGTATTTGATTAAATAATGCTTAGCTTCATTTGTCCCTTACAACTCTAATGTGTCAATATGTACTCTCATATATGTAATATATGTAATTTAAATTAAGTTTTAATTAAACATTATTTATTATTAAGTTTATATATTGCATTTTTATCAAATAAATTTCAATTGTTAAAAGCAAATTGTACTATAATATTCTATAATAAATATATTTATGTTGTGTTTGCTTTACAAAGAATAATGTAAAGTATAAATTTATAGATATAAAATAAACTTAATTAAACAATGAAAATATAAGAAAATCTCAAATATATGTTTGTTTCATTGAAAACAACTATTATAAAATTTTCAAAAAAATCATCAAATAATAAATAATATTTTACACAAATTCATTCAAATACAAAAAAAAATATTAACTTTTTAAAAAATATTATTTTTAGTAAAATAAACAGAGCCTTAAAATTCACGCTGCTTGAGTTAATAACTAAACTATAGAGTCAAGTTCTTGGTGTTGGGTTTGTTGATATGGTTTAATAAAGCATGATAAATAATGATGATTAACAGATAATGACCTCTTAATTATCAACTTAACATCAAATCATAATTTCTTCTGATTATCTCTTGATCAAACCTTCCACCAGCTGCCACATGCAAACCCTATATTTTAAACCTTCAAGTGATCCTAGTAGGTTACGTGGCATTATGTACTAAATCCAGAATCTTAAGAGTACTCACTAGAAAATATAATTATAAAAATATGTAAAACATATGATTTCTGTTGTCTAGTTGACAACCATATTTAGTAATCTTATCATGTAAGTTAAAACCTAACTGGTAGGTAATCCAACTTTAATGTTTTTGTTTATAATTAAATTGGGTCTCACTTTAGGCCATAGAGAGAGGTTGGTTTGCATCATCTTCAAGAAGCACAAGTGCATGTATTTAGTCCATAATTTTCAAATTTGCATAAATTTTTTAAGGTTTCTCATTTGGAATTTGGAACTCTTTTGAGAGCACTAAAAGTAGCGAAGACCAAAGTGGGGGACCAATGCCTATAATTGACAACTCCATGTCATTTTCTCATAGCTCTATGTGATTTAGATTACTTTAAAAGAAAAGTTTAAAAATAAAATTATTTAAGGTTGACTGATTTATAATATTATGATCTGTCATGTTTAGTCGAATAAATTTTATTTTTATTATTTACATACATTGTATATAAATATTTATCTATATAATCGTGAGTTAGTAATCAGAAACGACGTGTCTGAACTTAAGAGGATATTTAATTTTCTCAAATGACGGATAAAATAGGGATTGATTCATATAGAGAAGGGCACAAGTACGACTTTGGTGGTGGTGGGGGTGTCTCAGGCGAGGATGGGTTCATTAAGGAACAAGATAGGTTGCTACCGATAGCCAACGTTGGACGAATCATGAAGCAGATACTACCTCCTAATGCAAAGGTGTCCAAGGAAGCTAAAGAAACCATGCAAGAATGTGTGTCGGAGTTCATTAGCTTCGTCACAGGTGAAGCATCGGATAAGTGTCACAGGGAAAAGCGCAAGACTGTTAACGGGGATGACATTTGTTGGGCACTTGCAACACTGGGGTTTGATAACTATGCTGAGCAATTAAAGAGGTATTTGAAAAGGTATAGGGAACAGGAAGGAGAAAGAGCTAACCAGAATAGCGCAGGGAACGTCCACGAAGGAAAGGAAGAAACGTCAACTTACAGAGGCGAACTGCATAGCTCGCTCTCTCTAGGGCGTTTTGAAATATGTAAAAGCATATGGTGATTATATTTCCCGACTTGAATTTACATTAACTATGTTTCTGATGATAGGTATGATCATAAAGTAGCAGGGCTTGGGTTTGGGGGCCTAAGCTATAGCCTAAATGTGGTAGATGTTTTTTCAATATTTCTGCTTCTGTGAGCTTAAAATCTTGTGTTTGTTTTCTGATTGACTAAGATAAGCTTTAAGGATTATGAGAAGTGAAGCTAGCTCCTGTATGTTCTTCCTTGAATTATTGAGTTTCTATTGCAGGTATTTAATTAGATCTCCAACAGCAGCCTAATTGGGAATTTTATATATGAAAATTTAAGGTTTGGTTATGCACGATTATTTAATTTCGACTTTGATCTGAATTCTTTAAATGGTTTTGATTGCTAGTGGTACCCGTAGTAAACACTATTTCCAGGCAAATAGTTATACGATGCACATAAAAATATGAATTGTGAAGAGTACTCTGTCAATAATGTTTAGTGTTTTTCATCTTTAATTTGTGATAATCAGTTACTGCGAGTTAAAGTTAAAAGATGAAATTAAAATTGAAAAATTAAAATAATAAATACATAAATTATTAGAAAGTAATTTACTACGATCCAACAATATATATCGAATAATTCATTACAATTCAATAATGTAAGACTTGATTTATATTTAACTTACTCCTTTGTTATAGACTTTTTCTCCCTTGCAAGCTTAGTTAGAAACGGTAAAATAATTTGTTTACAACATAATATGAATTCAAATAAGTTCCTCTAATGATAAGATTAGCTCTCTCTAAAACTCGTAGATAGAATAGTACTAAACAAGTATTGGATATATAGGCAGTTGTGAACTTGTGAATCCCAGCTCGTATGATAGCCATAGATTTGTCACAATTCAACTCCTTAAAATGGAATGGAGTAAAAAGATATCTCCACCAATGAAATTTCTTCAATCACAATCTCTTTAAAAAATGTAGAGTGAATCTTATTAGAAGTCTTAAAAAATCTCTAAAATTTTTTTCACAATTATGATAACATAAATTACAATTCAATATCCTTAAAAAAATCATAAAAATAGTTAAAGTGATCATATTAAAATATGGAACAAAAAGAATCCCTTAATACAATAATTATTGTTCTACGTGGAACAAGTAGATGTTTTAAAGCTGGTAAGTCATGCCAACTTTGAGCATGCGCTTGTGAGGAATATCAAACACTGCCTCACTTTGTCTCAGGTTTCTCTTCAATAAATTATAAGCATAATCAATTAAAATCCTCTTCATCATATTGGATCCTTTGCTTGCAATTACCTCGTTCTGTCCAATTAAATGAACAATACCAACTTCTTCCCATGCTTTCTCTACTTGTTCTATTTCTTGTTCCATTATCTCTTGAAGCTTCTCTTCTTTTGCTTGCTTCGCTTTCAAAATCTCGTTGTGTTCGATTTCTCGATCTAATTCTTTACCGGTTTCAGACATTTTTCCACCGATGGATAATGTTTGAATTTGCATCCAAGCTTCTTCTTGGATGAACTCTTTTAACCTTGTAATTAATGTCTCCTCAAAGGCTACCTCCCGCACATCGTTGTATCCATATCGAACGGCACACTGAAAGGCAAATAGCTTTCTCAGTTCGACTCTTCAAAAAAAGTATCTTTCTTTTGCCGAAACCTTGTTAACGTGGAGTGATTTCACAGAAACGAAGACAATAATGGAATGCAACGCTGGTACATTCGAAACGTAGTGCTCGAATATGGGTGGTATACCTTGAACCAACTCCGAATAGAACATTACAAGCCCAGGAATCCTAGACATGTTTTTGTTCGTAAATATCTCGGTTAATCTCGCTGTAGAAATCATGTGGTCTAGCTCGTAATAGTATTTCCTTCGATATACATTGTTCCAAACATACATTACAATCATTAGGAAGGCTGAGAATGCCAACGGCAAGTACCCTCGCAAGGTAAATTTATAGAGAACTGAACTCAAATACATAAGCTCCACAAACCTAATGATAACAACATACAAGATTATCAAGAATATGTTAATTTTCCATATCAAGATCATGATGAGAACCAGTAAGGCTGATGTGAGTGTCATTACAAACACCACCGTAATCCCTGTAACAAATGGGAAATTAAATTAATATTGAAGAGATTTAAAGTATTGAAATTGAAAGAAGTAAATTTGGTACCATATGCATTGCCAACCTTTACAGTGGTCTTGAAACCAAAGATGACACCAACACAAGCCAACATCAAAAAGTAATTGATCTTTGGGATGTAAACTTGTCCTTCATAATTTGCAGATGTGTGGACAACTTTGACACGTGAGAAACAACCTAGGGAGAGTGATTGATGAACTACTGAGAAAGTTCCTGAAATCATTGCTTAATTTGTTATGACTGAAGCCAAAATGGACACTACAAACATTGGCCAATATATAGGACCCACATATATGCACACAAATAATAATGTTCAAAAGTGGCAACTACAGCAGCATGTAAGTTATCATGCAATCATGCAGGTGTATATATGTTACCCGGGTGAAATACAGACCATACAAGTACATCGTATGTTATACGGGTTAAATATGTTTTGTGTAGCTACCGACCTGTATCTGATTTGACAGAAACTTTTTGGCTGAAAAAGCTAGTCAGCTGTTAGTTGTATTTTAAACAGGTCCTAGGTTATCATTAAGTTGCATTTAAAGTTTGTTTACTTGCACAAGTTATTTTTATTGTTTTTAAATATATTTGTAATGTGTGTACAACTTTTAGAAATGTAATGAGAGTATTCATCTTTTTTGCTCTCTCAATTCTTCTCCATTTGTTCTTGCTTCTGTTTTGATTCTTTTTCTTGAGACTCTCATTTCTTTTGAATCTCAAATCTCTTTCATTCTTTATCCCGGGTTACTTACGTTATTGCTCTATTTTGGAGTTAAAGCTTCTTATTTCACCTGGGTTACTTGGTTCTGTTTTTCTTTCTGTGTGAAAAACTCAACAAATGGTATCAAGAGCTTAAGTCTTTGGGGACCTTGGTTGTGTTTCATTTGTAAGTGACTTTTGTTTGAAAGAAAAGAAGCAGAAACTTTTTTGTTGGTCTGTTTGTTTGATGTAAGTATGAGCTTCACACCACCACCACCACCTGTGTTTGCTGGAGAAAACTACCACATCTGGATAGTAAAGATGAAGACATATTTTCAAGTGCATGATTTGTGCAATGTGGTCGAGAATGATACTGAACTAGCTCCATTGAGAGCTAATCCAACCATTGCACAGATGAGACAACACAGTGAAGAGTGTGCCAAGAAGCATAAAGCAATAGCCTGCTTGCAAAATGGGGTATCCGATGTGATTTTCACTAGGATTATGGCTTGTGACTCACCTAAGCAAGCATGGAAAAAGCTGAAGGAGGAGTTTATGGGATCAGCTAAAACAAGGCAGCAACAACTGATCAATCTTAGGAGAGATTTTGAGAATCTGAATATGAGAGAGTCAGAGACCATTAAGTAGTACTGTGATAGGATAATGGTTATAGTCAACAACATTAGGCTCCTTCGAAATGATTTCAGTGAGAGCAAAGTTGTTGAAAAGGTCACACCACTCTCCGTGAGAAGTTTGAGTCAAAAATCTCATCATTAGAGGACTCAAGAGACTTATCAACCATCTCATTGTCTGAGTTGGTAAATTCCTTATAAGCACTTCAGCAAAGGAGGGCCAACAGGCAGGAAGAGCATCCAGAAGGAGATTTCCAAGCAAAGGCCAAGGAAGGCTCAGGTTCTAGCCAAAAAAGGAAGAAGCCTTGGGTCGATAGAAGGGAGAAACTAAGGAGAGATTCAAGGAAGAAAAGATCTCCACCATGTGCTCACTGCAAAAAGACCACACATCTAGATAAGAACTACTGGTATAGACCACATGTTTAGTGCAGAAGCTGTAAACAGTTTGGACATGTTGAGAGGGTGTACAAAAACAAAGGGAAGGCACAATCACTGCAAATGCAAGCTCAGGCTGCTGAGGACTTTCAAGCTCAAGAGGAGCATGTTTTCAAATCCTCCTGCTTTGCAACCTCAAGCAAAGTTGGATGTGATTGGCTAGTAGACAGTGGCTGCACACACCACATGGCAGCTGATGAAAGGCTATTCAAGGAGCTCAATAGAAGTTTTGCCTCAAAAGTCAGGATCGGTAATGGGGACCTGATTGAAGCCAAAGGCAAGGGCAATGTGATAATCAACACAAAGTCAGGTAACAAAGTAATCTCTGATGTGCTTTTTGTGCTTGACATAAATCAAAATCTACTTAGTGTTGGTCAGCTTGTAGAAAATAGTTACTCACTAGTTTTTAAGAGTGGCTCTTGTATTGTTGAAGACTCACATGGTCAGGAGTTAATTACAGTGGCAATGGCAGATAGGTGCTTCATGCTTGATGTCAATCAACTTGAAAATAAAGCTTACACCAGCCTTATTGATAATGTTGGTCTATGGCACAGGAGATTAGGCCATGTTAATTACAAGGCACTTGATCAGTTGCACAAGTTAAACTTGGTTGAAGACATGTCAAAAGTAGAAGTCAAAGATACTGTTTGTGAAGTTTGTCAGCTTGATAAGCAAGCTAGATTGCCTTTTCTAGTTGATAATGCATGGAGAGCTCGAGACAAGCTTGAATTAGTTCACACTGACATTTGTGGACCAATGAAGACTACTTCTCTAAATGATAGTAGATATTTTGTGCTGTTCATTGATGATTTCAATAGATTCTGTTGGATTTATTTTTTGAAGTAAAAATCAAAGGTGTTTGAAGCATTCAGCAAGTTCAAAGCTCTAGTTGAGAACCAATCAGGCAACAAGATTAAAGTTTTGAGATCAGATAATGGTACTGAGTACTTGTCAGATAAGTTCCAGAAGCTGTGTGAACAAGCTGGAATTCATCATCAGTTGACATCATTTTATACTCCTCAGCAAAATAGAGTATGTGAGAGAAAGAATCGAATAGTGCTTGACATGGCTAGATGCTTACTGTTTGAAAGTAAATTCCCAAGCAAATTTTGGGCTGAAGCAGCAAATACTTCAGTGTATCTGCTTAACAGGCTGCCTACCACTGCTGTCAAAGACAAAACTTCCTTTGAAGCTTGGCATGGACTTAAGCCAACTGTTTCACACTTAAAGGTGTTTGGCTGTAATTGTTACACACTCATTCCTGCTGAGAAAAGAACCAAACTTGAAAGAAGATCTATGCCTGGTATCTTTGTTGGCTACAACAGCACAAAAAAGGGATATAGGGTGTATGGTCCTTCAACAAAGAAGATCATTGTGAGCAGAGATGTGAAATTTGATGAAAAAAGAGTTTGGAATTAGAATGGGATAAATGCAAGCTTGAATGAGGAAGATCAGCATGACAGCAATTTAGAGCTAGCTGAAGAAGGGTCATTTGGTGATGATATTGATGATGCACCTATAAGAGGCACGAGAACTATTGCTGACATTTATCAAAGGTGTAATGTTGCAATAGTAGAGCCTTCCTATTATGATGAAGAAGCAAAGGAAAGTTGCTGGCAAGAAGTTATGGAAGCTGAACTGAGAATGATTCATAAGAATAACACATGGGAGCTGGTTGATAGGCTAGAAGATAGGAAGATTATTGGTGTCAAATAGGTGTTCAGGACCAAGAGCAATGCAGACGGGTCACTAAACAAGCACAAGGCTAGATTAGTTGTGAGGGGTTACAGTCAGCGGCAAAGGGTCGATTTTTTTGAAACCTTTGCACCTGTTGCAAGGTTGGACACCATAAGGCTGCTATTTGCCTTAGCTACTCAGAAACAGTGGAAAGTGCATCAGTTGGATGTTAAATATGCTTTTTTTAATGGATTTCTTAATGAAGAAATTTTTATTGAACAACCTGACAGTTTTAAGGTTGCAGGAGAGAAACAAAGAGTCTACAAGCTCAAAAAGGCTTTGTATGGCCTAAAACAGGCTTCAAGGGCCTGGTATGACAGGATAGATGACTACTTGTCAAGGCTCGGGTTCACAAAGAGCATAAGTGAGCCTACACTTTATATCAAAAAGCTGGAGAGGAGACATTGCTAATTGTTTCCTTGTATGTTGATGACTTGTTAGTTACTGGCAATGAAAGTGAGCTGATTGAAGACTTCAAGAAGCAAATGCAAGACAATTTTGATATGACTGACCTTGGTTTGATGACATACTTCCTTGGTATTGAGGTAAATCAGAAAGAGGATGGCATTTTCATAAGCCAAAGAGTATTTGCAGAAAAGGTTCTAAACAAATTCTCCATGTCAAAGTGCAAATCTGTTAGCCTCCTATTGCACTTGGAGAAAAACTGTCAAACATTAGTGAGCATGATCGAGTGGATGATTGGTTGGTTGCCTACTCTATTTGACAGTAACAAGGCCTGACATTATGTATGCAGTCAGCCTTCTCTCGAAATTTATGCACTGTTGCAATGTTGTGTATTTGAAAGCTGCTAAAAGGGTCCTAAGATATGTTAAAGGAACCTTAAACTTTGGTGTAAAGTTTGGAAGAGTAGATGAGCTAAAGCTTGCTGGATATTCGGACAGTGATTGGGCTGGATCTATTGATGACATGAAAAGTACTTTAGGTTACTTCTTTACACTTGGCTCAGGAGTTTTTAGCTGGAGTTCAAAGAAGCAACAAACAATAGCTCAATCCATTGCATAAGCTGAGTATATTGCAGCTGCTACTGCTGTTAATCAGGCAATTTGGCTCAGAAAATTACTGGATAATTTGAATGTTGGTCAAGTAAAGTCAACTGGGATCAAAGTTGACAATCAGTCAGCTGTAGTAATTGCCAAGAACCCTGTGTTTCATAGTAAAACCAAACATTTCAAGATCAAATATCATTTTGTAAGGGAGGCAGAGTTGTCAAAGGAAATCAGTTTGGTCCATTGTTGTTCAAGTGATCAACTTGCTGACATCTTGACCAAACCATTGGATGCCATGAGATTTGAGTATTTGAGAAAAGAGATAGGAGTTTGCTGCTTTGTAGCCAAGGAGGAGTGTTCAAAAGTGGCAACTACAGCAGCATGCAAGTTATCATGTAGTCATGCAGGTGTATGTATGTTACCCGGGTAAAATACAGACCATACAAGTACATCGTATATTATCCGGGTTAAATATGTTTTGTGTAGCTACCGACCTGTATCTGATTTGACAGAAACTTTTTGGTTGAAAAAGCTAGTCATCTGCTTAGTTGTATTTTAGACAGATTCTAGGTTATCATTAAGTTGCATTTAATGGTTGTTTACTTGCATAAGTTATTTTTATTGTTTTTAAATGTATTTGTAATGTGTGTACAACTTCTAGAAATGTAATGAGAGTATTCATCTTTTTTGCTCTCTCAATTCTTCTCCATTTGTTCCTACTTCTGTTTTGATTCTTTTTCTTAAGACTCTCATTTCTTTTGAATCTCAAATCTCTTTCATTCTTTATCCCGGGTTACTTACGTTGTTGCTCTATTTTGGAGTTAAAGCTTCTTATTTCACCTGGGTTACTTGGTTCTGTTTTTCTTCCTGTGTGAAAAACTCAACAAATAATCGTAAGAGGCTACTTTAGTATATAAGAAGAAAAAAGACAAGACAATTTCAAGTCCATGTCCATAGACCTGGAACTGATTCAAAGAATGCATCAGAAGCCGAATCTGGATGTTGACGAAGGTAAGCGGATTGTCCGGTGTAAGCCAAAATCAAAACCGGGTACACCATGGAGCACATGCTAACTTGAATAGATCAAACCGAGAAATGGCCAACATCAGCAAATAGTGCTTCGCCTCCTGAATGAAAGCATTGAGAAAAGCTATAAAAACTTGTATGACAAAACTAGCAATGGAGGAAGTATGGAGATGAAAGCGAACTGGTGGTGCAAAGAACAACTCCACCAAGGGAAATCCAAGCATCTTTTTTGTTCCTGATGAAGTATTCAATAATGTAGATTGGGTTGATGGCTTTAAGCACTGTGGTATCATGTTTTATGATGCTGTAGAAACCGATTCCACCGATTAAAATAAACCAGAGGCTAAGAATAGGAGCGAAGGTGTAACCCACTTAAGAAGTTCCAAATCTCTAAATCATAAAGAGGAACACCAATATCACTATTGATATCCCAGCTATCGTATCTGTTTTATTACACACCAAATTTAGTCTAAACTTCATACATAGTCGACATATGACAATAATAATGAAATATATATATACCTTGTGTCAAGGCAGATGTTGCTTCCTTAACAGCCCCCACGGCAGATAAAACTACCAACATGAAATATTAATTAATAACAATGTAAAGAAATACAATAAGGCATAATTAATAAAGTGATTAGTGAATTATCAGAGATGGAAGGAGTAAGGATACTGTCGCCAATGACCATGGAAGTACCGAGCATGGTGATGAGCAATAAGAAAAGTTTGGCAAATTTGCTCTTCTCTAAGCTAGATTTGAGAACTGATGCTAGTTTCAGCCGCTTGCTTGTAGTTCCAGTGTGTAATTCGATACTTGACGGTCTTCAGCTTGTTGATTGGGGATCAAACTCACTTTTGCGTAACGACAAATTAACGAATAAAGTGCGAACATTCCTCCTAATTTTAGATTACACGTCCATAAAATTTATCAAAAGCATATATAACTCTTCGTTTTGGCATTTTGATTTCTTTTATCATTGTGGTTTTGTTATGTTAATTATCATATTTTTTTTATTGATTTTTCTTCATTTTGTTAATGCATTGTCCAAAATGATTTTGGGTTTTCTTTAGTGTTTATTATAATGTAAGCAATTATTTGAATTAAAATTTTAAGCCTAATTATTAAAATATTGACCTTTGCAATTGGACCCCCGCTTCCTCGATTAACTTGCTTGCGCCATTATTCATCCCACTATCTCTAGTATTCATGTTTTTCCATTTCAACTAAAAATACTAGTAAATAAATTTATTTTTTCCATAAAACCTTAACACTTTATAAAATTTAATATTTAACACTTTACGTCCTCTTCTTTTATTCAATTTTTTTTTATATTTAGTGTATAATATGTTCGATTTATAATATATAGTATTTATTATTTTTAGATTTATAATATTTTATATTTAATAATATAGTTTATTCCGAAATTTCAATTTGTATTCCGAGTCATTTTAAATTTTTATTTTTAAAAAATAATGTAAAATGTTTATAAGAATGTATAATCAAGCAATCTAATTATATTCAATTGATTTTATATTTTAATTTTAATTTTTCAAAATTTAATTTCTTTTTATCATTTTACCATCTATGTTCAAAAATCATGTTTGTGTCTTCCAACAATATCGTTTTCAAGATTCAAAACTATGTTTTTAAACTTATATAACAACACTTAGATTATTTTCTAGCTTTTCTAATCAATATACGAGTTTTCATTTAATATAACATTTTTTCTAATTTCAGAACAAATATCCTATTATTTTTTGCTTTATTTTTAAATTGACTTGAATATATCATAATTCAATTAGATTATAAATATATAAAGATTTGATGATGCATGTTAAACTCCATTAATTAAAAGCAAATGGAACCCTTTACCCAAATATTAATACTAGTCAAAACATAAATGCTGTGAATTAATTGCAACAAATTTTGGTAGAACCAAAAAGTTAGTAGAGAAAGGCAACCGAAAGAGCTTTACTGGAAACTCAAAAAAAAAAAGATATTAACGCATAGTTTGCACGTACCTTCGCCATTATCGGTAGCTTGTAAGACAATAAAAACATACTTAATCAGAGGAAGGAGGGTAAGAGTATAAAAGACTAAAGAAAGGACTCCCAACACGTCATCTTTGTGTTTTATCCCATTACTGAAGGTGCTAGAGTAAACATAGAGTGGTGACGTTCCAAGATCTCCGTAGACGATGCCCATGCTTTGAAACGCTAGATTCAACACCACCCACCACTTTGTATCCTTCAATCCAATATATATCACATTTATGTGTGCATAGTATGTAAGTGGAAATTGTAAAGAAAATTGTGAAGTGTAGGAAAAACAAGGGGTGGAGCAAAGACCTTAGAGTGCCTGCCATGGTGAGGTGGGATTTTGGTGGAGATGAGGTCCGTTGAACCATATGGTTTACGCAATGGAATTGGAGTGTTGGCTTTGAGCTGGTCATCAGACATTGGAATTTCGAGCCGTGTTTCGACAACGACACTGGCCATTACTTCAAAAACAATCAAATAATTAAATACTTTCTTTTGAAAAACCAAGACCTTAAGACCATATGCACCACATAATTTTATATATGGTAAGCCTTTTTTTTTTTTTTTTTCAAATATTGGGTTATCATTATCATATATTCTCCCTAAGTTTCTTATAGTAAAGTCAAACAAATTTATCTCAGTTTATTTTTAAATTATTTTTAAAATGAAAATTATCACAATTTATTTTTAAAATTACTTTTAGAAAATTATCCAAATTTTTTAAAAATAAAGTTATCTCAATTTATTTTTAAAATTATTTTTAGAACATAAAATATCGAAATTTATTATTAAAAATATATGTTTTTATATGATCATTTATCTTTTATTTTTAAAATTTTCCAACCTCCTAAATATTTAAAACTATTTTTAAATATGAAAATCAAAAAAGAAATGTTTAAAAAATAGATAGAATACAGTTTATCTTATTTTTAAATTATTGGTTTATTTTATTTTAAAATTATTTGTAAAATCATATATATTTTTAAATAGGATAAATTACAAATCTATACATAAACTATAGTTTAATGTGCAATTGTATACATAAACTTGATTTTGCGAAATTGTATACATAAAATTTTAATTTTATTCAATTATTGTAAATTATTAACATAATTATTGATATAACATCATTTTATGTTTATATATTGCATATATGAATAATTATATTTATTCAATATAAAATAATTTGATGAATTTATTCCTTTAAATATGTATGATTAAATCAAAATTAAAGTTTCAAGTATAAATTTAAACTGGAATTTACACCAAATTAAATTTCATGTATACAATTACACATTAAATCAAAGTTCATGCATAATTTTGAGATTTATCACGTTTTAAATTTATGGTTTTTCTTATTTTATTAAAATTTTAAAAATAATAAATTAATTTTATTAATATAAAATAATAAAGAAAAAAATATTATGTGTCATTAAATAAGAATATCACGTGTCTCTAAAAGAGACCATACCCACATTTACTAGGATCTTAAACCTTCTAATAAATATGATATATGATATATGATATATGATATTATTAGAATTTAATAGATGATAAAAGTAAGCTCACACTATTTAGATTAATCTCACACATGTTAAATTTAATTTCAATTCTCAAAATGATTTTTATTTTTTGAAAGTTAATTTTTAAGATATTTACATATTTTTTTTAATAAAATTATTATTTTAACTTTATTTAAACTCATAATATATGTTGAAATATTATGATATTAAACTACATTTTTATTAAAATTTAAAGAGAAATGATTCATTTAAATTGGTGTAAAACTTTATTTTATAATCTTCCATAACTTTTTATAATATTAATATTTTAACAATTCAAGTATAGATGAGATTCGAAGAGCCTTTTGTTATACTCTTCTATAACTTTTATAATTTAAAGGCTATGAAAATTATAGAGAAATTTAATTTAATTGGTCGGATAAAATTTGAAGATTTTTTTGCAAACTTATATATTATCATTTGTTTGAAGTTACCCAAAAAAGCATACTTGCTTTTGTATATAGTAAGTACAACTCATATCCTTATCATATATTCTCCCTAGTCTCTTTATGGTGAAATTAAATAAGTTATCTCAATTTATTTTTAAATTATTTTAAAATGAAAAATATAAAAAATTTTAATTACTTTTAAAAAAATTCATAAATTATTTTTTTAATTTTTTAAAAATTAAAATTATCACAATTTATTTTTAAAAACAAAAATTATCCAAATCTTTAAAAAAAAATTAAAAAGAAATTATTAAAATGATCTGTTTTTATATGATCGTTTATCTTTTATTTTTAACATTTTCTACCATCCTATATTTTAAATAAATATTTAAAACTATTTTTAAATATGAAAATCAAAACATAAATTTTCGTTTAAAAAATAATTTAGAATACAGTTTATCTTGTTTTTAAATTATTGATTTATCTTAATTTATTTTTTTTTATATTCTTCATGTCTATTCTACGGTTCATATTCAGGATTCGTGGCTGGTCTCTTAACAATGTTGTCTTCAATGTTCGAACTTGAGTCCTCCCTTTGAGAGTGCAATGTGCCTTACCATTGCACGGCACATTGCACCTAACCACTTGTTAATTATTTTAAAATTAATTTTATATATTTTAAATTTATAGTGTCTTATTTTATAACAAATTTTAACAATAATAATTTAATTCAATTAATATAAAAAATAAAGAAGAAAATATCATGTGCCATTAAGTGGGGGAGTCATTTGTTGTTAAAAGAAACCGCTCGCATTTGCTAAGGCCTTAGACCTTATAATATATAATATATGATATGATTAAAATTTAATAAATAATAAAAATAATCAATTCTCAAAATATTTTTTTTGGAAGTTAGTCTTTAATCATATATTCTCATTAGAATTTAATACGATGATAAAAATAAGATTACGCATGTTAAATCTAATATCACTTATCAAATTTTTTTTTTTTTTGAAAGTTAACTTTTAAGGTATTTACATAAATTTTAGACAAATTTATTCTTTTATCTATATTTATACTCATAATATATGTTGAAATATTACGATTTAAATTATACTTTCATTAAAATTTAAAAGGGAGGGATATATTTAAACGGGTGTAAAATTTAAGTGGTTTTATGCTTTTTTATTTATATACTATTAATATTTTAACAATCCGTTAAATTTATTAATATAGTTGTACTATTCAATTTTCATACATCTAAATTTTTTAATCAATTTGATATCTCTATCATACTAATATAGAATATTGTCTACATTAATATATATTTAATGGCTAAGAGTTTTATTTTACATAAAAGAATTAGATGAAAATTTTTAATTTATGTTAAACTTGACATTCATGATCTATGTGAATAGAGAATAAAATATAATGGTTAATTTATTAAAATATTACTTTTATAAAAAAGTTACTAAAATTATATGAAATGACTTAAATTTTACACTAATATAAATAGATCTCTACCAAACTAATATTAATTCAATTGATGGACAACATAAAAAAGCATACACAAAAATATAATATAAAAAATGTGTTACTATAAAAAACACATGAATAATTTATTTTATAACTAAAAATATTATGATTTAATAGATTGATAATAAAACTAATTAATTTATATCAATTTTACAAAAAAATATTAAATTATTGAATAATACAAATCTAGTATAGTTTGTTCTTAAAGCATTTTTTTATACAAAAAATTTTTCACAACTCTTCTTAATCTTTAAATAAAAAAATAAACACAAACACACTCAAACTCAAATTATTTTTTAAATATTACATAAATATACTTCTTAATTATGATTTAAAATTATTTTATTTTTAAATAAAATAATTTAAATATTTTTAATAATAATTACTTAAATCAATTATATAAAATAAAATCATTTTATTAAATAATAATAAAATTATAACCATATGTTCACATGCACCATACTTAACATTACAAACTAGCCTATATCGAAATACATACAATATATAAATGCAAGCATAGAAAACGATTTTTTTTAAATAAAATATTAAAAAACATCATTCCACCATTAATAAGTGAAAAATTAAAAACGATAGTTTCAATTTTCTTCAAAATCAATACGCGCCAGCCAATATCATTATGTTACCTAGCTTCCATGCCTAACAGCCCAGGCCTAGTGATTCAAGGAGCAAACTGTATGAAAACAGTACTAAGACTAATTTGAGCAAGTTTGATCCAAAAATATCAAAGGAATCATGCCACTTGTAGCACCTGCCTTGAACAGTTGACTTTACAAAATTTGCACCATTACTAGGACAAACTTAATTCGGTGCACATAAGTAGAGCAGGAGCTCACTTTAGTCAAAATAGTACTGCAAATCTTGACCACCTGGTCGCTTTCACCAAACTTTACAAAATGCGCGCCGGTAAAATTGGTGCATAAGTTCATCCACTTTCACAAAGTGCCCACAACTCGAAGCAGGATCCAGCTGATTGCAAGGTCTCACCACTACCACTCAACAGCCTTTCAAGCTAGCTACATCGACCCATATAATAAATATGCTCAGGCTTTTGTATTTTTCGGAACCTTGTCAAAAATTGGATTTTCAACTAATTCCTTTGCGGAAGGACGCCGTACTGGATCATGATCCACCATGACCTGATAACAATTATAAGACCCATCAGATGAAAAAATCAACATGGACCAGCCGAGGATGAACCAAAAAGAAACTTGCTCATGTATATGGTATGGAATCTGTATGTTTCATATGTGATAGGGTTCCACATTATATACCAATCTGACAAATTAAGATGCATTACATGTAATAATCCTGTCAGATTCTATATTGTGGTATAGAGCTTCTCTGTTTGACAAGCTCTTCCACACAACACCAGATCAGTTTTGCCTTGCATTTTTTTAATTTATAACCACTTACATATTAGAAAGGAAAATCAGGACTAATTATCTCCAATGATGCTTTACAGGCAGTTAGAAAACAACATAATTAGCTAATTATATCTAAAACTGAAGAACTTTGAGCAGAAAATAGGATACCTTGAGTAAATTTTGAAATTGTAGGGAATACCCAGGAAGCAGTGGCAGCTTTCCTTCTCTCAGAAACTGAGGTCCTGATTCAGGCAAAGGTGATCCCCTAATAAGCTCATAAATAGTAACTCCTAAAGAGAAGATATCAACCTTGTCAAGATGATCATAGTTCTCATTTAGGATTTCTTGAGGCATATAACGTGCATCACCCTCTTCAACTGGCAGATTCTTATTTAGGAGAGTTGCACATCCAAAATCACCAAGCTTATAAACACCGTTCTTCACATATACATTATCAGGTTTTACATCCAAATGAACTATTCCTTTTTCATGTATAAACTGCAGTGCCTTTGCCATCTGCAAACCTTTTCACATCAGAGTGGAAGATAGAAAATAGGGAGGAATTAAACATAAACATAAAAACATAAACAAAGAAACCTATTGACTTAAAAAAGTGTGACAAGAAAATGCATTAAAAAGTACTGTGTACTAAGTAGAAGGGAAAACCATGGAGGACTGTGAGCAGGAAACTATTGTTTTGATCCTAATTCCAAATACAACCATGTAAGCATAAGTTCAAAGGTTGAAAGGTATTATTCTCATTCTTTGTAGAAAATGAAGATTAGGTATAGTCCCTTAATAACCATGAAAGGTGAAAAGAGAAGATATCTTTGGCAATAATTTTGTGATGTTAAGTCATAAGAAGGTGATTCGAACCAAGCAAGCTAATAAATGGGAACGAGACCATTTCATTTTTCAAAACATTATCTATACTTATATTTCTGCCCTTTTTTCTCAGATAAAGGTAATTAAATCCCCAGCCATTTTTTTTGTAGGGATGCTGTATTTCGGCTCATGCTAACCTGATGCATGGCTCTCAGGAATTCTCCTTCTGTGAACAGTTGAGTAGACGATTTTCTAGACAAGCTGTAATCACATAGCTCCATTTGAATATAAAGTTGCTCGTTTTCAAACCAAGAAGAGTAATATCCAACAATGTTTTCATGAGATCCTGCAAAAGATTGCTTTAGTATCGAGACTACAATTCAAATTTTTTTCTTAAATTGAACAACATGAAAAAACGAAATAGAAAAAGAGAGTAAATACAGATTTATACCTAATGCTGCTAAAGCTTGAACTTCCATCAAGGCTTTTCTCCTGCAAAACATTAACATTATTTTAAAATAAAATTTTCTTAACAATTAGTAGCAGAGAAAACTGTGCAAAAGAAATTAAAAAAAAAAACTGAAAGCTACCTCTCAGTTTCTTGATGCAATGGCCGTGTACTATGTTTCACAGCATACAAGCAACCATCAATTCTCTTTAAAACTTTGAAAACTCGACTGAAATGCCCAGTACCAATTTGCTTGAAAACAAGGCAAAAAGAAAGAGAATATAATAGCCTGGAGGTTAGATATTAATACATACGTTGAAACATATGATTCCAAATAAGTTCGAAAACCTATGGAATATAAAATAGGGATAGACACCTCAATCTCATGAAAATCTGTGTGATAGCGCGAAAGGCCATCTCCACCAATGATTGCAGGGAAGAAACCTGTATATTGTATTGATATGTTATAAAAATCTTTTGGATAAAGAATTTTAGGAAGTGAAGAGTTTTGATGGGTATCTACTTGCTCAAATCTTTGATCTTTACAAACTAGAATTGTACCTGCACACTTTGATCTTTGATTTCCAAAAGGATCAGTGTCAACTTCTGAAGCATCCTTTAGATATGGGTTTTTAATACAAGGAGGTGGCATAACCCGACATCGTAGAGCAACAGCAGATTGAGAAACATAATTTTTAGTCTTCTGTACTCCAGGTATGATTGTTTTTTCTAGGTTGCCTTCATCTGCATCAAAGTTGTCACTGGCAAGTTCCACTATATGTTGAGAGCCAGATAATGTAGGGCTGAGGGGATTTACCAGGATACCATCTGAGAGAAGAATGGATATCCAGTTGAAATTTGTTCACAAAAACCACTTGTGTTCTTAAATTTTTGTACATAAATATAAAGAAACGACAAAAAGAAAGTTCTTATGCCTAAACTTTTGACAGGAATATGTGCTAACAGATCAGATATTAATAATGTACTCAACTATTCCGTTAATAATGTACTCCACATGAAAATGATGAATAATATGACTAGTTTCTATTACCACTATCCTGAATCATTTCTAGACCAGTAACAAAGTTCCCCATCAGTTAAACTTCATGTTGTAGGCTGGGCCACAATTTTCTACTCTTTCACCATGTTATATCATCATATAAAGATTATGGTTTTGGTCATTAAACATGTTCAATGACCTTAAGCAGGAGGGTCCCTATTTTAAATCCTATGATCTTTACCCAGCCACCAAATTTCACAATGAATATGCAAAATATCGTGTGATGACTAAAAGTTACTAATTTGCCCTCTGATAAACAGCAGGGGAATGCCACAGCTTATCTTTACTGGTCACTTTAACTTATGAAAGTGGGATCAAATATCTCTTTCAAATGGAGCTCCATGTTGTCATATATTGCAAGTAGATGTGGAAAAGCGAACTTGTTCTCATCGTTTCGCAATGACGAAGCTCCAAGTTGTGTATATGTATAAGGTAAAGCATCAAAATAAAAGATCAGGACTTTTCAACAACTACAAATCCACAATCCATCCTTCTAAATATTCTAGTTTTCATCAATTACTTGCATATTACCTTGTCGAGGTCTCTTGCTTTTGAGAGTATTCAGCTTCTCCGGCGACTTAGGGCAAGGAATATTTTCCTGTGAAATTGATAAGTAAAATAAAAACAATTTCAAAACTCAAAACAGAAAAAATAACCAGATATTCCTCGACAAGTTACAAATGATAGTAATACCTTGTTGCAATCAAAGCCGTTCATCAGATGCTGATTATCAGGGGTGATATAATCAGGAGTGCTGGATCCATCATCAAAAAGAAAATTTGAAGAAGCAAAATAAGAAATTTAGAATAATACCTATTCAAAGTGTAAGAAGATTTACCAGAAGAAGTCTTGACTGAGAATGAAATCTTTGTCATCGGCGGCGTCGAGGTCGGGAACGGAAGTGGAAGGGTCATCCTGAGATCCGAAATCTAGAAGGTTCCGGGGGAAGATGGAGGATGAGGTGGCGGAAGATGATTGGTGGTGGTGGAACTGAACTTGAAAGTGCTTCCCCAATGTCCCTTTCATCTTATTACTTGGCCGCTTCGCTCCTCTTCTCTTCATCAACCAATCTCTCTCTCTCTCCTTGGCACGCTCGTGCGGGATATTATATAAAATGCATTTTTCACAGTATTTTTTTACTACTACTTTTTTGGTGGGTGGGAGGAGGGAGAAAATGAATTTGAAATTGCGCGGGCAATTGTCATTATTCATTGGCAGAGTAATCGAGGGTAATGGGGACTAGGGTAGGATCATCAAATCGTTTAATCTTAACTGTACATACGAGACCTGCCAGACCTGAGATGTCCATTCATTAGAAGTTCACATCAATGGATTTCCCTTGAGCGAGTTATGTTAGAAAGGCCAAGCAAAACTACCTTATTTAACATTTTTTTCCCATTCACAAATCACAATATCCAATAGTTAACTTAAATACAAATATAATGTTCATATAACTAAATCAATAATTGAATATATTATTTCATTATTGCAATCCATTTAGTTGGCGACCATTTAGTTTAGATAATAAAACTAAAAAAATATTGGCTTCGAGTAGGCCATCGGACATTAGAATCTCGAGCCATATTTCGACAGTGGCGTTGGTCATTGCTTCAAAAATAATCTAATAATCAAACATGTTTTTTTCCAAAAACCAAAAGCTTGATCATATGCAGCACAAGACTGCGGGGATTGTAAAAATATTTAAATTAGTTGGTTGGGTGAGATTCAAGGACTTTTTTGTAAATTTGTTTGTTTCCATTTGTTTGATTTATTGACCCTTTTGCAAATATGTGGATTCCAAACATTACCCAAAAATACTTGCTTACTTTTATATATAGCAAGTCCAGCTCATGCCTATGATCTACTTTCCTACGCGTCATATGGCTACATGGCTACATGCATAGTCCGAACTTCCATCTGTAACAAGCCCAAGTCATATATTAAGCCTGACAGCCCAAGTCAAGTACTAAGCCTAATTTATGCATGTTTGATCCAAAAATATCAGGTTTTTTATGAATATAATATAAAATTAAAACAAAAATACTGAAATGGCATGTTTCAAAAATTATGTATTAAAATGGTACATTTAAAGTAGTTGGGGTTGGTGCATAGGCGGCACCATCCTAATTCTGACATAAAAAAACAAAAAAATAAATATAAAAAAAACTTATGAAAAAATAATAATAATAAAAAGAAGTGGCGATGGGACAGCACACTGGTCACGCTTAGGGAAGAGGCAGCACCGGTCACGCCATCCCCATAGGCGGCAGCTGTAGCTTTTTCTCCCCTCCCCCATTCGACTCTATTTTAAAGTATCAGTTAAAAAAAAATGCAAAAGAAGAGAGGGAGAAGATAAGAAAGAATGGAAAGGTATTATTATTTTTATTGTTATTTTCAAAAAAAAATAGATTATGATAAGAAAAATTTATTTTATTAGTATTATATAGTTTGTTTAGTGTTATTTTTATGTTTTGTTTTAAAATTATTTTGTTTATTATGATTTATTAGTAAGTTTGTGTTTAGATTAATTATGTATTTATTGTGAATGTTATGTTTTAAATTTTTTTTAATATATTTGAAAATTTTTATGTTAGTAACTATTATAAAGTAATTGTTTGTTAGTGATAACAACAGAAAAAAAAGATAAATATTAAAAATATTTCTATCATAAATATTGTTAGAAATGACAATAAATTTGATATTGTTAGAAATGATCTCTTTTCATTTATTAAAATTTTTATGTAAGTATTTTTATGCTATTTGAAATTGTTTTGAAAATTTTTGTTTATTTTTTAACAGATTGAATATTGAAGATGGATAATCAGTTTTTCGTATGCATATATTTCGATGGAATCATCTTGACAATAACCATTGAATGTATATTTGAATGTCGGCAACAAATAGCAATGAGATTTAATAGAAATGTCTTGTTCGATAATATGAAGGAAAGGATTAGCGCAAAAATTGTTAAACGTTGTGGGAGAAGGATCTCGAAACTTTTCTACAAGTTTCTAGTTTCGACTGTAACACCCCCTAACCCTAAACCGTCATTGGAATAGAGTTACGAAGCATTACCAGACATATCAGACAATTTACGAATAATTAACAAATAAAATAATATACATAGTATAATTTAATCATTAAGTCCCTATAATGGACCCTCGAGGCCCAAAACACCTATTAGAAGTGGAACGGGGCTTGTTCAAGTACTCTGAAATTTTTCATAATTTTTTTTAATTTTTTTAAAACTCAATATAACCCATTTATAAACATCTAACATTCCCTGCAAATTTCAAACAGCAACCAATTCAAAACCAATATTACAATCCATAGGATTTCCATATTCAGCATACTTAATTATGCCTACAACATCAATTTAACAATTTGACCTATGAACCTTCATAATATCAAACAAAATTAATTAATAGACTTTATTCATCTTTCCACTTAACTTAGTGCCAAAGTACCAAAACATTTTATAAAGTTTCTTACAGTTTCATTTAACCATTTAAACATTGTAAACAACTCTTTATAACCAAAATAACCAGACATGTTTAAGTGACATTTACAACTCCTAAGTACATGCCACTTTTACCAAAAGATAAGTACATCAACAAATTTTGTGCTGGAGTCGGGATCGCTCTAGATACTAGACCGAGACTCTGGACTTCTACTGACCTACGCACGGAAATAACCATACAATGAGTATTTCATACTCAGTGGTATTACCATAATTTAAACTAGATAACATTAATAAATTATAACATCAACTTGTAATATATTAAATCATAAGAACAAATTTTACAATCAATTTATATCTCATTTATAACAATTTATCAACTGATATCATATATCAACAATTTGCATTTTGATCAATTTATGAACCTTAAGTTCATGCTTTCAAATCTCATACCTCATTCTCACTTCACATTTTGATTCATAATTTCACTATCTCATTTCTTCCATCAACTCATTCAAATCAAGATTTATTCATTTTCTTTTTTCATTCAATTACCCTTATTAACAAGACTTGAACTTTGACGTATAAATGGATTCCAACCAAACACACCAGAATAATTAATACTCTCAAACACACCAGAAAGGCAATAAATGCCTCTTCTAATAATCCGAAGAAATATAGTCACATCAGTATCTCCTCGGCCAAGTCAAAAAATCTCCTGAACTCTTCTAAATCTTATGGCAGGCCAATTATATTCGACTCAGCCCAACTAGTTAATAGGGTTTACATTCTTCCTTTTCAATTCACATGCAATTCAATTTCAACACATATTAATCATATAACTCAATTTCATAGAATTCAATAATACACTTACCTCATAATTTACTTACCAACTACATAATTAAAATATAATATTTAATATATAAAAGTTTGAATTATAGTAATACAAACTCAAAATTCACAATTACTCCTCGATGATCTTCTCTTTTCCTTTTTGTGCCGATGCCTCGGGTTCTTTGCTAGCTACGAAAATTAAAATAATTTTACACTATTAATATTACACTAATTTACAATAAATAATTGAATTTCTATACAATTTCTACCTTAATTTAAATTTGATCCTAATTAAACTCATTTACTTTTCTAACTCAACTCATACTTCATTTCTACTCAATTTCCTTCCATATTCAACTTAACTATCTAATGTTGATAATAAAACCCTAATTTAAAATTTCTTTCAACTTAGTTCCTCTAACAAAAAACGTATAACTTCTTTTACAATTTAATCCCTTAATCAATTCTAACTAGAAATTCTATCAATTAAACCCCCAATTCATCATTTTGTTCAACACGGACTATATTCAAAAACCTAAGAGCTTTCAAACTTCAACTTAATTTCAACAAAACTTTGTCCTAAAGCTTCTAAAACATCAAAATTAAGTAAAAAAGACTTAATTGACTTACCAATTTAAACTCCAAGCTTTAAAACCTTAGTTTTTCCTTTTCTTTTTCTTTCTTTATTTCCTTTCTCCCAGTTTCGATTGTCTTTGTTCTGTTTCCTTTGTTCCTTTTGTCGTTCTTTTATATTTTATTTACTTTATTTATATTTTATATTTAATTAGTTTAATATAATAATAATTTTAATAAACATCTATTTAATAACAAATATTAGTATTACAATTGTACACATATTTATCTCTACATTTGTACATTATTATCATCGTACACTTGTCATGACTTTAATTTATTTATCATATAAAAATCTTATAATATAATTAATAATTATAAAATATATTTATACTTAAATTATCAGTAATTTAGGTATTTAAATTACAAATGTACAAATATAATTTTTACACATGTATATTTTTATTACCATACATTTGGCTTTAATTTAATCTATTTAATAATATAATATTTATAATGTAGTTAAATTAATAATATACTTCATAATTAATTTATATATTTATATTATTAAAATATATAATATCTAAGATTTTATTCATACTTTGACGCCTCATTATTTAATGAATGGCATAATTGTCATTTTGACCCTTGTTGTTTCCTTTTAATCTATAATTCAACATTTACACCTTATTCAATTTAGTCATTTTTCCTAATTACTGTAAATTAAGCTAAATTCACTTAATAAAAACCTAATTGGACACACCACTAGACTCATAATTATTTCTAGTAAATATTTACTAATTCAGTTTATTGAGAGAGAGGCCTGATAATGCACTTTTTCGATGCCCGTGAATTTTGGGTCATTACATCGACAGATCCCATCAAATTCACCGAAATAGAACTTGTAAACGATAAAGACGTGGAGACAATGATCAATTTTTATTGTGGGAATCAGAGTGACCAAAATGCACCAATTCAGTTATTGGCTGAGTTAGCTGGTGTGGAGCCAACTGAAGATCTCACTGCATCTAGTGAAGAACACAGAGCTAAAGAACCGTGTATGGTGACTCCAATATCATACGTTGATAGTGAATCGTCTAAAGAACCGTGTATGGTGACTCCAAGATCTACTCTTAAACAGGGACTTTGCTCATCTGAATAAGCACATCAATACTTGAATTAATATCCTGGAATATTAAAGCAAGAATTAAGAGCACATAATTAAGAACAATTCAAGTATTTATCATATAACTCAAGAGAAAATAAAAACAAGATCTGTCTTAGGCTTCATCCCCCTCAAGTATTTGGGGGATTTAGTTCATAATTATAAAAGAAAACATCCCAGAAGAATAATGATAACAAAACATAAATAACCCTAAAAACCCCATGTAGGAAATTAAAGGGAGATCTTCAGTTTTGAAGGAGAATTCGGCTTCTGAGATGGATCAATCGGCTTCCTTTAGAGTAATTCCTTCCTTCTGTTCTCTGTGTTGGCGGGAATAAAGCACCTTATTGAGGGGAGAAAAGTACACCCTTGAAGTTGCCTCCTAGGGTCTTTATGTAGAGTTTTGGAATGCATTTCTTAGCCCCTAAGTATAATTTTCGAGTGAAATTTAACTTCCTCACGACAGGGACACGCCCGTGTGCCACGCCCGTGTGGATCAAGGCCCAGGTCGTGCTCGGGCCTGTTAAGGTGGCACGGCCATGTGGCGAATCTCCAGGCCATGTTGTTTCCATATTTTGGCCCATTTTTTTCGTTTTCGGCCCATTTCTCGTTCTTGTCACTTCCTTATGCTCACCTGAGTATAAAACATGAAATTAAAGGTTTAAGATCATCAATTTACACAATTCAAGGGTTAATTCATCCAAAAATTGGGCTAAGCATGGGGTAAAAATATGTATAATTTATCGTTTATCAAATACCCCTACACTTAAGCCTTTGCTTATCCTCAAGCAAAATCTCAACTCATAATTAAGAATCATTCTTCTCAACTTGTAACCCTTATCAATAATGTTTTAAACTAATTCATAAGTAATCATACAATGAAAAATTCAACCAGAAGAGCATTAAAGTTTCAAACACTCTAAGTTGAGAATTTTATTACAGAAACATAGGTTTTCTTCATTCTTCTAAGTAATCACCTTTCAATCAAAATCAACAAGATTTGACATCCTCACTAAAGATTCACTCTATCCACTCAAAGTGTTTAGGGTTGAAGAATTAAGCACTCTTTAGTCAACCTGAAAAGTTATTACCATAGGCTTGCAAGAAAATCAAATCTCCACCACTATAGATTGATATGATACATCGATCAAAAGGTCTTTCAATGGTTGTAATGGGGCTTTGGTTAGGGGTGTTGTCACAAGCTGAAAAAGATGGTTAGAATCGAGATTAAATTAAAAAATCATCTAGCTAGAAAAATCTCTATCACTGAAACATATTCCTCGAGCTAAGCCTTATGATGACATCGTTCTGGATTTGATAGCTTATAATAGAAATATGACAAAATATTAAACTATAACTAAGATATGAAATATAACTGAATTAACTGTATATACATTTTCATTTTTTTTAAGAATAATTCAAAAAAATAATAATACTTTGAATATTTATAAACTTTACAAACTGAAGAAGAGAACAAAGCTAGATAATCTTTCAACTCAAATCTCAATAAAAATAGGGATCAAAATAATTAAATGGAATTCAACAAAAACAGGTTATAGGTTAATATTAGAGGTAAGTCAAAGAATGGGTTGTTAGGCTCAATGGGGTTTACTAGGGGTTAATTTATGAAGGTAGGCTTTTATGAAGTAAGTGGGTTGAATCCTAGGTGCCTTTATCATCTCGGTATATCAAATCAATGATGTGGTCTCGACATGTATAATCGAAGCAAGTTCTAGGATACCAAATCAGTATTGACTCACTTAAAGTAACAACAAAAGTGAGAATGAAAGGATGTATGCTCAAAAGGCTCAAAGATCTCACCAGAATTATGGCTTTTGATGTCAATCCTGTGAATTTCAAATCTCAAGATAACACTTAAAATTAGGGGAAATGACCTAGAAAAAATTTAAAATTTCAAAAATTTCAACTTATTATGCTTGATTCCCTAATATTTTAAAGTTTGAATAATCAAACCATAAGTACCTATGTCTTAATTCTCAACATATCAATAAAAATCATAAATCAATCAAAATTAATTCCTAATATGAGATTGAGAAAATTTTGAGAACAATGCAAAATGTTAGTTGTAAGAATTTTTCAGGGGTTCGAAGAGAATGCAATGACTGAAAGTAAGTTCCCCCCTGCACTTAAGATGTACATTGCCCTCAATGTACAAGGATACATTAGTAGCAATAGAAGCATAATATCATAAGATAGGGAAAGAAATGAAACTCCCTGAATATTGGATGAATTTGTAGAGACGGATATTGGAATTGTAAGAGCCGGCAGTTGTGGCAGGGTTTTCCCATTACATATGGATTTAAGCTGTAGAGCTCATTTGAAACTGCAAAAGCACTTAAGGGGTTTTAGATATTTGAAAATTAGAACAATTACTCGTTAGGAAATGGCCGATAAAATTATAAACTTGAAAACTAAATTGAAATATTCAATAAACATAAAGATCAAAATAGAGATAAAGAAAAATCTAAAAATTCTAAAGAAACATAAAGTTTAATAGAAGGTAAAAATAAAGATCAAAAATAAAAATAAAAATAAAAATAAAAATAAGAGGAATAGAAAGTTCTAATTCTCAGATGGTCCGTGAGGTGGGGGTAGTGATGAGATGTATAGATGCTGGCATATTTGCTGCAGAGTAGCGTCGATATGATCGAAGCGTTGAAAGCACTGCTGCTCGAATCGTGTGAGGCGCTCGGATATGTCAGCGTATGAAGCTGCCGCATGAACTGGGCAGCGAGGGGGTGGTGGCTCAGTAGGTGCCTCCTGTGGTGGGACATCATCAGTAATATCCTCGAGGTCCTCCTGCTCGGCATCTTGGAGTAGACGGTATTGTGGAGGATCGGTCCCAGATCGGTACTGGATCATCCTCATATGTAGCATAGTTTAGATGCCCTGTTGGGACATCTGGCCGACTAGATTATACGAGGATGTCTGGGCCACAGTGTTGAGTAGGCCAAAGTAACGGGCCAACCGCGTGATGTACGGGCCTATAGAGATTACACTTCTCTGATGCCTCTCGGTCTGGTGCTGGATAGCATAAACGATGAAGTAGGCGAGGTCGATCACATGAATGTGCACCATGCTCCATAAAAATTAGGCATCGTGGGTGTTGCCGACACCTGTGCTCTCACGTCTGCCCGTCAGTGTGTGTGCGAGGAGGGCATGCAGGTACCTCAAGGATGGGGCGAGATTAGTCACTTTTGAGTGACTAGGGTCGTATGTACGCTGGCCAGGGACTGAAGCGCGCCAGTAGTTAATTGGGGAGACGTGGATAAGGCGGTGGAGCTGAGAAAGGTCATCTTCCTCCGTAAATTGCTCAGTGTAGAGGCCTAGGGCTGTACCGAATTTCAGTACACTGAGATGACGAACGAGGCCCCCTATACGGAATTGGATTATCCCTGGATCGTCATGTCGGCTCATCAACATTTGGAGGTGGCATGTGGAGCAGAACTAGAGGGTGAATTCGAGGTAGGTGGGTTTCACGATCTGGAAAAACTGCTCCCACGGGTCCGTCGTTAACAAGGCCCGGACCTCATCTGCTAGGTGGACTTGTTCTAGTGCGTCCCAGTCGATGCACCTTCCTGCTCCGAGGGGTCTTGCCCGTAGGAGTTGAAATAGTTCCTCTTGGGAACTCTGTGGGAACTGGATGAATGGGTGGCGACTTTCAGATATGGGTCTAGAGGATGGACCACCGAGCCCCTTTCGTTTTTTTTGGGAAGGGACAGCAGCTTTCTTTTCGTGTGACGATGACATAATTCCTAAAACAAAAAGACATGCATTAGTCCTAAAAATTGAAACGAACATATGAATAAGTTCAAGCAAAACATTATTAAGTACAGTATTGAAATGTTGATTTTACTAACCTAATCAATATATTCTATTTATCCTAGCATAGTATCAAATGATGGAATCATAGGTATCAATTTATACTATGTAAATACTATCTTTGATAAGTAAAAGTGGCAGCCAAATGAGAGTCTAAATGGCATCATGGATTCCTCTAAAGTGGTGAGTGTTCTAGATTGTTCATGCTAAATGAATGAATTTTCTAACAATAATCAAGCAATTAGCTAAATGAATGAGGAAATAAATAAATAAAATAGATATAAGACATGAAAATAAGAGAAAAAGTAAGAAAAAAGGAACCGAATAAGTGGTTATGGAGTGGAACACGATTGTGGCGAAGTTGCACGGGCGTGGTGGAGCTGTGGATGCCGACGGCGGTGCTATGAATGGTGGGTATGAGAGTTCGGTTGAGAGATTTTTAGGGTTTAGGTGAAGAAGAAGGTGAATAGTGGGCTGTTTAAATAGGTTTTTAGGTTACACAAGCATGGCACACACCCGTGTGGCTCGGGATCAACCGTGTGGTTCGATTTTTAAAGATTTTGGCACACCTGGTTCGAGACACACGCCCGTGTTCCTAGGGCGTGTTGAGGCACACAGCCGTGTTGCAGGGCCGTGTCCTTCAATGTTCGCTTCTCCCACGCCCGTGTTAAGTTTACTACGCCCATGTGTAATTTGACAATGTCGACCACGGTCTAGGGGCACGAGCGTGTTGCGCACCCGTGTTTGAGTTGGCAGTTTCGGCCACGGCCACATCGCACGACCATGGCAATTTGTAGAAGCCCGTGTGTTATTCAATAGGTTCAGCCACGGCCACATCGCACGGTCGTGGAAATTTATCGAAGCCCGTATGTTAGAAAAATTTTACCCTACTTGTACACGGCCATATTGCACGGCCGTGTTTCTGCCCGTAGTGTCCACACATTCTTAAGCACGCCCGTGGGCATGGCCGCGTGGCTCCAAAATCCTATATTCAAAGGGTTAGTTGATGTATTAGAAAGCTGAAATAAAAGGATTTACTCAGTCGGTGCTCGGGTTGCCTCTCGAGAAGCGCTTATTTAGAGTCTAAGCTTGACTCTGCTTGCGTGTGTTCTTACGAGGGGTCGTGGAGCTGAAGCTCCTCCCTATTATTCTTAAATTCCTCACCTTTATAATGTTTAAGCCGATGACCGTTTACCTTGAAAGTACCGTGGTTTGGATGAATTACCTCGACTGTGCCGTATGGGACGACATTTTGAACAGTGAATAGGCCTGACCATCTTGATTTAAGTTTTCTATGGAATAGTTTAAGTGTTGAATTGTATAGCAAGACAAGATCGTCAGTTTTAAACTGCTTAGGTTGTCTTAAACGATTGTTATGGCGTCGCTTTGTAGCTTTCTTGTATAATCGTGAGTTCTCATATACGTTGTAGCACCATTCATCCAGCTCATTTAATTGCATTAAACGTTTCTCACCTGCAAGCTTAAAATCAAGATTTAGGAATTTGACAGCCCAAAATGCTTTATGCTCAAGTTCAAAAGGTAAATGACAACTTTTTCCGTAAACAAGTCTATAAGGAGATGTTCCTATGAGGGTTTTGGATGCAGTTCTATAGGCTCATAAAGCGTCATCTACTTTTCTTGACCAATCTTTCCTGTTTGTTTCTACTGTTTTCTCTAATATACGTTTTAATTCTCTATTCGTTACTTCAACGTGTCTAGTAGTTTGTGGATGATAAGGGGTTGCTGTTCTATGGTGCACTCCATATCTTTTTAACACTTTATCAAATTGAGCATTGCAAAAATGAGTACCCCTATCACTGATAATTATCCTAAGTGTCGAGAGAAAAGTTTTTTTAGAAAACATACCACCATTCTAGCATCATTAGTAGGTAAAGCTTGGGCTTCCACCCATTTTGACATGTAATCTACTGCTACTAATATGTATTTATTCCCAAACAAAGTAAAGAAGGGACCCATTAAATCAATACCCCATACATCAAATATTTCACATGAGGGTATATACTTTTGAGGCATTTCATTATGCTAAGAGATATTACCTGTCCTTTAGCATTTATTACAAGAGGTCACATACCTGTTGGCATACCTGAAAAAGGTAAAAACCTGATTCAAGTACTTTATGAGCGGTTCTATTTCCACTGTGGTGTCCTCATGTTGGTCCAGAATGGCAGTGATCCAGAATTTTATATGCTTCTGTTTTAGTAACGCATCTTCGAATGACTTGCTCTGCACACATACGAAAAAGGAAAGGGTCTTCCTAAAAGTAATTTTTCATATTAGCGAAGAATCGCTTCTTTTGCTGATGGGTAAACCCTTTTGGGATTATGTTAGCTGCTAAATAATTTACAAAATCAGCAAACCAAGGGGCTGCAGCTTCTGCTATGACTAGGAGTTGTTCTTCAGGCAACGAGTCATTTATTTCGACTTTGTCGAGGTCCATGAGTTGTGGATTTTCCAATCTTGAAAGGTGATCTGCTGCCAGGTTTTCAGCTCCTCTCTTGTCTTGGATCTCTAAGTCAAATTCCTGTAACAATAGAATCCATCTTATTAATCGAGGTTTTGCATCAGGTTTAGTTAAAAGATAATGAAGAGCGAAATGATCAGTACAAATGATGACTTTAAAAAATATTAAATATGATCTAAATTTGTCAAACGCAAAAATCACAGCTAGCAATTCTTTTTCCATGGTAGTATAGTTTTCTTGCGTGGCCGTCAAAGTTTTACTAGCATAATAAATAGGCTGGAAGTGCTTGTCTCTTCGCTGTCCTAGAATTGCACCTACTGCAAAATCACTCGCATCACACATTTGTTCAAAAGGTAAATTCCAATCAGGTGCAATTATAATTGGGGCATTAATTAATTTTTCTTTGAAAGTGTTAAAGGCCTCTAAACATTCAGGTGCAATTATAATTGGGGCATTAATTAATTTTTCTTTGAAAGTGTTAAAGGCCTCTAAACATTCTTGATCAAAATTGAAAAGCATTTCCTTTTCTAGTAACTTTGTTAAAGGCTTGGCTATTCTAGAAAAGTCTTTAATAAATCTTCGATAAAAACCAGCATGTCCTAAAAAGCTTCTTATAGCCTTAACCGAATTAGGGGGAGGTAATTTTTCAATGGTTTCAATTTTTGCTTTATCAACCTCTATCCCATTACTAGAAACTTTATGTCCTAATACAATACCTTCTTGAACCATAAAGTGACATTTTTCCCAATTAAGCACAAGATTCGTCTCTTCACATCTTATTAGAACACGTTTTAAATTATTAAGACAAAGTTGGAAGGAGTTACCGAAAACTGAAAATTCATCCATAAATACCTCCATGATGTATTCCATGAGTTCGTCAAAAATAGCTAACATGCATCGCTGAAAAGTAGCAGGGGCATTACATAATCCAAAAGGCATTCTACCATAAGCAAACGTGCCGTATGGACATGTGAACGTTGGCTTTTCTTGATCTTTTGGAGCTATCGGGATTTGGAAGTATCCTGAGAGGCCATCCAAGAAGCAGTAATACATATGCCCTGATAGTCTTTCCAACATTTGATCAATAAAATGTAGGGGAAATTGTCTTTTCTAGTTGTATCATTCAGCTTTCTATAATCAATACAAACTCTCCATCCTGTGACTGTTCTTGTAGGTATCAATTCCTTTTTTTCATTAGACACTACAGTCATGCTTCCTTTTTTAAGGACAACCTGCACAGGACTCACCCTAGAACTGTCAGAAATAGGACAAATAATTCCTGCATCTAGAAGTTTAATTACCTCGGCTTTTACGACTTTCTTCATGTTGGGATTCAATCATCTCTGAGTTTGCACATATAGCTTGTATTCATCTTCTATTAAATTTTTGTGGGTGCAAAAAGAGGGCTAATTCCTTTGATATCAGAAATCTTCCAATATATAGCTTTTTTGTATTCTCTTAATACTTGAAGTAATTCTTCTTTCTCTTCAGCGCTCAAATCTGATGCGATAATCACCGGTAATGTAGAATCATCCCCAAAAAATGCATATTCTAAGTGATCAGGCAATTGTTTTAATTCTAATTTAGGAGGTTCATCAATCGAAGGTTTTTGTCTCAATTCGTCATTTATCTTAATACCCTCATAACTTATGTGCCTTGTGACAAGTTCAATAGAATTCAGTTCCTTCATTACTTTCTTAACTTCAGTAGTGGCTTCATCGTCCTCCCCACTTTGGATAAGGCATAGTTCTAACGTGTCTTCAAGAGTGATTTCCTGAACAGAATCTTGAACAGAATAATCAATAGAATCGATAAAATAACAGGAATCATCTTGTTCTCTAGAGAATTTCATAGCATCGTAAATTTTAAAAACAATTTCTTCATCACCAACCCTAAGTACTAGCTTACCATCCCTTATGTCAATAACAGCTCTAGCAGTAGCTAAGAATGGGCGTCCTAAAATTAAAGGTTCCTCAATATCTTCATCCATATCAAGCACAACAAAATCAACAGGGAATATAAATTTATTAACTTTTACTAAAACACCCTCAATAATTCCTCTAGGATACTTAACAGATCTATCAGCTAATTGTATACTCATCCTAGTGGGTTTCGATTTCCCTAGACCTAGTTGCTTGAACATTTTGTAAGGCATTAGGTTAATACTAGCGCTTAAATGAGCTACGGCTTTTTCAATGTTTAAACTACCAATTAAGCAAGGAATAGTAAAATTTCCTGGATCTTTCAGTTTGGTTGGCAGTTTATTTTGGAAAATAGTTGAGCATTCCTCGTTAAGTTCCACTGTGGACAATTCTTCCAACTTTATTTTGTTTGTGAGAAGTTCCTTTAAAAATTTTACATACTTCGGCATCTGCGAATTTGCTTCAAAAAAAGGTAAGTTAATATGTAGCTGTTTAAAAAGTTTAAGAAATTTACCAAATTGAGCATCCATGCGGTATTTCTTTAACTTTGCTGGATATGGTATGAGTGGTTGATATTCTTTAATTCCTTTTTAGATTCTTGAACAGGCCTCTTCCTCTACATATTCTTTAGGATTTAGCTCAGTATTACTCGATAAACTACCTTGTGGTCTATCAGAAATCATCTTTGCAAGTTGACTAATTTGATTCTTGAGCCCTTGAATGGACGCTTGCTGGTTCTTAAATGTTGTTTCGATATTTTGAAAATGAGTTTCGGAAACCAATATAAACTTTTCCAACATTTCCTCGAGGTTCGATTTCTTTTCCTACCGGAATGGAGGTTGCTGGAATCCCGGAGTGGGTGGTTGTCTTTGATTTCCTTGTCTGCCCCATGAGAAATTAGGGTGATTCTTCCAACCTGCATTGTAAGTATCGCTATAAGGATTATTTTGAGGTCGAGAATTATTACCCATATAATTCATTTGTTCATTTTCTGTGCTATGTCCATAGGGATGGTACTCTAGGTTGCTCACTCCTCCTAGGCTTGAGTCACACTGCATGACTGGATGTACCTGCGTAGAACCAATAAAACCATCAATCTTTTTATTTAAAAGTTCTACCTGAGTGGAAAGTATTGTGACTGCATCAATATTAAAAACCCCCGCTGCTTTTGTCGGTTTTGTTCTCATGACTTGCCACTGATAGTTATTCAGTGACATCTCCTCTATAAACTCATAAGCTGCTTCGGGTGTTTTGTTGTTGATTGTTCCACAGGGGGCTGCACTGATCATCTGCCTTGTTGAGGGATTCAAATCGTTGTGGAAAGTTTGAACTTGTAACCATAGAGGTAACCCATGGTGAGGGCACCTTCTCAAGAGATCTTTGTATCTCTCCCAAGCATCGTAAAGTGTTTCTAAATCCATCTGCACGAAAGAAGAGATATCATTCCGCAATTTAGCTATTTTAGCTGGAGGAAATTATTTTAGTAAAAATTTTTCGGTCATCTGTTCCCATGTAGTGATTGGTCCTCGTGGTAGAGAATTTAGCCATTGTTTAGCTTTATTCCTTAAGAAAAAAGGAAATAGTCGGAGGCGAATGGCATCATCAGAAACACAATTGATTTTAAATGTGTCACAAAATTCCAAGAAATTGGCTAAGTGTGAGTTGCGATCCTTATCCTATAAACCATCAAACTGAACAAATTGCTGAATCATCTGAATAATGTTAGGTTTTAGTTCAAAATTATTTGCAGCCACAGTAGGCCTAACAATGCTAGATTCAGTACCGGCCAAATTAGGTTTAGTATAACCATACATAGTACGCGAAGCATTATTTCGATTCACTGATTCTACAGCTATCGCGGGAGGTGGTAGATTGTCTTGATTTACTTCCATCTCTTCAGTAGGTTCAGGTTCTCGTTCCTACTTTGGATACTGTAGGCTTCTTCTTATCTCTCAGCGATTTCGACAAACGGTCGCTTCTATATCTTCGTCAAACAGAAGTGGTCCTCCCGGGTTTCTCCTAGTCATAAACTAGAGATACCTGGAAGGGAAAAGACACAGGAAATTAAAATAAATAAATAAATAAAACAAATAAAAATAAAAATAGAAAATAAATAAAAATAGTAATGGCTAAAGTAATAAAAATCGAGTGTTCCTAATATCTTAGTTCCCCGGCAACGGCGCCAAAAACTTGATATGCGTGATATGAAGTAATAAAATTTATAAAATATGATCATACCCAAAACTAACTATTATCACGACTTAAGGCAAGCGCACCTATCGAACAGTAGTTTAGTTTAGTGGCAAGACCGAGATATCGAACCCAAAGGAACCAAAAGTACTAGTACTAACTTTCTTTCTATTATTTAACCTATAATTAAGAGGATATTTATATTAAACTAAACTAATTATTAAACTAAGCTAAGAATGCACAAAAAGGGAATTAGGGAAAAAAACTCTTTGGGAAAACTGATTGATTTGGACAATACTTAAGGGAGAATCCACCTAGACTTCACTTATTATCTACTCTTGAGCTAGACGATTTATTCACTTGACTTGATCCGTAGAAATCCCTAATTTATGTTAATACCTCCGTCGAGGATAAGAACAACTACTCCTAGGTTGATTAACTGAAATCTCTTTCTAGTTAAAACCCCTAATCTTGCATTAACTCGATCTATGGATTCCCTTATTAGGTTTGACCCTAATCCGGTAGATTTCTGTTGCCCTATGTCTAGGGTTGCATGCAACTCCGCTTAACTATGCTAGATCTACTCTTAAACCGGGACTTTTGCTCCTCTGAATAAGCACATCAATACTTGAATTAATATCCTGGAATATTAAAGCAAGAATTAAGAACACATAATTAAGAATAACTCAAGTATTTATCATATAACTCAAGAGAAAATAATAACAAGATCTGCCTTAGGTTTCATCCCCCTCAAGTATTTGGGGGATTTAGTTAATCATTATAAAAGAAAACATCTCAGAAGAATAATGATAACAAAACAAAAAGAACCTAAAAACCCTGTAGGAAATTGAAGGGAGATCTTCAGTCTTGAAGGAGTATCGTACTAAAAGGCGTGGATAGCTAAACAGATCACAATGGAGCAATTGTACAAGGATTTCGATGCGTTGTATAATGAGTTGCAGGGATAGATAGCCGCTATACGGGAATATGTATCGATGATTGTCATTGAGTTATATACATCACCTTATTACGGCCTGGATAACCAACTAAAATTAGGAAAAAGAATTTTCCATCTGATGTTCTGGACGTTTGATCCAGGTGTGTACGTATTGCCCCACTGCAAGTTATTTGTGCAAGTAGATGGGATTTGGCTATACAGAAAATATACATAAATACTACTTCTTGCAGTTACTCAAGACGACAAAAAAAACGTGCTCTCGATAGCATTTGCATCGTCGAAAAGGAGAATATCGAATCGTGAGAATTTTTTCTTACCAACTTGTGGATGTATGTTATTAGCAACGATAATATTTGCATTATCTCTGATAAAGGAAAAAGATTAATTGTAGCCGTTAGGCATTCCAGTATGCCATGAAGATCCGTTTATTGCATCCGGTACATCACAACTAACTTCCATCGAGATTATAAAAATGCAGAATGGAGGAGACAAGTTGTGAGAACAGGTAAAAGATAACCTTATCTTTTCAATATAAGTTTTAATGTTTTAGGGCAATAATGTAACTTATTTTTTCTTAATACATATACAGCGCACGAGCTAGAGCCACACATTTTTTTTTAAAGAATGACTCGAATTGAGAGTGACATGGAGGGACAAATAAACATATCTTTCCGACAGTGGTTAGGTACTATGGAATCGTGGCAATGGGCTCAAAGTTTTCACGAAGGATTTTGTTGTGGTCGAATGACCACAAACTTAATAAAGGGGATCAGCGATGTGTTATTGAAAACACGACATCTTCTGATTTTATCTATCTACTCAACTACATTATATAGGTTGACTACCTTGATGCCAAGAATAGGTCAGCAACAAGTTAACCAAATAGAGGCGGGACACGTATTTGTCGAAGATGTCAGAGATGCAATGGTTTCAACTCGTAGGATGGCGAAGTCGATAAATGTAGAAGTATATTCACGACGCCTTGAAATGTTTCAAGTTACGGAGACAATCGATCATCGACCCAGTATACCGTCTAGGTCCTGTGGAGTTGATCTCCAAAACAGACAGTGCGATTGCAGGAGGTTCCAAACACTTCATTATCCATGTGTGCATGTCATGTCAGCGTGTGCTAAAGTCTCGCTCAATATTAAAAAGTTTGTCAATGATGTGTATAACCTCGAGCGACTGTTGCGTGTATTGGAAAATGAGTTTCGTACCTTCCTGACCCTCCTACGTGGGAGGTACCTCTAACGACTTTCGAGCTTATCCCAGACAAAGAGTTGCGTAGGAATCTGGAAGGTCGTCCACAATCATCCGGAATGCATAATGAAATAGACATTAGGGAGAAATCCGACGATAAGCATTGTGGATTATCTAGATTAGCTGGTCATAATCGGAGTTAATGCCCACAGCGAAACTACCATATTGGGCAATCGTCACGATCGGGTAGAAATTGAGCTTATGTAATCCAATGTACCTAATTTATATTACAAAGTTAGTTCCAATTTTTAATATTGTGCTGTATTTAATTTATATTAAAAATTTTATATTACAAAATTTGTTCCAAGTTTTAACGTTGTAATGTTGTGATATTGTAATGTTGCAATGAATCTAATTTATGACCACAAAGTTTGTTCCAAGTTTTAATGTTGCAATTAATCTAATTAAATAAATACAAAGATTATCTCTTTTTTTCTTGATTTATATTTTTTATAATAAAAAAGTACAAACTTTGTAATATTTAAATTGCAAGAAACCCTTAAAATTGATGGTGTGCTCCTAGGGGTATATTTCTGCGGGGGTCGACATTCACGTTGCGGGTGATCACAACGACCATCATACTCTTCAGTCACAGGTGGGGGTGTGCAAAACATAGAAGAAAAATCATGTGCCCCGAACGATATCGATGAACTTAAGCCTGAATGAGTGTTGCACTACGATGGATGCGACTTAAGAGGAATAGAGTAATGCGGTGGATACGGACCAAGAGGACTGCTATACTGCGGTGGTACTGGACTAAATATGTCAAACCCGAAATGATATTCATGTCCTGACGAGCTTGGGAAATAGTTATTGACCTGTAAATTCGGATGATAAGAACTACCAGCAGAATGTGTATATGACCGTTCGGGTTCAGGCTCAGGCTTGTATGCCCCAAGCTAATGCATGTGCAGAGAACTATAGTCGACTTCCCACCAAACAAATATGGTCTTCCATTACTAACGATGGTTACAAATCGAAAGAAATATCTATCTAATGTCTCCGTGCCATCCAATTATCCTATACTTTAATATATTTCTGGTGCACAACTCTCAATTATTTTCATGTTTTCCTCTATTGTTAGTCCCGTGAATCTTCCCCAACTGCAGTGGCGAAGCTAGGATATACTGGATGCAACCAAACTGCTGGAGTATCGATCCCCATTATACCACTCGACTGTTTAAAAATTGATAATTGGTGTGTTAATGCACCACAAATGAGAATAAATTTCGGCAGATAAGGGTATAACAGCCGTAATTTTTGTTCTCAGATACTTCATTCAGATAAACAGGACAATTAATAATATGGTTAAAATTTAACACGGATCGAGTAAGATATACAAAGTAATTGCATGTCACCAATATTGGAATAGCTTACCTCTTCCCTGACATGTTGTTTAATAATTAGACGATATATTAAGACAGTGTACTACCTCCCGATACACAGATAAAAACTTCATCTACGAAAAAAAATTACATGTTAGAATAGTATTGTTAGAAAAAAATCAATTAATTGCTATAACAAGTAAAATTTTATCAGCTGTTCACTAGTGAAAATGTATGCTTGGTGCCTAACCGATGCCAAGAATGGTATCCAAAAAAGAGCCCATGACTGCAGCAATAAAATACATCCGCCTATGTCTACAGTAGTAGACTTTGTCGTCTGACAAAGCTCACAATACAATATAGCCAGAACTTTGGAACCCCAACTATACGAGCGAACATTCTGCAAATCAACTAATAGAGGTAAATACATCAAATAAACCTTGTTGTTATTCGCACCAGGGATTAATATACCCCCTATAATATGCATAATGTATGCTCGAGCTGCGCATATCTCCTCATGCTCAGTGGCATTAATTGATAAATGTTCAAAATTGGCTATCAACCATGAAAATCTCAAACCTGCAAATTTGGACTTAGCATTGTTGAACGAGACTCTTAGTAATTTATAACAAAGAGCAGCCGCCTCAGTTATCGTACTTACGCCAGTTATGGCACTCCATCGATTAGGAGCCCAAGTTGCAATATAGCATCCTCCAAAGTAGCAGTACACTTCTCACATGATAAATGAAAAGTGTGAGTCTCCAAGCGCTAATTCTCGACCAATGCAGATATTAAATCACACTGCAAATCAAACGTCCGGATCAATACTGCTTACCTGAATTTAGCTAACTCCAAGTATGGCATTAGTCGTTCATCCAGGAAATATCCTATATCATTCATGGCCCCTTAATGCACGGTACGGGCCATGACATTATTAAATTACAGAAAATAATTATAATAACATAATTTATTTTCGTAAATGACGTAGAACTTTTTTTAAGGAAACCCGTGATTAACAAATAACAATATTATCATATTATTATCTGTGTTTGATATGTGACCATCGTTATTAATTAATGAACCAATTGCAATACCTGCAATTTCAAAATAAATGTCAGTTATTAATTGAAAAGTTTGATGCATTTTAAATATTTATCAAAATCCCTATATTTTATATATTGCTTTTAAGTACAAAAAAATACCAAACAATTTTGTCCACGTCATATTTTTTGCTATACGACATTAACAAAAAAAAATTGATTTGGACAAAACTGATTGGTTTTTTTGTGTAATTAAAAGCAATATGTAAAATTTAGGTATTTTGATAACTGTATCAAACTTTGAAATTAATAACAGAAATTTATTTTGAAATTATAGGTATCACAATTGGTTCATTGATTAAAAACGATGGTCACATATAAAACACAGTTAATAATATGGTAAAATATTGTTATTTGTTAATCACGGGTTTCCTTAAAAAAAAGTTCTACATCATTTACTAAAATAAGTTAAGTTATTATAACTATTTTCTATAATTTAATAGTGTCAGAGCCCGTCCTGCACATTAAGGGGTCAGGTGAATGGTTTAGGATATTCCCCGGATGAACGACTGATGCCATACTTGGAGTTAGCTAGATTCGGGTCAGCAGCATGGATTCAGACGTTTGATTTGTGGTACGATTTAATCTCCGTATTGGTTGAGCGTTGGCATCAAAAGACCTGTACTTTTCATTTGTCATGTGAGAAGTGTACTATCACTCTAGAGAATGTTCCATTACAACTTGGGCTCCTAATCAACAGAAGTGCCGTAATGAGTGTAAGTACAATAGTTAAGCCAGAGCCCTTTGTTATAGTGTACTAAGAGTCTCACCCAACGATGCTGAGTCCAAATTTACGGGTTTGAGATTTTCCTGGCTAAAAGTCAATTTTGAACATTTATCGATTAATGCCACTAAGCATGAGGTGATGTGCACAGCTCGAGCGTACATTATGCATATTATACGGGGTGCACTGATGCCAGATGCGAACAACAATGTTTATTTAATGTATTTAGCCCTATTAACTAATTTGCAAAATGTTTGCTTGTATAGCTAGGGTTTCGTAGTTCTGGCTATGTTGTATCGTGATCTTTGTTGGACGATAAAGCATGATACCGTAGACATAGGCAGATGCCTTATATTGCTGTAGTTATGGGTTCTTTATCATATGCCATTCTTGATATCGGTTAAACACTAAGTATACATGTTTCGATTAGTGAACAAGTGATAAAATTTAACTTGTTATAACAATTAATTGACATTTTTGTTCTAATGATACTATTCTAACGATACCATTCTAACATGTAATTTATTTTCGTAGATGGATTTTTTATCTGAGTATCGTAAGGTCGTACACTGTCCCGATATATCGTCTGATGATTGAACATGCCGAGGAAAGGGTAAGTTATTCCAATATTCGTGATATATAATTACTTTGTATATCTTACTTCAACCGTGTTAAATTTTAACTATATTATTAACCGTACTGTTTATCTTGATGCCACATTGGATACCAAAAATTACAACTGTTATACCCTCATCTATCCATATTCATTCTCACATATGGTGCATGAACGCACCAATTATTAATTTTTAGACAGTCAAGTAGTATAACGGAGATCGAGTACTCCGGCAGGTTGGTTGCATCCAGTATATCTCGGCTTTGCCAATGCACTTGGGGAAGATTCACAGCATTAATAAAAAAGAAAAACATAAAAATAATTAGAGGGTTGTGTACCAGAAATATTTTACAGTGTGGGATAATCAGATGGCGCGGAAACCTCAGATGGATATTTATTCCAATTTGCAACTATCGTTAAAATACATACAATGGTACTCTAGTAATTGAAAACCATTACTTGGTGGGCAGTTGATAAGTGATAAATAATACATATTTCTACCCCATGCTTAGCCCAATTTCTGGATGAATTAACCCTTGATTTGTGTAAATTGATGCTCTTAAACCTTTAATTTCATGTTTTATACTCAGGTGAGCATAGGAATGTGAAAAGAACGAGAAACGGTCGAAAACAGAGAAAATGGGCCAAAGTATGAAAACAACATGGCATGGAGGTTCGCCACCCGGCTGCGTGACACGGCCGTGTCACCTTGAGCTCAAAACACAGCCCAACCCCGACTCACACGGCCAGACCACACGGCCGTGCCTGGGCCTTGATCCACACGGGCGTGTCCCTGTCGTGAGAAAGTTCAATTTGACTCGGAAAAGGCTACTTAGGGGCTAAGAAAGGCATACCAAAATTCTATATAAAGACCCTAGGAGGCAACTCCAAGGGTGTACTTTTCTCCCGCCAAGTGGGTGCTTTTCTCACCCACAAAATGGTGCTTTATTCCCGCCAACACAGGGTAGAAGCAAGGAATTACTCCAAAGGAAGCCAATTGATCAACCTCAGAAGCCGAATTCTCCTTCAATACGGAAGATCTCCCTTCAATTTCCCACAGGGGTTTTAGGGTTCTTTATATTTTATTATCATTATTCTTCTGAGATGTTTTCTTTTATAATTATGAACTAAACCCCCAAAATACTTGAGAGATATGAAACCTAAGACAGATATTGTTATTATTTTTTCTTGAATTATATGATAAATATTTGATTTATTCTTAATTGCGTTTTCAACTCTTAAATTGATATTTTTGGGATATTGATTTAAGTCGAATATGCTTATGTAGAGGAGCAAAAGTCCCTGCATAGGAGTAGATCCAACACAAAGCGGAGTTGCTCGCAATCCTAGACATAGGACGATGAAAATCTACCGGATTAGGGTCAAACCTAATAAGAGAATCCATAGATCGAGTTAATGCAACACTAGGGGTTTTAATTAGAAACATATTTCAATTAATCAACCTAGGGTTAGTTGTTTTTAGTCTCGAGAGAGATATTAACATAAGTAAGGGATTTCTACGGATCAAGTCAAGTGAATAAATCGTCTAGTTCAAGACTTGATAACAAGTGAAGTCTAGGTGGATTCTCCCTTAAGTATTGTCCAAATCAATCAGTTTTCCTAAAAAGTTTTTCCTAGTTCACTTTTTGTGCATTCTTAGCTTAGTCTAATAATTAGTTTAGTTTAATAAAAATCCCTTTTTATTTCTAGGTTAAATAATAGAAAGAAAGTTAGTACTAGTACTTTTAGTTCATTTGGGTTCGATATCTCGATCTTGCCACTAAGCTATACTACTGTTCGATAGGTGCGCTTGCCTTAAAATCGTGATATTAGTTAGTTTAGGTATGATCATATTTTATAAATTTCATTACTTCATATCGCGAATATCAGCAGCCGACTGCAATCCCCTCGCACATGCATTGAGTTGGGCATACGAGCCAGTGCTCGATATAGAGGCTGAGCCAGAACCAGAACATCAACCAAAGCCCGAGCTCGAGCTCGAGCCCGAGCGGTCGCACACACATTCTACTAATAGTTATTATCTTTAGTCCAGTACCACCGCAGTACACGGATATCATACCAGGTTTGATATCTTTAGTCCAGTACCACAGCAGCAAAGCACTCTTCCTGACTCGTATCCACCGCATTACTCAATTCCTCCTGGTGGTATCTACCGTAGTACAAATATACATATTTTTACCTTACGCTTAGCACATTTATGGATGATTTATCATTAGATTTAGGGAATTCGATGCTCTTAATCCTTTAATTTCATGATTCATACTAAGGCGAGCATAAAAAAGTGAAAAGAAAGAGAAACGGGACAAAAACGAGCCAAATAGGCCAAAATTAGAGTGCAACACGGCCTAGACTTCCGCAGATGAACAGACCACACGCCCGTGTGTGTCGGGCAGAATCAAACACGGCCTAACCCCCGGCACATGGATAGATTACACACCTGTGTGTGATTTACAGACTTGGACACGACCTAAGCCACCTCACACGGGCGTGTCCTTGACGAGACCTGTTTTAATTCTACTCAAAAAAGGCTAATTTTGGGCAAAAAAAGTGTTCCAGAGTCTATTAAAACATCTAAAAAGAGGAACAAAATGACACACAGAGTAGGAAGCAAGGAATTACTCGAAGAATACCGATTAATCCATCTCAGAAACCGGAATCTCCTTCAAGACTGAAGATTTTCCTTTAATTTCCTTCAAGGGTTTTTGAGTTTTCTTATGTTTTGTTATTTTCCAATTCTTGAGATGTTTTCTATTATGAACATGAACGAAATCCCCTAAATACCTAAGGGGGATGAAACCTAGGACAAATCTTGTTATTTTTTGAATTATACGATAGATATTTGATTTGTTCTTAATTGCGTTTTTAATTCTTGTGTTAATATTTTAGGATATTGATTAAAGTCTGGAGCAAAAGTCCCTGTTTAAGAGTATATTTAACACAATTAAGCGGAGTTGTCCGCAATCCTTGACATAGGACAACGAAAATCTACCGGATTAGAGTCAAATTTAATAGGGAAATCCATAGATCGAGTTAATGCAACACTAGGGGTTTTAATTTGAAAGAAATTTCAATTAATCAACCTAGAGTTAAGTGTTTTTAGCCTTGAAAGAGATAATAACATAAATTAGAGATTTCTACGGATCAAGTCAAATGAATAATTCGTCTAGTTCAGAGTCGAACAACAAGTGAAGTCTAGGTGGATCCTTCATTGGGTATTGTCTTAATCAATCAGTTTTCCCAAAAGCAATTTCCCCAATTTAGTCTCTGTTGTGTTCTTAGTTAATTAGTTTAATTTAATAAGTTTAAAACAATTTCCCTTATCTCCAGGCTAGATAATAGAAAGAAAGTAATTACTAGTACTTTTAGCTTCTGTGGGTTCGACATTTTGGTATTGCCACTAAGCTATACTACTGTTCGATAGGTACGCTTGCCTTTATTATGATAATAGTTAGTTTTTTTTAGGTTCGGTCATATAACTTTATCATCACACACACGTGATCAAGTTTTTGGCGCCATTGACGGTGATTAAAATATTAGGAACACTCGATTTTTATTTCTTCAGCCATTTTTTATCTTTTTGAAATTTACTTTTAATATACTTTTTGTTTTCTAATCTATCTGTTACTTTTTGTTTCTATCAAGTACCTCTAGTTAATGACTAGAAGGAACTCGTCAAGACCTATGCTATTTGGCAGTGAGATAGAAACATCAACTCGCAGAAACTGAAGAGAAATAAGGAGAAGTCTACAGTACATAGAGGAAGAGCAAGAGGACGTGACTAACACTACTGAAGAAATGGAGGTAAATCAAAATAATCCACTACCTGTAGTAGCTACAGATCTAATGAATCAAAATCCTGCTCATCGTATTATGTATGATTATGCTAAGCTAATTTAACTGGTACTGAATCTAGTATCGTTAGACCTGCTATCGCTGCAAATAATTTTGAATTGAAACCTAACACTATACAGATGATTCAAAAGTTTGTTCAGTTTGATGGTTTGCAGGATGAGGATCCTAACACACATTGAGCAAACTTTTTGGAATTCTGGGACACTTTTAACATTAATGGCGTTTCTGATGATGCCATTCGCCTTCGATTATTTCCCTTTTCTTTGAGGAATAAGGTTAAAAAGTGGATGAATTCTCTACTACGAGGGTCCATCACTACTTGGGAACAGATGACCGAAAATTTTTTACTTAAATATTTTCCACCTGCTAAAATGGCAAAGTTAAGGAATGACAGATCTTCCTTTGCGCAGATAGATTTAGAAACACTTTACGATGCATGGTAGAGATACAATGACTTATTAATAAGGTGCCCTCACAATGGATTACCTTTGTGGCTACAGGTTCAGACTTTTAATAGCAGTTTGAACCCCTCAACGAGGCAAATGATAGATACAGCTACCAGTGGAATAATCAATAACAAGACACCTAAGGAGGCTTATAAGTTTATAGAGGAGATATCACTGAATAACTATCAGTGGCAAGTAATGAGGATAAAGCCACAAAAAGCTATCGGTGTTTTCAATATTGATGCAGTTGCTATGCTTTCTAGCCAGGTAGATGATAAACGCTAATTTATACATATTTTTTACCTCATGTTTAGCCTATATTCTGGATGAATTACTATCAATTTTGTGAGAACTGGAACTCTTAACCCCTCTTTTTTATATCTTATACTCAGGAGAGCATAGGGAAGATGAAAGAATAGAAAACGGGCCTAAAACGGTGAAAAATAAACCAAAAAGCACGAACCACATGGGCCAAGAGATGCCACACGGCCGTGGCACATGGGCGTGCTTCACGAAGATCAGACGAACAAAGCTCCGACAAGCACGGCCACTACACACAGCCGTGCCAAATCACACGGCCTCTATTGAACCCACACGGGCGTGGCACACGGGCGTGTTCTAGTCGTGGGAAAGACGAATTTCACTCGAATTGGGATACTTGGAGGCTAAGAAAGGCTCTACAAAGCTCTATATAAATACCCTAGGAGGCAACTCTAGGGGTGTGCTTATTTTCCCCACAAAGGGAAGCATTCTTTGCTGCCAACATAGAGAGTGGAAGTAGGGATTACTCGCAGAGAAGCTGATTGATTCATCCCAAAAGCCAGAATTCTGCAGCAATACAGAGGATCTACCTAAATTCCTTCAGAGGTTTTCGGGCTCTTTTATGTTTTGTTATTTTATATCTTCTGAGATGTTTTCTTTCTTTATTATGAACTAAACCCCTCAAATACTTGAGGGGGATAAAACCTAAGATAGATCTTGTTATTTATTCTTGATTTATATGATAAATACTTGAATTGTTCTTAATTATGTGTTATTCATTCTTGATTTAATAGTCCTAGGTATTATTTCAAGAATTGGATGTGCTTAGAGCAGAGGAGCAAAAGTCCCTGTGATAAGAGTAGATCTACCATAATTAAGCGGAGTTGCATGCAACCCTAGACATAGGGCGACATAAATCTGTCGGATTAGGGTCAAACCTAATATGGGGAACCATAGATCGAATTAATGCAACCTAGGGAGTTAATTAATAAGAGAACTTTAATTAACAACTTAGGCCTAGTTGCTCTACGCATCGACGGAGGGTTTAGCATAGATTAGGGATCTCTACGGATCAAGTCAAGTAAACAAATCATATAGTTTAAGAAAACAATAACAAGTGAAGTCTAGGTGGATTCTCCCTTAAGTATTGTCTATATCAATCAGTTTTTCCCTAAAAAGTTTTCCCAATTTACTCTTTGTGCTTTTCTTAGTTAGTTTTAGAAGTAGTTTAAACAAACCCCTCTTTTATTCTTAGGCTAGATAATAGAAAGGAAGTAAGTAATAGTACTTTTGGTTCCCTTGGGTACGATAACTCGATCTTGCCACTAAGCTATACTACTGTTCGATAGGTGCGCTTGCCTTAAACGTCGTGATATTAGTTAGTTTGGGTGTGATCAAGTTCTTTATCAATTTTATTACTTCATATCACGCGATATCAAGTTTTTGGCGCCGTTGCCGGGGAACTAAAATATTACGAACACTCGATTTCTATTACTTTAGCCATTAATATATTTATTTATTTATTTATTTTTATTTTTATTTTTCTTTTTATTTTCTTCTTATTTTTTTTCTAGGTTTTTCTAAGTTTATTTTTTTATTTTTATTTTATTTTCGTTCCTTTTTTTATTTTTCTAGGTTTTTCTAGTTTGTGACTAGAAACAACCCAACAGGACCATTACTTTTTAACGAAGATTTAAAAGCTACAGTTCGCAGAAATCGCAGAGAGATCAGACGAAGCCTACATTGTCCAGAGCAAGAACCTGAGCACGAGCCAGAACCTACAGAAGAGATAGAAGCAAATCAAAACGTTCCACCACATCCAACACTACCCGCAGAACCAGTAAACCAGGATGAAGCTCCTCGAACTATGTATGATTATGCTAAACCTAGTTTGATTGGTACTCAAACTAGCATTGTTAGACCTGCTATTGCTGCTAATAATTTTGAACTAAAACCTAACACTATTCAGATGATTCAGCAGTTTGTACAGTTTGATGGTTTACAGGATGAAGATCCCAACGCTCATTTAGCAAACTTTTTGGAATTGTGCGATACTTTTAAAATTAATGACGTTTCTGATGATGCTATTCGACTAAGGCTATTTCCATTTTTTCTGAGAAACAAAGCCAAACAGTGGTTAAATTCTCTACCACGATGCTCAATCACCGCATGGGAACAGATGACAGAAAAATTTTTACTTAAATATTTTCCTCCCGCTAAAACAGCTAAATTACGAAACCTTCCTTTGTGCAGATGGATTTATAAACACTCTACGATGCCTGGGAGAGATACAAGGATCTTTTGAGAATATGTCCTCATCATGGACTACCTTTATGGCTACAAGTTCAAACCTTCCACAACGGTTTGAATCCATCCACACGACAAATGGTTGATGCAGCCGCAGGAAGAACAATTAATAATAAAATGCCAGAAGCAGCTTATGAATTTATTGAAGAAATGTCATTGAATAACTATCAGTGGCAAATCATGAGGACAAAGCCGACAAAAGTTGCAGGAGTTTATAATATTGATGCTGTTACTATGCTTACTAATCAGGTGGAACTTTTAAATAAAAAGTTTGATAATTTTGTTGGTTCTACGCAGGTACAGCCAGTTATGCAATACAACGCAACTCCAAGAAATATGTTCAATCCAAATTACTCATCTTATGGACATGGCATGGAAACTCAGCAAGCCAACTATATGGGTAACAATTCTAGACTTCAAAATAACCCTTATAGTAATACTTATAATGCAGGTTGGCAGAGTCACCCCAGTTTTTCATGGGAAGGACAAGGAAATCAAAGACAACCGCCTCCTCTAGGATTGCAACAGCCACCATTCCAACAAGAGAAAAAGCTGAACTTTAAAGAGATGGTCACAAAATTTATTATCGTATCAGAAACCGTTTCCAAAACACCGAAACTTCATTGAGGAACCGGCAGGCATCCATTCAAGGACTTGAAACTCAAATAGGCCAGCTTGCCAAGCTAATCTCTGAAAAACCGCGAGGTGGGTTATCAAGCAATACTGAGACTAACCCTAAGGAGCAACTCAATGCTGTGGATACGATAGATGATGAGGGGATAACCAAAACCAACCCAAAGCCATGCAAGGAGCCTGTGGTAAGCAAAGAAAAGGATGAGGCAAGTCCTAAAGATGAAATCGTCAAAGAATTTAAACCTCGTATCCCATACCCAAACGCACTAAAGAATGACCGCATAGATCAACAATTCGGTAAGTTTCTTAAACTGTTAAAGAAATTACATATTAACTTACCTTTTGTTGAAGCAATTATGCAGATGCCGGAGTACGCAAAATTTTTAAAGGAACTTCTCACAAATAAAAGGAAGTTGGAAGAATTGTCCATAGTGGAACTCAACGAGGAATACTCAGCTATTCTCCAAAATAAACTGCCAACCAAACTAAAAGATTTAGGAAGTTTTACTATTCCTTGTTTATTTGGTAGCCTAGACACCAAAAATGCTTTAGCTGATTTAGGAGCTAGTATAAATGTCATGCCTTATAAACTGTTTAAACAACTAGGTCTTGGAAAGCCTAAGCAAACTAAGATGAGCATTCAACTAGCTGATAAAACTATTAGGTCTCCTAAGGGAATAATTGAAGATGTGCTCGTCAAAATTGATAAATTTATATTCCCAGCTGACTTTGTTGTTTTAGACATTGATGAGGATAGCGATATACCCTTAATTCTAGGGCGACCCTTCTTAGCAACTGCGTGAACAATAATTGATTTAGGAACAGGTGAACTTACACTACGTGTAGGTGATGTCAAAGTTACTTTACAAGCTCAAAACGCAATTAAAACTGTTGATAATAATATAGTCACGAGTCCTTGTAAAAACATTGAGCTCACCACCCAACCTTCTGTGTAGGATACACTTCACATAAAGGCAACCCAATCACAAACAAGTCCATCGAATGGAGAGGCACCTAAAAAGCGAACGCTTCAGATTGAGGAACTAGATGAGTGGCTAAACTATCATGAAAAACCCAAAATATGCCACACCAACCCAGAGCTCACCAAGACAACCCTCAGGTAAAAACGTGTCAAATTAAGGTAGGGGATAAGGTACCTCTAGGGGAAGACGACCCCTGAATCTTGAACTCGAAAGAACATACAAGTGACATACCTCACTTCACGGTAATGAAAATCTTCCCTTATGGTACAGTAGAAATAAAACATGAGTCACTTGGCACTTTCAAGGCAAACCATACTCGACTCAAATCTTATGTTAATAATAAAATTACAAACAGGATAGAAGAGTATCAACTCTTCAAACCACCGTGAACGAATAAGCTTAAGAAAAGTCGAGCTTAGACTATAAACAATCGCTTCTCGGGAGGCAACCCGAGCACTAACTAGTAACTTTTCTTTTAATTTTGTTGTCAGTCTTTTTATACGGCAACTAACACCTTTGATGCAGGAAATTAGGACCACACGGCCTGGCACATGGGCATGCCTAAGGCCGTGTGACATCTTAAACAGAGACACGGTCGTGCACCCAGACCGTGTACAAACAGAGTAGAAGTTTCCCAAAAGCACGGGAGGTCGACAAATCCCTACGGCCGTGCAACATGGCCGTGGCAACCCTGCAATATCAACACGGGCTCACACAACGCCACACGCCCGTGTCCCTAAGCCGTGGCCAACACTGTCAAATTAAACACGGCCGTGTGACCACCTAAACTACCGTGTGAAAAGCAAACAAGTTCACACGGTCGTGCAATATGGCCAACACGGGCTAACCCCGAACCACACGGGTGTGTGCCTCTATTCTCTCATTCGGTCTATTTTTTTCTCATTTTTTTTTCCTTTATTAGTTTCCTTTCATTTCAAAATTTATTTTTATGTTTAATCCTTTTAATCATTACAGTATTAGTATTTTTTAGAACTTAGTTTATTATTTTTCTGTTATTCATATCGGCCAATCCCTAACGAGTTATCCCTATTAATCCAAAATTTCCACGACTAATTAAATATTTCCACAGTTTCAAAAAAAAAGGAGGTCTACAGATCATATTCGAACGGAAATGGGACCACCCCTGCCACAATTACCGACTCTTCCTCACAAATTCATCCTAAATTCAGAGAGTTTCAATTCTTCCTATCTTATGATATTATACTTCTCTTGCTATTTATATATCCTTGTACATTGAGGGCAATGTACATCTTAAGTGTGGGGGGGAGCTTACTTGAAATTTTTGCATTATCTGTGGAAATCCCTGAAATTGTACTTTACGCATTGTTCTTAACCAATTCTCAATCTCCTATTAGGAATTTATTCTGATTGATTTATGATTTCTATTGGTATATTGAGAATTAAGATACAGGTACTTGTACTTTGATTATTCAAACTTTAAAACATTAGGGAATCAAACATGATAAGTTGAAATTTTTGAAAACCCCCGATTTTTGCATAAGTCATTTTCCCTAATTTTAAGTATTAGCTTGAGATTTGAAATTCGCAGGATTGACATCAAAAGCCATAATTCTGGTGAGATTTTTTTAACCTTTTGAGCATACATTCTTTCGTGCTCACTTTTATTATTGCTTTGAGTGGGTCAATACTGAATTGTTATTCTAGAACTTGCTTCGATTATACATGTCGAGACCACATCATTGATTTGATATACTGAAATGATAAAGGCACCTAGGATTTAACCCACTTACCCTACAAAAAGCCTACCTCCATAAATTAACCCCTAGTAAACCCCATTGAGCCTAACAACCTTTTCCTTGACTCACCCTCTAATTATTAACCAATAACCCATTTTTGTTGAATTTCATTTAATTATTTTGACCCCTATTTTTGTCGAGATTTGAGTTGAATTTTTCATCTAGCTTTATTCTCTTTCCCAGATTGTAAACTTTTATTTAACTTATTGTATTACCATGAATTCAAAAAAGAAAAAAAAGAAAAAAAAAAGAAGAGAAAGAAAAATAAGAGAAAGAAAAAAATGTGCGCATACAGTGAAATTCAATTGTAACTTGTAATAGTTGAACGAGTTTTTTTTTGCATATTTCTATTTTCAGGCTATAAAGACAGAAACGATATTATCTTAAGAATTAGCTAAGAAATATGTTCCAGTGATAGAGATTTTTCTAGCTAGATAATTTTTCAGTTAAATCTCGATTCTAACCTTCTTTTTATAGCCTGTGACAACACCCCTAACCAAGCCCCATTATAACCATTAAAAGACCTTTTGATCAATGTATCATATCAAACTATAGTGGTGAAGATTTGATTTTCTTGCAAGCTTATGGTAATAACTTTTCAGGTTGACTAAGGAGTGCTTAAATTTTGAACCCTAAACACTTCGAGTGGATAGAGTGAACCTTTAGTGAGGATGTCAACTCCTGTTAATTAAGATGGAGAGATAACTACTTAGAAGGAAGGAAGAGACTTATGTTTTCAATGATAAAATTCTCAACTTAGAGTGATTGAGTCTTTAATGTTCTTCTGATTGAATTACCCATTGTATGATTATCTGTAGATTAGTTTGAAACATTATTGATAAAGATTGTAAGTTGAGAAGAATGATTCTTATTTAGGGATTGAGATTTTGCCTGAGGGCAAGTAAAGGCTTAAGTGTGGGGGTATTTGATAAACCCTAATTTATACATATTTTTTACCTCATGTTTAGCCTATATTCTGGATGAATTACTATTAATTTTGTGAGAACTGGTGCTCTTAACCCCTCTTTTTCATATCTTATACTCAGGAGAGCATAGGGAAGATGAAAGAACAGAAAACGGGCCTAAAACGGTGAAAAATAAACCAAAAACCACGAACCACATGGGCCAAGAGATGCCACACGGCCGTGGCACACGGGCGTGCTTCACGAAGATCAGACGGACAAAGCCCCGACAAGCACGGCCACTACACACAGCCGTGCCAAATCACACAGCCTCTATTGAACCTACACGGGCGTGGCACACGGGCGTGTTCTAGTCATGGGAAAGACGAATTTCACTCGAATTGGGATACTTTGAGGCTAAGAAAGGCTCTCCAAAGCTCTATATAAATACCCTAGGAGGCAACTCTAGGGGTGTGCTTATTTTCCCCACAAAGGGAAGCATTCTTTGCTGCCAACATAGAGAGTGGAAGCAGGGATTACTCGCAGGGAAGCTGATTGATTCATCCCAGAAGCCAGAATTCTGCAGTAATACAGAGGATCTCCCTAAATTCTTTCAGGGGTTTTCGGGTTCTTTTATGTTTTGTTATTTTATATCTTCTGAGATGTTTTCTTTCTTTATTATGAACTAAACCCTTCAAATACTTGAGGGGGATAAAACCTAAGATAGATCTTGTTATTTATTCTTGATTTATATGATAAATATTTGAATTATTCTTAATTATGTGTTCTTCACTCTTGATTTAATAGTCCTATGTATTATTTCAAGAATTGGATGTGCTTAGAGCAGAGGAGCAAAAGTCCCTGTAAAGCGGAGTTGCATGCAACCCTAGACATAGGGCGACATAAATCTGTCGGATTAGGGTCAAACCTAATATGGGGAACCATAGATCGAATTAATGCAACCTAGGGAGTTAATTAATAAGGGAACTTTAATTAACAACTTAGGTCTAGTTGCTCTACGCCTCGACGGAGGGTTTAGCATAGATTAGGGATCTCTACGGATCAAGTCAAGTAAACAAATCATATAGTTCAAGAAAACAATAACAAGTGAAGTCTAGGTGGATTCTCCCTTAAGTATTGTCCATATCAATCAGTTTTTCCCTAAAAAGTTTTCCCAATTTACTCTTTGTGCTTTTCTTAGTTAGTTTTAGAAGTAGTTTAAACAAACCCCTCTTTTATTCTTAGGCTAGATAATAGAAAAGAAGTAAGTAATAGTACTTTTGGTTCCATTGGGTACGATAACTCAGTCTTGCCACTAAGCTATACTACTGTTCCATAGGTGCGCTTGCCTTAAACGTCGTGATATTAGTTAGTTTGGGTGTGATCAAGTTCTTTATAAATTTTATTACTTCATATCACGTGATATCAGTAGAACTTTTGAATAAAAAGAGTAATGGTTCAGTTGGTTCTTCGCAAGTACATCCAATCATGCAGTGCGACACAAATGGAAGTGCGACCTCAAAACAATCATTATAGTAACACTTACAATGTAGGTTGGATTAATCACTCAAATTTTTCATGGGTAGGTTAAGGGAATCAAGGAAATCAAAGGTCACCACCCCCTTCGGGATTTCAGTAACCCCTTATCGATAGGAAAAGAAACCAAACCTTGAGGAGATGTTGGAAAAATTTATTTCGGTGTCAGAAACTCATTTTTAAAATATCGAAACAGCACCTAAGAACCAACAGGCTTCTATTCAAAGACTAGAAAATCAAATTGGTCGACTTGCCAAGATAATATCTGATAGACTACAAGGTAGTTTACCGAGTAATACTAAACTTGATCCTAGGAAACGCGTTAAAGCAGTCACATTAGGGAATGAGAAGACGCTAGCTGAACCTGAAAAGATGCTAGCTGAACCTGAAAAGGTGCTAGCTGAACCTGAAAAGGTGCTATAAGAACCTGACAAGAAAAACGTCGAGGAGGCCGAACCTAAAGAAAAAGCCCCACCGGTACTTAATGAATACAAACCACCCATTTCATGCCCAACAAAGTTGAAGAAAGACCGCATGGATGCTCAGTTTGGTAAATTTCTTAAACTTTCTAAATAGTTACATATTAATTTACTTTTTGATGAAGCTATTTCGTAGATGCCCACGTATGCAAGGTTTTTGAAGGAGCTTCTAACAAACAAAAGAAAGTTTGAAGAGCTGTCTATAGTAGAACTTAATGAGGAATGTTCAGCGATCCTTTAGAACAAATTGCCAACCAAATTAAAAGATCTAGGAAGTTTTACTATTCCTTGTCTAATTGGTAGTCTAAATATTGAAAAGTTGTTAGCAGATTTAGGTGCCAATATTAATTTAATGCTTTATAAAATGTTTAAGCAATTAGGCCTAGTGAAACCAAAACCCACTAGGATGAGCGTTCAATTAGCTGATAGATCTGTTAAATATCCTAAGGGTATTATTGAAGATGTGCTAGTCAAGGTGGATAACTTTATATTCCACGTTGATTTTGTTATGCTTGACATAGATGAAGATGTTGAGGTTCCTTTTAATCTTAGGACACCTATTTTTAGCTACCACCAGAGCTGTCATAGATGTGGGAGATGGTAAACTTATTCTTAAGGTGGGTGATGAGGAAATCATGTTTAAAATTTATGATGCTATGTGATTTTTTAGGGAATAAGATGATTCTTGTTACTTTATTGATTCTATTGACTATTTTGTTCAAGACTCTTTTCAGGAAATCACTATTGAAGACATGTTGGAACTGTGTCTTGTCCAATGTAGGGGGAATGACGAAGTCACCACTAAGATGGAGAAGGTAATAGTTGACTTGAACTCTAATGAACCTTCTCCAAGACAAATAGATTATGAGTGTATTAAGATAAATGATGAACTGAGACAAAAGCCCTCTATTGACGAACCTCCCAAATTGGAACTCAAGCAATTACCTAACCACTTGCAACCAATGAGAAGAATGAATTAATCCAAATGTTACAAGAACATAAAAGGGCTATAGCTTGCAAAATTTCTGACATTAAAGGGATCGGTCTTTCTTTTTGCACCCATAAAATTTTAATGGAAGATGAACTCAAACCATGTGTGCAAGCTCAAAGACGATTGAACCCCAACATGAATGAAGTTGTCAAGGATGAGGTAATTAAACTTCTAGATGCTGTAATTATTTATCCTATTTCTGACAGTGCTTGGGTAAGTCCTATGCAGGTTGTTTCTAGGAAAGGCGGTATGACTATCGTTGCCAATGAAAAGAATGAATTAATCCCTACAAGAATAGTCACAAGATAGAGAGTGTGCATTGATTACAGGAAATTGAATGATGCCACCAGAAAAGATCACTTTCCCTTGCCCTTCATTGATCAAATGTTGTAAAGACTATCACGACATATGTACTACTATTTATTGGATAGACTTTCTAACTGTTTCTAGATCCTAATAGCTCCTGAAGATCAAGAGAGGATGATATCCACATGTCAATACGATACGTTTGCTTATCGTAAAATGCCTTTTAGATTATGTAATGCTTCTGCTACTTTTCAGCAATGCATGTTAGTCATCTTCGATGAACTCGTGGAGGATATCAAGGAGGTATTTATGTCTGACTTTTCGGTATTTGATAACTCTTTCCATCTTTTCCTTAAGAATTTAGAACGAGTTTTAATAAGATCTGAAGAAACAAATCTTGTTCTCAATTGGAAAAAAATTCATTTTATGCTTCGTGAAGGTATTGTGTTAGGACCTAAAATTTCTAATAAAATGATTGGGGTTGATAAAGCAAAGATTGAAACCATTGAAAAACTTCCTCCCCCTAATTCGGTTAAAGTTATAAGAAGCTTTTTAGGACATGCTAGTTTTTGTAGAAGATTTATTAAATATTTTTTTAAAATAACTAAGCCTTTAACTAAATTACTAGAAAAAAAATATGCTTTTCGTTTTTAATTAGGAATGTTTAGAAGCATTTAACACTTTCAAAGAGAAATTAACTAATGCTCCAATTATAATTGCACCTGATTGAAATTTACCTTTTGAACTAATGTGTGATGCGAGTGATTTTGCAGTAGGTGCAGTTTTTGGACAACGAAAAGACAAACATTTTCAACCAATTTATTATGCTAGCAATACTTTGACAGCCGCTCAAGAGAATTACACTACCACGGAAAAAGAATTACTAGTTGTGGTTTTTGCGTTCGACAAATTTAGACCTTATTTTATTTTGTCTAAAGTCATCGTTTATACTGATCACTTTGCTCTTCGTTACCTTTTAACTAAGTCTGATGCAAAACCTCGACTGATAAAATGAATTTTATTATTATGGAATTTGATTTGGAGATACAAGATAAAAAAATGGCTGAAAATCTTGCAGCAGATCATCTTTCAAGGCTAGAGAATCCACACCTTAAAGAACTTGACAAAGCCGAAATAAATGACCCGTTTCCTGAAGAACAACTCCTAGTCATTTCAGAATCTGAAGTACCTTGGTTTGCTAACATTGCGAATTATTTAGCTGCTAACATAACCCTAAAAGGGTTGATGCATCAGTACAAGAAGCGATTCCTTGCTGATGTGAAAAACTACTTTTGGGAAGATCCTTTCTTTTTTCATATAAGTACAGATCAAGTCATTCGAAGATGCATTACAAAGAAGAAAGCATACAAGATATTGGGACATAGCCACTCAGGACCAACATGGGGACATTACAGTGGAACCAAGGCTACTCATAAAATGCTTGAATGAGGTTTTTATTGGCCCACACTGTTCAAGGATGTGTGTGCCCATATGCCGTCGTTTAACCTGCCAAACCTATTAAATTAACACGTGCGTATGCCTAATTGATCTCATAATTGTGATGAAGTAAAAAATTGATCGTACCTAGAAACTAACTATTATCATGATAAAAGGCAAGCGCACCTATCGAATAGTAGCATAGTTAGTGGCAAGACCGGAATATCGAATCCAAGGAACTAAAAGTACTAGTAATAACTTTCTTCATATTATCCAGCCTAAAAATAAAGAGGTGGTTTGTGTAAACTAATTAACGGAATGATAAAGACAATACATAAGGAAGAATCCTCTTAGACTTCACTTGTTATCTAACTCTGAACTAGACGATTTCTTCATTCGACTTTATCCGTAGAGTTCCCTAACTTATGTTAATATCTACGTCGAGAATAAGAACAACTAATCCTAGCTTGATTAATTGAAATCTCTTTCTAATTAAAACCCCTAGTCTTGCATTAACTCGATCTATGGATCCCCATATTAGATTTGACTCTAATCCGATAGATTTTTGTCGTCCTATGTCTAGGATTGCGACAACTCCACTTAATTGTGTTGGATCTACTCTATAATAGGGACTTTTGCTCATCTGCCTATGCATATTCGACTTATATTAATATCCCGGAAATATCAATTCAATAATTAAAAATACAATTAAGAACAAATCGAGTATTTATCATATAGTTCAAATAATAACAAGATTCGTCTTAGGTTTCATCCCCCTTAGGTATTTGGGGGTTTACTTCATATTTATAAAAAGAAATATCTCAGAATAAAGAAAATAACAAAACATAAGAAAACTCAAGACTCTTGAAAGGATTGAAAGGAGATCCTCTGCCTTAATGTAGATCCTAGCTTTTGAGATGAATCAATCGGCTTTACTTCGAGTAATTCCTTGCCTTTTACTCTCTATCTTGGCGGGAAGACTGTACACCATTGTAGTTGCCTCCTCTAGTCTTTTTATAGTGCTTGGAATGTCTTTCCTAACCCCTATGTAGCCTTTTTCGCGTGAAATTGAACTTCATTACGACAGGTACACACCCATGTGGCACGCCTATGTGAGTCGAGTTTAGGCCATGTTCAAGCCTGTTAATATGGCACAGCCGTGTGGGTTACCCGTGTGCTGAACTCCAGGCCGTGTTGTTTCTTTGCTTTGCCCATTTTCTCCTTTTTCGACCCGTTTCTTGTTCTTTTCACTCTCTTATGCTCTCCTAAGCATAAAACATGAAATCAAAGGATTAGAAGCATCAAATTCCACAAATTCAATAATAATTCATCCATAAATGTGCTAAATGTGAGATAGAAATATTTATATTTTACAGTTTATCACTAATACAAGGGCGTAAGAGAACCGAATGAAGCAACACACGGCTGTGCGACACAGCCGCATGCACCAACAGGCCCAAGAAACATGGGCGTGGGCCAAGAATCAGGCGCGCCCAAAACCAAAAATCGCGAAACACACGGGCTGAAATGAGGGCACACTCCTATTTAAACCCTAAAAATTTACTATTCATCTTCTCCCGAAATCCCCTCCCTCAAACCCTAACCCCACCGCCCTCCGACAACTGCACCATCTTACCTCCGTCCACTACCTCTTCACTTTCGATTTCCCCCTCTTCTACCCTTTCTTTTGATTTCTAATTTTAGTTTATTTTCTTTATGTTATTTTATTTATTATTCTTATTATTACCTATTTGCTTCTCATATATTTTTCATAATCTACTAACTTAAACTATTTGTCATGTATTTTTGTATCCCTCTTTTACTGTGATATCGTGATTGTGATGAAGTAATAAAATTTATCAAACTTAAAAACTAACTATTATCACGATAAAAGGCAAGCGCACCTATCGAATAGTAGTATAGTTAGCGGCAAGACCGAAATATTGAATCCAATGAACTAAAAGTACTAGTAATGACTTTTTTCCTATTATCTAGCCTAAAAATAAAGAGGGGGTTTGTTTAAACTAATTAACTCTAAACTAAGCTAAGGATGTGACAAAGAGTAAATTGGGAAATTACTTTGGGAAAACTGAATGATAAAGACAATACTTAATGAAGAATCCACCTAGACTTCACTTGTTATCTAACTCTAAACTAGACGATTTCTTCATTCGACTTAATCCATAAAGATTCCTAAATTATGTTAATATCTCCGTCGAGAATAAGAACAATTAATCCTAGGTTGATTAATTGAAATCTCTTTCTAATTAAAACCCCTAATCTTGCATTAACTCGATCAATGGATCCCCATATTCGTTTTGACTCTAATCCGGTAGATTTTCGTCATCTTATGTCTAGGATTGCGATCAACTCCGCTTAATTGTGATGGATCTACCCTTAAATAGGGACTTTTGCTCCTCTGCCTAAGCACATTTGACTTAAATTAATATCCTAGAAATATCAATTCAAGAATTAAAAACACATTTAAGAACAAATCGAATATTTATCATATGGTTTAAATAACAATAACAAGATTCATCTTAGGTTTCATCCCCCTCAAGTATTTAGGGGTTTAGTTCATTTTTATAAAAAAAATATCTCAGAAAAAAGAAAATAACAAAACATAAGAAAACTTAAAACTCCTGAAAGGATTAAAGGGAGATCTTCTGTCTTGATGTAGATCCTGCCTTCTAAGATGGATCGAACAACTTTTCTTCGAGTAATTCCCTGCCATTAGCTTTCTGTCTTGGCGGGAAGACTATTATTTTTATAATTCTCATACATTTTGCATGAATAATCTAGAATACTCATTTTGTCATTTTGCATTATTCTTTGGCTGCCATCTTTATCTATCTTAAGCAATTGATTTTGCTATATTATGTTCAACATAGCTGCTATTATTCTCATTGTCTCGTTTTATGGTTAGGATGAATCGAACATCAAATTTAAGTTAGTGAAACTACACTTTGCATGAAATACGTATAAATTTTGCCATTTAATCTAGGAACTTATGATATTCATACTACATTTCTATCTTCATTTTCATTTGTCTTTTTTTATTTCACGTAAAATGTCGTCTTCATGAGAAAAAAAAGCTGTCGTCTCCACCTTTAAAAAGTGAAAGAGACCCGATGGTTCTTCTTCCAGACCCACTGCTGAAATTCGACATCCTTTCATTCAATTTCTGCAAAGTTCCCAAGAGGAACTCTTCCAAATTCTAAGAGCCAGACTCCTCGGAGTAGGGAGATGCATCGATTGAGTCGCGTTAGAACGGGTCTAATTGGCCGACGCAATACGGGCCTTGTTGCCGACAGACCCGTGAGACCAATTCTTCCAGATAGTTGAACCTATCTACCTCGAGCTCACCCTAAAACTCTGCTCCACGTTCTACCTCCAAACTGTCCTGGCCCGGCACGGCGATCTAGGGACAGTCCAATTCCGTCTATGGGGCATCGTTCGACAACTTAGTTTACCGAAATTCAGAACCGCACTGGGTATGTACAGCACGTAGTTTATGGAGGAAAAAGACCTCTCAGAGTTTCACCGCCACATCCACTTTTCATCGTCTCAATGTTGGCAAGCCCTGGTCCCTGTTTCGACCACTTACGAACCCAGCCGCTCTAAGGCGACAGCTCTTGCCCATTCATTGAGGTACATTCATGCCCTATTTGTGCATACATTGACAGGAAGACGCGAGAGCACCGGCGTCGTCAACACCTACGACACTCACTTTTTGTGGAGCATGGCGCACGTACACGTACTCGACCTCGCCTATTTCATCGTCCATGCCATTCAGCACCAAACCGAGCGACATCGAAGGGGTGTAATCTCGATGGGCCCATTCGTGACCCGTCTGGCCCGTTACTTCAGCCTCCTCAACATAGAGGCCTAAACATCCTCCTACACCCTTAATGGCTAGATGTCCCCTCAAGACATCCAAAGTATGCTACACATGAGGATGATTCAGCGCTAACGTGGGAGCAACCCTCTTCAGTACCAGTTAGCTCAACCCACCAAGCAGGAGGACCTCGAGAACATTACTGAAGATGTCCCCTCATCCCACGAGGAGCCACCCCATACTCGCCGCCTAGTTCATGTGGCAGCTTCAGACTATGTCACTTCTGAGCAGTTTGCACAATTCCAGCAACAATGTTTTCAGCGCTTTTATCATATTAATGCTACCATATCTCAGATTTGTCAGCACCTTCGTCTCGCACCGCCGTCCCCACCTCACGAACCATTCGAAGACTAGGACTCACGAGTCCTCTTATCTTCTCCTTTATTTTCATTTTTATTTTTCCTTCTTCTTTTATTTTATCTTTTTCATTATTTGAATTTTAGTACTTTAAGAACTTAGTTTATTTTATTTCAAAAGTTTAATATTTAGTTTATTTTGTTTCAAAAGTTTAATATTGGCTATCTCCTAACGAGTATATTGTGCTAATCCAAATTCTCTAAAATTATAAATGCTATCACAGTTTCAAAAGAACTTTACAGCTCAAATCTATATCTAATGGGAAAACCCTGCCACGACTGCTGGTTCCTACACGACCACGACCATAGCCAGCACTACCCCGATCATCATATCATTTTGCACAAAAATTATGGATAAACACCCTTCCCTACAAATCTTTACACATAGTTCAAGGAATTTATCAGTTATTGAGGGAGTTTCACTACTTTCCCTATATTATGATTTTATGCTTCTATTGCTACTAATGTATCTTTGTACATTAAGGGCAATGCACATCTTAAGTGTGGGGGGAGTTCACTTTCATTCTTTATATTACCCTTGAACCCTTAAAAATTTTTGCCACTAACTTGTTGCATTATTCTCAAATTTCGAATTCTCACTTTCACTCTCTGTATTAGTCTCAATCCCCTATTAAAATAAATTCTAATTGATTTATGATTTTTATTGATATGTTGAGAATTAAACCATAGGTACTTATGCTTTGATTATTCAAACTTTAAGACATTAGAGAATCACGCAGGATAAGTTGAAATTTTTGAGAACTTAAATTTTTCTATGTTATTTTCCCCAATTTTGAGTGTTATCTGGAAATTTAAAATTCACAGGATTGACATTAAAAGCCATAATTCTGGTGAGATTTTTTAGCCTTTTAAGCATACATTCTTTCGTGCTCACTTTTATTGTTACTTTGAGTGGGTCAATACTAATTTGTTATTCTAGAACTTGCTTCAATTATACATGTCGAGACCACATAATTGATTTGATATACCGAAATGATAAATATACTTAGGATTTAACCCACTTACTCCATAAAAACCTACCTTCATAAATTAACCCCTTGTGAACCCCATTGAGCCTAACAAACCATTCATTAACTTACCTTCAATATTATCCTAATAACCCATTTTTTTGTTGAATTCCCCTCAATTATTTTGATCCTTATTTTTGTTGAGATTTATGTTGAATTATCTAGCTTTGTTCTCCTTTTCAGTTGTAAAGTCTATAAGTATTCAATTTGTTCTTGATATAAAAAAAATGTATATTTCAGTTGTAATATTTTGCATATTTTCATGTAATTTTTAAGCTCTTGTTCTTAAACAATATCATCCAAAAGGCTTTATTCTAGGAATATGTTTCAGCGATAAAGATTTTTCTAGTTAGATGGTTTTTCAATTTAATCTCGATTCTAACCATCTTTTTCAGCTTGTGACCACACCCTTAACCAAGGCCACGTTAAACCCTTGAAAGACCTTTTGGTCGATATATCATGTCAATACATAGTGGTTGACGGCCTTGGTTAGTTGTCGTAACCCGTGTTGAAAAATTTGTCTTGTTTGTGCATGACTGTATTACTCGACCATGTCTTTCCCCATGGTGTCCACACGGCCTTAAGCACACCCGTGGGCTTTGTCGTGTGGCATGAAAGACCTACATTCAGAAGCTTAGTTGATGATTAGATGTTAAAAATTTTAATCAAAGAAATTTATACTAAGTCAGTGCTCGGGTTGCCTCCCGAGAAGCGCTTGTTTATAGTCTAAGCTCGACTTTACTTAAGCTTACACTGTCACGGTAGTTTGAGAAGTTCGAACTCCTCTATCCTACCATCAGTTTTATAATCAAGATAAAGTTTTAAGTTGAGTATAATTTAACTTAAAGTACCAAGTGTCTTATTTGTTATCTCGACTGTACCATAGGGAAATATTTTCATTATCGTGAAGGAAGGGGTGTCCCCTGTCTAATCTTTTAAATTTGAAATTCAAAAATCTTCCTCTTCTAAATATACCTTATCCCTTACCTTAAATTGATTTGTTTTTACCTTACGATCATCATTGTGATGCTCTGTTTTAGTGTGTCATATTTTGAGTTTCTTTTGGCGGTAGTTCAGCCACTCATCTAGTTCCTCAATCTGGAATATTTGTTTTTCATGTATGTTTCCCTTGGATGGTTTCGTCTATAGTGTGGTTGCCTTTATGTCAAGTGTATCCTACAAAGAAGGTTAGACGGTGAGGTCATTCTTATTAAAATGACTCGTAGTAATATTTTTTATAATCAACAATCTTATTCGAGTTTCAGGATTGTAAAGTAACTTTACCTTTATGTGGAGTGTATCCTGCAGCCCTTGTGTTGGAAAAATTTTGTCCTGCTTGTACACGGCCGTATCGCACGGCCATGTCTTTGCCCATGGTGCCCCTATGGCTTTAGGCACGCCCGTGGGAATGGCCGCGTGACTTGAAAAACCTGCATTCGGGTAGTTAGTTGATGAATTAGATTTTGAAAGCTTAAATAAAAGAAATTTACTATATTAGTGCTCGAGTTGCCTCTCGAGAAGTGCTTTTTTATAGTCTAAGCTTGACTTCTCTCAAGCTTACACGGTTACGGTGGTTTGAGGAGTTCGAACTCCTCTATCCTGCTATCAGTTTCAATATTAAAATAAGGTTTGAGTCGAGTATAGTTTACCTTAAAAGTGCCTAATGTCTTACGTGTTATCTCAACTGTACCATCGGAGAAAATTTTCATTATTGTGAATGCAGATGTATCACCTGTATGAAGTTTTGAATTTGAAATTCGAGGATCCTCCTCCTCTAATAAGATTTTCTCCCCTACCTTAAATTGATTCGTCTTTACCTTAAGGTATCATGGTGATGCTTCGGTTCGGCGTGACCTTTCTTAAGTTTTTCTTGGCGGTAGTTTAGCCACTCGTCTAGTTCTTCAATTTGTAGCATTCATTCTTTATGGATGGTTTTTTTTTATTGTATAGATTTGAATGTGACTCAGTTGCACTTTCATGATGAGTACCCTGCAGAGAAAGCTGGACGGTGAGATCATTATAAGAACTCGTAATAATATATTTATAATTAGCAGTTCTATTAAAATTACAAGCCTGCAAAGTGATTGTGTCATTCCCTACATGAAGTGTGGCTTCACCTGTGCCTACGTCAATTATAGTCCTTACAGTTGCTAAGAAGAGTCGCCCTAGAATTAATGGTACATTGCTATCCTCATCTATGTCTAAAACAACAAAGTTCACTAGGAATATAAATTTTTCAATTTTAACTAGCACATCTTCAATTTTACCCCTAGGAAATCTAATGGTTTTATCAGCCAATTGAATGCTCATATTAGTTTGTTCGGGATTTTCCAAGACCTAGTTGTTTAAACAATCTGTAGGGCATTACATTAATACTGGCTCCTAAATAAGCTAAAACATTTTTAACATCTAAGTTACCAAGTAAATAATGAATTATAAAACTCCTTAATTCTTTTAATTTGTTGGGTAGCTTATTTTGCAAAATGGCTGAGCACACTGCATTCAGCTCTACATGCGACGACTCATCCAACCTCCTTTTGTTTGTCAGAAGCTCTCATAAAAACTTCATGGAGTTTAAAATCTGTTAGAGAGTTTCAATAAATGATAAGTTAATTTGCAATTTCTTTAAAAGTTTAAGAAATTTAACGAATTGCTCATCTGTGCGGTCTTTCCTTATCGCATTAGGATATGGGACACGAGGCTTATATTTGTTGACAACTGGTTCTGTGCTACTCACCTCACCCTTACCTTTACTTACCACAGTTTCTTTACTTGGCTCTAATTTGGTTTTAGCTAACCCTCCTTCATCAACTGTGTCAATGGTGTGAAGTTGCCCCTTAGGGTTAGTCTCGGTGTTGCTCGGTAAACCACTTTGTGGTCTTTCAGAGATTAGTTTAGCAAGCTGGCCTATTTGAGTTTCGAGTCCTTGAATGGATGCTTGCTGGTTTTTAAGTGCCATTTCGGTGTTCTAGAAACAAGTTTCTGACACATAAATTTCGTGAGCATCTCCTCAAGGTTCGACTTTTTCTCTTACTGGTAAGATGGTTACTAAAATCCCGAAGGAGGTGGTGGTCTCTAGGTTCCTTGATTGCTTTGTCTTCCCAATGAGAAATTAGGGTGGTTTCTCCAACCTGCATTGTAAGTATCCCTAAAAGGGTTATTTTGAGATTTAGAATTATTACCCATATAGTTAGCTTTTTCGTTTTCTATGCCATATCCATAGGTGGGGTATTAAGAATTGCTTATGTTTCCTTTAATTGAGTCACACTGCATCACTGGATGTACCTACATAGAACCAACGAAATTATCAACCTTTTTATTAAGTTCTACCTGTTTTGACAGCACTGTGACTGCGTTAACATTAAAAACCCCGGCGGCATTTTACGGCTTTTTTCTCATTACTTGCCACTGATAGTTATTTAGTGACATCTCCTCTATAAATTCGTAAGCTGCTTCTGGTATTTTGTTATTTATTGTTCCACCGGCGGCTGCATCAGTCATTTGTCTCGTTAAGGGGTTTAAACCGTTGTGAAAAATTCGAACTTATAACCATAAAAGTAACCCATGGTGAGGGCACATTCTCAATAAATCATTGTATCTCTCCCAAGCATCGTAAAGTGTTTATATACTAATCTACACAAAAGAAGAGATTATTTATTTTGTTGTTTTAGCCGGTAAAAAATATTTGAGTAAAAAATTTTCGATCATTTGTTCCCATGTAGTGATCGACACTCGTGATAGAGAATTTAACCACTGTTTAGCTTTATTCCTCAAGAAAATGGGAATAACCGAAGAAGAATGGCATCATCAGAAACACAATTTATTTTGAATATGTCGCAAATTTTTAAAAAATTAGCTAAATGTGAGTTATGATTCTCATCCTACAAACCATCAAACTGAATAAACAGTTGCATCATTTGAATAGTGTTAGGTTTCAGTTCAAAAATATTTGCAGCAATAATTGGCCTAACAATACTATATTCAATACCAGCCAAATTAAATTTAGCATAATCATACTTAGGTTTTATCCCCCTCAGGCATTTAGGGATTCAGTTCATAATTATAAAATGGAATCTTAAAAGAAAGAGAATAACAAAACATAAAGAAAACCCAAAACCCCTAAAAGAATTGAAGGAAAATCTTCAGCCTTGATGTTGATCCTTACTTCTGAGATGAATCAATCAGCTTTTCTTCTAGTAATTCCCTATCTTTTACTCTGAGTCTTGGCGAGGATACTCTGCACCCTTGTAGTTACCTCCTAGGGTCTTTACATAGAGTTTGGAATGTCTTTCGTATCCCTTAAGTAGCATTTTCCGCGTGAAATTGAACTTTATCATTACAGGGGCACGCCCGTGTGAGACGAGTTTAGGCTGTGTTCAAGCTTGTTAATGTGGCACGACCGTGTGGTTCACCTTGTGACGAACTCCAGGCCGTGTTATTTCCTTGTTTTGGCTCATTTTTTTTGTTTTCGGCCCATTTCTTGTCCTTTTCACTCTCCTATGCTCTCCTAAGTATAAAACATGAAATTAAAGAATTAAAAGATCAAATTACACAAATTCAATTATAATTCATCTATAAATGTGCTAAATTTGGGATAGAAATATGTATAATTTACAGTTTATCAATAATTCAATGACAATCCCAGTACATACTTCGCATAACGACTTCATCCCTATAACTCATTATACGATGCATCAAAATCCAAGTATAATTGCTCTATTACCATCTGTTTAGCTATCCACGCCTTTCGGTATCATACTTGATACTGAAACCATGCTTGCATTTCAATAATTAATACCGAAACCTTAATGATTGGCATGTCCTTCACTATTAGCATGATATACGTATAGATAATTTTGGAATCAAATTTTTGATGATCTTTTGTCATACGTGTTGATGTGCATGTGTGAAAGCCAACAAATTTTTGTATCTTCTTCCTCTGTAAATTTTGAATAAAAACAGCTCGTACCAGTCAATTACAGCCTTCCACTGACTTTCAACACTTCTAAATATATAATGTCAATTTAGATTGCGACTTTCTAGTCCACTAATATATTCATGCTATACCGCTTAATAGCAAATACGCACTCTTATTTACTGTCGAATCTCTAACCTACAAACAACTCTTCAATATTAGAATGTACGACCAGCTGATGAACAAGTAGTATTCAGGGTACTACGAGAATTTGGCTACTTGTGCCGCGTTAGGATTAAAATCTATGACCAGCCCATAAATGTTTTAAAGTTGGTAATCATGCCCTCTTTATGCATGCGCTTGTGAGGAATATCAACACCCCCTCATTTTGTTTCAGGTTTTAACAAATTATAAGCATGATCAACCAAAATCCTTTTCATTATATCAGATTCTTTACTTGCAATCACCTCATTCTATCAAATCAAATGAATAATACTAATTTCTTCTCATGCTTTCTCCACTTGTTCTACTTTTTATTACATTATCTCTCTCCTCTGTTTGCTTCATATTCGCAATCTCGTTGTGCTCAACTTTCCACTCTGATTATCTATCGCTTTCAAACATGTTCCCACCAATGCATACTTTTTGAATTTGCATCCAAGTTTCTTCTTGGATGAACTCTTTCAACCTTGTAGTTAATGTTTCCTCAAAAGCCACCTTCCGCACGTCTTCGTATTTGTATCAACGGTGCACTAAAAGGCGAAGAGCTCTCTCGATTCGACTCTTCAAAAAAAGTATCATTCCTCTGTCAGAACCTTGTTAATGTAGAGTGGTTGCATGAAAATGAAAACGGAATGTAACGCCGGTACATTCTAAATGTAGTGCTTAAAAATGAGTGGTATACCTTGAACCAACTCCAACTAGAACATTACAAATCTAGGAATCCTAAACATGTTTTTGTTCGTAAAAATCACCGTTAATCTCGCGAGAAAAATCTTGTAGTCTAGCTAGTAATTATATTTCCTTGAATATGCATTATTCCAAATATACATTACAATCATTATGAAGGCCAAGAATGCCAACGACAATTACTCTCCCAAGGTAAATTAATAGAGAATTGAACTCAAAAACATAAATTCCACAAATCCAATGGTGACAACATACAAGAATATCAAGAATATGCTAGTTCTCCATATCATGATCATGATGAGAATTAACAAGTCTAATGTGAGTTTTATTACAAATAGTACCACAATCCCTAGCACATTCAATAATGGAATAAAAAACTAAAGAAAAGACCTCCAACACATCATCTTTGTATTTTATTCCATTATTGAAGATACTAAGGATTATAAAGGTGTTTATAATAACAGTCACATCATACTTGTTGGTTGTCATCATGGCCATTATATAGAAAATTAGCATATTCTTATATATTGTCACCGTCGAGTTTGTAAACCTTATGTATTTGAGTTCAGCTCTTTATAAATTTACCTTGTAAAAGTACTTACCGTTGGCATTCTCGGCCTCTCTAATGGTTATAATATATGTTTGAAACAATGTATATCCGAGGAAATACCATTACTAGCTAGATCACAAGATTTCTCCCGCGAGATTAACGGATATATTTACAAACAAAAACATGGTCTGCAATTCCTAGACTTGCATATATGTTTAAATATATATGTGTGCACTTTACAGCACTCAAATTACATATAAGGACTAACTAACGAATTAAATATATGCCTAATTATTTAGAAAGATTAAATGAGTTGGGTTAGAAAAATACCGATTCAGCTTAGAATTTGGCTCCTGCGGAAAGAGTAAATCAACGTCCATCTTAGATCTGGTTGTAGGATGAAATTCCGTATACCCTTCCTCGTCTTTCTGATCACCTTATGCAGAATATAGACTTTCAACTTTGTATTCTGCACATAAATGGCATGATGTAAAGTCTCTGTTTGCTTTTTTTTCAAATTCGAAAGCACCGTTTAATCTTTCAACCTCGGTCTTTGTCCAGAAAATAGGGATAGGCAATCCCATTGGAATAGGGTTTGGCACATTCACTATGTCTTTTGAATCAAGTGATTCCTTTAAAACCTGTAAACCACGCCAATCTTCAACTAATGGGGGAACTTGTGCTTGGTATTGATATCCAACACGAGGAACCACCTCTGGATCTCCAAAAATATCGTTTAAAAACGAACATGAAGCAAGTAATGGTTCAGCAGATCCCTCTTCATTGTCCTCCATGTCTTTATCCAAAAGAGTGGAATCCATCTGCTCAATAATTGAGTAAAAAGGACCAAAATCACCAAAAGAAAAGATAAAAATACTGCATAAAAACAGCTCTGGAGTTGAATTTTACTTCAGAGGATCCTGATTGCAAACATAGGGATTTTATATGGATGGAAAAAACTATCATGGCAATTTTTCAACATTTTGAGATCGAAAAGAAAGAAAGTTTAAGTATGAAGCTCAAGTCATTACTGACATTTATATTCTTTAGTAATCATATGGATACCGACATTCGAGCCCCAGGCACAAATTGTTGACAAGCCCATTGAACAGAGAAGGATCTCGATGTCGTCCTCGTCGATGGAGAAGGACGCGTTAGCTACCGAGAAAGCTTCCTCCTCGGTCAACTTGGCGCGACGGAAGCCTTCTCCTTTGGGATGGTTCCATAGCATTTGGAAGACCATATGCACTACAGGGCTGTGAGTGTTGTGCAGAAATTTAATATAGTTGGTTGGATGAGATTCAAGGACTACTTTGCAAATTTAATATAGTTGTTTGATGTTACTTACTCCTTTGCAATATTGTGGATTCTCACCTTACCCAAAACAAATTTTAGTTGGCTTTATATTTAGTAAGTTCAACTCATCCATCTGCTGCCGATCTGACCCATCATTTTCTCTTCCATACTTTTATTTTTCTTAGCACTTTGTGTCAGGCCGATATGACCCATCAGCTTTTCTTTCAATTATTACATTACCCATTGAACTCATGTCAACTGTCAGGAAAGCGGAAGGACTCAAATGAACATCCACTTTGATGCGGCCTATTCTCAACTCCTTTCCAGAACGGCTTCTGGTTTGGTGGTTCGGAGTCCGCGAGGGGATATTTTGGCAACAAAGGCGGTCATTCACTCAAATATCAGTTCACCGTTTGCAGCGGAAGCACTTGTAGGGATGCAAGCAGTGAGATTAGGAGTAATAATGGGGCTTAATACATGTGAAATTATTGGAGATTCAAGAACAGCTATAAAAAAATGTCAGAGTACAGAGAGGGATAAATCAGTCATAGGAGCAATTATTTCAAATATTCAAGATGCGATGTCTTTTTTCCAGGAAATAAAATTTCACTGCATTTCAAGAGAAGAGAACATGCTTGCGCATGTGATAGCAAGAGAAGCTTTGAAAAATGGTGAGGGTTATTACCTGGAGAACTCCATTGAGGAGCAAGTTCGTCTGGAAATGGAGAGAAGAAGAATTGATTGTCCAAATAAGTGAAAGAGATATGGCCTGGAAATGTTTCAGTAATAGATCAAAAGACGGGACTTCTGAAATCGTGAACCAGAAGGAAAAGATTATCTGGAGATATGATAAGACTGGTTATTGATGGCTGTGAGGCAAGTTTAATTGTGATACAGCAGTTTCTATCGACTGGTGTTTTAATATTTTTTAAATTTCAAATTTCTTTTGTTTATGTTTTCAGGCTATAGTTTGTTGGGCCTGTGTTCTCATTTTTTGGTTTGTGTCTTATTTGGGTTATTATTGGGACCTATTTATAGGCCTAAAAATTTGTGTGTTCTTTTACATTTATAATCCAGTCGAATTTTACTCAAAAAAAAATATATAAATCCATCTATTTCTAAACAAAATACCAATTATTTTTTTTTCATTTAATTTAAAAATTGAAGTATACTTGAGTCCAATTCAATATGCAACCATTGCGTGGATTTTTAAAATATTAATATAAAATTTATTATATATATTAAAACTAATATTATTTAAAAAGAATATTTTAATAATTATTTTGAAAGGGTTTGAGATTTTAATCGTCAATTCTAAGATGTTGGCCATCATGTCTAAACATCCAAAAAAACTAGTTTTCAAAAAAAGTGGGTGCTGATTATTTCCTTCTCCTAATTTAAAATATTTTTTATAATATAATGAGGTGAGTGTCGACCATCAATATATCAGCATAAAAAAATATATCAAAAAATGGTATCGACTATTTAATGTCCAACATTATTTTTTTTAAATACTGATATAAATGTATATTAATATGTTACAAATTAAAAAAACAATAATTTGGTGTTGATCATTTAATGTCCAGCACCCCAAAAGATAATCATTAGAAAATGATTGTGTTAAAAAAATTAATGATGCTGGCCATTTAATTTTTCTTACTCAATTTTACTATTTATTTCAAATAATTTAAATAATTATTTTTTAACTAAAAACATTTACGTAAATAACTAATTTTTTAGATATTAGAGTAAAATAACCCATTATCAGAGCTTCCATGTGTAACAGCCAAATGAACTATTCCTCTTTCATGGCCACCTGCAAACCTTTTCATACATTAGGGAGGAAGATGGAAATTAAGGGGAATCAAAACAAAAACAAAGAAACCTATTGACTTAAAAATTGTGACAAAAAGTATAGTATTTTAAGTCTTTTGCAAATATGTTTTAAGTTCCCCAAAAAAGGTACTTGCTTTATATAGTAATGATAGCTTATATCAATGATTTCAACTATCGAACTCAAATGATCCAAAATAATAAATAATTATATAAATAATCTTAGTTCTAAACCAATTTCTTAAATAACTTGAAATTAAAAGTAAAATAGAGTGGGAGTAAATGGGTCATTTTACTAATAAATGCCTATTTCTAAAAGCATTTACGGAAATGGTTAATTTTTTTATTATTTATCTGAAAAGGCCGAATTCTGCAAAAATGCGTCCACATCAGAGCGATTTCAGGGGATATGCCAACAAAACGGGTCCCTGGGGAGCATTTTTGTCATGTCAACAAAATTGCTCCCTTGTGGATGAGCTTTGCTGATGTGGCAAAAACGCTCCCCAGGGACGCATTTTAGCCTGTGTTTAAATTTTTTAAAAAAGGTCATTTTTTTAAATATTATAAAAATAGACCAATTTTTTTAAAAATTTACAAGAATAAACCTTAAAAAAGGCTCAAAGTGACAACACCACTTTTTTAATGCGTCACCAATTACTATGGAAATCACGTTGACGTTGATACGTTTTCACGAAATTTGGCCCTTTCCTGTAAATAATAAAAAAATTAGCCTATTTCCGTAAATAATTTTGGAAATGGGCCTTTATTAGTAAAATGACCGAGTAAATGGCAGGCATCAAATAAAATTTTGACACAATCGTTATGATTGTGTCAGGTGTTTAAAAAAATAATTTTTAGGTGTTGGAAATTAAATGGCCGCCACTCTTATATATATTTTTTTCATCTTGTGCCGTACTAGTATAAGATTATATTAGCATTTGAAAAAATTTTGGGGTGCTGACACACTAATGGCCAGCACCCTTTTATTAAATTAAAAAAATATTTTTTAAGATGCTGACACACCAATAGCCGACACCCCTTTTAAAATTAAAAAAAGAAACTTTTTTGGGTGCCGATACACTAATGATTGGCACCCCTTCTAAAATTTTAAAAAAAAAATTAAGTGTCGGTATATTGATGGCCAACACCCTTGTACCCAAATTTACAAAAAAAAATTGAAGTGTTGAGACATTGATAGCCCGCTTCCTAACTCTGATACCCAATTTAAAAAAAAAATACAAATAGAATAGAATTTAATTAAAAATAATGTAACGACCCAAATTCCACGGGTACCAGAAAAGTGAGTTTAGGGCCTCCGTCTTAGGAAAAACGAGTCATAGGGCCTCTGTCTTAGTAAATCGAGTTAGTAAATAATTATTAGAAATATTTGAGTGTTTAGTTGTGTGTTTAATTAAGCTTTGAATAGGAGAATTTAGTTTAATTAGAAATAATTAATAGAAAGGACTAAATTGAATAGAGCATAAAAGTTTAATTATAGAATAGAAAATATTAAAGGATTAAATTAGCAAATAAACCATAAAAGTGACATGTGTTTGATAAAAATAATTTACATGTGTTTTTAAATTATTGGTACAAATGTATAATATATATGTATTTACTTAATTATTAAGTAAAAGATATTTATTTATTTATTATTATTATTATTAATTATTTAATATTATATTTTTATTAATTAGTTGTGTTAATGACAAATGTAAGGCAATGATGAATGAAATGTGTAATAACATGTATTTATACAAATGTATGTATATAATTAGTTATTAAATAGATATTTTATAATAATAATTAAGTAGGTAATGAATGAAAAGAAATAAAGTAAAATAAAAGAAAGAAATAGATAGAAAGTTGCAGAGAAGGCAACGAAAATAGGGAAAGAAAAGAAGAAAGAAAGGAAAAAGGGGAAATTAAGAATTGAAGCTTAGAAGTTTGAAAAGTAAGTTAATTAAGCCCTTATTCTTTAATTTAAATGTTTTAGAAGCTTTAGAATTGAGTTTTGTTGAAACTAAGTGGAAGTTATGGAAGTTGATAGATATTTGAGTAGGGTTTATGTTGAATGAATGATGAAATTAGGGATTGATTTGATAAAATTATTGATTTGAATTTATTTAAGGACTAATTTGTGAAATAGGTTATAAGTTTTGTGTTTTAGGGATTAAATTGGAAGAAATTTGAAATTATGGAAAAATGATGAAAATTTGATAGTTATATTGAAGTTTTGATGCAAATTGAATAAGGAAATTATGTGAATTGTTAAAAGGAAGAAGATGAATGTGTGTGGGACAAATTTGGTATTACAGTAAAAGTTGTATAAAAAATCATTATTTTATATAAAATATGTGTGTAATTAATTAATTGTAATTATGCTAATTTTCGTAGCAAATAAGGAAACCGAGACGCCTAATACGAAAGGAAAAGAAAAAGTGATCTAGGGATAGCTCGAGAAAAAAATATTGGTTTGTATTATCATAATTAAGTTATTTCTTATTAAATGTTTAATTTTAATATATGTGTATGGAATTTGAATGTGGGGTAAATATTGATGTTGAATTGAATGTGTATTGAATTTATTTGATGAACAAATATATGCATGTGAGATTGAATTATATGATTGAATTGAGTAATGTTCGTATGCATATGAATTTGAGATTTGAAATTGAACTATTAATGTGATTGAATTGATTTTGAATGATTCTGATCAATTGAGAATGGAAATGAAGTGAAAATATGTGATAATGTGAATTTGAATAAGTTGTGCTTGAATTGATACCTTATTAACTAGTCGGGCTTAGTGGATATAGTTGGCATGCCATAGGATTGGAAGAGTTTAGGGTTACTTCGACCTCGAGTCGATGAGACACTTGGAGTTTCATATTGCTTCGGATAGATTCGATGAGGTACTGGGTACCACTTTACTTCGGCTAGGCCGATGAGACACTGGGTGTCAACTTTGCTTCAAACTATCCGATGAGGCACTGGGTGCCAATATGGTGTGTTTGGTTGGATCCGTGTATCCGCCAAAGTCCGAGTCATGTTAATAGGGGTAATTATGTGAAATGAGAAAATCTATTGAATTTGATTATTTGAACCATTGAATGAATAATGAAAGCTATATTGAGAATTGAAATGAGAAATGGTATTATGTTTTGAGATTAAAGGTTCATGAATGGTTTCTATTGAAATGTGAATTAGATATGTATATGTGATTGAGAGATGAACCTAAGATTCATGAATGATTGGAACTTTATTGTTGAGATATTGATTCAAATGTTGAAATGACACATTGATAATATGATAATTTAATATGAAATTATATGTTTGATGTATTTTTTATCCAAGTATGTTATGATATTTGATTGTAGTTATATATTTAAATTATGATAATACCACTGAGTATTTCCAATACTCAGCGTACGGTTGTTTTCCGTGCGCAGGTTAGGTAAAGTTAAGGTCAGGCTCAGCATCCGAATCAATCCCGGCTTCAGCTCAAATCTTAGTGATGTATATATAACTTTAGAAAGGTGGCATGTACTAGGTTTAATGTTTGTCACTTGTAAATGTTTAATATTTTGAATGTAAATGTGGTTTATAAACCTTAAGAAGTTTTTGGAATGAATGAATGAGTTTTTGTTAAATTTGAAAATGAAATGAATGGCATTTGATTAAGATTTATAAGTCAATGATTTGGGCATGATATAGGTATGTTTAGTAGGTGAAAATAGCTTAAAAATAGTGAAAAATGATGTTTTCACACTGCCAAAACACATGGGCGTGTGCCCAGGCCATGTGAGGAAGTCAGTGTTGCCCATGGGCAGGCCACACGGGGGTGTCCCAGGCCACACGGCCATGTCCCAAACCACACGGCCATGTGCCCCTGTCTTCAAAGAAAAATTTTCAAAGTTCCCGGTTTAATCCCAAATCATTTTCTAAATATATTTTGGGCCCCGTAGGCGCCTATATTAAGAATTATTTAATGGAAATTAGATGATTTTAGATTGAAACTCAAATTTATGTCTCATTTTTATTTGTCTACTAGTGTATAAGTCCGCTAATGCCTTATAACCCTGTTCCGGCGACAGTTTGGGGTTAGAGGGTGTTACAAATAATGAGTATGTCGTTAACATATAAACATAGAATTACATATCCATGAACATTGGTTTTGACATGCACATATTTGTCACATTCATTAATTTTAAATCCATTTAGAATTTAATGGTTTAATTTCATAAGGTAAATCCACTAATTCCCACGTATAATTTTTCATAATGGAATCAATTTCACTCTTGATAGCATCTTTCCAAAAAGTGCTTTCAGATGAGCGTATAACTTTACTATAAGTTTGAGGTTCAGTTTCTAGCATATAGATTAGAAAATCTGATCCAAAAGATTTTTTCACCTTTGCCCTTTTACTTTTTCTTGGCTCTGTTTCGACTTCAACGTCTTGTTGAAAGTCTTGACTATTAATAGTCTCTAAAGTTCGTTTTGTTGAAATTGATCCAACTTCCCTAATCTTACAAGGAAATATATTTTCAAAGAGTGAGGCATTTTTAGATTCCTATATCGTATCTTGTGAATTTTAGGATTCTTTGATTCATGCACAAGAAATCGAAATGCATTGTTGTGGCGTACATAAACAATGAAAATACAATCCACCGTTTTAGGCCTATTTTCATTTACTTCAGTAAATGAACCATTACCCTTGCAAGACACCCCCACACTTTCAAGTAGTTATAGGTAGGTTTCCTGTAATAGCCATTTTTTAGTGAAATCAGAACATTAACTTCGGGACCACAAATCTGAAATAACAGAAAATTTTATTTTATTATTATTTTATGGTCTAATTTATGATAAAAATACAATATAAAAATTTTGTCAAGAAACTTTACTGTTTACATACCTAATTTGATGAAAAAGACTAAAATTGCATTAAGTGCAAAAGTTGAGTTCTAATAGCTATTGGTATTAAATAGGTATAGAATTTGAAATTGGAGGTCCTTATATAGTAATTAACCTATTAAAATGCTTAATATTTAAGCATGAATAGTCATCATTATAAATTTCATGAAACATTAGGGTTAATTTTGGAAATTAAAGAATAAAGTTATATTAAATCAAATAAAAAAATATATTATCATCATCATCCACCAAACATTAAAAAAAAACCCTAGCCATGGAAGCTTGGGATATTAGCAAGCTTATTTTGCTCAATTAGCTATGTATCATTGTCTCGTTTTTTATGGTTTCAATGTTTCCGAGATCGTAATAGCTTAATCTAGCTAGCTCGGGGATTAATTTGCAAAATCGTTAAAGTATTAGGGTTTTGCCATTGATGAGTATTCTTGAGTTATGAAGTTTTATGATAGAAAATGAAATATTGTTGTTAGATAAATAACTTTTATAAGGAGAAATTTGATGAAATTATCAATTAGGGATTAAATTGAAAAGATGATAAATTTATGGTAAAATTTTGAATTTTATTAAATATATTAGCTGCTATTAATATGTATAAAAATTGACTAGGCTTGATTAAGGATTAAATTGTATGAAAGTTGTTTTCTGAGCCTAGGGACTAAATTGTAATAATTAAAAGTATAAGGGCAAAATAGTAATTTTGCCAAAAATATTATGAATTGTATTGAATTGAGTTAAATTCATTCGTATAGATTCTGATAGACCTTGTATGGAGGTAGATTAAGGCAAAGGAAAAATATCGAATTAGTCGCCTTTGTATCTGTAACACCCCTAACCTTTATATGTTGTCGAAACAGGGTTACAGAACATTACTAGACTTTACAGAATAAATATGTATATTTTATAATATTTAACAATCATATCTGAAACCAATCACTACTCGTTCATACTGTCCCTTATATGGGCCCTCGAGGCCTATATTACGCATTAGAAAGAATTCAGGACTAAATCAGAAACTCAGAAATTTTTTGTAAAATTTCAAAATTCTTCCTAGGTGCAGGGGACACACACCCGTGTGGCCAAGCCGTGTGAAGTGACACACCCATGTCTTAGGCCATGTGGTATTTGAAGTAGGATACATGGCCGTGTCCCCAGCCCATGTAACTCTGTAACTTGCAATACATTTAAATGCAGGGGTTACGCGGCCAAGCCATACGCCAGTGTGCTAGGCCGTGTGAAAATACTTGGACATTTTATTTTGAAATTTCAAGGTGCAAGGGACACACAGCTAGACTACACACCCATGTGTATGGCCATGTGTCACATACGGCTGAGACACACACCCGTGTCTCTACCCGCGTGGACGAAAATAAGTCATTTGAAGGGCACTTTTCTTACCCTTTTTGACATTAACCTACACACAACATTTAAATACACAAATATATCCCAACAAAGTAATCAAAACCGACCAATACATGTTCTAAACATTATATAATATTACATATACATCAATGACTTATACTTACCCATTTAACTCGACCAATACATGTTCTAAACATTATATAATATTACATATACATCAATGACTTATACTTACCCATTTAACTCATTTCATTGATTTATCAAATTATACTACTAATTACACATATACAAACATTTAAGATTCACAACCACAATTCAAATTATTTCATTGCCAAATCAACCCTAGACATGCCATATAAACCAAAATTTACATTTCAAAAACTACCGGATTAAACTGGATAGTGTGGCTTGATGTGTTGATCCGATCTCCCAATCACACTTTAATTTACAAGAGCATTAAACAACACAAGTAAACTTAATGAAGCTTAATAAGTCTATTAGGTTAAACATTGATCTCACTGAACTTAATATAATAAATTTAATTGAAATAAATTCATACATTTTTCCCAGTAAAATACAATATAACCATTAAACACACTTCCTTCAAATCATTATTAATAATAATCTATAAATCTTTCAATTCAATTACATAAATCTTTTATCATTTCTTACTGAATCGAAAAATGGCTTACGGATATGAGTACATCGTTCTTTTTGTGCCATAGTCCAACTATGGTATTACACATGCATTGCCATGGCCCTACCATGGTCTTACATTTGTAGTGCCATAACCTAGTTATGGTATTATCATCAAGATGCCATAGCCCAACTATGGTCTTACACACACATATATATACTGCCATGGTCCAACCATGGTCTTACGTTGAAGGTGCCATAACCCAGTTATGGTTTTTTCATTAAAATGGCATAGGCCAGCTATGCTCTTACATTTAAACATAGCCATGGTCCAACCATGGTCTTATCCGTCAATTCATTCATTGCCACAAAACGATCGTACTCAATCCTGCATTTTACTTGTTTTAAGCTTTCATTTCAATTTCATACTTTAACAATAAATTTTAATTTCAATAATAAGAATATGAATAAATACATTATATCATTTATAAATAAATACTCATGAAAGTTTAAACATACGAACTTACCTGGGTTGGATTATAAAATTGGTAACAGTTCAGAAACTACTTGGCTAATTTCCCTTTTTTCTCGTTAATCTACTACCCCTTAATCTAGAATGTAAATTTTTTGTTCATTAGCACATGTTTTAATTCTAATTCACTTCACAATTTATACCGATCAATTTTTGAAATTGCATAAATACCCTAACTTTTACAATTTTTACAATTTAGTCCCCCACCAATTAGCCCATCAAATAAGCTAATTTTTTTCTCAAGTAACACTTTATCTAAATATTATAAACTATTACACAGCCTTTGATACATAAAAATTTAATAGCAAACCCTAATTCTATAGTTCTTCACAATTTAGTCCTAAAATGGATTTCTATTGAAATCACTTGATAAAATCATCATATAACAAAATTAAAGCTTCAATTCCATGTTAATTCATCATAAACATCTAGAAACCATCCATGGTAGCTTTCAAAATTACCCAAGAAATAAAAAACTAATGAATTAGATAGTTGGACCTAATTGTAAAAGTCCTAAAAACATAAAAATTTCAAGAAAAGAGTAAGAATTGAACTGACATGGTGTAAAAATATGAAAACCCATATTTCGAGAGACTCTTCTATGGTGTTTTTGACTGAATATTGATGAAGAAATATCTAGATTTTCAATTTAATCATTGTTTTAATTTTTACAATAATTCCCAAATGACCATTTTGCCCCTGATTCATCCAATTTCAAGATTTTTCTCACATGCCATTTCAGCCTTCTAATAAGTGTCTAATTACCTTTTTTGTCCTTCCTTCTTCACTACTTAAGCTATTTAATCATTATTTCTTTAATTAGCAAGTTTTGCACCTTTTTTCAATTTAGTCCTTTTTATTTAATTAACTATCAAAACGTTAAAATTTTCTGATGAAACGTTAATACTAACTTAATGACACTCTATAAATATTTATAAAGATATTTATGGCTCGATTTATAAAATCGTGGTCTCGAAACCCATTTTCAAAACCAATTAACCTAATAATTCCTTCTAAACTCAAATTACTATTTCACAAATCTTTCTAAAATCACATTTAAATCATAATTACTAAATAATAAAATTTTTTGAACTCACTCGTCAAATTTAGTGGTCTCGAACCACTATTTCTGACACCATTAAAAATTGGGTTATTACAGTATCTACGTACATTGTCGAGGTAAGTTCGTGTAATTAAATTATACATTAATATGTGTTAAATTGAATTATTGTTTGTGAATTGTACAATTTCCATGAATAAATATCGGTTGTATATTCAACGATTATCGAGTCTCGTGTGAACCTTATGAAATTCGTAGGATATAAATGACATGTCATTAGGGTTATCGATTTTGTTGAGGTCCTTCATGTTTGTGGATACACCACAGCTCGCATGAGCTTCTCGTTATTCAGCTCGTATGAGCATACATGAATATGAATTGACATATTACAGTTCAATACACCTTGTGTGTACTTCCCGTGTATCCAACGATATTTTAAATGGTTCAACAGGTACAATTCTGTTATGAAATTATAGGAGTTCGATATGAACTATTATCGTTATAAACATGAAATTCATGAAATGTGATTACTTGATGAATTTATTCATGTGTGTTGGATCCTTTATGTGATTTACATGGCTAACATGTTAAGGATATGTGTTTAGACTTTTGGCCAAATTGGTTTGGATATGTTAGTATTGTAACGACCTCAAAAGTACGGATATCGGAAAATAAGTTATCGGATCTCTGTTTTTAGTAAAACGGACTCGTAAATATTTATTAAAAATATTTGCAAGGTTAGTTACGTGTTTAATTAGGTTTTAATTAGGTGAATCTAGTAAATTTAGAGAAATTAGCAAAGGACTAGATTGAATAAGGAGCAAAAGTTTAATTGTAGATAAATAGAAAGTCAAAAGGGCCAAAATGGAAAATAAGCCATTTCTAATGGTTGTGGTGACAAACACATGAAAAATCTAAGATTTTTGTTAGATATTTACTTAATTAATTAATTAGTTAATTTTATTATTATTATTTTATTGAATTATAAATATTATTATATTATTAAATAAATTGGAATGTGACACTTGTGTGGTAATAATTTAATACATGTGTAAAAATATGAAAATGTACAAATGTGATGTTTATATTAATTATTAAATAGATATTTATTATTTATAAAAGATATTTATTAGATAATTAATTAAATTATAAGATTTTTTTTAGGTAAACAAATCAAATAGAGACAAGTGTAATATAAATGTTGGACCAAGTGTAATTAAAGTATTTGTTATTTAATAGATTTTTTTAATAATAGTTATTATAAACTATTATATATGTGTGTGTATATATATATATGCTAAAAAAAGGAAAGAGAAACAAAAAGAAAGAAAAAGAGAAACAGAGAGCAAAACGGGTAAGAAGGAAAGAAAAAGGAGAAATAAAAGAAAAAGGAAAAATTAGAGATTTGAAGCTTTAAACATTAAAAGGTAAGTTAATCAAGTCCTTTTCACTTAATTTTGATGTTTTAGAAACTTTAGAACAAAGTTTTATTGAAATTAAGTTGATATTTTAAGAGTTTATAAGTTTTCAAGTATAATTTCTGTTGAACAAATGTTTGAATTAGGGGTTTAATTGGTAAAATTATTGATTAGAATTGATTAAAGGATTAAATTGTAAACTAAGTTATAAGTTTTATGTTGTAGGGACTAAATAGGAGAAAATTCGAAATTAGAAAAATATGATGAAAATTCAATAGTTAAACTTGAGTTTGGGTAAAATTTGAATAGAAATAGAGTGTGAATTGAATAAGAAAAGTAAGTAAACTGAGTTAGGATTTAATTGCAAAATAAGCTATAAGAAACAATTTTAGACAGCAACATAAACTTAACTTTGAAAAATCACCAAAAATAGTAGAAATTGAATTAGAAGTTAAATGAGATATAGAATTAAATCTTGTTAAGTCTATTTTCATATAAAAGAAACAGAACAAGAAAAGGAAGTCTATAGATTGAGATATTTAAATTTTTGTAAGACTGGTTCAGATTGATTTCGTGATCCTCTGTTTTGAATTGTAAAAATCATTAAAAATTGTACAAAAATATATATGGAACATATTTATATGGGTGGATTCTTTATTGAGTCTATTTTTAGTGGAAACAAACGTGAACATCATTTGAATTCTTTATAAAGAGCTAACTAAATTTTAGTGAAGAAGAGTCAGAACTATTAGATAGCAGAACAGGGGTGACTTTAAAGAATAAACTGTAATTATTTGCTAAACCAAAAATTCTGAAAATTTTATGCAAGAAGATATGAGAGTCTAGTTTCATAAAAAATTAACGGATCTTAATTTGGAGTTCTGTAACTCATGATATAGATGATTTAGTGACAATAACTGGGGTAGACAGCTTTGAAAGAATATATGAGTAAATGATAGAATTGGGTATAAAGAATGTAGAATGAAGAGGAAAAGTAGGAATTGAATAAAAATTCAATTATTTAAATTTTAATGCTGTAATTAATAATGTAAATTATTATTATTTTTGTAGCAAGTAAAGAACTCGAGACATCAAGCAAGGAGGGAAAAATAGAAAATAAATGAGGAGTAAAAACAAGAAATCCAGGTTAGTATTACTATAATTCAAATTTGATTATTTGTTAAATTTTAAATATGTAAATATATATTAAGCAAATTGAGGTAAGTATCAAGATTGAATTGAATTTATTATTAGTAATTAATGAATTTTGAATAATATGTTTAGTAAATAAAAAAAAGGTTAATATTGATATTGAATTAAATAAAATTGTATCAAATTGTGAATTGAATGAAATTGAAATGAAGTTTGAATATGTATGAGCATTTGATGATATATTGATTGAAAATGGAAAATGCATTGAATTGAATATATGAGGAATTATGACTTGAATGTCTTTGAATTGATGATATTGAAATGAATGGAATGGAAATGTGAAAAGTGATTGGAACTGAATCAAATTGAATTGAATGTGATTATGAGAATAGGAAACAAATTGTGATTGATATTGGAAATATGTGAGAAAATGTGATCAAAGTGTACATTGATGTGAATTTGATTGACAAAGAGAAAGTATTCCGTTACCCTATTAACTAGTCGGGCTAGGGTGGATATAGTTGGCATGCCATAGGATTGGAAGAGTTCGGGGTTACTTTGACCTCGAGTCGATGAGACACTTGGAGTATCATATTGCTTCGGATAGATTCGATGAGGTACTGGGTACCACTTTCCTTCGGCTAGTCCGATGAGACACTGGGTGTCAACTTTGCTTCGAACTATCCGATGAGGCACTGGGTGCCAATATGGTGTGTTTGGTTGGATCCGTGTATCCGCCGGGGTCCGAGTCAAGTTAATAGGGGTAAATAAGTGAAATGATAAATTCCGAATGAATGTGATTGAGCTATTGAAAGAAATAGGAAAATGAAATTATGAAATGGAATATGCAATGAGATTTGTGCTATGAGATTGAATGCTTGAATCAAAGGTTCATGAAGTGTTCAAAGTAGGATTATGAATTGAAATATTATATGAGATTGAGAAATGAAACTAAAGTTCACAAATTGTGTGAAATTTATATAAATAAATAATATGAGAAGTTATTTGAAAAGAATAATATAATTGAATTATATAATTTGAGTGTGAGTTTGATATGTGAATTAGAAATTGAGATATGAAATTTAATAGTATGAACTCAAAGTTTATAAATTGATTAAGATTAAATTTTAACATATGATATTGGTAGATGCAAATTACAATAGATTTGATATTGAAAAAGTGATAAGTTATATAAATTGTATATGAACCAGAATAAGCTAATAAAAAGAGGAAATTAGTTAAATAGCTATTGATACGAAATAATTGTTAAATTGAACGATCGATTTTTTTATAAGAAATGGAATAAGTTGTAGAAAAAAGATTTGAAAATCAAATAAGGTTGAAGTAATGAAAAAGTGCAAAAATTCAATTGAATACAAGTTTTGAGATAATTAATATTATTGTTGAAATGTTTGTAAATTGATTTAATATATGAAATAGTTATTGAAAGATTATATGCATAAATTGAATATACATATTTTATCGTATAATGATATGAATTTGAATTATAGTAATACTACTGAATATACCCATACTCAGCGTACGGTTGTTTCCGTACGCAGGTTAAATGAATGCCAGTGTTTGGTCCAGCATCCAGATCAACCCCAACTTCAGAGTATTGTTAATAATGTATTTTATCTTTAGTAATTGTGGCATGTTCCTAGGTAATGAATAGGTTGAGTATTTGAGTCTTGTGATTATAGTCATAAAATAATTATTTAATTTGATTTAAAAGTATAAAAAGGGAATTAATATGATATATTTGACATGTGTATGAAATAAAAATGAATAAAGTTTATATTTATATATTTAATTTGTATATGTAAATGTGTTGATTGCAAATTGGGTTGAAATTTTGTAGGGTCGGTTAGATTAGTTTAGAATGACTCATATTGAGTCCACACGGCCTGGCACACGGACGTGTGGCTTGGCCGTGTGAGAGAATCAGAATGCTCCACGGGTAAAGGACACAGACGTGTCCCAAACCACCACAGCCGTGTTGAACCATACATTTCATCAACACGGGCATGTCATGGGCTCACACGGGCGTGTCCCCAATCCACACGGGCGTGTGAGCCCAGTATTTGAGAAAAATTTTGAAATGTTCAAAAAATTTTCTGAGTATTCGAATTAGTCCCAAACTTCTTTTAACTCGTATTTTTGGATCTTGAAGATCCATATATGGGACTATAAGGTTATTTTATATTATGTTTGTTAATAATTGTGTATTAATTGTAAATTGTCCGGTAGTTCCGGTAATGCTTTGTAACCCTGTTCCGACGATGGTTTGGGATTAAGGGGTGTTACAAGTATGCTTACCTTAAATGTGAATAAATGGTAAGTTAAATTCCAAATTATACGAACTTACTAAGCTTAAATGCTTACTTTGTATTATTTTTCGTGTCTTATAGTAGTTCGGAAGCTCGTATAGGTTGGAAGTTGGTCTGTCTCTTTTGGTATTTTTAGTAAATTAATTCCGATTATAATGACATGTATAGGATATTTTGGCCAATGTTGGTATATAAATGTTTTGTTGAGAGAAGCTATTTGAATGATTTGTGTTTGATATATTTTGATGTGTTTTATATATGTGCCATTGACATATTTAATATGTGTTTGATATGGTTGAATGATGGAAAACTTATAGGTATATTAATAATTGGTACCAAATAGTATATTTGGTACAATTATGCATATATGCATTTGAATATCTAGGTAAATTTTGGATATATGGTTGACATGTTATTAAGTTGTCATTTAAGGTGTCTAAGGGCATATTGGTTGTATGTTGTGATAATACATGTTTAAGATTTGATTTTGGCTTGATTTGGATGTCTTGTTATGGCTAGTTGATATGCAAATTGTAGTGTTTAGGTTGGTACCAAATTAGGTGATAAGTGTGGCTTGAAAATGGCCTATTTTTGTCCACATGGGTAGAGACACGGGCGTGTGTCTTAGCTTTGTGTCCTCTGTATCTTTAAAATTGCGCAAGTTAGTATGCTCAACACGGCCTAGCACACGAGCGTGTGACTTGGCCGTGTGGCCCAAGTCAGGGAGTTACACGGGTACGAACACGAGCTGAGACACCGTCGTGTGTCCCTATTTCGAATGCCCACACGGTCTGAGACATGGGCGTGTCTCATGGACTGTGTGAGTCACACGGCCATGTGTCTCCTGCAAATTTAAAAATTTTCAAAATTTTTTGAAAATTTTCTGAAAAATTCTTTGAGTACCTGATTTAGTCCCGACTTGTTTCTATCATGTATTTTGGGCCCTAAGGGGCCATACAAGTGACAATATGTTTGATCTCGGTTGGTTTTTTATATGAATGCTATATTATATGAAATGTCTAATTAATTGATTTGTAAACTCTAGTAATGCTCTGTAACACTGTTCCGGCGATAGATTCGAGTTAGGGTTGTTACATTTCATGCCCTTCCATAACTCATATGGTGCCTTGTTCTTTTTCTTGCGGGGCACCTTATTTAAAAGGTAATTCATTGATAAAACAGCTTCCACCTGCATGTTCTGTGACAACCCAGAACTTCCTAGCATTGCATTTATCATTTCCTTTAGGGTTTAATTTTTCTGCTCTATTGCTCCATTTGATTGATGAGAGTATGGTGGTGTCATTTCATGAATAATACCATGTTGTGCACAAAATTTACCAAATGGTTCAACATATTCATCGCCACGGTCACTTCTCACCATATTTATTCTTTTATTAAGTTGGGTTTCAATGTAATATCCCGAATTAGGGCCTAATCGGAATAGTGGTTTCGTGACCACAAGTCCGACGTAAAAATAATTATTTTATAATTATTGTGAGGTTTAAGATATGATTGCATGATTGTGTGAAAATTTCGTGAAGAAATTCTATGCATAAAGTGCTTAATTTAAAATTAGGGACTAAATCGAAGAAGTTGCAAAACTTGCATTCTAGAAGTTTCTAGTATGAAATTGCTTTGAAATATTAATTAGGAGGTCTTAAATAGTAATTTGGCCAATTTTAAGTTCATGGACAAAATTTGGACATGGATGGAATTTTTGAAAGTTTAGTAAGGAGGGGCATTTTGGTCATTTGGATATTAACATGAAATAAAAAGGGAAAAATAACACAAAATTGATCATCTTCTTCATTACCAGGAAATTTCAAGGGTTCTCCATAGCTAGGGTTTGTTTCAAGCTTCCAAGCTCCATAGTAAGTGATTCTAAGCCCTGTTTTTAATGTTCTTTACGTTTTCGTAATCCCAGTAACTCGATAAAGCTTATGTTAGCAATAATTTAAGTTAGGGTTCATATTTGGAAAAATACCCATAGGTGAAATTTGTGTATTTTGATGTTTTATGATAGAATATGAGGTTTTAAATTATGTTAGACAACATGTGCTACTCAATTTTAAGTAAAAACGAGTAAAACGGCTTAATCGGTAAAAGTACATATTGTTCATAAGTATGTGTTTTAGTGGGAATTTGAGCTTGCTAATAGTAAATAAATGATCAGCATGTCCTAAAACATAAGAATTTGAAATAAAATTTAATTTTCGAGCTTTGGGGTAAAAGTGTAAATATGTAAAATTTTAGGGGCAAAATTGTAATTTTGCCAAAATTTGTATTTAGGACTATTTTGATAAATGTGAGTATTAAATAAGTTAAATGTGTTATTTTAGATCAAGAAAGACGTGGAATCAACCTTGATCGAGGAAAAGAAAAGATTGTGGACTAAATTGCAAAATTGCTATATTTTGTACCGAGGTAAGTTCATGTGTAAATAATGTAACATGATTGCTATTTTAAGTGATTTAATGCTATTTATACGATATGATACTTGTTATTATGAATATTATGCTTTGTGAAATATTATGTATTGGTATGAAAAGTATGCGATTAAGTTGATAAGTATGAGATGCAAGCAACGTATTGGTTCCGATATTCCGACGCGAACGACGGGGAAATGTGTGATTGAGGAAAATCACGTTTGAACCTTGGGAATAGATTAGGATACAAGTGACATGTCACTAGGATGGGTGGGCATCCGAACTCGTTGAGTTGAATCCGAGTTCACTTATGGATGCAAATGTCCGAACTCGTTGAGTTGAGTCCGAGTTCGTGAGATGTAACTAGGCATCCGAGCTCGCTGAGTTGAGTCCAAGTTCACTTATGGATGCGAACGCCCGAGCTCGTTGAGTTGAGTTCGAGTTCGCTTATGGGCGGGTTACATGATTGATTGATTACATATGTGGCACTTATGTGCAAATGATCCGTGTATCCGAGTTATATTCCGATGTGTTCAACGGGTAAAATTCTAGCGGAATGGAAGAATACTCAAGATGAAAATGATATTTTGGTAAGTGTTGTGAAATGGACAATTTGGACATGTATGTATTTAACCCTCGGGTTGAAACTTGATACAACAGAAATAAGGTGGTAAGATGATACACGATAGCTAGAAACGTGGTTTGTATCTTGGTGATATCATGCTATTGTTGTTGATATAATTGCTTTGTTATGTTACTTGTTATTTACATGTGAACTTACTAAGATTTATGCTTACTCCCTCCTTTCCATTCATTGTAGTTTTTAGCGAGCCAACTTGGATATCGGGAAGGTCGAAGAAACGCTCACACTATCCGAGGAAGAATTGGTATATTGGTTTGTATGTTTTGATGTATGGCATGTATAGCAATATACTTGTTTTGTGTAAATAATCTTGTGATATGGTTGTGGTTTGGTTGAGAAAATGCTTGATAATGATTAGTCATTGGTATGGCTAGCCTAGATAATGTTGGATGCCTTGTGAGTTTAATATGTTATATAGTTCATGAGAATTCATAAAAAGATGAAACTTGCCATAAAACAGAACACTACAGCAACAACGACGTGAGTTTGAAAAATCACCAAAAATAGTAGAAAACGAATTAGGTGAAGAATTAACTATGAAATTGAAGTTTATTGTGTCTACTTTCAAATGGAAGAAGCGAAATAGGTAAATGAGTTATATGTTATAAGATATTTGAGTTTTAGTGAAATAGGGCCACAGCAATTTCTGGATCCCCTGTTCCAACTTTGAAAATTCACTATAAATTGTACAAAAATAATTATGAGGTGTAATTTATATGTTCAGAATCCTTATTGAATCTAATTTTAAGAGAAATAAATGGTATAGTTATATGAATTTTTTACAGGGAGAAAAGTGGTTCGTAGTAAGTAGAGGTCAGTGCAGTCAAGTCCTGAAACAGGGGTAACTTTAACTAATAAACTCTACTAATTGGCCCAACCAAAAATTTTAGAAAAAAATTAGTAGATAGATATGTGAGTCTAAATTCAGATAAAATTTACGGATCTTGATTTTGAGTTTCGTAACTCGAGATATGATTTTTTTAGCGACCATGACGCAGAAAAACTGCTTATTCCAAAAATCAAAATAAATGATGTAAAGTTGTTTAAATGATAAATTATGTTCGGTAACACCTCAAGCTCGAATCCGACGACGGTCTCGGGTGTGGGGGTGTTACATTCAACTTCCTACTAATAGAGAACAAATTTCTCTATAGCTTTGTCTTTGCTTTTGAGCAAATATACATAGCAATATTTTGTGCTATCATTAATGAAGGTAATAAAATATTTATTCCCTCTCTAGTTTGAATAAACTTTAAGTAAAAAATATCACTATGTATTAGATCAAGTCGTTCAGTATTTCTTTCAATAGATTGAAATGAAGACCTTGTTAGTTTTGTCTTAACATACATTTTACATTTATATATAATTAATGTGAAATGAATGAATGTGCTCTAAGTTAATTAATCTATGTAAAGTATTAGAATTAGCATGTCCTAGTCGACCATGCCATAAATACAATGACTCGAGCATATAAACAGAAGAAGAAACATCATTCTTTTTCATTGTATTAACTTTAACGAAGATAGTATTGAGTTTCCACTTATCATTTAATACATGTCCCCTTCCTACAAACGTTCCCTCTTTTGACAAAACTAACTTATGAGATTCAAATACCATCCTAAAACTATGCATACTTAGGACGGTCCTAGAGACAAGGTTCTTGCGCATGTCAGGCACATACAACACATTTTGAAGTTTCAATTCTTTGCTAGAAGCCATCTTCAAAATCACAGTGCCTTTCCACTTGATATTGGAAATTGCAGCGTTACCCATATAGAGATTACCTTTTTCTCTCAAGGAACCAACTCAGCAAAGGAGTTATTGTAGCACCCCCACGCCCGAGACCGTCGCTGGAGTCGAGCCTGAGGTGTTACCGAACATAATTTATCATTTAAACAACTTTACAAAATCTATTTTCATTTTCGGAATAAACTGTTTTCTGCATCATGGTCGCTCAAAAATTCATATCTCGAGTTACGAAACTCGAAATCAAGATCCGTAAATTTTCCCTGAAACTAGACTCATATGGGTATTTACTAATTTTTTTCTAGAATTTTTGGCTTGGCCAATTAGTACAGTTTATTAGTTAAAGTCTCCCTTGTTACACCGCTCAACTGCTCTGACCTCTGTTCACTACGAACTAATTTTCTCCCTGTAAAAAATTCAAACAGGCATGCCATCTATTTCATTAGAAACTAGACTCAATAAGGAATCTAGAAATATAAACTATAATACCTAATTATTTATGTGCAATTTATAGTGAATTTTTGAAGTCAGAACAAGGGATCACAGAGTCAGTCTCACTCAACTGAAAATTTCTCATAATATACAACTCTTTTTCCTACTCTGTTTCTTCCACATGAAAATAGACCCATTAAGTTTTAATTTCATACCTTATTCACCTTTTAATTCCATTCCTACTATTTTTAGTGATTTTTCAAATTCACGTCACTGCTGCTATTTGCATCTGTTTTCAAGCTACTTTTATACTTTTCATAGTTTTCATGTGATAGTTACCATTTAAGCACACATACCATTAAACACATGCATGGTTAGCCATATCATTAGCTACTCACTTCCAAGCATTTATACACCATATATTGAACATATCATTCCATAAAAGACTAAGTCCCTATACATGCCATACACAAAATGAAACGTCTAGTTATACCAAAATGATTCCTTTGATAGTGTGATCTGAACTCCGACGTTTCCTTCGATCCCCGAGTAAGCTTGGCAAGAACTATAATAAGAAAGAAAATAAAGGGGTAAGCACTAGGCTTAGTAAGCTTACAAGCAAATAAATTGCAACATTTAACATATTGAGCAATTATACATAATATCGTCTAGCATCATAAACTTTCTTTACTTCTCACTTACTACCTTCTTTCTTACCTGACCTTTCGTTATTCATAAACATAATCTAACTTCCCTTTGCTGATAGTTCACTGAATTTAACTTGTACAATGACCCGTTGAACCACTCGGAATACTAAGGATATTCAGGTTATTCCTGTCTGATAAAATACTGCCAATGCCATGTCCTTGACATGGTCTTACATGAAATATTCCTGTCTCCAAAGCCATATATACGATATGGACTTACATGGATCAATACTGTCCTGTCTCCAAGGCCATATACACGATATGGGCTTACATGGCGCAATACTGTCCTGTCTCCAAAGCCATATGTTTAATATGGACTTACATGGCTCATTACTGTCTGTCTGTTAACCCAAATATCCTAGCATTCCTAAGGCTCAAACGGGGCTTTCTAATGCTTCTTCTCTGTCACTTCTCTTTAAATTCGACTTTGAATATTTCCATAAAATAAATATATGAATGCTGGAAATTGACAATATCAATGTAAAACAATGAAATATTGCATTTATTTACCGTAAACTTACCTCGATACAAAGTGTGACTAAACTTTACAATTTAGTCCTTTACTTTTTCTTTTCCCCGATCTACTCTTGAATTCCGTTCTTCTTGATCTATAATAGCAAATTTAGCTTATTTAATACTCACATTTATCAAAACAGCCCTTTTTCAAATTTTGGCAAAATTACATTTTTGCCCCTAAACTTTTGCATATTTACACTTTTGCCCCAAGGCTCGGAAATCAAAACTTATCACAAATTCTTGTATTTTAAGACATGCTGATCATTTATTTACCAATATCATCTTCAAATTCCTACTATAACATACACTTATGTACAATAGGTATTTTTACCAATTAAGCCCTTTTACTCGTTTTTACCTAAAACCGAGTAGCTCAAGTTGTCTAACATAATTTAAAACCTCATATTCTATCATAAAACATCAAAATACACAAATTTCACCTATGGGTATTTTTCCAAATATGAACCCTAACTTAAAATATTGCTAACATAAGCTTTATCGAGCTACCGGGATCTCAAAAACGTAAAAATCATTAAAAACGGGGCTTGGAATCACTTACTATGGAGCTTGGAAGCTTGAAACAAACCCTAGCTATGGAGAACCCTTGAAATTTCGTGGTAATGAAGAAGATGATGATTTTTTTGTCATCCTTTCCCTTTTTATTCATGTTAATAACCATATGACCAAAATGCCCCTCCTTACTAAACTTTTAAAAATTCCACCCATGTCCTATTTTGTCCATGAGCTAAGAAATTGGTCAAATTACTATTTAAACCCTCCTAATTAATATTCCAAAGCAATTTCATAATAAAAACTTCTAGAATGCAAGTTTTGCAATTTATTCGATTTAGTCCCTAACTCCAAGTTAAGCACTTTACGCGTAGAATTTCTTCACGAAATTTTCACACTATCATGCAATCATAATATAAACTTCAAAATATTTATAAAATAATTATTTCTATCTCGGATTTGTGGTTACGAAACCACTATTCCGATTAGGCCCTATTTCGGGATGTTACAGTTATTGTCACAACAAATATGACGTGTGGCACCAGTATCAAGCCACCACTTTAAAAATCATAGTGCAGAGGTCAAGATCATATACTTCCTTAGAAATATTTTCCACAGTGTTGGCCTCGTTTGTTCTGACCCTTTTTGGAAACCTGCAATTAGATGACTTGTGTCACATATTATTGCAATGAAAGCATTTTCCTTGAAATTTTGGCTTCTTGAATACACCACCTTTTGGTCATAGTTTAGACCTAGTTTGAGAATGTTTTCTTTTCTTGAAGTCTTTATTGACTTCCACTACGTTTGCCTTGGCAAAGTTAAAATTGGTTGCTTTATTTAGCCTTTTAGCCGCACCTTAATTGTCTTCTTCAGTTTGAAGTTTAACAATCAAATCTTCCTTTGGCATTTCCTTTCTCTTATGCTTAAGATAGTTCTTGAAGTCATTCCAAGCAGGGGAAAGTTTTTCAATAATGGCTGCCACTAGAAATGATTCACTTATAACTATCCCTTTTGCGAGAATACCATAACTGATCAGTTGGAATTCCTGCATTTGATTTACAACAGCTTTAGAATTAACCATTACAAAGTTTAAGAACTTGACAACTAAGAATTTCTTAGCACCATCATCTTCAGTTTTTTATTTATGGTCCCTTAGTTGTTTTCTTGATACTGTATACTTCATAAAGTTCATCAGATAAACCGTTTAAAATGTAGTTACGGCATAGTAAATTAGAGTTGTTCCATGATTCGGTAATGTTGAAGGCAGTAACAACATCTTTCTCATCCTTTCTAAAAAGAGGAGAAAGATTCTTCAAAAATTTTGTCATATTCAATATGGCCAAATAGAACAATATTTTTTTGTTACCATGTTTTAAAATTTTCTCCAGTGAATTTTGTAGGCTTTTCATTGTGACTCATAGTCACATGTAACGTTTGGCTCGTAGCCTGAGCCTGAGCCTGAGCAGTGACAATCGTTTTAGCCTTTGAATTGGATGAGTTGTTTGATGTATGAGCCATTTTTCTATATTCAGAATAAAGAATTAGAATCTGTAAATAAATTAAAATCTGAAACAGAAGTATAAACCAACCTAAATAAGTTACGATAGTAATCTGGACGCCTTGGATTTAAAACTACAACAAATCGTCTATTTTAAGATTGTAAGAAAATATAATATCATATGTAGTATTAATATGTCAGTGATAATAATAATGCAACATAATGCAGTAGTAGTAACACAATAGAATACTTGTAATCGAACATAATTGAAAATTAGAAGAAGAATTTTGTTGAGGCCTGTATGAACATTTTCCTTAAGAAAGATTCGACCTCTACTTGGTGCTTTGAGTAACGTTAAACGTCTGTCTCCTAGTATACAACAACAAACGATCACAGTAGTAATGCAACAACAATGATCAGTCAAACACAATTTTGTCTCTCTTTATCACTAGGAGGAATGAATTTAGAAGGAATTTTTTATATTGATGGTTTTTTATGATGTGTTTTGGAAGTTACCTAACTTGGTTTTATATAGAGGAGAGGAAATGAATGAAGAGATTTAGACCGATTCATGAAGGGTTTTGTTAAAACGTTAATAGATATAAGTGAACAGATACAGTAAATAAAAAGATGCAATATTAAACCAAAAGTTATGAATCTGTTCACTAAAAGAAACAATTGTTCAAAGATACAACTGTTCATCAAGAGACAGAACTATTATTTAATTTGAATATCAATTTATCATTCATCACTCAATAATTTCGAGCATATTATATAGAATATAAATCCATAATTTATTATTTAAACCTTCAATTTTATCAATAAAATAAAATGCTTCAAAGTTCCAAAATTTCCATTATTTTCCAACATTTATTTCATTTCAAAAATTAATTTTGACTGGATTAAATAAAATAATTTTTTTTAAAAATAAACTAATAAGAATACCCTGTATTAAAAAAACATTTGGAGAATAATATGTTCAAAACTCAACTTGAAAAAAATTTCAGTTATTCGATTCGAAAGAACACATTAATCAAGGAAAATTCATTGATATTCAATTGGATATGAGTTCTAGTTTCAAATGTGAATGTCATGCACTTCTTTGTCAGTAATTTGTTTTTCATTATTGAGCTTAAACTTGAAGAAGAAGAAGAAAAGGGGAGAACTTATAAGCATGGCTGATGTGGAAAAGTTGATATCCTGTAATAATGATCTAGTAGATACATTGAAAGAAAAACGAGACATTAACAATTTAACGCAGTTGATCTCCGCTAATATTAGAGCCTCTGCTTCTAATGAGGTTTATGGATTGCTTCAAGGTTTCTTGCTTCTAAAAAGGTTTATGGATCTCCACTTATATTGTAATCTCAACTCCTAAAAACGAGGCATTAATAATTTAATACAATGTTTCTAGAATTCGAAATGGGTTTTGAATTATTATTCCTATTTTTATCAAAAATAATAAACGTGGGGAAATTTAATTTTTACTCTTTAAAATTGATAATTGATAATGAGATGTAAAGTGACATGCAGTAATTGTCACATGCCATTTAACTACTAGACCGACACCAAATCATTGACGATGCTAAAAGGCAAATCCCAATTTCAATAAACGAAATGAAATTTTAAATATAAAAAATAATATTCTGAAAGTTTAGGTACTACAATAAAAAAATTGCTAAAATACAAGAGTTAAAAATGGTATTATACCATTATCCTAGCTTCCATGTGTAACAGCCCAGGCCTAAGTGGTACAAAGAGCAAACTATATGAAGACAGTACTAAGACTAATTTGAGCAAGTTTGATCCAAAAATATCAAACCTTGCCACTTGTAGCACCTGCCTTGAAAAGTTGAATTTTACTAAATTTGCAACATTACAAATATAAGTAGAGCAGGAGCTCACTTTAGTCAAAATAGTACTGCAATCCTCACCGCCTGGTTGCTTTCACCAAACTTTACAAAATGCGTACCAGTAAATTTGGTGCATAAGTTAAGCCACTTTCACAAAGTGCTCACAATTCGAAGCAGGATCAGCTGATTGCAAGCTTCACCATTAATATTATTTATGAATTATAAATATCATTTATATTGTTTTCTTAAAAGGTATTTAAAATTTATATTTTATATAATTAAAATAAATATTTTTAATATCAAAATAAGTAATAATAATAAGGTATAATGATGAATTTTGTCCATGAATTTTACTAAATATTTTTATACGGTACATTTACTTTAATAGGTTAATTTTGATGCTTGAATTTATTTTTTCATTTATCAAAGAAGTATCTCTCTCTAATAGTGTTAATTTCTAATCTCATTTATCGCATAACCCAATTATGAGGTATCATGTTGTAAACGTGATTAAAAAATATGCAAAGTTATTTCGAGATAATATCTCTATTTCTTCTTTTAAATTTAATTTTTTTAAATATAAATAAAGCGAATTAAATGAAAAAAATAAATTTAGGCATTGTGATTTCAAAAAAGAGAAATCAATTTTAGATTCAACAATTTTCATTTCAAAAAAGCTGTTTGAATTTGTCATTGTTGTTTCATTTCAAAAACTCATTTTGACTAGATTAAATAAAATAATTTTTAAAAATAAAATCAAAAAATATAAACTAATAAAAGTACCCTGTATTAAAGAAAAAACATTTGGAGAATAATATGTTCAAAACTCAACTTGAAAAAAATTCAGTTACTCGATTTGAAAGAATACATTAATCAAAGGAAATTCATTGATATTCAATTTGATATGAGTTCTTGTTTTAAACGTGAATATCATTCACCTCTTTGTTAGTAATTTGTCTTTCATTGTTGTGCTTTAACTTGAAGAAGAAGAAAATGGGAAAACTTACGAGCATGGTTGATATGGAAAGTTGATATCTTGTAATGATGATCTAGTGGAGGTATTGAAAGAAAAATGGGACATTAGCAATTTTAACATAGTCGATCTCCGTTGATATTGCAACCTCTGCTTCTAATGAGGTTTATGGATTACTTCAAGGTTTCTTGCTTCTAAAGAGGTTTATGGATCTCCACTAATATTGCAACATCAACTCTAAAAACGAGACATTAACAATTTAATACAATATTTCTAAAACTTGAAATAGGGATTTTTTTACCTAAATAATACAAAAAATAAAATTAATAACTGAAATGGCATGCCCAATAGGTTATTTACCAAAATGATATGGTTTTACTGGTGCCGCCCGTCAAATTGGCGACACCGGACTAAAATGTAATGATTTAAAGTATTCAGGGACCTAACATGTAAATTTACCATGTTGAGTGAGTGGCAGCACCGAGACTTAAATGTGGCTAATTGCCTTCTAAGCCTTCCTTATTTATTATTATTTTTTATTCCTCTTCAACTCACTACATTGTATTTAAATAAGCTCTCAAGTTAATTTTGTAGTTAAATAAGTTCTTAACTTATGGTTTTTACTCAAAAAAGCCCTTTATTCAAAACATAAAATAAAGAACTTTTATGAGTAAAAATTAAGACAAGAGTTATAGATGCTACTATCCATGTGTAACAGCCCAGGTCAAGTGGTACAATGAGCAAACTGAATGAAGACAATACTAAGACTAATTTGAGCAAGTTTGATCCAAAAATATCAAACCTTGCCACTTATAGCACCTGCCCTGAAAAGTTGAATTTTATCAAATTTGCAACATTACAAATATGAGTAGAGTAGCTCAGTTTAGTTCGTAATAGTATTGCAAATCCTTACCGCCCGGCTGCTTTCACCAAACACTAATAAATTTGATGCATCAATGCAAACACACTCAAATTCACATTGTTTTTCAAATATTATATAAACATACTTCTTAATTATGATTTAAAACTATTTTATTTTTAAATATAATAGTTTAATTATGTTTACTCTAAGAGCAAATGACGTAGAATAGGGTATGGAGTAAATATGTTGGGTTGGTTTTAGTTGGCTTGTTTTGTTTTGCTTTAATGAGTTTTATTTTTTCTAAAAGAAATATTTTTTGAAACAATTTTCATTTTATTTGTTTATAATTAAATTTGTTTGAATCTAATTTGTATTTTCGTAATTGAGATAGACACATAAAAATGGTTAGAGAAACAATGCATGTAATGTTTTTGATTTTAAGGATTATTGTTGTTAATTGTTTTATGAATATTAAAATTTAAAGCAAGAGAATTATCAATCCACTCTTTTCTCTCAATTATCAATTTTCTTTTAAAAAACAATTAATTATTGATTATAATTTTAAATTTATATTGTATGTAACTCCTTTTATGTGTAAAAAATTTGGATAAATTAAATATATTAAAAAAGTAGTATAATGACATTACGAATCTAATCAATGTTGAAGATAGAATTGATAGAATAAATCTTGGTTTTCATTAAGGAAGAAATGAGAATATAGGGAGGGAAGCTGGCGTAGGGACAAAGCGAAACTCGGCCGCTTTTGTCGATTCGCCTTCTCTAAATTAACGAATGCTTCACTCAAAACCCAACCCAACCCAACCCAACCCAACATATATGTATTTGTATGTATAAACTGTTTTCTTTTTTAACTATTGCCCCCAAATAAACCATAACGTCCAATCCAAAACAAACAACTGTCCTCCTCCTCCCATTTCCAGCACGACACCATCGTGATTTGCTCTCCCCTTTCTCTATCTATCCATCTGTTTCCGTCCTCTTCCTCTAAATTATCTTTTTTTTTTTTTTTTTTGGTTTTTACTCTTTTGATCTTTGGCCCCCTAGAATCATCCATATTTCGTTTCTAAATCCTTCCATGGCTACCCTTTCAGCTAGCCCTAGCCCTAACCCTAACCCTAACTTCCGTTCCCCAACAGACCAAACCGACCACGACCCGGAATCTCTACCTCACATGGAGCTTCACCCTTCTTCTGACCAGGACCTCACCCCCAACTCTAACTCTAATTTCCACGCCGTTCTTCCGACTCCACCCGAGGCGATTGCTCCTGCAGCGGCGGCAGCGCCCTCTCTTCTCCACATCTCCTTCAACCAGGACCACGGTTGCTTCGCCGCCGGGATTGATCATGGCTTCCGGATTTACAATTGCGATCCATTCCGCGAGATATTTCGCCGGGATTTCGATCGCGGGGGTGGTATCGGAGTCGTTGAGATGCTTTTCCGGTGCAATATTTTGGCTCTTGTTGGCGGTGGACCTGACCCCCAATACCCACCCAATAAGGTTATGATATGGGACGACCATCAGAGCCGATGCATCGGCGAACTTTCGTTCCGTTCCGAAGTAAGATCGGTTCGGCTTCGGAGGGACCGAATCGTAGTCGTTTTGGAACAAAAGATTTTCGTCTACAATTTCGCGGATTTGAAGCTGTTGCACCAGATTGAGACTATCGCGAATCCTAAGGGACTCTGCGCGGTGTCTCAGGGGGCTGGATCCTTGGTTTTGGTTTGCCCTGGATTGCAAAAGGGGCAAGTTAGGGTGGAGCATTACGCCTCGAAGAGGACCAAGTTTATCATGGCTCATGATTCAAGAATTGTGTGCTTCGCGCTTTCGCAGGACGGGCAGTTGCTTGCTACCGCTAGCTCGAAAGGGACGCTGGTTCGAATTTTTAATACTGTTGATGGTAGCTTGCTGCAAGAGGTATACCGTTTAATACTATTTTGTTACTTCTTTCTCATTTATTTTGGAACTGAATTGGCAGATTGGGTGGGTTTAAATTTCTGGTAATGCGAGGAATTGATTAAAAAATCTTTTAGTTGACTCGTGATATGGTAATTTTTTAGTCAAATTAATACGAAGATACATAATTTGTAAGATATTTCATTAGAATGTTCGCCTAATGATGCTTAAACTAGAAATTTGTATGTTTTGCTGCATCTGCTCTATTTCCATCTTATTATGTCAGCTTGAAAAAGGTTAATGTATTTTTCCGAGTTACTTGCAAAAGCTAGCAAGTTGAGTTATATGTGAGAAACTGGGACCAAGATTAGGGCATTTTAATCGAGCAGATGGTGGATTCTAACTAGTTCATAGTTAAGTATGTGTCTAAGTAATCCAGTTTTTTCATGGTTTTCTACTAAACTATCATGTCATGTATTACGAGTGTTAGATATTGTTCTTTTGAATTTTCTAGATGCAGTGAGTGCAACATATTCACAAATCATTTTAGTGGCTTTAGTGATTCTTACGGTTCTGGCTACATTGAGATTCCATAATTATTATCTTACTTACTATGATTCAAAACATTTGCTGACATTCTGGAAGTTTTCATGTATATAAATATAGGTAAGAAGGGGGGCAGATAGAGCTGAAATTTATAGTTTGGCGTTCTCTTCAAATGCCCAGTGGTTAGCAGTTTCAAGTGACAAAGGCACAGTCCATGTTTTCAGCCTTAAGATTCATGGTGGATCTCCAGGTATTGACAGGTCACAAAGTGCTTCCGACCCTGTTACATCACCCCATTCCTCTCTTTCTTTTATCAAAGGTACAGTGCTCTCTTTAGCCCACTACTTTTTCTGTTGCCATCTATTCGAACTTGTAATCTTGTCTTAAAGCAATTAATTTATTAGAACAGTTCTCTTATCGATAAATTTTTGGGCAACGGAATAGAATCTATTATAGGAAAAAATTCAATGCCAATTGCCCCTTAAAACTTCCTATTCGTGATTTTCTGAGATTATTGTCACCTTTGCATGAGAAACAAAATTACAAGTGTTAGTTGGATGCTGCTGGGGAATCAGCATTCTAATAATAATGAGCTCCTAGTCCATTGGTATTTAAAATAGGGTTAAAATCACTATTTGGGGCCCGAACCAGGTAATTTTTTCCACATTGGGGCTTAAACTTTTTTTTGTTCAAGTTAGTCCCTGAACTTGATAATTGTTCCCATGTTGGGGCTTGGACTTTGAAATTGTTCCCATATCGGATCCCGAACTTTAGGGTTCTTAAGGAAATATCAGTGATTAACTCGGACTCAAAAAGTTCAGGCCCTAATTTGGAAACACTTGCCAAGTTTCTGGCTAACTTGGACAAAAAGTGTTCAGGCCCCAATGTTAGAACAATTGCCTAGTTCAAGACCTAACTTGAACTAAAAAAAAGTTTAGGCCCCAAAAGTGATTTAACCCATTAAATAATGTCTTCAAATTTTGTGAGTGATATGATGAGCATCTAAAATGGGCTTTCTGTTTATAAGAGAGTTGTCCAAGTACTTCATCTAGCAGAGAAAGTAACCCACTTGAATAGAATGTGACATTGAACAAGATTGTGTCAAATATATTTACTTGGAATTATGCATTTGATTTTCTTCTGTTTGGTTTTTTGGGGGCAGTAAACCAAGAAAAGCATCTAAAATCCTAAATTGATTTTCCATTTGCAGGTGTGTTACCCAAGTACTTCAGTTCAGAGTGGTCAGTGGCTCAATTCCGCCTGGTTGAAGGTTCTCAGTACATTGTTGCTTTCGGTCATCAAAAGAATACGGTGGTAATTCTTGGCATTGATGGAAGGTAAGAAAAATCAAATACTAGTAGATGTTATTTAAAATTGCTTAGAGCATCTATCCATGAGAATAAAGTTTTCCATTATTTCTGTTAAATTGAGTTTATAATGCTCTGGTAAATCAACAATCTAATAAATAGAGCGGTTATAGTAGGTATTTTGTGATTAATCAATAACCTTGGCATAGGAGTGGTTGATCGGCCACTTTCCTAGAGTTAAATGTTTTTAGAAGCATAATCTTTATGAAATTTCATCAGTACATACTTAGGAAGTTTCGTTGAAGCATCTGTATGTTTTCAAGGTGGTTTCTCTTGATGGCCAAAACCCTTTGTCTTCTCCTGTGTGTGTGTGTTTGATTTGTTGTTTGCTGCTGCTACATGTTCCTTTTGCTTTAGTTTCTTATTTTGTTTAAAGAGAAGTTTTATGAGACAAAGGCCACTGACTAAAGAGTTTTATGAGACAAAGGCCACTGACTAAAGTGTAATGGGGTTTTATGGATGAAGCTTCTACCGATGCCAATTTGACCCGGTGAATGGTGGGGAAATGACCCAGCTGGAATATCACAACTTTCTGAAGCCTGAGGCAGCTTTCTAATGTGCTGCATTTATTTATAATATTTTTCTATTTATCGGTCATATAAATATATTGTATATCTTAAGGTTCTACCACCTTTTCCCCTAATTTGCCTAATGTATTCTTAATTTGTAAATATACAAAACTATATATAGATTTGTATAGTTTGTAACGGCGTACCCAAAAGATATTATAAACACCTGTTCATTTCATTGTTTAATTTCCTTTTCTTTTTAGGGTAGGTACTTAGAGGCGGCATAGCAAATCCTACCCTAAAAGTAGTTTTTAATGAATTTTTAGCTTCTTTAATTAAAATTTTGCTTTTGGTAAATTAAAAAAAAAAATTCTTATTGCTAGTAGCTCTTTTGATCATTACCTTGTTAATAGTTGCTTAAATCACGGTTTTGTTGTTCAATGTGAAAAAATGTAATAAATATATTTATTAAAGGTCGATGTAAAATCTAAGTAATAACATTGAAAACTATTTTGTCAAGATTTTTTTACCATTAAAAAGGTAAAACTATTATTATAAGAATTTTCTCTTTTGTAAAAATTAATTTTTAATTTGGTCAAATACTTAAATAATATAAAAATAGATAAATTTTTTGGATCCAGTGCGTAATTATCTTTGAAATCTGATTGTAGCAAAATCAGAAATTGAAAAACTCGACCTAATGTTGAAATGGTTTTTGCTTAAATAATGGTTAAATTTCAAAGATATTTTTTAGTTCTATCAATTTAGGTGGTAAAAAAATGTTTGTATATTTTAATTTATGCACAAATCAATTCACAAAGTTGAATTTATTTTCCAATAAATGATTAGCAATAAAAAATTTAATACAGTAAGGTTCCTTTGGAAATAATTGTTATTTAAATTGAACTTATTTCAATACAATAAAACAAAATATAAAATAAATTTAGACCAGTGTAGAAGTCATAACCGAAAGCTGTTGATTCTCCTCGTATGGATAAATGTCCGAATAACATAATCTAAAGAACAAATCTCAAGATGATGCTTTGGTTTGTTATTTGACCATTTTTTATGCAGAGCACTGAAAACTGTGGTTTGACCAGACTCTGTCATTATTATGCTAAATCAACTTCCTATTCAGTATTGCTAATCTATCCAAATATTGCCAATAAATCATATAAATCATCTATTAATGACATCACTTAACATTTATTATGTATAATAAGCGCTAAATCAATTATTTAATCAAGCTTAATAATTCATTTATGTGCTTTAACACAAATGTATTAATACCTGATTGTTAATAAGAAACTTCATGAGAAAAAAGTAGGAGAGTAGGTTCTTTTTTATTTTTTATTTAACTTTCTTACAAATATTAAAATTACACATATATATAAAATATATTATTACTCTTTAGTAAATGCGTCTTCTCTTTTTCATTTTCCTTGATATATGAATATTAACCTGTTAGAAGTTTTAATAATACTAAATTATAATACGAGTGAAAAATATATTTGTTAAAATATTTATATAAAAAGTTTTGGTTAAAAAATAATAATACTATAAAATATTAAAAAAATTATAATAATAGAATTTATGATTTTTTGGTTGTACCAATTGTTGACTCCAAATATTGAAATAATACATGGAGATGCCAAGATTTTTTTTAAAGAGACATTTTTACTTTATGATTAGACTTTTTTTCCCTTGTAATATGAAAGAGAATGATAACTAATAAGATTGTATTATGTTGTGTGCTCATAATCTTGCTCTTGCTCAACCAAGTTTTGTTAGAATTTTTTTGTCCAACCAAAAAATATTGCTGAATAAATATTGGTCCCTACTTATATAGCATGTGGTTCATTAGTTATGTCTAAACACACCTATGAGAAGGTTCACTATAACTTGTCCACTGTGACTTCACATGCTAACACTGTCTACGAAACTTACATCTAAAAGGAAAGATATACTTATAGAAGGGAGATTTTTTAAATCAACTAACATCTTGAAAAGATACTTTCAAAACCCCTAATCATCCCTTCAATTTTTATCTTAATTTCAAAAATTTTCGTGTAAATCACCGCATTCAAACTTTCTAACAACCTATTAATTATACTAAAATTTTGTAATACAATACTAAATTAATCTCTTCCAACTTCAAATCATCTTAATTAATCATAAATTTATAAGACATTATCAATTAAAGAAATGAGATTTGAGTCTTTGACTAAGATTAGGATTCAATAAGCGTACCGATCTAATAATTCTTTGAGTATATTAAAAAAATCATCTTTTTATGGGTAGAATACATATCATCAAATCAAAATTTTCTACAGTAAAATTTTAAAAAATATATTTTAAATTTGATTGCATAGGATAAAGTTTCAAGTCATTAGTGAATTACACATTTTTATTAAATATTTATTATATTTATCCCCCTCAATAATAATGTATTACCAATTTGGGTTTAGGTTCAATTTTTTATTTTTCAAAATAAGGGTAATCAACAAGCTTTTCCTAATACAATATCGAGGCAAAGGCACTATCCATACAGTAGTCATCTATTTCACATTTGCAGACCTAGTATTATATAAAGACAGTTGAAGCTCCCTTCCTTTCACTTGCGCTCTTTATCTCTTTCAGCTTCGTTGCTTACTTCTTCTCCTGTATTTACTTTCACACTCAATTAAAAAAAAATGGCCCTCAAGTTGTACGGGGCAGCCATGTCCCCCTGCACCTCTCGTGTGATGACCTGTTTGCATGAAAAAGAAGCTGATTTCGAGCTCATTCCAATCAACCTTTTTGCCGGTGAACACAAGCAGCTTCCTTTCCTAGCCAAGAACGTAAACCCGCCGTTGTTCTTTTATTTTAGTCACTATATATTACGAGCATTTGATAATCGCTTAGAGTTTTCATGGCTTCTTTTTAATTTTGTGATATATATTTGCAGCCCTTTGGTCAGATTCCAGCGTTAGAAGATGGCGATCTCAGTCTTTTTGGTAGGCTGCTGTTATCACTTTGTGATCCAAATATTTGATAGAAAAAAAATAAACACTTGTTTTGATCATTGTTTTTGTAATGTTTATGTACATCAGAATCTAGAGCCATCTCAGCATACGTGGCTGAAAAGTATAAGGAAGCAGGCCATGATCTAATCAGGTACCAAAGCCTAAAAGAAGCGGCTGAGGTGAAAGTGTGGATGGAGGTGGAATCCCAGCAATACCATCCCGCAATTTCCCCGATCATATTCCAGTTCTTTGCGGCACCTCTGCAGGGAAAAGCCCCCGATCAAGCAATCATCGATGAAAACTTGGAGAAGCTAGGCAAAGTGCTGGACGTATACGAGGAGAAACTGAGCCGCACCAAGTACCTTGCGGGTGATTTCTACAGCTTGGCCGATTTGTTCCACTTGTCTTTCACTTACTATTTCATGAAAACCCCTTGTGCTAACCTGATAAATGAGCGTCCACATGTCAAGGCTTGGTGGCAAGATATTTCCTCCAGGCCTGCTTTCCAGAAGGTGGCTGCAGCCATGACTTTCGGCGAGAAGGGGAACTAAACTGATCATCAAAGGGTTAACTTTTTATTATTATTATGAAATTTTAAACAAGTTTTGGTATTGTTGGGACTTAGGGGTTGGTTGTTTTCACTTGATTGTTATGAAAATTTATAATAATTTCAAAATGTGATGCTTATGTGTTTCTCTCTGGCCCTGATTACTATACTAATATCAATGTGACAATATATGCAGAAGATTCGAGCTCATTGACTGTATATTAAACTGCTGATTATAGAGAACTTTGTTTGATATATTATGGGAGATTGTGATGCAATTGTATCGAGGCGATCTGGCGTAACCCATGATGTTATTCATACGCTTCAGGAATTTAAAAATGAAAAATCTATATACATATCATAATGCATACACTTGTGAAAGTGAAACCACGTGTCTTGATTGTTCATCTGAATTTCTGCTATATATAATTAAACCCTCTATATATAATCCATAAAATCTATTTCACGATCATCATGTTAATATATAGAGTTCCCATTGCAAATCTGCTGTTTTGTCTCCCATTCAGAAAGGTGTGGAGTTAATCCACTTTTCAATTATACATTACTGCGTTCTTTCCCTTCCATTTGAACATAAGAAAATCTTTGCTTGCGGCTATTCGGTGCTAGAAAATGGTGATCATGTGGGATTTTCTTTTGAGTTTTGACAACTTTGTACTCTTTCCTACCTTAACTTTTTGTCCTTTCTTTAAAAAATTTCGTCGTCCAAATCGGCTGCTGCAAAAAATTTTCTATGGGAATGCACGGCTTTCTGTTTTGGCACTAATAAATTTGAAGTCGAAGTTGGGATGCAAAGCTCAGTTATTTTCATCTAAAAAATTCAAGATTAACAACTTTTGTCTAATTATACATGCTTTTGTCATCATTGATATTTACATTACATCAACAGTTTTTTAACCCTTAATGAGTTTAAACAACGCGGAATATTAATTACTTAATTCGTTTTAGTAGATATATTGAAAAAAATATTTTTTATTAGAGACAGTAAAGTAATGAATCAAAACGAGACAAGAACTGTTATAAAAAATCATTTTGATGATTAGATAATTGAAGCTTATTGACATACCCAAAAATCATTAGTGTTGAGGTTCAACTTTGAATTTTAAGAGATAATTTATTGGAAATTTAAAATTATTCATCTAAAGATTAAAATGGATGCCATTACAATTATGCATTTTATAATCATCGATAAAGTCTCTAATATTTATTTATCCTTTTTAATTGTTGAGTGTCTGATGCTCTTCTATAATATAATTTTTAAGTCACTCAAACGTATCTTTCGGGAAGAAAATAAATGTATTGATACACTAATTCGACTTGAAAACAACTTTCAGTTTAATTTGTCTTCATGTTAATTTATTTTGGTTGTGTAAGACTCCCCTAGTAGCTTGATTTCTGTATTTGCTAATGATAAGCATGATAATACCTTGTATCGAATAATATTTTAATTTGATTTAATGGTAATCTATTAAAAAAACCTGAAGGAAAACAATGGTACTTTTGATCTCATTATATAATATATGCACCAAAATCTAAAAGAAGCTTTGCATTGTTATGTCAAAGACAAAGACTCAAATGTGGATGGAGATTGAACCCAACAGCTTAACTCTGCAACCTTCACCTAAGTTTTTATTAAGTGGTGGTTGTGTTTTGAAATTAGTCGAGTGGACCACGTTCATAATGTCGAAAACTCAACCTGAAATGTGGTAAAATTGCTGTCACAATGCATGGGGTGGAGTTCAATGGCTGAGGCAGAGCTGGCTGATCATAAAATATTGAGTTTGAGCTAGTTCCCATTATTTGTCTAAGGCTGGAAAGCAGAAAAACGAAAGCATTATTGATTAGTTTCTAGGAAAATGAGCATTAATTTCATGAATGCTCTCACTTTCTCAGCATCATCCCATTTCCCCATCTCTGTATACAAATTGAACAACACAATAAAGTAAGCGTTGATAGCTGGCTCCAACTCCGCAAGTTTCTTAGCACTAATCTCACTGCATTCCAAATTCCCATATGCTCTACGAGCAGCAAGCAGCATTGTTGTAAGAATAGGATAGAATTTTCAGTTTAACTGATTTAATCGTTATAAAATAAAATAAAATTATATTAAAAAGAAACTAGGAGAAAACAAGAATAGTAAATAATAATAACATAAACATTCAATTTTAACTATTTAAAATAACTTAAATTCGGTTCAAAAGATTTTATGATCGTTTTTTATCTGATTTGACTAATTTTTTATCGATTCAATTTTCTTTTGATTTTAAATGTCGATTAAATTTGTTAAACAAATTATCAATTCTTAATTCAACTCAGAAAATCACCGGAAGCATTAATATTGATCCCGGATAGACCCCTATGCTCAAACAGGCATACCCGGATAAATCTAAACCCCCCAACGTGCCAAGAGATCAATGTATTATGCATAATGTTTTTTAGACCAGGCAAAAATCCGAACTTCCCTTGGAACTAAACAAGCATAAAGCGGCCCAGCTAAAGTTACATCATCATTCTTAAAGCCTTCTTGTTCCGTTCTATTAATCAAACCACCAGACCAAAACCGTTCCACTTATATTGAAGGTTCTGCACAATAGTGTGAATTTATTGGAAGAAACCACAGAAGTGGGTCAAGCAAAAAGGGTAGCTTTCAAAGGTAAAGGAAATAAGTTCTAACATCTTATGTTATTTAACAGTGGTTGTTGGGTTGAGAGCAAAGCTTGAAAAATAAAGTGAAGAAAATTGCGCATCCGGGGAATCGAACCCCGGTCAGTACCGTGGGAGGGTACTATGATACCACTACACTAGATGCGCTGAACTGTCCAGTGTTATCACACTTACTTATATAACTGTAAAACGTAGTTGTTTTTTAATAGAGAAGGTAACCAGGCCTGCGTAGGAAACAAGAGGTTCATTCAGAGGTTGAAGAAGAAAGGAAAAATGTAGAGGGAAAATGATAATAGTAGGGTTAACCGGAGAGTCGCATTGGTGAAGTCTACAGTTTCTTCCATGTTATTTTATCCATAGCAATTAGTTTTAGTTTTGCAGGATGCGTTGAAGGGGGGCACAGGCGGGTACAAAAAGGTGGTGGCTGCATTTGGGCCGGACATTTAACAAGGTGATGGTCGAGTTGATGGTTTGAAGTTGGGCCAAATTGTCTTCTCTGATGACTCCGAACGTCAACTCCTTAGTCGATAAATGTTGTAATTTTCTCGTTTTGACGGGGTGGCCAGCTTAACATTGGGAATAGCCTTTCCAAGCAATGCTTATCTACTATTATACTACTGTTGTAGTCTACTAGTCTTGGAGGTGGAACGTTTACCATCAAAATGTTTAATCGACCTTTTAGATTAAAGTTTGTTCTCATTTAGGTTGCTTAAATACTTGGCATACTCAAGTCATCCCATATGACCATTATCATTTACCTTGTCGTGAAACTGTGGATTCCTTTGATTTGAAAATGTGGGTAAAGTTTGTTCTGGCATCGTTTTAGAAATTCTGAAGCTTTGGATAGAAGGGTATAAGGTAATCGTTCTTGATATTCCACTGTTGTTTGAGGCCAAGATGGATAAGTGGACGAAACCCATTGTTATTGTATGGGTTGATCCTACCGCTTCGAAGACTCGTGGGAAGAGATAATTCAACAGAGGAGGATGCCGGGAATAGGATCAATGCTCAGATGTCTCTAGATTCAAAGAGGACACCAGCAGACATGGTGATAGATAACACTAGATCACTTCACGACTTGCAGGAAAGGTTTGCCCTTGACATGGACTGAGTTGTGGCTTTCAAGGGAGGGAGCTTTGTCAGCAGCAAGATATTATTCATCAATCCATAGGACTACGATCACAACCAACTTGAGGATTCAAACTGTTTTTATCTGTTGACTATTCTTGATGGTGGGAAGTGATATTTTCGAGGTTCTATACTAGTGAAGAGAAGATAGACGAGACTTATGCCTGTCCAGTTTTGTAATAAGAATTCCGTACTGTACCTTTTACTTGAGGTTATAGAACTTAGTTGGTTTTCTTTTGATTTTTGCCCATAAACAGCGAAGTATCTATTGTTTAACAAAATCTTACTAACAAAGAGTCGTGTGTGTGTGTTTGCGTCTATTTGTCTCTATCATTTTAAGACAAATTTTTGGCAGTTGCCTCATGTCCAGCAGCAGGGAGATATACACAAAGCAGCTCAAGTCTGTAATGAGCTAAGGCATCAAAGGGAGAAGGTAAAATGGCACAGAATTGTATGGTGCCATCTTAATATTCCTAGACATTCTATTATTTGCTTGGCAGACAACTCTAAATCGATTGCATGCAAAAGATGGAATGAGATCAACAGGGTTTGACATGCCGTGTTACTATGTCATGAGGAAGTGGAAAGTAGGACCACCTTTTGTTCAATTGTATGTATTCTGGGCAACTGTGGCAAGAATTCTTAATGCTTGTGGCATAGGTAGAGCTGCAGGTACTTGACATAACCAGCTCACTACATAGCCAAATTCGTGTTATTAAGTGATGACAATAGTTGTACTTGGTGGCTAATTTCACTTAACTGTATTGGTTGCTTGTTTTGTATGGATAATCATGATTGACTTATTTATTTTTTTAATTTTGGATAATCATGATTTATGTATAGCCATTACAGGTGTATTTTTTTCATTCTTTATTGGAATGGTAGTTTTTTCGATGGGGTACTTTGTCTTTCTTTTTTTGAAATGAATACTATAAAATTCATTAATTGCAAAGAGGAGTACAATCAAGACTAACAATATGCAGAACTTCATCTACCCAATACAACGGATCACTAAGATCAAGGCCACATTTTGCAAGATAGTGTGAGCCACTTGGTTACCATCATGAGGAGAGTATTCATAAATACAAGAGACAAAACGTTTCTCCTTCAATTTACAAATTCTAAGTGCTATGCCCATTTCTGAAGGGTCCCTAGGACCCTAGCTTCAGACGTTCAATTATCACGGCCTCGTCTTCTTCAACCATTATCTGCCTAAAGCCAAGATCGCCAGTGAACTGCGAAGCATGAAAGCATGCGCAAGCCTCAACCATTTCTAGAGGGGACATATAAGGGAAAGGAACCATACCAGAATCCAACACATCCCTGTTAAAGTTTTGCCCCACAAATCCAGCCGCTCCTCGTCTCACAGCAATACACAGAGTGATGGGTGCCGAATCTATATTTGATAAAGCTTAAAACTAAACATAATATAAAATTCGCAAATATAGGATATAACTAGAGGTGTAGATGGGCCGGGCCGGGCCGGGCCGGGTCGAACTAAAAATTTAGGCCCGTTTATTGGTCGGGTCCAAAAAATGGGCCTAACATTTTGTCCAAGCCCGACACATATAAAAATGCTAAAACTCGGGCCCGGCCCGACCAGCATTTATTAATTTTTTATATTATTTTATATAAATTTTAAATATATATAATACATCAAAAATACTAAAAAAATCAAAATAAATATTTTTTAACAAATTGAAAATAAATTTTAAAAAAATATGTAAACTTAAATAACACTAAAATAGATGTAACTTAACAAGCAAATGCCTCTAAAATAATAACAAAATTAACAAATGTCTTTCAAATAATAACAAAATTAACAATAAAATAAGTTTTATACAATATCTAAACAATAACAACAAAATAATAGCAACATAATAGTAAAATGGTAGCAAAATAGGGAGAAAAATAATAAGAAAATAATATTTAAAAAAATAAATTTTTTTGTCCTTTAGTGAATTCAAAAATGCCTTACCCGCGCCCGGCCCATTTTTTAAACGGGCTTTATTTTTTTGTCCAAACCTATTTTTCGGACCTATATTTTTTCCCAAGCCTTCGGGTAGGGCCGGGCCGCCCGGCCCATGTACACCTCTAGATATAACGAAAATTCCACAAATATTGATTTGGTTGAGTTCGAATTTCTCAAAATTAAGACACTTGTGGACAGTCTCATGCCCACTAATCTTGCAGTCCTGCCTAAAATAAAAAGTGATTAAAGTATCATAAAATTAAATAAATAAAAATTAAGAAAACAGTGAAATACTAAATAAAAAGTGATTTCAAAATTAAATAGTATAAATCAAACTAATAAAAGTTCTAATTTTAGATGCGACATCGGCTTTAATTTCAAAATTAATCACAGATTATATATGTCTTCTCGCTTATTAATAAGTCGATTATAAAGATCAAAAAACACTTTCAAACCATTAATCTTTACTTAATCGTAAGTTAATTGTGGAAATAACTTTATAATTAACCCTTATCACTTATTTAATTTTTCAATACAATATAGAACTATCCCATAAATATATGTTTCTAGATTGCTGACATTTAAAATTTTTATTTATTCATTAATTTTTATAATATTTGAACTTATATGTTGAATTTCTATTATGATTCAAGTAATGGTTTTTTTGTTGTTGTTGTACATATTTACATTTTAAGAGAAGTACTTGATTATATTCAAAATTAAAATTTTAATTATGTTTTAAATATATTTTAAGTTTTCCATAAAGCATATTTTTAGAATAATATAAAAAATTTAATAATAATAGTGTGCAACCCAATTTATAAGTAATTTTTTAAAGAGCTTTTAGAAGGGATAAATATCAAAGCTATACATAAACTTTAATTCAATGTGTAATCTCATACATGAATTTTGATTTTGTGCGATTTTATACATGAAATTTTGATTTGATTCAATTTTAAAAAATCACTAAGAACATTGTTGAATTAGCACCAATTTACGTTGGAAATTATATAACAAATAATTATATTAATTCAATAAATAAATATATGTATTCATTTCTTTATTAAATAAATGCTTAATTTTTTTAATAAAATAAAATATGTTAATTAAATAGTTTTAATTTTATATTAGAAATAGTATTTTAAATACAAATTATGAAAAGTATTTTCTTTTAAAAATATTTTAATAATTTTTTTTACTAAATATTAGAAAGCATTTTTGTATTAAAATTTATTAATTATAGGTTTTTAAAAAAATATGAAACTAGCGATGAGTTTTTGTAACGAGTCAATCTTTAAAGTTGAAATGTAACACCCCCTAACCCCAATCCGTCGCCGGAACAGGGTTACGGAGTATTACCGGACATTTCCAAACAATTACAAACATTATACAAACAAATAGCATACATGTTATAAAATACTCATAACGTCCCTTTAGTGGACCCTCAAGGCCCAAAATACGTGTTAGAAGTGAATCGGGACCAATTCGAGTGCTTTGGGAAAATTTTCTTGAAATTTTAAAATTTTTCCTAAGTGTAGGGCTCACATCCCCGTGTGGACTAGGGACACACCTGTGTTGATAAGCCGTGTGGATCACACGTCCATGTGACATACCAATGTCTCAGGCCGTGTGGTTACACACGCCCGTGTCCTTTACCCGAGTAATTCTTTGACTTGCTAACTAAGAAGAAATTGAAGTCACACGGCCAAGCCATAAGCGTGTGTGCTAGATCGTATGCCTCACACGGTTGAGACACACACCCGTGTCTCTGCCCATGTGCCTAAACCTGAGCATTCTATTTCAAATTTTTAAGGTGTAGTGGACACACGGTCAGTTCACACGCCCATATGCTAGCCGTGTCTTACACGGTTTGGTCACACACCTGTGTGCCAGGCCGTGTGGACTCTATATGAGCCTTTTATAATAAATTAACCAACCCTGCAAATTTAAACCACAATCAACACAAAACCAATATCTCAACCAATACAATTTATATACAAATACACTTATATTATATCAAGGACATTAACTCTAAAGTTTACTTGATTTATAATCATACATATTCATAAGTATTATTTAAATTAATCTAGATAACTTCATTCATTTCTATCTCAAATATCATACCAAATAACGATTTCATAATTTTATTATTGCATATAACCATTCAAGACATCAAATTTCATCTTTTACAACCAAAGACCACAATGACCCATATACATAACTTAGGACCTAGGTACATGTCACCTTTACCAAAAAGAAATATACATCACTGAATTTTTGAGGTTGGGATTGGTTTTGGATGTTGGACCAGAATATTTGACTTCTACTTAGGGGTGAGCAAAATTCAATTCTATTCGAAAAAATCGAAAAAAATTTCGGATTTCGAATTATTCGAATCGAGTTAATTGAATCAACTCAATTTTTTTTTCAAATTTCGAGTTCGAGTCGAATTAAATTTTCGAATTCGAATAACTTGAATAATTTGAATAAACCGAATATAAACTATATTTTTTTTAATTTTTTTAATAGGCTTTTACTTAATCCCGATTCCTATTTCCCCAAGCTCAATTGCCCAAACATTTTTTTTCCTATTTCCCCAAGCACGTCTGCCCAAGCCCCAAAGATTTATTTTCCCAAATCCTAATTCCTCCCCCAAATCAACCCCCAGCGAATTCCTTGGTCCAAACTTCAAGTTATTTTTCTTCTTCTCTCCATTTTTATTCCATTCAAGGTTCAAACCCTAAAATCTATTTTTCTCAAAAAACTTAAAATAAACCCTTCTTCCTTCTTCTTCTTCTTCTTCTTAATTATTACTTCACTCAAACCTTCAAATCAAAATCCTTACCTCCAAATCGAGTTGCTGTTCCTTTTAACCGAGGCACTCTATTCTCTTCCATTGTAAGCTCAAATTCTTTAAGGTTTGTCCGCTTTATTTTCCTTCTCCACTTACCTGTTTGTTGGTGTAGAATGGGGCACAGCACAATCGGTTAATTTTTTAAAATGAAAGAATTTAACTTATTTGAGACTTTGAGTGCAGCTGCTAGAATCTCTTAGTAAAGCCATTTTTGGCTTTAAAAAAATTAAAAATGATACCTCCCCACTCAAATGAATCCTTTAATTACACTGTTAAAATAATTTAAAGTAACTACTTTGTTCAAACTTCATAGTCTTTTTTTGTTTTAGAAGATGTAAAATTCTTTTTTCATTATTAATAACTAAACAGTAAGCATAACCTAATATAATATTAGTAATAATGTAATATTAATAGAGAAAAAATGTTAGCCAATTAATTTCCCAAAGTAATAATGTAATATTAGTAATAACGTAATATTAATAAAGAAAAAATGCATAAAATGTACTTCTGTTTAAAGGACTTTGCAGCTTGCTAATACAATTCGATAAAATAACATTAAATGATGAATAAAATATTGGATTACCATATTTAAATTATAAATAACATATTAATTTTTTTATTATATGATCATGCTTAAAAACTTTAAAGAAAATTATTTTTTTGAAAAATTACATAAAAATAAAAAACACTAAAGTCATTTTTTTTTTAAATTTAACTTGAACAAATATATTCAATTTGATTCGATTCGATTCGAATTCCACCTTACTCGATTTGATTCGAGAAAACTTCAAATAAAGTTAGGATGATAAAATGGGATTTAAAAACTCGATTAACTCGAAAATTTTTTATTCGATTTGATTCGAATGCTCATCCCTACTTCTACTAACCTGCGCATAGAAACAACCGTACGCTGAGTATATTTATACTCAGTGGTATTACTATAATTCAAATTTGTAAAATAAGATAATAAAATTATACACATTTAACTATATAACATTATTTCATTAATATTTTCATTCATACTCTAACTTTAATTTCTCACTAATGGTTATTTAAATAGCTATTCATCAATTTGATTTCTTATATCATCTCATTAACTTATCAATCATTTTCCATGAACCCTTAGTTCATTCATTTCATTCACATATTTCAAATTCAAATTTTCATCTCATTTCATGAATAAAAATCATTCAATTTTATTCAAATTGTTATTTCATTTATTTACCCCTATTAACAAAACTCGGTTCTTGGCGGATATACGGATCCAACCAAACACATCAGTATGGCACCCAGTGCCTCATCGGATAGTTTGAAGCAATATTTGATACTCAGTGTCTCATCGGCCAAGCCGAAGTAAATTGGTACTCAATACCTCATTGAATTTATCCTAATTAATATAATGACACCCAATGTCTCATCAACTCGAGGTCGAAGTATCCTTGAACACTTCCAATCCTATGGCATGCCAACTATATCCGACTTAGCCCAACGAGTTAATAGGGTATTCAAATCACATGTCCATTCCATTCAATATTCATCTCAATTTCAATTCAATCACAAGTTCTCATGTTCACAATTCAATTCACTTTCTCAATTCAATATACAGTTCAATTGTTCACATAATCACAATTCAATTTTATTTCATTCAATTCAATTCAATACTAATACTTACGTTAATTTACTTACCATGCATATTAACTTAAAATTTAACAATTAATAATAATTAAATTCGAATTATAGTAATACGAACCATGGTTCTCGATTTACTCCTCGTCCACTTTCTCTTTTCCCTTTTTGGCTGATGTTTCTGGTATGATATTAGCTACGAAAATTTAAAATAATTTACAACATTAATACAATTGCTAATTCACATCAATTACTTTAATTTTTCTATTCAAATTTTTGCCTCAATTTCAATTTAATCGCTAACTAAAATTATTTCTATTTCTATCACAATCTATACCTTATTTTCACTTAATTTTTACTTATAACTTAACTTAACTCTCAAATTTCCACTAATAAACCCTAATTTCGAATTTCTTACAATTTAGTCCTTATTACATCAAACTTATAACTTATTTCACAATTTAATCCTTCTCCCACTTCTAACTTGAAATTCTATTAATTCAATCCCTAATTCACACTTTTACTCAACAAAATTAGTGTCTTAAAAATTAATAACTTCCATAATTTCAACATATACCTAATAGTATTTTGTTCTAAGATCATAAAAACTTAAAAATTACAAAAAAAAGAGTTAAATCAACTTACCAATTTAAATTTGAAACTTTCAAAACCCTAAATTCTTTCTTTTTCTTTTTCTTTCTTCTTTCTCTCTGTTTCGTTCCCCAATTATGTTATTTTTGTTTCTTTATTTTGTTTCATTTAATTTATGTCTTATATAATATAATATAATAATTATATAATATAACTTAATTGTTAAGTAAATATATTAAAAAATATATAATTTAACTTAAAAAAACTTAGATATTTCAATGTTAAACCGCCTCAAATTAAAATAGGTATAATTTCATATTTGACCCTTTTTAATTTTTTTTAAATTTATAATTAAACTTTTACCCTCTATTGCAATTTAGTCCTTTTTCACAATTACTCCTAATTAAGACAAATTCTTCTAACCAAAGCCTAATTAAACACACAACTAATTTCACTAAAACGGAGGCCCAATAACACATTTTTTCAATGCCCATAATTTTTGAATCATTACATGAAACAAGAATGGTGTTGGAAGGATTATTCTTAGCTTAGGATAAAGGGTTTCAGAAACTTGAAGTTAAGTGTGATAATGCTTTGTTGGTTGAATTACTTTTGTTTGGTGGAGGAGCTAGTAGTAGTTTAGTGGAATTACGACTGTTACATCAAGTTTTGCGTCGAAAATGGGAGATTCATATCTGACATATATTGAGAACTCTTAATAGTATCAATGATCACATGACTAAATGTTCTGATACAGGTAGTTCTTTGATACGTTTATTTAGATCCCCACCGGCTTCTGTTATGAACTTGTTGGGAAGAGATCACAACATGTCTATTTCTTCCTGACTATGATTTTATCTAATGTAATCGTTTAATGCTGTCATTTTCTTAAAAAAATATTATTTAAAAATGTCTTTTAAAATTTTTTTTTTCAAGATTTTCAACAATTTTAAAATTTTATTTTACATTAAAAAGCTTGTTATCAATATTTAATAATTAGTCCTGCTTACTATTTTAAATTATTTAAAAGTACACCTGACACCTTAATAATACAACTGAACGTCATAATTGACCTAAAGAATAGTAAATATTCCTGATACATTAATAATACAACTACATAAAAATACATCTGCACGACATGATTGACCCAAGGAATAGTAAATATTCCTGACACATTAAAATACAACCACGTTGTTTACAAAATATTTCTAATATGACAAACAAATATGATACATATTATATCTAAACAAAAGGATAAAGGATAACATCGTGACTTTTAAAACACAAAAGAAAATGTGAAAGATTTAGCTATTAGCATTGGAATGCGGGAATTGTGCACTGTCCATAGAACTTTCACTGTGATTGTCTCATTCTTCATATTCCATATTATCTTCTTTTTCATCTTGCAACCTTATCTTGTTCAGATTGATTTGACTGCAATACCAAGGATAATCTTGAGACCATTCTGATGGATCTGATATATTTTCATAATATTCCCGAATGGCTTTTAAGATCTCTTTGTGATATGGTTTATACTAGACTGGCCAAGTATCCCATAGAGCATCAACCTCTGGAAGTGGCCATATTTCAAGTGGTATTACCTTATTTAGCTGACAAATGAATTTTTAGATGTCTCGATAATCAATATCAAAATTCCTAATGTCATCTAAATAAACCTTGTGTATCCATGCAGTAGGAAAAAATCCTAATTGAATTGATCTGCCACATTGCATGAAATATTGAGGTTTATAAAAGATAATTACCATATGGCATTTTATTTTATCTCGCGAATATTGTTCCACCATATTTAGCCATTGTGTCAGAGGATGAAACCCACTCATAAAAGTGAAGAAATTTTAGTGTTCTGGTTCAACATTTCCTCGCACAGCTTTTAATAGATAATAATGAATATCTGGAATAAAGAACTGAATGGCAATATGGTATAAATGAGTGAGATACCATAAAAACCATTTTATCTCGTCTGGTTGTTCAACAAATTCAAATTTAATAGGATGTATAAATGGATAATCAAGTTGTACACCCCATGGCTTGAGAATCAATCCTCCAAAATTTTTAAAAACCTAGATTTGATATTCAAACGTTATATCTTTGGTTTTTTGATGGAAGGTTTTTTGTTGAACAAGGTTTATGACTTCTCGTGAAAATTCTGGATTAAGATTAGGGGAAATAGGATGAGAGGTGGGAAATGGTGAGGATGAAGAAGATGGTCTGTACATCATCATGGGTCTGGGCCAAAAGTAGGTTCTTTTGAAAGTCAATATTTTTTCTTTGGGCCTGGAAAGGAAATCAGTAAAAATATTTTCCTTTCCTTTGATATGTTTGACATCAAAAGAAAATTGTGAAAACCATTCAGCCCATCGAAGGAGTTGAGAATGTGGTACGGTTTTTTGTTTGAATTTGAGCATTTGGGGAAAATAAAACATGTCCATTTCAATAAGAAAATGGTATCCTGTAAAATGAAATTCAAATTTTGAAATACCTTTTTTGACCGCCAAGATTTCTTTAAATATGGAGTGATAATTAATTTCTGCATTTGAAAATCTTCCATTCTTGAATCCACAGAGTTGTCTTTTACCTTCATTTTCCTCAAAAAGTATTGCACTCCAATATTTATCACTGGTATCTATTTTCAAAATTCTTTTCCCATCAGAAGGAATTTGGAGTGGAGGCAAGTTTTGTGATATCTCCATTGAGGCTTCTTTTTCTTTTTCCATTTTGTATTCTTTGGAAAAGAATATCTTCTGGAACGCCTCTTTTTCTTTGAGCGGCAGTCACAAAACTTATCTTTTGGACATTTAAGCTTCAAATGAGACTCATCACATGCTCGATCAATTCTTTTATCACCATAGAGATAATCTTTGAAAATCTTTCTTCTAGTGCAGATATCTTCTAAGACAATGAAAACTTCTTGCTAAATTTCTCCAACTGTTAACTGGAGTATGTCTCTATTTTGCCTTTGAAGTGCTTGATTGATTGCAACTTGAAGATGATCTGGGATAAATGATAAGATAACTGGCTTCAGATTTGGATTAATACTTAAGGCACAAAATAATTTAGTCACTTTTTAAAATGCCTTGCTAGATCTCTTTTGTCATAAGAACATCACTTTCTTTTGTGAAATTCTCTTCTTTTGAAGGTCAAAACATCATCTGGATTTCTAACAAAATGATGATGTATAATCTGTCTTGGCTGAGCTAGATCTTGGAGAACTAGAAATTGCATCTAATCATGTTGAGTAATTGAATTCCACCAATCTTTTAACATACCCGTGAATTTGGAAACAAACTCCATAAGAATGTTGTAATTGCTATCTTCAGAAAGCTTACGGGTTTCAAGCCATGAATGAAATTCTTGAATTCTATTTGGCCAATTCTTTTGAGGAATATCATCAAGAGTAAAAGTGGTTCTTCTAAAAGAAGATTTATGCGTAGAACGTTGCTATAAAAAGGATAACTCTGGTACTTCTTCCATTTCCTCATCATCTGAATGTTTTACTTTTGGATGAGTTTGTAATACCTTCAAAGGATTTTCTTCTTCCTCTGATAAGCTTTCAGATCCTGATTCTGAGGATGGTTCTGATGATGAACTGGAATTTGAATAATCTGTATCATAATCTGATTGTTGATCTTGAAGTTATAAAGCTGAGATTTTTGGAATCATAGCTTCATTGTAATCCTTTAAAAATTTTGTTAAAGAATTTTGATTTTTCTGAATCATCAGTTATTTTGAAGCTTGCTTTAGAGGAGGTGACTTTAGAGGTGAATTGTCTACAATTGGTCTTTTACCAAGATGAGCTTCCTCAATTTTTTCAGCTTCTTTTTACTTCTTTTTTTTCTCAGCTTCTTGTCTTTTGATTTCCAGAAACACCTCATATGTGCTTGGTTTAATTTTTTTTTGAAACTTTGGAAAAGAGATACGAACTCCTTCTGCTGGAAGAGTATTTCTTTGTCTGATTGAAGGAAACAGCTCAACTGTATCCGATCTTAAGGATGGTGTTGAAAATTTTCCAGTTTCCTGGAGTGCTTTGATCTGCTCCTTAAGATTCTGGATTTCTTTCTCTCTTTGAGCTAAATGAGAAAAGAAATCTTGACCTGGTGTAGCTGGTTCTTTTGCCACAGCATCTAATCTCTTTTTTAAGAGACTGATTAGGTCTTTAACCATTTTTGTATTATCATCTACTTTAGCTTCAACTGCTGAAATCTTTGAATCAATTCTTTTTAAATCATGATTTTGAGCTAAAGCATTCTCAGTTTGCCAGTTAAGAGTGGCTTCTGCAGCACTTATCTTTGAAGGAGCACCAGGAACATCTGTCTGGAGTTTTGAAGGAATTTTAGGTGCTTGTGTGTAATTTTTCTCAGTGTATTCATCAAGGGGTGGAAAATCCCTGTCATATGATTTTTTTCAGAGGGTTGTAACATACATACAGTAGAGATTGTTTTTGTTCAGGAAAAGGGTTTTTTTAAACCCATTTACTGATCTTTTTATAACAAGGCTGTGAAAAAGGTTTTGGTTTTTTCTGAGATTTTGACTCTTGAGGGGGCTTTTTATCTGGTGGTTGACTTAGAGGAGGAAAATTGTTTGTTTCTAGAAAAAGGGATTTGAACAAGTGGTGGTAAAGTAGCAGAATAATCAATAAGATAGACAAATTTACCATTGTCTTCACCGAGTGAACCAATTGATGGATCTCCATTCATCCATCTTTCATAAAATTCTGACTGGGTGGATCTCTTCTTATTTTTCTTTTTGCCTAGTTTTGAAGCTGAGTTGCCCATACCATCAATCCATCCATCAAACCTGTCACTGACGCATGACTGACATGAACAATCTAAATCCCAGGGACAATGTCCTGTCTTTTCATCTTTAAAAATATACAAAGGCTTTCCATTAGCAGAAAAGCTTTGTATCAATTTTCTTTCAAAACATGGGTCACAGAGATCACAGCAGCATTCTGAATCATCTTTATCATGACCGACTGTTGGATTTCTCAAAGGCTGCATCATCAGTTGTGTAGGAAATATTGGAGGACCTTTGAAATCATGAAGATGATAATGATTAAATTTGATTTCAGTAGTTCCATCTCCCTTGGAGAGTATATGACTTTTAGTGGACTAAATGGGTTGACTATGCTCATGAAGCTTTTCATAGTTAGTAACCCACCTTTCTGGGAGAAGCTTGATCAATTCCTTTCTTGGGATCTGTCTTGGAACATGAATACAATGGGGTTGATCATTAGTGTTGATAGTGATAAGGAGAGAATCTTCTGATCCATGCTTGGAGAGATTGAAAGCATGGTCTTGAATTCTGTAAACTATTTGATAATGCAACATAGCCACAATTGCTGATGGAACTTGAGGAGCTCCAACAATCTGGATTTGAACTTGAAGAGCTAAAAACAGATTTGGATCTGCTAGAGCCATTGTAAAATTTGAAAAAAGAGTAACCATAACAAGGCCAGAATTTAAAGTAGCCTCAACAGTAGCAATACAAGCATGTTGTATTCCAAATATCTGGAATCCAATAGAGCAATTTTGGCGACAACTGGTTTTCCTTCAGCTCCATGATAATTTAAAGCAAGACGAATAACTCCAAAATGGATGTGAGAATATCCTACTTTTTGCCATTCTTTAGGAAACTCTTGTGGAATCTCAAATGTAACAAACTGCTCTTGAGATGAAGTAGAAATGGGATGACTATCAAACCGTGAGGCTTGAATATACTCTTTAGCATATTTGGGAGTATTATGGATAAGAGTTTTTATGGACCTGATAGGGGAGAAAGAGGTCTTTTTATAAGTAGAATAAGGATTCACAGTAGGAAGATCTGTAGACTGAATTTTATTATCTTCACTAAGATAATCTATTTCTTACAAAGAAGAGATCTTTTTTACAGAATGTGATCTATAAGGAAAACTAGGTAAAGAAATAGAAGTTGAAGAAGTAGAAGGTCTTAAAAGTTGATTTTCAGACATGGTAAAAGTATTCTCTCTTTAGATCATTTGAGAAAAGGAAATAATACAACTGACGGTTCATCTCAAGAAATTTTCAAGAAATTTTTACTTTTAAATATTGTTGCAATTTTAATTATATATATATATATTTAAAATTTTAACAAAAAAATATTATATATTTAAAGGCTAATATTAATTTGCCCTTTGAACTTGTTCAAAAGTACTTAGTTGATACTTAAAATTTTTTTTATCTAGTTGTATCTGAACTTGTATTCCATCACTCAGTTTGATACCTCTGCATTAACACTGTTAGTTTGTGCTAACGTGACATTGATGGCCAATCCTATAATGACGTGGTAGCTTCTCAATATAACATGTGGTAGATATAAATTAAAAAATTAAAAATTTTTTAAAAATATAAATTAAAGTAAAAAATATATAATTTTTTGACAAATTCAAATACTAACTAGATATTTTTAGACAAACTCAGAGGCAAATTACGTGTTAATCCTTTAAAAATTAATGTTGTTAGTAAATTAAAACAATATGAATCACAAAATACAAATTGAGATAATAAAATTGAAGTACCAACTACATACTAGTGAGACCAAAAGTTAGGCATCGTGCGTTTCAAAATTTTAATTCTAATAATTAGTAATAACTGAAGATATTTAATTCATATGATTGAAATAATGTATTTTGTTAAAATTTATTATACTCTTTTGAAACTTAAAATTTAGTTTTATATTTTAATTTGAGATATTAAATTATTTTATTTTTTTTAGAAAATTTATTTTATATTTACAATTTCGAAACAGGTTATACTTTTTATAATGTTTTGAATTTTTTTTCAAATGAATTATTTTAATATTTTTGTTTTTGAATTTTAATGAGTTTTTCTTGTAATTTTTTTAAAAAAAAGACTTTTTTATAATTTTTAAAATTTTAAGGACTTTCTAAAAATAAAAAACTATAAATTTTAAATAAATTTTTATGTACTTTAAACGAGAAATGATAAAAATATATATATAAATATTAAAAGCGAAAAAAGTTATGTTGTCATTTTATAATTGAAAAATTGGATAAAGAGATGAAGATTTTTAAAATTTAAAAAGTAGGAAGACTCAAAATTAAAATATAAGAAATAAAATTTAAATTTTATAGATTTAAACCATTTACATACTATGCTTCAAAAGATTTGCTTTTGGGGAAGTCCTTCCAGATGTAAAAGCCCAACGCCCTATTAAGTTTGGTATAGAATTATCTTCTTTGTATTTTTTTTTTAAATTAAAAATCTTGATTAATTCGTTTAGTTTTGTAATTTGAAACTTTTTATAGTTTTAAAATGTCTAATTACAAAAACATGTAGAAATTTTCTGAAAATATAAAATATTAATAATTTAAATTATTTTTATGCATTTAAAAAAATTGACCGAAACTATAAACATTTATATATAAAAAAATTTGTCTTTTTATAATTGCAAAATAGAAAAAAAATCAATTTTTTTAAAATTAAAAAATATATAAAAAGTTAATATTTCAAAATTACAATATAAAAACTAAAATTTAAATTTCATAAAAATATAAACATCTTTGACAGATTTAAACTTTTTGCGTACTGTCTTCAAAAGAAATTATATGTTTTTTTATCCAAAAGGTTTTTGCCAAATAAAAGAATAAAATCAGCAAAACAGTTCCCTATTAAGTTCGATATAGTATTATCTCCTTTGTATTTTTTTATTTAAAAATTTTGATTCTTCCTACGATTTTTCAATTATTTTCTTATAATTTTGAAATTTTTTATATTTATTAAAATTTTATAAATTTTTAATTTTTATTCTTGTAATATTTCAAAATTTTTAAATTTTTTATAATTTTAAAATTTTTAGGATTTTTAAAATATAAAATTTGAATATTTAAATAATTTTTATTTATTTTTAAAGAAAAAGGGCCTGATAAAAAATATAAAAATATTAAAAGCTAAAAAAATTGTCTTTTTTCTTTTTATAATTGCAAAATTAGACGAAGAATCATAATTTTTAAATTTTAAAAAAATACATAGATTTAATGTCTCATATTTAAACCTTTTATCTACTACACTTTTTTTTTTTTGTCAATATGCAGTACACTTTAAAAGGATATTCTATATATTTTAATCCATAAGAATTTTTTCAGTAATCTTTCCGAAAGTTAAATCCAAATAATTGAAAAATGCCTACAAAAGATTGCCCCTATTAACTTTGGTACATTTGTAATTATGCTTCATTTAAGGATGCTTTGGACTTTGGAGCTTTTGGCATCCAACTAGAAGTCTAGAACAGGCTTTGCGTCATTTGGGATTTGGATGCTTCTTCTGTGATCGTAAGATCTTACGAAGCTTAGACCTCTTCTTCAATTCGGGCGACGTCATGGCGGTTCACAGGGTTCGGATTCAAATATAAAACTAATTTTTTTATCTTTTATAATTTATAAAATTTTAATGTTAGTATAAATAAAATTAAACTTTAATTTTTAAAAACAACAAAGTTTAATTTAATTTTTTTAAAAATATAAATAAATAAATTATTAAAATAAAAATTTTCGTAAAAACATATAATTTAATTTAAATCTAAATATTTTTCAACCCCATATATCTCACATTAATTCCCTTCCAGGTCCAACCATTTTTCTTGCACTTTTTTTTTTCTATAAAAGGCAACGGTGTGTTCGGTCATGCATGTTCACCCCATTCCTCCAATCTGGTTTTATAAATTCATTTTAAAGTAGTCAAAAACAAAAGATGGCTAATCGCACTTGCTTCTCTGCCTTCCTGCTTCTGCTTCTCCCATTGGAATTCATTGCTGTTATGGGGGTTACTCCTCCTCTTCCTCTTCCTGAGTGCAGACCCATTGTGGCTGTCGATAGAGACCTAGTCCAATTCGCTTTTAACTTGGAATTCTTGGAAGCAGAATTTTTTCTGTTCGGTGCACTTGGTATTGGGCTTGATGACTTGGCACCTTCTTTGGCCCTAGGCGGTCCTCCTCCAGTTGGTGGAAGGAAGGCCAATCTGGATCCCATCATCCGTAGAATTATAGAGGAATTTGCTTATCAGGAAATTGGACATCTCAGGTTCCTCTTCACCTATACATCCCATATTTGCATGAGACTAACAAATGGAATTAATTATTCAAACATTAATTAATCAATGACGAAATCTTGTTACTTGTATATGTGTATGAAGTAGTGCTGTAAAACATTAACTTGCAGGGCGATCACAGAGTCTGTAGGAGGAGTCCCAAGGCCTCAACTCAATATAAGTGCCGGGGCTTTTGCCGCATTTTTTAATCGAGCAATGAATACCACATTATCTCCTCCATTCAATCCGTACGCCAATTCCCTCAACTATCTCTTGGCGTCCTACGTTATACCTTATGTAGGACTCGTAGGTTACGTTGGCACTATCCCTAACCTTGTCGGACGCACCAACCGAGAAGTAAGAACATTAACTTCTTTGTCCAAAAGCTATGTATATTCTTCCGTAATTTCTGTATTTATGGTATATTACTTTGTGGTTTAGCTGGCTGCTTCACTGCGAGGGGTGGAGTCTGGACAAGACGCAGTGATACGGACATTACTGTACCTGAGGGCTAATGAGACAGTGATGCCATATGGAGTAACCGTGGCAGGTTTTACCGATCGTATCTCGGAAATAAGGAACAGGCTTGGCAGATGTGGGATGAAAGATGAAGGCTTGATAGTACCAAAGCAATTTGGTGCAGAGAACCGAACTACCAGTAACATTCTATCGGCGGATGCTGATTCACTTTCGTATTCACGGACGCAGGCCGAAATTTTGAGGATAGTATATGGAACTGGCAACGAGAGTAGGCCTGGTGGATTTCTGCCTAATGGTGGATCTGGGAGAACCGCCATGCGATTCCTCGCTACTCGAAACTAAGCGATCGCATATATATAAAATAAGGGTCATATATATATAATCTAAGAAAAGCTTTACATATTGGAACCACTATTAGCTGAAAATAGTATCAGTAATACATAAAGACATAGTTGACCAAGAAAATAACCACTTGTTAGTCGCGTGAAACTCCCATCAAGAGGTAGATTTATGTTGTTAATTTATACTGAAGCTTTACAAAAATTAATGGGCTACACCTTATAATTTTATTTTTCACTTACATTTGTAACAATTTACTGTTAATATAATAATACTAAATCTTAAATCCAAACTTTAAATATTAAACTCTAATATTAACCCTAATTCGTGAATTTAAATCTAAATTTTTAAAAACTTTTGAACTTTAAAAAATTAATCTTAAATCATGAGCGAAGGTAGAAAATTGTTTTAGGGAGTTGAAATTAAATTTTTATTTTTATTATAGTAAAAATATAATTTCATCATTTGAATTGTCTATATCTTTATAATTTTTAAAGGATTAAATCAAATTTTTATCATTTTTAAGAGGGTCAAAGTATAATTTTACCTTTACTAATTTAGAATTCTAAAAAATAAAAAGCCTAAACAAGAGATTTTTCATTTTAGAGGAGCTACGGCCCTGACAACCCTCCTGACTATACCCCTTTCTTAAATCTTTAAAAAAATAAATCCTTTGTGATTTCAAAATCTCATGGATTTTATTACTCTATTCTCTTCTAAATTATATCGTTGACAAAGATTATTTGTTAGTCTCTTTTTATGTTAAAAAAATTAGAACATTTTAAAAGTGACTAGATTAAATTAACCCCTATATTATTAAATAAATTAATTTAGCCTTTATATTATTAGAAAGTCAAATAAATTTAAACTGTAATAGAGTTAATTTTGGCTGTATAAAAATTTATTGAAAATTATTTTTTCAATAGTAGTTAATTTCAAATAAAAGATTTCATTTACATAATAATAAAAACTTTTAAAATATTAACTTCGTTAAATAATAAACAATATCTTTTAAACAGTAAATGTTAACAAAGATGATGCATGTAATAGTTTGATTTTATTCATAGTTAAACAAATGTATTAATTGTAATTCCATTTGTGCATTGTATTGGTGTAGTATAATTGTAATTATGCAGATTACTTATAATTGTGAATTGCACTTGTAACTTAAAAAAATACAATGTGAAGTCTCTTGAAATGTTATAATAAAAATTACCATTAAAAGTTTGCAAAAAATTATCATTAAAAAAATTGCGACCAATGTTTATCTCTTTAATGGGTCTACAGAACATAGAAGATAAATTACTGAGTTCGTTTCAGTAGATATTTGGAAACCAAAAAAAATTACCATTAAATTTAAAAATTTTAATTGAGGTTAAAAATTGGGATTTAGATTTTCGCTTAAATAAAAATTGGCCCCTAAGCTATGAAGCTTTTCCCATTTAGGTACCTAATCTTTTTTTTCCAAAACTGGTACCTAAAGATTGATTCCGTTATCACTTTAATCCAATTGTTAGCTTCCATTAAAAAAATCTCTTATCCAGTCATATTATGACATGTGTTATTTTTAATTAAATAAAAAATAAATTTAATATTAAATAAAAATGAATTAAATTATCATTTAATGAATAAAAAGAGATAGAGGAGAAATATAATATTAAATGATAATTTGATTTAATTTTTATTTAATATTAAATTTATTTTTTATTTAATTAAAAATTTCACATGTCATAATATGATTGGGTAAGAATTTTTTTTAAAGGAAGCTAACGGTTGGGTCAAAAGTGAAACATAATCAAACTTTAGGTACCACTTTTGACCGAAAAAAGTTTAGGTAGCTAAATGGGAATAATGTTATGGTTTGGGGGCCAATTTTTTTTATTTAAGTCTTAGATTTTTAAATGTATACGAGTTAATTCCACTGTACATCCCCAAACTGTAACTTTCATTCTAAATTGGTCTTCAAATTTTAAAAAATTCTAATTACATCCCAAGCTATCGAGATTATATCAATAAGGTCCTATTGCTAAAATTGTTAATTTAACTGTTATATGAGATGTTAGATCTTATGTGGCATGTTTTAAAATGAAAATTTTAAATAAAAAATAATATTGTGAAAATGGATATTTTGTAATTTTTTTTGAGATTTTCAAATATTTTACAAAAGTTTTATGGTTCACTCTCTCTTTTTTCAATTTTATTTTAATTTTAGTTTTTACTTTTAAAAGTTATGTGGTGTTTTACTTATTTCACATAATATTTGACATATCATTTAATAATTACATTAATTTTTTTAATGATAAAAAGACATGCTTGATATAACATCAGTAGTTTAAGGATGTAATTAAAATATTTTAAAGTTTAAAAAACTAATTTAAAATAAGAATTGTAACGACCTCAAAAGTACAAGTATCGGAATATGAATTATCGGGTCTCCCTTTTTAGTAAAACGGACTGGTAAATATTTATTAAAAATATTTATGAAATTAATTATGTGTTTAATTAGACTTTGGATAAGTGAATTTAGTTTAATTAGAAATAATTAGTAGAAATGACTAAATTGAATAAATCATAAAAGTCTGATTATAGAATGGGGAAAGATTAAAGGATTAGATTAGTAATTAAACCAAAATAGTGAAATGTGTATGTTAAAGGATAAATACATGTGTATTCATATTATTGGTACAAATATATAATATATATATATATTTACTTATTAATTAAGTAAAAGATATTTATTTATTATAATTATATTTTGTTAATTAGTTGTGATAATGACAAGTGTATGGTAATGATTATTAAATGTGCCATAACATGTGAGTATACAAATGTATGTGTATAATTTGTTATTAATTAGATATTTTGTTATTAATTATTAATTTAGCAAAAGAAATAAAGTAAATAAAAAAAAAAAACAAAGAAAGTTAAACGAAACAGAGAGCAGGGGAAGGAAAGAAAGAAAAAGAGAAAAGAAAGAAGAAAAGGGGAAAATTAAGATTATAGGCTTGGAATTTGAATAGGTAAGTTAATTAAACCCTTTTCTTTTTAAATTTGATGTTTTAAAAGCTTTAAAACAAAGTCTTGTTAAGATTAAGTTGATATTTTGGATAGTTCATAAATTTCTAAGAGTAGTCCATGTTGAGCAAGAAGATGAAATTGGGGTTTAATTGATAGGAATTCAAGTTAGAAATGAAATAAGGTTTGAATTGTAAAGTAAGTCATAATTTTTATGTTGAAGGGACTAAATTGATGAAATTTCAAAATTTGGAAAATATATGCTGGAAATTTAATAGTTAAGTATGAGTTTGGACAAAATTTGAATAGAAATGAAGTATGAATTGAGTTGTAAAAGAAAGTAAACTTAGTTAGGAATTAATAGCAAAATAAGCCATAAGAAAACAGTTTTAGGACAGCAGCAATAGCTTAACTTTGAAAAATCACCAAAAATAGTAGAAATTGAATTAGAAGTTAAATGAGATATAGAATTAAAGCTTGTTGAGTATATTTTTAGATAAAAGAGACAAAACAAGCAAAGAAATCCTATAGATTGAGATATTTAAATTTTTGTAAGACTGGTTCAGAATGACTCTGAAATCCCCTGTTCTGTATTGATAAAATCATTAAAAATTGTAAAAAAATAGTTATGAGTTGTAATTTATATGTTTATAATCCTCAGTGAGTCTAGTTTTAAGAGAAATAGACGAGAACATTATCTGAGTCCTGAGCTATGAGATAATTGAACTTTAGTACAGGAGGGTTGGAACTGTCAGACAGTGAATCAAGGGTAATTTTGAGGAATAAACTGTATTAATTTGCAAAACTAAAAATTTTGTAAATTTTATGGTAGAAAGGTACATAAGTCTAGTTTCAGGGAAAATTAACAGAACTTGATTTGGAGTTTCGTAGCTCCAGATATAAACAATTTAGTGACTGTTGCGCAGGAAGGCAGCTTTAAAAGAATATATGAGTAAATGATAGAATTGGGTATAAAGATGTAGAATGAAGAGGAAGAGTAGGAATTGAATAAAAATTCAATTTTTTAAATTTTAATGCTGTAATTAGTAATGTAAATTATTATTTGCGTAGCAAGTAAAGAACTCGAGACATCGAGCGAGGAGGGAAAAAGAGAAAATAAATGAGGAGTAAAAGCAGGAAATCCATGTTAGTATTACTATAATTCAAATTTGATTATTTGTTAAATTTTAAATTAATATGTATATAATAAGCAAATTGAGGTAAGTATCAAGATTGAATTGAATTTATTATTAGTAATTATTGAATTTTGAATAATCTGTTTAGTAAATAAAATAAAGGTTGATATTGATATTGAATTAAATAAAAATTGAATTGTATGTGAAATGAACGGAAATTTCTGGTAATATGATCTGAATTAAAAGAATTAATGTGATATTGAAATACGTATTGAATTGGGAAATTGATTTGAATTGTGAATATAAGCAATTATGAATTGAATGATATTGAAATAAAGTATGCATATGTATGAGTATTCGATGAAATATATGAAGAATTATGATTGGAATTGAATCAATTTGAATAGAATGTGATTATTTTGAAATGTATATGGAATGAAAGTATGAGAAATTGATTGAGTTGAAATGTGAATTGAAGTGAAAATATCTGACTTTGTGAAATTGAAACAAATTGTGATTGAATTGAGAATTATGTGAGAAATGTGATCAAAGTGTACATTGATGTGAATTTGATTGATAAAGAGAAAGTATTTCGTTACCCTATTAACTAGTCGGGCTAGGGTGGATATAGTTGGCATGCCATAGGATTGGAAGAGTTTAGGGTTACTTCGACCTCGAGTCAATGAGACATTTGGAGTGTCATATTGCTTCGGATAGATTCGATAAGGTACTGGGTACCACTTTACTTCGGCTAGGCCGATGAGACACTGGGTGTCAACTTCGCTTCGAACTATCCGATGAGGCACTCGGTGCCAATATGGTGTGTTTGGTTGGATCTGTGTATCCGCCGGGGTCCGAGTCAAGTTAATAGGGGTAAATAAGTGATATGATAAATTCCGAATGAATCTGACTGAGTTATTGAAAGAAATAGTAAAGTGAATTAATGAAATGAAATATGAAATGAGATTTGTGCTTTAAGATTGAATGCTTGAATCAAAGAATCATGAAGTTTTCAAAGTTAGATTATGAATTGGAAATATTATATGAAATTAAGAAATGAAACTAAAGTCCATAATTTGTGTAAAATTTATATAAATAAATAAAATGAGAATTTAATTGAAAAGAATAGTATAATTGAATTATATAATTTGATATGTGAAAATGAAATTAAGATATGATATCTTAAAATATGAGCTAAAGTTGTAAGAATTGATTAAAGTAAGTGATGATATATGAAATTAATTAGTTGAAATTGTTATTGAAATATGACTTTAGTAAGAACAAATTGCAATAGAATTAATATTGAATAAAGTGATAAAATTTAGCGAATTGCATGTGATACGAAATGAGTTAGTGAAATGAGATATGAAAAATTCACTGCAAATTTGATAATGAAATAATGTATGTATTAGATAAAATACAAGCCTTGAAATAGTGCTTATTATTATTAAATAATTTGTTTAAAAGTATGAAATAGTTATTAAGTAATTGTAACACAAATTGAATGTATATAAGTTATTGTATAATTTGAATTATGGTAATACTACTGAGTATTCACATACTCAGCATACGGTTGTTTCCGTGCGCAGGTTAATTAAAAGGCAATGTCCGGTCCAGCATTCAGATCAACCCCGACGTCAGAGAAATTTTAATTATGTACCTTACCTTTGGTAGTTGTGGCATGTACCTAGGTAATGAATAGGTTGAGTATATGAGTCTTATGATTATGGTTGTCAAATAATGATTTAAATTGGTTTAAGTATAAAAAGGGAACTAATATGACATATTAAATATAAATATGGAATGGAATTAACTAAAGTTTATTAGCATGAATTTAATTGATATATGTATGTTTATTGAACAAATAGATAAATAAATTGTTTAAAAATAGTTAGATATGTTTATATATGTCAATATATTGGTTACTACATAAATTGTACATTGATTTTTGGTTGAAATGTGCAGGAAGGTTAGTTTAGTGTCTAAGACTCATAATTGAGTCCACACGTGTGAGAAAAATCAGAATGCTCCACGGATAAGGGACACGGACGTGTCCCAAACCACCACGACTGTGTTAAACCACACGGTTCATTAACACGGGCGTGTGAGCCTAGTATTTGAGAAAAATTTTAAAATGTTCGAAAAAAAATTCTGAGTATTCGAATTAGTCCCAAACTACTTTTAACTTGTATTTTTGGATCTCGAAGATCCATATATGGGACTATAATGTTATTTTATATTATGATTGTTAATAATTGTGTATTAATTGTAAATTGTCTGGTAGTTCTGGTAATGCTCCGTAACCATGTTTCGATGATGGTTCGGGGTTAAGGGGTGTTACAAGAATCATAATTTAGGGATATTTGAATTTGAGTTAAAAAAAATGGATTTAGATTGAAATGATAATGTGGAAAATTTGAAGGTTTGTTACCTTTTATTGAACTAGTAGGTTTTAGCGATATTGAACCCAATGTTACAGGACTAGAACTTTAGTCTTGTAATCTGTGCGGCTTTAGGCGATTCATTCGCTTCAAAATTGCTTAAGTTAGTCTAACTCCCAACAAGTGAGGATTCACATAGAATTCCTCTAAAGCACCAACACAAAGCAAAACGGAAGCAACTCATTAGAGAGAATACTTGAGTGAATGCTCTCTAGAATTCTATTACTCAATGAAGTGATTTACAATGAGAGAGAGAGACCTTTATTTATAGTTAAGCCTCCTTAAAATTAATGGTATAGGTTAAAGTCCATCAATGACTAGGATTAAAAGCTATCTACAAATCAAATCTCTAATATTATAGAATCATTTTTTTTGAAACATATATCATCTCAAGATTGCATATATTTGAAGATTACGTTATATATTTATTATGTCTTATAGATAGACATTCAATCCCTCCAAACAACAGATCAATCCTATTGAGCCATGTGACCTCTTATGAACATGATGGATCAATCAAATATGTCATGATTATAGGTTGTCATACACAACCCATGACACAAGTAAGGACATGGAGGCTTCATCGTGACGGCTTCTTCTTGACCAAGTGGCTGTCATTAGCAGTTCATTTTAATCTTTTTCATATTCTTACATTGGTTTTTCATGGAAACTATTTTTATTATTGTTCCTAAACTTTTTTTAGTGTGTGTGTGGGTTGGGGGGTTATAATGGTATGACTAATAGTCGATAAACATGACTATTACATGGCTTTTCTTTCATATGATTGTATTACCTTCATGTTTTATGTTAGATGCTTCAATTTTCAAATTAATGTTAAGTTAAGCAGTGATATTTGGTATGATTGTTGATGGGTTACTTTAAACAAGATAATTGCTAGAAATTAAGTTGAAATTTGCAACAACAAAGAAGAAATGTTACCAAAACTCTCCCATCAAAAGTGTCATTGTGACAAAAATAAAGAACACAAATTAATTGTTTATGCAGTTTAGTTTTTAAATTCATTATCTTTAACATCGTATTAATAGTGATTTAAGCCTTATCACACAATGATATAATAACCTCATTTCTTTAACTAAGATCTAAATGTCTCTCCACTAACCAAGTAACTCGCTTACTTACAAAATACATTGACAATAATGAATTCTTAAAGAATAGATTAAGTGTTGAATTCTCTTCTATTCAAACTACACAAACCTCTAATATATAAAAGTTTAAAGCTTATTAAGATAAAAATTATTTACAACTAAAATTTTACTAAAATAACCTCTACGAAGGATAGGGAATTTATAGAGTTTAGGAACTTAATCTCTATATCCTAGACTTCATTCCATTTGCAATTTTTCAATGGTTTCCATGCTAGATTTTGTAGAAAAATTTCCCCACACAGTTTTTCAATATTTTCCCAATACCATTGAGCCATGGTAGGCATTCCAAAATGATTAACATTTGACGGTTTCTCAAGTATGATTATTAGGGCTTAGCTTAACCCCACAACATGCGGAAACCAACTCTTCTTTTTAATTATTTTCTCTGGCCCAAAAAGAAAAAAAGAGGGGAGTGAGAAACCTCCAAATTAGCCTTCCTCTATAATTCTCTCCTCTTTTAATTTTGTCTCTAATTTCAAGATATAACATATTTCAATATTTGATGTTTCATGGTCTTTGTTTTGCTACTTACTCTTTTGCCTTTATAAAAAACATTCTTTTTTTTTTACAAATATGGTTATATAATACTTGAGAGATGGAGCTAAGGAATATGCAAAAAATTTATCTTAATTTCTTTAAAATTTTTAATATTATATAAAATCATACATTCATCACTCAAACATAAAATTTTCACTTTAAAAATCCGAGAAATGCCTTAAAATTTTATAATTTAATTTAAACCATTTAAAAAAAAATTATAGCTTTCTCCCTTGTAGTGTTGAAAATGTGAGCTTTACTTTTAGCAATTTGGCCTTTTTTATTTAATATAAAGACATCTCATAATGGCTAATTTTTTTTAGGGTAATCTAAGACATCATCTTAAAATAACGTCGTTTTTATTTTGGTCATTTTAATTTTTTTTAATTTAATTATTGGCATTAGAAATTTTGATCAAAATAATCACTCAACCGTTAAACCCTTAATGAATTTGCCAGTTGGACTTGCAAAAAAAGAAAAATTTTATTCTTTTAGTCCTTTTAAAAATTACAAAATTTCAACTAACACCATTGCTCTATCTGTGAATTTTTTTTGAATAAAACTGGATCTTTATTAATTTTAGGCACAAACAAAACAAACATTTAACAAAACAAATCCAAACAAAACAAAATTCAAAAGAAATCAAAACATGCCTTAAGCAAGTCACCTAGCCCAAGGTAAATCAGCCTAACACCGTAAAGACCCAACAGACCACTAGACGGGGAAGCTCAAAAACTATGCGTCCCAACTGTGAACCAATACATTAATCCCCTCTTGAAACTAACACCCACTCCCTTGGTAAAAGGATCAGAATCATGATTATCATCTATCATTTCTGTCCATCAATACTGAACCATACACTTACCCACTGTAATATGCCTCCTTTAATGAAAGCCCGAACATTGAGATTCTTCAGGGTAACCTCTCATTTCTTCTTCAGCATTCCAGCCCCTCATCTCCCTCACCTGCTCCGTCCATCTCCTATCCTCATTCGCCGCGACCTCTGCCCCACCAGGAACCCTGCACAACAGATAAGTGGATTCTCCCTTCTTGATTCCTTCCGTACCTATACAATGATCGACCTCTATCCATGAAGTTTTAATTTTTTATGTTTAGATAAAGAAAAAGACAACGATTTACTGTAGCTTTACCCTTTATGATGTCATCATCATCTTCGCTCTATTATCTTTCATCCGAACAAAAAAACTTTGTTATGATTTCCGTTTTAAAGAAAATTCGAAGTAAAACAAATGAGGAAAACGTATTATAACATTGTAACCTATCTCCGTTACCATATGAGGATTACGAAGTATTACAGCACTCATTTAATCAAATGACATCACAAAACCATTCAAATATTAATTTAAATATCTACATTCACTCCACACATTAAGCATAGCATACATACACTTATAGGCCTTAAATCGAGCTTACGATACCTTAAAAATAGTTTGGAAACAATTCGTGACTAATTTGAACAAAACAGAATAACATAGAAAATTTTGAAAAATTTTAGAAATAGGGGTCACACGACTGTATGATAGAGCCCAAACCATGTGACTCAGAAACATGGCCGTGTGGCCAAATCGTGTACAATTCGAAATTTGGGTGACACAACCATGTCGCAGACCGTGTGCCCGCCCGTGTGCAAATCAAAATATGGTCACACGACCGTTTTGCAAACCGTGTGAGATTTGAATTCAGGTCACACGACTATATCTCTAAGCCATGTAACAGCTTGATGCCATATGTAAAAACTTACACTTAAAATCAATAAGACACATGGTCGTGTGAGGTGACCGTGTATGACACATGGTCGTGTGACAACCTGTGTCCCAAGCCATGTGTACTTAAAATGACTTCCAAAACAAACTAAATCATTACCTATTTCTTAGGTGCTAAGTCAAACCAAAAACAAGCATTCATATACCTTTAAAACACATTTAAACAATCTTAAAATATACCAAAACATACAACCTAAGTGCCTAACCAGTATGCCCTTAATGGCACCACATTTCATACACTAACCAATTCACATTCAAAGTTCACAAGTACCTACTTTAAACACACATCAAACTTACAATTCACTCGTTCCATTCATATCTAAGTCTACCATAACCTATTCATTCACAAGTAACCTAAACAAAAATGACCAAAACCTATACATATGGACCTTTACAAGCCAAAAGGCAAAAGCCAAAGACATATACAAGTGAGCCAAAATCAAGTTTAAACAATATTATCCATGTATAAGATGTATCACAAGTAATAAGTATCCAAAATATATACAAGACACACCTATTACATGCCATATAACCCAAAAGTAAACATGTCAAAATCTACCAAAAGATATCTGGATTGTGTGATCTCCAGATTGATTTGATTGTTCGATCCTACAAAATGTTATCTACAAAGAAACGGGAAAATGATACAAGTAAGCTTCAATAAAGCTTAGTAAGTTCAACAGTTGAAACGATAAAACTTACCGTATAAATATAACAATTACACATTAACATGACTAATAAAAAAAACCATGTCAACTACAATCATTCAACATGTGAGTTTATATATATACGAGTTGCATAATCTATGCAATCATGCAAGACCATTTGATATCAAGTCACAATAACATCGGGAAATCATACAAACATTTATATAATTCAATAACAATTTGCCCAACGAATGGTGTAACATATACAAATATGCGGTTATCCACCCGAAACACGCCAAAAAGCTCAAATGAACTAAGCCAACCGAGAACACGTCTTGGCATTAAGTGCCTAGGTCGTAGGCCAACATTACTTCAGAAAAACATCTAGGCACCAAGTGACAAACCCGAAGGCTTTACGTCCACCCTCGGTAACACGCCAGAATCACTGTAAATGTAACACAGTAGTCTACAACAAATGTTGAACTCCGATATAATAAGTGGATAATAACAAGTTAGGAATCATCATCTCATTACAAGTCAATCCTGTGCAACATATAACCTATTGGCATGCCAAGTGTATCCTATCATATGTTCATCCGGGCTCAATTCACATAATAGTATAATCGTTTACATTTCAATCATTTTCTCACCAATTCAATCGTAACATTTCAATTTATAACCAATGCCATCGAATTACATAATTCTAATAATAATATTACTAGAATACACAAAATAATAATGTATGAACTTGTCAAGGCTAAAGTGCAGAGATAGCAAAATTTAGGTACTAATCAACAACTTTCTCTTTCCCCCGATTATCTACTGGTTCTTGATCTATAAAATAATTTATTCCAATTTATTAACTTCAATTTCATGTAGTATTCAATTTAATACATATGTTTTCCTATTTACAATTTTTCAAATTGCCCTAAACTTTTACACCTTAATCAATTTGGCCCCTAAGACCAAAACAAGATTATTTTCACGATTAATCCTTATACCCAAGTGCCAAATTCATTTACACCCAAATATAGTCCACACATTCTGAAAAGTTTTTCAAGAAAACCATGCCTATTTTAACTTATTTTCAATTAAATCCTTGAACATAAAAACTAATGAAAAATTACTTTACAACTAGATCAAAACCATCATCAAGAAAATTTCAAGAGCATCAATGGCAAATTTTTAAAACTTCGACAGTATTTCAAAATAATCTTTAGGCTAATTAAATTAAGTTACAACGATATCAAAAACATAAAATTTATGAAAAATCAACAAAAATAAAACTTACATGCATAAACTTTTGCTTGACCAAAACTTAAGCTACTCTAATGGAGTTCCTTTCTTCTATTTTCAGTGAAGAAATAAGGTAAAGATGATGCTTACCCATTGTAACTTTTGTTTTATTATTTTAATCATCATATTTTAATTAAATTATAGCATATATCTAATAGATTAACTTCATGACAACCGGCCATTAACAAATATATAGCTAACTTGCCATATAAAACCATTATACTATGTTTTGTACTCAATTAACCTAATTATCCTTTAGCAAATGATTTTTACAAATTTTACGATTTAGTTCTTTTTCTTTAATTAACTAAAAAAATATTAAAATTTCTAAATCAAATTTTTATACGATATTAATGACCTCGTAAATATTAAATAAATAATATTATGGACTCATATATTAAAATTATGATCTCAAAATCATTGTTTCTAAAACCACTAAAAAATCAACTATTACACGTATGATTTGGGTGGCTTGGAATAATGTTCAACTCATTTACATATTGTTTTCTTTGTTACTACTAGCGTTGTTGCTATTGTTTTGGTTTATTTATTTTATTCACTACTATGATTTATGTCTGCCATTTTTTTAAGGTTTTTATTCAAGACCACACACCCCTGAAAGGAGGCAAGGCATGAATTTCCTGAAGGGGACAAAAAGCATGAGATACGGTCATGGTAGAAAATTCCCTTTATTTTTAGAAAGTGACCTCCCTTTATTTTTAGAAAGTGACCCCCTTTATCCTCCCTTTATTTTTTCTTCCTTTAATTTTGAAAATTCTCAAAAAAAAGAAAAAGAAAAAAGAAAAAAGAAAAAGTAAGAAACAAAATGACAACATGATAATAAAACTACAACTAGGCATTCATTAGCACTCTGAAAATCATTAGAGTTTGAATTTCACTAATTGTTATACTTTTTTATGGGTACTTTTAGAAGTAGAAAAAGAACCCCGACCGGTCATGGTACCGAAATCTAAACCAAAGTCAACGGCGGTAACAATGGAGGAAGAATAAGGTATTGAACCAGTGATGATGTTTTTTAGGGTAGAAACCATGATAAAGTTTCTATTTGGATGAAAGACGATAGCGCGAAGACAATGACAATGTCATAAAGGGTGGAACTACAATAAATTGTTGTCTTTTCTTTAGCCTAAGCATAAAAAATTTAAAACTTCGCAAGTATAAGAATGGTGTTAATTGAAAATTTTTAACTTTTAAAGGGACTAAAAGTATAAATTTTCCTTAATGGTTTGACAGTTGAGTGACTATTTTAACTATTTTTTTAATAGCTGTGATTAAATTGACAAAAAAAAAAAGTTAGAATGACGAAACTAAAAATGGTACTTGTAGCGACGTAAAAATTTGCTTTGGTCGCTAATTGAATGATTTATTGAAAATTTGGAAATCGAAATTCGATTTTATTTAAAAAGGGAGTCGCCACCGATCTTTTTTCTAAGTGTGATCGGACACCTAATAAAACCTCTTTTTAACAAAAATTTATTTTCGGATAAAAAGAAGGCTGAGTTTAGGTCTACGTCAAAATTCAAAGAGAAATAGGGCTCGGGAGTCGGTTACGCACGAGGAAGGTATTAGCACCCTCGTGACGCCGAAAATTGGTATCTTATTAAACACGTGTTGTCTTGATTTTCAAAAATACGAGCTCAATGTAAAATTTAATCGTGATCGGATAGAAAGAAATGAGGAGTTTCGAGTTTTTTGGTTTTTTTTATTGAAAGACGTCCCGTTTTAACACGAGCCGTCGACTTTCACCCAACATAGCGATGAAATCAACGATTTAGTGTTAAATCGTTACGTTACCTTATGCATTGAAATTAATTTAAAACGGGAATAGAATTTTTGTTGTAATGACAAGCAAATCGACATGAAATAAATACAAGGGAGATTTAGAAATATATTGAGGCAGATAATAAATACGACAATAGTATTAGACATGAAATAAAAATGAATATATATATATATATGAAAACATATAATAATAGTAAATAAGATGATGAAAATATTCTATTAAAAATGCTAATAATGCTATATATAGATATACATATATATCAAAATACGTGCATGATAATAGGGATGAAAAGTATATATATAATAGTATTAAATATAGTATTAAAAATATATATACATATAAGTATTAGGTGAAAACATATGCATAATATAATGTTAAAAATACATACATAATATGGTATTGAAAGGTATATACATAAGATAATATATATATATATATATAAAAAGATATATAAGTGATAAAATAATAATAATATGTACATAGAATACGTATATATAGGTGAATAAATAATAACATTGTTTAAAATGGGTAATAATAATGAGAATAACGAGTTTAATAGTAAAATATAATAATAATATACATTATAGTAAAAAATAATGATAAAGAGAAAATAATAATATGGTAATATACCTATAAAAGGATAGTGAAATAAATAAATATAATAAAAATAAACATTAAAACAATAGGGATAAAATAAAAAAACTATGAATAAGTGATAAAAATGTATGTTTTTAAAGTAGAAAATAATAAATATAATAATGATAAATAATATTAAAAAAATAAAAATAGTAAAAATAATATAAAAATCGGATCAATTTTAAAAAAGGGATAAGAATCGAAACAAAAATGAACATTTGGGGAAAAATCAAAATAAAAATAAAAGGAGGGGGTTTATTTGAACACGCGCTAAAACAGTGGGGAGTAAAAGAGAAATTTTCCCAAGCTTTTAAAACGCATGGCTTCGCTTGCACCAACTTGCAAAGCGCGACGAGTTTCATGGCCGAATTCAAAACGAAATAACTGCAGACAGGACCCAATCGAATACCAACACAAGAAAGAGAGGACCAAATGTGGAAATATCCCCTCAACGCGAAACACGCGGGTCCTGGGGCCTATTCGGATCGGGTCCAAGCGGGTAAGCCTACGCGGCTTATACGTCGTCGTTTAGCAAAGGAAAAGGGAGAAAACCCTAAGTTTGAGCCTTCAAACAAATTAGCAGACAGCAAAGAAAAAGAAAATGAAAAGTTTCACCTCCCCCATGCCCACTCTCGGTCAATTCCAACCCCGATCGAGCGCCATTTCGCGTCCTAGAACGACGACGAGCCACACGAAGGCGCTGCTTAGGGCCGACTTTAAGAGCGGGCGATCTCGGCCCTTCCTAATTCCGACCGCGATGAAAGGGACAGGCTCCGATCACCGAAGGTAAGTCAGTATTTCGACTTCTTCTCTTTTTGAACACCTTAAGCCAAAAATGAACCCAAAAAAAACAAGCAAAATCTTGCCTGAAAGGCTGGATCTGAGCGAGAGAGGTTCGGGTTCAAGCTCTGATTGTTATTTCGTGTGAAAGTTCTGATTTTTTTGCTATTTTGTGTATATGCGATGGATTAGAGGCAAAGTAAATGAAAAAATCGGTGAAATATCTTTGTTTTTTAGTTTTCTTATTTTTCAATGCATCCCCCCCTTTACATTTCTTTTCTTTCGGCTTTATAGCCGATTACATGTTTGATTCTACTTTTTTGCTTTTCTTTGCTGCTTTCTGTGTTGTCGCTTCTCTGTTTGCTGTCTCTGTCCTTGTTTGCGTGCTTGTTGCTTGTTTTGGGTTGTTTTGCAGGACTAAGGACGGTCAACGGTGCCCGTTTTGGTGCTAAGGGTAGGCTCAGTCGAACCTCGAGCGTGGGAAGTGCCGACGAGGCACGTGGGCGCGCGGCGCTAGGCATGGCCTAGGGTTTCTGCTGAGATGCTAACATTTGGGCTGATGTGTACTGGGTTTTAAAATTTAAGCCATCGGGCCTGGTAATTTGGGCTGGTTAGTGGGCATAGGTTTAGGGTCGGGATTAATGTAACTGGGTTTAAAACGGGTATGATGGGGTGTTGTTAGGTTATGGGTTATAATTTGGGTTTGGTAACTTGTAAATAGACTTTAAGGACTATTTAATTTTGATATTTGTAATTGGTGCAAAATTGGGCTACAACAGTACTATTTTAAGATAGATTTTAATGTAATTTATTTATTTTTAGAATAAAGTTGCTGTAGAAGCTCAATTTAATAATTTATAAGTAATATGAGTAGAATATATTAGTTAATTGTTAATTGCTAACCAGTTATGTAGGTAAGGCGAATCAAGTTTTATGTTTAAAGTCGGACCATTCTATTTTTTTTTTGTTCTTTTTCTAACGCGAAACCCACTCATGTTAAAAATGGGAATATCAAGTCATTCAGTTGATATTCTTAATCTGCTCCCATCTGATGAACATCCTTATCCACAATAAACATTCTCCTTTTGAAAATTGCAGGTCACTTTTTCAATTTTTAGGATAAATTACACGGTAGGATACTTAACTATGTCTAAATTTCTTTTTTAGTTATTTAATTATAAAGAAAACTATAAATTAATCACCCGTTAATATTGTGATTGAAACATGAATTGACAGTATTAAAATTAATATAATAATTGTGTCAATTTAATCATAATTTTAAAAAATTAACTTTTGATGTTTATATATTATCTCAATTTGCTTAGAAAATATTTAAAAATTTTAAAACATAAAGATTATAAAAGAATTTAAGTAAAAATTAAAAGAAAATGAAAGCTTTCAAAATTTTTATTTTTATTTTTTCTTTGCGCTTCAAAAGATTGGAGCTTACAAAAATATTGTTCCTTTAGAAAGAAAAAAAATCTCATTTCAACATTGATTGAATTAGGAGAAACTCAAAAGGTGTTAAAATTTTTAATATTATCTCTTTAAAATTTTTATTTTTGTTGTTCCTTTGGCTTTGTCTCATCGAATTAGAATTTTAGGTAACTTGTGCGGCCTTACGTGTGAAGTTAACTTTAAATTCGCCTAAGTCTTACGAACGAAGTTCTCTAAAGTATCGAACGTAGCAGAAGCAAACTCAAAAGTAAATATGCAACAATCGAATAGAAAAACCACAAGAAAGCAAATAGCATGCCAAGTATTTGAATAAATACTCTTAAATATATTATATTACTCAATGATGAAGTGATTACAAATGAAGAGCAAGAACTCTATTTATAATTGAGTTCAACGGTATAGTTTAAAATACATTAATGGCTAAAATTAAAAATAATCTACAAGTTGAAATTCTTAATGATTTTAGATACTTTGCAAAATGCTTTTAAAATTTATAATATTTACATTGATAAAATATAAATTATTAAAGTATTTATATATTCATCAAGCTAAATAAATGAGAATTGAATCTGTTCAAATAAAAGATAAATTCCAAAAAACTTGAAGTGAAGAAGATAAACTATCAAAATATGTTTAATTATTATAGGTTTCTTTACGCGGCCTATGACAGTTGCATGCACCTAATGATGACAGAGACTAGTAGAGCCTCTTGATTGCATAGGCTAGTAGAGGAATTCTTGAATAATTAGCCTGCATATTTGACGTGGTTTAATTATATGTTTTAGTTGCATCTTTTTTGAGGATGATTCTTGAGATAAGTTGATGTTTTTGGCTGAATTTTTTTGGTTTAAAATATGCAACGCGATTTGTGGTTTCAAATTCGTTTAAATCCATTGATGCAAGAGTAATTACTAGATTTGATCATTTGATGCTGGAGATTCGACTGTTTCTGTTCTTTTTTCCTTTTTGAACGAACAAAAAGTTAATCTAGTGTTTCAATTTTCTATATTTTTGTATTCAATTCACCCAACTATTTTCTTAAAGTTGAGCTCAACTTAAAATTAAAATGAAGAAAATACCCCAAGTACTATAATAGTAATGTTAACAAAATACCCCAAGTTTAGCTAAAATTGGAGAATCAGATGAGGTTTTAGTTCATTTTTTATATGCTCTTGCTGCATTTTATTTGGTTTCGTAATAAACTTTGTTTTGTTTGATAAAAGTTTACTGGGTCCGCTCTGTATTATTTTTATTAAAGATTTTTTTATTTTAAATTTTCTCTAACATTTTTTAATAACTTATGTTTATGATTTTTAAAAAATAAATTTTAAATTTTAAAATGGCTTAATTGATTTTTTTTAATTTGTTATTAAGGTCTTTTTGACCTTTTAATCTTATAAATTTTAAAAAAAATACTTTCAATAAAAGAATAGTAGTCAAATTAAATAAATGTGTAAAGATTAATAGTTAAAATTTGTTATTATATTTTACATATAAACATTAAATTTTAATAGATACCTTATTTTACTCATTTACCTAATATATAAAGTCTAATTTACTTTTTAACGGTAATTTTTACCTAAACTTAATCAATTAATATTTTATATAAAGAGCAATAAGAAGAGGAAGTCGGCGGATTCTGAGTTTATTGGGTATGACTTGTATAGGGTTTTTTGGGTTTCCAAATTTACGGGTTTCCTATTTTTTATGGGAAGGTGAATGACTATTTTAAAATTTTTTTATAATTAGATGATAAAAAATTTAAATATAAAATAATAGAGTGTCTTGTAATGTAATTTACCATTTTTTATATTAAGAGAAACAGCATTTTCTTTTTGGGTCGGTGTCGATTTTCCAACTACTGATCGAATCTGAAATAGATTTGCCTTCTTATTACCCTCTTGTATTTTGTTTGGACACTACGCATGAACTGTTTTGTTCTTCTTTGAAAATATCTCCCATTTCGACCACAGACCCAGTGTGCAAAGATCCTTTAAATAATCGTCCCAATGAATCCCCTCAGTCATTCGATGAATTTAAGATAATGATCCCTTGCTAATTAAATCGTACCCACCTTAAACAAATCATTAATCTTTCATTCTTCCCTTTTTTTTCTTTTTTCCTTTTACAACATGTGGATAAAACGCCACATGAAACTGTTGGATTTGACATCATTATTGCTGAAAGATGCTACCGCTATTCATATTATATATATTCCGTACTTTTAAAAGCAGTTTACGACTCCTTTTCTCCTTTTTTCTCCCTTGTACCCCATGGATTTCTTTTGGCAGTGGAAAGTACAGTCATGACACTTCATGTGGTGAGGGGAGCGAGACGGACTGGGACAATACTTCATTTACTTTTCATAAAAGAAACTATATGCGTGTGTGTGTATATATATATATATATCTGGAACATTAATTAGGGTTTAGTGCTGGTAGTTCATTCATACCGTACTATATAAAACAAATCCCTTTCGTTTTAGAGTGATTACCTTGTATATATAACACACTTGATTTGTGTGTGCCACAGTTTGAAGAATAAAGTGTGATTAAAATTTGTTTGCAAGTTAATTCATGCAAGACCAATATGTGAAACACGACAGATTCCAGGCAAATCTGTCGAAAAAGCAAAGATTTGAAGGTCATATCTGGTAGCCATATTAGGCACCTCTTCTCCAATCCATCATTTCAAGCTGAAAGCGATGTAAAAGAAGAGGGGATGCATGCGCATAACATATCATAGGGCACGCACGCTAGCTGGAGGTAGAAATGTTGGGAGTAAATGGCTGAAGTTATGATTATGTGCAAAGACGCACAGCGTTGCATGCAGGGATTTCAAGCCGGCAGTGTGGGGCACATGTTTAAGAAAGGCTATCCAGTACTGGAAAAGTGGGGGGGGGGGAATGCTACAGCCAAATATATATAATTAGTTGAATTGCACAGTTGGATTAGATTGATCAATGGATAGGAACATATACGATAGTGATTGAAAGAAAGCTAAGTGCCAAATAATCCGGAAATCTTCGTCAAGAATAAATCATTGTGAGACCTTGGTGACACATGCTTCTCCCAAAATATCGCAATAAAGCTCATAGATCATGATGGACTATACGCTATGGCTGTATACATGCACATGCGCACATGCACATACACATGCATGCACTCAATAGTTAAAGGTTGTCACTCTGCCAAATGCTCTTAGCGGAGGAATCCTATAGATGGATGCATGTTAAAACTTTGGTGATTATATTCTCTCTCCATATCATCTATATATATGAACCTAATTAAGGATTACAGTAAATCCGAAACTTTTGCGTAACCCATTAATGCTAATCCAATATCTTATAACTTCTGTCGGTTCTGATGTGCACGATCTCTTTTTGGCTGAAATGTTGTTGGAATCAAAATCAAACTGTTAGTGCCTAAGCGCCAATGAAACAAAGGGAAAATGGCCATTATCAGAGTGTTTTTCTTTTTTATGTCTTGTCAAATTAATGTTTCGCTGAAGAATAACTGTAGAAAGCAGCTTTCCTATTCCTAGTTATCCAGTACCATACGTACTCCTTTGCAAAGACGTCTGGAAAGAAACTTAATCGCTTTATACTACTATACAACTGCAAAGCACTTGGTGTTCAAAACACTTTTTCCAAATTATATATATAATAAAATTTTGAAGTTGAGTGCTCATTCACCTCTCATCCACTATCTTTTGAGAAAATTACATAATCAAGCATTTTAATCAAAGAATGGTATGGAAAACTAAAGTTATAATATTAATCTTTTCGTGAATACACAAATTATATATGTAACGTATTGGAGAGTAAGTTAGAAAACAGAAATAGTCAATTGCACATAAGATGAAGGTTACATTCATAGCTATAGTCTGATAAACTGGGTCACCAGATTGCTTGTGATACAACCCACTAGAAACTATAGCAATAATTTAGCTAGCTAGACTGAGTGGACAAACTAAACCAAAGAAAACAAAGTTAAGATTCGTTTATTAGCCATTCAAGGGAATCCATTTGGGATCCCTAGGACTAGAGAATGATGCCAAGGCATGAGAATTAAGCAACTTAAGAGCAGTACTAGATTTGATGCACCTTGGTGTTTTGTACTGATTAATTGAGCCCCCTTGGCTGATGAACAAATCCATCAATGCCTCGAATGTCCCAGGCTCAACAACCCGTATCTCAAGTGGTCCTATGGTCTTTTCCCGGCTACGGCATTGCCTGTAGACATAATCGAGCTCTTCTTCCACAGTAACACAACATTCTTGTAGCAGCTTAGCATCAACGGAGGTGGCTGAGTCTACCATTTGAATTTCCCAGAAGAGTACGTAATGTCCAGGGACAGAGGATGTATCGGCATAGCTGGTGTACTCCACAAGCAAGGCGTTGTAGGGTTCTAACAATTTCTTTGCTGTGGTGATGCTTCTGTGAAGATCTTCCTCGTTGGTTTTGTCATTGTCAACGCTAAGCACAACATTCCTTCTGCATATGAATCGGAATTGTGGGGCTTGGTTGTGAAATCCAGTCACCTGGAGCACATCTCCGATTCGATATCTATAGAGACCTGAATCATTAACCAAGCATCAACTAGTTCAGATGGTGACAACAACGATAGCAACATGCAGAGACATATTTGTTTTCTAGAAAAGACTTGTTTAATTGTGATAAAATATTTTATCAGTAGCAAACTAAAGGAAACATGAGTTTTCGCGTAGAATTCATGTGAATTTGAAAGCTGACGGACTTAGAATTAATGAAATACCATTTTTGGGCTATTTAATTGTTCTTAACAAGGTACTGCTCTTACCAGAGAAAGTAGTAACCACCAATTCATAATAGCAGCCAACTTTAACATTCACCAAATCAACAAGCCTGTCATTTGGCACTGCCTCCTCTTCATCTATGTCCATGGCAAGTGCTCCATTTTCTCCCAAAGGTAAAAATTCAAAGTAACCCATGTTAGGCAAGAGGGTAAATGCTACTTCTGCAGGGTCACATATTGGTTTCAAGTTGACACCAAAGTAACACTCGGATGAAGCATACATAGTACAAACCAAAGGCAACTTTCCTGCACTGTAATACTCGAGAGGGGGTATATACTGTGCCATGGAGCCAGTAACTACAGCCTCGATGTATTTGGCCCTGGGCCATAGGTGACACAGGATTCCTTTCCAAGATGGACGGCTACAGATGCTCTCAATCTCATCAGCCAGATCGGGGTTAGGTGATGATAGTATAGACATCATTGCTGACCGGCATGCAGGGTCTATTATCGACAGGTCAAGATGGCCGGTGCGGATATCATTGCATAGTTGAGCCCATTTACGCTCAAGAAAAGATATGGCTCGGAGGAGAGCCGATGCAAATACAGCCCCTAATCTCATAACCTGGTGACGATGTACTAGACCAGCAAGCAACTGGCAGTACATGCTTTGGTTGCTATCATTGCACAAGATTGCCTGATCTGGGCTTGTAAAGTCATTAAATGGGTCTCGTGTTCGGCACTTGAAGTGCTTACTCTTGTAGTAGCTGGTGAGCACAGTGCGAAATGGCAGACCACAAGGAGTAGATAATTCAGCCTTGACAAAGTATAGATACATGGCCTTACCGTCATCAAGACCGGGAATGTACCTAAAAATCAAAATGTCAATACAGACATCATTGTAACCAAAAAATCTACATTTAATTGGAGAAGTAATACTTAGTGTGTGCTTACTGAGAAATTCATTATTCAGTTCTGAATATCTTTTACGATCATTATACTTGAGACACTATAATAGTGCTTTCATTAATCTCAATTGCTACTATGCAAAAAGTCTGAAGGCGGATGAGAGCAAAGTTCTTTTTTCATGCATTACACGCCAACTTGCACTAATAACATCATCTAAATTCTAAAGACTGAGCAACTTGTGAGTGGATAAAAAGTTCTTTTACAAACGCACACGCTCTCTTTCTCTCTAGATCAACAAAGGAGACAGTAAATTGAATTTCACATGCAAGTACTAAACCCTACACTTCTTTTTTCTGTCAAAATAGAGAAAGAGGCTGTGAGATCAGGGACTAAAACGAAATATTCTCATACTATTCTGGCCCGCCACGAGTCAGATGTTATACTAACAATGCTTTCGGTCTTTGGAGGGTTTTCTCGTGCACTAACCCCCTCATGGTTCACCAATATTCATTTTAAACTGAAAAGTTTTGGTGGCTCAACTCAAGTAGGGATTGTTCCCACAAGTTCTGAGTTCATAGCAAATTCTTCTTTCAGTCTTGTTAAAGGATAGTAGTGCGTACAGTTTACCCTTCAAACACTATACGTTATGGCTTTTTCTATGCATCAAATCATATTCATCCTTAAACATTGCTCAGAATGGAGAATCAAAAACCTGTGGTGGATGGCAGAGATCCAATAAACTTTTTTAAACAAAAATATGGAATAACATCTTCTCAAGAGCAAAGTTATAGAAACCACTTCAAGAAAGAATAAAGGATTAAAAAAAAAATACCAAGATGGTATTAAGCTGCTACCAAGTCCAAGAAACGACCAAACATGCATGCACAAATGCATACACACACAGTTATAATTGGCATGATGGAATCAACGGAAAACAATTTTGAGAAAAGAATAAAGGAAGAAGATGTAAGATAACTGGTTCATAATTGGCATGATGAGATTATAAAGAAAGGTCCGACGGTCAAGATCTTCTGCTATTGATGGCGTTAATTTAGGCTCTCCAGCAGATGTCCCCGAGCTGCAAATTGAGAAAAATGTTTCAATTAACTTACAACATAGAACATAAAATATGTCCAAAAATAAGAACAAAGAACAAGCCATAATGGTATAAAGAGTTGAGACAGTAAGAGAGACGAAACCTGCACAGAATTTCAGTTATGGGTTGACCAGTGATGAGGGAAGAGTCTTCACCATTAGCAATTCTCTGGATATAAGGATAGATATTCTTGTAGGTAATAACCGGGACACAACTTTTAAACTGAGAAACATCTATAGATCCTTTCATATACTTATTCAAATACTCAGTTTCTGCATTTCGCTTTAATATTTCTTTCAAGATGCCATACTGAACTTCACCAGCTGTCGTCGTTAACTTTTCAATCTCCTTCAAGGCATCTTCACCCTTGTATTCCAGTTTCTTCCCATCCATGTTATGATTTAAAGGAACAAGTAGAGAGTTCACAAAAGAAATAACAAAAGCAATACTTCTTTGATCACAACTTACAAACTAGAGGTTCTATATATAACAAGTTTGGTTTGTCATGTGCCTGGTGAATAATAGACGTATTTTCCCCACATTTACAAGCCGATCATTAGAAGCATATGGTGCTGGTTTGGTTTTTTCTTTTCAGATAAATCAATATTCCGCTGATATGATCTGTACTGTAATGTGGACCCTCACTTGTTTTTCTTGATTAGAAAACAATGACCTCATCCAACAACATAGTGGAAATGGTCTTTCATGAATTATACAATAATTCAACTAATAGTCCATCATTTAATGTAATGATTTAAGAGAGAAGACTCTAGTTTCTGTAGCAGCCATTTGAGCAAAAATGTTAATGGATAAGTGTAAGGAACTAAGACGAGTAAAAGAGCCTTTCATCAAATATGAAACTATGAGTTTGCATACCTTGAAAAGTTGTACTAAATGGTCATGATATTTTCATGTGTACTGCACAACAGTATATCATACTGATTCTTCAATTTGACTGCAAAATGTGACATATTTCATAATCATACATAGATCGTATATTCTGGTCAGTGGCAAGGTTGTTGGTATCTGGTTCTAGTTCTAACATCAGTTATTGTCCATAAGATGGAACTTTTTCATATTTCTTTTCCCCATAAAGGGATGCAAAAGGCCAAGAAAATCAAACTCCTTCTGTTTAGTATCTGTTCTCTTTCTCCTTCTATTTATTTTCCCCATAAGTGACATGTATAGCAACAAAAATGGAAACCATTCTCCCTCTCAATAGCCGAGTCTAATGGTTAACAAGCTGCCACGGAAGGTAATTCAGAACAAGTCAGGTTGCAGGTATAAAAGGGTCAATCACAACTCCCATTAACAAAAAGTTATTCATCAGTACCATATAAATGACATGGAAATGAAATGTAAGATATTCCATCCTTGTCCTCAATGATAGAATTTGAACAAAAGCTCCTAAAGAAAATAAGAAACAATCTGGACCATTCAATCAAATTTGAGATGCTCAAGGGGATTTGCCATTATTAGGAAATATCCTTATACAAGCGAGCCTGTATGCATTAATCAATACCTTTAGAACATATGCCATTCAGTAATATTGTGTCTGCATCATCTGTTTTATAGAATGGTGAGAGACACATATGCTGAAGAAGTGCCAACAGATTCATTGTCTCTTCCACATGACAAATTTGCAAAATACAGTGCGGTTGCAATAAAAACTTCTTTTTTTTTCATATCCAGGAAGCTTGTGATAGTGCAGAAGAAAGTAAGCCTACTAGGCATTGTTTTCCAATGACTATCTAATTGGAGCATAAGGAGTAGCATCACTAAAAGCATGATTTCCTACAATATCCACTTGAAATTGAGTCTGTGCGATTTTAATGTCAGCAGACTCATCATAGTAACTCATATAGAGGGCATCACCATCTTTTCTTCTGATTCCGAAACGATTTCTTTTCACAATCCTAAGATAGTTTGGATATTTAGTGCTTTGAATACAAGCATATAGTTTATTTTATGGTCCACCACCTTTACTTCAAGAAGAGTGCACGAAATAAAAATAAAGATGTTGAAAGGAACCTTAAACTAAATACTTACAAGTAATTAAGGAAAAAAATAGTGGCATTACAATTTATATGAATTATAATAATTGGAGAACCAAAATAAATAGTGCACATTTCTTCTTGTTCAAATGGAAGTAACATTTGCCAGAGATATAAATAATTTACCAAAGGAAATCATATCATTTCTTTAAACAGACAAGGTTTTAAATGGTTCCACTTCATTCTGAAGTCCTATCAAATCTACTCAAAGACAAAATGCAGTCATGGAGGATGCATGCATGAATGATCACTGTTACTGCAACCAACATTATTGAGCAAGACTTTGGACAGAAAGAAATATAAAAGTATGTGCCAAATAAGATGTACAGCCAGCTTTGAGGGAAAGGTAGGTTTTTTTCTTTTTTTCTTTTTTGAGAAATATGTGAGAATGAAAAATGTCCCTCCATTAAACCTTAGCTCATTGATCAAGGTGATTCATTTAACTTTTCTGTGATATGGTGAGACAGACACTGTTGGTTTCCAATTTAAATGGCCTTTAACTCTTTCGTTTCTCGGTGTTAATCGAATCCTCTACAAGCATAATAAGGGTCATCTCATCTCATGTGGAAATCAGTGGAAGAAATATCATGAAGCACAAATCCAAATTGATAGAGAGGTTCTTCTTTGACTAGGTTGTAAGGCAATTACAAAACCAGTATTCTGGTTGTCTGAGGTCACCACTCACTTTCAAAGACCCATATTTTGAGAAAGCGTCTAGATTTGAATCATAGAAGCTTCAATAAATGAATTTTTTGAAAATACCTTGTCTCACCATCAGACAGAACAGTGCAAGTCTTTAAGTCTCAAACACTGAGTTTTGTCCTTGAAAATGAATTTTAACTACCTATTTTAATTTTTTTTACAAATCTTATTTATATTAGTAAATCTCATATAAACAGTCAGGATCGATTCAATTCTTTAATTAACCAAAGTAAGAATAAAATATCACCAAAAGTTTAAATGCTGCTTTTCGGGGCACTTTTTCCTCTTTTACCTGGGACAAGGACTTGTCAGCATCTGATGCAATATTATTCTTGATGGTCAGTATCACAAACTTTCATTTTACTAAGACCGCTAATTTTTATCACTCCAATTATTAATTATTTCATATAGATATTTTCTTTCTTTTCTTTACGTTTCTTCTTGGTCTTAGGCAGCATCATAACTCTTCTATAGCTCCAAAACATCATCATGAACCATTCTGGGAGGTATTGAGAATGTCTATGAGGGAGCTAGAATAATTCAGTGTCATTCCTAATCAATGAATTGCTTTGGAGTGTGTTAAGGTAATTTAAGTAACAGGTAATATTGAGTTAGTTTACCAATAGAGAACATGAGATATCACAATAAAAGACGCATACATGATCAAAATTTGAGAATACAAAAAAAGTATCCTACAAGTGGAGAGAGGGTTCTCAAATTTCTAAAGCAGATACTTTGAAAGAAATTACAAATAGTTGCTTTAAAAGTTTGAGGAGATATCAGAACAAAAACATTTATATACAAAGCAGAATTTAAAGACGAGCATAACCTGATCAAGCTTTTTACAGAAGAGCTGGACAGGTCAGACATAACACAAGTGCAAACTAATAGTGCACTGCATACATAATTGTTATTCAGAACTGTATATCCTGGATTTATTTCTATGTAGTGCATGCCTCCTTTTGCCTATTTCATTTATTAAAATAGAATTGCTATATGCACTTCATTATGACCATTGCTCTAAGTACCACTGTTCCACACCTATCTTTTGTGTGTGACCTAACCAATGTTTCTTGTGTAATATCTGAATAGCTACAAGAGAATAGCCATATTGATGTGAGCATAAATTAGAGGTAACTTTTAATTATGAAAACTTCAACAATCCAAGAAAACTCATTGAACCGGAGTTGGACGTTTCCAAAAGAGAACAATGAAGTTACCGTAGCACATTCCCTTTCCATCCAAATGCTCACGGTTAGTACAAGAGTGTGGCCCTCTGGTAACAAGCTTGCCTGTTCCTGTTGCTGAACTTACGCAACAAGAATTCAAAAGATAATATTAACTTAGCTATGAAAGGTTTAAACCCCCAAATATTATTTCCCAATGGATGCTAGCCTCTTCATACATCATTAAGAACAGTGAAATTTAGTATCAGGAATTTCAAATTTAGACACAAAAAATTTGTGACATCTATGACGAAAGGAAAATAGTACCAATTGGTCTTTTCACTCTCCACTACATCCACATTCCACAACACCCCTGTTTGGACTGATCATCAAGCAAGAAGATATCTCGGTGATCAAAATTTATCTGCTAATTCTAATTACACAGGTACCTTCTGGCAAAAGTAAAATTAGTAAAAGGAAAAGCATTAATTCATAGTTGGGTAACTTTTCACCTTGAGAATGGCAAACTTGCTGTTTTTTTAAGAGTTCCACTGTGAGAAAATCCGTATACAGCCAATAGGAATGAATCAGTACAACTCTTCCATCACATCAGTAACCTTACTTTCTAATCCACCAAATAGTCGACCGTCAATTGGCCAGAGTCATCAAAAGGCAACCCTATTTAATATGCTTTTGAGCAGTCTCTAAGACTCAAAAGCAGCGATGTCCCAATCATTATCCCCATCGCAACTTAACAACAAACATCACCTCAATTCCACTAACATGACCACCAAAGCATTATACAGAACATCATGTACGCGTCTTATATGAATGAGAGACGGTGATACAAAGAACTTCTATGTTGTTTCACATAGAATTAACAAATAATTTCTCATAGAATAGGTAATATAAATGTGGCAAATGCTTAAATATGAATGTTAGGGTGACAAAAATTCATTGGAAAAAAAATAAAAGAGACAACAAAACAAAAACATACATAAAATATCATCTATGGACACTGTAGCAAAAGGAGAAAAAAAAAGTTACAGCTTAAAATCACCCACAGTTATTGTGCAGCCCGTTTGCTAAGCCTGGATCTGGTTCAACTTGAAAAATGCGCTTAAAAACTTGTTCAAGCCTGACTTCAATAAAAATACTAAAATATGGATCTGACCTGGTCTGCCCATTTTAAATTTTTTATATTATATTATATTTTTATATAATTTTTAAATATATATAATACATCAAAAATATTAAAAATATTAAAATAAATATTTCTACCTAAATAATATTAAGATAAATGCAACTTAACAAGAAAATATTTTTAAAATAATAACAACATTAATAATAAAACAAGTGTTATACAATATCCAAACAATAAAAATAATAAAGCAGCAAAATAAGATAAAAACAACATGAAAATATCATTAAAATAATAAAAAATAACTTTTTTGTGTCATTTAGTGAATTTAAGCAGAGTTCAGATTAAAAATATATTACCTTATACTTCACTCATTTTTAAAACCGACGTTATTTTTTTCCCTAAACTCATTTTCCAAACCTGTATATATTTTGTTTAATCCCTCTCCTTTTTCGGTCAAATGTAGGTTGTTCTGACTTGAAACTTCCCCCGAATTTTCGAGTCTTCAACAATTATATGTAAAACGACAACGTCTCAAGCATCAGTCAGCAGTTCCTAGAGTATATGTGGAGTATTTAAAAAAGACTTTAATAAAATACAGTTGAGATAAAACTGTTTAGTTTGGTCGCGAAATCTGAATGGCTGTGGCTGCTCTGGCACTGAACCAGCAACTCCTTTGCTTTTCATACCCAAAGATGAGAGCAAAATCAAGGCCATGGTTCCCGCAAAAAACAACCCTTTTGAATTCTCAAAAGAAGCCTCATATCTTTATAATTTCTTGCTCTTCCTCTCCAACTTCCCAGTCCCCAGAGGCCAATGTCCAGACTGCTGAGTCTTGTGTCAACCTGGGTCTGTCCCTCTTCTCCAAAGGACGCGTACGCATTGATCTCTTCTTGTTTTTGCAGTATTTTTAGGGTTTTATGGTGTTGATGTCTTCAATCTTGGTGATTTTTTCATAGAATTAGGGCCAAAGGTTTTTCTTTTCTTCTTGCAAAGGGGTTTTCTTTTCCTTTGTTTCTTAAATGGTTCCCTTGGATAGTACACTACATAGTGATTTGGTTTGAATGTGTCTCTCATGGTCTGATATGTAGGACAGGTTTCTACTTGAACAAGATTGCATGATATCTTGTTTAAAGGTTGCTGCATTTCTTTTCTTTCTTTTTTTCTTTTGGCTGCTTGGTATGTTAAAGAGCTTAATTTTATTGTCTAAGTATTAAATTGCAGAGCATTTTGCTATTCCTACAGTAGCTTGACTCACATTATAGTGCATAATTTAAAGAGTGAAATCATGCTGGTTTGAGGACACGCAAATTCGTCCTAGCTCAATGAACAGCAAACTGTATCTAGGAAAATTGAGATTGAGTTCTGGATTGATTGATTTCCATAGAACGATCCTCTAAAGTACTCTTTTGAATTCATGAATTTATTGATCACTTTCTTCAGAAGTTCAGATTCTTAGATAGTTCATTGTTCTGCATTGCTTTAAATACTTGTCTTTACAAACCATACTTTTATTTGGAAATTCAAATAATATTTTTTGTAAAAAGTGCTTCATATGTCAAATGGATATTTCAGGTTAAAGATGCTTTAGTCCAGTTTGAAACGGCACTTAGTTTAGACCCAAACCTTGTGGAAGCCCAAGCTGCTCTCTATAACAAAGCCTGCTGTCATGCCTACCAGTAAGGATTTCTGATCCTTTTTCCTTTTTCTTTTAGTAGTTATTATTTCAAATTACCATGCATGATTCCAGAAATTCTCGTTTACTTTAGGGAAGAGGTGAATTCTGAAATATAACTCCCTTCAGATGCATCTGTAAAGTATATAGCTTATGTATAGTATTCATAATCACACCTCCATCTGTTTGCCTAAGTCCCTGGATTCCTGTTATATGAAATCCGAAAGTTCTGAGAATCAGGCCTCATCTATGTTTTTGTTATAATACTCTTCTGCATCAATTTCAAGTAATGATTTAGTACTAAATGGGGCTGTTCTTAGTAAGAACCCGTTTTTTCTTTTTATTTGTTTTGTTTTTATTGAGGAAGAGGGGAAGCAAAGAAAGCTGCTGAGTGTCTCCGTACTGCTTTGAGAGACTACAACCTCAAGTTCGGTACAATTCTCAATGATCCTGATCTGGCCTCCCTTAGAGCATCACCTGAGTTCAAGGAATTGCAAGAAGAGGTATGTTGCTCAAGTTTTCTTCCAGACACTCCTCTTTCCCAATCCCCACTGAGATATCCAAGTGCTATGATTATGGAATCAAATGAAATTATTCATTCACATGAGGTTCAAATTACTAAAAGTTGGTATTGCTCATAAGTATTTGTTATCTTTCCAGGCCAGGCTGGGTGGAGAAGATATAGGCTACAGCTTCCGAAGAGATCTCAAACTTATCAGTGAAGTCCAGGCCCCGTTTCGTGGAGTTAGGAGATTTTTTTATGTGGCATTCTCTGCAGCTGCTGGAATCTCGCTGTTATTCACTGTACCCAGGCTATTTCGTGCTATTAAAGGAGGTGATGGTGCTCCTGATATTTGGGAAACTGTTGGCAATGCTGGCATAAATATTGGAGGTAAATTGTGAGATGTGTTATATATATATATATATATATATATATATATATGTCATTTCATGTAATCTCGTTTACTTTCTTGGTGTGACCATCAAGCTAATTGTTTGTAACTGGCTTTTTAAAATGACTAAGTTCTTGAATCAGCTATCTACAGGTATCATTGTTCTTGTGGCGTTATTTTTCTGGGACAACAAGAAGGAGGAAGAGCAACTTGCACAAATATCCCGAAATGAAACACTCTCTAGGTTGCCTTTATGCCTTTCCACCAATCGGATTGTGGAACTTGTGCAGCTGCGAGACACTGTTAGACCAGTTAGTATTTTTTTTTTCTTTTGGTTGAATATTTTTCCAAGTTCTTGCTGCTTCGTGTTTGCAAATTTAGGTAGATAGTTATGCCTGTGTTGTCACTGTAAAAGTATATTCTTCAAAAATAATGTTGCTAACCAATAAGCAATTTTTTTTCGCCATGACCATAAGCAAATTAAGAATTGAAAACCTTCATCTCATTTCATCGTGAGATAGAATTAGGTTTCTTGCACTGGATTTGGTAAACATACTTGATATGTTTCCAAAGTAACCAAAGTATTAAAATTTAAGCTTATAATAATTAATAAATAAAATGTTACAGCTCTATGAGAACAACCATAACAGTTATCAGTTTTGTTTTGTTACCTCATTATTTAGTGAATGCTACTGCTCGGAGTGGTGATCAAGACAAAGAAGACAAGTTGGAAGGCAAAACTGAGACCTAGACCATTGGATCAGAAGTCTTTTACACTTACTATAGAAGACTACATTAGTATTGACTACTTTAGTCGAGTATGGCTACATCTTAATGCGCTGTCATTTCCTATTTGGTCAGCAAAATACATGCCACGCGCAACTTTTACTTGTATATTGCTAACTTGCATGTTGATGCATTATTTTATGCCTTCTCCTATCTATTTGGTTTGTATCATTACATTCTAATTGAAGGTTGGATTCAGGTTATTTTAGCAGGGAAAAAAGAATCTGTTTCTTCAGCTTTACAGAAGGCTGAGAGATTTCGAACTGAGCTCCTTAGACGAGGTGTTCTTCTAGTTCCTGTCATTTGGGGTGAAGGTAGAACACCCCAAGTGGAGAAGAAAGGTTTTGGTGTTTCTAAAAAGGCAGCCACTGCTCTTCCTTCTATTGGGGTAAACTACAAGTTTCTGACCCATTGTAAATTATTAGCCCTATAAGGATAAGTCTTGTCCACTGATCATATTTTCATTGTTCCTATAGTTATTAGGACTTCTTATAAGTTTACTTTGTGGCTTATATGTGATGTACTATGCATGTGACTGTCTTTATGCTCTGGTGTACTTGTGCTGATATGCCGAATATACATTTGGTTTCTGTCTTATATTAATCAACTTTACATGGAATTTCATCTCTGGAAATATTACTGCATGCACTAGGTGTGTGTTTTTAATTAAATTCCTTTCTTCAAACATTTTATCTATCACTGTCATGGCAGGAAGACTTTGAGAAACGAGCTCAGTCTATAACTGCAAAATCAAAGTTGAAAGCTGAAATTCGATTTAAGGCTGAGGTTGTTTCACCAGAAGAATGGGAGAGGTCACCTGCTACTCAATAATTATTATTGTTTGTTCTTATTTTTCATTTAGATAACGAAGGTCCTTATTCTTTTATCTCTTCAGGTTACAAAAGTTTGACTGTTTCCAAACATTGATTATATTTCCAGTTACCAGTCATATGCTCAAATCTTCATTCAACGTCTTTCCTTCTGTTAGCTTTACTACATTTTTCTTTTACTGAAGATTCTTACTTACTCAGGTGGATCAGGGATCAACAAGAATCTGAAGGAGTTACCCCTGGTGAGGATGTCTACATAATTTTGCGCCTAGATGGTCGAGTTCGAAGATCGGGAAAGGTAAGAAAATTGTTGGAAACTTTTGCTGCCTCTTTTTGGCCTGAGATAATTGCAAATATCAATTATCAGAGGATGTCACAAGTTAGTTTAGGAAGGATTATGACCGATTGCTGTTTTCTTTTCTTTTCTTTTTTCTTCAAAAATTTGGATCAATTAGCGTTCCTTCAGCTGGTGTTTTCTTTTTCCATGGCTGCTAAATAAATCAATCTTATAATTCTCTATCTAAGATTTCAAATATCAGTAATGCAATATTGGAAATTTTTTTCCTCTGTTATCATGGTAAATTTTTTCTTGTTTGCAGGGAATGCCTGATTGGTCACAAATAGTGCAGGAGCTGCCTCCAATGGAAGCATTGCTAAGCAAACTTGAAAGATAGAATTTATGTTACCAACCCTTATTTTAGTGCGCTACAAACTTGAAAGCTGATGGGAATCTTCTTTGTTTGTCTATTCTTTAAGCATTGTATATTTATTACTTTGTACATCACAGCATGCAAGATTTTGAACACGATAAAGAACTTAATTTCGATCTAGTCATGTAGCCTTTATTTCACTATTATTGAGCTTTTAACAATGTTTAATCAGTACCCCCTTTTCCTCACTTTTTCTTTTATTTTCTTTTCAGAGGTTGGCTTTATGGTGTACTTCATGGGTTTATTATATAGTTATACCAATCACGCTGTTTCACTTTTCCATCCTTCGTTATGATTTGGTTGCACCAGCTGTTTATAACTCTCACCGCTTACCAACAACTCTGAACTGATAAAAAAAAAAAAAAGAACCCTCTTCTTCTGGGATTTTCACATTACTATTTCTGTCATTTAGCTTGTATTAGGTATGGAAGAGGTCATATATTTACAGCTTAAACAAAGATTTCGAGGAAGTTTCTAAATAGCTATCCAGGCGAGTTTGACCTTTGTACAAGAGCCATTGAACATATCAGCTACCCATATCACTGAATACATTTTTTTGTCTTCCATTGTTGGGTTAGGTTCTGCTTTTTATTATTATTCTAATTGTTCTTGTATTAGTCAAGGGATTAGGACAGCCAAACTATTGAAGGTTGTTGGACGAATTAGCCTCTTTTTTTTCTTTTTTTTTAAAGTTAGAAGTTAGAAGTTTTAACCAAATTAATTATATCATATAAGCCTCTACCCATGACCCATGGGTCAACCATTTGCCGCCTCGGTGTGCTTGGACGTTAAACCATCATTATCTCTACATGTGCAAATCTACAATGTGGTTCGATGTAATCTGCCTAAATATTTTACTTTTAATTAATTCTTTGAACCATATTATTATCTATCCTATCAATTTAATCTTTTAAAACAATGAAAACAACAAAAATAAATTCTTCGGTTTCAGCTTGTTACATTATCATATTCAGTATTACAAAGTTATTAAGTAACCATATTTTGAAGATTTCTTTAGATGTTGCTCTTTGGCCTTTTCTTTTCTTCGTTTTTATATTTATTTTTTGGTTTAGTGGGGGTACTGGTTTGTTCTTTGTCTGTAAATATAAAAAGAACCTAACCACGGGGCCAATGTCATTAGTCAACGACTCAATGTCGATCTTCCAACTCTCTTATTTAGTAGCTTTAAAAACAAGTTGCCGCACCCTCTCTCTCCTTGTCCCAACTTAAGCAATTGCTTAAGAGAAATATAAACGACAGCCAAAACAAAACATCAACAACATGGCTAATCCCTCTTGTTTTCTCCTGCCTGTTTCATTGATCTTTGTGGCTCTGATCGTTGCCTTGTCAACTGTCGATGCAAGTGGCGAGCGCCATTTGAGCTGGAGTCCAAACAAGTCTGGCTGCCAGGGCTCAATGGCCGAATGCATGGCTGAGGATGAGTTTGACATGGACTCTGAGATCAACAGGCGCATATTGCAGACCACGCAGTACATTAGCTATGGAGCTCTGCAGAGGAACACCGTGCCATGCTCACAAAGGGGTGCATCATACTATAATTGTCAACCGGGAGCACAAGCTAACCCTTACAATCGAGGCTGCAGTGCCATTACTCGTTGCCGGAGTTAAGGTTTCCTGCCCTCCTCTTTTTCTTTCGGTGTCATTCATTTCTCTGTTTATGTTGTTGAAGAAGTTCCCATGTAATTCTTTTGACCTTTAATTTGCTGTTTTGGAATTTGACCTTCAACTTTAAATAAAAAGGAGGAACATGAAGTTGTATTCTTCTAACAAGTCCAGATCATAACCAACTTTGAAATGCTATTTACCATCCAATAATAATCCAAGTTAAGTTGAAGTACCATCCATTGAATTCAAAATTTAATATGACAACATATGATTATGTCTGGTTCCGAAGCATTTTCCAGATGAAGTGTGAACTAGGATAAATGTCTTCATAAAGACAACTTTAATCATAATCTCATTAAGTTCATAAAGCATTTCAAGCTCTGAAATTTGGGATGTTAACATAGATTGAGGATTGAGGTTAATAGCAGCTTATCGTCTCTTTAAGTTTAATGAACAATCTTAAATTGTATTTTTGCTATTGTACAGTGATAAGAGATGAAATGTGAACAAGCCACTCATATCATTAATTCCCTCTACTGGTGTTAAAAGCAGATAATTGTTCATCCCACTACAGAGAAGAAATACTTGATACAAATAAAAAAGGGGGAAAAAAAAGGGACACTCAGTAATGTCCCTGGTCTCTGGCCAAAAGTAATCTCAAATAAAACAACATATCACCAAATTACAATCATAATTCATAGCCAACTGTTAAAAACACCCTTGGGGCCAAGCTTTATGCTGAGCCTTCCTCTTGTTTTGCTTCATCCAACTTTTGGTTCGATGGGGCTAATGGGGATGGAGAGCCCTCCACTCCCATCTCTGCTTTTAGGTCATTAATGCTCTGCTCCAGCTCATTTACACGGTTTCCCATTTCATCAAGTGCTTTGGAGTTAAGTAAAAAATAGATGTCCCACAATTCACAATAATACTAAAGTAAAAAACTATTTGCATACTAATTAGTAATTAACTATCTATTTCCATTTAAAGTATTATTACTATAATAGAGCAAAAACATAACAAAGTTCCAAACTTCTTAAAATCTGGCCAGCAAAACAGTTATTAGATACAGGTTCACATCAGTCTCGCGAAGCTTAACCTTTTAGCCCAGATTTCCCAATAGTCCAATAAGTAGACAAAAGAAACTGAAGCGCACATTGCTTTAGGTTCAATAAAGAAGAGAAAAGGATAAAATTTTCATGAACCTATCTTTCACTAATACTTCATCCATGAAGCAACTATGCGACATTTTATACATTTCATTAAGCTGCTATCTTAGGATTTAAAAAGAAAACACTTCAATGAACTTTAAGAACGCGAGAAAAGGATATTCTTTGTGATAATGGAATCAGACATTGTTTGAAACCTAGATTGCTGCAACAAAATCTTTGTCAATAACAGAACAACATTCCAATAAGAGAATCCAGTTATAACTCACCATTTGTTGAAGAAGACTTTGCACCTGCAAAAATTAGTCAAAGAAAACATTACTCCAGACTTATAAGAAAGGCACGTCAAAGACCACAATAAACAATTACTGAATTACATCCAGTACAGACTATGATCTGGCTTGGCAATCTAAAAGTTTGGAATTAATGAAATGGTACTAGCAGAACAGCAAACATTAAAAGGAGTAATGGTTCATGTTATGAAGAAGGGTTGATGAACTCACAAAAACAGTCATATCAGCAGTGCTTTGCTTTGAATCTTCAGAGCTATGCCCGTCCTGCAAAATGTATACCAGTCAGTACAAAGAACTAATCCCTAATACAGATTGTTTAACGCAAAAAATGCAGTTTGATCAAATTGTCAAACATCTGGAAATTATAACCCTCTTCTGACTTAAAACAAATCAGTAAAACTTTGGGTTGGCTGGGGTCTCAAAACAACTAAAACTCTAACAGCAGCATTGCAAGCACGACCAATTTTAATCCAATGAAGCTAACAATTTCTTTTATAAAGTTAAAAATCAAAGGAGAAATGAGACAGAAATGCATATTGTTGAGAAACCATAAAGATTCACAAGTCAGAGAAAAACGGGTCTAAAACAAGTCGAAAACAACGATCTTTTTTTATGAAAACTTCATGAACCATGACTTGACTTTTGGATCGTAAAATTTATGGGAAATTAAAAGAAATAGAACAAATGATAGCGACGAAGATAAACAGCTCCAGAGTTTGGAGAAGGAAGAAAATAAAAATAAAAGTAAACTTTACCATGCTAGGCAGTGGATCTTGGGTAGTTGATGACGCCGCACCTCAGTTGCTAACCGTAGCTTCGATTCGAAAACCTGGAAGCGTCGAGGTAAGACAGAAGTGATCGCTGCTTGCTCATTTTAAAGACATGGGTCACGTTCAACATCTTTAATTTACAAATATGCCACTCCCACTTCAAACTTTTTTTTTTATTATTATTACATAAGATTCAACTTCAAATCTAGCTTTTTTATCTGCTTTATTACAAATTTTTTGTGAATATTAATGAAGTTTAGATGATGGCATTTTTGTCATTGTGAATATTAATGCAAAGCCCAATAGGAGCGGCAAAGTACATTCAAAATTCAAATATTTGGGCTCAGTTACAACCTTATGTGAGGCTTTCCAGCTTTTCATGAATGGACCGGACCAGACCAGCGAAAATAATCAAGAAAGTGGAAGCCTCAATTTTCTTTTTAGAAATAAAAATGGTTAATTTAACAATTATTATTTTATTCGAATTAACTAAAAAAAAGTTAAATAACTAATTAAGCACACCTGAAACTTTCCTAAATATAATAATTCTTCGCTTATGAACAACTAATCTAACGGATCCATAAAGAGAAAATTATTCCCATGTAGGGAAGCAGGAATTGTGTTTCCATTATTATAAAAAATAATGATTATATTTCGTAATAAGATTGCGTAAATGTAAAATACTCCAAACTTAAAAGAGTTTAAGATTATGCTTGTAATCTAAGATACCCTAATGAATAAATTGTAATAAGATTACACTCTATGTTAGGGTATTTTTACACTATTTAAGAGTCTGATATTATAAGGTGACCAAAATATTGACAATCCAGACAACGTAATATGATTCCATAATATAAAATTATAAACCGTAATGTAAGACTCAGCCAACCAATAACAGACTTGTGATCAGTATGATACGCTTTAAGATTCTCAAAGATGAAGCGAGAAAAGAGAAAGAAAATGATGGTGATGAGTCGGAAGATGGTCCTCAACCCCCAACATATATGATCTTTTAATTGTCAATACTTCCGGAACATCCTCGTATGCACGTATCATATTTGCTAATACTATAAGTTATGCGGTCCACGAGTATCAGCCATTGAAAAGAATAAAGAAAGCAAGGAACTGCAGCACCCCTAACCTTATTCCTTTAAGACTCATCATCATCTTCCTTCTGTTCTTTCATCATTATTATCCCAATTACTCTAAAATCAATAAAAGAGGAGATACAGAGAGAGACTAATGATATTGGTTCAACTTCCATACATCATCCCATCAATGTTTCTCACTTTCTTTCAAACTTAAAACCAGATTACATTTTTTCCTAATATATGTCTGATTGATTTAAAATGCTACTTTCTTTCTTTCCTTCTATCAGTAAGTAATTGTATCAGCTACTTACAACAATAAATGTCACTGCTTCATGATGCAGAGCAACGATATATACATGCATCGGTATTTATCTCTCTGATTGAATTACAATGTAGAAGCTTTCTGGCTAACAAATCCAAGTAATAATCACAGATCCAAGTTTGCTGATATACTACAAAATTGAATAGCTGCACACAAAATAAGGCTCTATTTTCCTCTGGAAAGCATTTACAACTTTTAGTACCCAACATGGATAAGAAACAAGAGGATGCTATTTCTCCTAACCTAAAACATAAAGTTCCCACTGCATACACAACATTTGAACATCATAAGATCACATATACAACCTAAGAAGAGGATACCTTAACCGCTTTAAAAGCTGGATGAAGCGATCTAAGTACATCTTTCACCTCAATGGGATTCCTGCTTTCGTTTCGAACTTTCTTCCCTTCTACTAGCCAAAGATTTCTGAGTAAACCCGTAAATCTGAAGAATCTGATTATCCCCAAAGTTGAATGCTCTATCCATCTGCTTCAAGCACCTCTCAACAGGGTAATTCCTCAACTTCCCACAAGGCTTACACCCCACAAAGTGAGTCACCAATGGCCAACGATGATCACCTAAACCTGGGTGATAAGTTTCAATCATTTCCTCGTACCTATCAACCAAAAGCCCCCAATAACCGTGCAAATAATAAGCATGCTCAAGGTAAACCTTATCACCCCACTGCTCCCTTTGAGTGGCCAACAAATAAACCATTGCAGACTGATCATCAGCTTCGAAAACAGGACGGTTCTTAAGTTTCCTGGTCAATACCTTCCCTGCTTCATCCCTAATCTTCCCTTTAGGACCCATTGGAGCCCAAGCGTCAAGAAGATCAAGTGCCCATTGCCCATTCCTCAACAAAAAACTCCCAGTATTTAACCCAATCCAATTCTTTTGATCATAAACCCTCTCATTCCAGCCATGCATAACCAAGTTCGAGTCTTTATACCTTTCCCAAGGAATCTCAAAAGCCATGTCCGTAAACATCGCGTCACTGTCCATCCACCACAGGAATTCCACCTCCGGATGCGAAAGCAAAAGCCTTCGAATCAACGGTAATTTGGCCCAAAACCCTGCCATTTCTGCATCTAACAGCGCCATATTGTAAAATATTTCAATCCCGTGTATCCTACAGTAATCTATCTTGTTCTTCGTTGATTTTAACAAGTAATGATCACCAACCGGGTTCTCACACGGCTTGCGAGATGAACCAGTGACTAAAAGAACCCTCGGTTTGTTTGGACCGATGAAATTTGGATAATCAGGATTTTCTTTCAGCCATTCAGATCGCTGCTTGTCCCAATCGGAGATTTTCGGCCCAAGAGAATATGGCTTGTGGGGGTCGAGTTTCGAGTCATCGGATTCCTCGTCAACTAATACCTTATTTAACTCGAAATCGTTGTAATTATTGGTTTCGGCGTTGGTGTCGCTGGCGACCTCGTTATCGGACGAGGTCGTTTGAACTTCTTCAAGTACGCGGTGCGTCTCAGCGCGTCTCCGGAAATAGAAATGGTCGCGAATCTCGACGAAGTCCTGCTCCGGAGTCCCGAATTTCCCGGCACCAATAGTGCCACGTAGAACGACTACGGTGAGGACGAAGCAAAAGACTGTTACCTTGCAGTGACGGAGAGTTCTGTGGATCTTTCTACACCTTTGAGCTCCCAAATACTTGCCTATCATCTTTCCGGTTGCTTGCCCCACCCGCTCTCGGTTCAACCCAAACAATGCCGGATTGGAGAATTGAGAACCCTATGATTTGGGAGATTCTGAGAATGATTATGGGAATTTTCTTAAGGACGCAAAAAAGTTAAAAGAAAGATGTTTCTCTTTGAATCCAAAACGTCTTGGGATGCTGGAGTTTGATTTGTTATCCCGACACAAATTTGAAAACAGCTGTTGGGTGATGCCGGGACCCACCGCGACGTAGTTGGAACGAAAATAATAAAAATAAAAATAAAAACCCTTAATTTAGGATTTATAAGTCTGCGTTTGTAATAAACACTTAAATAGATTAGCATTGTGAGCCGCTTAATCTATTTTTAGGTGGCATTTTGCGAGTACGATAATTTGAAGTGGAATTTCTTTTTTTTTTATGAAAACTAATATAAAGAGTTATTCAGTTAGTTTAACTTTTTTTTTTACAAACTGCTAAATGTGGTTTGTTTTTTGTTTTAAGAGATAAATATTTTTATTAATTATATAACATATAAAATTATTTTTTTCTTTCTTGATTGTATGTATTAATTAAAATATATTATATTATATTATTAAAAATCAATATAAAAGTTGTAACATTTCATAAATAATATTATTCACCAATTAAAAATAATACGAATATTTAATTTTTATAATGATGATAATTTGAATTATAATGAATATGATGAAATTTTTAATATTTAAAATAAGCTTAAATGGATTGAAATTACTCTCAATAATGATTTTAGTTTTACTCTTCAAGAAAAGTTAGAGTATAATTTAAAATTAAAAAAAAAACACTATGTATATGAAACAAAAAATATACAATCGGTAATTAAATTAATAAATTAATTATGATGTCAATAATATCTATAATATCTTTCTCCTTTATTTATTAAAAAAATATATTATATATGAAATTCAATTTTTTATAATTAAAAAAAGAGTGCATGAATGAATGTGTAAATTTTAATTTTACCAACTTGAAGCACATATTTATATTTTTCCAGTATTGGATATTAAAAACATATACAAGGAATTAATATTAAGAAAAAATTTGAAATGGACTAAGTCTGTATGTATTTATATTTTTTTTGTAATTTATAGTTAAATTAATTATATAAAAGATTATTGACATATATAATCCTTATTATATAAATGGGTATTCAATTTTTTATATATTTTTATAAGGAAATTGAGTTGAAATAATATTCATTTTAAACTTTAGTTAATAAAAGCATGTGGCAAATAATTAGCACACCAAATGGATATTTAATTGTATCACATTGAAATAGTTTCCTTAATTGCAACTTTAAAATATTATTGCCATTGAACTATTAGTAAGTTATGTTTTGGTCACTCAACTTTAAAAGATTATAAAATAACTACTGAATTATTCGAAAGTTTTCACTTAAGTTATTAAACTATTTAAAAGTTTTATTTAAGTCATTAGTTTTTTTTTTAAGTTCAATTAGTGAGCTCCAGCAACGATTTTATGATTAGTACGATGGATTAATACTTATTGATGAGTAGAACATACTTTAGTTCAAGTTGATTTGACGGTAAGTATCGCAAATCAAAGGAGAAAGTTGCTAGGATTTTGGTTTGTAGATTTGTGTCGTTTAAAATTATTTCATGAAAAAATTTTGAATTCTAGAAGAGAATAAGGAGAAGGGCTTCTGTTTGGTATAGGCAATGTAAATGGGAAGATCATACAATAACAATTTTAGTAGTTCAGTGACTTAAATGAAAACTTTCAAATAATTCAAAAATGATTAATTTGTAACTTTTTGAATTTGAGTAACCAAAACATAAATTTACTTTTTAAATGCTAAAATCGTTGATCATTTGGTATCGATTCTTTTGGTCTGTCCTCTTAGAAGGATTTTCCCCTTCACATGCATTGAATAAGTCAAGAAAAAGGGTTCAATTTATTCGTATTAAATATAGGTATACCAATAATAAGTTTAAGATTTTGTCACATCTTATTTTTAAAAAATTTAAATACAACATAGTGACACATGTAAAAATTTTGTAAATTTAAAATTAAATTTAACTACACAAATGGAGTTCATCTGATAAAATTAAGGATATATTTTTTTACCAATATCTCAGTCTCCACTATTGTGTACTAAATGTGGTGACAAGAAATTATGTAGAAGTAATGAGATTTTGGTTGATTTGATAAAATTAAAGCTTCGAAGAATTTGATGTTTTGAGTTAAAATATTTAAATTGTTTTTTTATAAACTTTATATAAAAATAGAAAAAGAAAAAAAATACTTATAATAACATTTGTTATGAATATATTATTCTTTTACCGATAAGTATCAATATTAGTTTATTTTAGTATACTATTACGAATTTACGTTGTTTTTGTAAAACATTTTATATATGTATTTAAAAATATCAAATAATGACTGTCGAAACCATTTTTAAGTTTGAAAAAAAGGGGCCGACTTAAAAAAATATGTAAATGGAGTCGCCACCAATCTTTTTTTTTGAGGTGTGATTGGGCCACCCTAAAATCGATCGTTTTAATAAAACATTTGGGTCTATTAAAACAATAATTTTTGGTCTGCTAAGTTTGAGAAAATAGGCTCGGGAGTCGGTTACGTACGAGGAAGGATTAGCACCCTCATAACGCCCAAAAATTGGTACCTATTTGATTAGTTAATGTCTTGGTGTCGAAATTTTAAAAAGATTTAAAACACGATCCTCTATTTAAAAGAAAATCAAAATTAATTGAATAAAATGTAATGGCCTACTCATTTCGAAGGAGAAAATGCCATACCTAGTGAGTTAGGGTCTAACGTTTCAGATCTTCGGAATTAAGTTGGTCACCGATTTTTAAAATTCACGTATGAAGGTTCAAGAGAAGGGTACTCGAATATCTGAGACTCATGAAAATTGGAACTCAGTAAGTTAGAGCTCAATCTCTCAAAATTCCCAAAGACCGAATATTGCCTTGATTTTGGAAACTACTATCCCCGATCTAACGCAATGCCATACCCAGTAAGTTAGGGTGCAACATCACGAAATTTCAAGAATATATTTTTATTCGAACCTCATACAATTGGATTTAAGAAGGGTGCTCGGTTATTTAGGCTCTACGAGGAAAATTGGAACCCAGTAAGTTAGGGCACAATCCTCTCGAGGATCCTAAATAACGAACATTGCCTCTATTTTGAAAACAATTTGAGGATAAATATTTGAATAAGCGAGTTTGGGCGGTTGAAAATCACAACGAGAATTATGACATGCTACAGAAAAGTAATAATGAGATAACAAAAGTAACATATATAAATACCTAAAATATAATAAGCATGAAGAAAATTAGTAATAATAATATCAATAATAATAGGCATCATAACATAATAAATGTAGCAGTAATGATATTAACGATAAAAACACTAAGAGAAATGCACACAATATGTCAATGATAATATTGAATATAGCAACAAAAGTAAAATAAGATAATAACTATGGTAAATCAGTAATAGTGAGAATCAATAAATAATAATAATTGAGTATAAAAATATAACCGATAAAAAATAAGGGTATATAAAAAATAATAAAATGATATCGTAGGTCCATTAATAATTATATTAGAAAAACTTCTAGCAAAAAAAATATATATATGTATATAAAAATTACGAATAGGAATAGTAAAATAATGGAAAAAAATGAAATATAATAAATATGAAAAATTTTATTAAAAACAATCAACTTTTAGTCATATATATACGTAATGAAAAAATAAGTATGATAAAATAAAAACCTTAGTAAATAAGCATATATAGTGAAATGGTAGTAGTGAATGGTAAAATAAAAAAAAATGAAAAAAACTATATTAAAAATAATTAATAAAAATATAGAAGAAAGATAATAATGATAATGTGATACTTTAAAATAAATAGTATAAAAGAAATAATTATTAGTAAACATAAAGAATATAGCCAATGGATACAAAATCAAGATAATCAGCTTTTTAAAAAAAGGGATTTAATAATAATAATATAATAGTTTAAAATAAAGTGTAAAGAAAAAATGATTATTATAGGAACAAAAATAATATACAAGTAATATAATAAATATAATATATAATAGTATAATAAAAATAACATAATAAACGGTAAGGTAAAAACCCAAAAAAAAATAATAGTAAGATATAATAAAATAAAATAGAAGAATAATATTACAAACAAAAAAAGAGTAATTAATTTTATGCTAAAAGTGTTTAAATAATCAAAATGGGACTTAATTGAAATTAAAATGGGAGTTTAAATCAGAATAAAAAAAAGGGTAGGGGGACCAAAATGGACACGCATTCGAACTAGGGGGATCAAAATAGAAAAATTCCCCTTTGCCCAATACAACGTATTTAATACGTGACTAAAATGAAGAAGCGAGCAAATATTTGGGCCGATTTTAAAAAAACAAAAAACACAAAAGGGCCCAATCAAGTGGCCACACAACAGGGGAGGACCTAATGCGCAATAAAACCAAAAAAGAATGGCACAAATCTCCTTGTAATTAAAAGCAAAAAAAAAAAGGGTGGTTGTCTGCTATTAAAACCAAAGATAAAAAGGAAAAAAAACCTCCCCCATTTCCATCTATCTGTCGACAGCAAAAGAAAACCCAAAGGGTTTTCACCCTTTTATTCCTCTGCTAGGGCTTATATGCGCCCATCATCGCAGCCTTTCCACTCCCCATGCGTGCTCATCGGCGGCAGACGGAAGCTCGGTAAGGCCCTCCCCAAATCCCTTTTTATTTTCTTAAAACCTTGTTTTAATTTTGAGAAATAAAAAAGAGAAAAAAGAACTAAATTCCACTTAGGAGCAAGAAGATAAGAATTAAAAATAAAAGGTTTTAATCACCTTGTTATATGAAAATTTCGCTCAACAATTCGGCTATATGTTTGTGTTTTTCTCTGATTTACTCCTGAAAAAAAGAATCCTCCCCTAAATACCACATTTACAATGGCTTTTATAGCCTAGAAATAAAAAAATAGAGTCCTATTGTTGTTTCTTTTCTTGTTGTAGGCGTAATCCCGAGGATCTCGGAGGTGGACGAGGTGGGCTCGCGCACAACGCGGAGGGACGCGCGACGTGCGGCTCCTGGAAGCTGGCTTGTGACGCCTTCCACGTTGCTGCTGGAGTTTGCTGATGCTTGGGTCTTTTGGGCTACTTGGGAATTGGGTTTTGGGGCATGTTTTTTATTTTTGGGTTTAGGTGTAAATGAGTCTTGGGCCAGGCAAAATATTAGGTCCAACAATGACATTATTTAAATCTTAAATACTCATCAAAAATAAAACTTTGGTTCAAATAAAAATAATAAAGAATGTTTTAAAAATGTTGGTGGCATGGGTTTAAATCTCACCCTATGTGAAATTTAAGATACCAAAAAAATAAAAATAAAATACTCATCAATTATATAAAATATTCTTTAATAAGCTTCACAAATACAATATATCATTAAACAAATTCAAAATAAATACGCAAAAAATTTATTTTATAAATAAGATTATCATATTCTATGCATATAACAATTCACAATGCAACCAATCTAAAATAATAATAATTTAAATTTAAATTTAATATATATATTTAAAATTATTTTTTTGGTACTGTCGGGAAACCATGTTTCGACCGATACGGGGAAATCAACTGGTATAATTATATCAATCAAACTTTGCACTGAAACGGAACCTAAAATTTATTGTTCTAGTTTACTATTAGAACAAAACATTCCAACCAATACGTCGATACCACCTAAACAACTACTATACTTTAAAATATTAATCTAATTGAATTACTATTCGATTATTCTACTTGGATGTGAAATGTTTTAAGATTATAATAAATAATAGGATTAACAAAGTTTTTATATCAATAACCCAAGGGGCTCAAAAAAAACACTTGGTTCACGGGGAGACTCAAACCTTTGCAAGAAATTTCTAGTAGCGAATAAAGGTGTCATCTAGAAAGGTAAGGTAGCTTTCGGCTCCAAGCACTCACGTCAAAACCAGTATTGACAATCAACAAAAATGACCATTGCACAACCATATCAATCGTGTCCAACCAAAAGAAGAGAAACAATTACTCCCCTCTTACCTATGGAAATGAGAGTCGTAAGGCAGGCGGCAGCCTCCAACACCATGCATATATAAAAACTGGGTTCCACCTTTTTTTCTTTATCATCTATTCTATTGTTATTGTTACTTCAAATAATTAATCCTCGTTAGTTCTTTTATTACACTGCACCCTTTGTTGGTTTAAACGTCGAAGAATATTAGATTTGATGTTATATATTTAATCGTCGTTTTGTGAAGATTGATAATTTTTTTTTTAAAATTTGACACTGGAAGTGTCAACTTCTTTTTTAATTTGGTACTTACCTTTTTTTTTTTGGTACCTTAAATTGTCAAATATTATACAGATAATTTTAATATACTAATAATATTATTTTTTATGAGATAATAAAAATAATCAATGTATAATCTTCATCTGACAAATGACATGGTATTTGTCTTTTATATTTTAAATATTCAATTACTTTTTATTTAATTTAATTTATTTTATTAATTTAAAATAATGATTTTCTTTTATTTTGGATTTTTAAGACTCTTATTTTATTATACGATATTAATTCATTAAGTATAACTCAATGCATAGTTTTTTTAACACAATTTTCCTTTAATACTGACGATATTTTTGTAGAATAACACGAATTTTTAACTTTGTTAGTGTTTTGGGGTAATTTGTATAATATTCAACAAGTTTGGGTACCAATTTGAACCTAAAAAGTTTGAGGTACCAAATTAGGAAAAGTGTTAAGTTTAGATACCAAGTTAGACGAAAAAACTTAGGTGTCAAATTAGGAAAATTGTCAATTTTTAAGTACTAATTTAGGCAAAAAAATTTAAATTCTAAATTAGAAAAAAGTGTTAAGTTTAAGTACTAAATGTTATACTAAACCTTTTATAAAAGTTCAATAATTTCAATTCAGCTCACAAGCCTAAACACTCAACCTCCATTCTAACTTGCTACAAAAAGCAGTGCGGTCAATATTTTTATAAATGAGAGTGGGTTGTACAAATTCGAATTTGAGATGTAATATCAACCAAAACTTCAAATCAACAGAAGTCTTTTGCCTTGAAACTTGAATAGTATATTAAGACCCAAAACTATACACTTTTTGTAGATTTGGATTTTAGTCTTATTATTTTTTGAAATTAAAAATGCAAGTCAAATTGTTAATATTGTTAAAATTATGATGTTAATTTTAAGTTCATTACAACTATTTTTTTGTTGCATTACTACTAAGCGATTTTTTTACTACAAAATGTTACACTAACAAATTTAACAAAAAAAAATGACAACATTGACAATTGGACCCAACTTTGAAATCTAAAAAATATAGGAACCAAATTCCTAGAAATAACAATAATTGGACTAAATTTCAAGTACCTGAAAAATACAGGCACTTGGAACATATTTTAAAATTTTTAAAAATAGTGTTTTAAATATCTTTAGTGGATGTTAATACACTCAATCCTCACTTTTTAAATATCTTATAATCACTTTTGGACTGCAAAAGCGTTGCATTTGGGATCCATAAGCACTTTGGAGAAGTGCTTTTAGAGTCAAACGGAAAAGCACTTGATAGGTGCTGTGGCTTTTGGGGTTTGGAATGTGAAAATACCATTTAACCATTATTATTTTCATTATTATCTATCTAATAGTAATTGTTGTAATATTACTAGAGTTTCTCGTGGGTTGATTCCAACCAAAATTTTAGACCTATTTGTTAGATTCAGGTTTGGTTCGGATAAAAATGTTAAAACTTGAGCTCAGCTTAATCCGGCCAATATTATTTTTTATATAATTTTTAAAAAAATATATAACACATCAAAAATACTAAAAATATTAAAATAAATATTTTCTAACAAATTGAAAATAAATTTAAATATATATATACACACTTAAATAACACTAATATAGGTGCAACTTAACAAGCATATGCATCTAAAATAGTAACAAAACTAACAATAAAATAAGAGTTATACAATAACAACAACACAACAATATAACAGTGAAATAGTAGCAAAATAGTAAAAAAGAAAAAGAAAATAGCAAAAAAGAAGTAAAAAAAAAACAACATTTTTTTTTGCATATTCGAGTCGAGCTGGGTTCGGGCAAAAAAAGTCTTACTCGAGGCCCGGCTCATTTTCTAAATGGGCCTTATTTTTTTGCCAAAAACTATTTTCTGGACATATATTTTAACCCAAATCCTCCCACTTTTTAAGTAAACTTTCGAGCCAGGCCATGAGCAGGTCTAAATATTACTAATATCTATTATATAACTTATCAGTACTAGATATATCAAGAGGTTAATTGAGTTGATGCCACCTATTAATTGGGTCTCAATTTGGAAATTATCAAATACTCTCTCATTTTATAAAATAACAAATATTATTTTTAGTATTTATGTCCTTTTATATTTTGATGAGTTTAAAAAAATACATACATATAAATAAGAATCACAAGATTTAAATCAAATACCTCATTAATTCCGACTATCTAAATTTTACCATTTTAATAAAACTCACATTTGATTTTTATATTTACTTTTTTTTTAATTTCTCATATATTTGTTTTCGCACACATCACAAGTGTGTTATAATTTAATATACTTAAATTAAATTACATAAATATCATTTAAGAGAAGTAATTTAGAGTAATTGTTATCATTGAACAAATAACAAATTTTGGCTTTTTTGATATAAAATTTATTCCTTCCCTCACCAATTAGAAATTTAATTGATTATTACATAATATTTATTCTACAACTAAATGAATCTATAGCAATCAAATGTATATTTTTCAGTTTTAACTTACCACTTAGCAATTACCTTCCATATTAATTAAAAATCTTAACTTTATCTATTTAATATAGTTTATATGGTAAAATTAAATTTTACAAATATTTCGTATGAATAGCTTAAAAGGTATTTATATTTTATATTTCATGTATATTAAATTATTTAAATATTATTTAAGTTAATATATTTTTTACTTTCTACATCACTTTCTGAAAACAATGCTGCACACTTATATTAATAATTCACAGTTTTCATAGCTCTTGTTTGAAGCGCTATAGAAACATTTTTCAATCATAAAAATAATGGAGAACAAGCTCTTAAAACACTTTCCCAAACAGTTTTTAAAAATCACGTTTGTTTCGCAACAACAATGCCAATTTAGCCCTAAATGTTAAATGTGTGTTTTTTCTTATTTCTTTCTTATAAGACTTTCGCTCTTGATTTCACTCTATTTTTATTTCATAGATTCTTTAAATGATGGGATCAAGCATGTTAGACTATCATGTGTAGGTTTTAGATACACCTGTTCATAGGTTGGGCTACTTGATCCTGCTTGAAGGTCCACCTAAAATGTAAGAGGGTTTAAACAAAATTATAAGCTCGAAAAATAAGTTTAGATAAAAAAAATAAGGCTTGTTTAAAAACGGGTCGGGCCTTGAGTAAGCCATTTTTGGCTCGGCCCAACCCGAATTCACTAAATGACAAAAAAATCTTTTTTTAATATTATTTTCTTATTATTTTCTTCCTATTTTGCTACTATTTTACTATTATGTTGCTACTATTTTGTTGTTATTATTTGAATATTGTATAAAACTTATTTTATTGTTAATTTTATTATTATTTTAAAGACATTTTTTAATTTTGTTATTATTTTAGAGGCATTTGCTTGTTAAGTTGCATCTATTTTAATGTTATTTAAGTATACATATTTTTTAAAATTTATTTTCAAATTGTTGAGAAATATTTATTTCGATGTTTTTAGTATTTTTGATGTATTATATATATTTTAAAATTATATAAAAATAATATAAAAATTAATATAAGCAAGTTGGGTCGGGCCAGGGTTTTAACATTTTTATCCGAGTTGGGATTGGGTAAAACGGGCCTAAATTTTTAGTTAAACCCGACCCGGCCCATGCACACCTCTAGTTTTAGGCTATGTTTTAAAAATCGAATCAATAGTTGAATCAGTCGAATAATTAATTATCAATTCGACTAATTCAATTAATTTATTTAGTTCAATTAAATAAATTATTAAAAAGTCAAAAAAAAAAAAGAAATTTTAATTCGGTTGGTTTGTTGCGAATCATAAATTAACCATTTCGACTACTTATTTTGGACTAATACTCTAACTAATTTCCAATCCAGCTGATGGATTCATTGTGATTTTAAAAAAAGGGCTCCAGGCAAGGTTCGACCCTTGACTTCGGAGATCCACCAAGCCGGCGTTGTAGATGCTAACGAGGACCTTTAGCACCGAGTATGAACCGACCACTAGTTGCACTGCATGTAGGAGCCGGCAACAAAGCAGTACGATGTCCTCAACTTGGGGTCGCTTAATTGCGTGTCTCTTTTGCCTCAACTGGCTCGGATCGTGGCCCCCATTGCTTCTCACCGGTCGGTGAACGGTTATTCTGTGGCATCGTACGTATCACTGATTTCGAGTGATGGGTTTCGAGGAGTATGGGCGCCTGCCATTTTGACCAATGGGATCCATCCATCAGTTCCTAAATTGGGGTTAATTACTTGTGGGTGAGTTAAGTAATGTGTACACATCAGATGCCAACCGATCAAATTTTGCATTTATTTTCAAGCCTCTTTATATGAATCTAAAAAGTTATCAAATCATAATTATCCGCATGTGATGAGTGACAAGTTTGGATTGGGTAATCTTTTATTACAGAATCCAACTACTGTCTGAATTCGACATTCCCACATTCATTTACTTAGCATCAAAATTCTTAATTTGTTCAAACTTATTGGTCTAATTTTTGTTTTAGCCCATCTTTTATGTTGAAATTTAGAACTTAAACCTATTTATTTTAAATTGATATATTTTTCCCTATATTGATAGTGTTAGTAGTAGGTTGGAATTGATATTACCATTACATGAAATTGTTAATGTGATGACCAGTGATGAAATTAGGGGCTGATAGAGGCCCTGGCCCACTCTAAAATAAATTTTTTTTATTTAGGCTCCTTTTATAATTTATAAAATTTTAAATTAATGATGGTAAAATTATTTTTTGACCCCAAAATGATAAAAATTTATTTTAATCACTTAAAAATTATAAAGATATAGGCTATTACAATAGTAAAATTGCATTTTTACTATTGTAACAATATAAAATTTAATTTCAATCCCCCAAAAATTTTTTTGGCTTCGCCCCTAATGATGACGTGGTTTTCTTCTCAAACACTTTTAAACATTCTATTGATATGTAAATTTATCATTGCTTAAACATAATTGACTAAAATTTTCACAAGGCACTGCTTGTGATATTGAACAATAAAAAAAAAATAATGTTATCAATTTTAGTGAAAGTAATTAAATATGTTATCAACTTATACATACTAATAATATTATAAAAATAGAAAAATTAAATTGTTTTAATCTCAATTAAGAATGAAAGCCAAAACCATAATTAAACAAAAATATTTGCTTAATTAATCATTGACCAACTGTGGAAAAAGCAAGTTAACCACACATACACTATGCTCTTCAAATTGTAAGTTATTCAAAGCTAAAACAAAAACCTTTTAGCCATTACTAACAGGGTTGACTTGTTTTACTTAAATTATGTTTTAACAATTTTTTTTAATTACAGATTCATATGTACGAACATGGCAATGATTAAAATGTAATCAGTCCATGCATTTATAAACATTGCCTGATTATCGTTTTCTTCACGTTCTATGGGCCATGTGATCGCCGTATTAGTAAAAAAAAAAAAAAAAGGCATAAATTACTTTATTCCCCAACCCATAATGTGCTTTCCCGGTTGGTAGGCGACTATTAGACTCAAATCCATTTATAATGACTAAGTTAAATGACAAATATTAATGTTAAATAATCAATGTCGAGTTCATATTATAATAATCAAGATATAAAGCAGAGCTTGGGGTAATAAATATTTAGAATAACTTGGCTTTACTGCGAAGCATCTAAAGAATAATGGCGGCCAGAACAAAATACACACACCATCAACTCATCATGACCTTCCCAGAACTTGCGCCATTTCTATGAATTATTATTTGTTAATTAATAATAATTATTTATATACATGTGCATATTTTTCATGTATGGAGCCAAATATAATATTATAATTTTGTAATTCTACAGTATATCTTCATTTTTTTTTTTTGTCGTGATTTAATCATAGGTAATGTTGAGATACATATAATAAATATATACACACACCTGAAAATTGACTTTTTTTTTTTTTGGTTATATATAGTTTGGGATAATCATAAAAATGGGAATTATTGCTGAGAACTTGTATTGTTTTAGAGACTGGCCACCTAATCCGAAAGCTTTGCCGCCCTCTATACTACCACCATTTTTAAAATAAACTTTATTTATTTATTTAACGATGAAATCATAGCTGGATACTCCTGTGCCCCAAAAAGTTTGGCTGCCAAACTGCCTCTTACAACTATCACATTAGTTACATTAGATCAAACTAAAACACTCTCTTTTTGGCTAAAATTATTTATAAATATATTTATAGCTAATTTTTTATGAGTAAGATCAAGTACGCTACTATTTGTTTTTTAAGGTATAATCATAAATATTTTTATTTGTTTTATGATTTGAGTATTTAGTCTAAATTCTTTAAAAAAAATTTACTATTACTTCTTTCAATTATTTAAAGTTTAATAAAATATCAAAAAGGATCTAAAAGCTAATTTAGGATTATGTCGCATTAAAGAAGACATTTTACAATATTTTAGATCCATTTGGAGGTTCTTTATTTTTTTGACAATTGATATAATAACTATCTATATCAAAATATGCATTTTATATTAATATTTTTATAATAAAATTTAAAATTACTTTTTTCAATTTGGATAATATTCTGAAGTATAATCACCTAACAAATTTGGAAAGTAATAACCTTATAATAATAATAATAATAATAATAGATTAAGTCAGTATTAAACTCACATTTTATTATTTTACCAATTATTTTTCACATGTAAATTACAATAATCCATCTTAAGATCCTATCATTTTCGTAAAAAATCGATTGAGTCTTAACTTGATTAGAATAAATATTGTTGTTAATGTAGAAGAATATGAGTTCAAGTGAGTTGAAGCACATTGTTTTCCTATTTATGAGTTGAGAGTTATAAATAATTCTAGGCATTATGTCAAAAAATAGTAAAATTATTTAAAAAAATTGTAAAAAATGAAAAATGAGGTTATAAAATTTTGTTATTTGTTAAAATATTTTTTATTGTATTTTTATTATTCATGTTAAATAAAAATACTCAGTCCAAGGTTGACGTCTTCATACTAGACTACAAACGAAAACGTGGCGGTTTTTTTTTTTTTTTTTAATCTTCGAAATTATAAATCAATCGAAGTATTATCTGAATGTTGTCAACCAAATAATTGAACTGAATCTTTTGTTTTTAGTCCTATCAAAGCCCTCAGTTCATACACAGTTTTGCTAATTTCTGTATGCTTATTTTATTTTCTATAAATCACGTAAATTAAACACTGAATAAAATAAATATTAAAATATTAAATAAAAATATATTATTTATACTGTTATAAAAACTTTGATTAAGTTTTGTGTTACGCGACTAGTAGCATTAGTTAATTAGGTAATACGAAAAAAGCTATTTTTTAAATATTAGACTGTATGCATCCATTATGTAGTGAAAAAGTAGATTTATGTAAAACTTACATATTTATTAATATTCAAGCCAAAGTTTTTTTTTTATAAATTTTATATAAAAATATAAAAGATAATAACACTTTTATAATCATAAATTATTACCTTTTTAATAGAAGAGTATTTAATTTTTTTTTTCAAATTGAATTAATGTTTAGTTAATAATAATATAAATAAAATTATCATAAGTACGTTTATGTGTTTTAATATATAAATATAATAATTTTATTGAAAACTGACCCATTGTAATATAGAAGTCAATTGATACAATGGTGATAAAAAAAATTAGGCCAATTTAAAATCCATGAAACAATTATTTATTGAGAATAACTTCATAAATTTTCATAATATATATTTAGAATTTTTTAACAGCGTAAAAGGTAAAGTTTGATTATGTTGGGAATAAAAGCATAAGATTTTGTATTAAATGCGTATATTATTATATTTATGATATTTTATATTTTAAGACAGTGAATGATAACCAAATCCAAGCAAAACAGCAATCAATGTACAGAGGATAAAACAGAACATGCTTTAACCCAATTGGGGTAAGATTATAAATAAAATAGCCATTTTTCTTAATTTTTTAATTTCGCCCAAAAGATTTACACTTTTCAACAATCAATACTCAAAAACCAGAGACAACCAATTTCCCCGTTTCCTCAAAAATAAAATAAAATTAAAAAAGGATAATAATTATAGGTGCCCAGCACGGGAACGTTGATAATTGATCTCCCCGCAATCATTCACCTCTTTTCTCTTCCTTTTCCGATTCTTTCTTCCTCCCTTTTTAATTCCCCCAAAGACCCAAGGTCGTTCCTTTTTTCGGATCAGAGAAAACCCAGAGTGAATAAACCCTCAAAAACTTCCTGTTTATTCCTCTCTTTTTAACAAATAAGATGGTTGAAACGCGACGGAGCTCCTCCTCTTCCAAACGCCCCCTTTCCACTCCTGCTACATCCCTTCCTACATCTAGTAAACGATCCAAGGTCCTACCTTTGTTTCCCCTTTCTAACAATCCCATATCTCTTTTTTTTTTAGGGTTTTTAATTTGCATGCGTGTCGATTTTTATTATATTCTTTAGATTTGAATCTGAGACTATTTTTTTAGGCATCTGAGCCGGCGTCGTCATCGACCAATGGAGCTGCGGTGTCTGGGCCGGTTAACGAAGCTCTGGGACCGCCTAAGGAATCCGGGTTGGACTCGCGTGTAACGGAGCTCCGATCTTCTGATCTGCCGGTATCTGATGCGGCTAAGGCCGTTGATGCGTCTGTCCCTGATAAGTCTGCTGATGTTGATGTGGAGAACGGTGCTTTGGTGTCTCCGCGGTCCTTAGGTGCGATCCTCGATTGATTTCTCATTTGGGTTTATGGGGTTCTGATTTTTTCTTGGTAGGGTTATGTGAATGATTTTTAATGGGGGGTTTTGATGCCTTTCTTTTTGGTTAAATAGGTGAAGCTGCTGTGGATGCGGAAAACGCGAAGGTGGTTAGTGCAGGGTTTACCGCTCGGGTTAAGAAGAGGCCAACGAAACCTGCTAAATCTGGTTCTAAAGTCCCATGGGGAAAGCTTCTTTCTCAGTACTCTCAGGTACGTTTTCTGAAAATTGCCTTATTATATAAGCAGGGCTTTTGGTTCATGATCTCTGTGTTTAATGGGGTAAGATTAGTAACACAGTAATTCTCGGTATTTCAATCAATAAGTGACAAGAAATAAAAATAAGGGTTTTGGTTCCAAGAACTGTTAATGGCTGAAGTACTAAAAAACTTCGTATTGGTGAATTTTAGATAATTTATGATTATTTGGGTTCCAATCTCGGAGTGTAATCTTGGAGTTCATAATAGTAGTGGTCAAACTGAAATCCTATTTTAAGTAAGAGACTTAAACTCACATGCACTGGATTTTTTTCAATAGAGAAAAGATCTCAAATCATTTAGGTGAATGGGCATATCGTTCCTTCTTGGTGGTCTATCTGGCAAACGCCGTGCTCTACTTTAAGAAATTGTAGATGTTAACTTGTTGTCCTGAAAACTTTACCAAACAAGCTGTTGTTTTGGCAATTATGCTTGGGATCCAAAAATATTGATCTAACCTTGCAGATCATTCTCTTTAGGTTCACTAGATCCATTGAAAACTCTATAGTCTTGCTGGTTCAATTTGAGCTTTTCTTCAGAGAAAAACTGGGACTTTCGGAGAGCAAGTTCTGTTATTGTTAGGTTGAAAATTTTCTTTAGAGGAAAATCTTTTTATTTGTACAGATTCATTTGTTGGAAGAATCCCTCTGTGCAAGATGTTATTGTTACACTTGGGAAATTGGCAGGAAAACTACTTTTAGGTTGTCTGAGTAAGTTGGCCTGCTTTCATAGTGAGCTCTAATTTGATTTGTCATTCTCTTCTCAACTATTGTAATGGATGAACTAGGCAATTTGTTTACTCTCTTTTCTAGCCGAAAATAGTGGAGTAAAATTTTCTTGTGCTTAGTAAACAATGGTCGGGTATATATGTATGTATGTTTTGCTTTTTGGGTATCTTCCAAGGGTGAATCTCATCAGCTAATTGTTCAGTCAGTTGGTTGTGTAGTCACGGGCAGGTAATTTTTACTCGTTCTGCTCCAAGCCTAGATGCGAATTGAATAGTTGATGTGCAACCAAGTTGCAAGCTATTTTGCCTGTTTGTATCGGTTTTAATTTTTTACGGTTGTTTCATGCTAAACTACTATTCTTCTGATTATTTTTAATGTTTCAATTCATCCCCAGAACCCTCATGTTGTCATGTGTGGCGCTATCTTCACTGTTGGCCAAAGTCGTCAGTGTAATTTATGCCTTAAAGACCCCAATATTAGCACTGTTTTGTGCAAAGTGAAGCACATAGAGGTATGGATCTTCGCAGACTATTTGCTCATAATTTTTCATCTGTTTGTGAGAGTGATGAAAATTTTTTTCCCAATGTAGAGTGATGGAAATTCAATTGCATTACTAGAAATTACAGGAGGAAAAGGCTCTGTCCAGGTTAACGGGAAGGTTTACCGTAAAAATGCTAGTTTAATTCTAAATGCAGGCGATGAGTTGATTTTCACTAGTACAGGGAATCATGCTTATGTATCCTTTTTATTTGTTTTTTTACAAATATTGATAGTCTTTGTTCCCAAATTAAATTCTGTGTGGTACTATCTTCCAGCATGTTCTGTGATTTTATTTTGATGTTTGTTCCATCTTTGCAACTTTGTAATTCCTTAATGGGAATTTAGATTTTTCAGCAGCTCACCAATGATAACTTAGCTGCTCCAGGCATACCTTCTTCTTTAAGCGTTTTAGAAGCTCAGACTGCTCCTATAAAAGAGATTATTGAGGCACGATCAGGTGATCCATCAGCTGTTGCTGGGGCGGCAACAATATTGGCCTCTTTGTCAACAAAAGAAAATTCAGAGATGTCTACTTTACCTTCGGGTTGTGAGGTGTCAGATGACCGTGTTCCAGAAGTGGATATGAAGGATAGTGCCAGTAATTCTGATCCAGCAACTGCTTCTTCAAGGGAGAAAACTGTTCCTCCTACACCTGATGCAGCCAATGAAAACTCTAATCTTGATAGACTTGGATTGGATGATAGTATGGATGCTGACAATACAAAGATTCCTGGGGCAGGTTACTCTTTAAGGCCATTATTGCGCATTCTTGCTGGTACATCTACTGATTTTGATTTTAGTGGCAGCATTGCCAAAATTCTTGATGAGCGAAGGGAAATTAGAGAGATGCTTAAGGAATTTGAACCTCCTTCAGCTTTGATATCAACTAAGCGGCAAGCATTTAAAGATAGTTTACAGGAAGGCATTCTCAATCCGGATAATATAGATGTCTCATTTGAAAAATTTCCATATTATTTGAGGTAAAATTTGTGCTTTCTGCTCCAAACTGGACACATTTTTCATATTCAGAAGTTTATTATTATCATTCCTATCTTCATGTCTATATCTCAGGAAGCCTAATTTGTATCATTGCTATTACTATTTTGCCTATGTAGTTTTTCACAATGTCAATATCTCGGGAAACCTAATTTGCATCATTGCTTGTACTTATTTTGCCTATCTAGTTTTTCACAATGTCTATATCTCGGGAAACCTAATTTGCATTATTGCTTTTACTTATTTTGCCTATCTAGTTTTTCACAATTTTGCAAGTCTGTACATTATGTATGCGGTGAATTTTGACCACCCAACATTGTATGTGGCTGAGAATGGAATTCTTTTGGTGTTACTCAGTGTTATCTGTGTCTCTGTTTTGTTATACTTAATTCTGTGCCTCAGATTTGGAGCCTTGGGGAAATTTGATTAATTTAACTGGAACGTTTCACTTGTGACAGTGATACAACAAAGAAAGTTTTGATAGCCTCAACTTATGTCCATTTGAAGTGTAATAAATTTGCAAAGTACGCCTCAGACCTCCCTATCATGAGTCCTCGTATATTGTTATCTGGGCCTTCTGGTATGACTGCTGTTTTCTGTTAATTTGCACTATAAATTATTTTCTTCAATTCTTTTTGGCTCTTTATAAATGCTGATCTGAGTTTTTAATTGGTTTTGAATATGTATAGGTTCAGAAATATATCAGGAGACTTTGGCAAAGGCACTTGCAAAACATTTTGGTGCTAGATTGCTAATTGTTGATTCTCTTCTGTTGCCTGGAGTATGCTTCTTTCTCCCTTTAGTTCGTTTTGTTTCTTTGCCAATATGATGTTGTGAAAGCAAGATACTTGTTCAAGTATTGTTTACTTGTGATTGCACAGATTTCTATATTGTTTAGATAATCTAAATGTCTGAACATTTTTGTGGCATCTATCATGAACTATTTTTCTCCAATATATCCAGGGATCAACTTCAAGAGAAACTGATGCTGTAAAAGAACCTTCAAGGGCTGAAAGGGCATATGTATATGCCAAAAGAGCTGCGCAGGCTGCTGCTTTGCAGCAGAAGAAGCCAACTTCTAGTGTTGAAGCTGATATAACAGGTGGTTCTTCACTGAGCTCCCAAGCTTTGCCAAAGCAGGAAGTATCTACTGCAACATCTAAAAGTTTTACATTTAAGAAAGGTATGCCACTTCTTAGAGGCAGGAGGGTTGGCTTTGTTGTATTGTAATGCCTTAGCTTTCAAAATAGTTAATTTGTTGTCCTAACAGAATTATTTTATTTAAAACTTTCAGGTGATAGGGTTAAGTTTGTAGGTACTACTTCACCTTCTGGATTTTCCTCTCTACAGCCTGCTTTGAGGTATTTTCTTATATTCTGCAGGCCATGTGGCTGTTTTGTCTTTAATAGAACGTACCTTTTTTCTGTACTTGAGAATTTAGATTTAGAGTTTTATCTTATTTTGGTGCTGTCCTTATGAGCACCATAGCTAGTCATCTGAGATGTTAATATTTGTTTCTAAGAAGTTTCCTGCTGGTATTGGCATCGTAGATAGAGCATGTAATTTTTTCAAGGGGCAAACTTTATTAGTCTTATTGGTTATGTTCTGCAAAAACTTTATTATAATATGCGTTCTGTATAGGGGACCGGCAATTGGTTTTCGGGGAAAAGTTCTCCTTGCTTTTGAAGAAAATGGTTCATCAAAAATTGGGGTCAGATTTGACAGATCTATTCCAGAGGGAAATGACCTTGGTGGGCTTTGTGAAGAAGATCACGGTTTCTTCTGTGCTGGTGACCACTTTGTCCATTTCTTGTATTGATTGTAAACATCTTTTATGATACATTGTGGACTTTTATCCAATCTTACGCATTATGTTTTCACTCTATAGCTAGCTCACTCCGTTTGGAAGCTTCTGGAGGTGATGATGTTGACAAGTTAGCTGTTAATGAACTTTTTGAGGTACATGTCATTGATTGATGCATGAAAGCTATTGCTTTATGGTGATCATAATTATAATAATTTTTTGCTCTTAATTGTCTCATTTTTATAGGTTGCAGTGAATGAAAGCAAGTGTAGTCCCTTAATATTGTTTGTGAAAGACATAGAGAAGTCTATGGCTGGAAATACAGATGTGTATAGTTCCCTGAAGAGTAAAGTTGAGAATTTGCCAGCTAACGTTGTCATAATTGGTTCTCACACCCAGCTGGACAACCGTAAGGAGAAAGTAAGCAACATGTATTTTGTTCTGCTCCATCTTTCTTTGATGCTATGTGAAGATTTTTAACTGTTTGATGTCTGCAATTTTGTGTTTCTGCAGTCTCATCCTGGCGGCCTCTTATTCACAAAATTTGGAGCCAATCAGACTGCCTTACTTGATCTTGCATTTCCTGTATGTCAAGCATTGGCATCTTTCTTTTGCCTTACACTTCTTTAGTCTTTAGTTGAAAATGTTGGATTATTTCTTACAGACTGCTCTTGACTTCTATACAACCATCTAAATTTATTTAGAGGCCAACTATATGCTAACATGTCAATGTTTATACTTCGAATTTGAATGCTTTGAACTTTTCTCTAACTGTGGTATGAATATCATTGTAGAAAGTTTTAGATATGATACTCTCTTGAATTTAATAATACTCAATGCACACGCCATTATCTTGGATGTTCTCTAGTGATTCTGTTCCTGAAGAGTGTCCTCTCACATGTTGCCATGACATCCTTAGTGCATTCTGATCTCATATTTGCCTCTTATTTTTTCCCTTTCAGATAACACACCTAATGCAAGTATCATTCCTTCTGCAGGATAATTTTGGTAGACTTCATGACAGGAGCAAAGAAACACCTAAAACCATGAAACAAGTGGCTCGGCTTTTCCCTAACAAAGTGACAATCCAATTGCCTCAGGTATATATCTATGTCAGTTTCTGCATCAGTTATCCTGTTATGAGTATTTAATATTCCTGAATCATGTCAGGATGAAGCTCTACTTTTGGACTGGAAGCAGCAGCTGGAACGCGACATTGAAACCCTTAAAGCACAGTCAAATGTTGTTAGCTTTCGCTCAGTGCGTACAGCTAAACTCTTGCTTTGTTTTTCCAGTTTTTGCACTTCCTCTTTCTGCATGCCATTATTAGCTTCTGTCCGCATAGTGCGTTGCCTGAAAATGGCTTACTTTCCTCAACTTGGTAAAACTCCTTAAGTGTAGGGTAAATAACCTATTGTGTTGAGAAACTAAAAGAAATCTTAACAAGGTTAAATATACATCTCTCCCATCGCCCATCCCCTAAACCCATCCTTCCTCTGCCTTCTGTAAGCATGGTATATTTAGAAACTGATAAACAGTTCATTTATGCGATACTAGTCTGTATTTGGAGATTTTCACAACAGTTTTATGCTATCAGGTTCTCAATCGAAATGGTTTGGACTGCCCTGATCTTGAAACACTTTGCATTAAAGATCAAACACTTACGAATGAAAGTGAGTATCCTTGAGCTTCTTACTATATATGAATTCCATGCCAAGTTTATGGATCATTTTCTTGGTTCATAACATTTTATGAGTATTATATATAAGATTTTCAGAAGTCTTTTTTTTTTTTAATTTAATTGATCATTTTCTAAAAGTTGTCAAGTGAGTAAAACTTTTCCCTCAAACTAAAAAAAAATACATGACTATAAATTTGGAAGGAGCTAATAGTTAAATGTTGTACTATTTACTTCTTACTAATGTTTTACCTTCTACTATTGTAGGTGTGGAGAAAGTGGTAGGCTGGGCATTAAGTCACCACTTCATGCATTCTTCAGAAGCTTTGATAAAAGATGCTAAACTTGTAGTTTCAACTGAAAGGTTCTATTTTCTGTTCATTTATTGCAGCCTAGATCTCTGAAATTTAAAGGAGATAAAATTATATGAACTGAAACATCTCCACTTTATTCTTATGTGACCTTCTTTCTGAATTCTCATGTAGCATCAAATATGGGCTGAACATTTTGCAAGGCATTCAAAGCGAAAGCAAAAGCTTGAAGAAATCACTTAAGGTACTGTTGTCTTCTTTCTCTTCGGTTCTATTGTAGCCAGTTCTTGTGATATAGTTGTCCATGATCTATCTGGTTGGAAGGTTAGTATGTTATTCAATTCGGTTTTTTGCCCTTATTTCCAGGATGTGGTCACTGAGAATGAATTCGAAAAGAAACTTCTTGCGGATGTTATTCCTCCAAGTGATATTGGGGTTAGCTTTGATGATATTGGAGCCCTTGAGAATGTCAAAGACACCTTAAAGGAATTGGTGATGCTTCCCCTTCAAAGGCCTGAATTGTTTTGCAAGGGACAGTTGACAAAGGTGCTTTCTATATGTTCTGCTTATTGTATGTTATTTGGAAAGTGCATGTTTGAAGTAACTCTTGATGATCTATTATCTACTACATTATTGCTTTTGCAGCCCTGCAAAGGAATATTGTTATTTGGGCCTCCTGGTACTGGCAAAACGATGCTTGCGAAGGCAGTTGCAACTGAAGCTGGTGCAAATTTTATTAACATATCAATGTCCAGTATTACTTCAAAGGTATTTTAAGTCCAAAGAACTGTGTCATCTACCTTTTCTGTTGGCTTGGTTTTTCATCCAATGTGTATGTGACATATTTGTATGACTTGCAGTGGTTTGGTGAAGGAGAGAAGTATGTCAAAGCTGTTTTCTCTCTGGCCAGTAAAATTGCACCTAGTGTTATTTTTGTCGATGAGGTTTGGTCAACTTATATGTTATTTCTCCTATTCTTTTTGGTGTTTTCTGTTTCTTTCCCTTATTGTTATCCCCCTGACTTGGGTGGTTATTTTAGGTTGATAGCATGTTAGGAAGACGAGAGAATCCAGGTGAACACGAGGCTATGCGTAAAATGAAGAATGAATTTATGGTAAATTGGGACGGTCTTCGTACAAAGGATAAAGAACGAGTGTTGGTTCTTGCTGCTACTAACCGGCCATTTGACCTTGATGAGGCAGTCATCCGGAGGCTTCCTCGAAGGTAATTCTCTTGTGTTGTTTCTTTGAGATGCTGTAGTCTGACCTTATCATGCTAAGCCCCAGTGATTTCCCTGTTAAACTTTGTGCAGATTGATGGTAAATTTGCCAGATGCTCCAAACAGAGAAAAGATTTTAAGAGTTATATTGGCCAAAGAGGATTTGTCACCCAATGTTGATTTGGAAACTATTGCAAATATGACTGATGGATATTCTGGAAGTGACTTGAAGGTCGATTTTTCCTCCTTTTATTGTGTTAAGTTAATTTGTGTTTTATCTATATTTATTTCCCTATGTCATTTTCTGATTACAGAACCTTTGCGTGACTGCTGCACATTGTCCCATAAGAGAAATTTTGGAGAAGGAAAAGAAGGTTAGTTTGACATTTTAGTTTATATGTTATATGATAAGGTTGCAGCTTATATATGTGTGTGTATAATATTGGTTTTCTAAATGTTGCTAAGAAGTGGTGCATCTGTAATGGACGTGTTCGATGGGCATTACATATTGTCAGGCTATTGTTGTGGTGGTGGCTAGTACTGTTACATATTTTGACTAGTCTTGGTCTGTGCAATAACATGGAGTGGGTGATTTGACTACCATGGCCAAGAAGATGATGAAATAAATTTTAGCTAACATCTAGGGTTCTCTGTTTTACATTTGTTCTTGTTTTGGAAGGACTAGAACAATGATACTAGGGTGAGATTTTAGACGGATAATTATACCCCATTTATGGGGGTGCATACATTTTCACAATGAAGTTTACTTTTTTGCTAAGTATACAGACTGATATATCATGCAACTGCAGGAGAGAGCTTTAGCAGCAGCTGAGAATAGACCTGCACCCACCTTGTATAGCAGTGCTGACGTTCGACCTCTGAAGATGGATGATTTTAAATATGCACATGAGCAGGTACCATACTTGGGCTTCATCATTATACTTTTAGAGCTTCGTTCAATTTTTACCTGGTGTTACTTGGGGTGGGTGGGTGAGCTAGCTTTTAAAACACATCTAATTGTGGAATTGAATGATTTGGCATGCAGAAGAAATTGGTAGTAAGTTATTTCTCTTTTATGGAAATAGTCTAATAATTGGGATGGGTTACGAATGCAGGTGTGTGCAAGCGTGTCATCAGAGTCTACAAATATGAATGAGTTGGTTCAATGGAACGAGTTATATGGAGAAGGTGGATCGAGAAAGAAAAAACCTCTGAGCTACTTCATGTAGAGGGGAGGAGGTATCTTTGTGTATAGGCGTAGCTTCATCATTCCTTTTTCATTTCATTCTTCATTGTCGCCATTAAAGGTGGCCAAGTTGAGGGAGACCCTGTCCATGGTCCATTTCATTGCAGGTTCCTCCGACTCCCTTTGTATTATAGTATATATAGGTTTTCTAAATTTTCAGAGTCTTTTTTCTTTTTCCTTCTGTTAGCAATTTTACAATATATATATAAAATATAAAATATATATTTATATTATTTTTCAAGTAGATTAACTTTGTCCTCTGCCTGTAAAATTTGTTATTCTTTTATTTTTCTACATCATTATTTAGTCTTTTAGGATGAAAACATAGGGGACATAAAGTAAAACGAATGGGTTTATATTTATTTTTCAATTTTCTTTTTCTTAAATTCGAAAGGAGAACATTCATCAATTTAAATTAATGAATTTTTTTTAATTTATTAAAAATTTCTTTTTTATTTTTTTTCCCTCTTGATTTTCAATGCTTAACAACACACAAAAAAAAAATGGATGAGTTGAAATTATTGAGAGGTGGGTTGTTTAAATAATGAGAAAGCAGTTCAATAAAAGATGGTGTTTTGATGGCAACGAAAGCTTGTAGGAAGTGGCTCTGGGCCGTGGTTCTCTTTCCCTTTCCGTGTATTGTGTTGTATTCTACTGGCCATTCTTTGGCCTCTTTCTCTACTTCTAAGATAGACAATTTACGAGTTTCAATATTTGGAAGTGCAGTTTGTACATCTCAATTTCATTTTCAAGTCTCAATAGAAAATTATGTTCTCGTAACAGGTCGTAGACGTGGGTGTGGTAAATGTGATTCACACTAACACGTATCATGTTATGGCGAATTAAACGTACACTATATGTGGGAAAATTATCGGACACCAGTTTGTAAATTTTGAAAAAATTCAGATGCAAATTGTGGTTATCTCATATGTCTCGTATATATAAATAAATGAAAAAATATACTTGTCCTTTTCAGAATTACGAAAAGGACGGTTTGTAAATGAAGTAAAGTGACAAAGAGGCATTGTCAGTGAGTGGTGGTTTCAGCGTCTGTGCTTTTCGCCTCATCGTATATCTAAATGGTGTCTGTGATGGGTGACTCGTCGATTAATTATCATCACAAAATGTAGACAATTGACATCCCGCATTTTTGCAGCCATTCGAACACTACCTACGTATGTATATATTTATTTATTTTACATTTTTAGGCATATTTTAATATATTATTATGGAGGACATTTCTAGTAATTCTGTATTAGTTAATAAAATATGTTAACCTATTCTAATGGTAAGCAAATGGCGTATGGAGTGTGTGGACCGGGGAAAAAGAAAAGAGGTGGTTTGAAAATGAGTAGGAGACAGGCGGGAAACGCCCCCATTGGATTTGGTGGGGTCATAGTTGTCGTGCCCTTCAAAGTTGAATCCCGGTTTCTTATCTTTTGAGGTCATGTATGACGTAAACTCTTTACGACTATTTAAAAAAACTTTTGGTTCCTAATTGCATTTCTTTTATTCATCAGTACAAGGTTTGAACTATTTAAAATAAGGTTAAAATGTGTTTTAGTTTCTTTATTCTTCAATTTAATATTTCTATTTTTATTTTAAAAATTTTAATCCTCAATTTTTCATATTCAAAAATACAGATTATTAACATTATTAAAAAATTTAATTAAGTGAATATTTGTTTATTTTAAAATATAAATTGAGTAGGTTTAACAGATGAAGATCAATAAAGCTAATCATTAGATAAAAATCGTAAAATCTAAAACAAAAATTATTACAAATAAAAAAAATTAAATTGTAAAATTATTTAATTTTAAATATTTTATTTATAAAATCAAATAATAATTAAAATGTCATTAATTGAAAGAAAAATAATAATATACCTATGAAAATAATTAAAAAATATCATCAAAATATTAATTAAAAATAAAAAAACTTGAAACAATATAAAATAAAATATACATTAATATTTTTATGAAAATAATGGAATCTCAAACTCAAGGATGTAGTCACCTAATCGCAATAATTTAACCATCTAACGAAATGAGCTAATATATTAAATAAAAAAATTGTGAGTAGTAGAGGAATCAAACTCAAGACTCAAGGATGTAATTACAGCTACCTAACCAAAGAACTAATATGTTAAAAAAATTAATAAAAATTTTAAAAAGCTTGAAGCAATTTAAAATAAAAAATACAAATATTAGTAGGAAAAGAATCAAACTCGGGACTCAACCATCTGACAAAAATTGAAAACCGATCAAATTAAAAGTGCTTTTTCATAATATGCATCGATTGCGTTTTCTCAATATTAACTTAATCCAATAAATATAGTAAAAATCGATTTAATCCAATTATTATAATTAAAAACCAGTCGCCCTAAAAAAAAGATGTGATATTAAAAACACAATGAAAATACAGCTCACATTATATTCCATAAAGTGATTTGAAATCGTAGAGCTTTGTAGAAGTGTTTCTTCTTTATTTTTTGGTTCATAAAAAAGTGTTTCTTCCTCCGCCAAAGTCTGAAAAAACCCTACCCTTACACCTAACCGGGTCCCTTTGTAGGCACGAATCTCAATTATTTGTTTGGTTGACCTTAGTTTAGTCAGTAGAGAGAAGTAATTCAACACGCTACTACTTGATGATTAGTCCCTTACGAGTACGACCATAATTTCTATGAAATTGCTTAGAAACATCATCACTGCTTTTCGCAGGAAATTAATTAAGGGATGAAAAAACAGAAATAAATTATCATTCGCTTCTTGACTTTACCACTATTTAATCAATATTTCTTTAAAGATAGTTGAACGTTCTAATCTATGCAATAGCTGAGATAACCTTGTTTATTTCTTTATTTAGAATGCATATGCTTGTGGCTCAAAACATATTATTTTCTAGTAAAAATTAAATCAACTCCAAATGTATCATCGCTATCGGCGATGCCGTTGGTTCTTCTTCTGAAAGTCAGAATATCAAGCAAGTTTGTTTTAAGAATACCCAAAATGATGCGATTTCTGATATAGTGGTGGATCTGGCTTCGACTTGGAATGTATCATGGAGGGATAGACTTTGGTGATTAAACTGTTGGGACAAAGTATAGGTTATGTTGCTTTTCATGATAAGTTTGTGTTTTGTAGAGACCGACAAAACCGTTTTAACTTATGAATATTGAGAATAGATATTACTTGGTGAAATTTCAGTATGTAGAGGACTTTGACAAGGTCTTTAACTCAGGGTCCTGGATTATTTATGGCCAATACCTAACCGTTCAACCATGGATGCTAGATATTAATCCATCACAATCATTTTCGAGTTTTGTTCTAACTTGGATTACATTACCTGGCCTTTCGCGTCACCTGTACAAAAGGAAAATACTAGGGGAATTTGGTAGTTTGATTGGGAGAATGGTGAAACTAGATTACAATATTACTAGCAAAACAAGGGGAAGGAAATTTACCCTTCGATGATGGGAAATCGAAATCAAGGGGAAGGAAAAGAGCCGACAGTGGGCTCCTTGGCCACCATGGCAAATAGGATGGCAACTCTTAGAGCGTTCGGACCTTAGATGCAAGTTGGGAGGAAGAACATTGTAATTTGAGGGATACTCAAAATCATCAACCATACACCAAAGTGTATTCACCAATACATTTGACACCAAAAGAACTGTTGTACATGGCATTCTTAAACATTTATATCAAAGATCAAACAATTATGCTATACATTCTAACCAAGCTATTATCTAACCACTCAATCCATACCAATTACAATTTATCAAGTATTCGACTCATTTCATCATTTACCAATCACAACCCCATATTCAATCTTATCATAATATGACATTAACAACCTTACCAATTTGCCAACAAGCATACCACATATGTACAAGCACAAAACATTCATTCATTCTTGATCACATAAGTACATATATACCAAATATTCCTATTACATGCCACAAAATCGAAATATAATGATTTCAAAGTCTACCAAAAGATGGTTGGATAGTGTGATCTTTAAGTTGATACGATCACCCGATTCCAGAATACAATATCTATAAGAAAACAGGAAAACGACACCGAGTAAGCTTCAATTGAGCTTACTAAGTTCATAGGTTAAAATACAATATAACATGCCTTATAATCATAGTTTAAATAACAAAATAAATAACTAACATTAACTTTGTCATCACAACCATTCAATAGCATTCAATAGGTGAGTTCCTTATATACAAATCATATAACCTTTCAAGATATACAAGATTATTCAATACCAAGTCATGATATAATATTGGTAAACATGACCACGTTTACAAGTTATTTACCAAGACATTATTACCAAGCATCAACACAAGTCATTGTGTTGTTCAACAATCACGATTCAGCTCGATGAACTAATATGAACATATATAGATACATGATTATCCACCCAAGATACGACAGAATGCTTGACTAAGCTAATCCAACCAAGAACACGCCTAAGCACCTCCAAAAACACGTCTGGGCATCAAGTGCCAAGTCTATAGGCTTTACATCCTTCCCAGAAACACACCAAGATCACTGTAAATATAACTCGAAAATCCGCAACAAATGCTAGATTCTGGTACATTCGGTATAATATATCATGTAATATATCATCATCTCATCACATACCAATCCCGTATGCACAAAATAACCTATTGACATACAAATTATATCCTATCCTATGTTCATCCTAGCTCGATAAATATAACTGTATTACACTTTCCATTTCAATCCATATTCTGACCATACCAATTGTATATTTAAGTTTACATTCAATATCCACAAAACACAGAATTCAATAAAAACATTACCAAAATACGCAAGACAATACCATATGAACTTACCAGGGCCAAACAACAAAGATAGCAGTATAAGGGACTTGTCTACAATTTTCTCTTTTCTGCGATTATCTACTGGTCCTTGATCTATACAGTAATTTTATTTCAATTTATCATCCTCAATTACATTATAACATTCAATTTTATGCATATGACTTTCTATTAATATTTTAACAATGTCTTTAAGGTTTTGCATTTTGTTCAATTTAGTCCTTAAAACCGAAAGTAGCTTATTTTTCACAATCAAGCCCTAAACCATAGTGTTGAATTTAATATCATCCCTATACAGCCCTCAAGTATTGACGTTTTACAAGAAATTCATTCCAAATTTATCAATTTAGTCCCTAAACTTAAAATTATTCAAAACCACTTTACAAAATAGTCATATTTTATCATCGGGCTTTAAACTCAAGCATTTTAAGGACATCAATGGTAAGTTTTCAAAAATTTAACAATATTTCAAAATAGTCCCTAGGCTAGTTAGATTAAGGGACAACGATCTAAAAAATATAAAATTTACAAAAAAAACCATTAACCAGATGACTTACATGTAATGGCCGAATGCAAGCTTGAAGAAAAGCTATAATTTCCTTATGTTTTTTTATAGTTTCAGTTTATGGAAGAAAGAAATGAAGAAGGTGAAGTCTTTTTATTATTTTAGTCATAACATTAATTTTATTAATTATAAAAGGGTTAACTATAAAATTGGTACCCGAACTTGTCAACTTCTTCCAGATTGGTACTTATGGTTTTTTTTGTCCCAAATCGGTTCTCAAACTTTTTTTCGTCCACTATATTGGTACATGAGACTAACAATGTTAAAATTTTCTTGACGTGGCAACGTTGGCCAATCACACGCCGTCACGTGGCATCCTATTATACCTTTTTCTTTTCTTTTTATTTCTTTTTTATTTCTTAATTTTCTTTTTCTAGGTCTGCTTCTACACTTCTCATTTTTTCTATTTCTTTCTTTTTTCTGTCAAAACCCTTAAAAATTTCCCAATGTTAAAACATCTTTCTTAAAAATAACAATACTAGTACAAGCAACAGCAATGACAACAACAACAACAAGAAGAAAATCAAAGCGAAGATGATGAAAGATGAGAGATGCTTTGAACAAAGTCAAAATGAGATAACTTTAGCAAAGATTGAAGAAATTTTTGCGAAAGAGGATATTGAAGGGGAAACCCATATAAAAGAGGGTTGTTTAGAAATGCGGTTGGTCCTTGATTAAAAGACGATCCCGTTTAGGTATTTTTCGGCTTAAATTGTAGGATAAATAGACCGTGACCAGTAAGTTGCCCAAGCTTTCTGGGAGATTATTGGATAAGTGATTGTAAGATAAATTGAGAGTGTCCGACAATGAGTTTAGCTCTCCAATGGTACGAGGGATCGATCTCTTGAATTTATCCTATAATTTATCCAAAAAAGAACCCAACAACGAATTGTAGGATATATTGAGGTTTTGCAACCTTAGAAGCTTACAGATCAAAGAAAGCAACAAACTGGACAGATTGTTACCGTACAGAAACAAGCTATGAAGTGACGTGGCATTAAACAATTGGTTTGGTATAAAACCATAGAAGAAGTTGTTGTGAAGATTCAGTCTTCCGAGATAGATTAAATTTCCAAGCACTGATAGGATATAGCCTCGCAGATCCTTCCTGGAAACAGTGACTTCGACGACACACGGGTCAGGAAATCTTGAAATATTCTTGCACAAAATGCCAGACCAATTACATGATGTCTCATTATTTTCATTCTAATCGGCAAAGAAAGAAAAAAGAAAGAAAGTGGGGGGAAATTTTGGTGGTGATTGGATGGTGAGAAAGTGAGGGCAAATTTTGAGGGGTTTTGACAAAAGAAAAGGAAGAAAGAAAGAATAATAAATATGAAGTGTAGAATTTGACAAAAAAAAAGAAAGAAGAAATTTAGTAGTGTTTGGATGGTGAGAAAGTGAGGGAAAATATTGGGGGTTTTTTACAGGGGAAAGAAAGAAGAAAGATGAAATGTAGAAAAGAAAAAGAAAAAAATGGGAAATAAAAAAGAAAAAGAAAATAAGAGGTATAAAAGGACGCAACGTGGCGGCATACGATTGGCCAACGCTGCCATATTAGTAAAAAATTAACGCCATTAGTCTCGGATACCAATATAGTGGATGAAAAAAAAGTTCAAGAACCAATCTCGGACAAAAAAAAAAAGTACCGATTTGGGAAAAGTGGACAAGTTCGAGTACCATTTTTATATTTAACCCATTATAAATTTAACTTAAAACATCACCTAATGGCAAGCACTAACTGCCCCATTTAAGAAATATGATTTAATTTCCATTTTAAACCCTTCAATCATGTTTTGATGCCCATTTAACCTATAAAAATTAATAACGATTAAGTTTTGCAGTTTTTACTATTTAGTCTTTTTTCTTTAATTAACTAACCAACAACAAAATTATCAGATCAAATTTCAAGATGAAACTATAATAACCTCGTAAATATTACGGACTCACACGTTAGAATTGTGGTCTTGAAACTACTATTTTTGACACAATTGAAAACGGGTTGTTACAATAATTATCTTTATTAGGAAAAGTTACTTTATCTCAACTAGTCCTTCTTTAGATTCCCATCTACTTGATGTAATCTATGGTAATCCCGCAAGGGATTTGTGAGGAGATCAAATGCATGGTGTAAAACTTTATTTGGGGTTCCTCGAATAAAGGGAAGAAGCTAACTCTGGTAAGTTGGAAATCCATTTGTCAACCCCATTCTTGTGGTGGCCTTAGGTTAAGGCAAATAAGGGATCAAAATAATTCGTTCATGTTTAAATTAGGCTACTTAACATCGAATTCCTCTACCTTGTGGGTATGTGTATTTTAATCTAAAGTATGGGATGAAGGAGGATATTGCTAGGGGTAGGCGCTTTTTTTTATGGAGGGGGTTATCTAAAGTTCGGCCTCTTTATTGTTTGAAAATTTGTTTTGCTTAGTAAGGAATGGGAATAAGATTAGATGCTGGCATGATCATTGGATTCCGAGTGTTGGACCCTTGGTTAATCAAATTATAACCCATACTAATCTTGATTTGGAGTGCACTTTTAAGGAATTGGTAACTGGGGATGGGTCTTAAAACCTTGATATGTTTCAATTATAGATCCCAGGGGAGAGTATTAAACGAATTGTTAGTATTCCTCCTCTACATGCTTCGGCAAAACCTAATAAGATTGCATGGATGGATACCCTTATAGGTTCATTTTCTTTCAAAAGTCCTTATTAGAAGTTAAATAGGAGGACATGGAATCCTAAGGATGCTGCTTGGAATATTCTGTGGAAATTCAAGGGACATCAAAGAGTTGGAACGAGTGAGACATGGTATTGGTTCTGTTGGCGCTTGTACCTTATTTGGACATAATTCATAAGGTATACTACATGCCATCAGAGATTATGTGTTAGTAAAGGAAGTTTGGGGACAAATAATCCTCCGGATAAAGGAAATGAGGTTTTCTTTGGTAACTTGAATGAATGGCTTGAAAAAAATTTGCAGAATCATCGCAGTTGAGGGTGAGAGATGTGGAATGGTCAATTCTATTCGGTCTCATTACATGGCGCATTTGGAAAAATAAAAATCTTGTTGTTTTCCAAGGAAAGCAATATAGTGCCAGTGAGACTGTCAAAATCTCGTATAGCTAGGCTAAGCAATTTGTTTCCTTTCATAAGGGTGGATCGGCCAAATGGCAAGAAGTTAGATTAGTAATCTTTTGGAAAGATAGTTGAGTTCAGTTAAATGTTTATGGTGCTGGAGAGGTGGAATCTAGTTCTGTTGCTTCAGGTGAAGTCTTAAACGATCAATGAGGTAAGTGAATTTTAGGCTATAATTAGTGCTTGGGAAATTGCTCAATATTTAAGGGTGAACTTTGCGGAATCTTAGATGGTTTGAATGCTTTGCTGAGTAGAAGGTTTGATAGAGTCTTGATTTAGACTAATAGTATGGAAGCTATGAAGGCTATTTAAATTTTCACCAAGACATCTTCGAAATTTGCATTGATCATGCAGATTCAATAGCTATTGATGAAGGTTGGGAATTGGCTTCTACAGTATGTGCCTAGAGATAACAATAAGGACGCTAATTGCATAACTAAAATAGCTTTTGATAGAGAAGAAGACTTGATTATTATGGAAGAACCTTTATAGAGATATCACCTATCTTATTTTAATGTAAATTTGCCTATTTTTTCACAAAAAATATTATTTTATATCTATTAAGTACTAACTTCGTGCCCCATCAACCAATTAATCCAACCGATCATAACAATTCCTCTGCATTTTCTTTCCTTTTTCGCATCAAGTGAGGAATTATTTCTTGTGCATAAATCCTTTCATGTTTATTCTTTTTTATCATTTTTGCTTCTCTTTTTTTAAACTTTTATTGCTGTTTTATTTTCAAATTTTAATTTACCTTTTTAAATAAAAAAAGTTTATTCCTAATGCCACAATTGACACATTTCATAAAAATTTAAAAAGAAAACCAATTTTTTTAAAAAAATTATTCATATAAGTAATAAAATACACGTAAACTGTCATACAAATTGTCATAATATCATTAAAATATTAACAACTCTATCAACATTTTTCATCCAAAACAAAACAATTAACTAAAATTTGAAGGTCAAAATAATAACAAAAAGAAAATTAAAACCAAAGTAACAAATGAATAAATATCATGACTAAATTTATCACTATACTAGTATTTTATATTAATCCTTCGATATTAAAATATTAATTTTAGTAGTGAAGGAGGGCACAGCTCTAAAAAAACATTAGAGTATGCTAAATAAACGCATTCAGGAGACGAAATATTTACTATCAGTTTAAATATTAAATATTATTTTGGAAGAATTTGACACAAGATATCATGTGTAATTTAAATTTGATGCAGTAAAACAGGAAAATGTGTAACTAAAATTTAAGGAATATATTTCTTTTATCGTTAAATTGAAAATATTCATACAACAGATGAGATGTATTTAAAATAAGATTCATATATTTTATACACATTTAACCTTATATTGATATAAATATCGAGGATTGAATTAATGATGTAACTTGGAATAAAGTAGACGGTGACAGCGCACTATCTCCTACGTGTATAAATTACGCACGTCTTTTTGTAGATATTTTTTTGTAAATTACATAGCAAATGCCAATCTGGTAACGTGGTCTGAGAAAACCATTTTTGTTTCTTTCCTTTTGTTTTTGGTAGTATTTTTATAAGAACAAAAAAGGAGTCTTTGCTTTCTTTTTTCTGTATTTTAACTTTGTCTTCAGTAAATAATAAGGTGGAAGGCGGTCCATAGATTACAAAAATTAAATTTTATATATGATAATAAAATATTAATTTAAAATTTTATTAATTAAAAATTTGTTAAATAAAAAATTATCTATTTTAAGAGCTGAGCTCCTGCCGCTGCTTCTGTTGGAAACACTCAACTCGCCCGTGCTTCAAATTATTTCTTCTACTTGAGTTGCATTGTGTATGTGCCAAGCTATAAATTGAATCGCCCACGCGCTCTAACTTTTCAAAGCTTCACGGTATATTTTTAGACCCCACAAACCTTAGTTTTTTAATTATTATTTAAATTTTAATTCAATTAACATGAATATTGTTATTGATGTAAAATGACGTGAGTTTTTTTATATTTATGTGTTAGTGAGGGGTTATAGGGTAATTTCAAGTATGTTAATTATTAATAATATATAATATTTTAATTAATAATAAAGTAAAATTATAATATTCTCATCATCACACATTTAATTTATAGTTATTTACTTTTGCCTATCATTGTTTAATATGAATACAATCTTGTTTGTATTCATCTTCAATCCCATATTTTATTTTTTTTATCTGCGGGTTTTAGTCGGAGTAAATATTTTTAATTACAAATCCAATTTGTTGCATGTGAATGTGTACTTAAGCCGTCATGTTATCCCATGCGCATCAAACAAGCATGCATATATGTTACATTATATACAAATACAACTGTTCATCCATCAGATTATCGAAAATTTATATAATAGTTTTATAATTATATAAAAATTTCAATCAATAAAAAAATTAAATTATTAAATATAAATTAATATAATATAATATTTTTTAAAAATAATATGAGTGGACTTAAAATGGATTTAAATTAATTTTTTATAAATATGAACGGATTTAGACAAAATTTTAGGTTCATATATTCGGGCTAGGTTTGAGCAAGTATAAAATATGTTGATATTATATTTAGATCTAGTCTGAATCTGACCCAATCTATAAACACTGCTATATACAAATAGAAATTTATAGAATTTATTTTATAAGTATTCAATTAAATTAAAAATTTACACAAGGTTTATAACACAAATAATTTGATAAATTTATATATTTTAAAGTATAAATTATTTATATAAATTATTGTAGATGGTTTGTTGAAATCACTTATGAGGGATAACTTTTGTATTATTATTATTTTATTATTACTGAATGATTTAATAAAAGAATTAAATTTTATAAATGGTCACCTAATTATATTTGTGTTTTTGTTTTGATCATTCAATTTTTTTTAAAAAAATTAGTTACTAGTGTTTGTATTTTCAATCTTTATCATCCACCGTTAAATTGATAATGAAAATAATAACGTGACATTTTTTTTAATTGGTATAATAACATATTTAGCGTTTGATACTTGCATATTATATCAATTTGATCTTAATTCTAAATAATTTAATAAATTTAACCTTTTACGGTTCTATCAATTTGATCTTCAAACATAAATAGAAATTATGAATATTAAAAAGTATCATATTTGAATAAGAATTATAAATATTTTAATATTATAAAATATTAGAATAAAGAAAACCATGTTGGTGCTGCTTGGGACTAAATGAAACCATTTGTTGTTGACTTTATGGCGATGGTCGAAATATCGGATGAGGATAGGAAATTAGATTTTGGGTCACTTTGAAAGCGAAAGGGAAAATCAATTTTGAAGAAGGTGAAGAAGCATTTGAAAAAGACGAATCCCGAACATGGACTGTAAAACAGACATGAAGTATATCAAAACAATAATATGAGGTTCTTTTCTGAGTAGTCCTTTTAGTATGCAGGTCTCTCTATCTTTAATAATATAGTTCTATACTCCTATTACTGGAAATTTACAAGGGGTTTATTTAAATGTTACCACTTTTTGTATTTGCTTTTTTTGTAAATCTAAATGAAGGCTTAATTGTTGACTTTTTTTTTTGCAGGAAATGCTTCTACATGTATGTTGTGTTGTAACATTCCATGTTCGATCTATTCATCAAATTTGGGTATGCAACGTCACAAATGGACCTATACTTCAATTTTGCTAACTTAACTATTCTAATCAAAAAAAAATAAAATTAACAATAATATAATAGGTACAACCAAGGCCTCAACCTCTAAATGTTTTGTCTCTAAACAAACTGTTTATTTACAATGGGGCCCTTAAAATATGATTAAGGGCTACTATTTCAGAATCTAGACTTTATGAATGTTGTCTGGTTACACCATGATTCATTCTAAGTCGATTCCTCCATTAGTACCCTCTTTCTTATGTACATGTCTCAATCTAACCATGAACTCTGATTCTTACATCAGCTAGCTTGGTCCCTACTCGAAGCCCTCGAACATCCTTACAAGTCCTGTGAACATCAGCACATTGCTGTAAGTTCCAATGAACTTAGTGAGTTCCCTTATCACTCATAATAAACCTATTGCATAAGGGTAACCAATGTAAAATAAACTATCATAAATAAAATACTTTTTATTCTTTCAAGGCAAGTTGCCTTGTCAGGATGGCGGACTCTACCCGATCCACCATGCTATAGCTTATCTTGTGATCATTCTCTGGTCAAACTCTTCGCTCGGCCATATCCAAGATACTTGGCCATATCAGCAAATCTTCACCTCTCTCCTCACCTTCTTTTACTCGAGATGCTCATTATCCTCTATCTTATTTAGTTGTATGTCTTCCTTGGCGGACTCTCCTTCTCATATCATAATCCCAAAGGACTTGTAGACATTTCCATAATGTGTCGAACTTCAGCATGACTCGCCACTTTGGCGAACCCATCTTCATCCCACTTTATTGATCGCTGTGGAGTTACTTCTACTAATTCACCCCTCACTTATGGCTTTATTTGGGACCTCACTTGTCTCTTATGTAAAGGTCGGTTTATCTTACTAAACTAGCGAATTATCATTCCTACGACTATACGAGCTTGCCAACCCACTTGCTCGTTTTCTCCTTACGGAGCTATCCTTTCTGCGGTGCACCCACACTAGACTTTCCTCATAAAGGAACAGTTTTAATAGACACAATGTCCCTTGAACAGTATGCTTATCTTGGGAGTGAGACTCTCTTCCCTATCCACGAGATTTGCTTTTTGGGTACAACTTTATTAAGCACTTTCTGGTGGCTTTTCTTATCGGATCATTGTTTGTGATATTTAGACATTTTCCTTTATTACCTTTTCACACTTAGGTCAGCTTCCACACGACCTTTCTTTACCTAATTCTTGTCGAGTCTTCGCCCTTTCCTTATTGGTTTTCATGACTATCCCTACCACTTTCCTTATTTTGGCGACTACCTCATAATCCGCTTGTCATACTTATGCTTTCTCTTAACGCTCGTTCACTTATGTGATTTCCCATACTTGGCGCACTGGCCTTGTACCCCTCACTTAAGGCCTTGGCTAACTTTCTACATGTATGTCCTGGCGGACTTTATGGGATGTCATAGCCTAACTATGGTCTTATATCCTTCTTACTTCTTTTCTCTCGTCTCAGCGCACTTACCTTTGTTTATTGTCCAAGCAGACTTATCTCGTGTTTACATCCCTGCGGACTTCATCTTTGTTCTGTATTTATTATCCTGGAGGACTTACTCTATTCCATATTTATTGTCCCAGCAGACTTACTCTGTGTGGATGGCATGGAGTCTTTCATCCATGGTCTTACACCGCTTTGCCATCTTAGCATATTACCTTCAAATGCCATGGAGTCTGTCATCCATGGTCTTACTCATCATACCTGACTGTCATAACATCTTTCATCTATGGTCTTATGATGTATACCTTATATCATATACCTTGCTGCAATTGTGTCTATAATAACCCATTTTCAGTGGTGTCAAAAATAGTGATTTTGAGACTACAACTCTGACTAGTGTGTCAGTGTTTTATTAATTATTAATTATTTATAGGGTTATTACAAGCTCGTATTAAATTTTGGTTAAGAAATTTTAATATTTAGCTAGTTAACTAAGTAAAAAGGACTAAATCGTAAAAGTTACAAAAGTTAATTTCTATTAGTTAAATGTGTTAAATGGCTATGAAAATGTGAATTAATGGACTTAAATGGTAAATAAACCATATAGAAAGATAATGGGAAATTATGGACAAATCTTTGTTAATCATTAAGTTAAATTAAAAGGGTAAAATGGTAAACATGTAATTAAAAAAACAAAAGAAAAACCAAGTATCATCTTCTTCCTTCATTTTTTTTCAATAGTCGAATGCACCATTAAAGAGCTTTGAGAGCTTCGGTCAATCCTTGTTATTGCATGTAAGTGATTTTTATGTTTTTAAGGTTGTTTTAGCTTAATCTAGCTAACCTAGGAGCTAATTCATAAAACTATTAAACATTTTAAATTATGCCATTGAAGAGTTTGAGGTGTTTGTGAAATTTTATGATAGATTATCAATTTTGGTTAAGAAATAGGATTAATTTGTAAAGTAGTTTTTAGTAATTTTAATGTTTAAGGATTGAATTGTTAAAATGGTGAAATTATATGAAATTCTTGTGAAAAGTTAATAAAGGTGAGCTAAGTAGGGACTATATAAAAATCAGCTAGCTTGTATTTTTCTTAAATGTGGATAGTTCATAAGTTTCAGGTTTAAAGACTAAATTGTATAAAAGTAAAACATTGAGGGTAATTTTGTAATTTTATATTGAAAAGGATTGTAAGCGTAAGTTTAATTGTTTGATATATTTGAATTGAATAATTGAATAAAAATTATTATTTAGATCAAGAAACAAATTAATCGGACTTGAATCGCAGAAAAACTAAAGTAACGGAATAATCGTCAACCTTGTTTCTGCAATTGTTTTTGTTTAGGTAAGTTCATATAATAGTTAACCTTATTACTTGTTTTAAACAAAATGTTAATGAATATTTATGCTAGGTATAGTTTAGAATGATTCTTGTGAGATATTTGGTAATATGGATTAACTTGTGATATTAATCAAATTAATGATTATGTTTGAAAAACGTGAATTTCATGGATGTATATTTGAAATGGTATAATGGAAACAAAGTAAAAGTATTTGGATATGTAATGTATTTGATTTGAACCTCGTGAATGTTAATGGTTGAAGGAATTGAAATATTGTTTTGCCGTGTTTTGAAGGCATGTTAATGGTTAATTTTGGTTTGGCTAGGCACCTAAGGAATTGATATTGTTTTGTCTTGTTTTGGAAGCTATTTTGGGAGTACATGGGCTGGGACACAGGCTGTCACACAGCTGTGTACCATACACAGTCGCACCACATAGCTGTGTGGACTATTTAATTTTGGTGCATGTTTGACCCACACGGTCTCAGGTTGTTACACGACCATGTGACCTTATTTCGATTCACACATAGTTTGGCACACGGTCTGCGACATAGCCGTGTGGCCCTATTTTGAATTGCACACAATCTGACGACACTGCCATGTAACCCTATTTTTAAATTGTACACGATTTGGCCACATGACCTGGGCTATGTCACCCAGCCGTGTGACCCCTATTTTCAAGTTTTTCTACATTTTTTTGTTTTGTTTCAAGTAAGTCCTTGATTATTCCCAAATTGATTTTTAGGTTCTATAAGCTCGATATAAGGCCTGTAATCATATATACGATATGAATGATGATTGGTTTTGAATATTTGGTATTTAATTGTTAATTGAATGATTTTATGTTGTTATTTGGTTTGATATGTTCTGTAATACTCCATAACCCTAATATGGCGATGTAGATAGGTTAGGGGTGTTACAACGTCTTTCATCAATGGTCTTATGCCCTTATCATTACCATGTACCATACCTCCATGGCATATTTCATCCACGATCTTATGCTACGTACCATATACCAAACTACTATAGCCTCATTCATCTATAGCCTTACGCCATATACCATAATCACGGTGTCTCCCCGAAGGACCAGTCGATACCACCCTCACGGTGAATACATTTTCCATGATTTCATTTCTTAAATCCTCCTCTTATTACCTCATTTACACCACTTAACCTTGATGCTCAAACATCACAATGTTTCCTCCGCAAGGTCTGGAGCTTCACCCAAGGCAATAACTAAAGGTTCACTCTTCATTTTCCATCCTAACTTCATCTATCCCTTGAGGTTTCTCCAGACATGCGATGTATGCTCATATCATCATCATTCATGCTCATGCAAATATGACATACTTAGACAATGTAAATCATAACAGTGGGTTTAAAGTCTGGAACTCACCTGAATCATCATCGTTTCCATAGCTTATTCCTTCCTTTCGAACATTAGAACTTTCATTCTCTAGGCAGTAGCTTACAACCAAAATCAGTTTCCCTATTTTCCCAACTCCATTCTCATTGAGTTTACTCCATGCAGAACCTTCTATGGTTGCTCTTTCTTCGATCTACCGGAGAAGATGAAGAATGTGAGAAATTGAGATAAGGTCGGGAAGAAAATCATCCCTGGGAGTCATCTCTCAGTTATTTATAGCCCTTCCCGCGCTATTACCAACTTCATTAGAATCGTGCATTACTAATTATTATGTCTCTCACTAAGGAACTGGCGGGTTCCATCCTAATTAAACCAAAATAGGATCTCGATCATGTCCAATTCAGTTTCTACTTTCTCGTTTCTTTCAATTGAGGTCGTCAGCTTGTGGTCTTTTTCAATTTAGTCCCTTATTCATTCTAAATTCTGGGTTAATTGGAAACTGAGTGTTACATGTGCCATGTTGTTGTGAGTGAAAAGTAGACTTTTGAGTGGTGATTTTACAGTTAACTTAAAGCTATTACAGTGCTACCTTGATATTGATATAGAACACCTTCTACAAGTAGCTTAGATATTACTCCAGACACCTCTTACTATCGTCTGTTTTTGTAATTTCATACATTAACCATTTTTTAGACAAAAACGTACCTTTTTGACATGGTTTGCAATATTGAAATGTTACTGTAACACCCCAACCTGTATCCATCATTGGAATAGGGTCACGAGGTATTACCGGAGTTTATAGAACTTTTTTTTTTAATCACATGATAACTTATTTTATAAGAAATTGTACAACTTAAATTTTACCATTCTTCCATAAACACATGTATATTTTCATTTGATCATTTACCCTTTCGATGTATCAAATAATAAACATATTACCATTTAACCAATAGCTTGGCACTTGTCTAAGCGTCAACAATAACAGTCATTGGTACACTTGAATATATTTCATATAATTTTAGAATCGATAAACTCATTGTATCAACATATCAGACTTGAGATTATTACTTATTACGGCTTACCCAATTTCCATGTATCAGCACATTAAAGATTGCCACATATTCATATAATATGATACATATTATTCTCTTGCCATTTCTTCAAAAACATAAATCATTCATTATACCAAAATTTCATGTATCATTGTTTTCACGGATTTTGTATATATTTATTCCAGGACAATTCATAATCTTGAACATGCATAATTATCAGGTAAGTTTCATATATATGTATTTTCCATGTCATATTTTTAAAATATCGAATAAATATTGTTTTCGTGTATTTCAAGTTCAATTTCGTGATTATTGTTTCGTGCTCAAATTATTTCCATGTCATGGCTTTATTCATTAAGTCATTCGAAATGTGATCGTCATACAATTAATATTATTATTAAAGTATACGAATCTATAATCATAGATGCATATATTCATCAATAAATTCCATGTACAAATATCATCATCTTATATTTCCATATATCCAGTATCACTGTCATTTTTTTCATGTACTTCAGGATTATATGTACAAATCTTTTTATATGCATATTTCTTTTTCTGGTCAGGATTCTTACTTACTGAATTTATCGGAATATCGATAGTTAAAATCATATAATATAGTTAAAATATGCAAGTCCGTAATCAATCAATTCACATTTACCCTTTTTAACTATGTGTTTACCATCTTCTATATTTATCCCGTTGAATTTCTCAGAATTTCGATGGATTTCCGATAGTACACTCCTGGTGTACAATCTCATTAACCGTCAATTCATACAGGAGTACACTTTTAGTGTACAATTCCGGGTCCGTCAATTCATATGCATGTGTTGCCATGGTATCTTTCAACCATGGTCTTATTCATTGCCATGGTATCTTTCAACCATGGTCTTATTCATTTTCTCAATTTGTTGCCATGGTATCTTTCAACCATGGTCTTATTCATTGCCATGGTATCTTTCAACCATGGTCTTATTCATTTTCTCAATTTGTTGCCATGGTATCTTTCAACCATGGTCTTATTCATTGCCATGGTATCTTTCAACCATGGTCTTACACATTTCATTTCAGTAAGCACACTCCCGCGAACCTCACTCTCCCGCGAACCTCAATTCTTGGCACACTTCCGCGAACCTCAGCTCCTATGTGTTCTTCGGAAGGGCCTATACACATGTATTCTTCGGGAGAGCCACCAGCACACTCCCGCGAACCTCATTTCCCATATATTATTCGGGAGGGCTGATATTAGGATTACCCTTTCGGGCTTAATCCTTTTTCCTGTATTCTTCGGGAGGGCTACATCAGGATAGGATCACCCGTCCGGGCTAGATCCTTTTTACCGTCAATTCCTTTTCCAATGATCCATCGAAATCCATTCCATTCAACCGGGATTTACTTTCTTTTTATATCGAGTATTATCAATATTTCATCAATTATTATGCATTGATCATTCAAATCATATTTCATCACATAGCCACATATTTCAAGTGTTTAAAAAATACAATTCAAGTTACACGAGCTTACCTCGTTGCTTGTTCGTGTTTATAAATTTATTAATCTGATATCTTTTTTTTTTCGCGTTCGAGTCTCGCATTTGAGTCGTTGGGATCTTTATAAATAAATTTGACCATTGTTTTCATTCATTCCATATTCTAATACATTCAATTAATGCTCTAGGCGAAATTACCATTTGGCCCCCAAACTTTTAATTAATGATGATTTTATCCTTAGGCTCAGAAAAATAAATTCTTGCAATTTAATCCTTATTTCCAGCTGTTATCATCATACATATTAATAACATTCCATAAATTCTATAAAATATCAAAATTTTCCATAATTTCAACACTTTTCAATTTAATCCTTAAAACATATTTTCCCCCGATCTTGAACTAAATTAACAAATTTCATTTAAAATTTTCAATTTAAATAATAAAATAATCCATTTCATGTAATTTGATCATTTCTAACATTTTTACAAAATTACCCATAAAGTTTTACTTTTATTCGATTTAGTCCTTGGGCTTAAAACATACAAATTAGTCATGCTAACTGATTATTCATACATATTTTCCTCCTCCTCCTCTCCATTCCACATCCTTAATTTATATAATATGCTTATAAGTAACATTATCAATAATTTCACTATTTACTTATATGTGAACATTCAAGCTGTTCACCTGCGTCATAGTCACTAAATTATTTATATCTTGAGCTACAGAAATCAAAATTAAGATCTGTTAATTTTCCCTGAAACTAGACATATCTTCTTACCATAAAATTTTTAGAATTTTTGGCTTAGCCAATAAGTACAGTTTATTCTTTAAAGTTACCCCTATTCTGCTGTATAACTGTTCCGACCTTTCTTCATTAAAATTTAATTATCTCCTCGTACGGGACTCAGATGATGTTCCCACTTATTTCTCTTGAAAATAGACTCATTAAAGATTCTAACCATATAACTTATGTCCCATAATTATTTTTATACAATTTTTAATGATTTTTCCAAGTCAGAACAGAGGATCCCGAAATCATTCTGAACCAGTCTCACAAAAATATAAATATCTCAGAACACAGAATTCATTTACTTAATTTTGTTTCTTTTATATGAAAATAGACTCAACAAGCTTTAATTCCATATCTTACTCAACTCCTAATTCAGTTTCTACCATTTTTGGTGATTTTTCAAATTTAGCTTACTGCTGCTGTCCAAAACTGTTTTAGTGCAAGATATTAATTACTAAGTTTATATCACCCTTATTTTCTTTCTCTACACCATTTCCCATCACTTTATCTTATTTTCTCTTCACTACCATATCAAGAACATAGAATCATATATAAGAAAACTCTACATTAACATCATTTACATGCTTTTTCAATAATATTAAACTTAAAAATACATGGAAATCTTGATGTTCTTACCTTGTTTTAATGTTTCCAAACTTTAACTTCATTTTCTCTCTCCTCCAGCTTCTATTTCTTGAATCCAACTTGATATTCTAGCTCCTCATAGTCTCCTTAACATTTTTCTCCTTCAGTAGCTATGGAAATTCTTTTGATTTCTAGGTGAAAATGGTGAATTTTTGGTGGAAGGACCAAATTGTAAAGAAAGTAAAACTTTCTTTCTCTCTTCCTCTCACGTTGGTGCATGGAAATGGTGGGTTTCTTCTTCTTCTTTTTTTTTTCCACACACACACACATATATATATACTAAATAAAATAATAAAATAATAAAATATCTTATTAAAATATTAATAAAGTAATATTTATCTTATTAAATAATTATAAATTATCATCACACCATCATTACCTTCTAGATTTCTCTCTCCTTCTAATTGACCATTTTTCCCTTCATGATCTTTTAAAATTCCATCCTTGAGTCATCACCTAATTTGGTAAAATTGCGATTTAGTCCCTCATAATTCTTTCTCCTATTCAATTTGGTCCTAATTCATCCATTTTCCTTAGTTTCTAGATTATTCCATCCTTAAAATATTTGCACTATTGGTCCTTCAACTTTCCATATTTACACTTTAACCCCTTAAATTTTAAGTATTTACTCTTGGGCCACAAAACTTTTCTCACTTTTACGATTTAGTCCTTTCTTGGATTAATACATCATAATCACTTCCTACATAGATTTTGTTGATAGAGCTCAAAATTTCTCTTTTTATTTCTTTATTTCTTTATTTTACTGTATCAATGATAGAAATTTTCGGGATATTACAGTTACAACCAAAACCTTTTTTTACTTTGATTAAATATATATTTAAGGATGAAATTAATAGAATCTATAAATGTGAAGGGTTAAATTATTAATTTTTTTTAGAATTAAAATCAAATTGATAAAATATATAAATATTGAAAACTAAATGTGTTATTATACTAATTAAAAAAAAGTCACATCATTATTTTCGTTATCAATTTAATCGCGAATGACCAAAACAAGAACAAATACAAATATTAATTTATAAATAATAAAAAATAAAATTAAGCGACGAAAATAAAAACATAAACATAATTAAGTGGGGATTTGTATACTTCATCCGTAAAAAAAAATTGAGGTGAAGTATACTTTGAGGCTCATAATCAATATAGAATAACTCCGTGGAACATGGCAGGTAACGAGCGGAAAGTGATTCCACGCGAACATTAGCGCAAGTGGGAGCAGAAAACCACAACATAACTCCTGTTAAATTAATTAACACACTGACACAACTCATAATAAACTAAGTAAAAAGTCCGAAACAAAACAAAAAGAATCACGAAAAGTTCTCAATCTCTCAAAGACCCAGTGGCGATTGCCTTATCTTTTTACGTCTTAAATGTGGAATGCTAAACGTTGATTTTTGTCCATAAAAACAAATTAAAAATAAAAAACACTTTAAATTGGGCAGCAAGCATCAGTTTGTAAGACAAAACAAATAAGCATTAAATAGAACAACAGGATCCTTGCTATTTGAGAGCTTTCGCATTTATTAATATTTGTTTCTTATCAGAAAACTTTCTTGGTTGCTGGCTTCTGCTGCCTGAATCTTTGTCACATTTTGAACCGTGTGGAACGTATTACACGTGGTAGTTGGCTTAGGGCATCGGCTTTTCTTTTTGGTGCAAGTCTCTGACGTCTCTCGACCATGGAGATCGCTGCAATGTTCACTTTGTTTTTTCTTTTTTCTCTAACTTAGTTACAGGTTGCTTCTATGGCTTCTTCTTTCTTTTGCCTGTTTCATCTTTCTGTGATTTTGATTGCTTTTTTTTTCTTTGCTTTTAATGAAGTGATTATTTTATAATATTTTTTTCATAGAAAAATATTTAATGCAAAATATATAAACACGAGGCGACCATTCATATTATACCAACATGTGAGATTCAACTCTATTATAGTACTATTAAATCATTGACCAAGTATGTGAAATGGGGGATTTTCCCTGTAGTCAAATCTTGTTTTCATTGACGATAGCCGCCTTAAAGATACCAAGTTCTCTTTTCTCTTTAAGAGCAAGCTCCGGCTTGATTGGGTTCATTTATTTTCATATTATAGCAGAGACCTTTGCCTTAAAGCTTTCTTTATTAGGGCTTCACGTTAAAGTTGGTAATGAGTGCTTATAAGCTGTTGTGCTATTTCCAAGTTGTCAATCACTGATTTGAAGTTTTGTTCGTTCTTCCTTTCGGTTTTGGCAAAAACGTGAATTTGTCTCTCTTTTTTTCGGGGAAAAAAAGAACTTTTATAATCATCATGAACTTTTCAGTGCTTTCTTGCTGTTGTTTTATTTTTATTATCTTTTGGATGTAAAAATACATATTTGATATATTGGTATTTTTACAGGGAATGGAAGGGAATATAGTGACTGGAATCATCATTAATCTCTAGGAAAACGGTGATTTTTGTATCTTTTCCACGTTGAATGATTATGTCTGGGGGTGCTTGGGTTACTTCTCTTTCATGTTCAAGCCCTGTGATTGAATCTTCCAAGGAGGCGACATTTCTTCCAGTTATATTCCAATGGCTGAGATTCATTTTCCTCTCTGCATGTCCTCAAAGGGCTCTTTTCTCCGCCGTTGATGTCTTGTTCTTGCTCACCCTCCTATGCTTTGCTGTTCACAAGCTCTATTCTAGATTCTCAAGCAACAGGCATGGCAGCTCCGACATCAACAAGCCTCTCATAAGAAACAACAGGAACCTTCTAAGGACCACCGTATGGTTCAAACTCTCTTTGATTGTAACGGCTGTGTTGGCGTTTTCTTACACCATAATATGCATTCTCGCATTTACTAGAAGTAGCCAGCAGCCTTGGAAGCAAATCAATGGAATCTTTTGGCTGGTTGAAGCGATAACTCATGCTGTAATAGCAATCTTAATAATCCACGAGAAGAGATTTGAGGCTGTCAACCACCCTCTCTCCCTTCGAGCTTACTGGTTTGCGAATTTTATCATCATTTCATTGTTCACTGTGTCTGGAATCATTCGTATAGTATTTGTTGAAGAGGAGAAGTATTTGAGGCTGGATGATATAGTTTCCTTTGTTTCTTTCCCATTATCAGTTGTTCTTCTTGTTGTCGCCATTAGAGGTTCAACTGGTATCACAGTGACCAGAGAACCAGAACCAGCCATGGATGAAAACGAACCGCTTTTAAGCAAACCCAAAGTGAGTGGATTTGCTTCAGCTTCAATAATATCAAAGGCCTTTTGGCTATGGATGAATCCTCTGCTGAGACATGGCTACAAATCCCCTCTCAAAATGGATGATATCCCGACATTGTCGCCGCAACATAGGGCCGAGAAGATGTCGAAGCTGTTTGAAATGAATTGGCCTAAACCGGAGGAAAAACTGAAGCACCCTGTTCGAACGACATTGCTACGGTGCTTTTGGAAGGAAGTTGCATTCACTGCGTTCCTCGCAATCGTGCGGCTTTGCGTTATGTATGTTGGTCCTATACTGATTCAAAGCTTTGTTGATTACACAGCGGGGAAAAGAAGCTCTCCTTATGAAGGATACTATCTTATATTGATTCTTCTCGTTGCTAAGTTTGTGGAAGTGTTGACCACTCACCAATTCAACTTCAACTCTCAGAAACTTGGGATGCTTATTCGCTGCACCTTAATCACTTCTTTGTACAAGAAAGGGTTAAGGTTAACCTGTTCTGCTCGTCAGGATCATGGTGTTGGACAGATCGTGAATTACATGGCAGTTGATGCTCAACAGCTATCTGATATGATGCTGCAGCTCCATTCTATTTGGTTGACTCCTTTGCAAGTTTCTGTGGCCTTGGTGCTTTTGTATAGGTACCTCGGGGCTGCCATGGTCACAGCGGTGCTCGGACTTCTCGGTGTTCTTATCTTTGTGGTAATGGGAACTAGAAGGAACAACCGTTTTCAATTCAACGTGATGAAGAACCGTGACATGAGAATGAAGGCAACCAATGAGATGCTTAATTACATGCGGGTTATCAAGTTTCAGGCGTGGGAAGAACACTTCAATAAAAGAATCCAATCTTTCCGTGAAACCGAGTTCGGATGGCTAACCAAATTCTTGTATTCAATCTCTGGAAATATCATAGTAATGTGGTCAACACCATTACTGATATCAACCCTCACATTTGGAACTGCACTTTTGTTAGGAATGAAACTTGATGCAGGGGTAGTGTTCACAACAACAACCATCTTCAAGATCTTGCAGGAGCCAATCAGGAGCTTCCCACAGTCCATGATCTCTCTTTCACAAGCAATGATTTCATTGGAGAGATTGGATACTTACATGATGAGCAAGGAACTGGTAGATACATTAGTGGAGAAACAGGAGGATTGTGATGGTGGAATTGTTGTGGAAGTTAAAAATGGGGTGTTTAGCTGGGATGATGAAAAAGGAGAGCAGGTTCTGAAAAATATAAATTTAGAGGTCAAGAAAGGGGAGCTTACTGCTATAGTAGGGACAGTAGGATCGGGAAAATCTTCTCTTCTGGCTTCTATTCTTGGTGAGATGCACAAAATATCAGGAAAGGTATAAAGTCTGAGAATTAAGTTTATCTCCTCTATGCAATTCTGATCAGCATAACAATGCAATAGAATAAGGAATGTTTGTGAAATACAGTTCTTGCTGTTTCAATGACAGGTTAAGCTTTGTGGTTCAACTGCATATGTAGCTCAAACATCTTGGATTCAAAATGGAACAATTCAAGAGAACATCCTGTTTGGTCTGCCGATGAACAAGGAGAAATACAAGGAAGTTATAAAGGTTTGTTGCTTGGAGAAAGACTTGGAAATGATGGAGTTTGGTGATCAAACTGAAATTGGCGAACGTGGAATTAACCTCAGCGGTGGCCAGAAGCAACGGATACAACTTGCAAGAGCTGTTTACCAAGATTGTGACATCTACCTTCTTGACGACGTCTTTAGTGCTGTTGATGCCCATACAGGGACAGACATATTTAAGGTAACACTATTATCTGGTTTATTTCAAGCTTTGCAATTGTTGAAAAGAAATGATCCATCATGGATTTTGTATGTAGTCTGAAATGCACTATTGTCTGTTTATTACTTTATCACAAGCTTTCCCTGGATACTTCGCCTAATATCACCATGGACCAGTTCTGAATATTATAATCTGATAAATGAGTTGGAAGTCAGTATATGTTCTTTAACATATGTATGCCAATAAGCGTATTTTACTGTAATGCATATGTGACAAAAGGAAAAGAAAAGCAAGATAAGCTTATGAAACCGTGGTATGTTTATTTATGCAGGAATGTGTCAGAGGAGCTCTCAAAGAGAAGACTATTTTGCTCGTAACCCATCAAGTGGACTTCTTGCACAATGTTGATCTTATCATGGTGAGTAGGATAGATATAATCTGTTTCCTGGAAAAGACAAAGGCCTGTATATCTGCACTGATATAGGAGCATTTATGTTTCTAAAACATTCGTGTGTAAATTCAGGTGATGCGAGATGGGATGATAGTACAGTCAGGGAAGTATAATGATCTACTAGACTCTGGTTTGGATTTTGGAGCTTTGGTAGCTGCACATGAAACAGCTATGGAACTTGTAGAAGAAGCAGGCAACAGGATACCTGGTGAAAGTTTCCCCCAAACATCCAAATCTTCTCAGGGTGTTACCAACCATGGGGAAGTAAATGGTGAGGATAAGTCTCAAGACCACCCAAAATCTAATAAGGGGGATTCAAAGCTAATCAAAGAGGAAGAGAGGGAAACTGGTAAAGTCAGCTTGCATGTCTACAAAGCGTATTGTACCGAGGCTTTTGGTTGGTGGGGTGTGGCCACAGTTCTGTTATTATCGTTGTCATGGCAAGGTTCTCTAATGGCTGGTGATTATTGGTTGTCATATGAAACTTCGGCTGAACGTGCTAGTTCATTCAACCCTTCAGTATTTATTTCTGTTTATGCCATCATAGCAGCCATATCTGTGGTGTTGATAGTGTTCAGAGCCTTTTTTGTTACAATTATGGGGCTCAAGACAGCCCAAATATTTTTCAGGCAAATCCTTCAAAGCATCTTGCATGCCCCTATGTCCTTTTTCGATACCACACCTTCAGGAAGAATTTTAAGTAGGGTAGGGCCTCAGACTGCATTTTGACACTTTGTCCAAGTTATCAGAATATCATGGTATATCTTAGGACTCACTGATTCCTTTTTTTTTTTAATAATCAACAGGCATCAACTGATCAGACCAACGTTGATATCTTCGTTCCATTTGTCATGGGGATTACTGTTGCTATGTACATTACACTTCTCAGTATCTTCATAATCACATGTCAATATGCTTGGCCCACAATATTCTTGATAATTCCTCTTGGTTGGCTGAATTTCTGGTATCGGGTATGTGCCTTTCATACAAATTTAAAGAATTCTTTTCATTCACCAAATATAGTTTCTTTCTTGATATCTGGAACAGTAGTTTGTTTATCTGCATATGTCATTGTGGAGTCTTTAATTTCTGCATCACAAGAGAGCTTATAAGAGGTCCACTTGACTTGCAGGGATACTACCTTGCATCATCTCGCGAATTAACTCGCCTTGACTCGATCACTAAAGCTCCTGTCATTCACCACTTCTCCGAAAGCATCTCTGGCGTTATGACAATCCGTGCATTCAGAAAGGAGGATAGTTTTTGTCAAGAAAATGTTAACAGAGTTAATTCCAGTTTACGCATGGATTTCCACAACAATGGATCCAATGAATGGCTGGGATTCCGTTTGGAACTTATTGGGAGTTTAGTCCTCTGCCTTTCTACCATGTTTATGATCTTTTTACCTAGCAGTATTGTCAGGCCAGGTAATTGCGTGCTAAAATCTTTGTTCCTCAGATCACATTTCTTAATGATTTCCATGTTAAACCACAAAGCATTCTATCACTTGAATGTATGTCGTGGTCCTTGTACCATGCTGTAGCACTTGCTTTGTGATCATTTGGTGATATTGTATGATGACATTTGCTTTAATTATAATTGTGCATTAGCCTAGTCCAATCAAGAATGAAAGTTTAGACTTGTATAGAAGCTTATATAGTGTCATCAAAATAGAAGAATGCTTGAAGAAACTCGACTTGTTTTGCATATTGCAGAAAATGTCGGGTTATCTCTTTCATATGGGTTGTCCCTCAATAGTGTGTTGTTCTGGGCTATATATATGAGCTGCTTTGTGGAAAATAGGATGGTTTCTGTTGAAAGAATAAAGCAATTCTCAAGGCTTCAGCCAGAAGCAGCATGGCATATCGAAAACCGCCTTCCCCCACCAAATTGGCCTTCCCATGGCAATGTTGAGCTCAAAGACCTCCAGGTAACTTGCTTTTAGACTATTTTGAAATCTGCCTGCTTTGCTGGAGTTGATTGTTCAGTCCTTTAACTGGACTTGAACTACTGCTAACATTTTGATTTTGGCTAACAGGTTAGATACCGTCCAAGCACGCCTCTTGTACTCAAAGGCATTACTCTGAGCATTAATGGTGGCGAAAAGATTGGTGTTGTGGGTCGGACTGGGAGTGGAAAGTCAACTTTAATCCAAGTTTTCTTTAGACTGGTTGAGCCAACAGGAGGGAAAATAATAATTAATGGCATAGATATCTGCATGCTGGGACTCCATGATCTTAGATCACGCTTTGGGATCATCCCTCAAGAACCTGTCCTTTTTGAAGGAACTGTGAGAAGCAACATTGATCCTATAGGACAGTTCTCTGATGAAGAGATATGGAAGGTAAACGTGTTATTCCAACACCATTTTTGGCCATGCAAGCTACTTTTAGATCTTTCTCCTCACCAGAAGTAATTGTTTTTTAGAGCCTTGAGCGCTGCCAACTTAAAGATGCGATTGCTTCAAAACCTGATAAACTCGATTCATTAGGTTAGTGACTGTGTACTTATTCCTGAGTCTAGTGACCGCAATAATGCCTAACAAAACCGTTTTAATTATCAGTGGCAGACAATGGCGATAATTGGAGCGTGGGGCAGAGGCAGCTTCTGTGCTTGGGGAGAGTTATGCTGAAGCGCAGCAGGCTTTTGTTCATGGATGAGGCAACTGCATCCGTTGATTCGCAAACTGATGCCATTATCCAAAAGATCATCAGAGAAGACTTTGCTGCCTGCACAATCATCAGCATTGCTCACAGAATACCAACAGTCATGGACTGTGATCGAGTTTTAGTTGTTGATGCAGGTACCTGGTTTTTTATATCTAATGCAAGCAAAGCATCCATGGGTACAATTTGCCACATGAATTTTTATATCTAATGCCTCTGGGTTTCTTTTTCCTCCTTTAAACAACACAGGAAAGGCTAAAGAATTCGACAAACCGTCACGCTTGCTTGAAAGGCCTACACTTTTTGCAGCATTGGTTCAAGAATACGCCAACCGCTCTTCTGGACTATAACCAAATCTTGTGGAGAATTTTTCACTCATAGATTACAGGTGCCTAAACTCCCATAGCTGACTATAATTTCTACGTACCAAAGGTACCATGTAAGGGCTGTAGTTTCTCTTGTCTTACTGCTAATTAACCTATGCATACTTTCAGCTATGGAGAATGTTCTATTTACAATTATTTAGCAAGACATTATGGGTATCATTATATAAATTTATTGTTTTATATATTTCTTTCTCTTTCTCTTTTCTCATGGACGTTTGTTCAGTGAATAAATACAGGATCTTATGAAAATGTTACCAATCATGTATCTCCAACATAATAGCCCATTTCATGAAAATTTTTCATTATTTGGAAATTGCTTGAACAGATACGATATGCCATAACTTAAGTACGTGTTATTTCATATTTCTAAGCAATCATCGGACAAAATTAAATGTTCAATATTTTATTTGGGGACAATGTCACATTTGATGCCTGTATTTTTATAAACATTTGATACCTGTACTTTTATAAATATACAATATGGTATACTTTCTATTTTGAAAATGTCTAATCCAGTATTTGATCCATCAATATATTTTATTACAGTATCTGTATTTTTATAAAATGTCCAATGTAGTACTTAACACTTTGAAAATGTTCAATGTGATATTTGAATTATCAACGCGTTTTTATTATGGTACTTATTGTTAACATCAATTCATGAAAATTCAACACAATTTTTTTTAAATCATTAATTCCACATGGATGATATAATGTTATATGAAATATTAAATAAAATAAAATAAAATACTTAGTACAATGTGATAAATACGGTTATAAATACCACATCAAATATTTTATGAAATTATAGGTATTAAACGTGATATTATCCCTTTGTGTGTAATAGAAATATTTGTCTAAATAAAGTTCAACAACATTTTTTTTTTCTATTATTTGAAGAATGATTTAAATGGGGAAATAGAGAACTGTAAGAAGAAAAAAAGAAAGGATTTACAGGGGAAAAGAAGTGGTAATCAGAGTCCAATGAATGCCTGAAACTGGGATTCCCAGTGTTGCTTTGCCTGCCGAACTCTCTCCACTCTTTCCTTCTCAAGTCGCTGCTCCCAGTATTCACGGCAGCTGTTCAAAAAAATAAATGCATGATCCGAGTAAGAATTCGTTGAAACTGATTAAATAAGCAAGGGAACCCATGGTGCAACCATAGGATCGTACCTTCTCCTCAACAATACACTAAGCTCATCCAAATTAACAGCACCTTCATAAACTCCCGCCTGAACCCACAAGTAAAGAGTAAATTTAACATAAAGAGGAGCTCTTTTAGCATAATATTCCATGTTTATAGGACTACTCACCTCTCGACATAAAGGACACTTTTCTTTTGGATTGCCTGCTCTTAGTCCATCAACAATGGTCACTGATGCAGCTGAAGAAGCGCAAATGTAGCAGAAATATGGCCACAAGTGAGAGATACTGGATCAAACACTGTATCCTGTTATGTCAAAGATGAAAACCCCAATTAGAGTTTACCAATTTCCTACACTTTTGAGGCCAAATTTTTATTTTGTGATTAATATATGTAACGGTTACAAATAGAGCAAGTCAAGTCAATATCAAGCTTGACAGAATCAAAGAGTTCACATGACAGGAATGGTTTGCCATAATTGAAAGTGAGATAGCAGTCCTCAAACAAAGCAGGGGCCTTCCCGGATATGGCCTTTGTTTCACTCAAATTTACGTGGAAAGCCATGAGCTCACATAACCATGGTGATTGAAGGATTTCAATGTGCATGCTTTGTGCTTGTGACCTGAAGGCTTGCCCTTGTTTGGAGTAATGAACCTGCAATATTCCATTTGGGAAGCAGATAAAATTTAAGCAGAAATAGAACAGAATGTTTTTCAACCACATTGGCGAAAGAAGCATACCTTATCATATTTCTTGAGTATTTTCCTGATCGCGATAGCATTAATCATTGCATAGTGAAGCAGGTCCTTCCCTTCTTGAATCAAGGCAATATGGCTTCCTTGAAGCTTGGCCTTGAACCAAATGAAGTACTTTCTGAAGCCAGAAGCAAGGTGTAGTTCAAGCAATTTCTGGGCACGCTCATTGAAGCAGTTTACTACATCAGACCTTGAGAAGGGAAGGGAAGAAGGTCCCGTCGCACACTGGACAATCAATAATTTTCCATTGGAACGGGAGTGAAGCAGCAAGTGTTAGGGATGAGGAAAAGAAAAATACTAGTAATGTTATCCGTATCAGATCATGAAGGGAATATATAAGAAAAGAAGAAAAGTAGGAAGAAATTAAAATATAAAGATGGACATCATAGAAATATCATCACTGATTGACACAGCTAAAGATAAATCGATGAGAAGCATCAACTCTTTAAGTGGACTCGCCAAAGGTTTCAAAATGATTAAATAAGGACCTAATATTTTCGAATCTGTTCAAATAGATTAGTCAAATTTAAAATACAAGCACTTAAAATTTTGAAATTGAACAACTCATATTAATTGAAAAGAAAATAAAATTATCCATAAACCCAATGTTAGGATACACAGATATTTGATTTGACAACATAAAATCCCAAATTTCATAAATAAATAAATAAAAGAAATCCTAAAGAAAGCTTAAAACTTAAAACAACTTTGAAATTTCTAAGTCTTATTACTCGAAATTTTCCATACCCTTACCTTTATTCAAAATCAAAAGATTTAAAACCTCCATGACATTTTCTTTTCTAAGAAAACCACTCAAGAAAAATTCCATTAATTTCAAATAGATAAAAATGGTAATTTATAAAGGAGGAGGAATTAACAATCTAGTTCACCAAAGCCAATATTAATCACAAATTAAGTTAAAATAAATCCAGGGAGATTGCAGTAGCAACGAGTAGAAGAGGGACTTGAATGCAAAATTTACAAGATAATGTCCTGGAGCTTGACTTGCTGATGCAACACGTCTCACATTCTCTTCATCTCTTTTTCTCTCCTCAGTCTTTCTTCTTATCTTGCTGGAGAGCGATCTAGACATGATCGATTGAGATTTGTGTGAAAAACGTTGAGGGTCCAAGGACAAATTGTTGTTGGATTCATAATGAATTCTTCAAATATGTTTGCAACCATGGTAATCTCGGACAATATTTGAGAAATTTGAGTTCTAGACCATTTTTGGATGATATTAGGGTTCTTCTCAAAACAGTTTTTATATTATATAAATTTCATGTTAAATTTGTTTAGTTTTGTTCAAAGTGGCAACTTCAGCAGCATTAATGCATCAATGCGAATCATGCATACGTGCATACTTTATGTGGTTGAAGTGCAGTTTACAAGTTTTCACGTACTTTATCTGGTAGAAGTATGTTTTGTCCATCCACCGACCTGTGAACTGATTTGACAGAAACTTTTTGACTAAAAAGGCTAGTTAGCTGCTCAGTTCTATTTTAGGCAGGTCCTAGGTTATCATTAAGTTAATTTAATGTTTGTTCACTTGCTCAAGTTATTTTTATTTGTTTTTCAAATATATTTGAAAGGTGTAACTAATGTTTATGATATAGAGAGAGTTGATCTTCTGTTCTCAAAATTTTTTTTCTCTGTTTTGCTTCTGCTTTGAACCTAAGAACACAAGCTTTTCTTGCTGTTCATTTGATCCAACACCAATTACCTACATAGGTAATCCGTGTTCTCAGTATCAACACTAATTACCATCATAGGTAATACATGCTTTCCGTGTTCTCAATATCAACACTAATTACCATCATAGGTAATACATGCTTCCAACCCCAACAAGTTTTAAGAAAAATTATATGTCATCACTAAGAAATGAGACATCAGTAGTTTTTTCAACACCACAGATTTATTAGGTTCATGCATTACTACCCACATAAGCTCTTATTTGATCAAATTCGAAATGTTACTCTTTTAAAACGTTTGATCCTTATTCAAGTAACCTTGAAAAGGTTAGGTCCCAATTTGAGTTTGAGAAACAAAACAATGTTTGGTATGAAGGTATAAAAAACCTGGACAATGGCGAGGGCAAGATTGTAGGTCAAGAAAAGCCCCATGACCATGGACCTTTTTCTTGGATTGAACATCCCTCCTACACTTGTTCAATATCTTCTTAAGCTTCTTGAAGCCAACCCCAGGCATTTGATTCTCTTGTCCTTGCATGTACTCTTGGTATTTTTTTGCAGAACTTCATCTCTTTTAGTTCTCCCTGGTTTTAGCTTTGATCAGATATTTTGGCAGTGTCACACACTGTTCCATTTCAACGGATGGAGGAGATTGCGAGGGTAGTGTAACCAATTGGGTCGTATTCAATGGCCAACGGGGAAAAAGTCAACTTCTCGGAAATCTATCTCCCCATTGCTTCAAAACAGTAGACTCAGTCCAATGAAAGATCAAACCCAGGAATTTGATATTATTATTTATTTAATGTCAATAAAGTGACACTTCATTTATATTTCTACATCTATCTCTTATAATTTATTTCCTTAATAAAAAAATTATTTTCATTTCTGGTTCAACAAGTAAAAGAAGCAAGAACCCTTTGTACCACAGAAAAAAAATAAACCCACCAATGAGGTGAAATCCCCTAAGTAGGTATTTTGCAAAGCAGAGAGCGATGGTTTATGTTTTAAGTCTTAAAGGCGGCTAATTAATGAAATCAACTCCGCGGTTGGGTGTGGTGTATTTAATTTATTTTTTATCCTACGTATATAGTATTTAATTTTACTGTTTTTATATTAACTGCAGGTAAACGCACTGTCCATCAAAATTAAATCTAAGTCCGAATTTATTGCCTTTAAACATGCATTGAAAATATTGTATAATCAATCTATTTATCATTTTTCTTTGCTATGATAGGCAATGATAATGTTTTTTTAGGGTGAGTTTAGATGAGCAATTCGGTGTGGTGTGATGTATTTAGCTTACTTTTAGTCTCACGCTACAGTATCGATACAATATTTAATCTCATTGTCACCGTCATTTTTATACTAACCGCAAATAAACGTGCTAATAATTCATTTAATAAACCATCCTATTAAACAACACTCTTTTCCTCAACTGATTTTTAATTTAAAAAAATAAATATTTATTAAATGAATAAAAATATTTATATAATAAATTTATAAAATATTAATGAAAAGATTAATATTGCTTTGGTTGAGATGGTGAGGATGTAAAAATAAAAGTTATAATATTTTGGATTTAAATTTCTTCATGTGTATGTATTTTTTTTATATAATAACATAAAATAATTAAAATATTTTCAAAATTAATTATTGAAGAAACTTTTGAATCAACGTGAAATGTTTTATTGTTTATTATATTATTAAATTGACATTAAAAATATATTTTATTCATCTAACTATATAGTTTAATTGAAGTTGCGGTTAACATATTAATATTAAGTAATATTAAATTAATAATTAATAAAAATCATATAGATTTTTTGTATAATAGAATCTTTATTTGTTTGAACTCTAATAATATATATTGTTTTAAATTAATTATTATTTAATTAGTGTTAGTATTATATATCATTTAATTCGCGTTCCTTAAAAATTTTAATTTCTAAAATATTTTTTCATAAATATTTCCTTTTTAAGGGTTGTGAATATTTTGGCTTAATATAACATTTGATTTTTAAACTTAATAATTTTTCTTAATATGACACTTAATTTTTTGGGGTCAAATTTGCTACATGAAATTGACTTTTTTTTTTTTTAAATTTAGTACTTAATCTAGTTTTTTGTATGATTTGGAACCTAAACTAGTCAAACTTTTTACAAGTTACTCTAATATACTAAAAAAGTTGTTTTTTATAAGGTAGTAAAAATAATCAATGTATGAATTGATATTTGACAAATGACATGATATTTCTTTTTTGTATTTTAAACGTTCAATTACTTATAGTTTTGTTTATTTATTTACTAATCTAAAATAATGAAAATTTTTATTTTGGGTTTTAAAAATTCTTATTTTCTTATTCAAAATTAATTCGTTAATTATAACTCAATGCCTAATTTTTTACCATGAATTTCCTCTAATATTGGCAATATTTTTGTAGCATAACACAATTTTTTAACATTGATAGTGTTTTGGGTAATTTGTATAACATTTAATAAGTTTAGTTACTGAATTAGGAAAAAAAAATACCAAGTTCAAATACCAAATTGGATTATAATTAAAAAATTAAATACAATTAAATTGTTTTTTATTTTAAAATTTTAATCTAAATGCTAATGACAGATGTTAAATCCATTAATTGATTTTTTTTGAACAATACATAAAAGTAGCAAATTGATATAGAATTACAAGTGATAATATATGTTTGTCAAATATGATTTTAAAAGTAACAAAATTTAACAGATATTTTGTGATCAGAACCGAAATTTCAAAAATAAAAAAAATACAAATATCAAAAAATTTCAAGTGACTCGAAAATGAAATGAAATAAATAGTAATTATTATAATTATTTCAGAAAATAAAAAATTATTGCAACACTAAACTCAAGCCTAAGTGTCCTGAAAATGAAATGAAATATAAAGTAACCCAAGTGTCCCAAAAATGAAATGAAACAAATAGTAACTACTATAATTATTCTGAAAAATAAAAAATTATTATAGCTGCAGAACCAAGACCAAATGCTTCAAAAATGAAATGAAATAAATAGTAACTATTAAAATTATTCCAAAAAAAATATTATTGCAACACCAGACTTAAGTCTATGTTTCCCGAAAATGAAATGAATATTAAATATTATAATTATTCTAAAAATTAAAAAAAAAATCTATTAAACTCAAGCCCAAATGCCTCAAAAATGAAATGAAATGAATATTAAATATTATAATTATTCTAAAAATTAAAAAAAAATCTATCAAACTCAAGCCCAAATGCCTCAAAAATGAAATGAAATAAATAGTTTATTTTGAAAAATGAAATAAATAATTTATTTTGAAAAATAAAAAAATATATTGTAGCACCAGACTCAAGCCCTAGTGCCTCAAAAATATAATGAAATAAATTGTAATTATTATAACTATTTCGAAAAATAAAAACTTATTGCGACATCAGACACAATTCCAAATGTCCCGAAAATGAAATGAAGGGAATTGTAATTATTATAATTATTTCAGAAATAAGAAAAATTATTGCAACAACATATTCAAGCCCAAGTGCCATGAAAATGAAATGATATAGATTGTAATTTTTATAATTATTCCGAAAAATTAAAAAAATTATTGCAACACCAGACTCAAGCCCAAGTGCCCGAAAAATTAAATGAAATATATAATAATTATTATAATTACTCCATAAAATAAAAAAAATATTGTAGAAGCATACTTAAAGCCCAAGTGCCTCGAAAATGAAATGAAATAAATTGTAATTGTTGTAATTATTCCGGAAAATGAAAAAAGTTGTTGCACCAAACTCAAGCCCAAATGCCCTGAAAATAAAATGAAATACATGGTAATTATTTTAATTATTTCAGAAAATAAAAATTGTTATTGACGCACCAGACTTAATCTCAAGTACCCCGAAAATCAATAGAAATTAATATTATTTATTATAATTATTCTGAAATTTTTAAAATTATTATTGCAACAACAGACTCAAATCAAAGTGCCCAAAAATGAAACAAAATAAATAGTGTTGATTATAATTATTCCAAAAAAAATTTTAAAAAAATTGTTGTAACACAAGACTTAAACCCAAATGCCCAAAAAAGAAATCAAATAAATAATGATTGTTATAATAATTCTAAAAAAATTATAAATATATATGTTATTTCAACCTCAGACTCAAGTCCAAGTGCCCTTAAAATGAAATATAATAAATAGTGTTAATTATAATTATTCCGTAAAATTAAAAATATTATTGCGACACCAAATTCAAGTTCAAGTGCCTCGAAAATGAAATTAAATTAATAATGATTCTTATAATTAATCTAGAAATTTTTTAAAAATATTATTGCAGTACAAACCTCAAGCTCAAGTGCTCCAAAAATGAAATAAAATAAATTGTAATTATTATAATTATTTTAGAAAATGAAAAAATTATTTGTACACCAAATTTAACCTCAAGTGCCTCGAAAATGAAATGAAATACATAGTAATTATTATAATTATTCTATAAAATAATATATATATATATATATATATTATTGCACTAGACTCAATTCCAAATACCCCGAAAATGAATAGAAATAAAAAGTAATTATTATTATAATGAAAAATAAAAAAATTTATTGTAACATAAAACTTAAGTTTAAGTGCACAAAATGAAATGAAATAAATTGTAATTATTATAATTATTCTGTAAAATAAAAAAATATTTCAACACCAGTCTCAAATCCAAATATCCTGAAAATAAAATGAAATAAGAAAAAATATTATTGCAACATTAAATTGAAGTTTAAGTGCCTCGAAAATGAAACAATATTAAAAAAAATAACCGGGTAGATTTGTAGGTCTTGATTGATAAATCAATTAATATATCTTGATTTTATTATTAAGCAAACAATTAATTATTTTTACTTATTTTTATAGCATTGACATTGAACAAATTATTAAACTAAAATTCTTTAACTGATTGTTTTTTTCTTTTATATGGTTAAAATATTATATATTTTTTGTATATTTAAAATTTAATCTCTTTTTATCTATTAAATTTAAAATTTTACAAGATGTTAATGTAAAACAAACTCTAAAGAATGAAAGAAAAACAAAAGGTTGAATCAAAATGGAAAGAGAAGTTTTTGTGAATGGGTCCAACAATTAAGTGAGTAGTGTGAATAAGAGAGAATAATTAAAGAAAGAAAAAAAAAATACCGGCGTGGGCGAAAGCATCCCAAATGCTAGGAGTGCTACCATCTTGGCTTGCTGCTCCCTCCACCTTTCATATCTTCACATTACAACATAATCACTAGTATTGAAATTTTAGTGACCAAACAGATTGAAGAGAGAGACCTGATAAGCCCTGGTGCCAGAACCAAACACGAAGCCAGCAGGCAAGTCGTGTCTGTTGTATTGATCCCCGCGTAGCGACTGCCAGATTTACGACCACCAACAACCACATCCAATTCACCATCCTATTTACTTACTGCTTTTTTTCTCTTACCGCCTTCCACTTCACTGCTAACAGACCATAGTCTTATATTAACACAGGATATTAAATCATAGCCACGTTAATTGTTAATTCTCTCTTTTTTTTTTATCGAAAATATTAAATTTAGCCCAAAATATTTATATTGTATCAATTTAATTTATATTTTTTAATTAAATTAGTCTTTAACTTTTTTAAAAAGTCAACGCTTTTTTTTACTACAATGCTGAAAAAAATATTATTTTTAATAATATTAAGGTGGCAACCCGCTATTCATATATAAACAAATAATTTTAAAATTATAAAAAATTCAAATATATATAAAAATTTTATAAAAATTTAAAAAATAATTAATATTAAATACATATAAATTATCATTTGAACTTTTAATATTTTAATTAATATTTTTATTAAAAAAATAATTTTTCTTTTTGAAATGTTGATGATGAAATTTAATTATTTTTAAAATGTTAAAAGACCAAATTTAATTCAAAGGAATAAAGATCAATTTAATAAAGAATTTAAACATAAAAATCTAAATTCAACATTATGCCTTTCTCATTTTAATTAAAAAAATCATTAAGAAACTTATCTCTGAAAAAACTGATAATATATAAAAAAAGTATTTATTGGAATAAAAAATATCATTTTTAAAAGGCTTAAGAATCTTAATTTTCAAATTTTGACCTTTTCTCGTAACACAAAATGTCAATTAAAAACACCATCTCTTACTAATATTTTTTGTAATATAACTTCCATTATTTTCCCGACGACCACCGTAAATTCGAATCCAATCTATTGTAATTTGTATAAAAAAGGACTGAGATCTGTCACAATTTGATTGATTAATTGGCTTCCCTCGAAAGATTAGGGACCAGAGAAGACGGAGATAGAAACAAAATGAACTAATAGGTCTCGTCTTTAACCACCTAAAGTTGGTTAATAGATGCCAATTAGGGACCTTGCATTTAATACCATATCATTCTCAAAACTAACTGCTTCCTTTTGCATCCCAACAATCAAATCATATTCAAAAGTATGGCAAAACCAAGTATGTAACAGTCTAGTTAAAATAACACACCCAACGTCCGATGTTCTGAATATAGCAATGAAGATCAAATCCAGCATAGTTGATACACCTAAAATAAGTTACGCACTACTCCATGCTAATTTTTATCCAAACATAAAAGCTTCATAGGCATCTTCAGCTCCTGATACACTCCGCAATATCTTACCTGAAACGAATTTTGGCATCAGTTTCCACTTAAATTTTGAATATTTTGGAGATAAAAATGGATGAAAATTTTGTTGCAAATACCAAGTATTGACTATATACCAGTGAAAAGACAATAGAGGAGCTTCAGATCAAGACCCGGATACACTTTTGCTCCTGCTCCTGCTCCTGCTCCCACTTGGACTCCTGCTAACACTGCGTCTTTTGGGACTCTTGCTCCTTCCTTTTTGACGCTGCACACGATATCAAGCAAATGTAACATAAGAATTAATAACATGGAATAGCAACCATATAGATTAAGCTGCACAAACAAAATGTACGGCAGGTAAAAACAAATTCAATTTTGAAAACCTTAACTAGACATGTGATGAAACCACTTACAGAAGGCAAAGGAGACCTGGACCTTGAAGGAGATCTGCAAAAGTTCCAGAGAAAGAACCCAAGTTTAAAAATCAACACGTTCCTTTTAACAACTTTCATGTCCAAGAGCCTTGATGCCCCTTCCACATCAGAATCACCATATTCCAAACGCATAAAAGAAAAAGAAAAAAAAAAAACAAAGCATAAACCTTTAGCGGTAATGGGAAATAAAGAATAGGACCAGCTCACAAACCTGCCTAAGGAAAGAAACCTAGTCTAACAAAATGAAATTCTTAAAAGAATAGCTTTTCACATTTCAACACCAGCGTATAGAGAATGAGCATGCTCCCCTATTATTGCAATTCCCAGGTAATCCACATAGCATGTCCTATTAGCTTGGCAAAATCTGAAGCTGATATTGACAGTGAAATAATGATGGTGACTTGCAAATCCCAGAGCATTTACTTCACTAAAATCCAGCTCTACTATTGCAATTCCTTGTAAAGAATTCCAGCTCTATTATTGCAGTCCATTGTCTCCTTTGTTCCCAATCTAGCACCCATGGACATTTATGATGCTATGTACATTAGACAAGGGACAATGAAGGTTTTAAAGTTGCCCATCTAAAAAACAGCATACCTCTGCAACCAAACGATTGCATGCAATTGAACCATATTCCCACAAGATCCCAATATCCAATCCCCAGTTTGCTGCATATATCCATATCTAAAAAGAAAACAAGGCAATTTTCATGACAACAGAAAAAAAGTGGATGAAGTTCAAATGCGGGATACAGTCCGGACCCAATTTCCCATATAGCCCGTCTTCTGGATGAGGAAAGCATGCAACTCAACAGCACAAGTTCATTTTGACAACCACAAGAGAGAAGTTTAGTCCAAAAGTACTAATTACTAATCATTGATACCCCGAGAAGAATCCATGAATGAAGAGCACAAACATCTCCAATATATTCCCTTACCTCATAGAATAAACTAGGTGTAGCAGAAACAAAACTAATTAGCTTTCAATAGCAATTCAGAAGTTTTAGGATTTAAAATAGGGTCAATCACTTTAGACTCTGTGATTTGCTACGTCTAGATTTAAAAAGAAAATTCTGTATCAGCTGGGGAAGTGAGGAGAAAAGATCAGCATTAAACAAAATTTAGAAACAAGCAATGGCAATAATAATATATAAGAGGTAATTCCGTCAAAATTAGCAACTATATATTCATTTATCAAAAATAAATTAGTTAAGCTCCAGAAAAACTGCACTAGTTGCATGCGTTTTTCAATTTCAGAATTCAAAACGATCATAACTAACAATTGACAAATCCTGCTCTTGTCTAAGATGAGGAATCATTTTAACGGACAAATCTTCGAATGTAGCCAAAAATCAACTGCAAGGTCAACAAGTTTGATCCATTTCCCATGACCACAAGCATATAATATAGGAAATTATCTGTAAAACCAATGGCCAGCAACTAACAATAACGAGTAGCATTATCCTAATTACAACAAAGACACTCGATGTGAAGGGAGAAGCAAGTGTACCTTGACAAAGACCGAGACCTTGATGCAGAGCGGGAACGAGGAGACCTTGATCTAGACTTTTCAGGTGACTTGCGCGAAGGCTTTGCCTTTGGAGACTTGCTGCTTCACACATGCAAGGTTAATATGCAGTGCTTAAGCCTTAAATAAATTTTCATAAGGCAAAAGAATCAAGAAAAACCTGCGGCTCTTGCTTCGGCTATAGCTCCGACCACGGCTTCTGCTTCGGCTTCTACTTCGGCTTCGGCTTCTGCTTCTGCTTCTGCTTCTTGAGAGAGATCGGCCACGACTAGGGCTTCTAGAGGAATCCCGCCTAGAATCATATTCCTTAACCTAAAGGCAGCAAGTCTAGTAAGCAAAATGAAATGTAACAAAAGCAAAAAGAGGAATAACATTAAAAAAAAGCATGTCAAGTAAGCTATGTTGAGATCATATACCCGAACATATGCCCGAGAAAATGCATTACGAAACTCAGAGTCATCAAGTTTCTTAATCTGCAAGAAAGGACCATGAGTTTTTGTACATATTACACAATGAAAGTAGCTAAGTTAAACAAGGTCTTTAAAAAGAGTTGGAAGGAAAAAGGTAACTTACAGCATACTTCATATCATCATAGTTGGTGTAGTCCACAATCCCTGTAGTCCCTGAAAAACAAACGACACAATCATGTCAGTAAATCTACAGTTACATAGTCTCCACCCAATCAATTCAATTGAAAAATTACTAATTTTAACTGATATTTTATATAATAGCTAAAGGATGAGTCAACATCAAACATGTCTTACCACTACCATCACGGAAAACTTGGGAAAAACAAACATCTCCTGCTCGACGCATGTGATCCTAATAAAAAATACGCCCCATAGCAAAGATTTTTTGTTAGTTCTATTTTTCATGTTATTGATTTATTTCAGTGTGACAAAAGTACCAAAAACAACTTTTACCTTGAGGTCCTGCCATGAAGCAGAAGATGGCAATCCAGTAACTAGCACTGCACATCATAGCAATCCAGATAAATCATAAGCAGTTTACTTGTTTGTAACAAAGGATTATAAAGAGCATCAGATAGATTTAAACCGCGATATTCAGAACGCCTGGATGGTCCACGTCCACGCCCACTACTATAACTGCTGTGACGATCTATGGATGAGCGCCCACGACCACCATGAGCAAGTTCAACCTGTAAATGAGAAAAACACTTCAGAAGAGAGCCTAGAATGCCAAGTTGATTACAAAATCGATAGATGCTAATAAAACCTAAACATGCAAGAAAAAGCAACTAACCCGTAAACGATGCCCTCCAAAGTCATATCCATCACGACCACGAATGGCATCTTCAGCATCTCGAGCTTCTTCAAACTAAGAAAAATTTGAAGTCAACAAGAAATAAAACCTAAAAACAATAATATCCCCCTCACAAAAAATAAATATATAGTTGGAAGCAAATAAAAGCCAGCACGTTTGAACTCACCTCAACAAATGCATAACCTGGAGGCCTTGGTGGAATCTTCAAGTCAATTTGAGCTATAGGACCATACTGCAACAAAACGAGCAAAATGTAGAGTACAAGCTGAGAGACAATCCAAAGTCTAAGAAAAGCATACCAAGAGTCAGCGAAACCCATATCAAGTAGACCAAACCGTGGTTCACAGCATAAATTTAATTAGAGTAAACCTTAATCTCACAGGCATAGTCATATAAGAATATATACATACCATAAACAAAGTATGGGTACAACCACATTTAGGCTTTCTGTGGATCTAGGAAACCAAGGATTAAAGGTTAAATTTGTACAGTAGCATCTTTTTCTCTCATCGATTCTCTCTATCTGTATACTTGTTTTAGCAATCTTTACTCTATAATTTCAATTCTTAACATTCGATATGCCAGAAAGATTTAACCCTAATCACGGAATTCAAAGCATAAATTCGCTTATATTTGTGAGTTCAAAGTTCCAGGCAAACAACTTGTTTGCCCCAAACCTACTACCAATTAAGTACTTAACGAGAAAACAGAAAAACTAACGTGTCTTGCAATGACGAGTTCAAGGTGAAATTGCAAAGAAAAACAAATACAGAAAAAGAAAAGCTGAAAGGTTATTGACCTTATAAAACAAATCTTCCACTTCCCTCTCGCGAACATCACCGGGAAGATTTCCAACGTAAAGAGTCCTGCTGGAACGGCTACTCATCTTTTCACTTTCCTAACAAATACAGAAGACAACAATAAATCTAGAGAGTTCAATTAGCATTTGAATAAGAACGGGGCTGATGCATTTATTTAGGAAATAAATTCATGAATTAGGGTTTTTACCTGCGTGAAGACAGGTTGTTCCGAGACGGAGATTTTCGAAGAGAACCTTTTTTAGGGTTTCGAATTTGAGAGGGGATAGAAGGCTGAGCAAGATAGGCGAAAAAAACAATAAAACAATGTAGGAGATGTTAGGGTGTGGCCGATTATATGGAAATCTTCTTGCACGCTGTAGATATTATTTCAATCAAGAGGGGTTAGGTTTACGCTGTGAAATATTGTGGTTTGACCTTTGACCGGTCCAGCTGTATAACTCAGGCATGTCGCGGGGTCCCTTTTATTTCGTGAGGAGAAATACAGACGTAACTGCCTCGGGTTTGCTGAACTGATAATGTCACGCAAGGACCCGTTAGATAAAGAATCACCCTTTTCTTTCATTTTATTTTGGGTAAAAGCATTATAATAGTCCCTGTACTATATCCAAAGCTACATTTTGGTTTTTTACTAAAAAAAAATAGACAAAATTGTCTATGTAGGTTAAATGAAAAAGCAAAATAGTCTCTCTGCTAAACTTAAAATTATCCTGTTTGATGCTTATTTTGATCTTTTATATATGAGATATAATAATTAATTCAGTTTTCAATCTTTACACATTTATTTAATTTGATCTTATTCTTTTATTTGGAACATAAAATAATTTGTGATTTTTGAATTTTTTTTAAATTATTAGTTGATTTGGTATACCAGCTAAAATTGTGCCACGCCGATAATAAAAGGTTGAGGGGCAATTGTCTTAGAAAATGCTCCTAAAATGTATTATATTAAGAGTGTTTAAAAATACATTCTCTTTATTTTTGCAAAAAAAAAATTAAAGATTTGTTCGAGAAGGGATTAGAGATTTTAAATTTTTGACTATAATGAATAAAGTTTGTAATGAATCAAAGATAGAACAAATAGAAATTATGTTGAGGTTCATTAATAAAGAAGGTTCACCACAATATCGACTTGTTGATTTAGTAAAGGAGACGATGTTATTGGCTTTAAAGAAAGCAACTTATGAGGTTCTTTCACACAGCTGTCTTAGTATAAAGAGTTTTTTAGATAAAGTATATGATGGTGCAAGTAATATGCGAGGTGAATGGGTGAATTGCAAGCTTTAATCTCTAACAGAGTCCTTTTGACTATTATGTTTACAGCCTTGTTCATCATTTCCAAATAACTTTTGTGGTTGCATCTAAATAAGTTATTCATATGAATCAATCTTTTATTTATATTTCATTAGCATAATTCAAGTAAATGACATGAAAAATTAAGAGATACTTAAGCATCTCATATATCAAAATTTATTAACAATGGTAAGCTTGAAACTAGCAAACAATAAAATCAAGTTGGCACACTTCGATGTCCAAGAGATACTCAATGGGTCTCTCATTTAACTTTGTTAATCTTTTTTTTTTTTTTATGTTTTAGTATAACAAAATCAATTATAAAGCATCTCAAAGTTAAATTTGTGATTAATGATAAAATATTATAAAATTATTTTCAAGTATAACAAAATCAATTATAAAGTATTCTTAAACTCATAAAAAAACTGACATGTCTTCAAATATATTCATCGAGATTAATTTCTTAAAAATACTTTAATAATATCCTTTCAAAATCCATTTTATAATATTTGGAAGACTTGTATTGATACAAGTAAGCTCAATACACACCCTCAAAGACTTCTACAAACTACTATCTATACAAAGGAGTTAGTGTACAATACAACTAGACTTTTACCGATACAACGTTGACGATGAGTCTTTAAGAATTCCCCTCCACCTTTTATTGATACAAATGTTAAGGTGTATTCCTAGAAGTCCCCTTCTTTTGAAAACCTAAAACATGTGTCGATACAAGCTCATTTATAATGATACAATGAGCTCCAATGGTTACATTTTTAAAGAGTTCCATCGATACAACTAGTTCCTATGACTACAATTAATACTCGAATTTATTACTACAACGGCTCTAACCAAGCCTAACGTCTCCAAATGTCTCCAATGTAGTTAGAAAACATAAATACAAGTCAAAGGCTCCACATTAAAAACAAGAAAGAAGTTTGCAAAGTCAATTGTATACAAATCCAATACTTACTTATGTTATTCTCATTGCTCTTCATACACACATTTGTGGAGAAATTTCTTTCAGTCTTTCAAGTGTGTATAATTATTAAGTGAGCTTGATCATTGTAATATCAACCTTTGAAAGGTATCTTGATCTTTCCTCTTGTTTATTGTTTTTGTGAGGGTTTGCTTGAGGTTATGGATAAAAAACCTTAAGCAAAGCAATTTATTTTGCTTAGATAGTGATTGTAAAGGTTAAACTTTATCCTCAAAAGTTTACAAATTAGTAAGTTTAGAAAAATCTTTAATTATGATAAGTTAATGCAGTGGAGGTAAGCAATTGGGGACAAACCACCATAAATTATTGTATCTTTCTTATTTACCATATTTTTTTTAGTCTTTTAAAACATCAATTCACCCCTCACCCTTTTGGTGTATCCCCAATAAGCAACGTAACACTGTCTCATAAACCATAAGATTGTTCCTCTTACTAGCAATGTAACATTATAAATTATTATGTTTCCATTTCTTTATTTAGTTGCTAGCATTGTTGTTCTCAACTAGCTAACTGAGTAGGAAAGAATTATTAGACAGAGTATAATAAGAACACAAGGTTGGAGGAAATTATTGTTTTTCCTTTATGTCTCCCTTTGGCTTACTTTTCATTTGTTTGTTGTTTCATGAGTTGAGTGCCTTTTCCTTACACAAGATGCACATTTTAAGATGAAATTATTGGGGAGGATACATTTTGTTATTGGAAAGCTCATCATCCATGCAGTGGCAAAAAGAATGACTTTAGAATGGTTGATTCTTGAAAGTCCAAATACAAGTTTAGAGTTTATTTGCAAAGATTAGTTAGAGATATTAGTTGATGGTAAAATAGTTGTAAATTCTCATAACCAACAATTGCTATACAGAAAATGGGGATTAATAGTAAATAGGGAATACGAGTAGTATTTACTTTTTTATAATCAAGTATGATATGTAGCAATAGTACTTTATAGCCTCCCTAACCTGACCTAGACGTTATGGTCGAATTTTGGAGGCTACATTGGCCACTGAAATTGCCTAGTAAAACTGTTCAATTTCGTAATTATTAAATTATCTTTAAAAAAAAACTCAGGGTGGTTGTAAATAATAATAATAGAAATGTTTGTAAGTCAATTAAATTTAGAGTCCAATTTAATAAGTGTCGTGACATTTGAGAAAAATGTAGTTAATTTCCTCAAATTGACTTTTAAAACTCCAATTTCATTATTACGCAGTAGAAAAAGTAAAGCCTTTAGTTTTATCTGAAAAATCGTGTCTTATACAATATTAACCTAGTTATTAGAATTGTTTGATCTTTAACAAAATTCCATGCATGCAAAATCTCAATTATAAACAAACCCACGCTGCAGTCTAAAATGAACAAAATTACAATCCTAAAAACCATATAAAATAAATTAAAACTTAAATTTGCTTTATTAAATAAAATCGAGACGAAACCTTCGTATGTTGTGTTCGATCCTAACCTTGAGGATTATTTGTAAGGATAAATGTAATGACCTCAAAAGCACAGGTATCGGAAAATAAGTTATTGGATCTCCGTTTTCAGTAAACGGACTCATAAATATTTATTAAAATATTTATGAAATTAATTATATGTTTAATTAGGCTTTGATTAGATAAATTTAGCCTAATTTAAGATAAATAGTAGAAAAGACTAAATTGAAATAGGAGTGAAAGTTGAATTAAACATTAATAGAAATTATAAAGGACCAAAATGGCAATTATGCCATTTGTTATTTGATGAGGCGGCAATTGTTGATAAAAATCTAAGATTTTTCTTAGATTTTATTATTTATTATTTGTATTATTAATTATGGTTTTATATTAAATATTATTATTTTATAAAAAAAAAAAAGAAAGAGGAAGAAAGAAACAGAGAGCAAACGTGAAACAGGGGAGAAAGGAAAGAAAGAAAGAAAAGAAAGAAAAAAGGAAAAATTGGGGGTTTGATGCTTGAAGCTTAAATAGGTAAGTCAATTAAGTCCTTTTTACTTAATTTTGATGTTTTAGAAGCCTTGGAACAAGATTTTGATGAGGTTAAGTTAATATTTTGAAAGATAGTTAATTATTAGACATTGTTAATGTTGAATAAAATGATGAATTAAGGGTTAAATTGATAGAAATTCAAGTTAAGAATGAATTAAGGATTGAATTGTAAAGTAATTCATAAGTTTTATATGGTAGGGATTTAATTGAAGGAAATTCAAAATTAGAAAAATATGATGAAAGTTCAATAGTTAAACTTGAGTTGGGTAAAATTTGGTTACAAATAGAAGTGTGAATTGAATAAGAAATGTAAGTAAACTTAGTTAGGACTTAATTGCAAAATAAGCTATAAGAAACAGTTTTGGACAGCAACAGAAGCTTAACTTTGAAAAATCACTAAAAATTGTAGGAACCGAATTAAAGGGTGAATAAGATATGAAAGTAAATCTTGCTGAGTCTATTTTTAGATAAAAGAAACAGAACAAGCAAAGAAAGTCTGTAGATTGAGATACTTGTATTTTTGTAAAACTGGTTCAGGATGACTCCGAAATCCCCTGTTCTGATTTGATAAAATCATTAAAAATTGTACAAAAATAGTTATGATTTGTAATTTATATTTTTAGAATCCTCGGTGAGTCTAGTTTCAAGAGAAATAGACGAGAACATTATCCGAATCCTGAGCTATGAGATAATTGAATTTTAGTACAGAAGGGTCAGAACTGTTAGACGGTGAATTAGGGGTAAATTTGAGGAATAAAATGTATTAATTGACAAGACTAAAAATTCTGGAAATTTTATGGTAGAAAGTTACATGAGTCTAGTTTCAGGGAAAATTAACGGATCTTAATTTGGAGCTCTGTAGCTCAAGATATAAATAATTTAGTGACTATGACGCAGGCGGACAACTTGAATGTTCACATATAAGTAAATAGTGAAATTATTGAAAATGCTACTTATAAGCATATTATATAAATTAAGGATGTGGAATGGAGAGGAGGAGGAGGAAAATATGTATGAATATTCAGCTAGCATGGGTAATTTGCATGTTTTAGGCTCAGGGACTAAATTGAATAAAAGTAAAACTTTATGGGTAATTTTGTAAAAATGCTAGAAATGATCAAATTACATGAAAAGGATTATTTCATTATTTAAATTGCAAAATTTAAATGAAATTATTATTTTAGTTCAAGATCGGGGAAAAACATGTTTTACGGATTAAATTGAAAAGTGTTGAAATTAGGGAAAATTCTGATGTTTTATAGAATTCACGGGTTGTTATCAATTTGTATGAGAATGACAGCTGGAAATAAGGATTAGATTGCAAAAATTTATTTATTTGAGCCTAAGGATTAAATTGTCATTAATTAAAAGTTTAAGGGTAAAATGATAATTATGTTTAAGAACATTAATTGAATGTATTAGAACATGAAATAAATGAAAATGATGATCAAATTTATTTATAAAGGTCCGGATGACTCAAATACAAGACTTGAACGTGGAAAAAAAAATGATATTAATTATGATGTGTAAGTATGTGATTATCTTTGACACGCTGATACAAGTAAATTAAGTATGTTGAGACAAATAATAAATCCAAGTAAAACATGTCGAGAATAAGAATAAATACATTTGAGGGACAATATGTTTAATTTTAATTGGTTTCAAATATAAATGTTAGATGAAATAAAATATTTGATAAATAAATCGATAACTCCGGTAATGCTCCGTAACTCTATTCCGGTAACGGATTGGGGTTAGGGGCGTTACAATAAAACTATGGGGTGAGCTTGTAAAAGCTTAGTGTGAGTTTTAAACAAAATAAACAATGTATATATATGCAAACAGTCAAGTTTTAAGGTGTGTTACAAGTATAATTTTACATGCAAGCAATAAGTAATGCACTAAGCATGCTTAACATGCAGCCAATAAACAATAACAATCAGCATGCTACAAGACAAGTAGTAACAATACAAATCAACCAATTTTAGCAATCATACAATCAGCTTAACCTTTATAGCACTTACACATTCGATTAGTCACGTTTTAAGGCCTTTGAACAATCGGCCAACCCACCTTACCACTTGCCACGTTTGATCAACCTCATGTGTAATGACCCTATAGTCAAGAATGTCAGAAAGTGTATTTCTAGGACTCCGTTCCCGTAAATTGGACTCATAATGAATTAAGAGCTATTAAGTATAAGAACTAAATCACGTATAAGGTAGAAGTTAAATTATAATTTAAAAATAATTAAAGGGACTAAAGAAACAATTATACCTTTGTTTCTTTAAATGGACGACATTGATGATTGTATTATATACATATGATAATTTAATATATATTATATGTTTTAATGAATGAAATAAAATTTATATTTATAAGTTATATAATAATGGTTATTATAACAAAAACATAAAAGAGAAAGTGGTGGCATGCAAATTAAAAAGAAGAAAGAAAAAGAAAGAAAGAAATAAGGGTCACTGATCGCAAATCTAGAGACTTTAAGGTTCAAATTCAAAATTGGTTAGTCAATTTAGTCTTTTTTTGTAATTTTTACATTTTTGGAGTCCTAGTGTTTAGAGCTATTCGACCCATGTTGAAATTTTAGGATTGATTAAGATTTTAGATGTTGTTATTATTGAATAGCTTTAGTTTTAAAGATAAAATTGATAGATTTTTAAGTTGGAAATGGAAAAGGATTAAATTGTGGAACAAATTGTAAATTTTGAGTAATAGGGACTAAATTGTGAAAATTTTAAAATTCAAGGGTAAAATTAAAAATAGGGAGTTAAATTTAGATTAAAGTGAAATTAGTATAAAAATATTGGATTAAATGTGAAGAATAAAAATTAGTCTCGATTTAGGGACTAATTTGAAATTTAAGCAAATATTGCTTAAAAATGAAATATTCAATGTGAAATTGAATTGTGTTGTATCGATGTATTTTAATTGTTTTAATTCCATAGCTAACGTCGTACCAGAATCCTTGACTAAAATGGGGAAGGATAAAATCGACGTCGAATAGCTCGAATGTAATATCCCAAAAATTTTTACAATAAGATATAGTAAAATAAGAAAATAAAGTGACAAGAAGAGGAAAAGTGAGTTATGTCATTGGGAATTATATTATGACATATTAATTCAAGAAAGGACTAAATTGTAAATGTGAGAAAAGTTTTGTTGTCCAAGAGTAAATATTCAAAATTTGATGGGTTAAAGTGTAAATTTGAAAAAGTTGAAGGACCAATAGTGCAAATATTTTATGGGTGGAATGATCTAGAAACTAAGGAAAATGGATGAATTAGGACCAAATTGAATAGGTGAAGAATTATGAGGGACTAAATAGCAATTTTCCCAAATTAAGTGATGACTCAAGGATGGAATTTTAAAAGATCATTAAGGGCAAAATGGTCAATTAGTAAGAGAGAGAATTCTAGAATGTAATGATTATATTGAAGATATTTTAAGTTAATTAATTAGATAAATATTATTTTAATAAGATATTTATTATTATTTTTTATTATTTATTTAGTATATAGGAAGGAAAGATGAAGAATTCTCTTCATCTTTCCATGCATGCAACCAACGTGAGAGGAGAGAAGAGAAGAAAGAAATTTTCCTTTCTTTACAATTTAGTCATTCCATTAAAATTTCACCATTTTCACCCAAAAATCAAAAGAATTTCCGTAGCTACCAAAAGAGAAAATATTAAGGAGCCTGTGGGAAGTTAGAATGTCAAGATAGATTCAAGAAATGGAAGCTGGAAGAGAGAGAAAATCAAATTAAAGATTGAAACCAAGGGGACAAGGTAAGAACATCAAGATTTCCATATATTTTTAAGTTTGATATTATTGAAAAAGCATGGAAATGATGTTAAAGTAGGGTTTTCTTATATATGGTTTTATATTCTTGATATGTTAGTGAAGAGAAAATAAAAGAAAGTGATGGAAAATATTGTAGAGAAGGGAAATAAGAGTGTTATAAACTTGATAATCAATATTTTGCACTAAAACTGTTTTGGACAGCAGCAGTAGGTCAAATTTGAAAAATCACCAAATATGGTAAAAATTGAATTAGAAGTTGAGTGAGATATGTAATTAAAGCTTATTGAGTCTATTTTCATATAAAATAAACAAAACAAGTAAAGAAATTCTATATTATGAGATATTTATATTTTGTGAGACTGATTCAGAATGATTTCAGGCTCCCCTGTTCTGAATTGGAAAAATCATTAAAAATTGTATAAACATAATTTTGAGACATAATTTATATGTTTAGATTCCTGAATGAATCTATTTTCAATAGAAATAAATGGGAACATCATTCGAATACTGTACGAGGAGATAACTTATTTTTAGTAAGGAAGGGTCGGAACTATCAGACAACAAAATAGGGCTGACTTCAAAGAATAAACTGTACTTTTTGGTTAAACCAAAAATTCTGAAAATTTTATGGTAAGACGATATGTGAGTCTAGTTTCAAGAAAATTTACGGATCTTAATTTCGAGTTCTGTATCTCAAGATATAAACAATTTAGTGACCATGATGCAAATGGACAGTTTTGAATATACATATAAGTAAATAGTGAAATTATTGATAATGTTACTTATAGCATGTTATATAAATTAAGGATGTGGAATGGAGAGGAGGAAGAGGAAAATATGTATGAATATTCCACTAGCATGGCTAATTTGCATGTTTTAGGCTCAGGGACTAAATTGAATAAAAGTAGAACTTTATGGGCAATTTTGTAAAAATGTCAAAAATGATCAAATTGCATGTAATGGATTATTTTATTATTTAAATTACAAAATTGAATGAAAATATTAATTTAGATCAAGATCAGGCGAAAACATGTTTTAGGGATTAAACTGAAAAGTGTTGAAATTATGGAAAATTCTGATATTTCATAAAATTCAAATAAAACATGTCGAGAAAAATAAGTACATTTAGGGGACAATATGTTTAATTTTTAATTGGTTCTAAATATGAATGCTAGATGAAATAAAATATCTGATAAATAAATTAGTAACTCCGGTAATGCTCCGTAACTCTATTCCGGTGACGGATTCGGGTTGGGGGCGTTACATCGAAACCACGATTTGTATTTCTATAATCCGAACCTAGTTGTTAATTGTTGTATTTTGATTTAAAACATATGGTAAGTGGTTGATGTGAGTATTTTGGCACTTTGATAGTGAGTTGAAATTATAGTTGATTGAAATAGATTGAATTGGTATATACATTATAAATGTATTGATTATTGAATTGAAATGAACATATGTGTAAATGTGATAATGTGCAAAAATGAGAATTGGATATTAGTTGTATTTGGAAAGTGAATTACAACTCTATTAACTGTATCGGGCTGAGTCGGATATAAATTGCATGCCATAGGATAGAAAGAGTTCAGGGATTTTTTCAACTTCGAATCGATGAGGCACTAGGTGCCAATTTGCTTCGGTTTAACCGATGAGACACTGGATGTCAATTTATACAGCGCTTGGTGCAGTTATTACTTCAAATTTATCCGATGAGGCACTGGGTGCCAAACTGGTGTGTTGGTTGGTTGGATCCGTGTATTCGTCCAAGTCCGAGTCATGTTAATAGAAGTAAATAAATAATAAAGTTTTATAATTGATATTAAAATGGCATGATATGTGAAATGGAAATGAGACAGTAGATTGAAAATGAAATGTGAAATATGTTGTGAACAAATGGAATACATGACTTATGTACTCATGAATTGATTATAAAATGGATCATGCCATTGTTTAAATGAAAAGTGGATTGATATGTGAAAAGCTATTTATATAGCAAGTGATGTGAATTGAGATATTTGTTAAACAAATTAAATATGATAGCATGTGAAAATTGAATATGGTATGAAACGATATGGTAATAAGCATGAAATTGAAATGATGATATATGGTAATTGTAAGCTTAGACAATAGTATGTTCATATAATTCAAATTATGCATTCTTGTATCATTATGTCTTTAATTGTTCAGATTATAAAAAAACCACTGAGTTTTACTTAGCTTATGGTTTTGTTTTTCGTACGCAAGTTAGGTACTTCTCTTTTGATCATCAACTAGCATCCAACAACGATCTTGATCTCAAATGTGGTGAAGTTTACCTTTTGCGATGGTATGTACCTAGAATGTCTTAGTTGATAGCTATTTTATGAATGGGTTTGTAAATAGAGATATAAATATATGTTTGTGTTTGAAGCCATAAATTGGCATGTTATTTTGGAACCATTGTTTATGAAGTGCATATGAACTTAAGCTTGATATTTTAGGTAGTTATAAGTTAGGTTTAAGTGAATGAATTGGTATGCTTAAAATCTTGATTTGAATGATGCATTAATGATATATATTTTGATGTTATAAATGTGGTACCAATGAGGGTACATTGGTTGGACACCTGGGATGATTGTTTTAAGTATGTTTGATCATGTTTTATACAGGTTAAACGAATGGATTTTGAGTTGCTTAATGCCCAAGCAAGTAGGAAATGATAAACTTGTTGTTTAAGGTACATTTTAGGTCCACACGGCCAAACACATGGGCGTGTGACTTGGCCATGTGAGACACACGGCTGGCACACGGGCGTGGGAGGCCATTTTGAGAGTTACACGGCCTGGCACATGGGCGTGTGGCTTAGGCGTGTGTGTAACACCCCTATACCTAGTTTGACCGAAAGAACCTGATATAGGAATATTAAATTTGGTGCCAAAGTGATTTTGGCTAGTCACTAATATATTTGAACATTTAAATGTAAAAAAAAAATTATAACTTATATTTTAGTCCCTACTACTTGGAACACACTTGATCTTCCTAAGTACATGCCATTCTATTCAAAATTTTGAAACATAACCTCTTGGCACTTGGAAATGTGATGAGATGGATGTTCACAACCTCAACTACAACTCTTTAAAATCACTGTACCTAATCTACGCACGGAAACAAACCATACACTGAGTATACACTTAGTGGTATTACTATAATTCAAATACTTAAAATAAAAACAATAAACATGCACATTTAACTTTACTGTTATTTTACCTTCAATAAATCACTCATGCATTAATCTTTCAATTTAACTTAATAAAAGCTATCTTAATTTAATTTTCTTCATTTTGATTTATATATCATTTCACTATATCAATATCCATTTCATTCATTGAATCAATATTTATTTCAGGCAACCATTGTTTCATACTTTTCATTTTCATATCTCAATTCAATATCTCATTCCATTTCATATTCACAATCATTTAATATAATTCAATTTGCCAATTCATTTATTTACCCCTATTAATAGGACTCAGACTTTGGCGGATACACGGATCCAACCAAACACACCAGTATAGCACCTAGTGCCTCATCGAATAATTCAAAGCAATAGTTGACACCTAGTGTCTCATCGGCTAAGCCGAAGTAAGTTGGTACCCAGTACCTCATCGAATTATCCGAAGTAATAGTATGACACCCAGTGTCTCATCGACTCAATGTCGAAGTATCCCTGGACACTTTCAATCTTATGGCATGCCAACTATATCTGATTCAGCCTGAAATAGTTAATAGGTTTTTCGATTCACTTTCAAAACAATCATTATTCACTAATTACACTTCAATTTCAAATTGTTCACATTCAATTTCAATAGCCATAAGCACTTTTGAATCAATTTCGTTCAAATCAATATCATCATTTCAATTATTTACCTTATTTTACTTACCATGCATTTTAATTAAAATATAACAATTAATAATAAATAGATTTGAATTATAGTAATGCAAACCGTATATCCTCGAATTACTCTTCGCCCACTTTCTCCTTTCATTTTTTTAGCCAATGTCTCCTGCACGACGTTAACTGCGGAAAGTTAAAATTATTTTAAATTATCAATACAACACCAATTCACATCAATATTTAAATTTTCTGTTCAACTTTTGCCTAAATTCCAATTTAATCTTTAACTTAAACAAATTTCATTTCCATCACCATTTATTTTTTATTTTCACTCAATTTCTACTCATAACTAAACTTAACTCTCTAATTTTCTCCATGAAACCCTAATTTTAAAATTCTTTCAATTTAGTCCCTATTACACAAACTTATAACTTATTTTACAATTTAATCATTTACCCAATTCTAACTTGAAATTCTATAAATTAAACTCCTAATTCATCAATTTATTCAACATAACAACATATAATATTCTACTAAATTTTAAAAATTCAACATATAACAAGTAGTATTTTGTTCTAGGATCATAAAAACTCAAAAATTACAAGAAAAGGAATTGAATTGACTTACCAATTTGAGTTTGAACCCTTAAAATCCCTAATTTTTCCTTTTTCTTTTCTCCCTTATGTTTCTTTCCTTTTTCCCTCTATTTCGTTTGCTTATGTTCATTTAACTTTGTTTCTTTCTTTTATTCTATTTAGTTATTATATATAATATAATATAATATAATATAATATAATATAATATAATTTACTTTATATATATTTTAACTATAAAAAAATCTAAGATTTTTCCTACATAAATCGCCTCAAATTATAATAATGGCATAATTGCCTATTTAGTCCTTTTAGTTTTTATTTAATATATAATTAAACTTTCACCCCTATTGTAATTTAATCCTTTTTTCTTATTACTCCTAATTCAAACTAATTTACCTAATCAAAGCCTAATTAACTACACAACTAACTTCGTAAATATTTTTAAAAAATATTTACGAATTCGTTTTATGAAAATGGAGACCCGACAACACACTTTTCTGATGCCTATAAATTTTGGGTCGTTACAGTGTGGCTTGGTCGTGTGACCCAAGTCAAAAAGTTACACGGGCTGGAACATAGCCGAGTGTCCATATTTCGAAAGTTACACGGCTTGAGACACGAGCGTGTGTCTCAGTCGTATGAGTCACATGGCTGTGTGACCTCTGCAATTAAAATTTTCTAACTTTTTCTTTAAATTTTCAAATGTTCCCAATTTAGTCCCAAGTTGATTCTAAAGCGATCCTAAGGCCTTGAGGGATTGAATAAGGGACGATATGTATGCTTAATGTGTGACAGTCTGATTTTGATCCTAATCAGAATGGTGGTTTTGGGACCACGAATCCAAGTCAAAAAATAATTTTCAATATTATTTTATGGGTTTACAGCATGTTAGAATGCATGTGTAAAAATTTCATAAATTAATTTTACTGTTTGGATAGTTAATTTGGAAAAAAAGACTTAATCACATAATAGGTTAAGGTGGCATGCTAATTGTTAAAGGTGCTAAATAGCAATCAAAGAGAAAAATAGAGTGCTTGCATGTCAAATGGACCACTATTATCATGAGTGGAAAGTGATGGACAACCATTATAAGTTTTTATTATTATTTATTAATATTATATGTTAAATGTATAATAATGTATAATAAAACATTAAAATAAAGAAACCATGCATGAATTCATCTTGAATGGTCGAATGTAAGAAAGAATGAAGTCATTTTTATTGTTTTAAAGTTCGGCACTCTCCAAGTTAAATTCAGGTATGTGTTTTGCTTGGTTTTTGATAATTTTTACGTTTTTAAGATCGTTGCTTCGAATACTATAAGACCCATGCTTGAATTTTTGAATTTGATGATGTATTCATGAATTGCCATTGTTGATAGCTTGGTGAATTTTATGTTTGATGTTGATAAATAAAAGATATGTGTTAGATTAACAAGTTTGTATTGGAAATTTTCATGAATTTGAGTAATTAGGGCTAAATTGCAAAAAAATAATAAATTGAGGGACTAAAATGTGAAATAAATGAAATGTGAGGATTTGTATGAACATGGGTGATATTCGGCCAAGCATGTATGTGGTTAAATTTTGTGTATTTCGTGTTTTATGCAATTAGGATTAATTTGTAAAAATGTGAAATGTTAGGGGTAAAATGGTAATTTGCCCATTTATGTGTTCTTGGATCAAATTGAATGAAATTGTATTGACTGAGTTTAATTTGAAATTGTATAGATCAAGAACAAAAGAAATCGGTCTTGGATCGGGGAAAAACAAAAATAGTCGAATAGTAGATTTATACCGTTCATCGATATCCGAGGTAAGTCTATAAGCAATTAAATATTGTTAATTTTGATTGTAATTTAGCTTAATATGCTGTTTTGAAATTTATAGATTTATAATTGGGATGACCAAATGTGATCATGCATAGAAATAATGTATTTGAGTTTAATTCGACTGAGTTACAACATTTGAAGGTCCGTATGAACTTTAAGGAATCACTAGGATTTTCGATATATGAATTATGTATAAGACGACTATATAACAGTGATATTCAGGCTTTGAGCCTAGCAAGCCTTAGGCTGGTGAAATAAATCAGGCTTTGTGCCTAGCAGGCTTTATGCCGGTGTATTAAATCAGGTTTTGAACCTAGCAAGCCTTGTGCCGGTGTGTGATATCAGGCTTGTACCTAGCAAACTTTATGCCGGTGAATTATTATAAGCTTATGCCTAAAAGACTTTATGCCGATGTGGTAATTGAATATGTTAAACAAGCTAAAATGATCAGGTACGTGATGGTTGTTTACTTATTTCAAAATAAGGTAAGTTGAATTCTTAATATGTGAATAAAATGATACATGAAGTTGATGTAATTATATGTGTGAATATAAGAAGCATATTCGACCTTAGAGTAGTATAAGGATGTGATGTTAAAATTTGAGTGATGAGTATATGTATATGAATGCATATGTATTTTCGGTATTATAGGATAATGTGACTTTGAAATTGGAGAATATATTGATGTTGTATACATAAGTATTCGGCTAAGATGAAATTTATCTATGAAAGTGCATGTTTTATATATATGGAATTATAATCTTGAATTTATATGTGATTATAATGCATGAATTGATTTGGTTAATTGAATTGATTAAGTATTTGAGATGTTATTGTGTATTAATTGTTTATTTTGCTTAAGGTTTACTAAGCTAAGTTAGCTTACTTTGTACATTTATTTGTAATTGATTTATAGATTTTGGAAGTCGTTACGTGCTTGGGGATCGTCGGTGAAGTCATCCACACTATCATCCACTTTCGGTATTTTTAAAAGTTTAAAACTCAAACATATGGCATGTATAGGATAATATGTGTTTGTTTGATTTTGGGAGGTGTATAATTGTAAAAGCCATGCGAAAATGGCTTGCTTATTTTGCCAAGTATGGTTTCATGGTTGAGTAATGATGTGATTAATATTTTGGTTGTGGTTGGTATATTCGGCTATGACATATACTTAGAAGTGAATTATGCTTGAAATGGTTTGTTAAAAGTGATTGATCTAATGTTTTTTACTATGAGACATAGGTTAAATGTTGCCATGTTTGAGTGTTATTTGAGATTTGGAAAAGTATGTATATTTGATCATGGTATGAAATTAAGTAATGTTAAAATGACCTATTAATATTAAAAGTTTGTACCTTTGGATATGAATGATGGTTATATTCAGTGTATGTGAAAGAGATTGGGTATATATGTGATAATTTTTGTAATGTTTTAATAACAAGGTTTGGATGTGTATAATTGATAGTTCGGCTATGATATATGTTTTGTATTGGTGAACCTTATTGATTTTCATGCTATATTTCTGTAAGTGATATACGTTTGAAATTAGAGAGATGGGTATTCGGCTTTTGATTTGGAAATTGGACAATTATATGTCTTCTAATATTTGCTAATTATGCATATGAAGTTTATTAAATCTGTTGAAAAAAAAAAAAAAAAAGAGTTTATGGATTAAGATTTAATGTTATGAAATGTCATATGAATGAATTTTTGGTTTGGTAATGAAAGGGGTAATGAAATACCTTTGAAGTGTAAAGCATGTGAGTATTCTGCTGACATTTATAAAAGTGACCAAATGAATAGTACTTTTTAGTTTCTAAGGTTATAATGGGTTGCATAAAAAAAAACTGGTTCATGTGCAAAAATTATATGCACCATGTGAAGCTACTATTATATGTTCTTTAAAAAAAAATTAGTCTTAATGGATTGTGATTACACTCAAATAGCACATATTTGCTATATATTGAAATCACATATAGTAATGTACATTAGGTTAATATTGATTGTTAAAATGGTATTTATATTTACATATTTGTACATTGGTGCCGAATGCATATGTCAATATTGATAAGTGTTTAAAAACATGTGCTCTTTTATAAGTCATACTTGTATTAATTGATTTGGATTATTTGTAATGACTTATGCTTTATGTTAAAATGATATGTTAGACATTATTTGTTTATGATTATCTATATTGATATATTTCTAGTAAAATAATTTAAAATGATTCGTAAAGTTGTTAAATTGATTATTTATGGTAACAATTACTTGGTTTTTGAGTTGTATGCATGAGTATGTTTGTGATTGCTTGGAAGTTGTGTCTCGTCTGGTAATACCTCGTAACCCCATTCCGGCGAATGATACGGGTTAGGGGTGTTACATGATGACATATTATGTTATGTTTATTGTAATGTTTTGAAATGAATGATTTAGGTTACATTTATTCGTTAATGCTCTATAAACTTATTCTGGCAACGGATACGGGTTAGGGGTGTTACATCATGGGTGGTATAAGACCATTCGACCAATGCCAAAATAATACATACACCACTCAGCAGACACTCAACAATAGTACACATGCTTTCATTAAATATCAAACACTCAAAGTTAAGACCCACACCTGAATAACACAAATTCAAAGCTCTACGCTAATCTATAGCTCCTATGTTTTAGATTTGTACCTAACACAAAAAAATAATTGTTAGAAATTAGTACTAATCACCCTACAGGGTTCGACCAAATCAAAGAAAAAGAACGACTATTCAGATCTAATTTTTGGAGTTCACTTACACTTCAACTGATTAAACAGAAGATGTGATCGATCTCTTATGATGTCACTGATGACCCAAGATGTTCAGATATGAACCTTCCATAAAAAAAACACATTAGAATCAGCTGGAAAATTTTGTGAGATTTGAACACACATCAGAAAAAGAATGATCCTACACTTTGTTGTGCATTCGAAAACAGAGTCAGATCTTGAAAACTTACACTTGTACGAATCCAAAATAGAATAAGAATAAGAAGAAAAAATATTCGGTAGAAACGAAGCGACAACAATTGAGGAAGAAGGAAGAAGAAAACCAACAGAGAATCAGCCACAAAAACAAAATAAGGAAGAGAGAAAGGAGAAGGGAGGGACAACACAATAGAGGAAAAAAATTAGAGAAAATTAGGGTTTAGGGGCAAAGGGCGACAACAATGAAAAAGAAAATAAAATAGTAAAAGATGAGAGAAAAAAAAAAGGTGACAACAGTAAGCAAAAAATGAGAAAAGAGCTGAACAACAAATAAAAAAATATGTTTAATACCTAGGTTAAAAAGCAAGGGACAACACAATTAGGGTTTTGGGCAAAAATGTAGAACATAAAAATTATGCAAGGGAACGGGTTCAAACTCAAGTTTCAATGACAATTTCACTAACTCTTAACCATTAGACCAATAACTCATTGTATTTATTAAACTTACATAACATAACTATAAAAATTAGGGTGCGACAAAATTTGCATTATTTTTTTAGATAATAAAATTTTCTTATAAATGAAAAGACATATTCTCTAACAATAGGTTGATCATAGTTTATACATCATGTAAAAATATTACTATACTGGAGGGACAAATATTTGAAATGCATCATTGATTTGAGTGAATCATTGTAGTAAAATAGTTTGTTGTTGAAATTATGGCTATTAAAAGTAATTGCAGTTAATCGAAAAATAGTAATTTATGAGCCTACCATATCATAGGGATGTTCAAATGATTAACCAATCAGTTAGCCGAACTGAATTAGCATCAATTGAATTAATCGAACATTTTTAATCCTTTAAATGTTAATCGAACTAAAATTTTTCAAAAAAAATTTTAATCGAACCAAAATTTTTCGATTATTTTGATCAGTTAATTTAATTAACCGAAATTTATATTTTTTATTTTTTATTGTTAAAATAAGTATAAAATATATAAAAAATAAATTAATAATATTCGTTTAACCGAATTAAAATTACATATAATTTATTTTATTAATTATTAATCGACTTATAATTGAATTAGATCGATTAACCAAAATTTAAACACCCCTCCAATGTATATCAACATGCGGATCTCTAATTGATTCTGATAAAAAAAAAAAAAAACCGAAACATGGTAAATCATCTATATCAAAGGCAAACAAGCAAGCTTCTAGGAATTTTTTGTTGCATGGCTACCATTTTCTCGCCCAATAATGACATTGTTATCTAATCCAGAAAACAAGTTCAATTGGAATGTGATGAAAGAAAAGGCCAGGCAACAACCGACAAAGGCTAAAGAAATTCTGTTGTCGGCCCAATCACGGGCTCGACAAATCATAACTAGGCCCAAAGTGACAATTCAACTTTTTGCAACATAACATTGAAGAGGTTTCATGAAGTCCAAGCATGTCATTCTTGGACAGAGACTAGATCATGTGCTTTCACGCTTAAAATTCTTTCACTTTTCAGATTTTTTTAAAAAGAAGGATTCATTGATCAAAAAAAAGAAAAAGAAAAGAAGGATTCATAAGATTTAAGAGTTATAAAACTAGACACACAAGAACTCAGTGGACCAATCAAAAGCCAGGACTACTAACTCGAGTTAGCAGGCATTCCATAAACCTATTTTTAGGTTTATTGATTCGCTTAAAATCATTCAAAAATTATTCGAATTAATAATATTTAAAATACAACTAAAAATCTCATTCAACACAAAGTAATTAACATGTAATAGAGTTACCCGAACAAAATTACCAGCACCCACCATTCCCTTCCCTAGTATAATTTTTCACAAAGGTTTTAGCCCGACTTTTCAATTTATTGAAATTAACACTAACCATATTGATTATTTGTCCTACCCGTGTTAATCGTTAGATTAAAATTACAAGCAAATAACAAGATGTGGGTTCCGACAAATATTAACTTTGAACACTACAATTTTGTCACCATTCAATGGAAGGAAGAACAAAAGCGCGTTAAATCATAAACCAGCTTGACTTTAACAACTGCTCAAGTTTAGGCCGTCAACTTGTTGAAGTTCAACTTCTATACCCAACAATCCAACACATGTCCCTTTTTCCCAACTTCAAAACTCTATGAAAGACGATGACCGAAAACAAAATATCGATGAAGACGACGACGTTCTCAGAAAGCTACGGTTACGAGTTTAGACTTTCCTTCCAGCGGAAAAGATATTATTAGAAAAAGAAGGCGATGCACGCAATTAGGCCAACCCATGTGCCACTCATTTAGTTTCTGCGGAGTGCAGAGAGAGGTAAGATGAAGGCAAAGCGTATATATAGTTTTTGCTCAAAGCAAACAAATACAATGGCCGCATTTTGAGTACTCATGCAGAAAGGTAGGTTCAGTGCAAGCATTAATTAGAACAAAACAGAAAGCTAAAAATGAAAAACCAAGTAAGCATTTGATGCATGATTTAATCAATGTGGAAAGAATAAGAATCAAACCCTCTTTCCTTCTTCAACCAACATATTTTTTGTCGCTACAAGAACCAAGTATTCTTCAATATAATTCCCCACAATGCGGACATTGCCCCCAAAAACCATGCACTACCTGTACCTTTCAACATCTTTTGTAAATTTATATTATAATAATAATAATAACAATTTTTTCTGGTTCACGGTATTTGCAGTTATTTAATTGTTGGGGACTTCAATGTGCGTTAGATAGAATCCAGTGGAGAGATGAGTGGGCAAACAATATATATATAATTGAGAGGGAACCTTCTATGCCCATTGCTGGCTCAATCATTTTACAAGGTAAAGTACTGAAAGTAATGTTATATTTATAGGGAAGGCGAACAATAAATGATATTTTCTTTTTTATGTTAGCTACTAAAACCATAGTATAGAATGGAACCACTTGCAAAACATATAGATATATAAACAAAGACGGTACCTAATTCCACGTTAATTGACGTGATACATTAATTAGTAGAGAATATTAAAACTCAGTTCCACCCGCCATGAACTTCCAACCACTACAGCACCTCTATATGGTTGATTAGAGCAGCTTAATTTATTAAATTTCATATCCTTGGTTGTTTACGATTGTTTCCCATGATTGTCTGTTGCCTGGTATGGTTTGTGGGAGAACAATAATTGAGGGAATCATGTTATTGCCTTCCGTCATACAAATGATGGTATAAGACATCATAATTCAAAAACAGGAAGCAGCAGACTACAAATTGTGATTGAAATTTGAACGTTGTTCCAACTTGACCCAATATATTCCAACAAAACTGCTTTGATGGTTTGATTTAACGTTGTGAACAAGGTAGTGGGGATATCGATTTTCTGAATCAAGTAGAAAAGTGGGGATAAGAATGAATGGAAATTAACCACACCAAGTGTCGCTGCCTCAACTCTAGGAAGGATATGAGTGACTGATTTTTGGTGCATGTCATTTTCGGATGGATTGATTTTAGGCCTAATTAATGGAATAACATGCATATATAGTATGCTTTTAGGTAAATGACTCATCACATTTCACACTGTATACTTGGCACGAGTTAAAGATGATGCCTAAAATAAAATTAAAGCCATCAGTTATTAAATTTAATAAAATTAATGTTTTAAAATTTTCATTAGGATAGTGCGGACCAACTAAGCAATTTTGTTTCTATTACATTAATTATTAACATTTATGCGTGTAAAACTCACTGGGTTAGTTGTAAACAACGATTGAAGATATATATTAAAATGCCTCAATTTATAAGTTGCAGATTTTTTACATTGCCATTGCTACTTTAATACAAATTATATATACTTTTCTTCTAACTATTTATTTATTGAATTATCATATACTATATAAAAAAAAAAACCAAAATTTTGAATTTTGGTTTAAAATATATATTTTTTAAAATTTTATTATAAGTTATAATCATATCTAGTCCTTTTCGCTCGAACTCGTATCTTCCTATATATATTAGTAACGATACTCATGCCAATCGAACTAAAATTCAATCCACTAATTTAAAAATATTTTTAATTATATTTAAAGTGGATATATTTTTTAAATTAAATTTTAAATATTACTTTCTTGCCATTAATAATAATATATAAAAAAATTTTAATCCATATTTTATATTAAAATTATCAAATCAAAATTAATATTCATGACACATATTTACAAATCAATTTTGAAGTATACCACTAATTTATTTTAAAAAGATTCGATATTAATTATTTCCTTAAATAAATATTAAACTTGCAAATTTTGTTTCATGTGATATTTAATTGGTCAATATTTTATTAAATTCTAAATATGGAATAAAATGTTCTCAAAAACTTTCATTTTAATTTGCAGATATTTGGTATATATTTTAATATAATTTATTTATATCAGCATGCAATTAAATATCATTAAAGTAAACGTTTTGAAATAATAGAATTTTATTAGGATATTATTATAATGGAATATTATCTTTTAGGAATATATTATATATTTTTTCTATTTTTACGTGATTATTGTTGTATAAATATTATGTATACTCTTGAGGCTTGTTAACAAAATTGAAAGCAATCTTGTTCTTGTCATGGTATAAAGCTTGGTGTTTAACGCAAATTTTGTTTTCATCGTTCTCAATAGTCGGTGACGAATCTACTTCACTTCTTAATTTTACCGTTGAGCAATGGTAGTCTTTTTTTACGGTGTTTGGTAATAAACAATTCTTTACCAATTGATCGAATGGTTTTATATCATTTTGAAAAGTCAATACACAAATAATCGAGATTTATTATATAAATGTTATTTTCAAAATAGAAAGCACAAGGATTAAATTATAAAATAATTTAATGTTATTTATTTGATACGTATATTCAAATTCATGCATTGCACGAATATATAAAAGAAGAAATAAAAGTATATTTGGATTAATTTTTTGAGTTTCAAAATAAATTTTTAATTACATTAAAAGTAAGTATTTTTTTTAATTTAGTTTTAAATATGATTAAATGAATCTTATTTTTAATATATATTTTTTAAATTTATATTTAAAGTGAATCTCATTTTAAATATAATTAAGTGGGTCTCTTTTTTAATATATATACACAATATAAAGAACAAAAAAATATATAGAAACATTAAGTTCTAGGTTATTTTTTGAATTACAAAACACTTTTTTTAATTATATTTAAGGTGGATCCATTTTTTGAATTGATTTTTATAATAAATTATATAAATTATTAAATACAGTAAAATAAAAAATATTATTTGATACATTAATCGTGAAGTTTTTTTAATTCAACAAGCCGGTTTAAGAAACCGTCATGTGTCTTATTATTATTTTTGTAAATATCAATTAATTATATTTGTAGGTTCTTAAGTTCGCTTGTGGAGTTAAAAAACTTCATTGTCAGTGCATCAAATAACAATCCATAAAATAAATATTAGTTTTTTTTTGTATTATCCATGTCTGTTTTATAGTTCATGTTCAAGGTTCGTGGTTACCCTTTTAACCCTATTGTTTCCAAGGTTCAAAATTGTATCTCCCCTTAAGTGTGATATGTTTTACCATTGACATTTTTTAAAACAACTAAATATATTATTTTAACTCATTTTAAATAAGAAAAAATATAATGGTGTAATCTTTAGTAAAAATATAATTTGTAGCTTCTCTATTCCATTTTTAACAATTTACAACGTCGAAATAATAAAATATTTAAGTTTATATTATTATTTATTTTTTATAAGTAAAATTAAATAAAAAAGTATTTAAAAAATTAACTGAAATTCAGGTCAAACCAATTTGAGACAGAAAAATTTTAATATCTTTTTTTACATTTAATTTAATTAAATCAATTAAATTTAATTGTTTAATATACATTTGCTTTTAATTCATTTTCATATTTATTTTTAATTAAAATAAATCAATCAAATTTATTTATAAACTTTTTATCCATTTAATGTTGCAATTATACTTACGAATTTTTTTTATGAACATATGAGTTTATATTTTATTTAAAAAATCTTTTTAATATTACATATTCAAGCTAATGAAACAAACAATTTATGTATTTCTATGAGATAAAAGGGTTCTAGAAGTTGGAGTTGGAGTGTGACAATGGCTTATTGGTTGAGACCATTCTTACGAGAGGTGCCACGGATAGCAGGATGACGGAACTAAAGATGTTACATAACATGCTTATTCGTCCTTGAAAAGTTTGTGTAAGACATGTTCTTCAAGCTCAGAATATTCTGACAGATTGTTGACAAATTCTATAAGTGCAGAGTTGATGAGATTTGATTTGATAGAAATCCCTCACTGCCAGTTAAAAGAACTACTTATGGTAGAGTCCAACCTCTCTAATTTGAATTAGATTGTATTTTTGTTTTGCTGTAACTGTTTTTTATTTACTAAAAAGTAATTTATGTATTTTTATAAAGTTTTAAACAAAACTCTTCAATTAAAAAAATATTATATTTTAATTAATTTGTACTATTAACACGTGGATGGCATAGATAAAAAAAAAAATAGTTATTTTATATAAATGGGGTTGTACTTTTGTTCCATGAGTCGCTGACCTATCTAAATATTTGTTTAATTGAAAAAAGGAAATGAAACATTACTGTCAAGCTTCTAACAACATGATAAATGTATTTAACCTGCTAAAAGATTCTCAATAAATCATTTACAAATTAGTATCAACTAACCATCCCTATTATATTTGATTTGATGCCATATGTTTTAATCCACAGCTGTTTTGCATTTAATAATGCATGCTTTTTTTTTTCTTTTTTGATTTTTTTGGTAGCGTCACCCGAAGTTCTTTATCGCAACTATAATATCAACTAACAATATATCTTAGGATTTTTTTCCTCGTTTTCTCTTATCTTATAAAAAATTACGAAATTAGTATTTTTAAGTTATTATAATTTAATTTTTAGAATTTTATTTATATTATTATTATGGAGATGTTTGTGTTTTCTTATATCCTTAAATTGAATTTAAAAAATAAATACATGACCTTTGCATCCGAGACAAAATAATTTTGAAAGTCTCTATTTCATTATTTGAATTATCTTTTATTTATTTATTTTATAAGTAAATTTGTTACATAAATTTTTTCAAACAAGTCATAATTTAAAAAATAAATAAATTATTCTAATTGCTGGTAAACACGTGAACTTAAAATGTTGATTTTTTTCGAATTTATTCTATATAAATGATTGGTTTTTACTATTTTTTATATATAAATTGTTAAATTGTAAATTTTAGACTGAATTATTTAACTTACCAATAAAATTAAATTTACAATTTTTATAAAATATATCGTCAAATTAAGATACAACTTACTTTTTAAGAGAGATAATTTACAATTAGACAGAAAAAAATTCCAAGCAGAAATAATGTTGGTTTCAGAAAAATGTTAGCGTCGAGGATTAAGGCGGTGAGGGTGGGTGAAATTAGATGGGGGCGATTTGGGGGGATTGACCAGGCAAAAAGAAAAAAAGGCAGTGGATAAAACGTGGAAAAATGAAATCCTTGAGAGCCGGCCACTGCCCAACACGTTGCTTAAGATGGAATGCTCCAACGAGACGACGTGCAATTCAAGTCCTGTTTTTCTGGGTCCCGCACTTGCTCACACCATTTCTTGTTTATATTGGTCCAACCCTCACCCAGGGTTTTTTCTCGTACTCTTTTCTTTGGGTACAAAATAAATAAGAGGGGTTTGCAGTTTCCTCTTACATTTCAAGCGCCAGCCGAACCGAAAGAATTTGGGTTTTACTCCCTTTATTATGTTAAAATTTTCTAAACTTTAAAAATTCAACTAGCATATAAATTTATTATTAATTGAACATAATTGATTGAAACTATTAATAATATTGTCAAAATAAAAATTAAATTATACTAGATTAAAAAGTTACTTCTCATAAATTATTTATCACTCTTCTTTCTAAGTTCACGTAATGAAGGCTTTAAGTTTCATTCAATGGGAATCAAAAAAAATAAAGATAGACAACTTCATCAAAGTTATTCATATTTGTGCATGGCTTACGTAAAGTGATTTTCACTTAAAGATAACCAGATTTGGAGAAAAAAAGATGAGAGCAAAATTAAAAGCAAATATATAAACTTGGCCTAATGTAAGTAGCCATGGAAGATCTAGGAAGAAAAATGGAGAGCGTCTAAATGACTCAAAGTTTGATCCACCAAACTTGGTTTTGAGTGCATTTATGCGCTTTTATTGTTTTCTTAATTAGCTCTTGTGGTGTTTTTGCATATTCTACTATATTAGAAATATATGTATATAATGGGAAAGTTTTTTATTAGATTTCCATAAATGAGCTAACAATGTAAATTTTTTTATAATATATCATAAAAATAAAAATTACTAATTTAGAAAAAAAAGTTATAATCTGAATTAACAAAAAAAAAAAACATTTGGACCTAAGAGTTTAGGGAATTTACAAAGTAATCCATTCCAAGCTTTAACTTCACTTTAAAGTTTAAAAGGCTTTTACGGATTTGGGTGTGGCAATAGAAACAGGTTTGGTTTGCTAATGGAAACAAATGAATTTGTTCAAAATCAAAATCCTTTACATATTTATTTTAGGTAATAATATTTAATTTATCGTCCATCATTAATAAAAAAAATATGACATATCATTATTAAATTAAATTATAAATAAAAATTATAAATAAATATTAATAATTATTTGTAATTATTACAAATAAATATTAATAACTCTCTAATTTACTCTACGAGTTTAGTGTTTTTAATTTATTTATAAATAATTATTTTCAAAATTTTATCCTAACATTTAATATATTCCTAAAAAATGGAAAACACAAATCTAGCGCATTTTACCCTCTTAACGAGTTTGTTGTGAAGAAAGGATTGGAGTTACGGAAAGCTTTATAATGGGGGTTAGCGTTAGAGAGAAGTTTTGTTGATTATTCTATATATCTACAAAAAATAAAATAGAAAAAGTGATTCAACCGTTCAAAGACTTCCAAGTCAACCCATGAGTAAGGTAACATGATGAGTAGTATTTTTAGGCTAAATCCACATGACATGCTAATATTTAATTTTATATATAGTAATACGGTAAAAAATGTTATGCTTCAATCCACGGACATTTACTTTGTAGACACCCTTTTCATATTTCCTTTATACTTGGATTAGGATAAAATAATGAATGAAATCTTTGATTAGGGTGAATTTTATTGTTTTATTCTGAAACAAATAAATTATATTTTTTATTTTTTTATTTCAGAGTAAATAAAATTATCTTTAAATTAAATATTTATCAAAGAAATTTCAATTTTAATATATCGCGTTGGATTAAAACCCATGAAATTCAATTTATTTAATAATTTACTTTTCAAACAAAAAAAAATCATCAAAGGGATACTTTTGTAATATCAACTTTTCCCAATCCCTTTATTTATATTTAATGTCCTTTTATTCTTACATCTCCCCCCCTTTCCCTTCCCCTTCTCCTCCCCCTCGTCCCCGTTCCACTCTCATCACCTCTGGCTCAACACGTTGGGGACTCAGGCTTACGGTGTTTCAGAGAATTCTTTTGAATTTCTCCTTTTTATTTGATCTTATAAATTTTTGTTAGTTTTTGAAGCTGAAGAGGGATGGGATCGGAGCTCATATACAGAGGCCATGAGACTCAGCTTGCTTCAGATTCCTATTCACCTAAACCGGTTAAACCATGGGCCTCTGTCACGCGCGCGGTCCGGTACATGCTCCGGGAGCAGCGCCTCCTCTTTGTGCTCGTCGGCATTGCCATAGCCACTCTGGTCTTCACCGTCTTCCCGGCCTCGCGTGCTGCGCACGGCCCCCACCTCCACCCCACCACCCCGCTCCTCGATTCTACCCCCTACTTCCCCATCGAGACCCAAAACAAGTTCTCCTATGCACACCGGCTCGGGTTCGGGTCGGGCAGTCCAACCGGTAAGATTCCGTTGGCGCTGAAGCGGAAGGGGTTGAGAATCGTCGTAACGGGTGGAGCTGGGTTCGTGGGGTCGCACCTTGTGGACCGGCTGATAGCGAGAGGAGACAGCGTGATCGTGGTCGATAATTTCTTCACCGGAAGGAAGGAGAACGTCATGCACCATTTCGGGAACCCCAACTTCGAGCTTATCCGCCACGACGTCGTTGAACCTTTACTCTTGGAAGTTGACCAGATCTACCATCTCGCTTGTCCTGCTTCTCCTGTCCATTATAAATTTAACCCCGTCAAAACTATCATATCCTTTTTATCATTTAATTTTAAACAATAATTTATTACTTTACAAAATCCTATATGTTTTTGCATTATTTGTTTATGGTTTATACTTGGTTTTTTTTTTTCCCTTAATTCGAATGTTTTTTTACAAGACAAATGTGGTGGGAACACTAAACATGTTAGGGCTGGCAAAAAGAGTTGGTGCCAGGTTCTTATTGACCAGTACCAGTGAAGTATATGGAGATCCTCTACAACATCCTCAGAAAGAAACTTACTGGGGCAACGTTAATCCCATCGGTTAGTTTTTTTTATCCCTTTTTGACTGTAATACCATTAAATCTGCGGTCGGGTTGGAACTGAGAGTCGGGTTTACTATACACGTTTGTTGTCTAATATTTTTGGGCACCGACTCAAAATTTTTTTAGATCTTGTCGAACATTTCACGCGATACCCGTGATTAATGGTAGTATGCCCAACAAATTTTACTTTTTATCCTACCACACAATTTCACGTTTTGCATATCTATTATCACATCACTTTACACAAAAAATGTTTATTTTTGGGGGGTTTTGGAACGGCGAGGAAAAAAAAAAGCAACTTTTTCTTTTTGGATCGGTGAGAAATGAAAACCGACAACATGGGAGTGGTGCTGAGGTTGTGACTGTAAATTTGGATTCTGAGTTTGGAGTTTAGTGTCAAATTAGATTTGTTTGGTGTTGTGTTTGTTGTTGTTTTGGCGTTTGTCTCGGCTTAAATTCTGGAAAAGCTTTTTTGAATTATTTGCGTTTTAGAGTTTATTCTTTTGGAGGCCCACCAAATAAATATTTTTTGAATGTACGACGACAGGTGTCCGAAGCTGCTACGATGAGGGAAAGCGTACTGCCGAGACGTTGACAATGGACTATCACAGAGGGGCCGGAGTTGAGGTTAGCTAACCTTCATTTTGCATTTATTAAGAGCAATTACTGTACTACCCCACAATTCACAGATTAGATAATTTATTTTTTCCGACACAGCACCAAACTTTTAAATTACTAGTGAATTGCATGATCTCTATTATTGGAGTTCATAAAATTTGGTGTTTCAGGTTAGGATCGCCAGAATTTTCAATACTTACGGACCTCGTATGTGCATCGATGATGGTCGTGTTGTTAGCAACTTTGTTGCTCAGGTACTCTTTCGTCTTTTTTAGAAAAGACATTGCTCGATTGGTCGAATCAAGATGTTTATGTTGATAATTAAATAATGAATGCAGGCTTTAAGGAAAGAGCCTTTGACTGTGTATGGTGATGGGAAGCAGACAAGGAGTTTCCAATATGTTTCTGATCTGGTAATTGATGTTTAATTATTGTTTTGGTTGGAAATATTTTGCCTTCTTTATATATTATAATGTTGGTGGCATGGCACTGGTTTACTTTTTCATATTAGTATTTATTTATTTAACCTATATGTTTCTTAGCTGGTATAAATCTGCAATCTCAAGTGAAAAACTGGAAAACTAGGCCCTGCACATGGTTTCAAAAGTACATGTTGACATTACATGGTAAAAAAAAGGAGATTTTAAGATAACATATTTGAGGATGGGAAATGTTACCTTGCTCCTGAATTTTTCATTTAGGGAGTGGAAAAACCATTTGAGGAAAACATACACCATGTGACTTGTACCAAATACAAGTACCTTGTGGACCAGCAAATTTTATTTGTTCCACAGTTTGGTTTGAAGCATGCGTCATTGTCTTTTCATTGTCAATGGAACTTTTAGTTCTTTTGAGCCTATATGGAATGAATCGTACTTGATGAAATGTTGGTATCGCCCTGCTTCCTTTAACGGCATCTTGAGTGACAATATTGAGATTTTTTTATTTTCTTTACTGCATTATTTTATATGTCTGGTCAGCAGTTTAGAATAACTTTGGTGTTGGAACTTTGCATTTTGGGTGTACTATGTTATCTTATTTGGGGTAGGCTTTTTCCTCGTGTAGCTGTATATGTGGGCCTGGGGGTGTATGCTCAAATTTTTTTTTTTTTGTCTAATATCAACACTGTCCTCCCTCTGGGGTATATGTTCTAGATCTGAACTGTTCTCTGCTGTGGGTCCGGCATTATTTGGTTACAATTGGGACCAAAATGGTTAATTTTCTTCGGCTTGAAAGCTAGACCAGAACTTGTTTTGTACACTTATGGCCACATGCTTTTGTACTTGTTTTGGATCCTTGAAATTTGATGTCCGTAAAAATAATTTGGGTTGAAACAGGTGGAGGGTCTCATGCGTTTAATGGAAGGAGAACATGTTGGACCTTTTAATCTTGGAAACCCGGGCGAATTCACCATGCTTGAGCTTGCTGAGGTAAGATCAATATTCACTACATTCTGTGGAAGCTTGGAAAAACTAATAACAAATGTGTTGCTGATAAAGACAATGGTCGTATATTTAGTTACGAGCTTCAATGTGGCATGAAATGAATACTGTGTTATACAGTACTGAGAATTCTCCATGTGTATTACATTATAGGTGGTACAAGAAACAATAGACCCGAACGCGAAGATAGAGTTCAGGCCTAACACAGAAGATGACCCACACAAGAGGAAGCCTGATATCTCGAGAGCCAAAGAGTTACTTGGTTGGCAACCCAAGGTTTCCCTCCGAAAGGGTCTCCCTTTAATGGTTTCGGACTTCCGACAACGTATCTTTGGTGATCACAAGGTCGGCAGCACCACCACCACCACCAACACCAACGACTCATCATCTTAAGATGGCCTATATACTCTTCTCACATACAAAGCGATGAAAGATATAATGGTTAAGAGGAAAAGAGCTTCCCCTAGTCTTTTCCCTAATGATACAATTAATATTATAGTGTATCTTTATGATAGATGTGGGATGGAGTTTTTTATTTTTTATTTTTGACATTTATTTGTTTGCCATCTTTGTAGCTTCAATGTTTCTTGTCCCTTTTTAAGAGTTTTAGTTTTACTGTGAGCTTTCCGGATCTAAAAGAGGTTGATATTTTCCCCCATTTTACTGCTAGTGCAAGGTGCTTGCTTATGTTTAGAATATGCCGGAAGACGATGAACATGGAAGATGATTTGCCTGACAATATTTTAGGTCTAATCCTTTCCCAAATTTCCATCATGAATAAATAATAAATCTCCCGGACTTCGATTCTGGCTTTTGTGACTCCCGTTTTCCTTCCACACGAGTTGATGTGGATCTAAGCAAGTGCTTCTGTTGCGCTAATGCTAGAGTTAACAAAGTACTTCTCTTTTCACTCTAAAATTGTCCTAAGGTACTTTCGCTTCAAATATAAAGTTTAGTCGAAAGAGAAATTTTTAAGGCACTAAATAAAGTAGAAGCAAAATTTAAAATACAACGAAGAACAAATTAAATAGAAAAGACGCAAGAAAATTGATCAGGATCTCAAATATATTTAATAACTTTGAATAAAATAATTATAAATAAGAGGAAATGTTTCTATTTATAGTTGAGTTTTTATAGATCTAATAGTACAATTTAAATTATAATGATAATCGAGATCTAAACTTATCTACAAGATAAGAGTTTAAAAGATTAAAGTTTTATATAATCTTATCCTTTAGGATTTACAAAATTCATCATAGTAACTCTAGTTTTACTAAAGTATGTCATTGAGCCACCAAGGATTCTTTATATGTTTCACGAATCGGGTCAATTAAAGTAAGTTAAATAAGCCCTATTTAATCAATTAACATCTATGAGACATTTTGTATACATTCGATGTGAGTTTTTTTCGCAATTTGTGACACAAGAATAAACTTGGGTCTACAACTTGTAGTTTTAACCTCCTCTTTTCAACCTAAAATTGTCCCAAAAAATTTCATGAATTAAGGGCTGCTTTAGAAGTGGTTTGGAAAAGTGAATTGGAAAGATGTTTTTGAAAGGTAAAATTTTATTATAAGAGTTTGTATTTTATGTAAATTGTGAATTTAATATTTTTATTTTAATTTGATCAATTATAGTATTGGTATTTTTCGAATTTTGTAATTTTAATCTTGAAATTTTGAATTATGCACAAAGTTATAGATTTAATCCATGCTTACCAATTGGATTATTCTTAGTGTCTATATTTTTTGAATTTCAAAATTTTAGTTTTCATGCAAATGACAGTCGTTAAATTTATTAATTGATTTTTTGTGAGTAATATGTGAAAATAACAGACATAACATTACACATGCGATAATATGTCAAGTTTTAAAAATAACAAAACTTAACTTAATGGATTTAATAGTTATTATTTGGCTAGGACTAAAATTTTCAAATTCTAAAAGTATAGGAATTGAAAATGATCGAATTAAAGTACATGTACTAAATTCACAACTTACGCAAAGTACAAGGTCTAATAGTAGAATTTGACTTTTTTGAAAAGTGCTATAAACTAGTGTTATTTAACATTTCAAGCTCTTAGTCTTGTTATAAAAGAAATATTGTGAAATTTTAGGATTAATTCATTTTAGGTATGATGTTGTAAAGGGATAAATATCAAAATTATACAGAAATTTTGGTCCAATGTGCAATACTATACATGAATTTTGATTTTGTATAATTTTATACATAAAATTTTTCTTTGATCCAATTCTTGCAAATCAATAGCAACATTTCAACTTAGCACCATTTTACGTTTATATACTATATACACAAATAATTATATTAATTCAATATGAAAATAAATAGATTTATTTATTTATTTAAATGTGTACAATTGAATCAAAATTAAAGTTTAATGTATATATTTGAACCACACAACCAAAGTTTCATAATAAAATTACGCATAGAAACAAAATTCACCTGTGCTTTTGAAATTTATCCTGTTGTAAATAATAAATAAATTAATTTAAATGATATTCGAATTCATTAATGTTATAATACATTAAATTATAATTTTATATTGGAATTGTCCCAAATAAACCGAATTAATTATAATTTAAATTTTAAATCATATATAGCAATATAATAAGTACTTGTACAACTTTTTTTTTTATTCCTTTAATTCCCCCTTTCAAATATTTTGCAATATTCAGAGACAACGTTTAGTTAACTTGATACGATCAGCCTACATTGCCGAGTGAGGCCGTGCGCGTGGTCCCTTCAAACCACACAAATATCTCCCGTTTGCTAGTGTTCCGCCACTGGCTGTTGCCATCGAAATCACTATATTATCACTGCATTCTTCCGAACCTTGATCGAAAGGATCCAGACTTTGGTCTAAAGTTACAGCATTGCAGCGCTTGTCAAGCCAACCTATGATATCGGCGAACACCATTTCCTCGTTCTCATCGGGCTCTCCGGCTGTCAAGCCATGCCACATCCCCGGATATAATTTTATGGTTTTGTCAGTGCTTATCGCTTTCTCGTACAGTGCCTTGCTTACTTCAGGGTCTGTCACTGTATCTGCTTCCCCATGCAACACAAAGAAGGGAAGTCTCACCTGCCAACCAACCATTAGTAACATGGATCTTTCATAATTCAGGCACATAATCGGGGGGGGGGGGGGTGCAAGATTTTTAACCTCATTCAAACCATTTTCAATGCTCATGCTGGTTCTGAGCACTTCCAACGCTGTTTTCAGTCTAGGTTTGTCTTGGTATATCAGCTTATTGTTCCTTACCTGCACCAATATATCATACATATAAATGAACTCGAGAGGACAACTCCAAGGCTTAACAACAAAAAAACTTGAGTATACTCTCTCACCGCTTCACGTTTAACAGGATCTTTGAATGCTGAGTCAATTACATCTTTTGAGGGCACTATCTTCCATCTAGGTATAACTTGTTCCATTTTAGTCAATATATTTATCACCACCGGATGTGGCTTCAGTTTCTCTGATATCTATCAAGAATTTTTTCCAAGTACGATTAGAACTGCTGAAAAACAAACAAAATATCATGATTCTTAATAAGGTTAATAGTAGCTGCTACCTTACACATGGGTGCAACAAGAACAGCACCATTCCAAAAGATAGGGTCCTTTCTATGAAGCAGTAGGGCCACTGCACCTCCCATCGACTCTCCATATAAAAATCTGCTCTTTCCCCTGTATTCTTCCCGAGCTGGAAAACCATGGCGGCAGATTTTTGGTGTTGAATGAAAACGATTAAGGATTAATTTGGTGGTGGGAAATAGTACATACCACAGATAGATTTGAAAAATTCGCTGCAGTCATTAACAATGTTATCGAATTTTTTAATATAACATCGATCACCCTTGGACTTGCCATGTCCTTCGTAATCAATCCCAAACACCGCATATCCAGCATTGGCTAGCCTGGTTCCACATTCTGTACTTAAAATTCATTCAATCAACCCCACCAGTCCAAATTGGAAAATATAATACAACATTTACTAATAACTTCAATGCATTCAATCAAATTATGGCTACGCTGATTCCTTTCCTACCCAACTAATGGAATCATGCAATCAAGCAAACATAATTTACTTGAGCTTCCACTAAATTTTGAGCAGCTCAAACATTTTAAAACTACAAAATTATCCCCAATAATATTTTTTTCAATTCAAGTAACATCATACGCTCCACCACTTAACCCAATATTTTTTAATATAAATTGTTATATATAATTCGAAAAAATATGATAAATTGTCACATTTCATTAAACAATAAGTCTTCGATGTGATAGATGATCATTTGGACCTTTCACAAGTCATCAATATTTAAAGAAAACTGTAACCATCATGCACTAATAAATAATATCATTTTTGTTAAAGTCCCTGCTATATTCTAAGATTTATTTATTTTTATTAAATTTAAGTTTATCGTAATATTATTTTCTTATTGTGAAAAATATATAATATTGAAAATTGAATCTAAATTTTAAAATTTAAAAAATAAAAAATAAAATAAAATACAGAGACATGAAGCATAAAAAAAGTTAATAATATTTTAACCTATATTTATTAAAAACTGGGCTGCTTTGTTATTATAATATGAAGAGGATAAAATGATGGGTTTATTAGACTTTGGGTAATTAAAAGAAGATCCTTGAGAATATGATAAGATAAAAAAGGGTTTTGTGACAGTGCTTGAGGTTAAGAGATAGAGCTAGAATGGTGACAAAGGAAGATGAGTGGCAGACCATACGTAATGACCAGCTTATCCCTTTTGTCTTATTAAACCCAATAATTCCTAAACTCAAATATTAATAATATATATAACTGATGAAATCATCTCTCTTTCTTATTTTGCGTGCAAGGATATAATATTGGAGGACCTGAGTAAACATCCAACCTGGTTTGGTTTTAAGTTCTCATCTCCATCAAACTATGGAACTTAAGTTCAAATCCAAGGGGAACTTAATCCCTAACCAATTTGATGCTAGCAAGTTGGCATTTTCGACATTATTTTTATTACCTTTCATGAATCCACTGCACTCCATGCCATAACCTGCAACTCACATATATAAAAATCATATCTATTTATAAATCTTTAATATAGAATATAAAATTAAAAGGGGAGCATCCAACCCGATTCTGAAAATTTCAATGAAAAACTGATTTACCCGCATTGAAACTCAGTTCTAAAAGACGAAGTCGCCCCTGTAGAGTTTGAGCGGGTTGGAAGCTGTTGGTTTCCATCCCCTAGTAATTGAAAGAGAGAGAGGGGGTACCATGGCAAAGGAAAACAAGAGCCTTTGTAGGAGAGAAAGGTAACCATCTGCAGGTGAAAAGCAAAGCTCCTCTTGAGTTCTTTATTTGCTCCTACATTCACCACATTCATAAACAGTTTAAATCAATCTGAACCTTCTTAACCAAAATATTTAGCATTCATAAACTGCAAAATAAATAAACACAGATGAAGAAAAACCCTTTTACCTCCTTATATTCAACCGTCATATTGTTCATCAAAACAGAGGGAGAAAAAGACGAAATGGAATATTACCACTCTTTCCTATCTTTTTCTTCACAAAGATGTTTTTTTTTAAATAATTAACGTATCACTAAGATATTAAAACATTGAGAACAGCACAAACTCAAAAAGAGAAGACAACAGAAGAAGAAGAAGAAGAAAAAGAAGAAGAGAGAACGGAGAAGTTAACAAGGAAGAAAGAGCTGAGTTTGGAGAGGTACTAAATAAGACGTGCGTGTGTGTGTAGATATTAATAGGAGAAAGCAGAAGACAACAGGAAGGAGAGCAAGCACACGCAAAGATTATAAGAAAGAGGCGGAGAAGGAAAGGGGCGCTGTGGGGGGTAGAGGCAACTATACTTATCTATTGTTGGTTTCGAGACTAAATAAAGCTTCTTTTCTTTTCTTTTTCTGATTAGGAAAGTTTTAAAAGAGAAAAAAAGAAAAGGTTGTGATATGGAAGAGATAGCTTTTGTGGATATTCAGTCTGAACCCATATCAAACGGGTGGAGTGGAGCCGAGAGGAGGGAGGGTTATTCGCTTATGTCTGATTTCTAGCAAGTTCGCTCGCTCCCGCCCACCACAGCCACCGCCTCAGCTACCATTTTCCTCTCCTGTTTTTCCCTATTTCCAATCTCTCACTAATCCCTATATAACTCTCACACAGCTTTTTCCTTTCGTTTTGCATGTATTTATGTTTTACAACAAAAAGGAAACATTGTGAACTTGTGATGCATAAAATAAAATAAAAATTATAGATAATACATTATCATTTTAAAATAATAAATGATAGAAGGTTAAATTCTAACATTAAACTGTGTTCTCTTTGTATTTTATTTTGGTCATTTTCAATCTATGTATTTTTTAAATTTTTTAAAAGGTAAACTACACCAATAATTATTCAACTTTGATCTCAATGATAAAATAATCATTCAACTTTCAAAAAATAACAAATTCGTCACTAACATTATTGAAAAGTGACAGATCAGTCATCCATTAACATTTTCCATTACATGTCTAACGGGATAGGTGACGTGACATTCAGTTAACTGACATGGCCAGTTAACTTGCCACGTTGGACATTTTCCTATTATCCCTCTCACTCGCTACCATAAAAAAACAAAAAACAAAAAGAGAAAAAGGGGGTTTTTTTCACCATTTTTCTTCATCCTTCACGTCTCTCTCACCACCACCCTCAACATTGGTCACCTCCGCAAGCTCACTATCATTTAATCACCACACCAACATCACTCATTGTCACTCCATTGACAAGACACCACCACCATAACCACCAAATCTCAACCCCTAGACATTTTAGACCCATGAAACCTCAACCAAAAATAAAAATGCCAAATAGCAAGCATCCAAAATCAAATCAGCAAAAAAAAAAAAAAAAAAGAATTCCAAATTGGCCTGCATCAAAAGAGAGAATTTAAAAAAATAAAAAAGAAAGAGAATCAAAAGAGAAGAAACCCACACCCATTTCGGGTTTTACAGGTTGGAGAACTCGAGCCAACGGTTAGATTATCAGAGCGGTCAAGGGTCATGGTTGGTCGAAGAAAAGTTGTGATCAGAATATGGTAGTGATCCGATAGTGGACATCAAAGATCTGTTGAAGCCTTGTTCAAAGCTTTGAAGTCTTAATATTGGGATTTTGAAGGCCTATGGGAAACTTGAAGGGAGATTTGAGAATAGGAAAAGATGAGTCATTTGGTGATGACATTTGATCGAAGGCCATGAGCGGCAACGACTAGAGTTAAGGAAAAAAAGAAAAAGAAAAAGAGAGGAGAATAAGAGAAGAAAAAAATGGACAGAGATTCAACGGAGTCGTTTGGAGCATGAAGATTCAAAGAGACAACAGCGAACTAGGTGGTGGCTTCGCCTTGGAGGAACAAAACAACCGTAGCTAAGGTATCTCTATTTCTTCTTCTACTGCCCAACTAGGGCTCTTAGATAGGGTTGTTTAAATGACAACTAACCCTCCAACTAGCCGGTTAATGATAATAAGGAGCCGGTTAAATGCTGTGTCACTTTTTCGTTACCTCTGTAGTGAAAAATGGTTAGTAGAACTGATTTGTTATTTCTTAAAAGTTGAGTGACTATTTTTTCATTGAGATTAAAGTTGAGTAACTGTTGGTGTAATTTACCCTTTTTAAAGTTACAATCCTCGCCAACCCGTAACTATTTAATTCATTAAGTTAAGTTCTATTATTTTCAAAATCTAATATGTCAAACATATTATCACATGTGATTTTTAATCCATGCATTTTCCAAAATTTTAAAATTATAGTACTCACCAAACGATAACTATTAAATTTATTAAGTTAAGTTCTGTTATTTTCAAAATTTAATACATCAAATATATTATTATATACGTAATGCCATGTCAGCTTGTTATTTTCACGTATTACTCACTAAAAATCCAGTTGACGAATTAATGACTATCATTTGCATCAAAACTAAAATTTCAAAATTTGTATAGTACATGAACTTAGAATGATCTAATTGAAGAATATGAATCAAACTACAACTCTACAGATACTACAAAATTAGTAATTGAATTTAACCAGACGAATCTAACAGTTACTATTTGGGTTAGGACTACAAATTTAAAATTTCGAAAACTATAGGAAATAAAATTAACCAATTCAAAAAGCACAGAACTAAAATTAATGAAATTAAAGTACAATAACTAAATCTATAACCCCAGTAAAGTACATGCACTAATAGTTGAATTTAACCAATATAGTAAATAAATATGCAATGAAAATAAGATTATTTATAAGGTAACTTCTAACATAAGATATATTTCCGTTTTCTAACCCGGAAAAAGAATGAAAAATAAAGAAAAGAAAAAGATATATGGTTGACCATGATCCGTTATACTCGCATCTTATTTAATTTGGAAAATATTTGTTAGTTAATACATACTTTTTCCCAAACATTGCACGTGGTAGGAAAATAATAATTTACTAGAATGATTCCCTGCTTCAAGTGAGGACAATTTGTTTTGTACAATATCCTGTTTTTTTTATAACTAATATATTAATAAATTAATATAATTAATAATTAGTTTGGATACCCATATGATGTATCAATTAAAATAATATTTTTTTAGTTTTTTTATAATGATGTTTTAAAGTAGATTTTAGTTACATTTTTTTTAAAAATAATTAAAAATGTTTATATAAATAATATATAAATTGTTTAAACTTTATTTCAAATATAATTATTTGTATAATATTTTATATAAACTTTTAAGTTTAAATTAGTTTTTTTGAAAATATTTATAAATATAAATAGTTTAAAATACATGTTAATAGTTTTAAATTTCTATGAATTTTTAATTGAAAAACTGTAGTAAGTTTTTTACATATTTCAAACATTTAAGTAATTTTTCTAATAATTTCAAAAAAGTTAATCCTGTTAAAAATTTTAATGTACAAAGCATTTTTAACAACAAATTAATTTAAAATTTTAAAAATATTAATTAAAATATTGAAAATGTTAAAATAACATTTTTTTAAACGGTTCTAATTTTCAAATTTATTAAAGTGTTTATGGAAATATGTAAAAGTAATCTACAAAACTTTTTTTCTTTTTAAATAACATTGTTTATGTGTTAAAAACATTTAACTTTTTTTTTTGGAAGTTTTTTAAACATAAAAAGGAAAAATAAAATAAAATAAAACCATTGTTTATGGGAAACTTTCATTTATTTTGCAAAATTGTTCCATTTTCGTTATAAATTAGACTCATAAAGTTGTTTTTAAACAAAATCTCATAAATAAGTTAGTAAAAAGTAATAAATAATTTAACATATTATAACTTAAGTTATAGTTTCCATATATTTGCAATAATACTAACGGTAAGTATTTTTAATCAATTATTAATAATAGATTGATTTTTTAGAGTGCCAAATAATTAAAATTTTAAAATTTTCCAAAATTAATTTAAATAAATGGAATTATAATATTTGTAATGATCCGGTTTTCAGTGGTGTTGAAAAATGCGGAATTGGGATTCCGGTTCCGTAAATCAAGCCTATAAATATTTAATGGAAATATTTATGGTGTTATTATATAAGTGAATAGAATTTTGGATAAGTAATTTAGTCGAAATTGTATTTAATTAAGGTTTAGAAATTAAATTGTAAAGTCCAATCATTATAGATTTTTAAATAAAAAATGAGTAGATGACTTAAATTGTAATTAACCAAAAGTCTAAAATGAAAATTAGACCATGTAAATTTTAGTGCTAGTGGACGGATGGATTAAAAATGCCATTGGTTTAAATTAAATTAATATTTAATTAATAAAACATGTTTTATTAACTTAATTACATGTATAGACAGAAAGTTTGTGGAAGAAAAAGATGAAATTCATCTTTTTCATCTCATCACCGAAAACAAATAATAACATAGGAAAAGCTTGGGAACTTTTGACCTAATTGGTATGTTCAATTTAATATATATTTGTAATTTTTATGTTTTTGAGGTTTTGAAAGCTTGATTTAACTAGCTTATGTATTAATTTGTAAAACTGTTAAAGTTTTAAAAAGTTACTATTGATGATTTTTTGAAATTTTAGGTATTAGATTGATATATTTTAAGCTTAGATGTGAAAGAGAATTAAATTATAAAGCTTAATTGATAGATTTGCATATTAGGAGCTAAGTTGGATAAATTGTAAAATTGATTGTAGAAATAAGAAATAGGAGGTCCCTAATGAGTAATAGTGAAATCGAAATTTAATTTGGAGCTTTAAATAAAAAGTTGGGTTAATCCGAGTTTTCGGGAGTGAAATGAATAAATTATAAAATTTGGATAAATTGATAATTAATTGTGATTTGGTTAAATATTGACAACGCCATAGATTTATGCTAATTCGTAATGTTGTCGAAAGGGAAAAAAGAAATTAAAACTGTTGACGAATAATTCAAACTACTAGCAAACGTAAACTGAGCTTGTTTAGTTGAATTGAAAAGGCATAGTAATGTCGGAGATGATTAAGAGCAGTGTACCAAATACAACAAAAAAAATCTCAGAAGTCTTTCCATGACGGTTACGCATCCTACTCAATACATTTTTATTCATATGAGAGTGTATTTTTATATCAACATTTTCTTTAAATCTTTAAAACAAATTTATTTTAAATCTAACTCACGATGATAAAACAACTAGAAGCTTAAATATAAAATTGTTGATGGAAGTTGATAAAATTGTTTAAATATGCAATGTAATATTACGCATAAGTAGCAGTCTTTGTTCCTAATAATATTTTAAATTTAAATTTACCCAGAGAGATGTATTGTTTTATTTTCACTTAGAATATACAAATTAATATTTTAATGTAGGAAGAAGAATATTAGATTATAAAATAGGAGAGTTTAAGTTGGATTTCATGCAATACCATCCTCACCTTAGTTTATAAATTAACTTTTGTTAACAAATTTTAGTAAAATGGTTGTGAACATAATTTTCCAGTATTTTAATCCAACTCATTTCCATCCGTAATGTTTGGATGTGGAGTTAGATTCAAAGGCTTTTAAATCCAGTTCAATTCCTTTTCCTATTTTAGCCCAAAACATAGACAATCAAAGCCCAATCTCTGAAAACCCTAGCAAGCAATATATTTGTTAAACACCCTGGCACTCTACCGAAGGGCAAAGCCATTTGTAACTTGGCCGTTCTATATCTTCCACAACACAGACGCAGCTAAGGTAATCCATCTCTCTCTGCGTTCCCCTTTGTTTTTCCCCCCTCCTTTCTTCCTTGTTGATTTGGCTCAGTGAAAACTCAGTGAGTTGGTGCGAAGATGAATCGTGGGGCAGCAGCGGGACCCAAGGGGAAGAAGAAAGGGGCCTCCTTTACCATCGACTGTTCTAAGCCGGTTGAAGATAAGATCATGGACATAGCCTCTCTAGAAAAGTTCCTCCAGGAAAGGATCAAGGTCGGTGGCAAAGCCGGTGCTCTCGGCGATTCCGTCACTGTCACCCGCGACAAGAGCAAAATCACTGTCTCCTCCGACTCCAACTTCTCTAAGCGGTACTTTTCCTTTTGGCTTTTGATCTTTTACTGCATTATGAAACCATATGCATCACTTCTCTCAACTTTTAGCTTTACAATGTATTGAATATTAAGCTGGGAGGGTTGAACTTTTTCATTTTATTGTCCCCAATGGAACTGAATCTTTTGAAGAAATGGCTTTTGGCTTTGTATATAACTTGGAATTCAATCCTTTTCGGCAATGGGTTTTGTTTATTACGTTAATTAACTTAACACTTCATATGCTTAGTGTTATGGGTAGAACCGTTGTAACTTCTTAATTATAAGGTCAATGATGAACAACTCTTAAGGCTTGTTTCTCAAAACATTCGCAGTGGCCTCCTGAGAGCTTTCGCCTTTCGCCGGGCTTGAGAGCTTATGCTGCTTTAATCCTTCCTTGGATGTCTGAGACCTTTCAAGTTCAATCTAGTTATAGGTTGTTTCTTAAAAGGGAAAAAACCATAGATTTTAAAATATTGAGTTTTTCGTTGACTGTTTCATCCACTTTCTGCTTGCTTCAGGTATCTTAAGTACTTGACTAAGAAGTACTTGAAGAAGCACAATGTTCGGGATTGGCTTCGAGTGATTGCTTCCAACAAGGATCGGACCGTTTACGAGCTCCGATACTTCAACATTGCGGAGAATGAGGGTGAGGAGGAAGAGTGAAGACCGGTTCAGCTTTTTCTCTATTCATCACCCCTTTGTTTGGTTTATTTGTTATGAGGAACCTAGTTTATCAATTTCAGGTGTCGAATCTTTGGACTTGATTTGGTTGTTTTTTGAACCCTAGTCTGTTTTCAATGAAATTTTGGTTGCTCATAGTAAAACATTATGTTTTCAAAGGCGTTGATTTGGAAGACCCTCTTAATGGAATCAATAAGAGGGAATGTGTTTTTGTTTTCGTAATTGCAATTTGTCTTTCTCTTACAAAATTTTGGTGAGGTCTTAAGTGCGATATTGATAAATGGAATTGTAGGAGTATTAGTGATATGTAAACTTATCATTGATGAGAAAGATGATTGAGAAGGCAGAGAGGGATTATGAAGAGATTGGAGATGGTGTGTTTTGTTTAAGCTTATACTATCTTATTCCCTTCAAGTATTTTTTTTTTTTAGGTTGATGTCATGGTTAGCCCTTTTAAGTTTGTGCAATGGGGGTAATTGTACAAAGAAGATATCTTATCTTTTGGATTTTGAATATAATTTTAGTGGAAAAAAGTGTTTATATCAGATAGATTAATTATCAAATAAGATATTTTTATGCATTGCGACTAATTTTGACCTTTTCAATTTAAAGCAAATCGTTAGAAATTTGTAATCAAGAGAAAATAAAAGTTACTTTTAAAGGAAAGAATAGTTGGGGTGCATAATGTTAAATTTCGGCTTTGACTTTTATTACTTTATTTCCTTCAAGAAAGAATGATTAAATAATGAATCATTTCTTAAAATGGAGAATTATTAGAAGTTCTCCGCAATAATTTTTACTAAATAATACAAAGATATTTGACTTAAAATTAATTAAGAAAGTGAAAATTGGTCTGAAATGATGACTAATATATTGTCCTCATATGTATCACGTTATAAATGAGCAAAGTATAGGTGGCAAACTCTAAAAATTATCGCTTTTATTAAAATCTATTTGAATTGCTTATTGTTATACGGTAGAGTGATTAGTTCGTAATAAAATGATAACACGAGTGATTAAAACATAACATTTTAAATATAAGTGATTAAAATATAATTTGAGACAAATAAAAGTGACTAAAACATAATATTTCAAATATAAGTGATTAAAATATAATCTGTGCCAAACAAAAGTTACTATTTTTGTAGTTTAAACTAATTATTATTGACATGTGATATTAAAATGCTACGCTACTTTCTTTCTACCTAGTTCTCGTTTCAATTCCGAAGCATCAACAGCCATCGCCGAACGGAGATACCGGCGATCCATCCTCGTTTCACCGGTAGTGTCCGAACGCATTAAATCTTATCAATTCTTTTTTTTTAATCTTTTGATGATATCCTTGAGCTTTTTCTAGTGACCGGAAACATGTGGACAATACTCGTGTCGTGCCTGCGTATTTTTTAAACGAGTCTTTTGACTTTTCATAATAAAATAAAATAAACTCTCTTTCCGATTTGTGCCCAAGTTTTTGCATTTCCATTGATATTAATGGAAGTTCGGATCTTGATTTGTGTATCCTGGTTGTTTCGTGGAGTGTGCTTTTCCATCTAGATTCTCCTTTCTTTGATTCACGGTTTTATTTCAGATTCATATTTTTATGCAGGGGGAGCTTTCTAGTGAAAATTGTACTTAAATTGGACTACTTCTTCGCTTCAAATATGAAGCTGTTCTAATTTCTTTGACTATCAAATCGTTTTGTTTTGGTGAGCAAAAGAATTCACTAATGCTTCAAGAGTGAACGGATGCTAGGTTAAGATGGTGGCGGTGCCGAAGCAAGTTGCTGGGAAGAGCATGTTGGGGAATTCCAGTATTTGGGGGGATGAAAAATGTAGTAGTTACTTGCTTTTCTATGGCGAAACTGCGCTTGGGAATGGTTTACGAGCCTTCTTATACTTTCTCGGACTTGCTTATTGCTTCATTGGGTTATCTGCTATAACTGCTCGTTTCTTCCGATCCATGGAGAATGTTGTGAAACACTCACGTACTGTTGTAGAGGTAGATCCTCACACTAATACTGAAATTATTAAACAAGAAAAGGTTTGGAATTATGCTATTGCAGACATTTCTTTGCTTGCCTTTGGGACTAGCTTCCCTCAAATATCTTTAGCAACTATTGATGCCATTAGAAACATTGGGAACCTCTATGCCGGAGGTTTGTTCTCTCATATGCTCTTTCTTTCGGTTTATTGATTACAACAAATTTCAAAATTGGATATAGGTAATATTGTTTTAATTAGAACAGATTCCAAAATTGAATAGAGAGCATTTGTCTTGATATTTTGTCAGCTTACTTTAACCTACAGGTTTGGGTCCTGGAACTCTTCTGGGTTCAGCTGCATTCGACCTTTTCCCTATCCATGCCGTTTGTGTTGTAGTTCCAAAAGCTGGAGAGTTGAAAAAAATATCTGATATAGGTGTTTGGCTGGTGGAGCTCTTTTGGTCCTTTTGGGCTTATGCTTGGTTGTACATAATTTTAGAGGTAACTTCAAGTAACTTCTTCTGAAGTAAAGTTTCATGATTTGTATTTTATAGGGATATTTTACTTGTGCTGTTAGCCGAATTTCTTTATCCAAGTTATACTGAGAAGACCTCTAGTATGGCCCTTTTAGACTTGTGTTTCTTTGATTTTCAGTAAGTGATGTAAGAAAATTGCTTGCCTTTTGCATAACCTGTGATTAGTTTCACTATTTTTCTGTATGGAGTGTTTACATGCATTACATTAATGGTTCACATCTATAGAGCACTTGCTCATGGATAGGTCTTACTTCATGTTGCAGGTGTGGACACCAAAGGTTGTTACAATTTTGGAGGCCTTATTGACAGTCTTGATGTATGGACTACTGCTCATTCATGCATACGCTCAAGACAAACGCTGGCCTTATATATCTCTGCCCTTGTATGCTCTTCTTCTTCTTCCCCCTATTATTGTCTCGTGCACTGTTATACTTTTGATTTCTTTTGTTCATGTGAAGAACGAGAGGTGAGAGGCCTGAGGACTGGGTGCCAGCAGAGGTTGCCTCAGTTAGCTGTGAGGACGATGTCTATGGTGGGTACACTGAGATACTTGCAGTTGAAGAAGACAACAATGAGGAAATTGTTGATATTTTGTCCTTTCATTCAGAAAAACGAGAAGGTAATAACACTCTTTCTGACTCTTGTTGACATTGTTTTGTTTGAGGTCACATGTTATCATTGACTATTATCCTCTAGCAGTCTTTCCCTTGGAAAGTTAATATGAAGTGAATCTGAATGTACAAAATTAATGTTACATATGATGGAACTCGGACAGGCTTAAACAGATTAGTTCATCAAAACTATAATTCAATACATACTTGCTTTCTTCTTTATGTTATATCTGTTCATAATAGAATGAAAGAATGATGAAGTCATAGGGAAGACATGGAAATTAAAGTTTTCAGCTGTAGGTTGGGTAAACCTAAATGAAGAGAGGTCCTAGTAAGCAATGATTCATTGATAACAATGCCGGAAAAGGTCATGATTGTTAAATGCTTCAATGTTGTATTTTTGTGGGCTCGATTGTAGTTTATGTAAATAAGTTATTTTAGATGATCTAATTAGTTCCCACTTATGTACTAAGTAACAAGGTTAAGAGGTTGCCTATAACTACTTTTAATTTTCAGTAGCTTAAGCTGATGATGGATTGATCAGAACTTTCTTAAAAATTCAACTACTTGCAGACTCTATTTATCGAAAGGTGCCTGCAGCGGAAGATTCAGTTGAATCCTCTAACAGACCCTTTCAGAAGGAGATCAATTTCGAAGATCTTCATGTGCTTCAACTCTGGAAAAAACAATTCGTGGATGCACTTACAGTATGTATCTTTTCACTGTAACATAAAAATCATTTATAACTTCTGCTCTTATAATTTATGGTAAATTATTTTTCAATCAATCATTGCAAAATGCAAAGTTCAAAAGAAAAAAAAAGAAGAGGAAACGATCCATTATTGTAGTGACTACTTCAGCCTCTCTTTTCTCTATAGGAGTTGGAATGTAACATTTCTACATGAAGCTCCCTTGATTTTTTCCCTTTTTAAGTAAATCTTGCTTAGTTTGAAACTTTGAATTAGTACTTGAAGTTTCTTGGAGCTTATGCATATTAGATTTGGACGTTGCACTTCTTTGATCTAAGCTTATTAGCAATAATCCAATAAATGATGGTGTTGAATAATTCCTTATTTCTTAAACAGTTGGAAAGCCCTGAATCTAGGAAATTAAACAATGCGCATCTTCGGGTAGCAAGAATACTTTGGCAGTCACTACTTGCACCATGGAGACTACTGTTTGCCTTTGTACCTCCTTATCAAATTGCCCATGGATGGATTGCCTTCATTTGCTCTCTACTTTTCATCAGTGGGATAGCTTACATTGTTACAGAACTGACTGATATTATAAGCTGCGTCACAGGTCTTCCCTCCTTGCCAAAAATTGATTTTTACTAGTATTATAGCTATTGCTATTGGTTATCAGGTGAAATTATCCCTTTTCTCATTGATATTTTATTACAGGGATAAATGCTTATGTCATAGCATTTACAGCATTAGCTGCTGGAACATCATGGCCAGATTTAGTGGCAAGTAAGATTGCTGCTGAACGTCAGTTAACAGCTGACTCTGCTATTGCAAATATTACTTGCAGGTATATCTCATGGAATCTCATCTTTTAACCATACTTCATAATCTTTCAAAGAGGAGTATCCTATGGTAACAGAGATTAGTTGATTTAGTATAAATACCAAATGGCCAAATCCTATGAAGCTGGTACCATAAGAGTCCTCAATTTAAGAGCAAGAAGGTTGCCTTGCTGCTGATTTTCTGATATTTGTTGTGGTTGCAGTAACTCGGTGAACATTTACGTAGGCATCGGCATACCATGGCTGATAAATACTGCATACAATTTCATTACATATGGAGAACCATTGAGGATAGAAAATGCGGAGGGACTGGGGTTCACTTTGATGGTGTTCTTCTCGACTTCTGTGGGTTGCATTTCGGTTTTGGTGGTTAGGCGTCTGATACTGGGCGCAGAGCTTGGAGGTCCTAGGTTTTGGGCCTGGGTTACTAGTGTTTTCTTTATGTTGCTTTGGCTTATATTTGTGGTGCTATCCTCCCTTAGAGTTTCTGGCATCATATAATATGACATTTATTTATATATATAGATTTAGTTTTTCCCTCAATCCACCGGCGAATCCAAATGGGGCCCTGTTGGAAATTTGCATGTTTTTTCCCTCTACTTAGGTCCTTTTAGCATGAATTTTTTGGGTTTCGGCCCCAGTTAATTGCATTTTTATAGACTGGTTTTGCCCCTACTCATTCCGCTATTTGTTATGTATTCCCATGTCCATTTCATGGAGATCCATGGGTGCTTTCTCAATAATATTATCTCCAGGATGAACTCAGACCCTATAATAGTTTTTTCATTTTTAAACCAGGACTTACTAGTATTATTGTACTTGTAATTTCTAGTCTCTCTGTTTCCCTTTTTAAGGATATCCGAATCAAACTTAGTTTTAGTTTTTCTATTTAATTTTTATAGTATGAATGTTTTATATTTAAACTAGTAAAAAATAGGATATAGGAATTATTCTTAAAAATCGATGAACCAAAATGGATGGAACCTATAAAAATGCTACAAGTTTTTTCAAGAACCAACCCGAACTTGGCTAATTTCCATTAAACAATGGAGAAATGGCCATAACGGTTAAAAAGCTGGAAAACTGGAAAACCAAGACAAATTTAGGATATTAAAGAAATTTATTAGGCGACAAGAACAAGAGCTCAACAAGGAGTGAGTGCCTTTTGAGCAACCTATTCTACCATCAAACAGCTACTCAATGCAAATTGAAACTCCATTCTTTTAAGAATTGACAACAATCCTCAAACCTCAAAACCACCACATATTCTTTGCTTAAGCAAGGGCACCTGTACAAGCTGTGGCAGGAGCAGTTCCAACTTTTGCATTGCTGTATTTCTTGGTGATGAATCTACAGTAAAAAAAAAAGATCATGCGATGAAATGTTTAGCCCTTAATCGGTTTGGAGGAAAAGAAAATTGTTGCTGTCAACGTAAATCAAGGCCATATTTACCTGAAGAAATCCCTCCACAACAACTCGAACATCAGCCAGTTCATTTGAGTATCAGGTGAGCCACTGCCCCCATCATTTTTCTTTGAGATAGCAGAAACGGTCCTGCCAATCACATAAATGCATTCAATATAAGTAAACATCTGATAACCAAGCCTTCTCCCACTACATCGGGTTTGGTAATAAGGATCATATTGCTCCATTTTACTCTTTGTTTTTCAAACATATCCACAAATAAAGCTCCATATTTAGACATTATTTGTACAAGGGAAAAAACTGGTACTTGACACCATACCTATTTGCAGTTTTCTTTAGTTCATCAAACATGAACCGGGGAGATAGGCATCCCATAGCTAGCCATGGTGATATTTTGCAAGAAAAGTTAGCACCATATATAGTTTCTTGGCTACCATCCTTGCTCCCCTTGTATGGCTGTGCTTTACACTCAGCTGCAAACTTTTTAAGCCTTTGCAATGCTTCATTCTCGCCACCAGCCATAGAAGCACTAACAGATGGCCTGCCATCCTACATGTAAACAACCAAGACTTTCTCAACGCCTTTAAAAACCATAAATCAAAAGAAAATAAGTCCAAGTAAAGCGTCCAAAAGTAGACTCCCCCAATCAATCATCATTGAAACAACCCCAAGACATAGCCATCACCGCTAATTAAAACAACCCTGATGTTGATAATTAAACTACACAATCCAAAACAGTAATACTTTAGATGTGAGTACCCTGATATTTCTACTACTAGTTTGAAGCAAGATACAAAGATAAGTGAACCAATATTCCTACGGAAAATATAGAAGTTTAAATCTCAAACCTGAGCCATTGTGGCAGCAGGGTTAAGTCCCAGATCCGTCAATGAAGGAATATCTCCAGTCTCCACATCACCTCTAGAAGGCATCCCTTTCATTTGGTCCAATGATTCGATCGTCTTCCTTATCTCCAAACCCTTAACTTTATCCCTAAATCCACCATAATTGGAAGGCATATCTTCCAATTTAAACGGCAAATCATCAACATGGAACAAAGTACTTCCCCAAAAGTACTTAACTTCAACACCCTCTTCTTTCATGGCTGACTCAATCTTTTCCTCAGCCTTAACCTCATCATGAGAAACTTCTCTATGAGCATAGACAGCGTCAGCCCCGATAGCTTTAGCTAACTCAACCAAAACACTCTCCGGCTTCCCAATCCGAACCACAAGATCCGACCCTCGTGCTTGCAGATTCTTCCGGAGATCCGAAACCGATTCAATCAAGAATGTGGCTCTGTAAGGACCGGTTTTGTCGAACCCAGATGAGGATTTCCCGTAATCTCGAGGGTCAAAACAGTAAACCGGCAAAACCGACATGGACTCATTGTTGGCGGTGTTGAGACACTCGTTGTCGTGGACCCGTAAATCGTTGCGGAACCAAACTATGGAAGCTCGACGAATTGCGGCGCCATTGGAGGGGTCGAGAGGGCGGCGCGGACCTAAGGACAGAGGGGACTGGAGAGGGTTATTGGCAAAGGTGGATTTGAAGGAAAGTTTGGAAGGGGAAGGGGAAGTTGAAGAAAGGGAGAGATGAGAAATAGAGGAAGCTTGAGTTGGAACTTTAACTTTGGAGGGAGATTGAGCAGAGAATAAAGATAAGATTTTGGGTTGGATGAAGAACTGGGTAGGTAGGGTTGGGGGCAAGGAAGATAAAGAAAGAGATGCAGTAGCAAATGGGGATTGAGAAACTTGATTTTGGTTTTGAGTTTGCTCCTCGGTGGATTTGATTTCAGGGTTTTCACAAGACTGGGGATTGGAATCCATGATGATGTTTTCCGGTAAAGATAAGAAAGCTGGGCCTGGTGGGTGGTGGGTGGTGAGTGGTGAGTGGTGACTTGAAGGTTTTATTATCTTGTTATATCTAACAAGTCTACTCTTCGTCGCCTTTTCCCTTTGCCCTTTGCATTTAGTCTTCAAAGTTGTTTTTGTTGGGTGATTCTATATTTGTGCTTCACTCCTAGCCCCACCCACTACACCTAACCTTTTTCCACCAACCTTCAAAGTTCCGCACCACTCACTAATTTGGACTTTGTAGCCTTACCTTGCCTTTTGGGTTTAGGGTTGGGTTGGTAGAATAAAAACAATAGGTTCTGCACATCAATCTCATTTCACTAAATGGACTTCTTGAATGAGTTGGCTCAAATTAACACGAAAAGAGAAAAAAATATATGGAATTTAAATACTTTCGAAATTGCAAATTAGCTCCCTTGGCGAAACAAGCTTTGATGGCAAGAATCCTGACTTCCACTCATACTTCTCTTTTAATGCTCCAATCACTCGTAACCCCTCTTGGGCATGGAATAGCCTTAAAGAAGGGATCTCATTCAAGCTGGAATATGGGGAATGGAAACCTTATTTCAGTTTGGGACACTTTCAAATTTTCAAGTCACCTTGTCCAGGCTCTTGGGCTATGAATTATGGTTTTCATTTGGTAAAGCATCTTCCCAACGTCTGGAAAGAATAATGGAATTATGATACTTTCCCTTTTCTTTTCAACCAATATAAAATTGAAGCAATCATAAAAATCCTTATTGACTCTTTATTTATTTGACATCATACAAAGAATAACTTGTTTATTGTCAAATCCAAATATCTCTCCCTCTCCCTCCCTCTCGTCAGAAGACATCAAAACTACACGACCTCTTGTCTTAGATGCAATTATCATTCAAAATTCTTAAAGCACATCATGTTCTTTTGCCCCTTGCCTGAGCCATGTGGAACACTTCGCTCTTTCATTATGGCTCAAATTTGGTAGGATTTCATTTCTTTTGCACAATGTTGAATTTTGGTGCAAAGAATACTTGCCTCAGGCTCTTCGCTCGATCCCGAGCTCATTGATTACATTTGTTGGGAGATACGGAAAGCTCAAGACACCGCCATTTTCAAAGGAGAAAAGATAGATCCAATTCAAGCTTGAAATGATGCTTTGAAGGATTTTCAAACTTTCCCGTCACAAATCCTCAATCCTCTTTTTTCCCACCCCAAAGGCACTTTAAAGGTTAACTACAACGTGACTTTATCTTCTACCTTTATTGTAAAAATTTTGAAAACCTTAAAATGAGATTTTTACAACATCCATTTTCACGATATTCATTTTTTTCTTTTAAATTTTCATTTTAATTATGCCACATGAGATATGTCTAATTTAATTGTTGAACTAGCGATTTTAATAATGAAGAGACCTTATTGATATAACTTTGATATTTTAAGGATGTAATTAAAATGTTTTAAAATTTGGAGACTAATTTAAAATAAAGGTCATAGTTTGGGGATGATTGATATAATTAACTTATTTTATATATACAAAAGATGTAAAAGGACACTCTCAAAATAATGAATATTACCTTTGTTTATGCACGCTCAGACCCAAAGGCAAATTTAAAGTAATTAAGTAAAGTGAATCATAATAAACAAATACTCCTTCAACCTCCCATTGTTAAAAGGTTGTGTAACAAGGATCAGATCAACACCAATTCCAAATAAGGTAATTTTTTATACCTAGTAAGGGTACATGCATTAAAAGTAACAAAAAACTATAATCCATCATTAAAAGTTGTGTAACAAGATCGACACCTATTCCACGTAAATATAATTTTCTATACTTAAAAGAAAAATCAAAATAGATTTTTTTTAGTTTAAGCACTGTGATTCATTTGTATGTACGCCAGCGTCATGGCTGCTGAACGACATGCAAAAGAAAGGAAACTAATTGCCAATGCCAAATGTCATACAGAAGAGAAGTCCAGTCGACTCACCAACACTCTAGCTTTCTACTGGCCTATTACTCACCGACCTGATAATAATAGTATACAATTAACTTCACCCTCAACCTCGAGCCAACTACCCCACAACAATATTATCTCAATTTTCAATCTCAAGAGATGGTTACTCAATTGTCAACAGGTAGTAGGCACATACCTTATAAGCAACAACTGATTGAGACGGTTAACGGGAATTCAGAAAGTTGAAACCAGAGTGGGTATAGTAAAGCACTATTTTCTCCAGTCAACCAAATGCACGTGAACACTGAACCAGGACAAGCTACATCAGAGATTTCATACCTTCAATTTGCTATTGCTGATTTAACACAGGAAGAGATGGACGTGGCCTAACAACATTCAGCACACCCCTTGCAGTTGCCTGTTCATGTAAACAAAACAGCGTGTTTGAGTGGTACAGGATCCAAGTTCTTTAGTATATGTAAGACTGCACTTATCCCTACCTCAAAGAATGAATTAAAATTCATTCGCAAAAGGAAACGTCTAAGAAATGGAGCTCGCTGACTCCCAGCAAGCCTGCTACTGCGCAATATAGTGTATAAGGAGTTTGATTTCTTGTTAAATTCCTGGAAAAAAATGGTTCGTATCAATATCCTTTAAATACACAACCATGCAAATAGTAACATGAATTATAAAGTCCTGACAAGAAGTTAATCAAATAACATATATCTGTTATTTCCTTTGTGGAAATTTGATCTATCTCAAGCGTTAAAAAAGTAGGCAAATTGTCAGAACCAACTAATGCCAAGTTGTAAATGATGTTGGAAATTCAAGGCACATATCCATCATATTCACTAACTCAAAATACTTATTCTTGCCATGTTAACTGCATAAGCAAATAAAAGATGCCAGATATGGGTACCTCAGTTATACACTCTAGTTCAGATGTATTTTGACTATTTTCTTGGTTCTCAATGTTCCAGCAAAACTGCAGGCAAAGTGTCATGATACTGTCCAATATCCTTGACACAGAGCCAATGTCCAAGAAGGACTGAGAGATTAAAGCTGACAAATACCTGTAATGATGCTAAGAACATGTAAGCATTCAGCCACATCAATTTATATGGATTATGGATTGACTCTTTCTACTTAAATTATATATGGGTTATGGAATGACTTCTATGAAATATACAATAGTGACCTAGAAGGCCAAAAATATAACTCAAGATTATTTGTATGAAATTCACCTAAATCAAGTCCTTACTAATAGTAACAAGAAAAAATGATTCAATGTTTAGGTTGTTTGCCTTTCCGTTTAAGTTAGCAGATACTAGGCTGACATGGTATTCAAAAGTTGAGAAGGAACTCATCTTACTCTTGATGGAAACCCACAAGTTCAGTGAAGTCATGAGAATCTTGAATATGAGATTGCAAAACATTCCATTGAGATTCTATCACATCAACCTAAACACAAAAGTTAAAATCTCTATTATGAAGATTCATGAAATGAGCAAAATATAAATTCATAAAGGGAAGAACACATCTACATTGAACAAACAAGAACAACCAAAAATGGTATAACAATTTATGAATTTTGGTTATTTAATTCTCAATGTCATTTCATCTTAGAGCGTCTTAATTCTAAAGGAATATATATCAGAATTTGTCTATTAAACTACATAGGAATCTATATCTGATTTCAGCTGCCAGTATTATTCTCTTGACTCGTTTCCACCAGGATCCATGGTGTTGGGTTTTTAAGTAATTGATCGGTGTAGAAGTTAATCATCCACCTATGATGCAACACTGAAGATGTCATTAAAAGACTTGGCATCAGATGATACTCTTCCCAACCGTTCAATTTGAATCTAGGTCACAAACTTGCACCAGAATACCGGCCAATCATTATGCATCAAAGAACTAACCATATAGAATCCTAACGGGAATTTCATGATTATGCCAGTATTTTGTCATAATATTTGAAATAACTGCAAGAATTGTTGCTAGCAAGAAACTTCAAGTGGTGAGCACCCCTTTGGATGATTCACAGCCCATTTAACACCTATACAAAATGATCAAACTATTTCAGCTACCAGTGTAACCATAGCCCAGATAATAGTCAAAGTATCAAAGATATAGTTTGACCCAAGCCTATAAATGGACAAACTCATTCATCATGCCTAGAACTAATATGAAAACCCTTCCTTTCTTTTGGGGGTTGGGAGGGGGCGGGGGACCAACATTGCAGACACATTATTTGAACTGTATAGTATAAAGGACCTGAATATAAAATTGAAGATTTCTGATTAAAAATGCCATATGCTCTCTAACACGCCACATTGGTCTAAAACACTGCTGCGGTGGCTGAGATATTGAGCAGTTCTTCCGGTCCTTGCGGTGTTTGGCAAAATATGTGTGCTCGTGATGCATAACAGAGGCCCAGGATTTTTCCAATTCCATTTGTGTTCGTTTAAGCCTCAGCAGGTATTGGAAAATTCTACGATACCTGGAGCACAATAATGATAAAAAATATTTGAAGTCTTTTAATCATATAGGCTAAGCCTATCAATTGTTTATACAGTTATTGTTTCTTATTTCAAAGGCTGCTTCTTGCCCAAAGGAAATTTAGCAAAAAGATACAAGGGACCTATAAAGCAATTGAATCTTACTTGGAGAGAACTTCTTGGGTAAAGAAAAGCTGTAAGGGCCAATCAACAGAATATTCAAGTGCAATACCATCCCAACCACCAACTGAGGTCTCTGAACTTCCATCAGTGTATGCTTTTGTCTTCGGTAAATCTCTTTGGGAGGATTTCACTGTGATCCCAAATGAAGGCATCCTGATTGATGAGAAAGACAATTAAGATCACATTCCTTATAGTTTCCAGATACGGCATAACTGAGTGAAAAACGACTAGATTCTTACTGCAAAGATACTCTAGAAAAGTACTTGTCTTCCTCCCCAATGGTCTTTATGGCTGCCTGCAAAGCAAGGAGCCGAGGAATTCATACAAACAGTTATTTCAATCTGAAACCTGAAAAAGAAGCCCTTATCTTTGTACACATTCGAGTACAACTAAATTTGTCATATATATTGGCCTCAAACAAGTCAATAGAAATAATCTCATACCAACTGAAATGGAACCAAAAGATCAGCTTCAGCAGTTGACTGGCGAGGCGGTAGGCGCATTAACTGCCGGCTCTCCTCAAGGAAGCACTAGAGAATAACGAATATCTATTAACATGTTACGTATATTCAAGAAGGAAATAACTAAAATTATTTTACCTGGTCGATCAAGTCAGAAGACTAGAACATATAACCTAAAGCAACTTTTCACATGCAGTGCATTCTTTACCTGGAAAAAGTCTCCCTTTGCCAAAAGAAAATAGTCCTTTAGAGCTTTTAAGTGGCCATTCAAGTCAGCACGCACAACCACAAGCTGCAGAATCAGAGCAAATTCAATAAATATGGGCTTCAAATACATCATGAAGCAAGTTTCACACACAGCACCTGCCAAAGATGACTAGCTGCGATAGCCCGGATAGAGTCAACTGAGCATTCAAATGATCTTTTGTGAAATTCTGATGATTCCTACAAATAATAAATGCACAATTAACAAAAGCTTTATTCCATTTAAGGGCATAAGTAGTTATGATACTACGTAACTGTGGAAGAAAACCTTTAGATCTAGAAGCATAGTTTCAATCTTATCAGCCACTGATTGTGGGAGCAATTCTTCTCCAATTGTTTTTACATCCAGGAAAGCCTCCTTCTGGAAAGGAACACCCACAGCTAATCCATGAAACTTTTGAGAGCCTTTTTTTGTCTGCTGATTAGACAGAGCATCCTGAAATTGGATTGCAGGACTTGGGTTCCGGAGAACCCTGATGGCTTTACCAGCAAAAAGAATAGACTCTGCCACACGCATATGGATATACTCAGGGAGCATATCCTACAAAACAACAGCAAAAGGATAAGTAGCTAGCGACAACAAAACTAAGAACACAGAAAGAAGTATGCACAAAATCCTTTTCATCTGAGACTCATTTCCAGGTTTCTTTCCATTTAACTTATAGGTTCACAGTAGCAGAACATAGATTACTGGTTTGACATGCAGATTTAACCTAACAATTCCCACACACAAATCCTTGTTTCTTAATTGCTGCTAATGAAGAAAACAGTGACGATGTTATTCATCTATAGAAACTAATGCCTACAGCAAAAAATCAAATGAAGTGAGTGATGTCTGCTATCCTAATAGCAATTTGCTAAATAAATGCTCAAATGTGACTGGAAGTATGGGAATTGACCACAAACCCTAGAATAGTGTTTCCCCATTCCAACAAGTTTATATGTAATAATTAATTTTAGCTAAAACAAGGAACAGAGGTTTGCAACAATGTCATGAAAAAAAAAGAAACTAAAACAATTAGGAGGTGGCTCCAATAATACCAGAAATATATGAAAGCCCAAGTGCCAATCAGTTAAAGATGTATCCACAGTTGACAAGCGAGCCAATTTTTCTGACGTATCTGAGATAGATGAGCCATACTCCACATCCCTATCTTCTTGCCTGGCAATAATAGAATCATTAGACTAGTTCAATGTGTAAGGATACAAACCAAAGAGAATGTCCATGCAACTTATGAAATAAAAGAATTAAAAGACATTAAAGTTCCAAAAAAAAAATCCTTGTATGAATTAAAAAGGGAAAATACATAATGTTTTAATCCTTACCTTCTAATGAAAAATTCTCCATGCTGGTCTTGTAGAATTCCATAAATCATCCATGATGAAAGTTGGTTATACAACACTTGATGACCGTGCCAAAGAAGCCTATGGTTCAAGAATTAGTCTACAAGCTGATCATTAAAATCTTAACATTTTTAAGCAATGAACATATGGCTATAACCTAAAACCACATTTGAAGACAGTTAACTTATAACCAAGCATAACATAGTCGCAGGCTCCCCAGCCATTCACAAGCAATTACAAGAAAATTGAAAATTAGGCATATAGAAGTTTGGATTGTAATCATTGATTTAATCTTAATTAATTATCACAGCAGATTGAAGAATGCAATAAATATGAATTTTAATTGCAGTATAAATTTTCACTAGAGACGCATAAGAAAAGGGTGGTATTATTATTAAGAAAACAAACTGGCATTTTTATAGGAGAAATGGAGACTACTTTTCGCATTTTTTGCATTAGAAGAGCAAAGCAAAGAAAAAAGAAACTCAATACCTTTGAATGCAGGCCTGCAATTCAGGCACCCCACAGTGGCAGCGTTTGTGTAAAAGGTTAAGAAGCTGTCCTCCACGTATATCATCACGCTCAATCTCTAGAATAAGCTCGTACAAAGGTGGCAATATAACAAAGAACTGCAACGAAATGATAAACTTATAGAACCACAGTAAAGAGCAACTAGGAAATTTAAATCAGCGATACGACGTGCTTAAAATAACAAGAAACCTTATTGAGGCCCTGAGTGACAGTTGCCAAAATTGGCATGGTTTCCGACAACAATTTCTGCTCGAGTTGAAGAACAGCAGACTTGTAGACAGAGAGTATCTCCACCAGGCCATTAGCAATGGCTCTTCGATAAACGCTTGGCTTCCCGCTTTTAGGATTTGACAACTCAGAGGCTCTGTCCAAAGGAGAAACATCAGCCGCTCTTATCCAGCTTAGATCCCGGGATTTCGTGGCAAAGCGATCGAGCTCTCGGTAGTAAAACCCTAACGTAATTAGCTTCTCGATAAGATCCCTGGGAGAAAATTATTCGTATGAAACCCTAAGGGGAGAGAGAGAGAGAGAGAGAGAGAGAGAGAAGGTTTTGGATGTTTATGAAAATTAAAATTTTCTTTCTTAAGACCTTTCACTGGGGTCGATGAAGGAAATGTCCGAAGCAAGCTTGAAGGAACGTTGTTCGGAGATGGGAGCGTCGGGGGATAAGCAAATGCCGAGAGATTTATGATGTTCTCGCTCGTCAATTATTAGATCTCCTGTGTAACCAACAAGTGCTAGTAAAAGCTCGTGCAACATTTCCCCCCGTCTTTATAGTCGTTTTTGTGAAATGAAAGACAATCAGAGAGAATTCATGGCTTATCTGTTCTATTCTTTCCAATAACCGCTGATTAAACTTTAGTAGCAGTATATATTTTGAATTAAAAGTTAGTCTCCAAAATGCCGATTGCCGGGTGAAGTCCGGCGGCTGTATAACCTTGCCGGCTCACTCCACTACTGCACTAGACAACATTAATGGATTGGGCCTTGCTTAATTAAGAGCCCAAATGCTGCACACCACCATTATAGTATCAGTCATTCTACTAATTACAGATTGATGGAAGGTTTCAAGTTTCAAACTTTCAAGCATTGATTCAATAAACAAATGAGGATGAAATATAACAAGTTTATGACTTCTTCAAATGCACTCATTAAGCTCCGCAATTACAAATAACAGCATCGAACTCTTCATTTTTTTTTCTTTGAGGAGCGGATGTTTACAAAGACAAAACAAATTGCAATTTCACATAGCATGAGTAATAGTTGCCCTGTGTCGTTTTGCTTCTTCATCTTGCCAACAGCGACTCCTTTATTTGTCCACATTGTTTAAGATCGTCTGGTTTTTTCATGTTGATTAGTTTAATGATTACACCAACACAAGCAGGTATTTCAAACATGAGGAGTCATTGTCTGCGCGGCGAATACACAAGGGAGGTAAGGAGAATTGATTGAGAAGAGAGAAGAGATGGAGAACAACAGAAATAACTATATCAACTAAATAGCCTAAAGGTAACTCCCCATTGTCCACATGAATGTTTCCTAGAATATTTTTCTTCTTTTCATTTTCTACCTCTTCAACCCATCATTCCCTTCAACATCTTCATTTCAACTCCCCTTATTTCCACCAACATCAAAATCATTCTCCATGATGGAAAAAAAAAAAAAAAAACTAGTAAACGTACAACAAATAAAAGTAAACAAAGATACAGTGTGCAAGCTAAGATGGTTTCCTGCAAAAGGTTAGGAGATTGTGAGATTTGTGATAACTGCTAAAGTTATCAAAATATTTACCGGTGTAGAAAGTTCTTTAATGGAATGAGGAAGTGTTAGCAAACAAATAAACGAGATTTACCTATAAAATGCAAAAAGAAAAATTGAAGCAAATTTGGTAACACTAATTGTTAAGGCTTTATACTTATAGATCTTTGAAAATAGAAATTACAAAGCTAGGTAATTAGCATGAATAATAAAATTAATTTTTAGCTACAACTCTATTAATGATTAAGAAGAATGGTGAAAAGTTTTGTTGATTATGTGAATAGTGAGAAGAATTTACTTTGTTTGTGCAACGAGAGAGTTTAACACGTAACATCTCTTAAAACGCAAGATATAATTGTTTTTAATGAGGGTTGTTCCTAAATAATCATTATTTTGATTTGTTTCAAACGTGAGTTACTCTATATATAATTGTTATCAATTTAGAAGTTGTTTCGAACATGAGTTTTTGTGGTGATATTTTTCGTGGTGATATTTTTCTTGGTAAAACTTTTGAATAATGACCCTTTCGAAAAAACTCAGTTGTTCTAAACAATGGTTATTCTAGGAATAACTATTCCTAAAAATTCATTATTCTCAATAAAAATTGTTCCGGAGCTCTTCTTTGGGTGCTACTTTCTCATACTCATACTCGTAAACATCATTTCTAGTATTCGAATCACGATGGATTTGGATACGCAGTGTATTTACCTATAGGTAATATATTCTGCATTACTTGAATTGGAGTGAGAGTGAGTGTCGAAAATAGGTAGATATTTATTATAAGTATGTTCAATTTTTAAAATAATAGTAATGGAATTTATTGTACTTGGATAGATATGGACACACACATATGTATATATAATCTCCACCCACAAAGGGTACCATGCGTGCATTGCATGCTGCACGAATCAGAAGGCCAGTGGTACACTTGACTTAAAACCCCAGGGCACCAACGTTGCTGATCTCCCTCCTGTATATCCAATGCGCTGCATGGCCCAGAAGATTATGTGTATACATATTACATATGTTGCAACCGTTTAGAATAGTGAATGAACTCCAACATATACTAACCGAATTAAAAAAAGAAATTAGTAGAAAAAATATGATGAGTAAATGGGGATTGGGGAGTGGTAATATGTTTATCTGCTACTGCATTACTTACAAATAGTTCATGAATAAGGAGAGAGAAATAATAAGGTGAGGAACCCATGTTGGAGAAAGGGAGCACGTGCAGAAGGTGATATATATTATATGATATATGTGGCACCAATTCAAGCACTTTCTGCACGTGCCCTGCTTCTCCAACAAGGAGCTACGCACCCACCACAACATCCATCGCTCATATTGAGTTGGAAAGGTACGTTGAGAAGCTGTGAAAGAGATGCATGAATTGAAGAAGCTCAAGTACTTATATAAGTGCAAAGAGAGAGTGAAATGGAGGTGAGGGACAGAGCTGGCCCCTTTTTTTTAATTATAGTTATTTTATTTGGTAACGAGCCCAAAGGCAATGGCCATTGGGCAACGGATAAAGAAGGGGAGCAATGTGCGAGAAAATAAAAAGGAAAAAAAATCTCTAACAAAAGAAAGCCGAAAGCCAAAAGGCATGCGATGCAATCATATATTGTAGTTGTACGCAAAGCGAAGAAATTAAAAGTAGAGATATATCTAAGGAAGACCACGGCTCTGCCTCAATGGCTGGCTACCATTGGATCAAGAATCTCGTGCCATGATATCAGGTCCCACCACCATGTATGGTACGGGCCCATTTATTTATTTATTTTATATGATGTGCGCTTGCTTGAGGCTAAAGAACCTCAACCAGTTGTGTTGTGTTGGTGGAAGAAGCAGAAGAGAATAACGTAACAGTGGAAGTAGACGTAGGCTTTGCGTGTTGGGTTCAAACGTGCAAGCTTTCGAGTGTTTTGTATCAATGAGCATGTGAGGAAGGGGGCCTCCCTAGGTTGATATGATTCACTGTTGTGTAAATGTAGGCAACAGCTTTTTATATATATATTGACCAACCATTTAAACTAAATCCGGATTCCCTGCAATTTTGATGGCCTTATGTCATACATGACAGGGATTTAGTGCATGTAAGCAAACCAAAGCTATGGTCGCAAGGTTTGAAAAAGAAGAGAGAAAATCTTAATCATTTACCAAATCGTGCTAACATCAAAAGAATGGAGCAAAAAGTGTCCAAATACTCGAGAGTTGTAAGACTGAAGGCATATTGAACAAGTAAAACACCAAGTCGCATATCTTCTCTAAAACCTCTTATTCCATCCCCTTCCTTTTAGTAAATAAATAAAATTTACCATTAATACGATATCCTGAATAACTTAAAATTCAATTTCAGTAGACAAAGTAGTTAAACTGAAGCTCAAAAGCTCTGTTTATCTAAGAAAACTATATGTACAGACAAGCATAGTTGAAAGTGCATCTAAAATAAATTGCAGACAGTAGGGTCACCCATTAATAACACCAAATTTGTGTGGTGGAAGAACATAGATTCTGAGCAAAAGCCATCATCAAAATCTAATATAGAGACATAAATGCTAGCTAGCGTGTTGTGTCGTGGGTATTGTAGTAAATGCCTTCTTTGGTCATACACTCAAAAAATTTCCAACAAGCTATAAGTAAAAGTTCTCCATGCTTTGATTGATGCATATATTTGACTTTGCTTCCAACAACAAAGAAACAGCTATTAAACATAACGGCCGACGTATGTATAGCCCTATCATTTCAGTTTGACTATCGGTCATGCTATGCCATCACCTAAAATGAGATATAAACATATTTTGAAAACATTGGAAAAAATTCAGCACTTACTAAATAATCTAATATGTGGTTTTGTTTTGAAATTGGTACTCATAAATGTTTTCTATTTTAACTAAATAAAAATAAAATGTTGATTTAAAACTATAATCTTATACCAACCGATATAAGTTAACCAAAACACATGAAGAACGGAATTCGAACAATCTAATATCAGTTTGAAACCAAAACAGAATGTTGTTTATATTTAAGTCAAAGGAAGCCTTTAATTTATTGTTGATAGGAACCTTTATTTATAGAAATAAAACGAGTTACTAATTCAAAAATACCATTTCACAATAATTTAAATCCAAGATAATGATAATAACTAATTTATTCAAATCTAAGACTACGCCTATGGGATTTCGAATTTCAGAGAAGAAAAAGGAATGGGGTTCATTTTGTCTAAAACGTATGAAACAAGTCCCCTGCCTGGTATCATACATGGGCAACAGAGCCAATGCAAATATGTTTCATACATTTACAACATATAGATTACAGATCAAAGTTCTATCAAAACCAGGCAGTAAATCAACAAATGTGCGGACAACTACTTCGTATATTTGAAACTAACTTGAATCAAGTAGCGCATCCTTATCTGGTCGACATTGTAGACTATATATTCATTGTATAATAAAGCACCCTGCAAAGGAAATTTCAAATGCATATAGCAAACATAAGATATTTTATTAATTTCAGAAAAAAATGATTGATTTCCATGAATAAATTTCTTAATCTTACCTTCCGTTTTTGCTCCTTTGGTTTTCCTAGGGGAACTACAACACCATCATCAAGTGACTGGGCCTCAGAGGGATCCGGAGCAGTTGCACCAACACCCTTCGTGCTGCAATACAGAATCAATGTCATATTAACATGTTTTAAAAAGAGAGGGACAGAAGTAATGCCGACGTTGCTCACAAATGGTACAATATAAACAGGAGACTCTAAATGGCATGAGGCAGGAAAAAGCTCCCCATGGTTTTTAGTTGTGCATTTGGAAAGTCCTAAGATATTAGAAACACATATATGCCAGTTATTTATAAGCAATCTGTTTAGTTAAAATTTACAAACCTCAAATTCCCATCCGGCAGCTTATCAGCATCGCTTTTAGCTTGTAGAAGCTCAGCCATGTCGCCCAGGGCAACCTAAGAAGAGATATATGTCTTATGAGATACTAAGCCAAAGAAATGATTATAATACACAGAAGGACAAGGGAAAGCAGACATGCAGAAACAGGTAGGAAGCAGTCAATTTCTGATTTCCAAGAAAATTCAAATGCACAGCATCAAAATAATGAGATCATGATAGGAAATTAATTTTCGCTGAGTGAAAATTAATCAGTTTGAACCACTGATACAAAGAGTATCTGGTTAACTAGTCGCTGTGATAAGTAATTTCTGATAAAAATGCATAAACTTGACACAATAATTTAACAAGTTTTATGGTGGAACCATCATTACATTCCGGGTTATTACCAAAATATCATTTGAACTGATTGGAGAACTACCTCACATAGAAGCAACACCCCAGTTGTGAAGGCAGAATTAGTATAGCAATAATTTGCACTTTTGGAGAACATATCAGCAAAGTAAACCCCCTTCCCAAACATGTAACCCGTGGCAGGCGCTTCAGGTGGAGCAATGCGCAAACCTGATGGATGATAAGTACAAGATACAGTTCGATGTGGTTATTGACAAACACATTCCACATCCCACTCAAACATCCTGGACAATATGCAAAACAACAGAGAAAAGGAAAGACCTTGATACAGAATGCCAATCCCAAGATCCAGAAACAGGAGAAAATAGGAAAAACATGCTACCCACAAATCTCCATGCATTACTACATTTAGAAACAAAAGAGAAAAGGATAGACCTTGGGACAGAATGCCAGTCCAGTTAGTAAGCCGAGAACCATGCCACAACAGCATTCTATTTTTTGTTCCAGAAAACTGCTCAGGTAAGAAGCCATAAAGTTAGACCAATACTAACCACTTGGTAGAAAGGACATTCTCCAGTTAACATAGAAATAATATTTCATGAAAGGCACCTTTTTAAAGCGTTCACTTTCACCGTCTCTTGTCACCTTGAATATTTGAACAACATCAACTGTATAATTTGAATGTGTCTGAGCATGAGTATTCTGAATATACTTTACAATCTGATCCAGGGAAGAAAAAAGAACAGAGAAAATGTAAACAAGATAGTTTCCAAAATGCATTGGTAAACTATTCTGCAAATTTAATTTCTTTTCAAAATTGGAAGAGGGCCCCAAAAAGAAAGCAGATAGTTACAAATTGCTTAAGTTTTATGTTGAATTCAAATTTCTAGTGCTACAAAGATGAACAAATACCATAGCAAACTCCTCAGTATCATTGTCAAGAGGAACCAGTTCACAATGAAGCTGTTGGTACCGATAATATAAAGGATCTTCCTAAACATTCCGCACAAAATTAAGTTAGAGGAAAATTTTAGAGCATACATAACCTAATGAGAAATAACAGGAAACATAAACATCTCAACAATATTTGTGTCTGTAAGCATATATGGACACATCAGTATAACAAAAGAAATTAGAGACAGAAGAAATTTGGGTGCTAAATTTAACTAATACCCAAATTAAGCTCACTATAATACAACAATTGTATAAATTTTTTAGCAGTTGACTAAAAAAAGGAAGAACTACAACAGTCCAAATGTCGATAGAACATAGTTGTAGCCTGCAGGCCATATGGTTTACAGGTCATACAAATACAGCACTCATAAATGAAAAATAAGCTCTACAGAAAACTCAAATTTATCCACAATATTTATGTATGATGCATATGAAGAAAACAATATTGCCAATTGGCTAGCAAAATACAATTATGTCCTGCATGCAATGCTTGTTAGGCATGCAAAAACTTTTAGTAGTTTGAAACTCAACTTACCGTTCAGCTTATTTAAAGGGTTCACCGAAAAGGGAGATTTAAAAAGGGGGAAGAATGTAGAAAAGAGCATCACAGAACAGGAGTAAAATACCTCCATCGTAATGTCCTCCATTAATAATTTTGATGCGACCTCTATTTCTCCCAGGGCTTCAACCTTCAATTACATAAGAGGAACTGAGATTGCCCTTATTGAAGGAAACAACTAAGAAAGATGGCACAAACTTGTAAAATGCTCAGGTATGAAAACAATACTTGATGTTACTAAAAGCTGCAAGGGCAGATAGTTAAAAAAATAGAGGGTACTTAGGTATAAATCACCATTTCCAACTTCTTTTTCAACTTCTGAGGTGTGTCGATGACAAAATCACCTGCCACATATAGCTCTGTGTCAGTTGTAATATTGTTATTGGGTATGGTTAGAGGAGGAGATGAAGAAGAAGACTCACGCATTTTTCTAAACCCAAAATCATGTGGAATCACGGTGTAAAATTCCCTGTAATTGAAAAGAACAAACAAATGATATTCACATTTCAACATGAAGAGTTCATGGAAAATAAACATAAACCCAATATCATAAAGCATTTACTATTATGCATATCTAACAAAAGTTGGATAGAACTTAAAGTTCTTACGAACTTAATTGCTCAAGCTTGCTCCTGTTTGACTGGTCAATCACATCAGCAATTTTCTTTAAGACATCATACCCCTGAACATATCCAAGCATAATTAATATTTTATTTTCGATAAAAAATATACTAACTAAAAAAATGTAATGCCAATGTTGTAGTTACTGCAGGCTTGAGAAAACAAGCAGAAGCACTGTGAGACAAAAACATCCACAATAAGATCAATATCAAGAAACCATCGTAAGACAAAGCATAGCAGGAAGTTCGGGACCATAATGGATGGAAAAGAGGTACTCAACTCCAAACGTAGATTAAGGGGCAGATTAAAGAAGTAATCTGAACGCTCAAAAAGTTCAAAGCTGCCTACGCTCACTGACACAATGACCGGACTAGATCTTCAATATTTAAAATTAGTTTAGAAAGGTATACCTAGCATGTAAATAATCACCAAAGTGGAATACTTTTTTACCTTCTGAAGTCTCTTATATTTTCTAACCACAAAAGATTTCAAAAAGAAATGTTTTGTGTGTGTCTTGAAAAATCACCTTTAAAATTGTGGATTTGCTTAGCTTACCAAGAGGCAACTTGTCAGCATTGTATCCTAAAGACAACCACAACATTTATGGGAAATATTAGCAGGCAAGAATATAAATAAAAAGGATTTCACAAGGCTTTAGAAAACCAAATGAAGCAAACATGGCTTAAAAATTGAACCAGACATCTCTCATGTATATAAATAGTTCACATAACAATTGTAAGCTAACTAACCTATTTCCATCATTTGTTGCTTCATCATGCTGATATTGCATATAACAGAGATAAACTTAGCAACTCGTTGTTCAAGCTTTGTCTCCCGCAATTGAGCGCCAATGGAAGAGTTAGCCTTTCTTTTGACCTGAATATAATAATTAAGAAGTCAGAAGAAATTCAACAGGCAATTAAAGCTCCAAGACTAACATAGATTATATGATGCTCCTTCTCTCCCATTCTTTTCATTTCCTTAAACATGATTTTAGGCAAGCAAATATCATGCTTCATAAACATTAAGGCAAATTAGAAAGAGGAGGATAGTGGGAGAAGGTAGAGGAGCCAGTAAGTCATCTGTTTATGTGTTAAAATAACTCACATCAGATTCCTTTTCTTTTTCATCATAGTCCATCTCCAGCAAGGTGTAGCACTTTGGGTGACAAACAAAGTCTTTTCTGTTGTACCAATAGTTTTTCGTCTTGTTAAAGAACTTGGTTTGAAACTCATCAATTGCAGCTTGTATTGAAGTAAAGGGGCCATGTAACTTAATTTGACCCTTCACACCAACTCTACCCCATCTATTATGAACCATGTATGTCTTCGAGTCATCAGATTCTGTGAGAAAATAATAAGGAAATAATTACCAAAATTAGAACTAGTAAATATCCCACACCAAAAACTCCCCAAAAAGGAAGTGCATGGGTCTATACAAATGAAGTGGAAGAGAAAGATACTTAAAGCAATAAATTTGAAAACCAGTGGGGATAAAACGCATAACATTACAACGAAGAACTAACCTAGAAGCTGGATCACAAAGAACTTGTTATTGTTTTGCCCAACATTCGTCTGATTTAACATGGCATCATAGATATCATCACCCTGAATCACAGAAATTAAAATATTAATTCTTCTGTTCTGTAAATGTATATTGTAACAGAGAATAAAGCAGGCAGGCAAAATATTTTTCAAAATGACAGGCTCAAAAAATGGAATTCAAACAGCAGAGACTAGCCTTTTGTAGAACATGATAATGAGCCTTTATCTCATCTGGGATCCCTTGGTCCAGAACAGCCACCCCTTTCTTTGTGGCCGTAACGATTTTCTCCTCCTTCCTACTTTCCTTCTCTTCTTCGTCTTCTTCTTCTTCCTCCTCTTCCTCTTCCTCTTCTTCTTCTTTAACTACCCACGCAACAAATAAAGAAACCCCTTTCAGTCTTTCGCAAATGGAAATAACCAACAAAATGAACCAATAAAACCGAAAATCATCTTACCAGGAAGAGGATTCTTGTCGGCATCTTCACAAAGCCTCTCGAGAAGTTCCTTTTTGGTGCCAACAGTGGAAAGACCTCGAAGAGTAGCTTGTTCGCGTAATTGCTTGACATTCATTTGTCGAAACTCCTCAACGGCATTGACTTTCTCCGAATCCTCGTTATTACAGACATCCGACTCCCTCCCTCTTTTTCTCTTGTTATTTCCGATTGCATTATTAGCCTTGCCTCCATTTTCCTCTTCTTTCTTCCTCTCCTTGAGCAAAGCATCCTCCAGTCTCAGCACCTGTTATAAACAACTCGTATCAATAAAAACAAACAAAGAACAAAGGGGCAGATAAAAAAAGTAAAAAGTAGATTGGCCAACCAGTAAGGGCTTGGTCCCGATTGTGTCAAGCCCACGCTGGGCGAGTTTGTCTCGGAGCTGGCCTACTTTCAGCTTACTTGCCATGTTCTTCGATGAGCAAAGTACGGGAGAAATCGTTTGAGAATGTAGGAAATGGAGGGATACCTTTTTTTACGGTGACAAATGTGCTTCAACGCTGTCGTTTTAGTAGCTTTCCCAGCACAATATCGCCATTGGCGCCTCTTCTGGAATTGTTTCACTTAATTAAAAAACCAATCATTCCCAGCCCACTCGTGTCCTGACGTCGTCCTCGTTTGCGTTAAGAGTAAAACCGTGCCAAGCACTCCTTCCAAATATAGGGCCGAATCCTGTGTGCCCATAAGAGAAAGCCCGTTGAGACTTGCAGCAAATTCCCGGAAGATTAAGGGTAAGGTTAGATGGGCGATTGAGTGTAGTGCGGTGCATTTAGTCTATTTTTTGTCTCACGCTACAGTGTAGTGCGGTGCATTTAGTCTATTTTTTATCTCACGCTACAGTGTCACTAGAGTATCTAATCTTACCGCCACCACTGTTTTTACACTAACTGCAGGTAAACGCACCATCCATCCAAACTCACCTAATTAGGGTTCAAGAAAGACCCTTGAACTTTTAGAGTCCATTTGGATCAACATGTTTTAGGTTTCTGCGAGTTTTTTATTGAGTAGCTCATCCGAGTTTAGCATAATAATTAATTTAACCCTCTAATATTTATACATTCTATTAATTTGGTCCTAATTCTAAAAAATTAACAAATTTAACCCTCAACTTTAAGTATTATGTTATTGGTTATTAAAAATTCAAAATTCAAAAAACTTTAAAAAATAAAAAATATTTAAAAGTTTATTTTTCGATAAAATACATATAAAATTATAAAAATATATAAATAAAAAAAATTAAAAGTTTATTTTCTCTTTTTCTAACATGAAATTTATTTATTAAAATAGTAATTTTATAAGTAAAATTATTTTCTAAAAAAGCTCAAAAACAATACTTAAATCAATTCCAAGCTTTTCATTTTTTTTCTAGTTTTATTTTATAAATAATAATTTATTTATTACACCGATAGCTTTATTCCTTAGTCTTCGTTGACTTTGCCAAACGCTAGGCCTTGCCTTTGCCCACAACTTTTGGCACCAATAACCCTTACTCTAAACTCTTCAATTTTCACATTCTTCATCATCATGCCATTAAACAATGAATTGATTGTGGAGCTATCAACATGACCTTCCACCTATTGATTTCCAATACCTCATCCTCACCTACAGACATGGCAGGGAGGGGGCAATCCTTAAAATTAAAAAATTGTTTTGCTTACCTTTTTAAATTTATAAATTAATAATGGTAAATTTGACTTTGTCTCCCAAAATGATAAAGTTTTAATTTAGTCCTTTAAAAAATTATAAATATATTATCTAATACAATGATAAAATTGCATTTTAATTCTTATAAAAAATTATAACTTAATTCTACCTCCCTCGCAATAGATTTTTTTTCTTCGCCCTTGCTCACCTATTTTTCTCTAATCATACCCGTCTTCAAGCACAACCTCAAACACAACAAACTAGTTTTAGGCAACAACCTAAAGACAATGATTCTTACCTTCGTCAATCTTAAGTTGTAGTTTTTGACCCAACTTAAGCGTAGTGGTTGTCAATGTTGAAGAAGAAGAGAGAGAATTTGAATTTGCTTAAGTCTTCTTCATTGTTCTTTTTCCCTTAAGTTGTTTTATTTTCAATATTATTATTTTAATGAATAAATGTCATGTTATAAAACAAGAAAATTCGATATTTATATAATTTTGTATGTATTTTTATCAAAAAATTAACTTTTAATTAATTTTTAATATTTATGAATCAAGGCTAAATTGATAGAACGTGTAAGTTAAGGGCTAATTTTTTTGAATTTTTTAGAATTAAAATCAAATTGATATAGTTTATAAATTTTGGAGAGCAAATTTTGTTATTATGCTAATAAAAATGTCATGCCAACATTCCGTTAATGTTTTAATGAAAAAGTGAAAAAAGAAAATTAAACTTCAATAATATTAATGGTAAAATAGAAAATTTTAAATTTAGGTGACTGAAATAGAAAAACACAAAAAAATTTCTTACAACTTGTTGAAGATGATAACGAAACTTCAAGTAGTGATAAAGTCAAAGATGATATTGATGACACATTAAATTCTGAATTTAAGTATGCAAGTAGATGAGTCATGTGGAGACAATAACTACGAAAATATTTAATAATTGGAGAGTTACTCAATCAAGGAGTTGAAATTATGAAAATTTTAGTTGAATTTAGTGTTAAGAATTTTTAATAAATACAAAACTAAGATTTTTTATTATATGGAATGAGTTTAATTATCTGCGTACAAACTATATTTTATAAATATTTTATTTTTACTTGTATTAATATGTATATTTATTTGGATGAGATATTTTTATGCTCTTTTAACTATACTATATCTGAAAACAACAATGAGATATTATTTTAATTTAAATTGGCATATATAAATATAGTGTAGGTTAAAAAGTGAATTTTGAAGGTAAGAATTCAAGCAGCAAATCTATTAGAATATTGGTGTTGTGTCTTGTTGAATTATACTATACACGCAGGGGCGAAGCCAGAACAATTTTATAGGGGGCCGGAAGAAATTTTAACTTTTTATAGTCTATATATTTATAATTTTTAAAGGATTAAATTGAATTTTTATAATTTTAGGGGGCCAAAGTGTAATTTTATCTTTATTGATTTAAAATTTAAAAAAAAATCAAGGACCAAAATAGCAATTTTACATTTTAGGGGAGCCAAGGCCCATGCCACCCCTGGATTCGCCCCTGTGTACACGCAACCACAATGTTGATTGTGGCTTTAGACAATATTATCTATATGTATTTGGGAAAATATTACAATCAAAACCCATAAATTTTGAGTTAAGTTTAACCTCAGATTGACAATACACTAATAACATTTAGAAAGAAGTGGTCAATTGTACAAGACATGACAATTGAGCAAGGAATTTGAGATTAATTCCTTAAAGATGAATTTATAAATTATAATTATATATAAATTTTGTATTTATAATAAATTTAACCTAAAAATAACAAATTTAAGCATATTTTAACTTAAAAATAAAATCATCACATTTGTGTTTCATCCTCTTTCTTAAAGAAAAAAAAAGTTATAATAACAATAATAAATTGTTACAAAAGTGAAAATTACAAATGAAATGAAAATAAAAAATGAAAGGGTAAAATAAAATAAAATTCGAAGTCAAAATGAAACGATAATACTTGAAATAATATTTAATTTAGATTAATTAAAATTGAATATGACACTAGAAATTAAATAAATTACGATATTAATTTTGAAGTCAATTTTATTTCAAATAAAAATAAGTTACTTCGTATATTAATACATGCATTTAATTCATTTGGGACTATTAGAGTGGGATTCACTTTTTGAGAATATGAGTCAAAACAATAACAATAATATTTCTAACTGAACATCTTTCACAATTTTTGGAGAGATAATTCACTAATAGACTGAGAGATAAATAATCTGCCTCATTCACATTCAGATCATGAATGTTTGGAATCCATATTACGCAAAGAGACATTAATTTTGCTAGTTTGAATTGAAGGGTGATATAACATCGATCTATTTCTAACATCATATCCATAATTAAAGCATTTATTACAGGTAAAAGTTTTAACTCCATCTCAAGATCACAATCAATAGTGTAACTAGCATCAATATCGATATCATCCCTTTTAAGTTTGTTATTCAAAAACTTGTTCAAAACTAGTACAATAGAAGTAACATAGGAGTAATGGAGTAATACATTGGATACAAATGATTGAAACAATTAATGGACTAGATCCTAAAGGGTTAAAAGTAACCTAACACAAGAGGCCATAGACGAACAACAAAGATCTAGAAACAAGATTGAAACCCACACTTCTAACCTTACTAGGTTAGAATATATTAAAATAATAAAAATTGATGAATTTTTTAATAGAAAAATTATTTTTATTTATTTATAGTTAATTTATATGAATTAATTTATTTATTTTTTGAATAGATAAAATAAAATACAACTTACTCTTGGTACAGAGTTCTCCATATTATACTTTTACCCATTATAAGCCCCAACAATCTTAACTTTTAATTATATTACAATTTACAAGCAATTATTGTGAAGCTCCTTCATGATTAAGCTAACAAATGATTACATCCACAAGAATTATGATTGAAAAATATTTTATTATCTCTCATTGGATAAGAGACCAAATATAGTCATCTTGAACTCAAGATAATTAAGACTGAATTTATTTAAATTTTTGAAAAAAATACCAGCTGAAATGAGAATCAACTAAAATCAAATGATATAGGTAAAGATCCACAAAAATGTATAAATAACTATTCCTTATCACCTCCATCCTCAAAAATACCTACACTAATATAACTCTGTCCAACCATCATCACTTTATAGCGTTCAACGCTTAGGGGCTCTCATCTCCACCCTCATTCTACACATCAACCAATTTTAATTTCTTTTTTTACCCTTAATCTCTTTATTTGTCATCTTTTTTTTTTATTTTTTTTAGAATTTTATCCTTCATCTCTTCAATTCCAGAAAGTTGCCTTTCTCTTTAATATTTTTTTCATGTTCAGTAGGAAATAATTTTACTATTATTTCCCAAAATAAAGTTAACATCAGCAGAAATCTCTAGGTCACACACCTTTTCAAAAGCATTCATACCCAACTGACCGACTCAATTATAATGCTAATACCATAACCATAAATTTCCCAAAAGACCGAAAACCTAAGACACACCCTAAAGTAATTTATCATAAGGCGACGAGAACTCACCTAATTAAATGGAGGCGGCTGCGAAAGCATTGAACCGATTGCAGTCGAAGCCGCATCCACACTGTGGAGACTCGTAAAAGTTATCAGTAGGGAAGTTGGCGGAGGCGATCCCTACGGAGAATTCCATCTCGTCCCCATCATGGATGACTTGGATGATGTCAAGCCAGAAGAAGAGAACCTTAACGCTTACACCTTTCAAGTTTGTGATCCTGCCAGGGGAGATCACTCCTTGTATGATGGACTTGTAACTCAGTTCGTAAGAGTCAATTTTGAAGTTGCAGGTTCCCTGCAAATAAGCTGAAAACTCGCCCGTGCCTCTATTCAATTCGTACCCACTCACGCCCTTGGGAAGGATGCCTGCTGGGAAGTCGTACTGTTGAAGAACTTGATATGCCGAAAGCTTATCGTTGGCTGAAGCAAATGAAGCTGGAAGGGAGACTAGAATCAGGAAGATTACGCTTCGCAACGCCATGGCGAAAAAAGAAGTTCCTTAATGGGATTGAGTGGGGGGAATTAAAGTTAAAAAAGTCAGATGTGGCTGCTGCTGTGTTAAAGGTGGTGCACCAAAATCTAATTAAAATGAGTTGAGAGGGCAATCGTGATGATCTTAATCATACACGCAACTAGTAAGAAACAAAAGCTGCCAGCCACCAGATTTTTCTTCTTAACCTTACTAAATTTGTTTACTTAAATTAAAGCCCTGAACTATAGGAATAATCAGATTTGATTGAGCCGATGCTGTTTGCGTCTATGCAAACGCATGTGCATTTACTCAGCACAAGGTGACGTCTCAAAGAAAGAGAGGAAAAACATTCAATTTGGGTGAATAAAACACTTTATGAACTTCGTTGTCGTGGGGTAAAATATAAAAGCATTGCAAACTACTTCCGAAATTTAGTAATTAGTAGTGAACACACTACGTGGCTGAAAAAATAGGTTGCCTTTAGGGCCCGAAAACTTGGGTTCTGGAATAAGAAAGGTCAAAGGGACAATCGTAGAGACGCAAACGTTGGGGCAAAGTTGGATGCTGTCGTTGCATATACTTGAGAGGCAAAAACCTGTGACCGTGATCGACATTATATACACACACATACAATTTATATGTTATGGGCTCCGATGACAGAACGATCGCAGGCTAGCAGGGTTCCCTTTTTCCTTATAAAATTCACAATTACCAAAAGACAGAAGATGGTAGAGACAAAAGAAGTGAAATATAAAATATCCAAAACAAAATGGTCTTGCACCTGAAGAACCTCAGGTCAACGGGAACTCCAAGTTTTTCGGTCATCATAGGTTTTTGAGGACTTCAGATTCTATTGACTAACAAAAAGGAAAAAAGCGGAAAAAAAACCAAGCCGATTTTATATGTTAAACTTGTATCATAGGAATATCTCCCCCTTGGAGAAGACACACTGGCACAATTTATACTCTATATTACCTAGACTCATCAGATGAGAGTACCACATCTACCATAGTCATGCTCAATATTTTTCATATATTTGAAAGACTATATCCCCATACCTATTCCAAATATATGCCGAAACATGTAATTTACGGTAAAACAAAAGTCCGGGTGGCATACATTACAGTTCTTAATACAGTATATGATTATTATCAGTATGTTGTGCAATGATTGAAGCTTCATTCCATATCCCTCCAAAGCTTCTTTTTTATTGCTACATTACAAATGATGCCAATAAGCTCTACAACTATCATATTTCAGGAGGATTTTATATTCATGCTGCCTTCCCTCTTCTGGTTTTCTTTTTTCTCCTGCAGCCACCTTTAATCAATCTATCTAGCCTTTCTATTCAATTAAGCTCAGCATAAAAGCAATTTTTTTGTTGTCTTACAAACAACACAGATAGCATCATTATCAAATTTCAGCCACTCTCAAGTATAACCAATTCCTTAGCCAACCAATCTACATTGTAACACAAAGCTAACTCCTATAAAATTTATCCCAATGCACACATTTACAGACATAAATATGTATATATGTATGCATTCAACAAATACGTAACTATATGCATGCAATCAGCTATGTTCTTTGAAAGCTACTACTAGATCAAGCATTGCCCCAATACTATAGGCTGCCATCCAATAGAGAGGAAAAAATACAAGCAAAGAACCCAGCTTTTTACTTAGACATACGGCGAAACGTGCTCATGCAACTGGTAAGAAAAAATCACTTATGGCCCAAAAAAGAATTTCATAGAACTGATAGTAAAATGAAAATGAATGATACATACAAGCAAAATTTTCAACTGACATCTATTGATTTAATACAACCAGGTAAAGAGGCAGACAACCATCTGATATCTATGAAGCAAATGAACTAGCAATATACTAGAAATATCAGCAATTGCAATCAACAAAGGCAACAGGCAAAAGAACATAGACATACATACACCTCCTCCAGGCCAAATTAGCTCACATCCCGGAGTCTTTTTATCAATGCATCCAAAGATTTCTTCTTTGAATTCTGCTTGGTACCCCTGCTCCCAAAGGTACCAAATAGCCGATCTGAAGGATCCCTTAACTTCTCTGAGATTGTCATAACTTTCCTGTAGTCCAGGGCATTGTAACTCCTCTCTCTAATTACCGGATTCAGAAAATTCTCTGGATGACTGCTCAAAAGCAAATTGATCAACTGCCTTGACTCTGCAAGTGCATTTTTCAACTGATTTGCATCCCCTTCAGAAAACAGAGGAGCCAGGTTATCTGCAAAAGATTCTAACAAGCGAATATCTACATCAAGCCCTATAATAGCATTTACATTAAACCTCTTAACTAAATCCCCAAGTAAAGTATCAACAATCTTCTCTGATATGTGAGAAAGAACATCTTGTAGAACTCTTTTAAGAACTTGAGGTGGCAATATCTGTTGTGCAGTAGAAACCAGAGTCTCCAAATATATTAGGACCTCATTCACATATTCATTACCACCCTGTGAAGGTTCATCGGTCATCCAGCTCACATTCTCAATCAATGTCATGAAACCATCAACCTTTGTCTTAAGCATCCCGGAAAGCATTTCTTCTGCAGCATCGCGGGCTTTGTTAAGAGGAAACTGCCTCTTACCCTTTTCTACCATTCTCAAAGGAATGCCTGAAAGCTGTGCAGCATGACGAAAGAAGAAATCACAAGCACGCTCAAAAACAGCCATATTTGCTGCAACCTGCATTGCCTGAGAAACCCCATGGACAGATGAACTAATAAGCTTCAAAAGAGCCCCATCTAAAACCTCGCTCAGAAGCCGGTCTAAATACTTCTTAACATTGTAGAAATCCAACTGCTCACCATATGACATAAAACTAGCAGAATCTTCAATAAAAGATCTCACAATCCGACAACAATCAGGCACAGTAGATGAAAATGGTGCCACATAAGGAAATGCCGGAATAATATCCGATGTTTGAATCTGGAAAGATAGAACATTCATTGAATACTCATACTCCTTCTTCATCAACATCTGCTCAAATTTATCAGCAGCCAATGCTTCTGAAATCTGCTTCCGGCAATCAGACAACAACAACTCATGGTACTTATCCCTGTGCTTACTCAAAACATCTAGCAATGCACCAACAGTGTACCCATACCTCCGCAAAGTAACTCCTAACAAACTCACATAATCCTTAATCAGTAACAAGTGATTGGCAGTCTGCATCCTAGAAAACTGATCCTCTAAGACAGAGCACATTTTACTAACAGCAGTCTCCCACAAATTCTCAACCTCCGTTTTCGAAATTAAGCCCCCTCCAGTCCTTAAAATTCGATCTTCTACAATAAAAAACCCCGCAATTTGGGCAAAAAATGTTTGATGAGACTCGAGAAATGGAGTCATAGAAGATACTTGAAAATCCGACGTTAATTGAAGCTTCCTATTCTCAAAGTAATACTGCTTAAATCGATCTTCGAGTCCCAAAGTTTGATGAATATGATAAGCCCTATAAAGAGGAGTCAAATCAAACCCTAACACGCTGTTATTACCGTGACTATAACCTTCGTTCTCATGTCCTCCAAGTCCTTCTTCATCTTCTTCTAAAGCATAAACGCAATCTCTCAAGCTAAGTCGACTCTGTTCCTCGGCTTGCCTTTGCTTAATTCTCAGATCCTCTTCACGTTGCCTAGCAGCTGAGGCTTGTCCGATTGCTAATTGCCCTAAATTGCGACTCACCACGCGAATCTCCACGAGCCAATCGCCGAACTCTTTGCTGATTTTTCTCTCGATATGAGATCGAATCTCTGGAATCTTGCTCTCTAGCATCTTTTTTAAAGTAGACGATGGCGTTTTGTCTTGGAAGTCGTTCTCAATCGAGTCTAAGCATTTCAAGGCCATGTAGAAACTGCCGGTTGAGAGGTGATGATTAGCTCTTGAGCAGAGCTCCATTAGCTTAACACACAAAGCCACCGATTGCAAAGCGTAGTCCACGTTCTTGGAAACGTTTTGTGCTTCGACGAAGGAGTCAAGGGAAGACAAGAGGGGACCGCCAACGGACTGGAGTCTTGAGTTGGAGTCGTGGAGAGAAGATTTGAGAGAATCAACATCGGAGAGAAGAGATCGAAGATCATCGACGGCAAGGATGAAATCTTGGTAGTGAGCCTTGCAAACTTCTTCGATTTCAGATTCTTTTGAACGAGAAAAATGACGGAGGTGGTGGAGAAGGGTTTCAGGCCTACCAGAAGCGAACGCTTTGCGGACGAAAGGACCGAGGTCCTCGCCATTACAGATAGCGGAAGAAATGAGGAGTTGTTCCAGCTTTTCTCCGGAGTCTCCGGCATCGGCGGCCGCCGGCGCCATTTTGCGGCGTGACCTCGTTGACTTCATTTCTTTTAACGGTAACGCTGATGGCGCCGTGATGATAGAAAGAGAGAAGCGGGGTTAGGCTGGAGTTGTGACTATCGGGGGTTTATGGACACAGAGGAAAGAAGGGTGATATGTTTTGTTTGATTAGTTTTCTTGTTTGTTTTTGTTTTCTTGACGAAATTGACACTAATGTGATTGAGACCAACGGTATGGGCTTGTTCGTAATTTCCAATTTGCGAAAGGGTATGTTAAAGACTTGTTTGACATTTCGCTCACGTTAAAACGACGGCGTGGCGGCCGGAGAAATGTCTTCAAAGGAAAAAGGGAAGGTAAACAAAATACACTTAAATAACAAAAAATCAATTGGAGTTTGACACATCAGACATAGTTCTTCTAAGGCAAGCCAGCTATTGACAATAAGGATTTTTCTTTTTAAGAAACAAAATTTAAGTTGAATTTATAAATGGTTAGTATGAGTATTTCCTGATATCCTAAAATAATTTATTTGATGAATACGAATCTGAAGGGGCACGTCTCAAAACCATTTTCTTTTCCAATTTAGTTCTTTCCTATAAATAGATCTTAACTTAACCTCTAAAATAAAATAAAAATTCAATTCAATCCTTTTATAAATAAAGAAATTATAAATTTATATATAAATGAAAAAATAACTATTTAATCCCTTTAAGATTAATAAAATTATAAATTAACATATAATAAACTTATATTTTAATTTACGATAAATTTGTAATTAAATTTTGGACTCATTTTTCATTTTCTTAATTGTTAACCAAAGTAGGTAAGTAGTTATCTACTAATTAGTAAACTAGTAATGGTTGTTCACAAAGAAGAACAATTATATGAAAATATGTACTTTAGATGGGAAATTGCGAGGTGAATCATTTTGAGTGATATAATGGCTTTTGTAGTCTCAAAATCAGTAGAAGTAGAGACGAAAGCAATCGACCAAATAATTGGTGAATAAATATACGGGTTTCTCCAGCTAATGGAATAATTGCAGGAATTAGTTATATTTATATATACTTCTCCAGCTAGTTCTGCTGTTATGCCAACTAAAAGGAGTACACCTGGTCCACTAGAGTCGTTGTTAATTGTTGATAAAACCAACCATTTCTTTCACAAAGCCGGTTCACCTAAAAGAACTAATATATTTTGTGTGTTTTTAACACACATAATAGAGTACGAAGACTGTAAGAAAAATGATTCACAATTACTTGGTTTGCCTTCCCTTACAATAATTCCAGAATACAATTATATGTAAACGACTAAAACAAAAACATTAAAGAATCAATTCACTCAACAATTTAATTTAGTAGAAATATCGATTTAAATTCAATCTACTCGCACATCAATGAATAATTTTAGTCTCGAAATTGTCGTTAATCAATACATTTATACTCCCCAAATCATCACCTTACAACTCAAATAAAGAGATGTTAAGTAAAAAGTGACAAAAATACATACTGATAAAGTAATAAAATATCAAATAAAACAATCTCTAAAAAGTACACCTAATGTGTGATTACAACATACTCCAAAAAAGCTTCCTCTCATTTTGAAAATAAGTTAAGCTGATCTTCAAAATTTAAATTAAAATATGGATAAATTACAACAACAGTCACTCAATTTTAATGTAGTTGACAGAACAATTACTCTAATTCCAATTCAGTCACTCAACTTTCAAAAACATAACAAAGCAACCTTACTAACCATTTTCCGTTACAGGCATAACCACCACTTTATTTCAAACCCAATATATATATAAGGGTAAATACACCAACAATCACTCAACTTTGATCTCAATGACAAAACAATCACTCAACTTTCAATTCAGTCACTTAACTTTCAAAAAATAACAAATCAATCCTACTAACTTTCAAAAAAACTAGACACCCCAAAAGAAGAACAAATAAGACCCTTGAATGAATTCTTCTTGTTCAGGAAGAAAGTTGAGAACCATGGCTTCCTCATTGTCATTACCCCAAAATACCGTTTTCGATATCCTTTCAAGATTACCCCTTAGGTCCGTGACCTGATTCAAATCCCTTTCCAAGGATTGGGCTTACCTCACCTCAACCACAACTTTTGTTGCCAACCATCTCCTTCGCTCTTCTTCTGATCTATCATCTCATCCTCCTTTGCTACAATTGTAACAGCCCGTTTTTAGTAAAACCAAAACAGTGGTTTTAGAACTACAAATCCAATGTCAGAATATTTATTTTAATATTATTTTGAGGTCTACAGCATAATAGTATAATTTTGTGAAAATTTTGTTAAGAAATTTTATTGTTTGAATGCTTAATTTTGTGAAAATGGATTAAATCGCATAAAATGTAAAAGTTGAGTTTTAATAGCTAAAGGTATTAAATAGTTATAGTACATTAATGTGGAGGTCCTTATATGGTAATTAGTCCATTAGTATGTTAGTGGATGATAATGGCTTGGAAATTTTGTAATTTGAATTGATTTTAAAGGTTAATTAAGTAATTTGCTATCATATTTCTCCATCTTCTTCCACCGATTTTCAAGAGGAAATGAAGCCATTTTCATCCTTAACATTTGACCATCTTTAATCATTCAACTATGTATGAGATTTTGATTCGTTTTTAATGATTTTTATGTTTTTAGAATAGTTACAGCTTAATCTAGCTAGCCCAGAGATTAATTTGTGAAATTGTTAAAATTTTAGGGTTTTTCCATTGATGAAATGCATTTTTTTGATGTTTGATAGTAGAAATGAATGGTTGTTGTTAGATAAACAACATTTGTTAAGGGATTTTTGATAAAAATGTCAATTAGGGATTAAATTGAAAATTGTGTAGAATCCATAGTGAAATTGTGAAATAAATGAAATATAAGGCTTGCTAAGGACCTATATGAAATTCGGCTAGCATGGGTGTGGATTGAATTGCATGAAAATGCATTTTTATGAGATAATGACTAAATTGTAAAGAGGTTAAAAGTTTAGGGGTAAAAGTGTAAATTATAAAAATATGTATTTTGGGCTAAATTGAATAGAACGCTAATTCAATAAGTTAAATTTGATTATATATAGATCAAGAAAAGCAAAGATCGGAATTAGATTGAGGGAAAAACAAAGTATTGGATTGATAGTTCGATTTTCATCCATATACACTCGAGGTAAGTTCGTATGATTAATAAGCTTTGTATTACATGTGTTTAAATGCTTAAATTATGTGATTGTGATAAAATGACATCTACGAAAGTTATCGACGAGGCTTCAACAGAGAATAGATCCCGTTTGAACATTAGGAATAGATAAGATACAAATCACATGTCATTAGAGTTTGCTGTAATTATGTGATTCGGGTGTTGGTCCTGTACGTCCTACCGGTGGCTAAGTTTACCAACATGTGTTGCGGTTACTCGACAGCTTGTGTGAGTAGCACCGTGTAGCTACATCTTGACTGTTAGCTTGTGTGAGCAGATCCAGTGATAAATCGAGAGTGAGCATGTATGTGAGATGTGATAGAGGTGGTTTAACCACATACATGGCACTTAGCGTACGATACTTGAGTATCCGATATTATTCCGAATGGTTCAACTGACAAAGATGATAGTACGAGGATATAAGGGAAGATACGGATCAGTTCAGGTACTCATGATAAGTTCGACAAGTAAGTGATAGTTGATGAATTCAAATGGTGAGTAAGAGGTAGATGATGAATTCAAATATAATTCATATGGTTATGGCAATGTGCTAATTGTTAGATTGAATGAAATTTATTTACATTTACTTATACTTCTTTAAATTGCAAATGAATTGATAGATTGTACTTATTAGTCATACGAGCTTACTAAGCTTCATAGCTTACTTTGTTTGTTTTTTCGTGTTTTATAGTGATTCGAAAGCTCGCTTGGATTAGAAGTCGTCGGAGGTCTCATCACACTATCCAGCTATCGTTTTAGTCTTTATGAACTTGTGTATTTTGGTTATATGGCATATATAGGCTTTTTGGTTATATGATATGTATAGGTATTGTAAATGTATGTACTTTTGGACATCTTATTGTGTACATGGAAATTTCATGTTTATGCTTGATTTTAGGTTGGATTGAGTGTCTAATTTGGTTGTGGTTATGTGCTATTGAAGTGTGTAGGTTGGCATCGAAAATTGGGTGAGAAATGTGGCTTGTAACCTAGCCTATTTTCATTCACACGGGCAGAGACATAGGCGTGCGTGACACACGGTCAGGTGACACGGCCGTGTGTCCCCTATAATTTTTAATGAAAACAAGTCAGTGAGTTACACGGGCTAGTCACACGGGCGTGTGGTTGGCCGTGTGACACAAGTCATAGAGTTACATGGGGTCGAACATGGTCTAGGACACGGCCATGTGATCCCCTTTCAAATGTCTACACGACCTGTGACATGGGCGTGTCTTGTGGCCATATGAGACAAACGACCTTGCTACACTGGCGTGTGTCCCCTGTATATAAAAATTTTCAATGTTTTTCCAAAATTTTCCTAAGTTCTCGGATTAGTCCCAATTTGTTTTAAATGTCTGATTTGGCCCTCGAAAGTTCGTGTTAGGGACTATATGAATGTATGTGAATGATTTAAGTATGGATATGAATTATGGATGTAAAATGAATGATTATTTATGTGATAAGTCCAGTAATGCTCCGAAACCTTAATTCGACAACGGATTCGAGTTAGGGGTGTTACAACAATACCCAATCTGATTTCGACTTTGGGATCTTGCTAATCATTAACCCGACCCAGAATTTCACTTGTCGGCATTCGGTTGTCCCTTTGGAGGAACCTCTTTCTTTATTCCCAAAAATCATAGGTTCAACCGATTCTTTTGTTTGGTTTATCTGGATGTTCCCCTTGTTTTGCTTCTAGTTTTGTTTTATGCAACTTGATAATTGTAACGCCCCTAAACTTTTAATTAATGACGATTTCATCCTTAGGCTCAGAAAATAAAATTACTGCAATTTAATCCTTATTTCCTGCCGTTATTGTCATACATATTGATAACAGCCCATAAATTCTATAAAATATCAGAATTTTTCATAATTTCAACACTTTTTAATTTAATCCCTAAAACGTGTTTTTCCCCGATCTTGAACTAAATTAATAATTTCATTTAAATTTCGCAATTTAAATAATAAAATAATCCTTTTCATGTAATTTGATCATTTCTAACATTTTTTTACAAAATTGCCCATAAATTTTTACTTTTATTCAATTTAGTCACTGAGCCTAAAACATGCAAATTAGCCATGCTAGCTGAATATTCATACATATTTTCCTCCTCCTCCTCTCCATTCCACATCTTTAATTTATATAACATGCTTATAAGTAACATTATCAAAACTTTCACTATTTACTTATATGTATTTTCAAAACTGTCCATTTGAGTCATAGTTATTAAATTATTTATATCTTGAGCTACAGAACCCCAAATTAAGATCTGCTAATTTTCCCTGAAAGTAGACTCACATGTCTTCTTACCATAAATTTTCAGAATTTTTAGTTTATCCAATTAGTATAGTTTATTCATTAAAATCTCTCATATTTTGCTGTTTGACAGTTCTGACCACTCTTTGGTAAAATTTAATTATCTCTTTGTACAGAATTCAAATGATGTTCTCATTTGTTTCTTATAAAAATAGACTCATTAAGCTTTATAAATTATGTCTCATAATAATTTTTATAAAATTTTTAATGATTTTTCCAAGTCAAAATAAAGGATCCCGAAATCATTCTAAATCAGTCTCACAAAAATATAAATATATCAGAGTACAGAATTCATTTACTTGTTCTGTTTCTTTTATATGAAAATAGACTCATTAAGCTTTAATTCCATATCTTACTCAACTTCTAATTCAATTTCTACCATTTTTGGTAATTTTTCAAAGTTGACCTACTGCTACTGTCCAAAACAGTTTTAGTGCAAAATGTTGATTATCAAGTTTATAACACTCTCATTTCCCTTCTCTACAACATTTCCCATCACTTTCTCTTATTTTCTCTTCACCAATATATCAACAACATAGAACCATATATAAAAAAACTCTATATTAACATCATTTCCATGCTTTTTCAATAATATCAAACTTAAAAATATGTGGAAATCTTGATGTTCTTACTTTGTCCACTTGGTTTCAATCTTTAACTTGATATTCTCTCTTTTCCAGCTTCTATTTCTTGAGTCCAACTTGACATTCTAACTCCCATAGTCTCCTTAACATTTTTCTCCTTCTTCTCTTCTTCTTCTAAAGTTGGATGCATGGGAAGAGGTGGCTAGTGGTTTTTCCCCTCCCCCCCCCACACATATATATACTAAATAAAATAATAAAATAATAAAATATATTATTAAAATATTAATAAAATAATAATTATTTAATATATAATTATAAAATATCATCAATATAATCATTACTTTCTAGATTTCTCTCTCTTCCAATTGACCATTTTACCCTTTATGATCTTTTAAAATTCCATCCTTGAGTCATCACTTAATTTGGTAAAATTACAATTTAGTCCCTCATAATTCTTCACTTATTCAATTTAGTCCTAATTCATCAATTTTCCCTAGTTTCTAGATTATTCTACCCTTAAAATATTTGCACTATTGGTCCTTCAACTTTTCATATTTACACTTTTAACCCCTCAAATTTTGAGTATTTACTCTTGGGCAACAAAACTTTTCTCACTTTTACAATTTAGTCCTTTCTTGAATTAATATGTCATAATATATTTCCCAATGACATAACTCAAATTTCCTCTTCTCGTCACTTTATTTCCTTATTTTACTATATCAATGATAATATTTCACTGTAGAAATTTTCGGGGTGTTACAATAATGTTGGCAGTGAAGTTAATGTTGTTTAGCTTAATCGATGACCATTTTGTTTATATCATCATATCCCATGAAGTTCTCGACAAATCAAAGTCGTTTTGGTTCTTGAATCACTTGAATGTTGCTTTGGAGGATTTTCTCCTCACCAGTTTGGTTGTGGGTACTGATAGTTTGACCCAAAATTATCTTCAATCTCATTTCGATCTGGTTTTTTCAAATTTAATGGCTTTGGGCAGCAGAAAAATATAGTCAAATCAAAATCATGGTAACTCCTCTATTGGGGGTTGAAAAAGAAAAAAAAAATGATAGGGTGGTGGTTTGGAGGTCAACAATGGTGACGCCAAATATAGTTATGGCAGAGGTGGCGATGGTAACATTATTAGGATGGAGAAGAAGGAGTATAAACATATTGGGTCATTTACGAAAAAAAATAGTCACTCAACTTTGCCTCGTCTAACATGGTAAGTTAACTGGCCACATTAGCTAGTTTACTGGTCATGTCACTTGTCCTGTTCAGCTTGTAACGGAAAATGTTAATGAGTGATTGATTTGTAATTTTTCGATAACGTTAGTGTAACACCCCTAACCCGTATCCATCGCCAGAACTGGGTTACGAAGCATTACTGAAATTTACAGATCAAACATATTCAAATCATGCTAAAACAATCATCCTAGGTGCCTAACCAATGTACCCTCATTGGTATCACATTTATATAATCAAATAATATTATCAAAGCATCATTCTAATCCAATTTATAAACATACCAAATTCAATCCATTTTTGCCTAGTTCATAAACACTTAAGCATCAACTTAATTTCACATGCATATATCTAAATTTGGTTCAATTTACCATGCCATAATATGGCTTCAAACACATGCTTATGTGTATATACCATCTAACATTGCACTTATAACATTATTTACAATTCATCCACAAAATAATTATCATTTAGACATCCTATGTACATGCCGACACAAAAGATAAATATCATCATATTTGAGTTCGGGATCGTTGTTGGATGCTAAATTGGCGATAAAAAATGAAGTACCTAATTTGCGCACAGAAAAACAAAATTGTACGTTGAGTAAAACTCAGTGGTATTTCTATAATCTAAATATTTAAAAACAATGGATTACAAATATATAATTGAAATATAAACACATATTAATGAATAAGATCACAACTATCATATGTCAACCTTTTGAATTCATACATGCTAGCACATCATTTCAACATCATTTCGTACTATACTAAAATTGCACATGCTAACATCTTTTATTTAATTAACAATGTCCTAATTCACACAATTGCTATATAAATAGCTAAATTCACATATCAAACCACAATTGTTTATACATTGATATTAGTCATTCAATACTAATTCATGAGTACATAACTCATGTATCTCATTTAGTCACAACATATCTCATTTTCATGTTTCAAATCTCTATCCCATTTTCAATTCACATCCAATATCATCCAATATCAATTATAGAACCGTTTATTTAATTACTCCTATTAACACGACTTGAACTCAGATGGATACACGGATCCAACCAACACACTAGTTTGGCACTCAGTGCCTCATCAGATAATCCGAAGTAATATGCGCTCCGCGCTATATAAATTTAACACCTAGTGTCTCATCAGTTAAACCGAAGTAAATTGGCACCCAGTGCCTCATCGACTCAAAGTCGAAGAAATCCCTGAACTCGTACCATATGCATTAAATTGAATTATAACAATTAACAACTAAGTTCGGATTATAGAAATACAAACCATGAATTTTGAACTATTCGACGTGGATTTTATCTTTCCCCTTTTTAGTTGAGGATTCAATTTAGTTCCAAAACCGGGACTAATTTTTATTCTTTACAATTAATTCTATATTTTTATACAAATTTCACTTTAAACTAAATTTAACTCCCTATTTTCACTTAAATCCCTAAATTTTGAATTTTTCATAATTTAGTCCCTATTACTCAAAATTTACAATTTATTCTATAATTTAATCTTTTTTCATTTTTAGTCTAAAACTCTATCAATTTAATCCTAATATTAAAATTATTCAACCTTAACAACACTTAAAAACTTAATAATTGCTAAAATTTAGACACGAGTCGAGTAACCCTATGTATCGAAATTCCAAAAATATAAAAATTACAAGAAAAAAGACTAAATTAACTAACCAATTAGACTTGGAAACTTTTGAAGCCCTTAGCCATGGGTTCTCTTTCTTTTTCTTCTTTCTCTTTTTCTTTCTTTCTTTTCTTTCTAATTTTGTTTGGCTTTCTTTCTTTTTCGTTCTTTATCCATTCTTTTATTACTTATTTTATTTTATTATAATTATATAATATATATACTTACTAATTACGTAAACATATTATAATATAATTATTCTTTAGTCCTTTTAATTATTCTTTAATCTATAATTCAACTTTTACTTTATATGCAATTTAGTCCTTATACTTAATTACTCTTAATTCGAGCAAATTCACTTAACCGAAACCTAATTAACTACACAACTAGCTTTGTAAATATTTTTAATAAATATTTACGAGTTTGATTTAAGGGAAAGGAGTCCAAAGAATGCACTTTTCGACACCTGTGACTATTGGGTCGTTACAATTAGTTATTGATTTGTTATTTTTTAAAAGTTGAGTGACTGAATTGAAACTTTACCTCTTCCAACATGACAAGCTAATTGGCCACGTCACCTGTCCCATTAGGTTTGTATCGAAAAATGCTAATGGGTGACTAATTTGTAATTTTTCGATAACATTAGTGACTGATTTGTTATTTTTTGAAAGTTGAGTGATTGAATTGAAATCAGACTAACTGTTTTGTCATGTACATCAAAGTTGAGTGACTGTTAGTGTAATTTACCCTTAAAATATCTCAAAATATTATCTATATATTTTCAAAATGCAGTCTCATTTGAATAAAATCAAATCAATTTCAAATCTCTTAATCCACAACTCACAAAATAGAATTGAAGCAATTTTAAGGTTTTTCATTCCCCTTCGTACATAAAATGACATGCATTTTTTACTTAATTGAAACAATAATTGAAAACATAAATCATATATAAATTAAAATTTATGCCTTATCAATTTACTTACAGAAATGATATTGTGATTGATGTTATAATTAGGGACGGATCTAAGATTTTAGTCCAAAGGGACAAAACTTCTAAATTCGAATGACTTTTTTTAATGAAAAAAAAAGTCAATTCTTCTCAGATACTTTTTATTTTATCAAACAAATCAATTTAATATTTTTTTTAAAATATGAATGATTTAATTGTAAAAAAAATTAAAAGAAAAAAATACAAGATATTAAATTAAATATTTCTTTCCAATATGCAAAAAAGAATAACTAATACTATACTAAAATTTTTATAAATATCATTATAATTCCAAAAATTAAATTAAAAAAAAACTTGGCCTTAGTGCCATTCCTCAAAACTAGGAATCCTAAATTGCACCGTTCGTTTTTTCATAAGATCGAACTACTCATCAATGATAGAACCTATTGAACATTCTCGAGCTATTTCTTTTTCTATACATGTCACCAAGTAAGTTAAAAGAAAACTATCCTCCATTCTATTGCGAAACATTGTCTTTACAATTTTTGTAACGCCCTAAACTCGGCCTAGACGTCCAGCCCGAGCTTAGAGAATCACATACAACAATCAAGTATCACGCAAGACACCATAATACCAAACCCTGGTTTACATAAAGTTCAACCCAAAGTCATCCTAGTATAGATTAACAAGGATCCTACTGAAATAGTTTATAGAAAGTTAATAGATTGACCAAGCTCCCGCGACATTGACCCGTTAAAGTTTGCGAACCACCTGAAATCCAAGTAATAACAGAATGAGTTATGAACTCAGTGCATAAAATAAAATATTCAATTAACAATCGTTATAGTGTAATCCCAAATTCAGAGATTCAATTCATTAAAAGAGTAAATTCAGTTCAAACTTAGAGCAGACCACTTATGTAACACTCCTAACCCCAAACCATCGCCGAAACAGGGTTACGGAGCATTACCGGAGCCATCGGACCATTTACAATTAATACACAATTTATTATCAAACATAATATAAAATAACCTTATAGTCCCTTAAATGGATATTTGAGATCCAAAAATACAAGTTAAAAGATGTTCGGGACTAGTTTAATAATTCGAAACAATTTTCGGTAACCTTTAAAAATTCTTCCTAGGTACAGGGCTTACACGCCCATGTGGGTTGGGGACATGCCCGTGTGACCCCAAGTCATACCCGTGTTGTTGAACTGTGTGGCTTAACACGGCCGTGGTGGTTTGAGACACGCCCGTGCCTCTTACCCGTGGACTATACTAACTTGTGCACACGGCTACAAGGCACGCCCATGTGCTAACCGTGTACCTCACACGGTCTGGACACACGCCCGTGTGCCAAACTATGTGGACTCTATATGAGTCTAGAATACTAACCTAACCTTCCTTGCACATTTTGAACCAATTTTTAATCTATTACTAATACTCAACCAATTCAACATATAAATATCGTAACTTATTAATCATAATGAGCCATATCTTATAGCCAAATCAAATGATAAATACACAAAATACCAAGTTCCTATACATGCCATAGACTTATGAGATTTATTGTTACCTTTTACTTCACCATGATAACATGATAATGTGATGACATCTCCAACGATCTCCAACCCAAGCTAATATACAACCCTAAAGAGATGGAAAGGAAGGGAAGTAAGCTTCAAAGCTTAGTAAGTTTATAAGCAAATAATAATAAGCAAGTAAAAGCTTGTTTGAATTAATTCTTAAAATTTTGTTTTCAAAGTGATATAATCACCATTTTGCTTAAACACACTTTTTATCCATATTCCCATTGAGCTGTCATTTGGAGTCACTGTCACTAAATTATTTATTTCTTGAGCTACAGAGCTCCGAATTAAGTTCTGTAAATTTTCCCTGAAACTAGACTCATATATCTTGTCACCATAAAATTTTGCAGAATTTTTGGTCTAGCCAATTAATACATTTTATTCATTAAAGATTCCCTTGTTACTCCACCCGATAGTTCTAACCTTTCTCTACTAAAAATCAATTATCTCATTGTACAGAACCCAGATAAGATTCTTGTTCATTTATTTTGAAACTAGATTCACTAAGTAGTTCATCCATATAAATTACACTCCATAATAATTTTTATACAATTTTTAGTGATTTTCCAAAGTTGGAATAGAGGATCTCAAAGTTCATTCTGACCCTATCACAGAAAGTAGAATATTTATTAAATATTCAAAACATTTTAAATAAAATGTTTAGAAGATGTTTATTTAATAAAGCTAGAAAAATTTTACCTGTAGAAATTTTTACAAAAATAAACAGTATAATTTGCAACCAGCAAATTCAATTTAGAAAAACTTTTTCTGAATACTTTTTACAAGCCTATGTTTTTACAAATCATTTAGGAGAAAAATTCCCTACTATAAAATTTAGGCTTAATCATGAACCATTTGATATAACAAGTATTGAATGGGGATTTGTTAAAGAAATAACAGTCCAAAATCTTTCTTTTGATTTACTAAAAGATTTTCCAGCTATCGTAAAATCACGATTAGCAAGTTTTCCAAATATGGATTTCTTTTACTATTTTCATATAGAAATTAGTAGTTTTATTGGTATTGCTGAATATGAAAGATTTTTTCAGCCATATCAAATTTGGACTATTCAAACGATGTTTGGAGGAATAAACCTCTCATCGGTTGATGAAGATAAAGATCACTTGTCAAAAACCATTGACATGTGTTATAATAATTTTTCAAATTATCAAGTCCAAGCCGGAATTGATTTAATGCTTAAAGCTCAGTATTTACTCCAACATAATACTTATGTCCTCTGGACTGATGGAAGAAGAATACTGGCGTACAATACTGAAAGACCTCATCAAAACCGTGATGAAGATTCTCTACAGCTGTTAAAAAAGATAGCTGAAATGGAGATTGATGATTATCCATTAACGATGGAAATCAAGGACACGTGGGAAAGTTGGAACTCACCACCAGTCTCACCGGATTCATTACATCTAGATGAAATAGAAGAAATGAATCTGACAAATATCCAAGAAGGATAATCCCGAGACTAGACACGTGTAAAAATCCAAAAAAGGAGCATTTAATTATTGATGGAGACTTGCAACTATCTCATTAAAAAGATAATGATGGAAGATGATGCAAGCCATGATGCAGAGATGATGGAAGCAACCATTAATGCACGCAACCATCAAGAAAGCGACAAATAAAAATGACTACGTGGAAGAAACCATCGAGTCAATATTTATTACGTCCTTATCAGGATATTTTCGGATTTGAATTGTAAATAAATTAGAGTTCAATTCTTACACTATAAATAGGCATTGTTGTAGCCTAAAGAAGGCATCGATTCCTACACCAATTCATAGTATAGTTTTCTTAGATTTTGCCTTTTGTAAACTTTCTTTCAATAGCCTTTTGTAAAATCCTTTACTATCAATAAAACTCTTTGTAAAAATTATATTCCGCTGTCTTGAGCCACCATAGTCTCCCCCGTTATTGGTATCAGAGGGCCGGAGTAACGATACTTGGAAGCAAATATATCATAGTAATATTGTAAGTTTCTATCTTTTGTTCTCAATTCTGTTTATTTCATAGTTATTTATCTTAAAACCCATATATCTGTTGTTGTGTCTTTGTTGCCTGTTTAAGTCCAGGGAGGACGTGTTTAAGGCCTTTGTTAAAGACATATTAAGATAACGGACGGTTTTAGGTACCAAAGATAAATAATATGGAAGAGATAGATTGTTTATATAAAGATAAAACTTGTAATCATACTATGCATATAGAACCCAAAAATGAAAACAACATTTCGGCTCTTAGTAAAGGTATCAATAGTCTTGTGGATATAACTTCTGTTTATTTTAATAAGTTATATAATAAGGTTAATAATATTGAAAGTAAAATTGATAATATTAGTAAAGTAACAGAGTTAGACTTGAACAACGAGTCTAAGGAACTTTTAACAGATATTAATAATAAATTAGATAATGTTTTCACTAACAAAAGTGAAGACCAAGAAATGGATTTAGGTCCATTATACTATGGTAATAGTAATGTTATTTTAGCTTTATCTGAGGAAGACCAAACTTCTTCGGACGAGTCTAATACTAATAATAATATTAAAAAAGAAAAACAAAAAAGAGAAAATTCAAAACAACAAAAACATGATTTCCAGTGTTATAAAGAATTAATAGAACATTGGAAAATAAAATTTTCTACTACTAATGATAGTTATGAAAGAGTAGAATATTTAAAATTAATAGAGGAACTTTATGAAAAACATAAAGGTCTGTTTAAAATATTTAATTATCATTATATGTTAAATTATGATACTACAGAAAGTAGTAGTAGTTCTAATGAAGATAATAAATCAGAAGATAATAATTCTATGATTTCAGAAGAAATTAATGCAACTAGCTATAATTCTGATGAAGAAAATACTTCAACAGAAGAAAATATAGAAATACCGGAACCCATGGATACTGACAACACAGATCCATATATACCGAAACCTAAGGAAAAGGATAAGAAAGAAGAAATATTAATATTAAAACATAAACCAGAATTATTATATAAAAATTCTAGAAACACTAGAATACAAAAGACAAAAAATACAATAATAATTCAACAAATGAAATTGGGAAAAAATGATATTATCACTTTTTCAAAATTTCAACCAAAAAAATATTATACTTATATAGAAGTTACCTTTCAATTTAGAGAGTATAAAACATATTCTTTACATGCTCTATTAGACACAGGAGCTACAACAAGTAGCTGTAGACAAAATGCTATTCCATCAGAAAAATGGGAATTAATGAATAATCCCATAATGGCGGTAGGGGTAGATGGTAAAGAAACCTTAATTGTTCATAAAGCTAAGAATATACCAGTCTACATAAATAATGTAAGATTTGTAATTCCAAAAATTTTATGTTTCCCTGATATGCATGGTGATATTTTATTAGGTAATAATTTTATATATCAACACTTGCCTTTTTCTATTGATAGAAATATGATTACATTAACCACAGAAAACACTTATGTGGAAGTACCATTAATAGAAAATCATAAGTATATTTGTAATAAAGATTTTAATCCACCAAGGAAAGATCATTTTAAACAGATCGAAATAACCCATTGGCTGTTTAAAATATTAGAAAATAATTTTAGTGAAGAACCATTAAAATTATGGAAGAATAGCCCTCGATATTGCGAAATCAAGTTAGAAAATCCTAAAAAGATTATTAGGGTAAAACCAATGATCTATACTAAACAAGATATAGATGAGTTTGATATTCAAATAAATGAATTAATGGAAAAAGGATTAATAGAAGAAACTACTAGTCCACATTCTAGTCCTGCTTTTATGGTAAGAAACCATGCAGAAATAAAACGAGGAAAAGCTAGAATGGTTATTAACTATAAAAGATTAAATCAAAATATTATTTTTGATGGGTATTTTATTCCAAGAAAGGAGGTACTCATAAATCAAGCAAAACATGCTAAATATTTTAGTAAATTTGATTGTAAATCAGGTTTTTGGCAAATTATGCTAACAGAAGCTTCTAGGCCTTTAACAGCATTTAGCGCACCTAATGGACATTTTCAATGGAATGTAATGCCTTTTGATCTGTGTAATGCACCACAGATTTTTCAAAGATGGATGGATTCTATTTTTAAGAAATATAAAAAATTTTGTGTAGTCTATATTGATGATATATTAATTTTTTCAGACACTCTAGAAAGACATAGAAAACATCTAAACATCATTTCTAGAGAATTCATAAAACATGGAATAATACTAAGTCCTAAAAAGATAGAATTAGAAAAAACTGAAATAGAATTTTTAGGATTAATATTATCTGAAGATGGTCTTAAATTACAGGATCATATTATAATAAAAATCAAGGAATTTCCTGATAATATTAAAGATCTAAAACAACTTCAGCAATTTATAGGAATTGTTAATTATGGAAGAACCTTTTTCCCTAATTTATCTAAAAAATTAGATAAGTTATATGAAAAACTAAAGAAAGGAATAACATTTGATTGGACTGAAAGAGATTCCGAAATTATTAAAGAAATAAAAGAAGAAATAAATTATATTCCAAAAGTTTATTTACCTAAACAGGGTGATAAATTAATTTTAGAAACAGATGCTTCTGATAAACATTGGGGTTGTATATTAAAAGCCAAAACAAAAAATGAAGAATTAATTTGTGGTTATAGTTCAGGAAAATTTAAACCAAATGAAATTAATTATATTATATATGAAAAAGAGTTATTAGCAATAAAGAAATGAATAAAGAAATTCTTGATATATTTAGCATCCGAATATTTTATTATTAGAACAGACAATCAGGCTGTTAAACAATTTCTTACTAATAACAGTTTAGAAACAGTACCAAGACGGATACGATGGTATAATGAGTTATGTAATTTTAATTTTCAAGTCATAAATATAAAAAGTGATGAAAATATTCTTGCTGATTTTCTTAGCAGGCCTTATGGATAGAGGTAAAAAACCTCTAATGGGAGAATGGAATACTGTTCATAAACCCAACAAAGGGAAAATAACAAAATCCAACCAAGGATTTGTTCCTATGCCTCCACAAGTACAATTTTATCCTAATCAGGGATATTATGTACCATATCCAATGGTAAGACAACCAATTGGAACTCAATTTTCATTGACGCCAAACCCGGTATGTCAATCTCAATGGTCACAAGATCCTAATTCGGCATTTCAAACCAGTTATGCTGAAATTATTAAGGGAGCAGAAAACTTTTTATCCCAACAATCGCTCTCTGAAATAAATGATTTTTATAATCCAGGATTACCACTGGAATATTATAATTATATTAATAAAATATGGAAAACCCATGTTTTAGAACAAAGAGCAAATTTTCGAAGAGCTCTTACTAATTTTTCTCAATTTTTAGTTGAAAAAACAACTAAAGAAAATAAAGCCCATGATCTTTTATTAAAATCAGTTTTATATAGAGAATGGGAAGATTGTTATGTAGATTATATGGATATTAAGGAGATAAATAATCTTCTTGATATATTTCAATATTTTATTGATAATGGGACAAACAGTCCTGTTATAAATAAAATATTGAAATATATCAAGAAGATTATTTATCTCCTTAATATCCATATAATCTACATAACAATCTTCCCATTCTCTATATAAAACTGATTTTAATAAAGCTATTGGTATATTTATTTAATAAAGATAGCTGTTTATTGGTATCAGAGCGCCGGAGTAACGATACTTGGAAGCAAATATATCATAGTAATATTGTAAGTTTCTATCTTTTGTTCTCAATTCTGTTTATTTCATAGTTATTTATCTTAAAACCCATATATCTGTTGTTGTGTCTTTGTTGCCTGTTTAAGTCCAGGGAGGACGTGTTTAAGGCCTTTGTTAAAGACATATTAAGATAACGGACGGTTTTAGGTACCAAAGATAAATAATATGGAAGAGATAGATTGTTTATATAAAGATAAAACTTGTAATCATACTATGCATATAGAACCCAAAAATGAAAACAACATTTCGGCTCTTAGTAAAGGTATCAATAGTCTTGTGGATATAACTTCTGTTTATTTTAATAAGTTATATAATAAGGTTAATAATATTGAAAGTAAAATTGATAATATTAGTAAAGTAACAGAGTTAGACTTGAACAACGAGTCTAAGGAACTTTTAACAGATATTAATAATAAATTAGATAATGTTTTCACTAACAAAAGTGAAGACCAAGAAATGGATTTAGGTCCATTATACTATGGTAATAGTAATGTTATTTTAGCTTTATCTGAGGAAGACCAAACTTCTTCGGACGAGTCTAATACTAATAATAATATTAAAAAAGAAAAACAAAAAAGAGAAAATTCAAAACAACAAAAACATGATTTCCAGTGTTATAAAGAATTAATAGAACATTGGAAAATAAAATTTTCTACTACTAATGATAGTTATGAAAGAGTAGAATATTTAAAATTAATAGAGGAACTTTATGAAAAACATAAAGGTCTGTTTAAAATATTTAATTATCATTATATGTTAAATTATGATACTACAGAAAGTAGTAGTAGCTCTAATGATGATAATAAATCAGAAGATAATAATTCTATGATTTCAGAAGAAATTAATGCAACTAGCTATAATTCTGATGAAGAAAATACTTCAACAGAAGAAAATATAGAAATACCGGAACCCATGGATACTGACAACACAGATCCATATATACCGAAACCTAAGGAAAAAGATAAAAAAGATCCTTATGGTAAAAGAAAATTAGAATCAGATATTCAAAAAGATGATTATCTGAGATCTTTTAAAAAAGATAATGAGCTAGTCGAAGAAACGACTAGAATATTTGAAACTATAGCTACTAATGATGTCAAGCCTGAAAACCCAGGAGAAACATCTACTCAACCTATACCATATAGGATTGATGATTTAAATAAAAGAAATGTTGCTCAAGGAGGTATATATTTAGATTTAACTAAAATACCTTTATCAGACTATGAAAAAACTATAGATGATTGGGCACAGTCTATGACTATTGTTGTTAATAATAATAGCAGTAGTTGGACAAAAGAAAAATTTTTAAATTATTTTGTAGGAACTTTCCAAGGAGATGTTTTGCAATTTCTCCGTCGTTGGGAAGAATCTGAAAAAGGGAAACAACAAAAGGAACAACTTATTAATCAAATAGGTACTCCTAAGGAACTATTAAAAGGTTTAACCTTAATTCTAAAAACAGAATTTTGTGGCTATACTGATAAAAAAGATCAGGACGGTCAATCTAGTTATATATTATCAAAAATAAAATTATGTGATATTAGATATTTAGAAGAATTTTCTAAAAAATTTCTTCATGAATATCAAAAGTTAAAAAATAATAACATAGAATTTTGGAAAAACCAATATTTCCATAAATTACCCCCACCTTGGGATGAAATTTGTATAAATAAATATGCTTCTTATCTAGATAAACACAGTAAAGCAGCTGGTATAGATAAAGAAAATATAGATAGTATAGGAAATAGGATTAATTTCGCCAAAGAAAGAATTACTTTACACTGTTTACAGAGTAAAGCTGCTAAACAAGTTAAAAATAAATTAAGTCATAGGTATTGTACAAAATTATTAGAAGGCGAATGGGAGTTTGGTTGTAAACCTATACAATCTAAACCTTATAAAAATTATAAAAATAAAAAATATAGGATGATAAGGTGGAAACCAGGAAATAAAAAATATACTGGTAAAAATGATAATAACAAAAAGAAAAAATTTGTAAGAAGAAAAACTTCTAAAAAACCTATAAAGCAACTTTGTAAATGTTTTATATGTGATGAAGATGGTCATATAGCTACAAATTGTCCTAATAAGGGAAAAAATGCTAGAAAAATGATTAAAAATCTTGAAGAACAAGATTTAGAAATATGTTTTAGTGAGGAAATAAATCCTACTGAAATCTTATATGAAATAATATCAGAAACTGAATCTGATACTGATAATGAAGAATATATCTTTATGTTAGGACATAATAATCAATTAGAAGAAATTCCTAAAACTGAACAACAGGATATAAAATTAGGAAATTTAATAGGAGAAGAAAAAGACTTCTCAGAAGAAATGATAGAAAAGATAACTAAAAATCATATTTCTAAAGAAGAAATATATAAAATATCTAAGTTTAAAATATGGTCACAAAGACATATTGAAAAAATTAGCGGTAATACAGTCGCTAAAGATACAAAAGGTGGATTAACTGAAATCCCTTTATTTACTAAAGAAAAAATTAAGAGGATTAGAAAGAAATATCCTCAGGTAAGATATATACATCTAGGTATAATTATGATCACGATTAGAGCTTTATTTAGAAGGGGTCATGATGTACCTATAATAGCAGTTTTATTAGATAAAAGATTTGAAAATCCAATAAAAGCACTTATTGGAGGTATTCAATCAAATTTATATAATGGAGTAATAGGATTTAAGGTAAAACCGAATTACTTTATATCCATTACAGACCCTCTAATAGAAGAGTGTCTTTGTTTAAGAATTCAGACAAAAAATTCTGATATTAAGGATTTAGCAGAAGATCTTGCAATAAGCTGGACTGCTATTAATGAATATACTAATACTGCAGAGGTAGAAATAAAAGAAGTCAATAATAAAATTATTGAACTTTTTGAACCAAATAAAATTACTACAGAAATACAACCTAAATTATTACATTTAAAAGATCTTTCTATTCCAAAAGACTGGATAATAGGAGATATAAATAATGCGAGTACTTCAAAACCTGTAAGTACTATAGAGTATATAGCCTCAGGTGATAAGTTATATTTTAAAAATAATCTGTTAACAAATACAGATGATAATTTAGTTCTACCTTCAACTTCTCAAATAGAGGAAGAAGAAGATAATAAAAGTACAACATCCTCTACACCGATAGGTATGAAAACGGTTCATATCCCTATCTTTCCTACTGAACCTAGTAGAAATACTAGAATAGAAGATATACAAACTCTGATAAAAAATACAAAAGACTGTATTTATATTGAAATAATATTAAAAGAAAAATTTCTTTTACATGCTTTAATAGATACAGGTGCTACAACAAGTAGCTGTAAAATGAATGCTATTCCTAGAAAATATTGGAAACCTGTAAAAAGGCCAATAAAGGTTAGTAGTATAGATAACAATAAGACTTTAGTCTATTATAAAGCTAGGAATATACCAATTTACATAAATAATGTAAAATTTGTAATTCCAAAAATATTAGGATTCCCCGAAATGAAGGGAGATATATTATTAGGCAATGATTTCATAAAACAATATTTACCATTTTCTATTTATAAAAAATCAGTTATACTATCTATAGAAAAGAATTCTATAGAAATACCTATTGTTCAAAATCCTAACTTTATTTGCTGATTTTCTTAGCAGGCCTTATGGATAGAGGTAAAAAACCTCTAATGGGAGAATGGAATACTGTTCATAAACCCAACAAAGGGAAAATAACAAAATCCAACCAAGGATTTGTTCCTATGCCTCCACAAGTACAATTTTATCCTAATCAGGGATATTATGTACCATATCCAATGGTAAGACAACCAATTGGAACTCAATTTTCATTGACGCCAAACCCGGTATGTCAATCTCAATGGTCACAAGACCCTAATTCGGCATTTCAAACCAGTTATGCTGAAATTATTAAGGGAGCAGAAAACTTTTTATCCCAACAATCGCTCTCTGAAATAAATGATTTTTATAATCCAGGATTACCACTGGAATATTATAATTATATTAATAAAATATGGAAAACCCATGTTTTAGAACAAAGAGCAAATTTTCGAAGAGCTCTTACTAATTTTTCTCAATTTTTAGTTGAAAAAACAACTAAAGAAAATAAAGCCCATGATCTTTTATTAAAATCAGTTTTATATAGAGAATGGGAAGATTGTTATGTAGATTATATGGATATTAAGGAGATAAATAATCTTCTTGATATATTTCAATATTTTATTGATAATGGGACAAACAGTCCTGTTATAAATAAAATGTTTAGAAGATGTTTATTTAATAAAGCTAGAAAAATTTTACCTGTAGAAATTTTTACAAAAATAAACAGTATAATTTGCAACCAGCAAATTCAATTTAGAAAAACTTTTTCTGAATACTTTTTACAAGCCTATGTTTTTACAAATCATTTAGGAGAAAAATTCCCTACTATAAAATTTAGGCTTAATCATGAACCATTTGATATAACAAGTATTGAATGGGGATTTGTTAAAGAAATAACAGTCCAAAATCTTTCTTTTGATTTACTAAAAGATTTTCCAGCTATCGTAAAATCACGATTAGCAAGTTTTCCAAATATGGATTTCTTTTACTATTTTCATATAGAAATTAGTAGTTTTATTGGTATTGCTGAATATGAAAGATTTTTTCAGCCATATCAAATTTGGACTATTCAAACGATGTTTGGAGGAATAAACCTCTCATCGGTTGATGAAGATAAAGATCACTTGTCAAAAACCATTGACATGTGTTATAATAATTTTTCAAATTATCAAGTCCAAGCCGGAATTGATTTAATGCTTAAAGCTCAGTATTTACTCCAACATAATACTTATGTCCTCTGGACTGATGGAAGAAGAATACTGGCGTACAATACTGAAAGACCTCATCAAAACCGTGATGAAGATTCTCTACAGCTGTTAAAAAAGATAGCTGAAATATATAATTCAATTTACAACATTTTTAATGATTTTTCAAAGTCACGTGTCTGCTATTGTTCAAAACTGTCTTGTAGCTAATTTTACTCTTTCATGTTTTCTTTGTAATATTTTCATTTATACTCATATAACACCCAACATGTCCATAGCTAGCCATTTCAATGTATACTTATTATTAAGTATTTACAAATATTAATAATAACACTTACTCCATATCAACCTTACCACAAATTCGATCATACCTTGAGTAAGAGTTCACTGTTCACAAACATACACATATATATACCTGCACTCACTTAGCACATAATCAAACTCATCCAATAAAGTTTCACATACATATTTGTGCTTAATTGTACACATAATCACATGCTTTCTCATCTTATTAATTCATCAATTTACTCGTTGAACCATTTGGAATACTAAAGAACACACAGAAGCCTGCACACAAGTGCCATACGGATACGTAGCCGAAACTACCACTGAAATGTAGCTGAAGCTACCACTGAAATGTAGCCGAAGCTACCACTTATCACTGAAGTATTCCTAAAGTTCAACCGGGATTTCATTTAATTATTTAGTATCACTTTCACTGTTCATTCAATGGTTCAAATAGTAAAATTCAATTGATTTTTCTCTTTTCTCTTAATTACCCCTATTAACGTGACTCGGACTTTGGCGGATGCACGGATCCAACCAAACACACCATATTAGCACCCAGTGCCTCATCGGATAGTTCGAAGCAATATATTGACACCCAGTATCTCATCGGCCTAGCCGAAGTAAAGTGGTACCCAGTACCTCATCGAATCTATCCGAAGCAATATGACACACCAAGTGTCTCATCGACTCGAGGTCGAAGTAACCCTGAACTCTTCCAATTCTATGGCATGCCAACTATATCCACTAAGCCCGACTAGTTAATAGGGTATCGGAATCACTTATCAATTCAATCACTTTCTCATATTTTCAATCTAACTTCACATTAATTTACACGTAATCACATTTACTCATACCTTTCCCATTTCAACCACAAATTGTTTCCAATTCACATAATTATGTATTAATTTCACTTTCACATTCTCTTTTAATGCAAATCATTCAATTCCAAATCAATGTAATATTAATTCAATCACAACTCAAATATACATTCCCAATTCAAATTCACTACTAATATGAATATATTCAACAATTAAATCCCCATCTCATTAAATTCATATATCATTACTTACCTAATTTTATTTTCAATTCAATCTTTCTATCAAAATTTTTAATTCAAAATCAAATAAGTTTTCTTATTTCCAAATCAATACACATTTCACATACTAATATTTTTGCGATTATTAAATATTCGTAAGAGTAATTATAATATCACGTATAAAAAAATTTAGCAATACATAAATTTATTTAAACACAATAGTGCTTTATTTACATATAAACTTACCTGGCCAATTTATAGAAGTTGTAAGAAATTCGGGAATTAATTAGCTATTTTCTCTTTTCCACGGCTTCCTTGAGCTCTTAATCTATAATATAAAATTTCCCATCCATTAGTGTCTAATTTAATTACAATTTATGCCTTTCAATTTTTGAAATTACACTTTTACCCTAAATTTTATAGTTTTTACAATTTAGTCCCTGATCAATTAATCCATCAATTGAACTTATTTTCCTCAATTAACACATTATTCTATCATTCTAAACTAATATGTACTCTTTAGCATTCATAATTTCAGCAACAACCTTAATTCTAAACTTTTTTTCACAATTAGGTCCTAAAATCAATTTCTATTAAAAATCACTTAATAAATTCACCATATAATGAATATAAAGCTTCAAATCCATGATAACTTATCATAAACATAAATAACTCATCCATGGAAATTTCCAATATCACCCAAAAAAATCAAAAACTAATGAATTCAATAGGTGGACCTAATTGTAAAAGTCACAAAAACATAAAAATTGCAAAGAAAAAGCAAAGATTGAACTCACATGGTGCAAAAATGTGAAAAACCAGCTTTGGAGGTCTGCTATGGCATTTTTGCTGAAGAGAAATGAAGAAAAATGAAGAATTATCTAGATATTTAACTTAGTCCAACTTTTAACCATTTAATTTTTACTTCTTTTCCAATTTTACCCCTTGTTCACACCTAATTTCAAAATTTCCTGCACACATATGCTGTCCAGCCTAATAATAGAGGTTTATTTTCTTATTTAGTCCTCTTTAATTATTACATAAGCTATTTAATCACAATTCACAATTTTACACTTAATTCAATTTAGTCCTTTTTACCCAATTGACTACCGAAACCTTAAAATTTCTTAACGAAACTTTAATACTAACTTATTAACACTCTATAAATATTTATAAAAATATTTATGACTCATTTTATAATTTCGAGTTATCAATACTCTGTTTTCAAAACTAATTATTCTAATAATTCTTCTAAAGCACAAAATTCACTAATTCAAAAATATTTCTAAATTCATACTTAACTTATAAATTCTAATTAATAAATTTTTCAAACTTTATTGTCAGATTTAGTGATCTCAAATCACTATTTCCGACACTACTGAAAATTGGGCTGTTACAACTTACATGTATATGTATATGTAATTTCAGTTCATATGCGATACCAATTAGATTCAGATGCAATATTCCTATTCTTGCCTGTTACACACCGTCTTCGGCCATCTCAACACACCATTAAGGACATTCGATGCCCAACCAACCCTACACACCTTAAAGTGTTCATTGACACTTTTACAGAAACGCAACTTAGCTGCTAATTCAGTATGCGACAAGCGTCAGAATCAGATGTATACTCCTGGTGGCATAGCCACAATTTCAGAATAGATTTCTTCCTCCTTCCCAATATCTTAACCCATGCTTATATAAAACACAAGTACCAGTATCATGTATTCTTTCATTTCCATTCATTTCATAATCAATAGGATAGCTCAATAACAAAATAAGCATTATAATGTACTTATAACTAAGTTATTCACAGATCAATCTTAGAGTATCAGATAGTTTTAATATCATCAATACACATTAAATAAGTTAATAACAGTGTTGGTGACATTTCCACCCTCAAAAATAGGTTTCGGGACCCAATCACACACCACATGGCCTGGTTACATGCCCGTGTGTCTTACTTATGTAGTTCTAAAGCATAAACAGTGAGTTACATAGCTTGGAAACACGCTCGTGTCATTGTCACTATGCCTCACATGGCTTGGGTACAAACTCGTGTCCCGGCCGTATGGCTTTTATATCCTAAACAGTGAGTTACACGGCCTGGGCACACGTCTATGTCCCTGGCCATGTGGTATCGTTCTACAGACAGTGAGTCACATAGCCTAAACACACGCATGTGTCCATTGCCCGTGTGAACCTTGCACTAACACAGCCACACACGGCCTAGACACACCCTTGTGTGCCCACCCGTGTGGCCTCAAATAAACAAATAGTAAGTTACATGGTCGATCACACATCCTACCACATGCCCGTGTGGCTCACACGGCTTAGTCACACGTCCGTGTGCTTAGCCGTGTGGTGTTGACAGCCACTATTTCTGGCGAACGAAACTTGCAAAACTAAGGTTTCCAATATGCACCTAGAAAGATTTCGAAGACACAACAACTCTAAAGATCCTTGAAGCCTAAAACAAGCATTCGGTAACACAATTTAGCCAATTAATCAACAGAACTTCCTGATTACTCACTTAATACCTACGTCGAAAGTTTCGACACGAAACCTTCAAACATCCTAAACTTACTGAAACTTTAGCAACAATCATAGAGATTGTGTTGTTGCTATTCCTTGTTGTTAATAGCCTTGCCTACTAAGTAAATACAGAATAGTTAAAAAGAGATTCTCGAAACTCACAAAAATACTCCGTCCAAACAATTTACAAAGCGAGGAAAAATCATGGAGATGCTCGTATTGATAGTTACTTACCGACAGCCTTTTGACCAGTGACTAACAACAAAACTTCCGTTAATCCCGTATTCTTTCACCACTTTCAGCTAACAAAATAATCAAAACGAAAAGAAGGAAAAAAATAAAAAAGACAAAAAGAAAGAACAAAAATAAATAAATAAAAAAGAAGGAATAATGAAGAAGAAGAAGAAACTATCGTTAACTAATTTCCTAACTTCCAAGCCGATTTTTGCATTTAACAAAAATACTTTCCTAACCTATACGATGGGATTTGAATATAGAACCAGATAGAATACAACAAATGCTTAACCAGTGAACCAACAGGCTCATTCTTGTCACAATTTCACACTGGATCAAACTTAAGCGGGTAACACGTGCTTATGGGTTGATTTCAAAAACAACAAAAATTTTAATGAAACGACTCGAACTCTAGACCTTCAACTTAATCGCAAAACATAAAACCATAAATACAGAAATTAATTACTACAAAATCTTACAATTAAATTCTTAAAATTTTGGGGCGTTACAAATTTCATGGTTGAAAATACCCATTCGGTTGTTGCAATAAACATGGGAAGAGTTAGCACAAGACAAATAATTCTATCAAGAATAAGATAAATACTTGTTCAGAATTTTGCAACTTGTTCAGAATATTGTTTTTCAATATTCTACAATGAATTTTGAAGATCGATATAATTTTTCATTTAATTCTTATGTAAAGAATTTGCATCCCTACCCACATGAGTAACAAAAGGGCATTTAGATCCTTCATTGACTTTCTTCCATAATTAAAATCCTTGACTTGTAAAAGAATTCTAATAACGCCTAAATGGCTTGTTGAAGAGAAAACAAGGAAGGTAATATGTGACATTATTACTAGGTGAAAACTCAAGCCAATCCGGGAATAACTTTTACCAAAATGGGAGAAATCGGTATCCATTCTTGTCAATATACTGAAGAGATGTTAGAACCTCACTTGGAGGCATCGGTTGATATGGCCCAAACTTAATGTAAACTTGACAGACTTTATCCTATTGATTTGGATGGTAATCCCAATTAGATTTACGATGACCCAGATCATGCTCTAAAGAAAAAACATCATACTTATTTGTTTTGACTCTCGATACCTTACGAGAAGGTTTAAGAACTTAAGAAGACACGACATCTCGTTCAGGAGTTTGGGAAAACTTGATATCTCGTTCAGAAGTTTGGGAAAAATTGATATCGCGTTTAGGAGTTTGGGATTGAGAAGACTTGATATCTCATTCAGGAGCTTGGGAAGATCCAAATTTGATTTTTCTCCATTAATAACAAAAAGTTGAGAAACCAATTGATTATTATTGCTTTCTGACACCTTCTTGTTGAAAAAAGAGTCGATCTTTTTGTTGACCATAATTTAATTGAAAAATCTAAAGATTGTAATAATATGTTAAAAAACAACATATTAGAAAAAAGAAAAAAATAAGTCAAATAAATAAAGAATATAATTTATTGAAGATTATAATAATATATTATTACTGTTTGAAAGGTCTTTTGCGTAAGGAGCCGAGAGGAATATAATTTGTGTTTTTTTTACTCAGTTTTTTGAATCTCGGCATCGAACTCCTTTCTTTTTCTATCCACAATGTCAACACCTTAGCAGAAGAAGATAATTCATTAGCAAAACATTCAAATCAAAATACAAAAAAGTCACTAAACCTAATATGTATGAGTGTGAGTCAAATCAATTAATTTTAGAATTTGACTTCAAAGTCCATATCGAGCCTCTAAGTTAATCTTTCAAAACCGATTATATATTAATATCTGATTATTATTAAAGTTATATAATTAAAATATGAAAAATGTTTTGTTAATATAAAGTATTAAGGGGACAAATCCATCCTTGATTATAATCAACTATACAAATTTTTAACAGTAATTTTAGATGTAACAGGGGAAATTATTGTAATCTACCTGCATTTATACTTAGTTCAACTATTTATTTTTTGTCTTGACCTGACAAGCTTGGTTGCTAACATTAACAATTTATTTTATTATTTGAACATTTTTAAATGCTTTTATTTTATTATATAATAATGTATTCTGATATTAAATAATTTATTAAAATAACAAATTGTACTAATAGTTTATTTTATTATTAGATAGTGTGGATAAACTTTGTTAAACATGAATAAGTAAAATAACAGAGAAATTGAAAAGATTCAACACAAAATATTTTACGTAAAAAAATTTCTCTGAATAGGAGAAAATACTATGGGTAAAGATAATTTCATTAACAATAAAAATGAAAAGTACAAAAGATAAAAAAAAACTAAACCCCAAAATTTGAAATAATATTACTCAAAACGTAACCACAAAATTCTCTGAAAGCTTGTAAAACTTAATACCTAATATGTAATGAGTTATTTTTCTAGGGTGAAAAAAAGACCTATTTATAGATTAAATTTATATATCAAATAATATTAAAATAACTTACACTAATTAGAGTTTAAGTGAGAAACTAAAAATAAAGTTTAAGTGGAGGAAGAAAAGCCAAAAAATACGAGGCATAATTCAACTGATAGAAATAATTGAATATGTATATTTAATAATATTGAAACTTATAATATTTGATATTATTTTAATATTTTAATATTTTAAAAATTAAAATTAAAAATTTATTATTAATATAATACTATTAGGCTGGAATCTAATTATTATTTTTATATAAATATAAACTTATTTATAAAGAAGATTTATTTCAAAATATGACTTTTGTTTTTTAAAAAAGTGAATTATTTCATAAGAAAAAATGTTTCTTTTTTATTGATGTATGTTGATTAAATTATTTTTTTATAAAATAAACACATAAAAATACAAAAAAAAAAAATGAAAGAAACACACCATTCTAAGTATGGGTTTAGATAGACGGTGTGATGTAGTGCCGTGCATTTAACTTACTTTTAGTCTTATAATACAATATCATTATAATATCTAATCTCACCGTCATTATAAATTTAATATTAACAGTAGATAAATGCACCATACATCCAAACATACTCTAAATAAAAATATTAGGATAAACTAATACATTAAACCACCACTTAATTTAAAACTTTTTTGTGTTTTGTTTCAAGAATAATAATTATAGTGGCTATACACATGCATTAACAGGAAGGATATTTGTTAAATTTTATGGAAAATTTTCCTTAATTGCACGAGTCAGAATCTTTCATTGTTTGCCTTTAACAATGTTACGATTTTATTTTAGTACCTTTAAAATTGACCTATCGCATTAATTTAATTTCGAAAATTCCTTTTCTGCTGTTATATTAATATCTATATTTATTCTGCATTAAAAAAATAAAGAGGGATTAAATATGTAAATTTCAAGCGTTGTATAGTCAATGTTACTTTACATATAAATTAAACGAAGAAAAGGGAAGGCTAAGCCTTAAAAATTATAGAAACGATGAGGGACAGAGATGAGGACTACTCTCCTAACAACATATTATTAAGCTAAATTGATGATTGTTCTTATCATGAAATTCGTGTGTATATATACAAATTACATATTTAAGACATAAATTTAATTATAAAATAATTATTGTAGGACAGATAATAATTTTATGTTTAATTTTTACTTTTTAGTAAATATGATTTATAAAATTTTAATATTTTTAAATTTTTTACTTTTTAGTATTTTTCATATTTTATATATTTAATAATTTATCATTTTTTTTTTTGTAATTTTTAGATATTTTTTAAGTTTTTTTAAATGATGATGTTTAGTGCCGCTATTGTATAACACATGACAATATATGTATGGTTGTATATTTTAATTAATTTTTTTAAAGTCCAAAAGATTGAACCAAGAACATTTGATAATGTTGGGGACTAAACTGGGAATGTCTGATAATGCTAAAGACTGAAGTGGACTGAAAAAATTTTAAGGACCAAAGTGGGAAAAGTGTTATACTTCAGGGGCTAAAGTGTGCATTAAGCCTTTAAAGGTAACAGTGAAAATAGATTTAGAAATTGGGCCTATAATCGCTTCATGCGCAATTTAAATCTGACAGCCCATGGAACAACCCAAAGCTTGCTCTATAAAACCCAAGCTGCACCGTTTTAGCAGGCGGGCTGACTCCCTTTAATAGAGTATCATTTGACTTAGCGGACCATCATATCAACGGCTAAGAATTGTGAGATTCATAAGAATCAATGGCTCCCATGGGCAAACCGAATTTTATACTTCTCTCCCAACAAAATAAAAGTAGGATCTTAAAACCCTAGCTCACCCCTCTCTTAAGGCCATTTCCGTCGCTCAGCACCCCCCCCCGCCTTTTCCCCTTAACCCTCAACCGCAAAAAAAGAGAGTAGCAGTACCGGTTTCACCAGCTATGGTATCTTATTGCTCTCCGAAGCCCTAACAGAAATCTCTGCCGCGGTTTCTCTCTTTACTTTTTTTTTTTTGTAACGATTTTACTTTGTTGCAATTTCAGGGTATCGACTTGGTCGCCGGCGGCAAGAGCAAGAAGACGAAGAGAACTGCTCCCAAGTCTGATGATATATATCTCAAGCTCCTTGTCAAGGTTCCCTCTCTTTCTCGTCTTATATATATTTTTTTTCTGCTTCATGAGGTAAATTTGAATGTTTTTAAATGATTCTTTTGGACATGTGATTCAGCTTTACCGTTTTCTGGTAAGAAGGACGGGCAGCAAATTCAATGCGGTGATCTTGAAGCGGCTATTTATGAGCAAAACCAACAAGCCTCCTTTATCTCTTTCTAGATTGATTCAATTCATGAAGGGCAAGGTAATTTTTTTAGTTATTTCTATTTTCCATTTTTAGATTTGTTTCGAATGTTTTGCTTGCGTTTGACATTCTGATTGATTATTATTTATTTTGTGAAGAGTGATTGATGTTGTTATTGGGTTTGATTGACCAGGAGGACAAGATTGCTGTGGTAGTCGGGGCTGTCACCGATGACATTCGTGTGTATGAAGTTCCTGCGCTGAAGGTTACTGCGTTAAGGTTCACTGAAACGGCCAGGGCAAGGATTGAGAAAGCTGGTGGGGAGTGTTTAACATTTGACCAACTTGCTCTTCGAGCACCTCTTGGACAGAACACGGTACACAAATCTTCTACTTATAATTTTTTTCTAGTCGTTTATGACATTGATTATCAGGTTTTGGGTTCGACTGTTTCATATGCCTTTTCTATCCTTGGAATGTCATTTTTTTTTTGTGTTGAAAGGTAGATGATAAAACCATCTATTTTAGAATGTACGAAGTGCCAAATTCCCCAGTTCCAGAGAAACGTTAAACAGCCTTCCCCATTTTCATGCAGCTATTGAATGAGTAATTCACTATGCTATTGTTTCGATTTGTACTTGTAACGGACACTGTTCTTCTACACTGTTTAAACTTCAATGTAATTGGTAAAAACCAACCATGTTTTTCTTTTACTTGCTATTCCTAAGTGTTTAAGTTGTATGTTAGGGCCATAGTGATTAGAAATCTGGAAAAAACCATTTTTGAAACTTCTTAGATATGCAATCCTCCTTCCATTATGAAATAATTTGATTTTTGAATATGAGACCATTGGAATGTTGTCTTCCATTTTGTTTCTCTGTTGACATATTAATTAGATGTTTGATGAAATGAACTCTCTTGCTTATCAGCATTGTGGAATGGTGGAAATTGACTAAATTCTATGCTGAAAATATGCAGGTTCTCCTCCGAGGTCCAAAGAATGCTCGTGAGGCAGTGAAGCACTTCGGACCAGCTCCTGGCGTGCCACACAGCCACACCAAGCCCTATGTGCGGGCAAAGGGAAGGAAATTTGAGAGGGCTAGAGGAAGAAGGAACAGCAAAGGCTTCAGGGTTTGAGTTTGTGATTACCCTGGAACAAAATGACTTATCAAGCTATTATCATGAAAATGAGAATTCTCAGTTTTTCTTATTTTGTTTTTCCATGGAACATTATTATAATTGGGGATATTTTGTAATTTTGTTTATCAAGGAAATTTTGGACTGATTAAAACGTTTTTTTTCCTCTTCTAAATCTATATGGAGTATTTATGGGTGCAATTACAATCTAAAATATCAAATAGACGATGTCGATCCCTAAAGAAGCAGGATTGAACTAGCGGTCACTTTCCTAGATATGCTCCCTTAGTACTTACTATATTCGTAAATGCTATGGATGAGAGAGAATGTATTTTAAGCAAGTAGGAAGTAATTAAATCAACAATATGAAAACTGGTCTATAGGTAACAATAACGTAGAATCCCCACCCCCCATCCCCTCTCTGTAGACAGATCGTTTATGCTTAACACAACAATTTTCTCGACATGTTTTAGATCCATGAGGGTTCTTAAAGTGAACTAAAATTGGTTGCTTGTCTAAACAAGTATCTTGGTCCCTATCATCCTATTTTCCCTTGCTGATAAGACCGAGGAATCGTGTTAATTTGAGTTTATCACTTTGATTACGCCCTACTGGCGATGGATTGGGTCGGTAGGTGTTTTTCCAGGCTAGTGAGCTGACTTTATGGGTTGAAACTCTTTGCAAAGTGAATGTGAGTTGAATCTTTTCAAAGCTTTAATAAACATAAAAGGTTTTGTAATGAAGAAAACGAAAGGCTTGTCCATTGAGTACGTCAGAGTCAAGAGAGTTGGAGAGTGAGAGAGAGTTAAGAGGTTTTTTAATGGCAATAGTTGGAGAGTGAGAGAGTTAAGAGGTTTTTTAATGGCAATGGTAGGTGATTAGTTACTCCTTTGTCTTTGCTTGACTAGTCTGTCCAGCAATCATTTTAAGGGAGAACTAGTACATAGGTATATATACATTGTTATCGAATTGCCCACAGTGTGGTGATAGGTTTGTCTAGTGGCCATTTTGTCAGCCTTACAGCTCAAGCTATGTCAGGATCCTTTCTGGTAGAATTGTCAGTTCCTGAAATCCGTTAAGTGATTAGCTCCTTAGCTATGTAGGGAGCTTGGGCCTTACAGCTCGTGTGTTTCATGGTCATGCTGGGCAGAGGCTTGATTTCAGAAAAGTTTCAAGCTCGGTTGGGCCCAAATGGCCTATATTACTTTTTAGGGATAATAAAAACTACTTTTTATTTAAACTTAAGTATAAAAATATATTAATATTAATATAAAATATTTTTTTATTCCTTTTAAATTGTAAAACAACCAGGGTTGGCCCAGGTTGAGGTTAGAAATATAAGCTCAAGTTGGCCCATGAACTAATTACTCTTCAAAGAATAAATTAACTTTTTAATTTTAAAAATTGAAAGATACCAAAAAAATATAATTTTAAAATTTTTCTATGGTTTTTTTAATATGAATTTTTTTTAAATGATGCTTTTTTTTTTATGTATTTTTATAAACATCAGATTAATAAAAACTATAAATATTGAGTGATTTTACTGGTTGGTATCCAATGAATACGATAAAATAAATTTGTTTTAAACCATAGTTTTTCTTTGCTACTCATTTTAATAATGTAGTTGGATTGGAACAGGGGAGAGAAATGTATATAAGCTAGAATAAGGGAAACATTCCACAGAAGAAGACGAAGAATAAGAAGATGTGTCTGCTACTAAAATATTAGCTTCTTACACATGCGAATACACGAGTCATTAGAATAGTTTACCCTGAAAGTATTATATAGGTATTTGTATTAAAAGTTAGAATATTTTTTTCTATTAAAAAAATAAGTAAATTAATTATTCTGCATTAAACCAATAAACAAATTAATTTTTTGTTAAAAATTTTATCTATTTATATAGTTAAAAAGTAGCATGGTGAACAAAATAACCATACATTATCACTTGGTGTGCCACGTGTACCTTATGTTAGTATACATGGACTCATTTTTAACAGTAGAAATTGATAAAATTTTTAAAACAATGACTAATTTATTTTTTAATTTAATACACGAAAATTAATTTACTTATTTTTTAATAGAAAAAAAAAAGTGTAATTCATCTACTAATACAAACAGCTTACTTCTCGAGCAAATATGAAATGGAATAAGTATACAGTTTGTGGATCCACAATGTGTGTATTTTTCCAAGTTGCAAACATAAAATAGTAGCTCATTTTAAATATTAGTGTTGTGTCGTTTTGTGGATGCCTACCATTCGTTTTGCATGTTTGGAACTTGGGATAGTATGAAATGAGTTAATATATGGAGCCGTCAAGTCCAACAAGTTGATGTTCTCTTTTTCACTTTTTCCTTTTTATTTGTAGATAATGTAAAGATTATAATGAATTTCAAAATTATTATTATTTTGTTTTGGTTTATATGCTCAACTTGATAAAGCTGATAGGCTTAGGCCATAATATTTATTATGAAGTAATTGGTGAGCGCTGACTCGTTGGGCTAACTTCAAATTGGGGAGCCGACCTTAATGTATGGCGATGACCATAGTGCTATGTATACAATTGGGAAACCCGCCCTTCATTGAAACCAAATTCACGACTCACCACTGTCTATGTAATCTTTTATGACACGTGTCCTTACCTATTTTTTCAGACTAAATTTCAATTCTGTTTTGTTATATCAAATTTCTCTAAAATAATTTAATAATTAATCGAAAACATGCAATCAATTGCACCCTCAAAAAACCAGTTTCAAGTAAGGGTTCAAATAAGTGTTACTTTCGATCATAGACTTAAATAATTATTGAATTATTTTACAATGATTTTTTTAGATAATTAGCTCTTTATTTTTAAATTATGTAAAAACAATCAAATTTCAATTTCAGTGCTTATACAAAATTTAAATTTAAAATTAAACCTTTATATTTTAATTTTAATATAATTTGGTACATCAATATTAGCCTAGATACTTTAATCGATTAAAATACTAACGTAAATTTTAAAAATTATTAAAATTATTAAAATTTTTTGCTCAATTCAAATTTATTATAATATAATTTTTTACATAATTATTAAATAAATTTTTTTAATTTTAAAATATCACATTAACAAATTTTAACTATAACACCCTCGACCGACCATGAATAGATGTAGACTTTCAATACACTTACTAAAAATATTCAATACACTTCTTATATTATAATTAACAAAAATGTAACGTGAGGACACGTGAATAGCAGCATTTAAAAGAAGTTGAAAGTGAAATTAAGTCAATTTAATGACTTTCATCTTTCACATTTATGAATTATATTAATATATCTGACCCAAGTTAAATATCAAACCTACTTTTTACCCCATAAATTCAACTTTAGCACAAAATATCTCAAAAAGTGTAATTATTGTTTCTTCCACACTCATAATTACATTTTAATAATTATTTATAGATGTAAATGCGAATAAATTTAAAAAAACATTTATATATATATATATATTTATACGAAATGAAATTTAAATTTAAAACTTCAATTTTATTATTAAACCAAATCCTCATTCATTATTTTATTTGTTTTAAAATTAGAAAACCTTCATTTACAGGAAAAATGGGAGGACTTTTAGAAATATATTATATATGTATGATTCATCAGAGTGGGAGTATTTTATTCGTTACAAAATAAAATTATAAGTAGGGTGAAGTTAAACAATTTTTAAGATTCGAAATTAAATTTTAATTTTTAGTAGTTTATATTTTTATAATTTTAAAGGATTAAATCAAACTCTTATTATTTTTAGGAAGGTTAAAATGAAATTTTATATTTACTAATTTTAAATTTTAAAATTTTTAAAGAATTTAAATGAACAATTTTCTATTTTAAGTGAACCAGCACCCCTAAATACGCCACTAATTATAAGTTTATCATCTATAAATAAACTAATTGCACAATCTTTTACCATGCTTTATAAATCAAATGATAATAAGTTTAATTATAATCTAACAAATAAAAAGTCAAAATTATTAAAAAAATTACAAAGTCAAAACTTTTTTATTAAAAACTGAGATTTAATTGTATTTTTTAAAAAAGAGGTACAAGTATAATAATATTGATTCATCATTAAATCACTCTAATTAAAATTGTAAACTTTAAATAAAATCTCCACACATGATAGGATTACACATATGGTACGATTTAAGTAAGAATAAATGTAATAGAAATTCACGCATAATTTATATCCAGTAAAATCTAAATTTAAATGCTCTAAATCTTAAGATATTAATCTTGCGAACACAACCGATTTATAATCTATATTAGTAAATAAAATGTTTGACCGGGTTAATATGTATGCATCAACTCAATTATAAAAATACAAATAAGATAAATTTAAATACCAAATAAACTCAAAGAGTTAATTTTTTTAAAATTTCTTGTAATTTTATTTCACTTAATACACATAGTCCACTATAAAGTAAAAATTAGAATCTCATTTACAAAAGTATTTACATTCATTTTATTTCAATAATTATAGTCTTTAAAAACGATTACTTAAATATAATTTTATTTCTTCTGGATATAGCATAAGAGTAGTTTTGTCCATGTCTTTCACAAAGAAGTGATATTTGAAGGAACAGCAGAGGGGCCAATGAACCCCAGAACAGAGTTGTACATACACCAGATCCTGCCCTAATAAAATTTTAAGTTCAGTTAAAAAAATATGTTTAATTTTTTATCTAAACTCGACCCGATAAAAATGTTAAAATTTGAATTTGATCCTGTTAAATTATATTAAATTTTTATTTTATTTTTATATAATTTTTTAAAAATATAATATATTAAATACGTTAAAAATATTAAAATAAATGGTTTTCAATAAATTGAAAATAAATTTTAAAATCTTTATACTTAAATAACACTAAAATAAGTGTAACTTAACAAGCAAATACTTGTAAAGTAGTAACAAAATTAAACAAAATTAATGTGTTATATAATATCTAAACATTAGTAACAAAATAATAATAACATAATAATGAAATAATAGTAAAATAGTGGTAAAAAATAGAAAAACAATAATAAAATATGAAAAAGCAACAAAAAATAATAATAAGAATTTTTTATTACAAATTCAGGTTGAACAAAAAAATTTATCCAAAACTCGATCATTTTAAATAAATTTTATTTTTTACTTTAATTTATTTTTTAAACCTATATTTTTATTTAAACATTCTATTTTTAGACAGATGTTTGAACCAGGCTGAGTGCCACACCATCGACAACCCTACCCCAGAATATATGATAGGACACAATTCACATGATGTGATGAGGGGTTTTGAGAAGACATAAATGTGGGATACATGCTAAGAATACAGGAAATTACAAAGACGGAATTAGAAAGCCGATGGCCTGATACAAAGATAAATAAATAAAACCTCCCTCAGCTTCAACAACAACATCAAAAGCCAAAAATTAAATCCCCCAAAAAATAAAATATCTAAGATCAAGAAATCCAAACCCCGTCAATGACCAAACTCAGCAATCACAGGAGTATATAGCAATAGCAAGGAACCTTCCTTTTTCCCTTTCCCTTCTCTTCTCTCCATAAAAACCCTCCCCCACCATTCCATCCTTTCTTCTCCACCGCTCATACCTTCATTTTCTTTTCTTCCATGGATAACTACACTGATTTTCAAACCAAACACATTAATTATGCTCTCAATGGCAAAGTAATGCTCTGCACTGGTGTCCTTCTCTTCATAGTCTTGTTCATCCTCCTCTGCTTCCATAACTACGCTCCTTTCTTCTTCGGGAACCGCCGTCGCCGCTACCTCCGCCGGCGTCGTGCTCAGCACTTGCTCTCCATTTCCGCCGCCATCACTCCTCCACCCTCCGCTGCTGCTGCTTCCGAAGGTTTGGACCTTTCTGTCATTAAAACAATCCCCACCCTTATTTACTCTGACATAGCCAAGGCCAGCGATTTCACTCCACTTACTTGTGCCGTTTGCTTGTCCGAGTTCGAAAACGACGAGAAAGCCCGCGTTTTGCCCAATTGCAACCATGCCTTCCACGTTGACTGCATCGACATGTGGTTTTATACTCACTCTAACTGCCCACTGTGTAGAGCTCCAGTCCGAGTTGATGTTCCGGTCAACCCACCTAAAACATTAGAGCAGGCTGCCGTTACGGTAGCTGAACCAGCCGGTTCTGAGCCTCCTATTACAGATATTGAAATGGGCAGCCCTTCTGCTACTGCTTCTTCTTCTTCATCGTCGTCGTCGTCATTGAAAACGGAGAGTTGCCCCATGAAAAGACTAGAGCTAGTGGGGGTGGGAATTCTAGTGGATGTCCCCCCCGGAGAAAATAGATTAACGGGTGGTGCGGATGCGGGTTCGGGTAACAGGATTCTGAGCCTAAAGAGAATTTGGAGCGCATAACAATAATAATAGGACAGGAAGTAGTATAATCTCTGTAAACTGTAGGTATTTGCATTTACTCGCAGAAGGCTTTTAGTAGTCAGATATGTGTGGCCGGAGAGAGAAGCAGGAAACAACAGGTGGTGTTAGCAAACACGGTATTGTTTTTGTAAACGTGGCGATCATTCATTGCGAAGCTTGGACAACTCTACCTCTGCATCCCCTACACCTTTCATTTGATGTCACATCGGCACTGTTTCTGTCCTGGCTTATAACGTAAATAGGAGAAATTACTTTGACTTCAAACAAGCGAATCTGGACAGTGATTTTATATGTAACTGTAAATATAATCCCAACGACTACTAGTTTATACTTTATATATTTTATTTTAGTAGCAAAAAAGTGCATCATTTATAATTATTTTATTCGTTGAAGATTTATGAACCAATACAATACAGGTAGGTCGCTGTGTCTAAAGAAGCATATTTGGCAAGCTTATGAGCTGGTTCATCAGAAATTATTACATACCCCATAGTTATTGTGTGAATTTACCCTAATATATTTTATTTTAATTAATGCTTTTTATTATATTTTATTTTGAAGAATGGTAAATTAATCTATGCTTGGTTTATCCTTGGCTTCTCTTTTGTCAAGTTATGGCCTTGGGTCACCTGACGTATTGATTCATCTAACTTCTATTAATAAAAGCTTCAATTACTTTTTTTCCCCTTAAAAAGAACATTTAAAATCTTGCACTTGTGGTTAAGTGTATTTATCGACTATTCAAAATTTTCGTTTCATAATTTTATTCAACTTTTTACTTAATATAAAATTCTGGTTTAACATGTAGGTCCAACCTTAAATTTGACAAATTTTATCATTTTAATTTTTAAATTTTTTTTGAATTATATTAACTTTTAAAGTTACGAACTATTATACAAATACAAATCAATCCCTAAAACAAACGAAATATGAGGTGGCAGAATTGACAAATAGCATATTGACATGAATAAAAATGTTGATATTAGAAATTATAATTTAGTGATAAAATTATTTTAATTTATAAGATTATAATTTATTTTAATTACAAATATAAATTAAATATATATGATATTAGAAAGTAAAATTTTTTACACGTATCATTATGCTATTCGTTAATTCTATCAACCGGTTTAAAATAAAAATGTCGCTTGTCTTAAGGGCTGATTTGTGTAACAGTTGGCAACTTTAAAGACCAATATGATAAAAAGAAAGTCTAAGAATCCATATGAGAAACGTTGTTAAGTTCAGGGGCTAATCAGTATGTTAAACCTAAAATTTTCAAAAAACAAGAATTGAATATAATAAATAAGTAGATAGCTATTATCAAATAATGTGAAAAATATTAAATTAGACTTTATTTTTCAAAACCTTATTTTGAAAACAAATATTTTCTCATCCTATTAAAAATTAAAATATTTAAATGTCATATTTTAACTTTTATTTAAAACTATTCAAAATAAAATAATTGATATCATATTACTAAAATTAGAATTATGAAATAATAAAATTTCAAAAATAAAAAATTACTATTGTCAAATTAAAAAATTATTATAAATTCAGTGCTAACAAAAGTTAATATTGAAAATTCCTTATCACTTAAAATTTAAATTTGTTAGACACCCAGTGAATAATAGCAACAAGGTGTTAATAATGAATCAATGAATCAAAAAATCACTTCAGCAATACGAAAATGTCAACAGTTTGACTTTGGAAAAAGGACTTTTTGGTTGTTGAACGAATTGACAAGATAATTAATTATAAAATTGTCAACCCAAGTTTGGGTATTCCCAATTATCACCTATACTTATAAATGAACACGTGTTTAATTGATGGAGTACTTTATTTTGTTTTAGAAATTAAATCCAAGCCAAGATGTTAGCCTCCTCTATTAACATCAACCATATAATTCAATACTTCATTAATAAAAATGAAGTGATTTGTATAAGATAAAATTACTCTAACCACGCTATGAACCGTCTTATGCGTCTAACAAAAGGACAAATTATACAAATGAAAAGCTATCGCTCTACAATCCATAATCAATAAACTCAATGCTGATAAGGCTCTACTACTATTAATAATCGCCATAATTACATGAAAACAATCAGATTCCATTATGATATTATCACAACCAAATACTTTCAGCTAAAAAAGAACTTTAGAGAGTGCAAACTCAATAGCTAATTTAGGCTTCAACCATAAAAGATAAAATTACCATCCAAATTTCAGATTAAAGCTGCAAAATTTGTCGACTCTTCAGCCATAATACAAGCCGCATCTAAGTTGCATTTTAATTGACTATCAGCAGGCCTAATCCAAACGGAACCACTCGATCGTCTCATAGTATTAGTGCTCGTCACTCTCCAACTTTGCAGAAGTGAGGCATATGCAAACAATGGTGGAGCCATATTGATGCCTGTCGGGTACCTCACAAAAAATTAAAAAAATAAATATTATTTTTAAATTTTAAATTTTTTATATAATTAATGTATTAATTCAAAAAATTTTAAATAATCTCCCAAAAAATTGAAAAAGATTCACAACAATTTTTTTAAAATGAATTATTTTTATAAAATAAATGAATCTCTCCCGGTTACTAATTTAAAAATCTTTAATTCTTTTATGTTCTTCCAACACTCACTTTTTTCTTGGACTTTTTTATTCTCTTATTCTCTAGAATTTTTACAAGATAGGTGTTCAATCTTTGTAACACCTCTAACCCGTATCCGTCGTCGGAACAGGGTTACGGAGCATTACTAGAGTTTTTCAAAACATTTATAGTTAATTTATAATATTTTCTATTCATATTTGAAACCATACATAATCAATCTTATTGTCCCTCAAATGGACCTTCGAGGCCCAAATTATGCATTAAAAGTAAGCTGGGATTAAACCGAGATTTTAGAAAATTTTTTACAAAATTTTAAAATTTTCTCATGTACAGGGGTCACACGTCCGTGTGGTTCACACGGCCAAGTGACACAGATCACACGGCCGTGTCTCTAACCCGTGTAACTCTCTGACTTGCAAAACATTAAGATGCAGTTTTCACACGCCTGTGTTCTAGGCCGTGTGGCACACACGGCTGAGACACACGCCCGTGTCTCTGCCCGTGTGCTCAATCCTGAGCATTCTGTTTCTCAAGTTTAAGGTGCAGGGAACACACGGCCAGACCACATGCCCCATATACTAGGTCGTGTGTCACACACGGTCATGACACAAGCCCATACATCTACTCGTGTGGACAAAAATAGGCTATTTTAAGGCCACTTTTCTCACCTATTAAACATCTAACATGCACAAAACACTCTCATATACCAATATACTCCAATCCAACAACTAATGCAAGTTAACATACACATCTTCCTCAAAAATAAACCATTATAAACCTATTTAGCCAAACTCACCAACATAACCTCATTGAATATTCTACTATAATGAAGTATTAGTATAAACATACTAACATGCATTTATATGTACATATACATCATTCACACTCTTAGTTTAAGTTTAACATTTTATTATTCAACCCTATACATGCCATATAAACTATAAGTTATAATACTAAAATTCAAAAATCTTTAATTCTTTTATGTTCTTCTAACACTCACTTTTTTCTTGGATTTTTTTTATTCTCTTATTCTCTAAAATTTTTATAAGATAGGTGTTTAATCTTTCAATATTTTCATGTTGGTCACCTAATTCGGTAATAACTATTTTTTTTCTTTTCATGTTTTATCAATTAATTTTTAAAAAATTAGGATTGTGACTTTTCTTATAATAGATTAAGATTTTTATGCAAGCTTTAGTTTTTTTCGTTATTGAACAATTTTGGGATTATTGATTTTGTATGAGATTCTTAACATCGTAAGTGGATATAATAATTTTTAGAGGATGAATAATATAAATACTTGAAAATTAAAATTGATTAATACAAACACTTGAAGAAATTAAGATTGATTAAAAACTTAGCATTTTCATTCATAAAGTGTTATTGTTATTGTGATTATTATGAATATTGTGTTTAAAAAATTGATATATTGCATTCTCATGATATCAAAATACATTTAAGTGATATTTATTTTTATAAGAGAAAATTACTAATGGTATATTTGATTTCATACAAACTTTTATATGTTTTTAAATGTTTAATAAAAATAAAAAATATTTTAAAAAATATATCGATAAAGTAAAAGAATAACAAAAAAAAAATTAATTTATACTAACTTTTATAAACATTTTAACTTTTTAAAAAAATAATCCCATTAATCCAAATTTTCCTCACGTATGCAAACAAAATATATAACGGTTGCCAAAACACCAGTATTATCACATGCGTTTTTTCTTAAATAAATACTTTGTAATTTATATGATTCACCTCAAATAATTTTATTTATTTCATAACACATGCGTTTTTTCTTTAAAAAAATTTAACCTTGCAAGCACTTACGAGTTAACACTAGAAGGAAAATTATCTTGCGAGATCGAACTATTAGGACCAGTTATCTTGTATGGATTAAATGTTCGTTATTCACATATTGCATGTATTCATTCTCCAGACATAATAATTCATATTAAACTAAAGACATGCATAGGATAACTTAGGTCTACAATACACCAATAGTCCAAAAGAAACATATTATTATTATTTATCGAGTAGTTAAAAGTTAAAAATTTACTCGTGTTTCCATATCAACTTGATTATTTAAAAAAAAAAGAAGAAGCTACACTTGCTTAATATTCATACAACATGATCCACCTATATCAATACTAGTATATATAAATCAAAGGGCTCTAAAACTTTTCCTACATGACACTTGTTCATTGTTTTTTTTTTTATTGTCATTATAAAATGGTGGTCAAATTTTATTTTTAATCCTCTACTATAATCACAAGTGGGATTTAATTTTTATCTTTTAGATCTATTTTTACAATAACATTAGTCAAAAAACATAGTATAAGACATTAATGACATACTCCATCATCACCTTTTCTTGCCATATAACTTGCCCTATAAAATCTTACACAAACACACACATAAAGAGACGGCCACAACACAATCATGCCATCAAGCTCTAGCAGTAACGATGTGGAAGCTTCTTTTAGAAAAAATAGTTATGAATTCATCAATTATATTTGGAAAAGTAGAAGGATGATAAGATAATTAAGCTTAATTTGTCATCTGGACAGATTAACATCCTTGCCTGAAATTCCAACCGGTGATTTCTTCTCGATGAGCATGTCTATTTTATAAAGTGGAATCTAAAAAAATGATTAAAAAATATATATTCATTGCCGATTATGAGATCACCTTCAGTTAGCACCTCCAGCTTTGCATGATTATCGTACTATAATTAACTTTATTTATTTTTAAGGGTAAATTCTAAAAATAATCATATTCATATTATATTTTGGTCACTTATGTTATCGTTTTGTTACGAAGTGGTCATTCTACCGTTAAACTCCGTTACCTCCCTAACGACAGTCCAAATCAGTTTTAAATACTAACTTGGATGTCTAATTATTGGAATGAAAATAAGTTTTTAATTAAATAAATTTAATTTGGACTGTCATGTAAGACATTCAAGGTGGCATTTAAAACCCATTTGGTCTGCCGTTTAGGACCTCCATTAGGGAGAATATTAGAGTGACCACTTTGTAACAAAACAATAGCGTAAGTGACTAAACGTAACATTTCAAACATAAATGACTAACATGTAATCTGAAGCAAACAAAAATGACTATTTTTATAATTTACCCTATTTTTAATTATAATATAGGAATTAAATAAATGATGAGAAAAAGTTGAAAAAATAATTAATATTTATAGTTTCTTGCTTAGCATTTAAATCCCAATTCGTACATTGAATGATACACACACTTTTTTTTTTTTTTTTCATTTTAATGCCAATCACATAAATATAATACAAATAATTATTCCTTCCTGTTTTTGGAAACTTGGCGTTGATTTTTATTTAAAGATTGCTGGGATGTTGAATTATTTAGTTCTGCATAATATAATCTTGCTTAGAATTTGAATATGATTCAATAATTATCAATCATGTTCAAAATTTTATTAAGATCCTAACTTGGACCCTATATTTTAGCTCGTTTTGATAGTCGGTTGATATTTTTAATTAATTAAAAAAATTGAATCAATATAAAAAAAAAAGAAAGGGTTTTTTTTTTGTTGGATACAAAATTTGATTTTTTTTTGATAAATAATAAAACATTAGCGAAAGTTAAAACTGAATTAGTATTGATCTTTCGCCATTAATATATGAATCGCACGGTGTATATTATCTCTTAGTAGATTTTTTTACATATTTTGATAGATCTATCTGAATAATTAACTGCTCTATATTATCTCTAGTCTCTTTAGCAATATGATCAACTTCTCTGTTATTGTCCTGCAAGATCTGACGGAATGGCACATCCTAATCTTTAAAGCACCACTTGTATACTTTACGAACTTCACAATATTTACTCCTCACAGCTAAACTATTTTGAATGACTAAGACATTGTCGTTTTCAATTTCCACTTTTAAGTTCATTCAACAATAATATTGAGTTTACATATAATTTGGTAATAAATCAATAACATGCGAGTATTTACTTACTAGATTCTGATTTAATATTTTAAAATTTTGACTTATTTTATTATTAAAAATTATTTTTTATTTCCTGCGTGGTTGTTTGTAATTTAAATTTTAATAAGGTATTTTTTATTTAGTAATTTAAAACTTTTTATTAAAAAAAGCGATAAATATTAAAATTACAGATAAATTTTGTTACAATTTGTAATGTTATACATCAACTTTAATTTGGTGCATTTATATATATCAAACTTCAATTTTGGTTTAATTTTCACATTTCACTAACCTTGTTATTTATATAACACAATTTTCCGTTAAATTATGTGTAAATTGCTGACATAACATTTTATTAAGTTAAAAAAAAACAAATTTAAAGTATTTTCACTTAGATTTAAAAAATAAACACACTTGGGAAGATGGTTTTTTATTTTCTATTTAAATTTTTTGGTTTGTTTTTTAATATTAGAATTTTCAATTTAAATTTAATATTTTTATTTTAAATAAATTTAATTACCACAAGTTACATTTTGATTGATTGGATGTGCCACGTGGCATAATCTAATTGGTATAATATTTTAACTGATTTTTTAACATTACTATCTAAAATAATGAGCTTAACGCCTTAACCAAATAACGAAATGATAATTTAAATAGCAATTTGAGAAAAAAACATGCATACTACGTTAAGCCAAAAATGAATGCGATATGTATTTCATAGCCTTACTAACTTCATGTAAAATGGCCGATTGCCGTTATTTAATGATGACTTAAATGTCATCTTCTTCCTCTTGAAAAAACGAAGCATTCTTCATTTTTTTTTCTTTTTATTCTTGGAAGGCCATTGAAAGTATTATGCAATTCTTTTTGTTCTTTTTAAAATGGCAATTCGCCATTTACCTTCCCTGGAAGTTAAAATTCCTTTTACACAAGAATAAAGATGTGCCCTTATGGGCATCTTTTCTTACACACGCTACTGAACAATGTGAGAGCATTTCTCAAACCGCGGATGGAGCTATATATTCGGTTTAATAAAAATAATTTTGGATGAAAAAGTTGACTTAAAAATTATAGATGAGATCTTGAATATTATATATTTTAAGTATATTGAACTTGTATATGCTTAAAAGAGAGAATTTTACCAAAAAGAAAAAAAAGAAGAAGCAAGATTATCCAAATTGTAATAGTTAATTTGAATAGCTTATGCATTTACACGTTTATTACATCATAAAACCAATGACAAGAGAAAGAAAATAAAGGACATATAATATCATATGATAAACTAATTGCTTATATTAAAGTTGCATTATAAGGAACTCCTGTAACTGGCAACCAATCGTCTCCCAACAAAAAAGACGACACCGTAAAGTTAATAGCATCGGTAGCATTAATCACATGGTAACCAGGCCATGTGACCCTATTCGAAGTGTTTGATCCAAGTCCATTATTGTCATACTCAGCATAGTACAATGTACTCAAGGCAAAATCTCCATCCCATTCTCTCCATCCGGCGGGGTCTATTAAATTGTCCATGAAACTTTGCATGTATACTGTCCTTGAATACTCTTTCCATGGTCTCCCCAAATATGTTTTGAAGCTTGTATTGCTCGAGGCCAGATCATCAGCAGCCATGATATTGCAGTTGTGAATTGATGTGCCAGTGTTTTGGTTCTGATCGGTTCGCCCTTGTGCGGTGATAGCATTGAATTGGCCGCTCATTGGTCGTCGAGGATATATGTTGCAATTCTGCAAAACAACGGCAGCGTTTCCAAATATGAAATCAACGGTTCCATAGATGTCACATTCTCTATAGAATTGCCTCATGGAATGAGTGTATAAGGTATCTTGGTATCCTTCGATGCTGCAACTATAAAATGCTGACAAATCGGCCCCACTTCGAAGTGCGACAGCCTGATGCTTGATTGCTCCAGCAGTGTTTTGGAAAGTTATATTTACCGCAACGAAGTTTGAAGCCACCACAGCTATAAAATTAATCATAAATGATCAAAATTAAGCTGATAAACATTATGCAAATTGACATGTAGTTTTTGAATAACTTACCGAAAGTTGCAGAGTTAAAGGTTGTCCACCCGTCAACAACACTGCGGTTTCCAGTGATAATTGTCTGATTGATTCCGTCACCGATCATCATCAAGTATTTTTTGTTCTTAGGAATGGAAACGTACTCTTGATAAACACCGGCAGGGATGTAAATCAAGAAGTAACCATTTACACCATTCGTGTTGTTTGGTGCTGCTGATATAGCGTCGTTGATGGTAGTGAAATTTCCGCTACCGTCTTGGCTCACTGTCACGATGTTACTGATTAATACTTCATTATCAGAACCACTTGTTTGAAGAAGCTTTCTTTGGCCTAGAGACTCATAAATTGTTGACAGAGTCTGACTAGACAATTTCATTAGCGAACGACTATGTTTGAAACCTATCTGCTTACTACTAGGATGCCGTGAGGCTGATTTTTTCTCCTTAGGAACCCATCCCTCTGTAAAAAGAGCTAGAGAAACACTGTAAAGCTTTGTGTCATTAGACATAGGAACTGTGATGTTTTCCCTTATGCCTCGAGCTGAAGCAGTGGATTGTATGCCGTCCAAACAGGTTTGCTGGTTAGTTAAAATAGCACTAAGAAAAGTTTGTACATCCTCAGCTTCCACGGGGGCTAGAGTTTCACTAGTGCCATTGACGGTTTTAAAGGAGCTCGAAAGGAAATCCATGCTCAAGCTAGCTAGATAGCAGCAGTCCTCTAAAGCACGAATGGCGGATATTGATAATGAGGACCGGTATTCATGTAGATACTCATTGACTAAGTCGAGGAATTTTCGAGACCGTGACAGAGATTTGCGAATGGAGAAACGACCGTAGCCATAGACATTGGTGGTTCGATTAGGCAGTACCGATTTGCAATAGGAAGGGTATGGAGTGGAGTCGCAAATGGTCCCCGGTGAGACAGGGTCAGATGGGGAAGCATCTGCAAGAGAAGGAGAGAGAAAGAAGAAAGATATTGTTAGAAGATACAAGAGCATGGAAGCCATAGCTTTTGGGGTTTGGTGTATTTAAAGAGAAGGTATATTGACTCTATTTCTAGCACGACACCTTCATCTTAATGAGGATATATAAACGATAATTCATTTGTAAATTGAAGTAAACTGCTAAGACTTTTGGATTCTAATCCATGATTAGGGAAACCAAGCAAGCAAGGGTTCCAATGACATTAACGTAATTTACAAGTTGGTTTTTGCGTATATTAAAGAAAGAAAACTCATCGCGCATGCCAGGACTTTGTTCAAAGCACCTGGGATCGAGTTTTTTTCGGAAACAATGAAGCTTCCCCAAACTATAAAATTAGATCCATCTATTTCCCACTTTTCCTTTAATATAAACTATCAAGTTGAAATTTATAATATGGTTTACTTTTTCAATTATATCATTTTTAAAAGGTTACAAATCTTACAATATTTTTTAATAAATAAATGTAATATATTTCAATTGATATATACAATCAAATCTGTACATTAGATAAGATAAGAAACTAATTATTGTGATTATGGCTCATAATCACGTGTAAATATACATACATACTTATTTTAGACGTAGAAAGGTTTTTTTGTAGATATACTAAAACTCCAAAATAATAACTCATTATGATCATTTTTATTTATTTTGAGGAATACCATATACTACATTAATTAAATTATTTATTTCATTCATAAGAAAAAAAAGATTGTTGCATTCGAGAGTATAAGAATTTCAACGCTCAAAATAAGGTAGATCTAGTGTTTCGGGTCGCGGATCTAAGTCCGTGATGATTGCATACAGAAGGCGTCATGAAAATCAACTAATCAAACGGGATTATTTAATCTATTTGAACTGACTCGATTAATGTAATAATGGATAAGCCCATCTACTTGAAGCATAGATGACCCAATGAAACACCCTAATTACCGGTGTAATTGTTGTAAATCTTAAGGGATAAAGATGTATAGAGTTTAAATCCCTTATGAATCTCATTTTGTAGATAGGCACAAATTTCAACTGTTGATGTAATTCGATTAGTTCCATTAGATCTGGGGAAACTCAATTATAAATAAATGTATTCCCCTCATTTATAGTCATTCAATTGAAAACATTTAAAGTAATAAAATACTTTTTAGAGTATTTACTTTGGTTGTACTATTTTTCTTGTGGCTAGTAGAAGTTATGATAAAGGGTCCTGGTCTCGAAAGAGATGCAACATTACGAGCTATTCGTAGGAGTGGTATATTATTAAGTTTCGTACGAGATGTAACCCTTATGCCACATAATGGTTGTAGACCCCCTAAAAAAGATGTGTGTAGAAATAAACACTAAAGAGATTTCAAGAGAAATAAATGATTTAATGATCTGATCAAATAAAATAATATTACCATGTTAAAGTTTACCACCAACTCAGTTATGCTTTGTTCTTCAATGCTTCTCAGATGAACTTTTCCTTCAAAAAGTGCTTTTCCTTGAAAAGCAATAAAGAACACATGCCAGTGTAGATGATTTTTTAACTTATTTTAAGTGCTTTTGGCCAGATGAAAAAGTAGAATTTTTTTAGCTTTTTTCAGCACAAAAGTGCTTTTAGTTGGTATTTTACTTTTTTAACCTTACTATTTCTTCACGTTAGAAAACTTTGGCTGTGTTCTGCTTTTTTTTTTTTCTCTTTTCTCTTTTATCTGAACTTTACTCTTTCCTCTGGTTCTTTGTTCCTCTTTTCCACTGGTTAGTTTCTGATTGTTTGATTTTCTGCTTTAGTTGTTAGCAATTGTTCTTCACTTCTACTAGTGATGTTATGTTTCTTTCATGATTTGCTCGGTCTTTTCTCATTCTCGCTTTTTGTTATGGCTTTTTATTGATACAAGATTTGGGGACGATAGTTGGATGCAGTTAACATTGATGTATCAATTTGTAAAATTCTATTTATCTTTTTTCCTAAAGAAATGAACTTTACCTCTATAGACAATGACAGTTTGAAAAAAGAAATTTAATAAGGGGAAATTTGAAGGATTTTAGAAATTGAGTAATTGCTAGAAAAAAACTAGATTTTGAGGATTGTTGTTGAAGGACAAAACAAAGTAAAGCCAAAAGAAATTGAAAAAAAAGAATAAAATAGAAAAAGAATCTGTCTTTATAGGCTTCCACTCTCTGTGATTGTAAGTTTTTTGTATGGCAAGCTGCATCCTGTAATTATAAAACCTGCAACACTAATCAATCATTAGCCATGAAATAATTCAAGATAAAACCAACACTACATCCTCACCTCCAAGTTGCTAATTTTGTGCATGCAAGTCATTTCTTATCATAGCTTAGCTTGTTCTTTCGTTGCTTCTACCTTAGATTCTGAATAGTCTGACTTTGATTCCGAATGCAATTGTTCTTCACTGCTACTAGTGATGTTATGTTTCTTTCGTGATTTGCTCGATCTTTTCTCTTTCTCGCTTTTGTTATGGCTTTTTGTTGATACAAGATTTGGGGACGATAGTTGGATGCAGTTAACATTGATGTATCAATTTGCAAAATTCTATTTATCTTTTTTCCTAAAGAAATAAACTTTACCTCTATAGACAATGACAGCTTGAAAAAAGAAGTTTAATAAGGGGGAAATTTGAAGGATTTTAGAAATTGAGTAATTGCTGGAAAAAGGTTGGATTTTGAGGATTGCTGTTGAATGACAAAACAAAGTAAAGCCAAAAAAAATTGAAAAAAGAGAGAATAAAATAGAAAAAGAATCTGTCTTTATAGGCTTAGCCACTTTCTGTGATTGTAAGTTTTTTTTGCTTTAGCTGACATGGTCACATATTATAGTGAATACCCAAGTTTTAAGCATAAAAATTAATGGCATTTGGGAGCTAGCCATGTTATTGCTGTTAGGCTAATTTTTGAAGTTTCTTTGGACAGTGGGAATATAATAAAGACATATAACATTTACTGTCGGGTCCATTTTTGGTAAAATTAATATTAGAGGAAAATATTTTGATACACATGTAAACAAATATACTTATGTGATATTTGATTTTCTTGATTGGTGAAACGAATCTGTTCGTATACACAATAGATGAGTACTTCGGCAGTTGAAGTTAGTGGTGAAAAAGTGAAAGTAATGTGGGATAAGAGATTAACAGAAGTATTTTGTGATATTTGTATTAAAGAGATATTGAAAGGCAATAGGCCTGGTACTCATTTCACAAAAGATGGATGGTTGAAAATAATGACCAACTTTGAAAAAGAAATGGGCAAGGCTTTTTCACAAAGACAATTTAAAAATAGGTGGGGTGCCTTAAAAAAAGAATGGAAAGCTTGGAAGAAACTTAAAGGTGAAGATACTGGTCTACGGTGGAATCCTATAAAAAGAACCATTGATGCATCGAATGATTGGTGGGAGAGTAGGCTAAAGGTACATTAATAATTCTGAATATTTTTGTTTTTTTCTTATTTATGAGGTTATTGATAATTACTATTATTAAACTATCATTTTATGTGTAGGTTGTGCCTAAAGCTCAAAAATTTAGAACATCGAACATTGATCCTGAATTCGAAGGGAAGTTGGACCAAATGTTCATGGGGATAGTTGCAACAGGTGATAAAGCATGGGCACCTTCTTTTGGTACACTCCGTAGTGATTTTTTTGAGGATGTTAACAACAAAATACCTGAAGAGAATGAATAAGAAAATGTGAGAAATGATGTTCACATTTTAAATGATGTTCACATTTCAAATGATGTTCAAATTGATGGAAACGGTCAAAAAAGAAAAAACCCTGAGATATCAAGTTCACATTTTAAAACTGGAAGAAAGAAATCCTCAAAGCAAGTTGGAGGGGCTGCAAGATTGTCCAGTCAAATAGAAAAATTATGCAATGTGGCTGACAATATGAGTCAAGCCACATCTAGTTTAACTCCTGTTATGAATCCATATGGTATTCCACAAGCAGTCAAAGTGCTCGACAGCATGTCGGAAGAAGTTCCAGAAGCTAGTCCGCTATACTTTTTCGCACTTAGATTATTGCTCAACAAGGACAAGCGAATTATGTTTTTATCAATTAATCCCAAGATTAAAGCTTTGTGGCTTAAGATGGAAACAGAGGATAGTTGAAATTTTTTTGATTTTCTAGGGTTCAGAGATATCTATTATGTGACTAAATAACAATGCTAAACTAGTTTTATCAATAGTTATTTATGTTTAGTTTTTGGATATTGAATTTATGTTCTACTTATTTATGTATAATCTAGTTTTCTCAATGGTTGTTTATGTTTGGTTTTTGGATATTGAATTTATGTTCTACTTATTTATGTATAATCTAGTTTTCTCAATGGTTATTTATGTTTGGTTTTTGGATATTGAATTTATGTTCTACTTATTTATATTAAATTAGTTTTATTAATAGTTGTTTATGTTTGGTTTTTGAATATTGAATTTATGTTCTACTTATTTATTCTAAATTAGTTTTATCAATAGTTATTTATATATGATTTTGGATGTTCAAATTTTTTTACAAGTGATGAGTATAGTTGAGAATTGTAGCGGTGATGAAAGTGATGATGAAAGGGAAGAGAAATAGATTTTACAACGCATGGAATGTTTTAACCGATTATTTGTTGTTGCATCTTCTTCCGTGCAATTATATTACGAGAAGTATATATTAAAGCAACCATGCATGAATTTAAAACAGTCAGGTGAGACATGGATCCGAGAGATCCTTGACGGTCACGAATCATATTGTATGATTAATTTTAGGATGTCTAAAATGGTATTCACAAGTTTGTTGAGAGTTTTAGAGACAAGATACAACTTGCAAACTTGAAGAAACATATCTTCTAGTGAAATGTTGGGAATTTTTTTATACATCTTGGGCATCGGTGCAAAAGTTTCCCAATGTCGAGAAAGATTTCAAAGGTCTAGATCAACAATAAGTCGATACTTTGCAATTGTGCTTGAGAAAGTTTTAAGGATGGCCACTGATCTAATTACACCCGAAGATCCTTTTTTTAGCTCAATACCCGAACAAATACGTAATGATTCTAGATATATGCCGCATTTTAAGGTTAAAATTTAATTTAATTTTATTATATTTTTAATATTTTTGGTCGACTAAAAATATGCACGTGACTAATATGATTATTTGTTCAGGATTGCATAGGTACAATAAATGATACTCATATTGCCGCTATTCTTCCACCAAATGAACAAATTCCCTATATTGGAAGAAAATGTATCCCTACTCAAAATGTTATGGCAGTATGTGATTTTAATATGTGTTTCACCTTTGTCATGGATGGATGGGAAGGACCGGCACATGACACTAGAATATTTCCTGATGCAATTCGAGATCCAAAATACAAATTTCCGCATCCACCAAATGGTTAGATATTTTATTTATATGTGATTTTTAAAAAAATAAAGTATAAGTTCTTTAATTGATAATTTTTATAAAAAAAAATTCTCGAATTAATTATTTGTTATATTATGACATGTAGGAAAATATTATCTTGTTGATTCTGGATATTCTAAAATGAAAGGTTATCTTGGACAATATAAAGGTCAGAGATATCATTTACCTGACTTTCGTAGAGGTAGACCGGTATCTGGTAAAGAAGAGATATTCAATCATTCAAATTCATCATTACGTAGTGTGATTGAACGAACTTTTGGTGTTTTGAAAAAAAAAGGGGCCATTTTAAGGGATATGCCAAGTTATAGTTTTGAAAAGCAAACGATGATTGTTGTTGCTACAATGACGATACACAATTTTATTCCAAAACATGTCGGTCGAAATGATACAAATTTTATGGAATACGAAGATATTAACTGGGCATATGAGAATACTATCGATTCAGAAAATGCGCATGGTTGAGAAAGTGGTGATGACGACGACGACGATGATGATGGTGATGATGACGGTGAATCAAACAATTCAAGTGGTTTTAAAATGGAATTAACAAGAGATGCTATAGCTTCTAGTTTAATGAATTCACTTTAAATTGTAAATGCTATTGTAAAATTTTTAGTATTTATATTTGGTATATAAATATTATCCCTTTTTGAAACTTTAATCCAAATATATGTAATATTTTAATTTGTTAGGTTTATGTTTACTATGTTATGTTAATATCTAATATGAGTTTTACAAATGTGTTAAAAGCATTAATTAAAAATAAAAAATAAATTTTAAAATAATACAATTGTGTCAATATCTAATTATAAATATTTAATTATTATATTTAAATATTTAAATATAGTTTATATATTCTAATTAAATTTAATAAATAATTAATATTAATTACTTAGAAATATTTAAAATTAATATTATATATTAAAATATTAACAATAAGTTATAATAAATTATTTTTTATATTTTTGCTAAAATATCATAATATTAACTAATTTGAATATTATTTAAATACATATTTGTTACTTTATAATATAATGTCTAAAATGGACATTTTACTTCTCAAAAGCACTTTTTAACAGCAATACCAAACACTTAAAATTTTTAAAAGCACTTTTCAAAAGCACTTTTCAAAAGCACTTTTTCACAGTACTTTTCAAAAGCATTGCCAAACTGGCCCTTAGTGGCCTAAAATCTTAGGCATATCAGCAAATGAAATATTCAATTTAGTTTCAATAAAGTTGTTGGATGGTTAGTTAAAATCATGGTTTAATATTTGATTGCGATTTTGCTTTTAAGTTATTCTATTTTTAGCTAAAGTTGTTGTAGTTCCAGCCTATATAAAGGATGTAAATCAGTGAATAAAAAGTGTTTTGAGTTCTTGTTTTTCATTGAGTCTTTATATACAATTCATAAAGTGTTATTGAGTGATTTTTTTTTTTGGTTTTTTCCACAGAAAATCTTCCCATTTACTTTAACAGTGTGGTATCTGAACCAGGTTCGTGAAGGTAATCATGGTTGATCTTTCAGTTGTTGGAGCAATAAAAAAGCTTAATAACCAAAATTACAACACATGGGCAACATGTATGAAGTCTTACTTGTAGGCTCAAGATGTGTGGGACATTTTTAGCGGAGATGAGCCTTCACCATTACCTCAAGACGCTAACAACTTAAAGAAGTGGAAAGCCAATGTATGCAAGGCTATGTTTGCAATTAAAACCATTGTAGAGGAAGAAATGTTAGAGCATATCAAAGACGTTGACACACCAAAATAGACGTGGGACATGTTGGAAGAACTTTTCTCACGAAAAAATGACATAAGACTGCAACTCTTAAAGAATGAATTGTTATCAATGAAGCAAGGAGATTTGGCAATCAACCAATACTTCACTAAGGTAAAAACCTTATGCCGCAAAATTTCTGAACTTGATTCTAGTTCTCGTATTGCGGATTCTAGAATTCATGGACTGAGCCTAGAGTACAGGAGTTTTGTTGCTGCAATTCAATTATGGCCAACAAAACCATTGCTTGCAAATTTTGAGAATCTGTTGACGGTCAAGAGGCTTTGGCAAAACAAATAGGTGGTGTCTAGAGCTGAGCATGGGCCCAGCCACCTGGCTTGGCCCGAAGGCCCGCCTTAAAAATGGGAGGGTTCGGGTAAAAATATAAGCCCTAAAAATGGCTTAGACAAAAAATGAGCCCCGTTTAAAAAACGGGCCAGGCCTTAGGTAAAATTTTTTGGCCTGGCTCGAATAATATATTAAATGTTTTATTTTATTTTTTATCATGTTAACTTTTTAACTTTACCCTTTATTTTGCTCAGTTTTCCTTACCCTTTATTTTGCTCAGCTTTTTTGCCTTCCTCTTCCTCCGAATAAGCCATTTCTAGAAAATCCCTAACTCACACCACCACCTCTACTGATCCCTAGTCAACTCAGCTCAGGTCAAAGTGGAAGAAATTTGCCATCCGTTAAGTCACTTTCGAGCTTGATGTCGAAGCTCAGCTCAGCTCAGGCTAAAATCGAAGCTCTCTCTCTCATTTCTCTCGTCTCTAGTTTCTTCATTTGCGGTCTCGGAGCTCCCCACAAGTTGTAACTGTAAGCTTCTTCTTCATTTACCACAAGTTGAATTTTACCTGTAGTTTAACTTTTTTTTCTTATTCTTCTTCATTTACGGTCTGTAGCTTTTTTTTCTTATTCTGCTTCTAGTTTTTCTGCTATTGTGTTTATAGTTTTTGTGGTTTTTCTTATTTTGGTTTTTCTGCTATTGGGTTTTTCTGCTATTGTGGTCTCTAGCTTTCGTAATTCATCCAATAAATAATTTAAAAAAGTTTAAATCTGTAACAAAAATAATAAAACACCATAATCCATATTAGTATAAAATAGTTGTTTCGTACCAAGAATTAACAAGTCATTAAATCGGTAACAAAAAATAATAAAACACCAAAATATATAATGATAAAGATGTTCATGTCTTTCATTATTTTAAAATTATTCATATTTTTTAACCACCATTAAATTTTTTTCATGTATTCTTAATATATATTTTATATCCACCAACATAGTAGGTGAGCCATTGTAATATTGATCACATTAGCTATATATTGCCTACGGTACTAAACATGATTTATTTATTGTATTGAATAAAAAATTATGTTTAATGCAATATTTTTAATGAATTCAAGAAAAAATAATGCATTAAATTCATTTTTTGTTTGAATTTTTAGTTGATACATTGTTATTTTTACTAATATTCTATTTTAAATAAATTGTGTAGCTATTATACTTCTTGGGAATTTAAATTTAACATATTTTCATTTCATTATAACCTTTATAAAATAAATAAGATAATAAACAAATAGGAGATAAACTCCTAGTCCAAGTTCAATCAATGTGAAGATGAAAAATAGGTTAGATAATGAGGGAAAACATACATGAACCAAATTTGGTGGGTGGCGAAGACTGTGGAACTATCGTTGACTCACTGTTCTGTTCTACAAACCTTAATGATCGAAGTGATGAAAACACGTGTATTTTCACAAGATGTATGTTTTCTACTTATGATGATGCATCTCTCAATTTCACAGCATAGTTTATATGTTCTTTGTTTGTCTTTTTACCAAACTTTAAGGCATACATGTGCTTGTGGCAGACTCACAGATACGATGCAATAATGTTTGTTACTGTGTTGTGAATTCATGGCATAGTTTTCACTTATGATGAGATGTGTATCAGTGTGTAGATATTTTGTTGTTAGGGCAGGAAAATGTCCTTTTTGTCTAAAGGAAAGTGTTGTTAGCTTACCAATGTTTTTACCCATACTTTGAGCATTATGGGCATCATATTTCTTTACTGGGGCTTGCTTGATGGAAGTTTAGTTGCTTTTGTACTATTTGTTAGGACATTTGGAGTATGCATGTGATTGAATAGAGCAAGTGCTCATAATGAACATAAATCGCCACCTATCAAATTTTGTAGTAGTCTATTAGAGGCTTGGTTATTATTGTTTTTTAGAGGTCATAAGGGAAAACATGCATGAACCAACGAGAAAGGAGAATATTATTACGAAGTAACTAAGCAATTATTTCAACATATATACTACTGGTGCATTCTTCAGCAGTAATCTCATGGCATGCTTTTATGACCAAAGGGAAATAATTCAAACAAAAATAAAATTGCGTACATATACATATATTATATACAATTGTTGAACAATTATATTAACTTTTGGTTTATTTGGATTCCAGGACTTGAGTGTTTATGACTATGGCTAGTTCGAGCACTCCTATACCTGTGGACGATGGGTTTAATGAGTATGAAAGTGCTATTAAACGTCAAAAGTCTACCACTTCAAAGGTGTGGGATAAAATGACAAAGCTTGAATACGAGGACAAAAATGAATTGAAGGCACAATGTAATCACTGTAAGAGTACCTTTTCTGCTAAATCTTCTAGTGGAACCTCTCATTTAAGACGTCATCTAAATCAATGTTTGAAAAAAGTTAATAAGGACATCACTCAATACACCATAGCCACTCAACCATCATTAGGAGGTGGTCCATCTATAAAAAACTACAAGTTTAATACCGATGAGCGTCATCAAGCTGTTTCTACTTTTCTTGTGTGTGGCAAGCATTCATTTAAGACAGTTGAAGAATCAGGATTTAGATACATGATGAGAATTACTAGTCCAAATTTTAAGAATATAAGTAGATTTACAGCTGCTAGGGATGTCCTAATGTATTATGCAAAAGAGAGAGATCATGTTAAAGAAGAGTTGGCTAAAGCACTTGGTTTTAGGGGTGAGTAAAACTCGATTCGACTCGAAAAAATCGAAAAAAAAGTCAAATTTCGAGTTAAACGAATCGAGTTGTTCGAGTTAATCGAGTTATTCGAGTCAACTCAAATTTTTTTCGAATTTCAAGTTTGAATCGAGTTGAGCTTTCGAATTCGAATAACTCGAATAATTCGAATAATTCGAATATCAAACTATAATATTTTACATTTTTACCCCAAACTCCCAAACCTTTTTACTTTTCCCTCTAAACTTTTACTCCTTCCCATTTTTCCTCCAAAACTTTTACTCCCCTCCCATCCAAACCCCCCAATCTACTCAAAATCCATTTCCCACCAAAATTTTACTCTCTCATTTACTTTTTCTCAAAATTTTACTTCCCAAAACCCTCAAAACTTTTTATTTTTCCCCAAAATTTTTATTCCCTCCCATTTTCTTCCTAAAACTTTTACTCCCTTCCCATTCCACCTCCCATCTACCCCAAACCCACCTCCCAATTTTTTTTAATTTTTTCTCTCCAAAATTTTATTCTCCCTATTTACTTTCCCTCAAACTTTTATTCCCTAAAACTTTTTATTTTCCCCCTAAACTTTTACTTTTCACCCTTTACTCCCCAAATAAAAAATCAAAATTATCCTAAAAAATCACTAAACATAAATAGTAATAATTTTATTTATATCTACTCTTTATAATATTAAATTAAATTTCACATTTATATTATTTATATTGTTGAATTGTTTAGTCATATTGAATATTTATATTAAAATTGAATTATTAATTATGCCATAAAATATTCGTGTTAAAATTTTATATTGGTATCAATTCCACATTTTATCTTTAAAATAAATTTTATTAAAAATTCTCATTTTTACATTTAGTATATATTTTAATTTCAAAATATATAGTGACAAAAATCTGAATATAATTGAAACTACCAAGCAAGTAAAGAAGCTAACTCGTATATAAAAAATTAATAAATAAATTATAAGGTGATGAAAGATAATAAAAAATTTGATTAAGGTGGACAAATTTTATTACGATGGGTGACAGTGGTTATAAGGACCCAAAATTATTTTTTAAAATTTAACTCGAATAAATATATTCGATTCGACTCGATTCGAATTCCATTTCACTCGACTCGATTCGAGGAAATTTCAAATCAAATTAGGATGATAAAGTATGATTCGTAAACTCGATTAACTCGAAATTTTTTCATTCGATTCGATTCGATTCGATCGAATGCTCACCCCTACCTGGTTTAATTTGTCTAACTTCCGATAATTGGAACTCAGAGCATACTAATGATGAATATATTTGCATTACTGCTCATTGGATTGACAAAGATTGGAAGCTACAAAAGAGAATCATAAAGTTTAGAGCTTTATTTCCTCCGTATAATGGTTTGACCATAGCAGGTGAACTTGTTTTATGTTTATCTCAATGTGGTATAGACAAGAAAATTTTTAGCATCACTTTGGATAATGCTTCTTAAAATGATGTGTTGGTTTCTTGTCTTAAAAATTATTTTTGTGCGAACCGAGCTATTTTATGTGATGGTGCTTTTTTTCAAGTTAGATGTTGTGCACATATATTGAATCTTATAGTTAAATCTGGTTTGAAACTTGCTGATGATGTTGTTGGTAAGATTCGAAATGGAATTAAGTACATAAAAAAGTCAGGAATTCGTAGGAAAATATTTTATGATGTGGCCAACAAAAGTTTTCATTTGAATGTGACCAAAAAGTTGGGTCAAGATGTGTGTGTGAGATGGAATTCTACTTATTTGATGTTTGAATCTTCTCTTTACTATAAATATGTACTAGATTATTGGGGACAACGGGATAAAGACTATCAAATATTTGACTTTCTAATGAGGAGTGGAGAAATGTTGCTATTCTTTGCAAATTTTGAAAGTCCTTTATGATGTAACTTGTATTTTTTCTGGTTCTAATTATCCAACGTCTAATCTTTATTTTAGAGGGGTTTGAAAGGTTCACAAGGTCTTGCTTGGTACAGTTAAATGTCCTTCTTCTTTTTTAACTCCAACGGTTAAGTAAATGCAAGAGAAATTTAATAAATATTGGGTTGAGTATTCGTTGATATTGTCATGTGCTACGATTTTAGATCCTCGTTACAAGTTAAATTATGTGCAATATTGCTTTACTACAATCTATGGTATTCATGCTTCAGATTTTGTTGAAACCATTCTTAGCAATCTTAGACTCTTGCTTGACGAGTATGCTAAGAAATCCAAATCCGTGTCTTCCTTTTTGGCTTAGAATTCTAATGTTTCAGATAAAGATCTTGTTGATTCTAGTTTGTATCAACACAATGTTAATAGTGTTGATTTTGGGGGAGATTTTGATGAGAGCGATGATTATAAACGATATTTAAATGAATCTAGCACTAAGAATGAAAAGTCACAGTTGGACATTTATTTAGAAGAACCGGAGCTTGAGTTGAATAGTCAAATTGATGTTTTGGATTATTGGAGCAAAAGTTCAGTTCGATATAATGAGCTTTCATTATTAGCTCGTGATCTTTTGGCAATTCAAATATCGACTGTAGCTTCCGAATCTACTTTTAGCATGGGTAAGAAAGTTATCACACCTTTGAGGAGTTCATTTAAGCCAAAAATGGTTCAAGTCGTTATTTGCCTTGATGATTGGATGCGAGCTAAGGGATTCTCAACGGGTAATTATTATTCTCATTTTATTGTTGTAATTTTTATATTATTTTTTATCAGTTTGATAATCTAATTATTTATTCTTATTTCATGTTAGAAATTAGAAACAAGAATGACGATGACGATGAGGACGATGTTTCTTCGATTGCTTTTTAGGTTACCTTCCTTTCTAATTGTTGCCAATTTAATTTAGCTTACAATTTATAGTTTGTTATAATAAAATTAAATATGTTAATTGGTTAATGTATAGATATTCTGGTTGGTTGATTATATTTTGTAGGTTTTTGGTGCTATTTTAGTGTTGTTGGTGATGTTGTTTTTGTTGTTGTTGTTTGGTACTGTTTTTATGCTGTTTGGTGTTGTTTTGGTGTTGTTTTGATGTTGTTTTATTGTTCTTTAGTGGTGTTTTATTATTCTATTTTTGTTTTTAATATTATTTTGATATGGTAGAACTTTTATTTTATTATTAATTTGGTTATTATTTTAGTTCTAACTTGTTTCAATTTTAATATAACCACTTTTTATTATATTTTCAATTTGTGTATTATTTTAAGAATTGTTTTAGTATCATTTTTTATTTGTTTTTTGTTTTAATATTTGTTTTCATGATTTTAGATGGATTTGATTTATTATATTTTAAAATTTTTTATTTAATAAAATAAGCTAATAAATTAATATGGGCCAGGCTCGGGCTTATCAATTTTATTTTGGGCCAGACTTGGACAATTTTTCAAGCCCATATTTCGAGTCAGGCTGAGCCTGGGCTTAGAATTTTCTTTTGGCTTGGCCCGAACCCAGCCCGGCCCAGCTCGACCCATGCTCACCTTTGGTGGCGTCTCAATCAAAACTGAGGATGTGGTGCCTTTTAGTGGAAAAAGCAAATAAAAGCCCAAGTATAATGTCAGAAATAGAGTAAGAAAGAATGATAGCAACTACAACAACTGATCTAACCAGGGGAAGAAGTTTGATGGTGATTGCTATAATTGCGGCAAAAAGGGTCACATGGCTAAAGATTGTTAGTCCAAGAAGAAAGTTGTTGCGAGTAATGAAGTGACATATAAAGGAGATATTTAGAGTGATGATGAGTGGGATGCTGAAGATTGACTACAAGAACGACTAGATTGTTGACTCTGATTGTTCTAATCATATGACTAGTGATCAATAAAAGCTTCAAGATATTGCAGTGTACAAAGGAAATCATGTGGTGGCAATGGCTAACAACTCAAGATTTCCTATCACCCATGTTCGTAAGACAACTATCGCACCTCGATTTAATTCAATCCAATGTCAATTCAAGGTGTTTATCATGTGCGTGGCATGAAGAAAAATTTATTATCTGTGGCACAATTAACACCTGCAGGCTACCATGTTTTGTTCAGTGCACAGGGTGTAAAGGTATTCGAAAATGTTAAAGTCTTAGGAAAACCAGCCATAAAAGGAAAGATAATGGAATCTGTCTATGTAATGTTAGCAGAAACTGTTTATGTAGACAAAACAAAGAAAAATGAGACGATATATTTGTGGCACCCAAGGCTTGGCCATGTCAGCTATCACAAGCTAAGAGTTATGATGAAGCAGGCAATGCTAAAGGGTCTTCCTCAACTTGAAGTACGAGATTATACTGTTTGTGCATGATGTCAATTCGGTAAGGCGCATCAGCTATCATATGAAGAATCTAAGTATAAAGCAAAGGCTCTGTTAGATCTAGTTTATTCTGATGTGTTTGGACGTGTCAAGCAACCTTCAATTAGTGGGATGTGCTATATGGTGACTTTTATTGATGATTTCTTGAGGTATGTGTGTGTTTTTTTTATGAAAGAAAAATCAGAGACATTTGCCAAGTTTAAAGAATTTAAAGAAGTAGTTGAAGCAGAGGTTGATAGAAAAATTCAATGCTTACACACAGATAATAGCGAGGAGTACACATTAGATAAGTTTTCTACCTATGTGAGAAATAACAATATTCATCATCAGTTCACATGTGCCAACACGCCACAACAAAATAAAGTTGCCGAGAGGAAGAATCGACATCTTGTTAAGACGTGCCGGAGTATGCTTCATGCAAAAAAATATACCTGGAAGGTTTTGGGTAGAATGTATGAAGACCGCTACTCATGTCATTAACAAACTTCCAACACCAAAGCTTGGTTTCATCTCACCCTTAGAGGTACTATGGGATACTAAACCTGTTGTTGGTCATTTTCGAGTTTTTGGGTGTATTTGTTATGTATTTGTTCCAGATCATTTAAGGAGCCAGTTCAAAATAAAGCAATCCGATATATCTTCGTTGGATATGATAACCAAATGAAAGGATGTAGGTGTTATGACCCTATGCCTGAAAAGGATGGAGGTGTTGTGACCCTGTGACTGACAAATGTTACACATCACGCAATGTAGAGTTTGATGAAGCTTCTTCTTGGTAGACTCCACAACAAGTGAAGTTGCCAGATTCTGAAGTAAAAGAAGATCAACCCCGAGGGAAAATAGAGGAGCAGTTTTTTGAGATACAACCAAGTCCTACAACTAATAAAGAAATTAGAGACAATGAAGTTGTTGAGACAGCAACAAATCCTTGGTGAAATGGTGTTCATCAAAGGCAGTAGGCCGAAATCAATCCAGAGGGAGAAGAAACTTCGAAGCCACAACTTAGAAGATCAACCAGATTTCGTAGGCAAAATCCAAAGTATGCTAATGTAGCTGTAGCGGAGGAAAAACCTTTAGCCGAGCCAACAACTTATGAAGAAACAACTCAAGATTCTGAATGGATAAAAGCAATAGAAGAAGAGATTGCTGTATTAGAACAAAACTAGACTTGAGAGCTTGCGCCGCATCTACCAGATGTGAAACCCATATCTTGTAAATGGGTTTATAAAATAAAGTACCATCTTGATAGACCAATTGAGAGGCACAAAGCTCGGTTAGTTGCAAGAGGATTTTCTCAACAATATGGATTGGACTATGAAGAGACGTTTAGTCCAGTGGCAAAGATTGTTATTGTTCGTATTCTCTTGGCTCTTGCTGCTAGCAAGGATTGAAAGCTGTAACAAATGGATGTGAAGAACGCTTTTTTACATGGAGAGCTAGATCGTGAAATTTACATGAATCAGCTTATTAGATTTGAGAGTGGAAGTCATCCTAGTCATGTTTGCAAGTTAAAGAAGGCGTTATGGGTTAAAGTAATCACCGAGAGCATGGTATGGTAAGATTGCTGAATTTTTAAATCAAGTTGGTTATGTTATGGCTCATGTAGATTCTAGTCTGTTTGTCAAAATTAGTGAAGGGAAGTTGGCAATAGTGTTGGTGTATGTGGACGATTTGATAATCACTGGAGATCATAGTAAAGAAATCCACCAAGTTCGACAAAACTTGTCAGTCCGCTTTCAAATGAAAGAACTTGGCCAACTTAAACACTTCTTGGGGCTAGAAATTGATCATACAAAAGAAGGCATGTTTCTTTGTCAAGAGAAATATGCAAAAGATTTGTTGCAGAAATTTGGAATGCTCAATTGCAAGACCATCACTATACTAGTGGAACCAAACACCAAGTTTTGTGCTCATGAAGGGAAAGATTTGGAAGATAGGTTGATGTATCAGCAACTTGTAGGTAGTCTCATTTACCTAACTTTAACTCGACCTGATATTTCTTATATTGTTAGGGTAGTAAGTCGATATATGCAGGATCCCAAGAAAAAATACTTGGAGGCAGTTCGACAAGTTCTAAGATATGTGAAGGGTACTCTTGATTATGGTCTTCTATATAAGAAAGGTGAGGTTTGCAAACTAGCTGGTTATTGTGATGCTGACTATGCAAGGGATTACGATACACGTCGATCAACTACTGGCTGTGTATTCAAGTTTAGTTCAGGGACAATTTCTTGGTGTAGTAAAAGACAACCAACTGTGTCTTTATTGACAACAGAGGCAGAATATAGAGCAGCAGCTATGGCAGCCCAAGAAAGTACATGGTTAGTACAACTTGTGAAAGATTTGCACCAAAAAGTTGATTATGCAATACCCCTCTATTGTGACAATCAGTCAACTATTCGTTTAGCAGAAAATCTTATGTTTCATGTAAGGACCAAACATGTAGAGTGCACTACCATTTTGTTAGGGAGAAGGTGTTACAAGAAGAAATTGAGTTGTCTTATGTCAAGACTGATAACCAGGTTACAGACTTGTTCACGAAAGGCTTGAGTACAACTAAGTTGGAAAATTTTTGCTCACAGCTTAGGATTGTGAAAAGGTTTGGAGTTGGCATTGAGAGGGGGTGTTAAATTTCAGCATTAACTCAGTTAGTGGCCTAAAATCTTAGGTATATCAGCAAATGAAATATTCAAATTAGTTTCAATAAAGTTGTTGGATGGTTAGTTAAAATCATGGTTTAATATTTGATTTTATTTTACTCCTAAGTTATTTTATTTTTAGCTAAAGTTGTTGTAGTTCTAGCCTATATAAAGGATGTAAATTAGTGAATAAAAAGTGTCTTGAGTTCTTGTTTTTCATTGAGTCTTTGTATACAATTCATAAAGTGTTATTGAGTTTTTTTTTTTTTTTGGTTTTTTTCCACAGAAAATCTTCCAATTTAGTTTTACATACTATGGTTCAAGATAAAGTAAAAGTCTTTACTTCAACTCGGGCACGGCAATGGAAGTGTGTTGAATCAAGAACAGATAGCAAGCGCTTTTATTATGGATGCTTTATTTTGCCTCCACTTATGAAAGGCCAAGCCGACACAATATGATTCGAAGAACTTTACTTGGAGAACTAAAAGGAACATGCATTACATGTGCAAAATCTAAGAAAACACCACACAAATAATCTACCATAGTAGGTATTCAAGAATCAGTCTATGAAATTTTAATGAATTTGAAAGAAATTGTATTGAGAATGAATTTGTATGTCTGTTTTGAGTTTTTTTTTTTTTTTTGCTTGGCTTCAATGTCTTAGAGAATTTGTATGAAAAATCTCATTTTCCAAAGTAAAGCTAATTTACATATTTGAATCTAAAAAATTACCAAAGAATGTACGGTTTACCAGACTAAAGTCCTAGTCTCATAACAGTAGTATTAGAGAAATGATTATATAAAACTATGATTCCACGTCATTTCTATCCCTTTTCAATAGGAGAATGACAAATTGAATCTTTTTCTCCTGATTTTTAGTCATTTCCTCCTGAAAAAATTCAGATCCAACAAAAAATGTTAAAAAATTAAGAGGAAAAAGTTGATTTGTCATTTTCCTATTGGAAAGAGATAGGGATGACGTGAAATCACAGTTTCATATAATCCATTTTTCTACTATTAAATACAAACCCAACGGCTCACTTCAAATGAAAGTCTTAATTTAAAAAATTAAGTTATTCACGAATTTTAAAATAGATAAATAAGTTTGACATTTATTGGATATTAAAATTCAATTGGCATGTAAATACTAACATTATACCTTTAGTAAATAAAACTATAAAATCTAATAAATCAAAACAAATAAGCTCAAATATTAGTTTTGCACAAAATTTTATTCTCTAAATTTTTTAAAATTTTAATTAAAACTCAAATGATAATAATTAAATTTATTTGATTAAATTATGTTATTAGTATTATATTATAGGTAATTTATAGATTTGAGTTCTATTTGACATTGTTTTTGTGGGGGATAAAACTGTTTTTTAACTCCAAAAGCAATGCGAAAACTTGGCTTTCAAAATTAGAAGTGGTGTCAAAAAGTGTTTTTCTATCGACACTCAAAAGTTAAAATTTAAGTGTGTTTTTTTTACTTATGAGTTTTGAAGTAAAATTATTAAAATGCCCTTAATTATATTAACTATTTAAAAAAAGTTAGTTAATTTATATTTCATACATCATTATATTAAATTATTTAAATATCATTTATCATTGTCTTTATTTTTTAAAAATATTTCATGTATCATTAATTTTACAAAAAAAATTATATTAATTACTTAAAAGATGATTAAAATGTATATTTTATCTATCATTATATTAAATTATTTAAATATGATCTAAATTAATTTATTTTTATTTTTTAATATTATGTCTAAAATGGATATTTTAACTTTCTATCTCAAATTTTGACAACAATATTAAACACTAAAAATTATAAATCACACTTTTTTCCAGTACTTTTTAAAAACAATTTTCTAAACTTAACTTTTCGAAAACATTTTTCAATGGCAATGGTAATTCCAAATTAGCCCTTAGCCAATATTCTTCAATTAGATTATTCTTAGTCTATATGTTTTTTAAATTTTAAATTTTTTAATTTTGACACAAACGACTATCTTTAAATTTATTAATTGATTTTTTTTGTAAATAGTATATAAAAATAATAAATTGATATTACATATGATAATATATTTATGCATTAAAATTAACATAATTTATTTAATTTAACAATTACTGTTTAGAAATGATTAAAAATTTGAAATTCAAAAAATATAAAGATTAAAATATTGAAATTAAATCTATAACTTAAACATGAATTAAAGTACATGCATGGCTCCTATTTCTCCTACACTCTTAGTTGTTTATGTTTTAATTAATTGCATTTTTTATTGCATTTGCATGTATCCCCTTCCCTAGATGTGGGCATCACTTAGATTTGCCCAATGGCTGAGTAGCCCGTCTGGCCCAGTAGGTCCAATTTAATTAAAGTTGATTTGGATAAAGATTTTTTATTTTTGTGAATTCAACCTGAATTTAATTTAAATAATAAAAAATATTTTTAAAAATTTAAATTTAATTATAAAAAATATATTTTTAATATTTTATTGTTTTTTAGACAGTGAAATGGATTTTTTGAAATGGGCTTTAGCTTGAAAATTTTTAAAATCAAATTTCAATTGAATCTATGAACACTTCAAACAAGACATATCACCCATACTTTTATTATTAAGTATTCTTGAAATTAATTAAGATGTTGGAGTTGAAATTTTGTTTTTATGAAATATATTTTGTTAGGTTGATTTTTGAAAATAGTTTTACATAAATTGTGTAAAAGGATAAACTAGATGGAATATACTAATTAATGTTTCTCGGTTGCATTTCTCTATGCTATTATTTTAGTTGGTTTGGGTTAAACTTGACGAAATCTTTCTATTAATCTTCCCTAGAAACTTTAAACATCATTAGCAAGTTTACCATGTAGTTACATGTTGACAAGATACAAATTGGAAACTAATATTTTAGGAATTGCTCGGGATTAAATTTTTTTAAATAGTTTAATATTTATAAAAGTATTCAATTGAAAGTTAGACCTTTCAAAATAGTTAAATACAAGCCTAACATTTTTACAAGTGCTCAAATAAAGGTCAAATCATTTCAAAAGTGCTTCTCAAATGTCGTATATCATATGTTTTGATTGCTTTATTTTCTTTTCAAGCAATGTTTGATTCAGGTGTTATGTGTTTTATTTTAAACATGTCAGTATTTACCAATTTTTTTCTACGAATTAGCCTGAAGTGCGTGAAAAGTTCTTATTTGAGCACTTGTGTAAATGTTAGGTTGACCATTTTAAAAGGTTTGGCCTTTATACAGGCAACCTCTAAAAGGTTAAGCCCTAATTTGAGTATTTACAATAAGATATAATTAAAATATATTTTTTGAGGGTAAGATATAATTAAAATAAATAGAAAATAGAATTTTATTTTTATAATTTAAGGGTGTATTTAAAAATTATAGAGTAATTGGATCAACATATAATTACTATTCTAGTAATTATACCCTCTTGTATTTGCAAAGATTTCTAATTTCCTATATATATGTGTGCGTGTTTGATCGATAAAGCGAAAATAAATCATAATTCTTCATGTCCTATTTGATAGTATAAATTGTAACAACACAAATATATAATTTTAAATTCTAAAAATTATTATAATAAGGTACTATTTATAATAACTAATATCTAATTAAAATTTAATTTGAAGTTATATATATTACATATATGAGAATGGATAATATTACATTGAAGTGGAACAGAATAAATGAAGTTAAGTAGGAATCAAACACATCTTTATACTATAAAATAATTATTACTAAATATTTTTAAATTTTAATATATTTATTATTAAAATATTAATATAAAATATTTGTCAAAAAAAGTTAAGAATATTATTTAAAATTCAAAATCATTAATGTTATAATTTATTATTAAAAAATAATAATATTAAAGAATTTTATTAAAATAATTAATTATGTTAGTTAGATCAATATTTTAATTATTAACTATGTTATATTAAAATAATATTAAAAATTATAATATTTTTAAATGGAAATAAAATGTTATTTTTAATATAATTATATTCCACTTAATTCAAATTAAATTTTATAAGAAAATGGAGTTGCTTACTCTTTTTTGAAGCTTTTTCAAAAGAAAAAATAAATAATTCTCGATCGAGATATTTAAAAAAATATTCTTCATAAATTATTTTCCACAAAATAAGCTCACTTTTAATTATAAAATATAGATTTTTGTCATTTAGAAAATTACAATTATTAGTGGGCTAGATCGAATTATATATTTAATTTCTTAATTTTACTCAAATCTGGTCTAACATACGAACATAGTCTTAGTGTATTATATACATTTTTGGAGGGAGAGAGAGCGCCTTGCACTTCATATTACACTATTCCTGTTACAACATTTCATAATACAATTATTTAATAATTAAAAATAAAGAAAAAATTATTAATTATTACACGATATTGTAAATGATATTATCTAACTTACCAATTGAAAATATCCACGTGTTAAATCGATTTTCCTGATAATATGAAGATTATATGGATATAAATTTTGCCGCAAAAGAAGGGGAAGGAAGCACAGCTTTTGGGTGCCTTTATTAAGTTTTTCCATATGCTAATGCTATCTAGCTAGGCACTATGATGGTTTTAATTTAAGTTTGAAATATACACGTCGAAGATAGTAGTGATGATAAGCGCCGTCTGTCCTCTTGTTGGTGCACAGTTGTTGCTTGAGTTTTGTAAATACCATAACATGAATAAAGACAAAATATACTGGTCCTTTAAGTAATAAACTCTCCTTGCTATATGTGGGCTATTGAGAAAAAGTATGTTTAAGATTAGGAGGTATTCTTCATTACTCTCTCCATAATTATGAATTTTATGGGAACACTTTACGGATGTGGTTGATGGACGTATTAAGTGAAAGCATGAGCCTGGCGTTCCCAGCCCAACCATCATCACCAGGCTTTTAATTTTGTCACGTGCATTTCTGCTCCCAAGTTCAAAAAATTTGGCACTATTTCGTATTTCGAATCTCTGCATTTATTTAAAAAATGTAATTTATGAATCTGGCATTTGGTTCTTTATTACAAGTTTAAAGATACGGCTTCTGTCACAGAAACATGCGTATCGTTAAGACTGCGGCTTTAATCAACTACTTAGAGGCGCAATTTGTCATGAACATTGTGCTACTGCTTGACATTTGCATATTCACGACAAAGATTCACCTCATGCTATCTGTCATTCAAAACTTAATTTCCTCTCTAAACAGCTAGCATCAGATTCGATTAGGCTGTTACTGTAGGCCCCAAAAAGCCAAAAGTTCCCTTCAGGCTCAGCAGAACTTGTGAGTTCCAATTACAAACATTACTCTCCTCAACAGTGATCACCAAGCTTATTTAATAGCCAACTAGCCAATTCGCCTTTGTCCATTTGTCAGTAACTAAGGGTCTAAGCTCTCTCCTTCTCCTACTCTCTGTTCTTTTACTAGCATCGAACATGTATCATCCTCGTGCAAGATCCAAGACCTTGCTTTTTCTTTTACCCATTTCAGCACTTGTCTTGGTCTTGCTTTCGTCCGTAGCTCTTCTAACAAACAGCCCCAAAGCCACACAACTCCAGCATTTACACGTCCACAATCACCTCCAAATTGCTCACTCAGCATGTGAAGGGACCTTATACCCCGACCTTTGCGTCTCCACCATCTCTGTTCTCCCAGATCTCGCTTCCAAATCACTTCCGGAGCTCATCCAAGCAACTCTAAACCAAACAATGTACGAGGTCCGTCTCTCCTCTGCCAACTGCACCGGCATTGAAAAGCGGATTAAAAGTTACAGCAAACGGGAAGAGGCAGCGATAAACGATTGCCTTGAGCTTTTTGATGACACCCTGGAGGAGCTGAAAGTTGCCCTTGCTGATCTCGCCCCCAAGAAATTAGCAGTCTCCAGGAACTACCACGACTTGCAGACATTTCTAAGCGCCGCGATGACCAACCAGTATACGTGTCTTGATGGGTTTGCACGTAGCAAAGGAAATGTTAGGAACATTATCAAAAAGGGTCTTCACAACATCACTCATCACGTGAGCAACTCTCTCGTAATGCTCAAAAAAGTCCCCGGTGTCAACAAATCCAAATCCGAGTATTTTCCTCAACAGGGACGCTTGAAAAACGGGTTCCCTTCGTGGTTATCCCGCAAAGATAGAAAACTTCTACAGGCTTCAGTTAATGAAACCGAGTTCGACCTCATAGTTGCCAAGGATGGCACTGGGAACTTCACTACCATCAACGACGCTGTTGCCGCTGCTCCAAATAATAGTAACACAAGGTAGGTTTTAGCTGACAAATTTGCGCTATTCCTCTTATATGTTACATTGAGAACGTTAATTAAGAGAGACTAATGAGGTGATTAACTGCATTTGTTTGTAACAGGTTTGTGATATATATAAAAGCAGGGTCTTATTTTGAAAATGTAGAGGTGGTAAAGAAGAAGAAAATGCTGATGTTTGTGGGAGATGGGATCGGTAAGACAGTGGTGAAGGCCAGCAGAAATGTCGTTGATGGCTTTACTACTTTCCGTTCTTCCACCGTCGGTGAGTTCCAATTTCTCAATAACTTTTTAATTTACCACGAATTGAGTATTATTTTCTTTTACAAACTTTTTGGCTAGTAAAATAATTGTCTCAGGACTCACGAGTGTAATAATCCATATTGGATGCCTTCACTAGTTGGAAGGTTTATCTGACCATTGAATTTTGACCAAAAAAAGGAAAGAAAAGAAGCCCATTGTGACCTATCCGGCTGATGGGCTTTTTGGTTCCTTTTATTTGTCGTTTCAATTCCCCTCCGGATGCTGCCCAGTCATATGCAGATGACAGTGAATAGTGGTAGCTCCTTGATGGCAATATGCATGTAATGATAAAAGCAACCACGTTCGTTCAATGATGGACCACCACACTCCTCATGCGCTCGTCCATTATCACTCATTTGGGATTACAGTCCTAGGCATTCAATTGTTTTATCCATTTTTATATGAATGGCGAAAACTTTGATTTTTAGGACGTCGGTTACTTGTTTTATATTTTTAATATATTATAGAAAAACATAAAATGTTATTGTGCTTTTAAATTTTCATGTGTCGGCAGCTCAGGATTGACGCAAGCGCGTTAATCATTAATATGTCTGGGGAGAAAGTTTTTTGTCTTCACCCCTTTTTTTTTTTATTATTTAGAACAACAACATCCATTATTCCAATCTTTATTTTCTAGTCATAATCTAGTAATTAGAAAAGACTTTACAAAAATGTCAACGAACTCTACTGCTGCTCACATGCTAAGTGGGTCTTCTCATTGATTTTGTTTATCTTCCTTCCTGGATCCCCACTTTTAATTATTTTGATCATTGTGGACAGTTATCCAACTAATCGTAGTAGTACTTCATATTTCCCTTTTTAATATATTTCAGCTGTGGTGGGGGAGGGATTCATAGCGAAAGGGATAACCTTCGAGAACTCGGCGGGGCCGAGCAAACACCAAGCAGTGGCTTTAAGGAGTGGGTCAGACCTCTCTGCATTCTACAAATGCAGCTTCGTTGCTTACCAAGACACTCTCTACGTCCATTCCCTTAGGCAATTCTATCGGGAATGTGACATATACGGGACAGTGGACTTCATATTCGGAAACGCAGCTGTTGTTTTCCAGGACTGCAATTTATATGCTCGTAAACCCAATCCAAACCAGAAGAACATTTTCACCGCTCAAGGAAGAGAAGACCCTAACCAGAACACTGGGATTTCAATTCTGAACTGCAAGATCGCTGCAGCTGCGGATTTAGTCCCCGTAAAATCATCGTTCAAGACGTATTTGGGGCGTCCTTGGAAAGAGTATTCCAGGACAGTTATTATGCGTTCGTACATTGATGATTCAGTGGATCCTGCCGGATGGTTAGAATGGAATGGGACGTTTGCTTTGAGTACCCTCTATTATGGGGAGTACCTGAACCGAGGGCCAGGGTCCAATACGAGTGCAAGAGTAACTTGGCCTGGTTATAGGGTCATCAACAGTTCCACTGAGGCAACTCAGTTTACTATTGAGCCATTTATACAAGGAAATGAGTGGCTAAATTCTAGCAATATTCCATTCTCTCTCGGCTTGAATTGAGAGCTAATTATGTGCCTCCCTTATTTTATTTTTCGTTAATAATTGGATTCTGTGTTTGTCTGATCAAGTTAGCCACCATGCATTTTGATCCCATGTCAAATTGCTTTTGTACTGAAATTAATAAGAAAATGAATAAGGCTTCTTTTCTCTCTTCCTAAAATGATTGCAGTACATTAATTATGTCATCAATTTCAATCAAAAGAAACCATTATAAGCGTTTAATTGAGTAACTAAAATCACACTAACTAAACTCATTTCAAATTAACTAATAAGCTTTAACCTTACTGATACTACCATACAGCTACATGCCGAAGTTTGAACTGTAGAAAGAGCAAGCGAGGCAAAGATGGGTCAGATTGAGGGAAAGGAACTCAATTTTATTGGGCTTAATACTACTAGTCCGATTAGGCTTGCTATTCTTTTATATCATCTACATAGAACGAGCCCATGTAGTTTAACTCAATTCTCACCGTCAAAATCTCTCTTTGATGTGCGATGGGAATTTTTTCAATTCACAGCCTCAGGTCAGGCTGCTAGGATTGTGAGGTTATCAACTTGGGATGACATGCTTTTGCAATTCACTTCCCTGTTCTGAATAAACTAAGGATTTTAAACATGAAATCTTCAGATATCCCAACTTGTTCCACAAAGTATTTTCTTTTGTTGTTTTAGTTAGAACAGTCATAATTAAAAGCTGCGGAGTAATGGATGGTCCCCGAGAAAACATTGGATGCCCAAACTGTAGAAATAGTGGCACCAATTTACTGTATCAAATATCGGAAATCGCGGGATACAAAGAAAAATATTATCATGAAACCCCGACTCATTGGTCACTCTCATACCCCTACTCCAATGGTCCATTGAGCCCCAAGAATAGCAATCATTAAGTTTTACTAGCAGTTTCAAATGTGCATGATTTGCGTCATGCTCCTCGGCAATTTTTTTCAATTAAAACTGGGATTTGGATATATTTATTTTTATATATTTTAATTTTTTAGGTGTTTTGTTGGACAAAATAATAAAATCTAGGGTAAACTATTTAGATTAAATTTAGAAAAAAAAGGCTGATTTTAAAAAATATTTAGGGAGGTGTATAATTTTTTTTTTATATTTAGAGAAGTAGGTTGATTTTGAAGAAAGAATCAGAAAATACGTATCGAGGAAAATATTTTTTATTGAAAATATGTTTTGTAGGACGCACTTTTTGACTCTTTTAATAAATTAATTTTTTTATAATATAGTTAAATATTAATGGTTTTGTCATTCTGCCTCGAGTTTGATTCCTTTCTAATGCAAATTTTTATTTTTGTTTCAAGCTTTGCTTTTATTTTTAATTATTGTTTTTAACACATTAGTGTTTTATTTATAGATGATTAAATAATAGTGAATCTTTGAGTCCCAAATTCAGTTACTTTTTGAAGCACATAGCATTTTTTTATTTTAAGTTGATTCAAGTTTTTTTAATTAATAAATATATTTTTTTCAAATTTTTTATTTTTAATTAATAATTCTTTTATTTATAAAGTCAAATAATTATTGCCAAATATCATTCTTTTTAGTAATTATAATTTTTATATGTGTAATATTTATTTTTCAATCCATATCATGAGTGTGGTAAATTTTAGTATTATATATTTTTATATGTGTATTTCAAATAATTAATTGAAATAGTTTGCATATAAAAATATTTGAAATAGCATAGCCACAATGTAGATGAAAAAAAAATTATACTTAAAATATTTTACATATAAAAATAATGATGATATTTGAAATAATTATTTGATTTTGTAATATTAGAAAATCACCATACCCACAATATAAGTGGAGAAAATAAATATTTGGCACATAAATATTATATATAAATTAAAAAATTTAAAAAATTAGTTGATGTTTTTAAAATATATTTAACATAATGATAAATATCCATTTTATTAAATATATATATTTTATTATATGATTTGCAATAATTATTTGATTTTATAAATAAAAGAGTTATTAATTAAAAAGATTTAAAAATAAAAAAATTGAAAAAATATTTTTTTAATAAAAAAATTGGAACAACATGAAATAAAAATACAAATATGAATAAGAGAAGAATTGAACTCAACACTTAAAAACAAAACTATTAACATTTAACTATTTGGCCAAAAAAGCTAATATGTTAAAAAAATTAAAAAGTATGGCCTACAAGATGTGTTTTTCATTTAAAATTGGTATATTTCCCTAAATATCACAAAACGGGTACATTTCCCTTATTTTTTATTTAAAATTGGCCTTTTCATCAAATCTGGCCAACCTATACTTATGGTTACTAAGTTATTGGTAAGTTTATATTTTGGTCATTTAATTTAAAAAAGTTATAAAATGACCGTTTAACTATTGAAAAGTTTTCATTTAAGTCATTGAATTATTCAAAAGTTATTATTTTAGTAATTGGGCTGTTAAGTTTTTATTTTTAAAGTGCAGCTAGTTAGCTTCAAATGACAATTTGATAATTGATATAGTGGATCAATACTCATTGGCAAGTAGAAGAATATACATTAGATCTAAATGGATTTGACAGCCAGTTTAGGAGATTAGAGAAGAAAGTTGTTTGGATTTTGGTTCACATATTCGTAACGTTCAAAGCTATTTCACGAAAAAACCGAACTGTAGAAAAGAATGAGAATAAAAACTTTCGATTTGTGCAAGCGGTGTGAACATAGAAGGCCATACAATAGTGATTTAATAGTCTAATGTCTTAAATGAAAACTTTTGTATAATTTAGTAACTATTTTATAACTTTTTGAGTTTAATGATTAAAATGTAAATTTACTAATAATTTATTGAAATTAAGTATAATTTACTCTAAAATTTAATGAACCAAACTAATATTATTGTATTCAAAAAGAGATTATACTTGGGTCCCTTTAAATCTAAATTTTAAACTAAAATTTATTTCTTTTTAACTCTTTCATTTTATCTTTTGGTTCTCCTACTTTTTCATCCAACTAAATACATCCTTATAGTCTATTTGAATAATTTGAGGTAAAAACTTCCATGCCTCACTACTAAAAAAAAAAAGGGACTGATGCCTCATGAGTAAAATCTTGCAAAGGTGACCTAGTATAGCAGGAAGTTAGGTACCAAAAAATAGTTTTAGAAGAGAAATATATATTTTCCAGATTAGCAAGTAGTAGCAGTTGAATAATAGAAGTCAGAAGTCTTACTACAGTGAAGCATTTGCATCCAAAGAATTTTAAAAACAATGGCGAATTGATTTGTAGGTCTATACCCTGCATGCAATGCATTGCATATGCAAGTAAAACTGAAGGTCCATCTCCTAATCTAAAATACATTTGCCATTGCCCTAATTATTTCAACGTTGTTGTGTAAGGATGTCAGCTTTTGTATCAGCATTTGATGGCTATTGATTGTGATTACTGATTAGTCGCTTCTTCCTCGCTTTTCCAGAGAGGCGCATATATAGAAAGATTGGAACATGGTGTGTGTTGCATGCTTTTGCATGTGGGTAGGAGGGAGGATTTCAGAAGACCACATGTGAATGTGATGAAACCAACAATATTTTTATTAATAAATATTGGGTCCAATTTTATTTTTCAAAAAAAAAAAGTCTTTACTTTTCCATTTAATAACATTCATTTTGTTTGTTTTCTTTTATGGAACCTTTAGTTGATTAATTAGTTGAATGTTTGAGAATAATTCCTTTTAGTCGACTTGCTTATATCTCTTTGCTTTTACTTCAACACTGATTTTAGTAATAATATGAAGGGTAAATTATCAAAATATTTATTTATTTTTTACTCATGTTACATTTTATTCATTTCTGTTTGAAATGTTATGTTTTAATCACTTATATTATCATGTTTTAACATTATAGTCACTGAGCCGTTAACGTTGTAATCATTATTTCAAATGAAAATTTTAGGTTAAATTCTACAATTGATCCCCATATTTTTTTTCATTTTGAGCAATTTAATTTTTTATGTTCATTTAACTTTAATTTTTTCTTTTATTTTTTATTCTCTTCTACTTCTCCCTCTATTTTACTCCCTTATTCATTTCTTTTAACGTAGTTTTTCTATGTTTTCTATTTGTTAAAACTAGTCCCTATGCTTTTATTTTTTTAGTGATACGAGCTTATGAACTAGTTTTAACAAATAGAAAATACAAAAAAAAACTACATTAAAAGAAATGAAAAAAAGAGAAAAGTAGAGGGAGAAGTAGAAGAAAATGGAAAATAAAGAAGAAAAAAAAGAAAAGTCAAAAGAACATAAAAGAAAAAATTAAATTGCTCAAAATGAAAAAAAAATATGAGAACCAGTTGTATAAATTAATCTAAAATTTTTGTTTGAATGATGCACGTTACACTGTTAACGGAAATTAGCGGTTAAGTGACTAAAATGTTATAACGCGATAACGTAAATAACTAAAACGTAACATTTCAAACATAAATAACTAAAATGTAATTTAAGATAAATAAAAGTGACTATTTTAATTGTTTACCCTAAAATTAATTGTTTAGTAAGGAAAAAAAAACATGAATAATTTTTATACAAATTAACTTGTAGGTTTTGATCTAAAATAGAATTCCCTCAATTTTCTTTTAGAAATTATTTTGCTGGTTAATAGTAACTATGATCAATTTAATACTTCAATCATGTTTCAATAATAAATAGGGAGATTACTATGGCTGCTTCTTTTTTTAATTATTATTTTCTTTTCCTTCAATTACATCAAACACTGACTGACCATTTTGCTTGGCAACATGACATGGGTCCTCCTTTTCTGCCACACCTTTACATAAATTCAGAAAATTAAGACAAACATTGTCTAGCTATGAGTCTAGTCTCAATCCCTTTTCTGATTGGCAACAAATTAAGGGTATTCCCACCTAAATAATGCTGTATCGCATATGGAATACACAACCAAAAGAAAAAGGTTGCGTCACAAAAAGAAAAAGAAAAACCTTTCCCTCCCGCATGGAGAAAGTTTGGTTGGGATTGTATGATACAGATTGAGAGTAGTATAAGTTAGGCCTTTCATCCACTGCCCACATCCTTTTTAGGCACTGGAGGCACCAAAGAAATACGAAATTAGACCAATTTAACCAATGTGGGAGAAACAAGATTGTATGACCGGACATCTACAGATGGGTGAAAGTTATTTGGGGTTGGATGCGACCGATTCAATAAAAATAATCCCATGTGAATTACAAGTTTGGTTGCCTTTGTCTTGAACTCTAGATTCAAAGGTATCATCACAAAGTACAATACCTCTTCTGAATGCATGGGCCTTTCCTTTATCCATCCTTTTGTGGCTAACTCATTGAACTCAAACATGGATTCACATGAGCATTTTTGAACCCCACCACGTTTTCATTCACCAACTTTCTCCGACATAAGTGTTTAGTCTCAGAGATCAACACCCTTCATCTTCCCCCAATTTTTTATTTTCTGTGCACTGTTTGAACGCCTTTCTCTGTCAACACCAATGTTTCCAACCTCTGAGATTTTCATCTATATTCCTACATCGGTTGAGTTACTCAATGCTTTGTTCAAAAACTATGGGAGCCCTGTTACCATATTTGGCTTTGGCTGTGAAATTATTAGTGAGAAATGAAAGCTGCATTTGCATCATTGCATGTTTCTTACGTGGAGCAATGTTAACCATTAAGTGTACTTATTAGGGGATACCCTCACAATCTTTGCAGATGTGATATGATTTCTTTATTTTGCAATTGATGTGAATTTACCATCCATAAAGGCATACCCTTTTTGCTTTATTCTTTTATGGTATTTTTTTTATATTTTTAATTTTCGTTTTAACATTCATATGAAAAGTTTATGGTTGTATTTTTTAATAGCATCCTTTCATCATTTAAATTTAAACTTTTTCATTGAGAATGTAAAGTATCTTATCATTATTCGAACATTTGAGAGAATAAACTCATCCAACCTTTTTTAATATCTCAAAATTTAACTTTCATACATCAACATTAATCCAATAAGTCTTGGTAGAGCATAACTGCTTTAACTATAGCATCCAACATATAGGTATTATAAAATGTAAAATCTACTTAAGTTCGTTTTCCTATCAAATGTTATCCTGTAGCGTTGAACAAAAAAAAAATCCAGTAGTGAACACTGTGAATAGAATACTTTGGTACCATATGATTTCTATTGTTTTGTTTATTTTTTTTCTCTTCTTTTGAACATACTATGCAGAGTAGCAGTTATAGGTGTGGATAGAAGATGACTGACAGTACTTACATGTCATAATACTACTGAAAAAATTTCCTAGAACATGTTAACAGAACATTAATTAATGTAATCAAAACACCCATGTGACCACGGGAATTTCTGTTATTAAACTCCCTTGCCTGATTGCACGTCCGAATTTTTTGGGCAAATGAAACATTGAATTCAAAAGGGTATCAATATTTCAATAAATTAATGTTGAAAAACATTGGCAGAAAAACGAGTAAAATTTATGAGACAATGCCAAGCACCTGAGAGAGAATGTGGGTCTAATTATTGTTCTAGCAGGTAACTTCTTAAAAATTAAAAAAGAAAGAAAAAGAATGAAAGAAGCGGTAACTTGTAGCCAAGCAGGAAGGTAACAGAGCAGCAGCTTTTACTATATAAACAACAAAGGCAAGTGTTGTGCCCTGCGGCTTGCAGAGATTGGTTGGTTAGGGACTTGGGGTTGTAAAAACTTTGGGGTAGCCTGAAAATGGGTTTCTCTCTTTCTCCTTTGGCGCTGGTAGTCCTTCTTGCTTGTTTAACTGCTCTTCATCAGTGTAATGGCAACCCCTTCCGTAGAAACAACCCTTTTCGCCACCACCATCACCATCGCTTTGCCAAGCATAACTACAGAGATGCACTTACCAAATCTATCATGTTTTTCGAAGGCCAAAGGTCAGGGAGGCTTCCTTCTAACCAAAGGATTACTTGGAGAAGAGACTCTGGCCTCTCAGATGGTGCAGCCATGCATGTAAATATGCAAAACCATGATTCCATTTCTCTTTGAATACTCTGTTTCTTTCATGTCATTTATGGTATTTTGAGTGTGAAATATGGAGATGCAGGTTGATTTGGTTGGAGGATACTATGACGCTGGAGACAATGTGAAGTTCGGATTCCCTATGGCCTTCACCACCACCATGCTTTCTTGGAGTGTGATTGAATTTGGTGGGCTGATGAAAGGAGAGTTACAAAATGCCAAACAAGCCATCCGTTGGGCTACTGATTACTTGCTCAAAGCAACCGCACATCCAGACACCATCTATGTTCAGGTTTTATTACCTTGTTTTCTCTCAACTCTTCAAAGCTTGTGCTTTATTTTGCATACAATGTGCATTCTTGTTTGTTTCACCCTAAACACAGGATCTGATACAGGCTCTGGGTTGTGTGTAGGTTGGTGATGCAAACCAGGACCATTCTTGCTGGGAAAGACCAGAAGACATGGACACTCCGAGAAGTGTTTTCAAAATAGACAAAAACTCTCCTGGTTCTGATGTAGCAGGAGAAACTGCTGCTGCGCTTGCAGCTGCCTCTTTGGTCTTCAGAAGAAGTGACCCCACTTACTCTAAGCTTTTGACTAGGAGGGCTATCAGGGTAAAACTCTTATTCTTTAAAAAAAAAGCTATGTATTCATCACTGCTCTGTTCTCAATTTCCTCAGAAAATTGAAATTTGTTGTCTCCTGAGTAATAGGTATTTCAGTTTGCTGATAAGTACAGAGGACCCTACAGCAATGGATTGAAAAAGGTTGTGTGCCCATTCTATTGCTCTTATTCTGGTTATCAGGTGCGTTAATAGTGTTAAAATTTTGCTATCTAGGTGTTGGTTGTTTGGTATAATGTGCTGAAATGTCAACCTAATTTGTTTCTCTGCTACTCTAAAAAAAATTTAGGATGAACTGCTGTGGGGAGCTGCTTGGCTGCACCGAGCCACCAGGAACCCGACCTACCTAAACTACATTCAGGTGAATGGACAGATACTTGGAGCTGCCGAGTTTGACAACACTTTTGGATGGGATAACAAACATGTCGGAGCAAGGATTCTTCTTTCCAAGGTTCCATTTCTTTCCTTCTCCTTTCTGCTTCGGTTGTTCTTCATCTAAATTTAATTGTGAGGTCATTGAATTTTCAGGCGTTTCTCGTTCAAAGACTGAAGACTCTCCATGATTACAAGGGACACGCAGATAATTTCATTTGCTCTCTCATACCAGGGGCCCCATTCTCTTCAGCTCAATATACTCCAGGTTCCTACTTCGTTTCTAGCTTTCTCGAATAAATGTAAAATGTAATCTTATTAACGGGTAGTTTTTTTTTTCAATGTCGTTTGTGTATAAACAACAGGTGGGCTCCTGTTTAAGATGAGTGACAGCAACATGCAATATGTTACCTCCACGTCCTTCCTGCTTCTTACCTATGCTAAGTACTTAACTTCAGCCCACCAGGTCGTTAACTGCGGTGGCACCAGGGTCACCCCAAAAAGGCTCCGAACCATTGCCAAGAAACAGGTCATTGCAAAAGCAAGACAGCAATTCAAAGTTTGTTGGTGGTTCATTTTCTTTGCTCAGTTATCTTTTATACTAATAAACCAACTTTCATGGATGCGTTATGGATCAGGTGGACTATCTGCTAGGTGACAACCCCTTGAAGATGTCCTACATGGTAGGATATGGCCCAAGGTACCCACAACGGATACACCACAGGGGCTCATCTCTGCCGTCGGTTGCAAATCACCCAGCCAAGATCCAATGCTCTGCAGGCTTCAATTTCATGAAGTCTCAATCCCCCAACCCCAACATTCTGGTGGGTGCAGTCATTGGTGGTCCTGATCAGAATGACAGGTTCCCAGATCAACGGTCCGATTTTGAGCAGTCTGAACCAGCAACGTACATCAATGCACCCCTTGTCGGAGCGTTAACTTACCTTGCTCATTCTTTTGGTCAGCTTTAGGGCCCTACAGGCGTTACTACTACTTTTTAGGGTTATCAGTAACTTTTTAACATTTTTAGGTGTTCGTAATGTTTTCCCTTTTAGTTAATTTAAAAATATTAAAAGGTTATAGTAATATTCCTTTGGAAGTGCACAAGGCATCGAGGCAAATGGGTTCAGACCTAAGGCTCGAGCCCCAAACCTTGAAGACTGAATGCACAATTGTCAAGGATGAATGCCATTGTGGGGGCGTGTTTGTTTTTTCATCTATAACAAGATTATTATCATTGCCAAGTGTAAACAGTTATCAGCCATTGTGGTGTTGTCGTGCAAAGAACGGCGTTCAATTGTAATGGCATGCTCAAGCTTAGATGTATGGGCTCCAACAAGTGATAAGCTGTTTTGGGGCTCTGCTTTTCCTTTTTAATGTTGTTTTGGAGCTTGTAATTTGCCTGGTCTACTACTAGCGTTTTAACTTGTAAGGGCAACTCTTCTCTCCTCAACTTGTGGGATTTTTATTTTAAAGTAGGGACCATAAATGTGGGATTCAAGAAAAAGAAAAAAAGCATTGATGTGCTGCCATTGGAACTAATAACCAGTAATGTTAAATAGTGTGGATAACGTTGCATGAAGAAATTTAATATTATACCGTTGAAGCTTTAATGGGAAACCCACCATATTTTGACCGTTGAAAATGTGTAGTAAGCGAATTGAGATATGATAAAAGGAAAATATTGGTCCAAACCAAGACCAAATCACGTGACAAAGATTGTTAATGTTTGTGGTAAGGAAAAGGCTGGTTTTTTTCACAGATTGTCAGTAGTGTCAGAACTGAGCTAAGTTTAGTCTAGTGGATAAACCTCCCAAAGAGTTGCAATTAGTTATCTGGTTGGAAGAACCAAACCCCAAAAATTAAAATGTAATTCCCACTTGCCACCGTGAATGTCCCCCATAAAGCACTTCTTAAACTAGTGTTTTTTAGCAAGGATTCCTCCTTCCCTCCTTGGAGTTCAGTTTTTTTTCTCATTTCAAAATTGAAAATTTATATGCAAATTTACGGTCAAGGAAAGTAACCCATAATAATTCTAGTACATAAAAGAACATGAGTCTTAAAGTGTATATATATATATATATCTAAGAAATAGTATCACTTGATCAAAAACAGACCATATCGAAAAAACATCTGATTTTAAGGCATTGTTTCAAAGAAAAAAAAATGACAGGTAGATCACGAACCTCTTGAAAATAAGCCACGTCCTATGGCATCAGCCGCTAGATCAAAACATCACGAATTGGTGTGCCGATTCCGTTAACGATAATCGGGATCTTTCTAGCAAAACAGAACTCATGTAGCTTCATGAACTAAAGCTCATCGAACCAAGTGAAGACAAAAGGAGTCACCAACGACTCGAGAGCCAGTCTTGATTCAGACAATTCGAAGGAGTTCAATTGATTGAAGTGGATTTATTTAATAGGACTAAAGAGGCGGTAAGGATGAGATTAGTTAATACCAACATACAGAAAGATGATTCTGTAAACATGAGATTGTATATAGCATGGGGGTTTAGCTAATAGGGTACAGTTCAACTGTAGATACTTCATTGCTTCATTTGTTTGTTAATGTTTGTAATTGTAAGGCAGATCACTGCTGCTTTTGGGTAATAAAATAGTTTACAAATTTATCCAATAAAATGGCCCTGTCACCACTCTTGGGTGACGACTACTACCATTGATGCCATAGGAGGTGCACTGAACGCTGCCAAAACATTATTTTGTCAAATTTGAGGAAAAAAAAAAAAAAAAACAAAGAAAAGGGATGCGAGTGGTGGGGGAAAGGAGGGGGCCAAAACAGATGTAATGGGGCAGAGATGGAAGTGTAGATCTTGAAGGTAGCTTTGTGTATGCCACATCTCCATCGATATCTGAAACTCGATATATAATCAAAATAATCACCAGTGTTCAAATTTGGAATGCTATGCAAGTCTATGCCGCACTTCATCCAAAATCATCTTAACCTACATAAAAATTTTGTAAGCACTTATTCAAAATAAAATTTAATCAAAAACATATAAAATAAGTTAATTAACTATAAAAATTAAATTAATGCAAAATGTGAACATGAAATGTAAAACTAACTAGCAAGCTAATATATTAACTTTCTTAAATTTTATTTTGTGGTATTTAATTTACGTAGTTTGAAATTTAATTTTGATTTTAAATTCACCCTTTTACTTTTTATTTTATTTTTTAACTAAAAACTATCACTAGTTTTTAGGAATACAGATTGTATCATACAATATTATTCACTTCTATTTACAAGTTTATTTTTTAGGAAAAAATTATTTCTGTTTAATTCGACACCCATCACTTTAAGGATGACCAAAGTAACAACTAGCTGTGGTGGGATAGTGTTGGTGGTGACAAGATAGGGTTCTTGAAAGAAAGATTTTGTTTCTTGTTTAGAAAGAAAGGAAAAATGAATAGGAAGAAAAAGAAAAAGGAGGGCTAGAACCCTTGGACCCTTTAACCTAGGTGACATTAATGTGGATTACATGTAGACATTTAACAATAATACTTGTGCTACATGAGACTTCCGTCACACCTTTAATGGACAGTAATAATCCAATGATTAAAATTTAACAAATCAATAATATTAGTGATTATTTCATAATAAATTAAAGTTTAATGACTAAAATGTAATTTAAACCATACATAAATGACTATTTTGTAGTTTATCCTAATTTCTCACTATTAGACAATATTTATACCATTATTACATGCTCAAAGAGAAAGGATTGTATGAAACTGTGATTTCACGTCTTCTCTATCTCTTTCCAATAAGAGAATGACAAATCAGATTTTTACTCCCAATTTTTTAGCTTTTTCCTCTTTAAAAAATTCAAATTCGACTAAAAATGCTAAAAATTAAGAGAAAAATCTTATTTATCATTCTCTTATTAAGGGAAAGATAAGGATGACATGAAATTACAATTTCATACAATCACTTCTTTATACTAAGTTAGGGACGAGTTTAATGAAATGCGATTTTTAGGTTGGATTATGCAATTGAGAAGTAGAAGGAACCGCAAGTCTAGACCAAACCAAGCCCAAATATGCTAATGTTTTATTAGATCATTCATGAGGACAAGTTTCTAAGTCTCTTTGTTGTTCTTGCCATTAGTGCAACCTCATTCGTCAAACGTTTTAGCCAAGTAGTGATGAAATGTTTCTTTGTTGTCATGCCCCTAGTCTTTGTTTACAGATAGTGGAAGGCTAATTATACATCTTTGTGCTTTCTTCTTCTTCTTCTTCTTCTTCTTCTTCTTCTTCTTCTTCTTCTTCTTCTTCTTCTGAAAATGATGATTGCATTTGTGAATATTCTTCTTCTTCTTCTGAAAATGATGATTGCATTTGTGAATATTCTTCTTCTTCTTCTTCTTCTTCTTCTTCTTCTTCTTCTTCTTCTTCTTCTTCTTCTTCTTCTTCTTCTTCTTCTTCTGTTGAAAATGATGATTGCATTTGTGAATATTCTTCTTCATCTTCTTCCCCTGTTGACAATGATGATTGCAATGATGAGTCCTCTTCTTCTTCAAGTGTTGATCCCATTGGTGAATGTTCTTCATCTTCTTCTGTTGAATTTGGTGATTGTAACAGTGAGTCTTCTTCTTCTTCTTCTGAAAATGGTGATCCCATTGATGAATATTTGTTGCTGTTATCATCATCATCATCATCTTCTTCTTCTAAAAATGATCCCATTGGTGAATATTTGTCGTCATCATCATCGTCATCATCATCGTCGACGTCGTCGTTGTCGTCATCATCTTCTTCTTCTTTATCATCATCATCATCATCCTCTTCGGATGATGACAAAGTTGATCGTTTTGGTGTTGACGTTTCTTCAACCATGGATTGTTTTGCATCATCACGGACTTCTCCGTTCTCTATCTCTATGTCAATGGCTTCCACCATCAAATAGTCATTGCTCTCATTTTTTACCATGTTTATCGGATTATGATCAATTAATGATCGAGAGCTCTCTTCAATAGCATCATAACTTTCAGTCACTCCAATAATTTCTTGCTCTGCATTATGGATTGGAATCTCTACGATGCCAAAGTTTGATGTTCCATGGTTTGAGCAACTGCAAATAAACAATCATCCAACATCATTTATAAAAGAAACATGCCAGCGGTATTTTGAGAAATTTGTACGTGGAATGCAACAGTTAGAAGTATCTTATAACAAAGAGTTTTGCCTGTAGAACTTGGTGAGATTTAAATGTGCTGTTGAGAAAGGCCTAAGCATGATATTAATATATTTTATACTTATTTAAGCTCGATTCGAAATATGAATTTAAAATTTCGCCCATATTTAAAAATGATTAACCTAATCTCATTTTAAGCTTACTTATATTATTTTTTAAAAAACTTTATATTATTTTAATTTAATATTTAATAATTTCATATATATTTTATTTATTAAAAATTTATATATAATTATCTTAATAATTTATAGATTATTATAGATTTAATTTTTATGAGTTATAAGTTACATAATATATAAAAATTTACATAATATAAAATATTAAAAGCTCAAAACGAATTAAAAGTTGGAAAATTTTTTAAAATTGGGTGACGATCTTGCCTCACACATGAAAACCTCTAATTGTAATACGATCTCTTCAAAGTTTGAGTTATTCATATAGTGCTTATTAAATCATATTTGAACAAGTTTTTTTTAATTTAATTCAAATCATTTATATATCACAAATATTTTTGATTAAATTTAATTGTAAAGTATGTAAAATATTAGTGTAAAATATTTTTTTAGTAATTATACAAATTCTTAATCCGTTTGAATTAAATTTTAAATTTTTTGTTCAAATAGCCTAAAAATTCAAAACTTAATTTATTATATTCGTATTTTGAAAAAATAAAAAAAGTTTAAAATTTAAAATTATTTTATAATTGTTTATATATTTTTAAAGAGTAAAAATTAAATTGACAAAAAATATAGATATTGATCAGGGTTAAAATTGTTATTTTATCTTTTTCTTATAACAGCCAGGTGAACAATTCTAATGACAAAATTGACATAGGCATAAAAAAATTTAAATAAAAAAATATATTTCCATATATGTTTAGAATACCTTTTATTCCAAACCTTGGTATTGTAATTCTATGGTGGAATGTTAACATATGAAATACTCACCATGAAATTTGATATAGAATTGAGGAAGATACCTCCTGCACTACAAAATCTAGCCCTTCAATACTGCTGCCACCTGCGTTATTTCTCCCGTGTTCACAACTTCTCTTATGCTCCTCCATATTGTTTTTGTTTTCGTGAAGACTAATTGGTTTAATATTGCTGGTTTTTGTTGTGTCTGATTCTTGGCTTTAATCTCTCACAAAGGGATTCTATTCTTGAAGAGGGGAAGAGTATGAAAATCGTTTCTTGAAGCATACATTAATTCTCTGGTGAGGCTATTCAGCATCTTATTTTGCTTCACGCACGCTCCTCTCTACAGATTCCGTTGTTTTCACCTCTCAAGACGATACGTAACCCAAGCAATTGACGCAAATCTAAAAGAAAAAGAATTCTTACAAAAAATGCTGTAGAAAATAATTGCTTGTAGCTCGAAAATTAATGGGAAGTAACTGATAACTTTGGGATACAAATAAATTTTCTCCCATCCAAACAAGAACAATTGTAATTCTTTACATTGTTCCTAAGAAGTATATTTTCAATCTGTTAGTGATGGAATCCCAGTACTGGAAAGAAGTAGAACAAAAATGGATGTTTTATAGCAGCGTTTATTTCAGTATCCATCGTCGGGGATTGATTTAGCCTCCTGCTCTGGAACGAAGAAGAAAGGCCCCACAGTGAACAACTTGATGTTCTTGTCGTGGAGGCGTTGGAAGGAGGCGAGAGGAGCACCGGAAATGCCTTTGTTGTCATCAGTGGGAACATCGCAATCCTCGGAGGGAGAGAGTTCAAGGAAAGCCTTGCAATTCCTAAACCTCCGGTTTTGATCTTTGACCTCGTAAGGAGATATGGTTGCAATGAAATAGCCCTTTTCATCTGTTGCACAACTCAAGATGGACAATGACTCTGTTTCGTACCCATACTCATCCACACCCTCACAGGTGATCCTCGCCACAGCGCCTACACCCATAAAACACATTCTAGAACAATTTGCTAAACAGTTTTTTTTTTTTTTTGAACAAACAATTTGCTAAACAGTTAAATGATAATGTAGGGAATTGATTTACCTTGGAGCGGGGTGAGTTTACTTCTTGATTTGCAATAAACAATGCCTTGAATTCCAATCATTGTGGAGAGAAGCCTTTCTTTTTCAGAATTTGGGTTCTTAAGGTTATATTCAGCATCACTGGCCGAAACAATTGACAAAAGAAGCATAAAAATCCCAGAAAATAAGAAATTGTCAAGAACCATTTTCATGTGCTGATCAAGTAATATGGTTGAAATTGAAACGATGGATAATTGCGTTTGGGGGGGGGGGGGTAATAGGGTTTATATATACATAACATTGGCCTTTCTATGGAGAAGGGACAAAACTTGCTGGATGGATGGATGGATGGTATGGGAAAGACTTGGGTGCACGATGGATTTAACAGGCAGGTGGGTAGCACCAAATAATCAACCATGCATGCAAGATCTAATTATCTAAATGCGACGTGCAAACCCAGCTAATAATTCGTGTATTTGCTTCTTATTAAAAAAAAAAATTTATTTCATTCATCCTAAGAATTTTATAGAGAAAAGAGAGGATGTTTCTTAATTACTTTATCCATCAGCTCGTTGACTTTAGACCATTAGTAGTAGCTAAGACATTATTTTAGCCGGTGCACTGCTGTCCAGTTTTCTATTTTATTGTATTGTATTTTTCTTTTTGGCATAAATTACATTCGTAAGTTAAAAATGAGTATGAACGAAAATTAGACGTTGTCAATCGGAAATGGATCTGAAATGTCTATTATTTGATAAATTTAAAAAATTAAATACTATTTTTTTAGTATTAAATTATAATTTTTTTAATTTTATAAAAATTGAATTTGTATTATAAAACTGTTTCATACATTACTAAAATTTAAGAAATAAATATGATTATTTTTTTGATATAGTAAATTAATCTTGATTTTTGTAAAATTATTATTTTTATATTTTTAATCTTATTAGTATTGTATTATTTGTTTTATTTTGAATAGTATTGGATAAAAATTAAAGATAATAATGTGATTAATTTATTTCAAAAATAAAATTTTGAAAAACAATATCAATTAATTATCTATTTATTTATCCTATTCAAAACTTTTTTATTGAAAAGTTTATATTAAATAAATAATAATTATTTGAAATTTTCCTTTTTAAATGAAATAAAAAATTTAAATAATTTATCAAATACACTCTTAATATTTTTTGATAACGGAATATATGTGAATTACAAATAAAATAAAATAGATGAGGGTTATAAAGATTAAAACTAAAAACTCTATACCTTAATGTTGATTTTATTAAAATTTTATGTTTTGGCTTTGGTTCACAAACTATGTTACATCCAATACAGTTGGATAATATTATTACTATATGGTGGTTTTATCCATAAAATTTAGTATATCACAATAAGTATATGTATGAAAGAAAAAAAAAAAAAGATATATATTTTAAAAAATAAATGATTTTCTATGAAAGTCGTAATTAAAAAGATATTTTTAAATATATTCTATAAAATTATTTTTATTATATTATTTAATTGTAAAAATGATTTTCTTTATTTTTTTAAAGTAGTGTCATTAAGGACGTCCTATTCTGCAGTGCTTAAAAAAACTTTTTGGCTCTAAAAACACTTTTGGAAGAAAAGTTGTGCTAAACAAGTTGCTTTTGGCTGAAATTTTTAGCTTTTCAGAAGTACTTTTAAAAATTTTAGCTTCTCATATTCAGAAGTGCTTTTCTAAAACACTTCTGAAAAGCTAAAAATTTCAGCCAAAAGCAGGTTGTTTAGCACAGCTTTTCTTCCAGAAGTACTTTTAGAGTCAGAAGTTTTTTTAAGCACTGCAAAACAGGCCCTTAATTAAATGAAAATTTATATTTTTAGTCCCTTACAAAAATTAATTATTTAATTTAAATTCTTAACTCATAGCCCTAAAATATTTTTTAATTTTTCCCTTAATCAATATAAAAATTCTGATATCGTCCTTAACCTAAATTGTTTACCAACCAAAAAAAATGAAAAAGAAAAAAGCGCCTTATAATTATGATATTCAAAAGTAAAAATGTTACAATTAATAAAGCAAATCTCTCGTAGAGATTGCAACAACCAGCTTATAATGACAACATTACGAAGCAACAAAATTCAATACACAAAAGAGGTTCAATACAGAAGATAAAATTATAGAAAATGAGGAAAATAAGTGAAATTTTAGTAACCAGTAGGGGTGGATTGAGGTTGGGGAGTGTAGAAGAACGGCCCCACAGAGTACAATTTCATTTTCTTCTCTTTTAGAACACGGAAAGCAGAAAGAAGAACACCATCGATACTTTTGTTGACATTGGTGGGAACATCGCAGCTCTTTAACGGAGAGCTGTGAAGATAAGCCTGGCATTCTCTAACCTTTAATTTCTCAAGGCCACTTAATTTATTAGACAGTGGAGCAATGAAGTAACCTCTTTCATTAGTTGCTTCGCTGCAAATGGAAACACTTTTCTCTACCCCATCCTTATCAACTGCGTTATATGTTTCTTTGTTGAAGCACCTGTTCATATATGTATCCAATTCAACTTAAATCTTCTTAAATTGGAAAAATAAATTCATATACATAATAAACAAAAGGGATTTTCATGAAAATACTTGTTGTTGTTGTTGTTGTTGTTGTTGTTGTTGTCTAACTAAACCTTACCTTGAACTGGAGAATACCCGAAATCTGATTTACATAAAACAAGGCCTTGAACATCTAAGGAGAGACGATTTTCCTTTTCTTCTTTTTGTGTGTCATGGTAAGGCTTTTCTTTTTCTTCCACTTTTTCCTCAGGTTTTGGCATGTAGATATCTTCTTTAGTACCATAAATAGGGTTTGCTTGGGGGCTGTCAACTGGTATTCCATTATTAGGTACTGTAAACTTTGAATAGAAAGTAAATACTAAATCTAAGAAAATGTTTAGTGAATTGATTAGCTAATTTTTGTATTTTATTCTTGAATGTATCTGTGTAGAAGATCGGCTTATATACATACAATGGACTACTGCTAACTGCTGCTAACCATATCTAACAGAATACCAGACTTTGACTAACAGACTAACTGACTCTAACGTTTACCCAACTTTTCAATAGGTAAGACCCGAAGTAAACTTTGAAACTGAGAAAAAGTAGACACAGCCAGTGGTTTGGTAAGAACGTCAGCGACCTGGTCAAAGGCTGGCACTTCGCCCACTATAAGGGACCCATTAGCCACCTTTTCGCGAACAAAAAATAAGTCAAGTTCAACATGTTTAAACTTGGAGTGTAGAATAGGATTAGCTGCAACAGTAACAACATTAGAATTGTCACACCAAACCATAGGAGGATTAGTAAAACTGATATGTAACTCAGTTAGCAGAGAAGTTAACCAGCCAATATCACTGGTAGCTGCAACTAGACTCTGATATTCAGCCTCTATCGTGGATCGAGAAATTACTTGTTGTTTCTTGGAACTCTAGGAAACTAGCGTATGACTAAAGTAAACATAATAGCCTGTCGTAGACCGGCGATCATTAAAATCCAGACCCTAATTGGCATCAGCATAACCAACTATAAATAGCGTATCGGATCGGCAAAAAATTAATCCATGATTAAGAGTGCCATGTAAATATTGCAAGATGCATTTTAATGCTACCAAATAAACTGTAGAAGGAGCATGCATGAACTGGTACACATAATTTATCGCATATGCAATATCTGGTCGAGTTAGAACCATATATTGAAGAGCACCAGCAAGGCTTCTGTATTTAGTAGGATCAACAAGACTATCTCCCTCATCCTTAGACAAAGTAGATGAACTAACCATCGGTGTATGAACACTCTTTGCATTAGTCAGAGAACACTTGTCAAGAAGTTCCAGAGATTTCTAGTAGATGAACCGATTAACCTCAATACCTAAAACATAGTGAAGGTCATCCATATCCTTAAATGAGATCTTGTTATGTAACTACTGAACAAAGCTATTTATTTCCTCTATCGAGCTTCCAGTAATAATAATATTATCTACATAAACCAAAACGTAGATGACGATCTTGGTTGTGGCCTTCACAAACAATGATGCATCAGTCTTGGATAAGACAAATACAGTAGAAATAAGAAACTGTTTTAACTTGTCAAACCAGGAATGAGGAGCTTGCCGTAATTCGTATAATGCCTTGGTCAGACGACAGACCAAAGGTTCACCATTGGATCCATATTGAACATTTCTTGAAGGTTGCTGCATGAACACTTCATCAGTTAGGTCTCCATTTAAAAAAGTATTGTTGACATCTACTTGACGAAGCTGCCACCCATTTGATATAGCAATAGACAGTATGGTTCGAATGGTTACAAGTTTGACCACTAGACTAAATATTTCTTTGAAGTCACACCTAAGTACCTATGAATACCTCTTTGCTACCAACTTGGACTTACGTCGAGCAATTGACCAATCAAGATTTTTTTTTTTGAAGAGCCATTTGCATCCTATTGCTTTTCGACCAGGCGGTAGAGGAACAAGTTCCCATGTAGAATTGTTCTATAAGGCATCAAACTCAGCTTGAACTGCTACTTTCCATTTTGGACGAGCAAGAGCTTCCTTAACAATTTGGGGCTCGAAATTGGGAGTCTCAACGGCTAAAGCCTTAGGTTTAAAAATGCTAACATATGACCGAGTGACCATAACATGAGTATTTTTCGGAGGCACAGAAGATACCGTAGGTAGATCAGAAGGAATAATAGGATGTTCACCCTCTACTGCAGTTAAAGGATCAACTGAGATGATCTGAAGTGAACCGTACATAACCGACCATCTGACTGTATCTGAATAGACAGGATTGCTACTTGAAGCATGAGCTACAGACACATTTGACGACGGGTCAGGTATTCGACTGGGTGCTGGTAGAACAGGAGTAGAAGAAAATCAAACCACATGAACATGTGTAAAAATACAGTGAGACTGAGTGTTGGACACATCAGCTGAAGAGAATAAAAATCGAGTCTCATTAAAAGACAACATGTCGAGAAACAATAACCGAACCACCTGGTGTCAGACAGTGATAGCCTTTATATTAAGAGTTATACCCTAAAAATGTACAGGGTTGGGAGCAAAACTCCAGTTTGTAATTTACAAATGGGTGCAAATACGGAAAGCAACAACAGCCAAACACCCGTAAGTGATTATAAGTAAGTTCCTGACCATAAAATGCCTGATACGGAGATTAACCTTTTAGAACTGGAATTGGCAGACGATTGATAAGATGCACAGCACTACAAAAGGCATAACCTCAATAATGCATCAGTATATTACCTGAGTTAAGAGTGTAAGACCGATCTCTACTATGTGTTTGTGTTTATGCTCAGCAACACCGTTCTGTTCGGATATGTGTGGACAAGAAAGACAATGAAGAATCCCATGACTTTCTAAAACCGAAGTAAAGGCACGAAATTTGTCGCCCCAGTCACTTTGAAATTTCTTAATATTCTTCCCAAGTTGAGTAGACACTATCTTTTGGAACTGAAAAAACACTCAACAGCTTGAGATTTACACTTAATTAGATAAATCCAAGTAAATTGGCTACTTATGTAAATGAATGATACATAGTACAAATTACTTCCACTAGCAACAGAAGCCGGACCTCATATATCAGAAACAACCAATTCAAATGAGTTGATATATTCAGTAATAGAGTGTGAAAACGACAATTTATGTGATTTCCCTTTTTGACATGCAATACACACATTATCTAGACATGTTTTATTAGAAAAAAATTACACTTATCAAGAATACTTTTGACAACTATAGTAGAAGGGTGACCAAGTCTTTTATGCCAGAGCTCAAAGACGTCATTAGCTAAAAAAGACTCCTGAAGACTAACATTGTGAATGGCAAGAATTGTATTAGTCGAACCAAGGGGCTAACAGAGAATTGGTATAGTCCATCACGAACTTGGTCCCCCAGTAAAATTTCCTGTGTTTGGATGTCCTTAATAACACAATAAGATGGATGAAATTTAAAAAACACATTATTATCGTTAACAAACTGAGAGACAGGCATTAGATTCTTTTGACTACTTGCCACGCACAATACATTAGAGAGATACAATAATTTCTTTTGTGTAGGCAAGACAGAACTCCCAATAGCTGAAATTTTAGTGGGGGCTCCATTTCTCATTAAAAGAGAGGAATTACTTGAATATGGAGTGGACTCATTCAATCTAGAGGCATTTTGGCAGACGTGATAAGTAGTCTCAGAGTTTGGACACTAGGCCGAGGTTCTAACAATGAATGAAACACAAAAATCAATATTATCAAAATTTGAGCCATACTCAGTAGCAGACGAGTAATCAGAAGCATGAAAATTTGGTAGCCGAGGCAGGCCAATGCAGGGTGTAGAATCAGGATCAAGAACACGAGCTCGAGGTTTGGTCCTCCACGGAACTCCAGGATCATGGTTTTGCAAATTAAACGTGTTGTCTAGTCCAACACAGTGGGCTAAAGGACCAGAAATATCTCACCCAAAATCTAGGCCAATAGGAGCCTGCCCAATGCTTGGCCCAACAGCAGGCTGTCCGCTAACACTAACCGACCCAACAGGTTATCCAACATCACGCGTGTGTTGAGGCTCAACAAATGGCCCAAATCGACGTGACCCATTACGCGCGTCATGGACGGTCTATTGTATGGAATAGAAAATAGATTTTGGCCAGCAGACCCAATCCAATACCCGTGTAAACCTTTACCAAACGCAGGCCCATGATCCACTTGATTGGCTCATTTATGAAAATAGGGATTTGTAACCCTTAGTTGATCATTAACCCTATATTGTAGCGCACCATCCAATTCTTGAAACGCAAACCATGACGCACCACTAGGGAAGGGCAGTGAACTAGTCCCTATCGGATCTGCATAGTAATCATGTCTGCCAAATCTAGCATATTAGCTCGCAGAGATCTCTTGCCCAATATGAGTCGATTCAGGCCGTGCCACCGTTGGACTGCCATAATCCCTATTAAAATGATAGTAACATCATTATGCAAGGTGGCCATAACAGTAGCAAATCTAGCATTGTATCCAATACAGGAACCCACGCCCTTGAGAGCCAGATGGAAATCGACCACCGCGCTCGTCACCCTGACCAGGCTCATTAACTGTAGTAGATTCAATCAGGTTAGCATGCATCGGCACATCCGATAGTAATCGTGTTTAGCGACCTTCGATTTTCAGCAACACATCAACCAACTTCTAGAGCGATAGGGCCTCCGATGATAACAACGCCAGTGTTATCACCGCGTCAAACTCAAACGATAAGCCAGCCAAGATAATCTCGGCTTCTTCATCCTCTAAAATACTAGAGCCAGAGGCTTCAAGAAAGGCGTAAAATTTTTGAATTTTTACAATGTATTCTTTAATAGAGAGCTCACCTTTTTTGACGGAATGCAGCTTATGCCGAATGTACGACACTTTAGCGCTAGTAGATGTCACGAACTTGCGATTTGTAATGGACCAGACATTACAGGCTGACTTAGCGGTCGTAAAGTAGGACAATAGAGATGGGCTAATAGTAGATAGTAACCAGGAGGCGAGGAGTTTGTCTTGTTGAAGGAAACTAGAGGCATCCAGATTAGTAGTTAACGTGCTATCCGGAGATGCCATAAACCTCGACGGAGATGGTAACGTACCTTCTAAGAACCCTAGCAACTCATAGCCTTCAGCGATTAAACACACATGTTGTTGCCACTGTACGAAGCTTTTCTCATATAATTTTATGGTGTCATGGCGAGAGAAAGACTGAATCGCGCTAGAGCCGGAGAGTATTGAGCTAGTGTGATCAATAAAAGCAGAATCTATGGAAGGAGCCATAGGTCGGCAAGGAAGTCAAGCACTAGGATCCTGAGGCGAATGATACCATATTAGGTACTATAAACTTTGAATAGAAAGTAATTACTAAATCTGAGAAAATGTTTGGTGAATTGATTAGCTAATTTTTGTATTTCATTTTTGAATGTATCTGTATAAAAGACGATTTTATATACATTTAATGGACTACTGCTAACTGCTGCTAACCATATCTAACAGAATACCAGACTTTGACTAACAGATTAACTAACCCTAACATCCATCAAAACCATATTTAGATGAATCATCATAATCAGCAGAAGCAATGACTAGCAACGACAACACAAGTAATGAGAAAGGCAAGGAGAGACAAAAAAGCCATGATTATCTGACTATTCGTGCTAACTCCGCAATGTAATAAATCAGACGAAGAGATGAAGAATATTAGGGGCTCCAATGTAATAAATTAGGTGCATGATCCATCCATGGAGGCCACTATTTAATTCTCTCTCATGTATATGACTGGTATTTTTTTTCCTTTTGATGTCACCCAAATAAACAAAATATCATCTACATTATTTTATCGGTGTATTTTCTCTCTTCAAACTTTCTCAAGGTTATTTTTGCAAACAACTTAAAGGAACATGTGGTTGATATTTAATAACCAAAGTTTAAATCCTTGCAATAACATTCCTTCCCCTAATTTATGATGTGCCAAAAAATGTTAACAAAAGTATCATTTTCAACTTTCTTAATGTACCAGATTATTTTCTTGAAAATGGTAGGGATAACCATTGAAGCCCACCAATAGCCCCGCTGGTTGTATACATCGGAGTACAGGTTTTAATTCAATTGAGCCAATATCGTGCTCTTTTGGGGTCTTTTAACTAAATTTTTATTCAAATTAATTCTTAAAATCTAACTGATTACGGCTCTCGCGATATTAAGTAATAAAATTTATAAAACTGATCATACCAAAACTAACTAATATCACGACCTTAAAGGTAAGCGCACCTGTCAAACAATAGTATAGTTTAGTGGCAAGACCGAGTTATCGTACCAAAGGGAACCAAAAGTACTAGTACTTACTTCCTTTCTATTATCTAGCCTAAATATAAAGAGAGTTGATTTAAACTAATTCTAAAACTAACTAAAAGTGCACAAAAATTAAATTGAGGAAAGACTTTCGGGAAAACTGATTGATATAAGCAATACTTAAGGGAGAATCCACCTAGACTTTACTTGTTATTGGTTCTTGAGCTAGACGATTTATTCACTTGACTTGATTCTTAGAGATCCCTAATTTATGCTAAACCCTCCGTCGAGGCGAAGAGCAACTAGGCCTAGGTTGTTAACTAAAGTTCCTTTATTAATTAACACCCTAGGTTGCATTAATTCGATCTATAGTTCCCCATATTAGGTTTGACCCTAATCTGGCAGATTTATGTCGCCCTATGTCTAGGGTTGCATGCAACTTCGCTTAATTATGGTAGATCTACTCTTATCACAGGGACTTTTGCTCCTCTACTTTAAGCACATCCATTTCTTGAATTAATACCTAGGCTTATTAACACAAGAATTAAACACGCATAATTAAGAACAACTCAAGTATTTATCATATAACTCAAGAATAAATAATAACAAGATTCATCTTAGGTTTCATCCCCCTCAAGTATTTGAGGGATTTAGTTCATAATAAAGAAAGAAAACATCTCAGAAGAATTAAGATAACAAAACATAAAGAACCTGAAAACCCCTGAAGGAATTTAAGAAGATCCTCTGTCTTGATGTATAATTCTGGCTTCTGAGATGAATCAATCGGCTTCCCTTGGAGTAATCCCTTGCTTTCACTCTTTGTGTTGGCAGAAATATGACGCTCTTTCATGAGAGAAAAGAGTATATCTCTAGAGTTGCCTCTTGGGGTCTTTATATAGAGTTTAGAATGGCTTTCTTAGCCCCTAAGTATCCAGATCCGAGTGAAATTCCTCTTCCTCACGACTAGAACACGCCCGTGTGCCACGCCCGTGTGCCACGACAAGAGGCCGTGTGGAAGTCTGTCGATGGAGGCACGACCGTGTGGCCTAGCTGTGCTTGTCGGGGGTGGACCGTATGATCCGTGCGATGATCCTTGGGCCGTGTCAATTATACATTTTGGCCCATTTTCTTCGTTTTTGGTCCATTTTCCGTTCTTTTCTCTTCCCTATGCTCTCCTGAGTGTAAGATATGAAAAAGAAAGACTAAGAGCATAAATTCTCACTAATTTGATAATAATTCATCCAAAATAAAGGCTAAACATGGGGTAAAAATATGTATAATTTATCATTTATCAAATACCCCTACACTTAAGCCTTTGCTTGTCTTCAAGCAAAATCTCAATCCCTAATTAAGAATCATTCCTCTCAACTTACAATCTTTATCAATAATGTTTCAAACTAATTCACAAGTAGTCATACAATGAAAATTCAATCAGAAGAACATTAAAGATTCAATCACTCTAAGTTGAGAATTTTATCATTGGAACATAAGTTTCTTCCCTTCTTCTAAGTAACCATCTCTCAATTGAAATCAACAGGTTTTGACATCCTCACTAAGGGTTCACTCTATCCACTCAAAGTGTTTAAGGTTCAAGAATTAAGTACTCTCTAGTCAATCTGAAAAGTTATTACCATGGGCTTGCAAGAAAATCAAATCTCCACCACTATAGATTGATACGACACATCGATCAAAAGATCTTTCAATGGTTGTAATAGGGCCTTTGTTAGGAGTGTTGTCACAAGCTGAAAAAGAGGGTTAGAATCGAGATTGAATTGAAAAATCATCTAGCTAGAGAAATCTCTATCACTGGAACATATTCCTAAAGCTAAGCCTTATGATGACATCGTTCTGGATTTGGAAGCTTGTAGAAATATGCAAAAACTATTAAACTATTACAAATTACAACTGAATTAACTGTATATACATTTCTTTTTTTTTGTTTTTTTTGTTTTTTTTTTAGAACAATTCAAGTACAATACTTTGAATATTGACAAACTTTACAACTGAAAAAAAAAAAGAACAAAGCTAGATAATAATTTTAACTCAAATCCCGATAAAAATAGGGATCAAAATAATTGAATGGAATTTAACAAAAAGGGGTTATGGGTTAATATTAGAGGTAAGTCAAAAAAATGGGTTGTTAGGCTCAATGGAGTTTACTAGGGGTTAATTTATGGAGGTAGACTTTTTATGGAGTAAGTGGGTTAAACCTAGGTGCCTTTATCATTTTGGTGTATCAAATCAATGATGTGGTCTTGACATGTAAAATCGAAGCAAGTTCTAGAAATACAAATCAGTATTGACTCACTCAAAGCAATAATAAAAGTGAGCACGAAAGAATTTATGCTCAAAAGGCTCAAAAATCTCACCAGAATTATGTCTTTTGATGTCAATCCTGTGAATTTCAAATCTCAAAATAATACTTAAAATTAGGGAAAATAACCTAGAAAAAATTTAAATTCTCAAAAATTTCAATTTATCATGTTTGATTCCCTAGTGTTTTAAAGTTTGAATAATCAAAGCATAAGCATCTATATCTTAATTCTCAACACATCAATAAAAATTATAAATCAATCAGAATTAATTCCTAACAAGAGATTTGAAGATAATGTAGAGAATTCAAAATTTAAGAGTAATTGTCAGGGATTTCAAAGATAATATAAAGAATAAAAGTGAGTTTCCCCCCACACTTAAGATGTACATTGCCCTCAATGTACAAAGATAACATTAATAGCAATAGAACCACAAGATCATAAGTTAGGGAGAGAAGTAAAACTCCCTGAATATTGGATGGAACCTTTGAATTGTGAAAGTTGTCTTGGAGGAAGGAATACTTGAAGTTCATGATTTTGAAACTGCGATAGCACTTAAGGGATTGTAGGTATTTCAAGATTAGAACAATTACTCGTTAGGAAATAACCGATATAAAATAATTGAAATAACATAAACTAGTTCTGAGAATACTAAAATTCAAATAAAGAAAAAGATAAAATAAAATAAAATGGAAAAACAAAAATCTCAGGGATTTTGGCGCGCCTGGCTCGAGACACACGCCCGTGTTGCGAGGGCGTGTTGAGGCACATGGCCGTGTCACACGGCCTTGTCCTTCGATGTTCGTTTCTCCTATGGTCGTGTATGGGGTCACACGCTCATGTTGGAATTGACAGTGTTGGCCACGGCTATATCGCACGGCCGTGGCTATTTATCGTAGCCCGTGCCTTAGGGAAAATTTTACCCTGCTTGTACACGGCCAAGTTACACGACCGTGTCTCTGCTCAAAGTGTACACACGGCCTGAGCCACGCCCGTGGGCATGGCCGTATGGCTCGCAAAATCCTGTATTCAAAGGGTTAGTTGATGTATTGAGAAAGCTGAAATAAAATAATTTACTAAGTCAGTGCTCGGGTTGCCTCCCGAGAAACACTTGTTTATAGTCTAAGCTCGACTTTTCTTAAGTTTGTTCCGTCACGGTGGCTTGAAGAGTTGATACTCTTCTATCCTATTTAAAATTTTATTATCAACGTAAAATTTGAGTCGAGTGTGGTTTACCTTGAAAGTGCTGAGTGACTGATGTTTTCCTCTACTGTACCATAGGGGAAAATTTTCGTTACTGTGAAGTAAGGTGTATCATTTTTATGCTCTTTTGAATTCAAGATTCGAGGATCGTCTTCCCCTAAGATTACCTTATACCCTACATTGAGTTGATTCGTTTGTACCTGAGGGTCGTCTTGGTGATGCTCTGGGTTGGTGTGGCATATTTTGGGCTTTTCGTGATAGTTCAGCCACTCATCTAGTTCCTCAATCTGAAGCATTCGCCTTCCAGGTGCGTCTTCCTTGGATGGATTTGTCTGTGATTGAGTTGCCTTTATGTGGAGTGTATCCTACACAGAAGGTTGGATGGTGAGATTATTTTTTTACAAGGACTCGTGACTATATTATTATCAACAGTCTTATTCGAGTTTCGAGCTTGTTAAGTAAATTTGTCATCACCTACACGTAGTGTAAGTTCACCTGTTCCTAAATCAATTATTGTTCTAGCAGTTGCTAAAAAGGGTCGCCCTAGAATTAAGGGTACATTGCTATCCTCATCAATGCCTAAAACAACAAAGTCAACTGGGAATATAAATTTATCAATTTTGACAAGCACATCTTCAATTATTTCCTTAGGAGACCTAATAGTTTTATCAGCCAGTTGAATGCTCATCTTAGTTTGCTTAGGTTTTCCAAGACCTAGTTGTTTAAACAGCTTATAAGGTATGACATTTATACTAGCCCCTAAATCAGCTAAAGCATTTTTGGTGTCTAGGCTACCAAATAAACAAGGAATAGTAAAACTCCCTGGATCTTTTAGTTTGTTTGGCAGTTTATTTTGGAGAATAGCTGAGCATTCCTCGTTGAGTTCCACTGTGGACAGTTCTTCCAACTTCCTTTTATTTGTGAGAAGTTCCTCTAAAAATTTTGCGTACTTCGGCATCTGCAAAATTGTTCAACAAATGGTAAGTTGATATGTAATTTCTTTAAGAGTTTAAGAAACTTACCGAATTGCTCATCTGTGCGGTCTTTCTTTAGCGTAGTTGGGTATGGGATACGAGGTTTAAATTCTTTGGTAATTTCATCTTTGTAACTTACCTCATTCTTTCCTTTACTTACCATAGGCTCCTTGCATGGCTCTGGGTTGGTTTTGGTTAACCCCTCATTATCTATCGTATCGACGGTATTAAGTTGCTCTTTGGGGTTAGTCTCAGTATTGCTTGATAACCCACATTGCTGTCTTTCAGAGATTAGCTTGGCAAGCTGGCCTATTTGAGTTTCAAGTCCTTGAATAGATGCTTGCTGGTTCCTTAGTGCCGTTTCGGTATTTTGGAAACGAGTTTCTGACATGGCCATAAATTTGGTGAACATCTCTTCCAAGTTCAGCTTTTTCTCCTGTTGTGGTGGTGGCTGCTGAAATCTTGGAGGAGGCGGTTGTCTTTGATTTCCTTGTCCTTCCCATGAAAAATTAGGGTGACTCCGCCAACCTGCATTATAAGTATTACTATAAGGGTTATTTTGAGGTCTAGAATTGTTAACCATATAGTTGGCTTGCTCAGTTTCCATGCTATGTCTATAAGAGGAGTAATCTGGATTGAACATATTTCCCTGGTTTACGTCACACTGCATTACTAGATGTGCCTACGTAGAACCAACAAAATTATCAAACTTTTTATTTAAAAGTTCTACTTGGTTAGTAAGCATGGTGACAGCATTAATATTATAAACTTCTGCAGCTTTTGTTGACTTTGTCCTCATGACTTGCCATTGATAGTTATTCAGTGACATCTCTTCTATAAACTCATAAGCTGCTTCTGGTGTTTTATTGTTGATTATTCCTCCGGCGGCCGCATCGATCATCTGCCTTGTTGATAGATTCAAACCGCTGTGAAAGGTTTAAACTTGTAACCACAAAGGCAAACCATGATGAGGGCACCTTCTCAAAAGATCTTTGTATCTCTCCCAGGCATCGTAAAGTGTCTCGAGATCCATCTGCACAAAAGAAGAGATATCGTTTCGCAATTTAGCTGTTTTAGCTGGAGGAAAATATTTAAGTAAAAATTTTTCGGTTATCTGTTCCCATATGGTGATTGAGCCTCATAGTAGAGAATTTAACCACTGTTTAGCCTTGTTTCTCAAAGAGAATGGGAATAGCCTAAGATGAATGGCATAATCAGAAATGCCATTTATTTTAAAGGTATCGCAAAGTTCCAAAAAATTGGCTATGTGTGAATTTGGATCTTCATCCTGTAAACCATCAAACTGCACCAATTGCTGTATCATCTGAATGGTGTTAGGCTTTAATTCAAAATTATTAGCAGCAATAGTAGGCCTAACAATGCTAGATTCAGTGCTTGCTAAATTAGGTCTAGCATAATCATACATAGTACGCGGAGCAGGATTTTGCTTAACAGGATTTGCGGCTACTACAGGAAGTAGCTGATTATCCTGATTTGCTTCCATCTCTTTAGTAGGTTCTAGCCTTTGTTCTTGTCCTTGTTTTAGATAGTGTAGGCTTTGTCTGATCTCTACGAGTTCTATGAACTGTCGCTTCTAAATCTTCGTCAAAAAGCAATGGTCCTGCTAGGTTGTTTCTAGTCATAAACTAGAAATACTTAGAAGAAAAAAAAACAAAGAAAAATAGAATAAAATAAAAATAAATAATAAAAAATAAAAGAAAAATAAAAATAAAAATAAAATAAAAATAAAAATAAAAATAAAAATAAAAATAAATAAAAACTGAAAATATATTCATGGCTAAAGTAATAAAAATCGAGTTTTCTTAATATTTCAGTTCCCCAGCAACGGCGCCAAAAATTTGATTACGGCTCTCGCGATATTAAGTAATAAAATTTATAAAACTGATCATACCAAAACTAACTAATATCACGACCTTAAAGGCAAGCGCACCTGTCGAACAATAGTATAGTTTAGTGGCAAGACCGAGTTATCGTACCCAAGGGAACCAAAAGTACTAGTACTTACTTCCTTTCTATTATCTAGCCTAAATATAAAGAGAGTTGATTTAAACTAATTCCAAAACTAACTAAAAGTGCACAAAAAGTAAATTGAGGAAAGACTTTCGGGAAAACTGATTGATATAAGCAATACTTAAGGGAGAATCCACCTAGACTTCACTTGTTATTGGTTCTTGAGCTAGACGATTTATTCACTTGACTTGATCCGTAGAAATCCCTAATTTATGCTAAACCCTCCGTCGAGGCGAAGAGCAACTAGGCCTAGGTTGTTAATTAAAGTTCCTTTATTAATTAACACCCTAGGTTGCATTAATTCGATCTATGGTTCCCCATATTAGGTTTGACCCTAATCCGGTAGATTTATGTCGCCCTATGTCTAGGGTTGCATGTAACTCCGCTTAATTATGGTAGATCTACTCTTATCACAGGGACTTTTGCTCCTCTGCTTTAAGCACATCCGTTTCTTGAATTAATACCTAGGCTTATTAACACAAGAATTAAGCACACATAATTAAGAACAACTCAAGTATTTATCATATAACACAAGAATAAATAATAACAAGATTCATCTTAGGTTTCATCCCCCTCAAGTATTTAAGGGGTTTAGTTCATAATAAAGAAAGAAAACATCTCAGAAGAATTAAGATAACAAAACATATAAAGAACCCGAAAACCCCTGAAGGAATTTAGGGAGATCCTCTGTCTTGATGTAGAATTCTGGCTTCTGGGATGAATTAATCGGCTTCCCTTGGAGTAATCCCTTGCTTTCACTCTTTGTGTTGGCAGAAATATGGCGCTCTTTCCTGAGAGAAAAGAGCATATCTTTAGAGTTGCCTCTTGGGGTATTTATATAGAGTTTAGAATGGCTTTCTTAGCCCCTAAGTATCCAAATCCGAGTGAAATTCCTCTTCCTCATGACTAGAACACGCCCGTGTGCCACGCCCGTGTGCCACGACAAGAGGCCGTGTGAGAGTCTGTCGATGGAGGCACGACCGTGTGGCTTGGCCGTGCTTGTCGGGGGCTGGACCGTGTGATCTTCGTGTGGCACGGCCGTGTGCCACGACCGTGCGATGATCCTTGGGTCGTGTCAATTACACATTTTGGCCCATTTTCTCCGTTTTTGGTCCATTTTCCGTTCTTTTCTCTTCCCTATGCTCTCCTGAGTGTAAGATATGAAAAAGAAAGATTAAGAGCACCAATTCTCACAAATCTAATGATAATTCATCCAAAATATAGGCTAAACATGAGATAATAATATGTATAATTTATCGTTTATCAATAATATCCACACATTAATGTTATGTTAAGGTTTGTTTTTTCTTTAGTAAAAAGAAGTTTTTTATTTTTTGCTATTGCTTAATTTTCTTCATTTTCGTACATGAATTGGAACCTGCAGGCCGGAGCATAAGGAAGTTGGTTAAATATGGTTTTATCATCAGGAAGCTAACTAAGATTCACTCTTGATCTCGTGCTCGTCGCATGAAGGACGCCAAGAGAAAGGGACGTCACTCTGGATATGGTTGGTTATCTTAATTATGGTTGTGGCATTAAATGGACTTGGTTACATGCTTGCACATTAAGTACACTGTTGAATTATTAGTATATTCTTGAATGCTCATGTTTTTGGCGTTAGGATGTCCAAAACATACTAAAGAAAGCATGGAATGATGTATAATTTTAGATTTTTATCCTGCTAGGAATCTATTGTTAGCTATCAGAAAGTATATGTATGTATTGAATTTTATTAGTTGGATGCTAAGTCTTATGTTGATTCTAGGTAAGCGCAAGGGTACAAGGGAGGCAAGGTTGCCCAAAAAAATCTTGTGGATGAGAAGGATGCGTGTACTTAGACGCCTACTCCACAAGTACAAGGAATCAAAGAAGATTGACAAGCACATGTACATGAAAGTTAAGGGTAATGTGTTTAAGAACAAGAGAGTCCTCATGGAGAGCATCCACAAATCCAAGGCTGAGAAGGCCAGAGAAAAGACATTGGCTGACGAGTTTGAAGCTAAGAGGGCTAAGAATAAGGTAAGCAGGGAAAGGAAACATGCTAGGAGGGAGGAGCGATTGGCCCAGGTAAGAACTTTTGTATGGTGCAGTGTTTCTGGTGCACTACACTGGGCAAAATGTCTATAATGTTGAGTAGATTACTTATATGGTTGGAGTTCTCTTTTTCAAGGACCTAGAGGAGTAGAGAAGCCAGTTGCAGCACCACCTGCCACCGCTTCTCAACCAATTGGGTAAGCGTATCTTTGATATTCTACTTATTTTCCAAAAATGATCAGTGTTCAAGTGATTAATTTCTCACATGTTTCTTATTTAGTGGTTCCAAGAAGTCCAAGAAGTAAGGAGGTGATCTTGAGAAACATGTCCATGTAGTTTTTTTGTCGAGCCAGTCTGTTATTTTTAGTCAATATGAACTTGTTTAAGTTAGATTAAGGTTTCATGATTCTGTTTTCGGTTTCCATGCTGTTTTGTTTACTTTTTATTGACACTTATTTATTTTTGCAATAGTTTCATTGATTTCTAAATACCGTCATTTCATCGACTGTTTAATGTTTGCTACCTGTCCCTTCCGAAACAACCACGCAATTTTTTATCGTTTACAAACTGAGCAAGATGGGTTACAACCTCGAAACCGTACAACAATTCTATCATTCCAATTGTTGCTACCTCGAAACCCTTTTTGCTCACTATTTATAGTTCTTTTTATGAATAAAAATAAGACTACTATAAAAGTTTCTTTAATCAGCAATCATCACTTCAAATGTTATGAAAATAAGAAAATAATGTAAGTCATATTTCTCTCACTGCAACACTAAAGACTTCTTTGGTATCATGCATTGCGATTGGATGAGATAGATCGATGACCGTTATCTCTTAACATAGGTTTTTGTCCACTCAGATCTGCACTTCCATGATATACTCTAACTTACGATGAAGCTTGATGGATAGCTAAATCGTCGGGATTGCTGCAGATCCCAAGTTTGACAAGGAATGTTAATGCGCAACCTTTGTCAAGGCCCTCACTCTCAATCCATATGTGGCCTCCCATCAAATTTGCAAACCTGAATTCAAACATTTAAGAAAAAAGGTCATTTTGATTATAAGAGAAACAGGAAAATCTTCCTATCCAAGGGAATTGAATGTTTCTAATTTTACCTTCTACAAATGGCAAGTCCAAGCCCTGCACCGCTGCTATTTCCACTTCGAGGCTGTGAAAATTTGGTAAAGAGAATCGGTATATCTTGTGGGAGAACACTACAGCCTAAATCCTTAACCTGCAAGACTAGATGATAAGATCAACAGGAACATCACGTAGTAAGCTAGAAAAGATCCACACAATCTACATAAGGAGAAAGTGTTGATAGTAATTCATTCGATTGTAAGTAAAAAACAAACAACAGGTGATGCCTTCATTGTAAATCCTAATTGGCATGATTTGAATTGAAATTTAAAGCATTGGATAACAACAGACAATCTAGAGATGCCTTTGAGATCGTATTGTCAAAACCCAAACAGGAGTAAACTGAAATAAAAAAAAAGTTAAATGAAGCAATTTAGAACCTGCACTCTTAGATAGAGGTGGCCTTCGGTAGACACAAGGTAAAATTCTGGAGGTCGCCAGTCCCTTAAAGCCTCCGGTTTTGCAACAGAAGCAATAATTGAAATGTAACCCTCATTTGTGAACTTCACAGCATTAACCACGACATTTAGAATAGTTTGCATAAGCCGTTTCTCATCACCAATGGCAAACACTGGCAAATCAGGTGCCAGAATCATAGTTATAGATAGCTTCTTTACAAACGCGATTGGCTTTATCAGATTAATGACCTAAATACAAAAATATCAACATTAATACCGAAGTTGAACTGCAAAAGGTGAAATTATTTCCATCTCATTCATTAAAAAGAAAAGTGCAATATCCCAATTAGCTACCTCTTTAAAGATTCCATGAAGATCAAACATCATTGATTAGTGTTGCCAAAAGGTTGCTACTCTTTAGCACTGTCTCAATCATAACTCTTTGCTCTGGGGTTAGCTCGGTCTCCAGAAGAAGGGAACACAATGCAATAATTGCATGCATTGGTGTGCGCATTTCATGGTTCATTACAGCAAGGAAATCATTCCGTGCATGCATTGCCTTCTCAGCCTCTTGACGAGCCCGCATAGATTCCTCCAGAATAGCTGCATGAGACAGAGCAACAATAACCTATACAAATACTACCATAAGTTCAGCACTTGAGCCATATTAAGAATCAAAGGCTCATAAATCATAGTAAGTAAAATAAGCCAATGAAAGAAAGCACATAAATCATAAGATGACTTGGTCGGCCACAACTTCAACAAGTTCCAGTTCATGGTCTCGCCATTTTCTGGCACTGTCAGTGGGGAGAATAAGAACCATGACTGCATTGTTTTTTTGCAGAGAGATCAAGCTAATCATTAATTTGGAAATTTGAGAGATGCAAAAGGGGAACCCGAACAGCAACAACCTCTGGTGGCACATATCTTCCCACTAGTGGTCTGATCCTAGCTAGAGGGTATAGGGTATATGCACTGCTCGAGCACTATTGAAGACTTCGTTGATGATAGGAAGATTTTTTTGCACAGTAGATCCAACTTGTATTTGGCAGTTCAAAGTATGGGAAAGTTGCAGATTCATACCGGTCCTCGATGGCATCCACAATGCACATTCCTCCAAGCCCAAGGTCTTACCTAATTCAACAAGGGTAGTCTTTAAGGCCCATTTCTTACATGCCTTCTTCTTGAGTGAGAATAAGGCCCATTTCCCTGTCATGCTGTTCAGCCTTCTTCTTCAGAAATAATTCGCGAGTTTTAACACTCAACAAATTAGGAATAATGTGCACAAGGATCAAAGTAGTTGCACATGATATAATAGCACATACAACCTTCGCAACAGTCATCACAACAGCAACAACTTTAGTGTGCATAGTGAATGTCCACAAGTTTATAAAGTGGGTTGGTCCACAAAGAATGATAAAAGCACCAAATTGCATAAGCACCCATCGATATGGGAAGAATGCAGATTTTTTAACAAAATAGATAAGCTCTTTGACAAATAAGTGAGGGCGATTAAGACATCTGGTATATACTGATATTTAACCCGCAGTTCATCAGGTGGCCACTGAGAGTCGATACAATAACAAGCCTCCATAATGTGACAACAATAGCTCTAAATCTGAAAAGAAAATCGAGGAGAAAAAAAAGAGATTATTTAACTTCCAATTCAATAAAGTCAATGAGAAGTTTCTTCTGCTCACAAATATCCTGCAGATCTGCTTAATTTGTTAGGATGTCTACCGAAATTTCATATATTCGTATTTAGACAGAATATATCACTCTAAAGATTTCCTATGAGGACATTAGCATAAGATCCATTACAACTTTTATATGAAAACTATATACTATTTCCATAAATATTCATTGTCATCTTCTCCATCCTTATCCGTGAAATAAAAAAAGAGGGGGTAGAAGTGTTCCTAAAAGGTTGCATAACTAATCAGTAACCGCATCACTAAATTAATGATATGAAAGCAAAACTAGAGAAAAACTACTTTTTCTAATGCAAATATTGTCCCTCGAATCAAACACAGTTTAAGAAACAAAACTAATTAAACTATGCAAAAAAAAAAAATATAAAGCCTAAAACTCATTCACCTGGATTTATTATATCAAAACATAGTTCATCTTAAACAAACAAATAAATAAATCTCAAAAACTTAATCTACGGATAAATATGACTAAAGAAATAAGAAGAAAATGGAATACCAAGCTAGTGAAGACAGAAAAGGAGGATTGAGGGCGAGAGATTAGTTACAGAGGTAAGGAGCGTGATCCAAGCCATCCATGCGACACGAGAGCTATCCTTTTATCCTTCCCACATTCTTTCTTTGATGTTATCAAAGTTGAGTTGCAAGTTGCAACTGGGAGAGAAAGAAGGGGGAAAGAAGGTGGACAAATTAGTAAAGTGGAAGGAGGCGGAAAGCCAATTCCTAAAAGGCCAAAGCCAAGGCAAAAGTTTCACGAATCACGGACAGAGAAGACGACGCACGAATTCAAAGGGAGGTTTTGCACGTGTCGTTAGTGATTTAGATTTTTCTTTTTTTTTTCTTTTAGTATTTTATGGTTTGGTTTTTGTTAAAATATATGGTCAATGTGTTTCTTTCGAACAGGAAATGTTACAATTAAGGTAAAAGAGCAGCGACGACTAAAAAATTTAGGTCCAAATAGATATCTAAGAAAATTGTATGAATGTTTATTGGAAAAATATTTTATTCTCCAAATATCAAGAAGAATGCGAATATCATGGATATAAAGTTATATTATTGGGTTTTGATCTCGTGATGTGATGAAGTAATAAAATTGATCGTACCTAGAAACTAACTATTATCATAATAAAAGGCAAGCGCACCTATCGAACAGTAGTATAGTTAGTGGCAAGACTGGAATATCGAATGCAAGGAACTAAAAGTACTAATAATAACTTTCTTCTTATTATCTAGCCTAAAAATAAAGAGTGGTTTTGTGAAACTAATTAACTCTAATCTAAACTAAGGATGCGACAAAAAGTAAATTGGAGAATTGCTTTCGGAAAACTGAATGATAAAGACAATACCTAAGGAAGAATCCACCTAAACTTCACTTATTATCTAACTTTGAACTAGACGATTTCTTCATTCGACTTGATTCGTAGAAATCCTTAAATTATGTTAATATCTCCGTCGAGAGTAAGAACAACTAATCCTAGGTTGATTAATTGAAATCTCTTTCTAATTAAAACCACTAGTCTTGCATGAACTCGATCTATGGATCCCTATATTAGATTTGACTCTAATTCGGTAGATTTTCGTCATCCTATGTCTAGGATTGTAATCAACTCCACTTAATTGTGTTGGATCTATTCTTAAACATGGACTTTTGCTCATCTGCCTAAGCACATTCGACTTAAATTAATATCCCAGAAATATCAATTCAAGAATTAAAAACACAATTAAGAACAAATCAAATATTTATCATATAGTTCAGATAACAATAATAAGATTCATCTTAGGTTTCATCCCCCTCAGCTATTTGGGGGTTTAGTTCATGTTTATAAAAAGAAACATATTAGAATAAAGAAAATAACAAAACATAAGAAAACCAAAAACTCCTGAAAGGATTGAAGGGAGGTCCTCTGTCTTGATGTAGATCCTGGCTTCTGAGATAGATCAATCGACTTTCCTTCGAGTAATTCCCTGCCTTTTACTCTCCGTCTTGACGGGAACACTATACACCATTGTAGTTGCCTCCTAAGGTCTTTATATAAAGTTTGGAATGTTTTTTTTAGCCCCTAAGTAGCCTTTTCTGCGTGAAATTAAACTTTATCACGATAGGGACATGCCCGTGTGGCATTCTCATGTGAGTCGAGTTTAGGCCGTGTTCAAGCCTGTTAATATGGCACGGCCGTGTGGTTCACCCGTGTGACGAACTCTAGGCCGTGTTGTTTCTTTGCTCTGGCCCATTTTTTCCGTTTTTTTCCCGTTTCTTGTTCTTTTCACTCTCCTATGCTCTCCTAAGTGTAAAACATGAAATTAAAGGATTAGGAGCATCAAATTCCACAAATTCAATGATAATTCATCCATAAATGTGCTAAATATGGGATAGAAATATGTATAATTTACAGTTTATCAAATACCCCCACACTTAAACCTTTGCTTGTCCTCAAGCAAAATCTCAACTCACAATTAAAAATCATTCTTCTCAACTTATAATACTTATCAATAATGTTTCAAACTAATCCATAAGTAATCATACATTGAGAATTCAACCAAAAGAAAATTAAAGTCTAAAACAATCTAAGTTAAGAATTTTATCACAGAAACATAGGTTTCCTCCCCTCTTCTAGTTAATTACCTTTGATCCAAAATCAATAAAAGTTAACATCCTCACTAAAGATTCACACTATCCACTCGAAGTGTTTAGGGTTCAAAAATTAAGCATTCATTAGCCAACATAAAAAGTTATTACCATAAGCTTGTAGGAAAATCAAATCTCCACCACTATGTATTGACATGAAACATCGATCAAAAGGTCTTTCAAGGGTTGTAACGTGGCCTTGGTTAGAGGTGTGGTCATAAGCTGAAAAAGAGGTTTAGAATCGAGATCGAACTGAAAAATCATCTAACTAGAAAAATCTCTATCACTGAAACATATTTCTAGAATAAAGCCTTTTTCTTTTAGATAACATCGTTTAAAAATAGAAGCTAAAAAATTACATGAAAATATATGGAGCATAGCTCTAAAGTAAGCTCGAGGTAGGTGGGCTCGATGATCTGAAAGAATTGGTCCCACGGGTCCATTGTTAACAAGGCCCGAACTGCGTCCACCAATTGGACTCTCTCTAATGCGGCCCAATCAATACACCTCTCCACTCTGAGGGGTCTTTCTCTAAGAAGTTGAAATAGTTCCTCTTGAGAGTTTTGCGGGAATTGGAGGAAGGGGTGTCTAATTTCAGTAGTGGCTCTGGAAGAGGAACCACCGGACCCCTTTCGCTTTTTAGAGGCAGGGACAGCGGCCTTGTTTCCTCTTGATGATGACATTTTTCCTGAAAGGAAAATAGACAAATGAGAATAAAAGGATAGAAATATATTATGAATAGTCATAAGTTCCTAAACTAAATGATAAATTAAACTAATCAAAAACTACTAAGTACTTCATGCAAAGGGTAATTTCACTAACCTAAATTCGATGTTCGAGTTATCCTAAGCATAGAATGAGACAATGGAAATAGTAGTAGTTATGGTTAACATTATATATCAAGAATCAATTGTTTAAGATAGATAAAGATGACAACCAAAAAATGGTTCAAAATGGCATAATGAGTATTCTAGATTAATCATGCAAAATGTATGAGAATCACTTAAATAATAGGGTAAATAACTGAATAAATGAAATCATGAAAATATAAGTAGTTAAAAGACATTAAAAATTAAAAGAAAAGGGAGAAAGGGAAACCGGTAGGGTAGGATTTAGGGCGGCGCACGATTGTAGTGGTGCTACACGGGCGTGGTGGCTTGGGCTAAGTCGACGGCGGCGCTAGGAAGGGCTAGAGTGGACTGTGGTGGGAGAGGAGTTAGAATTTTGAGTGAGGGAGGTGATGAATAGTGAGGGGTTTATATAGAAAGTAGGGCACATGGGCGTGGCACACGCCCGTGTGAATCATTTTTAGCCCGTGTGGTTTGACTTTTAAGGGTTTTGGCACGCTTGAGTCGTGGCACATGCCCGTGTTTTTTGGGCGTGTTAGGGCACACCCGTGGGCATGATCGTGTTACTTGAAAAACCTGCATTCAGGAAGTTAGTTGATGAATTAGAGTTTGAGAACTTAAATAAAATAAATTTACTATGTTAGTGCTCGAGTTGCCTCTCGAGAAGCGTTTGTTTATAGTGTAAGATCGACTTCTTTCAAGCTTACACGGTCACGGCGGTTTGAGGAGTTCGAACTTCTCTCTCTCTTGCTATCAGTCTTACTATCAAAATAAGGTTTGAGTCGAGTATAATTTACCTTGAAAGTGCTAAATGTCTTATGTGTTATCTCAGCTATACCATAAAGGAAAATTTTCATTATCGTGAAGGGAGGGGTGTCACCTATATAAACTTTTGAATTCGAGATTTGAGGATCTTCCTCCTCTAAATACCTTATCCCCTACCTTAAATTGATTCGTTTCTACCTTCGAGTTGTCATAGTGATGCTTCGGTTCGATGTGGCATATTTTGGGTTTTTCTTGGCGGGAGTTCAGCCACTCATCCAGTTCTTCAATCTGTAGCATTCGTTTTTCGTGGGTGGTTCCTTTGTTATTGTATGGAATTGGATGTGGTTCTGTTGCACTTCCATGAGGAGTACTCTGCAGAGAAGGTTGGATGGTGAGATCATTCTTATTACAAGAATTCGTAATAATATCTTTATCATTACCAGTCTTATTAGAATTACGAGCTTGCAAAGTGATTGTATCATCACTTATACGAAGTGTGAGTTCACCTGTCCCTACATTGATTATAGTTCTTGCAGTTGCTAAGAAAGGTCGCCCTAGAATTAATGGCACATTGCTATCTTCATCTATGTCCAAAACAACGAAATCAACTGGGAATATAAATTTCTCAATTTTTACTAGCAGTCTTCGATTATACCCCTAGGAAATCTAATGGTTTTATCAGCCAATTGAATGCTCATCCTAGTTTGTTTAGGTTTCCCAAGACCTAGTTGTTTAAACAATTTATATGGCATTACACTAATACTGTCTCCTAAATCAGCTAAAACATTTTTAACATCTAAGCTACCAAGTAAACAAGGAATTGTAAAACTTCCTGGATCTTTTAGTTTGTTGGGTAGCTTATTTTGCAAAATGGCTGAGCACACTACATTCAGCTCCACATGAGATGACTCATCCAGCTTTCGTTTGTTTGTCAGATGCTCTTTTAAAAACTTAACGGCGTTTGGCATCTGTGAAAGAGCTTCAATAAACGGTAAGTTAATATGTAATTTCTTTAAAAGTTTAAGGAATTTATCGAATTGTTCATCAATCGTGTCAATGGCATGGAGTTGCTCTTTAGGGTTAGTCTCGGTGTTGCTTGGTAAACCACATTGTGGTCTTTCAGAAATTAGCTTAGCGAGCTGGCCTATTTGAGTTTCGAGTCCTTGAATGGATGCTTGCTGGTTCTCAAGTGCCGTCTCGATGTTCTGGAAACAGGTTTCTCACACGGAGATAAATTTCGTGAGCATCTCCTCAAGGTTCAACTTTTTCTCTTGCTAGTATGGTGGTTGCTGAAATCCCGGAGGAGGTGGTGGTCTCTGATTTCCTTGATTACCTTGTCCTCCCCATGAGAAATTAGGGTGGTTCCTCTAACCTGCATTGTAAGTGTTACTATAAGAGTTATTTTGAGATCTAGAATTATTACCCATATAGTTGGCTTGCTCGTTTTTCATGCCATATCCATAGGAAAGGTACTCAGAATTGCTCATGTTTCTTTGAATTGAGTCACAGTGCATCACTGGATGTACCTACGTAGAACCAACGAAATTATCAATACTTTTATTAAGAAGTTCTACCTAATTAGAAAGCATGGTGACCGCATCAATATTAAAAACCTCGGCAGCTTTTTGTGGCTTTATTCTCATGACTTGCCACTAATAGTTATTTAGTGACATCTCCTCTATAAAGTCGTAAGCTGCTTCTGGTGTTTTGTTATTGATTGTTCCACCGACGGTTGCATCGATTATCTTTCTCATTGAGGAGTTCAAACCATTGTGAAAAGTTTGAACTTGTAACCATAGGGGTAACCCATGGTGAGGGCACCTCCTCAATAAGTCCTTGTCTCTCCCCCAAGCTTTGTAAAGTGTTTCTAAATCCATCTGTACAAAAGAAGAAATATCATTCCTTAATTTTGCCATTTTAGCTGGCGAAAAATATTTGTGTAAAAATTTTTCAGTCATTTGTTCCCATGTAGTGATAGACCCTCGTGGTAAAGAATTTAACCACTGTTTAGCTTTAATCCTCAAGGAAAATGGGAATAACCAAAGACGAATGGCATCATCAAAAATGCCTTTTATTTTAAATGTGTCGCAGAACTCCAAAAAGTTGGCTAAATAGGCATTAGGATCTTCATCCTGCAAACTGATAAACGATAAATTATACATGTTTTTACCTCATGCTTAGCCTAATTTATGGATGAATTATCATTGAATTTGTGGAAATTGGTGCTCTTAATCCTTCTATTTCATGTTTTATGCCCAGGTGAGCTTAAGGAAGAGAAAAGAGCAAGGAAAGGGCCAAAAACGAGCAAATTAGGCCCAATTCAATAAACAACACGGCCCAGAGATTCACCACACGGCCGTGTCACCTTGAGCCCAACACGACCTAGCCCCGATAAGCACTGCCAGACCACACGGTTGTGCCATCATCAACAGACCTGACCACGGCCTAAGCCTCGATCCACACGAGCGTGTCCTTGTCGTGAGGAAGTTCAATTCTACTCAAAAAAGGCTACTTAAGGGCTAAGAAAGACACTCCAAAGCTCTATATAAAGACCCTAGGAGGCAACTACAAAAGATATATATTTTTCTCTCCTCAAAAGTGTAATTTTTCTCCCACAAAAGAGTGCCTTATTTCTGCCAACACAGAGAGTAGAAGCAAGGGATTACTCCAAGGGAAGTCGATTGATTCATCCTAGAAACCGAATTCTACATCAAGACAGAGGATCTCCTTTCAATCCTTCAGGGGTTTTTGGGTTCTTTATGTTTTGTTATCTTATTTCTTCTGAGATGTTTTCTTTATTAATTATGAACTAAATCCCCTAAATACTTGAGGGGGATGAAACCTAAGGCAGATCTTGTTATTATTTTATCTTGAGTTATATGATAAATACCTGATTTGTTCTTAATTATGTATTCTTAATTCAAGTATTGATGTGCTTATTTAGAGGAGCAAAAATCCCTATTTAAGAGTAGATCTAGCATAATTAAGCGGAGTTTCATGCAACCTGATATGCGTGATATGAAGTAATAAAATTTATAATAATATCGCACCAAAAACTAACTATTATCATGACTTTAAAGTAAGCGCACCTATCGAACAGTAGTATAGCTTAGTGGCAAAACCGAGATATCGTACCGAAGGGAACCAAAAGTACTAGAACTAACTTTCTTTCTATTATTTAACCTATAAATAAAAGGGGTTTTATGAAACTAATTCTAAAACTAACTATGAATGCACAAAAAGTAAATTGGGAAAAAAAACTCTTTAGGAAAAGCTGATTGATTTGACAATACTCAAGGGAGAATCCACCTAGACTTCACTTGTTATCAATTCTTGAGTTAGACGATTTATTAACTTGACTTGATCCGTAGAGATCCCAAACTTATGTTAATACCTCCGTCGAGGATAAGAACAACTAATCCTAGGTTGATTAACTGAAATCTCTTTCTAGTTAAAACCCCTAGTCTTGCATTAACTCGATCTATGGAACCCCTTTATTAGGTTTGACCCTAATTTGGTAGATTTATGTCGCCCTATGTCTAGGGTTGCATGCAACTCCGCTTAATTATGCTAGATCTACTCTTAAACAGGGACTTTTGCTCCTCTAAATAAGCACATCAATACTTGAATTAATACCTAAGATTATTAAAACAAGAATTAAGAACACATAATTAAGAACAATTCAAGTATTTATCATATAACTCAAGATAAAATAATAACAAGATCTGTCTTAGGTTTCATCCCCCTCAAGTATTTGAGGGGTTTAGTTCATAATAAAGAAAGAAAGCATCTCAGAAGTATTAAGATAACAAAACATAAAGAACCCAAAAACCCCTGAAGGAATTTAGGGAGATCCTCTGTCTTGATGTAGAATTCTGGCTTCTGGGATGAATCAATCGGCTTCCCTTGGAGTAATTCCTTGCTTTCACTCCTTGTGTTGGCAGAATTATGGCACCTTTTCTTGAGAGAAGAGAGTATATTTAATAAAGAAAACATCTCAGAAGAATAAAAATAACAAAACATAAAGAACCCAAAAACCCCTGAAGAATTGAAGGGAGATCCTCTGTCTTGATGTGGAATTCGCCTTCTGGGATGAATCAATCGGCTTCCCTTGGAGTAATTCATTACTTTCACTCTCTGTGTTCGCAGAAATACGGCACTCTCTTGTGGGAGAGAAGGCACACCTTTAGATTTACCTCCTAGTGCCTTTATATAGAGCTTTGGAATGCCTTTCTTAGCCTCTAAGTATCCAAATCCGAGTGAAATTGCACTTTCTCACGACAGGGAGACGCCCGTGTTGGACCTTATGTGGCATGACCGTGTGCCACGGCCGTGTGATGAATCTTTGGGCCGTGTTATTTTTACACTTTGGCCTATTTTCTCTATTTTCGGCCCGTTTTTCATTTCTTTCTCTTCCCTATGCTCTCCTGAGTATAAAACATGAAATAAAAGGATTAAGAATACCAATTTCCACAAATTCAATGATAATTCATCCAGAAATTAAGCTAAGCATGGGGTAAAAATATGTATAATTTATCGTTTATCACAACCCTAGACATAGGGCGACATAAATCTGCCAGATTAGGGTCAAACCTAATAAGGGGATCCATAGATCGAGTTAATACAAGACTAGGGGTTTTAACTAGAAAGAGATTTCAGTTAATCAACCTAGGATTAGTTGTTCTTATCCTCGACGGAGGTATTACCATAAATGAGGGATTTCTACGGATCAAGTCAAGTGAATAAATCGTCTAGCTCAAGAATTGATAACAAGTGAAGTCTAGGTGGATTCTTCCTTAAGTATTGTCGAAATCAATCAGTTTTCCCTAAGAGTTTTTCCCCAATTCACTTTTTGTGCATTCATAGTTTAGTTTTAGAATTAGTTTAGTTTTATAAAAACCCATTTTATTTTTAGGTTAGATAATAGAAATGAACTTAGTACTAGTACTTTTGGTTCCCTTAGGTATGATATCTCGGTCTTGCCACTAAGCTATATTACTGTTCGATAGGTGCACTTGCCTTAAAGTTGTGATAATAGTTAGTTTTTGGTGCGATCATTATTATAAATTTTATTACTTCATATCACACATATCAAGTTTTTAACGCCGTTGCCGGGGAACTAAAATATTAAGAACGCTCGATTTCTATTACTTTAGCCGTTACTATATTTATTTATTTTCAATTTTTATTATTTTTATTTGTTTTTATTTATTTTAATTTTATTTGCTTCCTTTCTAGGTATCTCTCGTTTATGACAAGAAGAAACTCAGCAGGACCATTGCTTTTTGACGAGGATTTAAAAGCTACAGTTTGCAGAAATCGTAGAGAAATTAGACGAAGCCTTCATTATCCGGAACAAGGACAAGAACAAGAGCCAGAACTTACGGAAGAGATAGAAGCAAATCAGGACAATTTACCACCTCCTGCGATAGTCGCAGAACCGGTGAACCAAAATGATGCTCCTCGTACTATGTATGATTATGCTAAACCTAATTTGGCTGGTAATCAATCTAGTATTATTAGACCTACTATTGCTGCAAATAATTTTGAATTAAAGCCTAACACTATTCAGATGATTCAGCAATTTGTGCAGTTTGATGGTTTACAGGATGAAGATCCTAACTCACACTTAACCAACTTTTTGGAATTCTATGATACCTTTAAAATCAATAGTGTTTTTGATGATGCCATTCGCCTCTGACTATTTCCTTTTTCTTTAAGGAATAAAGCTAAACAATGGTTAAATTCTCTACCACGAGGCTCAATCACTACATGGGAACAGATAACCGAAAAGTTTTTACTTAAATATTTTCCTCTAGCTAAAACAGCTAAATTGCGAAACGATATCTCTTCTTTTGTGCAGATGGATTTAGAGACACTTTATGATGCCTGGGAGAGATGCAAAGATCTTTTGAGAAGGTGCCCTCACCATGGGCTTCCTTTGTAGTTACAAGTTCAAACCTTTCACAATGGTTTGAATCCATCAACAAGGTATATGATCGATGCAGCCGTAGGAGGAACAATCAACAACAAAACACCCGAAGCAGCTTATGAGTTTATAGAAGAGATGTCACTGAATAACTATCAGTGGCAAGCCATGAGGACAAAGCAGACAAAAGCTGTAGGAGTTTTTAATATTGATGCTGTCACCATGCTTACTAATCAGTTAGAACTTTTAAATAAAAAGTTTGATAACTTTGTTAGTTCTACACAGGTACATCTAGTCATACAGTGTGACTCAAACCTAGGAGGAGCAAGTAACTCAGAGTATCATCCCTACGGACACAACACTGAGAATAAGTAATTAAATTATGCAGGTAATAATTCTCGACCTCAAAATAATCCTTACAGTAATACTTGCAATGCAGGTTGGAGGAATCACCCTAATTTCTCATGGGGCGGTCAAGGAAATCAAAGACCACCACCACCTCTTCTGGGATTTCAGTAACCACATTATCAGCAAGAGAAAAAGTGAACCTTGAGGAGATGCTCACAAAATTCATCTCGGTGTCAGAAACCCGTTTTCAAAGCACCGAGCAAGTACTAAAGAACCAGCAAGTATCCATCCAAGGACTTGAAAATCAGATTGGTCAACTCGCAAAGCTGATATCTGACAGGCCACAAGGTAGCTTGCCAACTAACACAGAAACTAACCCAAGAGAACAAGTTCATGCTATTACCACAATTAGCGTCGAAGGGTTAGATGAACCAAAACTGATGCAAGACACTCCGGTAAGCAATATTAAAGATGAGGTAAGTCAGGACACACAGAAGCCGGTAAGGAAAGAGTATATACCTCGTGTGCCATATCCCAACGTGACAAAGAAAGATAACACAAATGAACAATTCGGTAAGTTGCTTAAACTGCTAAAGAAACTACATATTAACTTACCGTTTATTGAAGCTTTGTCGCAAATGCCAAACGTCGTTAAGTTTTTAAGAGAGTTACAGACAAATAAACGGAAATTGGACGAGTCATTGCATGTTGAACTGAATGCAGTGTGCTTAGCTATTTTGCTAAACAAGCTACACAACAAACTGAAAGATTCAGGGAGTTTTACAATTCCTTGTTTAATTGGTCGTTTATCCATTGATAATGCGTTAGCTGATCTAGGGGCAAGTATAAATGTCATGCCTTATAAAATGTTTAAACGATTAGGTCTTGGGAAACCCAAACAAACTAAGATGAGCATACAATTAGCTGATAAAACCATTAGAATTCCTAGGGGTATAATTGAAGATGTTCTAGTTAAAATCGATAAATTCATATTCCCAGTTGATTTTGTTGTTTTAGATATGGATGAGGATAGTGATGTTCCTTTAATCTTAGGATGACCCTTTTTAGCAACTGCTAGGACTATCATTGACGTTGGTACAGGTGCACTCACATTACGTGCAGGTGAAGAAACAATTACCCTTCAGGCTCACAACTCAATTACAACACCAAATGATGAAGGTAAGTGTGTAAATTCTGTTTTTAAGACTGATCATGTGGTCTTACCTTTGTTAAGGAAACACTTCTTAAAGACACAGTTGAATCTCGTTTTGACACATGCAAAGGCAAAACCACCCCCAAGGAACAAAAGCTATCGATCAAGGAATGAGATGAATGGTAAATTCAGCACTATGACTGTAACAGCCTAAAATTTCAGTGGTGTCGGAACAGTGATTCGAGATCACTAAATCCGACAAGTACGATTAGGAAATTAAAATAAAGTAATATTTAGAAGTGAATGAAATATTAGAAATACTTTAATAGGTTAAATTAAAATTTAAAAGAGAAATTATTAAATGAATTAAGTTGAAAATGAGGTATCGAGGCTCGATCTCTAAAATCGAGCCGAAAATATTTTTATAAATATTTATAGAGTGTTAGTAATGTGGTGTTAAAATTTCGTTAGAAAATTTTATCGTTTGGGTGGTTGATTAAATAAAAAGGACTAAATTATAATAAATGCAAAATTTGCTAGAAGGATTAAATAGCTTAAGTGTTAAAAGAAAAAGGATTTAAAGGAAAATTAAGCCTAAAAGTGAATAGTTTGGACGGCAAGGGCAAGAAAATCAGCAGAAAAATAAAGGAAATAAGGGCAAAATTGGAAATTTCATAATTTTAACATATAAAATAAGGACAAAATTGAGAAATCTAGAGATCTCTTCATATTTCTCAGCCAAAACGCTATAGAAGGTCTGGAGAAATCTGGTTTTTCATATTTTTACATCATATGAGTTTGATTCTTGCTTTTTCTTGATAATTTTTATGTTTTTATGACTTTTACAACTAGGTCCACTTATAGAATTCATTAGTCTTTGATTTGGTGGGTGAAATTGGAAGTTACCCTAGCTGATTAACGGAATTTTATGATGAATTATTATGAAATTTAAGTTCTAATTTCATATTAAGGTGGTTTTATTAAGTGATTTTGATAGAAAATGGTATTTAGGACCTAATTGTGAAAAAGTTTGAATTAGAAGTTGGTATTGAAATTCAGAATATCAAAGGTTGTGAAATAGTTTATAATGATAAAATAAAGTGTTAATTGAGAAAAATTAGTTCAATTGATGGGTGAATTGAGCAGGGACTAAATTGTAAAAACTATAAATTTTAGGGTAAAAGTGCAATTTTGAAAGTTGAACAGCATAAATTGTGAAGTGAAATAGAAATAAAATAAATGCTAATGAGTGAAAATATTTTGCATTTATAGACCAAGAAATCGAAGCAAGTCGCGGAAAGAAGAAAATAACCGAATAATTCCCGAATTTCTACAACTTTTGTGAATTAGCCCCGGTAAGTTCATGTGGCTAAATTTTAATGATCATTGTTAATATTATGAATTTTGTAATGTGTTATATGATGTGTATGTGACAAAATTATGTGATAAGATTATAAACAATGTAAAAGCATGAAATTATAGGAAACTATCGGATTGAGTACCTTTGTCTCAAGATACGTGACGAATTGACGGAAAAAGACCATGGTTGGACCATGGCAACAAATGATAAGTGATTTTCGTATAAGACCATAGCTGGGCTATGGCATCGGAAACAAATGATAAGCGATTCCCGTATAAGTCCATAGCTGGGCTATGGCATCGGTGAAGTGTGCCAAGTGATTTCCGTATAAGACCATAGCTGGGCTATGGCATCGGAGAAAAGTGATATGTGACCCGTGTAAGACCATATCCGGGATATGGCCTCTGTATGATATGTGATCCGTGTAAGACCATGGCTGGGCTATGGCTTCGGAAAAGAAAATGTGATTATGTGTAAATCCATAGTTCTACTATGGTATAAAGAAGGCAATGTACTCAATTCCATATAGTTCCTAATTTGTGAAGAAGTGATAAATGGTAAATGGGCCCAAAAGGATGAATTTCGGGTATGGATATTATTGAATAATACTAAGTAAAATTGATTTGATTTGTGAATGACAGGAGATAGTAGTGAAATGTAGACTATGTGAATGATTTATTAATTTGGTAAGTTTACTTCCCAAGCCTATGAACTTACTAAGCTTTCATAAGCTTACTTGAATGTGTTTGACATGTGTTGTAGATTAACGTGAGTTCGGAGGATCGGATCATCACGAGGAATCACACTATCCTGATTTATTCCGGTAGTTTTTGGGTTATTATCTTTTGGTTTATATGGCATGTATAGCAATATACTCATTTTATGTAATTAATCTTGCGATATGGTTGTGGTTGGGTTGAGAAAATGCCTGATAATGATTAGTCCTTGGAATGGTTAATTTAGATCATGTATGAGACCATGTATGTTCAAAGTGATAATAGTTTATGAATTTTCATAGAAAAGTGAAAATTTGTCAAAAAATAGAATGTTGTAACAGCAGTGATGTGAGTTTGAAAAATCACTAAAAATAGTAGAAACCGAATTAGGTGATGAATTAAATATGGAATGGAATCTTATTGTGTCTACTTTCATATGAAAGAAGAAAAACAGGTAAAGGAGTTATATGTTATGAGATATTTGAGTTTTAGTGAAATAGGGCCAGAGCGATCTCTAGATCCCCAGTTCCAACTTTGAAAATTCACCATAAATTGTACAAAAGTAATTAGGAGGTGTAATTTATATGTTTAGAATCCTTACTGAGTATAGTTTTAAGAGAAACAAACATCATATTCATGTGAATTTTGTACAGAAAGAAAAGTGGTTCGTAGTAAGTAGAGGTCAGTCCTGTCGAGATCTAAAATAGGGGTAACTTTAACTAATAAACTGTAATAATTGGCCCAGCCAAAAAACTCTAGAAAAAAATTAGTAGATAGATATATGAGTCTAGTTTTAGGGAAAATTTACGGATCTTAATTTCAAGTTTTGTAACTCGAGATATGATTTTTTTAAGTGACTGTGACGCAGACAAACAGCTTATTCTGAAAGGTAAAGTAAATGGTTTGAAAATTGTTTAAGTGATGAAACAAGTTTGGTAACACCTCAAGCTCGACTCCAGCGACGGTCTCGGGTAAGAGGGTGTTACATTTGATGGTATCAGAGCTCGGTTTAGCCGATTCTCGGAACATTTATGAGGTTTAAAGTGTTTAGAAATACATGCCATATAAATCTGTGATAGTGTAATGTGTATGATCCGATCTAACTCCTTTTATTTTATAGATATTCTCTGATTGAAAAGATGTCAGATGGACAACAACGTAATGAACAAGAAGAAGTAAATAGAGAGTGCAGGTTTCTGAACCGGGAACAAGTAATGTTTCGATTTCTCTAATGCGACATCAAGAACTTAAAGATATGATTTATGGGATTATGAATCAATGGTACAGTGAAAAGATGCAAGAAGGAAATCAGGCTCAACAACCTCCTCCCCCTACTGTGCCACCTGTAATGTCTCCAGTTGCCCCTCCACTTCTTCCGACAACTGAATCCAGTAAGCGTACTCCTTTAGAAAAGCTCAGAAAACTTGGAGCTGAAGAATTCTGGGGAAGAGCAGATGATGATCCAGTTACGGCTGAATACTGGTTACAGAGTTTGATGAGAATTTTCAAAGAAATGGCCTGTTCACCTGATGATTATTTGAGATGTGCTGTGTCTTTATTGAAAGAGGAAGCTTACCATTGGTGGGAAACGATTGAGGCCGTGGTGTCAGCAGAGAAAATTTCTTGGGAATTTTTCCAAAATGAATTTAAGAAGAAATATGTGGGCAGAAGGTATCTGGATAAAAAGAAAAGAGAATTTCTCGATATCCGACAAGGAAATAAGACAGTAGCTGAGTATGAAAGAAAATTCATTTATCTTAGTAAATATGCCCGGGATATTGTGCCTACAGAAGAGGAAATGTGTATTAAATTTGAAGAGGGATTGAATGATGAGATCAGAATGTTGATAGGAGGTAATGAGATACGGGAGTTTGTTGTTTTATCAGATCGTGCTCAGAAACTTGAAGAAGTATATAACAGGAAAATGCAACATGAAAGGAAGAACAAAGAGACTTTTAAAAGGAGTGCATCTAAATCGTTCTCATATTCACCGGTGAAGAAGTCTAGAGAAGAATTTAGTTGGGCCACTTCGGTGCCAGAAAGATCGGGAAGAAGTAGATCCAGACGATCTGATTTTCGGGTATCCGACAGACCTGCAGTTAGTATGAGCAGTGTTCAAAATGCTCCTCGACCGAAGTGTCAATATTGTGGAAGGAATCATCCTGGTGAGTGTCGAAGCAAAATAGGGGCTTGTTATAGGTGTGGATCTACTGATCATTTCATTCGAGATTGTCCTCAACTACAAAGAGAAGAAGCAGATCAAAAAGAGAAAAATAGAACCCCTTCTCAAAGAAGTAAACGTTCAGGTCAGAGTAGCGCTACAGGAGCTACCCATTCAGATATGAAAGAATCTGCTAGCCGATCAGATGTTAAAGCACCTGCACGTACTTATGCTATTCGAGCGAGAGAAGAAGCGACAGCCCCGGACGTAATTGCTGGTACTTTCTATCTTTATGATGATACTGTGTATGCATTGGTAGACCCTGGATCTACACATTCATATATTTGCACTGCATTAGTGTTAGGAAAGAAAATGGTTGTTGAGTCCACTGACTTTGATGTGCAAGTCACTAATCCGCTAGGGCAAAGTGTGTTAGTTAATTTAATATGTCGGAATTGTCCACTAAAAATACAAGGCTGTGAATTCTCTGCTGATTTGATGTTGTTACCTTTCCGAGAATTTGATGTTATTCTTGGAATGGATTGGTTGACTAAACACGATGCCATAGTAAATTGTAGGGAAAAACGGATTAGTTTAAAATGTCAAACAGGGGAAATAGTTTCAGCTGAGTTTGGAGCTAAAAAGAATGATGTGTAATACCCCGAAAATTTCTATTCTTGATATAGTAAAAGAAGGAAATAAAGAAATAAAAAGAGAAATTTTGAACTATGTCAACAAAATCTATGTAGGAAGTATATTATGATGTATTAATCCAAGAAAGGATTAAATCGTAAAAGTGAGAAAAGTTTTGTGGCCCAAGAGTAAATACTTAAAATTTAAGGGGTTAAAGTGTAAATATGGAAAAGTTGAAGGACCAATAGTGCAAATATTTTAAGGATGGAATAATCTAGAAACTAGGAAAAATGGATGAATTAGGACCAAATTGAATAGGTGAAGAATTATGAGGGACTAAATGGTAATTTTACCAAATTAAGTGATGACTCAAGAATGGAATTTTGAAAGATAACAAAGGGCAAAATGGTCAATTGGAGGAGAGAGAAATCTAGAAAGTAATGATGATGTTGGTGATATTTTATAATTATTTAGTTAGATAATTATTATTTATATGATATTTTAATAAGATATTTTATTATTTTATTATTTTATTTAGTCTATATATATGTATGTGTGTGGAAAAAAAAAAGGAGAGAGAACATACCATCCATTCCATGCACTCAACGTATGGAGAAAAAAAGGAAGAAAGAAACTTTCATTTCTTTACAATTTGGTCCTTCCACCAAAAATTCACCATTTTCACCTAGAAATCAAAAGAATTTCCATAGCTACCGAAGGAGAAAAATGTTAAGGAGGCTATGAGGAGTTAGAATATCGAGTTGGATTCAAGAAATAGAAGCTGGAGGAGAGAGAAAGTGAAGTTAAAGTTTGGAAACAATAAAACAAGGTAAGAACATCAAGATTTCCATGTATTTTTAAGTTTAATATTATTGAAAAAGCATGTAAATGATGTTAATGTAGAGTTTCCTTATATATGATTCTATGTTCTTGATATGGCAGTGAAGAGAAAATAAGATAAAGTGATGGGAAATGGTGTAGAGAAAGAAAATAAGGGTGATATAAACTTAATAATTAATATCTTGCACTAAAACAGTTTTGGACAGCAGCAGTAAGGTAAATTTGAAAAATCACCAAAAATGGTAGAAACTGAATTAGAAGTTGAGTAAGATATGGAATTAAAGCTTGTTGAGTCTATTTTCATATAAAAGAAACAGAACAAGTAAATGAATTCTGTATTTTGAGATATTTATATTTTTGTGAGACTGGTTCAGAATGATTTCGGGATCCTCTGTTTTGATTTTGGAAAATCACCAAAAATTGTATAAAAATAATTATGGACTTAAATTTATGTGTTTGAAATCCTTAATGAGTCTATTTTCAAGAGAAATAAGCAAGAACATCATCCGAGTCCCGTAAGAGGAGATAATTAAATTTTAATGAAGAAAGGTAAGAACAGTTATACAACAGAACAAGGGTAAATTTAAAGAATAAACTGTACTTATTGGCTAAGCCAAAAATTCTGAAAATTTTATGGTAAGAAGATATGTGAGTCTAGTTTCAGGGAAAATTAGTGGATCTTAATTTGGAGTTCTTTAGCTCAAGATATAAATAATTTAGTGACTATGACTCAAATGGATAGTTTTGAAAATACATATAAGTAAATAGTGAAAGTTTTGATAATGTTACTTATAAGCATGTTATATAAATTAAGGATGTGGAATGGAGTGGAGGAGGATGAAAATATGTATGAATATTCAGTTAGCATGGCTAATTTGTATGTTTTAGGCTTAGGGACTAAATTGAATAAAGTAAAACTTTATGGGCAATTTTGTAAAAATGTTAGAAATGACCAAATTGCATGAAATGGATTATTTCATTATTTAAATTGAAAAAAATTTAAATGAAATTATTAATTTAGTTCAAGATCGGGAAAAAACATGTTTTAGGGATTAAATTGAAAAGTGTTGAAATTATGGAAAAATTCTGATAATTATAGAATTTATGGGCTGTGATGAAAATATATGATGATAACGGTTGGAAATAAGGATTAAATTGCAGGAATTTTATTTTCTGAGCCTAAGGGTAAAATCGTCATTAATTAAAAGTTTAGGGGCAAAATGGTAATTTTGCCTAGAGCATTAATTGAATGTATTAGAATATGGAATGAATGGAAACAATGGTCAAATTTATTTATAAAGTTCCGAACGACTCAAATACGAGACTTAAACGTGGAAAAGAAAAGATATCGGATTAATGAATTTATAAACACGAACAAGCAACGAGGTTAGTTCGTGTAACTTGAATTATATTCTTAAATGCTTGAAATGTATGTTATTGATGTGAATATGAATTGAATGTTCATTATATGAAAATTGATGAAACATTGATATATTTGATAAAAATGGGAAGAAATCCCGGTTGAATGAAAGGAAAATTCGGTGGATCTCTAAAAAGGAATTGACGGTAAAAAGGGATCTAGCCCGGACAGGTGATCCTATTATTAGCCCTCCCGAAGAATACAGGAAAAAGGATTAAGCCCGGAAGGGTAATCCTAATATCAGCCCTCCCGAAGAATATATGGAAAATGAGGTTCGCGGGAGTGTGCTGGTGGCTCTCCCGAAGAATACATGTGTATAGGCCCTTCCGAAGAATACATGGGAGCTGAGGTTCGCGGAAGTGTGCCAAGAATTGAGGTTCGCGGGAGTGTGCTTACTGAAATGAAATGTGTAAGACCATGGTTGAAAGATACCATGGCAATGAATAAGACCATGGTTGAAAGATACCATGGCAACAAATTGAGAAAATGAATAAGACCATGGTTGAAAGATACCATGGCAATGAATAAGACTATGATTGAAAGATACCATGACAATGAATAAGACCATGGTTGAAAGATACCATGGCAACACATGTATATGAATTGACGGACCCAGAATTGTACACTAAAAGTGTACCCCTGTATGAATTGACGGTTAATGAGATTGTACACCAAGAGTGTACTATTGGGAATCCATCGAAATTCCGAGAAATTCAACGTGATAAATATTGAAGATGGTAAACACATAGCTAAAAAGGGTAAATGTGAATTAATGGATTATGGATTTGCATATATTAAGTATACTATATGATCTTAACTATTGATATTCCGATAAATTCAGTAGGTAAAAGTCCTAACCAGAAAAGGGAATATGTGTATAAAAAGATTCGTACATATATATTCCTGAAGTACATGAAAAATGATAGTGATACTGGAAATATGGAAATATAAAATGATGATATTTGTACATAGAATTTATTGATGAATATATGGATCCATGATTATAGATTCTTATAGCTTAAAAACATTAATTGTATGACGATGATATTTCGAATGACTTGATGAATAAAGTCCCGACATGGAATAATTCGAGCACGAAACAATAACCATGAAATTGAGCTTGAAATACACGAAAATAATATTTATTCGATATTTTAAAATATGACATGGAAAATACATGTATATGAAACTTACTTGATAATGATGCATATTCAATATTAAGAATTGTCCTGAAATAAATATATACAAAATTCATGAAAACAATGATACATGAACATGTGACTATCTTTAATATGCTGATACATGGAAACTAGGTAAGCCATGATGAATGATAATCTCGAGTATGGTATGTTGATAAAATGAGTTTATCGATTCTAAAATTATATGAAATATGTTCAAGTATGCTAACAACTGTTATTGTTGAAGCTTAGACAAGTGCCCAGTTATTGGTTAAATGGTAATACGATTATTATATGATACGTCGAAAGGGTAAATGATCAAATGAAAATATACTTGTACTTATGGAAGAGTGATAAAATTTAAGTTATACAATTTCTTATAAAATGAGTTATTATGTGATTAATTGAAAAAAAAATTCTATAAACTCCGGTAATACCTCGTGACCCTATTCCGACGATGGATACGGGTTGGGGGTGTTACATGATGTCAGAATTATTTCAGCCTTTACAGCTCGAAAATTGATCTGGAAGGGTAATGAAGTATTTTTAGCTTATATACTTGATACTTGAGGTTCTGAATTGAAGTTGGAACAACTGCCAGTTGTTAATGAGTTTACTGATGTATTTCCTGAGGAATTACATGGTTTACCCCCAGATCGTGAGGTTGAATTCGTAATTGATGTGATTCCGGGTACAGCTCCGATATCAATAACACCGTATAGAATGGCACCAGCTGAATTAAAAGAGTTGAAGGCACAGTTGTAGGAGTTACTAGACAAAGGATTTATTGGACCGAGTATGTCACCTTGGGGTGCACCAGTCTTGTTTGTGAAAAAGAAAGACGGATCTCTAAGGCTTTGTATAGACTACAGACAGCTGAACAGGATTACGATTAAAAACAAATATCCTCTGCCTCGTATTGATGATTTGTTCGATCAGTTGAAAGGTGCTGCCGTATTCTCGAAGATAGATCTCCGGTCTGGGTATTATCAGCTGAAAGTTACAGATTGTGATGTACCAAAAACTGCCTTTAGAACTCGGTATGGTCATTACGAATTTCTGGTAATACCTTTTGGTTTAACTAATGCCCCTGCTGCATTTATGGACTTGATGAATCGGATTTTTCAACCTTATTTAGATAGATTTGTGGTTGTGTTTATTGATGATATACTGATATATTCAAAATCAGAATCCGAGCATGTTCAACACTTAAGAATAGTGCTACAGACTTTGCGAGAAAAATAGTTGTATGCAAAGTTCAGCAAATGTGAATTCTGGCTCCACGAAGTTGGATTTTTGGGTCATATAGTTTCAGCTGAAGGGATTCGGGTGGATCCGAATAAAGTATCTGCAGTGGTGAATTGGAAAACTCCAAAGAATGTAACTGAAGTGCGAAGTTTCCTGGGTTTAGCAGGATATTACCGCCGATTTGTTAAGAATTTCTGGATGATTGCTTCGCCTATGACACGACTACTACAGAAGAATATTGAATTTGTGTGGTCTAATGAATGTCAGCAGAGTTTTGATCAACTGAAAAAAAATGTTAACAGAAGCCCCAGTGTTAACTCAACCAGAATCAGGTGTACCGTATGTTATATACAGTGATGCATCTAAGAATGGTTTGGGTTATGTTTTAATGCAGTTGGGGAAAGTAGTGGCTTATGCTTCTCGGTAGTTAAAATCACATGAGAAAAATTATCCCACACATGATTTGGAGTTAGTTGCAATTGTTTTTGCTTTGAAAATTTGGAGACACTATTTATATGGTGAAAAATGTTATGTGTATACTGATCATAAAAGTTTGAAGTATTTGATGACTCAGAAAGAATTGACTCTGAGACAGAGAAGATGGCTTGAATTATTAAAAGATTATGACCTTGTTATCGATTACCATCCGAGGAAGGCTAAGGTAGTTGCTGACGCACTTAGTCAAAAATCATCTTTGTTTGCACTCCGGTCAATGAATGCCCATTTGTACAGAGAGAAAAGTGGTCCGTAGTAAGTAGAGGTCAGTCCAGTCGAGATCTGAAACAGGGGTAACTTTAACTAATAAACTGTACTAATTGGCCTAGCCAAAAAATTCTAGAAAAAAAATTAGTAGATAGATATATGAGTCTAGTTTCAGGGAAAATTTACGGATCTTGATTTCGAGTTTCGTAACTCGAGATATGATTTTTTTAAGTGACTGTGACACAGACAAACAACTTATTCTGAAAGGTAAAGTAAATGGTTTGAAAATTGTTTAAGTGATGAAACAAGTTTGGTAACACCTCAAGCTCGACTCCGGCGACGGTCTCGGGTAAGAGGGTGTTACAATGACAAACTCAAGGATAATACGATACAGTTTAACACTGGAGACAAGGTGCTATTAGATAAAGCAGACCTTCGAATTGCCACATATGAGTTTAATGGAGAAATCCCTTTTACGGTAGTAAATACTTTTCCATACAGCACAGTTGAGGTGACTCATTCTCAATTCGACACTTTTAAGGTAAATCACACTCAACTCAAACCGTATTTTGACAACAAGAGATAGGAGTTTCAACTCCTTGAGCCACCATGACCGTCTAAAGTAGGGAGAGTCAAGCTTAGACTCTAAATAAGCACTTCTTGGGAGGCAACCCGAGTACTAACTTAGTAAATTCCTTTATTTTAGCTTTCTAATACAATGACTAACACTTTTTAATGTAGGTTTTTCGAAGCCACGACCATGCCCACAGGCGTGCCTAAGGCCTTGTGGACACAATGAGCGGAGACACGGCCGTGCAATTTGGCCGTGTATAAGCAGGGTAAAAATCTTCCAAAGACACAGTCTACGACAAAGGGGCACGGTCGTGCGATGTGGCCGTGGCCAACACTGTCAATTCGAACACGGGCTTAGACCAGATGACACGGCCGTGTGATATGGCCGTGTTGCTTCAAACACGGACGTGCGACACACCCGTGCCTCAAGACCATGGTCGACACTGTCAATTCAGACACGAGCGTGTGACCTAATACACGATCGTAGGAGAAGCGAACATCGAAGAACACGGCCGTGCAACACGGCCTTGTGCCTCGAACTAGGTGCGCCAAAATCACCAATTTTTGAACCACACGGGCACAACTCGAGCCATACGGGCGTATGACATGCTCGTGTGACCTAAAAACCTATATAAACAGGCCACTATTCACCTTCTTCCCCAAATTAAACCCTAAATCCTCCCACCCAAAACCTATCCTAGCCCTCCCCAGCGCCGTCGCCGGATTCCTAAAGCATTCCTACGACCGTGCAATGCCTCCACGACCGTGCTTCACCCTCATTAGTCGTCTATTTGGTTCTATTTTCTGGATTTTCTCTTTAATTTCTAATGCTTTTATCTATCTTTATGTTAGAAAAATATTTTATTTAGTTTTTGCATTATTTTTTGGCATGAAATTCATTGATTTAGCATGAACAATCTAGAATATTATAGAGAATTTCATGATGCCATGCCATTTAGATTCCCATTTTCTTGCCATTATTCTTTATCTAGAGTAATATTCACTTAGAATAAATTGATACCCATACCCCCATTTTGATATCATGTTTAGGATGAGTAGAATACTTTACTTAGGTTAGTGAATCAACATCTCAATACTATTTTGTTTTGTTTTGTTTAAAACGCATATTACTTTTCTTTAATTAAGTTTCAAATTTTACTACTGCAAATTATTTTCGGTTTTAGGAACCATGTCATCATCACGGGTTAAAAGAGCTGTCGCCCTTACATCAAAGAAGCGGAAGGGGCCCGCTGGTTCCTCGTCGAGATCTACAGCCGAAACGCGCCATCCATTCATCAATTCCCATAGAACTCTCAAGAGGAGTTATTTCAAATTCTACAAGCCCGCCCTCTAGGAACTCGACGATGCATCGACTGGACCGCCTTAGAGCAGGTCCACCTAGCAGATGAGGTCCGGGCCCTACTGATGATAGATCCCTAGGAGCAATTCTTCCAGATCATGGAGCCTACATATTTGGAACTCACTCTTGAGTTGGGCTCCACGTTCCATCTTCAGACCGTCATGAGTTGATACGATGATCCAGAGACGGTCTAATTCCATTTAGGAGGCCTCGTACGTCATCTTAATGCACCAGAGTTTGGTACAGCTCTCGACCCCTACACCGAGCAGTTCATAGAGAAGGAGAACCTCTCTACACTCCACCGTCACATCCACGTCCCTCCAGTGAACTGCTGGCACGCCCTAGTCCCTACATGGCCCTCATACGACCCACTACAGTACCGTCTACTCCAAGAGGCCGAAGATCCAGAGGACATTACTGATGATGTCCCACCACCACCGAAGGAGGGCCCAGCTGAGCCACCACCCCCTCGCTGCCCAGTTCATGCGGCAGCTTCATACGCTGACATATCTGAGCGCCTCTCACGATTCGAGCAACAGTACTTCCAACGTTTTGATCATATCGATGCTACACTACAACAGATATGCCAGCACCTTCACATCACCGCACCACCACCACCGCGCAACCCATCTGAGGATTAGGCCTTCCTAATCCTCGTTTCTTATCTTTTATTTTCCTTTTTATTTTTTCTTTTATTTTATTTCATCTTATCTTTTTCATTAATTGAATTTTAGTATTTTTAAAACTTATTTTATTTTATTCCTTTATTTTTATTATTATTTCATATTGGCTATCCCCTAACAAACATTTATATGAATCCAAATTCCCTAAAAATGATAAGTGCTTTCGTAATTTCAAAGGAGCTCTACAGCTCAAATTAAAAATCTAAAGGGAACCCTGCTTCAACCTTACACAGTTGACACCGCCAAAGCCTACACTCACAACATGAAAGCTGTGGACAAACGAACGCTACTACCACCGGAGTATCCACCTTTGCACCTTCCTTTGTCCCAGATACTCTATAGGTACCACCGCCTCATAAATTCATCCAATTTAGGGAGTTTCATGCCTTTCCCTATCTTATGATCCTATGCTTCTATTGCTACTAATGTATCTTTGTACATTGAGGGCAATGTACATCTTAAGTGTAGGGGGAAACTTACTTTCAATCATTTCATTTTCTTTGAAACCCCTGAAAATTTTTACAACTAACATTTTGCATTGTTCTCAAAATTTCGAATTCTCACTTTCACTCTTTGCATTATCTTCAATCTCCTATTAGGAATTAATTCTGATTGATGTATTATTTTTATTGATATGTTGAGAATTAAGACATAGGTGCTTATGCTTTGATTATTCAAACTTTAAAACACTAGGGAATCAAGCATGATAAGTTGAAATTTTTGAGAATATAATTTTTTTATAGGTTATTTTCCCTAATTTTAAGTTTTATCTTGAGATTTGAAATTTACAGGATTGACATCAAAAAGCCATAATTCTGGTGAGATTTTTGAGCCTTTTGAGCATGCATTCTTTCGTGCTCACCTTTATTGTTGCTTTGAGTGAGTCAATACTGATTTGTTATTCTAGAACTTGCTTCGATTATACATGTCAAGACCACATCATTGATTTGATACACTGAATTGATAAAGGCACCTAGGTTTTAACCCATTTACTCCATAAAAGCCTACCTCCACAAATTAACCCTTAGTGAACCTCATTGAGCCTAACAACCCATTCTTTGACTTACCTCTAATATTAACCTATAACCCATTTTTGTTGAATTCCATTCAATTATTTTGATCCCTATTTTTGTCGAGATTTGAGTTGAATTATTATCTAGCTTTATTCTTTTTTCTAGTTTGTAAAGTTTGTAAATATTCAAAGTATTGTATTTGATTTGTTCTTAAAAAAAAATGTGTATATACAGTCAATTCAGTTGTAATCTGTAAAATTCAATAGTTTTTGCATATTTCTACAAGCTTCCAAATCCAGAACGACGTCATCATAAGACTTAGCTCTAAGGAATATGTTCCAATGATAGAGATTGTTCTAGCAAGATGATTTTTCAATTCAATCTCGATTCTAACCCTCTCTTTTTCAGCTTGTGACAACACCCCTAACCAAAGCCCCATTACAACCATTGAAAGACCTTTGATCGATGTGTCATATCAATCTATAGTGGTAGAGATTTGATTTTCTTGCAAGCCTATGGTAATAACCTTTCAGGTTGACTAATGAGTGCTTAAATTTTGAACCCTAAACACTTTGAGTGGATACAGTGAATCTTTAGTGAGGATGTCAAATCTTGCTAATTTTGATTGAGAGGTAATTACTTAGGAGAAAGGAGAAAACCTATCTTTCTGTGATAAAAATTCTCAACTTAGAGTGTTTGAATCTTTAATGTTCTTCTGGTTGAATTCTAGTTGTATGATTACTTGTTGATTAGTTTGAAACATTATTGATAAGGGTTATAAGTTAAGAAGAATGATTCTTAATTGTGAGTTGAGATTTTGCTTGAGGACAAACAAAGGCTTAAGTGTGGGGGCATTTGATAAACGATAAATTATACATGTTTTTACCTCATGCTTAGCCTCATTTATGGATGAATTATCATTGAATATGTGGAAACTAGTGCTCTTAATCCTTCTATTTCATGTTTTATGCCCAGGTGAGCTAAAGGAAGAGAAAAGAGCAAGGAACGGGCTAAAAACGAGCAAATTAGGCCCAATTCAATAAACAACACAGCCCAGAGATTCACTACACGACCGTGTCACCTTGAGCCCAACACGGCCCAGCCCCGACAAGCATGGCTGTACCACCATCAACAAACTCGACCACGGCCTGGGCCTCGATCCACACGGGCGTGGCACACAGGCGTGTCCCTGTCGTGAGGAAGTTTAATTCTGCTCTAAAAAGGCTACTTAGGGGTTAAGAAAGACACTCCAAATACCCTAGGGGGAAATTACAAAAGATATATACTTTTCTCTCCTCAAAAGTGTGCTTTTTCTCCTACAAAAGAGTGCCTTATTTCTGTCAACACAGAGAGTAGAAGCAAGGGATTACTCCAAGGGAAGCCGATTGATTCATCCTAGAAGCCGAATTCTACATCAAGACAGAGGATTTCCCTTCAATTCTTCAGGGGTTTTTGGGTTCTTTATGTTTTGTTATCTTATTTCTCCTGAGATGTTTTCTTTATTAATTATGAACTAAATCCCCCAAATACTTGAGGGGGATGAAACCTAAGACAGATCTTGTTATTATTTTATCTTGAGTTATATGATAAATACCTGATTTGTTCTTAATTATGTGTTCTTAATTCAAGTATTGATGTGCTTATTCAGAGGAGCAAAAGTCCCTGTTTAAGAGTAGATCTAGCATAATTAAGCGGAGTTGCATGCAACCCTAGACATAGGGCGACATAAATCTGCCGGATTAGGGTCAAACCTAATAAGGGGATCCATAGATCGAGTTAATGCAAGACTAGGGGTTTTAACAAGAAAAAGATTTCAGTTAATCAACCTAGGATTAGTTGTTCTTATCCTCAACGGAGGTATTAACATAAATTAGGGATTTCTACGGATCAAGTCAAGTGAATAATTCGTCTAGCCCGAGAATTGATAACAAGCAAAGTCTAGGTGGATTCTCCCTTGAGTATTGTCCAAATCAATCAGTTTTCCCAAAGAGTTTTTCCCCAATTCACTTTTTGTGCATTCATAGTTTAGTTTTAGAATTAGTTTAGTTTCATAAAAACCCTTTTTATTTTTAGGTTAGATAATAAAAAAGAAGTTAGTACTAGTACTTTTTGTTCTCTTGGGTACGATATCTCGGTCTTGCCACTAAGCTATACTACTGTTCGATAGGTGCGCTTGCCTTAAAGTGGTGATAATAGTTAGTTTTTGGTGCGATCATTATTATAAATTTTATTACTTCATATCACGGATATCACAAACCATCAAACTGAACAAACTGTTGTATCATTTGAATAGTGTTAGGCTTCAGTTCAAAATTATTCGCAGCAATAGTAGGCCTAACAATACTAGATTCAGTACCAGTCAAATTAGGTTTAGCATAATCATACATAGGACGAGGAACATGATTTTGCTCGACAGGATTTGCGGCTACTATAGGAGGTAGCTGATTATCTTGATTTGCCTCCATCTCTTCAGTAGATTCAGGTTCTTCTTCTTGTCCTTGTTCTGGGTACCGTAGGCTTCTTCTTATATCTCTGTAATTTCTACGAACTGTGGTTTCTATGTCGTCGTCAAAAAGCAAAGGTCCTGACGGGTTTCTTCTAGTCATAAACTAGAGATACCTGCCAGTGAAAAAGAAAAATTTAGTAAATAAAACCTAATATAAAAACTAAAAATAAATAAAAGTAGTAATGGCTAAAGTAATAGAAATAGAGTGTTCCTAATATTTCAGTTCCCTGGCAACGGTGCCAAAAACATGATCTCGTGATGTGATAAAGTAATAAAATTGATCGTACCTAGAAACTAACTATTATCACGATAAAAGGTAAGCGCACCTATCAAATAGTAGTATAGTTAGTGGCAAGACCGAAATATCAAATCCAAGGAACTAAAAGTACTAGTAATAACTTTCGTCCTATTATCTAGCCTAAAAATAAAGAGTGATTTTGTGTAAACTAATTAACTTTAACTCTGAACTAGACGAATTCTTCATTCGAATTGATCTGTAGAGATCCCTAAATTATGTTAATATCTCCGTTGAGAATAAGAACAACTAATCCTAGGTTGATTAATTGAAATTTCTTTCTAATTAAAACCCCTAGTCTTGCATTAACTCGATCTATGGATCCCCATATTAGATTTGACTCTAATCCGGCAAATTGTCGTCGTTCTATGTCTAAGATTGCGATCAACTCCGTTTAATTATGTTGGATCTACTCTTAAACAGGGACTTTTGCTCCTCTGCTTAAGCACATTCGACTTAAATTAATATCCCGAAAATATCAATTCAAGAATTAAAAACATAATTAAGAACAAATCAAATATTTATCATATAGTTCAGATAACAATAACAAGATTCATCTTAGGTTTCATTCGCCTCAGGTATTTAGGGGTTTAGTTCATGTTTATAAAAAAAAAACATCTCAGAATAAAGAAAATAACAAAATATAAGAAAACCCAAAACTCCTGAAAGGATTAAAGAGAGATCCTCTGTCTTGACGTAGATCCTAGCTTCTGAGATGGATCAATCGGCTTTCCTTCGAGTAATTCCCTGCCTTTTACTCTCCATATTGGCGAGAATACTATACACCCTTGTAGTTGCCTCCTAGGGTCTTTATATAGAGTTTGGTATGTCTTTCTTAGCCCCTAAGTAGCCTTTTCCGCGTGAAATTGAACTTCATCACGACAGGGACATGCCCATGTGGTACACCACTGTAGCTCACCCGTGTGAGTCAAGTTTAGGCCGTGTTCAAGCCTGTTAATACGGCACAGCCTTGTGGTTCACCCGTGTGACAAACTCCAAGCCGTGTTGTTTCCTTGCTTTGGCCTATTTTCTCCGTTTTCAGCCCGTTTCTCGTTCTTTTCACTCTCCTATACTCTCTTAAGTGTAAAACATGAAATTAAAGGATTATAAGCATCAAATTCCACAAATTCAATGATAATTCATCCATAAATGTGCTAAATGTGTGATAGAAATATGTATAATTTACAGTTTATCAGGTTTTCTCTAACCGAAAGAGATATTTGAATAAGTATGTTAGATTCGAAACCAATAATTTGTGCTTTCCAAGTAGTTTGTAAAACCTTATAAACTATTAAATCTTCCATATCAAATATAGGTAAAAACACGTTGACTCGGACTCAAGTAATCGAGTCACCATCAACTTAAGAAAATCAAGTCACTAATGGCATGAGAAAATAACAAATCCTTACCAAGTTGCGAAGATCTCCCTGATGATATGAGCATAAGGCCAAACCCTAGGCCAAGAATAATGTATTAAAGGCAATGTGGCATGGTTCGACATTGTTGTGTCACAATGTTGTCATGGCAACCCACTTGATGGCCTAGACAAGGTCTAAGCTTTACAATAAGAGCTCCCCAATGGTGAGTCTAGATGAGCAAACATCATGCGAGAAACCAACAAAAAACATGGTGGTGAACCATAGGAAGATGAGATTGAGAGGGATGGTGATCCTATACAATAAGATGAGACAATAAGGAAGTGTGAACCAGTTGTTCTTAAAGAATGCTATGAGATGGCCCTGAGTGCTAAGAAAAATGTCATTGTTCAAACATTTGATTCCATGGGAAAAAACTATAAAAGCTATTATGCTTTTTAAGGGGTAGTGATAGGTGTCAACTCTCTACCTCCCCCTCACATTGGTTAGTTAGTGGGACTTCTTTGGTGCAAGTGAGCTACTCCATGGCTCGCGAAGGGCCGTGGTGTCCTAACATCAAACAAATGGAATTTTCATCGTCTTTTTGGGAGGACGATTTAGGGATTACTTATAAAGCAATGTGAGAAAATCTTCATTGGGATAGAAACGACTCTTGGTAGTGGCCAACGATTGAGTGGCGCCTTGAGCTACAACACTTGAGATGCGTCAAGCGAGTGTGGGCTTGGTATTGGGTTCCACCAAGCCTTGAGAAAAAATACCTTGCAACTTGAACCATGATGGTCAATGCTTAAGACCATTGATAGAGAAAAAGTTTAAGGCCTCTTATGAGCTTGAGTGGCAAATGCGCGTTGGGAGTGAATATTCTCCATTGAGTTAAGCAATTAGGTTTGAATGGCCTAGTGAGGTTGAACCGAGTGACAGGCCTTTAAGAAATCAACAAGATATTAATGAGAACTGAGATAATTCATAGAAAATGGGAGATGGGAAAGGCTAACCATGGCTAATGATAATCATTATGTTCCACGAAATTGTGTTATTTTAGGTCAAGAAACAAGCAGTCTGTGACATTGATAAACCGTAAAAGAAACATATTTCAAACTTATACTTAGCATATTTTTGGATGATTTACTTTATAATTTAACGAATTTGATGCTCCTAATCCTTTAATTTCATGTTTTATACTTAGGTGATAATAGGAAAGCGAAAAGAGAAAGAAACGGGCAAAAAACGGACTAAATGAGCCAAAAATCAGAATTCAACACAGCCTAAACACTTCCACACGGGTACATCACACATCCGTGCATGACGCACGGGCAGACCACACGCCCGTGTGTCACAGCCATGTCGACAAGTAATCAAGTCAGTATTGCACACGGCCTGAGCATCTTCACACGGGCTAACCACACACTCGAGTCCATGTTGAGCTTTGTTTCAATTCTACTAAAAAAAGGCTAATTTTTAGGTATTTTGGGCATTCCAAAGTCTATTTAAACACCCTAGGAGAGAATTAAAGGGACACACACAGAGTAGAAAGTAAGGAATTACTCGAAGAACGTCGATTGATCCATCTCAGAAGTAGGATCTCCACCAAGGCTGAATATCTCCCTTCAATTTCCTTTAGGGTTTTTTGGGTTTTCTTATGTTTTGTTGTTTTCCCAATTTTGAGATGTTTTCTTTTACAATTATGAACTAAATCCCCTAAATACCTAAGGGGGATGAAACCTAAGATAGATCTTGTTATTATTTTCTGAATTATATGACAAATACTTGATTTGTTCTTAATTGTGTTATTAATTCTTGTGTTAATATTTCAGGATATTAATTCAAGTCGAATGTGCTTATTCAGTGGAGGAAAAGTCCTTGTCTAAGAGTAGACCCTACATAATTAAGCTGAGTTGATTGCAATCCTAGAGATAAAATGACGAAAATCTACTGGATTAGAGTCAAATCTAATAAGGAAATCCATAGATCGAGTTAATGCAACACTAGGAGTTTTAATTAGAAAGAAATTTCAATTAATCAACCTAAGGTTAGTTGTTCTTAGTCTTGAAAGAGATATTAACAAAAATTAGGGATTTCTACGGATCAAGTCAAATGAATAAATTGTCTAGTTCAGAGTTAAATAACAAGTGAAGTCTAGGTGGATTCTTCCTTGGGTATTGCCTTAATCAATCGGGTTTCCAAAAGTATTTTCCCCAATTCATTTTTTGTTGCGTTCTTAGTTAATTAATTAGTTTAGTTTAATTAATTTAAACCAAATCCCCTTTATTTTCAGGCTAGATAATAAAAAGAAAGTTACTACTAGTACTTTAAGTCCCTGTAGGTTCGACATCCTGGTCCTGCCATAGCTATACTACTGTTGGATAGGTGCGCTTGCCTTTATTGTGATAATAGTTTAGTTTTACAGGTACGATCAATATCACATCAGACATAATGGCAATAGAAAGGGTGAAGGGTAGGGGAGGACAAATCAAGGGAAAAAAAGAGTGATACGTGGAGAGGGGGAGACGATGGTAAATAAAGAAGTTAGGGTTGCTACCTAAGGTAGCATTGGTTGTTGGATCTGGTGCCCTAAGTATAGTAATTTCGTTTAAGTACACTTGTAATTTTTCGGAAAGATTGGTTAATAAATTTATTCTTGAATCACATTAATACTTTGTATATCGTTCCACATGGTTTTTTCACACAAAGCAAACAAAAGTTGCTCACTGTTTGTCTAATGTTTAACTAATATTAAGCGGTATTATATGGTCGAATAGTAATACAGAAAGACAAATTATATTAGTAGGCGAATCCAAATATGTCCTTAGTCTAATCAGAAATGAGAAAATCGATTGAAAGACTAATATGTCATCTATCAAATCCAATTGGGGAGATGTTTTGTCTTGGGCATTGAAGCGGATGACTCCTAAAAGATAGAGATATAGATGTGATTGACGGGACTGACAATACATCGGATTAGACCAAAGAAAAATAGGTCCTAAATTTGTTTATAGATTTATTCACTTGTTACGTTCAAAGTGTGGCATACTTAAATCCTGAATGGATGACGAACTATATATGCGTGACTCGTACACTTTGATAAAAGTAAAAGCCTGAATTCAAATAGATAATGAACTGAAAGCTGGTGCGTTGCGTGTACGACTTCTATAATATATAGTGTCACTTACAATCGTGGAATTCATAGCCCGAGACATGAGTAAATGATATATTCTCATGGTATTATATGGTTGATGAAAAGTAAACGTGGTCATGGGTTGTTTGTTTTTGTGATGAATGACTTGATCACTATTTGATAGTGATTGACTTTTCATAAAAGAAGATGTACTAGTTACCATGAGATAAAATAGGATCCTATTGGGAGAGTGAATATTATTCCCAAAAGATCAATGATATCCTATGAGAGTAACACGCTTATGATAAGTTCAATGGACGAGCATTGAGTAGTTGCTTTCGTAATAGTATTTTGTTAGCAAAAGCTCAGTTACGATACTATAGTGGACTGACTTCGTGACTAAATGGGTTTGTAATTAATAGGCAAAAAGCTAAAACTTAATTATAAATCATTTGAGCCCTAATTACATATGTCCAATCGGTCCCTTCGCTAGCTCGTTCAGTCCAAAAATGAATTGCATGTTTGAGTCAAAATGAAAAAAATAAATAGAAATAGAGAAATGGAAAATATTCAGAAATGATTATGGTTTTCTCTGAAATGGAGAAATAGAAACATTTGGAAATGAATGTGGTTTTCTCAAAAATGGAAATGAAAATGAGAAATTATTCATTCACAAATGTACATGATTACTGAGAAATGATCAAAAGAATGAGTTTATATTTTTGAGTTGTTTTAAAGCCTGAAAATGAAAATAAATCATTCGATCATAATGAATGTCATACCCCAAATCTGGCTGATCCGAATCAAAGGTGCATAGACACGAAATTGTCAATTTTAGCACACTCTAGTAGTTAGTTCGCCAAATTGTAAGCTTCTGGCGAACTAACGTTTTAGCGAATTGAGTATTCGCCCATGAATGTACACTAGGATTTAGTTCTTCACGTGCTCTTTAACAAAATAAATAATTTAATAAAATAAAAGTAAGTCTTGTGCAAGTCCTAGTTTGCTCAAGCACTGTGAAGAACAGGTTTCGGTAACTAGATCTAGTTATAAACCAACTGAACTGACTAGTCAAATAGCATATGAACAAGATTCTCATTTATGTTTCTTTTGGATTCTATAGGCCATTAGGAAAGACACATTCTAAAATTTCTTGACACTTGTCAAATTCCACTAAATGAAAGTTGATTATATATACGTGTGAGAAAGGTTCGTGAAAAAAAAAGAAATTTCTTCTTTTTTCAATACGACTCTTTAATTTTTTTTTCTTTTCTTAAATATTAAATGGTATATATTGGTTGCTCTCCTTAAGTAAACTGGAAACTAAGGATTTTGGGGAATAAATAGAGGATGTTCCATCTCTTGATAAGTCTGGTAACTCTACATGTTAAAAGTAAGGATACTATGAAATATATAGACTATAAGTTATGTATAAGAAGCCCTGCATAAGGATTATCTATAGATGAAATGTTAGCAGTCTGACTGTAAATGGGTTTTAACAGTGAATTCATGTTTTTTAAGCAGTTGTTGATAGTGGTTCAAACTAGATGTCTTAGTCTAAAGCTGGTGGCTACAGTAAGTAAGTCTTAGGTGAGTCCTTAATATTGACTCCTACAAGTCTTCTTAGATAAATATTTTGTGAACAATGTTTCTAATATCGGTGAATGAATACTTAAATGACTAATGAAATTATGTGTGAAATCTTAATATAGTGTCCTCGTGAGTCTGGTATGTAATAGATTGTATGTATGGATGTATATGATTCTATGAAACAATTGTGTATGTGTGCTTGATATGTATACTGTGATACGTAATCGTGTGTTTTGTGTGTGAAACATGTATTGAGCATGATTTGGTTAAGAAAATCAGTATAGCCTATTTGAATGTGTACTTATGTTAGATATATAAGGTTTGATTGATAAATATGGGGAAATAGGATGTAACTAAGTGTTGAGATGTTTGATAAACGATAAATTATACATATTTTACCTCATGTTTAGCCTTTATTTTGGATGAATTATTATCAAATTAGTGAGAATTGGTGCTCTTAATCTTTCTTTTTCATATCTTATACTCAGGAGAGCATAGGGAAGAGAAAAGAACGGAAAATGGACAAAAAACGAAAAAAATGGGCCAAAATCTGTAATCGACACGGCCCAAGGGGTCATCACACAGCCGTGCCACAGGAAGACCACACGGTCCAACCTCCGACAAGCACGGCCAGGGCACACAGCCGTGCCACCTAAACAGTCCCGAACACGGCCTATTGTCGAAATCACACGGGCGTGGCACACGGGCGTGTTCTAGTCGTAAGAAAGAGGAATTTCACTCGAATTTGGATATTTAGGGACTAAGAAAGCCATTCTAAACTCTATATAAAGACCCCAAGATGCAACTCTAAAAATATACTCTCTTTTCTCAAGAAAGAGTGCCATAATTCTGCCAACACAAGGAGTGAAAGCAAGGAATTACGCCAAGGGAAGCTGATTGATTCATCCTAGAAGCCAGAATTCTACATCAAGATAGAGGATCTCCCTAAATTCCTTCAGGGGTTTTTGGGTTCTTTATGTTTTGTTATCTTAATACTTCTGAGATGTTTTCTTTCTTTATTATGAACTAAACCCCTCAAATACTTGAGGGAGATGAAACCTAAGACGGATCTTGTTATTATTTATTCTTGAATTATATGATAAATACTTGAATTGTTCTTAATTATGTGTTCTTCATTCTTGAATTAATAATCCTAGGTATTACTTCAAGAACTTGATGTGCTTAGGCAGAGGAGCAAAAGTCCTTGTTTTAATAGCAGATCTACCATAATTAAGTGGAGTTGCATGCAACCCTAGACATAGGGCAACATAAATTTGCCGGATTAGGGTCAAACCGAATAGGGGGATCCATAGATCGAATTAATGCAACCTAGGGTGTTAATTAATAAAGAAACTTTAGTTAACAGCCTAGGCCTAGTTGTTCTTAGCCTCAACGGAGGGATTAACATAAGTTAGGGATCTCTACGGATCAAGTCAAGTGAAGAAATTGTCTAGTTCAAGAAGTCAATAACAAGTGAAGTCTAGGTGGATTCTCCCTTAAGTATTCCTCATATCAATCAGCTTTTCCCTAAAATTTTCCCTAATTTACTTTTTGTGCACTTTAGTTAGTTTTAGAATTAGTTCTAATCAATCCTCTTTTATTTTTAGGCTAGATAATAGAAAGGAAGTAAGTATTAGTACTTTTGGTTCCCTTGGGTACGATAACTCGGTCTTGCCGCTAAACTATACTACTGTTCGATAGGTGCGCTTGCCTTTAATATCGTGATATTAGTTAGTTTTGGTGTGATCAGTTTTATAAATTTTATTACTTAATATCGCGAGACATATCAAGTTTTTGGCGTCGTTGCCGGGGAACTGAAATATTAAGAAAACTCTATTTCTATTACTTTAGACATTATTATTCATTTATTTATTTATTTTCAGTTTTTATTTATTTATTTTTATTTTTTTTAAAATTTTGAATATTCTTTGCTTTTTCTTTTTAGGTATTTTTAGTTTATGACTAGAAACAACCTAACAGGACCACTGCTTTTTGACGAAGATCTAGAAGCGACAGTTCGCAGAAATCGCAGAGAAATTAGACGCATTTTACATTATCCACAACAAGAACTTGAGCAAGAGCTAGAACCTACGAAGAGATGGACGCGAATCAAAACGTTCCACCACCTCCAGCACTACTAGCAGAACCAGTAAACCAGGATGAAGCTCCTCGTACTATGTATGATTATGCTAAACCTAGTTTGGTTGGTACCAAAACTAGCATTATTCGACCTGCTATTGCTGCTAATAACTTTGAATTAAAGCCTAACACTATTCAAATGATACAGCAATTTGTACAGTTTGATGGTTTGCAGCATAAAGATCCCAATTCACATCTAGCAAATTTCTTGGAATTTTGTGATACCTTTAAAATAAATGGCGTTTCTGATGATGCCATTCGCCTAAGGCTATTTCCATTCTCTTTGAGAAACAAAGCCAAACAATGGTTAAACTCTTTACCACGAGGCTCAATCACCACATGGGAACAGATGACTGAAAAATTTTTACTTAAATATTTTCCTCCAGCTAAAACAGGTAAATTACGAAACGATATCTCTTCTTTTGTGTAGATGGATTTAGAAACACTATACGATGCCTGGGAGAGATACAAAGATCTTTTAAGAAGATGCCCTCATCATGGTTTACCTTTATGGCTACAAGTTCAAACCTTTCACAACGGTTTGAATCCATCGACGAGACAGATGATCGATGCAGCCGCAGGAGGAACAATCAACAACAAAACACTTGAAGCAGCTTATGAATTTATCGAAGAGATGTCACTGAATAACTATAAGTGGCAAGTCATGAGGACAAAGTCGACGAAAGCTGCAGGAGTTTTTAACATTGATGCTGTTACTATGCTTACTAACCAAGTAGAACTTCTAAATAAAAAGTTTGATAATTTTGTTAGTTCTACGCAGGCACAACCAGTGATACAATGCGACGCGACTCCAGGAAACATGTTCAATCCAAATTTCGCATCCTATGGACACAGCACGGAAACTGAACAAGCCAACTATATGGGTAACAATTCTAGATCTCAAAAAAACCCTTATAATAATACTTACAATGCAGTTTGGAGAAATCACCCAAATTTTTCATGGGGAGGACAAGGAAATCAAAGACAACAGCCTCCTCCAAGATTTCAACAGCCACCACCGCAACAAGAGAAAAAGTCGAATCTTAAAGAGATGTTTACCAAATTTATGGCCGCTTCAGAAACTCGTTTCCAAAACACTGAAACAGCACTAAAGAATCAACAAGCATCAATTCAAGGGCTTGAAAACCAAATCGGTCAACTTGCGAAATTGATTTCAGAAAGACCACAAGGTGGATTACCAAGTAACACTGAGTCAAATCCCAGAGAACATGTCAAAGCGATTGCTTTAAGAGATGGAAATGTCCTAGCCGAGCCAGAAAAGAAGACTATTCCAGAACCTTCAGAAGAAAAGGCAGAGGAACCCAAGGAAAACACTCCACCAGCACTCAAAGAATACAAATCGCCCATCCCATATCCGGCAAGATTAAAGAAAGACCGTACAGACGCTCAATTCGGTAAGTTTCTCGAACTTTTTAAATAATTACACATTAACTTACCTTTTGTTGAAGCAATTTCACAGATGCCGAAGTATGCGAAGTTCCTTAAAGAACTCCTGACAAATAAAAGAAAGTTGGAAGAATTAGCCACAGTGGAACTTAACGAGGAATGCTCAGCTATTCTCCAAAATAAACCGCCGGCAAAACTGAAAGATCCAGGGAGTTTTACTATTCCTTGTTTGATTGGTAGTTTACTTATTAATAAAGCATTAGCTGATTTAGGTGCTAGCATTAATCTCATGCCTTACAAAATATTCAAGCAACTAGGTCTAGGGGAACCCAAGCCCACTAGAATGAGTATTCAATTAGCGGATAGATCTGTTAAATATCTTAGGGGAATCATTAAAGATGTGCTAGTAAAGGTAGATAAATTTATATTCCTATTGATTTTGTTGTGCTTGACATGGATGAGGATATTGAGGTACCTTTAATTTTGGGACGTCCATTCTTAGCCACTGCTAGAGCTGTTATTGATGTAGGGGATGGAAAATTAGTGCTTAGAGTTGGTGATGAATAAGTTATTTTTAAAATCTATGATGCCATGAGATTTTATAAAGAACAAGATGATTCCTGTTATTTTGTTGATATTATTGATCATCTTGTTCAAGATAAATTTCAAGAACTTTCTCTCGCAGACACGTTAGAACTGTGTCTTGTTCAAGGTGGGGGGGAAGATGAAGCCACCACTAAGATAGAGGAAGTAAGGAAGAAGTTAGAATCTAATGAAATCATCACTAGGCATATAAGTTATGAAAATATAAAGATGAGTGATGAATTAAGACAGAAACCTTCTATTGTTGAACCCCTAAATTAGAGTTAAAACAACTGCCAGATCATTTAGAATATGCCTTTTAGGGGAAAAATCAACTTTACCAGTTATTATCGCATCAGATCTGAGCATCGTAGAAAAAGAGGAATTACTCCATGTGTTAAGAGAACACAGACGTGTTATAGCTTGGAAAATTTCAGATATCAAGGGAATAAATCCTTCTTTCTGCACCCATAAAATTTTAATGGAGGACGAATTCAAACCATCAGTGCAAGCCCAGAGACGATTGAATCCCAACATGAAGGAAGTTGTAAAGGCCGAGGTAATTAAACTTCTAGATGCATGTATTATTTATACTATTTCTGACAGTTCTTGGGTAAGCCCTTTGCAGGTTGTTCCTAAGAAAGGTGGATTAACCGTGATGTCTAATAACAAGGAAGAGTTAATACCTACAAGAACAGTCACAGGATGGAGAGTTTGCATTGATTACAGGAGCTGAATGACGTCACTCAGAAAGATCATTTTCCTTTACCGTTTATTGATCAGATGTTGGAAAGATTGTCAGGTCACATGTATTATTGTTTCCTAGACGGCCTTTCTGGTTACTTCGAGATCTCGATAGCTCCAGAAGATCAGGAGAAAACGACATTCACATGTCCTTATGGTACGTTTGCTTATCACAGAATGCCTTTTGGTTTATGTAATGCTCCTGCTACTTTTCAGCTATGCATGCTAGCTATCTTCAACGAATTTGTGGAAGACATCATGGAGGTATTTATGGATGATTTCTCATTTTTCAGTAATTCTTTCCAACTTTGTCTTAATAATCTAAAACGTGTTTTGATAAGATGTGAAGAGACAAATTTAGTGCTAAACTGGGAAAAATGTCACTTTATGGTTCAAGAGGGTATTGTTTTAGGGCATAAAATTTCTAGTAAAGGGATAGAGGTAGATAAAGCAAAAATTGAAACCATTGAAAAATTACCTTCCCCTAACTCAGTTAAGGCTATAAGAAGCTTTTTAGGACATGCCGGTTTTTATCGCAGATTCATTAAAGATTTTTCTAAAATAGCTAAGCCTTTTAACAAAGTTGCTAGAGAAAGACGTGCTTTTCAACTTTAACCAAGAATGTTTAGACTCTTTTAACACTCTTAAAGAAAAGTTAGTCAATGCCCCGATTATGATTTCACCTGATTGGAATCTACCTTTTGAACTAATGTGCGATGCAAGTGATTTTGCAGTAGGTGCAGTTTTGGGACAACGAAGAGACAAGCACTTTCAACCGATCTATTATGCCAGCAGAACTTTGACAGCCGCTCAAGCAAATTATACTACCACAGAAAAAGAATTGCTAGCTGTTATTTTTGCATTGATAAATTCATATCTTATTTGATTTTGTCAAAAGTCATTGTTTATACTGACCATTCTCCTCTTCATTACCTCTTAACTAAAACCGATGCAAAACCTCGATTAATAAGATGGATTCTATTGTTACAGGAATTTGATTTGGAAATAAAGGACAAGAGAGGAGCTGAAAACTTAGCAGCAGATCACCTTTCAAGGCTAGAAAACATGCAGCCTAGGAACCTTGATAAGATAAACGATTTGTTTCCTGAAGAACAATTCCTAGCTTTAGCAGATGCAACAGTTCCTTGGTTTACTGATTTTGCAAATTATTTAACAACTAACATAACCCCAAAAGGGCTGACCCATCAGCAATAGAAGCGATTCTTTGCTGATGTGAAAAACTACTTTTGGGAGGATCCTTTCCTCTTTCGAATTTGTGCATATCAGGTTATTCGAAGATGCATAGATGAAACAGAAGCATACCAAATTTTAAATCACTGCCATTCAGGACCCAGAGGAGGACATCACAGTGGAGCTAGAACTGCTCATAAGGTACTCGAATCAGGCTTCTATTGGCCTACAGTTTTTAAGGATGCCACAGGTATGTGACCTATTGTGATAAATGTCAGCGAACAAGTAATATCTCTCAACGTAATGAAATGCCTCAGAACTATATACTTTCATGCGAAATATTTGATGTGTGGGGTATTGATTTCATGGGTCCATTTCCTACTTCATTTGGAAATAAGTACATACTAGTAGCAGTAGATTACATGTCAAAATGGGTAGAAGCCCCAAACCTTACCTACTAATGATGCTAGAATGGTAGTACGATTTTTGAAGAAACTTTTCTCTCGATTTGGAACACCTAGGATAATTATCAGTGACAGAGGCACACATTTTTGCAATGCCCAGTTTGAAAGAGTCTTGAAAATGTATGGAGTACACCATAGAACAGCTACCCCTTATCACCCACAAACCAATGGCCAAGTCAAAGTGACAAACAGGGAATTAAAACGCATCCTAGAGAAAACAATAGAAACAAATAGAAAGGATTGGTCAAGGAAAATAGACGATGCTTTATGGGCTTATAGAACTGCCTTTAAAACACCCATAGGTACATCTCCTTATAAGCTTCTCTATGGAAAAAGTTGTCATTTGCCATTTGAACTTGAGCATAAAGCATTCTGGGCTATCAAATTTTTAAACATTGATTTTAAGCTTACAGGTGAGAAGCAATTAATGCAGTTAAATGAACTTGATTAATGGCGTTGCAATGCCTACGAGAGCTCATGACTATATAAGGAAGCCATGAAGCGACGTCATGACAAAAGACTGAAACAACCTAAATAGTTCAAAACAGGTGATCTTGTCTTACTCTACAACTCGAGGCTGAAACTATTTCCTGGGAAACTCAAGTCAGATGGTCAAGTCCATTCACTGTTCAAACTGTCTTTCCATACGGCACAATTGAGGTAACTCACCCCAACTACGGTACGTTCAAGGTAAACGGTCATAGGCTAAATGTAATACCCCTTAACCCTAAACCGTCACCGGAACAGGGTTACAAGGCATTACCAAACAAATCAGACAATTTACAGATAATTCTTAATAAATAAATAAGATAAAGTTTATTTAATAAATAAATTATAGTATAGTCATAAATGTATATAAATTATATTTTACTTCTCTAATTGATTTCATTCATTCATTTATTTAGTTTTCTAAAAATTTTGGCAGCATTTCTGCTTATTTTTACATGAACCTCCTGCAAGTTTAAACCAAAAATAACCCATTCCAAAATCATGGCACAATAAAAAAAAACAATTTAAACTTAAATACACCTAAATCATAACCAATTAATTAAGATAGTAATTTAATAACTAAGCATTCATAATGCAAATCAAAATTAACTAACAACTTCATTTGTTTTTAATTCTAACTTAAGTCAAACTAATAAAAAAAATATGGTATATCATTCATACAACCATATTTCAAGCATATCTAATTAACCTATACAACACCTAGTACATGCCACTTTTATTTAAGAGGAGAAACATCACCAAAATCTTTTCGCTGAAGTCGGGATCGCTCGGATGCTGGATCAGGACACTAGGCTTCTATTAACCTGCGCACGGAAACAACCGTACGCTGAGTATTTCATACTCAGTGGTATTACCATAATTCAAATTGCAATAGCAATTATAAAAATAAAATAAAAACTCAGCATCAAATAACAATTCTTTTTTTTTTTAAGTTATCATTAAATAACAATAAATAAGCAATCTTTAGCTATTCTTCAATTTTAGTCACAAATCACATTTATCAAGTTTTAATCACCACAATCATTTTAAATTCATGCATTTCATTTCCAATCTAAATTTTCAGTCCACAATTTTAATTTCTTTCATATTCACTAGTACAGTCGATCAAATTCATTTGATCTTCTCATTTCAATTATTCACCCTATTAACACTTCGGACTTTAACGGATACACGAATTTCAACCCAAACACACCAGTATGGCACATTGTGCCTAAAACGGTACATAGTACCTGATCAGTATACGACACATAAAGTGCCTGAAATGACACACGAGGTGCCTAATACGACACACAAAGTGCCTGGTATACGACACATAAAGTGCCTGATCGGTAAAGCCGGCAAATCCCGTACACTTCCAGATCCTATGGCATGCCAATTATATCCGACTCAGCCCGACTAGTTAATAGGGTAGTTCCATTCTCAATTCACTTCCATTTCCAATCAAAGATCACTTTTCAAATACAATTTCACATTCAAATCAATTTACAATTCAATTATACGTACACATTCACTATTCAATTCATTTCTCATTCAACTCAAATATCAATACTTACCTTATATGTCACTTATTAAATATAGAATTTATATAAAACATATAATAAAAAGTAATTTGAATTATAGTAATACAAACCGTGAATTTTTCGTTTTAATCCTCGATAGCTTTCTCCTTTCCTTTGTCCGCTGATGTTCCGGGTTCTTTGTTAACTACGAAAATAATAATTTATAATCATCAATACAACATGATTCAATTTAATTCATGAGCCTAAACATGCAAATTTAACCATTTTTAATGTATATATATATAATTTCACCATTAAGCTGTCTACTTGAGTCATTGTTACTAAATTATTTATATCTTGAGCTACGAAACTCCAAATTAATATCCGTAAATTTTCCTTAAAACAAGACTCATATATCTTCTCACCATAAAATTTTTAGAATTTTTGGTCTAGCCAATTAGTACAGTTTATTCATTAAAAACTCCCCTGTTATTTCATTTGACAGTTCTGACCTCTCTCTACTCAAAATAAATTATCTCATTGTACAGAACTCGAATAAGGTTCTTGTTTATTTCTTTTGAAACTAGATTCATTAAGGAGTTCACACATATAAATTACACTCCATAATAATTTTTGTACAATTTTTAATGATTTTCAAATATCATCAATTCATTGCTTACACTATTTCTACTATAAGAAACTAGACTCAATAAGCTACTTCCCAAAACTGTTTTGATGTAAAATGTTAATAACCAAATTTATAACACCAATTCACACCTTATTTCTATTCAAATTTCATTTAAACTCAAATTTAACTATTAAATTTTCAACATATTTTCTTAATTCGAATTTTCCTCAATTTAGTCCCTAAAACACAAAACTTATAGCTTACTTTGCAATTCAATCCTTATATCAATTCTAACTTAAATTTCATTCAATTAAACCCCTATTTCATCATTTTATTCAACATGAACTTTTTTTAAAAACCTAAGAACTTCCAAACTAACAACTTAATTTCATCAAAAACTTGTTTTAAGACTTCTAAAACATCAAAATTATGAGAAGAGGACTTGATTGAGCTTACCAATTAACTCCAAGCTTCATAAACCCTATTTCCCCTTTTCGTTCTTTTTCATTCACCTGTTCGAATGCTTTCTGTTTTCTTTTCTTTGTTCTTTACTTTATTTTCTTTCTTTTATTTGTTTTAGTTGCTAATAATATATTATAATTTAATTAAATTATATAATATATATAAATATCATCTACTTAATTAATAAGAAAACTTGTAATCATGTTACAAGTGTATATTCATATATTATTACACATGTTTATTTTCTTTTTCATACATTTGTTTTTACTTAATTTAATTCTAAATATAATATTATTTAATACAATTTTTAGCTTAAATAAAATAATAATAATAATAACTAATTTAATTAATCAATAACAATTATCTAAGAAAAGCCTTAGATTTTTAACAGTTTATGCCGCCTAATCTATGCTAATTGGTAAAATTGCTAGTTTGGTCCTTTTTATTTTCTATTGATCTATAATTGAACCTTTGCCTTTTATTCAATTTAGTCTTTCTTTTTTTTTTTTATCCATTACTCTTAATTAATTTAAAATTTAATTAAGTTTACTACTAGACTCATAAATATTTCTAATAATTATTTACGAACTCCATTTACTAAGACAGAGGCCCGATAATGTACTTTTTTCGGTGCCCGTGAATTTTGGGTTATTACATTTCTCCCCCTTAATAAATTTCGTCCTCGAAATTTACCTGAGAAAAGATAAGGATACTGTGCTCTCATTGTTTCTTCCGGTTCCCAAGTCGCTTCTTCTATCTTATGACTTCTCCATAATACTTTCACTAAAGGAACCCGTTTATTTCTCAGCTCTTTTACTTCTCGAGCCAATATCTGAACCGGTTCTTCTTCATAAGTCAAATCAGACTGAATTTCAATATTTTCAATGGGAATAATATGAGAAGGGTCTGATCTATATCTTCGAAGCATAGAAATATGAAAAACATCATGAATCTTCTGCAGCTCTGGAGGCAAAGCTAGTCGATAGGCAACAGGTCCGATTCTTTCCACTACTTCATATGGCCCAATGTAACGAGGACTTAGTTTTCCTTTACGACCAAACCTTAAAATTTTCTTCCAGGGTGATACCTTTAAAAATACCTTGTCACCCACAGAATACTCTATATGTCGTCGCTTCAGATCCGCATAAGATTTTTGTCTATCAAAAGTTGCTTTTAATTTATCTCTGATCTTTTTAACTGTCTCTTCTGTCTCCTGGATTAACTCTGGTTCGACTATCTTTTTCTCATTCAACTCTGTCCAACATACCGGTGATCGACACCTTTGACCATACAAAGCTTCATACGGAGCCATCTAAATACTAGATTGGAAACTATTATTATAAACAAATTCTGCTAGTGGTAAATATCGTTCCCAACCTGACTCAAAATCGATGATACAAGCTCTCAACATGTCCTCCAAAATCTAAATTACCCGCTCGGACTGTCCGTCAGTTTGTGGATGAAAGGCTGTACTGAAACTAAGTTTAGTACCTAACGACTCATGTAATTGTCTCCAAAACCTGGATGTAAATCGTGGATCTCAGTCAGAAATTATAGATACTGGAATACCATGCAATCTTACAATTTCTCGGAAATAAACTTTAGCAAGCTTCTGTAAAGACCAATCAGTCCTGACTGCTATAAAATGAGCAGACTTAGTAAGCCGATCCACTATCACCTATATTGCATTCTTTTTGCTTGCCGACAATGGCAATCCTGTAATAAAATCCATAGTGATTGATATCCGCATTCGCGATACTAAGTAATAAAATTTATAAAGAACTTGATCACACCAAAACTAACTAATATCGCGACGCTTTAAGGCAAGCGCACCTATCGAACAGTAGTATAGCTTAGTGGCAAGACCGAGTTATCGTACCCAAGGGAACCAAAAGTACTATTACTTACTTTCTTTCTATTATCTAGCCTAAGAATAAAAGAGGGGTTTATTTAAACTAATTCTAAAACTAAACTAAGAAGACACAAAGAGTAAATTGAGAAAACTTTTAGGGGAAAAGCTGATTGATATGGACAATACTTAAGGGAGAATCCACCTAGACTTCACTTGTACTGGTTCTTGAGTTAGACGATTTATTCACTTGACTTGATCCGTAGAGATCCCTAATTTATGCTAAACCTTCCGTCGAGGTGAAGAGCAACTAGGCCTAAGTTGTTAATTAAAGTTCCTTTATCAATTAACTTCTTAGGTTGCATTAATTCGATCAATGGTTCCCCATATTAGGTTTGACCCTAATCCGGCAGATTTATGTCGCCCTATGTCTAGGGTTGCATGCAATTCCGCTTAATTATGGTAGATCTACTCTTATCACAGGGACTTTTGCTCCTCTGCTCTAAGCACATCTAATTCTTGAAGTAATACCTAGGTTTATTAAATCAAGAATGAAGAACACATAATTAAGAACAACTCAAGTATTTATCATATAACTCAAGAATAAATAATAACAAGATCTGTCTTAGGTTTCATCCCCCTCAAGTATTTGAGGGGTTTAGTTCATAATAAAGAAAGAAAACATCTCAGAAGAAATAAAATAACAAAACATAAAAGAACCCGAAAACCCCTGAAAGAATTTAGGGAGATCCTCTATATTGCTGCAGAATTTCGGCTTCTGGGATGATTCAATCAGCTTCCCTGCGAGTAATCCCTACTTCCACTCTCTATGTTGGCAGCAAAGAATACTTTCCTTTTGGGGGAAATAAGCACACTCTAAGAGTTGCCTCCTAGGGTCTTTATATAGAGCTTTGGGGAGCCTTTCTTAGCCTTCAAGTATCCCAATTCGAGTGAAATTCCTCTTCCTCACGACTAGAACACGCCCGTGTGCCACGCCCGTGTGACTTCGACAAAGGCCGTGTGATTTGGCACGGCCGTGTGGCCTGCCTGTGCTTGTCGAGAGCTGGACCGTGTGATCTTCATGTGGCACGGCCGTGTGGTAATTCCTTGGGCCGTGTGTTATGTCATTTTTGGCCCATTTTCCTCATTTTCAGTCCATTTCCTATTCTTTTCTCTTCCCTATGCTCTCCTGAGTATAAGATATGAAAAATAAGGATTAAGAGCACCAATTCTCACTAAATTGATAATAATTCATCCAAAATATAGGCTAAACATGAGGTAAAAATATGTATAAATTAGCGTTTATCAAATACCCCCACACTTAAACCTTTGCTTGTCCTCAAGCAAAATCTCAATCCCTAAATAAGAATTATTCCTCTCAACTTACAATCTTTATCAATAATGTTTCAAACTAGTCCACAGGTAATCATACAATGAGTAATTCAATCAGAAGAACATTAAAGACTCAATCACTCTAAGTTGAGAATTTTATCATTGAAAACATAAGTCTCTTCCTTCCTTCTAAGTAGTTATCTCTCCATCTTAATTAACAGGAGTTGACATCCTCACTAAAGGTTCACTCTATCCACTCGAAGTGTTTAGGGTTCAAAATTTAAGCACTCCTTAATCAACATGAAAAGTTATTACCATAAGCTTGCAAGAAAATCAAATCTCCACCACTATAGTTTGATATGATACATTGATCAAAAGGTCTTTTAATGGTTGTAACGGGGCTTAGTTAGGGGTGTTGTCACAGGCTGCAAAAAGAAGGTTAGAATCGAGATTGAACTGAAAAATTATCTAGCTAGAAAAAATCTCTATCAATGGAACATATTTCTCAGCTAATTCTTATGATACTATCATTTCTGCCTTGGTAGCCTTAAAATAGAAATATGCAAAAATTTATCGAACTATTTACAATTTACAATCGAATTTTACTGTATGTACTCATCATTTTTTTTCTCTTTTTTTTCTTTTTTTTTTTGGAACGATTAAATCAAATATGATAATTTAGAAATTTACAATTTTGCAACTAGAGAAGAGAGTAAAGCTAGATAATAATTCTATTCAAATCTCGACAAAAATAGGGGTTAAAGTAATTGAATGGGATTTAACAAGAAATGAGTTATTGGTTAATAATTAGAAGGTGAGTCAAAAAAATAGGTTGTCAAGCTCAACGGGGTTCACTAGGGGTTAATTTATTAAGGTAGGCTTTTTGTGGAGTAAGTGGGTTAAATCCTAGGTGCCTTTATCATTTCGGTATATCAAATCAATGATGTGGTCTCGACAGGTATAATCAAAGCAAGTTCTAGAATAACAATTCAGTATTGACTCACTCAAAGCAATAATAAAAGTGAGCACGAAAAAAAAATGTATGCTCAAAAAGGCTCAAAAATCTCACCAGAATTATGGCTTTTGATGTCAATCCTGTGAATTTCAAATCTTAAGATAATACTTAAAATTAGGGAAAATAACTTATGCAAAAAATTGGGGTTCTCAAAAATTTCAACTTATCATGCTTGATTCCCTTATGTTTTAAAGTTTGAATAATCAAAGTACAAGTACCTATATCTTAATTCTCAACATATCAATAGAAATCATAAATCAATCAGAATTAATTCCTAATAAGAGACTGAGAATTATTTGAGAACAAAGCATAAGGAAAAAAAATTCAGGGATTTTTCAGATAATGTAGAAATTTAAAGTAAGCTTCCCAGATAATGTAGAAATTTAAAGTAAGCTTCCCCCCCACACTTAAGATGTACATTGCCCTCAATGTACAAAGATACATAAATAGCAAGAGAAGTATAATATCATAAGATAGGGAGAGAATTGAAACTTCCTGAATTTAGGATGAATTTATGAGGAAGAGTCGGCAATTGTGGCAGGGTGTTCCCATTTCCGTTTGAATATGAGCTGCAGAGCTCCTTTTTGAAACTGCGAAAATATTTATTAGTCATGGGAATTTTCAATTGATAGAGATTACTCGTTAGGGCTTGGCCGATATGAAAGATCAAAATTTAAATAACAGAAAAATAATAAACTAAGTTCTAGAAATACTAATACTGTAATGAATTAAAAGGATTAAGTATAATAAAAATAAAATTTGAAATAAAAAAGAGACTAAAAAAGAAGAAAAAAATGAGAAAAATAGAACCGTATGGGAGAATAGAGGCACACGCCCGTGTGGCTCGGGGTTAGCCCGTGTTGGCCATATTGCACGGCCGTGGAGAACTTGTTCGCTTTTTTGCACGGTCGTGTAGGTAGTCACACGGCCGTGTCTGATGTGACAGTGTTGGCCACGGCTTGGGGACACGGGCTTGTGGCATTGTGCGAGCCCGTGTTGATACTGCATGGTTGCCACGGCCATGTCGCACAGCCGTGGGGATTTGTCGACCTCCCGTGCTTTTGGGAAAAATTTACTCTATTTGTACACGGTCTGAGTGTACGACCGTGTCTCTGTTTTAAGATGTCACACGGCCTTAGGCACGCCCGTGTTCCAGGCCGTGTGGTCCGAATTTCCTGCATCAAAGGTGTTAGTTGCTGTATAAAAAGACTGAAAACAAAATAGAAGAAAAGTTACTATGTTAGTGCTCGGGTTGCCTCCCGAGAAGCGCTTATTTATAGTCTAAGCTCGACTTTGCTCGAGCTTGTACGTTCACGGTGGTTTGAAGAGTTGATACTCTTCTATCCTGCTTACAATTTCATTATCAACGTAAGATTTGAGTCGAGTGTGATTTACCTTAACAGTGCCGAGTGACTTATGTTTTATCTGACTGTACCATAGGGAAAGATTTTCATTACCGTGAAGTAAGGTGTGTCACTTGTATGCTCTTTTGAATTCAAGATTCGAGGATCATCTTCCCCTAAGATTACCTTATCCCCTACCTTGAGTTGATTCGTTTGTACCTGGGAGTCGTCTTGGTGATGCTCTGGGTTGGTGTGACCTATTTTGGGTTTTTCATGATAGTTCAGCCACTCATCTAGTTCCTCGATCTGAAGCGTTCGCTTTTCAGGTGCATCTCCCTTGGATGAACTTGTTTGTGATTAGGTTGCCTTTATATAGAGTGTATCCTGCACAGAAGGTTGGGTGGTGAGATTATTCTTTTTACAAGGACTCGTAACTATATTATTATCAACAATCGTAATCGAGTTTCGAGCTTGTAAGGTAACTTGGTCATCACCCACACGTAGTGTAAGTTTACCTGTTCCTAAATCAATTATTGTTCTTGCAGTTGCTAAAAAGGGTCGCCCTAGAATTAAGGGTACATTGCTATCCGCAACAATGTCTAAAACAACAAAGTCAACTGGGAATATAAATTTATCAATTTTGACAAGTACATCTTCAACTATTCCTTTAGGAGACCTAATAGTTTTATCAGCCAGTTGAATGCTCATCTTAGTTTGCTTAGGTTTTCCAAGACCTAGTTGTTTAAACAGTGTATAAGGCATGACATTTATACTAGCCCTTAAATCAGCTAAAGCATTTTTTGTGTCTAGGCTACCAAATAAACAAGAAATAGTAAAACTCCCTGGATCTTTCAGTTTGGTTGGTAGTTTATTTTGAAGAATAGTTGAGCAGATTGCATTTAATTCCACATGAGATTTCTCCTCTAGCTTCCGCTTGTTTGTCAAGAGTTCTTTTAAGAATTTAACCACGTCTGGCATCTGCAAAATTACTTCAACAAATGGTAAGTTAATATGTAATTTTTTTAAGAGTTTAAGAAACTTACCGAATTGTTCATCTGTGCGGTCTTTCTGAAGCGCTCTTGGGTATGGGATACGAGGCTTGTGTTCATTGATGTCTGGCTTGTTCCTGCTTACCTCTACTTTACCTTTATTCACCTCAAGCTCCTTGTTTGAGTTGTCTTTGATTAAAACCTCCTCATCTATTGTGCTCACGGCATGAATTTGTTCTTTTGGATTGGTCTCAGTGTTACTTGGAAATCCACCTTGTGGTCTTTCCGAAATTAGCTTAGCAAGCTGGCTTATTTGAGTTTCAAGTCCTTGAATAGATGCTTTCTGGTTCCTTAGTGCTGTTTCGGTATTTTAGAAACGAGTTTCTAATATGGCAATAAATTTGGTGAACATCTCTTCCAAGTTCGGCTTTTTCTCCTGTTGTGGTGGTGGCTGCTGAAATACCGGAGGCTGTTGTCTTTGATTTCCTTGTCCTCCCCATGAAAAATTTGGGTGATTTCTCCAACTTGCATTATAAGTGTTACTATAAGGATTATTTTGAGGTCGAGAATTATTACCCATATAATTGGCATGTTCGGCTTCTATGTTGTGTAGATGGTCTGAATTAAACGTATTTCCTGGAGCTGCATCATATTGCATCACTGGTTGAGCCTGCGTAGAACCAACAAAATTATCAAATTTCTTATTTAAAAGTTCTACTTGGTTAGTGAGCATAGTAACAGCATCAATATTATAAACTCCTGCGGCTTTCGTCGGCTTTGTCCTCATGACTTGCCACTGATAGTTATTCAATTATATCTCCTCAATAAATTCGTAAGCTGCGTCAGGTGTTTTATTATTGATGGTTCCGCCTGCGGCTGCATCGATCATTTGTCTGGTTGACAGATTTAAACCGTTGTGGAAGGTTTGAACTTGTAGCCACAAAGGTAATCCATGATGAGGACACCTTCTCAAAAGATCTTTGTATCTCTCCCATGCATCGTAAAGTGTTTCTAAATCCATATGCACAAAAGAAGAAATATCGTTTCGTAATTTGGCTATTTTAACTGGAGGAAAATATTTGAGTAAAACTTTTTCGGTTATCTGCTCCCATGTGGTAATTGAGCCTCTTGGTAGAGAATTTAACCACTGTTTGGCTTTATTTCTCAAAGAGAATGGAAATAGCCTCAATCGAATGGCATCATCAGAAATGCCATTTATTTTGAAGGTATCACAAAGTTCTAAAAAATTGGCTATGTGTGAGTTTGGATCTTCATCCTGTAAACCATCAAACTGTACCAATTGCTGTATCATCTGAATGGTGTTAGGTTTTAACTCAAAATTATTAGCAGTAATAGTTGGTCTAAGAATGCTAGTTTGGGTACCAACCAAACTAGGTTTAGCATAATCATACATAGTGCGCAGAGCTTCTTCTTGAATTGCTGGTGGCGCAACTATTGCGGGAGGTGGTAGAACATCTTGATTTGCTTCCATCTCTTCTGTAGGTTCTGGCTCTAGATCAAGTTCTTGTTCAGGATAATGTAGACTGCGTCTAATTTCTCTGCGATTTCTGCGAACTGTTGCTTCTAGATCTTCGTCGAAAAGTAGTGGTCCTGTTGGATTGTTTCTAGTCATAAACTAAAAATACCTAAAAAGAAAAAGCAAAGAAAACTCAAAAATTTAAAAGAAAAGAAAAATAAAAAGAAAAATAAATTAAATTGAAAATAAAAATAAAAGAAAAATAAATAAATATAAATATATGGCTAAAGTAATAGAAATCGAGCTTTCGTAATATTTTAGTTCCCCGGCAACGGCGCCAAAAACTTGATATCCGCGTTCGCGATACTAAGTAATAAAATTTATAAAGAACTTGATCACACCAAAACTAACTAATATCGCGACGCTTTAAGGCAAACGCACCTATCGAACAGTAGTATAGCTTAGTGGCAAGACCGAGTTATCGTACCCAAGGGAACCAAAAGTACTATTACTTACTTTCTTTCTATTATCTAGCCTAAGAATAAAAGAGGGGTTTATTTAAACTAATTCTAAAACTAAACTAAGAAGACACAAAGAGTAAATTGAGAAAACTTTTAGGAGAAAAGCTGATTAATATGGACAATACTTAAGGGAGAATCCACCTAGACTTCACTTGTATTGGTTCTTGAGCTAGACGATTTATTCACTTGACTTGATCCGTAGAGATCCCTAATTTATGCTAAACCCTCCGTCGAGGTGAAGAGCAACTAGGCCTAAGTTGTTAATTAAAGTTCCTTTATCAATTAACTTCTTAGGTTGCATTAATTCGATCAATGGTTCCCCATATTAGGTTTGACCCTAATCCGGCAGATTTATGTCGCCCTATGTCTAGGGTTGCATGCAACTCCGCTTAATTATGGTAGATCTACTCTTATCACAGGGACTTTTGCTCCTCTGCTCTAAGCACATCTAATTCTTGAAGTAATACCTAGGTTTATTAAATCAAGAATGAATAATACATAATTAAGAACAACTCAAGTATTTATCATATAACTCAAGAATAAATAATAACAAGATCTGTCTTAGGTTTCATCCCCCTCAAGTATTTGAGGGGTTTAGTTCATAATAAAGAAAGAAAACATCTCAGAAGAAATAAAATAACAAAACATAAAAGAACCCGAAAACCCCTGAAGGAATTTAGGGAGATCCTCTCTATTGCTGCAGAATTCCGGCTTCTGGGATGATTCAATCAGCTTCCCTGCGAGTAATCCCTACTTCCACTCTCTATGTTGGCAGCAAAGAATACTTCCCTTTTGGGGGAAATAAGCACACTCTAAGAGTTGCCTCCTAGGGTCTTTATATAGAGCTTTGGGGAGCCTTTCTTAGCCTCCAAGTATCCCAATTCGAGTGAAATTCCTCTTCCTCACGACTAGAACACGCCCGTGTGCCACGCCCGTATGACTTCGACAAAGGCCGTGTGATTTGGCACGGCCGTGTGGCCTGCCCGTGCTTGTCGAAAGCTGGACCGTGTGATCTTCATGTGGTACGGCCGTGTGGCACGGCCGTGTGGTAATTCCTTGGGCCGTGTGTTATGTCATTTTTGGCCCATTTTCCTCATTTTCAGTCTATTTCCTATTCTTTTCTCTTCCCTATGCTCTCCTGAGTATAAGATATGAAAAAAAAGGATTAAGAGCACCAATTCTCACTAAATTGATAATAATTCATCCAAAATATAGGCTAAACATGAGGTAAAAATATGTATAAATTAGCATTTATCAGTGATACACTCCCACTTCCATTCAGGAATACTAATAGCCTGAAGTAGTCCTGTCGGTACCTGATGTTCTGCCTTGATCCGCTGACAAGTTAAGAATTTTCCAATATATTCAACTATATCTTTCTTCATCCCTGACCACCAATAAAGTTCTCGTAAATTACGGTACATTTTTGTCCCACCAGGATGTAATGCAAAGGTACCATCATGTGCTTCTCGAAGAATCAACTCTTTTAGTTCGGAAGTAGCTGGAACACAAATTCGGTTTTGAAACCTCAAACAATCATGCTCGTCAATACTAAAATTTTCAGTTATACTATTCTGAACCATTTCTCTTTTCTTCAATAATCTGTCATCTTTCATCTGAGCTACTTTAATCTAATCAAACATCACCGGCTTAATCCTTAATTCAGCTAGCAAGCTACCATCGTCACTAATACTGAGTCGAGCAAACATTGCCCTTAATTCAACTGCAGCTTTTCTGCTCAATGCATCTGCTACCACATTTGCTTTTCCCGGGTGGTAATCTATGACACAATCATAATCTTTCAGAAGTTCAATCCACCGTCTTTGTCTTAAATTCAACTCCTTTTGCGACAGAAGATATTTAAGGCTTTTATGATCTGTGTAAATGTAGCATTTTTCACCATACAAGTAATGTCTCCAGATTTTTAAAGTAAAGATCACAGCTGCCAGCTCCAAATCATGAGTCGGATAATTACGTTCATGTGGCTTCAACTGTCGAGAAGCATAGGCTATTACTTTTCCGTCCTGCATTAATACACAACCTAAACCATTTAGAGAAGCATTACTATACACAACAAACTCCTTCCCCGACTCCGGTAATGTTAATACAGGTGCCTCTGTCAACATTTGCTTCAATGTCTCAAAACTCTTTTGGCACTGATCATCCCAGATAAAAGGAACATTTTTCTGCAGTAGCTTAGTCATCAGCAAAGCTATCTTCAAGAATCCATTTACAAATCTCCTATAATACCCAGTTAAACCGAGAAAACTGCGTACCTCTAATACATTCTTTGGCGCCTTCCATTGAATAATTGCTTCGATCTTCTTCGGATCAACTCTAATCCCATCGACAGATACCACATGTCCTAGAAATAAAACTTCTGACAACTAGAATTCACATTTACTTAATTTTCCATACAACTGTTTTTCCCGCAGAATCTGTAGAACTTTTCTAAGATATTGATCATGTTCTGCCTCTATCTTCGAATATACCAATATATCATCAATAAAAACCACCACAAACTGATCTAAATATAGCTGGAAAATACGATTCATCAAAGCCATAAAAGCAGCTGGGGCGTTAGTCAACCCAAACGACATCACCAAAAATTCATAATGGCCATAACGAGTACGAAAGGCGGTCTTAGGCACATCACTTTCCTTCACCTTCAACTGATAATATCCGGATCTCAAATTAATCTTAGAAAATACTGAAGCTCCCTTTAGCTGATCAAACAAGTCATCTATACGAGGTAAGGGATACCGATTCTTGATTGTCACTTTATTCAACTGTCGATAATCAATGCATAACCGTATAGAACCATCTTTCTTTTTAACAAACAACACTGGAGCTCCCCAAGGTGAAATACTAGGTCAGATGAAACCTCGGTCTAGTAAATCTTGCAATTGCACTTTCAACTCTTTTAGTTCAGTAGGCGACATTCGATATGGAGGTATAGAAATTGGTGTTGTACCTGGATATACCTCAATAGCAAATTCAACCTCTCTATCAGGTGGTAAACCCAGTAATTCTTCTAGAAATACATCTGGAAACTCACATACGGTCCTGATCTGACTGCACTGACTCCCAATTGAGTCAGAATTAATAACATATGCCAAATATGCTGAACAACCCTGATGAAGTAATTTATTAGCTTTTATTGCTGAAACAATACGTGTCGAGCCGCCAGTACAAATGCCATTCACCTCAATTTTGTCTCCCTCCTCTGTCTGAATACTGAACCTCTTTTTGTAACAATCTAAAATCACCCCGTATTCAGATAACCAATCCATACCCAAAATTATATCAAAGTCGCCAAAAGGCATAATCAACAAGTCAACGGAAAACATTTTATCATGTATTATTAACGGGCATCTCCGACATACTCGATCTACGGATACAGTTTGTCCCAAAGGGCTAAACACTTCTATTAAAACTTTAGACATTTCAGATTTTAATTTTCCCGACTCAACCAGTTTTGAATTAATATACAAATGTGATGACCCTGGATCGATTAAAGTATAAATAGGTTCAGAATACAGTAAAAATATACCTGTCACAACATCATGTGTATCGCCCCCTTCTTTTGTTCGAACCACATAAGCCCTGACTGGTGCTCTTGCCTCTGACTGCTGTGAAACTATGTCATTACTCCTACGAACACCTCTACCTCTAGATACTGAACCACCTCTTCCTGAACCTCTGCCTCGAGCAGTAGATACTGATCTTTGTGATGTGGCAGGATTATCATTTTTAGTTTTCGAACAGTCTTTAACAAAATGCTCTGTCAACCCACAACGGAAGCAGCCTCCAGTCACTTTCCAACATTCTCCCAAATGTCTCTTTCCGCAATGTTCACATTCTAAAATTCCCACATCCCGAGGTGGACCTCTTACACTGTCAGTAGATACCATCGTTTGTCTTCCCCGGCTTCTATCTCTTCGATCAGATCTAAAATTTAACTTCTAACCACCTTTGGATTCTCGAAATCTTTTCGGTAAAGGATTTGAATTAGTAGTGCCAGCTCGTTTCCCGGTCGATCTAGCTGTCTTTGGCTTTTTATCTAAACCCAAAACCTACTCCACCATCTTAGCTCTCTCAACCAAATTTACAAATTCTGTAATTCGGTGTGACACCAGCTGTACTCTAATCTCATCTCTCAAACCCCGAAGAAACCATTTACAACTATCAGCCTCTGTCGGTATGAATTCAGAAGCATATCGGCTGAATCTAGAAAATTCACGTTCATAATCTACAACTGACATATTACCTTGTTGCAGCCTCAGAAATTCTTGCCTCTTGTCTTCGATATACAGCTCCCCAACATATTTCTTTTGAAATTCCTTTTGAAATAAGTCCCATGTCACTTGCTCTGTGGGCAGATGTCGTATTACAGATTCCCACCACAAATAAGCTTCACCATGCAACAGAGAAACAGCACAGATCAAACACTCTCGGGGGTACATTCTAATTGCTGCAGAACTCGTTTAGTTGATTCCATCCAATTCTCTGCAGTGGTTGGATCAACTCCCTTCAAACCCAAAAATTTGGTGGCACCATATTTCCTTAACTCTTTTATCGGGGCCCGTCTTTGAGTTGGTGCAGAAGTCGTAGCAGGAGCAGTCCCTGCCACTCTTTGTAGGGCATCGGCAATAATTCTTAATATATCAGAATCATTCCTATCTTTTTCATCTCTCTCCCTATTGTTTCCTCCTTCCACAATGGGAGGTTGATTTCTAATCGGATTCACACTAGGAATAGCTGAGTCACTTTCATCTAAACCATATGATTCTTCATTCAGATCAAAATATTCATCAGACATCTTTAATCTATAAAACAAAAACAATTAAATAGGTCAGCATCCAAAAATCCTGACTCAGTTTTGACTCAACAGTGGCATGTACTTCTAGACTCAATCCCGAGCCCGATTTAGACCGAGAAATGACTAAACTTGATAGCTCTGATACCACTAAATGTAATACCCCTTAACCCTAAACCGTCGCCGGAACAGGGTTACAAGGCATTACCAAATAAATCAGACAATTTACAGATAATTCTTAATAAATAAATAAGATAAAGTTTATTTAATAAATAAATTATAGTATAGTCATAAATGTATATAAATTATATTTTACTTCTCTAATTGATTTCATTCATTCATTTATTTAGTTTTCTAAAAATTTCGGCAGCATTTCTGCTTATTTTTACATGAACCTCCTGCAAGTTTAAACCAAAAATAACCCATTCCAAAATCATGGCACAATAAAAAAAAAAAAACAATTTAAACTTAAATACACCTAAATCATAACCAATTAATTAAGATAGTAATTTAGTAACTAAGCATTCATAATGCAAATCAAAATTAACTAACAACTTCATTTGTTTTTAATTCTAACTTAAGTCAAACTAATAACAAAAATATGGTATATCATTCATACAACCATATTTCAAGCATATCTAATTAACCTATACAACACCTAGTACATGCCACTTTTATTTAAGAGGAGAAACATCACCAAAATCTTTTCGCTGAAGTCGGGATCGTTCGGATGCTAGACCAGGACACTAGGCTTCTATTAACCTGCGCACGAAAACAACCGTACGCTGAGTATTTCATACTCAGTGGTATTACCATAATTCAAATTGCAATAGCAATTATAAAAATAAAATAAAAACTCAGCATCAAATAACAATTCTTTTTTTTTTAAGTTATCATTAAATAACAATAAATAAGCAATCTTTAGCTATTCTTCAATTTTAGTCACAAATCACATTTATCAAGTTTTAATCACCACAATCATTTTAAATTCATGCATTTCATTTCCAATCTAAATTTTCAGTCCACAATTTTAATTTCTTTCATATTCACTAGTACAGTCGATCAAATTCATTTGATCTTCTCATTTCAATTATTCACCCTATTAACACTTCGGACTTTAACGGATACACGGATTTCAATCCAAACACACCAGTATGGCACATTGTGCCTAAAATGGTACATAGTATCTGATCAGTATACGACATATAAAGTGCCTGAAACGACACACGAGGTGCCTGATACGACACACAAAGTGCCTGGTATACGACAAATAAAGTGTCTGATCGGTAAAGCCGGCAAATCCCGTACACTTCCAGATCCTATGGTATGCCAATTATATCCGACTCAGCCTGACTAGTTAATAAGGTAGTTCCATTCTCAATTCACTTCCATTTCCAATCAAAGATCACTATTCAAATACAATTTCACATTCAAATCAATTTACAATTCAATTATACATACACATTCACTATTCAATTCATTTCTCATTCAACTCAAATATCAATACTTACCTTATATGTCACTTATTAAATATAGAATTTATATAAAGCATATAATAAAAAGTAATTTGAATTATAGTAATACAAACCGTGAATTTTTCGTTTTAATCCTCGATAGCTTTCTCCTTTCCTTTGTCCGCCGATGTAACACCCCTTAACCCCAAACCGTTCTCGGAACAGGGTTACGGAGCATTACCAGACCTATCAGACATTTACAATTAAAATACACATGATTACCAACACAACCAGATACACTCATAATTTGCCAAATTTAAACATTTACATATTATCCAAAATTTAATTCTATTCAAATATCAAATATCATCAAATAAATCGATTTCATACCAAATTAACCAAATTCTATTATATATCATAACCAAACCCAAACCTATTTATTTCATTCTTACATTTACAATCTCAAAATGACACACACATACGACACCCTAGGTACATGCCATTACCAATAATTAACACACTTTACCTTATTGAATTCGGGATCGGCTTAGGATGCTGATTCAACATTCTATCTTTATCTAACCTGCGCACGGAAACAAACCGTACGCTGAGTATGGGTATACTCAGTGGTATTACCATAATTCAAATTATACAATAATTTATATACATTCAATTCATGTTACAATTACTTAATAATTATTTTGTACTTTTAATCAAATTATTTGATAATAATAAGCATTATTTCAAGACTTGTATTTAATCAAATTCATACATTAATTCGCTATCCAATTTTCAGTGAATTTTCACATCTCATTCCATTAGCTCATTTCGTATCATATACAATTCACTAAGTTTTTATCACTTTATTCAATATTAATTCTATTACAATTTGTGTTTACTATAGTCATGTCTCAACAATAACAATTTCACTAATCAATTTCTTATATCACCAATTTCATATCATAATTTATTTCACAAATTCACTTTCTTATTTCTTTCAATAGCTCAATCACATTTATTCTGAATTTATCATTTCACATATTTACCCCTATTAACTTTACTCGGACCTTGGCGGATACACGGATCCAACCAAACACACCAATACGGCACATTGTGCCTAAAACGTTACATAGTACCTAATCAGTATACGACACATAAAGTGCCTGAAACGACACACGAGGTGCCTGAAATACGACACATAGTGCCTGAAATACGACACATAAAGTGCCTGATCGGCAAAGCCGATAAATCCCGTACTCTTCCAAATCCTATGGCATGCCAACTATATCCACCCTAGCCCGACTAGTTAATAGGGTATCGAAATCACATATCCATATCACTTTCACTTTCAATTGATCATAATCATTCGGATTCGATTCAATCATAATAGCAATTCAATCACAATTTCAAATTCACATAAATCACATAATTTCACTTCAAATCACATTTCAACTCAATTTGATTCAATTCCAATCACTTTTCCACTTCCCAATCAATATTTCATCAAATGTTCATACATATTCAAACTTCATTCCAATTTCATTCAATTCACAATTTAAATCAATTTTATTTAATTCAATATCAATATTAACATTATTCTTTTTTATTAAACATATTATTCAAAATTCAACAATTACTAATAATAAATTCAATTCCAATACATATTTATCACTTAATTCATTCTTGATACTTACCTCAATCTGCTTATCATATATATATTAATTTAAAATATAACAAATAATCAAATTTGAATTATAGTAATACTAACCCGGATTTCTCACGTTTACTCCTCGTTTACTTTCTCTTTTCCTTACTTGCTCGATACTTCTGATTCTTTGCTAGCTACGAAAATAATAATAATTTACATTATTAATTACAGCATTAAAATTTAAATAATTGAATTTTTATTCAATTCCTACTCTTCCTCTTCATTCTACATTCTTTATACCCAATTCTATCATTTATTCATATATTCTTTTAAAGTTGTCTTCCTGCGCAACAGTCACTAAATTGTTTATATCTGGAGCTACGAAACTCCAAATTATGTTCCGTTAATTTTCTTTGAAACTAGACTCATGTATCTTTCTACCATAAAATTTCCAGGATTTTTAGTTTTTCCAATTAATACAGTTTATTCCTCAAAGTTATCCCTAATTCACTGTCTGACAGTTCCGACCCCCCTGTACTAAAGTTCAATTATCTCATAGCTCAGAACTCGGATAATGTTCTCGTCTATTTCTTTTGAAACTAGACTCACTGAGGATTCTAAAAATATAAATTACATCTCATAAATATTTTTGTACACTTTTTTAATGATTTTATCAAAACTGAACAGGGGATTTCGGAGTCATTCTGAACCAGTCTTATAAAAATTATTATATATCTCATGATCTAAAATTTCTTTGCTTACATCGTTTCTTCTATGAGCAACTAGACTCAATAAGCATTAATTTCATATTTTATTCATCCTCTAGTTCAATTTCTACAATTTTTAGTGAATTTTCAAAGTCAGACCATTGCTACTGCCCAAAGCTATTTTGGTGTAAAATGTTAATAACCAAATTTATAACACCAATTCACACCTTATTTCTATTCAAATTTCATTCAAACTCAAATTTAATTATTAAATTTTCAACATATTTTCCTAATTTTGAATTTTCCTCAATTTAGTCCCTACAATATAAAACTTATGAATTACTTTACAATTCAATCCTTATTTCACTTCTAACTTGAATTTCTATCAATTTAATCCCTAATCCATCATTTTATTCAACATGAAACCATATTTAGAAATCTAATAACTTTCAAAATATCAACTTAATTTCACTAAAACCTTATTCCAATGCTTCTAAAACATCAAAATTAAGTAAAAATGGCTAAATTAATTTACCTATTTAAACTTTAAGCTTCAAACCCCCAATTTTCCCTTCTTTTTTTTTCTTTCTTTCCTTCCTTCTCTGTTTCGTCTCTTCTATTCTGTTTCTTTTCCTTCTTTTTTTTTTTTTTTTGTTTTGTTTTATATCTATATATAATATAACATTATCTTATACTTAAATAATATGTAATATTTATTTATTAATTACACATGTGTATATTATTAGTACATATGTATTCACTTATCACCATACATTTGTCATACATTTATTTATTTATTTATTTTATAGAAATATTATAATATAATTATTTAATTAATAAATATTTTTTATAAATAATAAATATCTACTAATAATTAAATATACATATTACAAATGTATGTATTCAATTTATTACACATGTATTTTATAATTACCACACATTTGTCACTATTTTAATTTGTTTCATTTATTTTATTTACCATGCAATTGTCAAAATAATATTATAACATAATTAACATAATTTACAATAATATAATAATATAATCTAAAAAAAAAATCTAGGATTTTATCATGCTATGCCGCCTCATCTAATGAGATAGGCATAATTGCCTATTTGGTCCTTTTTATTTTCTATTAATCTATAATTCAAATTTTACCCCTTATTCAATTTAGTCCTTTTTCTTAGTTACTCTTAATTAAGCTAAATTCACTCAATTAAACTCCAATTAACCACTCGACTTACTTCATAAATATTTTTAATAATTATTTATTAATCCATTTTTTTCAGAAACAGAGACCCGAAAATATATTTTTCTGATAACCTTAAAATTCGGGTCGTTACAGCCGATGTTCCGAGTTCTTTGTTAACTACGAAAATAATAATTTATAATCATCAATACAACATGATTCAATTTAATTCATGAGCCTAAACATGCAAATTTAACCATTTTTAATGTGTATATATAATTTCACCATTAAGCTGTCTACTTGAGTCATTGTTACTAAATTATTTATATCTTGAGCTACGAAACTCCAAATTAATATCCGTAAATTTTCCTTAAAACTAGACTCATATATCTTCTCACCATAAAATTTTCAGAATTTTTGGTCTAGCCAGTTAGTACAGTTTATTCATTAAAGACTCCCCTGTTATTTCATTTGACAGTTCTGACCTCTCTCTACTAAAAATAAATTATCTCATTGTACAGAACTCGAATAAGGTTCTTGTTTATTTCTTTTAAAACTAGATTCATTAAGGAGTTCACACATATAAATTACACTCCATAATAATTTTTGTACAATTTTTAATGATTTTCAAATACCATCAATTCATTGCTTACACTGTTTCTACTATAAGAAACTAGACTCAATAAGCTTTAATTACATATTTTGTTCATCCTCTAGTTCAATTTATACAATTTTTAGTGAATTTTCAAAGTCAGACCATTGCTACTTCCCAAAACTGTTTTGATGTAAAATGTTAATAACCAAATTTATAACACCAATTCACACCTTATTTCTATTCAAATTTCATTTAAACTCAAATTTAACTATTAAATTTTCAACATATTTTCTTAATTCGAATTTTCCTCAATTTAGTCCCTAAAACACAAAACTTATAGCTTACTTTGCAATTCAATCCTTATATCTATTCTAACTTGAATTTCATTCAATTAAACCCCTATTTCATCATTTTACTCAACATGAACTTTGTTTAAAAACCTAAGAACTTTCAAACTAACAACTTAATTTCATCAAAAACTTGTTTTATGACTTCTAAAACAACAAAATTATGAGAAGAGGACTTGATTGAGCTTACCAATTAACTCCAAGCTTCATAAACCCTATTTCCCCTTTTCTTTCTTTTTCATTCACCTGTTCGAATGCTTTCTGTTTTCTTTTCTTTGTTCTTTACTTTATTTTCTTTCTTTTATTTGTTTTAGTTGCTAATAATATATTATAATTTAATTAAATTATATAATATATATAAATATCATCTACTTAATTAAAAAGAAAACTTGTAATCATGTTACAAGTGTATATTCATATATTATTACACATGTTTTTTTTCTTTTTCATACATTTGTTTTTACTTAATTTAATTCTAAATATAATATTATTTAATACAATTTTTAGCTTAAATAAAATAATAATAATAATAATAACTAATTTAATTAATCAATAACAATTATCTAAGAAAAGCCTTAGATTTTTAACAGTTTATGCCGCCTCATCTATGCTAATTGGTAAAATTGCTAGTTTGGTCCTTTTAATTTTCTATTGATCTATAATTGAACCTTTGCCCTTTATTCAATCTAGTCTCTCTTTTTTTTTTTATCCATTACTCTTAATTAAGTCAAATTCGTATATTTAAAATTTAATTAAGTTCACTACTAGACTCATAAATATTCCTAATAATTATTTACGAACTCCATTTACTAAGACGGAGGCCCGATAATGTACTTTTTCCGGTGCCCGTGAATTTTGGGTCATTACACTTAAACATTATAGAGGTGAGAATTTTAAAGATAAAAGACAGGAGCTTCAGCTCCACGAAATCCCTCCATGATACATCCAAGCAGAGTCGAGCTTAGACTCTAAATAAGCGCTTCTCGGGAGGCAACCCAAGCACTAACTTAGTAATTTTTCATCTATTTTGTTTTTAGTATTTTTCATGCATCACACTAACCCTTTTTAATGCAGAGATTTAGGACCACACGGCCATGCCCACGGGTGTGTCCCAGGCCGTGTGAACCCTTTAAACAGAGACACGTTCATGTACTGAGGCCGTGTATAAACAGAGCACAAATTTTCCCAAAACACGGGCCACCTATAAAATCTCACGGCCGTGCGACATGGCCGTGGCAACCTTTCGAATTCCACACAGGCTACCAACAATTTCCCACGGCCGTGCGACAGGGCCGTGGCAACCCTGCAGTATCAACACGGGCTCACACAACTCCACACGCCGTGTCCCCAGCCCGTGGAAGACACTGTCAAATTTCACACGCCCGTGGAACATATCACACAACCGTATGAAACATGAATACGATCTCCCACGCCTGTGTATACCATCACACGACTGTGTAAGTAACGAAGACCCGATATCTCACGGCCGTGTGAAGTATCCCCACGGGCGTGCACTGTGAACCAGGCGCGCCAAAACCTCCGGATTTCGAAAGACACGGGTGAAACACGACTCACACGGGCGTGTGACATGCCCGTGTGACCCAAAAACTATAAATATGGGCCATTATTCATTTCATTCTTCACTCAAAACCCTAAATTTCTCTCATCCAAACTCTCTCTAACCACCATAAGTGCCGCCACAGCCCTCAAAACACCACCATACCCGAAATCAGCCGCCCCACGCCCGTGTAAACCCACCCCACGACCAACCCACGACCGTGCAACATCAAATTTGGTTCTATTCTCTCATTTTTCTCATTTATTTATTTACAGTTCATTTTCATTATTCAATTATGTAATTTTACTTTATTCTAGATGTTTAATCAAGCATGGAATTAGGAAAATTAGGATGAATAATCTAGAATTAGATAGAACACATTAGGATTGCATGCCACTTAATTTCAATTTTTGCTTGCCACTTAGAACTGATTTCATTTGCCATTTAAATTCATATTTGTTTGACATTTTCTCATAAAATTAGTATATATACATACCCATAGTTCTTAATTTTGTTACAAGTTTCAACATGATTAGATTCTACTATTTAGGCTAATCCTCATTTTTTTCTTATTTTTCTTTTTGGGAACATTGTCATTTTAATCTACATTTTAATTATTATCTATCTAGTTTAATTTTAATTTTTAGGACTAATGCTTGTTATTTTTCAGATACTATGTCATCATCACGCAGTAGGAAAGCTGCCGTCCCCGTTTCTGAAAAATGAAATGGGCCAGGGAGTTCATCATCAAGGCCCACCTCCGAGGTTCGACACCCATTTATCACGTTCGCCCAAGCCTCGCAAAAGGAATATTATCAACTACTCAGAGCCCGCCCTATATCCACGGGCCGCTGCATAGATTGGGGCAACCTTGAGCAGATAAATTTAGTAGATGACGTCCGGGCCCTACTCATGATCGAACCATGGGAGCAGTTCTTCCAGATTATCGAGCCCACATACTTGGAACTTACCTTAGAGTTCTGCTCCACATTCCATCTGCATATCGTGATGAACCAATTTGATGATCTAGGCACGGTCCAGTTTCATTTAGGAGGTCTCGTGCGACACCTCAGTGTGCCAGAGTTCGGTTCAGCACTTAGGCTCTATACTGAGCAATTCATGGTAGAAGAGGACTTCCCCACCCTTTCTCGTCGTATCCACATCCGGCCCGTCGACTGCTGGAATGAGATCGCCCCAAGACGTCAAACCTATAACCCCAGCGTCAGCAAGGCGACCGCCCTCGTGCCATCTCTGAGGTACATTCATGCTCTTCTTACTCACACTCTTACAGGTAGACGAGAGAGCACAGGCATCATTAACACTCATGACGTCTACTTTCTGTGGTGCATGGCAAACGAGCACGTCATCGACTTAGCATACTTCATCGCACACGCCATGCAGCATCAGACGGAGAAGCACCCAGAGGCGTATTATCCATGGGGCACACGCCATGCAGCATCAGACGGAGAAGCACCGCAGAGGCGTATTATCCATGGGGCCCTACATCACGCGTCTGGCTCGTCACTTCGGGCTCCTCAACACCGCAACCCAGATATCCTCCTACACTTTGATCGATCAAATGTCTCCCCAAGGCATCGCGACGATGTTACACATGAGGATGATAGAGCGGAGGCCAGGAGGTACCCCCCTTTAGTTCCGACTCGTCCAAGAGGGAGAGGACCCAGAGGACATTGCTGATGATGTCCCACCACCACCACAGGAGGAAGATGAGCCAGCTAAGCCACTACGCCCCAGACGACTCACCCAGACGGCAGCCACACATGCTGACATATCCGAGCGCCTAGATCGTTTTGAGCAGCAGTGCTTCCAGCACCTTGATTATATCAACGCCACCTTAGCGCAGATATGCCAGCACCTGAGCATCACCCTGCCACCGCGTGATCCATCCGAGGACTAGATCCTCTTATGTTTTTTTTATCTTTTATCTTATTCTTATTTTTATCTTAACTTGGATTTGAACACTGATCTTTATTTTCACCTTTTCTATTAACGTTTTTATCTTTTTTTTAGTTTGTTTTTATTTTCTTTCATTTCATCTTTTTCATTTTTTTAATATTAATATTTTAATATTTTATTTTATTTTATTAATTTCTTTTTCATAACGGCCAACCCCTAACGAGTAATTTCTATTGATCCAAATTCCCCACGACTAATAAATCTTTTCGCAGTTTCAAATGAGCTCTACAGCCCAAATCTCTATGAAAAGGGGAACACCTTGCCACAACTACCAACTCTTCCAATCCCTATCTCACTAATCCATTCAAAACAGGGAGTTTTCAATTCTCTCACTCTCTTATGATATTATGCTTCTATTGCTACTAATGTTATCTTTGTACATTGAGGGCAATGTACATCTTAAGTGTGGGGGGGAAACGTACTTTCAATTTCTATATCTTTTGTGAAAACCCTGAAATCTGATGCTTTGTTCTCAATAGCATCATCTTCAGTCTCCTATTTAGGAATTGATTCTGATTGATTTATGATTTTTATTGATATGTTAAGAACGATGACATAGGTGCTTGTACTTTGAATATTCAAACTTTAAAATATTAGGGAATCAAGCATAATAAGTTGAAATTTTTGAGAACCCTAATTTTTTCATAAGTTCTCTTCCTTAATTCTAAGTATTATCTTGAGATTTGAAATTCGCAGGAGTGACATCAAAAGCCATAATTTTGGTGAGATTTTTGAGCCTTTTAGAGCATTCATTCTTTCGTGCTCACCTTTATTATTGCTTTGAGTGAGTCAATACTGAATCGTTATTCTAGAACTTGCTTTGATTATACATGTCAAGACCACATCATTGATTTGATATACTGAAATGATAAAGGCACATAGGATTTAACCCACTTACTCCACAAAAGCCTACCTCCATAAATTAACCCCTAGTGAACCCCATTGAGCCAACAACCTTTTCTTTGACTTACCCTCAATATTAACCAATAACCTATTTTTTGTTGAATTCCGTTCAATTATTTTGATCTCTATTTTTGTCGAGATTTGAGTTGAAACTTTTATCTAGCTTTATTCTCTTTTCCAGATTGTAAAGTTTTATTCAATTTATTGTATTACTTGAATTGTTCTTAAAAAAAAGTGTGTATACAGTGAATTACAGTTATATCTTGTAATAGTTTAATGAATTTTTGCATATTTCTATTTTAAGGCTACCAAGGTAGAAATGATAGTATCATAAGAATTAGCTGAGAAATATGTTCCAGTGATAAAGATTTTTCTAGCTAGATAAATTTTCAATTCAATCTCGATTCTAACCCTCTTTTGCAGCCTGTGACAACACCCCTAACCAAGCCCCATTATAACCACTAAAAGACCTTTTAATCGATGTATCATATCAATCTATAGTGGTGGAGATATGATTTTCTAGCAAGCATATGGTAATAACTTTTCAGGTTAACTAGAGAGTACTTAATTTTTGAACCCTAAACACTTCAAGTGAATAGAGTGAATCTTTAGTGAGAATGTCAACTTCTGTTAATTAAGATTAAGAGATAATTACTTAGGAGAAGAGAGAAAACTTATGTTTCAATGATAAAATTCTCAGCTTAGAGTGATTGAATATTTAATGTTCTTCTGATTGAATTATCATTGTATGAATACCTGTGAATTAGTTTGAAACATTAGTGATAAAAGATTGTAAATTGAGAGGAATGTTTCTTATTCAGGGATTGAGATTTTGCTTGAGGATAAGTAAAGACTTAAGTGTGGGGGTATTTGATAATCGATAAATTATACATATTTTTACCTCATGTTTAGCCTTTATTTTGGATGAATTATTATTAAATTAGTGAGAATTGGTGCTCTTAATCTTTCTTTTTCATATCTTATACTCAGGAGAGCATAGAGAAGAGAAAAGAACAGAAAATAGACCAAAAACAGAGAAAATAGGCCAAAATGTGTAATCGACACAGCCCAAGGGGTCATCACACGGCCGTGCCACACGGCCGTACCACACGAAGACCACACGGTCTAATCCCCGACAAGCACGGCCAGGGCACACGGCTGTGCCACCTAAACAGTCCCGAACACGGCCTCTTGTCAAAATCACACGGGCGTGGCACACGGGCGCGTTCTAGTAGTGAGAAAGAGGAATTTCACTCGAATTTAGATATGTAAGGGCTAAGAAAGCCATTCTAAACTCTATATAAAGACCCCAAGAGGCAACTCTAAAAATATAGTCTCTTCTCTCAAGAAAGAGTGTCATAATTCTGCCAACACAAGGACTGAAAGCAAGGAATTACTCCAAGGGAAGCCGATTGATTCATCCCAGAAGCCAGAATTCTATATCAAGACAGAGGATCTCCCTAGATTCCTTCAGGGGCTTTTGGGTTCTTTATGTTTTGTTATCTTAATACTTCTGATATGTTTTCTTTCTTTATTATGAACTAAACCCCTCAAATACTTGAGGGGGATGAAACCTAAGAAAGATCTTGTTATTATTTATTCTTGAATTATATGATAAATACTTGAATTGTTCTTAATTATGTGTTCTTCATTCTTGATTTAATAATCCTAGGTATTACTTTAAGAACTTGATGTGCTTAGGCAGAGGAGCAAAAGTCCCTGTTGGAGCAAAAGTCCCTGTTTTAATAGCAGATCTACCATAATTAAATGGAGATGCATGCAACCCTAGACATAGGGCGACATAAATCTGCCGGATTAAGGTCAAACCTAATAGGGGGATCCATAGATTGAATTAATGCAACCTAGGGTGTTAATTAATAAAGAAACTTTAGCTAACAACCTAGACCTAGTTGTTCTTAGCCTCGACGGAGGGATTAACATAAGTTAGGGATCTCTACGGATCAAGTCAAGTAAAGAAATCGTCTAGTTCAAGAAGTCAATAACAAGTGAAGTCTAGGTGGATTCTCCCTTAAGTATTGCTCATATCAATCAGCTTTTCCCTAAAGTTTTCCCAATTTACTTTTTGTGTACTTTAGTTAGTTTTAGAATTAGTTCCAATCAATTCTCTTTTATTTTTAGGCTAGATAATAGAAAGGAAGTAAGTATTAGTACTTTTGGTTCCCTTAGGTACGATAACTCGATTTTGCCACTAAACTATACTACTGTTCAATAGGTGCGCTTGCCTTTAATATTGTGATATTAGTTAGTTTTGGTGTGATCAGTTTTATAAATTTTATTACTTAATATCGCGAGACATATCAATGTTTTGAGATGTAAGTTTTGACACTATAATGGTTTTCAATGGAGTTCATCGGGACAGTAAAAACAAGTTACAATATGATAATTCTGAAGAAATTCCTGGCCATGGCATATTCTGGAAAGGATGCATGAGCCACATTTATCAACTAAGGTTTTTGCATGTCCCAGGGCGATGATAAGCAAACCTCACGTAATTGTGAGTTTAGGCAAATCCATATGGCAAACACAATAGTTCACTTAGGGTTTCTGGGTGACATTCTATTTGGGTTTTTTGGCGTATTCTGTATGTTGCCTTTGTGGCGTATTCTATTTGGCCCTTGTGGCGTACTCTGATAAGTCTATGTTAAGAATATGATCTGTTTGAAATTATTTAGTGTGAGAAGTTTTGTGATGAAATATAATAAGTTTTAAATGAAGTTTCTTGAAAATAAGTATGAATCAATATGTTCAAAGAGGGTATCCGCCATAATTACTTGTTAATTTAATATATATACGTATTCAATTAGTTTAAGTTATCTGTGCTATTAAGGTGGAATCCTGAGTTATCTAATATTCAATGTATCTAAAGAGTAACAGGCCTTAATCTGTGATCTAATGAAATCTGAGTTGTTTGTTATCATGGGTGTCTAATGTCCTGTAGTAAAGTTGTGCAAAATTATTTTGAATGATCTGGAGTGTTTCTTATCAGTATCAGAAAGTATTCGGTAGAATTAGGGTATGATTCGATTTGCAATCTGATTTAGCAAACTTAGTGTGGGAACACGTCGAAAGTATGAACAGTAAGTGGTAATTGTCAAGAATAATACTTGCGATTAATTGTTCTAGAATAACCATTAAAAGTTGTCTGAAGAAAAAAAGAAATAGGTAGTATCATCTGTTAAGATTCAGAGTCAACCGAGCAGTTAGATAAATAATGATATGTTAAGAATGATAAGTGGGTATAAAAATTTAATTACATAACTAATTAGGTGAAGGTATACGCCAAATACAGATATGGGGAAATTCAAATATTCAAGATGAAAAATTTATCAAGAAATGTTAAAAGGTATGTGGTGTTCAAAACTTACGAAGTTCCTCTAAACTTATTAGTGTCATGTTTATGTTTCAGGTATTGATGTTTAAGAGAGTTTGCTAGGAGTGACAACGCTATGTGTAACACCCCTAACCCGTTTTTTTCGCCGAATTAGGGTTATGAAATATTACTGTACAAAACAATTAATTCAACTTAATTATAAATTTAAATCATAGCAAACATACACATTTGGGCCTTAAATCAAGCTATCGGGGCCCTAAAAACGATTTAAAAGTAATCAGGGATCGATTTGAATAAATCAGAAAATTTTGAGAAAAACATGAAAAATTGTGAAAACATGTGTCACATGGCCATGTGACATGGGTCAGACCGTGTTGACATTCAAAGAAGGGTCACACGGCCGTGTCCCAGCCTGTGTGTCGCCCATGTGACTTGATACACACGACCGTGTCTCAAATCGTGTGCCAGACCATATAAAACCTGCACCTAAAATAAAAAGTGGCACACAGCTGTGTGGCTAGGCCGTGTGTGTCACACTGGCATGTGACAACTCGTGTCCCAGTCCATGTGCTCCAAAATTTGCTCTAAAACAAGCCATTACAAAACCAAACCTTGCCCAATAAGCTACTCCATTTGAATACACATCCAATGGACCTAAACACACCTCAAACATTCATAAACATACCAATTAAAAAAACCTAAGTCTTCTAATAAAATCAATTAAGAACAATCAAAGGCACCTCATTTCATACCAAAATAAAATCAATTAAGAACAAAGCTATAATGCCACTTCTCAATCACAAAACTTAGGTAAAATAGCTACCTAATGTCAACCATTATCATCCCATATTACCATTTAAAATTAGCATATCAAAATGACTATTTACACATATAACTTTTAACATGTACAAGCCAACTATACCATATATGCATATAACTGTTTACAAAAGTAACCAAAGCACAACAAAAGTATAAATGACATTAAACCTTAAGCCTTATACATGTCATTTATAACCAAAGCCAAAATATTTAAAAACTACTAAGGTAATTCTTAGATAGGGTGATGAAAATCTGACAAGGTTCTAACCGATCGAGCTTCTGATAGACTACAAAATAAAAGAAATACAACTACGTAAGCATTAATTGCTTAGTAAGCTCGCATAAGATTAACTTCAACTTACTAAACATCAATTAATAAACTATTCAACCAAGTTCATTTCAACATTTAAACATTATACCTTCATATCCACCATAATCCACATGGTTAATAACCAACATATAAACTTAACATCTATGTGATATAGCATATACTAGGAAATGAATTTCCATATTTCATCTTTTCCATCACATGATAAAAACTCACCATTAACATTTCATAAAGTCATGAACAACAATTAATTGTAAACATGCCTTTCTTCAACTTTTACTTACCTGTTGTGCTTAAATGATGGGTATCTGCGTGATATGTGTTAACTATGATAAGTATCTGCATGTGAACTAACTCTGGTTGAACTTTGAAATTTGCTTGTGATTTGAAATCATAAATAGATGATGTTCGCGTGTAAATTGAAATTATAGTAATTCGTACTTAGAAGCAGACAGTATCCGTTAAGGAACAATACTCATTTTACGTTATGATTCAGCCCTCGAGTTGTACACATTTATAATGTTGCATCCGTGTATGAATTGTTTGATGATATCCACTGTTTTATTTATTTAACCTAATTTCATTTCTTGAAACCTTGACTAGAAGGTCAACAAGTTGTTTTGGAACTCACTAAGTTCATTTGAACTTACCTAATTTCCTCTAACCATTTCAGGTTTGGTAAAAAAACTACAGACTCAGCCAAACATTGTGGACTCGTTGTGAGCCATTCATTAATTAGTTTGTAACATGTATATCATACGAGGTGGCCTATAGTATTAATCTCTTTTGTTAGAACAATTTATAAATTATTTTGGGATGTTTCTTAAACGAATAGTTTGTATTAATTGAATGATGGTACTTCGCCAAAGAATTTCCTTTTAAGGCATATGTGTCGTGGCGTATATTTATTTTCCCTTGATTTTTTCTCTAAAAATTATAATCCGACAAATAATATTTTTAAGACTATTTTGCTTAATTGTACTTATTTACTTAACTTTTGAAACCTTCGTTTTTGTCATTCTGAGATGATTTATGTTTTCCGTAATGGTTATGATCAAGCCATTCCATTATCTTTATTTCAAAGATGGTTTAATAGCAATTAAAGGCCTCAATTATTTCTTTAATCAAGTTTCACTCTATATAACACCCTGTAAATTCGATTTAATTTAATTCCACATTAAAGTTCGACCCTAAAGTTTTTTATTCAACACATTTACTTGATTCAATTTTTTAATTAATTTGATTTAATTAAAATTGACCTTGAACTGAAATTTCTGCTATCAGATCGTTAAAGTATAAAAACTGCGGAGCCACATAGTTATTTTGTTCATGAACCATGGGGTGGAGGCGTGCGATTTGGTTGAAAGGGGAGTGTTGCTTGTCAAATGGTTTGCCGAGGATTGGGGCTTGTCTCTCGCCCGCCGAGTTGTAAAGTCAAATTTATAATCTCTAACCAAAGAATACCACAGTCTTGGATTTGACACAGCCAACTTTGTGGTACAAGGTTGGATTTTAGTAATTTAAAATTAATGGTAGTAATTTCATATTTTGAAATTATAGTTTTGTGCTTTGATAAAGAAAATTATTTTGAGTGTATAATATAATATTACATATATTAAGATTTCACGAACTCTTGTTATACTAAAAAAAATCATAATTTATGGATAATTCTGATATCACAATTTTAAATAATTTTACTTCATTTTTAATTATTTGTTTTATTTTCCTTAACTATATTAATTTTATCTATTACTTTCCGCCAAATATTAATTTTATACCATAAAATCTTGATTGAAATTCAAGGGGAAAAATGGGAATTTCGATTTTTTAAAATAATAATTAATTTAATTTGAGATCCCAAATTTAAAAATCGAAAGCTGTGCACGCAGTGCTAATAAAAGAAAATAGGATATGTAACATACTGGCATACCCAAGTCCTTGTCTGGTTGGCGGAAACTTGAAAGACCGAAAGCGACTTCTTATGGTAAGATGAAATGAATTTGAATATGCCTGATAAACGTGCCTCATCCCATTGCCACTGGGAGTCTTACAATTACACCTCCATTTTCTTATGTCACATTTGATTTTAAAATCTACATATATAGTTGTGATTGATGATTTAAGCTTTTAAGTCGACATACGACTGTCAATGAAGTTTTGGATTTAGTGTACTATACATTCTGATTATAATAATTAATAATATATTGTTTATAAAAACATTTCACAAGCATTTTCACAATATATATTTTTATATATAATAGGTATAATTGTAAAAAAAATAAATTCAATGTTTATAGTTTTGAGTTGTTAATATTTTTTTAACGTTATGAATATTTTCAAAAATTAACTTAAACATACCATTAAACTTAAGTTGATTTCTGAAAAAATTATAATTTCGATATATTAATCAAAAAAAAGTTAGAGGCAACCTTAAAAGGTTACATTTTACTATTATACTTATATAATAAATAATAAAAAGGCTGTAACGGGTTGAAAGTTAAAATCATTTGTTTTTCAAGTGAGAGTATTCAAAGCAAGTTTTGAACCTTTGCATGGTTGTGGAAGAATTAGCCGCTAATAGCAGGTGCTGACTTGGGCCATTAAAATATTGAGGGAAGTTAGGGAAATTTTGAAGAGAGATTTGAATAAATTTGTATTTTTTATAAGTTAAAATATAATTTTATTATTTTAACAATTTATATTTTTTTAATTTTAAAAAATTAATTTAAAATTTTATCATTTCTAGAAGAGTTAAAAGTGTAATTTTATTATTTACTGACTTAAAATTATATAAAATTTAAAAAACTAAAAAATAAATTTTACCTTTTAAAGGGTCCGCACCCTTGCTAATTCCTCTCCATCCACCCCTGCTTAAGAGGAAGGCATTAGTCACATTGATCCTAAATGCATACATTCATGTTATTTCGATAGGAATGTAATAATAGGTAATTTAAGAGTTTACAAATGAATATGGGTTAGTATTAGTATAATTGTTAATATAAAAAGACATAGTTAAAATGCTTTTATCCTTATAAAAAAAATGTTAACAAGAGGATATAGTCCATATGCATTATTTGAAAGCAATAGAAACTGATTTGTACAGTTCTAAAGACTAATGCTTGTAAAGGTGATTTTTAGTAGGTGTTTCTGCTTCTTGGATGATAAGATAAAATTATCCAAATAATACTAAGGTGAGTGTTTGGTTTATTGGTAAGGTTTTTTTTATTTATTTATTTCGTAAGAAGTTTTAAAAAATTAGTATATATTTTTTCTTTTAAATATTTTTTTAATATTTTGTTACACTCCTATAAAATTTTTGTTAACTTTTTAATTTTATTTGTGAAGTCTAAAACCTGCAATCACAATGAATAAAATAATAATAATAAATTCTTGTAAAAGGAAAAACTAAGGCTTCTTCTTTTGAAACGTTTGGGCTTTAAATATGGGTTAATATTTAATGAGACTTGAAATGGGCTGTTGATTTGTTAAACCTCTTTACTCCTAAAGAAAGCCAGGCATTGGGAACTGAACTTAAATCCAAACAAGGAGGAGATTAGGCGACCCTCTTCACGAACTGAACTCAAAATGTGTTTAATATCTCCCTGTTTAAATTAAATTATGAATTCGTTTCCTTTTAGTAGAATTTTTTAAATTTAAAAAATTATTTTTTATTTATACTGTATTTAAAATATTTAGTTGAACTGATTCCATCACCAACTTTGTGAATTTATAGACAAACTATATAATTTTGAAAAAAATGCAAAAGATTATAAGCTTTCTTAGAGCTGCTCAAGAGGGTAAGCTTAAAGGCAATAAAGATTAGACATTCATTTTTAAATTATTCTCTCTGGCTCTTAAAAAAAATGTAATATTAAAGGAGCTGATGACGTCGGAGAATCCATATATAAAGCTGAAACTCCCATTGGGAAAAAAGGTTATCCACTGTGCTACTGTTACAAGGTTGAAGATGAAGGGCGCTTAATCAGTAGGACAAAATTGAAAATAACCTGTCAGATTAGGAGAGTAAATTCTGATGTCGGCAAATCAAAATCATTTGGAAAAGGCTTAGCTAGTGGCGTCGCCCGCATTAGTTGGTAGGCTGTCAATGAAGCTTCAAGGTTATCCAAAACAACAAAAACGAGGGAATGGTATTTTTGAACCCGGGCAGCTAATTGTGCTTATCTCAGCATTCAATCCGATGGGAGTCCATTGCAATTTTGAAATTTGACCACCTTATCTTTTGCATGGCGGCATCCACATGATTTAACACTTCCTATCTAATCATCAAGTTGCAAATTAATACAGGTTGGAATTTGATTAATTAACTTTTAAGGGTTAAACCCCATCCCATGTCGACCATAAGATAAATGCATGAAGTTTAATGATTGAATGTTTTGGTGTATGCTATACATGTACCATGTACGTCCAATATCTCATATGTTGATAAAAATATCATAAGTCCTTTGTATTAAGAATTAAATTGCATCTGACCTCATTTATTTAAAAAATGAGTAAATATGTTGAATAAAAAGACCAAAATAGTCTTTCGGTGAAAAAGTACATTCATTTCTACTTTTAAAAACTAATCTTTTTAGGTCAGATAAAGTACATATAACAATTTATTAATCACGCAAATTTTTAATAGTTTAAATAGATAAAATTTTTAATAAAATGATCCATTCGCTTTTTAATTTAATGTACAAGTAAAAAAATTAAAAAATAATTTAATTTTTAATACAAAGATTTAAGTAATACTTTTACCCTTCTCTGTAGAATGTTGTGCAATGAGTGGAACAGTGATTTTAAGACCTGGATCATATTAAAAGAGAAGTAAAAGATCCATATGATATATTTCAATAATAATAAAGGGTTGATATCAAAAGATGTCTAAACGCCAACTAATTAAGAAAGTCCAACTCTAACGTCTGAAATAGTACTATAGGGCCATTAGCCATTGATTAGAAATGATAGGATGAGGAATGGGCAGGCTTACACGTCAACTTTAACCACAATAATTACCAGCTGCACCTAGAAATTCATTTGTTCAGCCTACCCCTCTTCTCATAGGTCTTTGTCATCTATCTCCTGCAGTTTGGAAAATACTGCTTTCATGACAGTACACGATTCCACGGATTTTTGGCCACGGATTTTTGGCTAACAATTGAGGTTCAGGTTTATTAGGCAGCCCTTTATTGCAATAATGCAATAGTTATCCGACATTAGGCTCTTATGTTCAGAAGCTGATTACGTCTCAGGACTTCCTAGCATCTATAAAAGGGACGTCCCCTTGGCCTAGCTATAAAACCCACCATCTCCAATCTGCATATTTCAATCGAGAAATGTCCACCATGTTTTTGAGATCTCTGCTATTGCCTCTCATCTGTGTCTTGGCCCTGGCCAAATGGTCACACGGGCTGAGCCGAGGGCAACAGCGACCTTCCTCTTTAGACGCTGCATCCAACACACTCCAATACCATGGAGGCCCTCTCTTGACCAAGCCGACTGGCATTAACGTTTACCTCATATGGTATGGAGGGTTCTCTCTGAAAGACAGAAACTCCATAACTGATTTCTTCGCTTCCTTCGCGAGCTCTGGTCGAAGCCAAGGACCCTCGGTTTCGACATGGTGGAGAACGATCAGTACATACAATACAAGGATAAAACTGGGAAACCTGTTTCCGACACTGTTAGACTTGTCAAACAAGTTGGTGATGTATATTCTTCGGGGAAAACCCTGAAGCGCGCCCAATTAGTCAACTTTGTGAAAAGCAAGATAGAGAGCAAAATCTTTCCATTAGACCCTAAGGGAATTTACTTGGTTTTAACTGCTAAAGATGTTACGGTAGAGCGGTTCTGCATGGGATCATGCGGTTTCCATGACAGCATATTTGTAGGGGGATCAACTCGAGTGGTTTTCGCACACGTGGGAGACCCTACAGTCCAATGCCCTGGTCTTTGTGCTTGGCCTTATGCTCTGCCGGCTTATGGTCCTCCAGGCCCAGCCTTGGTGGCACCTAATGGAATTGGAACGGATGGCATGATCATAAACATCGCCATCCTACTTGCAGGGGCTACTACTAACCCCTTCAAGACCGGTTATTTTCAAGGGGACGCGTTGGCACCATTGGAGGCTGTCACAGCTTATCCTGGAGCTTTGTTGGTGGATAAAATGAGCAAAGCTAGTTATAATGCATATGGTGCTAATGGTAGAAAATTTCTTCTTCCAGCCACCTGGGACCTCATGGTAGAAAATTTCTTCTTCCAGGCACCTGGGACCTCATTAGCTTGAATTGCAAAGTTATCACTTAAAAAGTTTCCTCGGGATAAGCTCTACCCCTGATTTGCGACAAAACTATTAAAACTAGGCTTAAAGCCATGTAGAACCCCGTTGAAGCTTTTTAGTCATTCTGTTTCTTCAAACGAAATCTCTCTTTTTGTCAAGTGAAAAATATTTATATTTTGTACTTCTACATAAGGAAATGAAATGATTGTAAAGAAGCACGTATGTATCACAAATGAAGGGAAAAGAAAGCTAAAGTTGTTTATAAAGTGCAGGTCCAATCACGTTTCGTCGGCATCTCTTTTATTCTGCATTGAACTTTCCTTCCTCACTAAACGAGGGAGGCTTTCACTTCGTTACCCAATCAATACCGCCTTGATTTGACGCTTTCATTTTATACGCAAAATAGGCTTCCCTGTTGGTAATGGGAAGTTAAGCAAACGGCCGACTCCAAATCCCACATTAGAAATTGGAACTGCCTTTTGGATTGATGATATTTTTAACCATTATCAAATAAAACAGTCATTGCAATGCATCTTAGCCAGCAATAATTAAAATTCAATTATAAAATGAGAAAAAAAAACCCTACAAAGCATTTATATATTAAAATTCAAACTCGTTAACGTTACTAAAACCACCTTATTTGTCATGGATAGTATATTTCATCCGCAATGTCTTCAAATTTTAAACACAAATAAGGGTCCATTCTTCGTTCCATTTCTAATGAGCTTTTGCTTAATAAATTGTTTTTTGACTAAAAGTAATGGAGAACAAACAGCAGTTGAAAAATATTTTTAGCTTTAAAAAGTACTTTTGTAGAGATGGAGAAGCAAAAATTTTTAACTTTTCTCAACCAAAAATGCTTCTTGACTGGTATTTTACTATTTTAACCTTGCTGCTTTATCATCCACGTTAGAAGATTTTGTTTCCCCTTTTCTCTTTTCTGAACTTTATTTTTCTGAACTTTATTTTGTTCCTATTCTCCACCACCGGTGAGTTTTATCTTTTCCTTCTCTTCTTCTCTTTCATTTTTGAAATAATTATGAAATGATGTTCACATTTTCTCACATTTTTTTCAGCTGGTAACATCGGCATCCTGTTTTTCTTCATATTCGAGCTTCTCAACGTTCTGCAACTGCTGTTTTTCTTCATATTCGAGGTTCTATCCCAGTATTTTTAACATATATACACCACTACTAATCATGATTTCAGTGTTTTTAACATATATCCACCCTATATATATATATATAGCCAAATGGATGAATAAAAACATACTTAGGCTCATTGTTGTTGCAGACCTGGCTTTGCTTAGTCTCTCAGTTTTAGTTATGGCTCTAGAGACGCTGTAATGAGTAGTTAAAACTATTGCAATAATCGGATCCGGTTGATTGAACTGGTTCAACTGGAAACCGAAGGCTTGTTCAGTTAGACTTTCGGTTCAATTTTCATGACATTGGTTCAAACTACTATTATATCATCCTTGGAGAGAATTTGGGTTATTTTTTATTGTGTTAAATAGCATGAATTATCTTTATGCTCATTGTTGTTCAAGTTTTTATGCAATAGTAGTAAGCCTTTCTCTGTCAATATATAGTCATGCAGTTTTGTCCCTTTAATTTAGTTTCTTATATATTAAATCAAAAATTAAGTTTTTTTTTTTAATTCATCAGTTTTGATTTTTAAAAATCGACATAATTAATGGCACGGATACTTGATGTTGATGAATAGAGATCAATTTTTAATAGAAATATCAATTTGCTCTTTAATAAGTGAAGATGTCAAAATACAATTGTGTCAATATCTAATTATAAATATTTAATTATTATATTTAAATATTTAAATATAGTTTATATATTCTAATTAAATTTAATAAATAATTAATATTAATTACTTAGAAATATTTAAAATTAATATTATATATTAAAATATTAAGAATAAGTTATAATAAATTATTTTTTATATTTCTGCTAAAATATCATAATATTAACTAATTTGAACATTATTTAAATACATATTTATTACTTTATAATATCATGTCTAAAATGGACATTTTATTTCTCAAAAGCACTTTTTGCAAACACTTTTTGACAGTAATACCAAACACTTAAATTTTTTAAAAGCACTTCTCAAAAGTACTTTTTCACAGCGCTTTTCAAAAGCACTTTTCAAAAGTATTATCAAACTAGCCCTCAATGTTCCATAATGCATTGGTCTTTGGGATGAGATGAATATCATTCCTTCAAAAGATCTACAATGAATTTACCAATTTTATTAATTTAGCCATGAAAAAAAAAGCAAGACACCTTATTCACGCAACAAGAAGAAGGAACAGTGACATGATCCATTTGGAGTAGATGTTGCCGCAGTCAGTCAACGTGTTGTGCATTGTGGTCAAAAGTTTTACAATCATGATAAAGATATATGCCTCCATGCCAATAGATTTCCAAATTCCATCTCGCGAGCCAACGAAAAAAAGGCAGGGCAATGGGCTAATATCCATCTCCATAACTCGAAAGTATGGTGAAAACTTTTTGTCGTATTCAATGACGTTTAAGACCACAAATTTGTCAAAATAGTTCAAAACGACATTGGCAATCGTCTCACTCTGAGAACAAACCAAATGATGGCTTTGCGCCTCAACTCACTTAACCCTAATTTTGCTTTTGTTTGGTTTTTAATTTCTCATTTACTTTTCTTTAAAATCTATTTGAATTCAAACATGGATAGTCAAGTTATGAATTAAAAGAAGTATTTACTCGTTACCAAACAAAGTTTTAAGTACTTCGAGGTTTGACCGAATTGTAAAGACTCTACTCCTCACCAACTAAAACAACGGAGCAACGCACCTAGGGTCCAAAAATGCCCCCATATTTCCATTAATTTCAGTGCAATTATCTTTACTTTTTAGTTACCCCACAAATATCAAAGCTTTCGCGACGAAAATAGGTGAAAAATATCTGCCCCCACATTCAACTCCCTTAAAGCCAAAGCGGCGCTGCTACCCCCTCCGTCCTGTCCTGTTCATGCATCCTCCATTTTTTTATTTTTTTATTTTTTATTTTAAAAAAAAATCATTCAGTTGATTCTCATTTTCAATATTCTATATTAATTATAGGGTTTAAATTTTTAAACTTATTTCAACGAAACGAATTTGACGAAGTGTCAAAAATATTTTTCATGAATATTTTTAAAATATCAATTTCTCAAGTAAATGAACATAATTAAAAAATAAGTTTATATAAATTTCTTTCAGTAAGTAAATACTTTATTTGGAGTGAATTTTTTATTTTTCAATATTTAATTCTCAACCCTGCAAAAGAGGAGCCAACCACCATGCATAAACAGCTTGCAATCCTTTATATATTTGGAAGTGTCCCCATCCCACACTCAGCACGATAGTGTTATCTATACTCTATTGTCAAGGTATTTTAATAATCCACAATTATTTTAAGTAAGATAAGATTAACACGTGATTTCATTTCTTATTATATAATAACATAAAGAAATGGAAGAAAGAGATCTCGACCTCCGAGATTCCTCCAACTTAATTTCTTCAATTTTAGGTAAAATGCTAAATTTAAATTCGATTTAGTCTATTTTTAGAAATTTTCAAACGATTTGATTTTCGGTATTTTCATACTAATTTTGAACTTTGAATTTTTTAATTTATTTTAATAAAATATTTTCTAAAAATTATTATATAATTTGTCTCCTAAATTTGTTTAAAAATATGTAGTTGATATTTATATTTTTTTTACTTAATTGATACTTAAACTTATGTTTCGTTATCCATGTCTCTAACATAATTAATTTACGCTAACGTGGCACTAATAACCAGTTTGATGGAGACACATGACAATATGCGATGTGGCAAAGCATAAATTAAAAAATATTTTAAAACTTTTATTAATTTATATATTTTAAAGACTTTAATTTTTTTTTTTTATACTTGCCACATGACTAGACCTACTCATGAGTTGAGCTATCCGGCCTCGCCCAAAGGCTTGCCTGAAAAATGGGAGGGTTTGGGCAAAAATATAGGCCCAGAAAATGGGCTTGAGTAAAAAATAAGGCCCATTTTAAAAACAAGACGGGTCTCGGATAAGACATTTTAAAAATTTGAAAATAATTTTTAAAATTCAAAATATTTATAGAAATTCTAAAAATATATATAAACAATTTAATAAAATAATAATTTTGGAATCTAAATAAGTGATTCATGATTCAAGTTTATCATACTAAAATATCTTTTTTTAATTATTTTGCTTTAAAAAAGTTTTCAAATATATATTGTTTCGAAATTTTGTGTTCTAACGTGGAAATAATTATATTGTACAAGATTTTAATTTAATATTATTAATTTTTCTAATTTAACTTAAACTGTTTCACTCGATTCAATCGAACAGTCACCCCTGATTTGAGTTATTCAAAAATTCAAATAAAAAAAAGAGCAAAACCACGTCGTTTTGATAAATGTTTACCTTTTCTAAAGTTTAAAGTCAAAACTATCAAGTTAAAAGGTAAAACTACGTTGTTTTGATAAATGTTTACCCATTAGTCTTACTTTTCTTGCCAAATCGTCCCACTCTCCTTTTTTCGTTTACTCAAAATTAATCTAAAAGATTGTACTTTGTCTACTAGTAAAATAATCAGTCCATGTAAATAGAACATTGAGTATAAATAATAAGATTCGTTAATTCGACTCGATTCAAAATTTTTTGACTCAATTCGAAAAAAAATTCAAATTAAGTTCAGCTGCTAAAATAGGATTCGTCAACTAGGCTAACTCAAAATTTTTTGACTCGATTTGACTCGACTCGATTGAATACTCACCCTTAGCTACTATTTTGCTGTTATTGTTTGGATATTATATAACACTTGTTTTATTATTAATTTTGTTTTATTTTAGAGACGTTTTCTTGTTAAGTTGTATCTATCTTAATATTATTTAAGTATGCATATTTTTTAAAATTTATTTTCAATTTGTTCAGAAATATTTATTTTAATGTTTTTAGTATTTTTTATGTATTATATATATTTAAAAATTATGTAAAAAATATAATGTAAATTTTTTTATATGAGCGAGCCGAGTCGAGTTCAGGTTTTAGCATTTTTCGGGTTAGGCCTAGACCTAGCAAATGGGCTTATTTTTTTGCTTGGGCCTGACTCGAACCCGGTCCGACCCATGATCACCTCTACACATGACATACTGAGAGGTTACCTATTGTCACTATCGAATTGGCTATCAGTGACACACTAACACAAACTAACAACGTTAGTGTGATTGTACCAACTTAGATAACGAAATATAATTCAGGTATTAATTAGGTACTTTTAGATAAATTAAGGGAGCAAACAATATATATATTTTTTAAATTTTGATAAGGACAAAAAAAAAATTGTACTTAAATTTAGTATTGCTTCTAAGAACTACTTTTGAGACAAAAAATACTTTTGGAACAAAAAAAATACTTTTAAGATAAAAACATTGCTAAACAAGATTTTTTTTAAATTTTAAATCCAATTGAAAATGCTGAAAATTAGGAAGAAAAATTTGATTTGTCATTCTCCTATTAAAAAAGATATAGATAATGTAAAATTATAATTTCATATAATCCCTCTCATTAAAAAGTATTTTTGAGACAAAAAAATACTTTTCAAAAATACTTTTTAAACCAAAAGGAGAACAAAAAATTTTAACTTTTAAAAAAAATACTGCATTAAACGCCAGTAATTGCAAGCAGACAAGCGCTTAGCGATTCACATTTTGTTCATGCTTTCATTATTTCCAAACCTTTTTTGGCCTAGGTTTTAAGCACTTTTTTCCAGTGTTAGGCGATACTCGTTTTCTTGCGACACCAGATAACGTAGATCCCCTCTCCCCCCTAAATAAAAGCCTGTGGAGTCGGGTGCACAAATTATTATTGCTATTTGGTGGGTTATATTATTTCATATATGAAATACAAATCAAGTCAAACACACAATGAAAAGCCTATCCCAATCAAAAGAAAAGAAATATAGATCGGACGGTGATGGATGCGTCAAATTTAGCTCATTTATGTATAAAAAAAGAAAGATAAAGAGGTGATCAATCAAGTGGATAATAATTAATTAGGAAAGAGAGGGTCAACGTCGTCATTTCCGTCGTTTTTAATTATGCTATAACCATCGTTGAAAACGCCAGCGAAATCAGAATTCAGGACGACAAAGCCCTTTTCTGTTCGAACCTTTCTTTTTTTTCTTTTTACATGTTTTTATTTCTTATTTCCTTCTTCAAATCTTTTAAAGAAAAAAACCAACGCCGCAAAGAGAAAAACACTCGTGGGTCGCACGTGGGCTGCCTTTTCAATTTCGTCCTCATTATTTTACCTCTTCAAATTTAAAACCCCTCCAAAATCCCTTTCAACGCTACTCCGGCAAAAAGAGCTAAGACTTTTAATCTTTTCTCCCCATAGCTGTAGCATGTCAAACTCGGGCGGGTACGCGGTAGCCCGAACTCAGACGAGGGACCGATTCTACAATCCGCCAGAGGTGAGGCGACATCAACAGTTGCAAAGGAAGCAACTCACACACAGACCGTTGCTGAGTGAGCTACGGAAACCGTCGGATAAAGAGAGCGGAGTTAACTCAGTCGATTCAGTGGCTGAGACTCGGGCAGATTCTGACGACTCTACATTGTCGAGGCCTAACTCGGTCTGCTACTCTTCGTCGAATATTGCTAAATTGACCAATTTGGATAGGCTCATGGAATCAGTCACCCCTTCTGTCCCGGCTCAGTGCTTCTCTGAGGTATTGTGAAAGACTTTCGTCGTAGCTAAACATAGTTCTGGAGAATTATATTTTGAGTTTTTTTTTTTGAAATTTTTAATGGCTATACAAGAACAAAGAAAAGAGAGCTAATTACTATTTGGCTGAGAAAAAGAAGAGCTTATGTTAGGAAAGTAATGCAAATGTTTTTTTTTTTAAATTTATTTTTAATTATTAATTTAAAATGTAATGGTCAGTTTGGTACAAATTCCAACTTGTGAGAATTAGCTGCATTATGCTAATTAATGGTGTTGGGGGTTTTACTGTGCGTCTATTATTTGCATTCTTGTGGTCCTAAACTGATAAAAGATTTAGATTTATCTGGTTCGAATCAACATTACGTCTTGTTAATGAAAATAAAAACAGCGGATTTATATTTCTCATATATTAATGATCAAAAAGTAGATTGATATAATTGGTTCAAGCTATATTTAAGGGAGAGTTTGAAAGAGGTTTCATTATATATTCTCTTAGCAATTTGTTGGGGTTCAGGAATCTTAAGTTTTTACTTCACAGCATTCATTTCAACATTTGTGTTTTTCCTTCTGTTTATTGGTTTGATAGGCACAACTGAGGGGACAGGAAACCCGTGAAGTGGATTTACGCTCATATTATTGGCTCGGTGATCTTTGGGAATGTTTTAGCGAGTGGAGTGTATACGGAGTCGGAGTGCCGCTGTTGTTGAATGGGAGTGATTCTGTTAAGCAATACTATGTTCCTTACTTGTCAGGCATACAGTTGTATGTAGCTCCACATCAGCCGAGGTTAGCTTCTTGCTGCTATATCCTTCCTAAATTTTCCTCTTCCCTATTCATAAATTCCCGTTAGTATGGTAGTTGTATTTATTGTTTTTTATCATGTCAGATTGCTCTCTTAACTAGTGGCAGCGATGAATATTCTAGATTCTTATACATTACTGGTTCTTATGCTTCCTCTTGATATTGCAATGATGTAGTAAGTTAAATTGATGGTTGATATATATATCAATTTTTTTTCCATATTATCTGGCGACAAGAAACCTTGAATGCTCTCTCTTAAAACATCTAACTTGTTTTGGTTGGTTGGTTGGCTGTCCTACATAATGCATCCATTGCTACAATATTATTTGCTGACAGATATAATGTTGATTTGACGTGTTCTCTAGTTGCACTGTCATCAACCAGGGAATATGCTTCCCATACATGATTTTATACTTTATACATACTGAAATGCACCTGAAAATAATGGTTCCTTAATTGTTAAATTATTAATTTATGATGCTACATCTGATCTGCACAAATACCACTGCCTTGCTTTGCTCTCCCTCTTGGACTATGACTATTATTTGACAGAAGTGTAACTGTGACAGTATGCTTAGGAGAATGATCATTGACTTTGTGCAAATGAGTGACTAATTACCTGCTACATCCAGGCATTGAGTCTGTTATACTTGGTCTGTTAAATCTTATTTTGGGTACTAGTTGAGCAGCATACCTGATATTAGGTGATACGCATGTAAAAAACTATGGAGCTTTTGAGTTGCCTTACTGTTAATCTGCAAAAATCTGCCAATGTGCTGAACTATCAGGAGGACCAGTGACATCGGTGATGCTGAGTCTTCAAGAGAAATTAGTAGTGCTGGAAGTAGCGACTCTGAAACAGACAGGAGAGTGAAAGGTGGTTTTGATGGAGCTTGGGCGCATCACAACTCCCAGAGGGCAAATGGATCTCCCATGAGTACCTCTAGTGATGAAGTGGAGGTTGGCAAGTCAAATGGGCTGCTGGTTTTTGAATACTTTGAACAAGAGCAACCACATCATCGGAAACCTTTATATGACAAGGCAAGTTCACATGGTGGTGATTTACAATGTTAGAGTTCTTTTTCCTAAACTGTTTGTTTGTCCTTACTTGGATGCTTGTGGCACCTTTTTCTGACCCAACAGATTTCAAGTCTTGCATTTCAATTTCCAGAGATCAGGATGTACAGGAGCTGTGAACTATTTCCAGCAAGTTGGATATCGGTGGCTTGGTAGAACATCTTATACTTCTAAAGATTGCCAAGTCACTGTTTTTTTAAACTTTATCTTTGTTTGGTTATATTATTTTTGGTCTAGGTACCCAATATACAGAATACCTATGGGTCCAACCCTCCAAAATCTAGATGCATCTTTCTTGACGTTCCATTCTTTGTCAACACGTTCTCAAAGTATACCCCATTCTCTCTCATTTAAGATCATGGGGCTTAAACCCGCGTTGCTGGGCTATAGTACATATTTTGTTGAGTTAATTTTGCCCATTATTTTACGTCTGGTACAGGTAACAATCAGCTGGAGTATTCTGCTTCTAGCAGTAGGAAAGCCTGTGGTGTTGATCCCTCTTCAAATATCTCTCTACGTGTTTTTGGCCTTGCTTCCTATAAATTGCGAGGTTCAATTTTGAATCCCGGTGGCATCCAAGAATCGCAGCAAGCAAGCTCTCTGTTACAGGCTGCTGACAATTGGCTGCAATGCTTACAAGTCCAACATCCTGATTTCCAGTTTTTTATATCACATAACTCACAGTGGAGATAACAAAGGTACCTTAATTCTCTGTAACTGAACATTTGAGTAAGTCGGGAGAATCCTAAAGCTCAGTTGGAATGATATTTGGTGAGGAATGATATAAACTTGAAACCTGATACAGACTGCTTGTGGTTGCATGACGCAATAATGGAGGAGGAGATCGGCTTTTGCTACTAGATAGCATTCATCGAGATTCCCAGGCATTGGAAACGATGGGTACAAGGCAGCTGTTTTGCAATATTTACTGGCAGGATCCAAGAAACTATGATTTGCTCACTGGAATCTTGATCATCACTATTGTTTTGCCGTGTGGCTGGTTCAAGTTTTGTCATGGTATGGTTGTGAATCATAAGCATGTAACCTTGTTTCTCTGCATCGACATGATTCTCTAATGAACATTTACAAATATCGACAAAAGTTCAAATGCCTGTATTGCATCTGCAGATTTATACGCATACCTGTACTTCCCAGAAAAGGAAATACTCATATAACTTATCACCCTTTTTTTTATTTACTTTTTATAAAGCTTTCTTTAGTTCTGTAATGAAGGGAATACTGGTTATTGTTATTCCTGGTCATGTGAGATACACAGCCTGCCTGACTGAACCCGCACCAAATCTTAATTAAAATGAGCAAATTGCATCAGATCGGTCATGGAAGACCTTTGAATTACAAATATGAAGAAAGATAAACACACCATAGCACATATATTATTAAGGCACGTGCCATTACTGAAACACATTGTTCAATTTGTTAAGATCTATGAAGCTTTACATTCACTAGCAAATGCAAGGTTTAAACAAAGCTGCTATTGGCATTTATGAACCGATGCTTTAAACGGGAAAAATACAAGAGTCTGAACTCTGTTGCGGCCTAATTGATAAGCATCAACCAGTTAAATAAATTACATTACATTCTTGAATCTATCCTAGCTTCTATATTGAAGTATCAGAATGTTCAATGCAAGAACATGGCTGACGGGCAACGGCATGTGCGCTAAAAATTTTGAAGTCAACAACCGTCTACTCTTTTCTGTCTTGATTATAAGCCACCATTAAAGATGGTGGATAATAACAGCCCTTGTACAAATTGACACCTATTTGCCTTCTCCGAGTGCTCCTTATCTGACAATGGCGACGGGTGAGCATCTCTGCACACCATAGAACTATCATGAATTTGTATTCGGTGAAGGGGAAAAAAGCTTTTCAAGTAATAACCACCAGTCGAAAAACAGGAAGGTAAAACCATATCCCGGTACCATTAACAGCAGAAGACAACATTAACCTTGTATGTCCCAAAAGAGGTGAATCAAAGGAAATCAATTAGAAAAATGAAACATCTACTTGACTATACGAGCTTAAACTTGCTATCAGGATAGCATTAAGTAGAAGATTAAATGGGAGCAAAGCCTCATAAGACATTGTTCTCATTCTTAGTTTCCCACTAACCATTGCTGGATTTTATAGTCCCTTCTTTTTCCTCAACATATAATTCAATGTCGTTATGGCGTGTAGCAATTTGGTTAAGCTCTAGAATTTAGAAAACCAAAAGTTATCTCTTATTTTTTCATGTACTATACCTCTTTAACACTTGAAAGAGAATAACATAATCATGCTGTTGTAGCATGGTTTCCAAAGGGTGTAGCTTAGCTCAACCACGGAAGAAAACATCTTCAAAATAGATAAAAAAAAACTTACTTTTCTAATATATTCTCATTGGAGCCTTTTTCTTCTAAGGTCACTTCATTAGGAGTGACAGGCTGCACACTTTCGGATGAATCAGCTGGAGGTGCACTGTAAAGAAATGAAAGCAATGGATCGGGTGCTGTATTGGACGAAGAGAGTGAAGACCATGACCTGGAAAGAAGAGACTGATAATGTGCATCATGCAACTCCTTCCTCAAGGAAGAAAGAGTTGAATAAGAGTCGCCTTTACCAAAATCTAATTTGTGGTTACTGTAATCATTGGTCAAGGGACACAGCTCATGAACCTCAAAGCATCACAAGGTCTCAGAAAGGAAGTTATGATATAAAGGGAGTTTTTCAGAGAGATTTACTAAGAGAAAGAAGATGTCATGAGAAACGATTCAAGCACAATGACATAATCTAGAACAGGTAGTTGAATTAAAACGGGGAAAAAAGAAAGGAATAATTAAAATCTTCAACTCAAATGAAATAAAAGGATATCCTGAAAATATTCCCATGTTGTGCTGTTATGTGGTCAACCATGTTCATCCCTACTCTCTGAGCACAAACGGGACATACCTGAAATTATAAGCAATATTGATTAACTGATCTTAAACTCCTTTTATGTCAAAAGTGTAATTAAAACTAAGCTATCATGAAGTTCCATGATTATTCTGAGATTCAATAAGAATACTTCCGTCTGGTAAGACCAGCATCAACTATAATATATGGATGCAAATTAATGAAAGTTCTGTAAGCTATAATATACCCTGACTATGTACAAAGCTCTTATTCCTGCCAACTAGCCATCACGTACACAAAAAAAGGAGAGAAACAGAATGGGTTCTGCCACCTTCAGTAAATTAAACCAAAGCACATATACCAAAAGGGACTCTACAAATATCATAAGAAAGTGGCCATTATGGTCCAATAATAAAAGGCATTTCGCCATTAAATGGATGAAGGTGGGAACAAATACTGTCCAGTGGCTTTAGCAATCATCTATGCACTACCAGTGATAGAAGAAATTATAAGTCATATAATTTGGAAAGGTGGATGAAGCAAATGATCATTTCTAAAGCTTCTACGAGTCAGAATGTGAAGGGGGTTGGGGATAAAATGTATTCATGAATCTAAGTTTCCAGCTGGATTACCAAACACCATCAAGAATCATTCTTCTCCCCAAATAGCAAAAGCATAGATAGCACTAAAACATGGATCCGTACAGTAGAATATTATATCGTTGACCGAGTTTAACTTCCAAGGGATTCTTTATGTTGGGTCAACTAAAGCAAACAGCCACTAAAGGATGCCTTCTTTTCTAACCATTATCCACGATCACCAAAGTAAAAGCATATCCAGGAAGACTAAAAACATTCCCTAAATATCAATTCTAACAATGGTTCAAAAATTTTATTTATGCCTAACAAAAATCCAGAAGGGGAATGCATAGCATACCCCGTATCCAGCTTCAAGATGATGCTCCTCGTCAATATGGCAGCACAAGCCCAGTAAATCGAAATCCTCCGAACAATATGGGCAGGGGTATTCCGTCATCAATTCATCATCTTCTTCAATCTCTTCAAAATCAATACAAAGATCTGCTTCCAAAATCAAGAACTCACCATTCAGTAACCACGTAAAACCTAGAAAACAAAAGAAATATAAAAAAAAATACTAACCACTTTGGGATTTAACAGTGGATTGATAGCTCCTGGATGAAGCTGAGAACGCAAAGCTCCAAGTATCGTCCTCCATTGAAACTTAGATAACACTCTAAAACTGTAGCTGGGTTTGATTGTAAAAGCGAAATAATCTAACACGGCTGCTTCTTAGATTCTCCTTTTCTATTCCTCTTTTTCTTCTGCCTTAGCCTTTCTGGTTTAGGGACAAAGAGCGACTTAAATAGGAGGAAACCAACTTCGGGGAAAAGAGGGGAAATTTTTGTATGTTTTCTTTTTTCGTTTTTATTTTACCCTTTTTTATAAGGTTGTAATTTGTACGAGAGAGCTGGAAACTTAGCCAACACGAATTCGGACTTTATGAAATGACCACCAGCTCCCGCCTATTTATCACTAACTACCCTCTTAACCAACAAACACTACACCATATTTTATTATCTTTTCCACTTTTTTTAAAAAAAATTTCCTAATTACTTTTTTAGAGTTTATAGAATTAATATAATATAATTATAAATATTTTATAAAATAAAACAAAAATAAATAATAAAATTGGAGGTACAAATGTAACATTGCACGTCTCCATATTTTACACAAATAGAACTCAATCTCATTTACCTTAATTACCTTTTTATGCCAAAGTTCGGCTTTATTACTCAGCTCACAAATTGAGGTTCCTTAATGAGATGGAACTGCGGGTGCCGGCCGTGGATGTTTTGTCTTTTTCATTTTATTTTTGCTTTTTTAGTTTTTTTATTTATTTACACTTTTATAAAGAGAAAGGTAATTTACATTCTTTTTTCAGGGAATTTTATATTATAATTACTACTTTTTTATTTCTTAAACAATGGCCGGTGGAGATTTTCTTTTAAATGTGTTTTTTTTGGATTAAGTAAAATAATATTTTAAAAAATTAATTACAAAAATATATAGAGTTTAAATTATTTGCGAAAATAAAATATTTTCTATTGTGTTATTGGATGTCGCTGAGGCGGCACTGTTCTAAATTTTTTCCAAATGATCAATTAATCATGTCGTTCAAAAAAATACTTTTTTAAGTGGTATCATCTAACACATTGGCGACATTGGTTTGAAATTAAAGAAATACATGTATTTTCTCCTAATTAATATACGAGTATAAAAAATATTTTTTTGTGGTGTCACTTAACGCATTGACAACACCGGTGTGATTTTAAAAAAATGTGGCAAAAGGGGAAAAAACGACGAGAAAAAAAAAGAGTTGATGTCAAAGGATGTTATCAACATGTCAAGTGGTACCGATTTAAAATTTTTTTAAAAAATTGAAGTTGTGAAAAGAAAAAAAAAAAGAGATGAAAAGTGACTTTTAATGGATGTTACCTGATAGTGTGGTAGCATCAAAACCCCAATAAATACCCCCTTCTTGGCCAAATAAAAAGTAAATTTTGATTGTTTATGGTTTCAAACAAAACACGAGAGAAAAAAAGAGTTGTTAGAAATCAAAATAGAAGATCAACAATATTTGTTTTTCATTTTAGAATTTAAGTTTTTTTTTAATTTCAAAAATCAAGTTTGAGTTGATAAGGTTAGTTTGTAATTATTTTTACGTAATTTTATTTTATTTTACTGTTATGTATAATTATGTGACTATATATTGATACCAGATGCAAGTTATATTGTTTGATAAAAAGTTTTTTTGTTGCTTTAAATTTGTATGAATTATCTTAATAAGAACTAACATATATTTTTATTTTTAATTTATTTTTTAAATTTAGTATCGAAGATGAATAACTAATTCTTTGTAAATGTCCATTTTGATAGGGTAATTTTTCAAATAAAAGTTAGTTTCATATTTGAATCACGCCATCAAATAAGAACGATGTTTAACAAGAGTGTAAAATTTAATGAAATCAAATAAAAGATTAGTGCAAAAATTGCTCGATATTGTGAGAGGAGGATGTCTAGACTATTGTACAAATTTCCAATTTCATCAAATCTGTACAAATGTAAGGAGATGAAACTTATAAAGGATGATGACGTAGAGACTATGACCACACTATATTGCTCGCCTGGTAACAGTTGAACTAGTTGAGTTGTTTGTGAGTTAGCAGATCTTGAGCCCATACAAAATGTCACCCTATTAAATCAATAATATGGAGTTCATGACCTCGTATATAGATGTTCTGAGAGTGTTTGTCAACAGGCAATCTTCTGTACATAGGTTGGACTTTGATCTGAATGTTGGGTAGGTAAAATCATGTGATTATGGAGTAACATCGACATGGGGCGACAATCCACACAATGCTTTTATTGTGTATAATAACCCTCATTTAGGTCCCCATTTATGTATACATCCATTAATGATTGGTACTTATGTAGATGTGAAAAATGATCCGATAATGATGGTGGTTTTGATCACCAGGGTGAAGATTTTAATGACCCCAATCTCGATGAGGCCCTAGATGATATTAACAACAAAGGCGCAAGCGATGATGATAATGTATACGTCATTCTGCTCGAGAACCTGACTCGTGGAATTGTTATATGGAATGATCCTTCAGCCCATATGTTGAGCGTAGATCCCGATGCTATGCATGCATCCGAGTTCCCTGAATACCCAGATATAATACCTTTCCATAGGTTGGCACCAAATCTCGAATCAAAAGAGTTGGTTGTAGGTCAACAATTCCCAAACAATAAGGAATGTGTATTTGTCATCAAGAAGTATAACATGAAAGTGTCGATGAACTACAAAGTTATTGTATCTAAACTGACATTATATATCGGGGAGTGTTGGAGGCTTGTAGAAATTTGCAACTAGTGGGTATGAGTTGTATTGATGTAAAGGTCACAATTGTGGGAGATTTAGAAATTTGTAGGGCCTCGTACATGCATTGTTACACAAATGACATAAGATTATAGGAAACTTAATGCGAAAACAATTTGTAACTGCATCATGTCACTTGTGAAAGACATACCCACCATTCTTATTTCAGTCTTAGACCTGTTCATGGGTCGGGTTACTCGCCCAGGCACGAATGCCCTCTTGAAATTTGGGAGGGTTTAGGTAAAAATATTAGGCCTGAAAAATGTGATTGGGAAAAAAAATGCCCATTTAAAATATGGGTCAGACTAGGGCTTGAGCATTTAAGGCCCGAGCCTCGTCTATTTTTAAGTTTATAATTCTTTATATTATGTTATTTAGAACACATTAAAAAATAAACATATATTAAATATATAATACTACTCTAATGTAAACATTAAAATAACGTTAAGATGACTACATAAAAAATATAATATATAAATTTATTAAATATTAAAATAATATAATATAAATATTTGAAAAAATTGAAAAATAATATGGGTGGGCCTAAAATGGGCTTGGGTTAGTCTTTTGTAAATATAAAAGGTTTGGGCAAAATTTTAAGCCCATATTTCTAGTTGGGCTGGACTTGAGCAAGCATAAAATATGTTAATATCATGCTTAAGCATGGCTCGATCCGACCCATGAGCACCTCTAATTGGTCTTGATTACTGACATGCAATCTCGATTTCAATATAGAGTATCAGATAGGAAAGCATGGTAGGATAAATAGATGGTGATGGAATAATTGTACGGTGATTGAGATGTGTGTACAATGAATTTCATGTTGGATATGGTGCCCTAAGTGTAATATATTCGTTTGAAAACTTGTATTTTTTTCGAACATGTTGGTTAATAATACAATTTATGGATGACATTAATATACTTTGTATAATGTCCTCATGTGGTTTTTGCATGCAAAGTAAAATAGAAGCAAATATTGGCTCATTGGTTATCTAATGTTTAAACTAATACTAAGCTGTATTATGTGATTGGATTATAATACAGAAAGATAACTTGTATTAATAGACGACCCTGAACCTAAACATGTTATTAGTTTAATCGTAATGAGCAGACCGATTGAAAGACTAATATGTTGTCTATTAAGTCCAATTGGAGAGATGCTTTGTCTTGGGCATCAGAACAAATGACTCCTAGAAGATAGAGACATAGATGTGACTAACTAGATTGACAATACATGAAACTAGACCTAAGAAGAATTGACCCTAAATCTGTTTATGGATTTATTCACTTGTGACGTTCAAAGTGTGAGATACCTTAATCCTGAATAGATGATGGACTATGTATATGTGACTCATATACTTTGATGTAAATAAAAGCTTGAGTTCAAATAGATAAGGAATCAAAAGTTGGTGTGTTGGGTGTACGACTTCTGCAATATATAGTGTCATTCACAACAGTGGAACTCATATCCTCTTATAGGCATTACATGGTAGATAAAAAGTAAACATTATCATGAGTCGTTCGTATTTGTTATGAATGACTTGATTACTATTTGATAGTAATTGACTTTTCATGAAAGAAGATATAATGGTTACCACAAGATAAAATAGAGTTATATTGGGAGAGCAGACTTACCCCAAAGAGATTAAAGATATCCTATAAGGGTAACATGCTTATGACAAGGTCATTGGACGAGTACTGATCGAGTTACTTTTGTAATGATTTGTCATTAGGGAGAGCTCAATCGCGATACTATAGTGGAATGACTTCGTGACTAGATGAGTTTATAATTAATAGGTGAAAAGTTGGAACTTAATTATAAATCATTTGAGTCCTAATCAGATATGTCCAATCGATATCTCCGTTAGCTCATTGAAACATAAAATAAATTGCATGCAAAATCAAGTAAACATAAATAAATAGAAATGGTAAAGTTAGAAAAATGGAAAATATTTGGAAATAAATGTGGTTTTCTCTAAATAAAAATGACTTGAAAATTTAATTTATGGTTTTTTGAATTATTATTTAATTAATTAAATAATTGAAGTTCGAAAATGGAATTAAATTAATTGGTCATTGTAAATTCGTTGAATGTTGAAATATTAAATATATTTTTCACAAATTCTTTTACGGTAAAGTTACAATGATTTTATTGGAATTAGAACCGAGTTGAGAAAATTATTTAGTCGAGAATTTAATTAATTAATTTAAATTGATTTATTATGTTTATTTTAGGAAATAGAAAAAAAAGTATTGGATTTGATTGAATTATAAAATACTGGGTTAAAAGTCCAAGAAGTACTTATAATTAGACTCGATACGAAAGAGGCCCAAAAACCCTCCATGTTGATACATGGGATGGCAAATCCTAATTTATTTAACTAGGGTTGTCGCCCCTCTCTCTCCTAGTTAAATTAGGATTTTATTTTTCTATTGAAATAAATTTCTACTAATTCAACAAGAGCTTCACTTTTTCTCCATATAAATAGATGGCACTGATATGGTTAAATACATAAATTTGAGATATAGTTATTGTAACAGCCTAATTTTCAGTGATGTCGGAATAGTGATTCGGGATCACTAAATCCGACAAATGAGTAGGAAATATTATTAATTTAGTGAGTATAAGTTAAATGTGAAGTTAGGAAAAATTTTGAAATAGTGAATAGTGTACTAAAAATAAATATTAAAATAATTAGAATTGAAAACGAGGTATCGAGACCTCGGGAATTTTAAATCAAGCCATAAATATTTTTATAAATATTTATGGAGTATTAATAAGTTAGTATTAAAGTTTCGTCAAGAAATTTTAAAGTTCTGATAGTTAATTGAACAAAAAGGACTAAATTGTATCAAATGCAAAATTGTGAGAAACGATTAAATAGCTTAAATGATAAAAGAAAGAGGGTTTAAAAGGAAAATAGACCCAAGGTCTATTAGGGCTGGACGGCAAGGGCATGAAATCAGCAAGAAAATAAGGAGAATTAAGGGCAAAATTGGAAAATTGTAAAATTTACTTAATAAAGCTAGGACTAAAGTGGAATTATCTAGATTTCTCTTTATTTTTCTGCATTCTTATGAGCAAAAACGCCATGGAAGAGTTCCCTTAAGCTGGTTTTTCATATTTTTATTTCAAGTAAGTTCAATTCTTGATTATTTCTTGAATTTTTTGTGTTTTTGTGACTTTTGCAACTACGTCCACTTGTTGAATTCATTAGTTTTTGATTCTATGAAAGAAATTGAAAGTTGCCATGAATATGTGCTGGAAGTAAATGATGATTTGGCATGGAATTAGAGTTTTAAATTGTTTATATGCTGATTTTATTAAAAAAATTGAATAGAAAGTGAATGTTTGAGACCTAATTGTAAAAGAGTTTGAAGTTAGAATTTTATGTGGAAATTCTGAATTTCAATAGTTATGAAATAACTTATAATGTCTATGAAAATTATTAATAGAGAAAATTATCTTAATTGAGGGGCTAATTGAGCAAGGACTGAATTGCATGAATTGTGAAATTTGGGGCAAAATGGAAATCAATATTTTGCACTAAAACTGTTTTGGAGAGCAGCAGTGGTCTAAATTTGAAAAATCACCAAAAATTTTATAAATCGAATTAGAGAATGAGTAAGATATGGAATTAAAGCTTATTGAGTCTATTTTCATATAAAAGAAACAAAGCAAGTAAATTAATTCTGTATTTTGAGAGATTTATATTTTTGTGAGACTGGGTCAGAATGATTTTGGGATCCTCTGTTCTGACTTGGAAAAATCATTAAAAATTGTATAAAAATTATTATGGGACATAATTTATATGGTTAGATTCCTTAATGAGTATATTTTTATAAGAAACAAACTATAATATCATCTGAATCTTGTATGATGAGATAATTAATTTTTAGTAAAGAAAGGTCGGAACTGTCAGATAGCAAAACAGGGGAGAATCCAATGAATAAACTGTACTAATCGGATGAACCAAAAATTCTGAAAATTTTATGGTAAGAAGATGTATGAGTCTAGTTTCAGGGAAAATTAATGGATCTTAAATTGGAGTTCTGTAGCTCAAGATAAAAATAATTTAGCGACTATGACATGGATGGATAATTTTGAATATAAATAAGTAAATAGTGAAATTATTGATAATGTTACTTATAGCATGTTATATAAATTAAGGATGTGGAATGGAGAGGAGGAGGAGGAAAATATGTATGAATATTCAGCTAGCATGGTTAATTTGCATATTTTAGGCTCAGGGACTAAATTGAATAAAAGTAAAACTTTATGGGCAATTTTGTAAAAATGTTAGAAATGACTAATTTGCATGAAATGGATTATTTTATTATTTAAAATTGCAAAATTGAATGGAATTATTAACTTAGTTCAAGATCGGGGGAAAAACATGTTTTAAAGATTAAATTGAAAAAGTGTTAAAATTATAGAAAATTTTAATATTTTATAGAATTCATGGGTTGTTATCAATATGTATGAGAATAACGGCAAGGAATAAGGATTAAATTGCAAGAATTTTATTTTCTGAGCCTAAGGATGCAATCGTCATTAATTAAAAGTTCAGGGGCAAAACGGTAAATTTTGTTTAGAGCATTAGTCGAATGTATTAGAACATGAAATAAATGAAAATGACAATCATCTTTATTTATAGAGATCCGGATGACTCAAATATGAGACTAGAAAGTGGAAAAGAAGAGATATAAGATTATTGAAATTATAAACATGAATAAGCAACGAGGTAAGTTAGTGTAACTTGAATTGTATTTTTAAATACATGAAATATCGATATAATGAATTACTTAATTTATGTTTATGAAGAAAAGGCAAGAGAATAATATTTATCATGACATGTAAATATGTGATTTTCATTGATACGTTGATACAAGAAAATTAAGTATGTTGAGACCATAAATTCAAGTAAAACATGTCGAGAAAAATTAAGCACGTTTAAGGGACAATATGTTTAATTTTAATTGGTTTCAAATATGAATGTTAGATGAAGTAAAATATCTGATAAATAAATCGGTAACTCCGGTAATGCTCCGTAGCTCTATTCCGGTGACGGATTCGGGTTAGGGGCATTACAGTTATTCTACCCAAAAATAGTGAGAATTTATTTTCTAAGTATAAATTCTATTTTTCGGAATAACAATTATACCGATTTCTATTAAAAAGAAGTTTGTTTTTCCACTGAAAGTAAAATAAAGTAAAAACTTTCTAGTTTTGTGTTTGATTTGAATTCGTTTGAACCTACACTCGAAGCAATTTGTGGTATGAGAATAGCAAAGAAGGTCGTTCAATTGAAAGTCAAGAATGACAAGATTCATCTAGACAAAAACACAAGTGGGAAAAGGTATTGCTGATGATTGAATGATGCCAAAAATAGCATATTGTATAGTACCCATGACTGCAGCAGTAGCAAGCACATACCTATATATTGTGTATCGTGCTTTGTCGCTTGACAAAGCTCACAGTAAAGCGTTGCTAATACTGCTGAACCCCAACTGTACAGACAAGCAACTTGAAAATCAACTAGCAGAGGTAAGTACATTAGATGGACTTTATTATTACATGAACCCAACATGAGTATCCTCTATTAGCTTTAGTATATACAGATGAGCAGCGCACATCTTCTCCCACTCAAAGACACTATTTGATAAGGTTTCAAATTTTTGTTTGAGTCAGGAAAACTAGTAAATATAGCATCACTATCACCTGATGATTGCACAAGCGACTAATAGCAAAGTAATGCAGGTTCGATCGTTTTACTTAAACCCGTGACCATAGCATTGTCAACTGGGAGACCAAGTTGTAATGCAACATCTTTTAAGGTAATGGTGCACTTTCTACACGACAAATGAAACGCGTGAGTCTCCAGGCGCCACCTTTCAACCAAGACGGATATTAAGTTGGCCCTAAGCTCAAATGTCCTAATCAATGCCATCATTCCAAATCCCGCAACATCCAAATAGGGGAAAATACGTTTTTCTGGTCGTTAGCTCGGACTATGGACACAAGCTCTCAATACACGGTACTCACCTTATCCATAATAAATTGCCATTTTAATTAAATGTCAATTAAAAAAATAATGACAAGCAAATTTATAAAATGCCCGTGAATAACAAGTAGCAATTTTTTTTACCGACACATTAATCATCATGGCAATGTTATCGGTTGCTTTGATCAATGAACCTATTTTACACAAACAAAATTGAATAAACATATCATTTTAAAACAATAACACTTCCACCTAATTTAGCAAAACCCATTTTTGTAAATAACTTTTTTTAAATAAAATTTTCACATAATAAGTTACAGGTGCAATTTATATATAAGTGACAGTTTGGAGGCATAGATTTTACCTTCCAAAAGTGAGGTGGAATTTATATATAAAGAAAAATGATTTCGAAAATTTTTCTAAACACCGTGAATAAAGAAAAAGAAAAAAGAAGAAAACAACGAAGGTTGAAGAAAAAGCCTTTCCAAGAAGCATAAGTCCTTAGCTGTTAACAATAAGCTAAAAATATAATAAAAAATGATTAATGAACAAAATTATATTTTTGTATATCTATTTAGTATACAAAGTAGGCCCAAATGACCATAAAGGTCCAACAAGTGAGCGTTGGCTGTTTGCAGTGGCGGATGAAGTTTAGGCGGTCACATTAGGCCCGGGTCAGATCAACGAGGAACGCGGATCCGTCTTGACGGTTGTGGTTAGTGGACCGGAGTATGGAGAGAGATTTGTTGAGAATTCAATTGAAAGCTTTTACCATCTTCAACCGTTCCCTCTCTCACTTTCTCATTCCAAAAACCCTCGGAAAAAGAAGAAAAGATCCAAAATTATTAGCTTGTAATTCATCCTCCTTCCCCGGTCATATCATTTCCGATTCCCAACGTGATCGGTACCCGTTGGTCTTTGTTCCCTAATGGCTACCAGAAATCGGACCGTCCAGTACAAAAAAACCAGGGATGCAGTGAAGAGCGTTCGAGCTCCTCTCTCTTCCTCAGCCTCCAGTTCCGGCGGTCCGGTTATTGAAATGGTTAATGCTTCTTTCCTTCGCTCCAAGCGCTCTTCCTACGCACCTCTCAGCACTGAAGAAGACCCTGGTCCTTCAAGGTAACCGATTTTCTCTCTTAATTATTTTTCTTCATTAAAATAAAGTTCTTGTATTTGCTTAATAATTTCTATCAATATATTTTTTTATTTTATTTTATTTATTTTTGCGGTAGTGGCGCGTTTACGATAAGTTTACCGCCGTCGTGGGTCGACGATTCGGAAGAAATAGCGGCTAATATTCAACGAGCTAAGGCCAAGATGGCGGAGTTAGCCAAAGCTCATTCCAAGGCTTTAATGCCTTCATTTGGAGATGGTAACGAAGATCAACGTGCGATTGAGGTTTTGACCAAAGAAATTACAGACCTATTAAGGAAATCTGAGAAGCGATTGCGAAATCTTTCGAGCAACGGATCTTCCGAAGATTCCACTCTCCAAAAAAACGTACAGGTAAATACTAATAATTCTCGTTCTTGAACAATGTGGATTCTTTGTCCTAGCTTCACTTATAGATCATGAGAATTTGGTATAAATTAATCTCTGATTATTTATGCAGTGGTTTACTTCTTTATTTTTTTTGTTAAATTCCTCTTTCGGCAGCGTTCGCTCGCAACAGACCTTCAGACCCTATCCGTGGAGCTGCGGAGGAAGCAATCAACTTATTTGAAACGGCTACAAAAGCAAAAAGAGGTTTGTTTGGATTGTGTTTTGGTTAGGTTCAGGTTAATCTCTATGATGCTTGCTGCTGCTGTATGCCCTGCTTAACTTTGTATATGTATTTGTTTTATGGTGTTGGAACAGGATGGTGCTGACTTGGAGATGAACTTGAATGATAACAGATATCGATTGGACGACGATGACTTCGGTGGCATGGTAAGCCCTTTCCTTATTTGTACTTAGTATTGCTACTGTTTCGATAGGTGGAATTATTAGGCTGTACTTGGTGTTAAGGCCTACGGGATTTCAATTTCTACTACCAAGTGAGTGATGCTTTTGTAGAAATTTATATGTCAAACTCAGCTGAAGTGTAAATTGTGGATACTTTTGTTATTGGAATTTGCTTTGAACAAAGTTCACGTGTTTTGGAAATGTCTTGGTATATGATTGATTGCAAGGACTGAAAAAATTATGATGGTCTAGTACTCCAGTACAAACAACATGATGGGTGATTAATGCAGGGTTTTAATGAGCACCAAATGAGCAAGCTGAAGCAGAGTGAGTTCTCAACTGTAGAAAGGGAGAGAGAGATTACGCAGGTACCTGAATACATGTTGTTTATCGTTTCAATGGCAGTTCCCTTCTAATCAATAAAGTTGTTTTGCAGGTTGTCCAGTCTGTAAATGAGCTTGCTCAAATCATGAAAGACATCTCAGCCCTTGTGATAGACCAGGTTTGACTCGCATCTTTCTTTTATGTTATTAACTGTGGTGTTCGATACTAACTGAGTTATGTATTTAAAATCTCTAATCAGGGCACAATTGTTGATCGAATAGACTACAATATCCAAAATGTTGCTACATCAGTCGAGGAGGGCTTCAAACAGCTCCAGAAGGTGTTATATATTTCTGACCCATGCTTGCACATACACATAGGCAAAAACTCATCTGCTAATGTTGCAGTCATATCCTGAATTCCCCTCCCCAAACCCCTGTATACCAAAGATCACCTCTCATTTAGTATTCGGTGACTTGTGTATTCAATGTGTGCATTAGTTGCTAGGCGGTCCCTCAGTTGTTGCAGTTTTAACAAAACTTGAGAGTTGTGTATGACTTGTATTGGAATTGCAGGCTGAACGAACACAGAAGAAGGGAGGGATGGTGATGTGTGCAACAGTGCTGGTTATTTTATGCTTCATCATGATAGTCCTATTGATCCTCAAAGAGTTATTGCTATGATCGTTTTAGGGTACAGTACTGACAGCGGCTTAACACCCTAGTTTCACATGATTCATCATGTATATATGATGTTCCCGAGTAAGATGGGGGCTGATGACAATAAATATAAACTGCGTTGTAAATAGTTTCGTAATGGTATTGCACCGTTTTTTCCGTAGAAAACACATTTTTAACGTTGTAATGAGGCGAGTTTGTTTTAGTTGTAACGATTCATTCTTTGTGGGAAATGCTCGAACTAATGAAAAAGTGGAATGCATTACAGTGATCTTCTTGTCTGCCTTGAACTCTTGATATTCTAACTAATGTAGTGGCATACAAGGTTGATCCTTCCTTAGTTTCAAAACCACTGTGCTATGATCAATCTTATCTGACTATGGTTGATTATCTATAATCGAGGAAAATAATGTCATCTACAAACCATAAAATAATAATTACTATAACCAAACCTTCAAGTTATGGCTTTTGTTTCTTTCGCTTGTTCATGAAATGACGCTTAGTTAATCAACGGGATGTTTCTGAGGTGAGGATACAAAATAACTATTAAAAGATATTAAATTAAAATTTTTTATATCATCGAACTTATAACATATTAAAAGATCTAATATATACTTAAAAATTATTAAAATATTAATTAAATACTTTATTTTAATATCTTAGTTAATACATAATTATATAAACTTATTATTAAACGAATAAAAAAGTTAAAAACTTTTAATTCAAAATAATTAAAAGTTTTCATAAAAATAAATAAAAAAAGTAAAAAAAAATTAAAAGGCTTTCAAGTAAGAGATTTTAAATGAAAAGTAAAAATGTATTGATAACAATACATGTATTAGTTTATTAAAAACTTAAACTTATAAAGAGAACCTAAATTTTAAGAGAAATAACTTTAAGATATTAGTTAAAATTTTTATTATTAAAGTGAGCATGTTGATAATCATTTTAGTAAAGAATAATATCAATTCATATTTAGATATGTTAACTTCTGAAATTTGATAATGAATATTTAAAAACTCATACATGAGTTTACTATAAAATACAAAATTAATGTCTTAATCTAGATTGAGAATATCCAAATAGATAATATTAAATATTGAAGAGTGAAACAATAGCATTATATAGAATTAATAATCAAAAGTAATAGATACTAATAAATGAAGAAAATATGGATTTTAACTAATTAATAAGAAAGAGAAATTAGAAGGTAGTAATTTTCGGGTAGACCGCAGCTTCTTTTCATCAGTTAGAAAAACCTATGGACTTCGGAGCTAAAAAAGCGTCCCAACTTAACAACCTATCCATCAAAACAGAATTTTCAAAATTTTCAAAAAAAACAACAACAGAGTTTTCAATATAAAATGAAAACCAAACAACCTAAAACCCTAGAGATTGTATCTCTCTATCTCAGCCTTACTCATCAATTGTTTGGATACCAAAAAAAAAAAACAAAACATATCGGACAAGTCAAGAGATGGGAAGTGGATAAAGGTTTAGCCACCAGCTTCTTCAAACAGGTGAAAAGAAAATTTTAAAAATCATTAATTGAGAAAAAGAAGGTGTGCAATGACTCTGGCTGGTGAATTCCCGGCTGGTTTGAAGATTCTCATTGTTGATGATGATAGAACATGTCTCTTAGTATTGGAAAGAATGCTCCGGAAGTTTTCATATCAAGGTTTGTTATGTATAAGTTTCATTTTATTATACTTAAATATTTTACCATAATCAATGCTCCTTCTTCTTCTTCTTCTTCTTCTTCTTTTTGTTTGTTTGTTTGTTATTGTTGGTTTTATTTTCCTTTAATCATGATTTGACACAATGGTACGTAATTAATATATAGTGATGATTGATGTGATTGGTTTTCAGTTACCAAGTGTCAGCAAGCGAGGGAAGCCCTTGCTTTGCTTCGACAAGACAAAAACAGATTTGATATCGTCCTATGTGATTTACATATGCCTGATATTAATGGAATTGAGCTTCTTCAGATCATTGAAGTAGAGATGGATTTACCGGTTGTTAGTAAGTACAAAATACATGCATTAGTTTCATGTTTTTCAAAATATTCCTTTTTCATTTTTTCAACGTTTATGGTGATACAGTGATGTCTTCTGATGATGGAAAAGGAGTTGTTATGAAGGGTATAGTCCATGGAGCTTGTGATTATTTGGTAAAACCAGTTCGCATGGAAGCTATTGGACTCATTTGGCAGCATGTGGTTCGCAAGAAGAAGAAACGTTTCTCGGGAGAAATTAATAGGTTATTGCCACTACAACGGAATGACAATGCCGTCCCGGCAATGGATAAAAGAAGCCTGAAATACCGGAAACGGACAAGTGAAGACGAAGATGTAGCTGAGGATGGGGAATCCTCCGAGGGGAAGAAGCCCAGGATGGTTTGGACACAAGAGCTCCATGATTTGTTCGTTGCTGCTGTAAATGAACTAGGGCGTGGTAGTATGTACTCTACCTCTATACATCCCTTAAAAGTTTTTTTACCAAAATGCTTTGTCTTGACAAATGTTATTGCAGATGCTGTTCCTAAGAAAATTTTGGAACGTATGCAAGCTATGAATGTGACTTTTCTTACAAGAGCCAATATTGCCAGTCATCTTCAGGTGAACTTTATACTACGCAAGAATATATTTAACTTGTCTTAGAACTCATATCTTAAATTACATGTTGCAGAAATACCGCATGCATCTTCAAAAGGAAGGTGCAGTACCCTCCAGTGATAGCAGAGATGTGAATGCTTATATAGACCACCGCAACCTACAATTTCAACCTTCGCCTACTACTCCATATCAACTTCCAATGCAAAATCTAATCACCGAGAGAGCCAATGAAAACGTATTAAGTATAGCTCCAAGTCATGTTGATGGAGGGAGCAATATTTTCAACTCCAATGTTGCCTCGGACTCAAGTTGCTCTCTCCCAACTCAAGTCACCTTGTATAATCTCTATCGAGCAAACTTGTTATACCAGAATGAATTTCCTCCTACTAGTAATGGTGTTGCCATCTCTAATGACAATGAATTTCCTCCTAACGATGGTGTTGCCAACTCTAATGACGAAAGTTTGTACTGCAACATAGTAGATGGTACGGAGCTTTCGAACCCATTTCCAGCTGTTGAGGAGTTGGTCCACGAGCCCTCGTTTTTGGTCGGACAATATGATCAACAAGCCTTCTTTCGTGGACCAATTTGAATAGGGTTAGCTAAAATTGTTCACTGGTATGTTATTTGACGGATAAGCCTTTTGAAGATTTTCTTCGCAAAACAAATCCTGGTTTTCTATCCTCTGTACGTCTCGTGCAGTTCTATTTGTTTTATTTAGACATTAAATTAGTTCAAAAATTTCTTTCAATGTTACATATCTTTTCCCTTCTTCTTATATGTATATAAAGATGTAAGACGTAATTTGAAAAAGAGGAGCTTGCTTCTATATTAGCGATAAAAGTCTTCATACATGTGAAGGATTACACTTACTGCAAACAAATGGATGAATAATTGAATATGTGCTACTGAATAGCGATACCATAAAAGTTTTCTATATGCAGTAGTAGTTCAATGCTAAAAATCCACCTGTAACCCAAAGGTATCGAGGCTAAGAAGGCAACCGAAAAATGAATTTGGAATTGTTGAAATAACAAATTTGTCCAAATGCGGTCACTACTGCATTAGCAATAGAAGAGCAAGTGTTAGAAAGCCAAAAACGCAGCTTCTACCACTGACCATGGGAGCTTTGCTAGGAAGTCTTGCGGGAAGTACACATTCCTCTCCGTTAAACAATACTTTTGTCGGGAACCCATCTCCGGCGGCCACTTCAATTCCCGGCGTGGACTTCTTCTTGAAAGAGATAACTGATTGTTGAGTGCCGGGAACACGGGGATCCTTTTTCGGTTTGGCACCATCTGTTTCGGCTAGAAGATAATTCAAACCCGGACGACCTTGCATGAATAGTGTATTGTTGGAGCCAAGCAACTTGCTTCCATTGAAGGTGTAGACTTCTTCAAAGCCTGGTACTGCTTTATCCAATTGAACTGCTGCAAACCAGTCTTCAAAGCTAGAATCACCCCAGTTAAAAAGAGTGATCCTTGCAGTCCATCCATCTTTATGATCTGATAACAAGTGCCAGTTTATGCTAACTCCACAGTTATCTCCACAAGGCAATGGATTAGGAACTGATAGTCGTTTTATATCAGCCCACGACAATGCTTCAGCAGTCCTGTTCTCGAAAGGGATAAGAAGAGCATCGGGTCGTAGTAGTAGAGCCGGCTCTGTAGCACTGCAGGTTTGGCTTGGGTTGCTGTTGCAGCCACAGGCACATGTATTGCATGGAATAGCAGAATCATTGAAGAAAGCAGAGTATGAAACACAACATCTTGGAACTGCCTGCTTGGATTGTGTTATATTGCAAACCACTTGCCAACTAGCAATTGACGCTGTTGCTGATGGCAAACCACTTGGATCAGGGAATTGACTCGGGCTAACTCGTATCGGAGACCCGCATTCGTATCCCGGATTCATAGTGCCTTTGATCTTCCAGTTCTGAGGAGGAACTAGCTCTGTCCTATTCAAGTCTGGTGGCATTTTGTAGACTTGCATGTTGAAAGATGATACAGACTTGCTTGGATCCATTAAAGGAGGCAGAATGGTCCCGTTTCGACAGCAAAAGGGGATTCTTCCACGGATCGAGTCATTGGCTCTTGTGGGAGGCAGGTCAACAATAGTAGGCCTTCTCTCACAATTCAATACCTGCGAAAAATCCATTTCTTTGTAGTGCTGACCTTGCCTGCCGAAAATGCAGTCTGTTGTATCAACAACATAAGGGTAAGCTCCTCTCATGGCATAAATGAATTCCTCCCTCATCCAATCAAAGCTCAATTGCCATTTATCAAGGCGACCAAGAGGGTTATGAATTGAGATTGAAACCTGTGCCCAGTAATTATCACTATATGCCCTTATCACGTCATACATGATTACAAGATCACCTTCTTGCCTGGCCAAGAATTCATCATTTACCCCATTGTTCGAATCAGAGTTTAGATCATCTTGAATGCAGCATACATGCATCACATTGTTCCCTATTGTAAACCCACAAGAATTAACTCAACAATGAATAGAATTGCAGGTTGATTTCCAAGTTTTAAATTCCTAAGACAGATTAGGTAGCTAAACAAGAAAGTAAAATATATCAATGGAATATATATCAAGTTTTCACATTTCAGTATATATATATATTATTACTTTCCTTAGACTTTCATAAAAGAAATATTAATTCTGAGTGCAACTTAGGGTTTACCTGGTCAAAATATTAACATACATATAACAGGTCAAAGTTGAAATGTATTCATGCATCAAAGCCTTACATGTTGACTTTTCGACAAAACTTGTACTAGAAATTATTTAGAGTTTGTTTTCATACAGCAGAGTTTTTTTAATCATGGGGATGTATTCATTTTCTCATTACGTTAAGCTACAAATTATCATTTTCAACAATTAATTAGAACAGCAAATTTCCTCGAGGTTCCTCTGTTTTATAGAATTATTTCACCTCCTATGTTCCCAATTAGTGTTCTTGAATAAAAAAATAATCACAAAAACTATTTTCATTAAAATATATATTAGACCTTGATTGGTGGCGTTAAGACAAGAATACCCATCGTTAACGAGACTAATATTAAGCGGCATGGGAACATCCGGAGCTCCTACACCGAATTGAGTACCCACTAAACCGACCCTAACCTCCATTTGTGCCCTGTCCCCGGCAGTCTCCACAGCTGATTTAAGGTCACTGATGGGGAAGCCGGCGAGAACGGTACCGGTTCCAACCTCAGCAGGGAAGGAACTCCCATCGGCCAAAACAGCGTTAGAAGCAGAGACCAAGAGCTCCTGGTGCTGAAACCCAACGAAGGCTCTCCAAGACTTGAGCTCGTGACGTCCGTTGTTGAGAACAGTTAAAGTGGACTCGAAACGGTAGGCTTGGTTGGTGGGGTCGGTGGGAGGGATGGCATGGCCTCCAGTGTAGTTGTACGATAAGAAGATGCCGTTGCATGAGTCGGAGGGGGGCGGTGGTGCTGGCGCCGGGGAAGGGGTCTGGGGTTGAGAAAGTGAAGTGTCGAAGAGAGAAAGCAAAAGCAAAATGAAAGAGAAGATGATAGAATGGAGTTGGGCGGGAACAGCCATGGTTGTTGATGTGGTTTCGATTCAAGAGAGAGGAAATATTTGTGAAGGAATTCAAAGTGGAGAGATTGGTTTGATTAAGTGAGAAAATGGGTTTAAAGAAATGGAATTGGTAAATGGGGAGCCGGCTATGTTGCCCTTTCTTCTTCACTGCAACTTGGCTGGCATAACTAAAATAGTGGGAACCGGTCTTTGCACTCTTATTTCATTTGCTTCTTCTATCTTTCTTTTCTTTTGCTTTATTTTAGAGTCGGTCATACTTGCTTAAAAATTTTTTTTGGTAAATTATTAAAATAGTCATTTTTATTTAATTTAAGTTACATTTTAGTTATTTATGTTTGAAATGTTACGCTTTAGTCACTTATTTTATTGATTTATAATATTTTAGTCATTGAGCCGTTAATTTCCGTAAACAATGTAACGGTAAGCTGATATAATATGGTACATTAAATTATCATTTCAAACAAAAATTTTAAAGTTAATTTATACAATCGATCCCTACATTTTTTCGTTTTGAGAATTTAATTTTTTTTATGTTCTTTTAACTTTTTTCTTTTCTTTATTTTCCAATCTCTTCTGCTTCTCCTATTTTTCACCCTTTATTTCTTTTAGCGTAGTTTTTTTATATTTTCCATTTGTTAAAACCAATCCCTATACTTTTAATTTTTTTTGAACAATTTAATTTTTTTAAGTAAGGCGAGCTTATAGACTAGTTTTAACAAATGGAAAACATAAAAAAAAAATACGTTAAAAGAAATGAAGAAGGGAAAAATCAGAGAGAGAAGCAAAAGAGAATGAAAAATAAAGAAAAAAAAGAAAGTTAAAAGAACAAAAAATAAAAAAATCTTAAATTGATCAAAATGAAAAAAAATATAGGGCCAATTGTAGAATTTAACCTAATATTTTCATTTGAAATAATAATTAACGTGCCATATCAACTTAATGTTACACCGTTAACGATAATTAATGACTTAATGCCTAAAATGTTACAACGTGGTAATGTAAGTGATTAAAACGTAATATTTCAAACATGATTAACTAAAATATAACTTGAGACAAATAAAAGTGACTATTTTAACAGTTTACTCTCTTTTTTTTAATCTAACTTATATGACCAAGTTTTATTGTTTTTTAAAGCATTTTTTTTATGTTTATAGTTTTGGAGATTTGTAGCTTTACACGAAGATCATTAAATTATTAGTAAGTTTACGTTTTGGTTATTTAATTTTAAAAGTTATAAAATAGTCATTGAATTATTTGAAAGATTTTATTTAAGTAATTGAATTATTTGAAGAAATATATTTAGATTTTGGTTCACAGGTTCGTGATATTCAAATTTTATTTTATGAAAAAAACTGAATTCTAAAAGAGAAAGGAAAAGAGAACTTTCGATTGGTATAGGATGCAGAGGAAGCTATACAACAACAGTTCTAATAGCCCAATAACTTGAATGAAAATTTTCAAATAATTTAGTGACCATTTTATAATTTTTTAAAATTGAATAACCAATACGTAAACTCAATAATAATTTAGTCAACTAATTTACCCTAATTAAAAAATAAGAAAGAAAATTATAATTTCAACTTGTAGTTCATACCGAGCATCTCGAATTAGAGATGCAATTATTTTTATGGTAAATTACAGTTGCATCATTAAGGTTTTTTTTTTATATATATATATATAACATAGTTATTTAATTTTTTAATTTTTTTTTTTCAGTTACTATCTTTTAAATTTGGTATAATAATAAATTTAGCTTTTGATGTTTACATATTATGTCAATTTAGTCTTATTTTTTAAATATTTAGCCCTCAATGTTCCCTAATTTTATCCTATTTTTATATGAAATATGATTTAATACACAATGTTTAAATTAGAAATAAAAGCAAAATTTTATATATATATATATATATATATATATATATATTAAAAAACGGTTTATTATTAAATTTAAAAAAATCCTCAAATACATTATTTTCCTTATACTTCAAATAACTAAGAATTTGATATCTCTCGATAATTAATCCATTTTTGCTATTAGTTAACAACTATTGATGAAGCAAACCAAAACTCAATAAATTATTATTTTTAAACTATTAGACTTACAATCGAGTTGAATTAACGAAGCGGGTAAATTTTTTTATTTTCAAGCAATTGAATTGACTATTTTTTAAAATTTAAGTCGTTTTGTTTCTTGTTGTTTATTTTTTATTGAATAGAATACATGAGCAATATCTGCAAGGGTCATAAAGAAAATCAAAACTATAAAATGATCAAAGTACACTATATGTAAATGTTGAGGGTTCAATTTTAGAATTAATAGTAAATTGACACAATGTATAAATGTTAAGGGTTAAAGTTATTATTATAACAATTCTAAAAGCTACCACATCAACTTTTCGTTTCTCATTTAATGGTTAATGACCAAAAAGAAAAAATCAAATAGTTAAGTGAGAATTTTGTAATTTTTCATAATTAACTAACTAAAAAATAAACTTAACAAAAATTGAGTCACTACTTATATTGTTTAAACTTATTTTATTATAATTTTGTATTTTGTAAGACTTCATGTAACCACAGCATAAAATTATCGTTTAAAAATTCACTGCCACGTAATATTCGTAAGATAACATAATACTCGTATGTAATAATAGTCTAATGGAAAGCATACAAAAGACGTTAATTCGAACTCATTTAAACAGTAATATCTTTCAACTAAAAGTTGTAAGGAGTTTAAAAGTAATTTTTAAAAAAAAATGGAACGGAGGGGCCCATGATTTGAAGCATCCGGCTCGTTTGGTGACTCGTCCTCTTGAAACACGGGCCTGCTGTTTCCTCAAAAGCCCATATTAAAATGAAAACCCCAAAAAGAGTACCCTTAGTCATTCATATGTATTTCTATGCTTTTTTGCTAATATTAAAAATAAAAAGATCTGTACTAAACATAAAATAAAAAAAAGGGTCGTTTCAGTTAATTTATATAGTATATGACCAATTAAATTAAATATGTTCCGATTCTTATCATTTTTCTTAAATTTGTTTGGTCATTCATGTCGTCTTATATGAACAAGTCTCTTCTTTTTCTATGCTTTTCTTTTGAGAAATTATGAATAATTTCAGAATAAATTAATAATTAAACTAATTATGATGAAGATGGTTGGCAAGGTTCTGTTGAACCACGTGTATGAAATAAAATTTAAAGTTAATTTTGCATGGCCTGCATAAAATAATATTCAACTAGTAGACATTTGCATGGAGAAGAGAGGCAAATAACCATCGACAACACGACATATATATATATATATATATATTGTTCCTTTTTTTTTAAAAACATTATATAATTAATTGATTGTTTTTAATCAAAATAAAACAGACGCTTGAAATTGTTATTAGTTATTAGTAAATCAGATACATCAATTATTATTAATAAATGTCGGGAGGAAAGAAAAACATGTTTATTTAAACTCCTTACAATTACAATTTAAACATGTTTATTTAATTAATTATCCAATTTAAACTCTGTATATAGTTAATGAATAACTTGTTTGCCTTTGGGCTCCTTTTTTCCTTGAATCCTTTATGTTATGATGAAATGCAGAACAATTTTGCGAGTGCATAATCTGAATGACAAAACTTGATTGCCCCAATACAACTTCATACAAGGCTGCGTATGTCTCGTTAGCTAGAAAAGCTGACGTCTTGATCAAAAGCAAGAAGGCTGGAGCCATGAATGCTCTGGTTCGAACCAAACCTCATCATGTTCATGTTAGGAGGGCCATTCCCTTGCTGTTATTTGGCTATCAGTGAAGGGATGTGCTTTATGGTTGAAAGAGGTGATACTCTTTGCAAAGGGTACATCCTCATGGTACAGGACAAGAGCGTCTGAATGTATCTACCATATGAGATTCTAGGTTTACAGTAATAGCACCTTGTTTTAGAATCATTGATTCAAGATACAGGATAAGAGTGCCTCAGGGTCAGGTATCTTATGACTTAAATTTTCACATTTAATGTTTGCTTTATATTGTTATGTTTGGAGTCTCATGCTTCTTATGACCCCATAGCTTGATTAGGTTTAATAAATCACTTGAAGAATGCAGCATTATGAATGATCTTTCTATATTTATTCAAAACCTGCTTTCAAATCCAAAATCTGTATACATTCAATTAACATAGGACAGGAAATCCATTCTTACTCCCACCCCTGACAGCCTTTTGAGTCCCTCCAAAGAATTGTTCTGATGCCCCACACCATTGTTTAATGATAAAGCTCCATCGGCACTTTATTCTCATTTATCCTACTAAAACCTTTCTTTTTGTTGCATGCTTGCCCACAAGAATCTATTCTATTTCTACCCACTGTCCTATCTTCTGTTTCATGGCATTGCGTCAATACTTTTCAATGGATCCATTGAACTCAAGAGCTCCCACGGCTTGGCTGAATCCACATGGCTCAAACAAGGTTGCCAAATAAATGTTAAATCCATAATCTTCTATAAACTAAATGAGTTCCAATTTCGAATTAGGTATTTGTCTCTCCATTTCATGACAAAAGCAGGCTACAAGGGATATTTTCTGGTACAATTGACACAAAGTGAAACAAAAGCTGAAATACCAGCTCACTTAATTAAATATAATGCTAGGCGTATGTATGCATCCCCACACAAGAACATGTTTATAATGTAGGTTGGAGTGGCAAAGAAATTCAATCATTCATGTGGTAATCTGTCCCACTTAGCTAGTCTACTTGCAGCTAAAGCCTGCAACAATACCCAAATTATGTAAAAGCCATATTATATAGACCTAATTTAGGTTCAGGACGGCGGCCGTGGCAACCTCTCCTTCCAGAATCATCGAACCTCGCCAAATGATTAAAACTAACGGGATTAGCATATGATTAGAACAATTGAGGTCAAAAGCTATTAGTATCTGATGACTTTCATGATTTCACCACCAGCAACCATGTAGGTCCAGCAGCAGTTGTTTCTATGTCCATGTCAAACTTTAATTAATTAATCAAATTATAGAAGAATTTTATTTTGCATCATAGATAATAGATATATCTCAAAGACAAGGGCGCTCGCATGATGCCACATGGCCGATTAAGCTATAATATTAACGATGAACATGAAAGGATCAATATCATAAAGCGCTAACAAAGATCCAAACTATAGGTGTGCATGGGCCGGGCCGGGCCGGGTTCGGGCGGGGTCCAAAAATGGGCTTAAAATTTTGCCCAAGCCCGACCCAAATAAAAATGTTAAAACCCGGGCCCGGCTCGGCCCGCTCATATTAATTTTTATATTATTTTTATATAATTTTAAAATATATATAAACCATCAAAAATACTAAAAACATCAAAATAAATATTTCTCAACAAATTAAAAATAAATTTTAAAAAATATGTAAACTTAAATAACAATAAAATAGATGCAACTTAACAAGTAAATGCCTCTAAAATAATAACAAAATTAACAAATGTCTTTAAAATAATAACAAAATTAACAAAAAAATAAGTTTTATACAATATCTAAACAATAACAATAAAACAGTAGCAACATAATAGTAAAATGGTAACAAAATAGGAAGAAAATAATAAGAAAATAATATTAAAAAATATATATATTTTTGTCTTTAGTGAATTCGGGCCGGGCCGGGCCGGGCTCGGGCCAAAAATTTCTTACCCGAGCCCGGCCCATTTTTTAAACGGGCCTTATTTTTTTGTCCAAGCCCATTTTTCGGGTCTATATTTTTGCCCAAACCCTCCCACATTTCGGGCGGGCCTTCGGGTCGGATCGGGCCACCCGGCCCATGCTCACTTCTAATCCAAACCGACTGGCTACCTGTGCTGTGTTGAACAAAAAATAGAACCCAATTGGCCACGTGTGGGCAGGGCCAAAGAAATCGATTTTTCCCATTCCTACTTTGGACATTTCCTACGCTACAATGATATCTGGGTCCCACCGATGCCGCCATATTATGATAGGATTTAGCTCGACATCTTAGCTTCCTTTAAACAACCGCTCATTATTAATCGTTATAATAAAATAATTTATTTTTTGTATAATGAAATAATAAAAACAACAAAATTTACCAAGAAATAAACACAAGAATCAGACTCTAAAGGGAGAATTAGTGGGTGCGCAAAGGAACAGTGTGGACAGGTTGGTAGCTCACTTTCGCCGCTACCACATAAAAGCACAAAGCAACCCGAAATTTTTTTTTACAAAACTCCATCAACTATGCAAGAGGCTTGACCAAAACATCCTTCCAATGCCTATAATTAATTCTCCATTAGGTCCTTTTCGGCCACCACTAAAAATGAACCAACCAACTAGATACAGGAAAAAAGAAATCACATTCCCTTGTCCGCTGAGGTGAGGTGAGGTGAGGTGGTGTGCTTATACTGATACACAGAGCAATGCCACTAGCTAAACCTTAAAACACTAACCACATTTTGCCAAAATGGCTTACTTCTCTGATCCCATTCAATATCTATCCTCTTTTTTTTTTCTTCCTTAAAAAAAAATGCGAAAACAAAAAGTGGGCCAAATAGAATACAAATGGATTGATAAATAAGTTAATAAAATACAATAGAAAAAACAAAAAAAATGGAGTAGTCATAATCAATCATCAATCATCATAGTAAACAAGACGCAATGTAATAGCTCAAATTTCAGTAATATCAGGAATTGTGGTTCGAGACCACCGAATTCGATAAATGAACCCGTATATAATATTATTTAATATTTACGAGCCAAATGTAGTTTTTAAAAGATTTTTGAAATGGTAAATTGTGTTTTATAAAGATTATTTGGTCAAAATATCGAGAAAAAGAGGTATCGAGATCTCGGTGTTATAGACCGAGCTATAAATATTTTTGTGAATATTTACGGAGTGTCAATAAGATAACATTAAAATTTCGTTAGAAAATTTTGACGTTTGGGTGGTTAATTAAATAAAAAGGACTAAATTGAAAAATGTGTAAAAGTTGCTAGAAAGATTAAATAGCTCAATTGTCAAAAGAGGAAGGACCCAAAGTGCAAATAAGCCCAAAGGAGATATTTTGGGCGGCAATAGCTGAGAAAAATCAGGAAATGGGTGAAATAAGGGCAAAATTGGAAAATTGCCAAAATTAGTTAAATAAAAATGGGACCAAATTGGAATATCTAGAATTCTCTTCATTTCTCTTCATTTTCTTCAGCTGAAAAACAGCCATGGGAGACAGTTCAAGCTGGTTTTCATACTCAAGCTTCATGTAAGTTTAATTCTTGCTTTCTCCTTGAAATTTCTATGTTTATTAGACCTTTACAATTGGGTCCAACTTATTAATTCATTAGTTTTTCATTCTATGGCTAATTTTTAAAGTTGATGTGGATTAGTGCTGGAAGCATATGATGAATAAATATTGAATTGAAGCTTTAATTTTGTTATATGATGATTTTATCAAGTAAAGTTGATGGAAATTGGTTTTAGGACCTAATTATGAAAGAGTTGAAATTAAGGCCTAGTATTAAAATTCTGAATTTCAAAGGTTATGAAGTAGTTTAAAATGATAGAGAAAAGTATTAAATGAGAAATTTAGCTCAATTGAGGGGTTAATTGAGTAAGGACTGAATTGTATGAATTGTGGAATTTGGGACAAAATAGAAATCAACATGTTACACTAAAGCAGTTTTGGACAGCAGCAATTGTCTAACTTTGAAAAATCACCAAAAATGGTATAAATTGAATTAGAAGTTGAGTGAGATATGGAATTAAAGCTTGTTGAGTCTACTTTCATATAAAAGAAACAGAGCAACTAAAGGAACTCTGTTTTCTGAGATATTTAGATTTTTGTGAAACTGGTTTAGAATGATTGCGGGATCCTCTGTTCTGACTTGTAAAAATCATTAAAAATTGTACAAAAATAGTTATGGGACATAATTTATATGGTTAGATTTCTCAGTGAGTCTGTTTTCATTAGAAACAATCAAAAACACTACATGAAAATCGTACTATGAGATAATTAATTTTTAGTGAAGAAAGGTCAGAGCTGTTGGACTTTGTAACAGGGGAAACTTTAATGAATAAACTGTATTAATTGGATAAACCAAAAATTCTGAAAATTTTATGGTAAGAAGATATATGAGTCTAGTTTCAAGGAAAATTTACGGATCTTAATTTTGAGTTCTGTAGCTCAAGATATAAATAATTTGGTAACCACGACACAAATGGACAGTTTTGAATATACATATAAGTAAATAGTGAAATTATTGATAATGTTACTTATAGCATGTTATATAAATTAAGGATGTGGAATGGAGAGGAGGAGGAGGAAAATATGTATGAATATTCATCTAGCATGGATAATTTGTATATTTTAGGCCCAGGGACTAAATTGAATAAAAGTAAAACTTTATGGGCAAATTTGTAAAAATGTTAGAAATGACCAATTTGCATGAAAAGGATTATTTTATTATTTAAATTTCAAAATTTAAATGGAATTATTAATTTAGTTCAAGTTCGGTGAAAAATACGTTTTAAGGATTAATTTGCAAGAATTTTATTCTCTGAGCCTAAGGATGAAATCGTCATTAGTTAAAAGTTTAGGGGCAAAATGGTAAATTTTGTTTAGAACATTAGTTGAATGTATTAGAACATGAAATAAATGAAAATGACAATCATCTTTATTTATAAAGATCCGATTGACTCAAATATGAGACTAAAACGTGGAAAAGAAAAGAGATTATTGAAATTATAAACATGAATAAATAACGAGGTAAGTTGGGGTAACTTGAATTGTATTTTTAAATACATGAAATATTGATATAATAAATTACCTAATTTATGTTTATGAAGAAATGGTAAGAGAATGATATTTATCATGACATGTAAATATGTGATTATCTGTTATTCTTAATACAAGGAAACTAAGTATGTTGAAACATTTAATAAATTCATGTCGAGAAAAATAAGCACGTTTAAGGGACAACATGTTTAATTTTAATTGGTTTCAAATATGAATGTTAGATGAAGTAAAATATCTGATAAATAAATCGGTAACTTCGGTAATGCTCCGAACTCTATTCCGGTAACGGATTTGGGTTAGGGGCGTTACACGCAAGAATAATGTAGATGAAATGACGAACTGGGGAAAATGAAACAACAGTCTGCGTAGGAATTTTTACCAAGGACTATGCCAACTGGGACTTCAATGTGGGTGTCTGTACAAGTCATAGGGCGCCCATAGAGCATCAAGCGGACACGGCCTTTTTGAATCCAGCCTAAGCCACGGCTTGCCGCTGCCGGACCAATGCAAGAGGCTAATCGGACTCGGATGCAAGTCTCGATAACTTCCCCGCACATTGTCCCTACCCAGCCCGTGTTGGTTCCATCTATGCTCAATGGGCGCCACGCGTCCCGTAAAAACTAGCAAGAACGGCGGCAAGGAACCAAGCTCGTAGATTTGGTTGCTTTTCTGAATCTCCATCCACCTTTCGATCCGTCTAGTGAACCCGGCCCGTCTCCATCTCACCAGATCTATCACCATCACCCCCGTGTTAAAATAACATGGTTTCCTTCCTCTGAAAGTTCCTGAAAATCGATCGTCCGACCAGAAACTATTAGTAAAATATTTTGTGAAGTTGGCATGACAATACTCTGATGCTCCAATTGTTCGTGAGCGCAAGTTAGTACTCCATAGCTCAGAGATATCGCCAACAAAGACCAGATCAGAATCCAAATAAATCACTCTTCGTACGCATGGCTCTAGCAGATCCGCTAGGTAATTTCTAGCATAATTTAACGGCTGTTCAAGCGCTTGCCTAACTGAAGACGATATCAAGTTTCGTACAATCTCAGGATCGAAATAATAAACCTTGAATTTCAATTGGGGGAAGGTTGATCGAACGAGGGTTTCCATATCGGTCTCTGAGACAAGGAAATGGAAGAAAATGTTCTCTGGACACAATGAATGCTGGAGAATGGAGTGAACGGCAGCGATTGACCCACGGAGGTACTGAACATCTAGTGTTATAGCCACGTGCACTAAAGTAGGATCACAAACGCCAGTGGTTTTGTGGTCGGCGAAGCCACATTCATCGGCATTGTGAAATTCGAAGGCCTTTCGGAAAGAGAATCGATCATCCCGTGAGTCTGGTGACGTGGACACTTGAAACGACGGTAACCGGATATAACTGTCGAGGTGAGAAGATCTAATGGCTTCAGCTGGAGGAAACGACTGGAGTGAAGGAGAGAGAACAATCATCATCATTGCAGCTGAAAAGAAGCCAGAGGATTGCATTATCCAAAGCATCTTAACTCTGTAAATCCCTCTCCACTTAGTTTTTTAGATTTGAAATCAAACCAATACGGTAAGATTATAGAGAGGGATGATCGAAAGAACGATTAGGTTCCTTTTCGGTCCGCTAGAGTTCAAAAGGGTAGAATGAATAAATATGAAGAAAGAAGCAAAGCTCAGAATCGCCTTTTTTTTCTTTGGGTTCTGTGTCAAATTGGAAATTGCGGTAGGAACGAAGCGCCTTTTGTTGGGAAAGATAAATACTATAAAAAAGAATCGCTGAAAAAATAACCAGAACATAGAATAAGAGGGCCCGGGGCTACCGTGTGCCACCGTCCCAACCCTCTAACTCCCTTCACTTTTTAGCCCCCTCTTTTGTCAATTAGAGAAGCTGATGGCGGTAACCTAAGAGAGAGATAAGAGGCAAAGACTTGAAATAGAGAGAAAGATGTAGGGCAAGATAAATAGATATTTTCTTTTAATTTCCCCTAGCTTCGCGTTTTCTTCTATCATAGATATCCACAATCAAACTTAATAAAAATAATTTTTAGGAAAAAAAAATATTAATAGCATAACAAAAACAAAAAATATTATGAAAAGGTAAGAGGGATTTTTTCCAAACAAAAATTAATTATCGAAATAATATGATTTCTTTCTTAATTACTCAAATATTATGATAATTATCGAAATAATATGATTTCTTTCTTAATTACTCAAATATTATGAATTGTGCGTGGAAATTCAAATCAACATAGCGACTAGGAATTTGGAGTGACAATGATGTATTCATTCTGTTAAAATCAAATATGATAGTATCGCAAACCCAAATTGTAAATCTCTTATTGAAAATATATATATATATATATATATATAACGATGCTTTTTTCTTTTACCTTGCATTTTCAAGTGATTTGGCCTCTTAACCTTTCATTGTTTTATATTTTTCTTATTGATGAATTATGGTTAAAACTTTAAAAGTAAATAATTTCTTATTATTTTTAACTTAAAAAAATTAATTAAAAATAAATTAACTTAGAAAAACAACTTATAAAAGAAAATTTTAAAACAATTTGAGTTTACGATATTGTCATGCCTAGTTTTGATAGAATACATGTATCGTTGTAACTTTAAATCTTTAATTATCATACTGATTTGGAATTTTCATACTCAATTCGATAATTAAAAAGTAACGAAGAGATGACATAGTTAGTGTGGCATGGCTTGGTTTTTATGTTGTTGGATGTTTGTCCCCTTCCTTTGAGAGGCATGTATGGTAATGTAATTCTGATTTAGATATTGAATCAGTTAGTAGGAGATTGAAATTGGCTTAAAAAGCAGGTTAGACAATTGGATGAAAATGGATCTATAAAATATATCATTTATAAACAGAAATTCCTTTTTCTTTTTATTTTGTTCATTTCTGATTGGGAGATGGGAAAGTGCAATTCACATTCTGATTTATTTTATTTTATAATTTTCTTTTTCGGCTAGAAATTGACTTTGTTTGCTGTACACAGTACACCATTCACGGTATACTAGTTGCCTTATTACAAGTCTATCCAGCTAGATCATGATTTCATTATTCAAAATTTTAGGGGTTTTTTGTAATGAAAGGAAATGAACAACATTTAAACTCTGTCATCATGCAGAACATTTGAAATCTCATCAGGTGGAATTGAAAAAAAAAAGAAAAACTAAACCCAACATTCCCATTGAAAGCCATTGCTGCCATTGCGTCTGCAGTTCTATTCACCTCGCTAAACGTATGGACCACCCTGACCTCCAAATCCCAGCTCAACTACCCAACAACCGCATTTTTCTTAAATATCCACTTTCGGTTTTGTTGTGTCTCTAATCTAACTTTTTCATTAAAAAGTAGATCTAATCTAACTTCATTTTAATCTATTTGATCACTCATAAAATAAAGCTTAAAGCCTTACTAGTTAATACGTGTATACATTATTACATTAAAAAGTTTTAAAAAATATATTTGAAGTTACAAATATTAAATAGCTAATTATCTTTAATTAACTAATTAATTCGAATAAAAATAAAATTAACCAATTAAAATAAATTTAAAGGAACACTCATATATTTACATACGTTGATGGTTAATCAAATAATACAAAGATGATAGTGGAGATATTCAATTCACTTCGTTCGGTACACAAGGCTAAGGGCACCTCAAAAGGGCGTCTGAAGATGATAATAGTTCAAGGTGTATCAAGATTGGAGTGAAAAGGGAGAAAAAAAAATACTCACTTATACTATTGATTTTCAAATCAATACAGGGTAACTCATTTACATCAACAAAGTCCCAACAACTAGCTAAGGTTACTGAGAGGTGGAAAGTTGACACAATGACATCGATCACTATCCATTAAGGAGCTTAATAACTTTTTTAGTTATGGTCAAAGAAGACATTAAAATGTTTGAAATAGAGACACATTTCTGACTTGACACTCCAAGGTCATCCTATAGCATTCTCTATACACACTTGCCTCACACATGAGCTCGTTGTCCCAACTCATTGCATGGAATCACCATTTCCTTCGGTCTCATTCGCTTATGACTTAACGCCATGTTACTCACTCGTTACTTGTTGCTTTTGCACGATGTTTGTCCTTTAAGATCCACCCTCGAGCACTTTTCATCACAAAGCTCAAGTTCCATCTACTCTATCAAATGGGATGTCATGACAACATTGTAGAGTACAATATCAAACCATAACATATGACATGTGATATAATTTTTCCCACCGTTAACTAGCCCTAATCATAATTATTGCCACGACACTTGCACTTCACGCCCCCATCCTTAATCTTTTAACTTATTCCCAAATATTTTTAGGATAAATTACACCAACAGTCACTCAACTTTAGGTTAGCTAACAAAACAGTCACCTAGGTTTCATTTCAATCACTCAACTTTTGAAAAATAACAAAACAATCACTAACGTTATAAAAAGTGATAAAACAGTCGCTGATTAATAGTTTCCGTTGGTGTCTTAATGGGACCACTGATATGGCAAGTTAATTGTTGATGTGGCCAGTTAACTTGTCACGTTGGATGTCCACAGTGGAAACCCCCCAATTTAATAAGAAATTGAAAAAAAACCCTTAATAACAGAGAAGAAAAAGAAAAATAATAACAGACTGTAAAAAAAAGTCTTCTTTGCCTAATTTGGCAAGGTCTGATTCTTTACCATTGAAACACCATGTCTTTGCTCTTCTTCTTCTTCTTCTTCTTTTTCTTGATCTCTTCTTCTATAATCTTCCACCATTGAAACACCATGTCTTTCCAAGATGTTATGCAACCACCAAATAGATAAATCTCAGCTTCACTAAAACACCCAAAAACAAAAACAGATAAAATTTCTGTCAGACCTGAATCAATGAAAAAGAAAAATAATTGACTCGTCGATTGAACCAGCAAGGAAGTTGAATTAATTTGGAAAAAAAACCCATAAAAGAAAATATTGCAAAAAGTGGGTCATTTCTTCAAATTTTGCAGATTTGAACATTACTTGCCATGAGCAAAGGTGAGGAGAAGCTTGGATAAATTGCCTTCCCCTTGTGTTACTTAAAGCCCCAAACCAACAACATTATAATTTAAAACTGCAACAGTCATGCTTGAGTAATTGTAGAAGAATATGAAGCAAATGGGTTAAAGCTTTGGCCCTAGATCGTTACCTTTGAAGTTTGGAGAAATCACTTGCAGAGATGCAGTATGGGATTGATTTGAAAATTGGAGGCATTTCTATTTTTTCTCTTCTTCTCCTTCTTCTTTTTCTCTTCTTAAACCCTCAATTGGTACTGATAGGGCTGTTAAATTCGTGGTAACTAGCTAGCTAGAGGGTTTTTTGACACCAAGCATGCCGTCATCTGCCATGTCACTTTGCCATGACATCTGTGACAAAAAACGACAAAAATGACTATTTTGTCACGTTTCCAAAATTGAGTGACTAAAATAAAACTAATGTGACTATTTTATCATCTACCCTAAAATTGAGTGATTGATGGTGTAATTTACTCTAAAATTGAGTGATTGATGGTGTAATTTACTCATATTTTTATTCACAATGTCGTAACATTAACTATTTTTTGTCCTTCTATCACACATTTAACATGTAAGACATAAATTAAAAACAAAATTACACAAAAAAAAGTGGTTAAAAAGGCAAAGCTTTAATAGTAAAATCTAGTGAGTTTTGCCTTCTCCCGTAAGAAAAAACGCAAGAGAGTCCTGCCCTACTGCCACAGTTCCACTACCACCAATAGGTTGTGGCCACGTGGTTTGAGAAGGAAAAATCGAGTTTTTTTTACAAAAATAGTACCAAAAAAAAATAAAAATACCAAAATAATACATTCAAGAAATTATGTACCAAAATGGTACATCTGGGTGGTCACGCCTCTGCCATAGGCGGCACCGGTCACACCTAGGGGAAAGGCGGCACCGGTCACACCCTCCGCATAGGCGGCACCGGTGCTACTGCGATGGAAGAAGAAGAAGAAGGCGGGAAAGGAAAGAAAGAAAGAAAAAAAGAAAGAAGAGAGAGGGAAAGAAAGAGAAAAATAATAAAAATAAATAAATAGAAAGAAGAGTTTAGGGTTTAGGGAAGAATAATTAAAGTGTTAAAAAGGTAATTTTTTTGTTATAAAATTTAATTTGTATATACAAATAATAAAGAAATGTTATTATAGAAATATTATAAATTTATAAACTTAAATATTTAAGTTTAGAAATTTATAATATTAAACCCTAAACTTTCCTTTCTATTTATTTTTTTTCCTTATTTTGTAATATTTAAGTTTATTTCTCTTTCCTTCCGTCTCTCTTTTTTTTATATTTCTATATTATCTGTATATGTAAATATTTAGGTTTATAAATTTGTAATATTTATTTTTATTTTTCTCTTAGTTTATTTAATAGAAATATTATATGTATAATTGTATGTATTGTTATTTTAGAAGTCGGTATAATTTTTTTATGTTATTTTAAAAGCTGATATAATTTTTTAACTCACAATTTAGTATACTGTAATATTTTGCAGGTTAATTGTACAAGATAAGTAACTAATTTGTAATGATTAATTACAATAGATAATTATAACATGCTAAATAATTTAAATTACATAAAAAAATATATCTAATCAACCTAAAACACACATAACAAATAAATTACATAAAAATAAAATATTCTTTGTACATAATATAAATATGTTTTTTTTACTTCAATAAATATTAAAAATAAATTATAAATCAATAAAAATATAAAATAAATACAAACATACCTTAATAGATATTTTTAACCAAATAATACATTATAAAAATAAAATTAAAAATTAAATTCCAATTAAATCAACAATAATAATAACAAAAACAAATTAAATTTTATAACAAAAAAATACCCTTTTAACACTTTAACTATTCTTCCCTAAACCCTAAACTTTCCTTTTTACTTATTTTTCTCTTTCCTTCCCACTCTCTTCTTTCTTTTTTTCTTTCTTTCCTTTCCGGCCGCCCTTTTCTTCTTTTTTTCTTCTTCTTCCATCGCAACAGCACTGGTGCCGCATATGGAGAAGGTGTGACCGGTGCCGCCTCTCTCCTAGGCGTGACCGGTACTACCCATGGAAGAGTCGTAATCATCCAGATATATTATTTTAATATATAATTTCTTGAATGTATTATTTTAATATTTTTATTTTATTTTGGTACTATTTTTGTAAAAAACCTGCCAAAACCGGGTGTACCCAATTCGTCGGGGTTGAGGGTACAACGGTGTACCAGGTAATATGCTGCCCACTACGGCTGTGACTGGGGTGGCAGCCCAACCATGGTAATTTAGCATTATTTTACAAAGCTTTGTAAAGCGTGTTCCTCGGTGAGCTCATCGACAGTCCGTACAATTTCACTCTTTTTAAGAATCTTTACATTCTCCATCTTGGGCTCCACATTTTAAACTTCACTAGAGAAAGATAAGTTTTAATGGAGATGCAGGCTTCCGACATATGGATTTGATTTGCTGGCTTTACTTGCAGATTCAATTAATTATTGATCAAATCAAAGTTAAAAATAGACTGCAATATTAATGCGAGATTTTTACCATCTTTGCATTAATAGGGGTAACAATTCCCTCATCTTTTTTCTTTTTTGAACCAATTGGGTTAAAACCATTTGATAATGTATACATTTATTACAATAATAATTCCCGGTATGGTTTACCTTTTGGACAACCCGTCACATATTTTTTTTCCTAATTTGTTTTTTAGTGGATTTTGATTTATTTTTCATTAAGTGGATGTTTTAATGTCTGGCGCTTTTTATTTTTATTTTTATTTATAAATTACAAATCAATTGAAAAAATAGATTCTTTCTAATATTTTAATTATTAGATAGGATGATATAGTTAAAGGGGTTCATAGGTCAGATCGAGTTTAATAAGAATTTTAGGTTCGTTTATTAAGTTTGAGTTTGACTCAACTAAAAGAATGAGTCTAAAATTTTACCTAAACCTGACCCGGATGAAAATGTTAAAACTCAGACCCGACCCGCGCTAAAAATAGTTACAAATCATTTATCAACTAAAACAAATAAATAATTTTTAAGTGATGTACAAATTACAAATTAGAGGTGTGCATGGGCCGGGCCGGGTTTGGGTCGGGCCCAACTAAAAATTTAGGCCCGTTTGCTAGGCTCGGCTTGAAAAATGGGCCTAAAATTTTGCCCAAGCCTGACCCGAATAAAAATATTAAAACCCGAGCCCGATCCGGCCTGCCCATATTAATTTTTATATAATTTTTAAAAATATATATAAACCATCAAAAATACTAAAAACATCAAAATAAATATTTCTCAACAAATTAAAAATAAATTTTAAAAAATATGTATACTTAAATAACAGTAAAATAGATGCAACTTAACAAGCAAATGCCTTTAAAATGATAACAAAATTAACAAATGTCTTTAAAATAATAACAAAATTAACAATAAAATAAGTCTTATACAATATGTAAACAATAACAACAAAATAGTAGCAACATAATATTAAAATGGTAGCAAAATAAGGAGAAAGTAATAAGAAAATAATATTAAAAAATAATTTTTTTTTGTCTTTAGTAAATTCGGGCTGGGAGGGGCTCGAGCAAAAAATGCCTTACCCGAGGCCCGACCCATTTTTTAAACGGACCTTTTTTTTTGTCTAAGCCCATTTTTCGGGCCTATATTTTTGCTCAAACCCTTTCACATTTCTGGTGGACCTTTGGGCTGGGCCGGGCCAGACCGCCTAGCCCATACACACCTCTAATAAGAAGAGTCAAATTTATTAAATTTGTATACAAACATGATTACTATTTCCAAACATTTTACTCAATTATTATTAAAAAAATAATTAAATCAATGGAATACAAAGATTTAAGTGATGATATAAAAATTACAAATTATTTTATTTTTAAACTGATAAATTGTGCATTCTTATAATTTGTAATTTGCACGATATTTTGAATACAAATTATAATGTAGTGTTACAAATAATTTGTAATGTATAGTATATTTAAGCATTAATCCGATTAACCAAATAATTTGTAATTATTTTTTAACCATTAAACCGTGCATCAATTTAAAATTATTTTAATCTATAGTATTTTTCACACATCTCTTAATATTATATTTGTTTAATTCTATCACCAAAATATTCTATCACATCTAGTGCTACCAGTTTTAATTGGGCTGCCTGATCATCTGGCCTCCAATACCCAGATTTCGCTAGGCCGGTTTTCGTTTATGTGTCAAACAAGGCCCACTTACTTACTAATAAGTACCGAAAGTGATGGGCACATAATTTACTATTTTATTATTTATTCCTTTATCAAGCGTACAATATTGTTTTTATTTCTGTGGTTCCGTTTTATATTCTAATCAAATGAAGGGAAAATTATATTTTTATGGACTAGTTTAATATTACTTTTAAAAATTACAAAATCATTTTTCAATGCTAAATATATAAATTTTAAAGTTTTAGAAAAATGGATTTTCATATGGATAAATAAGCTTATAACCTAAGTAAGGGCATTAAAATGGTGGAACAGGAGTTTGGCATATTGGGTTGGATATTGCGTGGTCTGCTTCTAGCTTGCTCGTTCCAAGCCAAGAGTTAGTTGAACATTTTTATTTTCTTTAAAATATGAAAAATATTAAAAAAAGGTGTCAAAGAATTCCAACTAGGTGTAAACTAAGGTAAATTCTAAAACAACAAAACTCAAGCCTATGTTATTAGATTTGAGTTTGGAAGTATGATTAACACCCCATCCACACTAAATTTTAACTCACAGTTAATTATGGTACAAGTTTGAAGAAAAATGACACTTCAGCAAATTTCCTTTTTTTTTTTGTGGCCTTTATGCACATGCTTACACGGAGACATGATGTTGATTCCTCATATCACATCTTTAAAGAATCAATGATTAGAAAAATGAAAAATTAAAATTTTTAATCGAAATTATGCTTAAAAAAAAAAGAATTTCATCATAAGTTTAGATTTAGAGGGAGCTCCAAAGTGATAGGATTGGCACCCTCCAATGCGTTAAAACCTAATTCCATGATTTCCATTAACGTTTCCATTAAATTTTCAATCTTATAGGTACAGTAATTAATTAATTAAATCTAAGATAAACTTGTGCCATATACAATGACGATAGAAACCTTAGGTTAACCGTTGGATTAATTAAAATTTACCTTTCCATAAGTTAATGAACAAGCGAAAGAAACAAAAGCCATTAACTTGAAGATTGGTTATGGTAATTATTATTGTATTGTTGGTAGATGACAAATTATTTTCCTTCATCATATATTGGGTCCGTTATTACATAATCAACCCTCATATAGATTTGATTGATCATAGCATGGTACTTTGAAACTAAGGAACACGTGATGCTGACGATGAAATTTGTACTTCCTTAAAATTTTCACTTTTTTAATTTTATATATAAATTATCATTCTGATGTTCATATTGTATAATTCACTATTTCCCACTTTCATTGTAATTTTCAATTTTTTAAATTATATATAAATTATCATGTTTCTAGATTTGTTGTCCAAATTATACAACATTCACTTCTATTGGTTAAATAATAATCTAATATTAATGTATGATTGGCCTTAAAAGACTAAATTTAGAGGCTCAATATGTACTTTAAAGTCAAATTCCATAATTAATTATCTTTAAAGTCATACCCATACATACAAGGTTAGTGACTTTGTTGTATTTTGATTTGTATGTCTTGCTATGGGATTATCTTCCTTTGGCAAGTTGTCGGCACTGCCAAGATAAAAAAAAAAAAGAGTTTGATGTTGAGACTTAGAGTACAGAGTAAAAAATTACAAATTATCTTTTTCTCAGCTCCTCACGCAAAAAACCTCTCGATAAATATTTTTACATAACTTATGTTCTTTATTTATTTGAATTACTTTTTTCTTTTTCCTAATATGTTGTTTAATATATTATTACAATCTTCAAGTTTTTCGATTAAGTTATGGTCAATAAGAAGATCAAATCATTTTTCAAGAAAAAAGTGTTAGAAAGCAATAATGATCAATCAGTTCTTCAACCTGCTATTATTAGTGGAGAAAAATCAAACATCAAGTCTTCCTAAGCTCTTGAATGAGATATCAAGTCTTCTAAATCCTAAGATCTTAAACGAGATATCAAGTTTTCCCAAGCTCCTGAACGACGTATTAGGTCTTCTCAAGTCCTTAAACGTCCTTGTAAGGTGCCAAGAGTTGAAACAAATGAATTTGATGCTTCTTTTTAGAGTGTGATCCAAGACTTTGAAAATCTGTTTGGGATTACCCTCCAAATCAACAAGACAAAGTTCGTCGAGTTTACATTAAGTTTGGGCCATATCAACCGATTCCTCCAAGTGAGGCTCCAACATCTAATCAGTATATTGACAAGAATGGACTGATTTCCCCTATCTTAGTATAAGTTATTCCCGGATTGATACATTCACTATTGGTTTGATATATTCATTGTTGGCATTGATTCATTGCTAAAAGAAATGAATTCTCGCTTTAATGGTGGGGTAGTAGAGTTACTTATTTTTAGCTTCGCTTTGGATCAACACGATGTTAGAAAATATGAACATAACATATATAATAAGGGTAATTACATGTTATTATTTACTAGCATGATAGTTTAGCCAAAATTAAAAGTGATCTAAATTGGTTAAGATTTATTGTGCTTTAATTATTAAATAAAGTATGAGTCAAATATGTGTAGATACTCTAGTAATCGAGTTCTAATTATTTTCTAATTAATGATGGACTAATTAGGAATTAGGGCTAATGTACCAAAGTTATATATATCAGGGTTATGATCCTCAAATTACATACAAGATATCTTTTCTAATATCATATCCTTAGGAAAGACTTCGGAAAGAGAGAGCAAATATTATCTGAATTTCTTGTGTGCTAATTTGGAAGATCAAATCCTCAAGATTCGGAAAAACTTCAAGGAATTCATGGATTCAGGTATGCTTCTGCATCTAGTTTTATTTTTGTTTTGTTCTTGATGATTTGACTTGACAGATCCTGATTTATGATTTCTTAAGTTTTATATCATATCTTAATTTATGATTTTAACACACGATAATTACAAAGCTTTTCGGGTGAAAAGTATTTGCAAGCTTATGAATGATTTTTATCCGGACCATTTTCCAGAGTAAGAAAAGCTACACATGAAGATTCAATTGGAGCATTTTCAACTTGATGTTCATCAAAGCACAAAGTTGCAGAAAGCTCCTACAGTTGCCGAGTTGTGTCAAGTGCTAGCTGAGACAAATAAGTCAAGTATTTGTCCTCTTCTTAATAGAATTATTTGTCTTGTGCTAACTTTTCTTGTATCTACTGCATCAACTGAATGAGCATTTTCAGCCATGAAAATTGTGAAGACAAGGCTTTGCAACATAATGAAAGATGATTTTATTTCAGATTACTTGATGGCATACATTGAAAAAGAAATAGCTCGAGAGTTTTCAATAGATTCTATCATTGATGAGTTCGATCTTATAAAAAAGCGGATGTGCAATTTAGGATGCCTAGTATTGAGAAATAGAAGTACAACTAAGTTTTTTAAATTTTAATTTTGGAATTATAATGATATTTTTGAAATTTTTAGTAAAGTATTAGTTATTCTTTTTTGTATATTGAAAAGAAATATTTAATTTATATAATGTGATTTTTTTTCTTTTAGTATTTTTACAGTAAAATCGTTTCCACTTTTTAGAAAATATTAAATTAATTAGTTTGATAAAAAAAATTTAAAAAAAATTGCACTTTTTTACATTTAAAAAAAAAAAGTCGTTCAAAATTAGAAGTTTGGCCCCTTAAACAAAATCCAAGATCCGTATATGCCACTGCATTAGTTAGAATATCAAGAGTTCAAGGCAGACAAGACGATCACTGTAATACATTCCACTTTTTCATTAGTTAGAGAATTTCCCACAAAGAATGAATCGTTACAACTAAAACAAACTCGCCTCATTACAACGTTAAAAATGAGTTTTCTATGGAAAAAAACAGTGCATTACCATTACGAAACTATTTACAACGCAGTTTATATTTATTATCATCAGCCTCCATCTTACTCGGGAACATCATATATACATGATGAATCATGTGAAACTAGGGTGCTCAGCTGCTGTCATTACTGTACCCTAAACCGATCATAGCAATAACTCTTTGAGGATCAATAGGACTATCATGATGAAGCATAAAATAACCAGCACTGTCGCACACATCACCATCCCTCCCTTCTTCTGTGTTCGTTCAGCCTGCAATTCCAATACAAGTCATACACAACTCTCAAGTTTTGTTAAAACTGCAACAACTAGGGACCACATAGTAACTAATGCACACAATGAATACACAAGTCACCGTATACTAAATGAGGAGAGGTGATCTTATCCAGGGGTTTGGGGAGGGGAATTTAGGGGATGAGCGTTGGCCTATGTGTATGTGGAGGCATGGGTCAGAAATATATAACACCTTCTGGAGCTGTTTGAAGCCCTCCTCGACTGATGTATAGCAACATTTTGGATATTGTAGTCTATTCGATCAACAATTGTGCCCTGATTGGAGATTTTAAATACATAATTTAGGGTTTATGGTTCTTAACAAAGAGTATTTATTCGTAGGCTAAAAAAATAGTTTACTATTCATATTTAAAAATGAAAAATAATTAGTTTTTAAATATACTTTAATAAAATTATCCTTATTTATAAATATTTTAATTATGATTAATTGATGATTCATTAAATATTAATCATTTTGAACACATCACTTAATTAACATCGTTTGCAAAAGACATTCTATCTAACGGGACACAAAAACTTAGGAGAACACATTTTAAGTTTTGATGTTATGTATAATAATATATATTTCAATCAATTCTTATATTTTAAATGCTACGCATGCGATGGTAACCTTTTGAATCTTGATGTTCTAAAAAGATGGATCCAGTATGAAACTCAAAAAATTATTGATAGCAAAGTTATAAAGTTTAACGAATAAGACCTGAGTTTTGGGGACCCCTCCATTTTGTTACGCATTTATGTGAGGGCGGGCGGATGGATTTCATTATCTTTTTACAGTAGCAGCCAGCGGCAACTACATCATCCATGGCGCCATATTACTCGGAACTTGAATCACAGATATGATTTGTTTAAGGGGAAGATTAACTTATGATTTTTATCTGCATGTACTAATAATGTTAGATGGACTTCTTTTATAATTCTCCATGCCTTATGGTTTTAGCTGAAATAATTTCATATTTTGGAATGATGGGAAAATAAAAGTTTCTTTTTTTTTACTTAAGTTAAACCATGCCACGTTGTTCTGATTTGGATATAATGGAATATAGGTATGATGTCTTGATCTGTCATCAATATGAACTTAATTGGTGGAGTTGAGAAATGGAAGAATAAGTAGTGTAGAAACCCATGGTAACCGGATCTTTAGAGAAAGCTTCTTATGGTATAATATTTGGTGCAACCAAAGATTGTGAAATCAGAAATGATACGTTTCATAAAACCTAAAACTAAAGGAATTATGATCATCAACGGCAAGGCCTCACCAACCTTGAATATTGTAGTGTTTTAGCTGGGGGTTGAGTCAAACGAAACATTAATTAAAAAGTTTCCCTACCTCCTCTATAAAACATCATTTATTTGGTCTTCATCTTCCCATTCTATGAACCTTGATTAAGGTGATATGAACGAATGTTGATTTGAGAGCCACTTCCATACATCATATTCAAACAATTTCTTGTGTAGAAGAAAAAGCAGCCTAACTTGATATTATAATATTTTGGCCATCTAATATGAATTTATTATGTTTAAATCAGAAAATGTTAACATCTGTTAATTAAAACCTCTTTTGGTCCCACATCAACCATTCAGGCGGTTTTAAAAGCTTATTGCTAAACTGAACAAATTTACATGCCTTACTTAATAACAACATTTTTGGAGAGATTAAAAAAAAAAAAAAAAACACCTAAAGGAAGAATTTTCATATTTTATCTGCTTTTCTTTAGGAAATGTGCTTTCTGTAATTTTCATGAACTAATAACTGCTATTTTCACCACAGTTTTGTGGCAAAAAATAATCTGACATACTTGAAAATAAATCCTTTACTTAATCTGATTTTCAGCGTTGACAGATGATGGCAGAGCAAAGCTTCCCTGGTTCCCGAGGCACCAACTGACCTTGAGCCATCACCAATGATTTGTAGATCTCAACGATCACCTTCCCGTCATACTCTTTAACTGGACGCTTCCCAAAGGCAGCGATTCCTTGATCCGCTATGCTACCTCCATACCCACTGCTAACCATCCTGGAGTTGGCTAACCCCAGCATCATTTTCACGTACGCATCACGTAGCCAAACCAACCACTTCTTCGGCGACCTTATTCTCAGCTTTGCCTTGATCCTGATCTTCCAGAACCTCTTCCGCCGTGAGGAGCCCAGCTCCACCCGACTCCGCCGTGCTCCACTCGTACCATTTAGCTTCACGTAGCCTCTCCTCCTCCAGTACCCTGTCAAGTTCTTGTACATGGTCGCTGAAATACCTTCCATCACTATTTCAGTATTCCTACTTCAAGGTGGTCTTATTTTTTTCCAAGAGAAAAGAGGTGGGTGGAAGGTTGAAGAGAGTGATAAATTTGGTATAAGCTTGATAAGATATAGACATATATATATATATTAAAACCATATTATATACGGTGAAAACTATATAGTAAATTCCAATTTCAAAACAATGGTAAAATAAGAAAAGAAATGAATGATGGTAATAATAGTTGTAGTATGAGGAAGCTATGTATAGATATATAGATGGGAGAGAGGGTTGGCATCATAAATATGTAGCGGCATTTCTCACGGGTGTCGCTGTCCATATTCAATGTGTGTGGTACATTCCACGTTTCCACCTCCACACATATTTTAGTCGTCTGATCCTTTTTTTTTTTTTTTTTTTCTTTTATAAAAGAAATTCATCCATGGCATTCCTCTCCTTTTCAACATTAGAAAGAAAAATAAGTCAACAATAGAAAATTTCAATCTAATTAGAAAAAAAAAAGTAATAAGTATATATAAAATTTGCATTTAGTGATATGATCTTCTAAATATTTATATTTTATTTTTTATGACTTAATGTATTTACTTATTTCAACAATTTAAAAAAATATGGTCTTGAATGCATTTAAATGTGTAATACCCTCTAATTTAAATATTTAATAAATTATGAATAATTTCAGAATTATATAAATAAAATCATATTATCTATAGTATTTATATATTTGACAAATTATTGACATCAGAAAATGGCATATATGATTAAATTTTTAAATTACAACATATCACTAGAATCATAATCAATAATTATAAACATTTAACTCTATAATTAAATTAGCTTTCTATATATTTAAATTTTTAAGTAAAATTATAGTTATTTCATTTAAGCAAACCTATTAATTATCATTTATTAAATAAAAATAACTTTAATTAAAATGTTATTCCAATAAAATGGTTAAATTTTAAGGAAAAAAATATATTAATCATATTTTATTAACTAAAAATTATGTGAAATTAAAGATACCAATTCAAGAAACTATTGAGTTCTCTAATTAAATATTTTACTATGAATTTGGAACATCATAAACCTATAAATTGATTACTTGAATATAGTAACTGATTATAAATTAATTATTTTAATTTGATAATTCATATTGATTAATTGAACTAATTAGATTTATGAATTTTATAATTAATCATATAAAAGAATATAAAATTAAATATACATAAAAACAATAATACATGCACTTGTTATACGTCTTTTAATTTTGTTGATTTGATTTCCACCTCCTTTCATTTTTTTTATTTAATGAAAATTCACGATATGAATATGGTAAGCTTATAATGATGTTCTCTCTGTAACAACATTCTATTATAAGTATATAACAATCATCTCTATAAGAGGCAAAATCTAAACAAACAAACAAAACAAGTGTTATAAAGAAGATTAGTTTTGAAGTGTTAGTAAAATAAGAATATTGAGTTTTTTAGGTACAACTCAAAATCATAAATAGAAGTTTGGAGAATGGAAGTGGTGATTAATACAAAGGTGACATCAAAGTAGGGAATGTCTAACAACAAAGGTTGTATAGCTTCCGCTGAGTTGTTAGTCTCCCTTTTTCATTTTAATGAGGCTATCATTCACAATGTGACCTTCAAAGTTTCATTCGTAATTATCTTATTGCTTCGATTAAGTGTGAATAGTTTATAAGTGAGGAAGCATGAATCACAAATGGGTACCGTCAGTTTAAATTTTAAGTTAGCGTCACCAATATTGGAATATTTTCTCCTCAAAATAAATAAATATTCCACTCAGCTAGCTTTCAGGCATTTGAATTTTGTGTGAATCACATGTGGTTCATAAGGTCATCTAACACTTTAGACTTTTTTAATCTTTTTCCTTTTTGTGGATAAGGAATAACCATATATCTTTATCTTCCTTTTTCTACCATTCGTATTAATTGAAAAACAAGGCAACTTTCCTTTTTCTCAAATAAAGCTAACTTTCTTTTTAGGCTACTCAAATATATTTTTTAAATCTTTTATGAATTTATCATCTCCATTCTCTACGTCTTTTCCTATAACAGTCCTTTTATATAATAATAAAATTTATTGTAAAACTTAAATAGAATAATAATTAAAATTCTTCTGTGTAGCACGCATTACTTTATTATTAATCTTAATATTTATAAAAAGAAAAGTAAATTATAGAATCAATTATTTATGTTTTATTTTTATAATTTATAACAATAATAATAAAATATGAAATACACTATTTACTAAATTACTTCTCTATTACAATCACTTGTCTTAAATTTTAATAAAATTAGTTTTATTGCTGAGTAAAATAAAAATAATAAAAAAAATAGTTAAGACATTATTTCAATAAAATGATTCATTTTTTATATAAAAATATATTAATCATATTTTATTAAATGAAATTATATTTATAATTTTTATTAAAGATATAATGCTAATTAATAATATTATTAATAAACTATAGTTTTTTATTTTGAAAATTAAAATTTAAAATATGATATAAAATTCAAATGTATTGAAAATTAATTTTACAAAATTCAAATAAAAAATAAAGTGACATATTAGTTAAGTTTTTTAGAGATACATATTCTTTATCACAAATTTATAAAATAGGTTGTTCGTAATCAATTTTTGTGCACAAAATGCAAAAGGACGGTATCGGTCTGGTTAGCTTCCCTTGGTTCATATAATAAAGTGATTTGATTTGTTTTTTTTTTTTTTTTAAGTTTAAAAATAAAATGTTTGTAATTACTAATTAGTTTAGAACCGAAACAATTTTTTTTTTAAATAATTATAATAAAAAAAACACTACGAAAAGAAGAGGAGGCATTGATTGGGAGGCAAACGGCAAAAAATTGTAAAAGTGTAGACATAAGATTTATATTACACGTGAAGCGATAGTATTAATGCGGCACAGGTAGAAATAGGAAAAAGAGGTAGAAGATTTGTGTTCATAAAGTAAGCAACCAGGTTTCCAGATATGGGTGGGAGTTGGGGAATGCATAACATATTGAATTAAAAAGAGGTCAATTCATTTCTCCAGATGTTGTGGGTCAAAAAGGATCAATAAAGACCCCTTTCAACTCTAACCTGCATAATAACACTATTTGGTTATGCTTGGAGCATGACATGAGTAACTGTATTGTTGTTTCTAGGGTTAATTCAGGGTTGCCAAATTAGGGAGATCGATGGAAGTAGTAGGAGCGAACAATGCCCCGAGATCAAGCACTAAAATGCAGCAGCAATCTTTGCTTTCGAAATTCAAATTGCATTGCAAAAATCATCAAATATATATGGAAGTACGGAAGTTGACATCTTCAAGAACAAGAAGCCAATAAAAATTTCCATCATAATAAACAACTATATCTACATGCATACAACACACACACAAAAAAAAAAAACCCTACCATCTTCACCTGTCAACTAACATTGACTTCCATGTCTTGTTTTGGCTACTTGGAGGTCTTCCTCTTCAATCCCTCAGGGGTCTTAACCTGACTCAAACGCTTCAGTTTTGAACCCGAAACCGCCTTCTTCACATCCTTTTTTGCTTTCTTAAGAGCCTCTGGGGTCTTAACTTGACTCAGCCTCTTGGTCTTCACGCTTTTCTCCGATGCTTTCTTTGCAGCCTTTTCTTTGGGGTTTGAGGACTTGTTTTTTGCACTGCCTTCCCTTTCCTGGGTCTCTTTGACGGCCAGCTTCAGTTTTTCAGTCGAATAAATCTTGTAGGAGTTCTTGAGTTTAACAAGCTTCTCCGATTTCACCAACTTCTTCAACTGAACCGATAGCAGCTTCTTGAAATTGGGAGGCAGCATTTTGCCGTACTTCTCCTCCATGAACTTGGCTATCGCTGGCTGGCTTGACCCTGTCCGTTCCTTCAGCGTCGATATTGCTTCACAAATCATCTGCAATTACAAAACCCAAACTCAAGACCAAAAAAAAAAAAAAAAAACAAAAACAAAAACAAGTTGAAACGTTGATGAGCATAAAGGAGAGGAAAACAGGGGACCTCAAGGTAAGGAGGATGGGAAGCCTTATCCTTATTTGTAGAAGCAACTGCTGGCTTTGCTTTTGCCATTGTTATTGAGCGGCCTTGTTTTAGAGTTTTGGAGAAGAAAAAGGCCGCAGTAGTTATAGTAATGGGAAATTAATAGATAGATTTCAATTTCAAAATTGGGATTAGGCGGGAATGTTTCATTGCAGTGTGTGGAGCCAAGCCATTATATTCGATGGTTACAACTTACGCTGTGCCTCTACATCTTTACCCTTTTCCCATTATGTAGGCATTCGTGGCCTCGTGGGTTCATGGGCTTTCTCAGTGTCTTCTTTTGACACTTGTGAAGATATGAGAAAGACGTATTTTTTTAATCATATAATCATATTACTAGTTTTGTATCCCTACTTCGCTTCGGGTAAATATATAATTATTTCAACTAATTTAATTAAAATTTAACTTTTTAAAAAATATATCTAACTTTTTATTAAATCAACTCACAAACCATTAGGTTAGGCAAAAATAGTTTCAGGTAAAATTATGGTTATGATTGTTGTGTTCTGTTTAAATTAGAATTTAGTATTTATATTTTATTTTGATATAATTTAATTGTCGGAATATTTTCAAAATATATATAGTGTTCTACTAATTGTAAATAAAAAGTTATAAGTAATCAAAAGTTATGTGATTTAGCTATTAACCAAAAGCTGTCACTATTTATAGTGATAAGTTATGTCTCTTAAAATTAAAAGTTATGTCACGTAATTATTAACAAACAATCATAATTATTTAAATAGATATCTATTAAATAATTATGTTTATTGCTAAGATATAACTATCAATTTTGGGTAATTATGTCCCTATAAAGAGACATGAGACCTTCTATAAATAGGAACAAACTTTCATTTATATGACACCCAAAAATATAAAACAAAGTTTCTTTCTATTCTCCCACCGTCTTTTATATTTTTAGATTATTCTATAAAGAATTATTGCAGAAATTTTTTTTGTAACACCCTATACCAGACTCGATTGTCGAGTCTGGGTGCCAAATGTCACAATTAAATAGGCTTACTTAACAGACTTCTTAATTTGAATTAATTACAATTTAAACCTCACAAAATTGTTTTTCACACCTAAAGTAATCCATTTAACTTAAATTTTCTCCTTAGATGGTAACCATTTTCTTAGCATTTAAACTTCGATTTACTTTCTCTATTATACAGTCATTAAAATACTTACAATTATTTTGCCCTACTAGGCTAGTCTATTTATGATTATAATGACTTGGATCTTAAAGTTTCAAGCAATATATTCTCATTTATACCCCGAGGTGCAGCCTCTAAGGGTGCCCCTCTATGTACATGATACTAGTATGGCGCAATTCACGTAGACTTGGTGATATCTGGCTTTGCCCCTCTATGGTCCCTGAATCATTCTTTAATCCTACAATTAGAGTAGTTCAAAAGTAAGTCTAGAAGAACTTAGTGAGGTGCTATACAACTATACTCATAATAAAATCCTAATTTGACAAGTAAATAATAATTATAGCACAAAATTGAAACTCCTTGAGAGGCTTAAGGGATGTCACAGGTTTTCCATGGCAGTGTTAATGCATTTAAGCGTTTTGAACTAACCGTTAACGGTCATGTCGACTAACATATTTGTTAACATACTTCCCTATACACTTTTTTTTCTTGGGTCTTGAACCCATTTATCTTTAACTCAAATTCCATACTCATCTTCCTGATTCGACTCAGCACAAAGTAACAATATATGTGAATACTCATATTCATGTCCGCTAATGATGAACCATCAGATGACTCATAATGATTGCTGGTTTCTCACTTTACTTTCTTTGTTCCACGCAAAACTTGATTTTAATCTACTTGTTTATTCCTGACCATGAATTTCTTATGTCATATCCTGTGCATGAATCCCTCCTGATGAGTTATAAAAGTAACATATTTTAATCACATTCTTAATGCGTTTTTGGATGATTTATCATGTAAATTAGTGAATTTGATGTTCTTAATCCTTTAAATTCATGTCTCTATACTTAGGTGAGCATAAAGAAATGAAAGGAGTGAAAAACAGGCCAAAATCAGACAAAAAGAGCTATTTTTAGGGTCCATACGGCCTGCGCATTTTTCACATGGGCTACGCACATGCCCGTGTGAGCCACAAGGGCTGACCACACGTCCATGTATCAACCCATGTCGATATCGCTTTCTGTTTCCCAAACACGCAGAAAAACCTAATTTTTAGGCTTTCTGAGCATTCTAAAGTCTATAAATACACACTAGAAGAGAACCTAAGAGGGGATGTAGAGAAGAATGAAAAAAAGACTCAAAGAACGCCACTGGATTCATTTTAAAAGCGGATCTCCTTCAAGATTGAAGATCTCCATTCAATTTCTTTAGAAGTTTTATTGAGTTTTTTTATGTCTTGTTGTTTTCCTAACTTTGAGATGATGTTATTCCAGATTATGAACTAAATTCCCTAGATATCTAGGGAAGATGAAACATATATGAATCTTATTATTTGAGTTTTGAATTACATGATAAATACTTGATTCTTATTCTTAATTATGTATGCTTATTTCATGTTTTTAATATTTTCAAAATATTAAGTCATGTTTAATGTGCTTATTTTAGTAGAGTAAAAGTCCCTGTTTAAGAGAAGATCTAGCTGATGTGTGATATTTATGATCGTCAAGTAATATGATCGTACCTAAAAACTAACTATTATCACGATAAAGACAAGCGCACTTATCGTACAGTAATATAGTTTAGTGGCAAGATCGGAATGTCGAACCCACAAGAACTAAAAGTACTAGTAATAACTTTCTTTCTATTATCTAGCCTAGAAATAGAGGGGAATTGTTTTCAACTAAAATCTAACTAAGACGCGACAAAGGGTAAATTGAGGAAAATACTTTCGGAAAAACTGATTGATTAAGACAATACCCAAGGAAGAATCCACCTAGATTTCACTTGTTATTAGACTCTGAACTAGACAATTTATTTACTTGACTTAATCCGTAGAAATCCTTAAATTATGTTAATATCTCTTTCAAGACTAAGAACAACTAGCCCCCTAAGTTGATTAATTGAAATTTCTTTCTAATTAAAACCCCTAATATTGCATTAACTCGATCTATGGATTCCCTTATTAGATTTGACTCTAATCTGGCAGATTTTCATCGTCCTATGTCTAGGATTGCGATCAACTCCCCTTAATTGTGTTGGATCTACTCTTAGACAATGAATTTTGCTCCACTGAATAAGCACATTCAACTTATATTAATATCCTGAAAAATTAACACAAGAATTAGTAACACAGTTAAGAACAAATCAAGTATCTATCATATGATTCAGAAAATATAATAACAAGATTCGTCTTAGGTTTCATCTCCCTCAGGTATTTAGGGGATCTAGTTCATAATTATAAAAGAAAACATCTCAAAATTAAGAGAACAAAAAGACATAAAGAACCCAAAAACTTCCAGAGAAAGTGAAGGGAGATCTTCAGTTTTGATGTAGATCATTGCTATTGAGACGAATCAATCAGTGTTCTTCTAGTAATTCCTTGTTTTCTACTATTGTGTGTCCTTTTGTTCCTACCATTGGGTCTTTTTATAGAATTTAGAATGCCCAAAATTCCCAAAAAATTAGCTTTTTTAGCGTTAATTTGAAGCAGGGTTCGACAGGGACACGCCCGTGTGAGGTTGCTCAGGCTGTGTTCAATACTGATAAATCCACATGGGTGTATGGTTTACCCGTGTAAAAATGCCTTAGGCCGTGTTAATGCTAATTTGGGCCTATTTTGTCCCTTTTTTGGCCTGTTCCTTGCTTTTTTCTCTTTCTTATGCTCACCTAAGTATAAAACATGAAATTAAAGGATTAAGAGCATCATATTCCTCAATTCTAATGATAAATAGTCCATAAATATACTAAGCATGGGGTAAAAATATGTATATATTATGGTTTATCAAATACCCCCACACTTAAGTTTTTGCTTGTCCTCAAGCAAAATCCTCAACTTACAATCAAAATTTGTTCTTCTTAACTCATAATTCCTATTAATAATGTTTTGAACTAATTCACAAGTAATTATACATTGAGAAGTTAACTAAAACAGCATCAAAGTCTCAAACAATCCAAGTTGAGCATTTAATTTCAAAAGCATAGGTATCCCTCCTTATCTAAGTAATCATATTTAATTCGAAACTAACAAGAGTTGGCATCCTCACTAAAGATTCACTCTAATCACTCAAAATATTTAGGGTTCAGAAATTAAGCACTTATTAGTCAACATGAAAAGCTATTACCATAGGCTTGCATGAAAATCAAATCTCCACCACTATAAATTGAGACGATACACCAATCAAAAGGTCTTTAGAGGGTTGTAACGGGGCTTTGGTTAGGGATATGGACACAAGCTGAAAGAGAGGGTTAGAATCGAGATTGAACTGAAAAATCACTTAGCTAAAAAAATAACCAATATTGAAAAATTACATCATTGAATAATTCTAGAATTTAGTTTTTCCTCATGAATAACATCGTTAATATCAAGAGTACATAACTTCATAATAGTATGCTAAACTGATTTTTCTTAAGAACAAATCCAGTAATTAAACTTTATTAACTAAAGAGGGGAACATAGCTAGATAATTATTCAACTCAAATCTCGACAAAAATAGGGATAAAAGTAATTAAGGGGATTTCAACAATAATGAGTTAGGGGTTAATATTGAGTGTAGATCAATGGATGGTTTGTTATGCTCAAGGGGGTTCACTAAGGATTAATTATGAAGATAGACTTTTATAGAGTGAGTGAGTTAAACCTAGGTGCCTTTATCATCTCGGCATATCAAATTAATGGTATGGTCTTGACATATATAATCGAAGCAAGTTCTAGAATAACAAATCAGTATTGACACACTCATAGCAACAATAAAAATGAGCAAGAAAGGATATGTGTAACACCCTATACCCAAGACCATCGCCGGAATCAAGTACAGAGCGTTACCGGACTTAACGGACCTTTTACAGAATTTATTCGGCAACAATTAAGAAATTTCATGTCAATTATCACATAAACGTTCTTATGAGATGTTTTCGGATTAAAAACATACATCTTGGATGGTTAGGATTCGAATCCCAACAAGTCGTGACTTAGAAAATATTTCATGAAAAAGCATTATCACACACGCCCGTGTAACTTTTAGCACGGCCGTGTTGTTAAACCGTGTGGCTTTCACACGCCGGTGTTAAGCAACCGTGGAACATTCTGACTTACTTGACACGGCCACAAGTTATTTCACACGCCCGTATAACCAGCCAGCCAGGCCGTGTGAGGCTATATACCGAGCCTTGGCCTCCCTGAAATACTAAAATACAAATTTGCATCTAGTACTAATATTCAACCAATTAAATCTACAAGCCATTAATCAAGTGAGCTATATCTTATAGCCAAAACAATTGCTAAATACACAAAACACCAAATCCCTATACATGCCATAGACTTACAAAATTTATTATTATCTTTACCTCTCATAAAAGTATGATAGTGTGATGACATCTCCAACGATTTCCAACCCGAGCTAACATTCAACCCTAAGGAGATGGAAAGAAAGGAGAGTAAGCTTCAAAGCTTAGTAAATTTATATACAAATAATAATAACCAAGTAATAACTCATTTGAATTAATTCTTAAAATTTTGTTTTCAAAGTGATATAATCACCATTTTGCTTAAATACACTTTTTATCTATGTTCCCATTGAGCTGTCTTTTGGAGTCACTGTCACTAGATTATTTATTTCTTGAGCTACAGAGCTCCGAATTAAGTTCCGTAAATTTTCACTGAAACTAGACTCATATATCTTATTACCATAAAATTTCCAGAATTTTTGGCCCATCCAATTAGTACAGTTTATTCGTTAAAGATTCCCCTATTACTCAACTTGACAGTTCTGACCTTTCACTACTAAAAATCAATTATCTCAGTGTGCAGAACTCGGATAAGGTTTTTGTTTATCTCTTTTGAAACTAGATTCACTAAGGAATTCATCCATATAAACTACACTCCATAATAATTTTTATACAATTTTTAGTGATTTTCCAAATTCGGAACAGGGGATCTCGAAGTTCATTCTGACCCTGTCACAGAAAACTTTAAATATATTCTACTCTGTAATTATTTCACCTACACCATTTCTTTCATGTGAAAATAGACTCAATAAGCTTTAATTACACATATCAATCAGCTTCTAATTCAATTTACACCATTTTTAATGATTTTTCAAAGTCACATGTCTGCTGTTGCTCAAAACTGTTTTATAGCTAATTTTTTTACTCTTTCATGTTTGCTATGCAATATTTTCATTTATACTCATATAATACCCAACATGTCCATAGCCAACCATTTCAATGTATACTTAATATCAAATATTTACAAATATTAATAATAGCACTTACTCCATATCATCCTTACCACAAATTCGATCATACATTGATCAAGAGCATATTATTCGCAAACATACACACATATATACCTGCACTCATTTATCACGTAAGAAAACTCATCCAATAAAGTTTCACATATATGCTTGTGCTCAATTGTACACTTAATCACATGCTTTCTCATCTTATTTATTCACCTATTTACCCGTTGAACCATTTAGAATACTAAATGATACACAGAAATTTGCACATAAGTGCCACACTGAATTGTAGCCGAAGCCACCACTGATATGTAGCCGAAGCTACCACTGATATGTAGCCGAAGCTACCACTGATCATGATCACTAAAGTATTCCTAAGGTTCAACGGGATTTTACTTATATATTCAATATCACTTTTTCATTTCATTTGTTTACTTATTTAACCAAAATTCATTCAATTTCCTCATTTCTTCTATTTACCCCCATTAACATGACTCGGACCAAGGTGGATACACGGATCCAACCAAACACACCAGAGTGGCGACCAACGCCTCATCGGATAGTTCGAAGTAAATCAGATCTATGGCACACCAAGTACCTCATCGGTCAAGCCGAAGCAATGTGGCTACCAAAGCCTCATCGAAACTATCCGAAGTAAATCTATGGCACACCTAGTGCCTCATCGACTCGAGGTCGAAGAATCCCTGAACACTTCCAATCCTATGGCATGCCAACTATATCCACCAAGCCCGACTAGTTAATAGGGTATTAAAATCACTTAATAATTTCACTTCTACTTTAAAATTCACTTGTCAATTAACACTTTGGTCACATTTATCACATCTTTCTCATTTCAAACATAAATTGCTTCCAATTCACATAGTCATACATTTCCACATATATATAAATAAACATATTCAACAATTAAATCTCGATCATATTCAATTCAATTCATATACCATTATTTTCTAAATTTCATTTCCAAATAGGTAAATCTTTTCTATCACACTTTCGGTTCAAACCAAATATACTTTCTCATTTTCAGATCAATAAATATCACGTATAATAATTTAACAATACATAAATTTACTTAAGCATAAGTGCATTATTTACATATAAACTTACCTGGTCAATTTACAGGAGTTGTAGGAAATTTGGGAATTTATTAGCTATTTTCTCTTTTCCACGGCTTCCTTGAGCTCTTAATCTATAATATAGAATTCCATTCATTAGTTTTTAATTTAATTATAATTTATGCCTTTCAATTTTTTGAAATTACACTTTTACCCTAAACTTTACAGTTTTTACAATTTAGTCCCTGATCAATTAGCCCATCAATTGAACTTATTTCCCTCAATTAACACATTATTCTATCATTATAAACTAATATGTACTCTTTAGTATTCATAATTTCAGCAACAACCTTTAATTCTAAACCTTTTTCACAATTAGGTCCTAAAATCAATTTCTATTAAAAATCTCTTAATAACTCCATCATATAATGAATTTGAAGCTTCAAACCTATAATAATTTACCATAAACATACAGCACTCATCCATGGCAACTTTCAATATTACCCATAAAATCAAAAACTAATGAATTCAATAGGTGGACCTAGTTGTAAAAGACACAAAAACATAAAAATTACAAAGAAAAAGCAAAGATTGAACTCACATGGTGCAAAATGTGAAAAACCAGCTTATAACATTCTCTCTGGCGTTTTTGGCTGGAAAGAATGAAGAATCCACTAGAAAACTTAATTAGGAAAGATATTTATTCATTAACTTTACAAAATTTCCAATTTTGCCCTTAGTTCACACTATCTCTTTACTAATTTTTATAACTCTACCGTCCAGCCTTTTGCCCATATGCCAATTTGCCCATTTGGTCCTCCTTTAATTATTACTTAAGCAATTTAATCACATTTCACAATTTTGCACTTAATTCAATTTAGTCCTTTTTACCCAATTGACTACCGAAACCTTAAAATTTCTTAACGAAACTTTAATACTAACTTATTAACACTCCATAAATATTTATAAAAATATTTATGACTCGGTTTATAATTTCAAGGTATCAATTCTCTATTTTCAAAACTAATTATTCTAATAATTCTTCTAAAACACAAAATTCACTAGTTCAAAAATATTTCTAAATTCATACTTAGCTCATAAATTCTAATTAATAAGTTTTTCAAACTTAATTGTCGGATTTAATGATCTTAAATCACTATTTCCGACACTATTGAAAATTGGGCTGTTACAATATGTGCTTTAAAGTATCAAAATCTCATAAAAATAATGGATTTTGATGTCAATCCTGTGAATTTCAAACTTCAAGATGATACCTAAATTTGAGGAAACAACCTAGAAAAAATTTTAATTCTAAAAAATTTAACTTATCATGCTTGATTCTCTAATGTCTTAAAGTTCAAATAATCAAAGCTTAAATACCTATGTCTTAATCCAGAACATATCAATAAAAATCATAAATCAATTAGAATTTCATTCTAATAGTAATATGAGAGAGTGGCTTGAGAATAAGACAAGATTCAGGGATTTTCTGATAATGTAATTAATAACCCCCCACACTTAAGATGTACATTGTCCTCAATATACAAATATAAGTAAGAATATAAGCATAAATCATAAGAGAGGGAGAGAAATAAAACTTTTTGAATTTTTGAATGAATCCTTGGAGTAGTGAGAGCGGAGTTGGGAAGGCAACTAATAAGATGTATGACGTACTCAGCAGAGATGGAGGTTGGGTAGGATACTTTGGTGGTGGTAGAGGTTGGGTTCCATAATCGGGATGCCCAATGGAGATGTGATCATGTTATTCAGTGTTATGGTGGTTATGGCCGTGATGGAGCAGGACATGGCAGTCGTGGAGTACATTTCTCATTAGAGTTAGATTTGGGCTCTCGAGCTCTTTAACTGTGATAGCATCAATAATGTTTTTAGGGGTATATGTTAGCATGGTTACTCATGAAGAAACAACCATAAAGATAAAATAAAATTTCAAGATAGATTAATATAGTTTTGTAAAACATAAAATAAAAATAAAGATAAAGATAAAGAAACATAAAAGTAAAAATAAAAAAATAAAAAAATCAATAGACTCAAAAGTCTTCATCACCAAACAGGTCGTGAGGTGGTGGTGGTGGTGGCGATGTGATGTGGAGGTGCTGACAAATTTATTATAGAGTAGCATTAATGTGATCAAATCTCTGGAAGCACTGCTGCTCAAATCTAGTGAGGTACTTAGAGATGTTAGTAAATGATGTAACCTCATGAACTAGTCGATGGATAGTCAGTGGTTGAGATTGTGGGTCCTTGTGAGGTAGAGGGACGTCATCAGTAATATCTTTTGGGTCCTCCTACTCGGTAAACTGAACTAGAAGATACTGAGGAGGATCGGTCCCACGACGACGCTCAATCATCCTCATGTGGAGCATGCTCGAGATGCCCTATAGAGACATCTGGCCAATGAGAGTGAGCGATGAGGACTACGCCACAATGTTAAGAAGGCCGAAGTGTCGTCTGAGGCGCGTCATGTAAGGACTAATGCAAATGGCTCCTCTCCTATGTCGCTCCATCTGGTGTCGAATGGCTAGGGCAAAAAAGTATGCTAGATCGAACACGTGTCTGTGTGCCATGCTCTATAAAAAATAGGCGTCGTGAATGTTGACAACGTCGGTGCTCTCTCGTCGACCCGTCAAGGTATAGGCTAAGATGGCGTGTAGGTACCGTAATGATGGAGATAGGGCCGACACCTTGGAGTGATTATGATCATAAGTGGCTGAAGCAGGGACCAGAGCCCTCCAACAGGCATATGGAGAGTAATGTATATGTCGATGGAGCTCAGAAAAGTCTTTGTCATCCATGAATTCTTCAGTGTAGAAGCCCAAAGCGACTCTGAATTCAGGGACACTAAGTTGGGGTACTAATCTGCCTAAACGAAACTAGACTGTGCCTAGATCGTCAAACTCCAACATGACCATCTGGAGATGGAAGGTAGAACAGAGCTCTAGAGTGAGCTCTAAGTATGTCGGTTGATAAATGATAAATTATACATGTTTTTACCTCATGCTTAGCCTAATTTCTGGATGAATTATCATTGAATTTGTGGAAATTGGTGCTCTTAATCCTTCTATTTCATGTTTTATGCCCAGGTGAGCTTAAGGAAAAGAAAAAAAGAAAGGAATGGGCCAAAAACGGGGAAATTAGGCCCAATTCAATAAATAGCGCGGCCTGGAGATTCACCACACGGCTGTGCCACACGGCTGTGCCACCTTGAGCTCGAACACAGCCCAACTTCGATGAGCATGGCCAGACCATACAGCCATGCCACCATCAACAGGCCCAACCACGGCCTGGGCCTCGATCCACACGGGTGTGTCCTTGTCATGAAAAAGTTAAATTTCACTTAGAGGCAAAGAAAGATACTTCAAAGCTTTATATAAAGACCTAGGGGGCAACTACTAAAGGAGACTTTTATCTCCTAAAAAGAGTACATTTCTCCCTCGAAAAGGAGAGCACAAGCAGGGAATTACTCCAAGGGAAGCCGATTGATCCATCTCAGAAGCCAGATTCTCCTTCAAGACTGAAGATCTCTCTTCAACTTCCTACAGGGGTTTTTGGGTTCTTTATGTTTTGTTATTTTTATACTTCTGAGATGTTTTCTTTTATAAGTATGAACTAAATCCCCCAAATACTTGAGGGGGATGAAACCTAATACGGATCTTGTTATTATTTTCTCTTGAGTTTTATGATAAATACTTGATTTGTTCTTAATTATGTGTTCTTAATTCTTGTTTTAATATTCTTAGGTATCAATTCAAGTATTAATGTGCTTATTCAGAGGAGCAAAAGTCTCTGTTTAAGAGTAGATCTAGCATAATTAAGCGGAGTTGCATGCAATCCTAAACATAGGGCGACATAAATTTGCCGGATTAGGGTTAAACCTAATAAGGGGATCTATAGATCGAGTTAATGCAAGACTAGAGGTTTTAACTAGAAAGAGATTTCAGTTAATCAACCTAGGATTAGTTGTTCTTATCCTCGACGAAGGTATTAACATAAATTAAGGATTTCTACGGATCAAGTCAAGTGAATAAATCGTCTAGTTCAAGAGTTGATAACAAGTGAAATCTAGGTGGATTCTCCTTTGAGTATTGTCCAAATCAATAAGTTTTTTCTAAGAGTTTTTCCCCAATTCACTTTTTGTGCATTCTTAGTTTAGTTTTAGAATTAGTTTAGTTTCATAAAAATCCCTCTTTTATTTCTAGGTTAAATAATAGAAAGAAAGTTAGTATTTGTACTTTTGGTTTCCTTGGGTATGATATCTCGGTCTTGCCACTAAGCTATACTACTGTTCAATAGGTGCTCTTGCCTTAAATCGTGATAATAGTTAGTTTCTGGTGTGATCATTTATTATAAAATTTATTACTTCATATCACGTATATCATCGGTTCGATGATCTCAAAGAATTGCCTCTATGGGTAAGTAGTAAGGAGGGCCCGAACTGCGTCAGCGAGTTGGACCTGCTCTAGGGCGGTCCAGTCGATACATCATCCCACTCCAAGGGGTCTCGCTCTAAGGATGTGGAATAACTCGTCCTAAGATCCTTGTGGAAATTGTAAGAATAGGTGGCGTACTTCAGTGGTCACACTCAAAGATGTTGAACCAGGCCCCTTCTGTTTTTTTGACGCAGGAACGACAGCCTTAGCTTTTTCACGTGGAGGGGTCATGGTGTACCTAAAAAGGGTCAAGAGAAGGTGTAGTCAATAAAGTGAATAATAACAACTAGCAAGAAAAGATTCAAAAATGAAATCACTTGACAACCTTTATGAGTATAATCCTATTGACTAAAACAAAGCTATCATTAAAATGAATTCAATTTAAATGCATCAAATGGTTTTAAGAAAACGTAATCTTGAATATGAACCATAGTAAACTGTAGGTTGAATGATGAAGAATCAGTAATGTTCAATTAAAGCTAGCAAAGAGAGGGTTAACAATTAATTCACATGATAGATCAAGTGTATAATCCTATGGACTAAAACAGTACTAGCAGCAATTATCAAGTAACTAAATCAAGAAAAATCTATCATTAGGAATGGTGAAATAAACATGAGTGACTGAATTAATAGTGTATTAATAGTAAGATTGACACAGAATAGAAAAAAAATTAGAATAATAAAGAAATGATAGGGAAGAAGAAAGACTTAATAAGTAAATAAAAAGAGACCGACGGTGAGAGGGCTAGTGGCCGGAGGTGTAACAGCGCAGTGGGAGGAGGGTTATGGCGCGATGTGGAGGGCACGACGGCGGCGCAAGGGGGTTGTGGCTAAGTGAAGGAGAAAGGGGAAAAGGAAGGAGGTTGGGATTTTGAGTGTTGCTCTTGGTGTGGGAGGAGATGAGAAAGGTAGATAATGATGGTGAGGAAGGAGAGAAGGGGCAGAAAGGGGTCGAGCAGGTGAACGGCAGTGGTTTGGTCAGATGTTGGAGCGGTGGCGATGCTGAAGGAGGCTGGTGGCTAGGGTTTTGAAGAAGGGGATGATGAATAGTGAATTTGAGAGGTGAGTACTTTTTGGTCCTTTTGACTTATAATTTTATAATGTGATTCAACCCGATTTGATTTTTCTATTTCCCAAACTAAACTTTAATATTCTATATGAAACAACTTTCTCATCCTTATTTTACCTCTAGTAAAATTTTGATGATTTTACCCTAGTAAAATTTTGAGAAAATATGTTCAATATTTTATAACTCAATGGTCTGTTTTCACTTTTGAGCTTCAAAATAGCTCAAAAACATAAACTTATTCTTCTATTCATTTTTAAGTAATCGATATAGAATTGCAAATGAATCATTTTCATTTCCATTTTTAGAAACCTATATTCATTTTCAAATGGTTTCATTTTTCTATTTTAGAAAAAAAAACTTTAATCATTCCTAAACTCATTCAGTCACGTAGTTATTCTACTATAGTATCGTGATTGAGCTCTTCCTAACAACATACCATTAGGAAAATAACTGCTCAGTACTCATTCAATGACCTTGTCATAAATGTGTTACCATCATAGGATATCTTTGATCTCTTTGGGATAATATCCGCTATCCCAATAAGATCATATTTTATTTCATGGTAACCATTACATATATGAAAAGTCAATTACCATCAATAGTAATCAAGTTATTCATCACAAAGACGAATAACCAGTGACCAAGTTTACTTTTCATCAGCCATGTAATGCCAATGAGAGGATATCATTTACCCATGTCTCTGGCTATGAATTCTATTGTTGTAAATGACGCTACATACTATAGAAGTCATACACCCAGTGCACCAGCTTTTGGTTCCTTATCTATTTGAACTTAGGATTTTACATACATCAAAGTGTTCGAGTAACGCATACATAATCTGTCATCCATTCAAGATTTAGGTATGCCACATTATGAACGTCACGAGCGAATAAATCCATAAACTGATTCAGTATCAAGTCATCTTGGGTTCTATCCTATGTATTATCAGTCCAGTCAGTGATATGTAACGACCCGAAAGTACAGGTGTCGGAAAATGAGTTTTCGGGTCTCCGTTTTTAGTAAAACAGACTTGTAAAAATTTATTAAAAATATTTATAAAGTTAGTTATGTGTTTAATTAGATTCTAATTAAGTGGATTTAACTTAATTAAGAGCAATTAGTAAAAAGGATTAAATTAAATAAGTGATAAAAAAATTGAATTGTAGATTAATAGAAAGTCAAAAGGACTAAAATGCCATATAAGCCATTCATAATGGTTGTGGCGGCAAACATATGAAAAATCTAAATTTTTTCTTAGATATTTACTTAATTAATTAATTAGTTAATTATTATTATTATTATTTTATTGAAGTATAAATTATATTAAATATTATTATATTATGAAATAAATTGAAATGTTACACTTGTGTGGTAATAATTTAATACATGTGTAATAATTTTTATACATACATTTGTACAACATATATTTATTTATTATTAATTAAGTATAAAAGATATTTATATGTTATATTATTATTAGAAAACAAATGAAAGAAATGAAACAAAGATAGAAAAGAAATAGAGAGCTCACAAAATGGAAGGAAATAAGAGGAAAAAGAAAAGAAAAAGGAAAAATAAGGTTTTTGAGTTTCAAGCTTAAATTGGTAAGTCAATTTAGTCCATTTTCTTTTAATTTTGATGTTTTAGAATCTTCATATAGAACAAAGTTTTATTGACTTTAAGTTGAAATTTTGAAAGTTCTTAGATTTTTGAACATGAGTTATGTTGAGTAAATTGATAAATTAGGGGTTTATATTGTTAGAATTTAAAGTTAGAAGCTAGTAAAATATTAAATTGTAAAGTAAGGTATAAGTTTTGTATAACAGGGAGTAAATTGAAAATAAAATAGAAGTTAAATAGAAAATCAATTATTACTGTAAATTAGTATTATATTAATAGTGAAAATGATTTTAATTTTCGTAGCAAGCAAGAACTCGAGACATCGAGCAAGGAAGGAAAAGAGAAAAATAAACGAGGAGTAAAAACAAGAAATTTAGGTTAGTATTACCATAATTCAAATTTAATTATTAATTGTGAAATTTTAAATTAATATGTTTGATAAGCAAATTGAGGTAAGTATCAAGATTTAATTGAATGATAAATACGTATTGGTATTAAATTTATTATTAGCTATTGTTGAATTTTGAATAATATGTTTAGTAAATAAAAATAAGGTGAATATTGATAATAAATTAAATGATATTGAATTGTAAGTGAATTGAATGGAAATTACTAATGATATGATTTGAATTATTGAGTTATTATAATATTAAATTATGAATATATGTGAGCATTTAAAATGCAAATTAATTAAAAAAGTGAAACAAATAGAATATATGAAAAATTATGCTTGGAATGATTTTGAATTGATGATATTGAAATGAATGGAATTGAAATGTGAAAAGTGATTGGAATTGAATCAAAATGAATCAAATTGAATTGAATGAGAAATATGTGTTAGTATTGAATTGTATTTTGATTAGTGAATGAAAAGGTGAATTTGATATTGAAAGTGAATTTTGAAATGAAAGCAAATTTGATATTGAAAGTGAATTTTGGAGTGAAAGTGAAATAAATATGTGATTTCGATACCCTATTAACTAGTCGGGCTTAGTCGGATATAGTTGGCATGCCATAAGATTGGAAGAGTTCAGGGATACTTCGACCTCGAGTCGATGAAACACTAGGTTTGTCATTATATTGCTTTGGATAGATTCGATGAGGTATTGGTTACCACTTTACTTCGGCTCTGCCGATGAGACATTGGTTGTCACTTATTTACTTCGAACTATCGATGAGGCGTTGGTCGCCATTCTGGTTTATTTGGTTGGATCCATGTATCCGCCAAGGTCTGAGTCTTGTTAATAAGGGTAAATAAGTAAAATGATAAAATCAAATGAATTTGATTAATTAAGCTATTGAATGAAATGAGAAAGTGAAATTGTAAGATAAAATATAAAATAAAATTTGTGCTATGAGATGGAATGCATGAACCAAAGGTTCATGAAGTGTTTAAAATTGAATTGTGAATTGAAATATTATATAAGATTGAGAAATGAAACTAAAGTCCACAAACTGTTTGAAAATTATATAAATAATATGAGAAGTTAATTGAAAGAATAATATAATTGAATTATGTAATTTGAGTGTGAATTTGATATGTGAATATGAAATTGAGATAAGAGATTTAAAATATGAACCAAAGGTGTATGAATTAATTAAAGTTTAAAGTGATGATATATGAAATCGATTAGTGAAATTGTTATTGTTGATATATGACTTTAGTAAATACAAATTGCAATAGAATTAATATTAAATAAGTGGTAAATTAAATGAATTGTATATGAGTTAAAATGAACTATTGGAATGAGATGTGAAAATTTCAATAAAATTAAAATAGTGAATAAGGTATAAATTCAATTAAATACTAGATTTAAAATACTGCTTATTGTTATTAATGATCAAGTTGTTTTAAATTATGAGATAATTAAAGAATAAATGTAGGCATAAATTGAATGAATATAATTTATCGATTAACGATATAAATTTGAACTATGGTAATACCACTGAGTATTTCCAATAGTCAGCGTACGGTTGTTTCCCGTGCGCAGGCTAGGTAAAGTTGAAGTACGGTCCAGCATCCGAGTCACTTCCGACCTCAACTCCATTTTGGTGATGTAATCTAACTTTGGGTAAAAGTGGCATGTACTAGGTTTTGGTCTTGGTCACTTGTAAATGTATTTTGAAACTTGATTGTAATTTTAACGTGAAATACGAAGTTGAAGTTTGGTTAAATAGTATGAGATATCAATGAAATGTTTTGGTTTGGTAAGTGTTGACCTTAGAATGAATGATTAAAGCATAAGTTAAATTTTGAATTGTATCTAGAATATTTATTGAGTAAATTTATAAGTTAATGTTTTAGGTATGATTTAGGTGTATTAAGTGCATAAATGCATTGGTTGGAATTTTGATGTTGAAATGATTTCGGTTTGAAATATGCAGGGAGGTTAGGTTAGTGTTTAAAACTCATATAGAGTCCACACGGCCTAGCACACGGGCTTGTGACTAGACCGTGTGAGATACACGGCTAGCACATGGGCGTGTGTACCGGCCATGTGTCCCTTACATCTTAAAAATGTGAAATCAGGATAGCATACTGGCTGAGCACACGGGCTAAGCACACGGGTGTGTGACTTGGCCGTGTGAAATTCATTTGTACATAAATTAGAAGCAGAGTGTTACACGGGTAAGGGACACGGGCGTGTCCCAAACCACCACGACCGTGTTGAGCCATACGGTTCAACAATACGGGCATGTCATGGGGTCACACGGGCGAGTCCCCAATCCACACTGACGTGTGAGCCCTGTACTTGAGAAAAATTTTAAAATGTTCGAAAAATTTCCCGAGTACCCGAATTCGTCCCAAACCACTCTTAACTCGTATTTTGGGCCTCGAGGGTCCATATAAAGGATTATATGATTATTTTATAATATGTCTAATATTTATTTGCGTATTATTTGTAAATTGTTCGATAGGTCTGGTAATGCTTCGTAACTCTGTTCTGGCTACGGTTTGGGGTTATGGGGTGTTACATGATATCTATGTCTCTATCTTCTAAGAGCCATTCACTCTGATGCCTAAGACAAAGCATCTCCCTAATTGGACTTAATAGACGACATATTAGTCTTTCAATCGGTTTGCTCATTTTCGATTAGACTAATGATATGTTTAGGTTTGTCTACTAATACAAGCTATCTTTCTATATTACGATCCAACCACGTAATACTGCTAAATATTAGTTAAACAATAGACAACGAATGAGAAATAGTTGCTTCAATTTTGCTTTATGTGCAAAACCTTATGAGGAAAATATACAAAGTTTTAATGTAATTCATGAATAGTTTTATTAATCAATCTGTTCAAAAAATTACAAGTGTACTTAGACGAAAATACTACACTTAATGTATCGAATCCAACACCTTGTTCATTATCCTAGCGGACTTCATAAGTTGTCACAACCCAGCTATGTTCTTACACCTTATAATCCTATGTTTGTTGTTCTAGTGGACTTCATATGTTGTCATAGCCCAGCTATGGTCTTACATATTAAACCTCTTTCGAGGTGTCGCCCTGAAGGACCTGTCAGTAATCGCCTTCACGATGTAATTAATCTATCTAACACTAAAAAAAAACTAAATTGCAAAACAATGAAAATTACATGATTAACAATTCAATAGACACAAGTGGTTGGTTGACTTCCATATTGCTAATTAGTATTCGAATTAGGGACCTAAAAAGCTTAAACTTTTAATTGGTTGAATTTTACCTCTTGGTCACCATCTTACCAAATTAGACGATTTAGTTAGGATTATCTCTCGACCTCACCGAACTAACTCGGGACAACCAAATTGGTTCTCGATAAGTTTTCCTCTCGATTTTACTACCTAAATTTGACGTATCAAATTACGAAATATCACATTGATACACATCTTGAAGCCTTCGTTAATTTCTCATAAGTTCATTTCTATCCCCTCACACTAACAATCCTTATACTTTTAAAATATTATTAATTAGTTTAAATAATTGGCACCCTTAAAATAGAGTTGGATACGTGCCTTAGGGAAAGGCCTTATGTAGATTATAGGTTTGATCCCTCTGCTATGTTTAAATTTAGAATTTAGTATTTATATAGTAATTTGACATAGTTTATTGATATCATTAATTTTTTTTGTAAATAAAAAGAAAGCTAGACCTTAAGGATTGAGAAACTATAGAGGACAAAGGCGACAGCTAGTAGCTTCCCATTTTTCCCCTAACAGAGTGTGCATGATCCTAATAAGTGGCTGGTCAAACTCTTGCAATATAAGTTCTTCAATAGTGGACATCCGCATCAGGAAATCCATTGCGTGATTAGCCTCTCTGTGGAAATGGCATAGTAGGACCTCTCATTCCTTATTTTATAATTGTGTAATGTTGCGCACCAAAAGAAGCACGGAGACCCTGACCCTCCCCACTTGTGTTCTTTATGAAATGAATAACCGAAGAACTTTCACTTTCTCACAAAATCCTTTTATACGCCTATCTCCAAGCTAGCATCAGACCATCGTGGATAGTCCATTGTTCTTCTCGAGTCACAAAAAGGCCACCAATTCATTAACGGTACCTAAGGATCCAATCACCCTCAACATCTCGAAGAAGCCCTACTGCAACAGAATGTCGAAGGCCTCCAAATGACGCTCCATCATAATTTATCTCTATCTAGTCTTGTGGTGGTGCCTTTCAGCCAATTTACCTACATTCCCTTCGCATAGAATACCCGTATTTAAGCTGCATTTCAATAAAGTATTCTACACAAGTCAAGCTTTTGCCAAGCAAAATTGTCGTGGGTCTACTGCAACCCTGAAAAATAAACTCATTTCTTCCCTTCCAAATATTCCACCACACAATAGAAGATAGAGTATTCCAATGATCACTAGCATTAGTAATAAGCTCATTAATTAATTAAAATAGTTGACACCCTTAATTATTTTGATTAAAATGCTGAAGTCATTTTTTATTGAAAATATCAATTCTAACTTATCATGCCAAAATATTCTTTTGTGTGTGTTAGAAATGTGCATTTAATAAAAATTGACATCATTATTTTAATCAGAATAATTAAGGATATGAACCATTTAAACTAACTAACGTCAATGTAAAAATATAAAATCATATTATGTGAAATTAAAATATAAAATAGAGAGATTAAAACTGAATTTATCACCATCTTAGAATGGTTAAAAAAGAAAATTGAAGTTGAACATGTGCCCAATAAGGCCTTATGTATGGATTATATTTTCTTCAAATTCTTAGATAAATCTTTATTATTTTATAATACGAAATTACACCTTTTTTTTAACTAACTACACTTTTCAAACAATATTTTAGTCTACGAAGCTTTGGTTAAATTAAAGCTATTAGTCTCTATATTTTGCGATTGTTGTGAATTTAGTCGCTGTACTTTAATTTGGTTATATTTAGTCCCTTTGTTTTCCAAAATTTAAAATTTCAATCCTTAGCAAATGATAATTGTTAAAATCATTAAGTTTTTTTATTGCCAAAACTTGATGCGCCAAACATGTTATCACATGTGTAATGCTATTTTAACTTGTTATTTACACATATTACTCACTAAAAATTTCAGGTAATGGATTAATGACTATCATTTGTGGCAGGATTGAACTTTCAAAATTCGCAACTTGAAATGATCCAATTGAAAAATGTGGACGAAACCTACAACTGTACGTATAGTGTGGGACTGGCAATTGAATTTAAACAAACAAATTTAATAGCTACTGTTTGGGTTAGGACTAAAACTTTAAAATTTGAAAAGTATAAGGACTAAAATTGACCAATTTGAAAAGTACATAGACTAAAATTGATTAAATTACAGTAGAAAGACAAAATCTATTCTTTTTGCATGGTAGAGGAACTGATAAAGAATTTAACCAGTAAGCTTTTCAAGGAGTTTTTCTTTTCAATTTCGTTGAAGTAGATCCATATTTACTTAACGTGTTTGAGACCTTTTCATATGAAAAAAGATTTCAATAAAATAAGTTTAACAGTTGAATTGAATACATGAAAATGATAAAAAGATTGTTTAAAATTTTTGAAAACCTATAGTATTTTCATCTGTATTTGTTAACAGAAAACATGATACGGGTTTCATTACTTTTAGTTTTAGGAGTGCGTTTGAGTCAAAAAAATTTTAAAATAATCTTTGGTGATAGAATTATGGTGTTGGGTTAACTTTGTAATAACAAATTCAACAAGAATATAGTATAGATTCGCATAATTTTATATAATAAAGTTTAGATGAAAGTGATATACGTATTATTTATGTTTGCATCATCCAACCCTAAAACTAAAGTATGTGTGTTATGAAAAAGCGCAAGCAGAAGCATCTGTGGTTAATTAATTACCATTCGTGAAATCAGCCAGAATGAATTTGAGCATCGGCCATTCTGAAGACAAATTTAGATAGCTTGCTACGGACTTTCCAGCTCAAAAAGGATCATCAAAAGCAGAGTGCGATCAAGTCCCTTTCTTTTTCAAAGTAGATCTGGCCATGGCCATTCAAATTAAAGATGCCCAAAAAGCTTTCGCCCATTTGTTGAATTCAGACTAGCACTACCCACTAGCCAGGGAATATATGCAAAGTGGACGTTGCATGGCATATTTTGACGTTGACATGGAAATTTATAAACATAGACCCTTTCACTTTTTCTACGAAAAGAATAAAGTCACCATATATATATATATATATATATATATATAGTGTATTATTATTTAGCTAGCTGAAGATTACAGCGATAAAAAGCGAAAAAAAACACAAGCGATATATTCGTTTCTTAATTTGAAGAAACCAACCTTATTTCTAGCTTTAGCACATTATCACCAACTAAGCAGATTAGTTGATGGATGCCCTTGGACAAATTTGGTAAACCCTAGATACACAGATGAGAAATGGAAAAAATTATTAGTCTACTACACAAACTACAATTTGAATATAGAACCATATCTTGATGCATGTCTCCTCCCCGATGCGTAGTTCAGTTAGAGAATAAGCTGAGAGTACCCCAAAAGATTACAAGTGTGGCGGAGACTAAAAGTGAGTGGGCGTTGGTAGCTGCCGACTCAGAAGGTGGAGGGTTCTTGTAGCTATATATGAAGTAAGGAACCACTTGTTTGGGTGGCGAAGGGCATCCAGGGCACGGTGGTGGACGGCAGCTGGAGCAAGGTGAAGCACATGAGGGGCATGCTGGTGGTGGTGACGACGGATTTGGTGGTGGTGGAGGTGATGGCGGAGGAGGAGAAGGCGGAGAAGGAGGTGGTGGGCACTCAGTTACCACGGGCGGTGGTGGCGGTGGAGAGGAAACAGGCGTGCAAGTATCGCATTTTATTTCTTCTTTGGATGATGATGTTATAGTAGATGAGGCCAAAGTGAATGAGATGAGAAGTAAAGCGTAAGCAGGCAGTAGCATTTGCATACGATAAAACATTGCCATTTTTGGAATATAAAAGAGAAGTTTAGAAAGCAAGGTTAATAAGGGTATACGAAGAAGACGAGCACCGAGAGGAAGGAAAAGGGAAAGGAGTGCTTATAAGTTATATGTATTGTGAGTTGTGACTGCAGCATCCTCTCTTAACTGGCACCTTTATCAAAACTCTTTTTTTTTTTTTTTTTTAAGTTAACAAAAATAGAAACTGCTTAAAAAAACACTCTGGACTTCTTCCAACCACACATTTATCAAAATAATTGATATATAATTTAAATTTCAGAAACAAACTATAAATGGATGACATAACATGAAAATTAAGTATTTATAATATATAGTGTAAAACTAATATATAATAAATAATAAAATTTATAATTTGAAACTAATAATAATAAATACAAAATTAAGTTAAAACAGATTAATTTAAGTTGTGAGTTAGACAAAATATAAATAATTAAACACATCTATAAATAATATTAAATACATTTCAACTGCTATTTCTATAAAAAAATTAAATAACTATCATGTTAGGAATAGTGCAAAATACATATCTAGTGGTTTAAAATAATTTGAAACAAATATGTTATTGCGTATTCAATTCATATATATATATATATATATATATATATTATAAGAAAACAAAAATATATATGAAAATATTAAGTTTTTAATTAATTTTTAAAATTTTCAAAATACTTCCCATTTATTTCTTACCATTATATATGTTATTACATTAATTACAAATTCCAGACCAAATCAAATCTAATATATATACGCACTATCGTAAGATATTGAACAAAATATGGAAATTAGCCTTTGTTGATGGTTCTCCTGCTGGAATTTGTCGTGTTAATAATATTCACACATTATTTTATTTGACACATTCAATTTTACTTTGTCAATTAATATTTTCTATGTAATCTACATAAAAATCAACGCATAAGCTAAACATGCTTTTTTCGATTAAAATTAAACACTTGATAGTCTAACGAAGAACAGGGGGATGATGAGGAAGCTACTCCATTAGAGGGAAATGATATATGGAAGATCAGGGCGGATCTGATGATGGATGGTGGTGAATCAAGATTTTCTATCACGACACTTTCCTTGGGTTTTCGTAAGCTTTACTTTCGGTTCTTGGAGATCTAAACCATGAGAAAAAAAAAGAGGGGGGAGTCAACTTTGATTTGGTGCTGAAAAAGATTGTTGGAGTGACCGGTGAATGTCTGACCAAGGCGGCGGCAATGAGGGTTTCAAGAGATGTTCTTTATTTTTTTTCTTCTTTAATTTAAAGATGAAAAGGTAGAGGGTTTAATTGTTTATTTAGTAATTCTTCGTTTAGATCATTTATATTCAGGTCCATTTTTTAGTTTAATGTATTTTTTTAATTTTAATCATAGTTTTAATTTTACATTTACATTTATATATTATATGTAATTTATAATAAATGTAACACTCCTTATCCGGTCCGATTGACCCGAGCAATAAGGTGTTATTAACAATTACAAAACATCTACAAGCATCTTATAATTCAAAATCTCAATTAATTATCATACAACTGATAAACAATCAATTTCAAATTAATATCGAGTTTATAAAAGTTTAAAATCAACTCGGTAACATACAAGATCAATTTAAAACTTAAACAAAAAAATGAGAAAAATCTAAAAAATAAGGGTCACACAACCGTGTCACTAGATCATGTAACTAAATATGTCTATTTACACTAAAATCACTTAAATTTTTACAGATTAGACTACCGTCTTATTTTAAGTTTTATATTTTCTCTGTAGTTTTGATTTTAATGGTTAGTTTTTATATTTGATTTCAACTTTAATTTTGTTTTTAAATACTCTTATAGTTAATAAATAAAATTTACATTTCAATTTACAATAACTTATATATAAATAAAAATTCTAATCAACAATCATATTTTTATAAAATAGTATACAAACTAGTTATTAAATATTTTAAATAACTCTGCTATACACTCTTTTTTTTTTTTTGCATTTGTATTATTGATCCTAATTATCTATTTTGAATTGTATTTTACCATTAATAAAATTTATAACTAAGCAGATTATTTACCATAATAATAAATAGTGAATATATTTATTATCAACCATTCATTTTATATTAAATCTTATTTGCTACCTCTATTGAAAGTAGTCAAATATTCATTTTTAAATAAATTATTTTCATATACAAACATAAATATATTAAAGAAAATATATCTACATCTTAATGTGAATTTAAAAGGTAATAGAGAAATATTTAATATTGATTACAAAGATTAAGGTGAAATTTATGGGAAATAAAACCACAACAATTAAAACATAATTATGAGTTAGATGTTTCTTGTCATTCTGTGGCGATGAATTGGAAGACATTCTCCACGCTATTCGGGATTGTCCTGCTGCTAAAGACACACGAAAACAGATTGTTTCAGCGGTCAATCATGATTCTTTTTTTTTCAAGAGATTTGCATGATTGGATAAATGCTAATATTCAGAACTATCTTAATTTACAATTGGAGGGGGTGGAATGGCAATACTTCTTTAGTACGGTAGCTTGGTGTATTTAGAAAAATTGGAATTCTTTTGTTTTCTAAGGTATTACGTGGAGCACTGAGGATTTGATTAAAAGGGAAATGCCTCTAATAGGTAAGTTCTAGTTCGAATTCTAGTTTCAGTTCAACTAATGTTTTGGAATTGGATTCAATTATACTCTGACAAAGGCATAAAAGAGAATCCTGGTATTGCTTTGATCGGGGGAATTCTTCATGACATATACAGCAGTTAGATTCTTAGGTTTAACCGACTTGTGAGCATTTATTCCGTTTTAGATGCTAAATTATGAGACATTTCGTAAGGCTTAGTAATTGCTATTGACAGAGGATTTGATAAAATATTTATCTTCTCAGACAGTCTTGATGCATTACAAATTGTTCAAGGGAGTGCTACTAAGGTGTCGAACTCCATCTTAGTTAGGAGAATTAACCTTCGATTGGCTAAATTGTCACACTAGTCAATTCAGCATGTTTTCAGAATTTATAATAAAGAAGCCAATAGTTTAACTAAAATGTCTATTTCTAATAATGGTGGTACACAATTTTTTGAAATGCCTCCATGGGAATTTTATTGTATCTCTAAATAATTATTTGTAATGATGTTTCATTCACACACAAAAAATCCACCTTTCTTCGTTTCATTTTATGCATGTATAAAGTCCCATAAATAAATTCATGCAGAGATGAATGAAAGTTGAAACCCAACAAAAAATTATAAATCAATTTACTGTCAGTTTAAAAAAAAATTTAACCTTTTTTTCCTATTTTAAAATTATTCTTATTTTTACTTTATATTTTTAATTCTATTTTCCATTATTTGTTTTAATATAATTTATTCTCTAATTTTTTATAATAAAATTATTAAAATGAATCATATATTAAGAATTTAAAGAATGAATTCGGTAAGAGAGTGATTAAACAATTGCAGTAAGACATGAAATTATACAATGAGCAACTTAAATTTAATGAAAATTTGTTGAAACGCTTGAAATAATAAAAACATTATGAATATTTATAAAAAAAAACTCATTAATTCAACTAATCAATGGATTTTAGACTATATTATTTTATATTATTTAAACAATATATAATATTTATAAAAATTTCATTAATCTAACTAATCAATTAATCCATACATCCTACTAGATAAAAAAAAATTAGTGTATATATAACAAAACCAAATTGTCTCACTCATCGATACATATTTGAAATTTAATTGAATAAATTTATGCAATAATTTTAACTTCTCACCTTTAAATTCTAAAATAATTTATATATATTGAAATATGAATGGGTTGGCAAGAACATGATACATCAATTTTAGGTTAGATCCTTAACAACTTGCCTCTCTTCTTTTTAAATAAAATATTTAGATTCTTAAAATCGTAATTAATAATGTGCTAATGTATCTTTAGCAGAAATGAAAAGAGAAAACCAATTTTATTTTCATTATATATATAATTTCATCATCATAACGTAACTCGAGATTTAAAACAATTTACTTTTTAGTAAAACAAAAATTAAAATGACTCAAGCTAGTCTTACAATATCAAAATTATCATTTGTTTTATCTCTATCAGTGAATTCTTATAATTCCGCAAGAGTTGTTGTCAACATGTTGACTCTCACCATATCAGCAAAGACCAGTTTAGCAATCCTGCCAACAGTATAATTAGTCTTTCTTGATATGTGTTTAACTACTCAAAACTCTCTAAAATAGTGTTGTTATCTTTAAGAATAAGTAATATTGTCTCCATTTATTAATAAATTTAAATAATTGTTAAAATAAAATAATGTTGTGAGAATGACTTGGTGATGGGTTCTTTGCTAATGACCACTGATTCCGAAGTTGGTAAGGTGAAGAAAAAGGTCAAGAGATGGAATGAGGAACCACCTGACTTGGATGATGGGATGATAGAGGGAGTGGAGGAACAAAGAGTTTCCTTCCAGGAAGGTAACGTCTAAGGAGGAGGATTTCGTGCATATGGATCGTGATGTTGTTACAAACAAAATTGGTGGCTTACTGTACATTCGTTTCTCCCAGAGTCCATGATTTAATTGAGAAAAGCATGGAAAAATTATAGTTATAAAGTTGCTGGGTAGCGTATTGAATTTAATGCTCTGCTTTGTGCAACATTTTTTACTCAATAACTTGGACAAAGGGAGTCGCAATTCAAGATTAATTCACCACTTAATTTTCTTTCTTAATCCTCAAATACTTCAAGACACCGTTTAAAACATCATGTAACCGACTCATGTTCAATCATTAATCATTAACCACAAAATCTTTATGATATTATTACTTAAATACTGGCATTTCACTATTTACTGAACATATTCGTTATTAAGTAAATGCCACATTATTATTTATAAATTGAAATTTACATTTTACTATCTTATTTTATTTATGAGATATGATTCAGTAAGCTACTCATAAATATTTTCCACGCGATCATTTTCTGTATACTACGTGTTAAAAACAACACTTAAATTTCATGAAAGTTTAGTAAATACTCACATAAACTTTAATTATCTAAGTATTTAGCATATAGAAATTAAAACTATACTAATATATAATATTATAATATAAATATTAAAAAATTATAAGATAATTATATAAAAATTTTAATAAATGAAAAAATATAAAAATATTAAATTAAAAAATATAAATAATTTATTAAAAAAATTAAAAACTATATGAATGATAAGTTAATCATTTATAATTATGGACAATTTAAATATTGCAGGATGAGTTAAACTTAATCAACTGTAAAATAGGTTAATAATATGTTTAAACCCGACTGAAATCTTATTTAAAATGATTACAAAAGTAACTGTTATCCGACGTATTTGAACATCAATTCTGGAGTACCATTGACATTCCTATATCCATCTCGCCTCGCCATCCATAACTTTGAATGAGTTGTCGGGTCAGCAGGTGTTTCCTTAGCCCTATTCCCCTTAGTTCTTGCCCCTGCTTCTTCTTCTTCTTCTTTTTTTTTTTTTGTGCTAGTCCAGATTGCATCATTTCTTTCTTCTTAATCTGGTTTTGTTCGATCGGAGGCACTTCATTATTGATCAATAAACAATGTACAAGGTATTGATCGAGGAGAGACCTGTTGTTGACACGTGTCTTAGAGTGTTGAGGAGGTGGCATCCATTTGTAATGGCTTGTGGCCCTTTCTGATGCCTCCATTTGGTTGGAATTAACTTTGAGATCAATTTATCAAGCAAAAGCTTAACCTTTTTGGGTTCTCGGTGATCTTCATTAATCCAGCCCAGTCTGGAGTCTACCTCTACTATCGTGGCCCTCTTACCACCGCTTCATTGTTACGATCGGAATTAGATGTGTTTAGATTGTTATTTGACTTCATTAACACCACGAATGCTATATTTTGCAATTTTATATTATTACTGAACTCTCTTTGATATATCCCGGTATACTCGTTGTGAATGAATTATGAATAATTTCAACATTAAGCAAATACAATCTGAACAAAACTTGTTTTCTCACAAGCTATTGATTATATCTACGAGACGGTGACAATGGGGTTTTCTTGTTTTCTCTTTTGAAAAGAAAATACACAACACTATGATTTTGATACTCTCTTCAGAGCTTCAACTGTTCCTAACTAAGCATAGACATAGCCGCAAGATAGAGCCATCAAAAGAAAAGCAGCTTCTTCTTCCTCTCTCAGTTTGCTCTTCAATTCCCGATTTCCCACCATATGCTGCACTCCCACCTCTCTTCCAAAGCTCTTCAACTTAATGCCGCTTCGCCTCACTTCAATTCCCCTTTTACTCTTTTCGCTTCTACTCTCTCTGTTCAATCCAAGGAGAGCCCTGTTTTTCTTTCTGTATCTGATCCCGCATGCATTGCAAAGAGACTTTACAACAAAATTAAGCAAACAAAAACCCAAAAATCAGACACAGTTGAAACAGTACACATAACTGCTACTAAAAAGATCATGAAAGGACGTTCATATAGAACAACTTTACCCTAGGGCCAGCTGGACCACCTCTCCAAAGAGGTGTTCTTGTTGTGCTGCAATCCACGCATCTTTTGTTTGTCTCCTTGAATTCACTCTGCTGTAAAATATTCATGTTTCTGATGGACCGAAACTTGGTAAAGGAACAGGAGATAATCACCAACTTGCTGCTTCGCAATGATGGGGATGATCAAAGTTAATGCTTAACAGCTTTTGATCAAGAGCCGCAAAAAAAAATTTTTTTGAGGTAAATAATGCTAGACAAGTGTTTGGTTTAAAGAACTTGAACAGAAGGATGGAATTGGAGGGTTTATGGCAGGGGAAGAAACAGAGCAGAAACAGGGTATTAGAAACAGAGAACTTGTAATTGCTTTTTTGAAAACTAGGTAGGTATATATACATAATACGAAAAGAAAGATGCCGCATTATTAGAGTAGCCGTAGTTTCATATGGGATATGTTATAAGGGGGACAATCAGAAACCCTAGTTCTAATATCAACTTACCAGAATACCCCTGGTGTCCTCAAAATTGAGTGGAATAACCTAATAAATTCCAGGAATAGTTGTTAGTGATAATATCAAGATATTCTATTTTTCCCTTTATTGCTCTTCGGTCAAACCTTATACCAAAAAAAAAAAAAAAAGCCATTGGAGCTATTTTAATTCACATTTTCTGATAATAGGTTGGGAGATTCAAATATTCTTGAATTCTTGTTAGATAAATGTGACTTAAGATTCAAATATCATTGGGAGTTATTGAACAAGATTCAGTCCCAAATCAAACTTTAGCCTTTGGGGACGTGATTGACTGAAGATCAATCAGATGATGATTGGGGATGTAGTAGAAAGAGGCTGCCAGAATCGTCTTGTTTGTTCGAAGACCGCAAATGAAAAAAGATAAACGATACCACAACCGACAAAACACGGCCCATATGTTCTGCCTCAGCCACCCGTTAGCTTGCTTATGTTGTCTATTGCACCAGACAAAAAGGTGCATCCAGGGAACACCATACAATACTAGTTGGATTGCAACCTTTCAACCCATGCTTTTGTACTTGTAAATTTGTAGTGAGTTTGGTTCCAAAACCATTAATATATTACAAAATCAAGCTTCCCACCAACATATTTGAGGAAGAAACGGGTGGCATGGTAGTGCTACTGTTACTCTGCTCCCCACTAATGATTCCCCTATTAATTTAATCTCTTTACTTTCCATTTGTCTGTTTTATTATTATTATTTCACTTCCCAGGCATCTTAGTACTAAACTATCTGGGCCAGGAGTACGAGGGGACGGAAGAAAAATCAACTTGTATTGTTTGTCACTAGTTACTTCTCCTGGCATATTAGAATATGTTCACCTCGACCTCGAGGAAATTAAATCATCACAAAAAGTTGTTCTACTTTTACTTTTATTTTTTTACTGATGCTGTATGGAGTCCTGTATTATTAAATCAATAACCTAGTTTTAAAGGTTGGAGATTTTTTATTTTTTCTTGGTAAATACAGCTAAACAATATGTCAAAATATAATATTTTACCACACTGTGGTGGTCAAAGATAATATTCTAGTCATTATAATTATCTTCAGCTGAGCACTTTCCTTTATGCTAGTGCAAAGTTGGTTTAAAAACAAATTTGAAATCATTTCTCATTTCTAAATTTGACAGAACTAAAAGATTCATGTTCATCCTGAAAGAAAATTAGTGTAAATGAAATATTAGTACTTGAAAGATTTTTAAATTTCATTATGAAAATTTTGAATTAATTAGAACTAATATTGAACTATCAATCAAACCAAATTCAAACACCATAATACTTGATTCAAATAATTTACAAATCTAATCAAGCTTTCTATTTCTATTTTAATGTACCTTTGTTTTATGAAATTCCTTTCCTTTTTTTTATCGTTATCAATCATGTCTCAAACTGAACTTGAGCTTAAAAATTAAAGATGAACGAAGATCAAAGCATCAAATTTTGAGTGAAGCTCAAACTCACTACTATTAAAATTCGGCTAATTACACCCAGGTTGTAAAGTGCCCCTTCAAATGGAATTGAAGTCATCTGGTACTTCAATTGGAACCAGTAACATAGATCATGGCCCAATTAAAATGTAAAACAGGCAATCCGGTAGCATTGATTCCAAATATAAACTATATTTGAAATGACTGGGTTCCCATACTCGATTATTCTGAAACGTTAATCAACTTTAGGTCACAACATCAAAATCACTATATTTGAAGGATTGGCATTTTGATCATATTGAAACAGACCATTGCTACGTTTTCAATGCAATCATTTAGAAGAGTTCAACCTCGTAGGCTCGCCCCACACCATTTACTTGGGTGTCCGTACAGCAAAAGGATCAGGAATTAGGCCTGGGGACCGCAGGCATTGCGTCTTCCATGCAAGGAGTACACCTAAATGACAGGCGTCTTTCTGTGTACTCGCATTAAGCGTGGTTGGGGATCGTATAATGAAGGGGGCATGTCAGGATAAATGCATCAAATTATGTATTTCGGGAATAAATCAAATTCTATTTAGAAGGACCACAACCAGACATGTTTAGCAGACATTTTATAACTCCAATACATCCTTCAAGGTTTTGACAATAATACACTACCGGAAAAGAAAAATTTTTCCTGATAGCTGTATATTTCTTAACAGAAAGACCAAATAAATGATGTCCAAACTATAACTAAAATCGAATAGAAAGTAGAAGGAAATAAAAATAATAAAAAAAAAAGGACCTTTTAATAAAGGAAGCAAATACATCCTTTCAACAAAAGGGGAAAAACCAGAAGTCTGAATACTGGGCTGCATCTCTCCCCCTTTGCATCTGAGAATTAGGATGCTGAAAAAGAATAGCTACCGCATGGCAAAATTTTAAAGTATTTTGTATGGCTTCCAGACTCTTTACCGTATCATACACCCTGTCTTTATTTGACGACTTCTTAAGAACATACTGTGGCATGACTTCGAATATATGTGAATTCCATAAAAAAGAAAACAAGAAAATACCGACCTTTCAGCTCCATTCCACCCCACCAAGTGTTCTGCAAATTCCAAAACAAGAAAATACCAAATTATTGGTATCTGAATTTGCCATCTATCCGGATTGCTTATAGCAGAAGAGCATCTGACAGCACCAACTGATTCAATCTAGGGTTGTTACAAGGAAAGCTCATTTTACTAGAATAGATCAGACAAATAGTGTTGTCATGATATAATCCATATTCACTTCATACATACGGCCATTACATCCTAGTTTCCAGTTACATAAACAAAATATTTGCAAATGAGAGAGGAGAGAGAGCAACTCCAGACCTAAAGAGCAATCAGTACTGCAATTTAAAGGATCATTTTTCCTAACAGACTCACTTACCTTCCTTGGAAAAGGTAATCAGATATTTAAGTGCATACCTTCAACTGAAATTGAATCCACCAGAAGGAACAGGAAGTTGATTGCCACCAAACTGGAACCCAGGTTGCGAAGCATCACCAGTGGGTAATGCCTCATCCTCATCTTCTACCCAATATGTTTCAAGAATCTTAACTGCCTTCTCATAGATTTCATTGTTGTCATGACTTTGGAGGTTTTCAATCTTCTCCAATCCCTCAGCATCATCAATTAACTGAGCATAGAGATTGACATCTCCAGTATGACCCAGATTTTTCTCAGCTTCACCAACCTTCAGAATGTTTTCAAGACCTTCTAAACAAACAGTGACAATTCTTGGGTCGGGACAGTTTAGAAGATCACACAATGGCTTAATGCAACCTTGGCTTACCAAAAACCTGGCAAACAAAATAGAATTTCATTGTTTAAGGCAAATTGTACCCGAAAGGAACCCAGAGGATAGTTCTGGCAAAGAAAATATACTTTATTTGCTCATGGGTGCCACCAGACGTAGCATTTGATATTGCCCAAGCAGCTTCTTTCTTGATCTCAAACTCAGCATTTTGAAGTAGATGGACTAGAGGAGCAATAATGCCAGCTTCAATTACAGCCTGCAAAGATTTCAAATTTATGCTATAAACTGAAATTCATTCAAACTGGATGAAAAAGTTGAAATTAAAACTAATAACATTTCCTGTCAAAATTTTGCAGTGGACCATCAAACTATAGTTTTTTCCTACACTTGTACCATGTAAATTTGCTTACCTGTATCTGATCTACATTTCCAGCAGTGATATTTGAAATGGTCCAGCAAGCTTCCTTCTTGATACTCTTCTTGTAAGTATTCGTCAGCAGGTTCAAAAGGCAAGGAAGGGCTTGGTGGCCTATAATACACTGGAAAGGAGAACATGAAGTATCATCAGTGTACTGAAGGAAGAGGCAACCTAAGGTGGTGACATGAGTACAAACATTGCAATCCAAGAATCAAGTCTAATAACTCATGACATGAACTATGATATTCATTATCCTGACATTGATCATTCTGTCTGATGGAAGGACAAATGATGATTTACCTCAGAATATGCCAATTAACCATGAAAACAATGTGCTAGAATCATTGGTCATATTTTAACCAAGAAGCCAAAGTCAAAGTATGATTCAATAAGTTCTAAATTTTATTTCATCATCTACAACCACTACCAAAATCGAAATCTTCTTGCTTTCTGAATCCTTATAGAAGGAAGGTGAAGTTTAATGTATTCTTAGGAAATTTCTATATGCATGTCAAACATGAATTGAAAACAACGTAAAAGCATGCCAATTTTGAGAATTACACTCAATAGTCATTTTTCACTAAAAAAATGCAAAACCTATTCATTGACATGGTCAAACGAGATTCACATTTGTGAAGAAACAACTCCGAAATCAGAGAGCTCTGGCAAGTTGTAATACAGTGCATCATATGCTCTAGATGTAAGTTAAAAGAAAATCTTGGTAGCCAAACTGAGTAATGCATCAGCAATGATACGTTAGACACAGTTTATTTAATCCTAAATTCCTAATAAAAATGCTCAGCAGTGCTCCAGCATGGTTTAAGCACAAAGAAATATTAGGATGAGTCCGAATCCATTATATCAAGTTAAAGAAATTCACATAACAGTAAAGAATTAATGTCAAGAAATATTCCATACTTGAGTCTGCATATCATCCCCTGTAACAATATTTCCAACTGTGCGAAGAGCAGGAATGAGGACTGTTGGGGATGGGTGCCTAGCAAAAAGAGTGGGAAACAAGTGAGGAAACATTAAAAACATCCAGGATTCACAAGCATAAGAGAAATCAATTTCAAAAAAAAAGGAAAGACATCAATCTTACATCAAGAGCTCAACCAGTCGGGGGCAGACTCCTGCCTCAATAACAGCTTGAATTTTGTCATTAGTACCATCTGAGAGATATGACAGAGCCCAACATGCATCTGTAAGGACTTCCTCATCATTTGAATGGATAAGACGCTCAAGAGCTGGCAAAGCTGGCTTTGTCTGCTTAATAAATTTCAAATGCATCAAGTATTAGCAGAAGATATCAGCATGAGGTTAGCAATTAACAACTGCAAACTTTCATATTACAAGAAAGTTCAACCTGCTCAAATGAAGGCTGTGGCTTGCCCCTGCAAAAGTTTGACAAAGTCCAGGTAGCATTTCGCAACATAGAGAGCTTTGCATGCTCGTTGAATTGTGCCAAGAGTGGCACCAATGCCCCATGGCCAAGGACCAGGTCACGGCATTTAGGTGAGTCTCCAGCAACATTTCCTAATGCCCAAACAGCCTATAAACCCAAAATATTATGACTTATGAGAATTGCAGATTATTCAGCAATAGAAGATAACTTGCAGACTGCAATATTTACCTGTTCGCGAACGTCATCAGTGGGAGAACCTAAGAGCTTAACAAATATAGGGACAGCTCCATGATCAATTACAACCCTGGTGTTGTCTGATGTCCCTGAAGCAATATTTGTAAGAGCCCAAGCTGCCTCAAACTACAAGAAAAAAGGATTTTGGGTTAAGGATTAAACAATCAAAACAACAAGAAATAATTGGGCAAAATCCTAATAACTTCAAAATAAAAAGTCAAACCTGAAGCTGTGGGAAGTCATCCCTATTAAGGAACTCCACAAACCGAGGAACAACACCTGATTGTACAACTTCATTGATTGGAGGACTACGTTCTGCACAAAAAATATGAGTGAGAAATAACTTCAATTTTGTAGAATTTAAAAGGAATTGCGAAAAGCAATATATATAATCGACCTATTGATAGCAGCTTTCGGAATTGGGTGGTTGCCTCAAGCTGCATATTTCTGTCATCTGACCAAACACCCGCAACCATAGCCGGAAGACTTTCTAACTGCAATTAGATTATAAACACATCAAAATCATGTCTAGTAAAGAATAAGTCTATGCGTTTATTCACCGAGGTTTACTACAATCAATAAGTTAAACAAACATTTCACTTCATTTAATTAGTACAACATGAGCCGCATCCTATTCAGAGAAATAGGACACAATTAACAGTCGAAAATATCACCCAATCGAAATAAAGCAGCTGTCAATTAGCTCAATATAGAAATTCAAATACGAGAACAAGTTAACCCTAGATAATATTCATGATTCGACGGATCAAATAGATTCATCAGTAGCATCTACCTTTTTCTCGGAACCAGCGGTTGAAGAGAGCAGTTGCTGTTGCTGCGGTTGCTGCTGTTGAGAGAGAAGTCCTTCGCGGCGTTTTTTAAGAAGGTTCTCTTCTCTCTTGTTTTTCCGGATCTCGACCATGTTGTCTTCTCTCCTCCGGCGACCTTCCTCCGCATCAACCGCCACCTTGTATCGGTTCCTTCGAACCTCAGTCCTGGCGCTCGGTCTGAGAGACATCTTCGCTTCTTCTTTTCAATCTGATCGAATCGCCGATTAATTTGTAGGTGAAATGATCGATGGGTTGTTTGAGGAGTGACAGAGGGGAAGAGAGTGACGCGGTTTTTGGAAGATTGAGAGATGGACAAAAAATAAAAAAGAAGAGGGTTTTTGGAGCCTTATTCGAATGGATCGGGAGAGGAGGGGCCAGGCGAGGGTTAGGCGAGTGGTAGTGTTTATAGGGGAGTTCTTTTCTTTTTCTATCTTTTTCGAAATTATTTACTATTTCTGTTGCGGAATTCAGGCTTTGATATGGTGTTAATAACAATGCTGCCACTGATTTTGAATTTGAAATCGAGGAACCCTAACGTACCTATGCCGTTATGGATTCCAGCTCACGGTATATTTTAATATTTTTTTGGGGGTTGAGGAAAAGGAAATAAATGATAAAGAGGAAATTTGAAATAGTTGTGACTTTTTTTTTTCTTTCATAATTAATATAGTACCCATGGATGGTTTATTTTTCAAAGATTTGGTAAAATAATTTAAAAATACTAATATATCTTAATTTTTATTCTCTATATTTTTTTTAAATACCACTACTAAAATTTGTAATTAGTCAACATGGTTTTCTTTCTTCTTATTTTAAGGAAAAAAAGTGTACTCTGCAAATAAAGTAGATACTTTGAATAATAATGCATAAGATTCTTTATTAAACAAAAAATTTAAAAAGGAAGTTTTAATTTTGAATTAATTGAATTTTATTTATATATATGCTATACAGATGAGAGTAGATGAGCCGACTAAAATAATTGTCTACCCACTGAACTTAAACCCGACAACCCGGAAATAAATATGAGGAATGAAAATAAAAGGAAAAAGGAAATTATTATATAACTCAATAATTGAAATTTTTGGAAATAATAATAATAAGATATAATATTTTTTATCTTTTTAACTTTACAAGAAAAATCATTTTAACCCTTAATGTATTTTTTTAATTTTAAATTTATATTTTCTTTCAAATAATCTCAAAATGAATTAAAAAGTTAATATATTTTTTAATTTATTGACATGACATACATATAGATGCTACAGTATTTATTTAATTTTTTAAAATTATAAAAATATATTTTTAAAAATTAAAAATTATTAAAATTATTTAAAAATGTAAATATTATTAAAAAACAATACTTTAAATTTTAAAAAATTTAGTTAAATATTGACCTGGAATACATGTCGTAATGTATATGTATAAAGTTAAAATCTTTTTTTTTTTTTTAAGTTGGAGATGAAAAAATTATTATGCTCGGAAATAAAAAGAATAAATAGCCTTTACCAGTATCAATTATTTAAACAGAAAAAAAAAAAAAAAAAGCCAGTTAGCCTGTGGTGACCAAAAATATCCGCATGATGTAGTTTTAATTCGTGGGACCTCTCGTTTTAAAGGTTAAATGACACCGTGTCACTGAAACAAATGTTCGTTTGTAATTGAAAAAGAAAATGGCAAGGAAAGCTAGAAGCAGCAAGTCAGTTTTCCTGGTTTCTTTTTTTAAGACATGATCAATTAATGACAGTATTCATATATCCATTATCTTTGTGTTTGGAAGTTGAAACTGTGCAGTAATAAAAGTCGCCATATTAATATCACAAAGTAACTAATGCAACTAGGGAACCAACACCAAATGTTCTATACGGGGGTTTGTATTTTAAAACCAGTTTTATATTGTCATTAGTGATTAATAATCAACTCAAATACTTTTTTCAATTCTAAATTTATATTTATGTCATATATATATATATATATATTCATACAATATTAGAGGTGAGAATGAAGTTACACGATTTAAACTCGTGCCAAACTAATATCTAATAAGAATTTTAATTATCGTTCCATACAAGTAAATACATATATTGAAGTTATAATTTATAATTATCGTAGGTGGTTTTGAAATATATTTATGTTGAACAAAATATGAGAGCATATCACAAGGGAAGAAGGTGGAAAGAGATTCTTTGATTGATGAAGTAATAAAATGTTATTGGCCAAAAATTTATAGGTATAACATAGAGTAAAGATACTCTTCCCAACCATTAGTTTTCAAATGGGTCTAAAGTAACAAAGTTTCTCAAACCTAAAAGCTTCAAGTTCATGGGTAATAGGTTTACAACTTTAAGCTATCAGACCCATCTTACCCAATACCACCTTCTTCATTCCTCCCCTTCTAGTTTCTTGCCCCCTTTAAGTTACAAGGAAAAATCAAATAATCCTAATATTGGTCGGTATAGAATTGTTTTTATTAAAATGGTTAAATATAAAATTGGTGGTCAAACATGTTCACTTCTCCCAGATTAATATTTATGTTTTTTTTGTCTCATATTGGTACTCGAACTTTTTTTTATCTACTATATTAATACGCGAGTCTAGCAACGTTACTTTTTTACTAACGTGACAATGCTGGCCACTCACATGTCGCCACATGGCATCCTCCTTGGCCCTTTTTTCTTTTTATTTTCTTTCTCATCTTCTCTTTTTCTTTTTCCTACCGTAGTCTTCGTGCTGCTACACCGCTGGTCACCGTCTGGCCTTTTTTCATCTGCTTTTGTCTGCTAATATGAGAACAAGGCAGCAAGCACTGCCATCGTTTTCAAAGCCTCTCTTTTATCAGTAAGGCAGCAAGGCACCACCGTCGTTTTGTAGCAAGGCAATTTCAAATTTTCAAGGTATGGTGACTCTCTCATATCAGTAACTTCCATTAATGTAAAAGCTTTTTAAATAGAGATTCTTTAGTGGTCGACTCTCTTTTTCTTCTTCATTTTCAAAACCTCAACACTGAAAATCATCACTCCAAATGATTTCATTAAAGATGACGGTGAAACACTTGAATCTGAAAATGGTACCTTTGAAATGGGCATTTTCAGCCCAGAGAATTTGGACAATCGACACGTCAAAATATGGTATAAATTTTCAAGCATCATTGTCTTTCAAGTCACTGATAGGGAAGCTCTGATTTCATATTATAATAGAGTTTTAAGGTTCGAGAACAATGGAATCCCCACACTTTTCAATGAAACCAATGGCGTCGTTTGGTATACTAACCTAAACACATCAAGAAATCCCTACAAACTTGTTTTACAGCTTTTCGATTAAGGAAATCTCGTAGTGAAAGAGAAAAATAATGGTGATTCAAAGAATTTTTTCTGGGAAAGTTTTTATTTTCCTTGTGATAATATTTTGCTTGGGATGAAGATTGGGATAAACCTAATCACTGGTTTCGAGTACTATATATCGTCATGGAAATCATCAGGTGCAAATTTACTACTTTTTGCTACATTGCTCTCATGTTAGTATACAAAAGTATATGGAAGAAGGTCAAACGGCTGTTGTCATTGGTTAGAGAGCTCATCGAAGGAGGCCGAACGATTGCCAGCAGTGTAGAAGCATGACGCTAGGGTAGGAAAAAGAAAAGGAAGAAAAGAAAATGAGGGAAAAAAAATAAAAAGAAAAAGAAAAAGAAAAATAGGGCCAATGAGGATGCTACATGGTGGCGCATGAGTGGTCAGTATTGCCATGTCAGTAAAAAAGTAATAGCGTTAGACTTGAGTATCGATATAGTGGACCAAAAAAAAGTTTGGGTTCCAATTTGGCAAAAAGAATCATAAGTACCAATTTGGGAGAATGGGACAAGTTCGGGCATCAATTTTATATTTAACCTTTATTAAAATTGGAACTTCGTCCATTAATTTTATTGACGAATGACTTTCGTTAATTTAAAAATTACTTTTATTTACTAAAAATTATCCTTTTATTTTAAGAATTTCAAATTATCTATGAATTCTGGTATAATGTACAATTTTATATGTGAACTTTGAAAGTGTAAAGTCTACTCTTGTGGCACTTTTTTATACGGATGAGTGCGAACAGGATCATAAGTTTATCCAAGTCACAGATTTGACTTAGAGCTCTTGACATTCGGAAAGAAACTTAGATTTTGATACAACCTGAAATGCAAACGAATTCAAGTCAATTAAAAGAAATTAAAGAAAACAGTTAAAATAAATAACTAAGATATATAAAATAGGACAAGAAATTAAAGATTAAAACAATAAATAAGAAAATAGAGAAAATAGATAGAAAAGATGGAACGTGGTATAGAAGTCCTAAGGAACCTTGGAAATAATAAGAATCCACAACCCATTTCAAGCGATTCTAATTCCCCCTTCAAGAAAGAAAACCTGGCAAGAAAAAGTTTAAAGATGATCTCCATAATCTCAAAAGATTGTTAAAACTCTTCTAAAAAAAACTCAAGAGAAACTATTGAAAAGAAAAACTCAAAGAGAATTTATTTATTCAAAAGAGAAGTTGAATAATAATCAATTCCCTTCCGTGTACAATGCAAAGTCCTTTATATAGGCTAGCTATATAAATCTAAATAGAACTTTTAAGTATACTAGAACTCTAATTAAGCTAAATAAGTAATTTTAAACTAAACTTTCTTGTTGACATAACTCCTAAATAACTTAAAATACTTAATAATTATAAAAAATTCAGAATAAAAAATAATAAAATAATAAGAGCTGATAAATACAATATTGGACTCATATATAATAAAAATTAAGCATAAAACTCAAACCTTATACGATTTAGGCTGTGTTCGGCATTGCTTAAGAAATGAGCTTTTAGGGTTTAAGTGCTTTTTTATATAAAAAGCAATAAAGAACAAGGTACTTTTTAGGGGCTTTTTTAGCTTTAAAAAAGTCCTTTCGATCAGATGAAAAAGCGAAATTTTAGTGTTTTTTTCAGTCAAAACACTTTTGAGGCTGATATTACATTTTTAACCTTGTTGTCTTCCTTTTTTTTCTCATTTTTTCAGACGTTAGAACCCATTTTTCCTTTTTTTTCTTTTGTCTGAACCCACTTGAATTCCTTTGGTTCTTCTTCTTCTTTACAGGTGAGTCTCTCTTTTCTTCTTCTTCTCTTTAAATGTCATTATGGAGTAAAAAGACATTAATGGCCTTTGTCTCTATATTTATAGGAGACCTTCACAAGCTTCACAATCCATTCCCCTCCCATCTCCTGTCTCTGTTTTCCTCCCATTTCTTTCTTCAATTATCTTTTCTCTTCAAAGATTTCAACTCTTTTCTCAAGTCAATATCTCTGATGGTTTGTCCTTACTTTCTCCCCTCTAAAATACTCTGTTTTTGCTTTATTTATGAGTTTAATATTATTTGGTTTCTCAATGCTTCTTTTCATTATTTATGGGTGAACTTTTTCTGGGTTTGTTTTAAATTTCATGTTTGTTTACCCTTTGCTAAAATTATGTGAGCTTCAAGGCGGATCTATAGTAGTAGTGGTATAAAGGGCGACTTCTTGACATTGAATTTCTGAACAGACTTTGCTTGAGTTGGATATAACTTTTGATTTGTATGTTTGTGAGAACAAACCTATGCAATGCATATTCTTAGGTATTGATTATGATTTCCCCTTCATTCTTTAATCTTCCATTTATTGCTCTTCTATATATTGGTTCTAAATTCTAAAGACCTGATAATTTATTTGACCAAATTTTTACTTAAACTGTTTTTTTTTTCCTTCTTTCTGAAATCTCCTATTGGGTACTTATATGAACTCCTCTAATACTTTTTCTCAATCGAATTGTGATAAACGATAAATTATACATATTTTTACCTCATGCTTAACCTAAATTTTGGATGAATTATCATTGAATTTGTGGAAATTGTTGCTCCTAATCCTTTTATTTCATGTCTTATACTTAGGTGAGCATAGGGAAGTGAAAAGAACGAGAAACGGGCCAAAAACAGAGAAAATAGGCCAAAGTAAGAAAATAACATGGCCTGGAGGTTTGCCACAGGGCCGTGTCACACGGCCGTGCCACTTTAACAGGCCCAAGCACGGCCTGAGCCTTGATCCACACGGGCGTGGCACACGGGCGTGTCCCTGTCATGAGAAAGTTCAATTTCACTCGAAAAAGGCTACTTAAGGGCTAAGAAAGGCATTCCAAAACTCTATATAAAGACCCTAAGAGGCAACTCAAAGGGTGTGCTTTTTCTCCCACAAAAGGGTGCTTTATTCCCGCCAACATAGAGAGTAGAAGCAGGGAATTACTCCAAGGGAAGTCGACTGATCCATCTCAGAAGCCGAATTCTTCTACAAGATTGAAGATCTCCCTTCAATTACCTCTAGGGGTTTTAAGGTTCTTTATGTTTTGTTATCATTATTATCCTGAGATGTTTTCTTTTACAATTATGAACTAAATCCCCCAAATACTTGAGGGGGATGAAACCCAAGACAGATCTTGTTATTATTCTCTCTTGAATTATATGATAAATATTTGATTTGTTCTTAATTGTGTTTTTAACTCTTAAATTGATATTTCCGGGATATTGATTTAAGTCGAATGTGTTTATGTAGAGGAGCAAAAGTCCCTGCATAGGAGTAGATCCAACACAATTAAGCGGAGTTTATTACAATCCTAGAGATAGGACGATGAAAATCTACCAGATTAGGGTTAAACCTAATAAGGGAGTCCATAGATCGAGTTAAGGCAACACTAGGGGTTTTAATTAGAAAGAGATTTCAATTAATCAACCTAGGGTTAGTTGTTTTTAGTCTTGAGAGAGATATTAACATAAGTTAGGGATTTCTACGGATCAAGTCAAGTGAATAAATCGTCTCGTTCAAAAGTTGATAACAAGTGAAGCCTAGGTGGATTCTCCCTTGAGTATTGTCTAAATCAATCAATTTTCCCAAGAGTTTTTCCCCAATTCACTTTTTGTGCATTCTTAGCTTAGTCTAATAACTAGTTTAGTTTAATAAAAATCCCCTTTTATTTCTAGGTTAAATAATAGAAAGAAGGTTAGTACTAGTACTTTTGGTTCATTTGGGTATGATATTTCGGTCTTGCCATAACTATACTACTGTTCGATAGGTGCGCTTGCCTTAAATCGTGATAATAGTTAGTTTCTGGTGTGATCATTTGTTATAAATTTTATTACTTCATATCTCGCATATCAAGTTTTTGGCGCCGTTACCGGAGAACTAAGATATTAGGAACACTCGATTTCTATTACTTTAGCCATTACTATTTTTATTTATTTTCAACATTTATTTTTATTTGTTTTATTTATTTATTTTAATTTTCTTTGCCTTTTCCCTTCCAGGTATCTCTAGTTTATGACTAGAAGAAATTCAGGAGGATCACTTCTTTTTGACAACGATTTAGAAGCGACAGTTCGTCAAACTCGCTGAGAGATAAGAATAAGCTTGCAATACCCAGAACAATGATAAGAAGAAGAGCCAGAACCTACTGACGAGATGGAAGCCAATCAAGATAATCAGCTACCTCCTGTAGTAGCCGCAAATCCTGTCGAGCAAAATCCTACTCCGCGTACTATGTATGATTATGCTAGACATAATTTAGCAGGCACTGAATCTAGCATTATTAGGCCTACTATTGCTGTAAATAATTTTGAACTGAAACCTAACACTATTCAAATGATACAGCAATTTGTTCAGTTTGATAGTTTACAGGATGAGGATCCTAACTCGCATCTAGCCAACTTTTTAGAATTTTGCGATACATTCAAAATAAATGGCGTTTCTGATGATGCCATTCGTCTTAGGCTATTCCCATTCACCTTGAGAAACAAGGCTAAACAGTGGTTAAATTCTTTACCACGAGGGTCCATCACTACATGGGAACAAATGACCGAAAAGTTTTTACTTAAGTATTTTCCTCCGGCAAAAACAACTAAGTTAAGGAATGATATTTCTTCCTTTGTGCAGATGGATTTAGAAACACTCTACGACGCATGGGAGAGATACAAAGATCTCTTGAGAATGTGCCTTCATCATGGGTTACCCCTATGGTTACAAGTTCAAACTTTTCACAATGGTTTGAATCCCTCAATAAGGTAGATGATCGATGCAGCCACCGATAGAACAATCAACAATAGAACACTCGAAGCAGCCTACGAATTTATAGAAAAGATGTCACTGAATAACTATCAGTGGCAAGTCATGCAAACAAAGCCACAAAAAGCTACAAGAGTTTTTAATATTGATGCCGTAACTATGCTTTCTAACCAAGTAGAACTCTTAAATAAAAAGATTGATAATTTTGTTGGTTCTATGCAGGCATGATATTCGCGATATGAAGTAATAAAATTTATAATAATGATCACACCAAAAACTAACTATTATCATGATTTTTAGGCAAGCGCACCTATCGAATAATAGTATAGTTTAGTGGCAAGACCGAGATATCATACGCAAGGGAACCAAAAGTACTAGTACTAACTTTCTTTCTATTATTTAACCTGAGAATAAAAGGGGATTTTATTAAACTAAACTAATTCTAAAACTAACTATGAATGCACAAAAAGTGAATTGAGGAAAAACTCTTAGGAAAAACTGATTGATTTGGACAATACTCAAGGGAGAATCCACCTAGACATTACTTGTTATCAACTCTTGAACTAGACAATCTATTCACTTGACTTGATCCGTAGAAATCCCTAATTTATGTTAATAACTCTGTCGAGGATAAGAACAACTAATCCTAGGTTGATTAACTGAAATCTCTTTCTAGTTAAAACCCCTAGTCTTGCATTAACTCAATCTATGGATTCCCTTATTAGGTTTGACCCTAATCCTGCAGATTTATGTAGCCCTATGTCTAGGGTTGCATGCAACTCCGCTTAATTGTGTTGGATCTACTTCTATGCCGGGACTTTTGCTCCTCTATATAAGTACATTCGACTTAAATCAATGTCCCGGAAATATTAATTTAAGAGTTAAAAACACAATTAAGAACAAATCAAATATTTATCATATAATTCAAGAGAAAATAATAACAAGATCTGTCTTAGGTTTCATCCCCCTCAAGTATTTGGGGGATTTAGTTCATAATTAATAAAGAAAACATCTCAGAAGAAATAAAATAACAAAACATAAAGAACCCAAAAACCCCTGTAGGAATTTGAAGGGAGATCCTTAGTCTTGAGGGAGAATTCAACTTCTAAGATGGATCAATCGGCTTCCAAGGCACTCTTTTTGTGGGAGAAAAAGCACACGTAGTAGTTGCCCCCTAGGGTCTTTATATAGAGCTTTGGAATGACTTTCTTAGCCCCTAAGTAGCTTTTTCCGAGTGAAATTGAACTTCCTCACGACAGGGATACGCTCATGTGCCACGCCCGTGTGGATCGAGGCCCAGGCCGTGCTCGGGCCTGTTGATGGTGGCACGACCGTGTGGTCTGGCTATGCTCGTCGAGGTTGGGCCGTGTTTGGGCTCAAAGTGTCACGGTCATGTGGCACGGCCGTGTGGTGAATCTCCAAGCCGTATTGTATTCATTCTTTGGCCCATTTTCTCCGTTTTTGGCCCGTTTCTTACTCTTTTCTCTTTCTTAAGCTCACCTAGGCATAAAACATGAAATAGAAGGATTAAGAGCACCAATTTCCACAAATTAAATGATAATTCATCCAGAAATTAGGCTAAGCATGAGGTAAAAACATGTATAATTTATCGTTTATCAAGGCATACCAAGTGATGTAGTGTGACGCAATTCAGGAAAACATGTACAATCCCGATCACTCTTCCTATGGACATGGTATGGAAACCGAGCAAGCCAACTATATGGGTAACAATTCTAGATCTCAAAATAACCCTTATAGTAACACTTACAATGCAGGTTAGCAGAACCACCCCAATTTTTCATGGGGAGGACAAGGAAATCAAAGACAACCACCTCCTCCGGGATTTCAACAGCCACCATTCCAACAAGAGAAAAAGCCGAACCTTGAAGAAATGCTCACAAAATTTATTGCCGTGTCAGAAACTCGTTTCCAAAACACTGAAATGGCATTGAAGAACCAGCAAGCATCTATTCAAGGACTCAAAACACAAATAAGCCAGCTCGCCAAGTTAATTTTTGAAAGACCGCATGGTGGGTTACCAAGCAACACTGAGACTAACCCTAAGGAGCAACTCAATGCCGTGGTGATATCGCGTGATATGAAGTAATAAAATTTATAAAGAACTTGATCACACCAAAACTAACTAATATGACGACGTTGAGGCAAGCGCACCTGTCGAACAGCAGTATAGCTTAGTGGTAAGACTGAGTTATCGTACCCAAGAAAACTAAAAGGACTAATACTTACTTTCTTTCTATTATCTAGCCTAAAAATAAAAGAGGGTTGTTTAACTAATTCTAAATCTAAACTAAAAGTGCACAAAAAGTAAATTGAGGAAAAACTTTAGGGGAAAAAGCTAATTGATATGGACAATACTCAAGGGAGAATCCACCTAGACTTCACTTGTTATTATTTTCTTGAACTATATGATTTCTTTACTTGACTTGATCCGTAGAAATCCCTAACTTATGCTAAACCCTCCGTCGAGGTGAAGAGCAACTAGGCCTAAGTTGTTAATTAAAGTTCCCTTATTAATTAACTCCCTAGGTTGCATTAATTTGATCTATGGCTCCCCATATTAGGTTTGACCCTAATCCGGCAGATTTATGTCGCCCTATGTCTAGGGTTGCATGTAACTCCGCTTAATTATAGTAGATATACTCTTATCACAGGGACTTTTGCTCCTCTGCTCTAAGCACATCTAATTCTTGAAATAATACCTAAGATTATTAAATCAAGAATGAAGAACGTATAATTAAGAACAATTCAAGTATTTATCAAATAAATCAAGAATAAATAACAAGATCTGTCTTAGGTTTCATCCCCCTCAAGTATTTAAGAGGTTTAGTTCATAATAAAGAAGAGAAACATCACAGAAGATAAAAAATAGCAAAACATAAAAGAACCCGAAAATCCCTAAAGGAATTTAGAGAGATCCCCTATATTGATGCAGAATTTCAGCTTCTAGGATGAATCAATCAGCTTCTCCCTTGGAGTAATCCCTTGCTTCTACCTTCAGTGTAGCAGAAAGACGAGAAGAAAAATATATCTAAAAACGTATATCTGCCTCTGCCTCATGAGGTCTTTATATAGAGAGCTTGTGGGGAGCCTTTCTTAGCCTCTAAGCATCCCAATTTGAGTGAAATTTCCCTTTCTCACGACTAGAACACGCTAGTGTGCCACGCCCGTGTGACTTCGACAGAGGCCGTGTGATATTCTGTTTATGGGGCACGACCGTGTAGCCTGGCCGTGCTTGTCAGGAATGGACCGTGTGATCTTTATGTTACACGGTCGTGCGCCACGGCCGTGCGGTAAATCCTTGGGCCGTGCGTTAAGCTATTTTTGGCCCATTTTCCTAATTTTTGGTCCATTTTTGGTTCTTTTCTCTTCCCCATGCTCTTCTGAGTATAAGATATGAAAAAGAAAGGTTAAGAGCACCAACTCTTAAGCCTTTGCTTGTCCTCAAGCAAAATCTCAATCCCTAATAAGAATCATTCTTCTCAACCTATAATCTTTATCAATAATGTTTCAAACTAATCCACAGGTAATCATACAATGAAAAATTCAATCAGAAGAACATTAAAGATTCAATCAATTTAAGTTGAGAATTTTGTCATTGAAAAAATAAGTCTCTTCTTTCTTTCTAAGTAGTTATCTCTCCATCTTAATTAACAGGAGTTGACATCCTCACTAAAGGTTCACTCTATCCACTCAAAGTGTTTAGGGTTCAAAATTTAAGCACTCTCTAGTCAACCTGGAAAGTTATTACCATAAGCTTGCAAGAAAATCAAATCTCCACCACTATAGTTTGATATGATACATCGATCAAAAGGTCTTTTTATAGTTGTAACGGGGCTTGGTTAGGGGTGTTGTCACAGGCTGCAAAAAGAGGGTTAGAATCGAGATTGAACTGAAAATTATCTAGCTAGAAAAATCTCTATTACTGGAACATAATTTCAAAGCTTAATAACATCATTTTGGTAGCTTTAAAAAAGAAATATGCAAAAACTTAATTTGAACTATTATACATTACAACTGAATTTGACTGTATATACACATGTTTTTTTTTTTTACAATTCAAGTGATACAATGAATTAGTAAAGATTTACATATGGAAAAGAGAATAAAGCTTAAATAAATTCAACTCAAATCTCGATAAAAATAGGGATCAAAAGTAATTGAATGGGAAATTCAACAAATGGGTTATTGGTTAATAATTAGAGGGTGAGTCAAGGAAAAGGTTGTTAGGCTCAATGGGGTTTACTAGGGGTTAGATTATGGAGGTAGGCTTTTGTGGAGTAAGTGAGTTAAATCCTAGGTGCCTTTATCATTTCGGTATATCAAATCAATAATGTGGTCTTGACATGTATAATCAAAGCAAGTTCTAGAATAGCAATTCAGTATTGACTTACTCAAAGCAATAATAAAAGTGAGCACGAAAGAATATATGCTCAAAAGGTTCAAAAGTCTCACAAAAATTATGGCTCTTGATGTCAATCCTGTGAATTTCAAATCTCAAGATAATACTTAAAATTAGGGAAGATAACTTATACAAAAATGGGGTTCTCAAAAATTTCAACTTATCATGCTTGATTCCCTAATGTTTTTAAAGTTTGAATAATCATAGTACAATTGCCTATTTCTTGATTATCAACATATCAATAAAAATCATAAATCAATCAGAATTAATTCCTAATAGGAAATTGAGGAAAATGCAGAGAACAATGCATGAAGTATAAATTCAGGGGTTTTCATGAAAGGTATACTGTATTAAAGTATGTTTCCCCCCTACACTTAAGATGTACATTGCCCTCAATGTACAAAGACATATATCTAGCAATAAAAGCATAATATTAAAAGAGAGGGAGAGAATTGAAAACTCCCTGAATTTAGGATGAATTGTGAGATAGGAAGAGCCGGTAGGTATGGCACTATGTTCCTATTTTCGTGGAGATTTGAGCTGTGAGGCTCCTTTGAAACTGCAAATGGATTTAGTAGTCGTGGGGAGTTTCGAGTCAATGGAACTTACTTCCGTAGGATTAGCCGTTAAGAACGTAAAATAAAATACTAAAATGTAAAAAGGAAATAGAATAAAATATACTCAAAAGGAAAACAAAGTTAGAATAAAAAATAAGAAAAAAAAGAAAACTAAATATTAGTGGGTAAGTCTGAAAATTAAGAAAAAGAAAATAAAGAAAAATAAAAGTAGAAATAAAAATAACATAAAAAGAAGAGGAACTAGTCCTCGGATGGATCACGTGGCGGCGGTGTGATGTTCAGGTGCTGACATATCTGCGCGAGAGTGGCGTCGATGTAATCGAAGCGCTAAAAGCATTGTTGCTCAAATCGATCCAGGCGCTCGGATATGTTGACACGTGAGGCTACCGTCTGAGTGGGTCGTCTGGGGTGCCGTGGGTCAGCGGGCTCATCTTCCTCTGGTGATGGTGGTGGGACATCATCAGCAATGTTCTCTGGGTCTACGGCATCCAGGACAAGGCGGAAGTGGAAGTGACTTCCACCTGGTCGTCGCTCCACCATCTTCATGTGTAGCATGCTCTGAATGCCTTGTGAGGACATCTGGCCTATGAAAGTGTAGGAGAATGTCTGGGCCGTGGTGTTGAACAGGCCGAAGTAGCGGCCTAGCCTCGTAATGTAGGGGCCCATGGAGATAACGCCCTTCCGGTGCCTCTCAGTCTAGTGTTGCATGGCCAATGCTATGAAGTAAGCAAGGTCGATAGTGTGGCCATTGGCCATGCACCAGAGGAAGTATGCGTCATGAGTGGTGACGACGCCTGTACTCTCCCTTCTACCTGTAAGAGTGTGAGCGAGGAGAGCATGAATGTACCTTAAAAAATGAGGGAGGGCGGTCGCCTTACTGACGCTGGGGTTGTAGACTTGCTGCCCCGGAGTGATCTCATACCAACACTCGACTGGCCTGATATGTATGCAACGGGAGAGGGTGGGAAAATCCTCTTCGGCCATGAACTGTTTGGAATAAAGTCCGAGGGCTGTACCGAACTCTAGGACGCTCAGTTGTCGCACTAGACCTCCTAAGCGAAATTGGACCATACCTGGATCGTCGAAGTTGTTCATGACGGTTTGGAGGTGGAATGTGGAACAGAACTCGAGGGTGAGTTCTAAGTAAGTTGGTTCCACGATTCTGAAAGAACTGGTCCCATGGGTCGGTACTCAGCAGGGCTCGGACGTCGCTTACTAGATTAATTTGCTCAAGGGCCTCCCAGTCGATACATCGACCCACAGAAATAGTGCGAGCCCGGAGTAACTGATAGCGTTCCTCCTGAGAATCCTGCGAGAATGTAAGGAATGGGTGGCGTGTCTCGGAGGTGGGCCTTGATGAACTTCCCGGTCCTTTGCACTTTTTGGATACAGGAACGGCAGTCTTCTTAGCACGTGATGACATCTTACCTATAATAACAAGATCATAAGTCCTAAAAAATTAACCAGATAAAATGGAAAGTGACAATGCTTAAAAGTAAAACAAAATGGATGATTAACCTAAATAGTAGAAGCGAATCATTTTGAAGACTTGCAATAGAACTAAGAACTATGGTTGTATATATATATTGGAATTATGGCCAAATGGCATGCAAATGGAAGTTTAAATGGCAAATGAATAGAATTCTAAATGGCAAGCAAAAGTACAATCCTAGTTGATTCTATATTGTTCTAGAGTATGCATCCTATATTTCCTAATTCCATGCTTTAAATCAATCAAAATGAAAGAAAAATGTCATAAAAAATAAAAAATAAAGAATTGAAATAAAATAAGAATAATTAAGGCAAATGAGAAAATAGAACCAATTTTTGGGCTTGCACGGTCGTGGGTTGAAGGTTGCACGGGTGTGGGTTGTCAGAAATGAAGAGTGGTGGCGTTTTTAGGGCTGGGGCAGCATTTATGGTGGTTAGGGAGGGAGTTTTCTAGGGTTTGAGTGGAAGGGGAGATGAATAGTATTCCCTATTTATAGTTTTAGTGTCACACGGGCATGTCACATGCCCGTGTGAATCGTGTTTGGCCCGTGTTTTTCGAAATTTGGCCGTTATGGCGCACCTGATACGATGAGCACGCCCGTGTAACTGGTTCGTATGGCCGTGTGAGATCAGGTCTTCGTTAATCACACAGTCGTGTGATGGTATACACGGTCGTGTGATGGTATACACAGCCGTGTGCGATCGTGTTCGTGTATCACACGGTCGTGTGATATGTGCCACGGGCATGTGAAATTTGGCAGTGTCTTCCACGGGCTACGGACACTGGTGTGGGTATTTTTGCAAGCCCGTGTTGATACTGCAGGGTTGCCACGCCATGCCGCACGGCCGTGGGCATTTATCGATGGCCCGTGTTTTGGGAAAATTTTTACTCTGTTTGTGCACGGTCTGGGTGCATGACCGTGTCCCTATTTTTAAAGTTCGCACGGCCTTAGGCACGCCCGTGTGCCTGGCCGTGTGGTCCTAAATTTCTACATTCAAAGAGTTAGTTTATGCATGAACACATACTAAAAATTTTAAAGAAAAGAAAGTTACTAAGTTAGTGCTCGGGTTGCCTCTCGAGAAGCACTTATTTAGAGTCTAAGCTCGACTCTAAGCTCGACTCTACATAGATGTGTCAAGAGGGGGTGTGGTGGAGCCGAAGCTCCTCCCTGTTTTTCGCAAAATTCTCACCTCTATAATGTTTAAGCCTATGGCCGTTTACGTTAAACGTACCGTGGTTAGGGTGAGTTACCTCAATGGTGCCATATGGAAAGACATTTAGAACAGTGAATGGACCTGACCACCTTGACTTGAGTTTTCCAGGGAATAGTTTCAGCCTTGAGTTGTAAAGTAAGACTAGATCACCTGTTTTGAATTGTTTGGGTTGTTTCAGCCTTTTGTCATGACATCGCTTCATGGCTTCCTTAAATAGTCGTGAGTTCTCGTAAGCATTGAAGCGCCATTCATCCAGTTCATTCAACTGCATTAATCTCTTCTCTCTTGCACTTTTAAAATCAAGGTTGAAAAATTTTATAGCCTAGAATGCTTTATGTTCAAGTTCAAACGGTAGATTGCAGTTTTTTCCATAAACGAGTTTATAGGGAGATGTTCCTATGGGTGTTTTAAAAGTAGTTCTATAAGCCCATAATGCATCATCTAATTTTCTTGACCAATCTTTCCTATTTGTTTCTATTGTTTTCTCTAGGATGCGTTTTAGCTCTCTATTTGTCACTTCGACTTGGCCACTAGTTTGTGGGTGGTAAGGGGTAGCTGTTCTATGGTGTACTCCATACCTTTTCAAAACCTTTTCAAATTGAGTATTGCAAAAATGTGTACCCCTATCACTAATGATTATCCTAGGTATTCCAAATTGAGAAAAAAAGTCTTTTCAAGAAGCGTACTACCACCCTAGCATCATTTTTCGGTAGAGCTTGGGCTTCTACCCATTTTGACATGTAATCTACTGCTACTAGTATGTATTTATTCCCAAATGAATTAGGGAACAGACCCATGAAATCAATACCCAATACATCAAATATTTCACATGAAAGTATATAGTTCTGAAGCATTTCATTATGCTGAGAGATATTACCTGTTCGTTGGCATTTATCATAAGAGGTCACATACCTGTTGGCATCTCTGAAAAGTGTAGGCCAGTAAAAACCTGATTCGAATATCTTATGAGCAGTTTTAGTTCCACTGTGATGTCCTCCTGTGGGTCCTGAATGGCAGTGATTCAAAATTTGGTATGCTTCTGTGTCATCAACGCATCTTCGTATAACCTGATCTGCACAAATTCGAAAAAGGAAAGGATCTTCCCAAAAGTAGTTTTTCACATCAGTGAAGAATCGCTTCTTTTGCTGATGGTTTAGCCGTTTTGGGGTTATGTTAGCTGCAAAATAATTTGCAAAATCAGCAAACCAAGGAAGTGTCGTGTCTGCTAAGGCTAGGAGTTATTCCTCAGGGAACAAATCGTTCATCTTGTCTAGATATTTGGGCTGTGCGGTCTCTAGTCTTGAGAGGTGATCTGCTGCTAAGTTTTCGGCTCCCTTTTTGTCCTTTATTTCCAAATCAAATTCCTGTAACAATAGAATCCATCTTATTAATCGAGGTTTTGCATCAGTTTTAGTTAAGAGGTAGCGAAAAGCTGAATGATCAGTATAAACAATGACTTTTGACAAAATTAAATAAGATCTAAATTTGTCAAATGCAAAAATAACAGCTAGCAATTCTTTTTCTGTGGTCGTGTAATTTGCTTGAGCAGTTGTCAAGGTCCTGCTAGCATAATAGATCGGCTGAAAGTGTTTGTCCCTTCACTGTCCCAAAACTGCACCTACTGCAAAATCACTTGCATCGCACATTAGTTCAAAAGGTAGATTCCAATCAAGTGAAATCATAATCGGGGCGTTAACTAACTTTTCCTTGAGGTTGTTGAAAGATTCCAGACATTCTTGGTCAAAATTGAAGGGTACGTCTTTTTCTAGTAATTTAGTTAAAGGCTTAGCTATTTTAGAAAAGTCTTTAATGAATCTTCGATAAAAACTGGCGTGTCCTAAAAAGCTTCTTATAGCCTTAACTGAATTAGGAGGAGGTAGTTTTTCAATAGTTTCAATTTTCGCTTTATCTACCTCTATCCCTTTACTAGAAATTTTATGTCCTAAAACAATACCCTCTTGAACCATAAAATGGCATTTTTCCCAGTTTAGCACTAAATTTGTCTCTTCACATATGATCAAAACACGTTCTAGATTATTAAGACAAAGTTGGAAAGAATTACCGAAAACTGAGAAATCATTCATAAATACCTCCATGATGTCTTCCACGAATTCATTGAAAATAGCTAGCATGCATTGCTGAAAAGTAGCAGGAGCGTTACATAAACCAAAAGGCATTCTGCGATAAGCAAACGTACCGTATGGGCATGTGAACGTTGTTTTCTCCTAATCTTCTGGAGCTATCGGGATCTGGAAGTAACCAGAGAGGCCATCTAGAAAACAATAATACATATGACCTGATAATCTTTCCAACATCTGATCAATAAAAGGCAATGGGAAATGATCTTTTCGAGTGGCGTCATTCAGCTTCCTGTAATCAATACAAACTCTCCATCCTGTGACTTTTCTTGTAGGTATTAACTCTTCCTTGTCATTAGACACCACGGTCAATCCACCTTTTTTAGGAACAACCTACACAGGGCTTACCCAAGAACTGTCAGAAATAGGATAGATAATACATGCATCTAGAAGTTTAATTACCTCAGTTTTTACAACTTCTTTGATGTTGGGATTCAATCGTCTCTTGGCTTACACTGATGGTTTGAATTCGTCCTCCATTAAAATTTTGTGGGTGCAGAAAGAAGGATTAATTCCCTTGATATCTGAAATTTTGCAAGCTATAGCACGTTTGTGTTCTCTTAATACATGGAGTAGTTCCTCTTTCTCTGCAAGGCTTAAATCGGATGCGATAATGACTGGTAAAGTTGATTCTTCCCCTAAAAAGGCATATTCTAAATGATCTGAAAGTTGTTTTAGTTCTAATTTAGGGGGTTCAATAATGGAAGGTTTATGTCTCAATTCATCACTCATCTTTAAATTCTCATAACTTATGTGCCTAGCGATGATTTCATTAGAATCCAATTCTTTCCTTACTTCCTCGATTTCGGAGGTGGTTTCATCTTTCCCCCCACCTTGAACAAGACACAGTTCCAACGTGTCTATGAGAGAAAGTTCCTAGAGATTATCTTGAACAAAATAATCAATAATATCAACAAAATAACACGAATCATCTTGTTCTTTTGAGAATCTCATGGCATCATAAATTTTAAAGACAACTTCTTCATCGCCAAGTCTAAGTACTAATTTGCCATCCCCTACATCAATAACAGCTTTAGCAGTAGCTAAAAATGGTCGTCCCAAAATCAAAGGTACTTCAATATCCTCATCCATGTCAGGCACAACAAAATCAACAGGGAATATAAATTTATCTACCTTTACTAGCACATCTTTAATGATTCCCCTAGGATATTTAACAGATCTATCGGCTAATTGAATACTCATCCTAGTAGGCTTGGGTTCCTCGAAACCTAGTTGTTTGAACATTTGGTAAGGCATGAGATTAATGCTAGCACTTAAATCAGCTAAAGCTTTATTAGTAAGTAAACTATCAATCAGACAAGGGATAGTAAAACTCCCTGGATCTTTCAGTTTTGCTGGAAGTTTATTTTGGAGAAAAGCTGAGCATTCCTCGTTGAGTTCTACCGTGGCCAATTCTTCTAACTTCCTTTTATTTGTCAGAAGTTCTTTAAGGAACTTCGCATACTTCGACATCTGTGAAATTACTTCAACAAAAGGTAAGTTAATGTGTAATTGTTTGAAAAGTTCAAGAAACTTACCGAATTGAGCGTCTGTATGGTCTTTTTTAATTTTACCGAATATGGGATGCGCGGTTTGTATTCCTTGAGTGGCGGTGGAGTGTTATCCTCGGGTTCCGCTGCCTTTTCTTCTAAAATTTCTGGGATAGTCTTTTTTTCAGGTTCGGCTAGGACGTTTCCATCTCTTAAAGTAATCGCTTTGACATGTTCTCTGGGATTTGGCTCAGTATTACTTGGTAATCCTCCTTGTGGTCTTTCTGAAATTAATTTTGCAAGTTGACAAATTTGGTTTTCAAGTCCTTGAATTGATACTTGCTGATTTTTCAGTGCCGTTTCAGTGCTTTGAAAACGGGTTTCCGATGCGGCCATGAATTTGGTAAACATCTCTTTAAGATTCAGCTTCTTCTCATGTTGCGGTGGTGGTTGCTGAAATCCTGGAGGAGGTTGTTGTCTTTGATTTCCTTGTCCTCCCCATGAAAAATTTGGGTGATTTCTCCAACCTGCATTATAAGTATTACTATAGGGGTTATTTTGAGGTCTAAAATTGTTACCCATATAGTTGGCTTGTTCAGTTTCCATGCTATGTCCATAAGATGCGAAATTTGGATTAAACGTGTTTCCTTGAGTCGCATCACATTGCATCACTGGTTGTGCCTGCGTAGAACTAACAAAATTATCAAAATTTTTATTTAAAAGTTCTACTTGGTTAGTAAGCATGGCGACAGCATCAATATTATAAACTCCTGTAGCTTTTGTTGGCTTTGTCCTCATGACTTGCCACTGATAATTATTCAATGACATCTCTTCAATAAATTTATAAGCTGCTTCAGGTGTTTTATTATGAATCGTCCCTCCTACGGCTGCATCGATCATTTGTCTAGTTGACGGGTTTAAACCGTTGTGGAAGGTTTGAACTTGTAGCCACAAAGGTAGACCATGATGAGGGCACCTTCTCAAAAGATCTTTATATCTCTCCCATGCATCGTATAGTGTTTCTAAACCCATCTGCACAAAAGAAGAAATATCGTTTTGTAATTTGGCTGTTTTAGCTGGAGGAAAATATTTGAGTAAAAAATTTTCGGTCATCTGCTCTCATGTGGTAATTGAGCCTCGTGGTAAAGAATTTAACCACTGTTTGGCTTTATTTCTCAAAGAGAATGGAAATAGCCTCAATCGAATGGCATCATCAAAAACGCCATTTATTTTGAAGGTATCACAAAGTTCCAAAAAATTGGCTATGTGTGAGTTTGGATCTTCGTCCTGTAAACCATCAAACTGCACCAATTGTTGTATCATCTGAATAGTGTTAGGCTTTAACTCAAAATTATTAGCAGCAATAGTAGGTCTAAGAATACTAGTTTGGGTACCAGCCAAACTAGGTTTAGCATAATCATACATAGTGCGAGGAGCTTCTTCTTGATTTGCTGGTGGTGCGACTATTGCGGGAGGTGGTTGAACATTTTGATTTGCTTCCATCTAGTCTGTAGGTTCTGGCTCTTGCTCAGGTTCTTGTTCTGGATAATGTAGGCTACGTCTAATTTCCCTGCGATTTCTGTGAACTGTTGCTTCTAGATCTTCGTCGAAAAGTAGTGGTCCTGTTGGGTTGTTTCTAGTCATAAACTAAAAATACCTAAAAAGAAAAGCAAAGAAAACTCAAAAATTTTAAAGAAAAAAAATAAAAGCTGAAAATAAAAATAAAAGAAAAAGAAATAAATAAATATATATATTAATGGCTAAAGTAATAGAAATCGAGCTTTCGTAATATTTTAGTTCCCCGGTAACGGTGCCAAAAACTTGATATCGCGTGATATGAAGTAATAAAATTTATAAAGAACTTGATCACACCAAAACTGACTAATATCACGACGTTGAGGCAAGCGCACCTGTCGAACAGCAGTATAGCTTTATGTTAAGACCAAGTTATCGTACCCAAGGGAACTAAAAGTACTAATACTTACTTTCTTTCTATTATCTAGCCTAAAAATAAAAGAGGGTTGTTTAACTAATTCTAAATCTAAACTAAAAGTGCACAAAAAGTAAATTGAGGAAAAAATTTAGGGGAAAAAGCTAATTGATATGGACAATACTCAAGGGAGAATCCACCTAGACTTCACTTGTTATTATTTTCTTGAACTATATGATTTCTTTACTTGACTTGATCCGTAGAGATCCCTAACTTATGCTAAAACCTCCGTCGAGGTGAAGAGCAACTAGGCGTAAGTTGTTAATTAAAGTTCCCTTATTAATTAACTCCCTAGGTTGCATTAATTCGATCTATGGCTCCCCATATTAGGTTTGACCCTAATCTGGCAGATTTATGTCGCCCTATGTCTAGGGTTGCATGCAACTCTGCTTAATTATGGTAGATCTACTCTTATCACAGGGACTTTTGCTCCTCTACTCTAAGCACATCGAATTCTTGAACTAATACCTAGGATTATTAAATCAAGAATGAAGAACGCATAATTAAGAACAATTCAAGTATTTATCAAATAAATCAAGAATAAATAACAAGATCTGTCTTAGGTTTCATCCCCCTCAAGTATTTGAGAGGTTTAGTTCATAATAAAGAAGGGAAACATCACAGAAGATAAAAAATAGCAAAACATAAAAGAACCCGAAAATCCCTAAAGGAATTTAGAGAGATCCCCTATATTGATGCAGAATTCTGGCTTCTGGGATGAATCAATCAGCTTCTCCCTTGGAGTAATCCCTTGCTTCTACCTTCAGTGTGGCAGAAAGACGAGAAGAAAAATATATCTAAAAACGTATATCTGCCTCTGCCTCATGAGGTCTTTATATAGAGAGCTTATGGGGAGCCTTTCTTAGCCTCTAAGCATCCCAATTTGAGTGAAATTCCCCTTTCTCATGACTAGAACACGCCAGTGTGCCACGTCCGTGTGACTTCGACAGAGGCCGTGTGATATTCTGTTTATGGGGCACGGCCGTGTGGCCTAGCCGTGCTTGTCGGGAATGGACCGTGTGATCTTTATGTTACACAGCCGTGCACCACGGCCGTACGGTAAATCCTTGGGTCGTGCGTTAAGCTATTTTTGGCCCATTTTCCTTATTTTTGGTCCATTTTTGGTTCTTTTCTCTTCCCCATGTTCTTCTGAGTATAAGATATGAAAAAGAAAGGTTAAGAGCACCAATTCTCACTAAATCATTAATAATTCATCCAAAATATAGGCAAAATATGAGGTAAAAATATGTATAATTTAGTGTTTATCACGTGAATACAATAGATGAGGAAGGGTTAACCAAAACCAACCCAGAGCCACGTAAAGAGACTGTAATGCCAAATGCTGTTAAGTTTTTAAGAGAGCTCTTGACAAACAAGCGGAAGCTAGATGAGAAATCTCATGTGGAGCTGAATGCAGTATGCTCAGCCATTTTACAAAATAAACTACCCAACAAACTAAAAGATCTAGGGAGTTTTACTATTCCTTGTTTACTTGGTAGCTTAGGCGTCAAAAATGCTTTAGCTGATTTAGGGGCTAGTATAAATGTCATACCTTATAAATTGTTTAAACAACTAGGTCTAGGGAAACCTAAACAAACTAAGATGAGCATCCAATTAGCTGATAAGATCAGTAGATTTCTAAAGGGGATAATTGAAGATGTGCTTGTCAAAATTGATAACTTTATATTCTCAATTGACTTTGTTGTTTTAGATATTGATGAGGATAGCAATGTTCCCTTAATTCTAGGGCGACCATTTTTAGCAACTGCTAGAATAATAATTGATGTAAGAACAGGTGAGCTTACACTACGTGTAGGTGATGACAAAGTTACTTTACAAGCCCGAAACCCGATTAAAATTTTTGATGATAAAAATACTGTTTCAATTTTTTGTAAAAAGAATGATCTCACCACCCAACCTTCTATGCAGGATACGCTCTACATAAAGGCAACCTAACAACAGACAAGTCCATCTAAGGAAGACGTGCAGGAAAAATGAATGCTTTAGATTGAGCAACTAGATGAGTAGCTGAACTATCACGAAAGCCCAAAATATGCCACACCAACCCAGAGCATCACCAAGACAATCCTCAGGTAAAAATAAATCAAATCAAGGTAGGGGATAATGTAATCTTAGGGGAAGACGATCCACGAATCTTGAATTCAAAACAACATACAAGTGACATACCCTACTTCATGGTAACGAAAATCTTTCCCCATGGTACAGTCGAGATAAAACATGAGTCACTCGGCACTTTCAAGGTAAATCACACTAGACTCAAATCTTACGTTGATAATAAACTTGTAAGTAGGATAGAAGAGTTCCAACTCTTTAAACCACCGTGAACGTACAAGCTTGAGTAGAGTCGAGCTTAGATTATAAATAAACGCTTCTCGGGAGGCAACCCGAGCACTGAATTAGTAAATTCTTTTGTTTAGGCTCTCTAATACATCACCTAACCCCTTGAATGCAGATTTTTCGAGCCACACGGCCATGCCCACGGGCGAGCCTAAGGCCGTGTGGACACCATAAGCACAGACACGGCTGTGCAAAATGGCCGTGTACAAGCAGGGTAAGATCTCCCTACACACGGGCATCGATAACTTGCCACGACCGTGCGATGTGGCCGTGGCCAAACCTATTAATTCAACACGGGTGTGCGACACGCCCGTGCCTTAGGACCGTGGTCGAACCTACCATTTCATGCACGGGCGTGTGACCTCCGACACGGCCGTGGAAAAAACAGCTCCCCAATACGCCTTAGTAACACGGGCGTGTGTTATGAAACCGACACGCCAAAACCCCTAATTTTAGAACCACATAGGCTAACCCCGAGCCACACGAGCATGTGCCATGCCCGTGTGACCCAAAATCCTATATAAACAGCCCACTATTCACCTTCTTCCTCACCTAAACCCTAAAAACCTCTCAACCCAACTCTCATACCCACCATTCCTAGCGCCGCCGTCGGCCTCAACAGCACCACCACGCCCGTGTAACCTCGCCACGACCGTGCTCCGCCCCATAATCACCTATTCGGTTCCCCTTTCTTACTTTTTCTCTTAATTTTAATATCTTTTATTTATTTATCTATAGGAATCTCATTCATTTAGCATGATTAATCTAGAAACTTCATTATGCCACTTTGCATCATTCCTTGGCTGCCACTTTTTCATATCATATACAATAGGCTTTAGGCATACATTGACTATAAAAACCCACAAAAACCTGCCATTGTTTTCTTACTAGGATGAATCAAAAATGGCATTTAGATTAGTAAAGAAATTGACCCTCGTTAAGTAAGTTTTAGTTAGCACTGTTATTTTGAACTTATGAATATCTTTATTTAAGACTAATGCATAAATTTGTTTTCCATTTTTGTTTTCATTTTTTAGGAATCATATCATCTTCAAGAGGGAAGAAGGCTATCGTCCCTACCTCCAAAAAGCGCAAGGGACCCGGTGGTTCCTCCTCTAGACCCATCGCCGAAGTCTGACACCCATTCCTCTAATTCCCACAAAACTCTCAAGAGTAGTTATTTCAGATATTACGGGCACGACCTCTCAGAGTCGGAAGGTGCATCGACTGGGCCGTACTAGAGTAGGTCTCGTTAGATGATGAGGTCCGGGCCTTATTAGCAACAGACCCATAGGAGCAGTTCTGCTCCACATTTTACCTTCAGACAGTGATGAGCCGACACGACGATTTAGGGACGATACAATTCCATCTAGGAGGCCTCGTTCGTCATCTCAGTGTACTGGAATTTGGTACAGCTCTAGGCCTGTACACCGAGCATGTTGTGGAGGAAAAGGAACGCACTTGTGATCGATCTCGCCTACTTCATTACCCATGTCATCCAACACCAGACGGAGCGACACCGTAGGGGCGTAATCTCTATGGGCCCATACATCACGCGATTGGTTCATGACTTTGGCCTACTCAACATCGCGGCCCAAATATCCTCTTACACCCTCGTTCGCCAGATGTCTTCACAAGGCATCCAAACTATGTTACACATGAGAATGCTTCAGCACCTACGTGGGACCGATCCTCCACAATACCGTGTACTTCAAAATGTCGAGCAGGAGGACCCCGAGGACATTACTGATGATGTCCCACCGCTAGAGGAGGCACCATCTGAGCCACCACCCCCTCGCCGCCCAGTTCATGCGGTAGCTTCATATACTGACATATCCGAGCGCCTCATACGATTTGAGGAGCAGTGCTTTCAACGCTTCGACCACATCGACACTACTCTTCAGCAGATATGCCAGTACCTACACATCTCATCATCGCCCCCACCTCACGGACCATCTGAGGATTAGAACTTTCTATTCCTCTTATCTTCCTTTTTTATTTTCCTTTTTATTTTTTCATTTTATTTTATTTTATCTTTTTTATTATTTAAATTTTCGTATTGTTAGAACATAGTTTACTTTATTTTAATTTTTTCATATCGGTTATTCCCTAACAAACACATTCTGATAATCCAAATTCCCCAAAACTGATAAATGCTTTCGCAGTTTCAAAGGAGCTCTACAGCTCCAATCCAAAATCTAATGGGAACCTTAGCCACCTAATACCGACAAACATACCCTCTTGGCATAGCAGTTGTGGACAAACAACCGCTACCACCACTGGAGTGTTCACCTCTACCTTTCCTTTGTCCCAGACACTCTGCAGCTACAACCACCTCACAGAATTCATCCAATTCAGGAAGTTTCATTTCTCTCCCTATCTTATGATTTTATGCTTCTATTGCTACTAATGTATCTTTGTCCATTGAGGGCAATGTACATCTTAAGTGTGGGGGGAACTCACTTTCATTCTTTGCATTATCTTTGAAACCCCTGAAAGTTTTTACAACTAACATTTTGCATTGTTCTCAAAATTTCAAATTCTCACTTTCATTCTCTGCATGAGTCTCAATCTCCTATTAGGAATTAATTCTGATTGACTTATGATTTTTATTGATATGTTAAGAATTAAGACATAGGCACTTATGCTTTGATTATTCAAACTTTAAGACATTAGAGAATCAAGCATAATAAGTTGAAATTTTTGAGAATTTAAACTTTTTCTAGGCTATTTCCCTAATTTTAAGTGTTATCTTGAGATTTGAAATTCGCAGGATTGACATCAAAAAGCCATAATTTTGGTGAGATTTTGAGCCTTTTGAGCATACATTCTTTCGTGCTCACTTTTATTGTTGCTTTGAGTGAGTCAGTACTAATTGTGTTATTCTAGAACTTGCTTCGATTATACATGTCGAGACCACATCATTGATTTGATATACTGAGATGATAAATGCACCTAGGTATAAACCACTTACTCCATAAAAGCCTACCTCCATAAATTAACCCCTAGTGAACCCCATTGAGCCTAACAACTCATTCTTTGACTTACCTCTAATATTAACCTATAACTCGTTTTTTGTTGAATTCCATTCAATTATTTTGATACCCATTTTTTTTGTCGAGATTTGAGTTGAATTATTATCTAGCTTTGTTCTCTTCTCTTTTCCAGTTTGTAAAGTTTATAAATATTCAATTGATTTGATTTAAAAAAAAGTATATACAGTTAATTCAGTTATAATTTAATATTTTTGCATATTTCTATTATAAGCTACCGAACCTAGAATGATGTCATCATAAGGCTTAGCTCTAGGAATTTGTTCCAGTGATAGAGATTTTTCTAGCTAGATGATTGATAAACGATAAATTATACATATTTTTACCCCATGTTTAGCTTAATTTCTGGGTGGATTATCATTAATTTTGTGAGAATTGGTACTCTTAATCCTTCTTTTTCATGTCTTATACTCAAGAGAGCATAGGGAAGAGAAAAGAATGGAAAACAGGCCAAAAACGAGAAAAATGGGCCAAAAATATGAAAACGGCATGGCCCAAGAAGTCGCCACACGGCTGTGCCACATGAAGGCCACACGGCCCAGCCCCGACAAGTACGGCCAGGCCACACGGCCGTGCCACCTCAACAGGCCCACACACGACCCTTATCGAAACTACACGGGCGTGGCATACGGGCGTGTCCCTGTCGTGAGGAAGTGCAATTTCACTCAGATTTGGATACTTAGGGGCTAAGAAATCCATTCTAAACTCTATATAAAGACCCCAGGAGGCAACTCTAAAGATATACTCTTTTCTCTCAAGAAGGAGCGCCATAATTCTGCCAACACAATGAGTGAAAGCAAGGGATTACTCCAAGGAAAGCCGATTGATTCATCCCAGAAGCCAGAATTCTACATCAAGACAGAAGATCTCTCTAAACTCCTTCAGGGGTTTTTGGGTTCTTTATATTTTGTTATCTTAATTCTTCTGAGATATTTTCTTACTTTATTATGAACTAAACCCCTCAGATACTTGAGGGGGATGAAACCTAAGACAGATCTTGTTTATTTATTCTTGAATTATTTGATAAATACTTGAATTGTTCTTAATTATGTGTTCTTTATTCTTGATTTAATAATCCTAGGTATTACTTCAAGAAACTGATGTGCTTAGGCAGAGGAGCAAAAGTCCCTGTTTTAAGAGTAGATCTACCATAATTAAGCGGAGTTGCATGCAACCCTAGACATAGGGCGACATAAATCTGCCAGATTAGGGTCAAACCTAATAGGGGGATCCATAGATTGAATTAATGCAACTTAGGGGTGTTAATTAATAAAAAAACTTTAATTAGCGACCTAGGATTAGTTATTCTTATCCTCGACAGAGGTATTAACATAGGTTAGGGATCTCTACGGATCAAGTCAAGTGAAGAAATCATCTAGTTCAAGAAGTTAATAACAAGTGAAGTCTAGGTGGATTCTCCCTTAAGTATTGCTTATATCAGTTAGCTTTTCCCTAAAGTTTTCCCCAATTTACTTTTTGTGCACTTTTAGTTAGTTTTAGAATTAGTTTCAACCAATCCTCTTTTATTTTTAGGCTAGATAATAGAAGGGAAGTAAGTATTATTACTTTTGGTTCCATTGGGTACGATAACTCGGTCTTGCCCTTAAACTATACTATTGTTCGATAGGTGCGCTTGCCTTTAAAATAGTGATATTAGTTAGTTTTGGTGTGATCAGTTTTTATAAATTTTATTACTTAATATCACGAGCATATCAATGATTTTTCAATTCAACCTTGATTCTAACCTTCTTTTTCAGCTTGTGACAACACCCCTAACCAAAGTCCCATTACAACCATTGAAAGACCTTTTGATCGATGTATCATATCAATCTATAGTGGTGGAGATTTGATTTTCCTGCAAGCTTATGGTAATAACTTTTCAGATTGGCTAAAGAGTGTTTAATTTTTGAACCCTAAACACTTTAAGTGGATAGAGTGAATCTTTAGTGAGGATGTCAACTCTTGTTGATTTTGATCGAAAGGTAATTACTTAGGAAAAGGGAGAAAACCTATGTTTCTGTGATAAAATTCTCAACTTAGAGTGTTTAAGACTTTAATGTTCTTCTGGTTGAATTTTCATTGTATGATTATTTATGGATTAGTTTGAAACATTATTGATAATGATTATAAGTTGAGAAGAATGATTCTTAATTGTGAGTTGAGATTTTGCTTGAGGACAAGTAAAGGCTTAAATGTGGGGGTATTTGATAAACGATAAATTATACATGTTTTTACCTCATGCTTAACCTAAATTCTGGATGAATTATCATTGAATTTGTGGAAATTAGTGCTCCTAATCCTTTTATTTCATGTTTTATACTCAGGTGAGCATAGAGAAGTGAAAAGAATGAGAAACGGGCCAAAACAGGGAAAATAGGCCAAAGTATGAAAACAACATGGCCTGGAGGTTCGCCACACGGCCGTGTCACACGGCCGTGCCACCTTAACAAGCCCGGGCATGGCCTGGGCCTTGATCCACACGGGCATGGCACACAGGTGTGTCCCTATCGTGAGAAAGTTCAATTTCACTCGGAAAAGGCTACTTAAGGGCTAAGAAAGGCATTCCAAAACTCTATATAAAGACCCTATGAGGCAACTCAAAGGGTGTGTTTTTTCTCCCACAAAAGGGTGCTTTATTCCCGCCAACACAGAGAGTAGAAGTAAGGAATTACTCCAAGGGAAGCCGACTGATCCATCTCAGAAGCCGAATTCTCCCTCAAGACTGAAGATCTTCCTTCAATTACCTCTAGGGGTTTTAGGTTTCTTTATGTTTTGTTATCATTATTCTCCTGAGATGTTTTCTTTTACAATTATGAACTAAATCCCCCAAATGCTTTAGGGGGATGAAACCCAAGACAGATCTTGTTATTATTCTCTCTTGAATTATATGATAAATATTTGATTTGTTCTTAATTGTGTTTTTAACTTTTAAATTGATATTTCTGGGATATTGATTTAAGTCGAATGTGCTTATGTAGAGGAGCAAAAGTCCCTGCATAGGAGTAGATCTAACACAATTAAGCAGAGTTGATTGCAATCCTAAAGATAAGACGACGAAAATCTATCGGATTATGGTCAAACCTAATAAGGGAGTCCATAGATCGAGTTAAGGCAACACTAGGAGTTTTAATTAGAAAGAGATTTCAATTAATCAACCTAGGGTTAGTTGTTTTTAGTCTCGAGAGAGATGTTAACATAAGCTAGGGATTTCTACGGATCAAGTCAAGTGAATAAATCGTCTAGTTCAAGAGTTGATAACAAGTGAAGTCTAGGTGGATTCTCCCTTGAGTATTGTCCAAATCAATCAGTTTTCCTAAGAGTTTTTCCCCAATTCAATTTTTTTTCATTCTTAGCTTAGTCTAATAATTAGTTTAGTTTAATAAAAATCCCCTTTTATTTCTAGGTCAAATAATAGAAAGAAGGTTAGTACTAGTACTTTTGGTTCCTTTGGGTACGATATCTCGGTCTTGCCATAACTATACTACTGTTCGATAGGTGCGCTTACCTTAAATCGTGATAATAGTTAGTTTCTGGTGTGATCATTTGTTATAAATTTTATTACTTCATATCACGCATATCAAATTGGTGATTGAATCGGCAAAGTCAATCGATTAGATTATTAGTTTGATGGGTTCAATTAAAAAAGTACTAAAATTTTTGAAAAAATTCAATTGGGTTTTTTAGTTGTTCTAACTAGTTCAATATCATTTTCTAGATAATAACTCAAATCTATTTTCAGTTCAATTGATTTAATCATTTACAAAATTTGAATCCATAATTTTATTTAAAGACATTGATTTTATTACTACTCAACCTGAGTCGGTAATGTAACCAAAGTTTTTGCAAACTCGACCTGAACGAACATATGATAACAGCAAATATAAAGTTTATTTATTTGAAAAAATCCTTGAAAAAATTGTCAACAAAACAAATTAAGCATGTCATGTTATACATAAATTAAAACCCTTGGTCTGCTCCTTATTTTTATAAATTAAAACTTGTTTGCCAGTATATAACAACGAAATAATTCAATGTTAAGTACTTTATATATGTACTGATATAATAAAACTAGACCAATATTGATTAATATTCTTTTGAAAATAAATAATAATGTAGTCAACTTTAATCAAAATAATATATATATTTATTTATTATAGCTTTTATTTGTCATACAGAAAGAATATTAATAAAAGAAAATAAACTTGGGTACCCAAATTCACAACGAAAAAGATAACACAATTAAGAGTTAATTAATAAAAGGGACATTAACAAATATTGAATTATCACAGTAAACCTCTAAATCATCATCATCATCATCATCATATGAATGCTCAATAAAAGAACATATGTATGTATGTATGTATGTATGTATGTATGTATGTATAAGTTAATTGATTCAAAGCACAAAGGTCAGCCAATTCCTCCAATGAATCTAAAATCTTAGGATCCTATCTTGATTTTGATACACATGTAAAAAAATATGTTTATGTGACATTTGATTTTTTTGATTGCTTTACTGGTTGAAACGAATCTGTTCATATACACAATAGATGAGTACTTCGGCGGTTGAAGTTAGTGGTGAAAAAGTCAAAGTAATGTGGGATAAGCGATTGATAGAAATATTTTGTGATATTTGTATTAAAGAGATATTGAAAGGTAATAGGCCTGGTACTCATTTCACAAAAGATGGATGGTTGAAAATAATGACCAACTTTGAGAAAGAAACGGGCAAGGCTTTTTCACAAAGACAACTTAAAAATAGGTGGGATGCCCTAAAAAAAGAATGGAAAGCTTGGAAGAAACTTAAAGGCGAAGATACTGGTCTAGGGTGGAATCTCATTAAAAGAACCGTTGATGCATCGGATGATTGGTGGGAGAGTAGGCTAAAGGTACATTAATAATTCTGAATATTTTTATTTTTTTCTTATTTATGAGGTTATTGATAATTACTATTATTAAACTATCATTTTATATATAGGTTGTGCCTAAAGCTCAAAAATTTAGAACATCAGGCATTGATCCTGAATTCGAAGGGAAGTTGGACCAAATCTTCATGGGGATAGTTGCAACAGGTGATAAAGCATGGGCACCTTCTTCTAGTACACTTTGTAGTGAATTTTTTAAAGATGTTAACACCAAAATACCTAAAGAGAATGAAGAATAAAATGTGAGAAATGATGTTCACATTTTAAATGATGTTCACATTTCAAATGATGTTCACATTTCAAATGATGTTCAAATTGATGGAAACGGTCAAAAAAGAAAAAAACCCCCTGAGATATCAAGTTCACATTTTAAAACTGGAAGAAAGCAATCTTCAAAGCAAATTGGAGGGGCTGCAAGATTGACCAGTCAAATAGAAAAATTATGCAATGCAGCTGACAATATAAGTCAAGCCACATCTAGTTTGACTCCTGTTATGGATCCATATGGTATTCCACAAGCAGTCAAAGTGCTTGACAACATGTCGGAAAAAGTTCCAGAAGCTAGTACGCTATACTTTTTCGCACTTAAATTATTGCTCAATAATGACAAACGAATTATGTTTTTATCAATTAATCCCAAGATTAGAGCTTTGTGGCTTAAGACGGAAATGGAGGATAGTTGAAAATTTTCTAATCTAGGGTTCAAAGATATCTATTATGTGACTAAACAACAATGCTAAACTAGTTTTATCAATAGTTATTTATGTTTGGTTTTTGGATATTGAATTTATGTTCTACTTATTTATGTGTAATCTAGTTTTATCACTGGTTGTTTATGTTTGGTTTTTGAATATTAAATTTATGTTCTACTTATTTATGTGTAATCTAGTTTTATTAATAGTTGTTTATGTTTGGTCTTTGGATATTAAATTTATGTTCTACTTATCTACTAAATTAGTTTTATCAATAGTTGTTTATATATGATTTTGGATATAAAATTTATTTAGAGGTGATGAGTATAGTTGAGAATTACAGCGGTGATGAAAGTGATGATGAAATGGAAAAGAAAGAGATTTTACAACGCATGAAATGTTTTAACCAATTATTTGTTGTTGCATTTGTTCCGTGCAATTATATTATGAGGAGTATATATTGAAGCAACCATGCGTGGATTCAAAACAGTCAGGTGAGACATGGATCCGAGAGATCCTTGACGGTCACGAATCACGTTGTATGATTAATTTCAGGATGTCTAAAATTGTATTCATAAGTTTGTTGAAAGTTTTGGAGACAAGATACAACTTGCAAACTTCAAGAAACATATCTTCTAGTGAAATGTTGAGAATTTTTTTATACATCTTGGGCACCGGTGCAAAAGTTTTCCAACGTCGAGAAAAATTTCAAAGGTCTGGATCAGCAATAAGTCGATACTTTGCAATTGTGCTTGAGAAAGTTTCAAGGATGGCCACTGATCTAATTGCACCCGAAGATCCTTTTTTTAGCTCAATACCCGAACAAATACATAATGATTCTAGATATATGCCGCATTTTAAGGTTAAAATTTAATTTTATATTATTATATTTTAATATTTTTGGTCGACTAAAAATATGCACGACACTAATATGATTATTTGTTTAGGATTGCATAAGTGCAATTTATAGGACTCATATTGCAGCTATTCTTCCACCAAATAAACAACTTCCCTATATTGGAAGAAAATGTATCCCAACTCAAAATGTTATGGTAGTATGTGATTTTAATATGTGTTTCACCTTTGTCATGGCTGGATGGGAAGGATCAGCACATGACACTAGAAAATTTCTTGATGCAATTCGAGATCCAAAATACAAATTTCTGCACCCACCAAATGGTTAGATATTTTATTTATATGTGATTTTTAAAAAAATAAAGTATAAGTTCTTTAATTGATAATTTTTATAAAAAATTCTTGAATTAATTGTTTGTTATATTATGACATGTAGGAAAATATTATTTTGTTGATTCTAGATATCCTCAAATGAAAGGTTATCTTGGACCATATAGAGGTCAGCGATATCATTTACTTGACTTTCATAGAGGTAGACCGGTATCTGGTAAAGAAGAGATATTCAATCATTCACATTCATCATTACGTAGTGTGATTGAACGAACTTTTGGTGTTTTGAAAAAAAAATGGGTCATTTTAAGGGATATGCCAAGTTATAGTTTTGAAAAGCAAACGATGATCGTTGTTGCTACAATGACGATACACAATTTTATCTGAAAACATGTCGTCGAAATGATGTAGATTTTATGGAATACGAAGATATTAATTGGGCATATGAGAATACTATTGATTCAGAAAATGCACATGGTCGAGAAAGTGATGATGATGACGACGACGACGATGATGGTGATGACGACGGTAAATCAAACAATTCAAGTGGTTTTGAAATGGAATTAACAAGAGATGCTATTGCTTCTAGTTTAATGAATTCACTTTAAATTATGCTATTGTAAAATTTTTAGTATTTATATTTGGTATATAAATATTATCCCTTTTTGAAACTTTAATCCAAATATATGTAATATTTTAATTTGTTAGGTTTATGTTTTCTATGTTATGTTAATATCTAATATGAGTTATATATTCAAATAAATTTTAAAATAAAATAATACAAATGTGTTAAAAATATTAATTAAAAATAAAATATAATTTTTAAAATAATACAATTGTGTCGATATCTAATTACAAATATTTAATTATTATATTTAAATATTTAAATATAGTTTTTATATTCTAATTAAATTTAATAAATAATTAATATTAATTACTTAGAAATATTTAAAATTAATATTATATATTAAAAATTAACAATAAGTTATAATAAATTATTTTTTATATTTTTGCTACAATATCATAATGTTAACTAATTTGAACATTTTTTAAATACATATTTGTTACTTTATAATATCATGTCTAAAATAGACATTTTACTTCTCAAAAGCACTTTTCAAAAGCACTTTTCAAAAGCATTGGCAAACTGGCCCTTAAACTCGAAATAAAAGCCCGAAACTCGTAATTTTCGTAATAATCCCATTTAAAAATTCTACTCGCGCAGTCTTTACTAAAACAATCATAATTGGAATTCTTGAACTCGAAATCAAGTGATTCAAAGTGTGTTTCGAAGCTAAGAGATAAATCTTAGAACGGTATGAAGACATATTAGTCCAAAAATGCCTGAATCCTATCCAAAAATTTGTCGCAAGTTGACTAATCTTTTTAGCTTGAAAATTGATAGCTTGGTTGAATTGACTTTAATACATTTCACTCATTCCGTGCATGCATCATTCCTTGTTTCCTTGAAATGATTCATCCTCACATACTAGCTTTGATTAAATCTTGGTTTGATTTGCTTAACCTTTGACCTTATTGTTGGGCTTTGAGGTAATGTAAGCACATCATATCCATGGGCCTAAAATTGGGCCTTGAGACTCGTATAAGTTTTTTTTTCTTTTACCTGGTCTTATGGCATGTCTTTGGATCTTTTTCTTGTTCTTTTTCTTCAGTTGCTGGTGTTTTGATTTGAGATTTGTTTCGATTTTTCTAGTAATAATCTGTTCAAGGTGTTGGATCTGATCTTGAAGCTAATGGAGAAAGGAATGACGTATCTACACATTGACGATGGTGAAGATAAAGCTTGATTTCTCTCGAGTAATTTGAATACTCAACACTCGACAAATGAATTCTGCTTGGTAGGATATTTTTTAATGGCAAGTGTTGTCCATTTCCCAACCATGAGGAATACGATAGCAAATTCATGGCACCTTCTTGGGGGTTTAGAATAGAGATCTAGGGGAGAAACATTATATGTTCAAGTTTTATTATGAACTTGATGTGGAACAAGTGGTTAATGAAGCACCATGGACGTTCAATAACCAATTTTTGGTTATTCAATTTTTACAAGAAAATGAGGATGTAACGACTCAATAATCATGGGTATTGAAAAGTGTATTTTCAGGTCTCCGTTTTCGTAAAACGGATTCATAAATATTTATTAAAAATATTTACGAAGTTAATTGTGTAGTTAATTAGGTTTTGATTAGGTGAATTTGTTTAATTTAAGAGTAATTAGGTGTAAGGACTAGAATGCACATAAGGAGAAAGTTAAATTATAGATTAGAGAAAAGTGAATGGACTAAATAAGCAATTAAACCTCAAATTAACAAGTGTGTGGTGTTGGTGAATAACAAGTGTAAAAATAATATAAATATATATAATAATATATGAAATACTTAATATTTAAGTATAAATATTTTATTATATTATATTATTATAATAATAATTAAAGAATAAAACAAATAAAATAAATGAAATAGAAAGGAAACAAACAATAGAAACGAAACACAGAAGGAAAATGAGAGAAAGAAAAAGGAGAAAGTTAGGGTTTTCAAGGGTTCAAAGCTTAATTGCTAACGCTATATCGGAAACTTTGACTAAGAAAGGAAAAGATAAAATCGATGAGGAGTAGCTCGAAAAATTCTGATTTGTATTTCTATAATCCGAATTTAATTATTAATTGTTGTATTTTGATTTAAATGTTTATGCTAAGTAAATAAGGTAAGTGTTAACATTTTTTATATTGAATTAAATGTATGTGAAATTGTGATTTATGTGATAATTGAGTATTGGATAATTGTGGCATTGGAAAAGTTAATTGAAACCCTATTAGCTGTATCGGGCTGAATCGGATATAAATGGCATGCCATAGGATTGGAAGAGTTCAGGGATACTTCGACTTCAAGTCGATAAGACACTTGGTGTCAAATTATTACTTCGGATAATTGTATGACTATAGTTATTGTATGTTATTTTATTTTACTTTTAAGAATTCAGATTATAGAAATACCACTGAGTTTATACTCAGCGTACGGTTTGTTTTCCGTGCGCAGGTTAGGTTAAAATCAGATTGCCAACTCAGTATCTATTAACGATCTCAAACTCATAACGTGGTGATGTATATTTCTTTTTATGTCAGCATATACCTAGGATGTCTTATGCTTGTTATTTTGGGAAGTGAATGTAAATAATGTTATAAGATGATATTGGTTACTTATATACATGATTATACGTGTTAAGTTGAGGTTTAGTATGAAATGTTTAAGTTGATGCATAAGTGAGAGTGTTATAGGCAAAATTGGGTTGAAATTGGTATAAATTTAGAATTGGCTTAAATAGTGTTTTGTTTGATTGTTTTGATAATATATGTAAAGTACCTATGAGGGTACATTAGTTAGGAAACTAAGATGATTGTTTTGACATGTTTTAAAGGTATTAAATCGTGTTTTAAAGTGACTGAATGTTTTTTTTTCGTTGCATGGAGTTCAAGGTTACAGGGAAGGGTAAACTTAATGTTTAAGGTTCATTTTGCGTCCACACGGCTAATACATGGGCGTGTGTCCCTTGCACTTAGGAAATTTTTTAAAATTTTATGAAAAATTCCTAGAGTACTAAATTTAGTCCCAATTTGTTTCTAACACATATTTTGGGCCTCGAGGGATCATAAAAGAGACAATATGATTAAATTATGATGTGTATGCTAGATGATTATATAATGTTCATATTTGATCTGAAAAGTCTGGTAATACTCCGTAATCTTGTTCCGACAATGGATAAGGGTTAGAAGGTGTTACAGAGGATTCGATGCAGATCTGTAACACCCCTAACCCGTTCCTGTCGCCAGAATAGGGTTACAGAATATTACCAAACAATAAAAAACATATAAACTTTATAACATTCAATAAACTCAATGATATGATAAAGTATTCATACACATGCATACTGTCCCTAAATCAAGCCTTTGAGGCCCTAAAAACATCTTAGAAGCAAATCAGAACCAACTTGAAACAATTTGGAAAGTTTTAGCAAAAACAATGCAAAATTTGCAAAACAAGGGACACACGGCCGTGTGCCTCACACGGCTGAGACACACGTCTGTGTCTCTGTCCGTGCATCTTTCGAACTAGGAACACATAACCCTATCCCAACCCATGTCCGCACCTGTGTAATTCTCTGAGTAGGGCTACACGGTTGTGTCACACGCTTGTATGCCAGGCCGTGTAACTCTTTGAGTTGCCCCACACGCTCGTGTGTCAGGCTATGTAACTCACTGACTTGAACATTAAGAAACTCTTAGGTGACACACGGATGTGTCACTAGGCCGTGTGTCTTACATGGTCGAGATACACGCTTATGTCCTAAGCCATGTGTACTCCAAATTGCTTCAAAAAAAGAAGAAGGAAATTTTCATACCTAACTTGACTACTAAACCATGAATTAAAACCATACTAAAATCATAACCAAAAAAAGACTCATATATGTTCAAATATACTGCTTGTCCTCAAGCAAAATCCTCAACTCACAATTAAAAATTGTTCTTCTCAACTTATAATTTCTATCAATAATGTTTTGAAATAATCCACAAGTAATTCATACATTGAGAATTCAACTAAAAGAACATCAAAGTCTTAAACAATCCAAGTTCAGAATTTTATCACAGAAACATTAGTTTCTCCCCTCATTTAAGTAATCAGCTTTGATTCAAAACTAACAAAAGTTGACATCCTCACTAAAGATTCACTCTATTCACTCAAAGTGTTTAGGGTTCAGAAATTAAGCACTCATTAGTCAACATAAAAAGTTGTTGCCATAGGCTTGCGTGAAAATCAAATCTCTCTCACTATAGATTGAGATGATACATCGATCAAAAGGTCTTTAATAGGTTGTAATGGGCTTTGGTTAAGGGTGTGGACACAAGTTGAAAGAGAAGGTTAGAATCGAGATTGAACTGAAAAATTACCTAACTAGGAAAATAACTAGAATTGAGAATTTACATAAATGATCCTAGAATTGAGCTTCTCTTCATGAATAACATCGTTTAAGTTCAAGCATTACATAATTTCATAATAATATGCTAAACGACAAATTAACAACTGAAATTTTTTTTAATAGCACAATTATTTAACCTCACTAACTAAAGAGGAGAACATAGCTAGATAATTATTCAATTCAAATCTCGAAAAAATAGGGATCAAATTAATTAAGGGGATTTCAACAATAATGGGTTATAGGTTAATATTGAGGGTAATCAATGGATGGTTTGTTAGGCTCAAAGGGGTTCACTACGGGTTAATTATGAAGGTAGGCGTTTATGGAGTGAGTGGGTTAAACCTACATACCTTTATCATTTCGGTATATCAAATTAATGGTGTGGTCTCAACATTTATAATCGAAGCAAGTTTTAGAATAACAGATCAATATTGACACACTCATAGCAATAATAAAAGTGAGCAAGAAAGAATATATGCTCTAACGGCTCAAAATCTCACAAAAATTATGGCTTTTGATGTCAATTTTGTGAATTTCAAACTTCAAGATAATACCAAAATTTGGGGAAACAACCTAGAAAAATTCTTAATTCTCAAAAATTCAACTTATCATGCTTGATTCTCTAATGTCTTAAAGTTCGAACAATCAAAGCATAAATACCTATGTCTTAATCCAGAACATATCAATAGAAATCATAAATCAATCAGAATTTCATTCTAACAGTAATATGAGAAAATGACTTGAGAACAAGACAAGATTCAGAGATTTTCTAATAATGAAATTAATAACCCCCCCACACACTTAAGATGTACATTGTTCTCAATGTACAAAGATAAATAATAAAAGTATAAGCATAATACCATAAGAGAGGGAAAGAAATGAAACTTCCTGAGTTTTGGACGAATTCTTGGAGTAGTGAAAGCAAATTTGGATAAAAAGCTAATGAAGTGTGTGATGAACTAGGCAGAGGATGAGGTGGGGGAGGATACTCCGGTGGTGGTAGAGGGTGTGTTGTCCACAAGCATCATTCCAAAGAAAGATATTATCGTGGGGCTCGGTGTTGTGGCTATGATTGTGGTCGAGCAAGACATGACAGTCGTAGAGTATCTTTCCTCAGTGGATTATCATGGCATCAAGCACCTTGAACCTTTTGAAACTGCAGACTAATCAGTAATATTTTAGGGAGGTGTATTAATGGGATTAGCATGGTTATTCATTAAGAAACAGCCAGAAAGGAAAAGTTCAAAATATACTAAGATAAGTTTTGTAGAACATAAAGACGAAATAGAAATAAAGATAAAAATAAAGATTAAAGAAACATAAAAATTAAAATAACAAGAAAAAGAAAAGGAAAATAAAAATAAAGATAAATACGGAGGTGCTAACAAATCTGCTGTAGAGTAGCATCAATGTGATTGAATCGTTGAAAGCACTGCTGCTCAAATCGAGTGAGACGGTCGGAGATGTCTGATATCGCGTGATATGAAGTAATAAAATTTATAAAGAACTTGATCACACCAAAACTAACTAATATCACAACGTTGAGGCAAGCGCACTTGTTGAACAGTAGTATAGCTTAGTGGCAAGACCGAGTTATCATACCCAAGGGAACCAAAAGTACTAGTACTCACTTTCTTTCTATTATCTAGCCTAAAAGTAAAGAGAGTTGAATTAAACTAATTCTAAAACTAGCTAAAAGTGCACAAAGAGTAAATTAAGAAAAACTTTCGAGAAAACTGATTGATATAAGCAATACTTAAGGGAGAATCCACCTAGACTTCACTTGTTATTGGTCCTTGAGCTAGACGATTTATTCACTTGATTTGATCCGTAGAGATCCCTAATTTATGCTAAACCCTCTGTCGAGGTGGAGAGCAACTAGGCCTAAGTTGTTAATTAAAGTTCCTTTATTAATTAACTACCTAGGTTGCATTAATTCGAACTATGGTTCCCCATATTAGGTTTGACCCTAATCCGGCAGATTTATGTCGCCCTATGTTTAGGGTTGCATGCAACTCCGCTTAATTATGGTAGATCTACTCTTATCGCTGGGACTTTTGCTCCTCTGCTCTAAGCACATCCGTTTCTTGAATTAATATCTAGGCTTATTAACACAAGAATTAAGCACACATAATTAAGAACAACTCAAGTATTTATCATATAACTCAAGAATAAATAATAACAAGATTCATCTTAGGTTTCATCCCCCTCAAGTATTTGAGGGGTTTAGTTCATAATAAAGAAAGAAAACATCTCAGAAGATATAAAATAACAAAACATAAAAGAAACCAATAACCCCTGAAGGAATTTAGGGAGATCCTCTATGTTGCTGCAGAATTTCGGCTTCTGGGATGAATCAATCAGCTTCCCTTAGAGTAATTCTTGGCTTTCACTCTTTGTGTCGGTAGAGAGACGACTCCTCACTTTAGGGAAAAGATACCCTTGGCAGGGGGAAATCAAGTACCCCCCACAGAGTTGCCTCCTAGGGTCTTTATATAGAGTTTTGGGGAGCCTTTCTTAGCCTCTAAGCATCCCAATTCGAGTGAAATTCCTCTTCCTCATGACTAGAACACACCCCTGTGCCACGCCCGTATACTTCGACAAGAGGCCGTGTGAGATTCTGTCAGTTGGGGCACGGTCGTGTGGCCTGGCCGTGCTTGTCGAGGCTGGACCGTGTGACCCTTGTGTGGCACGGCCGTGTGCCACGGTCGTGTGGCGTCTCCTTGGGCCGTGTGTTATGTCATTTTTGGCCCATTTTCTCCGGGTTCAGTCCATTTTTTATGCTTTCCTCTTCCCTATGCTCTCCTGAGTATAAGATATGAAAAAGAAAGATTAAGATCACCAATTCTCACTAAATTATTAATAATTCATCCAAAATATAGGTTAAACATGGAGTAAAAATATGTATAATTTAGCATTTATCAAATACCCCCACACTTAAACCTTTGCTTGTCCTCAAGCAAAATCTCAATCCCTAGAAGGAATCATTCTTCTCAACCTATAATCTTTATCAATAATGTTTCAAACTAATCCACAGGTGATCGTACAATGAAATATTCAATCAAAATAACATTAAAGACTCAATCACTTTAAGCTGAGAATTTTATCATTGAAACATAAGTTTTCTGCTTCCTCCTGAGTAATTATCTCTCCATCTTAATTAACAGAAGTTGACATCCTCACTAAAGGTTCACTCTATCCACTCGAAGTGTTTAGGGTTCAAGAATTAAGCACTCTCTAGTCAACCTGAGAAGTTATTACCATAGGCTTGCAAGAAAATCACATCTCCACCACTATAGATTGACATGACATATCGATCAAAAGGTCTTGTAAGGGTTGTAACGGGGCTTGGTTAGGGGTGTTGTCACAGGCTGCAAAAGAAGGGTTAGACTCGAGATCGAATTGAAAAATTATCTAGCTAGAAAAATCTCTATCACTGGAACATATTTCTCGAGCTAATTTTTATCGTTCATGCCTAGGTAGCTTTAAAATAGAAATATGCAAAAACTTTTGAACTATTACGTATGACAACTGAATTTAACTATAACCGTTTTTTTTAAGAACAATTCATAATAATCTTGAATATTTACAACTTTACATGCTGGAAAAGAGAATAAAGCGAGATAATAATTTCAACTCAAATCTCGACAAAAATAGGGGTCAAAGTAATTGAATAAGATTCATCAAAAAATGGGTTATTGGTTAATAATTAGGGGGTGAGTCAAAGAATGGGGTGTTAGGCTCAACGGGGTTTACTAGGGGTTAATTTATGGAGGTAGGCTTTTTGTGGAGTAACTAGGTTAAATCCTAAGTGCCTTTATCATTTCGGTATATCAAATCAATGATGTGGTCTTGATGCGTATAATCAAAGCAAGTTCTAGAATAAAAAATCAGTGTTGACTCACTCAAAGCAATAATAAAAGTGAGCACGAAAGAATGTATGCTCAAAAGGCTCAAAATCTCACCAGAGTTATGGCTTTTTGATGTCAATCCTGTGAATTTCAAATTTCAAGATAATACTTAGAATTAAAGTTTGAATAATCAGAGTACAGGCACCTATATCTTAATTCTCAACATATCAATAAAATCATAAATCAATCAGAATTAATTCCTAATAGGAGACTTAGAATTATTTGAGAATAAAGTATGAAAAATTTTAGGGATTTCATAGATAATTATAGATTTAAAGTAACTTCCCCCCCACACTTAAGATGTACATTGCCCTCAATGTACAAAGATATAGATAGCGAGAGAAGTATAATATCATAAGATGGGGAGAGGATTGAAACTCCCTGAATTTAGGATGAACTTGTGAGGAAGAGTTGGCAATTGTGGCAGGGTGTTCCTATTTTCGGTTGAATATGAGCTGTAGAGCTCCTTTTTGAAACTGCGAAAATATTAATTAGTCGTGGGACTTTAGGATTAATAGAGATTACTCGTTAGGGATTGGCTGATATGAAAGATAGAAAATTAAATAACAGAAAAATAATAAACTAAGTTCTAAGAATACTAATACTGTAATGATTAAAAGGATTAAACATAAAAATAAAATTTGAAATAAAAAAGGAAACTAATAAAAGAAAAATAAAAATGAAAAATGAGAAAAATAGAACCAAATGGGAGATTAGAGGCACACGCCCGTGTGGCTCAGGTTTAGCCCGTGTTGGCCATATTGCATGGCCGTGTGCGGTCTTGTTCGTGCTTCACACGATCGTGTAGGATGTACCACGGCCGTGTGCGATGAGGCTTCGCTACTCCCACGGTCGTGTGGAAGGGCACACGGCTATGTTTAATTTGGCAGTGTTGGCCACGGTCTGAGGACACGGGTGTGTGAAGATTTGTGCGAGCCCGTGTTGATAGTGCAGGGTTGCCACGGCCATGTCGCACGACTGTGGGGATTTGTCGGTAGCCCGTGTTGAAGTCGAAAGGGTGCCACGGCCATGTCGCACGGCCGTGGGGATTTGTCGACCTCCCGTGCTTTTGGGAAACTTCTGCTTTATTCCTACACGGCCTCGGTACACGACCGTGTCTCTGCTTGGAGTGTTCACACGGCCTTGGACACGCCCGTAGGCATGGCCGTATGGTCCTAAATTCCTGCATAAAAAGGTTAGTTGTTGTATAAAAAGACTAAAAATTAAAATAGAAGAAAAGTGATTAAGTTAGTGCTCGGGTTGCCTCCCGAGAAGCCCTTATTTATAGTCTAAGCTTGACTTTGCTCGAGCTTGTATGTTCACGGTGGTTTGAAGAGTTGATACTCTTCTATCCTGCTTACAATTTCATTATCAACGTAAGATTTGAGTCGAGTGTGATTGTAACCCCCCAACCCGAATCCGTCACCGGAATAGAGTTACGGAGCATTACCGGAGTTACTAATTTATTTATCAGATATTTTATTTCATCTAGCATTCATATTTAGAACCAATTAAAAATTAAACATATTGTCCCCTAAACGTACTTATTTTTCTCAACATGTTTTATTTGAATTTTATGAAATATCAGAATTTGCATAATTTCAACACTTTTTAGTTTAATCCCTAAAACATGTTTTCGCCTGATCTTGATCTAAATTAATATTTTCATTCAATTTTGTAATTTAAAGAATAAAATAATCCATTACATGCAATTTGATCGTTTTTGACATTTTTACAAAATCGCCCATAAAGTTCTACTTTTATTCAATTTAGTCCCTGAGCCTAAAACATGCAAATTAGCCAAGCTAGTGGAATATTCATACATATTTTCCTCCTCCTCCTCTCCATTCCACATCCTTAATTTATATAACATGCTATAAGTAACATTATCAATAATTTCACTATTTACTTATATGTATATTCAAAATTGTCCATTTGCATCATGGTCACTAAATTGTTTATATCTTGAGATACAGAACTTGAAATTAAGATCCGTAAATTTTTTTTGAAACTAGACTCACATATCGTCTTACCATAGAATTTTCAGAATTTTTGGTTTAACCAATAAGTACAGTTTATTCTTTGAATTAGCCCTATTCTGTTGTCTGACAGTTCCGACCCTTCCTCACTAAAAATAAGTTATCTCCTCGTACGGTATTCAAATGATGTTTCCATTTATTTCTATTGAAAATAGACTCATTCAAGAATCTAAAAATATAAATTATGTCTCAAAATTATTTTTATACAATTTTTAATGATTTTTCCAATTCAGAACAGGGAAGCCCAAAATCATTCTAAATCAGTCTTACAAAAATATAAATATCTCAGAATATAGAACTCCTTTACTTGTTTTGTTTATTTTATATGAAAATAGACTCAATAAGCTTTAATTACATATCTCACTCAACTTCTAATTCAATTTCTACCATTTTTGGTGATTTTTCAAATTTGACCTACTGCTAGTGCAAAATATTGATTATCAAGTTTATAACACTCTTATTTCCCTTCTCTACAATATTTTCCATCACTTTCTCTTATTTTCTCTTCACTAACATATCAAGAATATAAAACCATATATAAGAAAACCCTACTTTAACATCATTTCCATGCTTTTTCAATAATATCAAGCTTAAAAATATATGGAAATCATGATGTTCTTACCTTGTCCCCTTGGTTTCAATCTTTAATTCGATTTTCTCTCTCTTCCAGCTTCCATTTCTTGAATCTATCTTGACATTCTAACTTCCCATAGTCTCCTTAATATTTTCTCTTTTGGTAGCTATGGAAATTCTTTTGATTTTTGGGTGAAAATGGTGAAATTTTAATGGAAGGACTAAATTGTAAAGAAAGGAAAATTTCTTTCTTCTCTTCTCTCCTCTCACGTTGGTTGCATGCATGGAAAGATGAAGAGAATTCTTCATCTTTCCTTCCTTATATACTAAATAAATAATAATAAAATAATAAGAAATATCTTATTAAAATAATATTTATCTAATTAATTAATTTAAAATATCTTCAATATAATCATTACATTCTAGAATTCTCTCTCTTACTAATTGACCATTTTGCCCTTCATGATCTTTTAAAATTCCATCCTTGAGTCATCACTTAATTTGGGAAAATTACTATTTAGTCCCTCATAATTCTTCACCTATTTAATTTGGTCCTAATTCATCCATTTTCCTTAGTTTCTAAATCATTCCACCCATAAAATATTTGCACTATTGGTCCTTCAACTTTTTCAGATTTACACTTTAACCCATCAAATTTTGAATATTTACTCTTGGACAACAAAACTTTTCTCACATTTACAATTTAGTCCTTTCGTGAATTAATATGTCATAATATACTTCCCAATGACATAACTCAATTTTCCTCTTATTGTCACTTTATTTTCTGATTTTACTATATCTTATTGTAAAAATTTTTGGGATATTACAGTGATTTACCTTGAAAGTGCCGAGTGACTCATGTTTTATCTCGACTGTACCATAGGGAAAGATTTTCATTATCGTAAAGTAAGGTGTATCACTTGTATGCTCTTTTGAATTCAAGATTCGAGGATCGTCTTCCCCTAAGATTACCTTATCCCCTACCTTGAGTTGATTCGTTTGTACCTGAGGGTCGTCTTGGTGATGCTCTGGGTTGGTTTGGCATACTTTGGGCTTTTTATGATAGTTCAACCACTCGTCTAGTTCCTCGATCTGAACCATTCGCTTTCCAAGTACGTCTCCCTTGGATGGATTTTTCTGTGATTGAGTTGCCTTTATGTGGAGTGTATCATGTACAGAAGGTTGGATGGTGAGATTATTCTTTTTACAAGGACTCGTAACTATATTATTATCAATAATCTTAATTGAGTTTCGAGCTTGTAAGGTAACTTGGTCATCACCTACACGTAGTGTAAGTTCACCTGTTCCTAAATCAATTATTGTTCTGGTAGTTGCTAAAAAGGGTCGCCCTAGAATAAAGGGTATATTGCTATCCTCATCAATGTCTAAAACAACAAAGTCAACTGGGAATATAAATTTATCAATTTTGACGAGTACATCTTCAACTATTCCCTTAGGAGACCTAATAGTTTTATCAGCCAGTTGAATGCTCATCTTAGTTTGCCTAGGTTTTCCAAGACCTAGTTGTTTAAACAATGTATAAGGCATGACATTTATACTAGCCCCTAAATCCGCTAAAGCATTTTTTGTGTCTAGGCTATCAAATAAACAAGGAATAGTAAAACTCCCTGGATCTTTCAGTTTGGTTGGTAGTCTATTTTGAAGAATAGCTGAGCAGACTGCATTTAATTCCAAATGAGATTTCTCCTCTAGCTTCCGCTTGTTTGTCAAGAGTTCTTTTAAGAATTTAACCGCATCTGGCATCTGCAAAATTGCTTCAACAAATGGTAAGTTAATATGTAATTTTTTTAAGAGTTTAAGAAACTTACCGAATTGTTCATTTGTATGGTCTTTCTGAAGCACTCTTGGGTATGGGATACGAGGCTTGTGTTTGTTGATGTCTGGCTTGTTTCTGCTTACCTCTACCTTACCATTATTCACCTCAGGCTCCTCGTTTGGGTTGTCTTTGATTAAAACTTCCTCATCTATTGTGCTTACGGCATGAATTTGCTCTTTTGGATTGGTCTCAGTGTTACTTGGAAGTCCACCTTGTGGTCTTTCCGAGATTAGCTTGGCAAGCTAGCCTATTTGAGTTTCAAGTCCTTGAATAGATGCTTGCTGGTTCCTTAGTGCTGTTTCGGTATTTTGGAAACGAGTTTCTGACATGGCCATAAATTTGGTGAACATCTCTTCCGAGTTCAGCTTTTTCTCCTATTGTGGTGGTGGCTGCTGAAATCCCAGAGGAGACTGTTGTCTTTGATTCCCTTGTCCTCCCCATGAAAAATTGGCGTGATTCCTGCAACCTGTATTGTAAGTATTACTATAAGGGTTATTCTGAGGTCTAGAATTGTTACCCATATAGTTGGCTTGTTCAGTTTCCATACTGTGTCCATAGGATGAGAAATTAGGATTGAACATGTTTACTGGAGTCGTGTCACACTGCATTATCGTCTGTACCTGCGTAGAACCAACAAAATTATCAAACTTTTTATTCAAAAGTTCTACTTGGTTAGTAAGCATGGCTACAGCATCAATATTGTAAACTCCTGCGGCTTTTGTTAGCTTTGTCCTCATGACTTGCCACTGATAATTATTCAATGACACCTCTTCAATAAATTCATAAGCTGCTTCAGGTGTTTTATTATTGATTGTCCCTCCTGCGGCTGCATCGATCATTTGTCTAGTTGACGGGTTTAAACCGTTGTGGAAGGTTTGAACTTGTAGCCACAAAGGTAGACCATGATGAGGGCACCTTCTCAAAAGATCTTTGTATCTCTCCCATGCATCGTATAGTGTTTCTAAATCCATTTGCACAAAAGAAGAAATATCGTTTCGTAATTTAGCTGTTTTAGTTGGAGGAAAATATTTGAGTAAAAATTTTTCGGTCATCTGCTCCCATGTGGTAATTGAGCCTCGTGGTAAAGAATTTAACCACTGTTTGGCTTTATTTCTCGAAGAGAATGGAAATAGCCTCAATCGAATGGCATCATTAGAAACTCCATTTATTTTGAAGGTATCACAAAGTTCCAAAAAATTGGCTATGCGTGAGTTTGGATCTTCGTCCTGTAAACCATCAAACTGTACCAATTGCTGTATCATCTGAATATTGTTAGGTTTTAACTCAAAATTATTAGCAGCAATAGTAGGTCCAAGAATGCTAGTTTGGGTACCAGCCAAACTAGGTTTAGCATAATCATAAATAGTGCGATGAGCTTCTTCTTGATTTGCTGGTGGCACGACTATTGCGGGAGGTAGTGGAACATTTTGATTTGCTTCCATCTCTTCTGCAGGTTCTAGCTCTTGATCAGGTTCTTGTTCAGGATAATGTAGACTACGTCTAATTTGTCTGCGATTTCTGCGAACTGTCGCTTCTAGATCGTCGTCAAAAAGTAGTGGTCCTGTTGGGTTGTTTCTAGTCATAAACTAAAAATACCTAAAAAGAGAAAGCAAAGAAAACTCAAAAATTTAAAAGAAAATAAAAATAAAAATAAAATTAAATAAAAACTGAAAATAAAAATAAAAGAAAAATAAATAAATAAATATATATATTAATGGCTAAAGTAATAGAAATTGAGCTTTCGTAATATTTTAGTTCCCCGGCAACAGCACCAAAGAAACTTGATATCGCGTGATATGAAGTAATAAAATTTATAAAGAACTTGATCACACCAAAACTAACTAATATCACAACGTTGAGGCAAGCACACCTGTCGAACAGTAGTATAGCTTAGTGGCAAGACCGAGTTATCGTACCCAAGGGAACCAAAAGTACTAGTACTCACTTTTTTTCTATTATCTAGCCTAAAAGTAAAGAGAGTTGAATTAAACTAATTCTAAAACTAGCTAAAATTGCACAAAGAGTAAATTATGAAAAACTTTCGGGAAAGCTGATTGATATAAGCAATACTTAAGGGAGAATCCACCTAGACTTCACTTGTTATTGGTCCTTGAGCTAGACGATTTATTCACTTGATTTGATCCGTAGAGATCCCTAATTTATGCTAAACCCTCTGTCGAGGTGAAGAGCAACTAGGCCTAAGTTGTTAATTAAAGTTCCTTTATTAATTAACTCCCTAGGTTGCATTAATTCGAACTATGGTTCCCCATATTAGGTTTGACTCTAATCCAGCAGATTTATGTCGCCCTATGTCTAGGGTTGCATGCAACTTCGCTTAATTCTGGTAGATCTACTCTTATCGCAGGGACTTTTGCTCCTCTGCTCTAAGCACATCCGTTTCTTGAATTAATACCTACTCTTATTAACACAAGAATTAAGCACACATAATTAAGAACAACTCAAGTATTTATGATATAACTTAAGAATAAATAATAACAAGATTCATCTTAGGTTTTATCCCCCTCAAGTATTTGAGGGGTTTAGTTCATAATAAAGAAAGAAAACATCTCAGAAGATATAAAATAACAAAACATAAAAGAAACCAATAACCCCTGAAGGAATTTAAGGAGATCCTCTATGTTGCTATAGAATTTCGACTTCTGGGATGAATCAATCAGCTTCCCTTGGAGTAATTCCTGGCTTTCACTCTTCGTGTCGGTAGAGAGACGACTCCCCACTTTAGGGAAAAGATTACCCTTGGCAGGGGGAAATCAAGTACCCCCCATAGAGTTGCATCTTAGGATCTTTATATAGAGTTTTGGGGAGCCTTTCTTAGCCTCTAAGCATCCCAATTCCAGTGAAATTCCTCTTCCTCACGACTAGAACATGCCCGTGTGCCACGCCCGTGTACTTCGACAAGAGGCCGTGCGAGATTCTATCAGTTGGGCCACGACCGTGTGGCCTGGCCGTGCTTGTCGGGGCTGGACCGTGTGACCCTTGTGTGGCACGACCGTGTGCCACGGCCGTGTGGTGTCTCCTTGGGCCGTGTGTTATGTCATTTTTGGCAAATTTTCTCCGGTTTCGGTCCATTTTTAGTTCTTTCCTCTTCCCTATGCTCTCCTGAGTATAAGATATGAAAAAGAAAGATTAAGAGCACCAATTCTCACTAAATTATTAATAATTCATCCAAAATATAGGTTAAACATAGGGTAAAAATATGTATAATTTAGCGTTTATTAATGTCAGTGAATGAAGCAGTCGCATGAATTGGTCGGTGGCTCGACAGTGGCTGAGAAGGTGGATCCTCATGGGGTGGAGGGATATTATCAGTAAAATCTACCGTGTCGGAGGATCGAACCCACGACGACTCTCAATCATCCTCATGTGAAGCATGCTTGAGAAGCCCTATGGGGACATCTGGCCGATGAGAGTGAGCGATGAGGACTGCGCCACTGTATTGAGAAGGCCGAAGTGACGTGCAAGGCACGCCACATAAGGACCCATGCAAATTACTCCATTCCTATGTCGCCCCGTCTGATGACGAATGGCGAGGGTAATAAAATATGCTAAGTCGAAGACGTGCCCATGTGCCATACTCTATAAGAAATAGGCGTCGTGGTATTGACAACGCTTGTACTCTCTCGCCGACCCGTCAAGGTGTGAGCTAGGATGCTATGTAGGTAGTGTAAAGATGGAGAGAGGGTTGATGCCTTGGAGTGTCTAGGATCGTAAGTACCTGCAGGGACCAGGGCCATCCAACAGGAGGAAGGAGAATAGTGAATGTGGCGATGGAGCTCAGAGAAATCATCGTTGTCCATGAATTCCTCGGTATAAAGTCCCAAAGTAACTCTGAACTCTGGGACACTCAGTTGGCGTACAAGACCGCCAAGACTGAATTGAACTGTCCCTGGATCGTCAAACTCTGACATAACCGTCTGGAGATCGAATGTAGAATAGAGCTCTAAGGTGAGCTCCAGGTATGTCGGCTCAACAATGTCAAAGAAGCGCCCCTATGGATCGGTAGTGAGGAGGGCTCAAACTGCGTCGGCGAGTTGGACTTGCTCTAAGGTGGCCCAGTCGATACATCATCCTACTCCAAGGGGTCTCGCTCAAAGTATTTGAAAGAGTTCCTCTTGAGGTCCCGAGGGGAACTATAGAAAAGAGTGGCGCACTTCGGTAGTCGCACTCGAGGATATAGCCCTGGGTCCTTCCGCTTTTTGGAGGCGGGGATGGTAACTTTCAACTTGCTACGTGGAGGTGTCATGGTGTACCTGAAAGAGAGTGATTAATGAAGAAAACTTGGTGAGTTAAACACATAAGCAGGCCACTAGGTTATTATCTAAGTAAAACTTCAAATTAGACTAATAGATGTGGAAGAAAATAAACTGGGAAAATGCATGCAATTACTAATAACAATTTGAAAAGAACATTGACAGTCAATATATAGAAAACTAAAATATGAAATGAGAAATCAGAAAAATTGTGATAGAACACATCCTTTAAACACTAATTTATGAGAATGTTAACTAATTAATCGTAATGTTCTCAGGAACACTTATCTGACGATGGAGCATTAAAAAATACTAATAATCAGGGGAATAAAGCAGTTATAATAGAAATAGTAATAATATGATTAGTGTAAATTAAGAGAGTGAAGAGGAAATCGGCTGTGGTGGTCGGAGCTTGGTGAAATGATGGTGGCTTGAGTGGGGATCGTAGTGGGCTGGTGGTCGGAAGAGGAAATGGTAAAAGTAAGGGGCGTGGGTTGAAATGGGTGAGGGGTTTCGTTGAAGGCTTAAGGATTTTGGTAAAAGTAATGGAGAAAAGGGGAGGAGAAGGAGGGGGGAAAGAGGGAGAAAAGTGGAAGTTTGGGTAGAGGTGTAACGGTGGTCGGAGTGGAGGTGCCACGACCGTGCCAGGCTCATGTTGGGTTGTACATCCGTGGTCCACGTCCGTGTGCTTCAAATTTAGCTCGTATTTCTCGTGAAATTTAAGTCTAAGTCACTCACGGCCTTCGGATACGCCTATGTTCCCTAGGGGTGTTAGTGCACACGGTTATGTCGCACGGTCGTGTACTACTTCATTCGTTTCTCCCATGCTCGTGTATAAGTTCACACGCCCATGGGCTTTAATCAGGGTGCCCACAGGGTCTGGGAATAGGCGTGTCACACGCCCGTGTGAATTCATCAGTATCGACCATGGTGTATGGACATGACCGTGGGATTGGTTCATATACCCGTGTACTTTGGGCAGTATTGCACACGGCCTCTAGGCACGCCCGTGTTAATTAATCAGATTCACCCACGGCCATGTCGTACGGTGATATCACGTGATATGTAGTAATAAAATTTATAAAAACTGATCCCACCAAAAATTAACTAATATCACGATTTTAAGGCAAGCGTACCTATCGAACAGTAGTATAGTTTAGCGGCAAGACCGAGTTATCGTACCCAAGGGAACCAAAAGTACGAGTACTTACTTTCTTTCTATTATCTAACCTAAAAGTAAAAGAGGTTTGCATGAAACTAATTCTAAACTAAACTAAAAGTGCACAAAGAGTAAATTGGGGAAAACTTTCGGGAAAAGCTGATTGATATGGGCAATACTCAAAGGAGAATCCACCTAGACTTCACTTGCTATTGACTTCTTGAACTAGACGATTTCTTCACTTGACTTGATCTGTAGAGATCCCTAACTTATGTTAATACCACCGTCGAGGATAAGAACAACTAATCCTAGGTTTGTTTAACTAAGGTTTCTTTCTAGTTAACACCCCTAGGTTGCATTAATTCAATCTATGGATCCTCCTATTAGGTTTGACCCTAATCTGGCAGATTTATGTCACCCTATGTCTAGGGTTGTATGCAACTCCGCTTAATTATGGTAGATCTACTATTAAAACAGGGACTTTTGCTCCTCTGCCTAAGCACATCAGTTTCTTGACTTAATACCTAGGACTATTAAATGAAGAATGAAGAACACATAATTAAGAACAATTCAAGTATTTATCATATAATTCAAGAATAAATAATAACAATATCTGTCTTAGGTTTTATCCCCCTCAAGCATTTGAGGGGTTTAGTTCATAATTAATAAAGAAAACATCTCAGAAGAAATAAGATAACAAAACATAAAAAACCCAAAAACCCCTGAAGGAATTTAGGGAGATCCTCTATCTTGATGTAGAATTCTAGCTTCTAGGATGAATCAATCGGCTTCCCTTGGGTAATTCCTTGCTTTCACTCATTGTGTTGGCAGAAATATGGCGCTCCTTTTGGGAGAAAAGAGTACACCATTAGAGTTGCCTCCTAGGGTCTTTATATAGAGTTTTGGGATGCCTTTCTTAGCCTCTCAGTATCCGAATCTGAGTAAAATTGCACTTCCTCACGACAAGGACACGCTCGTGTGCCACGCCCGTGTGGATCAACAAGAGGCCGTGTGTGAGCCTGTTGAGGGTGGCACGGTCGTATGGCCCGGCTGTGCTTATCGGGGCTGGGCCATGTTGGACCTCATGTGGCACGGCCATGTGCCACGGCCGTGTGGTGACTCCTTAGGCCGTGTTCTTTTTACATTTTGGCCTATTTTCCTCGTTTTTGGTCCGTTTTCCGTTCTTTTCTCTTCCCTATGCTCTCCTGAGTATAAGATATGAAAAAAAATTAAGAGCACAAACTCTCACAAATTTGATAATAATTCATCTAAAATATAGGCTAAACATGAGGTAGAAAATATGTATAATTTATCATTTATCACACGGCCGTGGGGATTAGTTGCATCCCGTGTGACAACCTTAAGTTTGGGAAAAATTAAGTCTTGTTTTCACACGGTCAAGTCACGCCCATGGTTCCAACCCGTGGTGGGCACATAGCCTAAGACACGCCCGTGTGCCACGCCGTGTGGTAAGAAAAACCTGTATTTAAGTGACTCAATTAGTATTTGCTAGGTGTTATAAATTGAAATTAAAAGACTTAATAACGTTACTACTCGGGTTGCCTCCTAAGAAGTGCTTATTTAAAGTCTAAGCTCGACTTTTTGCAATCTCGCATGGTCACGGTGATTCGAGGAGTACTCATCTCTCCTGCTATCAGTCTCAATGTCAAAATAAGGTTTAAGTCGAGTGTAATTTACCTTGAAAGTGCCAAATTCAGAATGTGTTACCTCGACCGTACCATAAGGATAGATTTTTACTACCGTGAAGGGAGCTGCGTTATTTGTATAAAGCTCTGAAATTGCAATTCGAGGGTCCTCCTTTAACAATACTTTATCCCCAACCTTAAATTAACTCGGCTTATCTGTAGGTTCATTTTGGATTTGCTTTCGTTCTACATGATGTATCCTGAGTTCCTCTTTTCTAAAGCTCCGCCATTCATCTAGTTCATCAATTTGTAGCATTTGCTCCTCATGGATTTCTCTCTTGTTGTCACATGAACTTGAACGTGGCTCAATTGTACTCTTGCGAGGTATGTCCTACTAAGAAGGTTGAACCGTGAGGTTACTCTTATTAAAAGAACTCGTAATATCATCTATATCATTAGAAATCCTAATAGAATCACGAGCTTGAAGAGTAATCATGTTATCGCCTACACGAAGCGTGAGTTTACCTGTGCCTACATCAATGATAGTCCTAGCAGTTGCTAAAAAAGGTTGGCCTAAAATTAAAGGCACATCACTATCCTCATCCATGTCTAAAACAACAAAATCTACTAGGAATATGAATTTGTCAATTTTGAAAAGCACATCTTCAATAGTACCCCTAGGAAATCTAATGGTTTTATCTACGAATTGAATGCTCATCCTAGTTTGTTTGGGTTTCCCAATACCTAGTTGTTTAAATATTTTATAAGGCATTACGTTTATACTAGCCCCCAAGTCAGCCAAGGCATTTTTAACATCTAAACTACCAATTAAACAAGAAATTGTGAAACTCTCTGGATCTTTTACTTTGCTGGGTAATTTATTCTATAGAATGGCCGAGCAAACTACATTCAACTCCACATGCGACGATTCGTCTAACTTCTGTTTGTTTGCTAAAAACTCTTTTAAAAATTTAACGGCGTTTGGTATCTGTGAAAGAGCTTCAATAAACGGTAAGTTAATATGTAATTTCTTCAAGAGTTTAAGGAATTTACCGAATTGTTCGTCTGTGCAGTCTTTCCTTATCGCATTTGGGTATGGCACAAGAGGTTTATACTCCTTACCTGCTGGTTTGTTGTGACTTACATCAACCTTACCTTTACTTACCTCAACTTCTTGTTTTGTTTCAGATTTAGGTTCAGCTAACCCTTTTTCGTTTTGCACAGTGATGGTATGGAGTTGCTCCCTAGGATTAGATTCTGTATTACTTGGCAAGCTACCTTGTGGTCGTTCCAAGATAAGCTTAGAAAGTTGTCCTATTTGAGTCCTAGTCCTTGAATTGAAGCTTGTTGGTTCTTCAATGCAGTTTTGATATTCTAAAAACAGGTTTCTGACACCGATATGAATTTTTCCAACATCTCTTCAAGGATTGGTTTCTTTTCCTGCCGACAGAGAGGTTGCTGAAATCCCAGAAGGGGTGGTGGCCTTTGATTTTCCTTGATTCCCTTGACCTCCCCATGAAAAATTTGGATGATTTTTACAACCTGCATTGTAAGTGTTACTATAAGGATTATTTTGAGGTCGAGGATTATTACCCATATAATTCATTTACTCATTTTTCATGCCATGTCCATAAGGGGAGTACTCTAGATTGCTTACACTACTTATATTCGCATTGTACTGTATAACTGGATGTACCTGCGTAGAACCAACTAAACCATCAATCTTTTTATTCAAAAGTTCTACCTGGCTAGAAAGCATGGCGACTGCGTCGACGTTAAAAAACCGGCGGCTTTTTGTAGTTTTGTCCTCATAACTTGCCACTGATAATTATTTAGTGGCATCTCTTCTATAAACTCATAAGCCTCCTCAGGTGTCTTGTTATTGATTGTTCCACCGACAGCTGTATCTATCATTTGCCTTGTTAAGGGATTCAAACCATTATGAAAAGTTTAAACTTAAAGCCATAGGGGTAACCCATGGTGAGGGCACCTTCTCGATAAATCCTTATCTCTCCCAAGCGTCATAAAGAGTTTCTAAATGCATCTACATAAAAGAAGAGATATCATTCCTCAACTTTGCCGTTTTAGTCAGCTAAAAATATTTTAAAAGAAATTTTTCGGTCATTTGTTCCCAAGAAGTGATAGACCTTCGTGGTAGAGAGTTCAACCACTGTTTAGCCTTATTGCTCAGAGAAAAGGGAAATAACCGAAGATGAATGGCATCATTAGAAACGCCATTAATTTTAAAGGTGTCGTAAAATTCTAAAAAGTTAGCAAAATGTATGTTAGGATCCTCGTCTTGCAAACCATCAACCTGAACAAACTATTGTATCATCTGTATAGTGTTAGGTTTCAGTTTAAAATTATTTGCAGCAATAGCAGGCCTAACAATACTAGATTTAGTACCAGCTAAATTAGGCTTAGCATAATCATACATAGTAAGAAGAGCAGGATTCTGATTCACAGGATTCGCAGCTACCACAGGAGGTAGAGGATTATTCTGATTTTCCTCCATCTCTTTAGTAGATTCGGTCTCGTCCTCTTGCCCATTCTTCTATGTACTGCAGGCTTCACCTTATTTCTCTTCAGTTTCTGTGAACTGATGCTTCTTTCTCACTATCAAAAAGCAAAGGTCCTAACGGGTTCCTTCTAGTCATAAACCAAAGTCACCTATTAGAGAAAAACAAAAAGAAAGATTTAGTAAATAAAAATTTAAACTAAAAATAAAGATAAATTGCAATAAAGTAAAAATGGCTAAAGTAATAAAAATCAAGTGTTCCTAATAACTTAGCTCCCCGGCAACGGCGTCAAAAACTTGATAAGTGATATTTATGATGGTCAAATCTGTAAAACTAAACTATTATCACGATAAAAGCAAGCGCACCTATCAAACAGTGGTACAACTGATGGCAAGACCGAGATGTCGAACCCAAAGGGACTAAAAGTACTAGTACTAGCCTTTTTTTGTTATCTAGCCTAAAAATAAAGGGAATTTATTTTAAACTAACTAAACTAATTAATTAACTAAGAATGCGACAAAGAATGAATTGGGAAAATACTTTTGGAAAACCGATTGATTAAGATAATACACAATGAAGAATCTACCTAGACTTCACTTGTTATTTGACTCTGAACTAAATGATTTATTCACTTGACTTGATTCGTAGAAATCCCTAATTTATGTTCATATATCTTTCAAGACTAAAAACAACTAACCCTAGGTTGATTAATTGAAATTTATTTCTAATTAAAACCCCTAGTGTTGCATTAACTCGATCTATAGGCTTTCCTATTAGATTTGACTCTAATCCGGTAGATTTTCGTCGTCCTACGTCTAGGATTATGATCAACTCCGCTTAATTGTGTAGAATCTACTCTTAAACAGGGATTTTTGCTCCACTGAATAAGCACATTTGACTTGAGTTGATATCCTGAAATATTAACACAAGAATTAATCAAAAAAATAAGAACAAATCAAATATTTATCATATAATTCAAATATTAATAATAAGATTCGTCTTAAGTTTATCCCCCTCAGGTATTTAGGGGGTTTAGTTCATATTTGTAAAAAAAACATCTCAAAGTTAGGAAAACAACAAAACATAAAGAAAACCCAAAAACCCTGAAGGAAATTGAAGGGAGATCTTCAGCCTTGATGGAAATCCTTGCTTCTGAGATGAATCAATTAGCGTTCTTCGAGTAATTCCTTGTTTTCTACTTTATGTCTCCTTTAATCCTCCCTTAGGGTGTTTTTATAGACTTTGGAATGCCCAAGCAAAATCTCAATCTCCTTTAATCCTCCTTTCATCCCCACACTTAAGCCTTTGCTTGTCCTCAAGCAAAATCTCAATCCCTAATAAAGAATTATTCTTCTCAACTTACAATCTTTATTAATAATGTTTCAAACTAATCCACATGTAATCATACAATGAGAAATCAATCAAAAGAACATTAAAGCCTCAAACATTCTAAGTTTAGAATTTTATCATTGAAACATAAGTTTTCCCCCCTTTTCTTAAGTAATTATCTCTCCATCTTAATTAACAGAAGTTGACATCCTCACTAAAGATTCACTCTATCCACTCGAAGTGTTTAGGGTTCAAGAATTAAGCACTCTTTAGTCAACCTGAAAAGCTATTACCATAGGCTTGCAAGCAAATCACATCTCCACCACTATAGATTGATATGACACATCGATCAAAAGTTCTTGTAATGGTTGTAACGGGGCTTGGTTAGGGGTGTTGTCACAGGCTACAAAAGAGGGTTAGAATCGAGATTGAACTAAAAAAATTATCTAGCTAGAAAAATCTTTATCACTTGGAACATATTTCTAGAGCTAATTCTTATGATAATATCGTTTATGCCCTGGTAGTCTTAAAATAGAAATATGCAAAAACTTTTGAACTATTACATATTACAACTGAATTTAACTGTATATACACACACAATTTTTTTAAGAACAATTCAAATCAAATAACTTGAATATTTACAACTTTTACAAATTGGAAAAGAGAATAAAGTTAGATAATAATTCGACTCAAATCTCGACAAAAATAAGGGTCAAAGTAATTGAATGAGATTCAACAAAAAAATGGGTTATTGGTTAATAATTAGAAGGTAAGTCAAAAAATGGGTTGTTAGGCTCAACGGGGTTCACTAGGGGTTAATTTATGGAGGTAGGTCTTTGTGGAGTAAGTGGGTTAAATCCTAAGTACCTTTATCATCTCGGCATATCAAATCAATGATGTAGTCTTGACGTGTATAATCAAAGCAAGTTCTAGAATAACAAATCAGCATTAACTCACTCAAAGCAATAATAAAAATGAGCACGAAAGAATGTATGCTCAAAAGGTTCAAAATCTCACCAGAATTATGGCTTTTGATGTCAATCCTGTGAATTTCAAATCTCAAGATAATACTTAAAATCAAGGAAAATTTTATGCAAAAAAATTGGGTTCTCCAAAATTTCAACTTATCATGCTTGATTCCCTAATGTTTTAAAGTTTGAATAATCAAAGTACAAGCACCTATATCTTAATTCTCAACATATCAATAAAAATCATAAATCAATCAGAATTAATTCCTAATAGGAGACTGAAGATAGTGCAGATTTGAGAACAATGCATAACGAAATAAAATTTCAGGGATTTCATAGATAATGTAAAGATTTAAAGTAAGTTCCCCCCCACACTTAAGATGTACATTGCCCTCAATGTACAAAGATACACAAATAGCAAGAGAAGCATGATATCATAAGATAGGGAGAGAATTGAAACTCCCTAAATTTAGGATGAATTTGTGAGAAAGATATTGGAAGAGTCGGCAGTTGTGGCATGATGTTCCCATTTCCATATGAATGTGAGCTTGTAGAGCTCTTTTTGAAACTGCGAAAATATTAATTAGTCGTGGGAATTTTGGATGAATAGAAATTACTCGTTAGGGATTGGTCGATATGAAAAAAAAATAAAAAATAAATAAATAAGAGAAAAATAATAAACTAAGTTCTAAACATATTAATTCTCAAATGATAAAAGGGTTAAACATAAGACAAATAAAATTCAAAATAAAAGGAAACTAACGTTAGAAATAAAATAAAAATCAAATTCAAAGTGAAAAAATAAAAACTAAGATAAAGATAAACAAAAAAGGAACAGAAATATCTAATCCTCGAATAGATTACGCAGTGGTGGTGGCGTGATGTGTAGATGCTAGCATATCTGCTGTAAAGTTGCGTCGATCTGATCGAAGTGCTGGAAGCATTACTGCTCGAACTGTGAAACGCGCTTAGATAGGTCAGTATAGGAAGTTGTCGCATGAACTGGTCTGCAGGGTGGCGGCGGCTCGGTAGGTGCATCCTCCTCCGGTGGTGGTTGTGGGACATCATTAGGAATGTTCTCGGGATCTTTGCCCTCCTGGATGAGGCGGTACTGAATGGGGTTGCCTCCTGGTCTCCGCTCAATCATCCTCATGTGGTGCATGATCTGGATGCCCTGAGGGGACATCTGGCCGATAAGTGTATAGGAAGATGTCTGGGTCGATGTGTTGAGGAGCCCGAAGTGACGAGCCAAGCGTGTGATGTACGGACCCATGGATATGACGCCTTTGCGGTGCCTCTCTATCTGGTGCTGCATGGCGTGCGCGATAAAGTAGGCGAGGTCGATGGCATGCGCGTTCGCCATGCTTCACAAAAAATAAGCGTCATGAGTGTTGACGATGCTGGTGCTCTCCCATCTACCTGTCAAAGTATGTGCGAGAAGAGCATGAAGGTACCTCAATGGGGGGGAGAGCGGTCGCCTTCGTGCGACTAGGGTCGTAGGAGGGAAAACCTGGGGCGATGTTGCGCCAACAGTCTACGGGTTTGAGGTGGATGCGTCGGGAAAGCGTAGGGAAGTCTTCCTCTTCCATGAATTGCTCCGTGTAGAGGCCGAGAGCTAAGCTAAACTCTAGTATGCTAAGGTGGCGTACACGACCTCCTAGGCGAAATTGGATCGTGCCGGGGTCATCGAACTGGCTCATGACGGTCTGTAGATGGAAAATGGAGCAGAACTCTAGAGTGAGTTCAAGGTATGTGGGCTCTATGATCCGGAAGAACTGTTCCCAAGGATCCGTTATTAGTAGGGCCCGGACTGAATCAGCAAGGTTGACTTGCTCTAGCGCGTCCCAATCAATGCATCGATCGGTGCTTAAGGTGCATTCCCGTAGAATCTAAAACAATTCCTCTTGGGAGGTCTGGGTGAATGTTATGAACAGATGGCGAGCTTCGGAGGTGGGCCTCGATGATGAACTACCGGGGCCCTTTCGTTTTTTGGAAGGTGGGGTAGCAGCTCTTTTGCCGCTTGATGACGACATGATATCTAAAAATGAAATAACAGACATTAGTCCTAAAATTGAAATAAAATTTGCTCAAAAACTCTCGAAACTAAATTGATTTAAAAACTATGTATGGAATAAAATGGAAATTACAATGACAATGTCCCTAAAAGCATACAATGGGGACTAACCTAAATAGCATAAATTATCCATCCTAATGAGTATGTATTTATACTAATTTCATGAGATAAATGGCAGCAAATGTGATTTTAAATAGTATGTAATCATAAAATATTCTAGATGTAACTAATTCTATGCTCAATCAATATCTAGAATCAAATGAAACTAAAAACTGAAAATGAAAATAATAAATAAAGCAAAAGAAAAATGAGAAAATGAGGAAATAAAACCAAATGTGAGAGGTACACGGTCGTGGGAGAGGTTCGAAATGGTCGTGGGGTGCTTTGCACGGGCGTGGGATGGTCCTTTGCGAGCGTGGTGGTGTTTTGAGGGTTGGCGGCGGCATTATGGTGGTTGGGGAAGAAAAATTTTTAGGTTTTGATAAGGGAGAGAATGAATAGTGGCCCCCCTATATATAGTTTTTGAGTCACACGAGCATGGCACATGCCCGTGTGACTCGAATGTTGCCCGTGTTTTTCAAATTTTAGTGGTTTTGGTGCACCTGGTTCGAGACATACGCCCGTGTTGGCCATCTCGCGCGGCAGTTTACGATCGTGTTCGCTTTTCACATAGTCGTGTGAGCGGTCCCACGGCCGTTTGCAATCGGTGCTTCATTTATCACAAGGTCGTGTAGATAGTCATACGGCTGTGTCTAAATTGACAGTGTTGGCCACTGCTTAGGGACACGGTCGTGTAGAGTTGTGCAAGCCCGTGTGAAAGTTGAAAGGTTGCCACGGCCATGTCGCACGGCTGTGGCATTCTGTCGACAGCCCGTGTTTTGGGAAAATCTTTACACGGCCTAGGTGTACGATCGTGTCTCCGTTTTAAAGTGTCACACGGTCTTAGGCACGCCCGTGTGCCAGGCCGCGTGGTCTTAAATTCCTGCATGAAAAAGGGTTAGTTGCTGTATAAAAAGAGAAAAGGGAAGTTACTAGGTTAGTGCTCGGGTTGCCCCCCGAGAAGCGCTTATTTATAGTCTAAGCTCGACTATGTTCGAGGTTTGTGTGTTCACGGTGGCTTGAAGAGCTGATACTCTTCCGTCCTATTTTCAATTGTAATATCATAATAACGTTTGAGTTGGGTTTGATTTACCTTGAAAGTGCCGAGTGACTCATGATTTATCTCGATTGTTCCGTAAGGAAAATTTTTCATTACCGTGAAGTAAGGTGTGTCACTTGTGTGTTCTTTTGAATTTAGGGTTTGAGGATTGTCTTCCCTTAAGGTTACCTTATCTCCTATCTTGAACTGATTTATTTGTTTCTGAGGGTTGTCTTGGTGAAACTCTGGGTTGGTGTGGGATATTTTGGGTTTCTCATGATAGATCAGCCACTCATCAAGTTCCTCGATCTGAAGCATTCGCTTTTCAGGTGCATCTCCTTTGGATGGATTTACTTGTTGGTCGGTTGCCTCCATGTAGAGGGTATCCTGCACAGAAGGTTGAATTGTGAATTCAGTGTTTTTGTAGGGACTCAAAACTTTATTCTCGCCTGTAGTTTTAATTGAGTTGTGGGCTCGTAAGGTGGGTTTATCATCACCTATTCCTAATGTGAGTTTACCCGTTTTTAAATCAATTTTAGTTCTAGCAGTTGCTAAAAAGGGTCGCCCTAAGATCAAGGGTACATTATTATCCTAATCAATGTCTAAAATAACAAAGTCAACTGGGAATATAAATTTATTGATTTTGACAAGTACATCTTCAATTATTCCCTTAGGTGCCCTAATAGTTTTGTCATCTAGTTGAATGCTCATCTTAGTTTTCTTAGGGTTCCCGAGACCTAGTTGTTTAAACAATTTATAAGGCATGACATTTATGCTAGCCCCTAAATCAGCTAAAGCATTTTTTTCATCTAAGCTACCAAGTAAACAAGGGATAGTGAAACTCCCTGGATCCTTTAGTTTAGTCGGTAGTTTATTCTATAGAATAGCTAAGCAAACTGCATTTAACTCCACTTGAGGTTTCTCATCTAGTTTCAACTTGTTTGTCAAGAGCTCTTTTAAGAATTTAACAGCGTTTGGCATCTGCAAAATTGCTTCAACAAATGGTAAGTTAATGTGTAATTTCTTTAAGAGTTTAAGAAACTTACCGAACTGCTAATCTGTGCGGTCTTTCTGTAGCGCTCTTGGGTATGGTATACGATGCTTGTGTTCGTTGATGTCTGGCTTGTTTTTTCTTACCTCTACCTTACCTTTACTCACCTTAGGTTCCTTGCATAATCTTGGGTCGTCCTTGGTTAACTCCTCCTCTTCTGTTGTATTTACGACATGTAGTTGCTCTTTAGGGTTAGTCTTAGTGTTACTTGGAAGTCCACCTTGTGGTCTTTCTGATATTAACTTGGCAAGTTGACCCATTTGATTCTCAAGGCCTTTGATTGATGCTTGCTGGTTCTTTAATGTCGTTCCAGTGTTCTGAAAATGGGTTTCTGACATGGCCATGAATTTGGTAAACATTTCTTCAAGATTGGGCTTTTTCCCCTATTGCGGCGGTGGCTGCTGAAATCCCTGAAGGGGTTGTTGTCTTTGATTCCCTTGTCCTCCCTAAGAAAATTTGGGGTGGTTCCGCCAACCTGCATTATACGTGTTACTATATGGATTATTTTGAGATCTAAAATTGTTACCCATATAATTGGCTTGCTCGGTTTCTGTGTCATGGCCGTAGGATGAGTAGTCTGGAGTGAACATATTTCCCTAAGTTGTGTCACACTGCATCACTGATTGTACCTGTGTAGAACCAACAAAATTATCAAACTTTTTGTTTAAAAGTTCTACTTGGTTAGTAAGCATAGTGACAGCATCAATATTATAAACTCCGGCAGCTTTCGTTGGTTTTGTCCTCATGACCTGCCACTGATAGTTATTCAGTGACATCTCTTCAATAAATTCATAAGCTGCTTCTAGTGTTTTGTTGTTGATTGTTCCTCCTGTGGCTGCATCAATCATTTGTCTCGTCGATAGGTTCAAACCGTTGTGAAAGGTTTGAACTTGTAGCCATAAAGGTAGGCCATGATGAGGGCATCTTCTCAAAAGATCTTTCTATCTCTCCCAAGCATCGTAAAGTGTTTCTAAATCCATCTGCACAAAAGAAGAGATATCGTTTCGTAATTTAGCTGTTTTGGCTGGAGAAAAATATTTTAGCAAAAATTTCTTGTCATTTGGTCCCAAATAGTGATTGAGCCTCGTGGTAGAGAATTCAACCATTGTTTAGCTTTGTTTCTCAACAAGAATGGGAATAGTCTAAGACGAATGGCATCATCAGAAACGCCATTTATTTTAAAGGTATCGCATAATTCCAAAAAGTTAGCTAAATGTGAGTTGGGATCTTCATCCTGTAAACCATCAAACTGCATAAATTGCTGAATCATCTGAATAGTGTTAGGTTTCAGTTCAAAATTATTAGCAGCAATAGTAGGTCTAATAATGCTAGTTTGAGTACCAGCCAAACTAGGTTTAGCATAATCATACATAGTACGAGGCGCTTCATCTAGTTCTGCGGGTAATGCTGGAGGTGGTTGAATGTTTTGATTTGCGTCCATCTCTTCAGTAGGTTCTTGTTCCTATTCAAATTCTTGGTTTTGATCTTGCTCTGGATAATGTAAGCTTCTTCTGATTTCTCTGCGAGTTCTGCAGACTGTAGCTTCTAAATCTTCGTCAAAAAGCAATGGTCCTGCTGGGTTGTTTCTCTTCATAAACTAGAAATACCTAGAAGGAAAAAGCAAAGAAAATTAAAATAAAATAAAAAATAAATAAATAAAAACCAAAAATAAATAAATATAGTAATGGCTAAAGTAATAGAAATCGAGTTTTCTTAATATTTTAGTTCCCCAGCAACGGCGCCAAAAACTTGATATCATGTGATATGTAGTAATAAAATTTATAAAAACTGATCACACTAAAAACTAACTAATATCACGATTTTCAGGCAAGCGTACCTATCGAACAGTAGTATAGTTTAGCGGCAAGACTGAGTTATCGTACCCAAGGGAACCAAAAGTACTAGTACTTACTTCCTTTCTATTATCTAACCTAAAAGTAAAAGAGGTTTGTATGAAACTAATTCTAAACTAAACTAAAAGTGCACAAGGAGTAAATTGGGGAAAACTTTCGGGAAAAGCTGATTAATATGGGCAATACTCAAGGGAGAATCCACCTAGACTTCACTTGCTATTGACTTCTTGAACTAGACGATTTCTTCACTTGACTTGATCCGTAGAGATCCCTAACTTATGTTAATACCTCCGTCGAGGATAAGAACAACTAATCTTAGGTTTGTTTAACTAAGGTTTCTTTCTAGTTAACACCCCTAGGTTGCATTAATTCGATCTATGGATCCCACTATTAGGTTTGACCCTAATCCGGCAGATTTATGTCGCCTTATGTCTAGGGTTGCATGCATCTCCGCTTAATTATGGTAGATCTACTCTTAAAACAGGGACTTTTGCTCCTCTGCCTAAGCACATCAGTTTCTTGACTTAATACCTAGGACTATTAAATAAAAAATAAAGAACACATAATTAAGAACAATTCAAGTATTTATCATATAATTCAAGAATAAATAATAACAAGATTTGTCTTAGGTTTCATCCCCCTCAAGTATTTGAGGGGTTTAGTTCATAATTAATAAAGAAAACATTTCAGAAGAAATAAGATAACAAAACATAAAAAACCCAAAAACCCCTGAAGGAATTTAGGGAGATCCTCTGTCTTGATGTAGAATTCTGGCTTCTGAGATGAATCAATCAGCTTCCCTTGGAGTAATTCCTTGCTTTCACTCCTTTTGTTGGCAGAAATATGGCGCTCCTTTTGGGAGAAAAGAGTACACCCTTAGAGTTGCCTCTTAGGATCTTTATATAGAGCTTTGGGATGCCTTTCTTAGCCTCTAAGTATCCGAATCCGAGTGAAATTGCATTTCCTCATGACAGGGACACGCCCGTGTGCCACGCCCGTGTGAATCGACAAGAGATTACGTGTGAGCCTATTGAGGGTGGCACGACCGTGTGGCCTGGCCGTGCTTGTCGGGGTTGGGCCGTGTTGGACCTCATGTGGCATGGTCGTGTGCCACGGCCGTGTGGTGACTCCTTGGGCCATGTTGTTTTCACATTTTGGCCCATTTTCCTCGTTTTTGGTCCGTTTTTCGTTCTTTTCTCTTCTCTATGCTCTCCTGAGTATAAGATATGAAAAAGAAAGATTAAGAGCACCAATTCTCACAAATTTAATAATAATTCATCTAAAATATAGGCTAAACATGAGGTAAAAATATGTATAATTTATCGTTTATCACACGGCCGTGGGGATTAGTTGTATCTTGTGTGACAACCTTAAGTTTGGGAAAAATTAAGTCTTATTTTCACACGGTCAGGTCACGCCCATGGTTCCAACCCATGGTGGGCACATGGCCTAAGGCACGCCCGTATGCCACGCCGTGTGGTAAGAAAAACCTGTATTTAAGTGACTCAATTAGTATTTGTTAGGTGTTATAAGCTGAAATTAAAAGACTTAATAACGTTAGTACTCGGGTTGCCTCCTGAGAAGTGCTTATTTAAAGTCTAAGCTCGACTTTTTGCAATCTCGCATGGTCACGGTGATTCGATGAGTACTCATCTCTCCTGCTATCAGTCTCAATGTCAAAATAAGGTTTAAGTCGAGTGTAATTTACCTTGAAAGTGCCAAATTCAGAATGTGTTACCTCGACTATACCATAAGGATATATTTTTACTACCGTGAAGGGAGGTGTGTTATTTGTATGAAGCTCTGAAATTGCAATTCGAGGGTCCTTCTCCTCTAACAATACTTTATCCTCAACCTTAAATTAACTCGGCTTATCTGTAGGTTCATCATGGATTTACTTTCGTTCTACATGGTGTATCCTGAGTTCCTCTCTTTTAAAGTTTCGCCATTCATCTAGTTCATCAATTTTTAGCATTCGCTCTTCATGGATTTCTCTCTTATTGTCACATGAACTTGAACGTGGCTCAATTGTACTCTTGCGAGGTATGTCCTGCTAAGAAGGTTGAACCGTGAGGTTACTCTTATTAAAAGAACTCATAATATCATCTCTATCATTAGAAATCCTAATAGAATCATGAGCTTGAAGAGTAATCGTGTTATTGCCTACACAAAGCGTGAGTTCACCTGTGCCTACATCAATGATAGTCCTAGCAGTTGTTAAAAAAGGTCGGCCTAAAATTAAAGGCACATCACTATCCTCATTCATGTCTAGAACAACAAAATCTACTAGGAATATGAATTTGTCAATTTTGAAAAGCACATCTTCAATAATACCCCTAGGAAATCTAATGGTTTTATCTGCCAATTGAATGCTCATCCTAGTTTGTTTGGGTTTCCCAAGACCTAGTTGTTTAAATATTTTATAAGGCATTACGTTTATACTAGCCCCCAAGTCAGCCAAGGCATTTTTAACATCTAAACTACCAATTAAACAAGGAATCATGAAACTCCCTGGATCTTTTAATTTTCTGGGTAATTTATTCTGTAGAATGGCCGAGCAAACTACATTCAACTCCACATGCGATGATTCGTCTAACTTCCGTTTGTTTGCTAAAAACTCTTTTAAAAATTTAACGGCGACTGGCATCTGCGAAAGAGCTTCAATAAACGATAAGTTAATATGTAATTTCTTCAAGAGTTTAAGGAATTTACCGAATTGTTCGTCTATGCAGTCTTTCCTTGTCGCATTTGGGTATGGCACACGAGGTTTATACTCCTTACCTGCTGATTTGTTGTGACTTACATCAACCTTACCTTTACTTACCTCAACTTCTTGTTTTGTTTCAGATTTAGGTTCAGCTAACCCTTTTTCATTTTGCACAGTGATGGCATGGAGTTGCTCCCTATTATTAGATTCTGTATTACTTGGCAAGCTACCTTGTGGTCGTTCCAAGATAAGCTTAGAAAGTTGTCCTATTTGAGTCTATAGTCCTTAAATTGAAGCTTGTTGGTTATTAAATGCGGTTTCGGTATTCTAAAAACGGGTTTCTGACACCGATATGAATTTTTTCAACATCTCTTCAAGGTTTGGTTTCTTTTCTTGCCGATAGAGAGGTTACTGAAATCCTAGAAGGGGTGGTGGCCTTTGATTTTCCTTGATTCCCTTGACCTCCCCATGAAAAATTTGGATGATTTTTACAACCTGCATTGTAAGTGTTACTATAAGGATTATTTTGAGGTCGAGGATTATTACCCATATAATTCATTTGCTCGTTTTTCATGCCATGTCCATAGAGGGAGTACTCTAGATTGCTTACACCACTTATATTCGCATTGTACTGAATAACTGGATGTACCTGCGTAGAACCAACTAAACCGTCAATCTTTTTATTCAGAAGTTCTACCTGGCTAGAAAGCATGGCGACTGCGTCGACATTAAAAACACCAGCGGCTTTTTGTAGTTTTGTCCTCATGACTTGCCACTGATAATTATTTAGTGACATCTCTTCTATAAACTCATAAGCCTCCTCAGGTTTCTTGTTATTAATTGTTCCACCAGCAGCTGCATCTATCATTTGCCTTGTTAAGGGATTCAAACCATTATGAAAAGTTTGAACTTAAAGCCATAGGGGTAACCCATGGTGAGGGCACTTTCTCAATAAAACCTTATATCTCTCCCAAGCGTCATAAAGAGTTTCTAAATGCATCTACATAAAAGAAGAGATATCATTCCTCAACTTTGCGGTTTTAGTCAGCGGAAAATATTTTAAAAGAAATTTTTTGGTCATTTGTTCCCAAGTAGTGATAGACCTTCGTGGTAGAGAGTTCAACCACTGTTTAGCCTTATTCCTCAGAGAAAAAGGAAATAACCGAAGATGAATGGCATCATTAGAAACGCAATTAATTTTAAAGGTGTCATAGAATTCTAAAAAGTTAGCTAAATGTATGTTAGGATCCTCGTCTTGCAAACCATCAACCTGAAGAAACTATTATATCATCTGTATAGTGTTAGGTTTCAGTTCAAAATTATTTGCAGCAATAGCAGGCCTAACAATACTAGATTCAGTACCAGCTAAATTAGGCTTAGCATAATCATACATAGTAAGATGAGCAGGATTCTGATTCACAGGATTCGCAGCTACCACAAGAGGTAGAGGATTATTCTGATTTGCCTCTATCTCTTCAGTAGATTCAGTCTCGTCCTCTTGTCCATTCTTCTATGTACTGCAGGCTTCGCCTTATTTCTCTTCGGTTTCTGTGAATTGATGCTTCTTTCTCACTATCAAAAAGCAAAGGTCCTAACGGGTTCCTTTTAGTCATAAACCAAAGTCACCTGTTAGAGAAAAACAAAAAGAAAGATTTAGTAAATAAAAATTTAAACTAAAAACAAAAATAAATTGCAATAAAGTAAAAATAGCTAAAGTAATAAAAATCAAGTGTTTCTAATAACTTAGCTCTCCGGCAACGGCGTCAAAAACTTGATAAGTGATATTTATGATGGTCAAACCTGTAAAACTAAACTAGTATCACGATAAAGGCAAGCGCACCTATCAAACAGCAGTACAACTGATGGCAAGACCGGGATGTCGAACCCACAGGGACTAAAAGTACTAGTACTAGCCTTTTTTGTTATCTAGCCTAAAAATAAAGGGGATTTGTTTTAAACTAACTAAACTAATTAATTAACTAAGAATGCGACAAAGAATGAATTGGGAAAATACTTTTGGAAAACCGATTGATTAAGATAATATCCAAGGAAGAATCTACCTAGACTTCACTTCTTATTTAACTCTGAACTAAATGATTTATTCACTTGACTTGATCTGTAGAAATCCCTAATTTATGTTAAAATCTCTTTCAAGACTAAAAACAACTACGCTAGGTTGATTAATTGAAATTTCTTTCTAATTAAAACCCCTAGTGTTGCATTAACTCGATCTATGGGCTTTCCTATTAGATTTGACTCTAATCCGGTAGATTTTCGTCGTCCTACGTCTAGGATTGCGATCAACTCTGCTTAATTGTGTAGAATCTACTCTTAAATAGGGATTTTTGCTCCACTGAATAAGCACATTTGACTTGAGTTAATATCCTGAAATATTAACACAAGAATTAATCAAAAAAATAAGAATAAATCAAATATTTATCATATAATTCAAATATTAATAATAAGATTCGTCTTAGGTTTCATCCCCCTCAGGTATTTAGGGGGTTTAGTTCATATTTGTAAAAGAAAACATCTCAAAGTTCGGAAAACAACAAAACATAAAGAAAACTCAAAAACCCTGAAGGAAATTAAAGAGAGATCTTCAGCCTTGATGGAGATCCTTGCTTCCGAGATGAATCAATCAGCGTTCTTCGAGTAATTCCTTGCTTTCTACTCTATGTCTCCTTTAATCCTCCTTTAGGGTGTTTTTATAGACTTTGGAATGCCCAGAATACCCAAAAATTAGCTTTTTCCGTATAAAATTGAAACAAGGCTCGACAGGGACACGCCCGTTTGAGGTTGCTCAGGCCATGTTCAACACTAAGAAATCAACACGTACGTGTGGTTTACCCGTGTGAAAATGCCTTAGGCCATGTTGAATGCTGATTTGGGCCTATTTTGTCTGTTTTTGGCCCGTTTTTAGCCTGTTTCTTGTTCTTTTCTCTTCTTTATGCTCACCTAAGCATAAAACATGAAATTAAAGGATTTAGGAGCATCAAATTTGTCAAATTAAGAGATAATTCATCCAAAAATATGCTAAGCATGGGATAAAAATATGTTCATATTATGGTTTATCATATACTAATTACATAAAATTCAAATGCTTAACCAATATGTCCTCATTGACACCACAATTCAATTTTTATTCAATTAGTGCAATTCTTACTCTTCTATACAACTAACTCATAACTCTTATGAACAAATACAAATTCAAACAATCATACCTTACATTTATCAAAATAACAAATTTCGTTGAACTTATAACATGAAACGTACATACAAGAAAATCCAACCATCACTAAAACATGCTACATAAATATATATCTATATAAATACAAACCTATAATAACATATTCAAAAGATTAAACTTCTAGGACATATTTACAACCTAGGTACATGCCAAAAACACAAAAGAAAACATCACCAACGTTGAGTACGAGATTCTTGTAGAATGCTAAATTCGAGTCTACTATTAATTATCTAACCTGCAAACATGAGAACCAATTTACGTTTAGTAGATTTCACTTATTTAACTAACCACAAGTATAACCAAAGCATATGAGTTTATTTCTCATCCTAAGGAAAATATAATTATGCTTTAATAATACCTACAACAAACCCTTTTCGATGACTCATATAACTTTGTCGTATAGTCCATTAGCTACATGGCACTCGGTGCCTAGCAGATAAATCGCAAAAGATTTGCGCCTAGTGCTAGTTGGATTAACCGGGATATTAAATACGAGCCCAGCTCTAGTTGAGTAAACCAACGATATTTGCGCCTAGCGCTAGTCAGATAAACCGACAAAATCAATCGTAAGTTTAGCTCTAGTTGGATAAACCAACGATGTTTGCCCCCAACGCTAGTCGGTCAGGCCGACAATTGTGTAATTATTTACGTCCACAATTTCCTTATTCATCAATTAACATCTTTATTCAATTATATGCGTTGTATATAAGCATTAAAATAACATTGATTAATTAAATACTTAATAGGAAAGTTAAGTTCAAGACTACGAGCTTACCGAAACTACGCTTGCAGACAATTATTCACGAGCCGTTTCTTTTCCACAATTAGCATCGGGATCTCTCGTTTCTCAATATGCAAGCCCTTCAAACCAAATACACAAGCTTTATCAATGACTTTCTTTCTCCCTAACTTTTCTTTAATTTCAACCAAAAAGAAGGAAAAATAATAGAAAATTATTTTAGTGGACTCTGTTGTGTTTTATTAAACATGTTTTTATTATTTATTTACTTTATAAATCCTTTAATAATTATTATTCTAACTTATCATATATATAATTTTATAATATTTACTAAAACTGTCCACCATCACACTACCCATATAATTATTAGCTTATTTATTTAATAAGTCTCTTAAAATAGTTCCATCTTAAAATTTAATAGTAATTCCTACTTTTATCCTTTATTTGATTTAGTCACTTTGCTTTAATTAAACACTAAATACTTAAAATTATTTAATTATTATTATATTCCCAACTCCAAATATATTTAATGACAATATTTATGAACCCAATTCAAGGAAACGAAGTCTCAGAAGTATGTTTCTCGACATTCTTGACTTTCAGGTCATTACAAGATCCCATTAGTAAACTTTTCCTTTTGGATTTAAATTCATGATTTACCCTCGAGTTATTTCTCGGAGAATGTAACAAAGCAGTTTGAGAATTTCATTTGAAAATTCATTAAGTATGATGCGAAACAAACGACTTGAGGAGTTCAGAATTATTCGCGTATTCGAGTACAATTGGATATTCATAAATCATTGCAACAAAGGAAAAAAATTATGATTTTTAATTCAAGATTCATTTATGCAACTTTTCGTTATGAGAAACTTACTCTCTTTTGATTTTTGTGTGGTTGTTTAAGCCATGGTGATAGCTTTTGTTCCATTCGTTTAATCAAAGAAGTAAGGAATTAGAATATGGATGGGACCTCTCGTTAAAGGTGCAACCGCGAAGGGCCACTACGGTGACTAGTGTGTGGCTCTGGGTGGGAGGTGATGCAAAATTTGTTGGTGCCAATCAAGGAATGCAAGCAAGATAGCGAAATCTGTTGGCTAAAAAAAGGCAAGAATCATGGCAAATCATGAATCCAATCTTGGGTTTTAATTTGGAGGGATCTTCAAATAAACATGATGTGGGAGTGGCGGGATCTTTAGGTGGGCCAGCCCGAGCTCAAATGGAACATGAGTTAGAGGAAAGCCCGTTGGAAAATGTTGATGGGAAGAAAAGACCTCATTCGGATAGGTTGAACTCTAATATTTCTAGAAATTTTGATTTCTTGGAATCTAATTATGAGTGTGAAAATGTTTGTTTTAAACAGATATCGACGACTGCAATAGGCAAGCCGACTAGAAGCAATGAAAATTTTGAGTTACAATGTTCGTGGTTTAGGGAATCCACAGATAGTCTGGAAAATTCAACATATGCTGAAAACAAATCGTCCCCAAATTATCTTATTAATAGAGACGAAATTGAATGCTAGGAGGATGGAAAATGTTTGGATAAGTTGGGGTTTTCATAATGGTATTAATGTTTCGTCTAATGGGACAATAAGAAGTTTATATCTCGCTTGGATAGGTGATGTTACTATCCAACTATGTAGTTTCTTGATAAATAATATTGATGTTGAGATCAGTGAGAAGGAGGATAGCCAAAAATGGTGAATGACAAGATTTTATGGCTCACCAATTTCTCAGGATAGAGTCAACACGTGGAACTAATTAAGGAGACTCGGAAGAAATCAAGATCTACGTTGGATGGTGTTTGTTGACTTTAATGAAATCATGTATGCTAAAAAAAAAAGTTTGGGGAGTGTCGAAGGATGAAAACCAGATGGAGGAATTTTGTAGTGTTTTATACGATTTCCAGTTGAAAGATATTGGGTTTTTGAGGCATTGATTCACATGAGAAAGGGGAAATTTGCCAGAAATAAACATTCGTGAAAGGCTTGATCGAGGGTGGCAAATTCTAATTGGATTGAGCTTTTTCCTGAACTCTCTCCACGTCTGGTGCATTCGGTATTGGATCATTGTCTTCTTTTTATTGTTACAAATATGGAAGAGAGGAGGTGCAAAAAGAAGAAGTTTTGTTTTGAGGCTTGGTGGACACTGGAATAATCTTGTGAACAGAGGGTGCATAGTTTGCAGGAGGCAAGTAGGGGAAATGCTTTGAAACGTCTTGCTATACTATGCAATGGTTTGAAGGGTTGGTCTGAGAAGATTAAAAAGAATAGGGTTGGTCGTTCAATGTGTCTTTCGATGAGACTTGAAGATTTGAATAATTGTGACAGAGATGAGGAGGTTCTTGCCAAAATGCTGAAGGTAACATTTCATCTTAATATGGAAATGGAAAAAAGAATATATTTATTAGAAACAATGAGCGAGGGTAAATTGGTTAAGGATGGGTGATCGGAGCACGTCATTTTTTCATAATTTTGCATCCCAAAAAAAGCGAATGAATTGCATCCGAGTTTTGCAGAACATGAATGGATAAAATGTTTCGGATGATAGGAGAAGATATTTCTAGAACTTATTTCATTGATCTCTTTTTCACTAGAGGGATCGATGATCCGAATTATATTCTTATGGGGTTAACAACTGCATTTCATAGGAGAGGAACCAGGCGTTAACTACTGCATATTCGGAAAAGGAAATTATTTCGGCAATAAAAGGAATGGGGCCTAATAAGACGATGGGTTCAAATGGTTTGCCAGTGTTCTTTTCTGAAGTTTTGGCATATTATTGGAAAATATATATGCACATTCTGTCTTGATGTCTTAAATAGAGGTCAATCCTTGGAAGCCTTGAACTGTACTAAAATAGTGCTCATTCCTAAGGTGAATCAACCTACCAATTTGATGAATTTTCACCATATCAATTTTTGTAATGTTCTTTACAAAATTATTTCTAAGATTATTGCTAATCATCTTCAAAAGGTTTTGGATATTTGTATCAAAGAAGCACAAAGTACTAACACGATTTTTTATATAATACTGTTTTGTGTTTATATATTAGATAAACAAATAGTTATATTTATCTAATATAAAAATAAATTAATGTATTTATTTCTTTAAATATACATGATTGAAACAAAACTAAAATTTCACATATACATTTGAACCACAATTAAAGTTTTATGTGTATGATTGCACCAAATCAAAGTTCATGTATAATTCTGAGATTTATCTCTTTACTTTTCAATTTGCTCCTTTTCAGTCCTTCCATTAACTTTTTATGTTAACTTTATTAAAAAAAAATTAAGCAAATCACAAATTTAGCCTCTCAACCTTTACAACTTTTGTCAATTTGATCCATACTATTGTGTTTTTACTTTAATTATAAAAAAAATTAAAAATTATAATATTTCTTTTAAATATGTCAACAAATTAAAGATGGAAAAAACACCAAAATTTATCATTAATCATTAAACTTGACCTCAACTTTCAAATAGATCATAAACTTTTAATTTAATCAAATTACATCATTCAACCGTTGAAGTTACTTATAATAACAATATTAAATTATTTTAACTAAATACACATTCCTACTTTGCATGTTTTTAACATGTAAACAAATTAATACCTAATTGGTCCAACAAAAAAAACAATATTGGAATTATAAATAAAAAATTTAAATTTATTTTTTTCAAAGTTCAATTAGGTGACAATATAGGGTTTAGTTAAGTTTTTCTCCTTAATGTCATCGGCAGTATTAAGATAAATATTAGATTAACATTAGAGATTAATGTTAGATTAATGTTAGATTAGGATTTACTTTGAAATTAATAGGATATTGTTTAGATGATTATTATATATATTTAAAATAAAAATAGCAAGGAAAATAAAAAAAAATGAACAAAAGTTTTAAAATGGAAAAATAAATTCAGAATTGAGGTAGGAATTTGGTTTCCACACAAATTTGAATATGGATTTGGATGTGCTTGAAAGTAAATTTGAAAATTTTGATTTTTAAAGTCACTTTGAATGTGGTTTATTAAAGAGAAGAGAGACGAATAGTTAAAGACATATATAATAAGGGCATTCGAAATAGATATATATTCTTTTACTAAAAATCCCTTCTTTTTTTTTCCTTTCAAAAATCAGAAATAAGAATGAAAAAAAATTTTAAAAATCAAAGAATAACCTTCAATGAAATTGAAAATAATATTTTATCGAGTTTCAAGACCCTCAAACTAAAGATTACCAAAAAAAATCAAAGGAAACCATGTAAAAAAGGGACATGAAAGATTTCTTTCTTTTATTCTTTTCGGGTTTCATTTAAGAAAAAGAGAGTGAAGATTTTGTTTGTTACTTTCAATTACTAGAGGAAGCAATGGGAGTTGAGAGAATAGGGAAAAAGAAAGTGGAAAGATTTCAAAGAAATGGATTTTTTCAAAGTTTATTATTTATAAAATTAGTTTTTCATTTGTGTGAGAATAAACCATAATCAATTGAACCAATGTTTTATTGAAAGTTTGGGAAATTTTATAAATTTTTTAATTAGTTTATAATTTTGTATAGTTTTTATAATTTTTAAAAGTAAAAAAAAAAGAGAGTAAAAGCTAAATTGATAAAAGTTGTAAAGGTTGAGGGACTAAATTCTTTATTGTACCTAATTATTTAGCAGAAAAAATCAACGGGGGATTAAAAATTAGCAAATCAAAAAGTATAGAGGTTAGATCCGCACAAATCAATAAATACAATGACTAGCCTTAAAATTCAACCAATTTTTTTATCGAAATTAAATTCAAAATACAAATCCTGAACGCCTAATCTTCTCTACGTATAGAAAATATACTAATATATTCTTTTCACTTCATATCCTCTTTCTTTATGTTTCCTCTCATCTTGCCTTTCTTCCAGTTGAGCACTATGAGTTTTTTTTTATATAACTTATTCAAATAAATTGATTATTTATTAAAATAACCTAGGTATAAATTTTTGTATGAAAATGACATGTTTTTTACGTCAACTATCTCACCTCTAGTACTACTCTCCATTATCCCCTAATGATTGTCTGATCTATAAAAGTGATATTTTTTGTATCGATATTGTGTTCGCTAGTATTGGTATGTATTTTTTCAAATACACTTAAAAATATAGGTATTTTGATATTAAAAAAAGGGAAATAATAATATTTAATAGGTGTTGATATTTATTGTTGCCAGCACTGGTTCAAATTTATTTATTTATTTTTTGCTTTTTTATGCTAATATTCACGTTACCGGTACCAATTCAAATAAAAAAATGATTTTTTACTTTTTTAGTGTTAGTGTTCTCTTTGTTAACATCGGTGTGATTTTTGAAAAAAAATATTTGTCAACGTGCTTTAGTTGCCGAGACCGATGGAAAGAAGAGAGGAAGCGAGGAAGTTAAGAAATTGAAAACAAAATCTTTTAATTAAATTGTGGTGCATCAATTAAATTGCAGGTGTAATTACAATAAAATAATAATAGGAATTGAATTTTTTTTAAATTAATAGTAATTGTAGTGCATAAATTAAATTACATGAGTAATTACAATAAAATAATTACAATAATTGTGGTGCATCAATTAAATTACATGAGTAATTATAATAAAAATTAATTAATGAAAAATTGTAGTGCACAATCTTGTATGTTTATTTAATTAATGCAAAGTCTTTTAATTACTTTAATTAATTTCATTAATTAAGCCGTTTGAAAGACAATTGGAAAGTTTACAAAGTTTGCATTAATTAAATTGTATGGAAATCATTAATGGAATTAGTGTGTTTTTTAACGTTTAAATGGTTTATTGCATGGAAAACATATACAGCTTTTTATCATTTAAATGGTTTTTTTATATTAAAAATCATATACAATTTTTATATTTTTTATTGCACGAATTAATGGTTTTTTTTTTAAGTTTAACTGGTTTAATTGCATGAAACTTTTTTAAACATTTCATGATTTTTTTAACATTTAAATAGTTTAATTACATTAAATAATGGAATTTAATTACAATAAATTTTCATTCTAAACTCTTCAATTCCTTACATTAATTTTTAAATCTCATATACAACTTTTTTTTTTTTTGAATAAAAACATCTTTTACATTAATAAAGTACATTGAAACCATAAAATTAAAAGTCAAATTTATTAACCCAATTTCTTTTTCTTTGCTGTTATATTTATTTTATTATCTATTTTTGTTTTTGATTTGTCCTTTCATTTGACCATTTGGGCTTTTTATTTGTTTTACAATTAATTAATCTTTTTATTGTTATCATTAATTGTTATATTTTCTAAGACTATATTATTCTTGTTTATGCATTTACTTTGCCTTATTCTCTTCTTCTTTTCTTTTCATTTTTTCTTAGCTTTTTTTTTCTTTTCATCGGTCCAATAACTAAAGCACGTTGATAATTCTTTTTTAAAAACCATACTGGTATTGGCAAAGAGAATGCTGACACCTAAAAAGTATTTTTTTTTTAAATTTGAACCCTAACAACGAGAATGACAATGTCAACACAAAAAAAATCATTTTTATAGACTAAGTAATCATTGGGTAATCATTAGAGAATGATGGAGGGTGGTGTCAACAGTGAAATGGCCGACACCAACATGCACTGCAGAAAACATGTCATTTCGTACAAGATTTTACACATGGATCATTTTTATAAATAATCAATTTATTTGGGTTAATTATGAAAAAAAGGTAGCACTGTTGAGTTTTATGGTTTAAATCAAGGTTTTCAAAACCAAACTAATACTCAAACCAAACAGGCCATCAATTATCGATTTTTGATTTGTTTGTTTGGTTTAATAAAATAAATTATTAAAAATTTATAAAATAAAAAAATTAAAAATAGTGAAAACTAGTTCAACTAGCTTTTTTAGCTTTGCTCCATAGGTTTGTATCGGTTCGTAGGTCATTATCTTAAACCCCTATATTTAGATCAGTATCCCAGCCAATTTGGTTCAATTTTGAAAACATTGGTTTTGGTTGATGAATTTTTTTTTTAACCTTATCAGGCGAGCAAGCAAGAAGTGAAGTTCGAAAACAAAATTAATTATTGTTGGGAATCAACCCGAATGAACAACGAAGTTGTAAAAGTAGAAAAAAACGAACACAAATATTTTACTTGGAATACCCTCAAAGAGAGACAACCACAGGCAAATGAGGCTTCGACTTTTCACTATATGAGTAAACAAACAAGAATATAATATGGAGAAAATAAACCTAAATGTCATAATCCCAAAAAACAAATCGATCAACAAAACTCTAAATATCATAAGTCATTCACAAAAGGGGCATAAAAATACTCTTCATAATTACCATGAAACTCTCAATAAAACTCATATGCGACTAGATCTTGTCGCCATTAAAGAAAAAGCCTACGACTACATCTTGATTGGCTTAACCAAAAAAGGGATACAATGACTCATTTAAATAGGCTTAGATTAGAGTTCTGATCATACTAAAATATTCTTGGAATAACTAGATTCTAACTGGGAGAAAAAGTCTTGCTTGAAGTCTAAAACGCGACTGCTAAATAGGAGAACATGTCGTGACGTCTCAAGGTCACATCCGTCTCATCCCGACGAGTCGACGCTCCTCATCCTGAAATCGAGCCTGTTTTGGCCCTTCTTTGGTTGCTCGTCGATTCTTGTTTAAGGTGCCTGCAACGTGTCCAACAAATGCAAGGCACACCACCACAAATCTCACCTTGACTTGAATTTATCACGCCTCCTTTTTCATGCCTCGTCATGGGCCTAACTTAAATTTTGCTAAATGTTAACCAAGTCTAAATCGTCCTCAAACTTGCAAACTGAAAGATTCATAGCCTTCACATATATTTTGTATAATGCAACAAGGGCCAATAATACCCGAACAGGAGAGAAAATATCAACTCTCTCCACCTGACTGCAACCCTCTGCTACCAACCTTGTCTCAAACATTTTGCAAACCATTCGAGTCCTAAAGACCAAAAAGGGACGAGATTCTTCTCTAAATCAGGCACATGCCTGACATTTGACTAATTTGCCTCAATTCGTTGTAGCAGATTAAACTAGTTTCATATTTAAGGAGCTTGAATACGAGCAATCTTGTTATAAATTAACGAGCTGAGGGTGTTTTGGTCTGCACAATAAAAATTAACGTAAAAAGTCAGTCGGCCTAGATTTAAAGATGACGCCAACCCTAACATTATAAAAAGGCTCATTAAACACTTGAGAATGGACCTCTTTTGTAACTTATAATTTTCCTTTCAAATTAGTTTTCAGTTTTTAGTTCTTTTTAGACTTAGGATTTATTTCAGTTTGTTTTCATTTGTGACATTCGGGGAATCTGATTTGTGGATTCAACCAAACAAGTTGTGAATTTTTGCGCTTCAATCAATCAATACAATTAGGATTTCTTCGTAAACTTTTATTCTTGATTTGTTCTTCATATTTACTTTATTTATTAAGTTTACATTGTTTTATGAAATACATGAGGAACTAATCCTCTTATGGGGGATTATTGAGTGGAAGTGTGAGTAATTTATTTCTATGTAGGGTTTTTTAGCGTATTAGCTGTTTGGGATTGCTTGAGCGGCAGAAATGTGCTTGTCGTTGAAACGAATTAGAGAGGTTATTATTTATGAAAATTTAATCAAAACGAATAATATACAAAATAATTAAATAAAACTACAATATTGTTAAACAAGCGTATTGGAAAATTTAGAACAAAACTTGAGAGAATTGAGAGAGTTGAGAGTTTAGAAAGAATTGAGAGAGTTAGATTTGAGTGAAATGAATGAAAAATGACTTAACATTTATAGGGAAAAAAATTACCGTTCGAGTAATTAAAAAATTTTACCATTATCAACGTTCAAGAAAATAATCATTAGTTGAAAGCGATGACTGAACACACTTTTACAAACTCTCTCAAAGAATAATATATTTCCCTAATTAAAAAAAATGGTATAACCAATGAAAACAAACGGCTTATATGCCTTATTTAGCCAATATATAGTGTAAACATGGTATCATAGTTTTCATTATTATATAGTTTCTCATGACGACAGCATCTCTAACTGATGTTGGAGATGGGTGAAGGGACAGTGCATGGCCTATAACAAAAGAAGCATATTTTGGATTCCATTTACGAGGGGGAATGAATAACAGTAACACCATGTCCGTATCCATGCTCTTACTTTACCAAAGCCAACTGACGTGGGCAGTTAAAACTACAATGGCACTCAACGTTTTATCCATCACCATTCATATACTTGAACGAAATTAATGGTACCCGAAGAGAGACGGGCCCTGCATTGACATGCTTGCTTCTATAATTTAATGTACTGCTGTAGTAACATAAATTTGACATCACATGATTTGTGGGCTCCGAGTCTTTGGATAAATGTCAAGGACCCACTTACAACTCTGGATCAACAACCAACGAAGGTGATATCCCAACCATTCTCTTAAGCCTTAATATATAGGCCTGCATATATAATTTTGGTTTTCGCTGTTTTAATTCATTTGGGTCATGCAAATATTTTTATTAAGATTCGCTATATTCTCAACATTTAAGGTCATTCTTTTATCTTGAATTATAAATTTCATTTTATATAATATAAAATAAATCAGCTTGGTTGGCATGGATACATGATTCGTAATATCTGGAATAAAATCTCGGGGTATCCTGTCAAGCTGAAAAGGTGTTAATTTGAGGGCAGGGCAACGAAGTCGAAATCCACCATGAAAGGAAGCAAAGCAAGGGCGAGGGAAAGTTGACCTTTTCCGTAAGAGCTAGCTAGCTCAATCCATATTCACGAAAACACTTGGTGCTGAAGCTGCATCACGCAACTGCACAACACAGGCTTTAGTCCCTTCTGATAAGAGCTAAGGGGACCTTGGTGGGCCATCTCTATGGATTCTGAAATCTTTAGATGTTGTCTTCTAACAATATTGTTCGCCCAAGCAGGATTATTTACAGCCATCTTTTTTCTTTTCACTCCACCAACTTAATCATTTCGATCCCCTCAAATGCTATAATTGGAATTAATTTTAAATTATTGTACTAGCTATCATTTGAGCTTTTCTTCCTTAATTATAATTAAGCTTCAACCCTGACGGTATTAATTAGTCTAATAAGGTGATACCACAATGGAAATGGGAAGTGATCACATTATTATAAGGTTGCAGTGTCTAGTTTATACTTTATAAATATAGATAACCGGTTAATATGAGGAGGATAATGAGGCTAAACTAAACTACCCTTAGGTAAAGCTAACATGACTACTAGTAGTTAAGAAACCCATATGTGCATGGTAAAAAACAACTACTAAATTTTGATCCTCAATTGATTACAGTCACAGATGTTATGTCTTCCCAATACAGGTTGTTCATTGAAGTCTACTTTTGACAGAAAATAAAAAGAGATTCTATTAAGGCAAAAAATGACAAGACAAGAGATTAAAGGAGATCCTATATCGTGCCTATCTTAAGCCATATGTTGGTCCAGCAAGATCAAAGCAGGTTACCCGTTTGAACCCTAGCCAATTCGTAGCCATTTAAGAGCTAGGTTACATGATTTTGGCAGCTTAACCGCAACCACCAGTCTATCCTATATATCTTGAGGGTTATGTCGTATTAGAGCAAATAAAATCTAGTTTTGGACAAGGCAGTATATCTACTGGCCGACTACTTCCTGACAAGACCATATTTAATTTCACTTTTCAGTGACCTCTGATTTACCTGGAAATTCACTTTAAGATATCCAAACTGAGTGGCTGAGCAGTCTATTCATGTTTGGGAAGCAACATGCAGTTGTTAATGCAACTCTAAGGTTTTAACTTGTGCAGTACATTTTTTAGGTTAGCCGAAAAGATTCAACTTGCTTTGATATTTTTCATTGACAAGGGGTAATAAAACAGGCAGATGGCCCCTACAAGATTACTTTGTTGGATCATGTACTTATTAAATGACATTCTGCATTATTTCGTTGTAACAGAAATGATAATTGAGGTGAAGGATGTTTTTAAAAGTCAAAAACCATAGAGATTCTTCTATTTGATTTTTATTTTCTTTTATCAGAATTTAGAAAGAGAGATTTATGTCAAGTACCTATCATGATGAACACTTGAGTATTATTTCAAAAGATTTAAGTTAGGGTGCTCTCTTTTTATTAGGAAATACCTGAATGGATACTACATGATGTCACAATTGTTATAATATATTATGGAACTAGGCAATTTAAAGGTTTAAGTTTGACAAATAAGAACATCAGAAATAAAACTGGTGCCTTCAAACTCCAGGAACCTTTTTTTTTTTCTTGTGGGTCATTCTTTCAAAGGCGCACTAATGAGAAATACAATTTGCCTTTAATCAAGCTAGAACTTGAAAAAGGGGGAAAAAACACCATAAAAATTCCCCATATATGAATTCCTAGTGCTGAAGCCTTTTGAAAGCCCTTTAAAAAGCATAAAAACTAAAAGACAGACAAGAAACTAAAGAAAAACTCAAAACTGGGCCATCACCTGTACTTTGATGTCCTGAATCCAACAAAACATTCACATTTCACAGTGAAATGATCCCTTCATCTCCCTCTTATTTTGGCGCTTAAAATCAGGGGTTAAGACTTTAAAGCATATATATACTTGTTACTTTGGGTACATGATAGCTAGCAATATTATAATTTTGCTCCTTACGAATTATATAAGCTTCCCAAGGTCGTCTTATATGTGGATCTCAGCCAGCTTTACATGAAACAAAAGTGAAAAAAGAGCAAGGGAATTATCCTAATTATATCCTGGGTGGGCCGATTAAACCACTCAATGAGTTTTTGTACAATTACTTGAACCAAACAACGGAAGGGAAGGGCGATATGACACCATTAGCCGTGGTGGGGGCAGAGCTAGCCTGTTGAGGTGTATTTTGGGAATGATGTGAAATCGTTTTTGTGCAAAGCATGGTGGGAAAGGAAGCAAGTAAACTATAAGGAGCACACATGGGGGGAAAACAATGATGTCTCACTAAAAAAATGTGGGGGCAAATACCCTGACAGCGTCAAGAATATCCGTACAGACCAAACAATTCTAATCAATGTTTCAATCGAGATGTGGCTACACACATGTATATCGTATAGGATTCTTCGCACAATTTAGGTGGCCGGCATGCGTTGTCTGAGGTTTCCCTAGTTGGCCGTTCCAGGGGATAAACCTCATCATGGAAATGTTTTCATACCCCTCTAAAGACTTAACCCCAATTGCCCACTTGAGATTTCTTATCCTAATCCTTCACATAGAAATTAATTACTCATAAAGATCTACGGATTTCAAAGCTATTGCTGAAGATGTATTTAGAAAAACAGTTGGATATTTTTAGTGAAATAAACAGGAAATGCATGCCAATCAAAGCTGGATTATGGGAGACACTGTGATCATTAAAAACCTTGGATGATAGGTGATGGATAGGAGTATGTTACTGCTCACGCTAGTGGCAGACAAGCATTCCAATGGATGAGCCAACGGTGTTTTGAAACGTGTTGCCAAACAGCGACAGTCATATAGTATGCCTATGCCAAGTACAACAAATGATTTAGTTCTTTTCATAGTCCAATTGGGAAGATAAAAGTTCATGTGTCATACGTCGCGCTATGCTACTCCCTTACCAATCCCATATGACCTTTTTCTTTTAAAGAAAAAGAAAAGGCCCTACTTTAATCTTCTTTGGATTGGCCTACACCCCAGTGCACATATGCAATTGGAGAAGGAAAATGCTCATCCTAATTATTAGTTTTTTCTACGAAACCCTTCCCAAATGACACCGCAATTAACCCTAAAAATGGCAAAGAGGGGTATATGTATAGAGTAACGTCAACGTCAAATTTTCACTATGTATAGAGTAACATCAACGTCAAATGTTCACTATGTACTGTGATTTTATCACTTAATCCTCGTCCTGAGTATTGATCATCCTACTGGAGCTCAAATGCATAGAATATATGTAGCCAATGAGTAATAAGCCTTCCTTAACCAACTGCTAGCTTTTTTTGGTATAAGTTTTGGACGGATTCTTTAAGCTGCTTGATTTGAAACCTGCCCTATGCCTATGCTAAAATAAAACAAGTGAGGTTAGGATTCCAAAAGATAAAATGTAGAATATTTAGTACATCGGGCGAATAATCCCCAGAGTTTTCCCCTACAAGTAATAACGGCATTTCCTGTAAAAAAAATAGTGGTTTAGATGAAACAAGCTCTCTCTCTTTCTTTCTTTTTTAATTTACTAGAAAAAGGAGATCTAGAGGATGATTAATACCCTGAAATATTTAGGTTTTTTTTCCTGAAGCATTGGTTGCTTAATTTGTCATAGCTGATGACACTTTGTATCTGGGTTCTTTGAATTGGGGTTATCTAGAGGATGATTAATAGCATGAAATGAGTGGTGGGAGGGGGAAGATTCGTGCATCGGATAGGCCTAACCTATATATTCAGCGAGCTCTAGCTTATACAAACAACTTTAGCCAAGATTATGAACGAAACCAACCTAACTAATACTTTGACAGCTATAAGAAACTATTTCATGTATATGAATCTGAAACCTAGGTGATAGCTCTTAGCAATCAGGACACTGCATGAAAATGTAGCATTTCTATTCACGGCTAGGCATAGAAGCTAATCTGAGCTATTTGGTTCATACAAAGGCGTATAACAGCTACCCCCTTCATCTCTTAGATGGGCTACATATAACTTTCCCTATAACATTAATGAATTGAGTCTTCCATCAGGTTTGATTTGCATGCGGTTGCTAGGAGGTTATATCCACCATTAATTTAATTCTCAGAAATCCCAGATATATATAACTGTTTTCTGCACAGTTAAGAAGAAGAAAAAGGATTTATATAAGATGGGTGATGACGAAAATAAGTTCCATAGTGCTGCATGATTCATATGGGTTTTAGGGTCTGATCACTGATGTTGTGTTGGTTGAAATAATTATGCAGGCGCGTGCGGGAAATTTGGCAAATAAAGGGAGGCAGGCAAGGCAAGAGGGACAATCTTAAAATATAATATAACATCTTTGCCCACAGTTGAGACAATGACCCTAAACCCCCCGTCTTTCTCGGGCTCTTTTCTTCAATGATTCACCATCACATGGATCCTCCTCTGGACAAAACTGTGCCTGACAAGCTGAGTTTTTCACAGGTTAACAGCATTTCTTTCCACCACTGTGTACACAAATAGTAATTACCCATGAAAAAAATTTGTACGGTAGCCAAAGCAATAGTTTTTGTTTTTAACTGACATGTAAGAAATTGTTACCATAGCATAGCACCAAAATTCTGCACAACAATCATAGACTTTCACTTTTCAGGTATAACCCACTACTGATCGACTCCACTCAACTGGCCAGTACCCTTGAAAAATGAATGAAGTAAAGGCGGAAAGATCAAGGCAGTGTGAGCTATAAATACAGGGCAAACAGATCTTATATAAATTATATAGGTCGATCTTTCTTCATTATAATGGCAGATAGCTCGATCCCAGCCAGGTCATCTGCACCAGATAAACCCTCTTCATCGTTGAAGTTATTTGGTTTTTCACTAACTGATCAGCCAGACGAAGTTTTAGAGAAAGCTGAAGGTTTTGGAGAAAGCAGGAAATTCGAGTGTCCATTTTGCCACCGAGTATTTGCCAACTCTCAAGCACTAGGGGTTCACCAAAATGCTCACAAGAGAGAGCGTCAGAAAGCTAGGCGTGCCCAGTTTCACAGCCAACAACGCCTAATAGCATCCGCACCTGTTTTAAGCTCCCACTCCTTAAGGCCCACGTTTCCCAGAGGCTTCACTGGCAACGCTGCTGCTAAAATTGTATCGCAACCATTTTATTGTCCATCACGCCCATTGTTGCTCCCCTCCACTCCTACTCAGTACCCTCCTCGAATTTACGTAGCACAGCCACTGCATTTTGCCACAGCAGCACCCACATTAACTGATTTTTCTGGTCAATTACCCGAGGCTGACATAGGCCTCGATCTTCATCTTAAACTTTCTCCTTCAGGTTGTTAGATCCTATAACCTCTCTCTCTCTCTCTCTCTCTATATATATATATATATATATCTGCTTTTGTATTTTCCTCTCTTTGGTTAAATTTGTCTTGAACGTGTTATATCTTTCATTGAAACATCTTCCAATGTATTTAAGAGTTTAATTTTCCGGGCAATTCTAGTCTTCGAGCTCTCTTATGCCGCAGATGATATGATGTAAAACAACTGAGGGTTATTAATTAAGTGACAGAATTTTGTGTAGTTAGCAGAGATTAAGAATGTTAAGTGGGACAACATGACAAAGGAGGCACCATTTCAGGATTGAAAATGAACTTGTGACTAAGATGTGAACTCGTGAGGAGTAGGATATATTTAGGATTCAAAATCAATTGGCTTACGCCATTGCATTGACTAGTTGAATTGTATATCTGTGTACAACATTCATGTATGTAGGCACTTGATAGCTAGCGAAAATACCAGCTGAGAATTTAGAATAATAAATCCCGCTGAGTAACTTTTGCTGCATTCATTACAAATTCAACAGAAAATGGAACAAGATATTTCATTTAATGGTGTTCCCAAGCATGAAGTTAAGTTAGCCCTCTAGAGGATGAATCTAAATGGGCAGATTGTTGATTTGCAATCATTATTTTCATCCCTTCATTTTCAAGAGAATAACTCCTAACTTCTGGTTTTACGCTCACATTAAGCATACACTTTCTTCTTCCCTCTCAGAAGAAATGCAATTTAAGCCTAAGTAAATAGCAGTGAAAAAGTATTTAAGTTTTTAATTAAGTATAGATTTCCTACAAAAACATGATTGAGTAAGTTTGATTGTTTTTTAGTTATAAGTTATACCAACATCACTAAATTATTAATAAATGTACATTTTTATTGCTCTATTTTAAAAATTTACAAATTAATCATTAAATTATTTTTAATATGATCACTTTTAATATAATTTAATATTTTTAATAAAACAATTAAATAAAGAGTAAACTATCAAAATAGTCATTTTTGTTTATCTCAGGTTACATTTTAGTCATTTATGTTTGAAATGTTACATTTTAGTCACTTACGTTATCACGTTCTAACATTTTAGTCGCTAAGCCGTTAACGGTGTAACGGTAAGCTGACGTGGCACATTAAATCATCGTTTTAAACAAAAATTTTAGGTTAATTTATACAATCAGTCCCTATATTTTTTTCGTTTTGAGCAATTTAATTTTTTTCTTTTATATTTTTGGAACTTTTTTTTCTTTATTATCCATTCTCTTTTGCTTCTTCATTTGTTTTCCTCCTTTCTCCATTTCTTTTTTGATGTAGTTTTTTTTTTAATGTTTTCTAATTGTTAAAACTAATCCCTATACTTTTATTTTTTTGAACAATTTAATGTTTTCGAGTGTGGTAAGTTTGTGGACTAGTTTTAACAAATGAAAAACATAGAAAAACTACGTAAATAAATGAAGAAAGGAGAAGCAAAAGAGAATGGAAAAAAAAAAAGAAGGAAAGTTAAAATCACATAAAAGAAAAAAAATTAAATTGTTCAAAATGAAAAAAATATGAGGATCGATTGTATAAATTAACCTAAAATTTTTATTTGAAATGATGATTTAATATTCCACGTCACCTTACTGTTATACTGTTAACGGCTCAATAAGTAAAATGTTACAACGCGATAACGTAAGTAACTAAAACGTAACATTTCAAACAGAAGTGACTAAAATGTAACCTGTGATAAATAAAAGTGACTATTTTAATAATTTACCGTTAATTAAAATCAGCGAGGGTGTTATTTTATATTCTAGATCTCAACCAAATTAATATCCTAGGTTTTTTATTTAATTTTTCCCGCTTAAGTAGCCAATTAATCAGCTTAAAAAGAAGGAAATCAATCACTGAAAAAACTTTTTTTTCCCATATTAATGGTTTGAATTAATTCACTCTACAAGATAAAACTAATATTGTTAGTAAAGTTTGTTAATTTGTTTTAAATATTATGATAATTTTTTTGGTTTCTTTTATTTGGTTGAGAGAATATAAAATAACTTATAGTATCTTTTATTTAATTGTTTCAATTAAAAAATTATTAAATTAAGCTGAGAGTGATCAAATTATAAATTTATTAATAGTTCAGGGATTAAATTGTAAATTTACCTATCCTTACATCTAATGTCCATTGGCTAGTGATCAATTTGTAACCTTTTAAAGTTAAGTGACCAAAGTGTAAATTTACTAATAGTTTAGTGACCTTAGGTGTAGTTTACATTTCTTTAAAAAAATGAAAAAGAAGGTTAAAATATGCCATAAGTCCCTATTTTCTTTACAAATTTAGAATTTAGTCCCTCTACTTTCTAAATTTCAAAATTTAAATCTAACTGTTAGCATTATTATAATTATTTTATTAAATTTAGGTTCATCACGACGTCATTTTTTTAGTTATATAGCTATCAAGTGAGTTTTTTTAGATCACACCAAGAAATTTAACAGTGTTAACAATTAGATTTAGATTTAAATTTTAAAATTTAAAAGTTCAAAAAAATTAAATTCTTAAAAATATAGAGATTAAGTTCTAAATTTATGAAAAGTAAAAATATTTACGGCATATTTAAAAAAAGTTTGTTTTTCCTCTGTAGAAAAGATGTATTTTCTGAGATCATGGATTTGGCTAACGAGCACATTACAATTAAAACCCTTTTTCAAGATAAATTAAATTATTTATACATAACAAATCACACACGTAAATGATAAAGATTCTCTCCTCCCTCTCTCGAGTAGGACGTTTTTTTCTAGTAATTTCTAGCTCAATCTCTCGCCTGTTTTCCTTGTGTCAGGTGAATGCTACCCTCGCCCAGCACCAGAGGCTACGCTAGCGCGAGGGCCTTGCTCTCTCCTTAAAAAATGAAAAAAAAATTGTTTAGTTTTTTTATAATGATTTAAGGATTAAAAAAGATATCAAACAATTGGTTATTTATAAAAAATGTGTAGAGCTTTAGTGATAAAAAATTTTAATTCGCCTTTTTATTAATAAAAATAATTAATTAATTAGTTTAATTGTTAACTATATTGACATGGTTGATGAAAGTCACCGAAAGCTGCCACGTGATAGTATGTTGATGTGGTATATTGACATTAGCAAAAAATAATTTTATTTTTTAAAAAAATAATTAAAATATGCATGAATTTGAACAACCATTTGTTTAGATTTATTTTTGATGAATACAAAATTAAAGAAAAACTTTAAAAATTATAAAACTATTAATAATTATGAAAAATTTTCTAATATATATTTTAAAAACACCAAAAAATGATTCTGTTTAATACATGCCTTAGAATCTTGTCCTATTGATTAGTTTTATTATTTGTTTCATTTGAAAATTTTACTCTTCGCACAAACCTTACTATCCCTATACCTTCTGCCCTTATTGCTTGTTTGTTTACTGCTCTTTGGTTAGTTCCAACACATCAACCAAGGCCCTTGGTTGGTGTTGACACTTCCTTTGCCAGGCTTATATACTAGTGGCCGTTAGCATCATTGGTGGGAAGGGTTGTATTAGCCTTATAGTTCAAAATTTTATTTCTGCTATGGGGTTTGGCAGCTCAAGCACTATCATCTCTTTGGTATTTATTTGTAGTGTATGGACTGTGTTATACAGGTCCACTTCGATCGTCGGGAGAATCTCACCTACTAAGTAAACTTCTCTGCTGATCAACACCTTGTTAGGAGCTAAAGCGATGTTGAGCATTGGCCCGTTAAAATAGAAAAATTACACTTTAAAAAAATTATAAAATTACAATTTACTTCCAATATGATAAAAATTTTGATTAATCTTTCTAAAAACTATAAAGATATAAAATGATACGATCTAGTAAACTTGTATTTTAACTTTCATAACTCAATATGCCCAGAAATTCTATTTTTTTGCTGTTGTGTATGGATATAGTTTTGTATGGCTTGCATGTAGTTTATCACTTGGTCACATTACTGACTTATCTACGAGAGGCCACGAAAACAAAAGCCTTCCAACTCTCAAGCACACATCTTGAAGGGACATGTGGCCTCATAAAGTAATAGGAAGGTTCCTTAAATACCCTACGTTGTCCAACAAAAGGATCATGCAAACACCATTCGAACCAAACTCACTGTTATCATTCTCTTAATTAGGCTTTCTACCACCATCCAAGCTTCCTTGTAAGGCTCTCGGCTCTCAGGGAGACAAGGTGAACCATCCTCAATCTCCAACTCACTCCTTTATGTCAACAGACTAATTTTTTGCTTTTGTTGTTTGTGTTCTCTTTGCCATGGTTATTGATTGGAGGTCTCTTGATTTCTCTGGGTCACCTTCCTATTTTGTAATCCCGTTGTTTCATCTACGGAGGTATATGTTAAAAAAAATATACAATTGTCCATGGCATTTGCCATGCGACATGCGTACTCCTCTAATTTTGAAGTTGTATGACCTTTAATTTTAATTTTATTCCTTTTATTATATATAAATTTAAGATTTAATTTTTAACATAATTTTGTTTTTATATTTTTTTAATATTATTAACTAATCCAAATAGTTAATATTGTCAACTTTTCAATTAAAATATTACGTGGTTATATATAATTTAAATTTGCTAAGGGTCTTAGAAATAAACACATCTTTTGGGTTTGCCTTGCTTTTTTTTTTTTAATCAATATAAGGCAATGGTCAAATTTTAGTTTCAGGCCTTAACTATGTTGAAACTTGGATTTAATCCATATATTTTAATTTTTGACATAATTTAATCCCTATTTTTATAATGTCATTAATTAGTCTAAATAGATAATATTGTTATCTATTTCAATTACTATGTTGATATTATTTTTCCTTAAGAGCATCATTCCAAAAAAAAAATTATCATAATGAATTTAAATGGGTGATTTTTTTTTTTAAAATCTATATCAACATTTTCAACATTAATTTTTTTACATTACTATTAAGCGAATGTTATTTTTAAATGTCATATTATCATAAAAATTTTAATAAGGGGAGTTACTATAGTTGAATTTTTAAATTTGAAAATAAAGAGATTAAAATTTAAATATACAAAATGTAAAATCCTCACATTTTTATTTTATAATTTGATATAAATAAATAATTAAGTGGATAATAGGAATAGGAATAGAGTGCAATTGTTGAATGTTCCAAAAATGATGCAATAATTAGCTTTGAATCCGTTCTCTTACTCTTTTGTCTCAATACAGCTTGCAATAAAAACCAAAAGAGAAAGAATGGTTGAATGACCCCAGAACATGTGCTTATTAACCCATCCATCCTAAATTCTCAGTTCCTATGACCCAATTATTTAAATTTGGAATTCCCCCGATGATTTCACATTTTAGGTGATTAAATTAAATCTCAAAGTCAACTAATTCATCACCAAAGTCTACTTAATTAATTAAGTGCATTGGATTGATGAAATGAAGAAAATGGAGGAGCTGCCAGCTGGTTACTAGTTCTCAGCTGTTCCTGCTTGTTTTTTTCCCCTATGTTTACACTCCTTAATTTCCTCTCAATACAAAGACCAACGCTGCAATTCAACTGTCTTGATATTGACAAGTTGTAAAGTGGGACCATAATTTGTTTTTTCCCCCTCATATTCCTAAAATATTTATTATTTTCGTTTGTGAGTTTACTATTTAGCACCCACAAACTACAACTTGGCTAGGCCAGTTTTCAGTAACTTTTTTCAAAAGCCAAATATCAAACTTTGAAATAAAAGATCATTGAGGTTATTGATATCCATTAACCTCGCCTGCTCAACTTGTTTCACTGAATAAAAATTTCCTTTTTTCTAAAAAAAAATAAAACATGCTTTAAAGTTATATTTCTATTGATATTAAGATTTTTATGTTGGAGTTAGATTTTTAAGTGAGTTTGTTAAAATTTATTAATGAGAAAAATTGTGATTTTACGTTATTCTAGTCCGTTTTTAATACGAAAATAATAAATTATATTTTTACTTTTCATAAGATGGCCTAAAATTACATTTCATACCATTATTAATTAGTTGATAAAAAATATATAATGTGTTTAACAGAGAGAAAAAGCAAAGGAGAGCAGCTGGGTACAACCGTGTTCCCACGAGCTAGCACCGCCCATTTCTAATCAAACCAAACAAAAACGGAAAAATCCCTCCCCAAACCATTTTATTTATTTATTAAGTGGCTCTCTTTCCGCGTCAAATATGGATTTTGCTAAATATATATATAGGCAACCTGGAGATCTCAAAAGCCCTCAACTGCTATCAGAGACTACTCACCAGATTCCGCAAAATCTATTGTTGTTACAAAAACTTTCCCAATCACGTTTTACTTAAAAGCTATACTGCCACAACTACTACTTTGTTAATTTGCTGCAAAAATGAAGGTGACGAAGAAAAAGAGTGATGCTGCTGCTCAAAGAGCATGGAGGCTACTGCGTCTATTCTTGTTATGGACCAGAAAAAGTGGGGTGCTCAGGAGACGGCTTATGATGGAGCTAAGGTTGGTGCCTAAGTTCCTCAAGGGTCTAGGACATACATCCCCTTCTCCTCCTGGCCAAATCTATTTTAAGGAACGCCAGCTTTCATTCGATGAGACACCCATTTTCCATGTGAAGATGCACCGTCCGGCTTCCATGCGCTTCCTTCTTCCTTGCATTAGCCCTCAGGATGTGGATTTCGATTACGATTTCGGCATCGATGGAGAGGACGGAGTTTACGGGTACGATAGTGGAATCAAGAGTCACTCTTGTGAAAAGCAAGGGGAGAAACAAGGAAATGATAAGGAGAGGAAGAGGAGTGCTTGTACATTACCGCTGGAGGAAGAAGGGATTGATTCCAAGGCGGATAAGTTCATTGCTAACTTCTATGAGCAAATGAAGTTACAGAGACAAATTTCTTATCTGGAATACACTGAAATGCTTAACAGAGGCGCATGTTAGTGTCACACAACTCTACATTATTCTCCTTCCTTTATTTATTTTTCCTTTTGAGTTTGCGGCTTTTACAGTGTTTTTTTTTTTTTTTAAATATGAAGAGATGATCAGACACCGCGGGATTTTGTTATTCTTTTTGTAACTAACGAGGATTCAAGTGTTTGCCCATTTATCAATAATGAACTCCCATTCCTCTCTATTTTTTTTTTCTTGAAAAACAAACAAGTCATAATGGATGTTGCTACCTATTTAAACTAATTAAATTCATTGTATACAAATATATCATACTTTTAAACTAATTAGATTTCTGTTTTTTCTCCTCAAGATTTTATTTTTGTAACTTTGTTCCATTCCAACTAAAACTCATTTTAAGTTTGCCTTCGAGCTGATCTGATCTTTTTTTAAATAAAAAAAATTATTTATGACAATTTAATAGATAAAACTGAACAACACCTATTTACTCTTTTATTACTTACATCTTTGGAGTTTTCAACATTTTTACGATCACTATAAAAAATCCTAAATTTCATCAAACATTCCTAAGTAATCAATCCTATTACAAAAGCAATTTCAGACCAAACACCCCTAGATTTAATTTATCTCCACTGCCAAACATCTAGTTTCACGGCCAGCAAAATGGTATTACGAATGGACTCAAAAGAAATATATATATCACAGAGACTAAATCCAATCATGTTAGTCACGAGAAAAAATAATTGATACACAATTAGTTACATGGTAGTTTGAAACTTGAGCAACTTCTCCAAAGAAAATTATTGGGCAACAGCTGTCTTGCCTCAAACCGTATACAATAATATAAAATAAAAATAAAAAAGGACTTGCACAATAGAACAGAAACGAAATCAGTCAATGAATTGATGCTATAAACTTCCATCTACTGCCACGACTTTCAGGTAGCAACTCCCAAATTTTGCTCTGCTACTGTGGTAAACCAGCTGAAGGGCCAAATGTGTGCCTTCATTTGTATTATCCGCTTCAAGATTACCTCCTACCGTATATCAACTTCTTCCTACCTTCAGATTAGGAGCTAGGCCAGTTCACAATACAAAGCTTAATTATTCGACCATTTATTTCATTCATCTCATTTCCAACATTAATCAAACTACAGTTGGCCACAAGATCAAGTGCAAACAATATGTAAACGTCAAAGGAAATGTGTACAAACAATAGTAGAAATTAGATCCAGTTTACCCCAACCTGTAACAGGTACCAGGTTTTGACTCTAGGCTCTAGAACAGATATTGTCATGGTCATATCAAATCCTCAACCAAGCACGCAACTAAGCCTGGCAAAAGTTGCCCTCATTATTTTTATTTTTTTTAAAAAATGATTACCTTGTAAACTGATTCGGACATATCATTACAACTTGTGAATCAACTTCCATTCTGATGCCTGTTAAGATATGCTTCCAATTGTCCTTTTGCAGATAATATGAGACCTGTAATTGCAAAAGGCATATATATTATTTTGCATTTTAGAAGATAAAAGTCTAATAATCCAAATTCCAGAAATATTCCCTTATAGAAAAAGTGAAAAGTCTATGATCATGCACATGAAAGTTTACTTTCCTTTATATTTATAAGGATGTAGCACGAGGAAATCCATTTTAGAATGAATAATTTAAATGGTTTAATTGATATTTCAGGCAAATGACAGTAAACTATATTATTAGACTATTTTATGTCAACTCCACCCGTATAAGATCATGGCCTTCCACAGAGATACAAGACTGCAGTCTTTCTCATATCATTTTCTTGTTTGAAAGCTATTAATGATAAATTATGTACCATGCACGCACATAAGGCAGACCTCTATCTATGAACTGTAAAAGTACCTAAAAACGGTGCAGAGGGCTTCCCTGGCCGTGATTTAAATTCTGGATGAAACTGCACTCCTACATAAAACGGATGACCTGGAAGCTCCAAAACCTGCAAAACATGAGAAAATGAATGATCTTAGTCCCTTTTTAACTCAAACCGGGAAGTTGAGAATCTAAATCCCATTCTAATCCAAAACATGCTTCAGCAAGAAGGAATTATAATGTAAACTCACCTCCATCCTTTTCCCAGTTTCATCCTTCCCAACAAATTTCGGCCCAGCTTCTTCAAGAACCTCAATGATATCTGGGTTTACCTGCAGCAGGGTCATGTAAGGGAGCAACAAATCAGATAAGAGAATATCATAAATAATTTAATTGAAACATCCACTTTTTCTTCTTTCCCACTTGAACCAACTTGACCAACCTCATATCTATGCCGATGCCGTTCATCTACATATTGTGCATTGCAGTACCTGGAATAGAATTCATTAATTTGGAAAATAATCTCATTGCATGTAAACACCAGTGTTAATTTTGTCAAGCAATGATTACAGACTTTTATTGGAAGCAGCACCACCGACTGATTTTACCAATCAACTAGTTAAATGATTCAGATATAACCAGAAGCAATGCCATCTGAAAAGATAATATAACCTATCCTTGTATCCACGTAAACTACGAGTTGCTTAACACTTCTCACCAAGATCACGTGGCACAAATAGGAAACAAATTATTTAAGAGTCTTCATCTTTTCTTAGGTAGAACCAGAGTATGAAGAATTTTTTGAATTCAGTAAACTAAATAACATACAATTTAGACGTAATACACTCAGTAGTCTGAAATAGTGTTCTTCGAGATCCTAATCTCATTGTGCTTCCCATATGAGTTCTTGATCCCTGACACATCAAATAGAAAATAATATCGTCCTGCATGCATGTTGCACATGTATGAAAAAATAAAAGGTTAAAATATGTTATAGGGTCTCTGTACTATTCACAAATTTGAAATTTAATCCCTCTACTTTTCAGATTTCAAAATTAAGGCTCAGTTGTTAATAGTGTTAATTTTTTTTTGTCTTTGTTAAATTTGTTAGGGAGACATTTCGGAAAAAAAAAAAAAAAAAAAAAACAAAAACAGAACTCACTTGGTAGCAATGTAACTAAAAAAATGACACTGTAATGAACCTAAATTTAACAAAATAATTTTAACAATGTTAACAGTTGGACCTGAATTTAGAAATGTGAAAAGTAAAGGGACTAAATTCCAAATTTGTAAAGAGTATAGGGACTTATAGCATATTTTAACCAAAACAAAATAAGCAATATGAAGAATATACTTCAGGCATAAAAATGACGACAGGATTAGGTGTCTCCTTATCAAACTCTGCACTGTTTGCCCTTTCAAAACCAAGAACCTGGAACAAAAAACTACACAAGGTTTAACATGTATTTCTTTGGGGGGGGGGTGAAGAACATTTCTAAGAATAGTCACATACAGATCTGGCATACTCTATTACAGAGATCTGCATGCCCAAGCAAATGCCAAGATAAGGAACATTATTTTCTCTAGCATATTTGGCAGCCAATATCATTCCACTTACACCGCGATCTCCAAATCCACCAGGAACTAGGACACATTCAGCATTCTGCATATTAACAGTTTGGAAAAACAATTTAATATCTGCAACGTCCTTTCTCTCTACAACTCCAACCGGAGTATACTGCACAAATAATAACTCTTAAACGGTGCAGTGACCTAATTAGAGAGGATATATACATATTTGTACAAGAATCAACACCTCCATCTCTACCATGCATCTAATTGGTAAACTCAATGTATCAACTCTCCAGAACTACCAATAATAATCTAGTGTTAGCCTATTCCTGAATGTAGCTAATCCATGAAAATAATAAACCAAACCAGATGTTGGGTAAAGGATCTGATACTGCACAGCATTGAAACAATAGGTAAAAACAATAAAAGGCTTACTCTCAAAGTTTTCCATGCAGCAGCATGCGCTTCTGGGGCCTGGATGAGATAGAAGAATGTTTTTAGATGGCACAATCAAAATTATTTTTAAGCAAATATATATTGTAACAGCAAAAGCACTGCTGTTTAGATACCGATTCGGCAGAATCATCTTCGAGGTCTGAAGCTGCAATCCAGTCAATAGATGGCTTCAAAGAGCATGCAATGCAGGCATGTAAAAGTGCCTACAAGGAAAAGAAAACATATAGCACAGAGAATTAGACACTACTATGGTTACAATCAGAGATATAAATGAACAAGCCACTAAACTTCAGTATTTAAATAACAAAAACAATTAGCTGGCACATAATTTTGCACCACTAAAAAGAAATTACCTAGTTCTCAATCAATCACAATATGATATGTCATATACCAAAATGGTTTAGATTAGTAATACCACAATACAGAATTTGGAGTAATATAAACTGATCAATGTGCTAACCCCTCCACCATATAGAACAGTTGGATAACTGTTTATGAGCTCTTACCATACACCTTAGGTTAAAAAGATGAAAAGACAGATAATTTAACAACAATATTAATAATATAAAGCAGCAGAAGCTCTTCTTTGTATAACATTATATCTATTGAAGAATGTATGCTCCAGAAAAGATTTAGAAGTCATGATGTTAAACTAGTACCAAACCTTCACAACGGATAAATATGAGTCTGTCAAACCAACATATTTCCCAACCATAGCAATCCTCACCTGCACATAATATGTTTTTGTTTCACAACTGAAAGAAAACTCAATTTCAAACTAGAAAATTAGAAATAAACAAAAAGTACCGACAGAATCAGTGAGATTATCAAAAGTTTCTGCCATCCTGGTCCAGGCTTCTAAATCTGGAGGTGTGGCAAAGCTGAAACAGAAGTTTAAAACCATTTAGTTAGTGAATCAAACCTTCCTTTACTTGGTACCTTGATCCAAATTTACAGCCAATCAGTTTCAGTGTCACCATTCCAGCTTAACCAATAATAAATACAACCTTCGATCAGTGCTAAAATACAGAGATAGAATTAAGGGGAAAAGATCCACAACCATTCAGTTAGGTTGCATACAGAGATATTAATTTCCTAGGCCTCATTGTGCACCAAAGATTTAAGCGCTAGATGGCTACATAATAACAAACTTAGCTCTCCAATGATTTTGAAAAAGAAAATGTAGATGATGGAAATACTGAGAAAAAACTGACCTCAGTAAATCTAGCTGTTTCAGAATTGAATGATGAGCATTTTGGTTCTGAAGCAATAGTCAACCAATAACAGCATTAAGAAATGTATAAGTATGACATACTAGAAATCCTGAATTCCAGAGAAATAGAAGAACTGCTACAGAACATACTCTCAGCAAGAGGGGAATATGCCAAATGTTGGGAACATCGTGAATATTAAGGATGTTAGCAGCCTGTGAGGAGCCACAAGTAGACACAGAAGATTGTCGGTCAAAATGATAAACCTCAATTTAAAGAACAAAAACGAAAATTTAGCCAACAAATTTACCGGAACATGACAGAATTGCGAAAGTTTCTGCTTTGTGTTATCCAATAAAGGCTGCAGGTCACCAACCGAAAGGATATTATATACCATCAAGTTTGGGACAAAGCTTAGATCAAGAAAACAACTGTCAAAAGGATATTCAGCAAGATAAAATGAGAGAACACAAGTAAACAATGCAACATGAATGTCAGGTGCAGTACTGAGTTAAAAAATACAATTCCAACGATAGTTCAGCATTAACCATCGCATAAGCACCATCATACCAAGATGCCTCACCCCAAAAAGATGATAAACTTAATCAAAATGCACACGAGTGCAATGATGAGCCAGCTAACAATGCTCCAGAAAGATAAAATGTAATGATGCAGTTTACCACATGATCCTGATGCAAAAATCATCTATACCCGGAGTATGATGGTGCATGCAAGGAAGTGTACCTGAGCTGAGCGACAAGCAAGCAGATGAGGAGTCAAGCCCAAGGCTCTAAGTTCCCGGACACTATGCTGTGTAGGCTTAGTTTTCTGCACCCGTGAAAGGAGAGAATTATCTCCACCATTAAAGGTGACGAAGTAAAATTTCAAGGAGCTGGATTATTTCAGCTTAAAAATATGATTGAAGATCAACGTCCTAGACGAATTTGCAATTTATGTACAATATTCAAAGAAAATTATGTAGTATTACTTGCTCTCCAACAACGCCCAGGACAGGTATTAGGCTGACATGAATGAGGCAGAAGTTATCATGTCCTGAGGAAAAAGAAAAATTGTTATACATGAAGATTCATATCCAAAGATTCTAAATATGCTGATATAGAACCTCTGTGGTGCCATACTATAGATGCAGAATAAATTTTTTTATTACCACTTGATGGTTAACAGGATGCTGAAGACTGCCAAATATTCAGAAACCTGATCAACTGTGCCTTTTACTCTTTTCAGTAATCAATGTGCATGTGTGTGCACACCACAACATAGAGTGTATATTTATATTTCTGGAATAAACAGAAAAAAACTGCAGGCTTACCAACTGAAAAAAACAGCTGTCGTAAAGCCTCGATGAATGGCATTGATTCGATGTCGCCTGAAGAGCCCTCCCCCACCCCACCAAAAAAATATATAAAAATCAATCATCTATCTGCCAAAACCTAGATAAAAGGAATAGAGAGAGAATTCCTGCCACATTACATGTCTGTTCTAAGCAGAGTTCTTACCCACAGTGCCTCCCAATTCTATCACACAGACATCCGCAGGACCCTCTTTTCCGTCCACAGGAACGTGAGCAACTGACTCAATCCTCTCCTTAATAGCATCTGTGATGTGTGGAACAACCTAGGAGCCACTCCAAATTTTTTTAAATAAAAATTGAGAGGAATTTTCATTACACTCTTTATGCAGACAAAAGCAGCTACATGATTTACTAATAAGTAGAGTCACCTGAACAGTCTTCCCAAGAAAATCACCTTTTCGTTCCTTGTCAAGGACAGACTGATAAGAAAAAACAGTTGGGTTACTTATTGAACTCTGGTGAACACTGAACAAGTAAATTAGCATCTATTCTGATTAAAATGGAACACCTGATATATCTTTCCAGTAGTAATGTTATTCTCTTTGGTAAGAGTAACATCTAGGAAGCGCTCATAGTTACCTAAATCCAAATCGACCTTTAAAAGGAGCAACCACAAACGCAAACCGAGTTAAATTAATATATTGCATTGAGGGGTTTTCGTTTGTTTGGGGGGTACTCTAAATGCTGGAGGAGGGGAAAAAAAGGAAGGAATATAGCAAAACCTCTCCACCGTCATCAAGAACAAAAACCTCCCCATGTTCAAAAGGTGACATGGTTCCAGCATCAGTATTCAGATAAGGATCTGTAAGATACAAGGAAAATGAAGAATATCAACAAACAAACAAAAAAACACAATCCGGATTGTTCTCAAATTAAAAGAGATATATAAATCGCAAAAAAAAAAAAAACCAAGAAGTTTGGGAACCAAAAAGCAAGTAATAACAATAATGAGAACTGAAAAAAGCATATTATTTTAATCTTCAAGAAAATATCAATCCTTGGTCGAGAAAGACTAAGGTTAGAAACCAACCCAGAAGCCTGAACCCATGTAAAGAAGCAAAAAATGATAAGCTAAAACAAGAGTAATCAAATGAGGATAGGTAAAAGAGATAAAAGAAAAACCAATTTTGATAGAAGTAACACGGAGGCCACAGGCTTTAAGGACGACGCCTATGCTGCTGGCGGTGACGCCCTTGCCCAGTCCACTCACGACTCCTCCAGTAACCAAGACGTACTTCATTTTCTTATCTCTGAAAATTACAATTGAATTGATTGTGAATTTTATTGTAGGCGAAGTGTTTGTTTAAATGTCTCTGAGCGAGCGGGAAAGACTTGAAGAAGAAAAAGGAGAAAAAGAAGAAGCAACAGCGTAAATGACAAAGCTTTGGCTTTTTTTGCGTCTATTTAATTTATAGTCGTTCTTCAGCTTCTTTTTTTTTTTTTTTTTGTAACTGATAAATTGGTTTAGAAACACTTTTTTCTAAAAAAAAAAATCTACAATCACCGGTCCAAATCTCAAGTAATTATAATATTTGAGGTTGTTGAAAAGTAATTCATTTTGCAGTAATGTTATTATAAAGTCTTTGAGGTATTTGATTTAAGTCTGCTTAATTTTGTAAATTAGGTTAAATTTTTTATGATTTTGAGATTTCTAAGTTGAGTTTTCTTTTAATTTACGAATTATATTTAAATTTATTCTAATCTAGATTAATATATATTTTTATTAGAAATCTAATCTAATAGTTAATTAATTGTATTTGTATTTGTGACTATTATTTTCATTATTAAAATGTTGATTAATCTAAATTGTCATACAGTCACGTAATTATTTGTAACATCATCCAAAATTCTATTAAGTTTATGATTTAGAAAAAGTAGTTGTTGATAAAAAAAACAAAAAAATATATATATTCCATTGAAAAAGAAAGTTATGACCATTTAAATAAAAATTGAAATGTTATATAATTTAGTAGTAACAAATTTAAATAAAGATGAAATCCCAGTGGAGTACATCATGGTAAATAAAAATTAAGTGGGTCTTATCTACAAAGGATTCCAACTAAATAGACACTTTAATTAATTGATGGAAGGACCTTCTTAGGGGATGCTTCATAATGATAGATGCCTTTTGCGACAAATGGTAGCGGCACATATAGCTCGAGAAGCTGATGCTTAAATTGTTAATTTCACTTTTCTTTATCACCGTTACTTTTTTGTTTTTCTTATTCTGCTTAATGCCGAAATTAGTGTTAATCGGCAGCTAGAGTTTGTATTTGGGACCCCTAAATGTGCCATTTCTTATTTCCACTAATATTATGATGTGAACGTGAACGATGATGCGCAAGAGCAGCGATTAAAACAACACGACAAGAAACCTAAGCCATATAAACCCTCACCCCAAAAGGATTCCCACGTTTAATGAAAAAAAATGTATTCAATTAAACATATATATATATATTTTTTTAGTTGAAAATTTAACCGATAGCGATTCAAGTGAATCATGAAATCAAATGCCCAAATTAGTAAGGTGAACCTTTAGAAGGCCGACCTGCTATTGCACACTCATTTACAGCATTGTGAGAACTTTCGAAAAGCCTGCTGAGCAAACCTAAATTGAGTCTTATTATGAGTTCAAAAATCCTGGCTACCCAAACTCTCATTTTACCACTAATGTATAGCGACTAACATTGACCAAGTTGTTGTATGGGGCAACAGAAAAGCTACAAATGCAAATCTTATACCAATTAAAGACGGGAATAAATGTCAAAGCTACATTTCTGCTAGTGATAGCTCACTCCTTCTCCAGTCGCAACTTCACCGATGCGGTAGGCTGTGTATGCACCATTTGTGTCTTCAAGTATTCTTTGAGATGCTTCCTTACTCACGACGAGAACCATGCCAATGCCCATGTTGAACGTCCGACTCATCTCAGCATCCTCAATTTCTCCAGCCTAAACCCGTATCAAATCAAAATTAAAAAAAATACCGATTAACCAGTTTAAGGTGATTGAGAAAAACTAAAACAGACCACGACATGCAAACCTAAAACATTGTGTTTCCAACTAGAAACACAAAAAACAAGGAAAGCAATTCAATATTTATGTATGGAAGGACTTTCTACCTGCTGTATCCATTTGAACACAGCTGGCACATTCCAAGAATCCTTATAGATGAGAGCACCAAGGCCTTCTGGAAACACTCGAGGTATATTGTCAGTAAAACCACCCCCTGTGATGTGTGCTATCCCCTTCACTCCTCCCTTTCCAATTATATCTAACACCTGGAAATGGAAAGGAGATTTTAACTTGCAAATTCTGCACAAAAATATGAGAAGAAACTCATAATGTCAAACAAAGTTTTGACTATAACCTGCTTAACATATATAACAGTTGGTGCCATCAATGCTTCCCCTAATGTAACTGCAGCACCAGGGAGTTGGTCCTTTAAAGAAAGGCCACTACGAGCCAAAACCCTGCAAAAGATTTTATGTACATCAATAGGATTTCATGAAAAGAAACAAGTACAGATAGGACATTCCTTTACAAGGGCTGCTAACCTTCTAACAAGAGAGAAACCATTTGAATGGACTCCACTTGAAGGTAGGCCAATCAGTACATCTCCAGCCACAATGTTTTTCCCATCAATAACTGAATCCTTTTTAACAATGCCTACCGCAAAGCCACTAAGATCGTACTCACCATTGGCATAAAAATCAGGCATCTCTGCAGTCTGAAAGGCATGTAAAATCTATTGAGTTGATCTAGGATATTTAAATTTTTTATAGCAATTCTAACCATATAAAAGACTTGAAAGGGCTTCAACACCACAAAGCAAAAATGCATTTAGCAGATATGATCAACTCAAAGCAAATTATTTAATAGTAATAATAACACGAGTAGGGTTAAGAAAATCAACTACCATGAGCACTATTCACACCATTGTCAACTTGATATAAAGTAACAGCTTTAAAAGTCTGTTTAATGTTACCAACATTTGTAATTACACAGCCAATAACAGTTCTTCATATCAAAATTTTCTCATTATTCATTCCATGAACCTATAAATTATCAAATTTCAAGAGGAAATCATACCATCCCACATATTAAATGAATTAAAAATTAAATCATGTACCTCTCCACCCAACAGAGCACAGTCAGATTGTTGACAACCATCTACGATGCCCTTTATAACCTGAAGAACGTCAAAATAGAAAATGAACATCACTATAACAGTTAACCACAGAGATTTATCCACATTCCGACCAACAGAAGTACACAAAAACAAATTGAACCTTTTCAGCAAGGTCAACATCAAGGTGACTCGTTGCAAAATAATCAAGGAAGAACAATGGCTTTGCTCCAGAAGTAACAATGTCATTGACACTCATTGCAACCTGATGTATAAGTTTATTAGGACGAAACTATTAATTTATAGAGAAAATGCATATTAACAAGGGTTGCTCCAAGTTTACAAGATCAATCCCAATAGTTTCGTGGATTCCAGTCTCAAATGCTAGCTTGAGCTTTGTTCCCACACCATCAGTACCAGCAACAAGGAAAGAATCGCCTGTTCATCCAACCAAAAGTTTATCCATTATTTCAACAAATCAAGCCCACATTTTTCCAAATGAACAAGAAATGAAGACAACTTTTTATAAGTATTTAACAGTAGTACTAGCAATTTGTATTTTTTAAATAACGACCAAAAAATACAGGGCGAATAGAATTCAATTTAGGTGCTTGACAGTTTGTTTGACATTATGAGTTTCTTGAGAATTAGATTAAGCTCCTTCATCCATAACCTGACAAAACCATAAGAAGTTACAAAAATTCATAATATTTGATACTGGGACGGCAAGAGGGAAAACCACCGAACGGATAGGCTTAACAATTTCCTGTTTTCAACGAATAAGAAAGGTATTCTCACGGTGCTTTAAAAATTTTAAATTTCCTCGTTCATGAAAATATTACCGAGGGGGTAGAGGCCGCCAAAACCACCAATACCAGGTGCCATCTTAGCGATTCTTCTAACGAGCTCAGACCCCGCATCAATGTCGACACCAGCATCCTTATAAGTTAGGCCACCAGACGCATCAGAGTCGTTTGGCAAGGAACGCAAGCGGCTACTAGAGATGCTATTCCTTTCTAGCAGGGATAAAGAAAGAAGCGGAAACCTTGGGGAGAATAAGCGGTGGGGTCGTATTACCAAAGGAGGTTGAGTAGCAATTGTGGGTTTATCGAAGATGGGTCTGGAAGAGGCCGCAACGCAGCGAGATATTTCGGCGTTTGCAGCTGCCACAGTGTTGGTCATGGCAAAGGATGGAAGAGAATCAAAAGCTGAAAGTGGCGTAGTAGTAGTATTTCACACAAATGCTGCAATAGACTGACAGGGAACGAGGGTTTTAGGGCTAAGGCTTTTAATTTGTATTTGCTGGGTAGAGGCTATCTTTGGGCTATTATTTTCCGGAATAAAAAAGATTTGTTTTTTAGGCCCAATATTCGATTAGTAAGAAAGTCCAAAATGGCTTAACTTAATTGTTAGGCCGTCCACTTTCCGTTGTGAAATAGTAGAAGGGGGTTGTTAGTTGGGCCATAAAGAACAAAAACTAGTAGCAGAAAAACAGATGGGAAGTCAGGTTGAAGACAAGACAATGACTGTGAAAACTGCCCTGCTTAACATCAAGGGTATGCACTAAGCACTGAAGCATAGCATGGGGAAGGTAAAATCATTTATATATTATTATTACCAAAAGGAAAAAAGAAGCGAGTAAACAATGTATGGGAAGTCGAAGCCGATGCACGTGCCGCCACGTTTTGTATGAGTTCTCTATTTCTCTTTCATCTGCTCACTCATGACATCGCATGTTATCACGCTGACAACCAAGTCCTCTTTTTCACTTTTTATCCCTTTCTTTTCCCTCCATTTCCCTTTTCACCCTTCTTTATATATCCATGTCCCTGAATTACATTCTCAATAACCTTCTTTTGTTTAACCAATACAGCAACAAAGCATGTTTAATTTATTTACTCATCAACAATTTTACTTATATTCAATTCTTGTACTTTAATTTTATTATTTTCAATTTTAATTATAATTTGATGATAACTATTAAATTTATTAAATTGTGTTAAACATATACTCACATATGTAATATTATGTCTTATTTTTATATATTACTCACACAATTAATTAATAAATTTAAAGTTTGTTGTTTGCATCAAAATTAAAATTTTGAAATTTAAAAAATATAGCCATTAAAAATAATTTAATTTGTAAACGTAAATTAAATTTTTAACTTTACACATAATATAAAACTAATGACGTAATTTAATCAATTTAAAATACAAATTACAGGTGTAAGAGCAGAATTGGGCTAAACAAAATTTTGAGTTCTTCACCCAACAACATATTCAATTATATATTGTTTAATCATTTTCAATCACGAATCCTATTTAATTATCCAAAATGAAGAACGTTGAGTAGTGGGGTAAACCGGTAATTCAATCCAAACATGATATATGTCAAAAACAAGACAAACTTACACTATAAAAGCACACACACAAAAAAAAAAAAAAAAAAAACACCAATTACTAAGATTATTGTTGCTACACACTGATCTCTCTAAAAGAGCAACCTTCTCCTCGCATATGCATTTCTCCTCGCTCCCTGCGCACTACCTGCTCCGTTATTACGTGCCCCGCAAGCTACTCCACCGGCTGCCCTCACTTCTAAATCTTATCTAACGCTTTTTCTTTACTCAAAATGGTTTTAGTTCAAAACCCCGACAATAATATTGCTAGTCCTGAAACCCGAACTGCAACTAGCCTCTCGTCTCCTGCTTCTTACAATGATGGCGACTGCACTGAAACGCCGCGTTTCAGTGAAGACTTCGATTCAACCTGCTCCACTCCCTACGTTAGTGCACCATCGAGCCCTGGCCGTGTTCCCACCCCGGGATACTTCTTTAGCGCGCCGGCTAGTCCCATGCACTTCATTCTGTCTTCATCTCCTTCCCCGACGTATCATCTTAAGTTAGAATCCTTGGCGATATCGGGACAATCAGATGCTTCGTCTTTCGAGTTCGAGTTCTCGTCTCGCTTCTCTAGCAATGGGTCTGTAACCGTTGGATCAATGAGTTCGGCGGACGAGTTGTTCTTGAACGGCCAGATCAGGCCCATGAAGCTCTCTTCTCACTTGCAAAGACCTCAGAATCTAGCTCCTTTATTAGATCTAGACGTCGAGGAAGACGACGACGGTTTAAACAAGCCGGAAGCTTCACGAGGAAGGGATCTTAAACTGCGAAGCAGATCTCTTCACAGAAAGGCGAGATCTTTATCACCCCTTCGAAACCCGGAGTTCCAATGGGAAGAAGAGGAAGAAGAGTGCATAAGAGAAGAGCGAAAAGAAGTTAGCAAGCTGATATTGGAAGGGTTGAAAGAAACCGACGTTTCAAAGGAAACGACGCCGTCCTCTTCTGCCTCCTCTTCACGATCTTCATCTTCGGGCAGAAACTCCAAGAAATGGATATTCCTGAAAGATCTTTTGTATAGGAGTAAAAGTGAAGGGAGAGGAAATGGAAAGGAAAAGTTTTGGACTTCCATTTCATTTTCATCATCAAAAGAGAAAAAGATTCAAATGGAACATGAAAAGCCACCCCCTTTGAAACGTAAGCAAAAGGAAAACAGACAAGGAGCTGGTAAGAAAGTGAGTTCCGGGAAGCCAGCCAATGGGGTGGCAAAACGACGAATTCCTCCGTCGCCGCACGAGTTGCACTACACCACAAACAGGGCTCAAGCTGAGGAAATGAAGAAGAGGACTTACTTGCCTTACAAACAAGGATTATTTGGTTGCTTAAGCTTCAGTTCGAAAAGTTACGGTGCACTTAATGGACTCGCCAGAAGTTTGAATCCAGTCTCATCCAGGTAGTTAACGGAGGGCGGTGCACTTGAAAGCAGGGTCCTTTTTTTATGTATAGTTTCTTCTGGATTTTAAGGATATTAACATCGTATAAAATACTCTTTTTATGTATTTTAATCCTAAGTTTAAGGTAGCTTAGCTTATTTGCCTCTCTTGACTACCAGTACAAAAGAAGCTTATGTTTTAATCCTAAGTTAAAGCTTCTTCAGCTGCCTGCTTTTTGTTGTGATTTACGGTTTTTTTTTAAAGGTATTAATCCATTGTTGTAGTATTAAAACAGAGTTTTATATGGGAGGAGGTTGCATTGTGGTGCATATTTGTTTTGCTGTTTTAGACTTTTATTTGAGACTACTGCATGAGACTCCGTTTTCATGATCTGGAATCACCGTAGAACCATGTCGACATATAAAGGTCTGTTGTCTTCTTTGCGTGGATTCTTACGTAAGTTAATGATCTGGTGTGGGGGTATTCACTGTGGACCAGTTTTTGTTTTATTGATCACCACCGTTCACTCCTTTCCAAAGCTGTGATCTTTCAGGTTGCTTTTAACTTTTTATGGAAAATGTGAAAGGCCATTGTCCATTGTTAAGTAGTGTACGATAGAGAAGGGGACTGTGTGGGAGGGTAGCTAATGTCTGCCACGTTTATGAGATTGGGAGTCTCGAAATTAGCTGACCCACATGGATTATGTTCTTCTTGTTAGTTGAGCTGTAAGCATTTGTTGTTACCTTGGGCATAAACTTTGATTAGACCCACATGGGGGAGACCTTGTATTTTAACAAAGTTAGGTATTAAAGACATGACCCACACCTGCCTTTGAAAGACTTTGTATGTGACCCCTTCGGGCGTTTCTCATTTCTCATCCATATTTCGTGCCCTTGGATTGCATTTGAATGGGACGGGGGTTGCAGGCTGGGGCTTTAATCGTTAAACTGAATTGGGACCAGATTTTCCTTCTGTGGTATATCAAAGTTGGATTTGTGTGGATGGATTATATACGCATTTCGGGGTTATTGAAAGTGCCTCATTTTTTATGATATGCACATGGGCACTGACATCAAGATAATGCTTGTTTCTTTTTAATTTAGGGTAAGATTTCATCAGAGTGGTGAAAATAATTAAAATTTATGAACCACTGAAGACGCGTCCAGTGCACCACAAGTTGATGGTGTATGAAGATTGAAAAAATCTCATAATCTAAAGGAATCAAAATAGGGGTCCCAGCTCAAGTTAATCTGACACTAAACAAAGGATGAATCATGGTCCTAGGCTCTTGAAATCTGGGTTTATGCTATACTTCAAATTAGTGTTGGCAAATGCTGCATTTAACTAATTAAGCATCTTTTGAGGTTAAGTTTGGGGGTTCTGCCCTACCTCATGGCTGTGCAGTTTTGCATCAGATATTTTTCGCCAATTGCGCCGACTGTGGACCCACACTACACAGATTCCTACAGCTAAATGCATCCAAACATCAATGTTGGTTTACCCTATACCTTTTTATATTCCCTATGTCCATGGAATATTATATACTGCTTCTTCTTCATTTACTTTGTACGCCGGTTTGATTTCTTCTCATTTACTTGTCACTACAGTTATGTTAGTTAAGTTAATGCTACCACTAACTCTAAATTTGGGTTTCACAGCCCGCATCCAGGCCCAGATCCTTTTTTCTTTTTCGTTGATAAAGTTCATACCAAAATTACATTGAAGTAGCATAAAAAATGTTATCACCATGTTATGTATGCGATGGTAAACATTTTGGTGGATTTCTTCAAATAAATGAAGACAGATGCGGTAACACTTAATACCCAAGATGAGCTTTTTTTCTGTCAGATCATTCATTCATTCATTTACTTATTTTCTTTTCTATTGTTTGTGATGTTGAGAGTTTGCATTATTTAATCTGCCTTGCTTTATATATATACTCATCCATTGTCGTCGGCATCCTGTTGAGGTTGACATGTCGCTTGTCTTAAATGCTACATTGGAGTGGGACGATGATTTTTGGCTTTGGATTTTTCTTTTCAGAGCTTTGTTGATGTGAAGGATCATTTTCCCCCTTTGTTTTCACACTAGTGTCATTTTATTTGTAGCTAATATAGCGACTCTTACCTCTCCAACCTCTAATACATCTTTCTTTCAATTATATTATGTAAAACCCAAAGTCTTTTTTTCTTGTTTTATTCAACTTTTCTTTTAATGAAAGATAAGTGACAGTACACAAATGAATAAAATTAATTTATGAAATCAACAATCAAATTTTGGCTTATTATCTTAAAACCAAATTAATGTTTAAATAGATACACGAGGCACGATGCTTTGCATTAACCTTTTTTATTACATTTTCTCCACACGTGTAAAATGATATAACCCGTCTATCCTACACCAGCGAAACAGTTTACTATATCTCCGATTTCCCTGGCCTCCTGTGTGGCTGTGTCTCAATATCTCCCAGCCAAATTATTTACTTTCTTCTCCTTCAATGTCCCAATCCTAAATCTTTAATTGAATTATAATCCAGAAGAAACAAAAAATTAGAGCCCATGATGGGTCCTGAATCAACATCATCGTCGACGCCATCCCCAAATGGGAAACGAAGCAGAGACCCCGAAGATGAGGTTTATCTCGACAATCTCCGTTCTCACAAGCGTTACCTCAGTGAGGTTTTTTCTTCTTTCTTTATTCACTTATTTCACTTGTTTTTAAATACACAAAATTAACAATTTTTCTAACTTTTAATCTTTGTTTAATTTGTATCCTATTAATCAATCCAAGGGTAGAAAGTTGAATTTTCTAAATTTGTTTTTCTAGGTTATCTACGCAAGGCATTTGTTTGTTTGTTTGTTTGTTTGTTTAAGATATTTGCATTGAAGGGTTTCTATTATTGATAAATTAAAAGTCTTTGTTTGCAGATAATGGCGTCTAGTTTGAATGGATTAACTGTTGGGGACCCACTTCCTGAATATCTCCTAGAATCTCCTGCTAGGTCTGAAGGCATGTTCTATCCCGGGTTGCTTGTTCTCTCAAGCTTATTCTACCCAAGTATATCTAGTTTCTATGGTTTTGATTTTCGAACATTCTCTATTATAAACCAGTCCTGAAATAGGAAAGATTGAAGGGACTACTTGCGTTTTCCATGTTATGATTCACTCTTGGAATTGAGCTACTGATTGATCAATGTTATAACTATTGACTTGTTATACATACTTTTCAATGTTTGGCATAGTCGAGGACTTGAAGATAGCTCGGCTTTCTGGTAATCTGTCTATCAAATATTTTCCTCCCATTAGGACGACATATTGAATTGTAGCCTGCGACTGGATTGCATCCTGAGGTCTTGTCTTTCAGTTTTTATGTGATCAAGATGGATTGTATTTGCATAGAGGTTTAAGCACTTTGAGGTAGGTTTGCTGGAGTGTGATTATTTTTCAAATGCTCTTGGGTTTTATTCACACTTGTATCATATTGAATTAAAGGAATTAATAAGAGATGAAGTTGTAGAAGCAGTATGGCATTAGCACGTGCAATGTTAATTTTGGAACATAACATTATGTCTTGTCTGCGTTTGACTTGCTTCATCTGTATGATTATGATTCCTAGGATTCTCCTGTCAACATGATTAAGCTTTTGCATTTTTGAAAACTCATCCTGATTATTGTTTCTAGGGATGAAATGCCGTGCCAATATTCACCAATGTCGGAAGATTCAGATGACTCGAGATTCTCTGAAACACCAATGAACACTTGCTTCCCGCATTCTGATAGCCTGCCTACCAGTCCTGTTTCACAATATAGATATCAAAGACCACTGAATGCTTTCTACTCCACTCCTTCAATGAGTTCATATTCTTTACCTGGAAATGTCAGTGCTGTTACTTGTTCACAGCCTTGCAAAAGAGGCTCAGATACAGAGGGCCAATTTCCATCCTCACCAAGTGACATTTGCCACTCTGCTGACTTACGCAGAGCAGCACTCATGCGGTCTGTACATATGAAAACACAGCCAGCTGGTTCATCATCTTTAGAATTGCAATTTGGTTCAGGCCAAGAGAATTCGCTTAGTATTGAAGCTGAGGAACAGCCATGCTGATTTATGAAGCCCTTAATCGGTGACGGTGAATATCAGACTGAAGAGTGTTCCTCGACGAGTATCTCAGAGCCTGAATTTAGTCGATAGAAATCTTGTGATGTGTCAAATATGGATTTGAAAGGGGATGAATCCAGGGCTTAGATGGTTTTGGGAAATGACTGATAAAACCCGCCTTTAACATCATTTTGAACTTACCTTCTCCGTAGAATTGACCCATTGTTGGAGCAGGTAATTGATTTTGCAAAAGTGAAGCGCAGAGCAAATACTTTTCTGGATCCTTGAAGAAATTGAATATTCTTGATTTCTTCGTCTTTTTTTGCACCGTTCCTGATTCGGAGCAACATCCCCGTTGTAAATTAGAATTCTTGTTGTAAAAACCTCAGTTTTAACATCTCCAAAATTTATTTCATAATTATCCTTTGATTCCCAGCCAAGCAACTTCTTCAGATTTGAACTGAGGCCTGCATACATTGCTTTTTATTGAATACAAATGAGGTACAAGTATTGAGCCAAAAAAAACCCCAGAAAGTGTTATAATGTAAAAAGTAAAAGAATTCTATCATGGGTAGAAGTAGTTCTTTCCTACTACAGCCGTATGTTCTTAATCCAAATGAAAAGCCAAGTGATTTGTGGCTGGAAGATCCCTCAAGATTCAAAATTAGAGGTGAAATACCAGGATCAATCCTCAAAAACGTGGAAAATTAACCCCAACGGTGCACTGCATTACACAAGCGTAATACACGCAATGACCTATGAAGTTCAAGCAAATGTTGAAAGGATATTCTTCTTGAGCGTCAATTCATCGGCTTTTGCTGAGCTTATTGACTGCACCAGAAAAAAAAAACAAAAAAACCAAGGATATACTTCCTTAAATAACAGATGCTAATGGTGGAAAGTATGGTTTATTGATGAAGTGAGCATCATCAACATTAGTTCGCAAAATTGTAGAATTTCAACCGTAAGGAACATAATTTCATTGTAGTGATGGCAGTACTTTAATTGTAATCTTTAAACCTAAAATTTACTTTGTATTTCAACAGTAATTCTTACCTTGTCAAGAATGAGCTGCAGCCGCTCAATTTCCTTCTTGGGATAATCAGCACCTTTCTCCAAATAGCTTTTAGCAGCTTTCAAGTATATCTTTCCATAACTGACAACACACAGCATGACCAGAGTTACACATAGAAGTCTAATACTTTAACTCAAACAAAAACATCGAACAAGGGATTGACAACAAGTTCTTTTCCGGAGCTGAACATTGAGAAATTAATTGAATACCTCGCAGGGGAGCCCTTGAGCTTCTCAACTTCTTCTTCAATCTTAGAGAAGACTGTTTTCCTCTCATCAATGCTAGCAGCCACAAACTGCTTCCCCAATGCATCCAAACTTGACAAGATACCAGCCTTTGCAAAAAAACGTAAAGGGAGAACAATTAATCTGTTATAGGAGTATTGGTATGACAAACTCGGTATATCATTTATACTATGAGCCACTAACCTTTGAAGTTAGTTGTCCTTTCGCATCACAATTGGTGCCACACTGCTCATTGATGAAAGCAACAAATTCATCTAAACTCTAACCACCATCATAGTCTTCACCAGCTTTGTTGCCTTTTGGAAAGAATGTCAATGTTGGATACCCACTTACTCCATACTTACGCTTAAAAGCAAAGCCCTTAAAATCAATTGACACATTCCCTAACTGTAAACAAAACTGCGCTTATTGATTAAATTTACGCTTACTTCTCAGCTAGATCCTTGTACTTGTCAGCATCTATATTAGCTATCACTACATCTTCTTCCATTTTAAATGCCGTTGCTACCTTTTCATAGGTCTGCCGAAACACAAAGAGTTAGAATGGCGATCAGTATTTCTACGAAAATTATTATGCCTACTTCAATAAAACAACAATATAGATGCTTACAGGAGCAAGGTTTTTGCGATAGCCACACCTGGCAGAAAACCAACCAATAACATGGTAAACACATTCTGTAGGAAAATGAAAGCAAAAGAATACCAACAGCAAAACTTGCAACAAATGTCGATGTCATGATGTGTTGAACAGTAAAATATGTGGGATCCAGAACAGATGAAAAGCTCCTAGCCTTTGCTATAGTTGGAAACGGAAATATTGGCCACAAAATGAAAGAAGAGTACATGCTTACCAGGGTGCATAAAACTCAACAAACACATTTTTGGTCTCATCAAGAACAACCTCGTCCAAAATTATCAGCATTTAGAACTACAACATTGGATGGCAAAGTGGCTATCTTCACATTCGTTCCTGTAAAACAATACATGAACTTAGGAAACTCCTTCTGGGTTTACATTCAGCAAGTTCACCTCAAAATAGAATTTCCTACACCAAGCAATTAGAAATTTCTATGAAGGAAAAGACAAATATGTACCTCCTTCAGTGTTCACAAATTCAGCAAGAGACTCTGCCGTACGAGGTCCTTCATACCTAGATAAAACCAATTTGATGCACCAAAGTCATGTTTTAAATAAAATTTAGATACCAATAAACAAAGTTAACAGAAAACAAGACCAAAACTTTCCGCTCTCTGTTTCCACAAGTTAAAATTAAACTCACTGTTTAGGTTCCAAAGAGCCCTTAGGAAACCACTTTATAGTTTGGTAGCCTTCAACACCATATTTGCCGCATACACTCTTATGCTCATCACAGTCTACCTACACCCAAATTAACAAAAGAAAAGAAATTCTTTTAAAAACAAACAATAGCAATATCCAAGGAGAAAAAAAGCATCATAAGGAAATATCAGAATTCAGAAAGAATACAATGGAATTTGAAACAAGAAGTACAAATACAGGCCCTGAGCTATAATAATAGTTCATGCACTCACAACCAAAGTTGTGCAATTATGAACCACTAACCTTTCCAATCAAGATTTATTTAGCGTTCTTAAAACTCGTCCCAAGATTCTCATACTCAGTAGCTAGCTTCTGACAGTGTCCGAACCTGTGGACCAAATGTTGAGAATATAACTACCTGGACCTTAGTTTTTTTTTTTTTTCTTTGCCACAGTTAAAAAAAAAAAAGAAGATAATTCTAAATCTACAGCCTGAAGTGAGAACACCGAAAAAATGTTTCTTTAAAGAAACATAAACGAAATTTTAACTCTTGAGATTAAGGGTAAGAAAGTGCCTTGAAAGGAACATATCTAGTAGCACAGTAATGTAGAGAGTGTGATCCTAATAAACAAAGAGAAAACGATAAGAGAAAATCATCGTTATTCTCATTTCAAATTGCTGAGCGTAGATCCGGCGATCGATTAATGAGGATATAGTGTAATCTAATCAAAATAAAGGAGATCAGAAATGCGGGATTCAAAAATTGTTACCAAGGAGCATAGAACTCGACGAGAGCCCCTCTGTCTTGACCGACTTCCTTCTCAAAGTTTTCTTCGGTTAGCACGAGGACATCGTCTGCCCAGGCTGAGGCCAACAACAATGCCACCTGAAACTTCATTTTTTTCCCCCTACTGTTTATAGCTTCCTCCCTTTTCACTCTCTCCGATTTTCGATATTTATAATTTTCCCAGGCTAAAAAAATTCCATTTCATTTTTACTTTTTATTATAAAAAAATCCGATTTTTTTGTATAAATTAATTTTAGCTTGCTGAGTTTTCCTTGCTCGTAGCTTTGGACTTTTGAAATGGATGGTGGCGCGCATACCAGATGGAACGTTAAACTAAGCGACATAGTTTCTTTTGGTGAAAATCATTATCAGTATGCTGGCACATTTTTGTATCATGCTGCGCAGCGGATAGCATGCCTCTGGCCTCTACCTCTTTGGTCAAGCGAACGCACGGTAACGTGTTTCCGGCGAAATGGCAAACCGTGATAGCTCGGCCCATAGTTCTGGCTTTTTCTTATTATTTTTAATTAAGGACCGCCGTATCCCAATAAGCCAAACGTGGATTGGCCTCGAACGGTTCAGTACTTTTAAGTTATAATAGCAGATATATTTTTTTTTTTAAAAAGGTTTTGAGGAAGACGATGGTGATGATATAGAACAAAATTGGAACATTTTTCTTCTCAAGTTTACATGGGCTGAACCCGACTGAGGCTCCAACAGATTTCCCGAAGGAAGCTGTCAGAGGCAAAAGCCGAATATTTGATACTCAAATTCTGATAAACTCATTCTAGTAATTGCTGCTGAGAATTTACAACTCAGATTCTGTTGATGGAGCTTTCAGAGGGTGATTTTCAAGGTGTAGCACGCAATGATGCAAACGGTGCAGGTCTTCCACACAAATTTTCTTCGTAAGTACTTCCCTTTCCAAGTCAGCCAAATGTCCACCAATTTTAAACCCCAAATCACCTTCAGCATTGCCGTTTTCAGTCATTGCCATTGACGGAGACTCGCTTTGTTGTAAATGAGCTGACCATTTCGATTCATCAACCACTGTAGAGTTCAATCTAACAATAACACAATCTACTATGTTAGTATGAACTAACTTACAAAATGCCACTATCAATGTTTGTGTAACAAAAAGCCTCAATACTAATCCTGCTGCTTACAACTACTACAAATAATAATATTAATTAATATATACAGCAAGTATTAGTGCTCTATAAACTAAGCACATTGGAAAAGAAAAGGTTCTACCAGAACCTCTATATCTGACAAAGCTATAATAATACTTAGGTCTAATATGCTCTCAATCCATGCACTCTTCACGCATTTAAAATTTAATCCCTCTACTTTTTTATTTAATAAGTGAAGTTTAATTGATAACACCATCAAAAACTTCTACTAAATTAGATTATATGACATTTTTAAAATAAAAAATTTGTCCATGTAACCAGTTCTACACGCATGGAAGGCTAAATAAACAAGTAATATTATATATGAGGTTGTAAAGGTTTCGATTCTAAATATGGAATTGTAAAGTTAAACACTTTCAAAGAAGTGGAGTTAAGATGATACTTTTATTTTGCTTGCATGGCTTCCACACGGCTTTATATTGGCCATGTAAGCAAACCTTTTAGAAAAAACCACAAAATCCAATTTAACAGAAATCCTTTGACAGTGTTATCAATTGTACTTAAATTATTAAATCAAAAGAATAGAGGGCCTAAATTCTTGAATTTAAAAGTAGAGAGACTAAATTTCAAATGTGTAAAAAGTACAAAGACGGGGACCATAATTAAACCTAAATATTTCACATATAATGAGTACCAAAAAGGAAGAAAAAGGTTCTACTATATCTGTGAATAGGGATAATAGTTACTCAAACCATAATATTGGTAACACCTATCAAAAGCAAACCATTTCTTGCTAGCAGTGAATGATTGAATTCAAAAGAACCTACATATTTGATAAGAAAAATGACAATAATGTTGAGTAAATAAAAAACACAGTATTAACTAAGGCAAACTGAAGGCATCCTATGTTATGGTTTCAACTAATTCAAAAGTTGCCTTTCAAGTGTGAGATTCAAATCTGCTTAGAAAATTTCCATTTATATTCAAGTAACCTCGGCCAACTTACAGCTCACCCCTAGCTCTCTAAAGGAGCTTGCACTGCACTTGTTACCACTAAACAATGAGGGTAGGAGAAGAAGCCCTAGTAGCTAATCAGTGACTTCAACATTAACAAACCTCCTACAGTAATTTCTGATTCATACCTGAAGGCACCCGGGCCCTCCCACAACAAAGAGAAGTTCCTTTCAAAACGGAGGAAGAACTTCCTCATAGTTGCAAGAACAAAAGTTTATTCTAATCACATTTCTAATATGACACTTAATTACCTATCCCTACCAAAACAATCTAAAAGCAACAAGAACAAAGCTCAGTAAGTGAGTAGAACTGCCGGCAAGAAAAGCACTCATAAGCTTATTAACAACTTCAATTTCACTCAGATAGCTGCCTGTAGCCTTCTTACATGTCCCACTTCCAGTTTACCACAAGGGTGACATAATATGCATGACCACAATCATACCCAAATATAATGAATGTATGTAGAGATGCATGATTGTAAGCAACATATGACAGAATGGTGAACATTTCTTACTTCTTTAGTATGCTCTTTGTGTCTGTCTCACCCTTCAAACTAAATAAGGCATCCACAACATCCTCTTTCATCCTCACAAGACCCTTCAAAGAACCACATAATTTGCATGCAGAGTGTATTGTTGAATCTGCAGTCTCTAAGCTGATGTTGCTAATTCTAACTATAACAGTTTCTAATGACTGCAGTGGCCAAATTCGGAGATGCATTTTCTTTACTGTTATATAGCCAACTGATAATGCTTTCTTGCTTGACTTTAATCTCTGGAAAAGCATACATTAACACTTATCATGTTCTGGCCAAAAGAATAGGTGACCATACACAAAAAAGGAGATGACAAAGGAGGAAGGAAAGTCTATATAGCCGAGATGGAAAAATACCTTAAATTCAATGTCCCAATTATCAAGTCCATATGGACCAGGCCTCCTCGAAACCTTTATGACCTTACCAAAAACTGAAATTGCCTCCTTTAACTCAAGAATGTCAATTATAGAAGGTGCATTCTTAATCGTAACAGAACTTGAAGTTCTGAAAGTAGATCTTCCACTATTATTGTTCTCAAGATCTAGAGAAGGAACAAAAGAGTTCCCAACTTTAAGTGATACATCCTTGATGTTAAGGCAGCTGTCTTCCTTAAAAGGTGACCCATTTAACTTCTTTTTAGTACCATTGATTTTCTACATGCAATGCAGAATTTAGATGGTAATCAAGTCAGAGCACATTTGACAACATAGAAACCAGTAATAGCGGTAAAAATTTATTTGTTATACATGCACTAGCAGAGAGATATCAAAAGGAAAATATACAACAAACATGCAGGAATGATTGCAAACATGCAGCCGAGCTCAGACAAGCTTGACAATAGAGAGAGGAAAGAGAGGATAAGAAATATCAAGAATGCTTACCACAAAATGTTGAGGCCTTTCTGTCATCAGTTTCGCGATTACACCTCCAACCCTTTCCACTGGTAAGCCTAATTCCGCAAAATCATCATCGTCGTTCAAAGTATGCACTGACCGCTTTAAGCTCTCAAACCCTTTTGGTTGGATGCTGCAACCACTCTTAAGTAAGATAATCTCATATATAATATGTACAAACAGAATCTACAAATTCCAGTTTTAGGTATATCATGCTCATAATGTGTTAATTGTAAGATTTCAATCAGAAAGCACTACTGCTTATTTCTGCTCCTAATATTTAAATGAAAGCTTGTTGAAAAATAAAAAATGAGGAACTTGATGGTTGAAGAGAGTAGACCAAGTATCAATTTAAATGACGCCCTCAGGAATTCTAACATAAGCCCTAAATAAATTTCCATCCAATTGTAATTGCTCATTGTCTTTGCTTCAGTAAACAAGCGCAACATGAAACTACGACTCTTCTCATACTAACAATAACCTTTCTCATCCTCCAGCAAGAAACCAAGCTAGATGCCTAACAGTATGCCTTCCTGCGATAATATAGAAAATGTAATAGTTCCCTCTACCCAATGTTAATCTAAGTCTAGGATATCCAAACTCCCAGCAAGAAATAAATTACCCGCAAATGATTTTTTTTTTGTCAAAACAAGAAAAAAAAAACTACTAAATAATCAAGAATCAAATTCGTAGAGGTGCCTCAGAAACAAACAATTTCGACACTTAAGTGGGAAATGTTTTAACTCCTTTTCACAGTGTTCAGTCAATTTATACCACAACACAAAGAAATTTATGGCATTGAAACGGCTAAATTGCTAAGGCACTATAAAAAATACATTAAATAAACGAACTAGTAACAAATAAACGGAGAAACTTGCCAAGTAAGAGGAAGCACTATTTTCCTTGCTGAAACAAGGCCAGCGTAACCTGGGGAAAATTTCAGAGTGTGTCAGTTTCGTGGTTTTGGGTATAGAGGGGAAGCGCCAAAAGAGAAATGAAAATCGAATGGAAGAGGGGAAAAAGACTACAGGGTTATAGAAATTACCGGTGACTAGATGATGGAGTGAAACTCGGAATCTCCACTCAAGCATCGCCCCCGAGTTTTCTTGCAGCGCTCTTCGCCTGCGACAAGCGAGGAAGCTGAACAAAAAGGAAAGTCGGGACGACTGCGTTTTAAACTATTTTCCTATTCCTCACTTTTTCTCTTTTATTTTCCTTTTTTTATCTAGATTTCACTCCCTGGCTATGTGCTTCAAGAATTAATAATGAATTATTTATTTTTAAATCTTTAATATTTTAATTTTATTATAAAAATAAAAATAACTAAATTATGATAAACTAAAATATATGAAGTACATGTCTTGCCTGTGTTTACATGCTGAAAGTGTTTACGTTTTCTTGACCTAATTCCGTAATTTTTTTTAAAAATCAGTTGAATTTAATAATTTTTTTATAAAAATGGTATTTTTAAGAATTTTAGCCAATCAAAGGTACCATATTGGAAATGACAAGTTAAATTCAAGTACCATATTAAAATATTTTCAAAGTTTAGATACCAAATATGCCATTATTCCTTTTTTATAAAATTTCAAGCAATAAATTATTAATTTTTATAAACACACAATCCATATAATTTTTAGATCTCACAACTAAACCTTTAAATATGAAAAATTAAAAATATAATTAAAAAGGACATGAATTAATATTTCAAACCTTGCTTCTAAAATTAAAAAATTTTATCAACTACTAACTCTTTTATAATATTTCATCTTTTATTTTTTATATTTTAAAAAAGAATTTAATCCACCGTTATCTCTAATTATAAAAAAAAAAATGAAATGATGATATAAATCATATGGCATTATTTCAAACTATCGTATCATTACCTTTTAATTACTTTATGAGAGATTAATGGTTTGACAAAATTTAAATTTAACACTAATCTACAAAAAAAAATTAATGACTAAATTGAGGAAAAAAAATAATGTTGTTTTATTTTCTAAGAAGAGTGATGGATGCCATTTTTAATTGTTTGTCTTTTTAAGGAAACGGGTGCCACCGTAATTTGAGATATGCTATAAAAATGTCATGAAAGAGTAAAATCGCAGCATGAATATATCAAAATTAATGTAAAATAAATTATTAATATGTAACATTTTAATAATTTAAACACGTATAAAACATTGGTGAAGCCAAAAACTTTTTATTAGGGGAGCTTAAATTGAAATGTAAAACCCTTTTGGTACCGCCCTTGGTATAAAATATAGACATAAATACGTCCTGTTATACAAATTTTTATCTAAGTTAAATTATTCTAATAAATACGAAAAATATCTCATGAATTGAATCACGATACAAAAATTATATGAAAACACAAATTTTTCTTTAATTGAATTAGATGGACAAATTATTGAAAATATTAATGAAATTTAGACACAGAACGAAAACATTAAATAATATTTAAAATATAATACTAAATATAACACGAATATAACACAAATAACCAAATACATCAATATATATATATATATATATACTATATATAAAATGGCTGATTGAGTTGGTGTCATCAACTCAACAACAATTTAGTTGTGAAATTTCTAAAATACTCTTACTTTAAAGGGTAATTAATATTATTATAAAAATTATTTTTATTATTCATTACTTTTATATACTATATCAAATAAAATAATTAAGAATATTATTTAAAAATTGAATACAAAATTAATAAATTTGTAACAACCTTAACTCGTATCCGTCGCCGGATAAGGGTTACGGAGTATTACCGGAGTTTGCATATCAAATAAACAGTCATTTCACATCATTTAACATTAATGTCAGAAAACAATCAAAAATTAAACATATTGTCCCTTTTGCAAGCCCTTGAGGCCCAAAATACGTATTAGAAACAAGTCGAAACTAAACCGGGTACTCAAAGAATTTTTCGAAAATCATTAAAAAATTTTCAAAGATGTAGGGGACACACGGCTGTGTGGCCAGGCCGTGTAACTCACATGGTCAGGAGACACGCCCGTGTATTAGGCCATGTGGGCATTCGAAATAAGGACACATGGCCGTGTCCAGCCCGTGTCCATACCTGTGTAACTCTCCGACTTGGGTCACACGGCCAAGTCACACACCCATGTGCCAAGCCATGTGAGCATGCTGACTTGCATTCTTAAAAGATACAAGGGACACATGACCGTGTCACTTGCCTGTGTGTCACACATGGTTGAGACACACGCTCGTGTCTTTGCCCGCGTGGATGAAAATATGCCATTTTCCAAGCCACATTTCTCACCCAAATTGTTACCAACTTAGCCTCAACAAATCACACATCAACAAGCCATATCAAGACATTCAACATAAACTAAAACCATATTGAACATTTCAAAAACTACCGGAATAAGCTAGATAGTGTGACTTGAGTGTTGATCCGATCATCCAACCTTTCGAAAATCTATAAGGACATTAAACAACTCAAATAAGCTTAATGAAGCTTAGTAAGTTCGACGAGGTAAATAAAAATCTTACTGAACTAACTATAATAAATCAAATTATAAAGTCATTTTCGATAATTCACTGTCAATCACATCTTTAATCGATAAATATATCCGTTTACAAATTGATACAAAAATAAATAACATGTAACATCCTGATTTGGGCCTAGTCGGAATAGTAGTTTCGGGACCACAAATCCGAAGTAGAAATATTTATTTTATGATTATTTTGAGGTCTATGACATATTTGCATGATTGAGTAAAAGTTTTAGGAAGAAATTTTGTGAATAAGTGTCCAATTTCACTTTTAAGACTAAATTGCAAAAGTTGCAAAATATGAAATTCTAGAAGCTTTAAGTATGAAATTGCATTGGAATCTTTATTAGAGGTCCTTAAATAGAAATTTTCCCAATTTTTATATTTTTGGACAAAAATGGGCATGCATGGATAAATTTTGAAAGATTAGTAAAAAGGGCATTTTGGTTTTTTGGTTAATAAATGAATAAAAAGGGGAAATGACGTCAAAATTTGCTCATCTTTCTCATGTGGGTGGCAAAATTCTAAGGAAGCCATAACTAGGGTTTCTTCACTTTCCAAGCTTGATAGTAAGTGCATCCTGTTCTTCATATTTTTGAAGTTGTCATCAACTGATCTAGCTATTTCTACCATTTATTTGAGCTAGGGTTCATGTTCAAAATTTTACTCGTGTGTGACATGCATGTGTTTTGATGTTTCATGGTAGATTATGAAAGTTTGATGTGTGATAAACATCTTTTATTAGGTGATTTTTTATGAAAATACCTAAAAATGACTTATTTGTAAAAGTTTATAAAATGTGTAGTAAAAGTGTGTTATAATGAAAAATGTGGGCTACTACAAGTATGAAAATGGTTCGGCTAGGCTTAAAGTACAAAGAAATTGAATGAAAATCATTCTACGAGCCTAGAGACTAATTTGTAAATAGTAAAAGTTTAGGGGCAAAATTATAATTTTGCCAAAGTATGATTTTTTGACTGATTTGAACAATGTGACAATTAAATAAGTGAAAAAGTATGATTTTTTGACTGATTTGAACAATGTGACAATTAAATAAGTGAAATTTGCTATTATAGATCAAGAAAAACGGAGTCCGAACCGAAACCAAGGAAAAAACAAGGTTGTGGACTAAATCGAATAGTTAGCCATATTTTGGTACCGAAGTAAGTTCGTGTGTAAATAATGCAACATTACATTATTATGTATTTAGTGCTTTAATATTGCATGAATTGTATAATTGTCCTTATGGATTTGAATAATGATGACTCAATGACGATTCGACGAAGATTTGATACTCGAAATCCCGGTTGAACCTTAAGAATAGATAAGATACACATGTCATGACATTAGGGTTATTGAGTTCCTGTATAAGGCCATATCAGGGATATGACATCGGTATGAGACATCGTGTAAGACCATAGCTGGGTTATCGGCACCGATATGTGATCCCATGTAAGACCATATCTAGGATTTGACATTGGCATGTTACTATGTGTATGAGATTTCTGGGTATCCTTTAGTATTCTTAAATGTAACACCCCTCACTTAAGTCCAACGTAGGGACAGGGTACGAGGCATTACCGGACTTAAACATGACTAATCATACAAAACCTGGCCATAAAATTTCATTAAATTCAAAACCATTCATACACGTACATATCGCCCCTTATACGAATCTACAAGGCCCTAAACATACATTGGAGGTGGTTCGGGACTAAATCGGAAACTTTGGAACACTTAGAAAATTTTCTTGCTTTAGAGAGTCACACGTCCGTGTAGGTAGGCCAAGTGGTCACACATACCCGTGTGACTTGCCCGTGTGACCTCTTTTGCTGATAACGTCATAAACAGAGAGTTACATGGGTTGAGGACACGGGCGTGTGTGACAACATGGGCTACCCACACGGGCGTATGACTCTCTAAAGTATGAAAATTTTCTAAGTGTTCCAAAGTTTACGATTTAGTCCCGAACCACCTCCAATGTATGTTTAAAGCCTCGTAGGTCCGTATAAGGGACAATATGCATGTGTATGAATGGTTTTGAATTGAATGAAATTTTATGGCCCGATTTTGTATGATTGGTTATGTTTAAGTCCGGTAATGCCTCGTACCCTATCCCAGTGTAGGACTCAGGTAAGAGGCGTTACATAACATATCTTTCAAAATTCGATAAATAAATCACCTTACCAAGACTTTCTCAAATCGAAGAACGACTTACAGATAATAGTACATCATTATCAGAAGCTCATAAGAGCTGAACAGAAGCCCATAAGAGCTGAACAGAAGCTCATAATAGCTGAACAGAAACTCATAAGAGTTGAACAGAAGCTCGTATGAGCTGAACAAAAGCTTGAAAGAGCTAAATAGAAAGTAAAACATGAGAGTTTGCAACAAATACTGAATCCCGGTTTACTTGGGTAATTTTCTAATATCTTTCTTCAACAGCATCATACGCCAAATAACGAATGTACTCAAATCTCGCGTTCCATTCAACCCGAACATTTAATTCAATATTATAATTCCTACAATGATTCATTTTCAACAATAGAATAAATACATAATACCATTCATCAGATTTATATAAATATTGAAGTTTAACAGTACAAACTTACCTGGATTGAATTGTAATAATTACAGAAGTTTAGGAACTATTCCACTATTTTTCTTTTTTCACTAGTATATACGGGATCTTGATCTAAAATATAAAATTACTCATTCATTAGCATATATTTCAATTCCAATTCATTTCACAATTAATACCCTTAAAGTTTTTGAATTCATACAATTACCCCAAACTTTTATAACTTTTGCAATTTAATCCCTTAACTAGTTAATCTATCAAATTAACTAATTTTTCTCAATTAATAATTCATCTAAATATTCTATGCCATCGTACAGCCCTTAATAAACCAGAAATTTACTACCAAACGCTAATATTTTAACATTTTCATAATTTGATCTTAAAATCAATATTTAACAAAATCACTTTATAAAATCATCGTACAATAAAATTAGAGCTTTAAATCTATGTTATTCATCAAAAAAATCTAATATTCATCAATGGTAACTTCCAAAATTTTTAATAAAATCAAAAACTAAGGTAAGATTAGTTGGACCTAATTGTAACAATCTCAAAAATATAAAAATTACAAAAAACAGATAAGAATTGGACTCACATGAAGTAAAAATATGCAAAACCAACTTAAAATCTCTCTCCCATGGCTGTTTGGCCCAAATTTTGAAGAAGAATGTATAGAAAACCTTAAATTTTCAATTTGTCATTTTAATTTCATAAAATTTACAAAATTGCCATTAAATGGTTTTATTTTATTATTTTTTTTCTCCTTATGCTTCCTCATCCATCCAATTTGGGTCTAATTGTTACTTAGGTCATTCTTTATTTATTTTTCAAGCCATTTAATCACTTATTTATTATAATTAGCAAGTTTTACACATTTTTTAATTTAGTCCCTTTTAATTAATTAACTATCAAAACGTTAAAATTTTTCAAGAAAACTTTAATACTATCTTAATAACACTCCTTAAATATTTATAAAAATATTTATAGTTTGGTTCATAGAAACGAGGTCTCGATACCTCATTTTCTAAAACCATTTGACCTAGGGTTTTTACCACTCGTACATAGTAATTCATTATAAAACACAAATTACCAATTCAAAAATCTTTTAAAAATCACATTTGACTCATAAATATTAAATAATAAAATTTACGAGCTTACTCACTTGATTTGGTGACCTTGGGTCACTGTTTCTGACACCACTGAAGAATCGGGCTATTACAAAATTCAAATAAAAATCTTTTACCATTTTATTAATAATAATTTATTGAAATAATTTTATAATTTTTTTAATATAAAATGTTTTGGTTGACCTAGAATGTAAAAAGAATCTAATATATAAAAAAATGGAGGTAAAAGAATTTAAATATGTTATAAATATTTCTTCCATGTTTCATTTAATTTCTTTGTTTTATTTTTTTTCCCATTCCTTGCATGGCAAACGACTGAATTAGCCTTCGTAACATTAAGTATTATATTAAAATTACATTCCTTACTTGTCCATTCATCAATAATTTCAACTTTTCAATTGAAGAAACTCAGGCCACGAGGGTATAGATATGGTTGCTCTCAAAACAAATGTAATATATTCAAATAAAAAATATATAATATATGGTTGGGGTTTCAAACATCCAGTAGAAAAAACACCAACGAGAACACACTTATATCTTGTTTTGGTTAATTTAAAAGAATATGTTGAAAAAAATTATTTGAAAAATTATGTTAAAATTCTACAATTTTATCGATCTATATTGTTTTTAGAGTAAGGAAAGAAAGTGTATCCTACGGTGCACGTTTTTACTACCACATTAGTGAAAACGAGCCATGTAGGACGCATTAATAGTCTCTCTCCTGAAAATGTGTCCTATGTGGCGCGTTTTCATTGATGTGGCAGTGAAAACACACCCTGTAGGGCGCATTTTCACTTACCTAAAAACGCATTTTCACTTGTGGTTGGAAATTAGAAGTTTGTTGATTTATTTTTATCCGTGTTTGAGATAAACATAGTCATAGTTTCAAGGAATGTTTGAATTTACGGTGGTATTGTGGAGTTAGGTCACCTACAAATTTTATCTACCATGTGAGTATGGAGCCATCACATAGGAAGCCGAATCACGTTGCAACTCAAGGTCCCAATTGACAATGATTATACAACCTGGGGTTGAAGTGTAACTAGAGCATCAAGTTTACAAAGGTTATGCTATTAAAAGATGTAGTATAAATAGGGCCTTAATTGACAATGGATATTGTAACGCCCCTAACTCAAATCCAACACCGGAATAGAGTTACGGAGCATTACCGGAATTACCGATTTATTTATCAAATATTTTATTTCATCTAACATTTATATTTGGAACCAATTAAAATTAAGCATATTGTCCCTCAAACGTATTTATTTTTCTCGACATGTTTTACTTGGATTTATTATTCGTCTCAACATAATTTCCTTGTATCGTCTCAAAGATAATCACGTATTTACATGTCATGATAAATATCATTTCTTTTCCACGTTCAAGTCTCGTATTTGAGTCATCCGGATTTTTATAAATAAATTTGGTCATCGTTTTCATTTATTCCATATTCTAATACATTCAATTAATGATCTAGGCAAAATTACCACTTTGCCCCTAAACTTTTAATTAATGACGATTTTACACTTAGGCTCAGAAAAATAAATTCTTGCAATTTAATCCTTATTTCCAGCCATTATCATCATACATATTAATAACAGCCCATAAATTCTATAAAATATCAAAATTTTACATAATTTCAACACTTTTCAATTTAATCCTTAAAACATGTTTTTCCCCGATCTTGAACTAAATTAATAATTTCATTTAAATTTTGAAGTTTAAATAATAAAATAATCCATTTCATGTAATTTGATTATTTCTAACATTTTTACAAAATTTCCCATAAAGTTTCACTTTTATTCAATTTAGTCCCTGAGCCTAAAACATACAAATTAGCCATGCTAACTGATTATTCATACATATTTTCCTCCTCCTCCACTCCATTCCACATCCTTAATTTATATAACATGCTTATAAGTAACATTATCAAAACTTTCACTATTTACTTATATGTATTTTCAAACTGTCCATTTGAGTCATAGTCACTAAATTTTTTATATCTTGAGTTACAAAACTCAAAATTAAGATCCGCTAATTTTTCCTGAAACTAGACTCACATATATTCTTACCATAAAATTTTTAGAATTTTTTGTTTATCCAATTAGTACAGTTTATTAATTAAATTCTCCCTTATTTTACTGTTCGACAGTTCTGACCACTCTTTGGTAAAATTTAATTATCTCTTTGTAAAGAATTCAAATGATGTTCTCGTTTATTTCTATTGAAAATAGACTTATTCAGGAATCTAACCATATAAATTATGTCTCAAAATTATTTTTATACAATTTTTAATAATTTTCCCAAGTCAGAATAGAGGATCCCGAAATTATTCTGAATCAGTCTCACAAAAATATAAATATCTCAAAATACAGAATTCTTTTACTTTCTATGTTTCTTTTATATGAAAATAGACTCAATAAGCTTTAATTTAATATCTTATTCATCCTCTAATTCGATTTCTACCATTTTTGGTGATTTTTCAAATTTAAGCTTATGTTGCTGCCCAAAACTGTTTCTTATAGTTTATTTTGCAATTAAATCCTAACTAAGTTTACTTACTTTTACAACTCAATTCATACTTTATTTCTACTTAATCTCTTCCCATATTTAACTTAACCATCCAATGTTCATATTAGAACTCAAATTTAAAACTTCTTCCAATTCAATCCCTACTATATAAAACTTATGGCCTCTTTTACAATTTAATCCTCTTTTTCATTCTAACTTAAAATTCTATCAATTAAACCCCTATTTCATCTTCTTGCTCAACATGAACTACTCTTAGAAATCTATGAACTATCAAAATATCAACTTAATCTTAACAAGACTTTGTTTTAAAGCTTTTAAAACATCAAAATTAAAAGAAAATGGCTTAATTGACTTACCTATTAAACATCCAAGCTTTAAATCCTCAATTTCTCTTTTTCTTTTTCCTTCCCTTTTTCTTCCCTTCTTTCCCGTTTGCTATTCTGTTTCTTTTCCTCCTTCTCCCTTTTTTTTTTCTTTCCACACACACATATATATATACTAAATAAAATAATAAAATAATAATAAATATCTTATTAAATATTAGTAAAATAATATTTTTCTAATAAAATAATTATAAAATATCATCAACATCATAATTACTTTCTAGATTTCTCTCTCTTCCAATTGACCATTTTGCCCTTTGTGATCTTTTAAAATTCTATCCTTTTGTCATCACTTAATTGGGTAGAATTGTAATTTAGTCCCTCAAAATTCTTCACCTATTCAATTTGGTCCTAATTCATCTATTTTCTTTAGTTTCTAGATTATTCCACCCCTAAAATATCTGCACTATTGGTCCTTCAACTTTCCATATTTACACTTTAATCCCTTAAATTTTGAGTATTTACTCTTGAGCAACAAAACTTTTCTCATTTTTACAATTTAGTCCTTTCTTGAATTAATATGTCATAATATACTTCCTAATGACATAACTCAAATTTCCTCTTCTTGTCACTTTATTTCCTTATTTTACTATATCAAGGATAATATCTTACTGTATAAATTTTCGGGGTGTTACAGATATGCGGGCGCGATAACCAGTTTTTCCTCGTCAGAGGAAGATGGTTTATAAAACCCAAACATAAGTACGAGGAAGAAAAACACAATGACCTTTTAATATAATCAAGTATTTCATTTTATCCATTTCTTCCAAAGGCAGTGACCCCGTTATTATAACATATGACATATTTGGGGTGTAACAAGTTTTACTAACAGGGTTACTGCCATTGGTGAACATGGACAACACGAATTACTTGATTATACTGGAAGGCCCCACCGTTTTTTATTGCATTTTCGTGTGGATTTTATAAAGTATGCTCTTCTGACGAGGAGAAACTTGTTGTCGTGCTAGCATAACCACTGTCAACTAAGGCTTTGGTTATGCTCCATCTTTTGACAGCATAACGTTTGTAATCTTGAAGCTCTAGTTACACTTTAACCAGAAAATGGTATAACAACCGCCAACTTAGACCTTGAGGTGCAAAGTGATATTGGTTTCTCAAGTGATGGCATTATACTTACACGACATATGAAATTTTTAGGTCACCGAGCTCCATTGCATCACCGTGAACCTAAACACAACTTAAAGTTATGACTATGTCTCCCTTAAAGTGAGAGAGAAATAAATCTTTAAACCCTGTAAATTTCAACACGCAAGAAAAAAGAAAAAAATAATTTTATTTACTGAATTAAAAGGATGAGGCGAGGTAAAAAAATATTTTTATCTTGGGAATCTTGAGTTGCAGGGGCTCAAAGGCAAAAGTAATAGAGTTCGTTGTGGTTGAAAAATTCAGAGAGAAAACACAGCCTGCAGGAGGTGTTTCTGTCTGATATGCTAGTGAAAGCGCTTTATGTAGGCAGTGTTTTACTGCCACATGCTAGTTGAAAACGCTTCCTGTAGAGAAAGTTTTCTCTCTGGCCATTTCAACCCCCAACCAACTCTATTGATTCTGCCTCTGAGCCCCTACAACTTGGTATTCCCGAGATTAAAAAAATCCTTTTTTACCCTGCCCAATGCCTTTACGGGGGAGCGTTTTCTCCCTTCCAAAAGAGTTCTATAAAAAGAACTAGGCCTTTGATTTTCCATATTAAAATTTGAAGTAAAATTTTGATCTAAAGGATACTTGGCACAATGAGTAATCAGCGTTGAAGGATACTTAGCACAATGAGTAATCAATGTTGTCGTTAAAACTTGTGTAACACCCCCAACCCGTATTTATCACCGGAACAGGGTCATGAGGTATTACTAGAATTTACAGAATTTTTTTTATTTTTATTTAATCACACAATAACTCATTTTATAAGAAATTGTACAACTTAAAATTTACGACTCTTCCATAAGCACAAGTATATTTTCATTTGATCACTTACCCTTTTGATGTATCATGTAATAAACATATTACCATTTAACCAATAGCTTGGCACTTGTCTAAGCGTCAACAACAACACTTGTTAGCATACTTGAACATATTTCATATAAATTTAAGATTTATAAACTCATTTTATCAACATATCATACTTGAGGTTATTACTCATCATGGCTTACATACTTTCAATGTATCAACATATTAAAGATAGCTACATATTTATATATCATGATACATATTATTCTCTTGCTATTTCTTCAAAAACATAAATCATTCATTATACCAAAATTTCATGTATCATTGTTTTTATGAGTTTCGCATATATTTAATTCGGGACAGTTCATAATCCTGAATATGCTTAATTATCAGGTAAGTTTCACATATATATATTTTCCATGTCATATTTTAATATATCGAATATATATCATTTTTGTATATTTCAAGTTCAATTTCATAATTATTTGTTTCGTGCTCTAATTATTCCATGTTGGGACTTTATTCATTAAATTATTCGAAATATCATCGTCATACAAATAATATTTTTAAAGTATACGAATCTATAGTCATGGATGCACATATCCATCAATAAATTCCATGTACAAATATCATCATCTTTTATTTCCATATATCCAATATCATTATCATTTTCCATGTACTTCAGGCAGATTTATGTATCGAATCTTTTTATATACGTATTCCTTCCTTGGTCAGGATTTTTACTTACTGAATGTATTGGAATATCGATAGTTGAAATCATATAGTACACTTAAAGTATACAAATCCATAATCCAGTAATTCATATTTACTCTTTTTATCTATGTGTTTACCATCTTCTATATTTATCCCGTTGAATTTCTCGGAATTTCGATGGATTTCCAGTAGTACACTCTTGGTGTACAATCTCATTAATTGTCAATTCATACATGGGTGCACTTTTAGTGTACAATACCGGGTTCGTCAATTCGTATACATGTGCGCACATTTCCGTTTCAAAGAGCACCCTCCCGCGAACCTCATTTCTTACAGCGAGATTACCAGTCCAGGCTAAATCCCCTGTAATATAAACTCATAGATTATTGTCGGGATTACCAGTCCAAGCTAAATCCCCTACAACGACAATTACTCTAATGAGCTTGGATCTGAATTACCAGTCTAGGCTAAATTTAGACCCTAATTCGGATTACCCGTCCGGGCTAAATCCATTTTTCATATATTCTTCGGGAGGGTTATATCAGGATCACCAGTCCAGGCTAGATCCTTTTCAAACATATTCTTCAGGAGGGCTATATCATGATAGGATCACCTGTCCGAACTAGATCCTTTTTACTGTCAATTCCTTTTCCAATGATCCATCGAATTCCATTCCATTCAACTGGGATTTATTTTCACTTTATATCGAGTATTATCAATATTTCAATAATTATCATGCATTGAACATTCAAATTATATTTTCATCACATAACCACATATTTCAAGTATTTAAAAATACAATTCAAGTTACACGAACTGACCTTGTTGCTTGTTCGTGTTTATAATTTCATTAATCCATTATCTTTTCTTTTCCACGTTCAAGTCTCGTATTTGAGTCGCCCGAATCTTTATAAATAATTTTGATCATCATTTTCATTCATTTCATATTCTAATACATTCAATTAATGCTCTAAGTAAAATTACCATTTTGCCCCTAAACTTTTAATTAATGACGATTTCATCCTTAGGCTCCGAAAAATAAAATTCCCATAATTTAATCCTTGTTTCCCAGCCATTATTCTCATATATATTGATAACATCCCATGAATTCTATGAATTACCAAAATTTTCCATAATTTCAATACTTTTTAATTTAATCCCTAAAACATGTTTTCCCCGGTCTTGAACTAAATTAATAATTTCATTCAATTTTGTAATTTAAATAATAAAATAATCCATTTCATACAATTTGGTTATTTCTGACAATTTTACAAAATTGCCCATAAAGTTTTACTTTTACTCAATTTAGTCCCTGAGCCTAAAACATGCAAATTAGCCATGCTAGCTGAATATTCATACATATTTTCCTCCTCCTCCTCTCCATTCCACATCCTTAATTTATATAACATGCTTATAAGTAATATTCAAAGCTGTCCGTTTGAGTCATAGTCACTAAATTATTTATATCATGAGCTACAGAACTTCAAATTAAGATCCGCTAATTTTCCCTAAAACTAGACTCATATATCTTCTTATCATAAAATTTTTAGAATTTTTTGTTTAACCAATAAGTACAGTTTGTTCTTTAAAGTTACCCCTATTCTGTTGTCTGATAGTTTCAATCCTTCTTCACTAAAAATTAATTATCTCATTGTACGGGATTCAAATGATGTTACCGTTTGTTTCTCTTAAAAATAGACTCATTCAGGATTTCAAACATATAAATTTAAGTCCCTAATTATTTTTATCCAATTTTTGATGATTTTCCAAAGTTAGAACAGGGGAACCCAAAATCATTCTGACCTTGTCTCACAAAATTTATTATAACTCATAATTTACAGTTCCATTGCTTACACCGCTTCTTTTATGAAAAACTAGACTCAATAAGCTTTAATTTCTTAATTTATTCATCCTCTAATTCAATTTCTACAATTTTTGGTGATTTTTAAAACTAGCCTACTGTTGCTGTCCAAAACTATTTTAATACAAAATATTGATTACCAGGTTTATAACACTCTTATTTCCTTCATCTACAATATTTCCCATCACTTTCTCTTATTTTCCTTCGTTGGCATATCAAGAACGTAGAACTGTATATAGTAAAACTCTACATTAACATCATTTCCATGATTTTTCAATAATATCAAACTTAAAAATATATTGAAATCTTGATGTACTTACCTTGTTCCCATTGATTTCAATATTTAACTTAATTTTCTCTCTCCTCTATCTTCTATTTCTTGAATCCAACTTGATATTCTAACTCCCCATAGTCTCCTTAACATTTTTCTCTCTTGGTAGTTATGGAAATTCTTTTGATTTCTAGGTGAAAATGATGAATTTTGGGTGAAAGGACCAAATTGTAAAGAAAGCAAACTTTTTTTCTTTCTGTCTTCCTCTCACGTTGGTGCATGGGAAAATGGTAGGATGGTGTGTTTTTTTTCTTCCCTTCTTTCTTTCCACACACACATATATATACTAAATAAAATAATAATAAATATCTTATTAAAATATTAATAAAATAATATTTATCTAATTAAATAAATATAAAATATCATCAACATCATCATTACTTTCTAGATTTCTCTCTCTTCTAATTGACCATTTTTCCCTTTGTGATCTTTTAAAACTCCATCCTTAAAATTTTTGCACTATTAGTCCTTTAAAATTTCCATATTTACACTCCAACCCCTCAAATTTTAAGTATTTACTCTTGGGCCACAAAACTTTTCTCACTTTTACAATTTAGTCCTTTCTTGAATTAATACCTCATAATATACTTCCTAAATAGATTTTGTTGACATAGTTCAAAATTTCCCTTTTTATTTCTTTACTTTACTATATCAAGAATAGAAATTTTCGGGGTATTACAACTTGAGTTTGTCCCTATCCTATTGTCGAAGCAAAGGTAATTCGTGAATTTATGTGTAGGTTTAAGGTTTGGGTGACGAGTACTATATTTTTAAATATTTTTTTGATTTTAAACATCTGGAATAGATTAGTTTGTTGAAGATAAGCAAACGAGTCAGAACTCTTATATATTACAACGGTCAAATTTGCAAGACCCAAATTTTCCCTATTTTTGTATTATCACAATTCGAAGCTCTGGCATTCAACTGAACCATAGCGTTAAAAAAGCTTTGAACAAGGATTATGTAACGCCTTCAACCTGATCTAATTCACCTGATCCAGATCTCGGGTGTTACAACTCAAATACAGACTTATGTTTAAAAACTCCTATATGATTTTCATAATTATTACAACTTAATTAAAATAATCTCCTAACCGAAATTTTAATTGAATATACAAGGGGCAATTATTATCATCGTACAATAATTTATATTACAAAAACTTTCAGGCAAACTTCAAAACTTAATTACATTATCTCAAAGTGTAAATCTTAAGTAATGCTACTAACACGTTCTGTATGCATAATAACCTGCCCTGCCACTTTTTTGGCGTAGCCCTAATATCGTTCCTCCTAGCGTAGACCCAAATCCTCTTACTTGTAACATAATGCACAAAGGTAAGTTCATGAGAACTTAGTGAGATAAACATCCATTTACATGAATCGTTTTTGTATTTCTCATTTGGTAATTTAATTCTTCATCTCATTGTTCTTTGTTCTTTGACCTGTCTCTAGCGAATACCTTCCCAAAATGTCATTCTTCAAACCATAGATGTTACTCCTAACTTTGAAGTCATGCCTTACTTTTCGCGTATTTGATACATTACTTGCGTTTTCCACTCTGCACCTTAACGATTCCTTAACCATACCTATTCAAGAGGCCCATACAGACAAAATACTGTTATTCTTACATACATACTCTAAGCCATCATTTTTCAAAACCCATGAATGATTTCGTACATAAATAGAAGATAAATTCTTTAATTATACGATTTAATCTTTTTTGGAGAATAACCTTCTTCTAATAATAATTACAGATAGATAACCTTCTTCAATTTACTAGACATAGCCCTTATCCAGATTTGTTCTTCAAGTCTAATTAACTCATACTTCGGATTCACCATATGCTCTAGCACATTCCAGTTTCTCTGTTTTTGTTTTAAGACCATGCATGATACATCATAACATTTCATATGAAGCTTGCCATAAAGGAAGCTAATGAGAATATCTCATCGAAAGTGTAACAAGATACATCACAAAGGCTTTTCCTTCTGAGTTTATTACAAATATCATTCCTTTAGAGTTCACCGTTAATGCCATTTTTTCCCTCAAGGTCCGCCACAGAGGTGTTTCCTTCAGATGGTTGCCACAAAAGCCATTTTTTAGAGTGTGCCACAAATGCTTCCTTTTCATAGATCGCCACAAAGGCTTCTTTTTCATAAATCGCCACAAAGGCTTCCTTTTTCATAAATCACTACAAAGGCTTCCTTTTTATAGATTGCCACAAAGGCTACCTCACACGCTTCTTTCGAGTTGGTATCAGATAAGAACTCACAGCGCAAGTTGAAAGGTCGACCAAGCTCAACTCGGATACGAGAAAATATGGATATTCGAGAGCAGAGAGACATACCAGGTTATGCACATACTGTAAGAACCCAGGGCATACTAAGCCAACATGTCCACACAACCCAGGAGCGTTGAGGAGAAAAGCTAATTAAAACACTAACTTATTCATTTATTCATTAATTTTTTCTATAAAGTGTAAGTTATTCAAATAAGATATATTACAATACGCAAGCCAAAGTTTTAATTCGAAATTGGGAAGCTTTTGATCAATTCTTTACTTTGTCAAAATATTATACCTAACAAATCAACCGAAAAAAAAAATCTTGAATGAAAAAGTATCAGAAATAGTTGTAAATTTTAAACTCACAATATGATATATTACAAAGCAAACCAATTTAATAAATTTGTTTAATATATTGCAAATAAATGTACATTTAAGATGTAATACAAATTATACTAAAAAGCAACACAGATCAATAAATTTTAAAATTTTTAACCTACTTTCTCAATTATAGTTTTCGGCATTTATATATGAAGTAACCTTTTATTTCAAGTCGTTGGAGTCATGATCACTCAAATCAAAAGTAATAGGAAGAAAATTTGGTTTAAGATATGTCACTTTCTTAAAGGCATTCTCAAATATGTTAAACGGTAATTTATTTATTGAAATAAGTAGATCCAACAGTAGCAGGCAGGAGAGGCATCAGCTTTGGCCCCTTGCTTAAAAGAAAATTATATCACTCCCTTTCATTTATCAACTGCTTTTTAAATAATTTTTTTATAGTTAGTTCAAAATTTTATTTCGGCCCTTTAATACCGAAATCCTGAAAAGGCTATGGTAACGATATCATCTGGGTGTCTCATATTAAAGAACATGGTCCAGGGAAATGTGCTTTATATTCAAGCCACTTGGAGTACCTAGACATGCTAAACTTGAAGTACCTTTCCCTACAAAACTGCTGCTTATCAACTCAACCTTGCCTTGCCCGTACGCCATTCTTGGAATGCTCAAATGCATACAATCCTTGTTCTGTCTACCTTGGCCGAAGTTACTTAATTGCAACATTGAAGTTTCAGTACTTAATGGTGTCAGAACCAATGGGTAAGAGAAGAAACAAAAAATACAAAATTACGCAACGAATGTGATAGATTTGTTGCAGCCTGCAAAGAAAGTAAGAGTAATACAAGTTGAAGGTTCGTGAATATGATCCTTCAACTAGTGTTTTTCACCCTCGATTTTATTTTTAGTTTTATTTTTATTTTTCTTTCCATACAGAACGGAATAGGAAAGAAACGACAGAAAAAAGTTGTTTCTGTTCACATCTAAGTGAAAACACACAACAGCGACGCATTAGGAGACATATAGTCAAGCAACTGCGGAGCGATGCAACTCAAGGTCATTATTTTCCAATGTAAGTCTATCGTCTTTGTCATTGTAATCGAGCTCCCACAGCCAAGATGGCATTATGCACTCCTTCTCATCCCAAAGCTCGTTCCTTTCCCAGTCCCAATCCAGAATATTATCGACTTCACAATCATCAAAGAAGCATGATGTTGTGCAGAAATAGGAAGTCAAATCCCCAGTCCCACAGTCGCCACTCTCTACTTGCTTGTTAATAGCTGCTGGTTTGTTTGGACACAGATCTCCACTGTTCTCAAGGTCGACAGAGACTTGGTTCAATCCCCACTGGGATAACGTGGAATCACCATTTGTTTGTAGCCATTCATTGTCCAAGCTGTTGTCAAAACAGAGCATCCCGCTGCTTTCAGTACTTTCGAGTAGTGAGAAAATATCAGTCTCTTTCTCAACAACGCTATCAGTAGCCGTAGGGCATAGCATTGAATTCTCTACATATCCATCCCCATCCCCAGTTTGTTGACAAGAACTGGGTATAACTCCGATCCTTCTCTCATTATCTTCTTCATAGGGATCCAGGTGCATGCTATCTTCTACAGCCGAGGGGAAGGTTTCTTTTTCTAAGGATGGAGTAGAAGGAAATGGCACAACTTCATCACTAGAAACCTCCATAGGCTTATTTGATGAAGAATTGCCATTATTTTCTTTCTTGGTACTGTGGCCTTGGTTATCATCCTTGATTCCCTTTCGACCGCCTTTGCGCTCCGTGACGTTCAGAATCACGGGTAAACTTTGATTGGATAGCCTTCTGAAGCAATACATTTTTGTACTCAAATGAGAGTTCCAGTAGTTCTTTATTTCGTTGTCTGTTCGCCCTGGTAAGTGACTGGCGATTAAAGACCACCTGTTCACAGAAAAAAAATCACGAAAATTAAGATAAATTAAGATAAGGTGCAGGGAGACTTTTGCATAGGAAGTGAAAAGACGATGCACTATGATAACACAATTGAGCAAAGAATGACGTAAGTAGGTCTACGTTATTAGCTTTGAGGTCATTGTTGTCGTTTTCTTTGTCTCTCCTTTGTAAGTTGGAATTTTCAAGGAACTGACGACATGACAGCATAAAAAAGCAAAAAAGAAACAAAAATAGCAATAATTGTACCAAAAAAGAACACAGTTATCGAAATCTGACAAAATACATTATAATGCACGCAGAGTATTAAGATTGCTTCATGGCTCTCAAACTCAAGCATGGGAAAACGTATATTACCAAAAAAACAATAAACAAAAAGAGGTAAGGGAAATATATATTTATAAAATATATTCTCTTTTAAATGATTGATATTTTAAAAAATAGTTTTTTTAAAAAGGAGAACCTTATAGAGATATCTTATTTTAAGTAGTAATTTAAGTTTTTTTATATAAAGATTTTAAACAAAATATAGAAATATGATTATAATATATATTTGCTATTTATTTTAAAAATAATTTCCAGTTTTTCAACTAAGTTGGTCACAAGTAAAAGAACAAAATCAATACAAAAATTAAACTCACATATAAAATTACTTAAACCTTTTCTAACTTAACCACCCATACACCGATTTGTACAATATCAAAGTGAAAAGAAAACCACGATGATATAGACAGGAAGAAAAGCCATTATTGATGGCAACTACTACGATTTTTTTTACGACGTTCATCATCCATGGAAAAAATAAAAAATAATGCGTATTTATTCAGGTAAATAAATAAAATATAAAAGCTTACACACAAGTTTTTACTGTAGTCTACGTATGTTTATTATAAGAAATGGGGTATTTACACACTGACAAACAGAGTTTGTTTTCTGGCATCTAGGATTGTTTGGGTTGGGGGGGGGTAGAGAGGAGCGGACCAGGGTAGGGGTTTTCGTCTTTAGCTCCTTCAAACACAAATAATTAATAAATTTGTTGAATGTTTCAAAAATATGTAATTTAATCGCAGCCTCTTAATAATTTATGGTTTCACCATGGCATATGAAAAGAAGAGCAAAGCGGGGGAAATGCCACCACTAACCTATTTCCCAAGGATTGATGCAATTTAATGATGAGTTCGTCCTCTTCGCCTGTAAAGTTCCCTCTCTTCAAATCAGCTCTCAAGTAATTAATCCACCTTAGTCTGCAACTCTTCCCACACCTTAGTAATCCTTGGAAAGTCGAACCGTACACGATCGATATGCAACCCAAAAACATGAGCATGACCGAGTAACAGAAAAAATGGAGGAGGAAGGTCTGGTTGTATATACCTGCATTCTTGGGCAATGATCTCCAGGAGCCTTCTCCATGAGTTTGAATATACTTGGTCAAAATCTCATCCTCTTCCGCCGTCCATCTCCCCTTCTTTAGCCCAACTTTTTCGCAACAAGGAGCCCTCCCCATGTCTGCCACTTCCACTTCCCGCCAAGGGTGGATATCGGCGCCAAAATGCAGATAACTTAGTCCCCTGCTGTAATTACAAGAGATCAAACCGAAGATATTAGCAGTTACTTTCTAGCGGACTTCTAAGCCCTAAACAAAGCAATTATTGGATCCTCTGTCGTTATATAAAGTACCTTCTTACATGTGCGTAAAATATTCGTACATAACTTTTTCTTTTTATAGTTTTTAAAATTTTTATATTAGAAAGGTTGATATGAGAAATTTTATTTGATTGACAGGGCTATCACTACGAACCACGTGAATCATATGATTTCATAAATATATATATAAATATATGTATTTGTTTTGAGTATAGCTTTGTTGACGGAGGGAATCAATAAAGTGAAAATAGGAAAAAGATAAATTATTTATGGTTTCTTTCAAAAATAAATAAATACAATTTTTTTTTTCACATCATATGTATTTGGACTAAAATTTCAAATCAAATATGATATGTTTTTTTTAATTTGGCGAGATCATGAACGATGCGGTGAAAATGTCCCATAAAATAAATTTTCTAAGGAAAAAGTGGTGTGGTAGTTGTAAGGAGGCTAATTCACCTATCATGGGCAAATACAAAGCATGAGTCTACGAAGAGGGAAAAAGAGAGAGGAGAGAATGCTAGGTGATTAAGGATACTTAGGAGGAAGAAGAAGGATTCTTGGTGTTTCGTATATTGTGGTAAATACAAGGGAAGTTTTTTTGTTTGATAGTACCACATCCCAATAGTACGGATGGTAGGTTACTCGTCTAGTTGGCTAAATGGCAGGTCTATTACATGTCGTTGTCGTCAAGTATAACACTGTGTAGTCTTATTCTGACATTCTCGTTTCGAAGATTGTTATACCTTTGTAGTTCATCTGTGGTCTCCTTTAGAAGCCAAAAGTCCAACAAGGGTCACCATAAAGGATATTTGATGGGGGCATCTGTGGGCCTCTGTTTGGGTTCTCACCAAGTCATTCCTTATTCTACCATGTGTCATTGTAGAGGAAGGGGTATAATAATACTTTACACATTTGAGTTTTTTTGTTAAAATAAAAAAATATGTTTAATAAGTAAAAATAAAAATTTTTAATTTTTAAATTCAATAGTTGATTTCAGTACGTAGAAAATGTGTAAAAAAAAACACTTAAATTCAATCTCTCTTCTATATTTCTAAATAAGCTTCTCATCTCCATGAGTGGTCTCTCTCTCTCTCTTGTTGTTTTCTACTTTATTCTTCTTAAGGTTGGTAAGCTCTTATGGCTATCGATAACAATTTAAACACCATTAATGGGGGAGACATGCATACAAGTTAGAAATCCATGATCTCCATTTGGACGATGCCCTAAGCAGTAAGGTTGGAAAATTCTCACTCACAGGTAAAGCTATCTACGAGGAACTTATCAATTATTCTCTCTCAAGGCCATCGCCAACAAGGTTTGGCCACTCGAGGTCCATGAATTCAAGAGAATCATTTTCTCTTCCTTCTACAAAACGAACAAGATAAAGCGAGAGTGGAAAATGACCATACCATGGTTCATCAAAGATAGCCACATGGTCCTTGAAAGTTGGCTTCGACCAAATGTATCAACTTCACAAACATTGAATTCTAGATTCAAATATTGAATCCCCCCTAAAAAGGGTAACCACGGAAAATGTCATTAGAATAAAAATGATGTTTGAAAGACTTATGGATATGAATTGCGAAAAACAAAAAGAATTCAATTAGAGCGACTATATGAGGCTTAAAGTTGAAACTATTGTGGATAAACCTCTTAAATTAGTTTTAAGTTACGAAGAGAAAAAACAAAAAGTCGGTGAGATTCTCTTTTAAGTACAAAAAGCTTCTTAAGTACTGTTACTGTTACGGATGATTGGGCCATGTCAAAAAAGAATGTATCTATTAATCTCAGCTAAAAGAACACTTGCTTTATGGACAGAATATTAGAGATGATCCAAGCTATAACAAATCAAAACATCCTCATATAAATTCAAATTCACAAGGTCTCAATAATCACTACAACAAAATAGAGTTATTATGACATTTTTCAGGTGATAGCGACAGTTATAATTGCCACTAAAAAAATTGTGAAAAAGAAAGAGCTGCAAAGAAGAGATAAAACTAATATCACAAAATTTAGTTGCGTAAAGAAATGGACATACAGCGGCGCTTTATACACAATCGTCACAATATCTCCATGACTATGTTGTACATACTTTTTGCGACGCTACTATACACAACCGCCGCTAAATATGATACCTATAGCGGCTTTTTAGAGAATAAAAACGTCCTTAATTGTTGTATTTTGCAACAATTGTAAAACGGCAATTTTGGGATATTTGGCAGCACTTTTTTTCAAATGCCGCATCGTGCTCGTATCAAAATTTTGTGGCGTTTTTTTTTTATAACAAACACCACAAATTTCCAGAATATTTTTATATAGCTTAACCTGCAAATAATGTATATTTGCAAACCAAATTTCTAGAAAGTCATTAATTGAAGATTGTTTAGATGAATTAATAACAACCTTGAGCAATATAATAACGAAATATGTCAAAGTTCACTACAATGTCAAATATAATTGTTCAAATGTTAAAATTTAAATATTTTCAAACATTTAATCTTATAATCTACCTAATATTGTAATTATAAAAAAAGAGAGTAAGTTTTTATATTTTTATTTACCTCAAATAAGTTATCATCCTTAATTTATTTGCATGATTTTTTTCCTAAAGCTTCAGTCAATTAAATTCAGTTTATTAGCTAATATTTAGTGCGAAAGGAAATTGGTTGAAACTTGATATAAATTAAATAATTAAATATAAAAAATATTTGATCTTATAACCTAAATTTGTTTATTTTAGATTTTGAAAGGATTCATGATTAGTGATCCTCAATTCCATTAGTTTCTTTAGTAGGTCAAATCTTGTTATTAAGTAAGTTGTTGACTTAGTATTTGCACTTTAATTTGGTTATTTTTAGTAATGTATTTTTTGAAGTTTGAATTTTTATTTTTGACTAATCGATAGCAATTAAATTTGTTAGATTAAATTTTGTTACTTTCAAAATCTTATTTGAAAAATATATTATCACATATGTAATGTCATATCATCTTGTTGTTTTCAAATGATACCCACAAAGAACTTCATTTTAGTTGATAAATTTAATAGTTACTATTTGATGCATGACTAAAATTTTAAAATTCAAAAAATATAAAGACTAAAAAGATGATTAAATTGGAGAATAAAAACTACATCCACAATTAACAAATAGTAAAATACTATTAGCAGAATTTGACATAACATATTTAATTGCTATTATTTGAGCTAGAACTAAAATTTCAAAATACACAACTTTCGTATAGAGATTAAATCCGCAATTTATGTATAGTACATAAATCAATAGCAAAATTTAATCTTATTTATATTTAAAAATTTTATAATTACAATTATAAGCAATTTAGTTCGAATAATTACATTTAAAATCAAACATTACAATCCACTATTTTTTTAATGAGATTAACATTACAACGTAATATTGAACTAATAATATGAAGGTATTTGATCTAAATCAAAATAAATATAAAAAAAATCACAAATGATAATAATTAGAACCTAAAACCTTAAAGTTAGTAAATCCTTTTCGGTGGGTTTATTTTAGATTTTTTTTTTTTTTTTGGTTACGAGAGGGTAAAAATAAACAAAAATACCGGGCCGTTACTGTGCGCAATTACCAAGCGCAAAGGTGTCCTGCACTATCCTTGAGAAAAGGTCTTTGAATGGTGGAATTTGGTCTGCCAAACTGATGCAAAGCTGGGTCCATTCCTCCTTGAAGTCTTGCTATTTGATTAGCTGCTTGGTTAGCTTCTCTAATCTACTTCCCATGCTCTCATACAAAGATCTTGATGTATGTCTCAGATAAGACTCTGATTTGCCACTGACTTTAAGGCTTCATTAAGTAGATTAATAGCCTCAAGACTTATCACACTCTTGTATTCTTTTCGAATCCTTGCTGCCAAGCTAGTTGGAGGTCGTCTTTGATTGCCCAAAGCTCCACCGCAAACATACACTTGCCCTAACTGTTCCTCATCACACCTCCAGTCTCCAGAGGAGGCTATGCTCGAAACGGGTTAACCATATCGTCAGTATTAATTTTAATCCACCAAACAATTGGCAGAATCCAGCACGCAGCCACGCCATTCTGTGTCCCTAGTGAATCCATTTGTGTTTCCTCTTTGAATCCTTTGGCCAAAACATGTCCTTTAGCAGAAAATTTTTTTCGCAAGAAAACAATTTTGCTCCTTTGCTGGTACCAAAAAAATGGATCCCACTCAACCAAGTCAATAAACAAATAATGTGAAGAACAAGAAATGGATTTAGGTCTTTTATACTATGATAATAGTAATGTAATATTAGCTTTATCTGAGGAAGACCAAACTTCTTCGGACGAGTCAGATACTGATAATAGTATTAAAAAAGAAAAAACAAAAAAGAGAATATTCAAAACAACAAAAATATGATTTCCAGTGTTATAAAGAACTCATAGAACATTAGAAAGATAGATTTTCTACCACAGAAGATCAATATAAAAGAGTAGAATATTTAAAATTAATAGAAGAACTTTATGAAAAACATAAAGGTTTATTTAAAATATTTAATTATCACTATATGTTAAATAGAGGTGTGCATGGGCCGGGCCGGGCCGGGTTTGGGCTGGGCCCAACTAAAAATTTAGGCCCGTTCGTCGGGCTCGGGCCGGGCCGGGCCCAAAAATGGGCCTAAAATTTTGCCCAAGCCCGACCCAAATAAAAATATTAAAACCCGGGCCCGGCCCGGCCCGCCCATATTAATTTTTATATTATTTTTTATATAATTTTAAAATATATATAAACCATAAAAAATACTAAAAAACCAAAATAAATATTTCTCAACAAATAAAAAATAAATTTTAAAAAATATGTATACTTAAATAACGATAAAATAGATGTAACTTAACAAACAAATGCCTCTAAAATAATAACAAAATTAACAAATGTCTTTAAAATAATAACAAAATTAACAATAAAATAAGTTTTATACAATATCTAAACAATAACAACAAAATAGTAGCAACATAATAGTAAAATAATAGCAAAATAGGGAGAAAATAATAGAAAAATAATATTAAAAAAATAAAATACTTTTTTGTCTTTAATGAATTCGGGCCGGGCCGGGTCGGGCCCGGGCCGAAAATATCTTACCCGAGCCCGGCCCATTTTTTAAACGGGCCTTATTTTTTTGTCCAAGCCCATTTTTCGGGCCTATATTTTTGCCCAAACCCTCCCACATTTCGGGCGGGCCTTCGGGCCGGGCCGGGCCGCCCGGCCCATGCACACCTCTAATGTTAAATAATGATATTACAGATAATAGTAGTAGTTCTAATAATGATACTAAATCAGATGATAATAATTCTATAATTTCGGAAGAAATTAATATTACTAGTTATAATTCTGATGAAGAAAACACTTCAACAGAAGAAAATATAGAAATACCAGATCCTATGGATACTGACAACACAGATCCTTATATTCCTAAACCTAAAGAAAAAGATAAAAAGGACCCTTATGGTAAAAGGAAAATAGAATCAGATATTCAAATAGATGATTATCTGAGATCTTTTAATAAAGATAATGAACAAGTTGAAGAAACAACTAGAATTTTTGAAATAATAGCTACAAATGATGTAAAACCTGAAAATCCAGGAGAATCATCTAGTCAACCTATACCCTATAGGATTAATGATTTAAAAGAAATGTTGCACAAGGTGGTATATATTTAGATTTAACTAAAATACATTTGTCTGACTATGAAAAAACTATAGATGACTGGGCACAATCAATGACTATTGTTGTTAACAATAATAGTCATAGTTGGACAAAAGAAAAATTTTTAAATTATTTTGTAGGAACCTTTCAAGGAGATGTATTACAATTTCTCTGAAGATGGGAAGAACCCGAAAATGGTAAACAACAAAATGAGCAACTTATTAACCAAATAGGTAATCCTAAAGAGCTATTAAAAGGCTTAACTTTTATTCTAAAAACAGAATTTTGTGGTTATACTGATAAAAAAGATCAGGATGGCCAATCTAGTTATATTTTATCAAAAATAAAATTATGTGACATTAGATATTTAGAAGAATTTTCTAAAAAATTTCTTCATGAATATCAAAAGCTAAAAAATAGTAATATAGAATTTTGGAAAAACTAATATTTTCATAAACTACCACCACCATGAGATGAAATTTGTATAAATAAATACACCTCTTATTTAGATAAACACAGTAAAACAATTGGTTTAGATATAGAAAATATAGATACTATAGGAAATAGGATTAATTTTGCTAGAGAAATAATAACTTTACATTGTTTACAAAGTAAAGCTGCTAAACAAGTTAAGAATAAATTAAGTCATAAATATTGTACAAAGTTGTTAGAAGGTGAATGGGAGTTTGGTTGTAAACCTATATAACCTAAGACTTATAAAAATTATAAAAATAAAAAATATAAGATGGTAAAATGGAAACCAGGAAAGAAAAAATATACTGATAAGAATAATAATAAAAAGAAAAATTTTAAAAGATGATATTATCACTATATGTTAAATAATGATATTACAAAGAGAGTTTTTATTATTAGTAAAGGAATTTTGTAGAGAACCTTACAAAGGAAAGCAAAATGAAAGAAAAATTATTCTAAAACTCGATTACAAAGAGAGAAAGCTATTCTAAAATTCGATGCCTTCTTTAGGCTACAACAACACCTATTTATAGTGTAAAATTCAGCTCTAATTTATTTACAATTTAAATAAGAACAGTGTCCCGATAAGGACGTGATAAATACTGACTTAATGGTTTTTTTCACGTAGTCTTCTTATCTTGTCGTTTTCTTGGTGGTTGCTTCCACATGTCTTTTGTATTAATGGTTGCTTCCATCATCCTGCATCATGCTTTCATCATTTTTTGTCTTATATTTTTAATGAGACATGATGATTTTTATTTAAGTCGCCATCAATAATAAATGCACCATTTTTTGGATGTCGTGTTTTATCTTTATCCTTCTTAGATATTTGTCAGATTCATTTCCTCGATCTCGTCCAGGTGTAATGATTCCGGTGAAGGTGCTGATGTATTCCAACTCTCCCACGTGTCCTTGATTTTCGTCGTTAATGGATAATCATCAATTTTCATATCAGCTATCTTTTTTAGTTGCTGCATAGATTCTTCATCTCTTTCTTGATGAGGTCTTTCTGTATTGTATGCCTGTATTCTTCTTCCATCCGTCCAAAGAACATAAGTATCGTGTTGAAGTAAATACTGGGCCTTGAGCATTAAATCAATTCCGGCTTGGACTTGATAATGAGAAAAATTATTATAACACATGTCAATGATTTTTGACAAGTGGTCTTTATCTTCATTTACTGATGAGAGGTTTGTTCCTCCAAACATCGTTTTAATAATCCAGATTTGATATGGCTGATAAAATTTTTCTTGTTCAGCTATACCAATAAAACTACTAATTTCTATATGAAAATAGTAAAAGAAATCCATATTTGGAAAGCTTGATAATCTGGATTTTACAATAGCAGGAAAATCCTTTAATAAATCAAAAGAAATATTTTGGACAGTTATTTCTTTAACAAATCTCCATTCAATACTTGTTATATCAAATGGTTCGTGATTAAGCCTAAATTTTATAGTAGGAAATTTTTCCCCTACATGATTTATTACTTCAATATATATACAATTTTTTGTATTTTGTACCGAAGTTTGTATATCTTCTATTCTAGTATTTCTAGAATTTCTACTTGGTTCGGTAGGAAAAATAGGAATATGAATTGTTTTCATTCCTATTGGTGTAGAAGATGTTGTACTTCTATTATCCTCTTCTTCTTCTATTTGAGAATTCGAGGGTAAAACTAGATTATCATTTGTATTTGTTAACAGATTATTTTTAAAGTATAATTTATCACCTAATGCCATATATTCTATAGTACTTACTGGCTTTGAAGTACTTGCACCATTTATGTCTCCTATTATCCAATCTTTTGGAATAGAAAGATCTTTTAAATGTAATAATTTTAGTTGTATTTCCGTAGTAATTTTATTAGGTTCAAAAAGTTTAATAATTTTATTATTGACCTCTTTTATTTCTACTTCTGCCGTATTAGTATATTCATTAATAGCAGTCCAGCTTATTGCAAGATCTTCTGCTAAGTCTTTAATATCAGAATTTTTTGGTCTTCCTCAGATAAAGCTAATATTACATTACTATTACCATAGTATAAAGGACCTAAATCCATTTCTTGTTCTTCACAGTTTTTAGTAAGAACATTATCTAGTTTATTATTAATATATGATAAAAGTACTTTAAACTCGTTGTTCAAGTCTAATTCTGTTATTTAACTCATATTTTCAACTTTATGTTCAATATTATTAACCTTATTATATAACTTATTAAAATATACAGAAGTTATATCGACAAGACTATTGATACCTTTATTAAGAGCCGAAATATTATTTTCATATTTAGGTTCAATATGCATAGTATGATTACAAGTTTTATCTTTATATAAACAATCCATTTCTTCCATATTATTTATCTTTGGTACCTAAAACCGTCTGTTATCTGAATATGTCTTTACCCAAAACCTAAACACGTCCTCCCTAAACTTCAACAGGCAATAAAGACACAACAACAGATATATGGGTTTCAAGATAAACAACTATGAAATAAAAAGACCTGTAAGCAAAAGATAGAAACTTACAATGATACTACGGTAATATTGCTCCAAGTATCGTTACTCCGGCCCTCTGATACCATTTACGGGGGACTATATGGCTCAATACAGCGGAAGATAATTTATAAAGAGAGTTTTTATTATTAGTAAAGGAATTTTGTAGAGAACTTTACAAAGGAAAGCAAAATGAAAGAAAAATTATTCTAAAACTCGATCACAAAGAGAGAAAGCTATTCTAAAATTCGATGCCTTCTTTAGGCTACAACAACACCTATTTATAGTGTAAAATTCAGCTCTAATTTATTTACAATTTAAATCCGAACAGTGTCCCGATAAGGACGTGATAAATACTGACTTGATGGTTTTTTCTACGTAGTCTTCTTATCTTGTTGTTTTCTTGGTGGTTGCTTCCACATGTCTTTTGCATTAATGGTTGCTTCCATCATCTTGCATCATGTTTTCATCATTTTTTGTCTTAGTTATAATTCTGATGAAGAAAACACTTCAACAGAAGAAAATATAGAAATACCAGATCCTATGGATACTAACAACACAGATCATTTTATTCCTAAACCTAAAGAAAAAGATAAAAATGACCCTTATGGTAAAAGGAAAATAGAATCAGATATTCAAACAGATGATTATCTGAGATCTTTTAATAAAGATAATGAACAAGTTGAAGAAACAACTAGAATTTTTGAAATAATAGCTACAAATGATGTAAAACCTGAAAATCCAGGAGAATCATCTAGTCAACCTATACCCTATAGGATTGATGATTTAAATAAAAGAAATGTTGCACAAGGTGGTATATATTTAGATTTAACTAAAATCCTTTATCTGACTATGAAAAAACTATAGATGACTGGGCACAATCAATGACTATTGTTGTTAACAATAATAGTCATAGTTGGATAAAAGAAAATTTTTTAAATTATTTTGTAGGAACCTTTCAAGGAGATGTATTACAATTTCTCCGAAGATGGGAAGAATCCGAAAATGGTAAGTAACAAAAGGAGCAACTTATTAACCAAATAGGTACTCCTAAAGAGCTATTAAAAGGCTTAACTTTAATTCTAAAAACAGAATTTTGTAGTTATACTGATAAAAAAGATCAGGATGGCCAATCTAGTTATATTTTATCAAAAATAAAATTATGTGACATTAGATATTTAGAAGAATTTTCTAAAAAATTTATTCATGAATATCAAAAGTTAAAAAATAGTAATATAGATTTTGAAAAAAACCAATATTTTCATAAACTACCACCACCATGGGATGAAATTTGTATAAATAAATACACCTCTTATTTAGATAAACACAGTAAAACAACTGGTTTAGATACCTGTTGAAATTTTTACAAAAATAAATAGTATAATTTGCAATCAGCAAAATCAATTTAAAAAAGCTTTTTCTGAATATTTTCTACAAGCCTATGTTTTTACAAATCATGTAGGGGAAAAAATTCGTACTATAAAATTTAGGCTTAATCACGAACCATTTGATATAACAAGTGTTGAATAGGGATTTGTTAAAGAAATAACTGCCCAAAATCTTTCTTTTGATTTATTTAAGGATTTTCCTGCTATTGTAAAATCCAGATTATCAAGCTTTCCAAATATGGATTTCTTTTACTATTTTCATATAGAAATTAGTAGTTTTATTGGTATAGCTGAACAAGAAAAATTTTATCAGCCATATCAAATCTGGATTATTAAAATAATGTTTGGAGGAACAAACCTCTCATCGGTAAATGAAGATAAAGACCACTTGTCAAAAATCATTGACATGTGTTATAATAATTTTTCTCATTATCAAGTCCAAGCCAGATTTGATTTAATGCTCAAGGCCCAGTATCTACTTCAACACGATACTTATGTTCTTTGGACGGATGGAAGAAGAATACTAGCATACAATACAGAAATACCTCATCAAGAAAGAGATGAAGAATCTATGCAGCTACTAAAAAAGATAGCTGATATGGAAATTGATGATTATCCATTAACGATGGAAATCAAGGACACGTGGGAGAGTTGGAATACACCAGCACCCTCACCAGAATCATTACACCTGGACGAGATCGAGGAAATGAATCTGACAAATATCCAAGAAGGATAAAGATAAAACACGACATCCAAAAAAGGAGCATTTATTATTAATGGCGACTTAAATAAAAATCATCATGTCTCATTAAAAATATAAGAAAAAAATGATGAAAACATGATGCAGGATGATGGAAACAACCATTAATGCAAAAGACATGTGGAAACAACCACCAAGAAAACGACAAGATAAGAAGACTACGTGGAAAAAACTATCAAGTCAGTATTTATCACGTCCTTATCGGGACACTGTTCGGATTTAAATTGTAAATAAATTAGAGCTGAATTTTACACTATAAATAGGTGTTGTTGTAGCCTAAAGAAGGCATCGAATTTTATAATAGCTTTCTCTCTTTGTAATTGAGTTTTAGAATAATTTTTCTTTCATTTTGCTTTCCTTTGTATAGTTCTTTACAAAATTCCTTTACTAATAATAAAAAACTATTTTTGTAAATTATCTTCCGCTGTATTGAGCCATATAGTCCCCCGTAATTGGTATCAGAGGGCCAGAGTAACGATACTTGGAGCAATATTATCGTAGTATCATTGTAAGTTTCTATCTTTTGCTTACAGTTCTGTTTATTTCATAGTTGTTTATCTTGAAATCCATCTATTTGTTGTTGTATCTTTGTTGCCTGTTAAAGTCCAGAGAGGACGTGTTTAGGCTTTTGGTAAAGACATATTCAGATAACAGACGGTTTTAGGTACCAAAGATAAATAATATGGAAGAAATGGATCGTTTATATAAAGATAAAACTTGTAATCATACTATGCATATTGAACCTAAATATGAAAATAATATTTCGACTCTTAGTAAATGTATCAATAGTCTTGTCGATATAACTTCTGTATATTTTAATAAGTTATATAATAAGGTTAATAATATTGAACATAAAGTTGAAAATATGAGTAAATAACAGAATTAGACTTAAACAATGAGTCTAAAGTACTTTTATCAAATATTAATAATAAACTAGATAATATTCTTACTAATAAATGTGAAGAACAAGAAATTGATTTAGGTCCTTTATACTATGGTAATAGTAATGTAATATTAGCTTTATCTGATGAACACCAAACTTCTTCGGACGAGTCAGATACTATAATAGTTTTAAAAAAGAGAAACAAAAAAGAGAATATTCAAAACAAAAAAAATATGATTTCCAGTGTTATAAAGAACTCATAGAACATTAGAAAGATAGATTTTCTACCAAAGAAGATCAATATGAAAGAGTAGAATATTTAAAATTAATAGAAGAACTTTATGAAAAACATAAAGGTTTATTTAAAATATTTAATTATCACTATATGTTAAATAATGATATTACAGATAGTAGTAGTAGTTCTAATAATGATACTAAATCAGATGATAATAATTTTATAATTTCGGAAGAAAGTAATGTTACTAGTTATAATTCTGATGAAGAAAACACTTCAACAGAAGAAAACATAGAAATACCAGACCCTATGGATACTGACAACACAGATCCTTATATTCCTAAACCTAAAGAAAAAGATAAAAAAGAATATATATTAAAATTAAATCATATACCTGCTATATTATACAACAATTCTAGAAACACTAGGATAAAAAAGACAAAAAATGCAATAATAATTCAACAAATGAAATTGGGAAAAAAATGATATTATTACCTTTTCAAATTACCAACCAAGGAAATATTATACTTACATTGAAGTTACTTTTCAATTCAGAGAGTATAAAACATATTCTTTACATGCCTTATTAGATACAGGAGCTACAAAAAGTAGTTGTAGGAAAAATGTTATTCCATTAGAAAAATGGGAATTAATGAATAATCCAATAATGGCAGTTGGAGTAGATGGTAAAGAAACCTTAATTGCTTATAAGGCCAGGAATATACCAATTTACATAAATAATGTAAGATTTGTAATTCCTAAAATTTTATGTTTCCCTGAAATGCATGGAGACATATTATTAGGTAATAATTTTATATACCAACACTTACCCTTTTCTATTGATAAAAATATGATTACATTATCTACAAAAAATACTTATATAGAAGTTCCATTGGTAGAAAATCATAAATTTATTTGTGGTAAGGATTTTACTCCACCAAGAAAAGAACAACTTAAGCAACTTGAAATAAATCATTGGTTGTTTAAAATATTAGAAAATAATTTTAGTGAAGAACCATTAAAATTATGGAAAAATAGCCCTAGATATTGTGAAATTAAATTAGAAAATTCTAAAAAGATTATTAGGGTAAAACCAATGATCTATACTAAACAAGATATAGATGAATTTGATATTCAAATAAAAAAATTGTTGGAAAAAAGGATTAATAGAAGAAACTAAAAGTCCACATTCTAGTCCTGCATTTATGGTAAGAAAACATGCAGAAATAAAAAGAGAAAAAGCTAGAATGGTCATTAATTATAAAAGATTAAACCAAAATATTATCTTTGATGGATATTTTATTCCAAGAAAGGAAGTATTAATAAATCAAGCTAGACACGCTAGATATTTTAGCAAATTTGATTGCAAGTCAGGATTTTGGCAAATCATGCTAATAGAAGAATCTAAACTTCTAACAGCTTTTAGTGCACCTAATGGTCATTATCAATGGAATGTAATGCCATTCGGGCTTTGTAATACACCACAAATCTTTCAATGATGGATGGATTCTATTTTTAAAAAATATAAAAAATTTGTGTTGTTTATATAGATGATATTTTAATATTTTCCGATAATCTAGAACACCATAGAAAACATTTGAATATTATTTCTAGAGAATTCATAAAACATGGAATAATATTAAGTCCTAAGAAAATAGAATTAGAAAAAACTGAAATCGAATTCTTAGGATTAAAGTTATCTGCAGATGGTCTTCAATTACAAGATCATATTATAGTAAAAATAAAAGAATTTCCCGAAAATATTAAAGATCAAAAACAGCTTCAACAATTTATAGGAATTGTTAATTACGGGAAAACTTTCTTTCCTAATTTATCTAAAAAACTAGATAGATTATATGAAAAAAAAAAAAGGAATAATATTTGATTGGTCTAAAGAAAACTCGGAGACAATAAGAAATATAAAAGCAGAAATAAATTATATTCCTAAGGTTTATTTACCTAAACAAGGTGGTAAATTAATTTTAGAAACTGATACTTTTGATCAACATTGGGGATGTATATTAAAAGCAAAAACAAAAAATGAAGAATTCATTTGTGGATATAGTTCAGAAAAATTTAAACCAAATGAAATCAATTATGTTATATATGAAAAGGAGTCATTAGCAATAAAAAAAAGGAATAAAGAAATTCTTGATATATTTAGCATATGAACATTTTAATATTAAAACAGATAATCAAGCTGTTAAACAATTTCTTACTAATAAAAGTTTGGAAACGGTACCAAGAATGATACGATGGTATAATGATTTATGTAGTTTTAATTTTGAAGTCATATATATAAAAAGTGACGAAAATATTTTTACTGATTTTCTTAGCAGGCATTATGGATTGAGGTAAAAAACCTCTAATGAGAGAATGGAATACAGTCCATAAAAACCCCAACAAAGGGAAGATAACAAAATCCAACCAAGGATTTGTTCCTATACCAACACAAGTACTATTTTATCCTAACCAAGGATATTATGTACAATATCCAATGGTAAGATCACCAATTGGATCACAGTTTTCATTGACACAAAAATCGGTAAGTCAATCTCAATGGTCCCGAGATCCTAATTCAGCATTTCAAGCCAGTTATGCTTAAATTATTCAGGGAGCAGAAAACTTTTTATCACAACAAACACTTTCTGAAATAAATGATTTTTATAATCCAGGATTACCACTGGAATATTATAGTTTTATTAATAAAATATGGAAAACTAATATTTTAGAACAAAGAGCAAACTTTAGACGAGCTCTTACTAATTTTTCTCAATTTTTAGTTGAAAAACAACTAAAGATAATAAAGCCCATGAACTTTTATTAAAATCTATTTTATATAGAGATTGAGAAGAATGTTATATAGAAGATATGGATATTAAGGAGATAAATAATCTTCTTGATATATTTCAATATTTTATTGATAATGGGATAAACAGAACTATTATAAATAAAATGTTTAGACGATGTTTATTCAACAAATTAAGAAGAATTTTACCTGTTAAAATTTTTACAAAAATAAATAGTATAATTTGCAATCAGCAAAATTAATTTAAAAAAACTTTTTCTGAATACTTTCTATAAGCCTATGTTTTTACAAATCGTGTAGGGAAAAATTTTCCTACTATAAATATTGGCTGATGGGTTGGTTACTAAATTGGGAGTAATAGGAAATCCAATATATTTTGGGCCTAACCACTCGAAGCCTACTATACGATAGAGGTTTCTAAAAGTCCATAACCAAAATTTCAATTCTTTTCTTCAGAAACAAAAACGTGACGACTTCGTTTCCATAAGGCATAAACTACGCGGGGCGTATGAATAATAATAATAATAATAATTTTAAATTGGTTCCTAAGTCAATCAAATTTACATTTTCCAGGAAAACAGATATTGGAGAATCCATCCACGTGTCAATCCGCTATTGGACAAAACAACAGGAAGCTTACGCTCATTGGCCAGTTTTCTCGAGAACACGTCGCAAAAGTTTAATCCCCAAAGTCAAGTCGTTTGATGCCTCAAGCTTCGCTTCGTTTTCCTTTCGTGTATGCTGTTGCTTTGGTTTTGTTTAAATGTTTTAAACAACAATTCCCAGTTTCGAATTCCAAGTACTCCAACTGAAAAAAAAAAAAAAAAAACACGATCCATTAGAGAAATTAAATTATAAAAGCAGCGCCAAAGCTTAGGAGCCCTTCACCTATTCTCTCTCGAAGTATAAACCTTTTTATTTCTGTTGTTGAAATTGAAGATCTGATAAAAAATTTGTAAACATTTCTTAAGTTCTGGAGAGATCCAATTTCTCTCCTGATCTCAAATCCATGGCGCTTCCACGATCGAAGCTACTTTTTCCGCTGTTCGCTTTGTCTTTCGCGATCGTCGCCATTGCAGGGTATGCCTCAATCTCTCCTGTCTCTCTCTCTCTCTCTCTCTCTCTCTCTCTAAATGCGTTTATATATGTTCGTGGAACTTTGTGGCGTTTTTGCTGCAGGAAGAGTTATTACGACATACTGCAAGTGCCGAAAGGAGCATCCGATGAGCAGATCAAAAGAGCGTATAGAAAGCTGGCATTGAAGTACCATCCTGATAAGAACCCCGGCAATGAAGAGGCCAATAAGCGATTTGCTGACATTAACAATGGTAAAAAAAAAAACTTGTTCTTTATTATTATAATTTTTGAAAAATAAGTTGAGTGATAGATTTGATTGAATTTTCTTCCTTAAACGATTAATTGCTTTGACAATGATTAGCTTACGAGGTGCTGTCGGATAGCGAAAAGAGGGGCATATATGATAGGTATGGTGAGGAGGGCCTGAAGCAGCATGCTGCCAGCGGAGGCAGAGGAGGAATGGGGGTCAATATTCAGGACATTTTCAGCTCGTAAGATATTTGAATGTTTATATACCATTTCCTTTATGTAGCGTTTCATGATTGTTTATTAAATCTATGAATTTGTTAAGATGCGGACCAGTGAATTTCGAATTCTTTAAATATTTTTTAATTTGCTAAATCCATGTTTTTATGCTTTTCATTTTTACCATTTACATATAAATGAAATCCAAATTCATGTTCCTAAACCGAGTATTAATTATCTTGTTAGCTATTTAGTTGTAGTTTCGTTTAATTATCTTGACAGCTATTAAGTAGTAGTTGAAATGCTATTATAAATGGTGTGCCGACATTGTAGCACAGTTTAGAAGCCAATTAATGTAGCTTAGGTTTATCTTAGGCATGCTAATGTTTCCCAAATTCAGGTTGTCTATAATTGATGTTAGATTTCGGAACCTTTATTTTTTGTACAGTAGAATTTTATGGAGGATGAGTTACGCTAGGTTTGAACCCTGGTCTTGAGTGTCAACTTGGAGCTTCTTAATGCCTTGCTCCTTTAGGTTGTTGCGAACCTTTACTTGTGTTTACTTGTTAAGTTGATGATATATGAAATCAACAATAAAATTTAACAGATGTCAAGAATGATTTCAACTTTTGAAAACCATCTACCTAGCCCTACATTTACTTAGTTTAAACGTGGTTATCCATCAATTTTGAGGAATTGTTTACTTTTATATATGTTATTCTAAATTCAATTTTAATGTTGACTAGATGGTGTTTTCTTCAGGTTTTTTGGCGGAGGGTCGGTAGAAGAGGAAGAGAGAATTGTGAAGGGCGATGATGTCATTGTTGAATTGGATGCAACACTTGAAGATTTGTACATGGGAGGTACTCTTAAGGTGAGAATATTATGTGCTCTACTAAAATCTCCAAATCGGTAGTTAGACTGTGTTTGGTCATCTTGACTTGTGGAACTCAATATTTTTGTGCATGGCTAGTACCTTATTTAATGTCTTAACTGATTTGTTAGTCTCTGTAAAGGGTTTTAAACATTTGCATGTTATGTACTTATATTACCTTCTAGACTTGAGTAGCTGGTTTGTGAGAAGAATAGTGAATGCGATTACACTTATTGCTTTCTCAATGTATTAGTAGTCTAAATATCATATCCATGTAATAAGAATTAAACTTGTACATGTAAGCGTCATAAGTACTTAAGCTATCTTGTATTTTTTAATGTATTAGTAGTCTAAATATCATATCCATCTAATAATATTTAAACTTGTACATGTAAGTGTCATAAGTACTTAAGCTATCTTGTATTTTTTGTGGACCCTTTGCAAATGACAAGGCTAAATTCTTTCTTTGGAGCTTTAATGATTATCAGCTATAAGGCATCATAGGGTATGGTGTAATGTTTATCAAGCCATGTAATGTTCTGACCTGTCTAGGAGCTAGATTATTAAACTATTTCTTCTCTTCAGCCTCCTTAGGCGACTGTCAAAAGTGTAAAATAAAGTTGTTAGGCCGTCTTTGGACCTGTTCATTTATACTTGACAAATTTGTACTTTGTTCCGAATGTTCTTTTTCTTGGAAAGCTTGGAGATCAATGAATTTTACATCTATTATCCTGAAATAAAGATGATGTACATAAGGTGTACCTTTTTTCTTCTTGTCCTTAACTTGAGCCTTTGTGGGGAAAATCGAAGGAGTTAGTAGCTTGGTGTTTGCCTTTCTGTTCTCTTTGCCTATGACCTTCCTTGTCAGTATTCTTATTTTATTAAAAAAAAAAAAAAAAAAAAACTTAACATTTATCTCAAATTCACCAGGTTTGGAGGGAGAAAAACATCTTAAAACCAGCTCCAGGTAAACGCCGCTGTAACTGCAGAAATGAGGTCTATCATAAGCAAATTGGTCCAGGGATGTTCCAACAGATGACTGAACAGGTACTTTGGCTTTGTGTTTTTTTTCTTTTTCATTGATATTTATGTTTCTTACTGTTATGTATTTTATTTGTTTCCTCAGCCTTTTTACACTGTCGAAATTGTTATGTCCTATGTTGCTATGATCAGGCATTTATTACTAGTCTCCAATTCTCTTTTCTCAGGTTTGCGAGCAGTGCCAAAATGTGAAATATGAACGAGAGGGATACCTTGTCACAGTTGATATTGAGAAAGGAATGCAAGATGGACAAGTAGGTTTTTAAAATTATTTTTCTTTAATTTGTAATATTTTCCTTGGTGTGCTTGTTGAGACTGTTGTCTTGTTTTTCTTAATTAATGTTAAAAATTATAGTCATGTTTAAAACTTTGGGAATGTGATAGTGGACAAGCTGTTCTGTGATATGAAAAGTTTGTTTTTGAATTATCAAAATTATTCTGTGTGCTTTGATCTATTAAAAATGACAATTATAACAACATCAGAATGATTAATTATGTATGAGGGTTTTCCGACTTGTTTTGACATGCTTTCTTGTTCATCATTAATCCAAGGTGTGGGGGCAAAGAAACAGACAGAGGAATGTAATTTAGTAGAATCTCTAGGGATTCTTAATGCCTTATGTCTAAATGGAGCTCATTGTTTTGGTGCAGATTCATTCATTTGACAATTTCATCTTAATTACTTGTCCAACTACAATTATGGGATTTTGTACTTTCCGTCATATTGTAGTTTTATCTCACTATTAGGAGTATAATAGTTGTAATTTCATCTAGTGCGTGGTACTGTTTTTAAATTCTGAATAATGTGTTTCCTGTGTGTTCTACAGGAGGTGGTTTTTTATGAAGATGGTGAGCCTATTATAGATGGAGAACCTGGAGATTTGAAGGTTAGTCTTTAACCAGTGATGAAAAATTTCCAATCCTTCTAAATAGATCAGTTAATTGTGCTACATGCTGGCCGTTGGGCAAGGCCGGTAGATTCCTGTCTCCAGAATCATTTGCTGGCTTTAGTTAGTATATTGGAATTTGCTCGTTCTTGCTCACATAAGACTTGCATTTTCTGTAGTTCCGGATTCATACAGCACCCCATGACCGATTCAGGAGGGAAGGCAATGACTTGCACACCACCGTCACCATAACACTTGTAAGACGATTTCTCCATCTGTCTCTACATTTTGTCAGAAAACTATAAACTAATTTTCTTGTCATTATTTGCTCTAGGTTCAAGCTCTGGTTGGTTTTGATAAGACCATTAAACACCTTGATGACCATTTAGTGGAGATTGGCTCTAAGGTAAGCATAACATGTCCCATATAGATTTGATTTTATGTTGTCCGCGATCAACAAAATGATCCGAAATAAGAAATAATTGTGTATTGCATACTTAGGGTATTACCAAGCCAAAGGAGGTGAGAAAGTTCAAAGGAGAAGGAATGCCATTGCATTTTAGCAACAAGAAAGGGGACCTCTTTGTCACCTATGAGGTTTTGTTCCCCACATCACTTGCGGAGGATCAGAAGGCGAAAATCAAGTCAATTCTTGGCTAGGATTAGAGCATCCCTTTTTTTTTTTTTTTGGCTGCTTGGGTTATAAGCTAGATTCCCTTTGTAACATTTGACGAGAACACATAGAAAATAGGAAATCTGGTGTTTGAAAATTTTCTTACCAATTCCCACCCTCGTTAACAAATTACCTTTGCGGTGTCTGAAAAATGCTGGAAAGAAATGTATTTGGTCTCTAATGCGTTAATGTATCCACCACTTTGGAGAGGTTTGTTTAGCACATTATTCCTATAGGATCAGAGGGTGGTTTTTTGTTTAGCATAATTTGAGTCGTTTCTAGGTTGCACAATATAGTGATGAAATGGGTAGTGAGTTGGTACTGGAATAAATTCCTCTTTCTTCGCCTGTCTTCGGGTGAATCTTCAACTATCCCAACTACGTATGAATTGAGTATTCTTTCAATTGAAAGGTGAAGGTAAGACTTGATTGTTGGGACGCAATATTACAAGTATTATAGGAGGAATTGGGAGATTAAATATATGCATGTCTAATGGGATGGCAACATGGTAGCAAATTTTGGCAAATCATGTGGTTCAAATTTATCTAATGCTTGAAACATTTTTAAAGGATCGAGGTAAAAGCAACTCAGAAAGGCAGAAATATAATTTATTGGAGTGTTTAAATTTTAACTAAAATTTAAATAAATGAGTCTTGAGTTCCTTTCAAACAATGGGCCAGTCTTGTTGAGTCGAATGACCTCAAGGGAACATGGAGGGTGTGAAATGTGTGCATCAGTTATGGGCTCTTTTTTCATGGTCGTGACATTTTACTCCACTTTTTTTCCTGACATCCTTGTCGCGTCCTTGAAATCAAAATTGGTTTATCTTCTCTTAGAACTACCATAGAGCCTCAGCAAGTTCCCAATTAGCCTTACTATCAAGAAGTCCCCTCTATTGAACAAGGTTTTCATGCATTGGTTTGTAGTACTTCTCTCGGATCACTTCATCTGCCATGATACACTTAACATCACGATCATAGGAGGCCTTTAACTCATTGGCGCTCATTTGGATTTACCTCAAATGGGATTCTCCTAGTCCTTATTGAAATACTTAAGCATACTGACATAGAACAACAGATAAACCTTGAGTTTTGTTGGCAACTTTAGTTTGCAGGCCACCTTACCTACCCTTTTCAAAACTTTAAAAGATCCCTTATATTATCGTACAAATCCTTTGTGTAAGCTAATGTGGCATAAAATCAAGTGTAATTTAGCAAGGACTAAGTCACAAACTTGAAATTGCACATCTTTGCGATTTTGATCAGCTCACTTCTTGTTGCACTTACTTGCCTTATGTAGGTAAGCTCTGGCTAAGTCATTCTACTATTGCCAAATTTTAGTAAATCTATAAGTTGCTTGATTTGGTCCTGCATAACGGGTTGCAACAACGTTAGGTATGAGTAGTTGTTGCCCCGTCACTATCTTAAATCGACTCTGATTCGTGGCCTTACTCAGCTGCAAGTTATAAGAAAATTATGTCACATCAAACAACTTTGGCCAATCCTTCTGTGTGACACTCGCATAATGTCAAAGATAAGACTCTAATAAAACATTTACTCTCACAGTTTGCCCATCAGTTTGCAGATGCATGCTAATGGAAAAGTTCAAGTCCGATCCCTTCAACTTAAACAACTTTTTCTAGATTCGACTCATGAACAGTCCGTTTCTATCACTAACTATAGAATGTGGCACTCTCTAATATTTTACCACATGTCCAAGGAACAAATGAGCTGCCTCCTCAGTAGGGTATTCATTGGTTGTTGGAATGAACGCTTCATACTTGGAAAATCTGTCAACCACAACAATAATACTCGTAAACCCGTCAAATTTAAGCAAACTAATAATAAAATCCATGGATATACTTTCCCATAGACATTCTGGAATGAGTAAAGGCTGCAAAAAAGTAGTCGACATTTTTAACTCTACCTTGTCTTGTTGACACACTAGCACATAGGTCTCAACATCATAACCTATGTGATCTGTTATGGAAAATTAAGCTTTTTTAACACTTAATGAGCTTGCATTCAAGTGATTTTATATCTTTTTAGTATGTTTTTAAAATTAGTTAGTTTTGAATTTAAGTTTAATAAAATGAGCTTTTAGTGTTGTTTTATGACCTGTTAGGCCAATTCGGACCTAAGGAGGAACTAACATGTTGATTAAGTGTGCAAGACAATATTTTTGGCCGATGAGTTAGTGGATTGCCCTGGAGGTCGCAACATTCAAAGGGAATGTTGCAACAATGAAGCAAGCCTCAACACTCAGTAGAATTTCAAATCCAAGTGGTAAGCTACGAGAGACGATGTCACTACATCCACAAGCTAAAGTCACAACATGCAACTTTGATCTAGAGAGGGAGCAGACTGCCATAAAAGTCGCGACACTGATTTGACGAGGCCCATTTGACTGCCAGGGTTGTTTTTGTTAGCACAATCATAATTAACATGTTACATAGCTTGTAATTAACCTAATTTGGTCATCTAATATAAACACTATAAATATTAGTTCTTAGAACCTAATTAGAGGGTTTAGTTCAGAAATTAGACTTTAGATTTCTATTCTTAGTTAGGGTTTAGTTTTATTTTCAATTTCTTTTCAATTGTTAAATAATTATTTTGATTTCAATATTAGTTTCGTTGTTATTTTCTCTTTATCATTATCAACAATCAACATCGATCGAGGGTTCACAATTTAAGCTGCAATTAACGATATTTGGATTTTGAGCATTATTTCTCTCTTCTTTTTTATTATTATGTGTAATTAAATGTTTAATAAATTGATAGGAGAGTTTTCATCTAGAATGCCTCGAAACTAAACCTTGAGGAGGTTGACGATTTGAAGTGGGATTGGTTAGCTTGGGTTAAGGGTTCCACATCTAGTTAGCTGGCTTAAGTTAACTGGATAAAACCCTAGAATTGACAACTCTAGGAATTCACTTAGGTAGATGAGGCCGAAAGGATAGTTTACTAACTCAGTTTAATTTATTAGGTCGAAAGATAAGTAAATTAAGTCAATCAATTAATCTAGTTATAAGCCGAAAGGTAATTAGGTTAGTTGTTAGCTAATTAGCTAAAAACCCTAGATCTAAGTTAACCGTGAACATCGAAGTGAGTCTGTAACAGCCCAATTTTTTATAAAATCGGAACACTGATTTTGGGACCACAGATCCCAGTCCAGAAAGATAAAATCATTTTCATACTATTTTATGATCTACAGTATGATAATAATATTGTGTGAAAATTTTGTAAAAAAAAATTTATTGATTACATGCTTCAATTGATAAAGGACCAAATTGCACAAAGTGCAAAAGTTGAGTTCTAATAGCTAGAGGGATTAAATAGCTATAGAAATTTAAATTTGGAGGTCCTTATATGGTAATTAGACCATTAATAAAAAGTTAGTAGATATTTTTGGATGATTCATCCATGGAAAATTAGAAAAAGGCTAAGGACTAAATTAGAAAGTGATAAAATTAAAAGGTTATAAATAGTTAAATAGAAATAAAAATAATTTGATATCATATTCTTTCCTAAATATTCCATGGAAACCCTAGGAAAGAGAAAGCAACCTTTCTTGGCCAAATTAGGTAAGTATTCAAGTCCCGTTTTTAGTAATTTCTATATTTTTGAAACTGGCATAATCTAATCTATCTATTTTGGGGACTAATTTGAAAAGTTATCAAAGTATAGAAGTTATGTCATGGATGAATATGCTGAAAATTTGAAATTTATGGTAGAATATGAAAGGTTGTTGGTAGATAAACAACTTTTACAAAGTGAATTTTGATGAAAACTTGATTTAGGGACTAAACTGTAAAAATGAGAAATCCATGGAAAAATTCTAATTTTTATCAAATGTATGGGCTGTAAATATTACATGAAAAATCAGTTAGGCTCGGAATAAGGATTAAATTGCATGAATTTCATTTTCTAAGCCTAAAGACGAAATCGTCATTAATTAAAAGTTTAGAGGCAAAATGGTAAATTTTCCTAAGTTGTAAATTGGACTGAATTGAGTTTAAATAGTATTAAACTGATGTTAAATTTACTCCTATAGATCCGGATAGACCAAATTCAGAGTTAGAACGAGGAAAAGAGGAAAATGTCAGATTAGTAGATTTTGCGTACACGAACATTTGTCAAGGTAAGTTCGTGTAACTAAATTGTGTATATTTATATGCTTGAATTAAATGTTGTGTTTGTAAATTTTATAAATGCCATAAATATGTGAAATGACCACATATTTGTTAAAGCTCAATAAATGAAAGTGCCTGAAATAAATGATATTACCCAATACATGATAAATGTTAAAAATGTTATTTTTATGTTTGAGTTGAATGTGAACATTTGAATTGCATAAATGTATAAATATATGAGATTGATCACATACCCGACAGTTGCCTGAAAAATGTCAAATTTCGCTTGAATAAATAAAAAATCGGTGGATATGTGATTTCCCGAAATGAATGAGGTCCTGCATTTGTTGCTGACGGGATTTAGCTCGGATGAGTAATACTATTGACCTCATTATAGATAGGATTTAGCCCGGACGGGTAATCCTAATCAAGCTCTTCTGAGCATATGTTACAGAAAGGATTTAGCCTAGACTGATAATCCTAATTAAGCTCTTGTGAGCATATGATGGAGATAGGATTTAACCTGTAGTGGTAATCTTGTAATATGATATGTGGCTCGAGAGTATGTTTCCTAATTAAGTGCCCAAATGGGTACTCCTGAATATGAAATGACAGATTTACTGATTTGTACACTTTGTGTGTACTACTTAGGTATCCATTGATATTTTCAATAATTCAACGGACAAAATCCTCATATGAAAAGAAATGGGTTTTTACATGTATCTACTTGAAGTACATGAAAATGATGTTTTATGAAATATGGAAGTGTGAAATTATGATATATGAACATGGAAATTTGTTTGATGAATATATTCATCTATGATTATAAATTCGTACGCATTAAGTGTACTACTTGTGTATTGATAAACGATAAATTATACATATTTTTACCCCATGCTTAGCTTAATTTCTGGATGAATTATCATTGAATTTGTGGAAATTGGTGCTCTTAATCCTTCTATTTCATGTTTTATACTCAGGAAAGTATAGGGAAGAGAAAGGAACGAAAAACGGGCTGAAAACGGAGAAAATGGGCCAAAGTGTAAAAACAACACGGCCCAATGATTCATCACACGGCCGTGCCACATAAGGTCCAACACGGCCCAGCCCCGACAAGCACGGCCAGATCACACGGCCGTGCCACTATCAACAGTCTCGCACACGGCCTCTTGTCATGGCACACAGGCGTGGCACACGGGCGTGTCCTTGTCGTGAGGAAGTGCAATTTAACTTAGATTTGGATACTTAGAGGCTAAGAAAAGCATTCCAAAGCTCTATATAAAGACCCTAGGAGGCAACTCTAAAGGTGTGCCTTTTCTCCCACAAGAGAGTACCGTATTTCTACCAACACAGAGAGTGAAAGCAAGGAATTACTCCAAGGGAAGCCGATTGATTCATCCCAGAAGCCGAACTCTACATCAAGACAAAGGATCTCCCTTCAATCCTTCAGGGTTTTTGGGTTCTTTATGTTTTGTTATTTTTATTCTTCTGAGATGTTTTCTTTATTAAATATGAACTAAATCCCCCAAATACTTGAGGGGGATGAAACCTAAGACAGATCTTGTTATTATTTTATCTTGAGTTATATGATAAATACTTGAATTGTTCTTAATTATGTGTTCTTAATTCTTGTTTTAATAATCCTAGGTATTAATTCAAGTATTGATGTGTTTATTCAGATGAGCAAAAGTCCCTGTTTAAGAGTAGATCTAGCATAATTAAGTGAAGTTGCATGCAACCCTAGACATAGGGCGACATATATCTGTCGGATTAGGGTCAAACCTAACAAGGGGATCCATAGATCGAGTTAATGCAAGACTAAGGGTTTTAACTAGAAAGAGATTTCAGTTAATCAACCTAGGATTAGTTGTTCTTATCCTCGACGGAGGTATTAACATAAGTTAGGGATCTCTACGGATCAAGTCAAGTGAATAAATCGTCTAGCTCAAGAATTGATAATAAGTGAAGTCTAGGTGGATTCTGCCTTGAGTATTACCCAAATCAATTAGTTTTTTTTAAAGAGTTTTTCCCCAATTTACTTTTTGTGCATTCATAGTTTAGTTTTAGAATTAGTTTAGTTTCATAAAAACCCCTTTTATTTCTAGGTTAAATAATAGAAAGGAAGTTAGTACTAGTACTTTTGGTTCCCTTGGGTACGATATCTCGGTCTTGCCACTAAGCTATACTACTGTTCGATAGGTGCACTTGCCTTAAAGTCGTGATAATAGTTAGTTTTTGGTGCGATCATTATTATAAATTTTATTACTTCATATCACGCATATCATGTATCCATCAATATTTCGAATAAATTCAACGGGTAAAAATCCAGACATGAGAAGGTATGAACAATAAAATGAGTTATTACACATATCTGCTTGAAATACATGAAAATGATGATATATGTTAATTGATACATGGAAATATGAGATGATGATATTTGTACATGGAATTTATTTGATGTATATGTTCATCATTGATTATAGATTTGTACACCTTGAGACTACTACTCGTGTGGCATTGATATTTCAAATTATGTGAGTAAAGTTCTGACATGAAATAATCTAAACTCGAGATGGATTGTTATGAAAATATACTTGTAATATAAAGACATGATTTATACATATTAAATGAATACATGATGTAGAAAGCATATGTGTCTGGAAACCTAATTGTTGTTAAGCCCATATATAATTCTTGGTGTTATTGTGGAAATATATTATTAACAAGGGAAATGATGATATGTATAAGGCTTGAGATCAAATTAATTGAATATGTCTTACATGTTTATCTTAAAATAGAATAAATGGTAAGTTAAGTACCATGTCATACGAACTTACTAAGCATTATATGCTTACTTAGTTTTACTTTCCTGTTTTATAGTAAATCGGAAGCTCGTTGGATTGGAAACTTGGCAGAGATCACCCACATTATCTATCAGCTCATTTTGGTACATACGGTAAATTAGTTATGGTTATAATGGCATGTATAGGTTAATTGGCCATATTGGCTTGTCAATGGTTGATTGTAATCTAGCCATTTGAAATGGCTAGTAAAGATTTGTTTTGGTAAAATTATAAGGTTATATCATGATGAATATCTATGTGTTAGTGTGGTTGATTAAATTATATTATCATGTATGTTCACAAACGGCTAAGATTATAAACATAAATGCATGTAATGATGTAACAAGTTAGGTGTTAAAATTTACTTGATTATGATGCTTGAATTGGTTGGTTGATATTTGTAAGTAATAGTGCAGGAAATAGATGAAAATGGGTGAGAAATAAGGCTTGTAAATAGCCTTATTTTGTCCATACGGGTAGACACACGAACGTGTGTCTTGACCGTGTGTGACACATGGTCTGTACATGGGTGTGTAGTTTGGCCGTGTGTCCCCTGCATCTTAAAATTTAGAAACAAAATGCCTTGAAATGATCATACGGGCAGAGACAAGGGTGTGTGTCTCAGCCATGTGAGGTACATGGTCTACAATATGGGCGTGCGATACAGCCGTGTGAAACCTGCACCTAATTTTTGAAAAATAATTAACCATACGGCCTAGGACACGGGCCTGTGACTTTAATTTCTCAGTAAGTTACAAGTTAGAAAGTTACAGGGATAGGGACACGAGTGTGTGAAACCACACGGCCTGGCCACACGGGCATGTCCCTTACCACACGGGCGTGTGACTCCTTTATATAAATTTTTTCTTTGAAATTTTGTAAAAATTTTTTTGAGATCCCGAATTAGTCCCGAATCGATTCTAATGTATTTTTTGGGCTTCGAGGGTCTATTTAAGGGACGTTATGACAAATTTTGGGAAAAGAATAGTAATCGACTTGAGTTATCTGTAAATGTTCTATAAATTCCCGTAATGCCTCATAACCCTGTTCCGGCGATGGATATGGGTTAGGGGTTCCGGCGACGGATATGGGTTAGGGGTGTTACAGAGTTACCCTTCTGTCTGCTTTAATTGATTAAGATTTTGGTATTTTGTTGTTACTTTATTTTGCAAACCATCTTCTTTTTATTCTATCATAATATGACCTAGATGAGAGTAGTATTTAGACCTAGTTAGTGTGTTTATTCTTGCTGTCAATTTAGTTTAAACAAATCTTTTTTGGGTACAGTCCTAGGAATACTTTCAAAGTGTTTTGTTGTAAAAAAAAAACTATATTACAATTTGATTTGTACATTGGTAGACACCATACATATTTCCATATGTAATTGCCTATTTCTAAGCCCCAACATATGCACGCTTGGACGTGATCACCATGTAAGGCCAATTGTAACACATTTATACTCGACTCAACTATTAAGTTGAATATAGGAATGCCACATTTGAGTGTTAGAGTAATCTTGGCTAAATTCAATTATCTGAACCCTTTTTCGATCATATTTTAACCCTACGAATATGTTTTTAACATATTTTCAATGTACAACTTAAAATCGAGTGAAGCCTTTTAGTAAAAATTTATTTTAGATAATTTATATGCAGAACATGCCCAAAGTATCAGTACTAGCACTAATGTATCAATACCTATGTAACAGTCCAATTTTTAGTGGTGTTAGAAATAGTGATTCGAGATCAATAAATCCGACAAGTAAGCTCGTATATTTTATTATTTAGTGTTTATGAGCCAAATGTGATTTTAGGAAAAATTATGAATTATTGAATCTTGTGTTTTAGAAGAATTTATTAGGTAAATTAGGTTGAAAATGAGGAATCGAGACCTCGATTTCATAGATTGAGCCATAAATATTTTTATAAATATTTACCAAGTGTTAGTGAGTTAGTATTAAAGTTTCGTTAGAAAATTCTAACGTTTTGATAGCTAATTAAATAAAAGGGACTAGATTGAAAAAGGTACAAAACTTGCTAACTAAAGAAATAGTGATTAAATAGCTTAAATGATGAATAAGGAGGGACTTAATGCATAAATATGCCAGAAGGGGATGGTTAAGGCGGCATTAGAAAGAAAAAAAAAATCTGAAAATTAGGTGTAATAAGGGTAAAATTGGAAATTTTACAAAATTAAATGAATAAAATAACAATTAAAAGAGTTTCTAGCATTTTCTTCACAATTCTAAGCCAAAAACACCATTGAAGAGTCCCTCTAAGCTGGTTTTTCATATATTTTCATCATGTCAGTTCGATTCTTACTATTTTCTTGTAATTTTTGTATTTTTAAGACTTTTACAATTAGGTCCAACTATCTAATTCACTAGTTTTTGATTCTATGGGAAATTTTCAAAGTTAACATTGATGAATTCTGGAAGTTTATGATGAATTATCATGGATTTGAAGCTTTAATTTTATTATATGATGATTTTATCAAGTAATTTCAATAGAAATTGATTTTAGGACCTAATTGTGAAAAAGTTAAAATTTAGGGTTTGGTGTTGATATTATAAATATCAAAGGTTTTATTGTAGCCTAAAATAATTGGATAAAGTGTTAATTGAGAAAAAATAGTTTAATTGATAGGCTAATTGATCAGGGACTAAATTGTAAAAATTGTAAAATTTGGGGTAAATATGTAATTTCAAAAATTGAAGGGCATAAATTGTGAAGTGAATTAGATGCTGATAAATGAATAATTTTACATTATAGATCAAGAACCCGAAGAAAAATGCGGAAAAGAGAAATTAACAGATTAATCCCTGAATTTCTACAATATCTACAAATTAGCCCAGGTAAGTTCAAATGGTTGAACTTTCATGAAAAATTTTTAATTTAGGAATGATATAATGTATTATTTCATATATTGTTATTGATTTATGAATATTGTAATAATATGAAAATCAAATTGAATGTTCAAATTAAGTGGAATGCAGGATTGAGTACAATCGTTCCGTGATAAAAGAAAAATTGATGGATAGACCATGGTTGGACCATGGAAATGTTTAAATGTAAGACCATAGCTAGGCTATGGCATTTTAGTGAAAAGACCATAACTGGGTTATGGCACTGTGAACGTAAGACCATAGTTGGACCATGGCAGGATATGTATATGTGTAAGACCATAACTGGGTTGTGGCAGTACAAGTGTAAGACTATGGAAAGGCCATGGCAATATACGTGTAAGACCATAGTTGGTCTATGGCATCAACAAAACAATATACTCAATTTCGTAAAACGTTCTTTAATTTGACAATGATTGATAAGTGTCACATGAATTAAAGTAATAGAATTTAAGTAGTTTTTAATGTTGAGCTCAATCAGGTGAATTCATCATTTGAATTTGTGATTGACAGGAAGTTTTATTGAAATGCTTGTGTTATGATTTATTATAGTGTGTTCGGTAAGATTTATCTTTAAAGCCAATGAACTTACTAAGCTTTATAAGCTCACTCGTGTTGTTTAATGTTTCTTGTAGATTAACGTGAAATCAGAGGACCGGATCAACAAATCGGATTACACTATCTAGATTACTTCAGTAGATTTTGTTAAATAACCTATGGTTTATATGGCATGTATAGGGTTAGTTTAGAAAAGAGTTAAACTTTAAACATGGTCGTGAATAATACATAAGTATGTGTTTGTATGCATGTATATAGTAGTAGTTTTTAGTAATCAATGAATGTAATTATATTGGTAAGTTTATGTAAATGAGTCTTGTGATTACATATTATGTCTAAAATATGATTTTTGGCTTATATTGGTTGCTTGGTTGATATATATATTGGTGTGTATCAATGTTGTGTGTAGGTTGATGTTAACAGGGTAAGAAAAATGGTCTTAAAATGACATATTTTTGTCCACACGATTAGACACACGGGCATGTGTCTTGACCATGTGTGACACACTGCCTAGCACATGGGCATGTGGTTTAACTGTGTGTCCCCTGCATCTTAAAGTTTAAAAATAGAATGCTCAGAAATAGGTACACGGCCAGAGACACGGGCGTGTGTCTCAGTCGTGTGTGACCCACGGTCTAGCACACGGGTGTGTGCCATGGCCGTGTGAATCTTGCATTTAATTTTTGAAAATTAAATTGTCCAGACAGTCTAGCACACGGGCGTGTGGCTTGGCCATGTGACCCATGCATTTAATTAAGTTGCAAGTTAGAGAGTTACACGGGTCAGGGACATGGACGTGTGCCCTACCCCATATGCCACACGGCCTGAGACATGGGCATGTCACTAGGGTTAAATTGAAATATGGGCTAAATTGAATAGAATGGAAATTGAATGTATGAAATTTGATATTATATAGATCAAACAGGGTAAGAAAAATAGTCTTAAAATGGCATATTTTTGTCAACACGAGTAGGCACACGGGCATGTGTCTTGACCATGTGTGACACACGGCCTGGCACATGGGCATGTGGTTTGACCGTGTGTCCCTTGCATCTTAAAATTTAAAAATAGAATGCTCAAAAATAGGTACACGACCAGAAAAAAGGGCGTGTGTCTCAGTCGTGTGTGACCCACGGTCTAGCACACGGGTGTGTGCTATGGCCGTGTGAATCTTGCACTTAATTTTTAAAAATTAAATTGTCCAGACGGCCTAGCACACAGACGTGTGGCTTGGCCATGTGACCCCTGCATTAATTAAGTTACAAGTCAAAGAGTTACACGGGTCAGGGACACGGATGTGTGCCTTACCCCATATGCCACACGGCCTGAGACATGGCCATGTCATTAGGGTTAAATTGAATTATGGGCTAAATTGAATAGAATGGAAATTGAATGTATGAAATTTGATATTATATAGATCAAGAAAGCCAAGATCGGATCAAGATCGGGGAAAAGGCAAAGTAATCGAATAGTCGATAATTTCTATCCGAGCGTTACGAGGTAAGTTCGTATAATTAGAATTAAGTAATTAAATTTGTACTTAATTGAATTTAATATATACAGGTTGTGAGAAATTGAAATATATGATATTTAAATGCCTAAATTGATATTTATCGAAAACTACTGAGTCCCGTTTGAACCATAGAAATTCGTAGGATACAAGTGACATGTCATTAAGGTTATCATTTGGTTGAGATCCTGCATTTGTTGCGGACTCACCGCATCTCATAAGGGCTTACCGATACTTCAGTTCGTCAGAGCTTACTGTTTTTCAGCTCAAGAGGAGCTTATTGATTATAGCTCGAAAGAGCAAATACGTTAATGAATTGACGGATTATCAATTAGTACACTTAGTGTGTACCACCCGTGTATCTATCGACATTCTAATTGGTTCAACGGGCACAATACTGTTACATGCTATATGATTTCGTACGGATTTGTACAAGAATTATATGAGATGTATGAATTACATGGGATTGATGTTATATGATAAATTATGGTATTGATGGAAAGATATATGTACATGAACTTGATGGTTATATGCATATTGAGGAACTAACCTATTGATGTATTTATGTGATAGGCATTTGAACCATTTGATTTGGTTATATTAAATTTGTTTGCTTAAATTATAAATGATGGTAAGTTTAATTCTATATTATACGGGCATACTAAGCTTTATAGCCTATCCCATTTTTCTTTCCTATGTCTTTATAGAGATATGGAAGCTCTCTCGAGATTCATATCATACTATCCCGTTGCCGATTGGAACTTTTAAGAAATGTGTAAATATGGCATGTATAGGCTAGTTAAGAAGATGATGATTATGGTCACTTTAGCTTGTGATTTTGGTATATGTTTTGGTATATGATTAAGCCATGTGATTTGGCTTAACTTAATATATGTTTTGAGTTATATATATATATATATATATATATTATGTAATATGGTTTGCTTGATGAGTTTGATGATGGGAATATAGTTGTGCAAATGGTTATATTGATATGTGATGGATATATGAATTGAAAATGTTTGATTATAGATTAATTTTGGATGGTCAAATGGTTGAAATATAGGACAAGTTATATAAGTGTTTTATGGCTAATGAAGCATGCTAATTTGGTATGTGCAAGTTGGGTGGCAAAATGGCTTGGTAAATAGCCTATTTTTGTTTACACGGGCAGAGACATGGGCATGTGTCTCAGCCGTGTATGACACACGGTTATGGTACACGACCGTGTGTCCCTTGGTGATGCATTTAGAAGTATACGAGTGTGACTGGCCGTGTATGACTAGCTGTGTGGCATAAGTCAGTATAACCTAAAGGATTGACACGGCCTAGTACAGGGGCGTGTGTGGCCATTTCGAATAGGCACACGGGCCAGACACACGGGTGTGTGGTCGGTCGTGTGACCCAAGTCAGAGAGTTACATAGGGTAGGACACGGACTGGGATACGGCGATGTGATACCATTTCGAATGTCCACACGGCTTGAGACACGGGCGTGTCTCTTGACCGTGTGAGATACACGGCCTGCTCACATGGGCATGTGTCCTCTATTTTGAGAATTTTCTATATTTTCCCTAAACATTCATAAGTTATCGATTTAGTCCTGAATACATGTTTAAAGACTCGTATGCTCGTTTAAAGGATGATATAAGTGTATATGAATGATAATTTGTTGGTTATTAATAAATGTATGAAAATGAATGTTATGAATTGTGTTACAAGTCCAGTAATACCTCGTAACCCATTCCGGCAATGGATACGGGTTAGGGGTGTTACAGCCTGATATAGGTATGTGACCCCTGTATATAAGAAAAATTTTAAAATTTTGCGAAAAATTCTCTGAGGTTCCGATTTAGTCCTGACTTTTTCTAATGCTTAAATTGGGCCTCGAAGGTCCAATCAATGGACGATATGAATAGTTTTGAATTTGAATAGTAAATGACATGAATTATATGTATTTGTTTTGTAAACTCTGGTAATGCTTCGTAACTCTATTCCGGTGACGAATACAGGTTAAAGGTGTTACAACCTAGGCTTAGGTATCGATACCCCTGTGTTGTATTAATACAATACGAGTTGAGGCCCTGGAAAAGACCATACGAGTTTCCAGCTCTCTTCTTGAGGATTTAAGCTATCCTTTCGAAGAAACTTATAGGTAGATTTGACTAAGAAGCTCTCATTAGAAGACCATTGTGATATCATAGTATCGAGTCCAACACGATGGTTTGGAACCGGAATACCTGCAATGTTGGAGAGAATATTAACATCTAAAAAACTTCTTAAATACTGCCAATCCCAATCACCATTCGTCAAGACCATCTCCCTAAGAGAAATGGATTTATCAATTAGCAAAACATTATGGCAATAATTAATTAGAGGACCAAACCCAACGACCCACTTATCAGTCCAAAACTTTATACGATTATCATCACCCATTGACCAACCAACACATTGGCGCACAAGAGGCCAAATCTTTGCAAGTGATCTCCAAAGAAAAGATCAACGATTCCTCAAAATCTCTACCGAAAAATCAACTATATTATATTTAGCTCGTAAGAAATGAACCAATAAGGCTTGTTTATTGGAAAGGAAATTAAACCCCAATTTGAGAAGAACAGAATCGTTTTGATCCATAAGGGTTTTGATACCAAGACCTCCATTAGAAAGTGGTTGACAACAATCAAACCATTTAATTAAAGATGGCTTTTGACTAACCATGGATCTCCTCCAAATGAATCCCCGAGCAATCTTTTCAACCTCTTTGCAGATAGAAATATAGATCTTAAAGATTGCATGAAATAATTGGGTATTGATAACAAAATTGACCTTGCCAAAGTGACTCGACCTGCCATTGAGAGCAACTTGGCATCCCAACTATCCAATTTTCTTCTAACCTTCTCAACAATAAACTTAAAAGAATTTGTTGTAACTTATCGATGAAACAATAGCATATCCAAATAGAATCCCAAATCATCAGTCATACTGAACCCCAATATACTACAAATCTCAGCAGAAGTGTTGGCATTGGTTTTTTTGAGAAAAAAGTATTTATTTTCGGCCCCGAAAGAATATTTATTTTTGGCCCATTTACTTTATGTCTCAATTAGAATCCCGGATCTTATAGCCTGATCTACATCTGCAACAAATCACAATTTTATAAGTTATGTGAGGTAGGAAAACTTTTTGGACCTTATATATATGATTTTAAAGTGCTGTGTAAATCAATAAATTTTACATCATCCAGGAAAACAGATATAGGACCCAGGAAGACGGCGAATCCATCACGTGTCAATACGCTACTGGAGAAAACAACAAGAAGCTTACGTTCATTGGCCAGCTTTCTCGAGAACACGTCGCAAAAGTTTAGTCCCCAAAGTCAAGTCGTTTGATGCCTCAAGCTTCGCTTCGTTTCCCTTTCGTGTATGCTGTTGCTTTGGTTTTGTTTAAATGTTTTAAACAACAATTCCCAGTTTCGAATTTCAAGTACTCCAACTGAAAAATAAAAAAAAACACGATCCATCAGAGAAATTAAATTATAAAAGCAGCGCCAAAGCTTAAGAATCCTTCACTTATTCTCTCTCGAAATATCAACCTCTTTTTTTTTTTTGTTGAAATTGAAGATCTGATAAAATATTTGTAAACATTTCTTAAGTTCTGGAGAGATCTGATTTCTCTCCTGATCTCAAATCCATGGCGCTTCCTCGATCGAAGCTACTTTTTCTGCTGTTCGCTTTGTCTTTTGCGATCGTCGCCATTGCAGGGTATGCCTCAATCTCTCCCGTTTCCCTCTCTCTCGAAAAATGCGTTTATATATGTTCGTGGAACTTTGTGGTGTTTTTGCTGCAGGAAGAGTTATTACGAGATATTGCAAGTGCCGAAAGGAGCATCCGATGAGCAGATCAAAAGAGCGTATAGAAAGCTGGCATTGAAGTACCATCCTGATAAGAACCCCGGCAATGAAGAGGCCAATAAGCGATTTGCTGACATTAGCAATGGTAAAAAAAAATTGTTCTTTATTATTATAATTTTTGAAAAATAAGTTGAGTGATAGATTTGATTGAATTTTCTTCCTTAAACGATTAATTGCTTTGACAATGATTAGCTTACGAGGTGTTGTCGGATAGCGAAAAGAGGGGCATATATGATAGGTATGGTGACGAGGGCCTGAAGCAGCATGCTGCCAGCGGAGGCAGAGGAGGAATGGGGGTCAATATTCAGGACATTTTCAGCTCGTAAGATATTTGAATGTTTATATTCCATTTCCTCTATGTAGCGTTTCATGATTGTTTATTAAATCTATGAATTTGTTAAGATGCATTTTTTAATTTGCTAAATCCATGTTTTTACGCTTTTCACTTTTACCATTTACATATAAATGAAATCCAAATTCATGTTCCTAAACCGAGTATTAATTATCTTGTTAGCTATTTAGTTGTAATTTTGTTTAATTATCTTGACAGCTATTTGGTAGTAGTTGAAATGCTATTATAAATGGTGTGCCAACATTGTACCACAGTTTAGAAGCCAATTAATGTAGCTTAGGTTTATCTTAGGCATGCTAATGTTTCCCAAATTCAGGTTGTCTATAATTGATGTTAGATTTCAGAACCTTATTTTTTGTACATTACAATTTTGGGGAGGATGAGTTACGCTAGGTTTGAACTCTGGTCTTGGGTGCCAACATGGAGCTTCTTCATGTCTTGCTCCTTTGGGTTGTTGCGAACCTTTAAATATGCTTACGTGTTAAGTTGATGATATATGAAATCAACAATAAAATGTAACAGATATCAAGAATGGTTTCAACTTTTGAAAACCATCTACCTAGCCCTACATTCACTTAGTTTAAACGTGGTAATCCATCAATTTTGAGGAATTGTTTACTTTTATATATTTTATGCTAAATTCAATTTTAATGTTGACAAATGGTGTTTTCTTCAGGTTTTTTGGAGGAGGGTCGGTAGAAGAGGAAGAGAGAATTGTGAAGGGCGATGATGTAATTGTTGAATTGGATGCAACACTAGAAGATTTGTACATGGGAGGTACTCTTAAGGTGAGAGTATTATGTGCTCTACTAAAATTTCCAAATCAGTAGTTGGACCGTGTTTGGTCATCTTGACTTCTGTGGAACCGAAGATTTTTGTGCATGGCTAGTACCTTATTTAACGTCATAGCTGAATTGGTAGTCTCTGTAAAGGGTTTTGAACATATGCATGTTTTGTACTTGTATTACCTTCTAGGCTCGAGAAGCTGGTTTGTGAGCAGAATAGTGTATGCGACTACAGTTATCGCTTTCTCAATGTATTAGTAGTCTAAATATCGTATCCATCTAATAATAATTAAACTTGTACATGCAAGCGTCATAGGTACTTAAGCTATCTAGTATTTTTTGTGGACCCTTTGCAAATGACAAGGCTAGATTCTCTCTTTGGAGTTTTAATGTTTATCAGCTATAAGGCATCATTGGGTATGGCATAATGCATTTCAAGCCATGTAATGTCCTGACCTGTCTTAGCTAGGAGCTAGATTGTTAAAATATTTCTTCTCTTCAGCCTCCTTAGGGCGACTGCCAAAAGTGTAAAATAAAGTTGTTTTGCCATCTTTGGACCTAGTCCTTTATACTTGACAAATTTGTACTTTGTTCCTAATGTTCTATTTCTTGGAACGCTTGGAGATCAATGAATTTTACATTGATTATCCTGAAATAAAGATGATGTAGATAGGATGTACATTTTTTCTCTTGTCCTTAACTTGAGCCTTTGTGGGGGAAATCGAAGGAGTTAGTAGCTTGGTGTTTGCCTTTCTCTTCCCTTTGCCTATGACCTTCCTTGTCAGTATTCTTATTTTATAAAAAAAAAAAAAAAAAAAAAAAAACGTAACATTTATCTCAAATTCACCAGGTTTGGAGGGAGAAAAACATCTTAAAACCAGCTCCAGGTAAACGCCGCTGTAACTGCAGAAATGAGGTCTATCATAAGCAAATTGGTCCAGGGATGTTCCAACAGATGACTGAACAGGTACTGTGGCTTTGTCTTTTTTTCTTTTTGATTGATATTGATGTTTCATACTGTTATGTATTTTATCTGTTTCCTTGGCCTTTTTACACTGTCAAAAGTGTCATGTCCGATGTTGCTATGATCAGGCATTTATTACTAGTCTCCAATTCTCTTTTCTCAGGTTTGCGAGCAGTGCCAAAATGTGAAATATGAACGAGAGGGATACTTTGTCACAGTTGATATTGAGAAAGGAATGCAAGATGGACAAGTAGGTTTTTAAAATTATTTTTCTTTAATTTGTAATATTTTCCTTCGTATGCTTGTTGAGACTGTTGTCCTGTTTTTCTTAATTAATGTTAAAAAATATTGTCGTGTTTTAAACTTGGGGAATGTGATAGTGGACAAGCTGTTCTGTGATATGAAAAGTTTGTTTCTTGAATTATCAAAATTATTCTGGGTGCTTTGATCTATTAAAAATGACAATTATAACAACATCAGAATGATTAATCATGTATCAGGGTGTTCGACTTGTTTTGACATGCTTTCTTGTTCATCATTAATCCAATGTGGGGGCAAAGGAACAGACAAAGGAATGTAATTTAGTAAAATCTCTAGGGATTCTTAATGCCATGTTTAAATGGAGTTCTTTGTTTTGGTGCAGATTCATTCATTTGGCAATTTCATCTTAATTACTTGTCCAACTACAATAATGGATTTTTTACTCTCCGTCATATTGTAGTTTTATCACACTATTGCTAGGAGTATAATAGTTGTATTTTCATCTAGTCCGTGGTACTGTTTTTAAATTTGGAATAACGTGTTTCCTGTGTGTTGTACAGGATGTGGTCTTTTATGAAGATGGTGAGCCTATTATAGATGGAGAACCTGGAGATTTGAAGGTTAGTCTTTAACCATTGATGAAAATTTTCCAATCCTTCTAAATAGATCAGTTAATTGTGCTACTTGCTGGCCATTGGGCAAGGCCGTAGATTCCTGTCTCCAGAATCATTTGATGCCTTTAGTTAGTATATTGGAACTTGCTCGTTCTTGTTCACATAAGACTTGCTTTTTCTGTAGTTCCGTATTCGTACAGCACCCCATGACCGATTCAGGAGGGAAGGCAATGACTTGCACACCACCGTCACCATAACACTTGTAAGATGATTTCTCCATCTATCTCTACATTTTGTCAGAAAACTATAAATTAATTTTCTTGTCATTATTTGCTCTAGGTTCAAGCTCTTGTTGGTTTTGATAAGACCATTAAACACCTTGATGACCATTTAGTGGAGATTGGCTCTAAGGTAAGCATAACATGTCCCATGGAGATTTGATTTTATGTTGTCCGCGATCAACAAAATGATCCAAAATAAGAAATAATTGTGTATTGCATACTTAGGGTATTACCAAGCCAAAGGAGGTGAGAAAGTTCAAAGGAGAAGGAATGCCATTGCATTTTAGCAACAAGAAAGGAGACCTCTTTGTCACCTATGAGGTTTTGTTCCCCACATCACTTGCGGAGGATCAGAAGGCGAAAATCAAGTCAATTCTTGGCTAGCATTAGAACATCCCATTTTTTTTGGCTGCTTGGCTTTTAAGCTATATTCCCACTGTAACATTCGATGAGGATACGTAGAAAATAGGAAATCTAGTGTTTGAAAATTTTCTTACCAATTCCCTCCCTCATTAACAAAATGTATTTTTTTTGGAGGCGTTTGTTAGCACAATATTCCTTTAGGCTTGGGCGATATATATATATTGTTTAGCATAACTTGTCTTGTTTCTGTTTATTTTTTGTGTTTCACAAAATCGCATGAAATGGGGAGTGAATAATGGAATCAATTATTGTGTATTCTTCCGAAATCTGCATAAATTATTGACAAAAGAAACTCGTTCCAAGTTCGCCTGTTTGATATAGAAAAACTTAACTACATATTTATGTCACGGGGGCGATTTCATCGTTTCAAACGCTCTTAAGTTAGCTTAATATTTACAAAGTGAGTATTTTCGTAGAATTCTTTGAAGGCACCAATTTTTATAGCGAAAGCAACACAGAGCAAAAAAATGTTTAAAAGAACACAATAGCCACAGAAAATAATGCATAAGAGGTGTTTAAGTAAATGTTCTCAATTTAGTATTCATTCTCAAAGAATATAAAACAATGGGTGATTTACAATTGAGAGAAGGTTCTCTATTTATAGTTGAGCTCTCCCAAAACGACAGTATAGATTGAATTATATCGACGAATGAGATGAAACTTATCTCTACACTCAAGGGATTTACAAGATTTACACAATCAAATCAAATCTAATCTTATTCGATATTATTCTACTCAATATTCTAATATTAGTTTCCCTATTTAACAAGGTGGCCCAGATTTTCATATTTGCATCATTGGACCACCTAGGCTTCAAATAGACATGCTTTTTCAACAGTTCTTTGAATCGGGTTAGCTCTTATGAATCAAATGATCCTTACTTAACCGATAGACCTCCATGAGATGCATTTTGTGCGATGGTCACAGACTTTGCACTTTGGCCTGTGACATTCTCCCTCATCCATTCTTGTAGCGCCCTTGTTGCACATTCGGAACAACACTGACTTAATTCGTCTCAGAACTCTCTCGATGCCCTAGTTTTTTCTCGACTAGTCTCACTATCGGGTTGTTCCACCCCTCAAAACCTTCACCTCAGCTTTCGTCGCCTCTTAGCTTGATCTGGTCACTCGTTGGTACATCTCGTTGGCAAGAAGCCCTCACTCTCACTTACTCACATTTTGACTTGCCTCGATGCGAATCCTTTTGATCCACACAACTAGGCTTCGACATGCCAATAGCCCATTGAATTCCTTGCTTTAGAACTTTGAAAGGGCTCTTACGTTCTTTACAAGCCAATGGTAAGTCAAAATGTAAAACATTACCACAGTATTCAATATTTACTTCACTCACAGCATTTACTCAGCTCAACTATCTAATTTGCATCACCACATTCCCAAAGTCTGATGCACAACCCACATTTCCTATAGGTGGTAGCTCCTCCAATGATTCAATAGAAATAAGCCTCATTGATCCTAGCTTCAAAGTTTGTATTGTTACTTTTTCTCCTAAGTCTGATGTACAACTCACCTCTTTCTTAGGTGGAAGCCTTTCGATGACTCAGTAAGATTCGTTGCTTTTCCAAGATTGAGCTTCATTGGAACTAGCTTTAATGTTTGCATGGTTTTTTTTCCCCCAAGTCTAATGCACAACTCACATCTTCCTTGGGTAGAAGCCTCTTCGATGACTCAACAAGCTCTGTCGTAGCCTTTCTCTTGACTATGTCTAACTTGGATTGCTTTAGATAGTTTCACAACTCATGTAGACTACAATACAAGAAATATTTCACTTGTTTTTTTTTTTTGTTCCTCTTTGCCCTCTTGGCTTCGACTCTTCCCATGATTGAACTGAGTCTCATGGGCGCTCGGTCTGACCCATTATCCCTTTCGACGGTAAACTTCTTTGGATAGTTCCACAACCTATGCAGACCATGGCACAAGAAGCACTCCATTGGTTTCCCATTACCACCATTCTCGTTGTCATTGCCATTATCTTCTTCATGGTTCACCCTATATACACTCCTTTCTTCGAGCTCGAAAGGCTTAAGCTTATCTTTCCTTAGATTCAGCTTGATTACAGACTCCGCTACTGTCATTGCTTTCGACAGCTCTTGGACGCCTCCACGTTCCAATTCCTGTCCGGCCCACAGCTTTAACCCATTCTTGAAGGCAAAAAACACCTCATTTTTGTTCACATTTGAAATTTGGAGCATAAGTTTCCTAAATTCTCGAACATACTCCCTAACTATGCCTTGTTACATAAGTTATCGCAATTTTGCTTGAGCTTCCTCTTTGACATATTCTAGGTAAAACTGGCATTTCAACTCATACGGGAACTCTTCCCAAGTCCCAATCTCACTAAGCTTTTAACTTGTGGACCTATTTATCCACCATAAAAGCGAAAAATCAGTAAGAAACATGGTATATTTACTTTAATAGCATCATCCATAATATCTTTGGCACGGAAGTATTGCTCCATCATCCACAAAAAGTTGTCCACTTCGCATGCAGACGTTGTCCCTTGAAACTCTTTTGGCTTTGGGACATCTACCTCACAATTGAGTGTTGCACTCGACACTCCTCTATCCTTGGCTGCTTGACATACGACAAGCTCTCTCTCGAACTCCTCTATTCTTGTATTCAAAGCCCTAGTTATGGCCTTTGTTTCTTCTTTCAAAGTTATCACCATGGCCTCGAGAGCATCATTCCTCTCTATTAGCTTATTCTTAGTGGAATTGAGCATCTCTTGTAGCTTTTCCATGTTGGACTCGAGAGACATCATCACAAAGTCTATGAGTTGCTCCTTCAAGTCGTCTGTGCGTCCCTTGACCACATTGAGTGTCTCCCTCACGTCCCTCATGGACTCCTCAAGATTAACCACTCGTTCCTCTACAACCAACAACATATCCTTCAATAAGATTGGTTTTTTGGCTCATCTGTGGGTTTCTCTTGACTCATTCTGATTGGCAATTACTTTCGACATCTCTACGATGCCTTCACAATCAAATCTCAGGTACCAATTGTAATAGGCCAATTTAGCCCGGGTCCATACCAAAAAAAATAAACCTAAAATAATAAAATAAAGTCCAAGTCCAGTCCAAAATTACAAATATATCATTTGGCCCGATCGGAATGACCCATTACTTGAGAGGATTGAAGGTCCATCTACAAGCTTGACGCATATGGAAACATAATCTTCAAGGATATGCAATCTTAGATATGATATGCAATCTTAGAAGATATGATTTTGTAATATTAGAGATTTAATTTGTAGATATCATTTAATCTTAGCCGTTAATGTAATTGATCTGTACCGTTAGATTTGGGGAGCTCAACTATAAATAGAGGCCTCTCCCTTCATTGTAAAGGACTTGAGTTTTTGGAGCAATAAGAATTATTGAGAGGATTCACTTAAATTTCTCTCTTTCTTCGTTCTTATTTTCTGTGGCTTGTTCTTATTTTGTTTCTCGTTCATCTTCGTTTCTTTTTGAGATGCTTTCGTTTGAGTTGGATTTTGGTGGAGGAATTTCGTTGAATCCTTATATTGTGGGAGTTAGGTTGGCTTAGGCCTTTTTTAACTTTTTTTTTATTTATCCATTTAATTGTTTAATTATTCATTATTCTTTTTTTTATTTTTATTCGTTTATTTATAATTTTTTGTATAGAGATTTATTTTATTTTCACTCTTTTGCAAATTTGTATTTTGTTTACTTATTCCAATTTTTTTTGTAGTACTTATTTCAAGCTGTTTTATTTTATTATTTTTTATATTACTTATTTTAAATAGTTTTATTTTAATTAAGTTTTTTTATATTATTACTTAAAATTATCTTATATATCATTCATTTTTCTTATTGTTTTATATAACGTTTATTTTAAAGTGGTTTTATTTTATATCATTTTAAAGAAAACTTTTAAAAACAATGCAATATTTCGTGTTTGGAAATTCGAAAAATTGTGCCCTAACGTGCTAAGTTTCGATTTTCCGTTTGACCAAATAACTAAATATCATTTTAAATTTCAATACATGAGCTTTGAAAATCAAGAGACGATCTTGGATTTGAGGGTTTAAAATATCGTATCCTAACGTAGTGGATATAATATTTTATCACTTCGAGATAAGAGAATCTCAACATCCAATTTGAATTATACAAACATTTTTTAAAAAGGGATCGTATTTTAAAATTTCTTTCAAATTTTCGATATTAGGGCATTAATTAATCAATTTGGTACCAATTTTTTGGCGTTACGAGGGTGCTAATCCCTTCCTCGTACGTAACCGACTCCCGAGCTCGTTTTCTTGAATTTTGAATGCCCAAATCGATGTTTTAATAAAACAAAATGTCTTACAAGGTGACCCGATCACACCTAAACAAAAAAGGATTGGTGGCGACTCCATTTTTTCATTTTCAAGTCGACTCCCATTTTTCAAAATAAAAATGGTTTCGACCCCAACTATCACAGCTCAGCAGCCTTAGGCGATTCTTTTGTTTCAAACGCACCTAAGTCAATCTAACTCTCACAAAGTGAAGATTTTCACAGAATTCCTCCAATGCACCAATTTATAAAGCGGAAGCAACACAAAGCTAAAAGAATGCTCAAAAGAACAAAAATAGCCACAAAAAACAATGCATGAGAGGTGTTTAAATAAATGCTCTCAATTTAGTATTCATTCTCAAAGAATACAAAATAATGGAAGATTTACAACTGAAGGGAGGCTCTCTTTTTATAGTTGAGCTCCCCCAAAATCGACGGTATAAATTGAAGTGCATCGACGGACGAAATAAAGCTTATCCCTAGAATCAAAGGATTTACAAGATTTACACAATCAAATTAAATCTAATCTTATCAGATATTATTCTACTCAATCTTCTAAGATTATTTTCCCTATTTACTAATGTGGTCTAATTTTCCATATATGCATCATTGGGCCACCCAAGCTTCAAATAGATAGGCTTCTTCAATAATTTTTTGAATCAGGAGTTCTCATGGGTCAAATGGTTCGGTCACGGGCTTTGCACTTTGGCCCATGACACTTGTACGATGAAACATTTGATTTGCAAGGTGCCATCAGGGGCGAAACTAGAAATTTTATTTAGGGGGCCGAAATTAAATTGTAATTTTTACAATAGTAAAAATACAATTTTACCATTTGAATAGCTTGTATTTTTATAATTTTTAAAGGATTAAATCAAATTTTTATCATTTTTAGGGGGCAAAATATAATTTTACCTTTACTAATTTAAAATTTTAAAATTTTTAAAGAATCTAAATGAAAATTTTTCTATTTTAAAAGGACCGAGATCCCTGCTAACCCCGTAAGTATGTCACTAAGAGCCATATAATACAATGTAATATATATAATTTTTTTTTAAAAAATAATCATCTACTTAATTGTGATTTAAAAGTTTCTAAAAGCAAATGCATGTACTAAATTATTTTACACGCACTCCACTAATTGAAAGTTCAAATGTGAGCTAAATTTATTTCACATACAAAACTCAAAATGCAATACAAATGATTTTGTTTACTTCACTTTTATAATTTGGTCCATTATTTAATTTTTTTAAAAAATTCTAATATTCCTTTTCTAGATAAAATTAAAGATAAAAAAGTTGCTCAAAGAATTTTTCAAGAAGGTAAAAGAACATATAGATAATTTTTAAATTTAATCTAAAATAAAAAATAAGAAAAGAATTTAAATTAGATTTACGAATTTTGAATCTTTATCCAAAAGGGGAAAAAAAGAATTATATTTAGATTTTTTTTTTTTTTGAAAATTTATCCAAAATGATTAGATAAAAAATAATTAAGTTAAGAGAATTTTGAGATTTTATCCAAAAAGAAAAAATAAAATGTAAACTAAATTATAGTTAAGGAAATTTTCAAAGTAAATAATGATTTATTTGGTTCTCCAACTTTACCAAAAAATAAGTTATTTTAGTCATTCATTTAATTTTTAGCCTTTTTTTTTCCCCTTTAAATTTGTGTTGTTTATTAAATCACCCCAAAATGAATAGAAAAATTGATGTTTGTTAACTTTGCTGATGTGAAATATATATTGATGCCACGTTAACAATTAGTTATTTTTTTAAAAAGGGCTAAAAACGAATTTTTTATTAAATTAGAAGGCCAAATAAATCATTATGCCATTTTGAAACTATCACATTTCATATATAAAATCAACTAAACAAAGCTATTAACTCTTTTTTAATGACCACCAAATTTTTTTTATACAATGTCTAAACTACTTATTGCCTCTTCACTCATAAATTAAAAGGTAATGCAAATTTAAATGAGCTTGAACTCACGTGCTTGTTGCAACAACAATGATGCCAATAAATTACGACTCAATCGGCACGTCCACCTAACATTTTTTTCTCTTGTCTAAAAAGGGAAAAATATTATTATCCAAAAAATAATAAATAATTTTACAAATATCCAAATTCGAGAAATAAAAACAATATATTACAACTGGTAGAATTTTAGAACTATCCTGAAAAAAAATTATTTAAGAAACTATGTTGTTTTTTTGAAAATTTGTCAATTTACGCTGTTTTTGGAGAAAGAAAGGAAAACGCGTCCTACAGGGCATGTTTTCACTGCCACATTAGTGAAAGTGTGCCCTATAGGACGCATTTTATGGAGACATACAAGAAAATGCATTCTATATGGCGTGTTTTCAATTTGCTAAAAAATATTTTTTTCTTTTTTTTTTTCTTACGGTTGGAAATTAAAAGTTAGTAGCTTTATTTTTATCCGTGTTTGAGATAGACGTGATTATAGTTTTAAGGAACGTTTGAATTTACGGTGGTTCCATGGAGCTAGGTAACTTACAACTTTCATTTGCCATGTAAGTATAAAGCCATCACCCTGGAAGTCGAATCGCATTGCAACCCAAGGTCCTAGTTGACGGTGATTATACGGTATCATGTTGAATTGTAAATAGGGCTTCAAGTTTACAAAGATTATGTTGTCAAGGAATAGAGCATAAATGGGGCCCTAGTAAACAGTGGTTATACGAGCACGACAACTAGTTTTTTCTCGTCAGATGAGGATGCTTTATAAAAGCCGAACAGAAGCACAAGGAAAAAAAATGCAGTGGTGTCTTAGTATAATCAAGTATTTCAGTTTATCCATGTCCATTAAAGGCGGTGATCCCATTATTATAACCTATGCATAATAGTGTGTAACAGATTTTACTAACAGGGTCACTTCCTTTGGTGGAGATGAACAACATGAATTACTTATTATACTGGAAGGCCCTGCATTTTTATTCCTTACACTTTTGTATGGGTTTCATAAAGTATGCTCCTTTGACGATGAGAAATTGGTTGTTGTGCCCGCATAACCACCATCAACTAGGGCCCTAATTATACTCCATCCTTTGATAGCAAAAACTTTGTAAATTTGAAGCCGTAGTTACCCTTCAACCCGAGATGGTATAATCACCGTCAACTTAAACCTCGAGTTACAAAGTGATCCCAGTTCTCAGGTGATGGCTCCATACTCACATGACAAGTGAAATTTGTAGGTTACCAAGCTCCATGACATCATCGTGAACCTAAACACAACCTAAAACTATGACTATGTTTCATTCAAAGCGAGAGAGAAATAAATCTTTAAACCCGAAAATTTCAACACACAAGAAAAAGAAAAAAATAATTTAGAGAAGACTTAGATGTGGATAAGTAGGGGATGAAGAATGAGCATTTATATAGGGGATGGGGCGGGGTATAAAAGGAAATTTTTTTTTATCTCAGGTTGCAAGAGCTTAGAAGCAGTCAAGTTGACATAGTTGAAATAGCCAGAGAAGCAATCAATTTGACCTATTCCTAAAGATAGTGTGATTATGCGAGTTGATTCAATCTCCCGACCACAAAATGTAATCTACAAAATAAGGACAAAGTATGAGTAAGCTTACTTGAAGCTTGGTAAGTTCGTTAACTCAAACGATAAATCTTACCAAATTTAACATAACAAATCAAATTATAAAATTAAATAACAAAGTTCCTGTCAATCACAGCTCACAGCAGGTGAGTATTGTACAGTACATTAATTCAGATAATATTTCAAAGTCATAGTTTAGTAAGATCTCATTTCAAGTAATTTCGGGGTATCACTCATTCGAGTTAACTTCAGAACTTTGACCAGCTCATAATGCTACTCACACAAGCTGCAGAGAATCCACAACACATGAAGGATCTCAAACCATCGCTACGGTTTGTATCATTGATACATAGTACCTACTAAATAATCACCAACTCAAGGCTTGATAGACAACACTGGCTCAAGGCCTGATAGATGACACCGGCACAAAGCCTACTAGACACAAAGCTCGATACACGCACTGGCATAAAGCCCGCTAGGCACAAAGCCCGATAAATACACCAGCACAAAGCCTGATAGATAACACCAACTAGAGGCCTGCTATTTAGAAACATCACGTGTTCACCATATTCATTTATTATTTATTCCCAAATCATTTAATAGTTGAGTTTAACGTTGGTTCTAATTATAATAAACATGTAATATATATGGAATCATTGTAACATAAAAGAAATATTATGAACTTACCTGATTAAACTACAGCACGATAAGGTACATGGACTATTTTGTAACTTCTTTATGCCTCGATTTTCAATCCATACTTGATCTAATCGAAGAACTCAAGCTTGGCCGAAGCTTCCATGCCTTAGCTATGGTGTTTCGGTTCTCTCCCTATGAAGAAGAAAGGAATGCTAATTTTATCTTTTAATTTCTTTAATTTAACTTACCTTTTTAACTATTTACTAAATTAACCCTTAAATATAACTTATGAAATTACTAAATCATGTTTATATTTGTCCGTCAAATGAGATTATGATATAAGTAACATCTAAAGAGGGTTTAATTGCACAATTGGTCCTGCAATTATTTTTAATTATTAATTAATTAAACTTTATTTCAATTTAATCCTAAACTAATTAGGACTAAATGAAAAAATAGTCCAAAAGTTAGTGGATTTAATCATGCCACCACCGCTTGAACTTTTTGAACATGGTCTAATCACCATTTTAGTCCCTTTAGTATTTTTAATCTATAGCAATTAACTTTTACCTCTTTAATTATTTAATAAAAAATATTTATGGCTTTAATTTACTGAAATGAAGTCCTAATACCTCGTTTCAATAACCACTTGACTTTTGAATCGAACCACTTATACTAACTTTTAATTCAATTTGTTAAAATTCCTCAAATTAAAATTCATTATAAAATTACTATTGAATTTTATAATTTAAATACTAATTATACGAACTTACTCGTTGGAGTTATGGTCCCGAAACTATTATTTTCGACACTACTGAAAAATGTCTTGTTACACTAGGTCATTGAAAGATCCAAATTGGTTCGTTAAAGCGTTGATGGATGATGAGGGTTTATAATTGCGGGGTGAGAATATGCAAAACAAGTTTTATTTTGGTTTAAGCTTTCGCCTTTTTATTTTTCATAAACATAAAAAAGATTTAACAAATAAAAAACATAGAAAAACTCCGTCAAAAGAAATGGAGAATGGAGAAAAACAAAGGGAGAAACAGAAGATAAAGGAAAATAAAGAAAAAAAAGTTAAAACAACATAAAAGAAAAAAATTAACTTACTCAAAATAGAAAAAATATGGGGACCAATTGTATAATTTAACCTAATTTTTTGTTTAAAATGATGATTTAACGTGTTATTATAGCTTACCGTTACACTATTAACGGCAATTAATGGCTCAATGGCTAAAATATTACAACATGATAACATAAGTGATTAAAACATAACATTTCAAACATAAGTGACTAAAATATAACTTAAATTAAACAAAAATAATTATTTTTTAAATTTACCCAAAACAATAGAGCCACCCAACAAACAAATAGAAAAGTGTCCTCAAAATAAAGTAATGTTGCTCAAATAATAAATAATAATAATAAAGGAAAAAAAATAAAGTGAAAAAATAAGGAGACGGACAGGTGCCGAAAGGTAGAAACGTGTAGTGAGTCATGTAGAGGCGTGTGGATGAAACTTTAAGGACACGTCATTAGGCTTGGTTTTAGAGTTTCTACTTCATCTGCAAACTTTCTAATCTGACGTGGCAAAAAGATATTACCCCCCACTTCCCCATACATTTTTGGAAGCCAGTGAGTCAGTCATGCCAAGCCATCACGCCGCACGTCACGAAACTCCAACACGCCGTCGTTTCCACCTCCTCCTTATTCCTTAAAAGTTGATATAAACAGAAATTCCCAACTCGAAAAAAAAATATCACTTTATTCAATGTTTAACCCTTGAATTATACCATTTTTTTCATATTGGTATATAAATTTTTTATCTTATTTTGATACTTAAAATTATAGTTTCGTTATATTTTTTAGCCTTTACCATTAACAGTATTAAAAAAATAACAACCAATCAAAATACGTCATGTGTTCTTATTAATTGCTAGTGTGGATGATGATATGAGCGCTGACTTTGTTGATCAAACAAAAAATTGTAAAAGAAAATTTAAAAATCATAAAATATTTAAAAATATATAAAAATGGTAAAAAATAAATATGTAAATAATTATCAAATATTGTTTAAAATATTTTAAAATTGTAAAAAATTATTAAAAATTATATTTTTTAAAAAGATATTAAAAATCATAAATAATTATTAAAAATATAAATAATTAACAAATTATTTTCTTCTTCTTCTTCAACTTTCTCTACAAATTCCAAAAAAATATCATCTACTTTCTTTTCTTGATTTATTTTGGTATTACTAGTTTTAGATTCGATTAAAAAATTGTAAAAATTATTTAAAAATTATGAAATTACCGATTAAATTCTACTGGTTCAGATTTTTAAATAATTTTTTTATATTTTTATAATTATTTGCAATTTTATTTATAGATTTCACAATATTTAATAATTTTTACATATTTTAAATAATCTTTTATGATTTTTAATAATTTTAAAATATTTTAATAATATTTAATAACTATTTACAATATTTAATTTTTTAAAATAATTTAAATTCTTTTACATTTTTATATATTTTAAAATAATTTTTTTAAATTTTTAATAAATTTTTATAATTTTTTGGTCTGATCATCGTACAATTAATGCGGTCAATAACCACATCATCGTCCACATCAACAGTCAATAGGGACATACAATACATTCTTAATAGTTGCTATTTTTCTTTAACACCGGTAACCGTAAGGGACAAAAAGTGTAACGGAATTATAATATAGGTACTAAAATAAAAAAATAGGTATAATTCAAGGGCCAAACAGTGAATAAAGCGAAAAAAAGAAGAAGCAGAAAATGGCTCAACCTATTGCCGTTTAGAGTTGGATACGGAAACAACTAAAATTTGCCTAACCTTTTATTGTTATTATAATCTCTCTCTTTATCCTAAAAATATTACGTTTTGGGTAAAGAAAAAATTTTGATGAAGGATTTTTATAATCAATAAATCAGGGTAGAAGAAACAAAGAAAGAAAGTCGAAAACGACTGTAGCAATTCAAAGATTGTTTGGTTACGTTTAAAAGGCTTGCTTCCCGATTTTCCTGCCTCCTATTCCTCTGTAATATTTTCTTCGTATTGTTTTGTTTAGTATACTGTTATATTTTTACGTTTTGAAGAGTACCCAGAACCCAATCGTGTTCGTGAATGGATGGGCTTTGTTTGAAACCGGGTATTCATGGGATGGCGCCGGCGATCTCCGTATCTGTGCCTCTGGAATGTAGGACTCACACCACCCAAGTGAGTGCGGTGGGTCGTTCATCTGTGGATCACAAATCGGCATCCTCGTCGTCGTCTGCGGCGGGGGTTCCCCCTCAGAGGACGGCTTTTTCCAGGTTCTCGTTTCGGCACACCTTGAGATCTTTGTGGCCCGGTGGTGGAGGTGAAGGTGGAAATAACAAGAGGTACAACGGGATGGCCGTTGACGACGCTGTTTTGGTGGAGAATAATAGCGGGGAGGCGAGGATAGTACACGAGGAGAACGTGAGTGGTGAAGCAACGGCGGAAGGGTGGAATGAGAATTGGGTTTTGAAGATTTTGCACGTCAAGTCGTTGTGGAGAGAAGGGGAAGAAGAAAAAATCAGCGCCGAGGAAATAAGGGACACCGAAGAAGAAGAAGAAAACAATGGAAACGGTGTCGTCAATGAGGATGAAGAAATCTGTGAATTCTGTAGAGTTGATACTGCTGATGATGATGAAAATGAAAAAAATGAGATTGAAATCGATAAAGATTCCTTCTCCAAAATGCTACGAAGGGTGTCTTTAGCTGAGGCCAAGTTATACGCTCAATTGTCGTATCTCGGAAACTTGGCATATGACATACCAAATATCAAGGTAACATTCACAGTTGTTTTTTTTGTTACTATTCATTCATATTTTATCGGTTCTGGGTTTCTAAGACCTGAGGTTAAGTAATCCAGTTTGTAAATTTTGTCTTTCTGAGAAGTTCTATTGATTTTTCTATTAAGGCTAAACTTGAGTGCTGTGATTTTTTCTTTTTCTTTTTGAAACTCTGGATCTAGCTGAATGAAGTCTTACTGCATACATTGTTAGCCAATTGGTTTCTTGCTGTAGTTACATGAAAGATGGTAGAAACCAAAGGTTTGCAAGTTGCAGCCGTGCTTGAAGAGATCTTTATTTAATTGTGATGATTCCTTTAGTAGCATGTTAGTAGGCTTGGGGTGGTTTTGCTTCAAGAATTGCATCTTGGGTTTGTGAAGCTTTTGTATTTTGTGTGGATCTAGGAACTGTTGAAAATTTGTTTGTACTTCGAAGATAATTTCTTTCTAGTTATTGTGGGCGTTGGCTTGATATTTTTTGTTTATGAAACAGTTATTTCTCTATAGTTTTTATCCTGCTTCGCAAACACACACATTCCTATTATGTCTGAAGAAATAACATGTTTGATAAAAACCAGCCACAAAATCTCCTAAAATATCGTGGTTTACGAATGGTTACTTCATCAAAAGAGAAGAGAGAACTGGGAACGAAAGCTGAGAAAATCGGGTTGTCATCTGAAAATCTAAAGACACAAAGGGATGAAAAGGATGATGAAGAAGACCAAGAGCAGAAAAACCTTGGCTCCCGGATCAGTGCCTCTGCTGCATATCAGATAGCTGCTTCTGCTGCATCTTATTTGCATTCCCATACAAGGACCATACTTCCATTCATATCATCAAGTCCTGAAAATAGTAAGGGTCCATCCAAAGATAGCAGTGGAAGTGACAGCGGTTCTGATATGATAAATTCTGATGTGGCTTCTTTAATGGCAACCACAGACTCTGTGACTGCCGTGGTTGCTGCTAAAGAAGAAGTCAAACAGGCTGTTGCTGATGATTTGAACTCAACACATTCATCACCTTGCGAGTGGTTTATATGTGATGATGATCAGAGTGCTACAAGATTTTTTGTAATTCAGGTAGGTAGCATAACAATTTTTTAACCACTTCTTATTCCATTGCCTTTTGACACTATTATTACATACATGACTTATATTTATCGCTTTTCTCTTTAGCATTTGGTTTTACTCAAATTATGGTGTGTGTATCTGCAGGGATCTGAGACGCTGGCATCTTGGCAGGCAAATCTACTTTTTGAGCCTGTTCAGTTTGAGGTAATTTCTTGACAATTTTGTTTGGATTCTTAAATGTGTAAGATGCTTGTACAAATTGCATCATATTTCAATTTCTTAGTAAACCTATTTAGATAAGAGAATAAGGAATCCTCAACCTCTGTTTTGGGTATGCACTATACAGTTAAGAAATCATAAAGGAATGGTTAAAATGTGTTTGTTTCCTGTTATTGATACTTGCAATACAATCTTCTTGGTTTAGGGATTGGATGTTCTTGTGCATAGAGGTATATATGAGGCTGCTAAAGGCATGTATGAACAAATGCTGCCTGAAGTGCGTTCCCACTTAAAATTGCATGGGAAGCGTGCAACTTTCCGTTTCACTGGACACTCTCTTGGTGGCAGCTTGTCACTATTGATAAATCTCATGTTACTGATAAGAGGTGAAGTGCCAGCATCATCCTTGCTTCCTGTTGTAACATTTGGTTCCCCAAGCATCATGTGTGGTGGTGACAGTCTTCTTCGCAAACTTGGGTTGCCACGAAGTCACATTCAAGCAATCATAATGCACAGAGACATTGTTCCCCGTGCCTTCTCTTGCAATTATCCTGATCATGTTGCTGAGCTTTTAAAGGCTATTAATGGAAACTTTCGCCACCTTCCTTGTCTTAAAAATCAGGTAATGTTTCTGAAATATTCAAGATCTATATGCAACTACATTAGAATATGGAACCAACTCTTCTTTTCTTACTACAGAAACTACTGTATGCACCAATGGGGCAAGTTTTGATTTTACAACCAGAAGAGAAATTCTCTCCACACCATCATCTCCTTCCTTCAGGAACTGGTCTATATTGCCTCACTTGTCAGGTGTCAGATAATGATAGTGAAGACAAGCTGCTCTTGGCTGCACAGAGAGTTTTCTTTAACTCACCACATCCACTTGAGATCTTAAGCGACCGTTCTGCATATGGTTCTGAAGGAACAATCCAAAGAGACCATGACATGAATTCCTACTTAAAATGTGTTAGAGGCGTGATACGACAGGAGCTAAAACGCATCAGGAAGACCAAGAGAGAGCAGCGACGCAAGATCTGGTGGCCTCTGGTATTACCTCACGACATAGATGTGGGTGGTATAATTCTTGGGAGGTCAGTAGCAACAATGAATGCTGGGCAAGACCAATTCAACTTTGCTGGCGTTTTACAAACAGGGAGAGCATCCTTGAAAAGATTCAGTAGGCTGGTTGCATCACAGCACATGCATTTGTTTGTGGTTCTTTTGTTGCCTGCCAAGCTGTTACTCGTAGGTGCATTTAGCTTGATCAGTCTCCGCTGATCATCTTATTTGGTAGGCCATTTAATGTTTGTTCCTAGAGGTGGCGAGCCGATTCTTTATTCATTGAGTTAGATAAGGAAACTCAAGACATTTATTCTTTTTCTTTCTTTTAATCAGATGGAAATCTCGAATAAATTTATTGAGATAGCATTTATTTATGGATTATAGGAAATGAAAAGACCCCAAAAAAGAAAAGGATTACACTTTGAATTACGAATGCACTACTGGATTTCATATTACGTTGTCTCCTTGGATCACTGGTTCAGAAGTGCACAATGATGGTGAAGTGATGTCTATTGTGCCCTCTTTGCATGGAGATATCAGCAAAACATCACGCTTATCATGTCATGGACAATGACGTTGAACTTGGTGGATCGGATTTACTTAACCATCGCTAAATATCTGAGTCACAATTTGCAGGAGTAAATCGTGCACAAAATATGTTACAATATAATGCACGCATTTTACTTGGTTTCATATGAAGAATGAAACTTCAGACAAGGTTGGAGGGAAAGAGTAAATTGCGAGGGTTGACCATCATCTTGAAATTATGATTATTATTCTAAATTAATTCTTAAACTTTAAAACATTCAAATACATCTTTAAATTATTGATCTTATATAAATATGAGGCCGTTGAGACGTGAGATTTTTTGTGACATAATTTAAAATAAAATTTTATTTTAAATAAATGAACATTGTAAAAATTTTGGTCTGAGATTTTCGAAACTTTTACAAAAACTAACATTCACTCTTTTTTTTTTTTCGATTTTACTTTATTTTTTATTTTTAATTTTAAGATTTACATAACAATGTTTTACCTTAATTTAACATTTTCATTTTAAATTATGTCATTTAGTGATCAAATTAATAATTTCAATAATAGGACTTGATTGATATAACATCAATAGTTTGGAGTTTAATTAAAATATTTTGAAGCTTGAGGATTAATTTAGAATGAAAGTCATAATTCAAGGGTGTCTGGTGCAATTAACTTAGGAGGGACATGAATATTCTTATAAACGTGGGAGGGGATGTTTTTGTTGTTTCGGATAATTAGGAGGTGAGCTGTTTTTGGGTGTGGCTAAGATAGAATCAGTCATTCCAACCGAGATTCTTTACATTTCGTAAATAAGCCACATTAAGCACATGGGTGAGTCACATGTAGGGATTCTAAATAGTCGACAAGCCAGGCCACGAATAAAAGTTTTCGTCTGCTTGGCGCTGCATGGAAAAAAAAGGTTCATCTACAAACAAAATAAGAGTCCCCACTGGCCCTCCGCTCCAATATGACTGTTCTGCTTAATTTAAAGCCTATCCATCCAACACGGCAAAAAGTCAGCCTGTTATTATGGATGAATGAAGGCCTAAATCTCCCTCGCACGGCGCGTTGCAACAGCGTTTACGTGTGGACTTCAAGTCCATCGTTATCTGCTACTTGATTTGCTTAACCAGTTCAATTCAATCGTATTTCTGTTTTTCTTTTCCGTCTATCCTCTTGTAGGAGGGACGAAAGTGGGACGTGGTGGACCATTCTTGTAAGAGCTGCCAAATTTATGAATTTGACTGAAAATCGGCAAGGGGGGCTTTAAGGACCAAACCATATCAAGTACTAGGGTTTAAAAACCAAAGTTCCAAGTAATTTCTATTTCCTTGGAACTAAGGAACTAACCCAATTTAGTTAATTTATTATTAAAATTACAGCTTCAAATATCACAGGGGAGGGGACCGACATTGCTACCTTGCCTTGCGGAATAGGCTGAGTCTGTGGGGTTAGGAGGGTCGTAGCTATAACTGGACAGCCCAAATGGTGGGCAAAAGTGGCCTAAAAATTTGGTCTCACATTATTATTGCCTGATGTACTATACTACTCTATCCGCGGTAGCGGACATCGGATTTGCTTGGAACTTTCAGCTCAAATTCTGAGGCAGCGGCGACTTGCATTTCTTTGTACTTTTCTTCTTCGTAATAGATTAAGCTGTAGCAAGCGTTGTAACAGATTTTGGGCCAACCCATGCCAATGCCCGGGATCTTGCAGTCCCTAAATAGAGTCACGAAAGCTCTTTTGTTCTAATGTTGTTTAACACAAGGCCCTCAGACAATGAGTTTAGCGATCCCATGGTCATAATCTAATTGGGCTTTTGTAGGTTACCACTGTTTTAGAAACCGAATCAACAGTCTCCTCTTTTTCCATTTTACTCTCCTCAAATCTTTCTCATCTTATCTAATTCCTAAAAAACAAATATGCTTTTAATTACGACAATAAATTCAATGATTCAGCCACGAATGGAGAAAATTCTTGCTTCTCCTCAAATCACTTCAATACATACATGTTACCAATATTAATAATATTTCTTTTAGGTAGTTAGCCAAACCCCAACATTCTAGAAGCAACTGTTCTTGAAAAATCTGGTTAGATTATAGTAGTTGAACAAGCTGTTTTGGTCCCATTTTTACCACCATCATTCCATGATTAAAATAAACAGAATCACACCAAGTTTATTTTGCCCACAAAGAACACAATCTGCAGAAGGACGCAGGGGAATCCAATAAAATTAAATTAGAGTGATCAAAGCTTATTTCCATTGTTCTGAAGAAGCCTATCAGTTCTTGTTCAATGAAGTAGCTGTGCTACTTACTAGGTATAGATAACAGATACCACCAAAGATAAACAAAACCAAAGAAACATCTTAAATACAACGCAATCAATACTACTACATGCAAACTGCAAACACGGAATTAAACGCAATATAATTGAAAAAAAGTTTAACTTCAAACAATGCGATCTTTGTTAAGTGCACTAATAAGACTAGATTCTGTTTATTACCATAGGGTTGAGTTTTACATAATTATGGCAGGAATAGTTGGAACAGGTCATCCAAGGGGAAGCATAAAATACAGGTAATCACTTCAATCTATATAGCCGGAAGGCAAATTTAGAACTTGGACTTTCTATGTCTAAATTAACTGCAAACTACAGATTGAGCTTACCGGCTAAGAACCACGAATGCATGGCCAGGCTGCCAAAGGACATAATATTAGCAAGTGAAGATAACCCATGAATCATTCCAAATTTCTTGTTCATGGCTGCAAGCTTTGGATTAGTCTTTGCAGCTTCCTGATTCTTCGACCATCCAATTTCATCACCAATGTTTGCTTCTCTCTCCACTTTGTGCCTTTGCTTCATCATCTGCAATATCATACATAATCATATCACAAAGGCATTGCATTTATCCAACTTCAATTCAGCAAATCAACAAGAAAGCCAAGCAAAAATAACAAAGGCTATATCCAAAACTGCAGCAATTAATTGACTTATTTCAAAGGTTCCTAAGAAAATGTAAAACACAAACCAGAAAATGTTAACGCTGTCAACCCTTGTGCATCATTTAACACAAGCATCCACTCATACTACCATTCTCAAAAATTTATAAGCCTTAAACATTTTAGACTTGAAATTACAGAAAAAAAAATTCTTTTTCATTTGCCAACCAGCTGAACCCTAGAAATGAAATTGAATTCCACACATTTATATTAATTAACATGACATATCAGAATTCAAATTTCTTTGATCAACAGGAACTAGATAAAATACATTAATTACCTCAATGGTCATGGGAGTAAAAACGAACAAATTGGATAGATTGAAGGCAGATGCAGAGACTAAAAACCCAAGCTGGTACTTCTCCGGCATCGTCGCTGACTTCCATGGATGCAAATAACCAAATGCCGCCACCGATATGGCACAACAAACCCCCACCATCGAGAAATAAGCCGGGAACATCTTGCTTTGTAGATTACCAAATTGATGCCTAGGCAGATTCCTAGGTAATAAAAAAGAAAAAAGAAGGGTTATTACTTGATGAAAATGTTTTCAATATTGCGATTAAGGCAATAATGGAAGAGCGTACTTGAACATGATGATACCACCGATGAAAGTGACCCAAAGGGCAGCGCCCCAGGCGGTTGAGAAGCTCAGGAGATGAGCCAGCTTAATGAATGAGGAGAGATTTGGAGATTTTGTACCATCCGATTTTGATCCGAAAGTCTCCGGCGAGAATATTACGCCGACAGCCAAGAAAGCTACCGCCGTTAGGAATCGTGTTATCCAGGCCATATCTCCGATTATCTAGAACTTGGTGAACAGAAAAAATGGGTAGTTCCAAGTTCTAACTCTATTTTCTTGGGTTTTTTTTTTCGGCTTTTAATAATTTAAAGTGCGGTAGCTGGAAATAGAGATGTTTGTGGGTGAAGTTCGTATACACGGTTTAAATAGAATTTAGAGATATATTAATATATTTTATATTTTTATTATATTTGTAAATAGTTAAATTAAATTTTATATTATTTTTAATTTAATATTTAATGATTTTATATATTTTTATTTATTAAAATTTTATATTTAATTATATTTTAATATTTATATTATAATAATATGATATATTATCATAGGTTTAATAGTTATGTATTATAAATTATATAATATAAAATATTATGAACTTAATAGTAAGTCTACTAAAGTTTAAGTTTTGAATGTTTAAACTTAACTTTAAATCATATTTTAAATACACTTGAATTTTTTAACTAAACTCAATTTTTAAATTTAATATTTTTATCCTAATACTCCGAAATTATAAACCAACCTTCAAGTTTAAGAAAAACCCCAACCATAAACAGTTCTGGCGGAAAGTTCTAGATTTTTTTTATACTTTTAATTAATTAAATTACCAAAATTTTTACCTCCATACTTGCCTTTTTTTAGGAGCGGTACAATAAATTGAAATATATATATATATATTTAAACAACCTAATTACTCATTAAATTTTCATTGTGTTTTTTTTAATTTCATCACCTAATTATGACAATTTTTAGTTTTGTCACTAAATTATTTGGATTGTGTTTTAGTCACTGTGACGTTAAGTCTAAATGACTGAATGATGTATTTATTTATTTCTTTGATAAATTATATGAATGATCACTCGATTATGAGTATCTTTTATTTTAATCACCTCACTATAATTTTTTTATTTAGTCATTAAAGGTTTTCATATTAAATTTTTAGTCACCTTGTGCTTAAGTTGATAATGGAAATTTGACCGTGACATTTTTTATTAGTCTAGTAACAAAATTAGTCCTTCAATATCTATACATTCTATCTATTTAGTTTTAATTCTAAAAAAACAATAAACTTAACCCTTGTTATTTACAAAATTTATCAATTTAATCCTAACTATTAGCTATTTTTTTCTCTTTGCCTCTTCTTTTATGCTCTTAGCCGATGTAATTCAACATGGAAAAACTCAAAAGTTTCCAATTTCTTATGTCAAAAAGATCATAAGTTATCGATAAAGTTTCTTTAACTCAAAAAGTTTTTAGTTTTTTGTGCTAAAAAGATCATAAGTCGTTAGAAAGGTTTTATTATTATTATTATTATACAATTTTGCAATGTTAAACAATGGTTATTAGTGCAAAAAAAAAACCTCAAATCTTACCAATGTTTAATAAAAAATTATAAAAAACTTTTCTATGTTAAATATTAGTAGGAATGTTTAGGGCTAAATTTATTGATTTTTAGAATTAGTACTAAATTGATGGAACGTATAAAATTGAAGAGTAAAATTTGTTATTAGGCTAATAAAAAAAATCGCATCAAAATTCCATTATTCCATTATCAATCTAACGACATGGTGACTAAAAAATATAAGCTCAAAAACTTTAGTAACTAAATCAAAAAAAATTATAGTTAGGTGGCTAAAATAGAAAAACTCATACTTGAATGAACATTCATATAGTTTATATGAGAAATAAACAGTCATGCCATCCAAGTCGCAACTGTAATGTACTTCCTATCGCATTTGTCATCATGAAAGGTGAGAACTTCGAGTCGTGGGAATTTTTCTTGAGAAATCTGCGGAGGCACGTTATTAAGCAAGACAACATTTGCCTTACCTTAGACATATCGAAAGAACTACTTGTTGCGATACGGTGTTCAGTGGTTCCGTAGAGATCCGCTTATTGCATCAAACACATCACGGAAAACTTCTACAGATATTATAAGAATGAAGAATGGCGTAAATAAATCGTAAACATGGGTAAAAAAAATGTTGTTCCAAAATAGATTTGTTCATATTTCATTTTTAGAATTTGTTTTAAAAAATTAGCGGTTCGTATATATTTGATAAGCTCTTTTTCAAGATTTATCAGTTTGTATTTTTTTTTTTAAATTCCTTAAATTTATACTTTGTAATTTTTTTTAAAATATTAGTTCGAAATTACATACGCAAGGTATGAGTTAGAACCACAAAGATTCAGGCAAAGTTTCGGAAGGCTTGAAGCTCAGATGAACTCGTTACTCGAAAATTGACATTTTCAACAGTAGTTGGGTAGAATGGAAAACTGACAATGGAGTCAAAATTACGATAATGGGTATTAGTATAGTCAAATGACGACCAACCTCGTAGAGGCGATTGACTTCATTTTGAGGTGTACACCTCATCTGCCAATTTCTGTTATTTTCTTGGCAACATTTTATAGGTTGTCCACATTTATGCCAAGGATGGGGCTAAGACAAGTAAAGTAGATACAGGTCGAGCACGTGTACGTTGAGGTCGTCTGAAAGCCCATGGTAGTAAACGCAATGAGGGCACAATCGATGAACGCATAATTGTATTCATGCCAGGGGCGAAGCCAGAACAATTTTATAGGGGGGCCAGAAAAAAATTTAATTTTTTATAGTCTATATCCTTATAATTTTTAAAGGATTAAATTGAATTTTTATAATTTTAGGGGGGCCAAAGTGTAATTTTACCTTTACTAATTTGAAATTTTTAAAAAATCTCAAGGGCTAAAACAGAAAATTTACATTTTGGGGGGGCCGGGGCCCATGCCTGCCCCCTAGATCTGCCTCTGATTCACGCGACTTTGAGACTTTCTCGGTTTAAGAGCACGTCAGCTATCGCTCAGGTCTTCTGCCCAAGTCGTACGTAGTTGATCTATGAAATAGGCGTTGCGAATGCAAAAGGTTTCAAACTGTTCTATATTCGTGTGTGCATGTTTATCCAGCGTGTGCGCATACAAATCTAGACATCGAACAATTTATAGACGAGCTCTACATACTGCAACGCACATTACGTGTCTAAGAAAACGAATTTCCCTTAATACCGGATGTATTAAACTAGGAAGTTTCATCGCCTATTTTCGAGATGCTGTCGAACAACAATCTTCGTAGACATCCTAAAAGTCTACCACATTCGACGAGGTTTCGAAATGACATAGATGTCAATGAGACAGGTGAACCCAAACAATGCACGGTGTGGCGAACAACCAAGCAAAATGGATCAACTTGCTCACATCGTGCCTATGTTACTAGTCAATCTTCTTATGATGCCGGATTGGAAGATGACCAGTGATTTTTTTTTCCATGATTCTTATAATTTATCTCTGTGATTCAATTTTGTACCTGTAAATCAATTTTGTATGTAAAGATAAAAAAGATTAAAATATGATTGTAAAATTATATAAATTAAAAACCCCAAATGGTAAAATCCACGTTAAATAAAAATGTAAAAATAAATTTAAAACTTATCAAATGAAAATAATAAAGAAATCTCGTCAATTAAAAAAAGAATTAAAGTAATTAAAGAAATATATAGACACATGAAAAAAATTAAAAAATAAACAAATAGGGTTTAATAAAAAATAATTTAAATGAATAAATTTAAAAGAATAGAATATAATTTAAAAATAATTAAAGAAATAAACTAAGTAAAGATATATTTAAAGAAATAAAAAAATACAATCGAATTTAAATAAAATATTAATATTAAGGAATAAATTTAAATTTAAAAGAATATAATTTAATTAAAAAAGAATAATTAAAGAATTAAAGTAAATAAAGAAATATTTAAATAAAAAATTAAAAACCCCATCAATAGGCCTGACATCAAAAAGAAATAAAGAAATTATTTAAAGAATTTGATTACACCTAACATGCTATGGGACGCAGGCTTGGTCCATAAATGGCCGGCATTAGGCCTTAAGATGCAGGCCTGGCATTTAAATGGTCGGCATCAACCTCTGAGCCTGACAGCAACAAGCAGCAGGCTTTAGGTGAACGACACTTGACCTATGTCAACAGTGCCTAAGTCTTGTGATGGCCGATTTCAGCCAACACCAATGTGACCCAACAAGCACGAGTTACGGTGCATTCAGGTAATTTTTTTTCCTTTTTATTCCATTATTTTCAGCATACCCCATTTTGGTCTCCCATTATAAAATCCCCCATTGGAACCCCCATCATGATACCACCACAAGTTTCATTGTTGGCCACCGTTGACCACCGCTAATCACCGAAATTTTTTCCTCATTTTTTTTATGGTACTAAAAAAATGTAAGTTAATACAACTTTTTTTTATAAAATTAAAGGTTTTTCAATATTTTCTTAATTTTTTATATCATTCGTGATAAATTGTTCGATTTTTACAAAGATATCAAAATGGATCCTAATTCTCTTCTAAATCATGATAACCACATTGCAAAGTTTGTTTACAATATGGTAAATTTTTGACCAATTAAGATTTAAACAAAATTACAATAATTTGTATTTTTAATGAGAAATAAAACATATTTTTTACTATTTCTGGAGGAATGGTACCGAGTTATGAGACCTCGACTCCATGATCCGAGATATTTTTTCCATTAGATGGTTCTATTATTTTTGAATGCCGCGGGGTTTGGGGCAGCCCCATACATTGAGATTGCTAACCTACAGACCTATTTAATATCAACCCTAGTGGAACGATGGTGCTCGAAGACACACACGTTCCACCTCCCATGTGGGGAGGCAACAATAACACTGCAAGACGTAGCATTCCAGTCGGGATTATTTATTAATGAAGTAGTAATGACCGGGTCGAGAAAAGTAATCGGCCCGTGGGACAGTTGCGAACGATTACTAGGAAGAGTGCCCCTCCTAGGATGTTAGAGAAGAAAAATTAACCGAGTTGAAATTCATGTGGTTAAGAAATAACTTCGAACATCTGCTGAGCCGTCCAACGCAAATGGACATTATTTACGTTGTAACAACGTTTATTCTACAACTCATAGGTGAGGTATTGAAGCCGGTTGTAAATCAGAATAAGGTCCACATCATGCACCTCCCATTACTGGAAAACCTGGCACAAGCCGGGAATTATAGTTGAGGCTCTGTAGTACTGGCATGCGTGTACTGCGAGCTTTGTTAAGTGACAAAGTCATCTACAAAGATCATGGGTGATTGCTGCCTTCTACTACAGTATGGGCCTTATACTGGATGTCACTTTTGGCATCAGTGAGCCACCAACTACGAGCCTTCCCACTCGTAAATAGGTGATTGATCATTTGAATTTACCTTTTTTTTCTTAATTGCATAGTATAGTACTTTTTGCATGCAAAGAATAATCCAAAATATGAACGTGTATTTTAGATGAGCAACGGTATCGGGAATCGGACAATCATACATCGTGCCCATATAGCACCAGATGATAGAGGCTCACTTTGAGATAAGGTAAAATACACTTCCGAATTTTTTTTCAAATACAATAATTGCAAAAAAAAAAAATTTAACTTAGCTAAAATGTGTGTTCTATACTGTGCAGTTTCTATGGATACCGGAGGCGTCGTCAAGATCTAGACAGTTTTGATTTTTTGTAAATATTTACTTTGTAATTTTTCTTCCAATACGAAAAATGAATTTTTAACATAGTTATTTGTGGGCATAGATGAATACAAAATATTAAGTAAAAAAATATAATTCGAACAAATAACAATACGTAACAAATTTTTTTTACATATACAAGAAAATACGAATATTTAGAAAATTGATATACGAAAATATAAAATTTGACCAACAAATAATATGGATTAAAAATATTTTTACATATCCAAAAATAATACAACATTTTACAAAACTGATATTCGAAAATATAAAATTCAACAACAAATAATACGGGCTAAAATTGATTTATGGATACAAAAATAATATGAACATTTTGAATTGTAGTTTCTCTATAGTTAGTCGTCTTCTACTTGAATTAAGTCTACGTTGCTTTTAGTAATTTTGACCATGTTCACTAGCCATATTCTTTAACCATAACCGGTCTACACAGTTTGCCATCTATGGTAGAAGAAGTCATTCAACCTTTGATGACATAATCTTTATGGTTCACGTGATGATATATAATTCAACTCTGTTAAAACATGCCTGTGTATAATTCTACCTCAAATTCGGTTATACACTTCCAAACACTCCCGTATGCAATCCACTACATCACACACATTTGATGGTACACTCCCATTTGATGGTATTCTCAACAACTTTTTCCCATCCAATAGATTAAGGGGATGCCGACTATCAGTGTCCCAACATTATTTTTTAAAATCTGGTATTGGGGTGTCAACCATCTGTGTTCCAACACCTCAATTTTTTTTAATCTGGTACAAGGGTGTCGGCCATCAATGTCTCAGACCCCAATTTTTTTTCAAAATTGGTATAAAGATGTTAGCCATCAGTGTCTCAACATCCATTTTTTTTTAATTTTAAAAGTGGTGTCGGCCATTGGTGTGCAGCATCCCCCAAAACATATTTTTTTAATCTGATAAGGGATGCCAACCATTAGTGTGTCTGCACACTAAAATTTTATTTTTTTTCAAATATTGGTGTATACATATACCAGTATAATATGGGGTGAAAAAAAATACGATGGTGCCAGCTATCTAGTCCCCAACACCCAAAATATTATTTTTTTAACACTTGACACAATCATTTAAGTGATTATTTTCAAACCAAAATCATTTACATAAATAGCTATTTTTTTGAGTCATTCAAGTAAAATAGCCCTTGTATTAACAAACATAATAAACTCAAAAGAAAAACAATTAAAATCGGAAAAAGAAAACTACTGATTAAAAAGTTTTTAGTTTAGTCACAACTCGTAGGTGGTTTTGAATGTTGGTATGCTTCTAATCTTTGTGAAATTCGTTCTCACTTCACGGGCGAATCTTAATAGGAATTAGGAGTTAAGTTTTTAGGGTTTAGAGTTTTAGGATTTTCACCTTAGTTTTGAAACTTTTATTTCAATTTCTAAATGTTTTAAAAGTTTTAATTATGCTTCAAATTTTTTGAAAAATTTATCAATTTCATAAAAATTTTAAATATTTTAATTAAACGCTATTAGCAACTTGGGGCTTGTATGGATGAATCTTACTATTCCGAGGCATTCGTTTATTGTATGGTTTGCTATGCAAAATCAGCTTTCAGTGAAGTGTAGGATGATAGCTTGGGGGTACCAAACTGATCCAAGGTCTGTTTTCTGAGATGGTGATAAATTGGGAACTAGAGATAATCTTTTTAGTTGCTGCTCCTATTCGCTTTGGAATTGTATTCGAGGTTTGTGGTTTGTAAATAATTCATCATTTTTGACAAAATAGATTTAATTAACTTCTTATTCATGAAAAGATTATACATAGAAGAGCTCCAAGACCAATTCAAGTTTTGTTCAATAGATTAGAAGTTTTATTAGTGATAGGTTTGTTGATAAAAGATTGTTGTAAATATTTTTGACCATTTGGTTAGGGGTGAGGATTAAGTGCAAGTTTAGGAAGTAAACTTTTTTACTTCTGCTTTTGGGATAAAAAATGCTTCTCAAGCTCGCACTTAATTCTCACCCCTAACTAAAATGGTCAAAAATATTTACAACATTCTTTTATCAACAAGCCTATCACTAATGAAACTTTTAATCTGATTGAATAAAACTTGAATTGGCCTTGGGGCTCTCTCATGTATGCTCTTTCCATGAATGGGAAGCTAATTAAATCTATTTTGTCAAGAATGATGAATCACTCGCAAATCACAAGCCTCTGAATATAATCTCAAATCGACCTAGTATAGGAGCTATAACCAAAAAATATTTTTTTTTATCTCAAAAGCACTTTTGAAATGTTAAAAAAACATCTTATTTAATAATAATTTTATCTTAAAAATATTTCTGGAAAGTAATACAAAACTCTCACCTTAATATAAATAATTTAGTTAAAGTTTATGTAGCAAAAAGTTGCCTACTTTTTTGGATGAATAAAATTTTACTTAATCCAAAGAAAAAAGAACATTGGGCTTGTTCCTCATTAAATTCCATATAAATAGGTGATAGCAGCCCGGAAGAAAGCCGAATAATAACAGTAGTGAAGAGTAATGATATATCTGGAGGGTACCCTATTTCTAATTGATCATAATTTTCAGTAGTGAAGAGTAATGATATATCTGGAGGGTACCCTATTTCTAATTGATCATAATTTTCCTTGCGATGTTCAAACTTTTGTTGTTTAAAGTAATTAACTTTTGAGATTTCCACATCTATCCCAGATTTCAAATTGTTGTTGAAATTGAATGAGGCAGCAGGGGAGCCTTTTGAATGGAACAAGAATGGCGTGAGTGAAGAAAGTAGCTTGCGTTTTATGGAATGATCATTATAGTGTAAGGAGATTGCGTGCTCCTCCTCTGCTATGTTTCGCATATCTTTTATCATAACCACTATAGCAGCAGTATTTCCCATGAAAGATTGTTATGATAGCCTATTAAAGTGGGCGACATGTACAAAGATAAAAACATGATTCTAATTACTATTTACTGCTGGGATACGAGCCTCATCAGCCCATCATTAACAACCGGATAATATATTTTTAAGAAATATAATTATTTAGAAAGAGAAGAAAGGCAAGCGTGAGATAAAAGAAAAGCCGTCCCTTACATGGAGCAGCTGACATCAAATTTATTCATATGCCGCCACAACTTCCCATGTTCCCTACATCCTAACACCATTAACTATTTTTCTAGGATTTAAGCTTATTTTCTCCTCTTCATAATTTGGAAATAACAAAAAACGAAATCTATTTTGACTAAAAATTCATCCAATTTTCACACTTAGTCCTTGACCTTGAAATTCATGGTTAAAACTCTACTTTCAAAATATTCCGCTTGCAGCCCAAACCAACTTTTTATTTTGATCAAGGCTAAGGATACGAGCTCTTGGGTTTCAACTTATAAAGTTTGAACACAAATACTTCATTATTTCATCAATGACCTCGCTTTGACCTCACCTTTACAAAATTGCTGCAAAAGAAAACAATGTATCAAAATCTACATAAAAACTTGTGTACAAAAATGTAAACAACATGAACATCATTTTGAAAAACTAAAATGACAAATTTTATGATAATCTGAATTGGAAAGACGCAAATACCAGAATGTATTTCTTTCCTTTCCTTGAAGAATAAAAAATGTTCCTTAATGTAAATTTTATGGTATCCCCAATTACATAACTAAAATGTTCAAAAGCTTCATGCTTGTGACCAGTTTTCAGAGTTTGTCAAATGTAATTGCAATGCTTCTCTGCATCCTGGTATTAGTTTTCTTGAGTGAAACCATCCATGTTGGGAATGTTGTGGACTTTCCTGGGGCCTCATTCATTGAGGTGGTTGAAACTTTAGGTATTCGCGTGGCTTGTTTGAGGGATTGGACAGACTAGGGTGGTTTTTTAGTCAAATTAGCTTAATATTCCTCTAATAGTTGGACTACTGCGGCTGATGAGCTTCAAATATCTATTTTTTTTTCCTTTTTAATTTATTGGATGAAAAATGAGTAGGGAGGGTGGTGCATCTTGAGTCAGGCGAAGCAAATATGCTAGAGGTCCAACTGTTGCTATGTCAAATTGTCCCGTGGAATTGAAAAAGTGTTTTTGATGGAGGAATCACTGATTGTTGGGGTTTTATATATGCATATACATTTGGGGTAAGAATTTGGTTGATGCATAATTTCGAAATTTTAAGGATAAAAACAGAGCTCTTAAAATCGCTTGGTAGGAAAGGAATTGGAAGCAATGATAATTAGGTAAAACTAGGATTTCTGATTTTATTTTAAAATATAAATATTATGGTAATTACATATTTTATTTATTTAATTAAAAAAATCCTTGAAATTTCAAAAGTTAATAGGGTGAGATTGTCTAATAATTGTTTGTATGAAAGGGTTTCCCATAAAAATATTGGAGGCTCACATCACATGCAGGTATCTTGTAGTTTGATGGTTGAAAAAATTTAATCTGCAAATCAAATGAAAGGATGATGATTGAGGAACCAAATGATGTTTGCTAATCTTCCACACTATATACTTCCTTGTTTCATATGAGATGGAGTGATTCTTTGTTCGGTCTCCATGACAATCAAAAAGTCATAAATGAAAGATGGTTTGTATCAGTTATGGGAAAAGCTGATAATGTCACAAAGGGGAACATCTAATTACACAAGTATATAATATTTTTTTAAACGAATTATATTAATCGATATCTTTTGAATTTTAAAGGGGAGCCGAGAAGACTCTTCCTATAACAACCTAATTTGTGTCGTAAAACATAGAAGATTAGTAGCAATAAGAATGTGTTGGATGAACAAAGGTGTAGTTGTATTAACCAACAGCTTTTTTCATTGTTACCGGTTCCATCGTATGCAATTATGTGCATTGAAGATTGCAATGGAGAATAGTGCGATGCATGCCTTGAAGGCCAGAACGTAATTGATGCCCCAAAACTGTAGCTTGAATGGACGTCACCTATACTCAAAGCCCTTTGTACGAGTCTTTGATTTTTCCTTGCTTGTATGCAGAGACCTGACCTGACCTCGCCTGACTTGACATTGTACTTTTTGTTATTATTTTCTTTAAACAGGTTGTCAGTTCAATCTAAAGCCACGTTTTAATAACGCTGATGTATATATGCACTCAAAGCCAAGCCATGGAGCTCACATCTCAAAGAAGGGAAGGGTGGTGGGAATGCTCCCAAAACAAACCCATCTCTCCATCAAGCGGATAAAGCAAAGTGTAAAGTCTGGAACAAGCAATTAAAAAAATCTAGTGGAATGTCAGGCTGAAGAAAAAATCAATTAATAAAAATGAAATGCCTACAAATAAGACCAAAAAAAAAAAAAAAAAGAGACAGAACCAAACTACAGCTTCACCCCATTCTAAACGTTAATATCCATTGAAATAGAGAATATAAAGAAAAATCGTTTTAGGCCAAGGAAATGCAACCAAAAGTAGAAATTGAGTAATGATCATTTCTGTACATGTGGTAGATAAGCATAAAAAGAAGAAAGAGGATGACAAAATTTCCGGCAGGATAAAATTTTACTAATTTTTTTGTACAAACAGGTAAAATGGGGCAGAGATTCTCCTGCCGGTAATCATTTCTAGTAACTTTTTAATCTTGTCCAGACAATAGACTTGGAAGAAATAATCAGCAACTGAGAGCCTCATATTTCATTGGAAGTGGACGATTAAACCCAACTTGTGATAGCAAATTCCCAACTGCTGCAAGATCCCTGCAAAATACTCCTTGAAACGCGTTTGTACTGGATGTTGTTTCGTTTTCACTGGGATTAACCCTCCCATCGCAATCCGAGGCATTTGATGAATTTACTGAATAAGCGAGAGTAGATTCAGGATCCAATTTAGAGCTAGAATTTTGGGTCTGTGGCACTTGAACTGTAGCTTTCTTCCTTCGCTTCTCAGCCGCTTCTTCATCCATAATTGTAGACATGACGCTGGAATAACCTTTTTGAAGCAATCTGTAAAGAAGCAGAGCCGACATCTTGGCTCTGTCTTTGACCGAGTCAACATCACGCTGATCAGCGAACTCGCAGCTATCGATAAAGTTGGTAGCTTTATCCGGCTTGTGCCTCAAACAAAGCAGCAAATGAGCTCTCTCAAGCTCAGACCTTGAACACCCACGACGTAAACCGATCAATGCATAGTAATCGACATTTGCAGTCTCCCCAGAAGCAACCCTTTGCTTCAACTGCTGAATTTTAGTGGTCAATGCGCAAAGCTTCGCTGGAATCTCCCTGTACCTAACGTTGTGACGCTTCCAGACAGGCCCTGGAAGCTTCCTATCCCGCAAGATGGAATTGTAAAGTAGTTTCAAGTGTTCAAGGTCGTGTAAACAATCAGGTAAACAGCGTATTGTTTCCAAAAGTGAGGCCCTGGTGTCGAGCGCTTGGATGCAAGCTGGGTCAAGAGCAAGCGTTTTGTTGCAGTCGGAGATTGACTCAGCTATCCGACCCGATGCCTTGTAAGCAGAGGCTCGATGCATATAACACTCTGCGAGGAAGCCCTGAGGGGCGAGACGGCGGCCGTCCACGATCTTGGAGAAATGGCGTATGGCTTCGGAGTAGAGGCCAGCATCTAAAGCGGCAATGGCAGCAGTTCGACGGCGGAGGAGGAATTTGATATGGGATAGAAGCTGGGAAATGTTTTGGAATTCAGAGAGAGATGTGGGATTCCGTGGAGGCGTAGAGGGAGGCGTTGTGGCGGCAGAGGAGATGTCTGATGTAGTAATAGTGATAAGGAGGGAGAAACTATCATCGGACCTGCAGATGCTTTCGCGGCGGAATGCGGCGGATGCTAGACGCTTTCCGGTTTGGAGGAGAACCATAGCGTCCTCCATTAGGCCTAACTGACAGCACGCTTGGCCTAGAACCAAGTACCTGTATCAAAATAGAGTTCAAAATTACTCCCATGCCCTTTTTGCCTGAAAATTCAGTCTGAATCGGGCTTTATTTATTATTATTTTCTAATTATAGAAGAGGACTATAGCCAAATTGCGTTTCCTAACTTGTTTATTTTTAAAATTTCTGGGTTCACTTAACCATGGGTTAGTTTTATTTTGTTTAAAACTTGGGTACACAAAATAACAACCAACATGATTCTCGTTTCTATATATGATTTTCAGGAACATTTTAAAATGGTAGCTAATAGTCAACTAATAACACCATTCCAAAAAGGAAATATAAAAGAGGCAAATTTGCAGATGGTCAGAAGTTGGAAATCCCATGAAGGCAGGCTCTGCATTTACTTCAATAGCACTAGAATAGAACACGGTGTCCTCTGATAACAAACAAATAAACAAAAACCATAAGGAAAGTTAGAATTACCTCCATTGCCCTTCTTTGTCGCAGTTTTTACTCAACCCAGCCATGACTTTCTTCTTCAAGTCGGAGACAGAGAAACACTTGAAAGAAGGGTCTTGGGAGTTAGGAGGAGGGAGAAGATTGGCACGCTCCCTGGAGAGGGGTTGGGAGGAGTTATCAGAGGAAAGGGAGGCGGAGTCGTCGCTGGAGATCTTGATACTTGGAATGTAGTCTTGAAGCATATCAGCAACGTCCTTGAAACGTCTCAGATACAGCAAACATCTGGCCTTCAGCTCCAGAGCTATCTCGAAACGGGGCGACAGAGCCAATGCCGCATCTAGAAGATTAAGAGCGGAAGCCATCTCGCTTTGTTCTTGCGTCGCCATAAGGCACCTTGCATCCTTAACATACTTTTCTACAAGCTGCGCAGATCAATGTAAAACAACCCCCATTTCAGTCAAATGCAGAGTTAATACGATCATTTTTTTTAAATGAAACTTGGTAGAAACTGAATGAAGATCAAGGCTTTTTACCTTTCTATTGCTAACCCACCAGTGTTTCTTCTGATCATTAGCACTCAAACATGGAGAAACAGCCATGGTTGTTTTTAATTTACTCTTCCCTTGTTGAAGAAGAAATAAAATCAATCAACTATTAACCCCTCTCTCTCCCTCTTCTCTTTTCTTTCTTGCTCCCGAAGCATGCATATATACATATATGTTATGTATGAGGAGCAATTAGAGAAAGAAACGGTGGGAAAAGGGAAAGTAGGTGGGAGAGAGAAAGAGAGAGAGGGGAAGAATGGAGAAAACGTTGATTTAAAATCTGAAATGATAATGAAGATCGGAGAGGAGTAAATAAGGGAAAGGTTATGGAGAGAACAAATTCTCTCCATGAAAGGAAAGGAAAAAAAAAAAGAAAATTGCCAGCTTTGACCTCAGAGAAGGCTTTCATCCTTCAACTTCATAGCTGGCATCATGCCATTTTAGATTCTCTCTCTTCACTATGCTATGTGGCCTATGAGACTAGGCCCCAGACCCTCCAATTAATAAGATTTTGTAATAAAAAAATACAAAATATAAAATAGGAATGGGTTGTTTTAGATAATAAACTGGTTTATCCGGTGAATGTATGAGTCCGACCGGATAAACCCGGTGAACTATCACGGGACCTCCGATTCAACTACTGGGGTTGAAGGGAAAAGATAAAAGGGCAGCAAATTGCCCCAAAAGTAAGTAACTAAAGAGAGTGTGTAAGCAAGCATCTTCCAGTTATTTATTTCTGATCACTTCAAAATGACCCAAAAGTCCTCCTTTTTCTAGAATGTTTTTGAACTGCTGTTTTCCACTTGTAGGGATTGTCGTCGGAACATTATGGTCCATTAGAGTTATTTGTGGGTTTTAGAGGGATGGAGGTCACCCCAATCTCTCAAGACTTGATGGTGATTTTAATGGTCACCCACACTCTACTTGGGCAACATAAAGGTTTTTATTTGCCCATTCTTCTCTTTCATCATCCTTTCTTTTGGTTTGCTATCCTATTTTTCCATTATTCTTTCTAAATTAAATATCATTGTTACATTTTATTTATTACAATTGTATTTAACTATACATTAATTTTGATCAAATATGTATGATCATACATAAAATTTTAACTTGATTCAATTTTCATATTTCATTAACAACGCTATCCAATTAACATCATTTTTTGTTGATATATTATATACACAAACAACTATATTAACCGAATATAAAAATAAATATAAGTATTCATTTCTTTAAATATGTACAATTGAATTAAAATTAAAATTTCGTCTATATATATGAACCACAATTTAAGTTTAATATGTATGATTGCATCAAATCAAAATTCGTGTATCAAATTACACATTAAGCTAAAGTTCATATATAAATTCGATATTTGTCCCTTGTATAATATTAATAATTTATGTTATCCTAATACGTTGTACAATTAGTTTCTTATTTATGTTATTTTCCCCATGTCATAACTTTATCGTTGCTAAATCCGCTAATTATCATTTGATTATTTCTTAAATGCTAATACATATTTGCATAATTAGTGGAGACCCCGAGATTCATTACATGTATTTTCCATAACCCTTATCCATTTTTTTTTTATGGAAAAAACAAGCAATACAATCCCTTAAATAATCATTCATATAATCCAACAAATTACTCCTACTATTTATGCATATATAATTTTTTTGAAATTAATTATGAAATGTGCTTTATTTTTATAGATAAGGATTAAGCTTTCAGCCTTATAATTAAGGAATGAAGTGAGCAACCATTATATCATATTTCATGATTTCTTCTCCAATCAATTTGAACTATACAAAAGAGTAATATCCGGTTAAATATTAAGATTCTAAATGGAGAGGATTTAAGAGAACGAGGAGAAAATGGTAATTGAGTAGAATGGGGAGTTGCTAATGCATTGAATATATAGGGAGCATATTAAAAGGGGGAAAAGAAAAGAAAGTGACCGTTCGATGGTAAGCCCCAAGAATCATGCTTTTTCCTTCCCTTTTTATTTATTTTGGATCACTCACATTGATTAATGAATGCACATGAACATGAAGATGAAGATGGATAGATGTGGAAGATGGGTTTTTGTCTTAAAAGCCTTTCCCAGGGCTAACATAACGTTGGATTATCATTTCACCATCGGTTAAATAAATGAATATGAGTAATCACGTTCATTTAAGTTTAATTATTAATTATTTATTATTATTATTGTTTCTGCATTTACTTTTATTTATAATCTTAGTCTATTTTTCTATCCATCTTCTACTCAATTCTTAAATAAGAGTAAAATATTTATTTAAGTACACTTAAATTTACGTTATCTTAATAGTTGTGATAATAACAATGCCAACTGAATTATTGTTTTATTGTTTATAAATATATTGTTAAATATTCATAAATATGTTCAATTATATGTCCATAAATATTCAAAAAAATCATTTAAAAAAATTAACTTTAACATACATATCTTTAAATAAACAAATATGAACTAAACATAGATAAATTTAACTCATTTGTAGCTTCGACATTGAATTTTATTCAATTGTTGCTTTTTAAAATTTCAAAATAGTGATGTTCCGGTATTATTTACCCAAATTGTTTTTTCTCATAGACAAAAAAAAAAAAAAACATTCATGGATGGTCAAGTCATCCAATTTTTTTAATCTCGGCATTCAATTGTCGAAATAAAAAATTATTGGTTGATTAAGAAAAATCAAGAAGTCGAAAATAAATCCAAATCAAGGTGTTTGAATAGTTTAAAAAATATAAAATAAAAATTCAATATTACTTAAATTAAATTGAATTTAATTTAATACGTAAAAATTATTTATATTTAAAATGGTGAAACTAACCTTTTTTTTTTGAGTTATTGATTAAATTTATTTTCTTAATTTTTTATTTTAAATATTTATAAAAAAATTAAAATTTTATCTAATAATATCAAAAAACTATAAATCAAAATTCATTTTAACCTTAAAACTCAAAATAATAAAGAAATATCAAGAATTAAACTAAATCGAATTATAATCAACAATGAAAAATAAATAAAAATAGAAGAAACTAAACCAAACTCACTACTATTCACACCATACGTTAACAAAAAATTACTTTATGGATCCTTCCAATCACATTATTTATGATCCCTTCCAGTAATTTAATGATATTTTAACAAATTTTTATGTCATTAACACGTAGTTTTGGTAATTTTTTCATCTTGAACCCTTAATCTCGAATCCAAAATCTTGAATCTTAACATTCAAACTCCAAATACCAAACCCTAAACTTGAACCAAAACTCGAGATTTATGATAAAAATTATTAAAATTATGTATCAATAACATAAAAAATTATTAAAATATTATTAAATAGTTAAAAACATAAATATATAATAAAAATGATAAATAAAATAATTTATCCACGTAAACACTCTCATTTTCGAATGGAACAATTGTCCAATCTCCTTTTATCTTTAATATGACATGGCTTGACTCCACGTGTCATTAGTTAATATACATGCCCGTATTACTTGGCTTCAATTTCAACAATAAAATAATGATCTCATTGTTCCTCCAAAAAAAAAAAAAAAAGCTCATTGGGGTGCAATGGGACTTGAGAGGTCATCATATATCAACAGATTCTACTTACACATGACGCTCGCAAACCATGCTCTCTTTTTTTCCTTTCTTTTTTCCTTCCTTTTTTTTTTTTTTTTACATTTACTTATAAGAATTAATTTCAGTTTTGGTCCCTTTAATATGTTTAAATTTGAGATTTATTCTCTATAGTTTAATTTTTAACATAAATTGGTATTTATATTTTATAATATTATTAATTAATTGAAATAATTAATGTCATTAATTTTTTAGTTAAAACAATACATGGTTATATATAATTTACCCTAAGAATCTTAGAGGCTGACTATACTGAAACTTAATATTTAATCTACATATATTATTTTTGACATAATTTGATCTTTTTACTATTATAATGTTGTTAATTAGTTTAAATATTTAATATTGATTATTTCAATCAAAATGTTGACGTCAATTTTTCTTAGGAATAATATTCCAACAAAAAGATTTTATTTTATCATGATGAGTTCGAATGAAGGTTTTCAAGAAAAAAATCCATATGAACATTTTTTTTCAAATATTATTTTTATTGTTACTTGATTACCAAGTGAATTTTTTAAATTTCAAAATATCACATTAGTGAATTTGTAACACCCTATTACCGACCCGATCGCCAGGTTCAAGCTACAATGTGCCACATTCGTTACTTGACCAACTACGATCAAATTAAATTCAATCACAAACCATTAAACATTCAAATATAGCTAGAACATGTGTATCAAACGATACATAATCGTTACCAGGTCTTATACAAGCTTACGAAAGTTCTTTTAATCACCCGAGGCTAAAATATGACCAAATTGTTAAAAAAAATTAATATTTTGGGTTGACGCTGCAATGTTAGGTGTTCCTCGTTGCAACGCAACTCTCTATCACCACATGGACTTTGCTTTGTTTCTCGTCATGACGTCAATGGCTCATTGTTGCAGCGTGACTCACTGTTTTCAAAAAGGACCAGTTTGAACTAAGTTTAAAAAACCTGCATTAACTTGCATGATCTCATTCACAGCTAAACAACACTATTATAACAACATATGAAGCAAAACATACCAATATGATACTTCGAAATGATATTAAGCAACTAAGGTCCAAGTTTAATCATTTTTTATACAAACCGACTTAAACCTTAGGTACATGCCATTTACTATCGAAAGGGTACTTTTACAAACTTTGTTGAGTTGAAAACGACAGTCTGGATGCTGATTTCACTTCTCAAGGCTTTATGAATTACCTACACCTGCGCATGGAATAAACAACTGTACACTGAACGATAAAACTCAATGGTACTTTCACAATTGAAGATAATATAACATAAAATAACATTTATAACATGCTATGATATCTGCAATCTCAATGTCTACTAATACATATTCTATATAGTAATATAATCAAAAATTATGTTTTTAGCTTTTAGCTATCAACACCAATTCACAATTTAAAACATTCAAAATCCGTATATAATCAATTACATACATCAAAACTTATGTTTTTAGCCTTTAGCTATCAACACCAATTCACAATTTAAAACATTCAAAATCCATTCATTATGACATTCAATATCAAGTTCATTTCATATCAAAATTTGTTTAACATATCGCCCAAACCTCTTTTTAAAGTCTATCAACTCATTCATATTCATTCCGATACTATATTCTATTAGTAATTTATTTCATTACATTTTTAATTTTTCCAATTTCAAATATAATGTTACACCGGATGAAACCCTAGTAATGTAACACCCCCAACCCGTATCCATCATTAGAATAAAGTCACGAGGTATTACCGGAGTTTATAGAACTTTTTTTTTTCAATTTAATCACATGATAACTCATTTTATAAGAAATTGTACAACTTAAATTTTACCACTATTCCATAAGCACAAGTTTATTTTCATTTAATCATTTACCCTTTTTAGCTATGTGTTTACCATCTTCTATATTTATTCCGTTGAATTTCTCAGAATTTCGATGGATTTCCAAAAGTACACTATTGGTGTACAATCTCATTAACCGTCAATTCATACAGGTTTACACTTTTAGTGTACACTTCCGGGTCCGTCAATTCATATACATGTGTTGCCATAGTATCTTTCAACCATGGTCTTATTCATTTTCTCAATATGTTGCCATGGTATCTTTCAACCATGGTCTTACACATTTCATTTCAGTAAGCACACTCCCGCGAACCTCACTCTCTCGCGAACTTCAATTTTTGGCACACTTCCGCGAACCTCAGCTCCCATGTATTCTTCGGAAGGGCTTATACACATATATTCTTCGGGAGAGCCACCAACACACTCCCGCGAACCTCATTTCCCATATATTCGTCGGGAAGGCTGATATTAGGATTACCCTTCCGGGCTTAATCATTTTTCCTGTATTCTTCGAGAGGGCTAATAATAGGATCACCCGTCCGGGCTAGATCCTTTTTTTACCGTCAATTCCTTTTCCAATGATCCATCGAATTCCATTTCATTCAACCGGAATTTATTTTCCCTTTATATAGAGTATTATCAATATTTCATCAATTATCATGCATTGATCATTCAAATCATATTTTCATCACATAACCACATATTTCAAGCATTTAAAAATACAATTCAAGTTTCAGGAACTTACCTCGTTGCTTGTTCGTGTTTATAAATTCATTAATTCGATATATTTTTTTTCACATTCAAGTCTCACATTTGAGTCGTTTCGATCTTAATAAATAAATTTGACCATTGTTTTCATTCATTCCATATTCTAATACATTCAATTAATGCTTTAGGCAAAATTACCATTTTGCCCCTAAACTTTTAATTAATGACGATTTTACCCTTAGGCTCAGAAAAATAAATTCTTGTAATTTAATTCTTATTTCCAGCCGTTATCATCATACATATTAATAACAGCCCATAAATTTTATAAAATATCAGAATTTTCCATAATTTCAACACTTTTCAATTTAATCCCTAAAACATGTTTTTTTTTCCCGATCTTGAACTAAATTAATAATTTCATTCAATTTTTCAATTTAAATAATGAAATAATCCATTTCATGCAATTTGGTCATTTCTAACATTTTTACAAAATTACCCATGAAGTTTTACTTAATTCAATTTAGTCCCTAAGCTTAAAACATACAAATTAGCCATGCTAACTGAATATTCATACATATTTTCCTCCTCATCCACTCCATTCCACATCCTTAATTTATATAACATGCTTATAAGTAACATTATCAAAACTTTCACTATTTACTTATATGTATTTTCAAAATTGTCCATTTGAGTCATAGTCACTAAATTATTTATATCTTGAGCTACAGAACTCCAAATTAAGATCCGCCAATTTTCCCTGAAACTAGACTCACATATCTTCTTGGCATAATATTTTCAGAATTTTTGGTTTAGCCAATTAGTACAGTTTATTCATTAAATTCTCCCCTATTTTACTGTTTGACAGTTCTAACCACTCTTCGGTAAAATTTAATTATCTCTTTGTACAGAATTCAAATGATGTTCTCGTTTATTTCTTATAAAAATAGACTCATTAAATAATCTAACCTTATAAATTATGTCCCATAATAATTTTTATACAATTTTTAATGATTTTTCCAAGTCAGAACAGAGGATCCCAAAATCATTCTGAATCAGTCTCACAAAAATATAAAAATATCAGAATACAGAATTCATTTACTTGTTCTGTTTATTTTATATGAAAATAGACTCAACAAGCTTTAATTCCATATCTTACTCAACTTCTAATTCAGTTTTTACCATTTTTTGTGATTTTTCAAAGTTAGCTTACTGCTGCTGTTCAAAACTGTTTTAGTGCAAGATATTAATTACTAAGTTTATAACACCCTTATTTCCTTTCTCTACAATATTTCCCATCACTTTCTCTTATTTCTCTTCATTAATATATCAGAAACATAGAACCATAAACAAGAAAACTCTACTTTAACATCGTTTCCATGCTTTTTCAATAATATCAAACTTAAAAATATATTGAAATCTTGATATACTTACCTTGTCTCATTGATTTCAATCTTGAACTTGATTTTTCTCTCTCCTCCAGCTTCTATTTCTTGAATCCAACTTGATATTCTAACTCCCCATAGTCTCCTTAACATTTTTCTCTTTGGTAGCTATGGAAATTCTCTTGATTTCTAGGTAAAATTAGTGAATTTTTGGTGGAAGGACTAAATTGTAAAGAAAGTAAAACTTTCTTTCTTTCTCTCTTCCTCTCACGTTGGTGCATGGAAAATGGTGGGTTGATGTGTTTTTTTTTTTTCCTTTCTTCCTTTCCACACATATATATACTAAATAAAATAATAAAATAATAATAAATATCTTATTAAAATAATATTTATCTAATTAAATAATTATAAAATATCACCAACATCATCATCACTTTCTAGATTTCTCTCTCTTCCAATTGACCATTTTGTCCTTCGTGATCTTTTAAAATTCCATCCTTGAGTAATCACTTAATTTGATAAAATTGCGAATTAGTCCTTCAAAATTCTTCACCTATTCAATTTGGTCCTAATTCATCCATTTTCCTTAGTTTCTAAATTATTCCACCCTTAAAATATTTGCACTATTGGTCCTTCAACTTTTTTATATTTACACTTTAACCCCTTAAATTTTGAGTATTTACTCTTGGGCCACAAGACTTTTCTCACTTTTACGATTTAGTCATTTCTTGGATTAATACATCATAATATACTTCCTACATAGATTTTGTTGACACAGCTCAAAATTTCTCTTTTTATCACTTTATTTCATTACTTAACTATATCAAAGATAATATATTATTTTCTTACTGTAGTAATTTTTGGGGTATTACAAAAACAAACTCGGGTAGACGAAGAAACTACAACACACCAGGGCACCGAAGTGCAAAGCCCGAAGGCATCAAATGCTTATGCTAAAACATTCCTCCACCATACCATATTATAATCGATGATTCGTGACAAATGTTAGATCCGAGAATAACCTGTAATGATCTCCGTACAAACACATATCCTGTACAAGCGCGCATAGAATCCTATTGCCATGCCAACTGTATCCTAACATTTTACTAAGTTTACGCGGGTATCAATTATATATATAAGAATTTCCATACCTACAATTATCTTACTCCCATATTCGTTCTTTGTATTTAATCACATATGTAATTTCGTACGTATATCATTTCTCAGTCAAATTCAATCACAGCCCCATTTCATCATCAAACACACTTATTTCATATTATAAGTCATATATCAATATAATTTTCATATCACATATCATAATTTAAGCATTTCATATCATTTCCTATTTTATTCATTTTAGTCCTATATCTTGATGTTCCATATCAAATTCAGTCAAAATATTTCATACTATCATAATAGACTCACCTTAATGATTCAATAATCAATAAACATGCACATCAAATCAAACATTTCTATCCCAAATCATAAAAGTACAAATTGTGATCTCCCATCACTCGTTGATAACTTTCTTTTTTTCTTTTCCTCTCGACCATTCTTCATCAATGTTAGTTACAAATAGTCATAAAACATATAACACCATTAAATTCTAGCTATTTCACAATCAATTATCAGTTCATGTAAATATTGCAATCTTTTCAATTTAGTCCCTAAAATGGGACTAACATAACTTTCAATTTATAGCTTCGAATTAAAATATGATTTCACATATATTCATTAAGGACCTCCTACTTTCTATTTCTACCAAAATTTCATAAAAATGTATTTTATTCAGTTTGGTCCCTAATGTATGAAGCTTTACTATTTAGTCATTTTTATAATTTAAGCTTAAAATCTATCAATTTCACACAAATTTCATTCAATTCTCAACAAAGGCAACTTTCAAAAAGTTTAACAGTTTTACAAATTAGTACATAGACTAGCTAGATCAAACTCCCACGATAAAAAAATTTAAAAATCACATGAAAAATAGACTGGTTACCTTTAATTTTCGGAATGCTCAAATGCTTCTCTTCCAACAATGGTGTTTTTCTTTCCTATCTAAGCTTGAACAGTGGAAGAAAATGATATATTAATCTTCATGCCACTATCATGCTATTTATATTATAATTAAATTTTAATTAATCTTAATTAACAATTTTAATTATGTTTTATTTAATTAATTCATGATTAATTTAAACTAAATCCCCATCACATTATCATCCACTACAATACGTTAACTTTTGGTTTATTTATCATTTAGATCTTTTAGAAAATTGTTGTCTAAGTCCCCAAGCCTTTTTTCTAATTAAAAATTTATAGCGATTAAACTTCAACAATTTAGTCCCTAAGCCTTAATTAACCACAATTCCGGTTAAATTACTTAACCGAATGTCAATTCATCTATATACTAACTCCGTAAATACTTATTTTTAATATTAATAGACTCACTTTAAGGAAACGAGGTCTCAAAATTGTATTTTACGACACAACTGGAAATCAGGTCGTTATAAAATTTAATAGAAGAAATTTAACCATAAGTCTAAATTTTTAAATCCAAATAGTAGAAAATCTAAAAATTTAAAACTAAAAGTACAGAGAATATATTTTATCCTTCAAATTTATCCTCCATAAATTCAGACATACAAATAATCTATTAATCTATATAATTATGTATTTAAAAAAATTCCTATGGGTTAAAGACTTGACACATGTGAAAATTTTAGTTTATAAACTTTGACACAAGCATATATATCATATGGTTATTCTATACTTATTTTTAGGTCAACCTTTAACATATATTCGATTTGTTTGTATAATTTAAAAACATGTTTAGTTTTTTTTTTTTTTTTTACTTTACCTTTCACATACAGAACATATATATTATATTTAAATTATGTATTAAAAATCATCATTCACATTTCCCCGAAATGATTTCTAGATATCTACGATATAGGGTCAAAAATAAATAAAAAAAAGTTAAAAATATTTCTAAGTTAATGGTTTAAAATTTTAAATTGAAATTTTATTTTATTTTTCTCACATGGCTTATTTGTCTGTAATGGAATATTAAAGTGTGTTACAATTTTAAAGTAATGGAATTTTGTAATTCAATTGAAACATATTTACAGTAATAATGAGATTGATATGTCATTTCATAAGAAAACTAAAAAGGAATAAACTAGGGATAGCTATAAATAAGCCGAACCTTTTACCAATTTAGATTACCAAGACAAAGCTAATAATCCAATAAACCAAAGATCCAAAGAATGACGACGTAAATAATCTATTTTTTTTAAGGAATTAATTTAGTGGTTCACAATTCAGAAAAAGGGATGGAGTAGGAAGTAAGAGAAAGACAAATTAAGGTCCTACAATAAAATAAAACACATGTTTACTTTCCAATGTGGTTGTTTCTTGTTCCCATAAGATTGGGACCATGGACCAAGTGGTGACATATATATGGCTCAAGTTCAAATACACCACCTCTTAATTGCAGAAGCAGAGGCCACTGACTAATCTTACATTTTCATGAATGAAGGTTTCCCTAACTTGACCTGCTCCTCTCTACAACAATGACACCCATGATTCCTTTTAGTGCTCAGTTTTGGTGTAGGGTAGGCATCTTGTTGAGTCTAAGCTTGTTTTTTTGTATGAAAAATGGGGCAGCAAAATTATTGGTAGGGTTCTAGTGGTGTTTACTGTCCTACATTTGCATTTGCAGAAGAGGAGAACGAGTTATCCTCAAACAAAACAACATACACATGATGTGTCCTGCCATTCCCTTATAAAATGGACCAAATTAATTTCACACAAACCCATTAAACTTGGTTTGCTTTTCCCTGCCTACCTGGCTTGCCTCTCCGGACAACCTCTTTTTTAATTATAGCAACCACAACTGCCATTCTATAATAACTGATTCATCCATTTTTCAACTCTACATATTCACAATTATTCAGCTACACTGCCAAATTCATTCAACTTCTCTAACAATATATACATACACATAGGACAAGTTTACACACTTTTTTGGAACTTGCCTTCATATTCACATGACACGGGTAGCTAGCTATATCCTTTAAGGTTTGCTTCTTTTCTTTTCTTTTCCACTTGCAATGAAGGCAACATCCACTTTAAGCTTAATCTCTCCCAATTCAGCCTTTTCAAGTGATTGAATTTTAGTTGTCAAGAGGAAATTAGCTAGTCATAGATGCTCAACAATCATCCAGGATGAAAACTCGTTGGTTGTAGGACCATATATAAATATAGCTAAGTTGTTTGTTATACTAATATGATTGCACTATATTCTCTAATCAATTAGAGTATATATGTGTCCGATTGAGCAGCTTAATTATAGGGCAAAAGCCTCATCTGCCCATCAAAGTCACCGCAAAAGCAAAGGTGATGATGATCAAGTCTAAAACAGCAAAATTTGGTTAGATGATCAATAGGCACCGAAATAATTAGTTTAATCCATTTTTATGTATATTATTAAAGCCAATAAAAGGAAGATAGAGTGGGGTAGGGAGTTCATAGTTTGGTTAAAATTGAATTAACATAGGGAGTTCATAGTTCGATTAAAATTGAATTAACTGACCGAATCAGCCTAATCAGTCAAAGATTTGTTAATTATTTTTTGAAATTTTGATTATTGGTTAATTTAATTCAACATTAAATAATTAACCAAAATAAATAATATATATTATATTATTAATTTTTTTGAACTATTATTTATTATGTTAATTGAAATAAATAATATATAATATTAAAAAAATAACATTAGTAATGTAATTTTTTATGTGTTTTATATTTATTTTAGTTAAAAACAAAAATAAATAAATTTTTGTTCGATCCAAACGAGTTGTGAGATATGATGATGAACCCACCAAGTTGCCAGGGTGGCTAATGCTGGGAAACAAAGATGTTTATGTAAATATAAAAATGGTGTAAATCTTAAAAAAAAAAAAAAGAAGAAGAAAGGAAATTGAAAATAGAAAAAGAATCATTTGATTTGATTAAAAGGAGGAGTGTAGAGATGTTTGAGGGGAAGGGAGCAGATGATGCATGATGTGAGCCCCAAAGATTCTTTGATTAGAAAACAACTTTAAGTTTAGATAAGGCTGTTTAGTTCTAATCTTTTGGCGGGTTTATTTTATGCCAAAAGCGGATCTCAACTCAATTCCTCCCCTGTTTGTTTGGGGTTTTGGGCAGAAATCAGAGTGAGGGAGGCACGTGTCTAGTGGATGGAATTTCACGTGACCCATGTGCAAAGGGGGTAAGTTTGTTAATTACCAGATTAAAATGAAAGCCAGCTTAATTGGGTTGGGTTGGGCGCTGCTATGCTCTAAAAGCTGATCATAATGCAACCTTTTGTAGTAATTTTCTAACACTTTCTTTATTATTTTTCACCATAATCAATTTCGTCCAATCACAAGGCCCTATAACAAATCAAAAAACCCACTTCTTCCTTTCTTGTTTTTCCATATTAATAATCAGAATAAATTTGGATGGCTCAAAATCTTATTAGAATTTTTGGTGTTTAAATATAACGGTAAGGATAAATAGTTTTGAAATATTGTTTAGAAACAAGATGGCGTGTTTCACATCTTAAAACTGTACTATCCATTTCTTCAACAGTTGATGTTAGAAAACAAATAAAATATATAGTTTGAAATTGGAATGCGGATAAAATAATGTAACCAAGTACATTTTAATCACATTGTTTAACAAGGCTGCCCTTCATTCTCTTACTTAATTAGCCATAACATCCCAACATCATAATTAATTAGTCTTTAACCACCTTAATCAATTTCATATCTGATTTTCGATCCTTATAACATGCCATGCCACTAACTTTGGAAGGAAGTCAATGGTTTTTCTTTTTCCTCAACCACAAGCCTATCCTCTTAACTAATTTTCAAATCTATTTCATAAATAACTCACTGAATCATATCACATCAACAAAATCAATTTACACTAAACTATTTCAAGTTTCAACTGATGGGGAATTAAGTATCCCTTGATTTATGTTGCAAGCAAAATTTTTTATTTACGGGGAAAAGTTAGAGGGAGCAAAAAAAGCCAATTTTAAGAGTTGAAATGTTTTTGGGTTCAATTCTACTATTACTCTATGTACTTTATAAAAGTTGTGAATTTAGCCATTTTACTTTAATTTGATTAATTTTAGTTTTTACACTTTTTTGAATTTTAAAAATCTTAGTCCCGACTCAAATAATAATGATTAAATCCATTTGGTTAAATTCAATTACTAGTCATGCATTATTTGTACAGTTGTAGATTTAGTCCATATTCTCCAACTAGATCATTCTAAGTCTCTATACATTTTTTCAAATTTTAAAATTTTGATCTTGGCTCAAATGACAATTGTTAATCTGTTAACTGGATTTTTATATATTAATATGTGAAAATAACAAGCCAACATGATGTTACACATTTGATAATTTGTTGAGGACCAAGGTTTTCATAATCGGACTGGTGGTCAAATCAGTCAAACCACCAATTCCCGATTCGATCAGTTCAATTAAATAAATTATTACAAAAATAAAAATAGAGAAACCCAATTCAACCCTTTATTCTAGACCAATGCCTCGATTAGCTCCCGATCCAATTGATCGACCCGGTTCTGAAAACAATAGTGATAATTGAAATTTTAAAATATAAAAAGTGCAGAGACTAACAATAATCAACTTAAAGTAAAAAAAGTAATAGCAAAATTTAACCTATCTTTATTTAATTTTTTTCTTTTATAAACAGTTTTATAAAAGGATTATAATTGTAAGAATATATTATAATTAAATATTTTCATTCTTTTTCACTGGTTATGTAAACAAAAAGGGCTAAAATTATTGTTGGTCTTTACTAATTTTAACTATCCAAATAAAATCACATTTGTTAGCTTTCCCCTATTTTATATTATTTTTAATATTTTTAATCCGAATATGATGTTGAGATAAAATGAAAAGGTGGTGATAGAAAAGAGTAATATGAGATTAAATTGAAGAAAGTAAGGTTAAAGGTAGGGGTGAAAATTATGGTAGATTTTTTGAAGGAAGATTGAAGCCATGATTCCAACAGATTTATTCGCAAATGAGGAATTAGAAGTGGGAAAATTAAAAAGCAAAGAATAGATCCGGAGATGGAAAAGGGTAGGTAAAGTAGTTGCAATAATTGGGAACATGTGTAAAAGTAAGTGTCAGTTCTTCGTCACCTGGCATTACAATCACATCCTTCACTCCGTCTCCAATCACAACTCCTTTTCCTAATACTGCCTGCCCAAAGTACAATCAATTTTTTGTGTCCCTCCATGCAAGCGAAATACCATGTTATTTCAACACCTTTGTTGTCTTCTTTTTTCTTTTTTCATTATTTTTCCGCTAACAACGAAACCAAAGCTTGGCTATCCTTGTAGCACCCTCGTGGGGAGCTGAAGGTTTTGTTGATGGATATTATATTCAAACATTTAACTGTTGTTAGCAGGTTGATCCCAGTTTTACGAACAATCCATTTTCTATTGTTTCACTTCATTAAAATTTTTTGGACAATCAAGTTGTAACACCTTAAATTTGACTTAAACATTATAATTTAATCTTGGAGAATTATATTAACTCATTTAAAATTTTTTGATTTAATCAAATTTAGTGTGCATGTTGAAAACATAAAATTTGGAAAAACTCTCACAAATGTTTAGTAAAACTTAAGCCCGAAATCACTTATCTCAAACCCAGAGTTTGAATTTTAAATCGTGTGTTTTTAAAAATTCTAATGTTGGCAAATCATTTCCAAAATTAAGGCAAACATTCGTTAAATACCATTTAATTATTTACAGAAAAATAGTTAAGTGATTATTTAATTTTTGCAATGGAAATTTTCAGAGTTTTAATTTTGAAAACTAAATTTTTAGTTTAATAAATCATGCAATTTTGCAGTTTAATGTTAAAATATCAAAACCCAACAACAATGCAAAAACCAAAGACCAAAGCCCAAAACAAATTTACATTCAAAAAATAATTAAAACATAAACCAACTTATATATTTAATTGGTAAACAATTCGAGCTCTCGCATTTCATCCGATCCTAAGCCTGTAGTTCACCTGAAACATATTAACAAACGAGTGAGCTAGAAACCCAGAATAGAATTTCCTTATAATGTACACAAATGTAAATACCAACATAGAGTTTTACTTATAATGTTCACACATACGAATATCAGATTAGAATGACACGATACTAGAAACATATATCAAATCAGATTTTCATATTTCCAGAACATATATCATATCAGAACAAATCTTACCCCATCCACTACACATCAACTCCGTCCAACAAATCACACCAATAGGACTACATGAATCCATCCATCCAATCCCACTGGGTCGTGGTGGTATGCCACTCATAATGGTGCAATTGAGCTGCCAAACATATATTACGATTTAACCGCCAAAATTGCAATAATACTGCCTGAAAACACTTCATCATCAAAACTCACCTAATACTCATGCAAAATCATACTAACATTGTAACGCCCCACGCCCGATACTGTCGCCGGAGTCGAACATGAGGTGTTACTAAACTTATCTTACCTTTTAAACAACTTTAAACCACTTATTTTAATTTTCGGAATAAATTATTTTCTGCGTCAAGGTCCCTTAAAAAATTCATATCTCGAGTTCCGAAACTTGAAATCAATATCCGTAAATTTTCCCTGAAACTAGACTCATATATCTATCTACTAATTTTTTTCTAGAATTTTTGACTTATCCAATTAGTACAGTTTATTAGTTAAAGTCTCCCCTGTTACACAGCTCAACTGCTCTGACCTATGTTCACTACGAATTAATTTCCTCCCTGTACAGAATTCAAATAGACATGCCGTTTGTTCCATTAGAAACTAGACTCAATAAGGAATCTAGGCATATAAAATATAATACCTAATTATTTTTGTGCAATTTATAGTGAATTTTTGAAGTCAGAACAGGGGATCACAGAGTCAGTCTAGAGCAGTCTTACTCAAATGAAAATTTCTCCTAATATACAACTCTTTTTCCTACTCTGTTTCTTCCACATGAAAATAGACTCATTAAGCTTTAATTTCATACCTTATTCACCTTTTAATTCCATTCCTACTATTTTTAGTGATTTTTCAAATTCACGTCACTGCTGCTGTTTGCATCTGTTTTCAAACTACTTTTATACTTTTTATAGTTTTCATGTGATAAATACTATTCAAGCATACATACCATTAAACACATGCATGGTTAGCCATTTCATTAGCTATTCACTTCCAAGCATTTACACACCATATATTGAACATATCATTCCATAAAAGACTAAGTCCCTATACATGCCATACACAAAACGAAACGTCTAACTATACCAAAGTGATTCCTTCGATAGTGTGATCTGAACTCCGACGTTTCCTTCGATCCCCGAGTAAGCTTGGCAAGAACTATAATAAGAAAGAAAATAAAGGGGTAAGCACTAGGCTTAGTAAGCTTACAAGCAAATAAATTGCAACATTTAACGTATTGAACAATTATACATAACATCACCTAGCATCATAAACTTTCTTTACTTCTCACTTACCACCTTCTTTCTTACCTGACCTTTCGTTATTCATAAACATAATCTAACTTCCCTTTTTGCTGATAGTTCACTGAATTTAACTTGCGCAATGACCCGTTGAACCACTCGGAATACTAAGGATATTCGGGTTATTCCTGTCTGATAAAATACTGCCAATGCCATGTCCTTGACATGGTCTTACATGAAATATTCCTGTCTCCAAAGCCATATATACGATATGGACTTACATGGCTCAATACTGTCCTGTCTCCAAGGCCATATACACGATATGGGCTTACATGGCGCTATACTGTCCTGTCTCCAAAGCCATATGTTTAATATGGACTTACATGGCTCATTACTGTCTGTCTGTTAACCCAAATATCCTAGCATTCCTAAGGCTCAAACGGGGCTTTCTAATGCTTCTTCTCTGTCACTTCTCTTTAAATTCGACTTTGAATATTTCCATAAAATAAATATATAACTGCTGGAAATTGACAATATCAATGTAAAACAATGAAATATTGCATTTATTTACCGTAAACTTACCTCGATACAATTTGTGACTAAACTTTACAATTTAGTCCTTTACTTTTTCTTTTCCCCGATCTACTCTTGAATTCCGTTCTTCTTGATCTATAATAGCAAATTTAGTTTATTTAATATCAACATTTATCAAAACAACCCTTTACTCAAACTTTGGCAAAATTACATTTTTGCCCCTAAACTTTTGCATATTTACACTTTTGCCCCAAGGCTCGGAAATCAAAACTTATCACAAATTCTTGTATTTTAAGACATGCTGATCATTTATTTACCAATATCATCTTCAAATTCCTACCATAACATACACTTATGTACAATAGGTATTTTTACCAATTAAACCCTTTTACTCGTTTTTACCTAAAACCGAGTAGCTCAAGTTGTCTAACATAATTTAAAACCTCATATTCTATCATAAAACATCAAAATACACAAATTTCACCTATGGGTATTTTTCCCAATTTGATTCCTAACTTAAATTATTGCTAGCATAAGCTTTGTCGAGCTACCGGGATTTCAAAAATATAAAAATCATTAAAAACGGGGCTTGGATGCACTTACTATGAAGCTTGAAAGTTGAAGAACCCTTAGCTATGGTGGAGAGAAAAATTCAGCAGCAACGTATGAAGAAGATGATGAATTTTGTGTTATTTTCCCTTTTTTTATTTCATTTAATAACCAAATGACCAAAATGCCCTTCCTTATTAAACTTTCAAAAATTCCATCCATGTCCTATTTGGTCCATGAACATAGAAATGGGTCAAATTGCTAGTTAAACCCTCCTAATTAGTATTCCAAAACAATTTCATAATAAAAACTTCTAGAATGCAAGTTTTGCAATTTATTCGATTTAGTCCCTAATTCCAAGTTAAGCACTTTATGTATGGAATTTCTTCATGAAATCTTCACACTATCATGCAATCATAATATAAACCTCAGAATAATTATAAAATAATTATTTCTATCTCGGATTTGTGGTTACGAAACCACTATTCCGATTAGGCCCTATTTCGGGATGTTATATTTCTCCCCCCCTTTAGGGATTTTCGTCCCCGAAAATCTTACCTATGAAGAGGTTTGGGTACTGTTTTCGCATGGCCTCTTCGGGTTCCCATGTAGCCTCATCCACCCCATGTTTATTCCATAAGACTTTCACAAGAGCAATACTTTTATTCCTTAATTGCTTTACCTCACGAGCTAGAATTTTTACTGGTTCTTCATCATAAGTCATATCTGGTTGAATCTCAACCTCTGTCGGAGAAATCACATGCGACGGATCTGACCGATAACGTCGTAGCATTGACACATGGAACACATTATGAATCTTCTCTAATTCAGTCGGCAAAGCTAATCGGTATGCTAATGGCCCAATTCTCTCAATCACTTCAAACGGTCCAATAAAACGAGGACTTAACTTGCCTTTCCTGCCAAATCTGAGAACTTTCTTCCACGGGGATACTTTTAAGAATACCTTGTCGCCAACCTGATATTCAATCTCTTTTTTTTTTAAATCTGCATATGACTTCTGCCTATCTGAAGCTGCCTTCAAACAATCTCTGATAACTTTCACTTTTTCTTCTGTTTCTTTAACTAGATCAACTCCGTAAATCTGGCTTTCTTTTAGCTCTGTCCAGTATAAAGGCGTACGACATTTGCGTCCATACAAAGCTTCATAGGGTGCCATCTTCAAACTCGACTGGTAACCATTATTATAGGCAAACTCTACCAATGGTAAATATTTTTCCCAACTGCCTTGAAATTCTAACACACAACATCTAAGCATATCTTCAAGTATCTGAATAACCCTCTCTGACTGACCGTCGGTCTGAGGATGAAAAGCCGTACTGAAACTCAATTTTGTACCCAAAGCTTCTTGTAACTTTTTCCAAAACCGTGAAGTAAATCTCGGATCTCTGTCTGAAATGATCGATAGTGGTATTCCATGCAGCCTAACTATCTCTGAAATGTACAACTCAGCCAACCTGTCAAGTGAATAATCCATACGAACTGGGATAAAATGAGCCGACTTAGTTAGCTTATCAATTACAACCCAAACTGCATCTTTCTTTTTCGGTGTTAACGGCAACCCTGTTACAAAATCCATAGTAACTCTGTCCCATTTCCATTCCGGAACTAGTACAGGCTGCAATAAACCCGAGGGTACCTGATGTTCGGCCTTTACCTGTTGACAAATTAAACATCTGGAAACAAACTCTGAAATATCTCTTTTCATTCCTACCCACCAGTACAATTTCTTCAAATCATTATACATCTTTGTACTACCCGGATGAATAGACAAAGAACTGCTATGTGCTTCCTGTAAGATCTTTCGAATAAGCTCATCATTCTTTGGTACACATATTCTGTCTCTAAACATCAAACAACCATCAGAACCAATCCGAAAATCTGACTCTATGCCTGACTCACATTGAACTCTTTTAGCTTGTAAATCACTATCATCTTTCTGAGCTTCATAAATTTCTTTAAGAAATATCGGTCTAGCTCTCAATTCAGCTAGAATAGAACCATCATCTGACATGGCCAAATTGGTATTCAAAGCTCGCAATGTAGATAAGAGTTTTCTGCTTAAAGCATCAGCAACTACATTTGCCTTACCTGGGTGATAATCAATCACTAGCTCATAATCTTTAATCAACTCTAGCCATCTTCTTTGCCTCAGGTTCAAATCTTTTTGAGTCATCAAGTATTTCAAACTTTTATGATCGGTGAATATCCGGCACCGTTCACCATACAAATAATGCCTCCAAATCTTTAATGCAAACACAATCGCAGCTAGCTCCAAATCATGCGTCGGATAATTTTTCTCATGTGGTTTCAACTGTCTAGAGGCATAAGCAATCACCTTTCCTTCCTGCATAAGTACACAACCGAGCCCATTCAAAGATGCATCACTGTAAATCACAAATTCTTTACCCGGTTCTGGCTGTACTAAGATGGGGGCTTCAGTCAACAATGCCTTTAACTTATCAAAACTTTGCTGACACTTCTCAGTCCATTCGAACTTAACATCCTTCCGCAACAATCTCGTTAACGGGGTAGCTATCATAGAGAATCCCTCCACAAACCGTCTGTAATAACCAGCTAAACCAAGAAAACTTCTGACTTCTGAAACATTCCTGGGAGGCTTCCAATTGACAATGGCTGAAATTTTACTCGGATCAACTCTAATACCTTCACCTGACACAATATGTCCAAGGAATCCAACTTCTCGGAGCCAAAACTCACTTTTACTGAACTTAGCATACAACTGATTATCTCTCAAAACCTGTAGAACTGTTCTCAAATGCTCTTCATGTTCAGTCTCATCAGGAGAATAAATCAAGATATCATCAATGAACACAACTACAAACTTGTCCAAATATGGTCTGAATATTCGGTTCATTAAGTCCATAAAAACAGCAGGGGCATTGGTTAAGCCAAAGGGCATCACAAGAAACTCATAATGACCATACCTAGTTCGGAATGCAGTTTTCGGAACATCTGACTCCTTAACTCGCATCTGATAATATCCAGATCTCAGATCGATCTTGGAAAATACAGTGGCTCCCTTCAACTGATCAAACAAATCATCAATTCTAGGCAACGGATATTTGTTCTTGATAGTTACCTTGTTGAGTTGCCGATAATCTATACACAATCTCATCGAACCATCTTTCTTTTTCACAAACAACACTGGTGCACCCCATGGCGAACTACTGGGTCTTACAAAACCTTTATCAATTAATTCCTGCAACTGAGCTTTCAATTCTTTCAATTCCGACGGAGCCATTCTATAAGGAGTAATGGAAATAGGTGTGGTACCTGGAATCAGCTCAATACCAAACTCAACTTCTCTAACAGGAGGCAAACCTGGCAATTCTTCCGGAAATACATCTGGATACTCGCACACTACAGGCACTGATTCAACTTTCAATTCTGAATCTTTAGTATTCAATACAAAAGCAAGATAAGCCTCATACCCCTTTCTCAAATATTTCTGAGCTGTCATAACTGAAATCATAGCAAATGAACTGTCTGACTCATCTGAATTAACCCGAAGAATCTCACCATTTTCACTTTTTAACTCAATGAATTTCCTTCCACAATTCACTACCACATCATGTGCCGTCAACCAATCCATACCCAGAATAACATCAAACTCATCAAATGGCAATAACATGAGATCGGCCGGAAAACAGTGACCTCTAATCATTAAGGGGCAATTTCTACATACTTTATCTATCAATACACACTTGCCTAGTGGATTCGATACTTTTATCACAAATTCTGTGGATTCTATAGGCATACTCATTTTAGACATCAGTTTCACACAAACATAGGAATGGGTCGAACCCGGATCAATTAAAGCAACGACATTAATGTCATGTAAAGAAAATGTACCCGTAATCACATCGGGGGAGGATGCCTCTTCGCGAGCACGAATAGCATAAGTCCTTGCAGGGGCTCTAGCATCTGGTCTCACCGTCGAATCTCTAGAGGTGCCTCTGTTACTTGCTCCTACTCCCGGTTGTCTCGGTGATCTGCCTCTGGTAGGAGCATTTCCAGATCTAGCACTCTGTGTTACTTCTCGTTGAGTCACCTCTGGACAATCTCGTACAAAATGATCTGGAGCACCACATTTATAACAAACATTTTCGCCTGCCCGACAAAGACCATAATGAAGTCTACCACATCGTGGACATCCTGATCTACCCGATCTAACATTACCCACACTTGCGGTCGAAGTGGTCTGAGCTTTCGGATCTTTAAATCTGCTACCTCTATTCTGACTAGATTGCCCTGCTGAGAAGCTAGATCTGGTAGAAAACTCTTTGGGCCTCTTGGATGTAGCCTGAAATGATCTACTCATTTGTCTTTTCTTCGTGTCTCGCGTCTCTGTTTCAGTTTTACCTTTTCTTTTTAACAACTCCTCTGCTTTACAGGCTCGGTCAACTAAAACGACGAACTCTTTTATTTCCAGAACACCCACTGACAGTCGGATATCATCATTTAACCCATCCTCAAACCTTTTACACATAATAGCCTCCGTGGACACACATTCTCGAGCGTATTTACTGAGTCTAACAAATTCACGCTCGTAATCGGTCACCGTCATATTACCTTGTTTCAGCTCTAAGAACTCTTTCCTCTTCTGATCAATAAACCTCTGGCTGATGTACTTTTTACGGAATTCCTCCTGAAAGAAATCCCATGTGACCCTCTCTTTCGGTACAACTGATACTAGTGTCTTCCACCAGTGGTAAGCTGAGTCTCTAAGGAGTGATACTACACATTTCATACATTCTTCGGGTGTACAGGATAATTCATCGAAAACTCTGATGGTATTTTCTAACCAAAACTCTGCTCTTTCTGCATCATCATCTTTTGTTGCTCGGAACTCTTCTGCCCCATATTTCCTGATTTTATCGACTGGTGGCTTTTCTCTTATTACTGTACTTGTGACTGGGGGAGCTTGAGCTACATGGGCAGCCTGAGAATCATGAAGGGGTGGAGGTCTAACTGCCGGATTCATACGAACGAACTCGGCAAACCAATCATTCAAAGCTTGGAAGAGAACTTCTCGAGTCACTCCTCCCTGATCAATTGTTACTGGCCTATTCTCAGATGGCACTGCCCCTTCCGTAGGAGCAGGTGCATTACTTTCCATATCATCATCACCAGCTCGTTCGGGATCCATTACTATAAAACAAAATATTTAAAAATCGTCAGGAGTCGTCACACTATCAAAATATAAGTATGGCATGTATAGCTAGACTCTTACTCGTGCTAACTATTCCGAGAACCGACTAAACCTGCTCTGATACCAATAAATGTAACGCCCCACGCCCGATACTGTCGCCGGAGTCGAACATGAGGTGTTACTAAACTTATCTTACCTTTTAAACAACTTTAAACCACTTATTTTAATTTTCGGAATAAATTATTTTCTGCGTCAAGGTCCCTTAAAAAATTCATATCTCGAGTTCCGAAACTTGAAATCAATATCCGTAAATTTTCCCTGAAACTAGACTCATATATCTATCTACTAATTTTTTTCTAGAATTTTTGACTTATCCAATTAGTACAGTTTATTAGTTAAAGTCTCCCCTGTTACACAGCTCAACTGCTCTGACCTATGTTCACTACGAATTAATTTCCTCCCTGTACAGAATTCAAATAGACATGCCGTTTGTTCCATTAGAAACTAGACTCAATAAGGAATCTAGGCATATAAAATATAATACCTAATTATTTTTGTGCAATTTATAGTGAATTTTTGAAGTCAGAACAGGGGATCACAGAGTCAGTCTAGAGCAGTCTTACTCAAATGAAAATTTCTCCTAATATACAACTCTTTTTCCTACTCTGTTTCTTCCACATGAAAATAGACTCATTAAGCTTTAATTTCATACCTTATTCACCTTTTAATTCCATTCCTACTATTTTTAGTGATTTTTCAAATTCACGTCACTGCTGCTGTTTGCATCTGTTTTCAAACTACTTTTATACTTTTTATAGTTTTCATGTGATAAATACTATTCAAGCATACATACCATTAAACACATGCATGGTTAGCCATTTCATTAGCTATTCACTTCCAAGCATTTACACACCATATATTGAACATATCATTCCATAAAAGACTAAGTCCCTATACATGCCATACACAAAACGAAACGTCTAACTATACCAAAGTGATTCCTTCGATAGTGTGATCTGAACTCCGACGTTTCCTTCGATCCCCGAGTAAGCTTGGCAAGAACTATAATAAGAAAGAAAATAAAGGGGTAAGCACTAGGCTTAGTAAGCTTACAAGCAAATAAATTGCAACATTTAACGTATTGAACAATTATACATAACATCACCTAGCATCATAAACTTTCTTTACTTCTCACTTACCACCTTCTTTCTTACCTGACCTTTCGTTATTCATAAACATAATCTAACTTCCCTTTTTGCTGATAGTTCACTGAATTTAACTTGCGCAATGACCCGTTGAACCACTCAGAATACTAAGGATATTCGGGTTATTCCTGTCTGATAAAATACTGCCAATGCCATGTCCTTGACATGGTCTTACATGAAATATTCCTGTCTCCAAAGCCATATATACGATATGGACTTACATGGCTCAATACTGTCCTGTCTCCAAGGCCATATACACGATATGGGCTTACATGGCGCTATACTGTCCTGTCTCCAAAGCCATATGTTTAATATGGACTTACATGGCTCATTACTGTCTGTCTGTTAACCCAAATATCCTAGCATTCCTAAGGCTCAAACGGGGCTTTCTAATGCTTCTTCTCTGTCACTTCTCTTTAAATTCGACTTTGAATATTTCCATAAAATAAATATATAACTGCTGGAAATTGACAATATCAATGTAAAACAATGAAATATTGCATTTATTTACCGTAAACTTACCTCGATACAATTTGTGACTAAACTTTACAATTTAGTCCTTTACTTTTTCTTTTCCCCGATCTACTCTTGAATTCCGTTCTTCTTGATCTATAATAGCAAATTTAGTTTATTTAATATCAACATTTATCAAAACAACCCTTTACTCAAACTTTGGCAAAATTACATTTTTGCCCCTAAACTTTTGCATATTTACACTTTTGCCCCAAGGCTCGGAAATCAAAACTTATCACAAATTCTTGTATTTTAAGACATGCTGATCATTTATTTACCAATATCATCTTCAAATTCCTACCATAACATACACTTATGTACAATAGGTATTTTTACCAATTAAACCCTTTTACTCGTTTTTACCTAAAACCGAGTAGCTCAAGTTGTCTAACATAATTTAAAACCTCATATTCTATCATAAAACATCAAAATACACAAATTTCACCTATGGGTATTTTTCCCAATTTGATTCCTAACTTAAATTATTGCTAGCATAAGCTTTGTCGAGCTACCGGGATTTCAAAAATATAAAAATCATTAAAAACGGGGCTTGGATGCACTTACTATGAAGCTTGAAAGTTGAAGAACCCTTAGCTATGGTGGAGAGAAAAATTCAGCAGCAACGTATGAAGAAGATGATGAATTTTGTGTTATTTTCCCTTTTTTTATTTCATTTAATAACCAAATGACCAAAATGCCCTTCCTTATTAAACTTTCAAAAATTCCATCCATGTCCTATTTGGTCCATGAACATAGAAATGGGTCAAATTGCTAGTTAAACCCTCCTAATTAGTATTCCAAAACAATTTCATAATAAAAACTTCTACAATGCAAGTTTTGCAATTTATTCGATTTAGTCCCTAATTCCAAGTTAAGCACTTTATGTATGGAATTTCTTCATGAAATCTTCACACTATCATGCAATCATAATATAAACCTCAGAATAATTATAAAATAATTATTTCTATCTCGGATTTGTGGTTACGAAACCACTATTCCGATTAGGCCCTATTTCGGGATGTTACAAACATACATACATATCACATAGTCAAATCATATATCATATACATATCACATAGTCGAATCATATATCATATTAGAATAAATAACAAAATACGAATGTCACACATGCTTTACAAAAATAGTCATGCTTTCAAAAATCATCGGCACATATATTGCACATGTAACTCACATACCGAACGTATCCACACATATAACTCATTTCGGGTCTTTTAAAGCAAAATGGACCCACAGAGGGTTTAATTACGAATTACAGATTAATATGGTCCTAAATGAGAATTCCAAAAAATGGGCCACATGCCTATGTGGTTCACACAGCCTAGATGACCAGCTCGTGTGACCCACACAAGCTACCTATCATGCCTGTTTGATTTCACATGCTTGTGTGTCTCATACAAGCTACTTGATTTGCCCGTGTGCCCTACACAACCTACCTGATTTACCCATGTAATCGCACACGTCCGTGTGCCCCATACGGCCTACTTGATTTACCCATGTAATCACACATGCTCGTGTGCCCCACATGGCCTACCTGATTTACCCGTGTAATTGCACACGCCCATGTGCCCCCACATGGCCCAACACACGATCGTTTATTGGCCAAATAGGCCATTTTTTTTAATTTAAAGAAATAGGTTGATTTTGGAGATAGTTGTTGGATGCGCTTTTTGTACAAGTGGCAGGAAAGCGTGCCCAGCTAGACACATTTTCCTTTTAAATTGCATTTTTGACGTTTTTAATATAATTAATATCTTTGGTTAGATGATTAATGTTAATAGTTTTGTCCTTGAGTCTCAGGTTTGATTCATTTTCCACTCACATTTTTATTTTTTATTTCATATTGTTTTAAGCTTTTTATTGTTTTTAATTAATGTTTTCAACATATTAGCTCCCTTGATTAAATGGTTAAATAATAATAATTTTATCTTTGAGTCCTAGGTTCAATTCATTCTCTTCTAAACTCATTTGTAATTTTTATTTCATGCTCTTTTTTTTAATTAATAATTATATTATTTTCAATTTTTTTATTTTTAATTCATCTTTTTAATTAATATCTCTTTTATTCGTAAAATCAAATAAGTATTACAAATATCATTAATTTACTAAATATAATTTTTATAGTTGTAATATTTATTTTTCAATCCATATCATGAGTGTAGTAAATTTTAGTATTATATATTTTTGTATGTGTATTTAAAATATTTCACATATAAACATAATGATATTTGAAATAATTAATTAAAATATTTCACATATAAAAATATTTGAAATATTATACCCACAATATAGATGAAAAACTAATGATATTTGAAATGTTTTACAAAATGATAACTATATTTGAAATAATTTTTTCATCTTATAATATTAGAAATCACCATACGCATAATATACGTGGAGAAAATAAATATTTGATATATAAATATTATAAAGAAAAATATATCAATAAAATTAGCTGATGTTTATATTATATATAAAGGAGTTATTCATTTCAAATATTTTTAACATAATAATATATGTAAAATATATATTTATTATATAATTACATATTTTATTTGATTTTATGAATAAAAGACACATTAATTAAAAAGATGAATTAAAAATAAAAAATTTGAAAATAATATATTTATTAATTAAAAATAAGAAAACATGAAATAAAAATTACAAATGTGTTTAGAAGAGAAGGAATTGAACCTGGGACTCAAGAATAAAATCATTGCTACTTAACCATTAGAGCTGATATGTTAAAAACATTAATTGAAAATAATAAAAAGCTTAAAACAACGTGAAATAAAAAAATACAAATGTGAGTGGGAGAATCGAACCTGTGACTCAAAGACAAGACCATGAACATTTAATCATCTAACCAAAGAAACTAATTATATTAAAAAAAAGTCAAAAAATGATCTATAAAGGGAAAGAGCGATTCCAGCTGGACGCACTTTCCAGCTAGACCTGTTCATGGGTCGAGCCACCTAACCCAAAGGCCCGTCCAAAAAATGAGATGGTTTGAGTAATAATATAAACCCGAAAAATAGACTTGGATAAAAAAATAAGGTCCGTTTAAAAACGGATCAGGCCTCAAGTAAGACATTTTTTGCCTAGGCTCGGCCCAAATTCACAAAAAGACAAAAAAAATCTGCTATCTTTTGTTGTTTTAATGTTATTTTCTTATTGTTTTCTTCTTATTTTTCTACCATTTCATTATTATGTTACTATTATTTTGCTGTTATTGTTTGAATATTGTATGACACTTGTTTTATTGTTAATTTTATTATTATTTTAGAAATATTTGTTTGTTAAGTTGCATTTATCCTAGTGTTATTTAAGTAAACATATTTTTTTAAATTTATTTTTAATTTATTGGGAAATATTTATTCTAATGTTTTTAGTATTTTTGATGTATTATATATATTTAAAAAATATATAAAAATAATATGGGTGGGCTGGGCCGAGATTTTATCATTTTAACTGAGTTGGGCTTAGGCAAAATTTTAAGCCCATTTTTCAAGCCAAGTCCGACTTAAATTTTTTGTTGGGCCCAACCTGAACCGGGCCCAGCCCATGAGCACCTCTATTTCCAGTCACCTGTACAGAACTTTCACACACACTCTTTCTAAAAATCGATTTATTTCCCTAAATTTAAAAAAAAATCTATTTGGCCAATAAACTTTTTTTTTCATGCTAATTTAGCCAAAAATCTATCCTTCATCATTATCCACTAGATCTTGATGAAATTGCTCTCCATGTCCTCACATATTCCAACAATAATTCAATTTAATCTTTTTATTTTTAATTTTTCACTTTGACCCCAACACTTTATAAAACCTTACAATTTAGTCTATACCTCAGTTTCATATCTCCCACTACATCAGTCTTTTAAAATTTCTCCAATCTCCTACTTCCTTCTCCATTAACACTTATAAATTTTATTTTATTTATTTAAAATAATTTCGACTCGTAATAGCTCAAAATTATACTATTACAACCAAAGAATTTTTGAGGATATTACATTGATAATAAGTGAGACATACCTAAATAATACTATATATTTTAAAATCAAAATTTAAGATTGAAACTTGTGAATTTGGCCCCTTCTTTTTTCCAAACTTAATTAATATATTGAAATACAAAATAAATCAGCAGTTGTGAATTCAGTTTGCTATGGGATGGACGGTGTTGAGTAGTCCTCGCTTAAAAGCAATTAAATACAGCACTAGTCCTTTAATTAAATGAAAGAATTGGTCTAAGATTTGCACCACAACATTATATGTTCAAGTATAATATACTAGCCTTCCTAGTAGTAGATCTCTCGTTTCTCAACAATTATTTTGGGAAATCTCTGACATGTTGAAGTGAAACAAACCTATATTTAAAAAAAAAAAAAGCATGAAGAAATTTGTTATAGCAATTCAGGAATAGGTTCCAATACAGGTATCCAGGGCCTCTAATTCCCAAATGGGTAGGCAGGCAGACGAATAGGAACCCCCTTCATACATTCCTCAACTTCCCTATCTTCCGGTAAAACCTTAGCACCATTTGTCTTTTTCTTTCGACGACAAGCTACTGCTATGATGGCCATATCCGCATCCGTCACTTTGCGATGAATCCTTCCTGTAGGGACCAGAACATAAACTTTACCTATCAAAAGTTCATCGTCAGCTTGAATAGCAACCGGGCGACGGCTTCGTTTGAGCTCTTCCACGGGAGAGATGATGTAGCCAGGTTCCTCAAGCATAAAGTCCGCTGCATTTGCTGGGAGCTTCACTAGCCGCAGGTTCCCCTGAGCATCAATAACCATGGCAAATTTGTTAAGGCTGGCATCCTGGATGAAGCAGGTGGATGTGTAGTTTCCCATGGGAAGCTGGAAGTTGTTAATTGGTGTGCTTCGCTATAACTCGAGTTTGAAGCTGCAGACAGTAAAGTGGTATTTGCTATTACTATGGATATTGAGAGTGAAAGGATGTAAAGGCTGCGTGGGTATATATAGAATGGGAGGAAGAGGGAGAGTCAAAAAATCGAAGGCAAAATTGTAGGAAGATGAAAGAGCAGTTGTAAATTGAGGAGAGGAAAGGCGGATGCTGCCAGTGGGGTCTTCTTCTGCTTTTGTTTTTTAGTATGGAAGGTGAGGTTTAGGTGTTCAACTCTAAGTGTGTGTGAGTGTGAGTTGGTATCTTAAAATGTTTGAATGACCTCACCTTTACCCACTCGCCATTTTCTGGCAGCCCCCTTCTCTAATAACTGATGAAAAGCATTACATATTTTCTTCATTAACAAAACGTGTTAAAAGATTACTTTTCCTGACTAGGATATAGTATGTTCAAACTCAACTCAATCTTTATTGGAGTTCAAATATTTTAATATTATTACATTCTGGGTGATTTACAAACAAAAACATGAACTCTTTTCTTTCTTTCTTTTTTTACCTTTTCCACGAACTATATGTAAGAATTGTGTTTATTACCATGTATTATAACCAAAGGTTAATTCAATCCAAGATATTGCTTCTTTAATCGATTTCTGGATGACAATTGAGACGGGGCCATGACAGACCTTTGACTAAGAGTAACGGTACTTTCCATGGAAAGATTATGTTAGTTTACTGAGAAAACTACAATAGCAGAGACTTTGGTGCCACAATTGAATTTTACAGGGTAATTTGGAATGACACATTAGTAAATCCTGTCACACCCACCCACTTAGGGGATAGTTCAACTTCAAAAAAATTTTGGTGAATCCATGCGTTTCTTACCTGAAATTGGGTGTGATGAGATGGAATTAGGGTTTGAGAGTCTTTCAACTTCTTCATTAGATGACCATTTTACTACTTAAGCCATCCTCATATCCCCTATTTGTGAGTTTAGGGTACCCCTACCTAAGGTATGGGCTTGGGTTTCTTGGCCCATTGTATTCTGCTGGTTTATTGTTTATAAGCCATTTCCATTTGGACCTGCTATCATCACTTTTTTTTTTTTTTGTAGAATTTGAAGGTTTTATGTTTTAAAAAAAAAATTCTTAGATTGAGCAAAGTGAAAAAGAAACTGTAAATCACCCAAAATTTTAATATATATATTAACATATTTACTCTGCAAGTAAAAAAGACGAAATCCCAACTCTACAATGTGTAAAAGGCAGCCTCGGTTGGTACATTTTGTTTTTTGGTTACCGTAGTTCCCGGTAGGGCTAAAAAAAACACCAATCAAATTAAGAAATTGAGTCGAATTGGTAATTTAATTCGAATATTTTTATAGTTCAATTTAATTTCAAGTAGATGGTATTATTAAACTACACTAATTCAATTCGATTTTAATTTATTTTATTGAACATCAAATATTTAAAATTTCAAAAATAAAAGCCATTACTTTTGAACTCTAAATATGACTTTTATTATGTTTTGACATATTATATAATTAAATAAAAAATAAATTTAAATCTAATTTTAATGTCAATGTCTCACAAATTTATTGCTTATATATTATTATTGTTCAAATTTCCAAGAATTCAAGTGTTGATCTATTTTTTACCTACTATGTTCATTTTTCTATTATTGTTGTTAAAACTTTTAAAATTTTAGTTATCATTATTAATATTTTTAAGTTGGGTATTTTTGGCTATCATTAAACAGTAAGATAAGAGTTATAAAATACAAATAATGTTAACATTTGATTATGTTTAGTGAAGGTTGAGAGGGATTGAATTAAAGTTTAATTAAATTTTTAATAAACATTTATAATGATAGATTTTATAAATAATTTTTTAGATAAATTAGTTTTAATTCAAAAAAGATTAAAAAAATTAAAAAAAAAATGGAACTGAAGTCATCCATACTTCCTGATTTATTGATAAAGAATTTAGTTTGGCTTGGTACCCTCATTTGTTTCTTCGATTCATTGGTTGCTTGGTCTTGCCTTGCCTTGCCTTGCAGGGTACCAATTTAAGTAGAATCATGAGAGTTGATTAACAAAATGATTAGGTTGGTTCCAAAGTGAGAAAAGATTAGGCGAGTGTGAGCGTCCCCCATTACCAGGACCAAATAGTGTGGACCAACCCAAATTCAATCACAAGTAGGCTACATTTTCCTTTCATAGGAACCCGACCAACAACTACCCAACTTAATCTTAATCCATTTAGCAGTTATAGTACCTCCACTGATCTAATAACTTTGAACTTTGAAGCTAAGTATTATTACTTCAACAACTTAACCTTCCCTTCTGCTAACCATACATATGCTCATTCCTTTTTTATTCCCACAATGATTATATCATTAGCCGACCTTAAATTCCCAAACTAAAAAAGAGAGATGGGCCTACTGACAGCAGCAGTGGCTGAATGATTGTTATCCCATCTAGTTTGTTAAATAAAAACATGAATTAGGCCTTAATAATTAAGTGAGCACGCAAGTAATTAAGACGTGGCTTCCATTACCCTAATCACTTGAAAACGGACGGTGAGGGCGAGTTTGATGAAGTGGACCATCAAAGCGCATGTCAGTGCCGCCCACTTGGTGCGATTGTGTCTATTTAGTTGCTGTGCCATTTGTGGGGCTTAAAAGTTGGAAACTTCAGTCGCTGCCATTTTGTGATCAAACAAACTGCTCTAAGCAATTTATTACATCAGTCAAAAATATATATATTTAAATTAAAAAATAAATATTAAGCCAATGATTTAAAAATCTTATAGTTTAATTCACCTCTATTTCTTTTAATTGAGTTGATAATACCAATTTAATCAATAAGTTTATATATTAACCGAATATGATTTGAAAATATAAGCTATTCTAGCACATAATTATGGGAAGAATACAAATTAAAATTGTCCAATTAGAGTGAGAAAAATAAATTCGGGAAAAAGGAAAAGACGATAAGATCGACAAAAGGATAAGCACAGATGTCAGCATCCTAAAAATTCTAAAGAAGATATCTGCATATTAGTTATAATTTATTATAGTTGAAAAAGGATATTATCCAGTGTCAAAAAGGAGGGTCCCATCCAATGGAACCACACAGCTAATTCTATGTTCATGCTCTTTTTTTTGGGGGGGGGGGGGGTGAGCGCGTTTGTTACTAATTTGTTTTTTATTTATATTTTAAAAAGCGGTGCCCCTTTTTTTAAACTTCTGGAGTCGTTGATTCAAGATCCGACGTCTGAAATTCAAACCCAAAAGAAACTCTTTTGAATTGGAGAACAGGGGGATCCTGGTTAACAATGATCAACTCTAATCATCATACCACAAAAACGAATTTTCCAATTTTGCCCATTTATTGAAAATCATAAATAATATTTAATATAAGGAGAAAATATATAAATTTTCACTCGATTTTATTACATTCTTATTTTGGTCATAAACAAATTGTAAATATCGCATTGTTACATATTGTTTTCCATTTTAAGCGCACAACATTAATTTGGTTAAGAATAATGTTATTGTTATTAATTTTAATCATCCTATATTTTCATATGGATTATTTATTTTTATCTTTTTTATTTTTTTTATTTTGAATTAATTTTAGTATTTTTTTCAATAAAAGAAAAAAAACCAAAGTTTTTATAAAAGATTACTCAAATTTTTGTAAGAAAAAATATAGAGATTTACATGGAAAAATGAATTTATTGTTTTAAAGAAATAATTTCAATTTCTTTCTTAGTAAAAGGAAACTTGATGAAACAATAATATATTCGTTAGAAGAAATTAAAATGAGTGCAAAAGTTGAACAAGTAGAATAAATGTAAAAACAATACTTTCATTAGTCAAATAAAATAAAACTTTATGTAACAGCAGAGCCATATTTGTTATTTTTTTCAGTCATCAAAATGATGAAAAACTAGGTAGTTCAGCCTTAATACAAATATTAAAATAGCACCTTATATATTGAAAAATGGACATTTTAGAAAATGAGAGATGACAATAAATCTCTTGTACTCTTTTCACTCTTAACTATTCTATTATTTCTAAATATTTGCGTATACCTCTACTCTAATAAAATTGTTATTTTTTGTTCTTTGTATTTTTGGGATACTTAAAAATAATTATATAACATATTTATTGAATATTTTTTTATTAAATTAGAAGAGTGTATGTTTAGTGTGTTAAATTTAAATCCCATTAAAAGGACTAATTTATCAAATGAGTTAAAATATATTTATGGGTAACAATTCAATCAAATTCTTATGTATAATATAGTATATATAGATAAACAATAATTTAGCTTTAAAAGCTTATTAAAAAAAAGTAGTAGTTAAATAATATATAACAAAATATATGAGTTAATTTCATTTTACATCCTAAATTATGATCGTCATTTTTAATTGGTCCCAAATTTAAAAAAAAAAATTATTTACATTTTTAATTTATCAATGTTAAATCAATCAAAAAAAATTTATATTTAAACCGTTAAATGACATGTCAAATATTATGTAGCTAATTTTAAATGAAATTTTTAAATATGTAAAATATTACTGCGTAACTTTTAAAAATAAAAAAGAGTAAATGATCAAACTCTTGTAAAAGCTCCAAAAAATTTCAAAGTCAATATTTTTAAAACATCTATTTTACAATATTCGTTTTTATTAAAATTTCATTTTAAATTATATTACTTAATATCTGACATGTCATTTAATAATTTAATAATAAAATAACCTAACTTTAATAGTTTGTTAATGTTGATGGTGGCTCAAATTTTCATATGATTTACCTTCTTTCATATAATCTATTTACTAGCTAATATGTTAAAAGTAAATAAAAATATTATTTCCGACACGGTCTACAAGCAAGGAATCATACAACTCAACCCAAACCAAGCAAAAGCCGTGTTATTCCAATCCCACAATAACATTTTAATTTTCAAATATGAGCTTTCTTCTTCAAAATGTTTTGTTATATTTAATAACTTCTCTCATAATACATACTATATGTTTTTCTCTAAAACAATAACTCTACTTTTAATGTCTTAAATTTTATAATGTATTATTTCATATTTTTTAACACTCAACCATAAAATATAACGTCATAGTTGCTAATTTTCTCTCTTAATCACCATTTTAACACACTATATCTTTATAAATTTTAAATAATTAAATCAATTTTTTATTATTTTAAGGGGTTAAAGTGTAATCTTACCTTTATTAATTTAAAATTTTAAAAGGTTTAAACAAAAAAAAAAATATTTTAAGGAGACCAAAGCCCCTACTAACTTCTTAGCTATGCTCCTGCTCTTAACTATTTGGTTGAAAGTTCGATTCCTACTTATGAGAATAGTGAATATTTATTGATCAATCATTTATCTTTTCTAAAAACATCTGCGATAAAAAGATTAACCATTACTACTAATGGCGAAAATTTTAATTCCGATACAAAAGAGAAATCTACACTAAAAACCAACCTTCCATTTGAATCAATAAATGTTTAAAAAAGGAAAAAGTCTAATTTTGTTAGATAAAATAAACACGTTAAAAATTTACATGCATTTATTTTGGGTTTGACCATTGAATTGTTTGCATGAGAAATTATGCGGAAGCAAGTCAAAGGCTTAGGGTTTACGGTTTTCCCAACTGGCTTTAAAGTTTAAACCGCGTCTTTTGTTGAATAAATATTAAATAAAAATGAAGCCAAATATTTATGTAATTTTCACTTAATTATAACGCAGGGGGGGCATTTGTGGAACTTCGATACCCGTTTCTTATATTTAAAGTCCAGTTTCTAGAGGAAATAGGGACATTTAAAAGGAAAACAGAGGATAGCCAAATTTGAACATCAATAATAAGGGAAAGCAAGTTTTGAAAAACAGAGTAAAAGGGGGAAAAAGTTGAGAACAAATGGGAGATGTTGTTTTGTTTGTCGATAATTTCTCATCGAATTCTTCAATTTCACTCTGTAGAATTTGCCATGAAGAAGAGATGGAAAGCTTTAAGAGCTTGGAAGTTCCTTGTGCTTGTTCAGGCACTGTTAAGGTAAAACGTTTTTCCCCCTTTCAGATTCCGATAATTGGGTTTTCCTTGTTTTGATTTGATTTGATTTTATCTGGTCGCAGTTTGCTCATAGAGATTGTATACAGAGATGGTGTAACGAGAAGGGAAACACAACTTGTGAAATTTGTCTTCAGGTCTGAATTTTAATGATCATAGCAATAACAAAAATTGTAAATATTTTCAAATTTGGTTATTATAGCAATTTCTTTTTCTTGTTCTTAATTATTGTGTTGATACAAAACGGGTTATTTGTTTTCCCAAACTCTTGTTTTGGACCTTGGGGGTATTCAAAACTTGTTTCGAACTTTCTTTTTGTCCAAGTCTCCCTGTCATCTTCCATGTGATTCAAGTTGGTTGCTATCGGATTCTTCATTATCAAACAAACTACAGTATGGTTTCCAATTCTGGTTCCATTACTTCATTTAAATATCAATATCTCAGATTCCTGGAATTCTCTTAAAGAATGTTTTTAAAGAACTATTACTATGATTTATTTTTATCGGAAGTTTAAAAAAAAAAATTGTTTCCAGAGGTTATTTAATCTTTATTCAAACATTGAAATATAATAATCAACGGTTATGAATAAAAAAATTTTAATTGTATAATGCAGGAATATGAACCAGGATATACAGTAACAGTTCCTTCAAAGAAGGCTCAGCTGATTGAAGATGCAGTAACCATCAGGTATAATTTTAATTTTGTTTTCTCTATTCGTATTTTGTTGGTAATGGCGCATGACTTGCCAGCTGCTGCTACGGTTGAAAATTAATAAAAAAAATTATCCACTTTTATCAAAAATGCATTCAACTTTATTTTATTTCTTATTTAACGTAAAAGGTTAGGCATGCTTTTCCCCTAATCGTTTTTGTTGGATCTCAGAGATAGCCTACAAATTCCAAGAACAGAGGTTGAAGCAGAAGAGCAAAGATTAGTGGCATTGGCTGAGGAAAATGAATTGTCCGAATGTACTTCAGCTGCAGACAGAGGGGCATCTTGCTGCCAATCCTTGGCCCTAATTGTATGCCTTTCATTTCTTTGCTATATCAATTGAGAACAGGATTTAGTCCAAAATCTCCCCACCGGTAACAGGTAGTTGACATCTGATTATTATTATCGTGTTAATGTGTTTTGGCAGTTTACTGTCGTCTTGCTGGTCAAACATCTCTTTGCTGTGCTGAATGGCGAAACTGATCATTACCCATTTGCACTTCTTACAGTATGTACCCTATCCCTTTTCTCCGTATGATCCTAAGAATAGTTTTGTAGCTTTTTCTAATCTATGTTTGTTTTGTTTTTTTTTGGCATATTTTGCAGATATTGTTTTTTAGAGCTACTGGCATTATACTGCCAATGTACATATTGATTCGGGTAATTACAGCTATTCGGAACAGCATTCGGCGACAGTTGCATGTCAGCTCCCTATCTCATTTATCCTTTTTAAACATCAACGTAATTATTTACAAAATCTGTAGCTTCAACTAAATACCACAAATTTCACAGGTTACCGACGAGGATATCTCTAACTCTGATGATGAAGACAATGTTGAGCAGCTTCAAAATGTCTGACAATCTTACTATACATATACACAAGTTTTCCAATCACTTCCCACTTGTAATCCCAAATTCCCCCCGATTCTTTTAGAAAGAAAATATGAATAGAGAAAAGGAAAAATATTAGAAAAAAAAACATGGATTTTGTGTACAGATTGGTGGGCCGTAGCTTGCTTTTCTTTTTTTTTTAAGAAAGATTATAATTTGCCAATCCACCCACCAATGTACTATATAATAAGAAATTTAAGAAATGCCAAGCACTGCAGCATTGTCTTTACTATGAGGAAGGGCCTAATTGGTGCTAACCGCCTTTTTTTTTTTGTTGGGGGGGGGGGGGGGGGGGGGGACCACCAATATGTACATGCCTTCAAAATAATGCAGTTGCTCATACACCAAAAAGAATTCTTACAAGTTCAGTTGATCAAAACCCTTAAATCCTGTTGGGTCAAAATTTCTCCATTGACAAATAGTAATTTTCCATTCAGGAGAACTAGCACATAAATACTATGACTCAATGGCAGGCAGGCACAATGCATCTCACACGTTCCAGCTCATTGTGGCAGGGTTTGGTCGACCAAAAGGAAAGTAGTCGCATCACATTCATATTATTGTATCTTAAAGTGGGCAAAACGAATGATTGACAATGGCATAACTATCAAATACATCATCAATTGCTGTCAATTACTAGGAGATGGTTCCATTGATGTTGCTAGCGGGAATATTCTTTTGCCCTCCTATATTAAAGTTAAGTCAAGGAGCTAACAGAACATAATTGCCATCAAAAGTGTTTAAACCTTGAAATGATTACCAGTCTTGTCTGGTGGTATTAACATTAAAAGGAAAAAACTATAGTTGTGCAAATAATTGATTAATGGTTCGAAAAATTCATTCACCAGATTCGCTATACACAAACGCCTTTCAACAAAGCCTATTCTATAAGTTTGTAGGTAAATACGAACAAATTCAACGAAAAGCTTATAGGAAAACATGTGAAAAGGTAAAGGACTAATACAAGTAGAAAAGCCATAAATATAAGCACTGGATAACTTTTGTGCATGGTTATAATTTGCTAAAAGGCTCCAAGAAATACAATTCTTGATAGGCTGATGGGGTTCTCTCCTTTATCCTTTTTTGCGTGTTCTTGGCATAAAAATCATATCTACTTAAAACAAACAAGTACAAACATGCTCCAAAGTGTATCAGTTCCAAATCTATTTCACAATGCATTTTTTGTTCAACATAATGCTAAAAATAGTTGATTCACGTTTCTTCAATGACACAGGAGGGTGACAAGGCTGAAAACTAGAATAATTCCATACATTGTTTTTTACCTAAGTAGTACTAGTTGATCTTAGCTTTCTTGGGCTTGATGTCAGACTTCTTGGGTTCTTCTTCTTCGTCGTCTTCAGAAGAGCCCTCAACCAATTCATCAGGGACATCATTGGGAACGTTGTGTTTGGTAATATAATCCTTCAATATGCTCATACTTTCTTCTTTCATTGAAGACAGCTGCTCAGACAGAGCACCGACCTTTTTTGCATTCACTGTGTAGAATTCAGAACCAAGCCTAAGTGAGGCTTTAACTTTCGGTTGACCCTCCATTATCACAATCTCTACAATTTTTAGGCAATTCAATAATTAGTAGAATCCCACCAAAGCAGGCATGAAATTTATTGATCCAGAAGCCCCATAATAACTAGAACAGAGATGAGTACGAAGGATTCTTCTCTTGTTTTCAACTATACTTTTTTTTTTTGTTTCAAGTTTGTATGCATTAATTGTAGAACTGTTACTCTATAACTTTATTCACTACCAAATTGGGTAAAGGAAATGGGCATAAAAGCGGAAAGACGAAAAAGGAAAACATAGAGGAGAAAGAGAATACATTAGTTACCTGAGAATCAAAGAAGCTCTTTCTTTCTGGGTGTGAGTTTCTCCGCTGTTCCAGGACGGCAGGTGTCACCAAAGTTTTGGCGTTTGGCTCTAGATTTAGGGTTTTTGATTTTGTTGAAACGACGCCACTTTGACTTCTCTAAACCTCAAATTCTGATAAACCGGGGCCCAAAGTTTACATTTGAGTTTTATCGGTTTATTTTTTTATTTGGAAAAATTGCATTAACAGTCATTTAATTTTTTAAAAAATAATAAATTAGTCAATAATATTATCTAAAAGTAACAAATCAATCACCTACTAATATTTTTAATTACAAGTCTAATGAAATAAATGGCTTGACTAATTAACTTGCCATAGTGGAAATCCAATTTAAAAACTAAACAGAACATGTTCTAGGTTTTTCTTTTCTATAAAAAGAAGAGATAAAATTAGAGACAGGAATAGAAAGAATTTTAATTTTTAGGTTAATGATTTTATGGGTTTTTTCTTCTTGTAGAAGAGAGATGAATTAAATTTTTGGGTTAATGATAGTTTTATGGGTTTTAATTTGTGGGTTAATGGAAGTTTTTTAAATTTCTCGTTAATGAATTTTGTGGGTAAAAATTTTCTTTTTCTTTTTTTTTCTGTTAATTACCAGGTTAATTTCTTGTTAGGTTTGTAACGAAAAATGATTAGTAGGACTGATTTTTATTTTTTGAAAATTGAGTAACTATTAATGTGATTTATCATTTTATTTTTTTAACTAAATTTTTTTGTTGTAATGATATTCACTGTTGAAAGTAATAACTAAGTTTTCTGTGTGGGTGCTTTTCAAATAGATGAATTGTTAACTATAAAATATGCTATATTTTTGTAACCGTATGATTAAGGGGTTATTTATTTAACGAAATGATTGGAAATAAAATAACTTTTCTTAATTAGGTAATTTTTTGGAGTGATTAATATATGAAATTTTAATTAATTTATTTTTTGAGATTATTAGTTGTTACAGGTATAATGCAGCTTTCTTATAAAAAAAAATAAAGATATTAAAATAAAAATTACAAGACAAGTTGGTTGAAGAAATTTTTAATCTATATTTTTATAATTTTTAATAATTGAATTCAAATGGTCTTGTAGAGACTCGAATCATCTACTTAAGGTATATAGGGCCTTTTCCCGTACGTTAAGTCCATTTTTATTTACATGTGCTATATTGGTACTTTTCTCAAGCCTTATAAGTATTACCAACTAACGCGCTCTTGACTTTATGAATTAGATCTACAAGATATATGCTTGTGGCATGTAGGCTCTCAACAGAATACTAGAGATAAAATCTTTCATTGAAATAAAATATCTTCGATTGTTGAGAGATTAATGGACTCTCAATAAATATTATTTGAAAATTTTATTTTAAAAGAATCCACCCTCAATAGATGATTTAATTTATTTATTTCATTTTTAATTTTAAAAGTAAAATATATAGACTTGGTGAGGTTTTCAGTGCCGTGTGCAACTTTTTGGGCAACAACATCGACCAATGATTATACAAGGATATTGACACTGTGTTGGCCTTTGGTTTTGAGATTGGAGGGTGCCCCTTCCCTTCTTGCTTTCTTTTTTTAATCTTCCCTCTCGAGGCGCCAACACAAATCGCCATATAATTGGTCATTAAACTTAAGGCTTCAATGTCCTGTCTTTATAAAAATGATATTTTTATTCACAAATTTGCTTATATATTACTTACAAGCCAGTTATTAAGAATCACTGCAAAATATGTTTTTCATTTTAAAAATATAAAATATACATATATTTTTTAATTCTTAAATAAAATAGGATATATTTTGAAGAGATTATTCTTTTTTTTCTTTGAAAAGTTAAAAAAGATTATTCTTTTCTTGAAAAAGAATTACCTACTTTGTATTTTTATGATTTAAAAAAAAATCAAATGGGAAAAATATTATCATATTTATTTTCAATATATTTTAAATTTTTAAAAAAATGAGAGTTAAAAGTAAAATTACAAGTCTTTTCTATATTAACCAGTAAACTTAAACTCATGACCAATCGTATACCCCATTCTAAATAAACATACAAAACCAAAATAAAATTTCAAAAAAGGTACTACTATCCTATTTTTTATGGTTTCCGCTTATTTCGATTTTATTCAGCATTTTATTTCTGACGATTGGCGAAGTTTGGTCTCTCTAAATTGCAGACGCACATGCTAACTGCAGGGATGTTGCATCTAAGCTTTGTACCTTCGTCCTTCAAAATGACCATCTCATCAAACTATATTATACTTAATTCTATTCAATTCTCACATAACTATTCCATTACATCTCTATTCAATTCCAACAAGCTAAACATGAGCTGAGAGGGAAGGGTGAATTCAGTACGATAATGCACTTAGTTGGACAATCATCATCTCTTTCGCTATTAGTAGAGAGTAAAAAGTTGAAACAGAAACGTTTTTTTATCTTGCTGCATGTGAAGAACATAATCACTTGCAATCTTACAGTCAAACAAGGTTCAAACTCAACTCTGCAAATACTAACTACTAACTTAAAATGGTACAGCGGACAACTATCTCTTAATTTCGAACTCGGCAAATGGATGCAGCCTACTCTTCCAAGTGATTTTATAGCAACTTCAAGCATCTATAAATCGGATATCAAAAGTGTGGGGATGTATCTGCCACACGTTTAAGGCAGCATATTCCTCTAAACATTCTTTCAACTGAGCTTCGCTATATCCCTGTCAAATCCAAACAAAAAATCTTTAAGCTTTACATAAACTTGACAACCAAAATTATACATTTCAGTTTTGAGTGGTATTCATTGTGGAATAACATTTCACTTTCCCAAATAATAAGCAACAATAACTCAAGTTCAACTGTCTTGTATCGAGAACAAACCTTTCTAGATATCCAATTCAATGCATGGGCATAGCTCACGTCCATCTTGTTAGCCCTTGCAGCTTCATCTCGTAATATTGAATATATATCAGATATGGCATCCAGACCAGACTTCTGACGATCATCAGAATACAAGGAAAATTTTGACATTTGCATCAGCCTAAGAGCCTCATCCACATCACTCTGGGCCACAGTTTCAGAGAAACGAAGCCGTGCTAGTGCCTGTGATAAAATTATATCAACTTTATGTATATTGCAATTCCAACAAAAAGAAAACAGCTGCACCCAGGAGCAGATGTTTTTGCACACACTCTTATTGTCAATCCACATGGCATTTCATATTTAACAGCTAAAATAAAAAGAGAATTTCATTGTAAACAATAAATCAGCGAGGAACCCACATTTCAGATCTAGACATTCCACATCCTTCTGCCCTCCCCTTAGCCCAACCCAAAGAAAACAGAACCTCCCCAACCCCGTTTAAGCATAGAAAAAGATGGGAAGATATTATCAGTGAAAAAAAAAAAAAGAAAAGAAAATCAGGACTTACTGCTGATATTCGAAGAATGCTCAGTAGGGTCCTCACAGTAGTATAAGAATGAGGTGTACTTGATTTAGCTTCTTCTTGACGAATGCTGGAATAGGCTGTAGCAATATACTCTTCTAGCTCCTTTGGAACATAAGGAGACAATCTTCTTGCAGCAGAAATATATGCACTGCAAACAAAAAACATAAAACCAGATTAAATAATAACTAAAGAAATCAAGGCCTCTAGACAAAAATCGTGACAAACATGATGCTGGAACTTCAAAGAAAATCAATATAGCAATACATGTAGCTACCCGAATATTCATAAAACAAACAGGAAGAGTCAACTATAAAGTTCTTAAAAGTTTTCCATGTAAAAGCAATTACTGTGCTTACCGAAGTACAGATGGTTCAAGTGGAGTGAAGCCAAGTGCAGGAGATTCTTTATTCTGGTGCACATAAACAACATGCCTTGCCATCTCAAGATCACTATCCATATCTGCTCGATCCAAGATCAACCACAGAATATCAAATCTTGACAGAAGGGCTGGAGGGAGATTGATGTTTTCAGCTGGCGTTCTGCGTAGGTCATATCTTCCCCTTCACAACAAGTTATATGATTCAAGTTAATAAAATGCTCTTCTTTTTCTCCCCCCCCCCCCCACTTATTTCCATTTCAGTTCATGTAGGATAGTTGCCAAAAACAATAAGCCGCAATAAGAATTAGAAAAACTTTGAAGGACCCGAAATATTTTTACCAGGCTGGATTAGCAGCAGCAAGAATTGCAGTTCTTGCATTCAAAGATGTGGTGATCCCTGCCTTTGCAATACTCACAGTCTGCTGCTCCATAACTTCATGTATTGCTGTTCGATCAGATTCATCCATCTTATCAAACTCATCAATAGCACATATACCCATATCTGCTAACACCTGAAACAGAACCAAAATGTCTCTCTTAAACCATAGGAACCTTGAAAATAATAATCAGATAAAAGGGATCATATTTGAGACTAATAATAATTAGATGAAACAGATCATATTTCAGATCAGATATACTACATGCACATGTAAAACAAAACCAACTTAAAAGTATAACTATTAACAGAACAAGGCATAATTTGTAACATGGGTGATACAGACAAAAGGTTGGCATGATATACGAGGTCCTTACTGTAAGCAATTATTGTTGCCATACTCTTCTATGCTTTCTCATACCATAAACATATCCACTTGAATACAATAAATTATAGTACAAAATTATAGTACAAAGAAAAGAACACATCTCACCAGGGCTCCCCCTTCCAAGACCATCTCATTTGTGACAGGATCTTTCTGCACAGCTGCAGTTAGACCAACTCCACTGCTTCCTCGGCCAGTGGTATAGACTCCCCTGGGTGCTACATTTATAATGTGCTTGAGAAGCTGACTTTTGGCAACACCAGGATCACCCATCAAACAAATATGCAAATCTCCTCTGATCTGCAATGTAACCAAGTAATTCATTGAAACGCTATTAGTATGTTCAAATGAGAAATACAAATGGAAGCAAATGGTAGGTATTAATTAAAGAAGATTCTTTGATGGTAGGAAAGAAAAGGAGGTGATGAAATTGATGCCATATAGCTCAAGGGCATAACTTGAACTCTCCAAGTAAAATAATAATAAAAGGAATTGGCCAACCTTTGTAGTGAGCCATATTACTAGTGATAAATGATAAGCAAAAAAGTTACTGCCAACAAATACAATAGAACATAAGGTGACATATTACCTTCATCCCATCCTTTAGCTTCCGGTGTGGAGCACCCACAAGAAGAAGAAGCAAAGCTTTTTTAACATCTTCATGTCCATAAATTTCAGGAGCTAATGACCGTGCCAATTTGTTATATATATCACCATCCTCAGCTAATCGTGCAATTTGCTCTTCTTCATCTCCCCTAAGTTCATACCTGCACTTGAGGATAATTGAGTGTAAATACATGCACGCACGTAAGGATAGTTGAAAATAATTTGTTTCAGTGAATGGAGACAACCGAGACCCCTATATCAGATGTCCTCTATGCAAGCTAACATACTGACTTTAGAAAGCATAAAGACGGATATTAACCACAAGTGCCTTCCAACAATGAGATCAGAAAAGCAGCTTACTCTTCATATTTTTTCTTGAAATGGGTGACAGACATGGCTTCCAAATAGGTATCTGCAACTAATCCAGCACGCATTGCCCTAAATCCAGTGTAAGGAATGGGAAGAAAGATGCCTGATAATTCAACAACATCACCTGGAGCAACCTGAATTTGACAAACAAGGTAACACAAATTCATCGTCATCAGAGTTAGATTTCATTATGAACAGTATGTGATGTTGTCTCCAGCCATGAAATGCAGTGTTGCAAGGGAGGAAAGGGGAAAAGAAACAGGTGCAATGTCTACATAAAGAAGTTTCAGGAAAGCGATTTTTTGGTACTTCAGCTACATGTAATCAACATGACAACCAACCTTTCTCGTCATTTCCCCTCTAAAATGAACTGTCATAGACCGCGGAATGTGGCCTTTGGGAACATGCTCCGCCAACTCTTGAATCTTGGCCTGGAAAATTTAACATTACACATTACAAACAATGCAGAGTAATTCATTGCTATTATCTTAAAAAGCCATGTTGATCTATAACCTCTTGGAACTTCAAAAACTTGGATGCTCTAAGTTGAAGGATAAGGTTCCCTTTTTTCCTGTTCACTGAACAACGCCTTGAGGGGCACTCATACAAGGGCATGAATACTCGAGCAGTTACATCCTGTTTGGCACACAATGGAAAGAGAAAAAAAAAAGTTACAGGAAAATACACCAAGCCAACATTTTAAGGTCCCTTGCGAACCAGTTAAAAGGATAACTATGTATATGATATCTAGCTTAACAGGGCACTATTTTTAGATTACTATTCAACTATCAAATTAAGCAAAATTGTATTAAACGAAGAAAATATATGTTTTTTTGGTAGAAATATATACATGTGGTAGATGTTATCCCATTCCAAGACCAAAGCATGCTGCAGGCTAGTCAAAACTTACATTTGACCCATAAAGAGACAACAAATGACTTCAGGTCCAGAATCAAATATAAGCCTTACAAGTGAAGTATATCATCCTTAGCATCTCAACCAATCCCTAGTGGCAAAGAGAATATTTAATGCTTAGACATAAAACCTGACAATTAGTTACCTGATAAATTTCACAACCACATTCTTCACATGTGTAGACAGCTACCTGCATCAGAGGCTTAACATCCGAACAACGAGTCACAATACCAGATATTCGTACAAGCTGGCCAATATACGAAGCCTTCACCTCCCTAATGGTAAACGGCCTCCCCTTTGAAGGTGCTCTGATATAAACTTCACTGAATAAAAAAAAGTGAACATAACCAACGCAGTTCTAAGTATCCTAAAAAGAATCAGTTCTCACACAATTTAAACAGCGTATATGCATAATAGAGCATGCTAAACAATATCTCTCGTACAGATATCTTAAAAGATCAAATTATTAAAATACTAGAAAAAGTTCTTCCCACAAAATTTCCAATAATAACAACTTACAATTTTCAAGGCCCACTAGAAAATAATAAACTGTAATTAGAATCACATGGCATCTAAATATAGTTGTATTTGACTTCAAATTGCACACCATTTTGGGGGCTTCCACTTAGCTAGCCACCAATTGCCACAACAAACTTTTGAACTTAAGCTGTAAGCAATGGAAACTTTTTTAATCCCAATGGTTTAGTCATATTAACTCTTTCCTGTACCTCTTTTTTTTTCTTCGCTAACCAACATAAACTCAATTATTATTATTAAAACCCAAAAGGGTAGAAGTAACCAACAGGTTAGTAAAACATGAGCTCCAAATGCACTGCTACAAGAACAATAAAATGCCAACATAAACTCAGAAATTATATATTATCCCCTAAAGGAAGAATTTAGGGCACGTTTAAATGTGTCAAGAGTAAAAGAATTAGTTCTTGAAGCATACTAGTAACGTTTAATCTCTGGAGGCATCTTCTGACGCGGATCAGACCCATCTGTATTATTGGTAGCGTCCTCCGCTCTCTGTGTCATCAATATATCATGATCATCATCATGAAATGCCTCAGTAGGCTCTGGTAAAAGCTCGTCAATTGCACCTGCGAAAATTTCAATGTATCTTCGAGTGTTCTCAGTAACCCGCTTCAAAAATTCCTCATCCAAGTCTTTATACTGCAAAAAGGGAATTAGCAGCCAATGAAATAAATTAAATTTTAAAAAAAATAAAATAAATTAAGAGGAAAATAGGAAGAATCATACGTTAAATAGGTCCTCGAGATCGATCTGTACTGCTTTAATTTTACGATTCGCGACCTCTTGCTGAAATGGAGAAAAGGATAAGGGTTATAAATAATTAGGCAAGAGAACTAAAAAAGTACACTAGTAAAGTACTATTTTTTTTTGTATTCAATTAGCAAGAAACAAAAAGAGATCTACGGTTTAGGGTTGGTAAGGATGAAGGGAAAGAAAAGAGGGAGACTCACAAGGATGTCCATGTATTTTGCGTCGCCAATTGCGTCTGCGAAGTTTGAGATGAAATCTTTGGCGATAGCTGTCGATAAATTAGGGGGAGGGAAAGAAAGCCAAAAATCAGTGAAGGGATGATGCAGCAGAGACGGAAAGAGGGATGAGGGAGACGAGTACCTTTGTCTGCGTCGAAGTTGAGGTCCTTCATGGTTCCTTCACTGAACGTGTGAATAAAATGAGATAGTGAACTGAGCGAGAGCGAGAGCGAGAGCGAGAAAAGAGATGTGAGGGAGAATATGGGAATTAGGCAGTGAAAACAATGAGATTTTGGCGGCAACAAGATGAGGAGGGAAAGAGGGTTTGGGCGGGAAAAATGTTGATGCTATGGATACGGTACAGCCAGGCGTATTTTGTGAGTTTGTGAGAGAGTGCGTGGACGGTCACGTGCGTGGACGGTCACGTGCGTTCATGATGATTCTATCAACATTTTGGGCTGTGATTGATTTTACGGCAGAGCAAGAAAATTAAAAATAAAAATTTGTGGCTGCTGGGATTCGAGCCCAGGTCTCTACGGCCACAACGTAGAATTCTAACCACTAAACTACAGCCACAAGGTTATCGCGGTGGTACATTTACTTAAATTTGACATAGAAACAAATAAAATTTTTAAACTTGCTTATGAAATAAAGAAAAACTTTCCAAATGGTATCAAAACATAATCTGCTTAATCATTCATTTCAACCAATATTATTTAAAGATTTTGAATTGATATTTTTTTTAATTTCATATACATTATAGCAATATAATGTTATGAAAATAATAATTCCTATGTGGCATAATTTATAAACGGTTATTTTTCACAATAATAATCTATCACGTGTCGTTGATAATTATATTTAAAAAAATTAATCCAAAGCAAATTCTTTATTTTTTTTTAATATCTCGAAAAAATTAGAATACAAAAATAACAATTCAAGGCAAATCCTTTATAAAGATATATTTCATTAATTCATTACATGTAGTTTGCAAAAAAAAAAATTCATGTTTTTATATTTAATTTTTTAATTAATTTAAAAAAGTTTATATTCATTATTCATAATATTGATGCAATTAAATTTATTTTATTTTTAATATATTATTATATGTTATATTTTTGTTGAATAAAATTAATAATTTTTATATGAATACAAAATTATACATATATAAATGTACTTTATTTTTGTATCAAGTTTTTGTGTGATATTTATCTTAAATAATACATGCTCTAAATGTGCATGGATGCATTAAATATGCCCTAATTTTTTTAATTTAATTATAATCCTATCTATAATTATGTTAAATAAATTATAAGAAATACAAACTATAAAACAAATTGACATAAATATATATAGTAATTTTTTAAACTTAAAATATATTTTTAAAAGTTAACTTTTATCTTCCACAATATTAAAATTAATTTACATCGATTTTTTAAAATTAAAAATATATTTTTAAACAAATAAATCATAAATTAATTTAAACAAAAATAAAATTAAAAAAAGTATTATATTAATGCACACAAACAACTCGCTCCAAACTAGTTATAATATGTAATTCTAAAATAAAAAATTAACCAACATTTTTTTGAATTGCATCAATATTTTGATTTTTTAATAGAATATACTGAGGAAAAAAAGTATAAAAATATTCTTAAATAGGCTGTTTTTTGAAAAAAAAATGTTTCTCCCAAGTTAAAAATTAGCCCAAAAATACTTTTTTTTCATAAGCCAAAAATTTTAATTTCTCTAAAAAAACACTTTTTAGAAGCATTCAAAAGCTAAGTCATAATATACATGAGTATACAAATGTTATTCTCTTTTAAAATAGTTCAATGGATGAGAATACCAAGTTATAATCATGAAATTACAAGTTTTATAAACTAATAAATATGCATCACATTGGTAACTACTAATAAATTGTATCTTAGCCCCAACATCATCAAAACACTCCAACAAATACTAGACAACCAAATTGACCACTGTCGAAAGTCTTGTAAAGACTTTACAATATTTGTGATGCATGAAAAATGGGTTATTCTCCTCGTCATCATCTTAAAGTCTAATGTCCTGTTTACCAAGACATTGTTCTATCTCAAGAAAGTTCATTGTTAAAGTTTTTAATAGATTTGGCAGTACACAGGCTTGGTAAATTCCGTATATATGGCAAACACCGAAAAAAAAAAAAAACGAACTATGACTTTTAGAAAAATATGGAATATACCTAAACTAATACTAAAGCCCAATTAAAATAAACTAAAACACAACATTTTTGTCTACAAGTTTTCCCTCAACAGTGTTTGAAAATTTCCTCTGCCGTGATAATCGCCACAGAAGCTTTTGGAATATGCAAAATTTCATGTTTTGAGATGCAGTGAGAAATGTTGGGAATTGAGTGGGAAAGAAGTATTTTTAAACATGCTTTACATCAATATTATATAATATCTATAATGAATTTCAAATATAAAAATATATTATAAATATTATCTATATAGGTGGAAAGCTGTCACACCACGAGCATGTGACAACTAATTTAATGATCTATCAATTTTCATAGGAAAATCGAACGACGTTAGTGCTAGGAAATTATAACATATCAAGCTTCATTGTTTTTATCTCTATTTGTTGTAAAATAAAATATTATAAATTCTTTTTATTAGGGGTTAAAAGCAAACATTTCATTAGACACCTCGCGTGTATTATTTCAAACTACGATCAAAGAGATGAGGTTTAGTGGTCATCTCAGAATAAAGTGGTGGAATCATTTATCCACGTGATGCAATGATGTCGTAGATCAAAACTTTGGATCCTTCTTTGTTGTTGTTTTGGTCAAGTTATTGCTTGATGCTTTGGTCATGTATTCTTGTTGTTTTTTTTTATTGGTTCTTTAAATTTACTTCAAGAACTTTATGTCTTACAAGTTAAATAGGAGATTGATTTGTATTTTTGTTTTTAAGGTATCTTATAAGTACTAATAACTGTAAGTATACGATATCTAATTTATGAAATCAAATCTCTATTTTTGAGTTTGTGATTATCAACTTTAAGTTATGTTAAGATTCAATTGTGCTTTAAGTGGTGACAATAATTTTCTTTTTGTATTGATTTATGATTATGCACTAACAACTTAATTTATAAATGACCGAATAGGTAAAAAGTAACATTTTCATCCAAAAGAAAATGACTATGCTGTTCTTGCAACACAAAAATAAAGCTTGCTTCAAGTTTGAAATGTGATGATTCATAGCATTCGAGGAAAGCAAAAAGGAAAAAGAAAAGGAGGGAAGAGGAATTGGAACACTTTTTCCCTCTCAACAAGAAACCAAAACATTCATAGCATTCATATATATGATAAGATAGCTCATATAATATTAACTACAAATGAACTTTCATAGTTATATAACTGGAATTCCTGTTACATTTCACCATTTCATACAAAATCTCCAAAAATGTAAATGAACTTTTTGACCAATGAATCACATCATAAAATTATAGCACCAGAAATAAAAAAAGTGGGGCTATCCATAGCAATTTCACCTACCAACATCTAGGGGTTTAACTGGATTATGTTCCTTGGATTTTGCTAACTTTACTTGTACAAGTTTGTCCAGAATTGGAGGCTCCAAAGGAATTGGGTCCAGACAACGCTCTGAAGCAGCAACAATTACCTACATCCGACATCCACATTTCATTACTAGCGGAACAAAAATCAGATAAAAGCAATACCGGTGTTTAGTATGTAACACAGAAAGATTAAAGCTCATGACTAGGAATTTCGCAATTACCTCGTCAAGTAAAAAGTCAACCGCTTCTTCAGCTTCAATATTCTCCTTCAAAAGTGTCCTTAAGAAATGAATATCCAGCTGAATTTGCTGGAAACCACTTCGATTAAAGGTTTGGAGTCTGACATATTCTTGCAGACTTTTAACGCAAAGTTTCACTATAGTTGTTTCAACTGACTCCTGCAGTGACAAGGAAACTCCATTCATTCTGTTTCAGAAGCATCACATTGACACTTTTTCCGCAACCACAAAAATTCATAGGTGATACATACCTGTGAATATTCAACTTTTGTAAAAATTTCTATTTTTTGCTTAAACAATTTTGCTAGATGTGTTTCTAATAGCTGACTCCTGGCTTTTTGGATATTTGACCTACTCATTTTATCATCTAGTAATGCGTTGCTACGTGATGAGTTGGTGCTTCCATTGCTGTCAGACCGTTGATGCTTACGCAATAGCCCTTCAGGTAAAATCTGTTTCACCTCACTATCTACTGCTTTCAACTAGAACAAAGAATCGCGAGATAAAGCATAATGCATCTTAGAAAAGTTCTACATTATCGAAATATTTATGTATATCGAACTCTGCAAGACAAAGATTTAAAACTATATCTATGTCAAGTCAGAAAGTTTAAAGAGACACTAACCTCTTGTAGAAATAAATCAACAAACATATGAACTTCTCTAGGCTCCTTGTGCTGCAAGTATTAAAAAACATAAATTATTGAAAACTTAAACTATTTTAGTAGGGGGAATCTCTCTCAAAATTGAGGATATAGCACAGTAAACTAACCTTGACCCAGTTTGGTGTTGTAAACCTCTTTCTTAGCAAAGTAGATACTCTTCGAGTTCTTACATTTATGTACTGCAAAATGAAACAAAATTGAACTTATAATTAACAATGAGATAATTGGCTCTCCCTAAAAAAACACATCAGAAATGGTTCATTCAATGCCGGAAAATAAAATCGTTAAACATATATGCTCCCTTGAGGCAACATATTGCCTTGATATCAACATTCTTGTGAATTCGAAACCCAAAAACTAAAACTAGATAAAACACATCCCACAGATCCAATATAAGTATTAATTTTAATAATTTCAAAAAGAGGAAAAGAATAAATTCTTACATGATGCAAAAGCTTTTCACCACCTAACTGAAATAGTTGACATATCTCCCCCGAAACAAAAACATGCCCATTTTCGTGGCCTCGGGCACCACCACTAGAGAAGGAGGCAGCTATTTCCTGACAGTGCAACATGAAAAGATGGCTGAGCCCAAAATAGTAGTGAAAATTTATTAGGTGGTAAGGTAAATTTATCAGGTGAGAGAAAAAGTTGCCTCAGAAATTCTTGGGATGGCAGTTTGTTCAATGAATACAGAAAGTTGAGCTAGGACCAAGACAAGACCAGCAAGAACTTTTTCACCAAGTGCTCCTTCTGAAAATCCTTGATCTTGACTTGATGAATTCTTTCTTCCAGAAAGCAAGAGAAAACAATCATCAAGAGACCTGAAAAAGTCCTGAAATCCTTCTTGAACCCAATCAATTATGAAAGCTCTCAGTTTAACTAGCAGCCCTAGCTCATCGTCAAGAAGTTGGCGAAATTTCTGTAGTAAGCAAATCGTTTAAAAATGAAGCTCAATGCTCAACGAGTAAGTTGCACATACACTATGAATTTAGTCAATATAATAATGAAAATGCACAAGTTCGCAAGAAAAGACATACACACACACACTAACCTACTATAAAAATGCAACTAGATTGATATTGTTTTTCAATCTAGAAAGTATATCAAGCATTTACAGATTGAAGTATAAGTATCTAAATAAGAGAGAAATATGAAAATTAGGAACATGAAATATGGACATGCATTTTTACAGGAAGTAGTACACAAGGAATGAAAAGTTTGAGTCGTTTCTACATGCATAAAATAAGAGTCAGTTTAGCATCTCATGGTTACCAGTAAGACATCCATGCTGCCTTGGAGTACTATTTTTTTGCTAGCCTCCAAAGCAACCTGTAAGGGATGTTCCTCTGCTGCCTCCTTTGGGCTAACCTTTACTTTCAAGAGAGCATCTATAAATTGAACAGAATGAACTCAGACTTAAGGTAATTTTCATCAAATAAAACCAACATCAATAAGAAAGAATCAAGTTTGTGCAAATTTACAAACTTTTAGAAGTTTATGTAGAATACATGCATAAATAGCTATATATGGCTTAACCATTAGTGAACCTATCATTTTCCATAAACAACTGCCGACTGAACATGCTTTTGAAAATTATTAATGATATAACTATGATATCTATTCTAGAATAGCCACAGTTGTAAGTGGAAGATAATAAATAGGATTTTGCAAAGCTTGGTTTAGGGTATACACAATTCAGGTAAAATTCAAGTGGACTAATACTCTTAGGATTGAAGAATAGTTGATTAGATATTTAGACTTCTGTCATAAAATGGGTAAAAACAACAACCTGCACATAGTAAAATCTAAACCATGCTCTCATCTTTTGGGTGATTTGAAACTCCAAAAGAGTATAATATTTTTTGATAGGACAATCAATAGAAAAAATAACCTGATATGTCTTGCAGAAGGTAAGTAAATGTGCTGGCAACATACTTTTTAACAGTTGCATGAGCAACCTGATCAGACCACAAAATATCATTAGATGGTGTTTCGTCCCTCAATATAAACACTGCTTATCTTTCTACTCAAGATTAAAGAAGATAAAAATGCAAAAGACTAGAAAGAAAATGATTTCATATGAAATTCAAGAAAGACCTCCAAAGAAAAATTAGATAGCGCAGCCTCACTTAAGACTCCATCCATCAGAAGCACATCATCCCATATAGCCCCTACAATGGATTTGGCAAAGGGAAAAAATGGCTGAATAAATTTAAGTGCAAAAAATGAATAAAAAATACTATAAAATTATAACGCGTAAGTTAATTTGAAAGCAAAATAACTAATAATGTTAAAGACTTTAGGAACAAATAAGTTTGAATTCACACCAGTATTAAACAATAGTGATTTATCCCGAATCAAAGCCTTAGTTCTAGTTGGGGAATATTTTAAACAAGTACTCCTTCAAGAATAATATGACAAAGGCCTCTATCTCTAAATGTCAAATAAGATGATAAACTATTTGACTTGTGCGAACACTGTTGGAATGTGCATTTGCTAATAATGATAGACTTTGTCATTAGTTATGTTAAATATTTGGGGCTGCATTGCTAAAATCATGAAGGAAGAGAAAAGAGAAAAAGCAAATGGACACTACTTACGAAGAGCGCCAAGGAAATTGGTAGAAGAAATTCGTCTCTTTACACGTTGCTCAGTCATTTCAAAGTGCCTGAAGAAAAAGGCAACATTTAAGTGGAACTTTCTCGTGCTACGTATTCTTATAAACAATAGAAATTCGATTGAAGCTGCTTACTTGATGACCAAGTTTTGTGCAAGTTTAATTAATTGACTTTCAGAATCAGGAAATATTACTCGATAAGCACGAATAGCCTCCGCAAATCCATGGACAGAGACCTATTTTAGAAAATTGAAAAGGTTCTTCATGAGTCCAGATGGCATTTTTCTACCCTCGTACTCTCTACACCCTCCTTTTATTTTAGGGGATGCTTGGGCTGACTAATTTAACTACAGTTAATGAACTAAAAATACAAAAGTAGTGTCATATAGGCTAATTTAATTAGAGATAATTTGGAAAACACATCATCTGGTCATTAACAAAGATCCACTAACAAAGATATAGAGCTCTAACCAACAAGCATTCAACTCTAAAGAAATTTGTAAAAAACAAAAAAGGAGTTTGGTCACTAGTGTAGTACCAAGCACACATTAAATAGTGATGAAAAAATTATTGGTTAGTTGCCTTTATAGACAGTTCAAATTGCAATGCAGTAATAAAATATTTTATACATCCAGTTGCATTATGCATAATCTTTTGTATTGAAAACAATCAACCTTAAAACATTGATGGCATAAGATTCCCAAGGCAATATAAGAGTTTCACAAAAGAACGTGCATTATAAAAATTTAACATGGTTCAAAAAGCCATGCATTTTCTTTGCAAAAATACAATTTTATTTGTTCCTTTTATAAGTCGTTTATCCACCCTAGTTCCTATCCACCAAGTCAAATATAAGAAATTACCAAAAAAAAATAAAAAAATGCTACTTCATGCTTAGTTACCTCATGACCTATACCAGGAACTGAGTCAAAACCTTTTCCTTGTTTAGAAGGATCATTGGATTCTCGTAAAACATTCTCAATTTCATTTGTTTTCAATTGAAGGTCTCCAAGAGACTGCTCTAACTTTTCAAGAAGTTTTGCCTGTAAGCTATCCACCTGCACCAATTATGGATATGCATCATGCATATGTATTTATGTCAAATAGATATAACTAAAATAAAATAAAATAAAATAAACTTTTGCAGAGAACAATATTACCATTAAGATTAATAAATATAATGCACATGTTATAGGTTATCGACAATAATTTTTTTTTTTATGTATTTTAAAGAAGACATCAAGGAGAGAAAGAAAGGATGATATAGTTTCCAACTATTTGCTAATGTATTTTCATGCAGAGAAAATGGCTTGCACAGTAGCTAACCTACTGTTTAATGCTTTAAGCTCTGATCTAATTTAAAATCTGATCTGAAAGTTTCAATACAAACCGGAAAATCTAATTGCTTCAAAAGCACTGCAGCTTCAGCTCTAGCTTGAATGGATTCAGAATCTGAGAATAGCTTTCCCTGAGAAGAAAATTTCATCAAGCATTAAAATTATATCAGAGAAAATCACCTTGCATGCATAACACAAAGATAAACATGCCTGCAAGTTTTTTAATATTGTAATAATTGCATCTTCAGATGCTCGTTTACAGTCCTGGAAAGATGAATCTCCATATGCCTGGTAAGAAAGGCAATGGTCTGTGTCAAACTTTTTGAATAAAAAATTATGACATAAAAGCAAAGTTAAGTACTAACAACAAAATTAATATACAAAGCAGATGAACAAGGAAAGCATCAATGACCTTAAAAATTGGCATAGCTCCAATGTAGAATTTGACTGCATCAGCATATGCTTCTGACTTGATGCACTTTGCAAGTCTAGCGGGTAGATCATAAATGAACTGTTCTTTTCCACATAAAACAAACTTTTAATCTCACCCATTCATATATAAACTTAAAGTAATACTATAATTATCCAATCTGAAAATTTCCCTTGTGCAGTAACATCTAAAACGCATAAATGTCATAGCCTTTACTATTGATTGTTTGATAAAATATTGCACTGCACTTATAATGGCTACATTTGGTTAACCTACTTTTAGTTTAGTTCTATAACTATTGTCATGTTACTCACAATTCACCACAAACATTTTTCGATACCTGAACTTTACGCAGAAGGTTCCTTGTTCGGTGCAACTTCTCAATGTGTTCTCTTTTCTCAAAAAGAGAAGTGTTGACCCTATCACTTCTAGATTGCACTGACATTATCTACAATCACAGATGAAGAAAATTTATTCTTTGCAATAATCCTCTGTTTACGTTTCTTTTGAATGCATTGTTTTAAAATTTTTACATAGAGATGACGCGAAAATATTTTTACACACCTTATCAAGAAGTTGCTCCATATTTGCTTCCATGCCTACAATGTTACTTTTCATCCTGTTAAAAGCAATGTTTGAGTTAGAGTTCTTAAATAAATTATAGTTGAAAACCAGTTAATACAACATAGTAAATCTTAATCAAACAAAGGAGTAACAAGATTTCCATGGAAATATGTAATGTTGATAAACCCTATCCACTATTCGTTCACTAAATATAGTTGCAGAGGCAATTGTTACTAACAATTTCAAAGATTGAAAGAAGTTACCATTTAATTGCATCCGTGGCACTAATAAACTTGTTGTAATTCTCATAAACCAACATTTGCAAATCAGTATCAAGGTTCTTGATTTCGGCTGCCATTTCAACATGCTTCCGAAGAAGCTCTTCCAAATTCGACTTTTGTACCTACAGATTTAATCCAATCCATGCTTTAAAGGAACAAACCTTCCAATTCAAATCCAGTCTAATACATCATTAGTCAAAACAGACTTCAGTATAAAAAAATTCTATAAATCTAGCATTAGAAGTCCTTTAAATCTTAACCATGATTTGGATAAAGAGAATTAGGAGAGGCGTACGAGAAGGTTCATGTAGTGCTCAGGATCGAAAGTTGCGGAATTGATGGAATCCAAGTTTTCGTAATTTGAATGAGCTTTGGGAGATGAACCATGATATGGATAGTAGAAGCTTGACAATAGATCTCTCATTCTCTTGGCCTTGTCATCCAATGGAATATCATCGTTCGCCATTTTTGCTTGTTCGACCATTTATTTTGTATCACAAAAATTAATAAAGAAATATGTTTTAGATTTAAATCGGGAAATTGTAAATAGCGAATGAAATTGTTTGTAGTTAATGGATTGAATGAACTACGCCAGGAAGCTGAATAGGAGATCCTGAATCAAACGATGTGGCTTGTGGATGAATGAAGAATCATCCCGATTTGCTATTGAGGCTTTTTCTGGGTGCTTTTTTTTTTTTTAGTTTTCTTTAAGGTTAATTTCACCACCTTATCTTGTGTGCCTAAAATTTAGTGTAACAAACAAAACTAAAGCCTAAATGCCCGCATTTAAATAACACTTGTGCTGCATTTAATTGGATTGCCTTATATTTCAGATCTACTTGAATGGGTCAAGACTTGAGATGCAATTATACTAATCACACACAACACTCCATTTGTCTAGGATTCAGTGCTTTCACTTTGAGGAGAAAGAAATATAATTGTACAAAAATGATCCATAGTAATTACACATGACAAAACACATATCAAATTACTTAAAAAATTAGGGCCTTAGTCTTTTTCGACAATATCAACTCCTCGTTGGCAACATTGTACTAAAATTACATATGTTATTCATGCATAATAATTCTTTAGTTAAAAATAATATCTATTTAAAATTGGCACTATCAAACAAGTTTCTAATAACTTAGCAAAGTATTATCTCTCTTTTCAAAATTTATTCTATTTCTATCTAAAATTTTAAAGAAACCTTAAAACCCCTCATCTCTGCTATAGCCATCGTGCAACCAACTTCTATTTGGATTGTTGTGCGCCATCCGTCCCTCCTCTCTCCGATCTCCCTCTACTTTTTTGTTCCAACCTCTTCATCTTATTCCTCTTTTCATATATTCCCTTGTTTTTCCTCCTCTTCAACTTGTTTTTTGATATAACAACAAGCGTTACCACAAACATGGTTGACTAGTTGGAAGAACACTATCATTTTTCATTTACTTCCATTTTGATGGGTCGACTCTTTATTATCTCATTTGAGGAGGAAAACGTTTTTTTAGTCCTTAAAAGCTCTTTATTCTCTCTCTATTCCATTTATATTGGAGTTCGATGGTTTGTTGAGGAGAGCATGGCTTTGTTTGCGAGAGTCAATGCACCAGTAAAATGACTCCTAATCTAGTGGCTAATGCCTCAATTTGCGAGCTTGACTCTTCTAATGCTTGTGTTTCTACTAACCAATTTCAACCTTTGTCTCTCCCAATTGATGACTCGATATTGATGTTATGTGAGTTTGATGTGCAAGCTCCGAGTGAAGTTTGATGTTTTGTTTCTTGGCTTTTTTTTGGTCAAATGTTCTTGGCTCGCATGCCGTGGTTTTTATTCTAGGTTTTTAGTTTGCTTCGTCAGCTTCTACTATTCTTGAGATTTATAAGTCTAAGCTAAATATATTTTTAGTATAATTTTGTAACTTGTATTTGATAAATAGAAAATTTCTTTAAACAAAAAAAATTAGCAATTTTTTAATTCAAATTCAATTTAATCTTAATTATTATCAAATTGTTTCTTTAAGTAAAATAAGATTTATATTAAAAAATATATAAAAAGCCGTAAACGAAAAGACCTAAAACTAATCCTAACCAAACAGACTTACCATCTACTCGATCATATATCCATCTCTTTCACTGGTTAAAACTGAATTGGTATCCGAACTAATAACAAAAAGAAGATTAGTGGAAGGAACATCATACTTAGTGTACTTCACATAGAATAAGGCCACCCTAGTAAGACAATGAGTTGTCTCATTTGCTCTCTTACGAGTCCAAAGGAAAGACAAATGATTGAAGTGTGTTCTAAGAGACAAAGAATCATAAGTAAGAGTCCAAATGTAATACCCCTCGTCCAGTTTGGTCACCAACTTGATTTATGAGATGCTACAGTAAAATAGAGACATTCATATGCACAATTATCGATTTTTTTTATATAATTTTATTTAGATTATACACATATATAAGAGGTTATAACTTAAACAAGACTGATTAGGTGTTAAAATAGACATCCTTAGTTTCAGGTGATTTATAGTTTTCATTCAAAAGTTTCAAATGAAGCATGCCAAGGTGGTTCGCCAAAAGATGTCCTCTCAAGCCCTCTGCCAAATGAATGCGGAAGGGAGTTCGCTATATTCTTGTACTTAATATGAACGTCGTGACCACACCATCTAATTTTATCCACCACATAAAGTTGCATTTGGACACCACACCACAATCAACCAAGATAACGTGGTCCGCATTTTAATTCCGTCAATTATCAAAATAAGTTAGCATATTCAATACATGCAACCATTTTCATTTCAAGCGTGCTAAATGTCTACGGCAACATTGAACAAGCATCACGAAAGAGTGTATATATATAACATTCAATCCATTACTATTCATTTTACATTCAATTTTGCAAAATAGACCATATATGTACATGCCACTAGACCCAGTGCAGAGTTAAAAATAATTCTACCGAAATAGAAGTTGGATAGTATGAATTGTAGATCAATCCGCCTATCGAGTTCTGCCAACTACTTTATAAGAAAGGGGAAATTAAACCGGGTAAAAGTTAAATATGCCTAGCAAGCTCATAGGTTAAAAGCATAAAAAAACTCACCTCGCCAAAACATTTATTTATATATATACATATAACTTAACTAAATTCCACATCTTGCCAACACATTCATGTATATAAGGTGAGTACATCGCATTCGAACTTATAACATATCATAAACATTTCATTCAGAAAACATTCAACCCAATAAACCACTCTGAATAAAAGAAATACGTGAGTAACCAATTGAGAACACGCCAATTTGCTCATAAGAGCTAATCCATTCGATAACACGCCAAAATCACTGAAGAGATTAGATTGAAAATCTGCAACAAATGTGTAACGCCCTTAACTTGACCTGATTCTTTGGGTCTGGATCTTGGGTGTTATTACACAATTCACTTAACAAAATTTCTAAACAACATTCTTAGACTTTTAACACAGGAAATTTTCCTTAACATTTATCGTAAATCGTTATCATTAAAGAAACAAGAAAATGCATTTAAACATAATACATCATATCTATAATAATTTATTACAATACAGAAGTTTAATAAAACAGACCTATATGGTGTTAATCCTACAATACGCCACTTGTCCAACCAGGTCCACTGTATGTATAGTTTCCCCTTTCGTCGCGCTTCTCTGGCGTCTCCTGACCTGTCCCTCTGGGCAAACAAATTTAAATAGCAACACTTGAAATATAAACATAACAAATTTAAAAGTCTTTTCGAGCATAATTTAACCATCAACACCTAATCCTAGGGGAGAGTAAAACTCGATTTTAATCGAAAAATAGACACAATCCATTTTTTATTTTGATTTTGTTGGGTGGGATGGTTTTATTGGTTTCATCCTCGATTTAGTCAGCTTTTTCGGTCAATTCTCAATTTCTGAATTCTAGAATTGAACTGACCGAAAAAATGACTTATATTATATTATGTTTTAATGATTTAAAAATATATTTTATAATAAATATATATAATAAAAAATTAGGTCGGTTAATCAAAATATTTGATAAAAATCTATATTAATTCACTTTGATCAGTTTTATCAATAAAAAGTAATTGATTCGGTTTTAATGTGTTCAAGTCAATTGTAAAAAAATCAACCAAACCGATTATTCACCGTTACCAAATCCACCTACACCTATCAAATGTTTTGCCCAAATATAATAGTGAAAAATAATTTTTTTACCATAAACACAAAGATAATGTGACCCAATTGACAAGTTCACCACAAAAATATATTGAAATTACAAGTTAAATTTTTAATAAGATTTATTAACTAGTATTTTAGTTATTTTAAAGTACCTTTACTCACTATTTTGCTCTTGAATTATATTTTTTTTCTCATTTTGATATTAATTTTTTTTCTCATATTAAGACCTAAACTTTACTCTATTACTCATTTCAGTACCTTTTAAAAAAAACTAACCAATGATAACACACCACGTCATCTATGACTTTGCATATTGATCGGTAATGTGGTATATGCTGATCGGTAATATGGAAGGTTGACCAAAATTGACCGACGTTGACTCATGTTGACAAAGCAAAAAATCATTTAAAATTAAAAAAATTAAAAATGTAAAAATATGTAGAAAATCATAAAAATATCTAAAAATATTTTTAAAAATTAAAATTTTGAAATTTTGAAAAATTACAGAAATATGAAGAAAAATATTAAAATAATTAAAACTTGTGATTTAGAAGGTTATATTATTCAATATTGACTAGTGAGTTTTTTTCTTTCTTTTGGCTTTCTTTACAATTTGTAAAAAAGAAAAGAAAATTTGACTATGGGAATAGGTGTTTTAATGAAGTATGTATATTTTTTTATAATTTTTAATATTTTTTATAACATTTTAAATTTATTTTAAATATTTTACATTTTTTTATAAATTTTAACAACTTTTTAAAAATTGGAAAAATTATAAAATATATACTTCATTCCCATAGTTAATGTTTTTTTACAAATCGTATATAAAACCAAAATAAAAAACCCATCAACCCAAAGTGAATAATATAAGCTCCCGAGAACACTTTTTTAATTATTTTTATAGTTGTTTATGTTATGAAATAATAAAGAAAGAACAAACTAAATATGATAGAAGAAGGTGTAGAGAGAATGTAGAAGAGAGAGTGTATCTTCTTTTCTTATTATATATTTTCATGAGTACATGAGTCCCATATATATAGGGATTAAAAGTAACTCTCTAATTAATATAGGGCATGTAAAGGGTCATGACCTTTTATCTCCCATATTAATGGGGTATAGGAAAAGTCTCATAATTTATGGGGTATAGGAAGAGTCTCATAATTTATGGGGTATAGGAAGAGTCTCATAACTTATGGGGGTGATAATGGCATCCACATAAATATTCATAACACTCCCCCTTGGATGTCCATTATCTAATTATGCCTCGTTAAAACCTTACAAAGAAAAACCCAGTGGGACAAAAACTTAGTGAAGGAAAAAAAAGTACATAATTATACGCTTGATATGCTGCCTCATTAAAAACCTTACCTGGAAAACCCAGTGGGATAAAACCAAGGTTAAGGGAAAAAGAGTACAGCGCGTATTTACTCCCCCTAATGGCTACATCACTTGAGATCTCGAAGGTGCCGCATTCCAATGTAGGAAACTAGCTTCTGAAACACTGATGTAGGAAGCGCCTTAGTGAATAAATCTGCTAAATTCTCACTTGAACTGATCTGATTAACTTTTATCTCCTTAAACTTCTGGAGGTTATGAGTGAAGAAGAATTTTGGTGCAATGTGTTTTGTTCTATCACCTTTGATATATCCACTATCGAGCTGATCAATGCATGCTGTGTTGTCTTCAAACAAGATAGTTGTAGCTTCCTTTCCAGATGATAAATTACAATTATTCCTTATATGCTGAATCATAGATCTTAGCCATACACATTCATGACTTGCTTCATGGATTGCTAAGATTTCTGCATGATTAGACGATGTTGCTGCAATTGTTTGCTTCATTGAGCGCCAAGAGATTACAGTACCTCCATATGTGAAAACATATCCAGTTTGTGATTTTCCATTATGAGGGTCGGACATAAATCCTGCATCTGCAAAACCAATCAATTCTGTTTTGGATTTGTTAGGGAAAAATAGACCCATATCCTTTGTGCTTTGGAGATAACGAAATATCTGTTTAACTCCAGTCCAATGTCTCCGAGTTGGGCATGAGCTAAATCTTGCTAGCAAATTTACAGAAAAAGATATATCAGGTCGGGTATGGCTAGCAAGATACATCAATGCCCCGATTGCACTGAGTTATGACACTTCAGGACCAAGAAAATCTTCACCATCTTCCCGATGGCGAAAATGATCTTTACTCGGATCAAGTGATCTTACAACCATCGGGGTAGTTATTGGATGTGCCTTATCCATATAAAATCTTTTTAGCACCTTTTCAATATACGTTGATTGATGCACAAGGATTTCTTCTTTTAGGTGCTCAATTTGTAACCCCAAACAAAATTTTGTTCTTCCAATGTCATTCATTTCAAATTCTTTTTTGAAGCACTCAACAGTCTTTTGGATCTATTCAGGAGTTCCAATGATATTCAAATCATCAACATATACTGCAATAATGACATATCCAGATCCAACCTTCTTAATGAAAATGCATGGGCAAATTGGATCATTCTTGTATCCTTCTTTCAACAAATTCTCACTTAGGCGATTATATCACATGCGTCCGGATTGTTTCAATCCATAAAGGGATTTATTCAATTTGATCGAATAATGTTCTCTAGAACTTGAACGCACTGCTTCAGGCAGTTTAAATCCTTCAGGAAGTTTCATATAAATGTGAGTATCCAGTGGGCCATACAAATAAGCTGTTACTACATCCATTAGGCGTAAACCAAGCCCTTCTCTTATAGTCAGACTTATCAAAAATCTAAATGTAGTTGCATCCACCACAGGAGAATATGTCTCCTCATAATCAATTCTAGGTCTTTGTGAGAATCCTTGTGCAACTAAACGTGCTTTATACCTCACAATTTCATTCTTTTCATTTCTTTTAAGCACAAAGACCCATTTGTATCCCACTGGTTTCACACCTGTAGGTATACGGACTACAGGTCCAAACACTTCTCTTTTCGCTAGCGATTTCAATTCAATTTCAATTGCTTCTTTCCATTTTGGCCAATCATCTCTTTGTTTACATTCCTCAATCGGTTTTGATTCATAATCCTCTTTATTATTTATAACATTTAGTGCTACATTGCATGCAAAAATATCATCGACGTCGATTTGATTTCGGTTCCATTTTATACCGGACATGACATAGTCAATAGAGAGCTCTTCATTGTCAGGTACCTGATTTTCTTCTGAAACTATTTTTCCAGTCATGTCTATAGTCTCTTCAGGAGATCCCAGTATAATCATTTTTTTCTCGATTTTGCCATCATTAATCTTTGCTCCTTTCCTTTTCCGAGGATTCTTATCTTTGGAACCAATTGGTCTACCACGCTTCAGGCGTGTATTAGACTCAGTAGCAACTAGATTTTGTTCTTCTGGGACATCAAGTTTTATTGGAGCATTCACAGCTGGTATATGTGACTTAGTCACTTTCTTTGGGTCAGAAAATGCGTCTAGCAATTCATTAGCTAAACTTTGTAAATGAACAATCTTTTGAACTTCTAAATCACATTGCTTAGTTCGAGGATCAAGATGAGCTAATGACAACTCTTTCCAACTAATTTCCTTATCCAGCTGTTTGATTTCTCCCCCTAATGTTGGAAAAACTGACTCGTCAAAATGACAATCTGCAAAACGAGCCGTAAATAAATTCCCTATAGAAGGTTCTAGATATTTAATTATTGACAGGGATTCAAATCCAACATATATACCCAACCTTCTTTGAGGTCCCATCTTAGTTCTATGTGGTGGAGCAATTGGAACATATACGGCACATCCAAATGTTCTTAGATGGGAAATATTTGGTTCCTGACCATGAACTATTTGTAAGGGGGAAACTTTATGATAACTTGTTGGCCTGATGCGAATTAATGCAGCTGCATGTAAAATTGCATGCCCCCAGGCAGTGATTGGGAGTTTTGACTTCATAAGTAATGGCCTTGCTATCAATTGAATTCGTTTTATTAAATATTCTGCTAGACCATTTTGTGTGTGAACATGAGCTACAGGATGTTCAACACTTATTCCAATGGACATGCAATAGTTATTAAAAGACTGAGAAGTAAATTCACCAGCATTATTAAGACGGATGGTTTTAATAGGAAAATCTGGGAAATGGGCTCGTAATCGAATCAATTGAGCAATCAATCTCGCAAACGCCAGGTTGCGAGTTGATAACAAAGATACATGGGACCATCTACTCGATGCATCAATTAAAACCATAAAGTACCTAAATGGTCCACATGGGGGATGTATAGGCCCACATATATCCCCTTGAATTCGCTCAAGAAAAGTAAGTGATTAGTTATTTATCTTAACTGGTGATGGTCGGATTATTAATTTTCCCAGTGAGCATGCAACACATGTAATATTTTGAAGAATCTGCTGGCTCTTCAATGAATGTCCACATGAATTTTCAATTATTTTTCGCATCATTATTGAACCAGGATGGCCTAACCGGTCATGCCAAAGAACAAAGTCATTAGTAAACTTCTGGTTTACTATAGCATGTGTTTCTATAGAACTGATCTTTGTGTAGTACAAACCAGTAGAGAATGCAGACAATTTCTCAACAATTTGTTTATTGCCTTGAGCAATACTCGTAATTTGAAGGAATTCACAATTTCCTTCGTTTAAAGTCTCAATATGATATCCATTTTAGCGAATATCTTTAAAACTCAATAAATTTCTTTGAGACTTAGGGGAGTATAATGCATTAATAATTTCAAATTTTGTTCCCCTTGGCAATAAAATAATTACTTTTTCGGAGCCTTCTATAATGATTGTACTACCAGATATAGTGCTCACACTTCCTTCTTTTATTATTAAGTGAGAAAAATATCTCTTGTCTTTCAATATGGTGTGAGTAGTTGCACTATCTGCTAGGCATATATCTTTACCATTCATAACTGATTGCCTTTGCGAGATAATATTCTTTAAAGAAACAAAATAATAACCACAAAATGTTATACATAATGGTGAAAACATGTATTCAAAGTTCAAATTACAAAAATATCACATAAAACATAGTCATAACATCATTATTAAAGTTGCTAAATGAAACATGAAGTAGTAGAAATTTATTTTATTATTTATCGAAATTTGTGGGCTTAATAATTTCCTTCAAGGGGTAGATAGAAAATCAGCCACTTCCAAGTGGGTTGCATTGCCATCATCAAAATTACATTCGCCATCTTTATACACAAGATTGGTTTCTATTTTCTTTCCCTTTTGTTTTAGGGACTGCTGATAAAGATCAACTAGATGCTTTTGTGTGCGACATACACGTGACCAATGTCCTTTTCCTCCACAATGATAGCATACATTAGTCACATTTTCACCTCTTTCTTTTTCTTCCCTGTTACCATTTTTTCGATCCCACTTCTGGTAAGAATGTGAATTTTTAAAATGACCACCTCGACCATATCCATATCCACGGCCGCGGCCACGCCCTCGGCCACTACCACGGCCACGCACACTCCTATTTGCATGGTGTGTTTCTTTTAATTCTTGCCCATTATGTAAACTCACATTCGCTTCAGGGAATGGAGCAGAGCCGGTTGGGCGTGATTCATGGTTTTTCATTAGTAGCTTGTTGTTTTGCTCTGCCACTAGGAGACAAGAAATTAATTCAGAATATTTTGTGAATCCTTTTTCACGATATTGTGTCTGCAGGACAACATTATTTGCATGGAAAGTTGAGATGTTTTCTCTAACATTTCTGCATCAGTAATCTTCTCTCCACATAAATTTAATTGCGAAGTGATTCTGAACATGGCTGAGTTATAATCACTAACAGACTTAAAGTCTTGCAATATTAAATTCAGCCACTCATAACGAGCTTTAGGCAAAATCACAGTTTTTTGGTGGTCATACCTTTCCTTTAAATTGGCCCAAAGAATTTGGGGGTCCTTAACAGTCAAATATTCGGTCTTTAGACCTTCATGGAGGTGATGGCGAAGGAAAATCATGGCCTTGGCCTTCTCTTGTGTACTTTCTTCATTTCCCTCCTTAATAGTCTCACCAAGACCCTTTGCATCTAAGTGAATTTCAGCATCTAGTACCCATGATAAATAGTTATTTCCAGTGATATCCAGAGCCACAAATTCGAGTTTTGTAAGATTTGACATTATAAAACTTTAAGACAAAATATACAAGTCAATAATGTAAAATAAATCATGTTAATATGCAAATGAAATAACACATATGCAAATGAAGTAGATCAACTTGTTACCCTTACTTCACCTAAGCGTCATTCGGCAATCTTTAAGGAAAAGTTTGTTGGCCTTGATTTTTGTATTAGAGACTCGTGCTGATAACGTATTATGAAATAATACAGAAAGAACAAACTAAATATGATAGAAGAAGGTGTAGAGAGAATGTAGAAGAGAGAGTGTATCTTCTTTTCTTATTATATATTTTCATGAGTACATGAGTCCCATATATATAGGGATTAAAAGTAACTCTCTAATTAATATAGGGCATGTAAAGGGTCATGACCTTTTATCTCCCCTATTAATGGGGTATAGGAAAAGTCTCATAATTTATGGGGTATAGGAAGAGTCTCATAATTTATGGGGTATAGGAAGAGTCTCATAACTTATGGGGGTGATAATGGCATCCACATAAATATTCATAACAGTTTAGTATTTTTTAATAATTTTCATAAATTTTTATCATTTTTAATAATTTTTTATCGATTAACATGGCCAACGTCAGTTAACTTTGGTAAACTTACCACGCTATCAATGGGAAAATGAGTCCAGTTCAGAAGCTAAATAGTGAGTAAAACCTTTTTTAAATTAATAAATATATTAAACTTCAAGGGTCGCAGAAAGTAAAAGTTTTCCTTTGGTTAGCTTTTATTTGCGGTTGTGAAATTGAGGATATTCTTCATGCTCTTAAAGATTGCTCGGCTGCGAAGAAAGCTTGGTTATAGGCCATTCCTAGCGATAGGCAAAGTCATTTCTTTTTTGAATTTTTACAGGATTGGTTTACTTCTAATCTTTAATCAAATGTGTGATCGTCTGAATGAGGGATTTCTTAGCCTTGTTTCTTCGGGCTAATTGTATGGTGTATTTGGAAAAATAATAACTTGTTCATTTTTTAATACATTACTTTGACGGCTCTTGAAATTGTTAAGATTTACATTGGTTGGGCGCAGCAGTTCGATCTTAGTCATAGAGGCAACCAGTAACCTCTTCTAACAACTGCTTCTCAAACACATATGGCCAATATGTGGGTTAGTTTGTTCACTGATGGTGCAATTACTAGTGGTGATGGGAGAGCTTCTGTTGGGGGTGTTTTACGCGATCAACATGGGAATTGGATCTTGGGGTTTAGTCATTGTTTGGGATGATGCTCAATCTTCGAAGTGGAACTTTAGGAAATATTAGATGGTTTACTGGTGATGCTTAGCAAAGGTTTTAAAAAGGCCACGATTCAAACGGATAATCTAGAGATTGCCAGGGCTTTACAAGAAAATATGATGACAGACTTTAATATTACTGTACTTAGAAGAGTTCGAAAAATTATGAGAACTGAAGGGTAATGGAGCATCAGATACGTCCATAGAGATTTTAACAAAGTTGTTGATTGTTTGGTGAAACTGAGACTAGGGGAATTCAAGTCTTTAGGTTTATGTTATTGCACCGAATGAAATTCTGGAGCTCATTCGACAAGACAAGACTAATGATGCTTTTGTGCAATTCATCTTGATGTAATTCCATTTCTATGTTTTTCACGCAATATATATATATATATATATATATATTAGAGTTAATTGGACTATACATCTCAAACTATAACTTTCATTCTAAAATGGTCCTTAAACTTTTAAACATTCTAATTTTATTTTTAAACTATCAGTGTTATATAATAATGTTATTCCATTACTAAAATTATTAATTTAATTGTTAAATAAGATGTTAAATCTTATATTACATGATTTAAAGTTAAAAATTTAAAGAATATTATAAAAATAATTATTAAAAAATATTGATTTTAAAATTTTTGAAACTTTTATAAAAATTTTATCACTCATTCCCTAGATTTATATTTTAATTTAATTTTTACTTTTAAAAATCATGTGATATGTTTTAATTTTTTATTCTTTATTTGGAAATAGGAAATAAAAAGAATCCACAGGGTATATTCCAAAATAAAAAAAAAAAGGGGTGGAAAGTGCTAAGAAAGTGATAAACGTAAAGCTGGCGTCACTTTGCACGCCAGCGCTGACACCCAACCCAATAAGTTACTCAGTGAAAAAACCTTAAATACTCCTCCACCTCATCATTATTTTATTCACTAATCTAATCCAACACCCAATCAAGTCCTTCCTCGTTTCCCTATAAAAGCCCCCATCCCTTCTTTTCAAAGCCTCTTTTCGATTCGCTTTGCTAGCGCCTGTTTCGTCTGCTCTGCAATTATTTTCACGTTTCATTTTCTTCATCCAGCTAAGTATTCTTAGTTTCTTGTTCTTTTTTTTTTCTTTCTCCCTTTTGAGTCTTCACTCTTTTTGTCTCAATTTTTTTTCTTTTATCTTAGATCTGGTTTAGAACTAGGGCTTTTTTTTATTGACTTGTTTGTTATTTTTCGACTATATTGTTCATGTCTAATTGCGAATGCGGAGTCGAGTCTTTATTATAGAACTATTTCAATGATTTTAGATTTTCTATGAGCTACGCCATCCTCATGCGTCGAATTCGTATTCTTCACTCGTTTTCAGTTGTTTTCCTTTACTGGTTCTACGTTTTCTCATGAATCAGCTCCCCTCGTTGTTCATCAATCCCTTCATCTAGATCTAACCGCTAGTTAAGTTCTCTGACTGTTGAAAAAATTTGAATTCCTTAATTATCATTCAATTTATCAGTTCATATTAAATATTCTTACGGATAAAAAAAAAAAGAACAACACTCCCCTTGCTATGGCTTCTTTGCAAAGGTCAGCGAGCTCATCCGATTCAGATCCGCAGTATGCAAACATCGATGAGAGGAAAAGGAAGAGAATGCTTTCAAACCGTGAATCGGCCAGGCGATCAAGACTGAGGAAGCAGAAGCGGCTCCAAGATTTGGTTCAGGAAGTGAGCGCATTACAGAAAGATAACAGCCAGATCTCTGAAAGGATCAGCGTCGCCACCCAACGCTACATCGAGATGCAATCGGCCAATAATGTTTTAAGAGCTCAGGCGATGGAATTGACCGAGAGATTACGGTCCCTGAATTCGGTGCTGCAAGTTGTGGAAGAAATCGGTGGGTATGCTGTTGATATCCCTGAGATTCCGGAGCCGTGGCAGCTCCCCTGTCCGATACAGCCAATTATGGCTTCGGTTGATATGTTCGAGTATGATGGATAGACTCTTCTTCCTTGTGTTGGCCAACGGGTGATGCTGCCCCATAATACTTGCCCCATAATAATCATTTCTACCGTTAGTTAAAAAAGAACATACCTCTTTTGTGAACTGCACTAAAAGTGGTGAAAAATTAATGGGTTAGTTTAGCATTGTTTTGAATTATCAAATTCAATCCTTTAGGGGGAAGCTTGAGTGGCAAAGCAAGAAGATGATAAAGTCTTTCTCCTTCTGTAAATGCTTGATTATTCTCTATGTTTCCTAGCCATTATCACATTCCAATGGTATTTACTTCATTGTCAATTCTGCCAGGGAACAATCTAGCAATCATTGCCCATTTGAATCTAGTTGCTTAAACCATCTTAATCTATAATTCTTCCCCGCACATCAGTCAACAAAAAGCCATTCATTTAGAAAGCGAATCATACAACAAGGTGAACTTTCGATTTTTTTTTTTAACTTTATGGTATATATTTATGAGTGGCCAACGAGTGGATTATATCTATCATCAAACAAAAAATATTTTTAAAAATAATTTTTATAATAATTTTAGTTTTTATTAAATTTTAATTATTTTAATGATTTCGTATGTTTTTAAATACTGTTGATTTAATTTAGGGTCAAATTTGTTATTAACCCTTTAAATTAATGTGGCACATCATTCCCTTAACGAGACAAGTAATTAAAATGTAAAAATTTGATAACATTAGTGACTAGTTCGTAATTTTTGAAGATTAAATGATTGAAACATAATTTTAAACATAGACTAGGGACTGTTGATGTAATTTAAATGCTGATGCGAAATGAAGAATGCAGGTGGAGGGCAGGCCTTCGCCTCCTTATTAAATGGAATAATAACATTTTTAGTGGCCCAAAATTATTAACAGTTCAATTCAAGTCCTTTTCAAATGAAAATTTAACTTCGATTCCCTTTTTTTTTTAAATTTTATTTGGTTTAATGCATTATTTAGGGTTTGATCTCAGCATATGTCCTCACATTAAGGAATAAACTTTTTACGGTTTAAGTTAGTCCCTAAACTGATAATTATTCCCACATTGAGAGCTAATTTTTTTCTAAGTTAATCCCTAATATTTCCTTTAAAAATGTTAGGAAAAAATTCAAACCTCAATATAAACAATTACCAAATACAAAGACTAAAGTAAACAACAAAAAATAAATAAAAAATTAAAGCCTATTGCCAAATTTCATGACCAGAAATAGGGATTAACCCATTTTATTTTCGCTTCAACACTAAAGTCCTAGCTTCTGCAAGTGGATGTATGAGGGTACCATCTGTCATGCTCTAGTTTCAAGCTTCGGTTGTAGCTTCCTCCCGATCGATGTTTGTGTACAATTAAATCAATCTCATATATATGTTCAAAAATATCATAATTCTATGGATTCTTTAAAAATTTCAAATTTACTTCTTCACTTTTATTTTTAAAAATTTAATTTTTTTTAACTTTAAAATTAAACTCTAATTATTAATATTGTTAATTATCAAATTGGTTAATATGACATTTTCTTGATAGTAACATAATCAAAAGAATAATATTATAATGAATCTAATTTAATAATATTAAATGTCTGGATTAAATTTCTAAAAATGAAGTTGTAAATTTACAAAGATGTCATATATTTGTTGGTCTCAATGTTTTCTTTTTCTTCCCTCCTTCAAATATTATTGAGCCAACATTCCACACGGGTCATAGTTGTAACTGCAATTTCTTAAAAAAAAATAATAATAAAACGAAGATGGAAAAGTAAATGTATTTATAAAGGATCAATCACTTTAAATTCTTCAAAGCCTTCAATGTTGCCTTTGAATAAACCAGACTGGAAAAGCTTTCAAAATTGATATAAAAATCCCCAAAAGCAAGAGGAGGTCGGTGCAGAAAGAAAACCCAGGGTGCATAAAGCTTAGAAGTCTGCATATATAGTATATGCTATATATCCGTAAAAACTCTTCTAATTAATCTTTTCTTCTTTTCTTTTTCCAGTGTGTGGTATGGTATAGGATTACATGAAACCACCAATAACATCTTCAGTGTGACATTAACAACTTAAAAAGAGTTTTAGGACAACTCCAAATTTTTCATCACCAAACACAAAAAAGGACGTCATAATATAATAATACTTCAATTATCGTAAGTGCGGCACTCATCTGTCTCCGGGTTGTCTTTGCAATAATTCTCCAAAGGATCGTTGTCTTTCTTCTTGTCCCTGGCGTGGCTGGCTGCTGCACTCAGCTCTTCCACCTCGTCCCATGCCGCTACACACTCTCCGCTCGCCGGGTCATCCGAGCACGCCTCCTGTGCTTCCTTGATGCTTTTCTCCACCTTCTCCGATATGCTATCCGGGGCAGCTCTCACTGGCTTCATTACCTGCATCCGCCTCTGGGACTGGGACACCCTTTTCCAGGGCTGGTTTAGGGTTGCCACCTTGACGGGGCCACCCTTTTTTGTGTCCCGTACGTTGGCTACAGCTCTTAGGCTTACGAGGCTAACACTAGACAGGGTTGCCATTGTTGCTTGTTTGTTTTTGGATTAAGAGAAGAAAAGTTGTGCTAAGGTTTTCAGGAAATGAAACGATAAGAGGAACAGGGATTTTAATTGGTAACTCTAATGGTTGCTGAACGCACATTTCTTATCATCGTTGGCCCAATAACGAATTTCCACGTTGGAGAAAAGCACAGATATTTCATGGGAATATCATTCATTTTTTATCGCTTTTGAAGGAATATCTAGTCTTCAATAATTTGCTTACTAATGCTAACCAACGACCACTCGCTCGAATGTTAAAAATCTAGGACTGCCGATTTTTATTTTATTAGCTTGGTCCGAAAGATTTGGTCTCTTGGAACCAACTTGTACGATGCCACGTAGGAAGGGTCTGTTTGGGTGGCATGGCTGTCATTAGAAATCAGTCTATTTGGCATTTAAGTGCAAAGTGTGTTGGTGCAGATATGAGATACTTCAACCCTGATTTTCTCTAAATTAGGAAGGTTAGGGTGGGATAGTCTTATTTGGTTCCGTTGCACATTCCTAAGCTTTCTGTCATAGCTTGGATGGCAATTCTGGGCAAAGGCAAACTGCCATTGGTATGAATTTGGAGACTGATTGGGGAGAGAGCTGGAATTCAAAGGGAAATCTTTGCAAACTTGCATTCAGTTGGATAAAAAGGATTCGTAGCCCAAAGAAGAAGTTGTAAAATAGTATTAAAGAGATGAGGGGGAATTATATAAATAGGTTACATACTGTCTTTCTATTATTTGATACATATTGTAGTCTTTCTTTGGAAAATATCTTTGTATTTTCACAAATTTAAAATTAGTTTTTATATTTTTTATTTTTAGGGATTTAATTCCCCAATATTTTGGAATTTTAATTTAAAATTCAAGTCTAATTATTAAAATAATTAAATTTATTAGTGTAACATTCTGGAATAAAAAAGAAAAGTAGCACAATAATTAAAAAAATAACATTTTAATAAATCTAACAATGTATTATATTGTAATAACCTCAATCTATATTATTCATTATTAACCCATTACAATTAGGTCCCTAATAGTTTAAACATAACCAGTAAACTTTGAGTTTAATTAAACAACGTTTCATCTCTTTCATAATTTTCACATAATCAAGTTTAATCGTTTCATGTTTCTAAACTTACTTATATCAGGACTTCTGTATTGAGAATTTGAACAATTATTAACAAATGTAAAAACTAATCAATGGGTTGATTAGTATAAACTTTGTAGATCAATAATTCACTTTATGCCATAAAAACTTGAGAAATTTATTCTTCCTTTCTTCATTTTTCTGGGTTCGGTCATGAAGAGTAAAAAGATAATAAACATTCATTCTCCATTTCTTCTTTCTTTCTCTTCAAACTTAAAAGATAATTCTAATTTTTTTTTCCTATTCGAATGATCGTAAGCCTTATAGCTTCTCATTTTTTCCTTCATGAAGCCGGTCAGTCCATGCATTAGTGGAGGACGACCTTATCAAATTAACCATCCAAATTATCCCATTATAATTTGATTTATAAAAAGAATATCACCACTAAATACAGTCGGTTCGGTTCCCCTTACACATGAATGTCATGGTCAAATTCCTATTTAGGTCCTCCTTACATTCGTAAAGTCCTTTCATATTCTCTCTTCCACCAATACATATAACTTGATTAATTAAGTAAACTTAATTATGGATTTTATAGGGCCATGATTTAATGATAGCCTGGATAGTGGAACTTTCCACGTTCATCATTCTAAGTGCAGTTTATTAATTACCCACTTAAGGCCAAGGCAAAATTATCACTTAAGTCCCCTCCCATTTATACTTTCACTTCTTGATTCATTAACAATTTAATTATTGTACTATTTTTAATATTCTATTTAATTGACTACTAAATAATTTTATTTTCTAATTTTCATACTTATTTTGTAACTGTTGGATAAATTTTTTTTAACGGTTCAATTTAATAAATTCAAGTCATAAAACGAACTTTTCTTACACCGATAACAATCGTGTCATCGTCATTCTTGGACGTCACAAATGCCATGGACCATGGATTTTTTTGGGGCTCTCTTCTCTTATTGGCCGTGATGAAAAACAAACCTTTAGCTTCATTCGGGAACGGTTTAGTAAGAGGATTTGTCTCTGAAAGAACAAGCTTCTTTCTCAACCAGGCAAAGAAGTTGTCCCTAGGATTGTTGCGCAAGCTTTACCAATCTACAACATGAGTGTTTTCCTTCTTCCTACAGGTGTTTGTGCCTCTCTCCAAAATCTCATGGATGCGTATTGGTGGGGTTCAAATGACAGTCCCTAGCGTCGGATCCATTGGAGTTCATGGGAAAATCTATGTGTGCCGAAGAATTATGGAGGCATGGGCTTTCGAGACCTTCATTGTTTTAACATAGCCATGTTGGGTAAGTAGGGATGGCGACTTATTTCCCGGTTGGATTCTCTCGTTTGCCAAATATTCAAATACGGAGTTCCTTAAGGCCTCGGAGGGAAACAACCCTTCATTCATTTGGCATAGTTTATATACAACGAAGGGTATGTTTGCCGCTGGGCTTAAATTGTAGGTGGGCGCAGGTACAAATATCAAAGTTTATCGTCCGCCGTGGTTCATTGATGATGAAATTTTTTTCATCAGGTCAGAGCCTCTGCTTGGATTCGAAACAATGACAGTGAGTGAGCTTATGACGACGGATGGGGGGTCGTGGGATCGTAATTTTGTTAAGGGGTTGCTAGCTCCCACTAACGCGACCAAAGTTCTTAGGGTGCCGATAGCTAATCATAATCTGGCCGATTCGCCGGTATGGAACTTTTAAGGAACTTACACGGTTAAAACGGGGTATACTTTCGCACTTTCGCTTTATTACAATATTCATACTTGGAGTACAATGGCCCTTGGTGTCGCATTTGGAATTCGAAATGGCCTCCTAAAGTTAAAAATTTTGTCTGGCTTTGCTTGAAAATTTTTGTTCCATGCTGCACTTGTTTGATTGAGAAGGTTGCAGCATTGATCCTTTATGCGCCCGCTGCCCGTTGCTAGAGTATATGAACCATGTGTTTTTAATGTGAAACAATGTGATTGATGTGTGACCTTGCTGGTTATATCAGTGATTTTCCCACTGTCGTAGCAACGATTGATGCTATGGTAAGTGTAAGTTCTGATAGTGTGAAAAGCAAATGGTTTACGATCTTGTGGATAATTTGGCATTTCCGAATCTATTGGTACGACAAAATAAACCTGTTCTGGCGAGCACTGTTGTTCGGTTTGCTGATGATTTCTTGCCATGTTGGGACATTGCAAAGTCCATCTATGAGCGTGTCCAACCAGTTTTGTTACCTGGGGTGCTGTTTGGTGACCAAACCAGAGCCTAGCCCATTGAAATGCAATATAGATGCATTCGATGCATTGGATGAGTCTTTAAGTTTGGGCAAGTAAGTTGTTCTATAAACAAGTCTAATAGCGTACTTGCAATTTTTTGCTTGATTATTGTAACTCTTTTAATTTTTTATTATAATAGGTTTTTGTAAAAAAATATTTCTAAGAATACATTTTTTAAGAGGTACTTCGGTACCCATGAGTGTCGAGTTTAGTGATATTTACTGCATTATCAAATTTTTTGCACCTTAAGAGAATTAGGATAATTATTTGGGAATCATTATACCACCTTACCTGTAACACCCCTAACCCGTATCCATCGCCTGAACCGGGTTACAAAGTATTACCTGAATTTACAGATCAAATAGATAGAAATTTCAAATATTTCATATCATATAATATTCAGATCAGAAACCAATCAGTTCATACATACTGTCTCTTATTCGAGCCCTCGAGGCTCAAAATACGGCTAGAAACAAATCGAGACTAATTCGGAAACTCAGAAAATTTTTCGGAATACATTAAATTTTTTTTTAAAGCTGCAGGATTCACACGGCCAATAGACATGCCCCTGTCTTAGGCCATGTGGGCATCCGAAATAGGGACACATGGCCGTGTCCCAGCCTGTGTCTGTGCCCATGTTACTCTTTAACTTGGGTCACACGGCCAAGCCACGTGCTCGTGTGCCAAGTCGTGTACCTTTTCGAAATGGCCTCTGTAACACCCCCTAACCCCAAACCATCATCGAAACAGGGTTACGGAGCATTACCGAACACTCCCGATCAAATATGAATATTATATAAACATTTATCAAATATGTTATAAATTAATTACAATGTCCCTTTTATGGACCCTCAAGGCCCAAAATACGTGTTAGAAATGATTCGGGACTTATTTGAGTACTTCGGAAATTTTTCGTGAAATTCCAAAATTTTTTCTAAGTGTAGGGCTCACACGCTCGTGTGGATCGAGGACACGCCTGTGTGGTCAAGCCTTGTGGTAGTACACGCCCATGTCCTTAACCCATATAACTCTCTGACTTGTAAACTAAGAAGAAATTGAAGTCACACGGCCAAGCCACACGCTCATGTGCTAGGCTGTGTGCCTCACACAGCTGAGACACACGCCCGTGTGCTAGGCCGTGTGCCTTACACGGCTGAGACACATGCCCCTGTCTCTGCCCGTGTGCCTAAACTTGGGCATTCTATTTCAAAATTTTAAGGTCCGGGGGATACACGGCCAAATCACACTGTGCCAGGTCGTGTGGACTCTATATGAGCCTTTTATATCAAGTTAACCAACCCCGCAAACTTAAACCAAATTAACACGAAACCAATATCTCAACCAATCCAATTTATATAAAAATATACCTGAATCAAATAAAAAACATCAACTTATTAATTTACTCGATATATAATCATAAGTATTTCACAGTATCATTCAAACCATTCACCCATTCTAAACTGTATACCTAATTGTGCCATTATATAAACTTATCATTCAACATGTCTATTCAAAACATATTATAACATCCTTACATTCATACTCAAAATGATTTATATACAACCTAAGTACATGCTACTTTTATCAAAAAGAAATTCACATCACCAAATTTTGAAGTCGGGATCGGCTTTAGATGCTGGACCGGAATATTTGACTTCTACTAACCTGCGCACGAAAAACAACTATACATTGAGTATATTTATACTCAGTGGTATTACTATAATTCAATTTACTTAAGTAATATACAAATCATGTTTATTAATTTGTCACATTAAACTCATATATCAACAAAACTTATTTATTCATTTAACAATTCACTATGTCATAATTCATTTCATACAAATTTTATTTATCTATTTATAAGTAATGGTTCATACTTGCATTTTCATATTCTTATTTCTAAATTTCAATTTCTCATTTCATTTCATGAACAAGATCATTCAATTTCATTCAATTTACAATTTCATTCACTCCACCTATTAACAAGACTCGGACTTTGGTGGATACATAGATCCAACCAAACACACCAATATGGCACCCAATACCTCATCGGATAGTTCGAAGTAATAGTTGACACACAGTGTCTCATTGGCCAAGCCGAATTAAGTTGGTACCCAGTACCTCATTGAATCTGCCCGAAGTAACAGTATGACACCCAGTGTCTCATTGACTCGAGGTCGAAGTATCTTTGAACACTTCCAATCCTATGGCATGCCAACTATATCCGACTCAGCCCGATTAGTTAATAGGGTATAAAAATTACTTTTCAATATCTAATCAATACACATATTAGATAATCATGTATAATAATACTTTAATTCAATTCAATCCACTTTTCAATTAATACACAATTCACATATTCATAATTTAATTCACTTTTATTCAATTCAATATTCAAACTCACCTCAATTTCTCTTACCAAGCATTTTAGTTAAAGTTCAACAATTAATAATAATAAATTTGAATTATAGTAATACAAACCGTAATTTTTCGATTTAATCCTCGTCTGCTTTCTCTTTTCACTTTTTAGCCAATGTCTCCGGCACGACGTTAGCTACAAAAAATTAAAATAATTTTCAATCATTAATACAATACCAATCTATATTTAACACTTGAATTTTCTACTCAACTTTTACTATAATTCCAATTTAGTCCTAACTAAATCCATCTATATTCTTATTACAAGTCATACCTTGTTTCTATTCAATTTCCAACTAAACTTAAATTTTACTCTCAATCTTTCATCCTTAAACTCTAATTTTTAATTTCTTTCAATTTAGTCCCTATAGCACAAAACTTATAACTTATTTTGCAATTTAATCCTTTAACCAATTCTAACTAGAGCTTCTATCAAATAAATCCCTAATTCATCAATTTACTTAAACATAAACTATGTTTAAAAATCTAATAACTTTCAAAATTTCAACATAATTTCAATAGTATTTTACTCTAGAATCATAATAGCTTAAAAATTACAAGAAAATGATTTAATTTGACTTACCAATTAAACTTCAAATTTTGAAATCCCTAATTTCCCCTTTTCTTTCTTTCCCTTTCTTTCCTTCTTTTCTTCTCTGTTTTCGTCCCCCAATTCTGTTTTTTATTTCTTTTTATTCATTTGTTTCATTTATTTTACTTTAATTCCTTTGTTTATTTAGTTTAATAATAATATATTATAATAATATAAATATCTTTTACTTATATAATAAGTAAATATATAATTATATTACAAGTGTACATATATTTATTATTGCTATTACACATGAATGGTTTCATTACCATACATTTGTCTTTATTTAATTTATTTAATAATAATAAAAATAATGATATAGTATAATATAATATAATAATAATCTATTAAACTTCAACTAAAATCCTTGATAATTTTAAACTTATGCTGCCTCAATTATGAAAATTGGCATAATTGCCTATTTGATTCTTTTAATTTTTCTTTAATCTATTAATCAACTTTCACCCCTATTTCTGTAAAGACCCAAAATTTACGGGTATTAGGAAAGTGAGTTATCGGGTCTCTGTTTTAGTAAAACGGATACGTAAATATTTATTAAAAATATTTATGAAGTTAGTTTTGTAGTTAATTAGGTTTCAGTTAAAAGAATTAAGTTGAATGAAGGTTAATTAAGTATTAGGACTAAATTGAATTAAGTGTGAAAGCTTAATTATAGAATAGAAGAAAAGTCAAGGGACTAAATAAGTAATTAAATTAACTTGTTGACATGTGTGTGGTAAAAATAATATCAATGTGTATTAATTATATATATACATTTGTAACACATATATGTATTTACTTATATATTAAGTAAAAGATATTTATTAATTATATTATTATATTATATTATTATTAATTAAGTAAACAAATTAAATGAATGAAAAAGAACAGATAAGCTCACGAAATAGGGAGAAAGAAAGAAGAAAAGAAAAGAAAAAGGGGAAATTAGGGTTTTAAGGCTTCAAGCTTATTTTGGTAAGTCAATTTAGTCTATTTTCTTGTAATTTTAATGTTTTTGGAATCCAAGAACAAAGTATTACTTGATTTATGCGGAAATTTTGAAAGTTAGTAGATTTTTGGATATAGTTTGTGTTGAATTAATTGATGAATTAGGGGTTAAATTGATTAAATTTCAAGTTAGAAGTTAGTAAAGGATTGAATTGTATAATAAAACATAAGTTTTGAATATTAGGGACTAAATTGAAAGAATTTTGAAATTATGGATTTATGGTGAAATTAATGAGTTAAAATGAGATTAAAGTAGAAATTAAATGAAGATATGGAGTTAATTTTTGGGAAAATAAAATTAGTATTGGTTAATGATTAAATTAGAACTTAGGTAAAAATTCATACATAAATTGTAATATTTAGAGTGAAATTGTGTATTGATGATTTTAATTGTTTAATTACGTAGCTAATATCATACCAAAGTCATCGACCAAGTGTAACACCCCCTAACCCCAAACCGTCGCCGGAACAGGGTTACGGAGCATTGCCGGACTTATCGAACAATATATAAATTATGCGCAAATAAATGTTAATCACAATGTAAAATAATCATATAGTCCCTTATATGGACCTTTGAGGCCAAAAAATACAAGTCAAGAGTAGTTGGGGACTAATTTGAGGACTTATAAAATTTTGCGAACATTTTAAAATTTTTCTCAAGTGCAAGGCTTACACGCCCGTGTGAACTGGGGACACGTCCGTGTGACCCTATGACATGCCCGTGTTGTTGAACCGTGTAGCTCAATACAGCCGTTGTGGGTTGGGACATGCCCGTGTCCTTTGCCCGTGAAGTATTCTGACTAATTTGACACGGTCACGCCACACGCCCATGTGGTTGGGTCGTGTCTCGCCCACGGCTTAGGCACGCCTGTGCCCTTACCCCGTGGCCGAATCTGTTAAAATTTACACGGTCTGGACACACGCCCGTGTGTCCTACCGACCAGGCCGTGTGAGGCTATCTACCAAGCCTTGGCCTCCCTAAAACACAAATACACAAATATACAACCTAGCTCACTTGCATATAACACTTAATCAAATGCCATTCATTACATTTTAAAACTTCTTAAGGCTTATAAACCATATTTACATTCAAAACATAAACATTTACAAGTGACTAATACCAAACCTAGTACATGCCACATTACCAAAAGATAGTTACGTCACCAAAATTTGAGTTGAAGTCGGGAATTGAATCGGATGCTGAGCCTGACCTTAACTTTACCTAACCTGCGCACGGAAAACAACTGTACGCTGAGTATTGGAAATACTCAGTGGTGTTATCATAATTCAAACTATAACAACAATACAATATCATAACATGTATTAATGACTAATAAATCATACATATAAATTCATACTAAGTCAACACAATTCAAATAAAGGGTTCAATGTATAATCATCAAGATTTCTAACAACTCAAGAATATTTGGTTCCCTCCATAACCACATATAATTATACAAATTCACATTTCAAGTATCACACTTCATGAACCTTTGGTTCATATCTCAACCTCATGGCACAATCTCATTTCACATTTCATGTCACAACATCCCTTTCACTTTTCATTCACTGATTCAAATAATCAAATTCATATAACTTACTCATTTCATTTGTTTACCCCTATTAACATGACTCGGACCTTGGTGGATACACGAATCCACTTAACATATCAGAATGGCGACCAACGCCTCATCAGCTTAGCTGAAGTAAAGTGGCTACCAAAGCCTCATCGGATAGTTTGAAGTAAATCTATGACACACCACGTGTCTCATCGGTCGAGCCGAAGCAAAGTGGCTACCAAAGCCTCATCAAAACTATCCGAAGCAAATCTATGGCACACCAAGTGCCTCATCGACTCGAGGTCGAAGAATCTCTGAACTGTTCCGATCCTATGGCATGCCAATTATATCCACTAAGCCCGACTAGTTAATAGGGTTTCAGAATCACTTATTCATTCCACTTCCACTTTAAATTGAATGAAATCATTCCAATTCAATTATTATAATAACATTTCAATCTCAATTTGCTTCAAAATCACATAATCACATATTCATCAATTAATTCCAAATCAATTCACATAATCGTACATTCACCAACACTTTCTCATACTTTCAATCCATATACATGTTAATAGTCACATCCAAGCAAATTCAATTCAAATACTACTACCTACCTCAATTTCATTTTCATGCATTTATACATAATGAAATTGAACATATAATAATAAATATAATTGAATTATGATAATACAAACCCGAATTTGTTGTATTTACTCATCGATCACTTTTTCCTTTCCTTTCGTATTTGTCGTCTCAATTTCCTTATTTGCTAGAAAATTAGCATAATTACAATTAATTAATAACACACATATTTTATATAAAATAATAACTTTCCATACAACTTTTACCTAAATACCAAATTTGTCCTAAACACACTCATCTTCTTCCTTTTTACAATTCCTTTCATTTCCCTATTCAATTTCCATCAAAACTCCTATATAACTATCAAATTTTCACCATTTTTCCATAATTTCGAATTTCTTTCTATTTAATCCCTAAAACACAAAACTTATAGTCTAATTTACAATTAAGTCCTTTAATCAATTCAAATCAATAATTTAATCAAATTAATCCCTAATTCCATCATTTATTCAACATAAATCCTACTCAAATATCTATCTACTTCCATAACTTCCACCTAGTTTCAACAAAACTCAATTCTAAAGCTTCTAAAACATTTAAATTAAAGAATAAGGGCTTAATTAACTTACTTTTCAAACTTCTAAGCTTCAATTCTTCAATTTCCCCTTTTCCTTCTTTCTTCTTTTCTTTCTCCCAATTTCGTTACTTCTCTGTAACTTTCTTTCTATTTCTTTCTTTTATTTTACTTTATTTCTTTTTACTTATTTTAATTACTATTATTACAAAATATCTATTTAATAACTAATTATATACACACATTTGTACACACACATACTATGACACATGTAAATCATCATCACCCTACACTTGTCATTTACACAATTAATTAATAAAAATAATATAATATATTACATAATTATTAATAATAATTATTAAATAAATAAATATCTTTTACTTAATTAATAAGTAAATATATATTAATATACATTTGTACCAATAATATAAATACACATGTATTTATCCATCATTCACACATGTCACTTACTTTGGTTTAATTACTAATTTAATCCTTTAATATTTTTCTATTCTATAATTAAATCTTTGCATTCTATTCAATTCAGTCTTTTCTACTAATTATTTCTAATTGAATTAAATTCTCTTAATCAAAATCTAATTCCATTCATAACTAACCTCATAAATATTTTTAATAAATATTGACGGACTTATTTTCCTAAGACGGAGGCCCTAAGACTCGTCTTTCCGGTGCCCGGGAATTTTGGGTCTTTACATTTCTCCCCCCTAAAAAATTTCGTCCTCGAAATTTACCTGAAAATAGATGGAGGTACTGAGCTCTCATAGTTTCTTTCGGTTCCCATGTTGCTTCTTCTACCTTATGACTTCTCCAAAGCACTTTTACTAAAGAAACTCGTTTATTTCTTAATTCTTTTACCTCTCGTGTTAGAATCTCAACTGGTTCTTCTTCGTAAGACAAATCATGTCGAATTTCAATATCTTCAGTAGAAATAACATGAGAAGGATCCGATCTATAGCGTCGAAGCATAGAAACATGAAAAACATCGTGTATCTTTTGTAATTCCGGAGGTAAAGCCAACTGATAAGCTACCGGTCTAATTCTCTCCACTATTTCATATGGCCCAATATAACGAGGACTTAATTTACCTTTCCGGCCAAATCTCAATACTTTTTTCCATAGAGAAACTTTAAGAAATACTTTGTCTTCAACCGAATACTCAATATCCCGTCGTTTCAAATCAGCATAAGACTTCTGTCTATCAAAGGCTGCTTTCAATCTCTCTTGTATCTTTTTAACTATTTCCTCAGTCTCTTGAATCAGTTCCGGTCCAATTGCCTTTCTTTCATTCAATTCTGTCCAACACACAGGTGATCGACATCTTCAACCATACAATGCTTCATATAGAGCCATCTGAATACTAGATTGGAAACTATTATTGTAAACAAATTTAGCTAAAGGCAAATAACGTTCCCAACCTGATTCAAACTCAATGATGCAAGCCCGAAGCATATTTTCCAATATCTGAATTACTCGTTCGGACTATCCGTCTGTTTACGGATGAAATACAGTACTAAAACTAAGTCGTGTACCTAACGACTCATGTAACTATCTCCAAAATCTTGATGTGAACTTGGATCTCGATCTGAAATTATCGATGTTGGAATACCATGTAATCTAACAATTTCCCGGATGTATATCTTAGCAAGTTTTTACAACGACCAATCTGTTCTGACTGCTATAAAATGAGCTGACTTGGTAAGTCTATCAACTATCACCCAAATAGCATTCTTTTTACTTACTGACAACGGTAATCTCGAAATAAAATCCATTGTAATACGATCCTATTTCCATTCAGGAATATTAATAGGTTGAAGTAAACCTGTAGGTACCTGATGTTCCGCCTTCACTTGTTGACATGTAAGACATTTACCAACATATTCAACTGTCTCTTTTCATTCCGGGCCACCAATACAAATCTTGCAGATTCCAATACATTTTTGTACTTTTCGAGTGTAAAACAAATGAACCATCGTGTGCCTCTCGGAGTATTAACTCTTTCAATTCAGATTTAGCTGGAATACAAACTCGATCTCGGTACCTCAAGCATCCATGTGCATCAATGCTGAAGTTTTCTACCATACCAGTCTGTATCATCTCTGTTTTCTTCATCAACTTATCATCTTTTAACTGAGCTGCCCCAATCTGATCAAATATTACTGGCTTTATTCTCAATTCGGCCAACAAACTCTCATCATCAGTGATACTGAGCCGTGCAAACATTGCTTTCAACTCAATTGCAGCTTTTCTACTTAATGCATTAGCTACTACATTAGCTTTTCCCGGATGGTAGTCTATAACACAATCATAGTCTTTCAGAAGCTCAATCCACCGTCTCTGTCTTAAATTCAATTCTTTCTGGGAGAGGAGATACTTCAGACTTTTATGATCTGTATAAATATAGCATTTTTCACCATAAAGGTAATGTCTCCAAATCTTCAAAGCAAAAATCACAGCTGCAAGCTCCAAATCACGAGTCAGATAGTTACGTTCATGTGGCTTCAGTTGGCGAGATGCGTAGGCAATAACCTTTCCATCTTGCATCAATACACAACCTAAACCACTCAATGAAGCATCACTGTACACAATAAAATCTTTTCCCGACTCTGGTAAGGTCAAAACTAGTGCCTCTGTTAACATTTGCTTTAACATCTCAAAACTTTTCTGACATTAATCATCCCAAATAAAAAAAACATTCTTCTGTAGCAGCTTAGTCATTAGCAAAGCTATTTTCAAAAATCCATTTACGAATCTTCTATAGTACCCAGCCAAACCAAGGAAACTACGTACCTCAGATACATTCATTGGAGCTTTCCACTGAACTATGGCTTCTATCTTTTTCGGATCAACTCTGATTCCATTCGCCGATACCACATGTCCCAAAAATACAACCTCTGACAACCAGAATTCACACTTACTCAATTTCCCATACAATTGTTTTTCCCGTAAAATCTGTAGCACTATCCTGAGATGCTGATCATGTTCCGCCTCTGTCTTTGAATAGACCAGTATGTCATCAATGAAAACCACAACAAACTGATCTAAATATGGCTGAAATATACGGTTCATCAGATCTATGAAAGCAGCTGGGGCATTAGTCAACCCAAATGGCATTACTAAAAATTCATAATGACCATACCTTGTACGGAAAGCTGTCTTGGGCACATCACACTCTTTTACTTGCAACTGATAGTAGCCTGACCTTAAGTCAATGTTTGAAAACACCGAAGCTCCTTTTAGTTGGTCAAATAAATCATCAATGCGAGGGAATGGATACATGTTCTTGATTGTCACTTTATTCAACTGTCTATAGTCAATACAAAGTCGCATCGAACCATCTTTCTTTTTAACAAATAACACTGGAGCTCTCCACGGTGAAATACTCAGCCGAATAAAACCACGGTCTAACAAATCTTGCAATTGTACCTTTAACTCCTTCAATTCTGTAGGTGACATCCGATATGAAGGAATAGAAATTGGAGCAGTACCTGGGTAAACCTCTATAGCAAACTCAACTTCTCTGTCTGGTGGCAAACCCGGTAATTCTTCAAGAAAAACATCAAGAAATTCGCAAACTATTCGGATTTTATTGCATTGACTTCCAACCGAATCTGAATTAATAAAATAAGCCAAGTATGCTGTGCAACCCTGCTGTAACAACTTATTAACCTTCATTACTGAAATAACAAGTGTCGGCCCATTATTTCAAATACCTTTTACCTCGATAGTGCTTCTATTTTCAACCTGAATACTAAACTTCTTTTTATAGCAGTTCAAAATTACACCATGTTCAGACAACCAAGCCGTACCCAATATTACATCAAAATCTCCAAATGGCATAATCAACAAATCAACCAGAAAAGTCTTATTCTGAATTTTCAACGGGGATCTCGGACAAACTTGATTCACTAACACTGTCAGTCCTAACGAACTTGACACCTCTATTGACATTCTAGACATTTCATGTTTCAATTTTCCCAGCTCAACTAGTTTTGAATTAACATATGAATGTGAAGATCCAGGGTCAATTAAAGCATAAACAGGTTCAGAATATAATAAGAATATACATGTTACAATATCATACGCATCACCCTCTTCTCGGGTTCGGACTACATATGCTCTAGTCGAAACTCTAGCGTTCGACTGCTGTGTAACAACATCACTATTTCTTCTAGTACCACCTCCTCGAGATACCGAACCACCTCTACTTATTCCTCTACCTCTAGTAGTAGGTGCTGATCTCTGTGATGTCACAAGTGTAGTACTGTCAACTTTTAGGCATCTTTAATAAAGTGATCAGTGGAACCACATTTGAAACACCCTCTAGTCAATCGCCAACATTCACCTCTATGTTTCCTCCCACAATGTTCACAATCTGGAATAGCAATATCTCGGGATGGACCTCTTACACTACCGGTCGACACTGTAGTTTGTTTTCCCTGACTCTTTCCTCCTCTATCTGATCTGAAACTAGATTTCCATCCACCTCTAGATTCTCTAGATCTTTTTGGTAAAGTATTCGAGCTTGTAGTCCCCATACGTTTCCCAACTGATTTAGAAGGTTCAGACTTTTTATCAAGCCCCAAAACTTGTTCTATCATCTTAGCCCGTTCAATCAAGTCAACAATTTCAGTGATTCGATGAGATACTAATAACACCCTTAATTCATCTCTTAATCCCCGTAAGAATCTTTTACAACTGTCAGCTTCAGTTGGTACGAACTCTGATGCATATCTACCAAGTCGTGAAAACTCCCGTTCATAATCCACTACTGTCATTTCACCTTGTTTCAGAGTAAAAAATTCTTGTTTCTTTTCTTCTATATACATATCCCCAATGTACTTTTTTTGGAATTCTTTTTGGAATAGATCCCACGTTACTTGATCAGTAGGCAAGTGTCGAATCACAGATTCCCACCATAAATATGCCTCACCCTATAGCAAAGATACAGCACATAACAAGCTTTCTCGTGGAGTACATTCTAACTGATGTAAAACTCTTTTTGTTGCCTCCATCCAATTTTCAGCTATGGACAGATCAATACCTTTCAGACCCGAAAATTCTGTGGAACCGTACTTTCTTAATTCTTTAATAGGGGCCCGTCTAGGAGCAGGTACAGATGTGGTAGCAGGTACAGACTCCGCTACTCGCTGAAGAGTATCAGTTAAAACTCTTAATATATCAAAATCATTTCTACCTTTTTCCTCTCTCTCCCTAATGTTTTCTCTTTCTACATTAGGAGGTTGGTTTCTAATCGGATTTACACTGGGTGTAGCTGATTCACTTTCATCTAAATCATATGATTCTTCATTCATTTCTTCATCTATATAATCAAGGTGTTCATCAGACATCTTTAATCTATAAAACAAAAACAATTAAATAGGCCAGCATCCAAA